>JAPCYP010000066.1:0-2942361 GCA_035048595.1 Echinosophora koreensis
CTGGTGGAAGGATTTGTTTGATTGGACCAAAAATTCTCCACCAATGGATAAACCACTGGGGAAATTTGTAATTTACATTCTTCTTGAAATAAATCAACCAAGAATGTTTGTTTTGAATATTTTGGTACCAGAAAACATTGTACCAAGCTGTTTGGTAATCCCATTGGTTTTAATTACTGGGATTACCAAACAGCTGGGTACAATGTTTTCTGGTACCAAAATATTCTTGGTTGATTTATTTCAAGAAGAATGGAAATTACAAAATTCCCCAGTGGTTTATCCATTGGTGGAGAATTTTTGGTCCAATCAAACAAATCCTTCCACCAGATCTTCTAGAAGGATATCAAACTTTTTGAAAAATTACTTTGATATCAAGGAAAGCCATTTCCAATCAAATCTGGTGTTTTTCTCAAAATTTTCCCTATCTTGGGGTTTTTCAGTTGGCAATATAAGTATCAGAAGCAAGAGCATTATCCTGGTATTTTGCCAATTTTGCAAAGATCAACCTATGTCAAATGGTGGGCACAGTTCAACTATTCAGCGGCCACCAGTGACAATGTCAAATTATGGTTCAAGCAGAATCCAAAATGGATGAAGGCAGCGAACCCAGAAACCTGCGAGTTTCTCAATCAGCGCTCCCAGATTATTTCAGTTCTGGCAAAAGCACCAAGTCAAAAGAAAGTTTCCTTAACAATATGGAGGCTATTTTGAGGTTGGCTAAAGAAGAGCTTCCTTCAGAATCAAAAACAACAAAGTCTTCCAAACAAAAGCTTCCCCAGTCCGATGAGGAAGATCAAGAAGACTTAAGTCAATGCTCCGACCCATTCTATCAGAATGGAGATGATTGTTATGGAATCGACCTCACAGTCAATCTGAGTGACGATGAATAAAGTTCCAGTCACTAGTCAATCAAAACAGTTTGCCGACAGCTACAGTCCCAGTCATGATACCGGCTCTGTATGATACCGGCACTGTTTCTTTTCGCCGACAGTCGCAGTTCCAGTCAAGTTACCGGTACGATTGTTCATCAAATAGTTGCAATAGTTTAGGTTTCTGTTACCTGTACGGTTGTTATAGTAACTTTGTAATCTTCTATAAATAGGATGCCAGGCTCAGTTTGTTTAGCATCCGAAGTTTTTGAGAGAGTTTTTTAGAGATAGAAGCTCTGAGTACTCCACAGTAAGAGTTCCTCAGCTATTCTACCTTCCTCTTTCGGATCAATCTTTTTGTTTTCAATCTTGTAGTGTTCAATCTTTTTCATTCAATAAAACTTATGGTTTAAAGTATCTCTTCTCCCTCCACCGGTCCTGGTGAGGCTCTGCCTCCGCTCCGGTTTCTTTTATTTTCCAGATCTTGGTCGGTTCACCGCCTTTCTGGGTTCATGCTTTTATATTTTCTGTTTTAATCTCTACAGTACTTGTTTTTACTGTTTACATGTTTTAATTTCCATATTTTAATTATTTTGCTGTTCTATTATATGTAAATCATCTCTGTTAATCCTACTTCTCATCATCCTGCTCTCTTCCCCCTTTCCCTTCCTGTAACCTCGTCATCCCTCTGGTATCAGAGCCCGATGGGGAAGTAGGAACTGTTGTATGGATCTACGATCCGTACCTTGCTGAGTAAAAAAAAAAAAAAAAAAAAAAAAAAAAGAGTTTTTTCGGAAGAAATTATTATGCTTCAATGGTTTGAGTACCTTTTAACTGGTAAGGACCTCCGTGTTTATACATTGGTATGTCTTGTCAAAGCTGTAGCAGTAAGACCTCGTGTGGATAGAGGCAGTCAGTCTAATTTGCCGATGCTTGAAGCAAGATAAATCAAAGTATAGATAACGAGTAGCAGTAAGTCTACTTTGAGGTAGCTTTTGGTTATTTAAGTAAACCCTTTTTCAAAAGGTAAGGTACAGCTATGTTTAAGTATAATAAGATCTAATGATTTTGTGAATCTTTGTAAAGTCGCTAATTTTAATATTTTAATAAAAAATATTCAGCAAAGTAAGGCTTAGATCTATATCTACTGTTTTTATGGAACCAAAGGAAGGCAATGATATCAGTAAATTAAATCTATGTTATCTCGCTCCCTTTCAAGGCTTTCTTTCCGCTCTTCCCAACCTTCTTCTTCATCTCTTCAGGAATCTGATATTCCTACCAATCCAAGCAGTATTTTCCAAGAGGAAATCTGCTTTGAAAATATCAATCAAGATATTGATAATTGGGTAATCCCAAAGATACCCACAAAAGAATTATACAAGCCAGAAGGTAGATTTTTTGCTACCTCTGATTATGTTATCAAAACGGTAGAGAAAAATATTCCTATCAATCCGGAGAGTGAGGAATTTCATCTTCTCTCAATGGATACAATCAAAAATCATAAACAAAAATACAGATACTTGCACATAGGATGTGTACAAGTAGCTGTTAAACCTTTAATCCGCGAAGGATTAAATGCATCAATCTTAATGTGCTTAAGAGACATTAGGCATAACAAATTTGAGGATTCGTTATTAGGCACAATAGAAACTGGCCTAAGTCAAGGTCCGATTTACTTCAATTGTTACCCAAATAGGACATTGAGTCTACAGGACAATAATATATTAGACTCTTTGTTTTTAAATATTAAGATCTGTGGCTTAGACATGAAGCCTGGATCTATCCCAGCAGCTTTGCTTTACAGGATTCAATACAAGGTTATGAATTCTTGTAATTCTAAAGTCCTTAAAACTAGAACATCGGGAGAGACAACTTTGTTTCTTACTGATGTTACTAAAGCAAATGTTATTGTCCCTAAGACAATCCACTGGAAAGATGTAAATCTACCAGAAAGATGGATTTTGGATAAAGCAGTACCTGCTTTGCCAAGGGAAACTGCCAATTTCAGCAATATTGTCCAGAATCAATCAGGACAAGTTGAATTAATTTTCGAGAGAAGAAATTCTTTCAGTTCTATCAGATCCTCTAGTCTTAGATCAGAAGCCTTTAGGACTGTCCCTTCAAGACAATCTTTCTCAACCACATCTCAAATTCCGAATATTAATCTTCAGGGATTAGATACATCATCTACTATCCCTAGACCAATTTATCAGACAGAAGATGATCAACGATCAATTCAGTCTCCAACCTTTTCCTCCCTTAATGAATCTTATAATGATTTGTAAGCCCATTATTGATAAGGAATCCCTTAGAAAGGACTTTTACTCCGAGGAATGGAAACCTCAAAGAGAATGGTTCTTACAAGAATATAAGGGAACAATCAGAAATAATATTCAAGAAGAATATTACCAATTTCTTAACAATGTTAAGACAAATGTTTTATTTTTTGACTGGTTTCATGCTTACGCAGTCAAATATCAAATTAACTATCCTTGGAAAACAAAGATAGATGTTGATAAAACCACTAATGTCATTACAGTATGGCATTTGAAAAACGGTGAGTTAGTCAAAACAGAGTTACCACCAAATCACTCTTACCAACTCCCAGGTGTTAAAGATCCTAACACCAGCAAACCCATAATGGCTTCTCCTTTCAAAAACAAAAATACGGCTGAAGATATTTCGGCTTATGATATTAACAAGTTAATGGAGCAAGCAAACTATACCAACAAATACCTACAAGTGTTAGGGGAACACATTATCAAAAGAGATGTATCCACTGATGCATCTACTTCGGGAATTAAGAAAGAGATTCCCTTAGAAAAACCCTTGTTTAAACCTTTCAAGGTCAATAAGAAGGTCAAAGAGAATTTACAACTCCTTCTTTACCCAGACATAAAAAGGGAAAAACAAGAGTTAATACAAAAAATAAAACAATTAAGTGTTCCAGAGTCCCCAAGTAGCACTCAAGAAGGTCCACCCTTATTAAGAGGTAAGGGAATTACCAAAGATCCAACAGACAAAGATCCAACCATAAATGTCCTAAACGAAGACGGTTCAGAAACGGAATCTGTGGCCAGTACTTCTAAATCCAACCCAGTAGATAAGCCTTTGATCAATAGACCTTTGATCAATATGAATCCAGTATATACCCAACCCTGGAAAAAACCAACAAAACTGTATTATCCCAGAGCAACCCCTCCGGATTTGCTCCTTGAAGAAAAAACTTCTACTCTCAAAAGTTTCAATGCTAACAACATCTATGAATGGAACATAGATGGCCAAATGGAGTATCAAATTCTCCAAACAATGCAGCACATGACCATGATGGCCACTGCATACCAAACTGCGAATGAATGCTCTGAAGAAGCCATTTGCAATATTTTGGTTGCTGGTTTCACAGGCCAACTAAAAGGCTGGTGGGATTATTCTTTCTCTGATATACAGAAAGAACAAATGTTCACAGCAATCAAAACTGACACAGAAGGAAATCCAATCTTTGATAATGACGGCCAAACCATTCCAGATGCTGTCAACACCTTAATCTTTTCAATTTGCGGACACTTTATGGGTAGTACTTCTACCTGGAAAGATAGGTCTGCCGAGTTATTATCCAATCTTAAGTGTAGATCTTTATCCAGTTTTAGGTGGTATAAGGATACCTTCCTAACTAGGGTTTACACTAGAGAAGATTGCCAAAATAAGTTTTGGAAAGAAAAGTTCATTGCAGGTCTCCCAACATCTTTAGGTGACCTTGTAAAAGATGAGCTTATAGCCCAATCTCCAGATGGAAATATTCCATATGAGCAATTGAGTTATGGTCAACTCATTGCAGCAACCCAGAAAATAGGGGCAAGACTTTGTAAGGAAGACAAAGTCAGAGATCAATTCAAAAAAGAGAAAGCAGCAAAGAAAGATTTAGGATCTTTCTGCGAGCAATTTGGGATACCCCCTTGCCCAAAAGATAAATCAAAATCTTCCAAGAAGTATAAAGAAAAACCGCATAAACCTAAGTATACCAAATACACTAAGTGGAAGAAACATAAACGGTTTAGCAAACCAAAACCTGAATTCCAGCCAGAATTCAAACCCAAACAAGAAACTAGTACTAGGTTTCCCAAAAAAGCGGTTACATGCTACAACTGCGGTAAACAGGGCCATATCAGTAGATACTGTAGGCTAAAGAAAAAGATCAAAGAATTAAATCTTGAACCATCAGTTGAAGAACAACTAAATAATCTTTTGATCCAATCAGATTCTTCAAGTGAGTCAGATGGTGATTTTTCTGAAGATCTCAATCATATTCAACATGATGATATTGGAAGCCCTAGTTCCGATTCATCTCATGAAATTAATGTCTTAACTAAGGAGCAAGATCTCCTTTTTGAGGTTATTAATTCAATATCTGATCCAGATGAAAGGCGCAGATATCTGGATAAGCTTAAGTCTTCTATGGAGTCCTCAACGGAAAAGGATTTCAAAAACAAAGGAAAAGTTATTGTTAAAGATCATTTTGACTTTAGACAGATCCTTAAAAGACTTGAAGCTACTCAACAAACGAAACCTGTGACAATTCAAGATCTCCAGCAAGAGATTAAGAATTTGAAACAGGAAGTTAAAGAGATCAAACAGGAACAATCTGTTCATAAATTAATTCTGTCACAATTAGCAGAAGCCCAAACTGATGATTCTGATTCGGAAGATAAACCTGAATCCAGCGTCATCAAAGATAGTGAACAGGATATTCCTACTAAAAATCAAGAAGATAAAAATCTAGAACAAGATCAAACATTCTTAAATTTAATCAATCAATTAAGAATTCAAAAATTCCATATTAAAATCAAGATCATTATCGGGAATTTTGTTCTTGATTCAACAGCACTCTTCGATACAGGAGCTGATTCAAACTGTATTCAGGAAGGATTAGTCCCTACTAAATATTTCGAAAAAACTTCTGAGAAGTTAAGAGCAGCTAATGGTTCTAAACTTAGAATCAATTACAAGCTGTCAAAAGCCCTAATAGAAAACCAAGGTCTTCAGGTCGAGACTCCTTTTCTATTAGTCAAAAATCTCAAAAATGAAGTGATTCTTGGAACACCGTTCATAAGATCACTTTTCCCCATTTCCATTTCTGACAATGGAATTATAACGCAACATCTGGGAAAAAACATTATTTTTCCCTTTATCAGGGAACCAATCATTCGAGATTTGAATTTTCTCGATTACAAAATTAATCAAATCAATTTTTTGAAAGAAGAAATTTCTTTTAAAAATATTGAGTTACAATTACAACAGCCAAATATCAAAAACAGGACTCAGATCCTTTTTGATGAAATCCAAAAAACTATCTGTTCTGATTTGCCCACAGCATTTTGGAATAGAAAGAAATACGTTGTAGACTTGCCCTATGAACAAGATTTTAATGAAAGGCAAATCCCTACTAAGTCTAGACCAATCCAAATGAATCATGAACTTCTTAGGTATTGCCAGAAGGAGATTAATGATTTTGTAGAAAAGGGTTTGATTAGGGAAAGCAAATCTCCCTGGTCATGTTCAGCTTTCTATGTCAATAAGCAAGCAGAAATTGAGCGAGGAACGCCCCGCTTAGTTATCAATTACAAACCTTTAAATCAAGCTCTTAGGTGGATCAGGTATCCAATTCCTAATAAAAAGGATTTGCTCAGCCGTCTAAACTCGGCTAAAATCTTTTCAAAATTTGATATGAAATCTGGTTATTACCAGATAGAAGTCAAAGAAAGTGACCGTTACAAAACAGCGTTCACTGTTCCTTTCGGGCATTATGAATGGAATGTAATGCCCTTTGGACTCAAGAATGCTCCTTCAGAATTCCAGAGAATTATGAATGAGATTTTTAATCCTTATTCAGATTTTACACTTGTCTACATTGATGATGTGTTAATCTTTTCCCAATCTATTGATCAACACTTCAAACATGTCAAGATCTTTATTGGTGTAATTAAGAGAAATGGCTTAGCAGTGTCTAAAACCAAAGTTTCTCTTTTTCAAACAAAGATCAGATTTCTTGGTCATAATATTCACCAAGGAACTATCATTCCAATCAATCGAGCAATAGATTTTGCAGATAAGTTCCCTGATCAAATTATAGACAAAACCCAGCTCCAAAGGTTTTTGGGTTGTCTCAATTATGTTGCTGACTTTGTTCCTAATCTCAGCAATATTATCAAACCTTTACACAATCGTCTTAGGAAGGAACCTCCTCCTTGGACGGATGAACACACCAAAGTTGTCCAAATCATAAAATCTCAGATAAAGAATCTTCCATGTCTTTATCTTCCAAATCCAACTGCTTTTAAAATTGTCGAGACCGATGCTTCTGACATTGGCTATGGCGGCATTTTAAAACAAAGAATTTCAAATAAAGATCATATCATTGCATATACTTCTAAACATTGGAATTCTGCACAACAAAATTATTCAACTGTTAAAAAAGAAATTTTAGCAATTGTTTTGTGCATTTCAAAATTTCAATCTGATTTACTTAATCAAAAGTTTTTGGTTAGAGTAGATTGTAAATCAGCTAAAGACATTTTGCAAAAAGATGTTAAAAATTTAGCTTCAAAACAAATTTTTGCTAGATGGCAAGCTATCTTAAGCGCTTTTGATTTTCAAATTGAATTTATCAAGGGCTCTTCAAACTCTCTCCCTGACTTCCTTACTCGTGAATATTTGCAAGGTAAATAAAAGTGTGAGAGTGGCAGAAATGCCAAGAACATCAACTTCCTCTGTAAAGGGGAAGGGAAAAGGTAAATTAGTCCTTTCCGGACTTCAACAGCGCCAAGTTGCGTCCAAAGAATCAGGGTCTTCGACCCAGTCTGGGTCATTAACCCAGAAAGCAATCAAACTGGGGACATCCCCCCAGAAGCCAACAATCAAAGCGGAGTCATCGACTCAGCAAGCCGCCAAACAGTCTAAATCAGACTATGGCATTCCAATCCAATCTTTGTTAGCCTTTCAAGATCAAGGCCTAACCAAACTCCCTAAGGGAACATGGGGAGACAGAGTGGAGAATGAACCCGACTCTCCACCCCTACTTAAAACCTTAATCCAAGAGTTAGCTCAAACAGCTACTCCCCTAAATGTTGTCAAACCTGATACAAGATTATCAACAAAAGACAACACTCAAACTCAAACCCTTGCAACCCAATATGTTGCCAAAAATCAATACCAATTTGTTGTGCAAATGGAACCAGGATTTTGGGATAATAACCCTAACAAAGTTCCCGCCAAAATCTTTCAAAATGGTTGCCATTTTCAGCAAACACAATCAAACAAAAACAGAAACTTTTATGAGTTTATATTGATTGACACCGATTCAGTCTCGATTAAACATTATCGAGATCCCAAGGATCAATCAACATACACTCATTCAACTTTCCAGATTTTAAAGGTTTTAACACCTGAGCAGTTTGGAAAGAACTTGAATGTTTCCAAAAAATTTTCTCAAACTTTTGATCCCATTGGTTTTAATTACTGGGATTACCAAACAGCTTGGTACAATGTTTTCTGGTACCAAAATATTCAAAACAAACATTCTTGGTTGATTTATTTCAAGAAGAATGTAAATTACAAATTTCCCCAGTGGTTTATCCATTGGTGGAGAATTTTTGGTCCAATCAAACAAATCCTTCCACCAGATCTTCTAGAAGGATATCAAACTTTTGAAAAATACTTTGATATTAAGGAAAGCCCATTTCCAATCAATCTGGTGTTTTTCTCAAAATTTTCCCTATCTTGGGTTTTCAGTTGGCAATATAAGTATCAGAAGCAAGAGCATTATCCTGGTATTTTGCCAATTTTGCAAAGATCAACCTATGTCAAATGGTGGGCACAGTTCAACTATGCAGCGGCCACCAGTGACAATGTCAAATTATGGTTCCAGCAGAATCCAAAATGGATGAAGGCAGCGAACCCAGAAACCTGCGAGTTTCTCAATCAGCGCTCCCAGATTATTTCAGTTCTGGCAAGCACCAAGTCAAAAGAAAGTTTCCTTAACAATATGGAGGCTATTTTGAGGTTGGCTAAAGAAGAGCTTCCTTCAGAATCAAAAACAACAAAGTCTTCCAAACAAAAGCTTCCCCAGTCCGATGAGGAAGATCAAGAAGACTTAAGTCAATGCTCCGACCCATTCTATCAGAATGGAGATGATTGCTATGGAATCGACCTCACAGTCAATCTGAGTGACGATGAATAAAGTTCCAGTCACTAGTCAATCAAAACAGTTTGCCGACAGCTACAGTCCCAGTCATGATACCGGCTCTGTATGATACCGGCACTGTTCTTTGCCGACAGTCGCAGTTCCAGTCAAGTTACCGGTACTGTTCATCAATAGTTGCAATAGTTTAGGTTTCTGTTACCTGTACTGTTGTAATAGTAACTTTGTAATCTTCTATAAATAGGATGCCAGGCTCAGTTGTTTAGCATCCGAAGTTTTAGAGAGAGTTTTTAGAGATAGAAGCTCTGAGTACTCCACAGTAAGAGTTCCTCAGATATTCTACCTTCCTCTTTCGGATCAATCTTTTTGTTTTCAATCTTGTAGTGTTCAATCTTTTTCATTCAATAAAACTTATGGTTTAAAGTATCTCTTCTCCCTCCACCGGTCCTGGTGAGGCTCTGCCTCCGCTCCGGTTTCTTTTATTTTCCAGATCTTGGTCGGTTCACCGCCTTTCTGGGTTCATGCTTTTATATTTTCTGTTTTAATCTCTACAGTACTTGTTTTTACTGTTTACATGTTTTAATTTCCATATTTTAATTATTTTGCTGTTCTATTATATGTAAATCATCTCTGTTAATCCTACTTCTCATCATCCTGCTCTCTTCCCCCTTTCCCTTCCTGTAACCCCGTCATCCCTCTGGTATCAGAGCCCGATGGGGAAGTAGGAACTGTTGTATGGATCTACGATCCGTACCTTGCTGAGTAAAAAAAAAAAAAAAAAAAAAAAAAAAAAGAGTTTTTTCGGAAGAAATTATTATGCTTCAATGGTTTGAGTACCTTTTAACTGGTAAGGACCTCCGTGTTTATACATTGGTATGTCTTGTCAAAGCTGTAGCAGTAAGACCTCGTGTGGATAGAGGCAGTCAGTCTAATTTGCCGATGCTTGAAGCAAGATAAATCAAAGTATAGATAACGAGTAGCAGTAAGTCTACTTTGAGGTAGCTTTTGGTTATTTAAGTAAACCCTTTTTCAAAAGGTAAGGTACAGCTATGTTTAAGTATAATAAGATCTAATGATTTTGTGAATCTTTGTAAAGTCGCTAATTTTAATATTTTAATAAAAAATATTCAGCAAAGTAAGGCTTAGATCTATATCTACTGTTTTTATGGAACCAAAGGAAGGCAATGATATCAGTAAATTAAATCTATGTTATCTCGCTCCCTTTCAAGGCTTTCTTTCCGCTCTTCCCAACCTTCTTCTTCATCTCTTCAGGAATCTGATATTCCTACCAATCCAAGCAGTATTTTCCAAGAGGAAATCTGCTTTGAAAATATCAATCAAGATATTGATAATTGGGTAATCCCAAAGATACCCACAAAAGAATTATACAAGCCAGAAGGTAGATTTTTTGCTACCTCTGATTATGTTATCAAAACGGTAGAGAAAAATATTCCTATCAATCCGGAGAGTGAGGAATTTCATCTTCTCTCAATGGATACAATCAAAAATCATAAACAAAAATACAGATACTTGCACATAGGATGTGTACAAGTAGCTGTTAAACCTTTAATCCGCGAAGGATTAAATGCATCAATCTTAATGTGCTTAAGAGACATTAGGCATAACAAATTTGAGGATTCGTTATTAGGCACAATAGAAACTGGCCTAAGTCAAGGTCCGATTTACTTCAATTGTTACCCAAATAGGACATTGAGTCTACAGGACAATAATATATTAGACTCTTTGTTTTTAAATATTAAGATCTGTGGCTTAGACATGAAGCCTGGATCTATCCCAGCAGCTTTGCTTTACAGGATTCAATACAAGGTTATGAATTCTTGTAATTCTAAAGTCCTTAAAACTAGAACATCGGGAGAGACAACTTTGTTTCTTACTGATGTTACTAAAGCAAATGTTATTGTCCCTAAGACAATCCACTGGAAAGATGTAAATCTACCAGAAAGATGGATTTTGGATAAAGCAGTACCTGCTTTGCCAAGGGAAACTGCCAATTTCAGCAATATTGTCCAGAATCAATCAGGACAAGTTGAATTAATTTTCGAGAGAAGAAATTCTTTCAGTTCTATCAGATCCTCTAGTCTTAGATCAGAAGCCTTTAGGACTGTCCCTTCAAGACAATCTTTCTCAACCACATCTCAAATTCCGAATATTAATCTTCAGGGATTAGATACATCATCTACTATCCCTAGACCAATTTATCAGACAGAAGATGATCAACGATCAATTCAGTCTCCAACCTTTTCCTCCCTTAATGAATCTTATAATGATTTGTAAGCCCATTATTGATAAGGAATCCCTTAGAAAGGACTTTTACTCCGAGGAATGGAAACCTCAAAGAGAATGGTTCTTACAAGAATATAAGGGAACAATCAGAAATAATATTCAAGAAGAATATTACCAATTTCTTAACAATGTTAAGACAAATGTTTTATTTTTTGACTGGTTTCATGCTTACGCAGTCAAATATCAAATTAACTATCCTTGGAAAACAAAGATAGATGTTGATAAAACCACTAATGTCATTACAGTATGGCATTTGAAAAACGGTGAGTTAGTCAAAACAGAGTTACCACCAAATCACTCTTACCAACTCCCAGGTGTTAAAGATCCTAACACCAGCAAACCCATAATGGCTTCTCCTTTCAAAAACAAAAATACGGCTGAAGATATTTCGGCTTATGATATTAACAAGTTAATGGAGCAAGCAAACTATACCAACAAATACCTACAAGTGTTAGGGGAACACATTATCAAAAGAGATGTATCCACTGATGCATCTACTTCGGGAATTAAGAAAGAGATTCCCTTAGAAAAACCCTTGTTTAAACCTTTCAAGGTCAATAAGAAGGTCAAAGAGAATTTACAACTCCTTCTTTACCCAGACATAAAAAGGGAAAAACAAGAGTTAATACAAAAAATAAAACAATTAAGTGTTCCAGAGTCCCCAAGTAGCACTCAAGAAGGTCCACCCTTATTAAGAGGTAAGGGAATTACCAAAGATCCAACAGACAAAGATCCAACCATAAATGTCCTAAACGAAGACGGTTCAGAAACGGAATCTGTGGCCAGTACTTCTAAATCCAACCCAGTAGATAAGCCTTTGATCAATAGACCTTTGATCAATATGAATCCAGTATATACCCAACCCTGGAAAAAACCAACAAAACTGTATTATCCCAGAGCAACCCCTCCGGATTTGCTCCTTGAAGAAAAAACTTCTACTCTCAAAAGTTTCAATGCTAACAACATCTATGAATGGAACATAGATGGCCAAATGGAGTATCAAATTCTCCAAACAATGCAGCACATGACCATGATGGCCACTGCATACCAAACTGCGAATGAATGCTCTGAAGAAGCCATTTGCAATATTTTGGTTGCTGGTTTCACAGGCCAACTAAAAGGCTGGTGGGATTATTCTTTCTCTGATATACAGAAAGAACAAATGTTCACAGCAATCAAAACTGACACAGAAGGAAATCCAATCTTTGATAATGACGGCCAAACCATTCCAGATGCTGTCAACACCTTAATCTTTTCAATTTGCGGACACTTTATGGGTAGTACTTCTACCTGGAAAGATAGGTCTGCCGAGTTATTATCCAATCTTAAGTGTAGATCTTTATCCAGTTTTAGGTGGTATAAGGATACCTTCCTAACTAGGGTTTACACTAGAGAAGATTGCCAAAATAAGTTTTGGAAAGAAAAGTTCATTGCAGGTCTCCCAACATCTTTAGGTGACCTTGTAAAAGATGAGCTTATAGCCCAATCTCCAGATGGAAATATTCCATATGAGCAATTGAGTTATGGTCAACTCATTGCAGCAACCCAGAAAATAGGGGCAAGACTTTGTAAGGAAGACAAAGTCAGAGATCAATTCAAAAAAGAGAAAGCAGCAAAGAAAGATTTAGGATCTTTCTGCGAGCAATTTGGGATACTCCCTTGCCCAAAAGATAAATCAAAATCTTCCAAGAAGTATAAAGAAAAACCGCATAAACCTAAGTATACCAAATACACTAAGTGGAAGAAACATAAACGGTTTAGCAAACCAAAACCTGAATTCCAGCCAGAATTCAAACCCAAACAAGAAACTAGTACTAGGTTTCCCAAAAAAGCGGTTACATGCTACAACTGCGGTAAACAGGGCCATATCAGTAGATACTGTAGGCTAAAGAAAAAGATCAAAGAATTAAATCTTGAACCATCAGTTGAAGAACAACTAAATAATCTTTTGATCCAATCAGATTCTTCAAGTGAGTCAGATGGTGATTTTTCTGAAGATCTCAATCATATTCAACATGATGATATTGGAAGCCCTAGTTCCGATTCATCTCATGAAATTAATGTCTTAACTAAGGAGCAAGATCTCCTTTTTGAGGTTATTAATTCAATATCTGATCCAGATGAAAGGCGCAGATATCTGGATAAGCTTAAGTCTTCTATGGAGTCCTCAACGGAAAAGGATTTCAAAAACAAAGGAAAAGTTATTGTTAAAGATCATTTTGACTTTAGACAGATCCTTAAAAGACTTGAAGCTACTCAACAAACGAAACCTGTGACAATTCAAGATCTCCAGCAAGAGATTAAGAATTTGAAACAGGAAGTTAAAGAGATCAAACAGGAACAATCTGTTCATAAATTAATTCTGTCACAATTAGCAGAAGCCCAAACTGATGATTCTGATTCGGAAGATAAACCTGAATCCAGCGTCATCAAAGATAGTGAACAGGATATTCCTACTAAAAATCAAGAAGATAAAAATCTAGAACAAGATCAAACATTCTTAAATTTAATCAATCAATTAAGAATTCAAAAATTCCATATTAAAATCAAGATCATTATCGGGAATTTTGTTCTTGATTCAACAGCACTCTTCGATACAGGAGCTGATTCAAACTGTATTCAGGAAGGATTAGTCCCTACTAAATATTTCGAAAAAACTTCTGAGAAGTTAAGAGCAGCTAATGGTTCTAAACTTAGAATCAATTACAAGCTGTCAAAAGCCCTAATAGAAAACCAAGGTCTTCAGGTCGAGACTCCTTTTCTATTAGTCAAAAATCTCAAAAATGAAGTGATTCTTGGAACACCGTTCATAAGATCACTTTTCCCCATTTCCATTTCTGACAATGGAATTATAACGCAACATCTGGGAAAAAACATTATTTTTCCCTTTATCAGGGAACCAATCATTCGAGATTTGAATTTTCTCGATTACAAAATTAATCAAATCAATTTTTTGAAAGAAGAAATTTCTTTTAAAAATATTGAGTTACAATTACAACAGCCAAATATCAAAAACAGGACTCAGATCCTTTTTGATGAAATCCAAAAAACTATCTGTTCTGATTTGCCCACAGCATTTTGGAATAGAAAGAAATACGTTGTAGACTTGCCCTATGAACAAGATTTTAATGAAAGGCAAATCCCTACTAAGTCTAGACCAATCCAAATGAATCATGAACTTCTTAGGTATTGCCAGAAGGAGATTAATGATTTTGTAGAAAAGGGTTTGATTAGGGAAAGCAAATCTCCCTGGTCATGTTCAGCTTTCTATGTCAATAAGCAAGCAGAAATTGAGCGAGGAACGCCCCGCTTAGTTATCAATTACAAACCTTTAAATCAAGCTCTTAGGTGGATCAGGTATCCAATTCCTAATAAAAAGGATTTGCTCAGCCGTCTAAACTCGGCTAAAATCTTTTCAAAATTTGATATGAAATCTGGTTATTACCAGATAGAAGTCAAAGAAAGTGACCGTTACAAAACAGCGTTCACTGTTCCTTTCGGGCATTATGAATGGAATGTAATGCCCTTTGGACTCAAGAATGCTCCTTCAGAATTCCAGAGAATTATGAATGAGATTTTTAATCCTTATTCAGATTTTACACTTGTCTACATTGATGATGTGTTAATCTTTTCCCAATCTATTGATCAACACTTCAAACATGTCAAGATCTTTATTGGTGTAATTAAGAGAAATGGCTTAGCAGTGTCTAAAACCAAAGTTTCTCTTTTTCAAACAAAGATCAGATTTCTTGGTCATAATATTCACCAAGGAACTATCATTCCAATCAATCGAGCAATAGATTTTGCAGATAAGTTCCCTGATCAAATTATAGACAAAACCCAGCTCCAAAGGTTTTTGGGTTGTCTCAATTATGTTGCTGACTTTGTTCCTAATCTCAGCAATATTATCAAACCTTTACACAATCGTCTTAGGAAGGAACCTCCTCCTTGGACGGATGAACACACCAAAGTTGTCCAAATCATAAAATCTCAGATAAAGAATCTTCCATGTCTTTATCTTCCAAATCCAACTGCTTTTAAAATTGTCGAGACCGATGCTTCTGACATTGGCTATGGCGGCATTTTAAAACAAAGAATTTCAAATAAAGATCATATCATTGCATATACTTCTAAACATTGGAATTCTGCACAACAAAATTATTCAACTGTTAAAAAAGAAATTTTAGCAATTGTTTTGTGCATTTCAAAATTTCAATCTGATTTACTTAATCAAAAGTTTTTGGTTAGAGTAGATTGTAAATCAGCTAAAGACATTTTGCAAAAAGATGTTAAAAATTTAGCTTCAAAACAAATTTTTGCTAGATGGCAAGCTATCTTAAGCGCTTTTGATTTTCAAATTGAATTTATCAAGGGCTCTTCAAACTCTCTCCCTGACTTCCTTACTCGTGAATATTTGCAAGGTAAATAAAAGTGTGAGAGTGGCAGAAATGCCAAGAACATCAACTTCCTCTGTAAAGGGGAAGGGAAAAGGTAAATTAGTCCTTTCCGGACTTCAACAGCGCCAAGTTGCGTCCAAAGAATCAGGGTCTTCGACCCAGTCTGGGTCATTAACCCAGAAAGCAATCAAACTGGGGACATCCCCCCAGAAGCCAACAATCAAAGCAGAGTCATCGACTCAGCAAGCCGCCAAACAGTCTAAATCAGACTATGGCATTCCAATCCAATCTTTGTTAGCCTTTCAAGATCAAGGCCTAACCAAACTCCCTAAGGGAACATGGGGAGACAGAGTGGAGAATGAACCCGACTCTCCACCCCTACTTAAAACCTTAATCCAAGAGTTAGCTCAAACAGCTACTCCCCTAAATGTTGTCAAACCTGATACAAGATTATCAACAAAAGACAACACTCAAACTCAAACCCTTGCAACCCAATATGTTGCCAAAAATACCAATTTGTTGTGCAAATGGAACCAGGATTTTGGGATAATAACCCTAACAAAGTTCCCGCCAAAATCTTTCAAAATGGTTGCCATTTTCAGCAAACACAATCAAACAAAAACAGAAACTTTTATGAGTTTATATTGATTGACACCGATTCAGTCTCGATTAAACATTATCGAGATCCCAAGGATCAATCAACATACACTCATTCAACTTTCCAGATTTTAAAGGTTTTAACACCTGAGCAGTTTGGAAAGAACTTGAATGTTTCCAAAAAATTTTCTCAAACTTTTGATCCCATTGGTTTTAATTACTGGGATTACCAAACAGCTTGGTACAATGTTTTCTGGTACCAAAATATTCAAAACAAACATTCTTGGTTGATTTATTTCAAGAAGAATGTAAATTACAAATTTCCCCAGTGGTTTATCCATTGGTGGAGAATTTTTGGTCCAATCAAACAAATCCTTCCACCAGATCTTCTAGAAGGATATCAAACTTTTGAAAAATACTTTGATATTAAGGAAAGCCCATTTCCAATCAATCTGGTGTTTTTCTCAAAATTTTCCCTATCTTGGGTTTTCAGTTGGCAATATAAGTATCAGAAGCAAGAGCATTATCCTGGTATTTTGCCAATTTTGCAAAGATCAACCTATGTCAAATGGTGGGCACAGTTCAACTATGCAGCGGCCACCAGTGACAATGTCAAATTATGGTTCCAGCAGAATCCAAAATGGATGAAGGCAGCGAACCCAGAAACCTGCGAGTTTCTCAATCAGCGCTCCCAGATTATGTCAGTTCTGGCAAGCACCAAGTCAAAAGAAAGTTTCCTTAACAATATGGAGGCTATTTTGAGGTTGGCTAAAGAAGAGCTTCCTTCAGAATCAAAAACAACAAAGTCTTCCAAACAAAAGCTTCCCCAGTCCGATGAGGAAGATCAAGAAGACTTAAGTCAATGCTCCGACCCATTCTATCAGAATGGAGATGATTGCTATGGAATCGACCTCACAGTCAATCTGAGTGACGATGAATAAAGTTCCAGTCACTAGTCAATCAAAACAGTTTGCCGACAGCTACAGTCCCAGTCATGATACCGGCTCTGTATGATACCGGCACTGTTCTTTGCCGACAGTCGCAGTTCCAGTCAAGTTACCGGTACTGTTCATCAATAGTTGCAATAGTTTAGGTTTCTGTTACCTGTACTGTTGTAATAGTAACTTTGTAATCTTCTATAAATAGGATGCCAGGCTCAGTTGTTTAGCATCCGAAGTTTTAGAGAGAGTTTTTAGAGATAGAAGCTCTGAGTACTCCACAGTAAGAGTTCCTCAGATATTCTACCTTCCTCTTTCGGATCAATCTTTTTGTTTTCAATCTTGTAGTGTTCAATCTTTTTCATTCAATAAAACTTATGGTTTAAAGTATCTCTTCTCCCTCCACCGGTCCTGGTGAGGCTCTGCCTCCGCTCCGGTTTCTTTTATTTTCCAGATCTTGGTCGGTTCACCGCCTTTCTGGGTTCATGCTTTTATATTTTCTGTTTTAATCTCTACAGTACTTGTTTTTACTGTTTACATGTTTTAATTTCCATATTTTAATTATTTTGCTGTTCTATTATATGTAAATCATCTCTGTTAATCCTACTTCTCATCATCCTGCTCTCTTCCCCCTTTCCCTTCCTGTAACCTCGTCATCCCTCTGGTATATATATATATATATATATATATATATATATATTAATTTTTCCTCTTAGATTCTTTGAAGATCATCTCTAATCCTTGCTCATTCAATTATCTCTCATCTCGGATAATGACTTTCATCTTTTTGAAGGTTATCTCTACTTCATTCTTTATCACTAGAAAAGTTCTAAAAATTTGAACCCTCAAATTCTCTCACTCTTTTTTTTTATTTTTTTCCAAATCACCGTTCCAAATTCATTATTTCTTGCTATTAATATCAGCAAGACTAAAAACAAGTTGATGGTTTTCATATGAATCACAATTGATTCAGTTAATATAAATCCAAAAACAAAAGAATGATTATCATATTCTCATATATATTTTTTTTGAAAACATATACTCATATTATCAATATCTAAAATAAATTCATTATTAGTATTAATGCATTAATACCACTCTAACTATAAATGTATGGGAACAAATTTTCGCGAATATGCCAATGGATTTTGGAAGGTAATGGATTTAAATTTTACAATGATCTATTATGGCCTGTATTGGAATATGAAAATAGGAATTCAAGAATTAAAAGCATTGCTTAAAAACAATTTGATAGTATTTTCAATACATTATGCTATATATCCTGAATTTCGAAATCAGTAATTATACTGTACAGATTTTCAAACTTAATACTCCATTTATTTTTTTAAAGGAACTTAATACTCACTTAGTCATTTATAGTTACAACAAACAATAAAACATTCATGCCATCCATGTCAGCATTTTGAAATCTAAATTGAACTAAATCAATTGGTATAAAAAATGGAGGAATAATCAATGTACAAATATTTAAAATTGAAACAATCTAAGTACTCTAATAGATCATTTATGGAAAACAAACACACAACACTTTATGAATCATATATTTTGAAGCTGATTTGATAAAAAAAAAATCATTAAAAACATATATTTAATACTTTCCTTACTTCTTAATAAAAGAAAGTGATAATCAACAGTAAAAGTACATTACTTAAAAGAATAAAAATTCAATCATTATTAATGGCTTTAGATTTACAATGAGCTATTATATGGCTTGAATTCGAAATTGGAATCCCATAATTGAATTTGAGAAAAAAAAAAAAACTCAGAGGTCGTTTGATCTAAATCAATTGATTGCAGATATGGCAAAATAATAAATCTACAAAAATTTAGTGTATTGGATTGGGATTTCATAAGATTTTAATGGACTTTTTTATGACAAAAGAATCTTGTGGTATTCAATAAGACTTTTATATAATATAAATAAATCTTTGTGGTATTCAATCAGGATTTTTAAGATTTTTTTTTTTAAAGATTCCAAATCCATTGGTATTCAATCAAGACTTTTTATAAGTTACTAAAATCTTATGGTATTCAAAAGTTTGCTGATTTCAGTGGATTCTTTTGTATGATAGATTTTGAGTGACTTTTTTAGTGAAATATATAAATAGCAAACCCATTCCAAAATCCCACCCAAAACCTTCAGACTTTTTATTCCCTCATTCATTCTCTTCCAGACTTTCTCCTCTCTCTCAGCCGTTCATTGTTCTTGTTTGAAGGTATGTACACTCTTCTTGCAATTTGCACTCTCCCTGTGCAACTCTTTTCTTTCAATTTTTTGCTTTGCTTTGTATTCATGTTTATGTACCAATATAACCTACACGTAGTGTTTTCATTCTATGTATGTAATTGATGCTCATTAGTAACATATCATTCTTTTTTCTTCTTCTGACAAATAGTAATATATAAAAAAAAAATTACCATGATTAAATTGAGATCATATGTAAGGCGCCGATATTTATATATATATATATATATAAAATAATAAGTAGTGTAACCAAAAGAGGGGGAAACCAAACCTGCCACGTACTGTTCTTGGTTCTTGACTTTCCTGACTATGAATGAATTCTTGTTTCAGGGCTTATAGTGGCTACGTTTTGCTATTTGCAGTTTTTTCCTCCTCCTTATCACTAGGAAGGTATGCTTCAGTTCATATTATATTAGATGATTATATATATATATATATATATATATATATATATATATATATATATATATATATATATATATATATTAGAATCCAAATTGATATTGTTGATTTTTATCATTCTTTTTTTAAGGCGCATATATATATATATATATATATATATATATAATCCAAATTTTTTTTTTTCTGACACACTCATTCCAATTTGTAATTTTGTTGATTGGTATGATAGACATTCTTGTTAAATAACTAATAAGTCTTTTACACATGTAGTAGTAATTCAAATGGGAGATTCACAGCAAGGAAATAGTAAAGGAAAGGGCAAAGAAAACTATCAATCTTGGACCATGGAGGATACCAATGAGTTGTTGCACCTCCTGGTAGATGCCATAAATAGTGGATTACGTGACGCTAATGGGTCGCTTAGCAAGCAAAATGTAGAAAGTGCAACACCCCCCCTTGGGCATTACCTTGTGAACACCTGTGGAAATAAAATTAAAAGGAATTTGCTGGTTGCTTTAGGAAAAATTGAATTATTTTGATGTCGGAAAATCTGGTATAAAAATTTTTCTTCTGAATACTATAAACATAACGTGCACATCGCAATAGTAAAACCAGATTACTCACAACAAAACTTCGAACCATATAAAGGTTTTCAAAACACCTACACAAACTTTCTCAAAACAAACTACCCAAAGGAAATCCTAAGCTGGTCGCTCTACAAAACTCCAAATGGAAGAACTCTTTAGTTCTTGCCACTATTACTGACCTCTTCAAGGATCAAGAGTAGTATCCCCGATTGAAGTTAAAACTTCCTCCGCACCATCTACTGCCAGTACCAAGGTACAATGGCGAGAACGAATAAAACCTGATATGTTGTAAGGGTGAGTTATACCAATATATGAGTTTTACAAAGACAACCCCATGCACGACACACAAAACAACACATACCATATAATTACAATATACAGAATTATCTAAACAGTAGAATAATTCAAAGGATTTCATATCCGACAGTCATCGCCATTTTATAAAAATGCATGACACTTCAATATCTCGGCTCTATTTTGATACCTAATCTCATGAGATCCCACAACTTTCTGTTTCGTTTTGAGCAGATCAAGCTCGCACATGGCACATTGTAAAAACGAAATAAACCAATGCCCAAGAAAAGAACACATAACACAATGGCAACTCTCCAACATACCACGTACCAAGGTTATTGTTCAAAAATGTCACTCATTGGCTCACACAGAATCCCAATAGTCACTGCGAACAACCTATTGCATCACTCAGAACATCAATAGTTATCGCATAAAATTGGACACTCAGTCCAGTAAAATACATTGGTTCACACAAACCCAATGTGTCATATGGAACCATAGTCCATACCAGATACATTGATCCACTCAGGACTCAATGATCACATCACATGGCACGTCTGCCAAAAATGCATGAGAAAAACTTTTATTCTCGTTTCGTTTTCTTTGTCGTAATAATCTTTCCTTGTCGAAGCACAAAGCTAACGACCATGCTTAATTTCTTATTAAGACTTTTACTGCAAACAAACACAGGACACACAGTCTACATGTTTTAAACTCAACACAGGACACACAGTCCGAGTGCTCAATCGCAAAGCCCTAAACTGATGCACCAGTCTTAGGCTCGTGGATATGGAACTCACAATTTCCACATCAAATTAGGACACACATTCCACAAAAATCATTACAGGACCCTCAGTCCAATGACACAGATCCCAGATTTACGTGTCCATAGAACACTAGAACCCCGACGTCTCGGTTTCTAGGTTCGTTTATCCTTTATAAAATAGTTCGCTCAGTGAAAAACAAATACAAAACCAAATCTTCGAAAACTTATCCAAGTTTAACTGAATACTTTCACTGCATAAAACTCTTTACAGAAATTCTTTTCTGTTAAATTGTTGATAAAACGTAAAAATCATTGATAAATACTTTTCTTTCCAATCACTTTATTTCTGAAAATGGTTCTCAATAAAAGTCAACTTTCAAAATGTCCTTACTAAATAAAATTTCATAATAACAAAATAAAATCTCTTTGTCAAAACTTCTCATAAAAATCATTTTATAACTTAAATAACTTTTCTATCAGAAGTAATTGTTCTAACTGCTATATTACGTCACTTTCGGAACTTAATCACTTTAAATAACATTTTATAATAAAATTGAATTTATTTTAGAAAAACTAGAGCCTGTGAAAATTTTCACAGTTTCGCCCTTACTGTCACTTTATTGACGTATTTTCCCCTAAAATAATATTTTTCCACTTTTTCTCAAAATTACACAAATTAATCACTCTGATTAATTATTCAAGCTTATTAAGCTTTTATCCTCAAAATTAATTGTACACTGACCAATGTCAGGTTTCACAGTCCAACAGTCAACAGCAGATAATTTTCATCACGGAACAGCATGACAGATATCAACTCATGACATGCACCACAATTATAATATCACAAGATAATGATAATCAGATATATTCACATATCATATAGCTCATATAGCTCAAATACTCAAGTAAACAGATAATCAGCAGACAATCAATTAAAACATTAACAGTAGATAATTTAAAACACAATAAATTACTACGATCATATAGATGACTCTAACAAATAAGCATGTGGTTATCTTATACTCCTCAGGCTTACCCCCCTTACCTCTTTAGGGAATCAAACTGACGTTTTCACGAAAACTCCTTGATTCGATCCGGTTTTCTCCGTCGTCGTTAGTTTAACTCAATCCGATTGATTCCTTCAAACGAATTGCAACCAAAATAAATCAAAATCAAACCATCATCATACTCATTCATGAGGTCTAGGGTTCGGCCTCATCTAATGATCTAGGTTAGGAAAGTTGAAAATTTGTTAACTTAGGGATTTATGATCCTTAAGTATCTTAGACATGATTAAGTACATAAACCAAGATCATGAACTAAGAACATGGAATAAAACTCATCTAGTTCCAAGAACTAGAGTTTCGGCCTTAAGACAAAAAGTGAGATTAAAATTTCACTTGATTTCCATCTCTTGGATTTTACACAAACATAGGGTATATGATTAGATTCAAGTGTTACTTAACAACTTTGGATCAAAAATCTTCCCAAAAGTTCAAGCTAGGGTTTCGGTTTTTCTTCAAGATCATAGGCTAAGGATTTTCAAAATTTTCTCAACTCTTGGATTTAGTCAACATACAAAAACCTAGAGTTGGATTCAAGTGGTTTAACACAACTTTGGAATCAAAATCCCTTCAACATCAAAACATAGGGTTTCGGCCCTTTATGAAACAAATAGCTTGGAGTAGGTTCTTGGTTTTCAAACCACTTACATACAATAACTATCAAGGTACTAAAAGATTAAATCATGATTCAAGACTTGAAATTGAAACAAAACCCATGAACTCCATTTGTTTTTCATGGATTCGGCCAAGCTTAGAAAAATAGGAAGGAAATTTCTCATGATCATATGCTTCTAGATGATGAATATAGAGATGATTATGAGATCATAGAAATTGGTTTCATGTCAAAAGGATTTTTCTAGAATTAGTTATGGATTTTTGAAGAATGGATCTAGAAACTTGAAAATGATGTTCTTGGCTTGATTTTCATGAAAAGAATAAAGAAGAACACATGATTAATCATGGAGAGAAGGATTATACCTCTTCATAATGAACAAGTGATGAAGATGATCAAGTTTCTTCACAAAAATATCTTGGTGTTCATAAGTGTTCTTGAGAAGTTAAGAGAGAAAGATGAAGATGATGGAGATTTAGAGTAGTTTCGGTAATTTGGACATATCTCTCAATCTACTTATCCGTTTTTTGTGATATTTATCTCTTTGGAAATAAGAGAGAAATAGGAACAACTTTCATGTTGAAAGTTTTTCGAGATTCAGAACAGAATAGGGTCAGAATTTCGATTAACTTTCGGGTGAGTAAGGAGAGTTTGGTTTAGTGTTCTTGATGTTCTTGATGAATGGTGAAGAGAAAATGGTTTTGGGAGGAGGAAGAGGGCTGTGCACAAACAAAGGAAGAAGAGGAGAATGATCAACATGATTCTTATGTTAAAGGGAATTAAAAGATGATGGGTGGTAAAGAATGAAGCCATGTAGTCTTATTTGAATTTGTGGTGGAAATGGAAGATGAAGACTTGGCTTCAAATGGAGAAGGGTGGCAGCCTTAGGGCCATAAGAATGATGTGGATGAGGGCATTTAGGTGGTGTGGTCGCCTCCTATACCACATATTAGGGAGAAGATATTTTGTGTGACAAATCATGGTTAGTTAACCTCGGTTAGTTAACCAGACGTAGGTTAGGTTAACATTTAAAATGTCTAGATATTTTCTTTGTCTGACTAGAGTAAATTATCATCATGATAATTCATTCCTCTTGAGTCATCATAGATGGCTTGTCGGCCTGTTTCCCGATATATCTCTGCACAAACGTACTCGATTCCCGATTAGGGTTTTTGAAAGAAATGAGTCTTGATTCATGAAGATGATATAAGTGAGTTGAAAAAATGCCTAAGTGTGTTAATGAAGGGGGCAGCCGTGAGTGGAGGGGCAAAATTGTCCAAAATTGCAATGGCAAACTTGCAATTATCATGACAACCTAGGGGTAAAATCATCCATTCTACGCAAAAATATCCATTTGTCATAAATGCGCCATTATGGCCATTATGATACGGATAGGATTGTCATTAATGCTAGTCACATCAGTCACATCAGTCATCTGAGCTTCGTTGCTGACCCTTTTTGTTCATCTGACGCAGATTTCCTAGAGATATCTCGACGTATACGCCCGCAGCAAATATAATATTTTATTTTTTTGCTAAAATTTTCAAAACTTCCACTATCGAAGCAAATATGATAAAAATATTTTTCATCTCGTTCACGACTTAAAATTTGGTTTTCTGAGCAGTAAACTTTTACTGTTAGTGAAAAACACAGACCGGGTTCCGTCTGAATTTTCAAACCAAAATTTCATCGTAACCTTATAATATCACATATATCGTGGAAATGACTTTGGTTTATCCAAAATCATTTTCTAAGTCTCGGATAAAAATATAATCAAATATATTTATTACCGATATTAGACAGCAGCGAAAATCGGGGTGTTACAGAAAGAGTGATACTTCCTCGTCTCAATGCAAAAACTATTCACCCTAAAACTTATAATCATTACCTGAGCCGAATGAAGTGGTTTAAGAATCAATATAACAAGATGTCAACACTTATGCGTAACAACTCTGGTTTTGGGTGGGACCCAATTACAAAGACATTCACTGCCAGTGATGAAGTATGGAAAGATTACTTGAAGGTGAGCATAATTCATAATCTTTTAAATAAATTAATAGGTTACAAGTTTAGTACATTATGTTATTTGCAATATATTAACAATGAATAATTTGTTATTTGCTAGTCTCACCCAACTCACGGCAAACTTCGAGAAAAAAGTCCAATTGATTATGAAGATTTGAAGATTGTTGTCGGTGGTGGAGTTGCTAATGGGAATGGTTCCATTGCCTTAGGCGCTGATGATACCGATACAACAACTTTTGAGGAAGAAAATATTGATTTCGGGATGGAAGGCTTTTCATATGATCATAACAATGATGCGTTCATAGCACCAAATCACTATGAACCACCCTATCAGCCTCCATCATCTCGTCAATATAGTCCACCATCTCATTCCCCTTTGGGTTCGGAGGTTCCCACCGAAAAACCAAGCCGTCATAAACGAAGTAGATCCGACTATGAAGGAAATTCTAGCTCAATTGGGACAAACAATCAAGCCAAAGTTCTAGAAAATCTTTTTGTTGGCATTGGAACTATTGCTGTCAATTTTGAAAAACTATCTAATCTAATGGAGAAAAGAGAAAGAGAGACCAAGAGTAATATTTGGGATGCTATAAAAGAGATCCCAAATTTGGATGACAAAACTCGTTACATGGCGATTGATTTGCTTGATACCAAAGCAAAGAAGGACTTTTTCTTGAAGATGTCACCTGAAGAACGCTTGTCTTGGATAAACTTTAAGTTAGGATATTAATATTTTGATAAACACTTATCTTGGGTTTTGTTGAATTATATTTTTTGGGGTGCAATTTTTTGTACTTTGTTGAAGTATTTTTGTTATATTTTGGTTGAACTATTAAGGTTATACTTTGGTTAGATTTTATTGATTTTATTGGTTAAGTGAAACGTTTATATTTCTAGACAATTTCCTTTGATATATGACAAGTCTTCTAACCATGACTTTGAATAATTATTGCATTAATTTTTAAATTCATTCATTATTCTCTTCTTTTATTGTTTGCAGTTTCATATATATATTTTTATACACGTACAATGTCACAATCGAGCATGTATGAAAATGGTGACATAGAGGAAGAAGAAATAGGTGAAGATATGGATGATGCAAAAATAGAAGAAGAATTTTATGAGGTCATGTATATATCTGGGATGGCAATTCAAGCATTAATGCATGTGCTAAATAGTTTTTTGATTCTAATGCGTAGTGAAAATATTGAACGTCCATTAACCCGACGACGAATTACTAGCACGGGATATGACTATATACATCAAGCATTAAACAATGATCCTGTAATCTTCCGACAAGTATATAGAATGTATCTAGATGTATTCCGGAAGTTATGCACAATTCTTAGAGAAGAAACACCTTTGGAGGATACAAGATTTATTTGTGTCGAAGAAATGCTTGCATCATTCCTACAAATCGTTGGCCAAAATACTCGATATTGTGTAATTCGTAATACGTTTGGCCGGTCACAATTTGCTGCAAGTGAAAATTTTCATAAGATTTTGAAGGCTTTGAATTCAATAGCATCTGATTTGACGGCTAAACCAGGATCAAATGTGCTAGCTAAAATAAGGGAAAGCACAAGGTTTTACCCTTATTTCAAGGTATGTGGTAATTATCTAACTTTAATAATATTCTAATTATAATTGTCATTATTATAATATATATTTTTCATAATATTTTTATTGTTATTGTTACTATTTTTAGGATTGCATCGGAGCTATTGATGGTACACATATTCCGGCAATGGTGAGGGGACGAGATGTAAGCAGTTATCGCAATCGTCATGGAAAGATATCACAAAATGTATTAGCAGCTTGTAACTTTGACTTGGAATTCATGTACGTTCTTAGAGGGTGGGAGGGTTCTGCTAATGATTCCAAATTACTAGGTGATGCTTTAACAAGGAGGAATGGACTTAAAGTGGCCCAAGGTATGAACTTAATTTTTAAATGATAAATATATTTATTTTATTTTACTTTTGATGATAATTTTATATATGTAATCAGGTAAATATTTCCTAGTGGATTGCGGATTTCCTAATCGGCGTCAATTTTTAGCTCCATTTCGAGGTGTGCGATATCATTTACAAGATTTTGCAGGTAATGGTAATGACCCTCAAAATGGAAATGAATTATTCAATCTTCGTTCTGATGAATTTCCAATTGAACCAATAGACGAATCTTCATCTTCAGTATCAGCTAATGAAGACAATAATTTTGAACTTATTGTTCAAACCCAAGAGCAGGAACGAGAAGATGCTAATGCTTGGAGAGCTAGCATGGCTTTAGATATGTGGAGAAATGCAAATTAGGAAGACATGAAGCTACATCGATTTGACTATTAATTAAAAGATTAGAAAAATTGTATTGTGTTTTACTTTTTTTTTTAATTATATTATTCATTTCTTTATTATTTTTTCATTGGCTCTTGTAACTTTGAATGTTTGCTAAAAATTCACGTTTTCCTTTCAAATCTTATAAATCCATATAGTCCATTCAAATCTTATAAAGTCTTATGATATAAATCCTTTAAAATCCACACATGAGAATCTTAATTATAACAATCTTTAAAAAAAAGTCTTTTAAAATCTTATAAAGTCTTTTAAAGTCATTACATTCCTATAAAGTCTTTTAAAATCCGCAAGACTTTTTTAGGTCAAAACAATCTTATGCAAGCCTTGCTTAAAAATACTTTGAATTTGAAATTTTTTAATAATGAGATAAATCATTAAAATATTTCCGAAGTCCTTATGGTAATATATATAATAATATTTTTGCGGATTTCCGAAGTCTTTAAAAGCCTTGCTTAAAAATATTTTGAATTTGAAATTTTTTAATAATGAGATAAATCATTAAAAACATTATTATATATATTACCATAAATAAATCATTAATCAACAACAATAATGACTAATTGTACATAATTTCAAACTTAATAATGAGTTACTCATTTATAGATACAACAAACAATAATACAATCAATGATATCAGTGATAATTGGACAATCAAACTTAATTAGAAAATCATCCATTATTGCACAAATATTCAAACCTAATACTAATAAGGAATGTAACACCTCAGTTTTTACTGTTTTTCAATATTGATAAAACATATCTGATTATATTATTTTTATTGGAATGATAATTATTTGGACATTAATTTTCAATTATTTTATGATGCTTAATCTTGAGTAATTTTATTTACTCATTTAAAATTATTTTATTGAGTGTGTTAACACTGCCTTATTCAGTGTATGCATGCTTACTAGACAATAATGTTATGTTATTGTCACTATTAGTGTTTGTTTAGAAAAATATTTCAAATGATATGATTGAAAGAAATTTATTATACATTTTACTCTATGTAATTTTAGTTTTGAAAATAAATTATTTTGGCATTAATTTGAGGATAATTTTTGGATCACTGATTTTCTTAGTTGATCAATTCAACTATCAATCTTTATTCTATTTTGAATTTTGAAAATATATATTTGTCACTCATTATTTTTAGATCCAAGAACCAATAATTTTTTTTTTCAGACTCAATCTTAACCACTCATTTTTGTACTTACCAATTAAGTAAATGAAAAACTTTTGTTTTTCCTCCTTTCCTTCTACTGCAGCACATGATACCCCCCATTTCACCTTCTTTTTATTTTTCCCTTCTTCTTCCTTCATCAACTCATGTCTCTCTCTATCCCTAAACTCCATTTCTCTTCTCCTTCCCTTCACCCTTGCTTTGCCCAGATCGCGCCGCTGCCCAACCCAGTCGACCGCCACTCGCCAGCGCGAGGAGAAGACGACCACGCGCTGTCCTTTCATCTCCGCTGTTTCGCTCTTGCCTCCGCTGCGGGTGAGCAGTCCGACCACCATATATCGTGGTCATCCAGCATAGTTGTGTTATTTGAAACCTTCTTTCTCTTCTTCCATGAGTTTTACTGTCGTTTTTGTCCGTGGGCATTTTAGGAACGACTCTGCCACCATCAGTAGCCGCTTTACCGCCGTGTCGCCGCCGTCCGCCGCTGCGCCAGGCATCACAGCACCACCACAACTTTTTCTTCTTCTTCTTTGGGTAAATGTTTACCCCTAATTTCTTCTAGATTCAAAAAGCCCCAAATTGATTTACAAAACCCTAACCAGATTTTGATTCAGTTTCAAAAATGTGAAATTAACACTATTTTTATGCAATTTGGGAGTGTGGATTAGTCTTTCCCTAAACCAATTTCATTATTCTTTAGTTAGAATGAGTTTTCCCCAAATTGATTTATTAACCCTAAAGTCTCAATATGATTTTATTTGAAGTTTGTTCTATTTTGTGAAATTAAGTGTTTAAATCAACTTAGAGTAAGTGTTTGATGAAGAATGATTGACTGTTAGATTTGTCTGGTGGTTGAAAATGTTTGACTCCCTCTCCGGGATGTTGTCATGGTTATGGTTGCTTGGGGGAAACAGGTTTTATATTTTTCTGGAGTTGACAGAAGCTGTTTGGAGGAAACTGGAACGTTTAGTCGGGTTATTAGTTGGAGTTTGTCTTTGTGCAGCTTCGCTCAGAAGGAAGCTGACTATTGAGAAAACCAAAGTAAGGATCTTTTCTGGTCTTCAAAGGTAAATGGAGTATGCCTGAGGAGTTCCTAGTAATCATATACTTAGTATATGAATTAGTTGTGTTGATTTAAAATATTGTGGATTAATATTGTTGATTTTGATATATATATATATATATATATATATATATATATATATATATATATATATATATATATATATATATATATATATATGTTGTTGAGAATAATTTAGACTATATATCTGATGAATATATTTTCTGTTATTATTTGACTGAGACTGGTTGAAGCGTGACGTGAGTCACTGCTTAGGAATAGAAATTGTTTTTATTAAAAGTATATGAACACAGAAAAGTTGAAAAGTGATTTTGGCTTTCTTCGGAAAGTGGAAAAGAGATGAAAATAGAAAGGACCTAGTTTTACCGTGCCGAGATTTGGACCGAATATGAATTGCCTAAAGATCGGGCTAGATTCGGATTGCCGAGAAGCGGGCTAGAATTCCTGTTTTGAAAAGAAAGAAAGGAATGGAACTAGACTTCCGTGCTGAGATTTTAGACTGGATTTTGATTACTGTGAAGCCGGACTAGCATTCCTACTAATAAGAACCTAGAGTTCCGAGACGTCGGACTAGTATTCGTTTAAGAAATAGATTTGAAAATCTTTAATGATGTTTTAAAAATTTCGAATTGATATTAAAAGTCGAATCAATATCTGAAAGATGATCTGGCAGACGTGCTGTTGTTTATCGAGCTACAGTTTCACACAGGGTGAACTGACAAATTTGATAGTTACGGACCAAAGGCGTATTCTTGGGCTTTTGGGTCTTTAGGGACATTCGGGCTCGAACTCCACGAAAATGCTTGGGGCTTTGCAACCTCTTGTCATGGAACTCGGTTATCTTGCACGAAATATACTCAATAGGGAACTATCCAAATATTATTTTGGTGATACACGAAATCCTAGAACAATTTTGGAAAGGACCCAGTTGAGAGGCCACCCAACTCGAAACAATTGTGTTATAGGAATTATCACGGCCTATCATGCTTGAGGAAGGGAAGTTAGGATCTCCAGAGATTGTGTTCTAGAAAGTGGATATTGAAGTATGAAAACATAAATTTATAAAATACTTTGATTTTATATCCTTTGAGATAATTAAAATCTTCATGTTATGTGTTGTTATGATTATATTATATGATGTTGTTTTCATGATATTGAGTATGTGATTACTATGTTTGAACTCATATATTGGTGACTCACCTTTGCATTATTTCTGTTTGGTTCTATTTGTGGTACCCTGTTTTTAGTAGACAGATGATGCAGAGGGGTTCTATGCCCCACTCAGAGGGATTAGTCCCGACTTTTGAAGAAGGTTAATTTATTGGAATAACCATGAGGTCTTTTCCAGTAAGAGTCTCATAGAATGAACAGCTTAGGTTTTTAAGATGTTGTTGATTAGTGATAGTATGTATGTTTATGGCTCGGAGAGTCTTTATTTTGGATAGAATGTTTATGGCTCGGAGCCGAGCCTTTATTTTGGATAGAATGTTTATGGCTTAGAGAGCCTTTCTTTTGGATGAAAATATAAATATATTAGCTGGTGTTTTTGTATGGGATGTTGAAATTACAAAGGAGACTCTGTCGAAATTTTTAGTAAAAGTTATAGATCTGTATCCAAGTATGTTTCTAAAGAAAATGGACTTGCCAGGCTAAGATTGTAAGCCTGTGCACCGGTAATGACTTAGGTTTTTGGGTTGTGACAAAATTTATATACATAACCAGAATCTATACAGTGATAAGTGAAAATGTGGTGTTATTATCTTATAAAATGTTTAAGTTCTTACCGCAACCGCAGGAAAATAAATTTTATACCCATTTTTCTGACACTTAAGTACTTATATAAATTATTTTCTGAAAGCAAACCAGCAACCTTTTTTTTTTTTCCGAAAGGAGTTAGATATGTAACGTCTAGGGGGGTGTTACAAGGAACATGATAATGGCAGTCTAATCCTCTATACAAAAATAAGAATGTGAAAAAAATATTTATGCTAATATTATTTCACATGCAAAATATATGATTGCTATTATTTAATGATGGACTAATTTTTACTATAACACCTAGATTTTCACTGTTTTCCAATATCTGTAATTATTTAATTGTTTATATTTGTATTCGAGACCTAGAAAATGATTTTGACTATAACATAATCATATCTAGATTATACTAGATAGCAAAAGGTTCCAGTTAAATTTTGGGTTGAAAATTCAAACGAAACCCGATCTTTGGTTTCACTGACAGTAAAAGTTTACTGACCATAAAACCTAATTTTGACCCATGAACGAAATAGTAATGATTCTTATCCCTTTTTAAGTGATATGAGTCATTTCAAAATTTTCGCTCTAAAATAAATATTATATTTTATTCGGGCGAATTATTCAAATAAATCACATGATTGATGGGACTTGTGAAAATTGTCACATCATGACTCATCAAAGTCGAAGTCATGATGACAACTTAAAATATATAGTTTTTTATTAAGTAAAAACCCATTATTTGTTCTAATTGATCCAAACACACCCTAAACTATACATTTCTGGAACATCCCTGGCTGCTTTATGGATTGACGTGCTCCAAGTCAAGCACGCTTAACTATGGAGTTCTTAAGTGATGGTCTTCCGACAAGAAGATGCATCTTGTTGGTATAGGTAGTATCAATCAATCCATATAAGCCATCCTCAACGGTGTAGTCCCAAACCTATACAGTCTTAAGATCCCTCTCATTTCGGTATGTAATCAGTTCATTCATGTACCCCTCTGCTTAGAAGCCTACGAGGAGCCGCTCTTAGTCCGTGATTCTTGAAAACAATGATCATTTATATCCTCAATCTAGGCCCTAGTTTATTGTATTGAAGAGTTTTGGTGAAAATGAAAACCCTAACCCCACGAAACCCTTGTTGGCCGAAACCCCTTTTAAAATGGATTTGATGTTTTTCTTCAATTTTTGAAATATAATGCTTGATTTAAGCTCTCTAGTGCCTATATGATTTATGTCCAAGAGCTTAAATCCAATTAAATTTCCTAACCTAGTTTTCCTAATTGGGCCAAAACCCTAGAGTGAATGGGTTAAAATATTTTGATTAATTCTTGAATAATGAAGATTGTTCTTGCTTCTAATATGTGATGTGATCACAAATTCTAGAGTTTCACTCAAAGAAATTTTCTAACCTATTTTAGCAATAGAGGCCGAAATCTTAACTTTAAGGGGTTGAATGAAATTTTTCAAATTCTTGAGTTATATCAATTGATCTTGTATACCTAATGCTCTAAGATCATGTATCTAAGAGATTAAGATGATTTGAAAACCCTAGCCTTTTGTTCATAACTTGGCCGAATTCACACTCATGTGAGTTAGTAGGATTTCTTCAAAATTTAACTTGTTCTGTGTTGTTTTGTGAAGGAGTTGTTGGGTAGTTTGTTGTCGGAGTTGTGTGGAGGAAGCTGAAATCCAGACAATCATTTTCTGAACGAAAATCCATACTCTGAGGTAAAGGGAGTTTACCTGAGGAGTTTTAGTTAGTCATATACTTTGTTTGTGTTGATTTGATATATGTTGATTGAAAATGTGTTGTGATGTTATTTGTAATTGTTGAAAATGTATATGTTGTTGTTGAATTATGTGAATGGATTATGTATGTATTGGATGCGATTTACTGTATTGCTTGACTGTGATTGGCTAAAGGGATGACATTGGTCATTGCTTGTTAATGAAGATTAAGTCATTAGAATGCATTAACTTAGAAAAATTGAAAAAGTGATGTTTGGTTTTTGGAAAGTGAGAAGAACTCTACGAATGAAAGTGTTGAGATTGAACAAGGTTTTTGAGGAAAAGAAAGAAAATGGAAGACATCAAAATCAATGAAAATGTTTAAAAGTATTTGAAGGAAAAAGTGTGACACCCTCTACCCCGCACATTAATATAAAACATTTACCTGAAAGAGGCAATATAAAAACATGCATTTATTTCATTAAAATTTAAACTTGGATAAAAGGTACCACATTGTAACACAAACAACGCGGAAAGAAACATAGTTTTAAAATAAATAAGACATAAACAAAAACATCAAAACATAACCCAACCCCGATGTCACATACAGAGCTGGTATAACCGTTCTGGAATAAAATCCACGGAATACAACTTAAACTGAAAACTAACAACAACAAACAACTATAACTACTGAACATCCTGCTAGAGTCACGGCTCCTCAGAGTCACTCCTCCACTGGCTGCTCACCATCCTCTGCATAAAGAGATACATGCCAACAACAGAAATAGAGAAAACGGGGAGTAAGAAATCATGTGAACACATCGGCATGGAAGTAGTTAAGCAAGATGATAATACATCATAACATGGCATAGCAATAAACAACATATAACATCAACACGTATAAATAACCATATCAACATGTCATCTTAACCAACATATGCTGTGAGGTGTAACACTACTCCGCCACTCCGTTATGCATGTGGATCCAAAATATCTCAGGAAGGCAACTTCGGAGTTACATATCCACATTGGCCAAAAAGCACCAACGCTGGCAGTCCACCAAACCATGGGTGAACCCCTCGGAAAGTCGACGTATCATTATGAGGATATGCCACCACGGGGGCGCACGGTTTACCAAACCTTGGGTGAACCACCGAGATTTGACCAGATCGCCGTACTCTAGGGCGACCTCCCCTATGTTGAACTTCCCCCACTAACAACTTCAACACATGAATGCATGAGCACAACAACAGACAGGGAAGCCACCTCCTTTGCTTGGGTTAATAAGCACCCAAGACTTATCACCAGCATAAAAAACATCAACATCAACATCAACACCTTAACCCATAGGGATCAAGGCCCCCTTGGCCAAAAAGCACCGAGGTTCAACTCATCAACACCTCGACCAAAAAGCATCGAGGCCACTTTGGCCAAAAAGCACCAAAGCTTATCAACGTGGGGGTAACCCAATGGGCACCTGCTTAACCAGCTTATTATTCTTTGTTATCTTAATTAATCTTTATATAAGTCATCTAACTCTTCTTCATTCGATTGATGTTTTATCACATTATTGGGGATATTTGGGGTTAAGCACCCCTTAATTCCATTAAGTTAACGTTCTTACCAGTAGGGGGAGCATGGGCGTGCTCACCTTAGCACGGTCATGCTGCCACTTAAGTGGAGCACAGTCGTGCTCACTGTCCTGCACGGCTGCCTTCTAGAATTTAACTGGGAGCACGGGCGTGCTCCTTGTCCAGCACTGTCGTGCTCCTAGAATCAGTCGTGATGTTTTGAGCAGATTCTACTTGTGTTCTTGGAGCCAAAACTCCCTAATACTCTCAAATCAGATCCTAGGGTCTTTTGACTAATCCAATTGGCATCAAACCTTACCTCTCACTAACAGATCATGTCTTATGAAATATTGGGGAATTAATTCCCTAAATCGTTATGTTAATTAAGAGTCTTATTAATTCAATTAGGGTCCTATTAACAGTTCAACCTCAACACTCAGTCAATCAACATCATCAATAACAACAGCCAACAACATTCTCATAACATCATCATTAATAAACCAATGGCATTCAACATAGCAATATTCATCAATATACACTGTTTGGCATATAACATCATAGCCATCTAACAACTATAATAAAGAGGCATACCAACTAACAATTATAGGAATTAATCCATTCAACCAAACAGATCATGGCATTGACAACAGTTTAGGCATAATCCTTGATAACATCTAACATTCATAATAGATAATCAAACAATGAGGTCATGGGAACCCCTCATCTTATGCTACCCCCTTGCCCAATGAATACACTATCCTTCTCCCCATACCTGGTATGAAAATTCCACAACAAAACTCTAAACGGTAAACCGATCACGTTCCCTTAAGCGGCTCAGTATGCTTCCAAGCATTGGTCAAATAAGAACAATAACCAATTAGTTCCCAAATCTCAAAATAGAAAAGGAAACCAAAAGAGGAGAAACAGTTACCTATACCGATTTGGCACAGACGAACTAGACGTTCCCACAAGTCTCTAAAGCTCCAACAATGTAATGGGTTTAGAGAAAATATAGAAGAAAAGGGTTGTAGCCACAACAGGGTTTCTATTTTGCCAAAATAGGGTTTATGAGAAAACCCTCGGTTACTATTCTATATATAAAGAGTTAGACCCGAGCATGGTCGTGCTCCTTCTTGAGCACAGCCTTGCTCAGCTTAGCGCCTACGAGGCGCAGTCTTCCATTGAGCACGGGCATGCTCCCTGTTGAGCACGGTCGTGCTCAACTTAGTGTCAGCGAGACACGCTTTCCAACTAGCACGGTCGTGCTCTCTATTAAGCACGGCTGCGCTTGTGACTCAGATAGTCACAAGACACAAGCCTAAGAAAGGGATTTTCCACCCAAAACCCCACTTAGCTCATTCTAAACCTTCTTAACCAACAAGGAACACACAAAAGCACTTAACGAAAAACGGGGTGTTACAAAAAGTCTTTTGAAAATAAAGATTTCTTTTACATTTTACAAAAGTTTTGCTCAAAATGGAAAGATTTAGGGAAAATGCTCCCTTGATAAAGTCATTTACAAGAGTTTTGTATTTAGTCAAAAGTTGAGAAAAAGATTTTAGTGGTTGTTCTAAGTTTTCAGAAAATGTATTTTTTTAAAAGAAAAAGTTTCTTTGAAAGTGTATTTATAAGAACGAAAAAGTATTTATGACACACAGTTGAGAAACTTTTGTATTTTGTTTTTCGATTTAGTTTTCACTGAACGAAAAACCAAGTGAAAAAAAGATGGAAGTGGAAAGGACCTAGATTGCTGATGTTAAAAGATCGGACTGGATCTGGATTGCCGAGATTTTGGGCCGGATTTGGATTGCCGAAAAGTCGGGCTAGTGTTCCTACTGACAAGAACCTAGATTACCGAGACGTCGGGCTAGTGTTCAATTGAGAAAGAGATTTTAAATCATTGATTTTTTTTAAAATCCTATGTTGGTATTAAATTTTATTTAATACGCGAATAAAAGTAGTCAGGAGCTTCAAGCCTTGATGAGGAAAGAACGAAGCAAAAAAGAAAAACAAAACGAAAACCATTGGTTTTCCTGCATAGTCTGGCAGACGTGCCTTTGTGTAGTTTCACAAAGGGTGAACTGGAAAATTGGATAGTTACGGACCAAAGATATATTCTTTAGTCTTTGGGTCTATTAGGGACATTTGGGCTCGAAAACCCACGGAAGGCTCTGTCATTTGCAACCTCGGGCCATGGAACTCGGTTACCCTGCATGTAATGTACTCAATCAGGAACTATTCAATATTATTTATGTGAGACGTGATACCCTAGAACAATTGGGGATTAGACCTAAATTGAGAGGCCAACCACGCGAAACAGTTGCGTTATAAGGATTATTGCAGCCTATCATGCTCGACGAAGGGAAGTTAGGATCTCCAGAGATTATGAAATAGATAGTGAATATTGAAGTGACATGAAATGTTTTATAAAATGCATTGGTTGTCGGGTATGAATCCCTGTTGAAATATTCGTGACGTTATGTTATGTTTTGTTGTTGTCATATGCTATTGTTTTGTGAGTCATGTATATGGCTGCTATGATAAAACTCACAGGTCGGTATCTCACCTTTGCATTATTTTTGTTTGGTTTTCTTTTTCGTGTTATATTATGTGCGGGTACAGAATGTGAACTTGGTGGCCAGGCATGAAAAAGCAAATCACGGAGTACGTTGCATCATGTCTGACTTGTCAGAAAGCAAAGGTAGAACACCAATGACCTGGAGGAATGCTTACATCGTTAGATGTACCTGAATGGAAGTGGGATATCATACCGATGGATTTCTTAGTTAGTCTGCCAAGGATTTCCAAAGGTTTTGACTCAATTTGGGTGATCGTTCAAAGGTTAACGAAATTAACACATTTCTTACCTGTTAAGATCAATTACACTGTGAAAAAGTTAACTAATGTTTACATCAAGGAAGTGATCAAACTTCATGGAGTGCCTTCGAGTATCGTTTCAGATCGAGATCCGAAGTTCACTTCACGTTTCTGGGGAAGTTTACATCAAGCGCTGGGAACCGAATTGCATTTAAGCTCAGCGTATCATCCTCAAACAGACGGATAAATAGAGAGGACAATCCAATCATTAGAAGACTTGCTGAGAGCATGTGTCTTAGATCATCGTGGAAGTTGGGATGATCTCTTGTCGCTGATTGAATTCACGTACAACAATAGTTTTCATGCAAGTATAGGGATGGCTCCCTATGAGGCTCTGTATGGGCAAAAATGTCAAACACTGTTGTGTTGGTACCAAGATGGAGAAAGCATGATTCTCGGTCCCGAAATCGTGCAGCAAACAACAGAAAAGGTTAAACAAATCCATGAAAGGAGGAAAGCAACCCAACGCAGGCAGAAAAGTTACTATGATCGAAGAAGACGATCTCTCGAATTTCAAGAAGGTGAACACGAATTTATGAGAGTCACACCCACGACTGGGGTAGGTAGGGTTATAAAGTCCAGAAAACCCACTCCTAAATTCATTGAACCTTACCAAATTCTTTGTCATATTGGTCTAGTAACCTACCAAATTGCTTTACCACCTTTTCTTTCAAACATTCATAATGTGTTCCATGTCTTACAACTGAGGAAGTATATTCCTGATCCATCGCATGTAATTGAACCCGATATAGTACAATTGAAAGAAAACTTGTCTTATGAGACTTTAACTGTACGAATCGAGGATAAGATGATTAAGCAGCTCAGGGGTAAACAAATTCCTTAGTCAAGGTTATTTGGGATGAGACAACCGGAGAGGCAACATGGGAAGCTGAGGACAAGATGAAATTGCAATATCCTGATCTTTTTTCAGGTGCATAATTTTGAGGACAAATTTTTTTTTTAGTGGGGTAGTAATATAACACCCGATTTTCACTGTTTTCCAATATCTGTAAGATATTTAACTGTTTAAATCTTGGGTTGAAAATTCAGACAAAACCCGGTCTGTGTTTTCACCCACTAGGTATTACTACGTAACACATGCGGAATTTAAATTAAAAAGATAGTTTGCTGGTTGCTTTCGGAAAATAATTTATATAAGTACATAAGCGTCTGAAATTGGGTATAAAAATTTGTCACGACTTCAAACCTAAGCCTTGATCGTCACACAGGCTTACAATCCTAGCCTTACAAGTCTACTTAATTTAGAAATATACTTGAATAAAAACTTGTATTTTTACAAAAATTTCGACAAAGTCTCCTCTGTAATTCGAACATCCCTTTGCATTATATTGTGTGGTCTGGGGACGTACCTTGGTACGTGACCACAGGTGATGAAGAGTGGATTTCAGCTTCATTGGGGGACATTAGTTCCAATCCTTGGAGATGTCAGACGTCAGACATCGGTTATAATGGTAAGATTAGTGGGAGTCTTCCCCAGAAATAGATTTTTGAATGACCAGCTTAGGTTTTGAGATGTTATAGATTTTTGATAATATGTATTGGTATGTTATTTGAATGTGATGTTTATGGCTCGGAGAGCTTTCTTTTGGATGGAAATCGAAGTTTTCCTTTTTATCCTGCATAGCTTGTTGATGTAATTATTTCCAAAATGATACTGTCTGGATGTATTTAGTGTAATTGAAATTCTGGAATGAAAATGTAATTATTTTAGCAGGTGTTCTTTTACCTGGGATGTTCGAATTACAGAGGAGACTTTGTCGAAATTTTTGTAAAAATACAAGTTTTTATTCAAGTGTATTTCTAAATTAAGTAGACTTGTAAGGCTAGGATTGTAAGCCTGTGTGACGATCAAGGCTTAGGTTTGAAGTCGTGACAAATTTTTATACCCAATTTCAGACGCTTATGTACTTATATAAATTATTTTTCGAAAGCAACCAGCAAACTATCTTTTTAATTTAAATTCCGCATGTGTTACGTAGTAATACCTAGTGGGGGTGTTACAAGTGGTATCAGAGCTGGTCGAGTCTTTCGGGATCTTTGGGGAATAGGTCTGTTATGTTTTTGTTATGTGATCTCTGGTTGGTTCTTGTTTGAATTGTTTCTTGTTGAAACAATGCGTGTTGACGCACAAGTATATGTTTTCTTGATGGTTTTCCAAGGGTTTTATGTCCTGAGAAACCGTAGATCTTGAATGTTACAGGTGCCTGTTGTAAAGGATTTTCCGGGAATGTTCCCTGGGAATATTCTAGGTTTACGATTAGCAAAGGACATTGATTTTTGATTGATCTAGCTTCTAGATTTGGTCAGATCTCTATGGCTTTGTGTAGGATGTTGCCTACAAAGCTAAATCAAGTTGGACGACTCGATTCAACTGGAAGATCGGTGGTCTGAACAGTTGTTAGACCGAGTGCCTTCCGTAGGAAGCACCAATGTTGTGTGAGGGTTCGTGACTTTGCGTGGATTTTTGATAACTCGATGAAGTAATGATTCAGAACAAGTATTCTTTGTCGTGCTTAATTGATTTGATAGATCAATTTTAAGAAGTTGTCGTCGACGTAAAGATCGACTTGAGGACGAGTTATCACCAGATTTGAGTGGGAACCTATCTTAGATCTTTGGGCCGTTGACTCAGATTGTGAAGGCAGACCAAATCTACGCATGATTGAAAAACAAATTAAGTTGTCCATGATCGTGCACAACTTAGAGGAGAACACAGGACAACAACAAAACAAATTAAGCGTGTCTAGAAAGCCTTGTACCTGTTGGAATCAAGGCAAGCCGATTCGAATCTTCAACCTTGGGTGAGTGTCTCAGGATTTAGGAAATTCTTATCTGTACTGTTCATTCCTTTATGAACTTGTAAGATTTACAATTGTTCCACAAGTACCTATGGTTGTATTAGACAATCACAACGGCGAAGTTGGTACGTGTTAGGCAGATTTTTCTGATCTTGATTTGAAATCTGTCAGAACTCATGAATTAGTTATGCTAGTTCATAAATTTCAAGTTATTCTAGTTGATTTCCTGGTTTGTGAGAAATTGTACTCACACTTCTAAATAACCTTCAGTGTATTAGACATTGGAGTGGATTGATTGATGGTATCCATCGGTATGGAATTTTCATATTTCGTTGAAAGAATTCGTTATGACTACTTCTTGAGTTGTAACGCCGATAACTTAGTGATAACAGAAGTTTCTTGATGAAACTTAGTCTAAATCGCTTCTACTTCTGGTAAAGGTGACCTTGTCTGATTTTTGACCAGACTGATTTCCTTTCTAAAAATTTTCGTTTTGTAAATTCTTTGTACCAAGAATGAATCCTCTTGAGATTAGGAACTATTCATCCTTTGATTCCCTAAATCTGTTGGAAGTTCTTGTGGATGAATGAACTTTATTAGATTCATGTTTGTAATTGTGTATTGGCCATACTTTTCTACACTTATGAACCTATTAAAGAATATTTTTCCATATTGGATGTTCCTGAATCTTTCGAATTTATGAAATCGTTCTCTATGCTTTCTTGTGAAAGTGAGAAAAATTTCTTTTCTTGAAAATTTCTTTTCAGAATCCTTTAAGCCAAGTCTTGTTGTAGTTCGATAGAACTTGTTCCTTTTGGATCTATATATCTTTTCCAAACGTCGTTGATGTGTGACCTATCCCATAAGTCATGAGGATGGTTACCTAATCCATATCAAGATATCCGTGTTAGTTGAGTACAGTAAGAATGTGAGTGACATTCCTTGTTGAGATGATAGAGTCGCAATGTTTTATCGTGGATGCACCGAAGATCTCTAAGAGTTTCATTCGTTTTGGGCGATCGACAACAGACTTATGAGGATGACACCTTTCTTACCTGTTAATATCCGATATATCACAGAGACGTTAACCAAAGTATGTAGTAGAAGGCTAATTAAACTTCATAAAGCATCCTCCAGCATCGTTCTAAATGAAGCAGAAAAACTTACCTCAAGTGTTGGGCAAAGTCTACATCGGACGTTAAGAACCAAGTTGAAGTCAAGTTCAGCTTATCACCCTGAGTTCGATGGACAAATTAGAAAAGATCTGATTCTTAAAAGGTTAGCTGAGAGTAAATGTAGTACCTAAGTATTGTTAACCCTATAGCAGAATAAATAAGATGTGATAATAATTTTGGTTGAGATATTGATGTGACTGATAATACGAAAACCCTTAAGCTCAACGCCATTGAGTAGGACGATTACAGTAGACCTTATCATGAATGAGGCAGAATGTCGCTAGAGGAATCTAGAGTAATGATCAAATGTTTGTAATTAAGATTGATTTATAAGTTTGAAGATTTGCAGGAAAGTGTTTATAGTAGTTCTCCCTAAGCCGAACGGGAGCAGTAAAGATGAGTTCTTGAGAAACTAAGTTGTTAGAAAATTTTAAGAATTGTGATTTTGGATAATTCAAACGGAAGTGATTCCTTTTGGTTGTAGTTGCATGAAGGAGTGTACTTTAAGATTAAAATGTGTGACTATGTTATAGTTTGGAATGGTGAAATATGTTCAAAGGAAACTAAGACTACGATTGTATTCTTTGAGTTGAAAATTGGTGTACGATGTGGTGAAGTTAGTGTTGAACTTGGTGTTAGTAGTGAAGATTTGATGTTGAAGAAGTTTTCTAGCGGACCAATTTTGAGGCAAGAAGTGATTAAGTTTTGACTATGTCTTTCGAGTGTGATAAGCTATGGCGAAATGTTTCTAATATTTGAGGTCTTATTCTGGTAAATATGTGGTTGATGATCCGCAGTGAAAACTGGACATTTTAAATCTAAGATTGCCCAATGGGGAGTGTCCCCCTAGATTTCTTGGCTTTGTTTTGGTGCAACTCCTAGTGGTTATGGCCTCAGAGAAACTCTGTTTTATAATCTCTTTTCTCGGCTGAAAAATAGAAGAGAAGGGCATATGTGATACAAGCACTTCCTTGCATAAGTGATGGAGCTCTGTCTTAGATGGAGGAATTGTTAGGAGTTGTGGTGTATTTTCCTTGGGCAATAGGGTAGATGTGCATGTGAAATTTCCTAAACCAGGGATATCAACGAAGCTTGATAACCAAATTGGAAACGAGAGGCAAACGAAGGATATGAAATCGAAGAAGGAAAAGATTCTGGAGGAATTAAGAAGGGAACGGACTATGTTGGATATGGTAAGGTTCAATTTTAATAAGAAGATTGAATTTCTTAAGTTCTTGGCCCAAAGTTTATCGCGTGCAACTCAGGCTCAGGAGTAATTTAAGGATATATAGAATGACATAAAAATCGATCCTGTTATAGAGTTATAGATGAAAGGAATGAAGCGACGAGAAATACAAAGTAGGCTCTTAAGATCAAGGTGTGATTGCAAGATTTTGTTTAGTTTCGAGCTACGAAATTTCGAGGACGAAATTTTTTTAAGAGGGATAGTAATGTAACACCCTAGTTTTTGCACATATGATTAATTATTTTATTTGGATGTTTATGTTTATTTTTGTTTATGTGGTTTAATTTGAGTAATTTAATTACTCTTTTTGAATTATTTTATTGGGTGCATTAGCACTGACTTATTTCAGTGAATACATGCTTACTAGACAATAATTTAAGTTATTGTCACTATTATTACCAGTACAGAAAAATGTTTTAAATAATATGATTAAGAGAAAGGCATTTTCATAATTTCAATTTATTTAATTTTAGATTTGAAAATAAACTGGTTTGACATTAATCAGAGATTAAATGTTGGACCGTGGATTTTCTTAGTTGATCAATCCAACTATCAATCTCTACTTTATTTCAAATTTATGTTTAGATTCAAAAACTAAAAACAAATTTATGTTTAGGCTTAATATTTATCACTCATAGTGTACCCACTAATATAGAACTAAAATTTCCTCTCTCCTCTCTCCCTTATCAGACCCGTAAACCCCCCTCTATTTCTTTCTTTTTTTTCTTCTTTCCTTCCTTTCTCTCTCTTCTTCCCCACTTCTTCTTCTTCCCTCCAAACTCAGCTCCTCCCTCTTCCTTGCTGTCCGGTTCGCGCCGCCAACTACCAGCCCAGTCCGGCAGCCGGTCGTCGCTTGACTGGAGAGGACGAACCATGCCGCCGTCTCCTCCTGCTCGCAGCGTGTCTTCGCTGCAGAAAACAGAGCTCCATCCGTCGCTGCTCCGCCATTCGCTCGCCGGAACAGTTGGGGTGTCGCAGCCGCTGTACCCAAGACAGCCACCAAACCCTTTTCCTTTCACCATGGGTAAGTATTCTACCCTTAATCTCTTCTAGTTCAAAACCTCAAATCTGATTTTGAAACCCAACCCTTTAATCTCATATTTCAATCTTGAAGTTGAAGTTTGTTTTATTCTGTTGAGACTATGAATTAGTGTTTTCCTCAATTAATTTTATTGTTCCTTGGCTATATTGGATTTTCCCCAATATAGGTTATGAACCCTAAAGCCCAATTTGATTTTTATTGAAATTGATTATGCGACACCCCTCCTTGGGGTCATCACATAGTTACCCAAATGCGGAAAATAAAATTATAATTGCTGGTTACTTTCGGAAAATAATCGTTTATGATACTTTTTTTTAATACAAAAATGGTGGTAAAAAAATGTTCTTTTCTTCGACATACATAACCCTGTCACAAATATATAACCATGTATTTATATATAGAAAACATCATCCAACTAGACCTTTATCCATAGAGGCCCTTTAGGGAAAGAAACAACATAAAATATCGTTATACATTACTGAAAACATAAAACTTCTCACTTCAAAAGTATGGCTCTTCAAAGCCAGACATACATATTAGACACCCATCTAATACCCTAGTTGAGCTGGTCACTCTATACGACACCTACTAAGAAGACTCCAAAGGTTATTCTTAAGATCCACGGTTGCTTTTAAAGGTCCGGCCTAAAGATCCTCGAACGCGCCAGGGGCATCTCCAGGTCCACCTATACTCAGATAGAATATAATCCACACGTAGAGAGAGACCAACAAGAAAAATGTGCAAGAGTGAGATTCCAATATCTGGATTTAACACGACAACTACATGCCCGACACAAAAGAAAACAGATAAACATATACATGATTATAACAACATAAACATTCATATCAAAGCCTCATCCATGGGTTTCACACCCCAAACGTTATCATTTAAAAACTATGCATGAACACCTCATATACCTCATCTACATTCACTACTTAATCTTTGGAACTTCAAACACCAAATAAATGAGCTGATCAGGCTCGATTGCCAAATAAGGAACGCCTTAACGCCTTCTCGAATACCTTTCCATTAAGATATCCAGGTTCGCCTTCTGGAATACCTTGTCTACTAAGATACCCAGATTCGCCTTCGCCTTCTTGAATACCTTACCCTTTAAGCTATTCAGATTCGACTTCATGAATACCTTATCTACTAAGATACCCAGATTCGCCTTCGCCTTCGCCTTCTTGAATACCTTTCCATTCAGCTATTCAGATTCGACTTCTGGAATATCTTCTCTCTTAAGATATCCAGATTCACGCCTTAGACATGTCTACCAAATAAATGCATGTAAAACCTTTTGCTCCTAAAACCTTATTCAGAATACCAAATCCAAAGAACACTATGTTCATAACGCCTTAAGAATACTAGCACACCATTTTTCGTTTTGTGAATTTGTTAAAATTCCCTTAAAACTCATTTTGTTCAAAACCCATTAATTTGAACTTGGAAACCTCATTTAAGACTAATTCTCAGTATTACTTACTTGTACCCTTTTAAAAAAAAACATTCGTAAATATTGACGGAATTGTCCGTCGTTTGCCGTTTTAAAACGTTTTCAGGTCAAAATATCACTTTATGTCGTAAAACAATTTTTCCAACGCTGTAATAAAATTATTTTTGAAACTTTTTCTTTTAAAACATCATTTTCTAATATTTAGAAATTCCTCATGTGAAAATTAGCAGTGCTGAAATATTTTCACGGTTACGTCCTCACTGTAACTCATAAAATACTCTGACGCCGTAAAATCCTTAAAATAATATCATTTCCAACTTTTTCTCATTTTCCACTAACTAAATCCTAAGTAATATTATATTACTATTTCTAATCAATTTAAAACTCATCATCCCGTAAAAACTCCTCAACACTTTTAACCGCATTATTAACTAAGCACTGACCACTGTCAGGCTTTTCAATCCACAAACAACATCAACAACAATCATGTCAATAATATAGCATATAGCACAATTAATGACATGCAACAACATATAAGAACAATTAAATGCAGATAAATAAATATTTGAAAGCAGATAATTGCAAAACAGATAATTTCAAAATACAGAAAACAATTAACACACCAACTAAATTATACAGACAACAAACAAATAGCATATAGCTATCGGAAAATCCCTCAGGCAATCCCCTCTTACCTCTTGAAGATTTTCCTCCGATTGAGAATTTGTCGCAATCCAAGTGTCGGTAACACGCGTACACGATAACTAAGTTATCCTTCAACAAAGACAACAACTAATCAACAATCAAACAACTTAAAAACACCTAAACTCCTACATGTTGGTTTCGGCCTAGGGCTGTTTTTTTAGGACCAAAAATTTCTAAAATTCCTAAACTTTTGGATTAGTGATTCTTACTCACTTAAAACCCTAAAACAAAGGTTATCATACAAAGATTGAAATCAAATATTCCAACCCTTCAAAAATGAATTTCGGCCATGAATAAAACAGTGGCTTAGAGACCTTGATTTCATTCAAACAACATAGATTCAATACATATATCATTTATAAGATTGAATCATGCAAAGACAATGAACAAAATCTTCCCCCCCACTAAATCCTAGGTTCGGCCTCATGGGGTTTATAGGGCTAGAAATTTTTGTTTGATGCAAGCTTCTAGATCTAGAATATAGAGGTGATAATAGGAGTATAGAAATTGGTTTCACATTTTTAGGATTTTTCTATGATTTACTATGAATTTTCAAAGTTTCTAGATCTAAGAATGAAAACTCATGAAATAATTGATGAAAATGGATTTTCATGGATGATTAATGAAACTAAGATGATAAGGAACATGATCCTCACCTTGGAATGAAGAAGTTTGATGAAGAACTCAAGGAGAAATGAAGAACAAAGATGAACACCAATGGAGTTCTTTGTGTTTTTGGTGAAGAAATGGCTTAGAAGGTGTAATAGGAAGAGAAAGAAATTTGCCTAAGTGTTATGAGGGGCTGCTGCACGAAAATTAGAGGAAGAGTGAGTACAAAATGGCTTTCTTTGATTGGCTTAATCATAACCATGATTAACTTATAACTTAAGCTTAGTTAAACAAAATAGTATAATAATCTAACTATGGTTAATTGTCATGATGACAAAGGACAAGTGTGTGGCCATGAAGTGGGGTGGTGTGGCAGCCTAACTCACCACATGTGAGGAGGAGAAAGCCAATTTGGCTTTGTCTTGCCCTTAACCATGGTTAAAAGCTAACTAACCTAGGTTAAGTTCACTAAAATACTTTATTTTTTTACAAAATTTTCAAAATATCCTAACTCGTTGGAAACGTGATAAAAACATACTTTATTTCGTTCACGAGTCAAAATTAGGTTTTCTGCTCAGTAAAATTATACTGTCAGTGAAAACACAGACCGGGTTCCGTCTGAATTTTCAACCGAAAATTTAACCGTATACTTATAAAAATAAGTATGATATGAATATGACTTTGGTTTTCCCAAAATCATTTTCTAAATTTCGAATAAAAATATATACATATTTATATAATTTCCGATATTAGAAAGTAGCGGAAAGTCGGGGTGTTACAGACTACCCCTCTTAAAAATTTCGTCCTCGAAATTTCGTGACGCGAAGCTAGACAAGATCGAAAGATCTCGAGACCTTACTTTCACAAGAAAGTATATAGAAAGATTTTATCGACCTGAAAAGAATATAAGAATATCCTGTGCATAACAGATTCTCTAATAGGTTCATGGATGTAAAGATGTATGATCGGTACACATTTACAAACTCGACTCTAATAAAGCTTCTCCTTTCACAAGAATTTTATGAACAATACTCTAAAAGAACAACAGTCCAACAAGAATTTAGACTGGATCGCTTCTACCAAAGGTAAAAGTGACTAGATCAAGTCTCATCAAGAAACTTCTTTTAACAAGGAAGTATCTATCCTGAACAACAACAAGATAGTTCAAGCAAATGGAATCGACAATAACTGACTTAGCAGTCGGGGTTGAAACAATCAAATCATACAGTAATGAAGAAATCAGCAATTGCAACAGTTTCACACAACCCTCGAAATAACATAATAAAAACAAATATGCATCGCACCCAAGTCGTAAAGTATAGTTAAGATATTACCATCTAGATCGCAATCATCTTCAGCGCCCATCAAAGTGTAAATTCTCCCCTTTGTAGTCGGTTTATTTGCGTGTTGTTGACAGCAGACCTACGGTTCGGTAATCTACAATCCTTTGCTAAGTGTCCCACTTGATTGCAGTTGTAACACTTAACTCCTTGTATGGGACAGGTATCAGTCATGTGGTTTGGATCTCCACATCGGTAACATCTTCTGATTTGGCCTTGGTTTTGGTTCTTCTGGCCTCCAATTCCCGATTCAGAATCATTAGAACGATATTGTTGTTGGCTCTGGTTATTTCCTGGTGGTCGAGAATAAGGTTTCCTCTCTTGGTTCTGATTGTGATTCTGGTACTGGTTCTTAGATCGAGAAGGTCCTCCAGCATTCCCTCTATTGTCCCTTCCATTCCTCATCTGCTCTATCTTTCGACTCATCTCGACTAGAGCTTGAAAGTTTCGAAGCTGCAATGGTAAGACAGATTCTTTAATCTCGAACCTCAGACCAGCTTCAAACCTCTCACACTTCCAGCTTTCATTTGGTTGTGCTTGAAAGAAACGGAAATATTTAGCAAGCGACTCGAACTTCGCCGCATATTCCCCCACAGTCAGATCTCTCTGGTACAGTCGCAGAAACTCTTGTTCTTTCTCAATCCGAACACTCTCAGGAAAATACTTGTTCAGGAATGCGGTTTTAAACACATTCCAAGTAATTTCCTGATGATCAACTTCCAGCAGCTGTCGAGCACCTCTCCACCAGTACTCTGCCTCTCCTACCAGTAAGAACACCGCATAAGAAACCTTGACTCCTTCTGGGGTAAGAATGAGTTCAAAGATCTTCTCTAACTCTTGGATCCATAAATCCGCTTTCTCAGGTTCAGCATCCCCGTGAAATTGTGAAGGATTCTGACGTCTGAATGTAGTCAGACCTCTACCTTCCGCCGCTTGCTGAGTCTGAGCAGTCATACCAGCTGTCTGCATAGCAATAGCAGCCGCAATGTTATCCATTGCTTGAGCAGTATAATCCACTCCACCATTGTAGCCCTCATCCGCATTGCCACGGCCACCTACGTGACCACCTCTACGACCCCTTCCACGACCGCGTCCACGTCCTCGTCCACGTCCACCTTCTGGTGCTAGTTCCATAACTGACCTATAAAACGAAATCAGTTAGACCACCACCAGAAAATGAAACGCTTACTTACTTATTACCCCACATTACTTCAAAGAAGTAATTCAAACAAGTCTAAATCACAGAACACACAACATCAACACAATAGACCTATTCCCCAACATTCCCGAAAGACTCGACCAGCTCTGATACCACAAATGCGACACCCCTCCTTGGGGTCATCACATAGTTACCCAAATGCGGAAAATAAAATTATAATTGCTGGTTACTTTCGGAAAATAATCGTTTATGATACTTTTTTTTAATACAAAAATGGTGGTAAAAAATGTTCTTTTCTTCGACATACATAACCCTGTCACAAATATATAACCATGTATTTATATATAGAAAACATCATCCAACTAGACCTTTATCCATAGAGGCCCTTTAGGGAAAGAAACAACATAAAATATCGTTATACATTACTGAAAACATAAAACTTCTCACTTCAAAAGTATGGCTCTTCAAAGCCAGACATACATATTAGACACCCATCTAATACCCTAGTTGAGCTGGTCACTCTATACGACACCTACTAAGAAGACTCCAAAGGTTATTCTTAAGATCCACGGTTGCTTTTAAAGGTCCGGCCTAAAGATCCTCGAACGCGCCAGGGGCATCTCCAGGTCCACCTATACTCAGATAGAATATAATCCACACGTAGAGAGAGACCAACAAGAAAAATGTGCAAGAGTGAGATTCCAATATCTGGATTTAACACGACAACTACATGCCCGACACAAAAGAAAACAGATAAACATATACATGATTATAACAACATAAACATTCATATCAAAGCCTCATCCATGGGTTTCACACCCCAAACGTTATCATTTAAAAACTATGCATGAACACCTCATATACCTCATCTACATTCACTACTTAATCTTTGGAACTTCAAACACCAAATAAATGAGCTGATCAGGCTCGATTGCCAAATAAGGAACGCCTTAACGCCTTCTCGAATACCTTTCCATTAAGATATCCAGGTTCGCCTTCTGGAATACCTTGTCTACTAAGATACCCAGATTCGCCTTCGCCTTCTTGAATACCTTACCCTTTAAGCTATTCAGATTCGACTTCATGAATACCTTATCTACTAAGATACCCAGATTCGCCTTCGCCTTCGCCTTCTTGAATACCTTTCCATTCAGCTATTCAGATTCGACTTCTGGAATATCTTCTCTCTTAAGATATCCAGATTCACGCCTTAGACATGTCTACCAAATAAATGCATGTAAAACCTTTTGCTCCTAAAACCTTATTCAGAATACCAAATCCAAAGAACACTATGTTCATAACGCCTTAAGAATACTAGCACACCATTTTTCGTTTTGTGAATTTGTTAAAATTCCCTTAAAACTCATTTTGTTCAAAACCCATTAATTTGAACTTGGAAACCTCATTTAAGACTAATTCTCAGTATTACTTACTTGTACCCTTTTAAAAAAAAACATTCGTAAATATTGACGGAATTGTCCGTCGTTTGCCGTTTTAAAACGTTTTCAGGTCAAAATATCACTTTATGTCGTAAAACAATTTTTCCAACGCTGTAATAAAATTATTTTTGAAACTTTTTCTTTTAAAACATCATTTTCTAATATTTAGAAATTCCTCATGTGAAAATTAGCAGTGCTGAAATATTTTCACGGTTACGTCCTCACTGTAACTCATAAAATACTCTGACGCCGTAAAATCCTTAAAATAATATCATTTCCAACTTTTTCTCATTTTCCACTAACTAAATCCTAAGTAATATTATATTACTATTTCTAATCAATTTAAAACTCATCATCCCGTAAAAACTCCTCAACACTTTTAACCGCATTATTAACTAAGCACTGACCACTGTCAGGCTTTTCAATCCACAAACAACATCAACAACAATCATGTCAATAATATAGCATATAGCACAATTAATGACATGCAACAACATATAAGAACAATTAAATGCAGATAAATAAATATTTGAAAGCAGATAATTGCAAAACAGATAATTTCAAAATACAGAAAACAATTAACACACCAACTAAATTATACAGACAACAAACAAATAGCATATAGCTATCGGAAAATCCCTCAGGCAATCCCCTCTTACCTCTTGAAGATTTTCCTCCGATTGAGAATTTGTCGCAATCCAAGTGTCGGTAACACGCGTACACGATAACTAAGTTATCCTTCAACAAAGACAACAACTAATCAACAATCAAACAACTTAAAAACACCTAAACTCCTACATGTTGGTTTCGGCCTAGGGCTGTTTTTTTAGGACCAAAAATTTCTAAAATTCCTAAACTTTTGGATTAGTGATTCTTACTCACTTAAAACCCTAAAACAAAGGTTATCATACAAAGATTGAAATCAAATATTCCAACCCTTCAAAAATGAATTTCGGCCATGAATAAAACAGTGGCTTAGAGACCTTGATTTCATTCAAACAACATAGATTCAATACATATATCATTTATAAGATTGAATCATGCAAAGACAATGAACAAAATCTTCCCCCCCACTAAATCCTAGGTTCGGCCTCATGGGGTTTATAGGGCTAGAAATTTTTGTTTGATGCAAGCTTCTAGATCTAGAATATAGAGGTGATAATAGGAGTATAGAAATTGGTTTCACATTTTTAGGATTTTTCTATGATTTACTATGAATTTTCAAAGTTTCTAGATCTAAGAATGAAAACTCATGAAATAATTGATGAAAATGGATTTTCATGGATGATTAATGAAACTAAGATGATAAGGAACATGATCCTCACCTTGGAATGAAGAAGTTTGATGAAGAACTCAAGGAGAAATGAAGAACAAAGATGAACACCAATGGAGTTCTTTGTGTTTTTGGTGAAGAAATGGCTTAGAAGGTGTAATAGGAAGAGAAAGAAATTTGCCTAAGTGTTATGAGGGGCTGCTGCACGAAAATTAGAGGAAGAGTGAGTACAAAATGGCTTTCTTTGATTGGCTTAATCATAACCATGATTAACTTATAACTTAAGCTTAGTTAAACAAAATAGTATAATAATCTAACTATGGTTAATTGTCATGATGACAAAGGACAAGTGTGTGGCCATGAAGTGGGGTGGTGTGGCAGCCTAACTCACCACATGTGAGGAGGAGAAAGCCAATTTGGCTTTGTCTTGCCCTTAACCATGGTTAAAAGCTAACTAACCTAGGTTAAGTTCACTAAAATACTTTATTTTTTTACAAAATTTTCAAAATATCCTAACTCGTTGGAAACGTGATAAAAACATACTTTATTTCGTTCACGAGTCAAAATTAGGTTTTCTGCTCAGTAAAATTATACTGTCAGTGAAAACACAGACCGGGTTCCGTCTGAATTTTCAACCGAAAATTTAACCGTATACTTATAAAAATAAGTATGATATGAATATGACTTTGGTTTTCCCAAAATCATTTTCTAAATTTCGAATAAAAATATATACATATTTATATAATTTCCGATATTAGAAAGTAGCGGAAAGTCGGGGTGTTACAGATTATGTTTTTGTAGAATCAACTATGTATATATGTAATTGGGACTGTTAGTTTATGTTTTGACAAACCAATTTCACAACTCTATACTCAAATCAATTTTCCCTAATTTTTAGTGATGAACACTATTTTCCCAAATCTGATTTTTATTGAAGTTAGCTCTATTTTGTGAAATTGAGTACTTAAGATCTACTTATAGTATGTGTTTGATAATGAGTAATTGATTTCTTGATTTTTCTGGTTGTGCAAATTGTTTGGGTTCCCTCGTTGGGACGTTAATTGTGATGGTCATACTTGGAGAAGTGTGAATTGCGTTATTGGGAGCTAACAGGAGTTATCTGCGCACGTGGCAAGGTGTCAAAGGAAAATCGGAATATCCAGAAGATGATCTTTTGCTGGTCATCAAGAGGTAAAGGGAGTAAGCCTGAGGAGTTATAGATAATCATATGTTATTTTAATGTTGTCTGTAAGATTCTCTGTCGTGTTTGTTCTGTGGTTTTTGATTATGATTGTTTAATTGAATTGTGATTGATGTGGTTCATTGAGTTAGTTGATTTTAACTGTGATGCATGCTACAACTGTGTTGTATGGGATTGTCTGTTTAGTTGATTGTTTGACTGAAAGCCTGACAGTGGTCAGTGCCCAATTAAACTAAAGATAAAAGCTTTAAAAGCTTGAGGAAAGGTTTACAGAATTGATTTACGGAAGTGGGAGTAGATATTGAAAATCATCCTATTTGATAATGTTTTCGGTAAAAGGATGACTAATGAGTCACGACGAGGACGAAAGCTTGAAAACATTTCAGTACTAGTAACCTTTACGTATGAAATTCCATTATGTTATAAAGAGTTATTTTAAGAAATTAATCTTCAAAAATAACTTAGTTATGATTTTAGGAAATTGTTAAGTGAAAAAGGTTAACAATTGACTTAAATTCTTTAAAAATGCTAAACGATGATAATTTGAAAAAAAATATTGACAACAATTGATTCTAAAGTGGCAGTACGTATTTTAAACTAAGATTGAGCCTCAAGTGACTCTCTTTTTGAAAAATAAAGTTTTCAGAAAGGATTTTTAGTGATTTATGATTTACTGAAAGATTTCCCATTTGAAAGGATTTTCCCAAATCAAGTTTTACTCAATGGAGTTACTTCCGACAACTTGGATAAGTTGTAGAAATTTGTTTTTGAACTTGTTTTTCACAGAACGAAAGACCGTGTTAAAAGTGGTTTTGAACTTAGTAACCGAGACATCGGGGTACTAAGGTTCGTTGGTGTTGTGGACTGAGTGTCCTTCGGACTTGAGGTCCTGTAGATTGGATATCTACTGTATACATGAGGTATACCGTTTAAACATTAAAAATGTTTTCTATTACCACGGACCTATAATTGGTGCATCGGTTTAGGGGTTTCGTGATTGAGCATTCGGACTCGAGGTCCTGTGTTGTTAATAAAAGAGTTAAGATATTTAAAACGATGATGGTTGTAAGCGTTTTGTGCTTCAACAGAGGAAATTTTGTACACAAAGAGAAATGACGAGAATAAAAGGTTTTACATGCATTTAAGGCAGACGTGTCTATAAAGTTAATCATGGTATCACGGAGATATTCATGTGTTATTATCATTGTACCTTGGTGGTCAATGAGCCCATTTTTGTATTACTGTGCCTTGGTTTTGGACAGTTTACAGTGGGATTCGGCTTGAGTGCCGTTGGCTTGAGTGCCTTTGCCTGAGTGGCGTTGCTTGAGTGGCGTTGGCTTGAGTGCCGTTGGCTTTAGTGCCTTTGCCTTGAGTGGCTATTGAGCCTGATCAACTCATCACGTGTTGTTGATATCTCATGAGATTAGGTATAATGTTAGAGAACAATGATTGAAGTGTTGCATAATTAATTTTCAAAAATGATGATGCGAGGGCATAAAACCCTATGATGTACTTGGATATATTATGTATGGATGTTTTATGAATGTATATGTGTTTCTTTTGTGTCGCGCATGTGGTTATCTTATAAAACTCATATATTGGTAACTCACCTTTGCATTATATTGTGTGGTCTGGGGACGTACCTTGGTATGTGACCACAGGTGATGAAGAGTGGATTTCAGCTTCATTGGGGGACATTAGTTCCAATCCTTGGAGATGTTAGACGTTAGACATCGGTTATAATGGTAAGATTAGTGGGAGTCTTCCTCAGAAATAGATTTTTGAACGACCAGCTTAGGTTTATAAGATAACCACATGCGCGACACAAAAGAAACACATATACATTCATACAACATCCATACATAATATATCCAAGTACATCATAGGGTTTCATGCCCTCGCATCATCATTTTTGAAAATTATGTATGCAACACTTCAATCATTGTTCTCTAACATTATACCTAATCTCATGAGATATCAACAACACGTGATGAGTTGATCAGGCTCAATAGCCACTCAAGGCAAAGGCACTCAAGCCAAAGCCACTCAGGCAACGCCACTCAGGCAAAGGCACTCAAGCCAACGGCACTCAAGCCGAATCCCACTGTAAACTATCCAAAACCAAGGCACAGTAATTCAAAAATGGGCTCATTGACCACCAAGGTACAATGATAATAACACATGAATATCTCCGTGATACCATGATTAACTTTATAGACACGTCTGCCTTAAATGCATGTAAAACCTTTTATTCTCGTCATTTCTCTTTGTGTATAAAATCCTCTGTTGAAGCACAAAACGCTTACAACCATCATCGTTTTAAATATCTTAACTCTTTTATTAACAACACAGGACCTCGAGTCCGAATGCTCAATCACGAAACCCCTAAACCGATGCACCAGTTATAGGTCCATGGTAATAGAAAACATTTTAAATGTTTAAACGGTATACCTCATGTATACAGTAGATATCCAATCTACAGGACCTCAAGTCCGAAGGACACTCAGTCCACAACACCAACGAACCTTACTACCCCGACGTCTCGGTTACTAAGTTCAAAACCACTTTTAACACGGTCTTTCGTTCTGTGAAAAACAAGTTCAAAAACAAATTTCTACAACTTATCCAAGTTGTCGGAAGTAACTCCATTGAGTAAAACTTGATTTGGGAAAATCCTTTCAAATGGGAAATCTTTCAGTAAATCATAAATCACTAAAAATCCTTTCTGAAAACTTTAGTTTTCAAAAAAAGAGTCACTTGAGGCTCAATCTTAGTTTAAAATACGTACTGGCACTTTAGAATCAATTGTTGTCAATATTTTTTTCAAATTATCATCATTTAGCATTTTTAAAGTATTTTAAGTCAATTCTTAACCTTTTTCACTTAACAATTTCCTAAAATCATAACTAAGTTATTTTCGAAGATTAATTTCTTAAAATAACTCTTTATAACATAATGGAATTTCGTACGTAAAGGTTAGCAGTACTGAAATGTTTTCAAGCTTTCGTCCTCGTCGTGACTCATTAGTCATCCTTTTACCGAAAACATTATCAAATAGGATGATTTTCAATATCTACTCCCACTTCCTTAAATCAATTCTGTAAACCTTTCCTCAAGCTTTTAAAGCTTTTATCTTTAGTTTAATTGGGCACTGACCACTGTCAGGCTTTCAGTCAATCAATCAACTAAACAGACAATCCCATACAACACAGTTGTAGCATGCATCACAGTTAAAATCAACTAACTCAATGAACCACATCAATCACAATTCAATTAAACAATCATAACCAAACACGACAGAACAAACACGACAGAGAATCTTACAGACAACATTAAAATAACATATGATTATCTATAACTCCTCAGGCTTACTCCCTTTACCTCTTGATGACCAGCGAAAGATCATCTTCTGGATATTCCGATTTTCCTTTGACACCTTGCCACGTGCGCAGATAACTCCTGTTTGCTCCCAATAACGCAATTCACGCTTCTCCAAGTATGGCCATCACAATTAACGTCCCAACGAGGGAACCCAAACAATTTGCACAACCAGAAAAATCAAGAAATCAATTACTCATTATCAAACACATACTATAAGTAGATCTTAAGTACTCAATTTCACAAAATAGAGCTAACTTCAATAAAAATCAGATTTGGGAAAATAGTGTTCATCACTAAAAATTAGGGAAAATTGATTTGAGTATAGAGTTGAGAAATTGGTTTGTCAAAACATAAACTAACAGTCCCAATTACATATATACATAGTTGATTCTACAAAAACATAATCAATTTCAATACAAATCAAATTGGGCTTTAGGGTTCATAACCTAAATTGGGGAAAATCCAATATAGCCAAGGAACAATAAAATTAATTGAGGAAAACACTAATTCATAGTCTCAATAGAATAAAACAAACTTCAACTTCAAGATTGAAATATGAGATTAAAGGGTTGGGTTTCAAAATCAGATTTGAGGTTTTGAACTAGAAGAGGTTAAGGGTAGAATACTTACCCATGGTGAAAGGAAAAGGGTATGGTGGTTGTCTTGGGTACAGCGGCGGCGGCACCCCAACTGTTCCGGCGAGCGAATGGCGGAGCAGCGATGGATGGAGCTCTGTTTTCTGTAGCGAAGACGCGCTGCGAGTAGGAGGAGACGGCGGCATGGTTCGTCCTCTCCAGTCAAGCGACAAGCGGCGGCCGGACTGGGCTGGTGGTTGGCGGCACGAACCGGACAACAAGGAAGAGGGAGGAGCTGAGTTTGGAGGGAAGAAGAAGAAGTGGGGAAGAAGAGAGAGAAAGGAAGGAAAGAAGAAAAAAAAGAAAGAAATAGAGGGGGGGTTTACGGGTCTGATAAGGGAGAGAGGAGAGAGGAAATTTTAGTTCTATATTAGTGGGTACACTATGAGTGATAAATATTAAGCCTAAATATAAATTTGTTTTTAGTTTTTGAATCTAAACATAAAGGGTGACAAATATATATTTTCAAAATTTGAAACAAAGTAGAGATTGATAGTTGGATTGATCAACTAAGAAAATCCACAGTCCAACATTTAATCTCCGATTAATGTCAAACCAGTTTATTTTCAAATCTAAAATTAAATAAAATGAAATTATGAAAATGCCTTTCTCTTAATCATATTATTTAAAACATTTTTCTGTACTGGTAATAATAGTGACAATAACTTAAATTATTGTCTAGTAAGCGTGCATTCACTAAAATAAGTCAGTGCGAACGCACCCAATAAAATAATTCAAAAAGAGTAATTAAATTACTCAAATTAAACCACATAAACAAAAATAAACATAAACATCCAAATAAAATAATTAATCATATGTGCAAAAACTAGGGTGTTACATTCACTGACAGTAAAAGTTTACTGATCAGAAAACCTAATTCCCATGAACGAAATAGTAATGATTCTTATCCCTTTTTAAGTGATATGAAAATTTTCGCTTTAGAATAAATATTATATTTTATTCGGTGAAATATTTAAATGAAACGTGCGTAAAAATCCTAAGTCGAGCAAACAGCGGAACTGGATATGGTGCAGAGATGATATGGAGCAGAGATGATGGAAGTTATTGATGGGATGTGAAAAATGTCACATCATGACTCATCAAAGTCATGATGACAACTTAAAATATATAGTTTTTTATTAAGTAAAAACCCATTATTTGTTTCTGGTTGATCCAAACATACCCTAAACTAAACATCTCCTTCCTAATCTACCCTTAAAACCCACAGCCTCCCCTCAAATACACACTTGAGCTCTCATTTGTTCTCTCCTCACAAAAACACAAAATCCTTTTCTTAAGTGCTAAGTTTGTTATCTTTGATGAAGTTCATCAAGAATCATCCAATCTTCTTCATCTTCTTCACTCACTTGAGGTAACATGATCATCTATTCTTCTTGAATTCATCTATTTTCTTCTCATGTTCATTTTGTTGAAAACCCATTTTTGGCTATGTTCATGAAATTTAATCAACATGATTTGTATGCATGTGATTCTTGAAAACAATGATCATTTATATCCTCAATCTAGGCCCTAGTTTATTGTATTGAAGAGTTTTGGTGAAAATGAAAACCCTAACCCCATGAAACCCTTGTTGGCCGAAACCCCTTTTAAAATGGGTTTGATGTTTTTGTTCAATTTTTGAAATCTAATGCTTGATTTAAGCTCTCTAGTGCCTATATGATCTATATCCAAGAGCTTAAATCCAACTAAATTTCCTAACCTAGTTTTCCTAAAGGGGCCGAAACCCTAGAGTGAATGGGTTAAAATATTTTGATCAATTCTTGAATAATAAAGATTGTTCTTGCTTCTAATATGTGATGTGATCACAAATCCAAGAGTTTGCATTCAAAGGAATTTTCTAACCTATTTTAGCAATAGAGGCCGAAACCTTAAATTTAAGGGGTTGAATGAAATTTTTCAAATTCTTGAGTTATATCAATTGATCTTATATACCTAATGCTCTAAGATCATGTATCTAAGAGATTAGGATGATTTGAAAACCCTAGCCTTTTGTTCATAACTTGGCCGAATTCACACTCATGTGAGTTAGTAGGATTTCTTCAAAACTTAACTTGTTCTATGTTGTTTTGTGAAGTTGTTGTTGGATTTGTGTGGAGGAAACTGAAATCCAGACAATCATTTTCTAAACAAAAATCCATACTCTGAGGTAAAGGGAGTTTACCTGAGGAGTTTTAGTTAGTCATATAATTTGTTTGTGTTGTTTGGATATATGTTGATAAAAAATGTGTTGTGATGTTATTTGTAATTGTTGAAAATTTATATGTTGTTGTTGAATTAAGTGAATGGATTGTGTATGTATTGGATGAGATTTACTTTATTGCTTGACTACGATTGGCTGAGGGCATGACATTAGTAATTGCTTGTTAATGAAGATTAGGTCATTAAAATGCATTAACTCAGAAAAACTGAAAAAGTGATATTTGGTTTTTGGAAAGTGAGAAGAACTCTAAGAATGAAAATGTTAAAATTGAACAAGGTTTTTGAGGAAAAGAAAGGAAATGGAAGACATCAAAATCTATGAAAATGTTTAAAAGTATTTGAAGGAAAAAGTCTTTTGAAAATAAAGATTTTTTTTTTTAAGTTTTACAAAAGTTTTGTTCAAAATGGAAAGATTTAAAGAAAATGCTCCCTTGATAAATTCATTTACAAGAGTTTTGTATTTAGTCAAAAGTTGAGAAAAATATTTTAGTGGTTTTTCTAAGTTTTCAGAAAATGGATTTTTTTTTGAAGAAAAAGTTTCTGTGAACGTGTATTTATAAGAGCGAAAAAGTATTTATGACACAAAGTTGAGCAACTTTTGTATTTTGTTTTTCGATTTAGTTTTCACTGAACGAAAAACCAAGTAAAAAAAAAATATGGAAGTGGAAAGGACCTAGATTGCCAATGTTAAAAGATCGGGTTGGATCAGGATTGCCGAGATATGCTGGATTCGGATTGCCGAAAAGTCTGGCTAGTGTTCCTACTGACAAGAACCTAGATTACTAAGACGTCGGGCTAGTGTTCAATTGAGAAAGAGATTTTAAATCATTGATTTTGTTTGAAAATCCTATGTTGGTATTAAAATTTATTTAATACCCGAATAAAAGTAGTCGGGAGCTTTAAGCCTCGACGAGGAAAGAACGAAGCGAAAAAGAAAAACAAAATGAAAACCATTGGTTTACATGCATAGTCTGGCAGACATGCCTTTGTGTGTCAAGATACAGTTTCACAAAGGGTGAACTGGCAAATTGGATAGTTACGGACCAAAGATATACTCTTTAGTCTTTGGGTCTATTAGGGACATTCGGGCTCGAAAACCCATGGAAGGCTCAAGCATTTGCAACCTCAGGCCGTGGAACTCGGTTACCCTGCATGTAATGTACTCAATCAGGAACTATTCAATATTATTTAGGTGAGATGTGATACCCTAGAACAATTGGGGTCAGACCTAAATTGAGAGGCAGACCCAACACGAAACATTTGTGTTATAGGGATTATTGCAGCCTATCATGCTCGACGAAGGGAAGTTAGGATCTCCAGAGATTGTGACACCCTCTACCCCGCATATTAAAATAAAACATTTACTTGAAAGAGGAATTATAAAAACATGTATTTATTTGATTAAAATAAAACTGGATAGAAAGATACCACATTGTACCACTTAACACGGAAATAAACATAGTTTTAAAATAAAATAAAAAATAAACATAAAAAATGAATAAACATAACCTAACCCCGATGTCACATGTAACACCTTGTTTTTCGGAATTAATTTTAATTAAGCTGAGTTTATCAAGTTGGATCTATCGGTCGAGGGCTTAGTGGGATTTTTGGCTAAAAGTCCCTTTCTGGTACATGAGCATGCTCGTGCTCATTAGCCGGCACGCCCGTGCTTAAAGTCAGAAGCATGTTTTTGATTTTAAGTTGAGCATGACCGTGCTCAACAGTGAGCACGCCCGTGCTCAACGTGTTGACCGTGTCTCGTAACGTTAAGTTGAGCACGACCGTGCTCGAGAGTGAGCACGACCGTGCTCAAGTCCGGGCCTATATACGTCGAGCAGACTCCAGGGTTGCGCCGTACACTCCACTTTTGTTACAAAAACCCTAGTACGACTGCAACTTCCCTTCTTCCCTTTTTCCTTCATACTCAGTGTGGTTTTGAGTATTGGAGACTCTAGGGAAACGTGGTTCCGTCTGCACTTCGTGTATAGGTAACGTTTCATTCCTTTTCTTAGTTTCCTTTCGTTTTATAGTTGGGAAACTAACACCGTTTTTAATCTGTTTGTTTAAGGCTGGTCTGAGTGAACGCTGCCTTAAGGGAAGGAACCGGTTGCTGTTTAGGACGCTGTTAGGGAGCTACCTTCAATCCAGGTATGGGGAGAAGGGTAGTATTTACATAGGTTTGGGTTTAGGGTAAAGTAAAGGGGTTCCCATAACCCTGGTTGATGCATGTTATATAGGTATTAGTTGTCTAAATGTCTTGTATGATAACATGATAATTGCTGTTATGCGTTGTATACTGATATGTGAGTATGTTGATATGTTCATGAATATTATGATGACTGCCCTATGAGTTGGTATGATGATAATAATGGTTGATAACATGATGTTGATTGGTTGAAGTGATTTTGGATTTGATGATGTATATTAATCCTTAAACGCACTGTCAATGGACTTAGGATTAGTAGATGTAAAAACCTATAAATTGGATAAAAACTCAGTCTCTGTTCCTGCCCAGAACAGCACTGTCGCGCGATGAGCACGACCGTGCTGAACAGGGAGCACGACCGTGCTCCTAGTTGAATTCTGGGTAAATGGCAGCGCTGTTCAGCACGGCCGTGCAAGACAAAGAGCACTACCGTGCTTCACTTAAAGGGGAGCATGCCCCTCACGTGCTTAAGCACGACCGTGCTGGATTATGAGCACGATCGTGCTCAACCCTCCTGGACAGGACAAAATTAAAGGACCTAAGGGGTTTCAAACCCCACTTCTCAGTGATGATAAACGGTTAGACAACTTGGCTAATGTCTACTAAAGATAATTAAAAATATGAGATGGTGAGATGTTAAGTTCGATAAGTCGATACCCATCGGGTGTCGCCAGCTGATGAGCTGTGCCTTGGTGCTGTTAGGCCAAGGAAGCCTTGACCCCGTAGTTTGGGTCTAAGGTGTTGTCGTTATGTACCTTGGTGGACGAGAGTTTGCCCCAGGTACTGCGGTTGTTTCCGCTTAAGTCCTCAGGTAGATTCGGCGAGGCAAGTTGTTGCGATCGATTCCGCTGTTATCTTCGGTTGATTCCGTTGGAGTTATGGAGGTGGTGATGCCGTTGTTATTGTGTTGCATACGTATTGCATCGGAGATGTTGTTTAGGGATGTTCGACATAGGGGATGTCGTCCTAGAGTATGGCGATCTGGCCATCCACGGTTGGAGTAGATTCTCCTAGCGCCCCCGTGATGAGGCATTAGTTGGTATGATGCGTTGGATATCCAAGGAGTAGATTCTCCGGCGTTGAGTAGATTCTCAATGTGGGTATTTAACTCCGAAGTCGTTCATCCCAAGTTTAGTGGATCCACATGCATTGTTGGTTTAGCGGAGTAGGACTGCATTGCACTGCATAGCATAATGATGATGTTAATGTTCGATGTGATGCTGCTATGCTTGCTGTTTACTTTACTGCCTATCTCCATGTTAATATGTTTATATGATTCTTACTCCCTATATCTGTTTGTTGTTTGTGTTTGGCCTGATTGGCACATTGCAGAGGATGACGAGCAGCCCGGAGAGGAGTGACTCTGAGGAGCCGCCACTCATTGTAGGGCTAGGTTATGTTATCGTAGTTATTAGTTTCAGTTTTAATTCCATGGATCTTATTCTGGAATGGTTATACCAGCTCTGTATGTGACATCGGGGTTGGGTTATATTCATTGGTTTGTTATGTTTTTACTGTTAAAAACTTATTTCATTTTCTGCGTTGTAAACGGTTCATGTGGGGCTTTTCTACCCATGGACAATTGTTTATTTTATTCAATAATTGCATGTTTTCCCTTTAATTGTTTTTAAATTAAATGGCATTTAACATGCGGGGTAGAAGGGTGTCACATTTAGTGGTATCAGAGCAGTTCGACCTTGTTCGGACCTGGTGTGAGTCTGTTGTGAGTCTGTTGTGTGACTCTTGTTTGGATTGTCTATACTTGGTATAGATAATGATGCTTTAAGTTAGTTGCCTGCAGCTTTTACTCGCTAAGTTTCTGTATTAAAGGTTGCTTTGGGTATGTACAGGAACTAATGGCCGGTAGAGGACGCAACGATCAGGCAATCGCTGACGCATTGGCACTTCTGGCCAATGCTATCGGGCAGGTCAACCCTAACAACGGTGGGCCAGCTGAGTTCCAGGGACTGGATAAGTTCCAGAGGAACAACCCTCCGTCGTTCAAGGGAGCTTATGACCCAAAGGGAGCACTATTGTGGCTGAGGGAGACGGAGAAGATCTTCCGTGTGATGGACTGCAATGATCAGCAGAAGCTCATCTTCGCCACCTTCATGTTGATTGAAGAGGCGGAGCACTGGTGGGATAATTGCAGACAGAGGATGCAGGCAGAAGGCACAGCGGTTACTTGGGCTGTGTTCAGGCAGAGATTTCTGGAGAAGTATTTTCCAGCAGATATCAGGGACAAAAAAGAGATGGAGTTCTTGTCCTTGAGGCAGGGGTCACTGTCAGTCGGTGACTATGCGGCTAAGTTTGAGGTACTACACTCCTTACCAGCATGAGACAGATGATCGCTCCAAGTGCGTGAAGTTTGAAGCGGGACTCCGGCCTGAGATCAAACAGGCCATCAGCTATCAGGAGATCCGAGTTTTTCCGATTCTAGTCAACAAGTGTCGGATTTACGAGGATGCTAGTCAGTTCAGAGCTGCCAGTTCCAGAGGATCGTACAATCAGAGTGGCAAGAGGACTGATCAGAGGGATAGGGGCAAGCAGAGGTATGCCCCGACGGGCAAGGACTTCAAGCAGAGCGGCAGGAAGCTCCAGTTTCAGCAGAATAGCTTCAAGGGTGGGTTTTCTGATGCCCCTAGAGCTATGAGGTGTGGGAAGTGTGGAGCACAGGACCACTATTCATCCCAGTGCAAGGAAACACAGGTTATCTGCTTCAAGTGTGGCAAGCTAGGCCACATCAGTCGCGAATGTGATGGAGCTAAGACCGATCCTCTCAGCGCTAGCAAGAATCAGAAGTCCCAGGCCAACAGACTGAAGACCACTGGGAGAGTCTTTACTCTTAGTGGAGCTGAAGCCTCCAAGTCTGATGACTTGATCCAAGGTACTTGTTTATTTGATGGAACTCAATTGACTGTATTGTATGATTCGGGTGCTACTCACTCGTTTATATCGCATGATAGGGTCAAGAGTCTTAAATTTCCTGTTACTTTCCTTGAGTTTGATTTGTTGGTTTCTACACCTACAAATAAACCTGTTTCCACTTCTTATGCATGCAAGAACTGTCATATTGTTATAAATGATAAAACTTTTGTTGCCGATCTTGTATGCTTACCTTTGAAAGACCTGGATATTATTCTGGGTATGGACTGGTTATCTTCCAACCATGTCCTCCTGAATTGTTTTGACAAAACCCGGATTTTTGGAACTCCGAAGGAGTCTAAGAATCCGGACCTTTTCTCTGCCAGCCAAGTACGATCTTCGATGAGAGACGAAGCCCAAGTATACATGATGTTAGCTTCCCTGGATGTAGAGAGCAGCCCTCCTGATGTCGCCAGCTTGCCTGTTGTGCGAGAATTTCCTGAAGTGTTTTAGGGGGATGTTTATAACTTACCCCCAGAGAGAGATGTTGAGTTTACCATAGATTTAGTGCCTGGCACCGGGCCAATCTCCATTGCACCCTATAGAATGTCTCCTCTAGAGCTAGCTAGGCTGAAGGAACAGTTGGAGGACCTGATGAAAAAGAAGTTCATTAGGCCGAGTATGTCTCCGTGGGGAGCACCTGTGTTGTTGGTGAAGAAGAAGGATGGTAGTATGAGGTTGTGTGTAGACTTTCGACAACTCAACAAGGTGACCATAAAGAATCGGTATCCCCTCCCTAGGATTGATGATCTTATGGACCAGTTGATGGGCGCTTGCGTCTTTTCAAAGATAGATTTGAGGTCAGGGTACCATCAGATTCGGGTTAAGTCTGAGGACATTCTGAAGACAGCATTTAGGATGCGATATGGTCACTATGAGTACTTGGTTATGCCTTTTGGTGTGACCAATGCTCCTGCGGTATTCATGGACTACATGAACAAGACCTTTCACCCTTACTTGGATAAGTTTGTGGTGGTGTTTATAGATGACATCTTAGTGTACTCCAAGAGTAAGTTGGAACATGAGGAACACCTGAGGGTGGTCTTGCGGACCCTTAAGGAAAAGCAGTTGTACGCTAAGTTGTCTAAGTGTGAGTTTTGGTTAGAGGAAGTGAGCTTCTTAGGACATGTCATCTCTAAGGGTGGTATAGTAGTGGACCCAGCTAAAGTAGAGACGATGCTCCAGTGGGAAGCGCCAAAGTCTGTAACCGAGATTAGGAGTTTCTTGGGGTTAGCCGGGTATTATAGGCGGTTTATAGAAGGTTTCTCTTGTAACACCTCGATTTTTACTGTTCTTTAATATTGGTAAATATATACATATATTTGTTTATATTTTACCCAAGACCTAGAAAATGATTTTGAATAAAACAAAATCATATTTATAATCTACTTTTTCGTAGAAAGTTACGGTGAAATTTTAGGTTTAAAATTCAGATGAAACCCGGTCTGCGTTTTAACTGACAGTAAGATTTTACTGATCAGAAAACCTAGTTTTGACCCGAGAACGAAACGGTTTAGGTTTATATTATTTTTCCAACGATATTGGTTATTTTGAAAATTTTCAAAATAAATAAGTTATTATACTTTATTCGGGCGCATCATCAACAAACAGGTGATCGACGGAGTCGAGAACGGACCGTCGAGAACGGACGTGCAGAGATAAAACTGGACTCCGGATGATGGGACATCTTGCCACCTAGGGTGGTGAGTCACATGGGTGACTCACCTAGCATTTATGAAGCCTAATGATGACACCAAAATATCATGATATTTATTCTAGTGAAAAGACCAAAATGCCCTTGGACTTTAAGTAAAATTCCAAGAGTGTCCCTAAGTGAATTTTGACCAAAATACCCTCTAAAACTATTCAATTTCATGCAGCCCTCCATTAAATCAAACTCATTTCATTTTGATTTCATTTCATCATTTTCCTCTCAAAAACCGAAATCAGGTGAATGACGGAGCTGAGTACGAGATTTTCGGGAACCGCTAATGGATGGGATCAATGAGTCATGGATGACTCATGAGATGTGGCCCAAAATCAGCCACACCACCCAAACACTCTCATCCACATCATTTGTAAGGCCCTAAGGCTGCCACCCTTCTCCATTTGTAGCCAAGTATCCATTTTCATTTCAACCACAAACTTATATGGCTACATGGTTCATTTCCTACCACACATCATCTTTTAATTTCATTTAATACAAGGATTCTTTTATTCATTCTCTTCTTCTCCTTTGTTTTTTTTGCCAGCCATCTTCCTCCTCCCAAAACCATTTTCTTTTCATCATTTATCAAGAACACCAAGAACACTAAGACAAACTCTCCTTACTCATCCGAAACTGCCTCGAAGTTCTGACCTTTTTCTGTTCTGAAACTCGAAAAACTTTCTACACGAAAGTTGTTCCTCTTTCTCTCTTCTTTCCAACGACCTAAAGAAGGCCCTTTTCTTCCATGATCCGATTTGAATCAAACCAAACCTTCAACATCAAAGTTGTTCCTCTTCTTCTTACCATTCCAACCAGCCAAATTTCGTAATTTTTAGATGAGTGGATTATGAGATACACTCATAACACCACCATATCCTCAAAGCTGTTAAATCCTCAACTAAGCTTGTTTTGATCACTTTCTTCATTTCTTCAATCAACAAGAGGTAAACCCTCATCTATCATGATCATGTTTTCTTCTCCTTCAATCATTTAAGTTGTTTAAGTCATGAATCATGATTTTCCATCTTCATGAAGCTTTCTTCAAAAATCTCTTGAAACTTGTAGAAAAATCTATTTGAGTTGAAACCAATTTCTGTGATCTTCATATGACTTCTATTTTCATCATCCAAGAGGTTGAAAAATTTAGAGATCCCTAGCTATTTCTTCTTGACTTGGCCGAACCAATGCTCAAATGGGTTTAGGTGATTTCTTTCATTCTTTAACTTGTTTTTATGTTGTTTGTTCATGGCTAGGTTTTGGTGGACAAAACTGTGGCCTACCTTACTTGGTTTAGCTTGTGTTTGTTTGATCTTCAAGTGGTCTACAAGAGGTATGGGGGAGATTACCACTATCCTACCTTAATGTAGATATGTATGTGGTTTATATTGTTTTTGTGTTGTCTTGATGTGAGCCTCTAAGAGGACTTGGTATAATAATTATGTGGTGTATGTTGTGTGATGAAAATTTATGGATGATATGCTTATTTGATTCATAATGGTTAAAATGAAATTGTTAGTATGCTTACTTGACCATTGAAAGAAAGTATGTGAAATATGCTAAATAATCATGCCATGATTTAGTGCTTGAATACATGAACATGTATGATGTTTTGTGATTGAGTGATGAAGAGAAAATCTTCTTGTTTGTTGGAACTTGGTTTCGGCCAAGCATGAGAAATATGGCAAGACAACTTTGTTCTCCAAAACCATATGATTCCATGATGGTTTATGGACTATAAAAGAATAATTAAATCAAGAAGAAAATGATTTCTTCCAAAACTGTTTTCATAAGATTGAAAATGGTCTTTCGTAGTTTGAATAATCCCAAGAATGATTTTGAATTGAATTGGTTAATTATATTGAAAGTTATGGACTTTTAAAGAAATAAGGACTAATATGCAATTACTGAGAATATTAGGGACTGTTCTGAAAACTATATTTTTAAGTATTGTGGTTGTAGTCCTTAATGATATAAGACTATAGAAATTGGTTTGAAGTTATTTGGATTTATACATAAAAAGATATAAGCTTTTTAGTAAACAAGGACCTATTTGTAAATATTGAAAATATTGGATGTAACACCCTGTTTTTCAGAATTAATTTGATTAAGCTGGTGTATTAAGTTGGATTTATCGTTTAAGGGCTTAGTGGGATTTGTGGCTAAAAGTCCCTTTCTGGTACATGAGCACACCCGTGCTCACAAGCCAGCAAGCCCGTGCTTAAAGTCAGAAGCGTGATTCTGACTTTAAGTTGAGCACGACCGTGCTCAACAAGGAGCACACCCGTGCTCAATGCGTGGACCGCATCTCCTGACGCTAAGTGGAGCACGACCGTGCTCAAGCGTAAGCACGACCGTGCTCAGGTCCGGAAGTTATATACGTGAGCATAATCGAGGGTTTAACGTTTTAACCCTATTTTGGTGAGTGCAGCAGCCTTGAGTGCGGCCAGAGCAGAGTTTCTTCCTTCTTCCTCCTTCTTGAGCAGTTTGGTGGACAGCGGAGGCTCTGGGAGACTGTTGGATCATCGGTGTTAGTTTCTTAGGTAATGTTCGTTTCCTTTTCTTAGTTTCCTTTTCATTATCTTGAAGTGGGGAAACTAATTGTTGTCGTAATTGTTGATCCAAGGTCCGTTTTAGTGGGAACCGCTGTGAAGGGAGGAACCCGTTCGTTGTTTAGGACACCGAAAGAGCTACCTTCAATCCAGGTATGGGGAGAAGGGTAGTATTTACATAGGTTGGGGCTAGTGTAAAGTAAGGGGTTTCCCATAACCCCGTTGTTATGTGATATACTGATTTATAGTGTGATTATATTCTTAATGCATGTTCTGGTCGTATGATTGTATGTTAAATGCTTCATATCATTGATGATAGATTTATGTTAAATATGAGCATGATGTTGTTGGTTAATTGTTGAGATGAATATCATGATGTTTGGGTTGATGCCAATATTGTAGTTGATGCTGTTGTACAATGAGTTTAATGCCTAAAAAGTCTGATAACTGATTTAGGATGTTTAATGGATTAAATTATGGAATTTGGTTAAGTATCAGCCTCTGTTCCTGCCCAGAACAGCACTGTCACGCGTTGAGCACGACCGTGCTGAACAGGGAGCACGACCGTGCTCCCATTTGAATTCTGGGAAGATGGTCGCGCTGTTGAGCACGGCCGTACAGGACAAAGAGCACGATCGTGCTGCTGAGCACTACCGTGCTCATTAAGAAGCATGACCGTGCTTCACTTACAGGGGAGCACGCCCTTCACGTGCTTAAGCACGACCGTGCTGGGTTACGAGCACGACCGTGCTCAACCCACTGTGACAGAACAAGATTAAAGGACTTAAGGGGTTTTAAATTCCACTTCCCTATGATGATATCTGATAAGATAACTTGGTAAATGTTACTAAAGATAAGTAAATATGATGAGATGGTGAGATGTTAAGTCGATACCCTTGTGGGTGCCGCAAGCTGATGAGCTGTGCCTTGGTGCTTTTTGGCCAAGGAAGCCTTGACCCCGCGGTTTGGGTCTAAGGTGTTGTTGTTACGTACCATGGTGGCCGAGAGTTTGCCCCAGGTACTGCGGTTGTTTCCGTTTAAGTCCTCAGGTAGATTTCGCGAGGCAAGTTGGTGCGGTTGATTCCGCTGTTACCTTCGGTCGTTTCCGTTGGAGTATGGAGGTGGTGATGCTGTTGTTGATTGTGTTGCATACGCATTGCATCGGAGATGTTGTTTAGGGATGTTCGACATAGGGGAGATCGTCCTATAGTACGGCGATCCGGCCATCCACGGTTGGAGTAGATCCTCCTAGCGCCCCCGTGATGAGGCATTCGTTGGTTTGATGCGTTGGCTATCCAAGGAGTAGATTCTCCGGCGTTGAGTAGATTTTCAATGTGGATATGTAACTCCGAAGTCGTTCATCCCGAGTTTAGTGGATCCACATGCATTGATGGTTTAGCGGAGTAGGACTGCATTGCACTGCATAGCATAATGATGATGTTGATGTTTGATGTGATGCTGCTATGCTTGCTATTTACTTTACTGCCTATCTCCATGCTAATATGTTTATACGATTCTTACTCCCTATATATGTTTGTTGTTTGTGTTTGGCCTGATTGGCACATTGCAGAGGATGACGAGCAGCCCTGGAGAGGAGTGACTCTAAGGAGCCGCCACTCATAGTAGGGCTAGTTTATGTTTCCTTAGTTATTAGTTCAGTTGTAATTCCGTGGATTTTATTCCGGAACGGTTATACCAGCTCTGTATGTGACATCGGGGTTGGGTTATTTTTATTGGTTTGTTATATTTTCGCTATTAAAAACTTATTTTATTTCCGCGTTGTAAACGGTTCATGTGGGACTTTTCTACCTATGGACAATTGTTTATTTTATTCATTAATTGCATGTTTCCCTTTAATTGTTTTTAAATTAATTGGCTTTTAACATGCGGGGTAGAAGGGTGTCACATTTAGTGGTATCAGAGCAGTTCGACCTTGTTCGGACGTGGTATGAGTCTGTTGTGAGTCTGTTGTATGACTCTTGTATGAATTGTCTATACTTGTTATAGATAATGATGTTTTAAGTTAGTTGCCTGTAGCTTTTACTCGCTAAGTTTCTGTATTAAAGGCTGTTTTGGGCATGTACAGGAACTAATGGCCGGTAGAGGACGCAACGATCAGGCGATTGCTGACGCGTTGGCACTTTTGGCCAATGCTATCGGACAGGTCAACCCTAACAACGGTGGGCCAGCTGAGTTTCAGGGACTGGATAAGTTCCAGAGGAACAACCCTCCGTCGTTCAAAGGAGCGTATGACCCAGAGGGAGCTTTGTTGTGGCTGAGGGAGACAGAGAAGATCTTTCGTGCGATGGATTGTAATGATCAACAAAAGCTCATCTTCGCCACCTTCATGTTGACTGAAGAGGCGGAGCACTGGTGGGATAACTGCAGGCAGAGGATGCAGGCAGAGGGCACAGCGGTGACTTGGGCTGTGTTCAGGCAGAGGTTTCTGGAGAAGTATTTTCCAGCGGATATCAGGGACAAGAAAGAGATGGAGTTCTTGTCCTTGAGGCAGGGGTCGCTGTCAGTCGGTGACTATGCGGCTAAGTTTGAAGAGCTGGCTAGGTACTACACTCCTTACCAGCATAACACGGACGATCGCTCCAAGTGTGTGAAGTTCAAAGCGGGTCTCCGGCCTGGGATCAAACAGGCCATCAGTTATCAGGAGATCCGAGTCTTTCCGATTCTAGTCAACAAGTGTCGGATTTACGAGGATGCTAGTCAGTTCAGAGCTGCCAGTTCCAGAGGACCGGACAATCAGAGCGGCAGGAGGACCGATCAGAGGGATAAGGGCAAGCAGCGGTATGCCCCTTCGGGCAAGGACTTCAAGCAGAGTGGCAGGAAGCCCAATTTCAGCAGAGTAGCTTCAGGGGTGGGTTTTCTGATGCCCCTAGAGCTATGAGGTGTGGGAAGTGTGGAGCACAGGACCACTATTCGTCCCAGTGCAAGGAAACACAGGTCATCTGCTTCAAGTGTGGCAAGCCAGGCCACATCAGTCGTGAGTGTGATGGAGCTAAGGCCGAGCCTCCCAGCGCTAGCAAGAATCAGAAGTCCCAGGCCAACAGACTGAAGACCACTGGGAGAGTCTTTACTCTTAGTGGAGCTGAAGCCTCCGAGTCTGATGACTTGATCCAAGGTACGTGTTTAATTGATGGAACTCGATTAACTGTATTATATGATTCGGGTGCTACTCACTCGTTTATATCGCATGATAGGGTCAAGAGTCTAAAATTGCCTGTTACCTTCCTTGAGTTTGATTTGTTGGTTTCTTCACCTACAAATAAACCTGTTTCTACTTCTTATGCATGCAAGAACTGTCATATTGTTATAAATGATAAAACTTTCCTTGCTGATCTTGTATGCTTACCCTTGAAAGACCTGGATATTATTCTGGGTATGGACTGGTTATCTTCCAACCATGTCCTTCTGAATTGTTTCGATAAAACCCTGGTTTTTGGAACTCCAAAGGAGTCTAAGAATCCAGACCTTCTCTCTGCCAGCCAAGTACGAGCTTCGATGAGAGACGAGGCCCAAGTATACATGATGTTAGCTTCCCTGGATGTAGAGAGCAGCCCTCCTGATGTCGCCAGCTTGCCTGTTGTGCGGGAATTTCCTGATGTATTTCCGGGGGATGTTTATAACTTACCCCCAGAAAGAGATGTTGAGTTTACCATAGATTTAGTGCCTGGCACCGGGCCAATTTCCATAGCACCCTATAGAATGTCTCCTCTAGAGCTAGCTAAGTTGAAAGAACAGTTGGAGGACCTGATGGAGAAGCAGTTCATTAGGCCGAGTGTGTCTCCGTGGGGAGCACCTGTGTTGTTGGTGAAGAAGAAGGATGGTAGTATGAGGTTGTGTGTCGACTTTCGACAGCTCAACAAGGTGACCATAAAGAATCGGTATCCCCTCCCTAGGATTGATGATCTTATGGACCAGTTGATGGGCGCTTGCGTCTTTTCAAAGATAGATTTGAGGTCAGGGTACCATCAGATTCGGGTTAAGTCTGAGGACATCCCGAAGACAGCGTTTAGGACGTGATATGGTCACTATGAGTACTTGGTTATGCCTTTCGGTGTGACCAATGCTCCTGCAGTGTTCATGGACTATATGAACAAGACCTTTCACCCTTACTTGGATAAGTTTGTGGTGGTGTTCATTGATGACATCTTAGTGTACTCCAAGAATAAGGAGGAACATGAGGAACACCTGAGGGTTGTCTTGCAGACCCTTAAGGAAAGCAGTTGTATGCTAAGTTGTCTAAGTGTGAGTTCTGGTTAGAGGAAGTGAGCTTCTTAGGACATGTCATCTCTAAGGGTGGCATAGCAGTGGACCCAGCTAAAGTAGAGACGGTGCTCCAGTGGGAAGCGCCAAAGTCTGTAACCGAGATTAGGAGTTTCTTGGGGTTAGCCGGGTACTATAGGCGGTTTATAGAAGGTTTCTCTAAGATAGCTTTACCCTTAACCCGTCTCACCAAGAAGGGACAGTTGTTTGTGTGGGACTCTAAGTGTGAAGAGAGTTTCCAAACCCTTAAGAATAGGTTGACGTCAGCACCAGTGTTAGTTTTGCCAGATCCTAGTGAGCCCTTTGTAGTTTACTGTGATGCTTCGAAGCAAGGGTTAGGTGGTGTGCTGATGCAGAATGGTAAGGTAGTTGCTTATGCTTCTAGGCAGTTGAAAACCCATGAGAAGAACTACCCTACCCATGACCTAGAGTTAGGAGCTGTGGTATTTGCCTTAAAGATCTGGAGGCATTACCTGTATGGAGCGAGGTTTGAGGTCTTTAGTGATCATAAGAGTTTGAAGTACCTCTTTGATCAAAAGGAGTTGAATATGAGGCAGCGTAGGTGGATGGAGTTTTTAAAGGATTATGACTTCGAGCTGACCTATCACCCAGGAAAGGCCAATGTGGTGGCCGATGCCTTGAGTAGGAAAACCCTGCATATCTCCGCTTTGATGGTTAGGGAGATGGATCTGATTGAGGAGTTTAGAGACCTTAGTCTAGCTTGTGAGTTTACCCCTAAGAGTATTAGGCTTGGTACCTTGAAGGTTACCAACAGTCTGATGGATCAGATTAGAGAGGATCAGAAGTTACATAAGTATCTCTTAGACCAGCGAGAGTTACTCGCTCAGGGTAGAAACCTAAGTTTTAAGGATGACAGTGATGGTATCTTGAGGTTTAAAGATAGAGTATGTATACCTGATGGTCCTGAGCTTAGGAAGTTGATCTTGGAAGAGGGTCATAGGAGTGGATTGAGTGTGCACCCTGGTGCCACAAAGATGTATCAGGACCTTAAGAGGATGTTTTGGTGGCCTAGGATGAAAAAGGATGTAGCTGAGTTTGTCTATGCGTGCCTAGTTTGTCAGAAGGCTAAGATCGAGCATCAGAGGCCTTCGGGTAAGTTGCAACCTCTGAGTATCCCAGAATGGAAATGGGATAGCATCTCCATGGATTTTGTGTCTGGACTCCCTAGGACTCCAGCTGGTGTTAAGGCGATTTGGGTTGTTGTGGATAGACTGACTAAGTCTGCCCATTTCATTCGATGAACATGGAGTATCCTTTAGAGAAGTTAGCGAAGCTGTACATCAAAGAGATAGTTAGGCTTCATGGTGTACCCTCTAGCATAGTTTCAGATAGGGACTCGAGGTTTACCTCTAGGTTTTGGAATAGTTTACAAGAGGCTTTAGGGACAAAGCTTAGGCTTAGTTCAGCTTACCACCCACAGACTGATGGGCAGTCTGAACGGACCATCCAGTCCTTATAGGACTTGTTGAGGGCTTGTGTGTTAGAACAGTCAGGAAGTTGGGACAAGTTTTTGCCCCTGATAGAGTTCACCTACAACAACAGTTTCCATTCCAGCATTGGGATGGCGCCTTATGAGGCTCTGTATGGGAGGAGATGTAGGACACCCTTGTGTTGGAGTGAACCTAGTGATAGTGTGGTGCTAGGGCCAGAGATAGTCCAGGAAACAACGGAAAAGATTAAGTTGGTTCAGGAAAAGATAAGAGTTACACAGAGTAGGCAGAAGAGCTACCATGATAAAAGGAGGAAGGCGCTCGAATTCCAGGAAGGAGATCATGTATTCTTGAGAGTTACCCCGACGACTGGGGTTGGTAGAGTGATGAAGGCGAGTAAACTTACTCCGAGGTTCATTGGTCCTTACCAAATCCTTAAAAGAGACGGCGAAGTCGCCTACCAAATCGCTTTACCCCCGTTCTTGTCAAATCTCCACAACGTTTTTCATGTGTCTCAACTCAGGAAGTACATTCATGACCCTAGTCACGTGATAGTACCCGACGCTATACAGTTGAAAGAGAACCTGACATTTGAGGTGTTACCCCTTCGAGTCGAGGATAGGAGGGTGAAGCAGCTCAGAAGTAAAGAGATTCCCTTGGTCAAAGTGGTTTGGAGTGGGGCAACTGAGGAAAGTGCTACCTGGGAGCTAGAGAGCAAGATGATGGAGGCGTACCCACATCTTTTCCCTTGAGGTACGTGTAAATTTCGAGGATGAAATTTTTATAAGGGGGTGGAATTGTAACACCCTGTTTTTCGGAATTAATTTTAATTAAGCTGAGTTTATCAAGTTGGATCTATCGGTCGAGGGCTTAGTGGGATTTTTGGCTAAAAGTCCCTTTCTGGTACATGAGCATGCTCGTGCTCATTAGCCGGCACGCCCGTGCTTAAAGTCAGAAGCGTGTTTCTGATTTTAAGTTGAGCATGACCTTGCTGAACAGTGAGCACGCCCGTGCTCAACTTGTTGACCGCGTCTCGTAATGTTAAGTTGAGCATGACCGTGCTCAAGTCCGGGCCTATATACGTCGAGCAGACTCCAGGATTGCGCCGTACACTCCACTTTTGTTACAAAAACCCTAGTACGGCTGCAACTTCCCTTCTTCCCTTTTTCCTTCATACTCAGTGTGGTTTTGAGTATTGGAGACTCTAGGGAAACGTGGTTCCATCTGCACTTCGTGTATAGGTAACATTTCATTCCTTTTCTTAGTTTCCTTTCGTTTTATAGTTGGGAAACTAACACCGTTTTTAATCTGTTTGTTTAAGGCTGGTCTGAGTGAACGCTGCCTTAAGGGAAGGAACCGGTTGCTGTTTAGGACGCTGTTAGGGAGCTACCTTCAATCCAGGTATGGGGAGAAGGGTAGTATTTACATAGGTTTAGGTTTAGGGTAAAGTAAAGGGGTTCCCATAACCCTGGTTGATGCATGTTATGTAGGTATTAGTTGTCTAAATGTCTTGTATGATAACATGATAATTGCTGTTATGCGTTGTATACTGATATGTGAATATGTTGATATGTTCATGAATATTATGATGACTGCCCTATGAGTTGGTATGATGATAATAATGGTTGATAACATGATGTTGATTGGTTGAAGTGATTTTGGAGTTGATGATGTATATTAATCTTTAAAACGCACTGTCAATGGACTTAGGATTAGTAGATGTAAAAACCTATAAATTGGATAAAAACTCAGTCTCTGTTCCTGCCCAAAACAACACTGTCGCGCAATGAGCACGACCGTGCTGAACAGGGAGCACGACCGTGCTCCCAATTGAATTCTGGGTAAATGACCGCGCTGTTTAGCCCGGCCGGGCAGGACAAAGAGCACGACCGTGCTTCACTTAAAGGGGAGCACGCCCCTCACGTGCTTAAGCACGACCGTGCTGGGTTACGAACACGACCGTGCTCAACCCTCCTGGACAGGACAGAATTAAAGGACCTAAGGGGTTTCAAACCCCACTTCCCAGTGATGATAAACGATTAGACAACTTGGCTAATGTCTACTAAAGATAATTAAAAAGATGAGATGGTGAGATGTTAAGTTCGATAAGTCAATACCCATCGGGTGTCGCCAGCTGATGAGCTGTGCCTTGGTGCTATTAGGCCAAGGAAGCCTTGACCCCGCGGTTTAGGTCTAAGGTGTTGTCGTTATGTACCTTGGTGGTCGAGAGTTTGCCCCAGGTACTGCAGTTGATTTCGCTTAAGTCCTCAGGTAGATTCCGCGAGGCAAGTTGTTGCAGTCGATTCCGCTGTTATCTTCGGTTGATTCCGTTGGAGTTATGGAGGTGGTGATGCCGTTGTTGTTGTGTTGCATACGCATTGCATCGGAGATGTTGTTTAAGGATGTTCGACATAGAGGAGGTCGTCCTAGAGTATGGCGATCTGGCCATCCACGGTTGGAGTAGATTCTCCTAGCGCCCCTGTGATGAGGCATTCGTTGGTTTGATGCGTTGGCTATCGAAGGAGTAGATTCTCCAGCGTTGAGTAGATTCTCAATGTGGATATTTAACTCCGAAGTCGTTCATCCTGAGTTTAGTGGATCCACATGCATTGTTGGTTTAGTAGAGTAGGACTGCATTGTACTGCATAGCATAATGATGATGTTAATGTTCGATGTGATGCTGCTATGCTTGCTGTTTACTTTACTGCCTATCTCCATGCTAATATGTTTATACGATTCTTACTCCCTATATCTATTTGTTGTTTGTGTTTGGCCTGATTGGCACATTGCAGAGGATGACGAGCAGCCCGGAGAGGAGTGACTCTGAGGAGCCGCCACTCATTGTAGGGCTAGGTTATGTTATCGTCGTTGTTAGTTTCAGTCCGTGGATTTTATTCCGGAACGGTTATACCAGCTCTGTATGTGACATCGGGGTTGGGTTATATTTATTGGTTTGTTATGTTTTTACTGTTAAAAACTTATTTCATTTTCCGCGTTGTAAACGGTTCATGTGGGGCTTTTCTACCCATGGACAATTGTTTATTTTATTAAATAATTTCATGTTTTCCCTTTAATTATTTTTAAATTAAATGGCTTTTAACATGCGGGGTAGAAGGGTGTCACATCACATATAGAGCTGGTATAACCATTTCGGAATAAAATTCTAGGAATACAATAAAACTGGAAACAACCTAATAACTATAAACTAAGCATCCTAACTAGAGTCGCGGCTCCTCAGAGTCACTCCTCCACTAGCTGCTCACCGTCCTCTGCATAAAGAGATACATGCCAACAACAGAAACAGAAAACGGGGATTAAGAAAACATGTAAACACATCGGCATGGAAGTAGTCAAGCAAGATGAACATACATCATATACATAGCATTTAACATCATACAACATTTAGCATCAACATATAGTTATATCAATATATCATCTCAACCAACGTATGCTATGCGGTGCAACACTACTCCGCTACTCCGTTATGCATGTGGATCCAAACTATCTCAGGAAGGCAACTTCGGAGTTACATATCCATATTGGCCATAAAAGTACCAACGCTAGCAGTTCACCAAACCATGGCTGAACCCCTCGGATAGCCGACGTACCATAACGAGGGTATGCCACCTCGGGGGCGCACGGTTCACCATACCTTGGGTGAACCTCCCGAGACTTGGCCAGATCGTCAAACTCTAGGATGACCTCCCCTATGTTGAACTTCCCCCACTAACAACTTCAACCTATGAATGCATGAGCACAACAGCAAACAAGGCAACTGATAACTCTTTTAATGAAGAGTTATTTAGCTCCTTTTTACTTTGTATTTTTGTTATCTTTGAGGTTTTGGGTCTTGTTTTTGTTAGAAAATGTTAGTTGTAAATATTTTTGTTAAGTTTTGTGTATAGGAGCCATTTGCTCTTGATTGCTCTATCATTATCTTAAAATTCTGTATCTGTATATGCAGAACCTTTGCTGGAGCATGGCTGAAGCTTGGGGGAATAAGCTAGTGGAGGTTGCAGCATGAATCATCTCCGGTAGCTATGCACTAAAGGACAAAAGCTGACAAGCACACCTTTCCTCTCTCCTCAAGGGCGCTGGCACTGTCCCCTTTAAGGAAGCACACGCACCTAGGATCAGCTGCAACACGTTTTTAGGAATTGGGCTAGGCTTATTTTATTAATACTTTTGATGGTTGGCCCAAAATGGAATGAAAGAGAATAGGGTTTAGTGTACTATAAAATCATTTGGCAACCCTAGTGAAGGGCAGACAGGAATTTTTATTACACACATTTATTTTATCCCTTCTTGAGAGCAGGCGTTGTCTTCTTCATCGGCGCTGCTACTGTTGCTGCTGCGTTTTCATTTTCAACCATTGTAATGGTTTCTTGTTCATTTCTTATTTTCGTTCTTTGTTAAGCTCATTATGAGCTAAGTACTTTTAAGCTTTAGGTATGCTTATATAATGAATGTTTAGCCGAGTTATGTAATGATTATGTTTTGCATCTTCTTTTATCACGCATTTAATGTTGTTTAATTAAGAGTGATCAACTTGATTGAATATCTAGCTTACTTGATTTGGAAAAATTAGGTAAGTGGGAACGTGATAAAAGATAGGGGTTAAGCCGTTAATTGGAAAATTAACTGATGTTGATTAGGCTAGGAATAAATATTCAAGTCCCTAAACTAGCTGGAACGTGCGTAAGTAAGAGGGTGGTGTAATTAATATGAATCTAGGAATAGAACAAAGTTAATCAACCTAACCCTTTATTGTTGGAAAACAAACCTTAATTTCCTGGAGTTAGATGCTAGAGCATAGTTAGAGCATGATGATCGTTAAACAGGATTTATGCTGCAGCATACCTAGAGCTATTTTTCTCATTTGATCAAACCTTTCATTTCTCTGTTCACTTGTTTATTTTTGGCTTTTAAATCTCAGCCTTATTTAATTTTCACTGTATACACATTATAATTTTTGGTTACTAAATCTAACTTCTAGAGCGTATAATCTGAATTGAAATCTATTTCATCATTATAGTCCATGTGGGAACGATATCTGAACTTAAAGTTCTATATTACTTAAGGCATTTTTATATACTTGCACAAGCTTAAGAACAACTATTTTTAAATGCAACAAGTTTTTGGCGCCGTTGCCGGGGATTGGGAATGATGTTATAATTTTGTTTTGATTATTAGTTCTATAGTTAGAGGTTCTAACACTCTGAGTGATTTACTATAGCACAGGGTACTGAAACAGTATGCACAGGTTCTTGTCACCTGATTACAGATTTGATCCAGAGATAGAAAGAACATTCAGAAGGCTTAGAAGAGGTTACACATCTCAGCCTGTACCAGAGTTGGTTCTGAACACTCCAACCAACTCCACACCAGAATCTACTGAAGTATTGTCCCCTGCTGGCTCAGAAACGGCTAAGGAAGTGTCACAAGACAGCATGGCTATGGCCAATGACAGAAACTGTGCTATCAAGGGGTATGCTGTGTTTGACCCCAAAGCTATGAATACTGGGATAGTGAGGACTCCAATCACTGCACCTCAGTTTGAGTTCAAGCCAGTGATGTTCCAAATGTTGCAAACAATTGGATAATTTAATGGTGCTACAACATAGGATCCTCATTTGCATCTGAAGCAGTTTTTAGATGTAGGAAGCAACTTCAAAATTCCTGGAGTCAGTGATTATGCATTCAGATTGAGACTATTCCCTTTCTCTTTGGGAGGAAAAGCTAAGAACTGATTGAACTCTCTGGATGCAAATTCAATTGACACTTGGAACAAGCTTGCTGAAAAGTTCTTAACCAAATTCTTTCCACCAACCATGAATGCAAAGATGAGAACTGACATCACTTCTTTCAGGCAGCATGATGATGAACCATTATTTGAAGAATGGGAGAGATTTAAACAACTGATTAAGAAGTGCTCCCACCATGGCATTCCATTCTGTATTCAGATGGACCACTTCTATAATGGTGTTTCACCTAGTTCAAGAATGATGCTGGATGCCTCAGCTGGAGGCAGTCTTCTCACCAAATCTTACAATGAAGCTCATGCTCTGATAGAGGGGATAGTAGCTAACAGTTATCAGTGGCCTATAGCAAGACAAGTTTCTGGAAAAGAAAATGCTGCAGCAGGAGTTTATGAAGTGAGTGAAGTATCTGCATTATCAGCTCAAATGACTTGCTTAACTAATATGGTTAGGGGGTTCACCATGGCAACTCAAGGAAATTCCTCTGCACCACCAATAATGATTGAAGAAATGGTGAATGAACAAATTTACAAGGCAGATGCTATATCATGTGTATATTGTGGAGGAGATCATTTGTTTGAGAATTGGTTTGCAAACCCTGCTGCAGTCAACTATGTAGGAAACAATAATTACAGAGGCAACAATTCTTATGGCAATGCAGGATGGCAGCCATCACAACATCCAAACTTGAAATACTCCAACTACAATAACACATTAAATCCACCCCCTGGATATCAGCAACAGCAACCCAAGCAGCAGCAACCACAAGTGCAGCAAAAAGCTTCAGACTCATCCTTAGAAGCTGTACTGAAGGCATTCATGACAGAAACCAAGGATGGAATGAGAAACTTAGAAACTCATGTGGGACAGCTGGCCAATGCAATCAATTCAAGGCAAATTGGCACTCTGCCTCTACTGAAGATCCGAAGGCCTCCAGTTCTGGAGGAGGACAGGAGCAGTGCAAGATGATCCAAAAATATATAGGCCACGCCTGAGCACGGTCGTGCTCTTCATCAAGCACGGTTGTGCTGGACTTAGCGTCAGCGAGACGCGGTCCGCACATTGAGGACTGGTGTGCTCACTGTTGAGCACGGGCCTGCTCAACTTAAAATCAGAAACACGTTTCTGAATTTAAGCATGGACGTGCTGGCTAATGAGCATGGGCGTGCTCGTGTACCAGAAAATGACTTTTAAGCCAAAAATCCCACTAAGCCCTTAGCCAACAATTCCAACTTAACAAATAAGCTTAAGGAAAGCACTTAACAAAAAAGCGGGGTGTTACAATTCCACCCCCCTTATAAAAATTTCGTTCTCTAAATTTCTACGTACCTCAAACGAAAAGGTATGGGTATGCCTCCATCATCTTGCTCTCCAGCTCCCAGGTAGCACTTTCCTCAGTTGCCCCACTCCAAACCACTTTGATCAAAGGAATCTCTTTACCTCTTAGCTGCTTCACCTCCTATCCTCGACTCGAAGGGGTAACACCCCAAATGTCAAGTTCTCTTTCCACTTTATTGCGTCGGGAACTATCAAGTGACTAGGGTCATGGATGTACTTTCTGAGTTGAGACACATGGAAAACATTGTGGAGGTTTGACAAAAACGGTGGTAAAGCGATTTGGTAGGCGACTTCGCCGACTCTTTTAAGGATTTGGTAAGGACCAATGAACCTCGGAGTAAGTTTCCTCACCTTCATCACTCTACCAACCCCAGTCGTTGGAGTAACTCTCAAGAATACATGATCGTCTTCCTGGAATTCGAGCGCCTTCCTCCTTTTATCATGATAGCTCTTTTGCCTACTCTGTGCAACTCTCATCTTTTCCTGAACCAACCTGATCTTCTATGTTGTTTCCTAGACTATCTCTGGCCCTAGCTCCACACTATCACTAGGTTTACTCCACTACAAAGGTGTCCTGCATCTCCTCCCATACAGAGCCTCATAAAGTGCCATCCCAATGCTGGAATGGAAACTGTTGTTGTAGGTGAACTCTATCAGGGGCAAAAACTGGTCCCAACTGCCAGACTGTTCTAACACACAAGCCCTCAACAAGTCCTCTAAGGACTGGATGGTCCTCTCAGACTTCCCATCAGTCTGTGGGTGGTAGGCTGAACAAAGCCTAAGCTTTGTCCCTAAAGCCTCTTGCAAACTATTCCAAAACCTAGAGGTAAACCTCGGGTCTCGATCTAATACTATGCTAGAGGGTACACCATGAAGCCTAACTATCTCTTTGATGTACAGCTTAGCTAACTTCTCTAAAGGATACCCCATGTTCATCGGAATGAAATGGACAGACTTAGTCAATCTATCCACAACAACCCATATAGCCTCAAAACCAGCTGGAGTCCTAGGGAGTCCAGACACAAAATCCATGGAGATGTTATCCCATTTCCATTCTGGGATACTCAAAGGTTGCAACTTACCTGAAGGCCTTTGGTGTTCTATCTTGGCCTTCTGACAAACTAGGCACGCATACACAAACTCAGCCACATCCTTTTTCATCCTAGGCCACCAAAACATTCTCTTAAGGTCTTGATACATTTTAGTGGCACCTGGGTGCACACTTAATCCACTCCTATGTCCTTCTTCAAGGATCAACTTCCTAAGTTCATGAACATCAGGTATGCACACTCTATCCTTAAATCTTAAGATACCATCACTGCCATCCTTAACGCTAAGATCTCTACCCTGAGCAAGCAACTCTCGCTGGTCTAAGAGAAACTTTTCTAACTTCTGACCCTCTCTAATCTGATCCATCAAGCTGTTGGTAACCTTCAAGGTTCCAAGCCTAATACTCTTAAGGGTAAACTCACAAGCTAGGTTAACATCTCTAAACTCTTTAATCAGATCCATCTCCCTAACCATCAAGGCGGAGATGTGTAAGGTTTTCCTACTCAAGGCATCGGCCACCACATTGGCCTTTCCTGGGTGATAGATCAGTTCGAAGTCATAATCCTTTAAGAACTCCATCCACCTACGCTGCCTCACGTTCAACTCCTTTTGATCAAAAAGATATTTCAAACTCTTATGATCACTAAAGACCTCAAATCTCGCTCCATACAGGTAGTGCCTCCAGATCTTTAAGGCAAATACCACAACTTCTAGCTCTAGGTCATGGGTAGGGTAGTTCTTCTCGTGGGTTTTCAACTGTCTAGAAGCGTAAGCAACTACCTTACCATTCTGCATCAACACACCACCTAACCCTTGCTTAGAGGCATCGCAGTAAACTACGAAGGGTTCATTAGGATCTGGCAAAACTAACACTGGTGTTGATGTCATCCTATTCTTAAGGGTTTGGATACTCTCTTCACACTTATAGTCCCACACAAACAGCTGTCCCTTCTTGGTGAGACGGGTTATGGGTAACGCTATCTTGGAGAAATCTTCTATGAACCGTCTATAATACCCGACCAACCCCAAGAAACTCCTAATCTCGGTTACAGACTTTGGCGCTTCCCACTGGAGCACCGTCTCTACCTTAGCTGGGTCCATTGCTATGCCACCCTTAGAGATGACATGTCCTAAGAAGCTTACTTCCTCTAACCAGAACTCACACTTAGACAACTTAGGGTACAACTGCTTTTCCTTAAGGGTCTGCAAGACAACCCTCAGGTGTTCCTCATGTTCCTCCTTACTTTTGGAGTACACTAAGATGTCATCAATGAACACCGCCACAAACTTATCCAAGTAAGGGTGAAAGGTCTTGTTCATATAATCCATGAACACTGCAGGAGCATTGGTCACACCAAAGGGCATAACCAAGTACTCATAGTGACCGTATCACGTCCTAAACGCTGTCTTCGGGATGTCCTCAGACTTAACCCGAATCTGATGGTACCCTGACCTCAAATCTATCTTTGAAAAGATGCAAGCGCCTATCAACTGATCCATAAGATCATCTATCCTAGGGAGGGGGTACCGGTTCTTTATGGTCACTTTGTTGAGCTGCCGGTAGTCGACACACAACCTCATACTACCATCTTTCTTCTTTACCAATAACACAGGTGCTCCCCACAAAGACACACTAGGCCTAATGAACTGCTTCTTCATCAGGTCCTCTAACTGTTCCTTCAACTTAGCTAGCTCTAGAGGAGACATTCTATAGGGTGCTATGGAAATTGGCTTGGTGCCAGGCACTAAGTCTATGGTGAATTCAACATCTCTCTCTCGGGGTAAGTTATAAACATCCCCCGGAAACACCTCAGGAAAATCTTGCACAACAGGCAAGCTGGTGACATCAGGAAGACTGCTCTCTACTTCCAGGGAAGCTAACATCATGTATACTTGGGCTTCGTCTTTCATCGAAGCTGGAACTTGGCTGGCAGAGAGAAGGTCCAGATTCTTAGACTCCGTTGGAGTTCCAAAAATCAGGGTTTTATCGAAACAATTCAAAAGGACATGATTGGAAGATAACCAGTCCATGCCAAGAATAATATCAAGGTCTTTTAAAGGCAAGCATACAAGATCAGCAACAAAGGTTTTATCACTTATGACTATATGACAGTTCTTGCATGCACAAGATATGGAAACAGGTTTATTTGTGGGTGTAGAAACAAGAAAATCAAACTCAAGAAAGATAACAGGCAATTTAAGACTCTTGACCCTATCATGCGATATAAATGAGTGAGTAGCACCCGAATCATACAATACATTTAATTGAGTCCCATCAATAAAACATGTACATTGGATCAAGTCATCAGACTCGGAGGCTTCGGCTCCACTAAGAGCAAAGACCCTTCCAGTGGTCTTCAGTCTGTTGGCCTGGGGCTTCTGATTCTTGCTAGCGCTGGGAGGCTCGGCCTTGGTTCCTTCACACTCGCGGCTGATATGACCTGACTTGCCACACCTGAAGCAAATCACGGCTGATTCCTTGCACCGGGATGAGTAATGATCCTGTGCTCCGCACTTACCACACCTATTAGAGAACCCACTTCTGAATCTATCTTGCTGAAATTGTGGCTTCTTGCCACCCTGCTTGAAGTCCTTGCCAATCGGAGCATACCACTGCTTACCCTTGTCTCTCTGATCAGTCTTCTTGCCACTCTGACTATCCGATCCTCTGGAACTGGCAACTCTGAACTGACTGAGACATCCTTATAAATTCTGCACTTGTTGACCAGAATTGGAAAGATCTTGATCTCTTGATAGCTGATTGCCTGCTTAATCTCTGGTCGGAGTCCAGCTTCAAACTTGACGTAGTTGGAGCGGTCATCTGTCTCATGCTGATACGGAATGTAGTAACTCGCCAACTCCTCAAACTTGGCCGCATAGTCACCAACTGACAACGATCTCTGCCTCAAGGATAAGAACTCCATCTCTTTCTTGTCCTTGATATCCGCCGAGAAGTACTTCTCCAGAAACCTCTGTCTGAACACAGCCCACGTAACTGTTGTGCCCTTTGCCTGCATCTGCTACCTGCAGTTGTCCCACCAATGCTCAGCCTCCTCAGTCAACATGAAGGTAGCAAAGATGAGCTTCTGCTGATCATTGCAATCCATTGCACGGAAGATCTTCTCTATCTCCCTCAGTCATAACAGTGCCCCCTCTGGATCATAAGCTCCCTTGAACGACGGAGGGTTGTTCCTCTGGAACTTGTCCAAACCTTGGAACTCAGCTGGCCCACCATTGTTGTTATGGTTGACCTGTCCGATAGAATTGGCCAAAAGTGCCAACGCATCCGCAATCGCCTGATCATTGCGTCCTCTACCGGCCATTAGTTCCTGTACATACCCAACACAACTCTTAGATACAGAAACTTAAGCGGGTAAAAGCTACAGGCAACTAACTTAAAACATCACTGTCTATAACCAGTATAGACAATTCAATCTAGAGCACACAACAGACTCACAACAGACTCATACCAAGGAACAGGCGGAGCTGGGCTTGCTGTGTGATAGAGGAGCGTTGTCCAGCCCTAAGCTTTGGCCACGACCCAGATCTGTCTAGTAATGGTTGCTGTTGCGAAATCTGCATAAGCGCATCTGGTTTGAGGGGAAGATCTGATTCGGCATTTGAAGGTGTGGTGGAGAACATGACGAAATCTGATTTCGGTGTTTGAAGGTGTCGCACGGAGGAAGAAGACGATACGACAAAAGACGCAACGCAATCCTGGCTTGAGACTGCAGCGACAATGCCACACAGAGGAAGAAGACGAGGCGACAGCGGCGGTGAGGAGAGAAAAGGCTTGGTCTCTCATTGGAGCTGCCTTGGATGATGGAAGGAACAAGACAAAGTGTTAGTTAGGGTTTTGAAAGAGGAACGAAAAGTCTGAAGTATGGAGGATGGATGAGGAAGAAAGGGGCATCAATGGAGGAGGAAGAAAGAGGCGTGATTTGGTTTGGGGTGGGGATTTTCTGTGATTTTATTCCTTTTTTTCTTGTTGTAGATGGTGGTACTCTGTTTTGCTTTTGCCTTGTTTAGGTGATGTTTTGGTTATGGAAGTAGTGAGGGTTTATGGTGGATTAAAGATGATGAAGGTTTTATGGATTATGTATGACCATGGTGAGAATGGAGATTGAAGAGAATGAAGGTTCCCTCTCCTTCTGCTCGTTGGAGAGGAAGATGGAAGGTTTTGAGTTTTCTTATTTTTTTAAAAATGAAAAGTAAATAATATTTAATAATTATAAATAATTAAAAAATGATATTATAAAAAGAAAAAAGTCTTTTATTTTTTTAAAAAGAAAAAGAAAAATACACGTTAATTTTTAATGCCACCTGTCAAGCTGACTTGGCAGCTCCATCAGCCACGTAAGCAGTTAACAGGTTGACTAACGGCAGGGACAATTTGCAAATATTTAAAAGTTAGGAATACACAATGCAATGAAAAAAAAAGATAGGGACGAAAACAAAAAAACAACCTATTTTACGGGAAGCAAAATGCTCATTAAGCCTATTAATTAACATCGGCAAATAATAAATTAATAAATTGGTCCAGTAGGGTAAGAACTTTCTTACTTTACACTACATCACAATCACGTACACTTATTATTCGATACAAACTTTTCTTTTATGTGTTTCTTAACCAATATCGTTAAAACACTCATAAGCAAGGCAATATATATATTTGCCACAAGATCTAGTTAGGAGAATTTTCTTCCTTCCAATTTATTAAAGAATTTTCCCTGCGAGAGTAGGTGAAGGTGGTCTCCCATTTATAACGTGGAAAGATCCGTGTTTAATAATAATATATAAAGAATAGGCATTGGATCACTCAAATATAACCATTGGATATGTGCTTATGCCTTATGCTCTAAGTGGTGATGTCTAAAAAACTCCATGCAGAACTCGTAGGTTCGGTCCTCCTTAATAAATGACCGTTGATATATTATTATATTTAATCAAGGGACGAGATTTTAGTGTACGAACTGGTTAAAGATTTTCACGTTTTGCGGGCAACTGGCTAGAAGGGTTATTCCGAAACCTTGTGTTCTTTGTCTATAGTCCAGTCCTGCACCTTTGTTCCCTGAGGCCAAGAGGTAATCCAGTTGAAGACAAAGACGGACCCCATAGGTGCATGTTTCCCACATATTCTGAAGATGTGGAATTTTTATTTATTGTGATTGATGGAAGGATTATTATTGACTATTGACATTTTTCCATTGTAATCAAAAGAAATCAATTTTTCTTTTTTGTAACAGAGATCAAATTTTTATTTTCGACATTTTTCTGGGTAAGTTGGTTGTGGCAATTATATCTCTGTATGTGATTTATAATATATAATATATGTTGAACAGAATATTTATTGCAATTTGTAAACCACCATTGCAATTCCATTGTCAGTCCAACAATAATCAAAGGCCACTTTTCCTTTTCTCCCATCTCATGGCATCCGATGACACTGTTTTCTCCGAAGAAGACATGGATGACGATGGTGACGAATCTCAAGAGGATTTGGAAGAGGAAGAAGACGACGTTTTAGGCGACGGCGAAGAAAACGAAGCTTCTCCGTCAACCTCCTCCGCCCTTGCCGTCACTATTGCTGTTCCCGGTTCCACCATTTCAAACGGCGACAAACCACTGATCGAAACAACACGAGGTTCTTCAGCATATGGAGATCCAGAATCCTGGGAGCTACCTGATGCTTCAGTGGTTTTCTTCCTTAGCTCAGACCTGTAGCTCACCCACAGACACTATATGAAGAAACTAAAGAGGCATAGAGAGGAAAGCCTATAAGTGTAAGAGTGGTGGTTGAGGGTGGAACTGTAACAGACACAGAAGAGGGGATGAATATAATTAATTTTTTATTTTTTAAAACAAAAAAAAATGAAAGAAGAAGAATGCAAGAAAGGAAGGAGGTTCAAACATGTTTTAAAAGAAGACGATGAATGCAGGAAAAATAAACTATTTTAACTTTTTTATTTATTTTTATCAACCTAGTGACCTGCTATGATGGAGAGTAACCCGTTGTTGAGGAAAAAAACTTGATTTCAATTAACTGGGAACCGGCTTAGTCAGTGCAAAATGAATGGAGGATTAATACACAACTCCAATGATGGAGCATTATAGAATTGCCTGCTCTAAGTTTTCATCGAAACGTGTTTAGATACACTATGGAAGAGCTCCCAGGGGGCAATTCTATAATACTCCAACGTTTATGTTGAGGACCGGTCCTCCAGGCCAAATGACCGACTGTGTCCAGTTATCAGGTTACGAGAATTTAAAAAAAAAAAGAAAAGGAAAGCATTCAGTTACGCTTCCGCCGCCGACACTGTTCCTAAGTCCTAACAACTCCGACAAGCATCGTGAGTGCAAGCTAGTTGATGAATTGATGGTTGTTGTGAATCCTTTACTCTCTGCTCCATCCAAACCGCCACCGCCATAAAAGCTTCAACAACATGGCGGCTTTCCTCCTCCATCTCACGCTCCCTGCCTTTCCGGCATGTCGTTACAAGCTTCGCCGCCACACTCTTCCTTAGCCCTCTCTGAACCATCCCTCGACACAACCAATTTCTTTGTCGCCATTGCCTCCACCGCCATCTCCACGGTGCCATCCCCCACCAACCTCGTCAAGAATCGTCACTGACTCCTCTGGCAACGTCGCCATCGCCTCCACCGCCGTCACCCACCAACCTCGCCGTGTGACAGAGATGGTAGTTTCGTCACCTTGAAAATTATTGTTCCACTTTAAGGTTTTATCTTTTTTCTAGTTCAGAGAGGGTTCTTTTGCTTAGTCTGTTCTTTTGCTACATGTTGTTGTTCCACATTTCTCCCTTCTCCATCTTGCTTATTCCTAATTTCTTTAGATTTGGTCAAAATTGTTCAAGATTGTTCTGATGTGCAATACTTTTAGATTTGCAACCACAGTTATCAATTGATATATTTATTTGCTTTTGGGTTCTGAATCTTTAAGACGAGGTTGTAGGGAGAGGAGGGTGGGTGATGCGGAGATCGGCGTCGGAGAAGAAAAAGGAGGAGGAAGTTGAAGGCACCTCCGTCTTGCCACCTGTCTCAGCTGCCGAAAGCTGCAACAAGCTGATTCTCATTCAACTTGGTTTTTACAGGCTATGGAGAAGAGAGGCAGACGAGGAGGGTGATGGGTTGGTGGTGGGGAAAGGAAGACATGCCATTCAGGTTACAAGTTTTAGATCTTGATCGTTGCTATTTTTTATTATTAAATCAACGGCATATTGTATCGTGTGGACCGGTCCTCCGAGTTTGTCGTGGAGGATATTAGACAATGCCGCTCCGAGGAGGGTGTTGTCTATCATCCTCGTGAGGATGGAAACATACAAAATCATAGCCGTTGATTTTTTTTATTATTTTAAACTAATAGTCCAGATTTGTCTAATTATTTTACCTGTAACTTGTTTAAGCATCTTTTTTTAAAATAAGATCATAAATCATCAATGGCACCACCTTCCAAGAGAGCTTCCTTCTGAACCTCTCCATCGTGGCATTAGCGCCCTTGCCTACCACAGCTCCGCCTCTGCCGCCACCTCCGGTGACTTCTTCCCCACCATCATCATCGACTCGATTTTCCCTTCTCACCCTCCGTCGTCACCGCCCTCTTCTTCCTCCACTCTGTCAATACAACTGTTGTTTCTATTCTCTCTATTGTTGGTCCATGGTGCTGACGCTTTCTTCATTTGGGAGCACATAAAGTTGGTAGCTTTGAAATCTGGAGTGATTCATATTGTAGACAGTTGTAGGGTTCATTCTCCATCTACCTCGCCGTATTCGGTACCGACCGAAGAATCCCATTCACCCCAAGTTCAACCTTGTCGTGGTGCCTCGCAATGATATCCCTTACTTCTTCCTCGTCAAGCGAACTAGGTGGTCGAAGAAGATCCCGCCAGAGAACACCATGCTTTTTCATCGTGATGCCACCTCAGAGGCGGCGGTCATGGCGGTCGTGCCGCCTCCAGTTTTTCACCTTGCCCGAGACTTCTTGTATAGATAAATGAAACTGATCCAGGTTTGGATCGGTTGTAGGTTCAGGGGCTGGCTGTTTCTGGTTTAGAAGTGTAGTGGTTAGAGGTGGGGGTTCTTATGAGAAAGGGAATAGGTCATCTGGTGGGTCGATGAGTCAATGGGTTCTTTCATTCATCAAACTTAAATAGTATTGAATAACAACTTTCCTAGATTTTAGGAGGACAACTAACCCATTCCTAAATTGTTAAAGCAGAGAATCTAAAATTTACTATGCATCTAGAACTTTCCTAACATATGCTAACACAACAATTTCTAAACATAGTCTTTTAAATGTGCAGGTGCCTTCAGAATTTGCTTGGACCTATTAGCGGCAATGGAAGGCCCATTTGGTGGTTGGGCATCCTGATGACCAAGTGTGGGGGGGCCCACTCATATCAGTGACTTGTTGGGTCTTCTAACAATTATAGCTTCCAAAGAGTACATCAATTAATTGTTCATTCTTTCTAAAGTATGCAATCAATCATTTACCATAAATACACAAACATAAATTTACATGTATCAAGAAATATATATTATTTGTGCGCAATGGCGCTAGATTATTAACTAAAAAAGAAAGTTTTTATTAAAAATAAATAAATATATCACCTCCTAAATAAATGCATCAATTTTTAATAAAAATTTATTATCTTTGAATATTTAAACTAATGCAGATACACACATGTGGTTGGTCTATGTAACATCCCGATGTTTTGAAGACCTTTATCTAAGTTTGAGTTTATATCCTAAGGATTTTTGGAGGATTAGAATTGATTAGAGATGGTTAAAACAAGTAAAAAGTTGGTTTTTGAGTGTTATAATCGATTATGTTCTAAGTATAATTGATTATTGGTCCTCTGGAACAGCGAAATGACAAACAGACAGCAATTAATCGATTATAGAGACCCTCATAATCGATTAGAAGCTCCCTGGTTTGAGAACCTAGAGTCCAGAATGTATATAATCGACTACATAATTGATTATGAGCTCGCAGGAACTGAAAGAACAGGAAATGAACCCAAATAATCGATTATTCAGTTTCCATAATCGATTATATGCTATAAAATAATCGACTATCATGTTCAATAATCAATTATGATAGCAGAACTTCTATAAATACCCTGTTCGAACCAGAAACGCAAAAATGGTCTTCTTGGGTTTGGAAATAGCATTCTAGAGAGAGAGAGAGAGAGAAGAGAGAGAAAGTGAGGGAAATGCATGGAAATGAAGGAAATTCAAGGAAATCAAGAAGATAACAAGGATTGAAGGAAGATTAAGCTACTTGGAGGTTGAAGATCAAGAAGATGAGGAAGAGAAGAAGATGAGGAGCAGCAAGAGGTGCAAGGATTTAAGATCTCCAAGTAAGGTGAGGAATTGCAATCTTTAAACCCCTCTAAGCTTTAATAAGTTGTTTATGCTAGAAAATGTATGTATGAAGGCTTTAGGGTAAATTTGAAGGATTTTATGCTTGAGGATGTTAGATTATTGATGTCCTTGAAGCTTTATACATGCATGGGGCTTATTTTCAAGGGATATGTTTTGTAAGCAAGATTTAAGGAACTCAGGATAACCAAACCCATCCTTATATTGTTGATTATTAGATAAGCTGTAAGAAGGGAACATTATAAGAGAGAGTTTCATGAGTATTTAGGCACTTTGAAGTTACTTTTTCTTGTGAGAAAACTAACAGCACCCTAGGTGTTTGATGAAATGCATGAACCATGGGTTTTCTTAAAAGATATTTTTGTGAATGATTTCTTAAAAGATATGAAAGGATTTGTATGTTGAAAATGTTAAAGTTATTACGCTTTATAAATGCTATATGATTTATAAATAATTTGCTTTTCATGAAAAGTTTGAAGATAATATATAAGTTGATGTTCTATGAAATTATTATAATGTTGAAGGTCATTAGAAGCTATATGATGTTATTATGAAGTTATTTATGAATGTTAAGTTAAGGGAATGTGCTTATTGTGAGGTTGAGGGTCATTTTCATGGCATTTGCATTGAGGTAAGGCAGTGGGACACCCTGTCAAGTAGTGAGCTCACATACCAAAGAGGTTGATGATACATTCCCTATCTGATCAGATTATAAGGTTATTCATGTTGATGCATATGTGATGATGTTATAATGATATTCATGATGTTTCATAGGAGGTGATGTTCTATTAAAGCCTATGATGTTATAATGATATTTATGATGTTTCCTATGATATGGTGCTTTATTAGAACATAAGGTTGATGTGAAAGCATACAAGTATTGATGGTTATAGTATTGATGTTAGCTTGAGGGGATTTTCCGGAGTTCCTCCGGGTGGTTGTACTGTTGTTTTATTACATGATTGTAGTTCCTCTTTGAGGCATAGTCTCACGTTAGTAATGCAACCAGATGTGGATGCAGGTTTTAGCAACGATGAACGTGAGAAAGTGAAGATGAAAACATGGAATATTAGAGAAGTAGTTAGTTGCCCAGTGACATGTCAAAGTTGTTAAGTTATGTATTTTAGTATTTTGATGTAAAAAAATGTAATTTATTGTAAGAAACAAGCTGGTTTGAAAAGATTTTATTAAGTTTTCAAAATGATGTTTTATTAAAATGATGAGGTTTGTTTATTCTGATACACATATAATAGTTAGATGCGTATAACTGTTATATGTGATGTAACCAAGTTGAGGTGTTACATTAATGGTATCAGAGCAGTTCAATTCTATGTTGGACTGTGGTTATGGGTAAGACATGTCTAGACTGGGCAATTAGGATAAGAATGTGTCTGTTGTAGTGCCTTGCAATAGGATATAGAGCCTGGCCAACTCAATGTGTTATTGGATTGTACTAGGGACATGGAAGCCAACGAACAAGAACAATGGAATCAATGGTAGATCCGCTTGAAGGAGGAATCCATAAGGAAGGAATGTTAAGATTGTAATAGAGGATAAAATTGAGGGCGTTGAGGTTGATTGAGGATAACGAAGTTATATAAGACAGTGAGGAAAGTTAAGGAGGAAACGTTAAGGGTAGTGAAGTAGAAGTTGATTGAAGAGGAATTAAAAAGGAGGAAACATTGAAATTAAGTATTAGAGATATAGAGTGAGGAAACGTTGAGGACATGATAGTAAGTGTGAAGTATGCCTCAAAATCAGTAATATGAAGTTGATGTTGCAGAGGCATAATCGATTATGGTTATGGCGTCATCGATTATATGTTTGGCAGAAACATAGTAATCGATTAGGATAATCGAGTATGGCTAGTGTCATAAAAGGGCGTCTGAGACAGAGATACCATAATCAATTATGGTCAATCGGATAATCGATTATGGTGTGACTGTTTGCAATCTATTGAAGAAGTTGGAACTGAATAAGAGGGATGGAAAAGCAAGCAATTCTTCTTCCGACTTATATGGAGAAGGTGATATCTTGGATATGTATGGAGTAGTATCAAAACCAACCAGTTTCCATCGTCAGACTTCAATGGTTGCTTTTGGCAAGTAACAAGCTCTTCATGTTTTTACCCGTTGGTTGTTGTTCAGATTGTTGGCGAATGTGTGGCGAACGACAGTTTGATAGAGGGACAGACTGAGGAAGTAGGAGGATCATTTGTGGCTAAGAGCACTTTGAGGCATGGCTAAGTAGAGGAGGAAAAGTTAAGATTCTCAAGTTGAGTTGGGAATATGACCTAAGGTTAGATATGTAGTGAAAGTAAAGTAAAACATGGTTAAACAAACGTAGCCATGAATAAAGACGAGGTAAACATAGCTGAGGTGAGTACAGGAGTTAATGTTAACTGTTGGACTGTGTGTAAAAGGATAAAGGCAGAGTTATATACTAAGTAAGAAGTTTGAGGACGATTTAATGGCGGAGGACTTATAGTTCGTAAAGGTGAAAAAATTTAAATGTTGTCATAAGCGATGTGGTTATATGAAGATGGTTTTGAGATAAGTGTGAAAAACATAGTACTAAGGCAGTGTATGAAGTGAGGTCAATAATACCTCTTCAAGGAAGAGTTGTAAGTGAAGATATGGATGAAATTTCAATGAAGCTGAAAGGAATGACACAAGGAAAGAAGTCGCCACATAAAGAAATGAGGGAAGAGTCTCAATATAAGAGGAGGAAGATATTGATGATGATGATGATGATGATGATGATGATGAGCTCTAATCTTCGTAAAAGAGGATGAAAGCTCGGGATAGAAGGAAACTCGGAATTCAAGAAAGTTAAAGTAGTGTTTGAAGAAGCTTTTAAAATGAATATGGAAAGATATGGATGTGATAGAAGAAGAGCTAATGGAAGAAAAGAAAGTAAACATGTCCATGTTTCCCTTAGTGGTTCATAGATGAAGGAGATTAAGATCCAAGAGAGAAGGAAAAATACCAGATGAGGAGAATTAGATAAGTAAGTTAATGCCTCTGTCTAAAAAGTCTAAGACACCAACTTTACCTGAAGAAATGTAGACACAAGTCCTAAGTTTATAAAGACGATTGATGGAACCTTTAGGATCAAATTCGAGGATCTCTTGTCCAAAAGAAAAGAGGAAGAAGCAGGTGGGACATAAAGTAAAAGTAATGCAGTGAGGTTCCACCATCCTAGAGGTGTGATGTTATGGCTGATAAGGATGTTTAAAGGTGTTATATGAAGGCACTATGTAGAATACGAAGAAGTTAGCAAGCTTTTGAAGTGCAACGTTCTGGCATAAAAAGAAGTGGAATTGTTAAATATATTAGAATTACATGTAAATGGTTAATACTTTAAACCATTAAAGTACAAGTACGCTTGTGAAACGGTACAAGCACAACTACGAGGATCCACATTTCTTTTGAACGGGCACAAGTCAAGAGCAAAGTTGATTAGCTACGTGTTGATGCGAATGAATGATTAATTCTTTTTGCAAAGGTGACACATAAGATGGAGACAATTAGTACTATCATGTACATCTATGGTGATGAATTAAGGATAATCGCTATAGACTAACTCAAAAATGTCACTTATAGAGGTGTAAGTTGAGTTACCTTAGGGCTTTACGAACTGAGGGGAGACTCTCGAGACTATACAGGTATGGGACTGTTGATGAGTGTAATTTCACATCATATTTCATTGTCATTTTGCATGCATTTTCATGGTAGATTAGGCATTTTTGTTTAGTTATCTGTTAGTTTTCCTTTTGGAACGGATAAGGTGGTGTTGTGGTGTGTTTGTGCAGGAATTTATGATAAAAATACTTAATTCAAGTTGTTTTGGAGTTTGCTTAAAGATGGAGCTTGAAAGTCATGAAAAATATGCAAGGTAGAAGCTATCACGGCCTGGAGGTGATGACCATCATGGCCATGATCGCGTAAGAATGAAGAAAAAGAAGAACCCAATTGGGCAGAGCCTGTCACTGCCTGGAAATGACGGTCGTCACGACCATGATAGTCGTCACGGCCATGACAGGAAAGAATGATGAGAGATTACAAAGTCAGAATCTGTCATGGCCTGGCCTTGACAGCCGTCACGGCCATGACGCGACAGAAACATAAATTTTATCTTCTTTTGATCTGATTTGTAATGGGCTTTTATCCCAAGTTGACCTAACCTATTTATAGGATGTTGGGGCTCGAAAATAGGGATCCTTGGCTGCTACCTTTGGCTTAATTTAGGATTTCTCTTCTTCTCCAATTTCTTCTCTTCTCTTAGGATTTTTATGCTCTTGTTAATCAAGATTGCTATGACTATGGTAATGCTTGAGTAGTCTTTTCTTTCTAGGAATTGGGGCTATGCCCAAGACTTGTTTTATGTTATGAATTGGTGTTTTCCCTTTTTGTTAATTTCAATTTGCTTTAGATTTGGTTCTTATTGTGCTTCATCCATGTGAATTGATTTATCACCTATTTGCATGTCTTAGATATTAGGGAGGAACTGAGAAGTGAACCTAGGTATTGGATCCATAATAAGGACTTAAATCACGAGAGTTAGAAGCGGTCCTTCGAGGGTTCATTGAATTGTCACAAACCTCAATGGGTCCAATTTAAATACAATTACCACGAGAGTAGGGGTTGGTTTAATTGGGCATGGTTCTTGTATCTCGAGAGGGAACATTAACTTTATTAGGATAAATTCACCTTCAAAGCATTTTGATAATTAACAAGAGGGGTAGTCAATTTAGTAGCATAAGCAGTCTTGTTGGTAACCCAATTCCTGGAAATCTCTTTTAATTTGAAAAACACCAGAATTGATTTACTTTCCTATTTTGTTTGATTGCGATTTTTATAATTGATTTGTTACTTAATTTTAAATTCAAAAACCAAATCTTTCCTTGTTCAGTTTAATTGATTTAATAATTAATTGTTGTTCAAGATCACGGTCTCTGTGGGTTCGATCTTTTTATTACTTGACGACGAAGCCGTACACTTGCAGACTCACGCTATCAATTTTTTGACGCCGTTGCCGGGGACTGTGCTTTCTTGAATATCAATTTATTTTTAAATTGATTTTCTAAACATTTTTTTCTTTTTTCTAGTGTATCTATTTCTGTCTTTGTAGATGATTTTTCTCTTTTATGCGAAGATCCCAAAGTCTTGGAACTCTTATTGAAGTTTATCCCGAGATCGAAAGGACTTCACGTAGAAGACTACAAAGACAAAGAGCGAGAGAAAAGTTGATCCCCATTCTACTCATGGCCGATCAACCGGATACCAAACCATTGAAGGACTACGCAGCCCCAAATGCTAGGGGTTTGCATACTGGGATTGCTAGGCCAGAAATTGAGGCGGAGAACTACACTATACCGCCCTAGTTAATTGGCATGATTAGGCAACATCAATTTGGAGGATTACCCTCGGAAGACCCGAGTGATCATGTGGAGACATTCTTGGAATTCTGTGATACAACAAGAATTCAGGGTGCACCAGTTGATACTATTCGTTTGAGGTTATTCCCCTCCTCTCTGACTGGAAAGACAAGAGCTTGGTTGAAATTAGTGCCTGCTAATACTTTGTCAACATGGGACCAACTGGAGCAGGCATTCTTGGAAAAATTCTTTCCACCATCCAAGACTGCTTACCTACGAACTCAAATCACCGGCTTCTTCCAAAAGGACGGAGAATGCTAATCTGAAGCTTGGGATCGTTACAAGGGATTGCTAGAGTCTTGCCCACATCATGGGCTCGAAAAGTGGCTATTAGTGCATACCTTCTACAATGGATTGGATTATTCTTCGAAGGTGTCACTTGACTCCGCAGCTGGTGGAGCATTGATGAATAGACCACTAACTGAAGCATTCAATATCATTGAAAGCGTAGCCACCAACTATTCGGGAGGTAAGTTCGATATAGGTGGTACGGAATTGATTTTGTCTAAATTTGATTCATTGAGTAAGTGCTTTGATAAGCTTGAAAAATCTAATGTGAGTTCAATAGGTGTTACTAATGTTGCTTGTGAGATTTGTGGAATGCAGTGACATGACTTCATGGAGTGCCCACATGGTAGTGCTCCTGCAAAAGGCGCTTCGGGTGAACAAGTGAATTCATGTCACAATTTTTATGACACAAACCCGATGTTGCCAAACTATGTTCCCCCAAATACTTACAACCAAGGACGGAAGAATAGCCCTTATCTCTCCTACCGGAACTACAACAACACGTTGAACCACGAATTCTAAGAAGGCCAAGGTAATATGAAACCTGCATCGGAGTATCCTCAGGTACAAAATTCTAAACTTGAGTCTCTTTTGGAAAATTTTGTTGACAAACAAAGCAAAATAAAGAGTGTAGGCAACATGGTAGGGCTATGGGCGAAGCCATTAAGGAACTAACTTCTAAGGTAGATAACTTAGCTATTCACAATAAGATGCTAAAGACACAAATTGCCCAACAAGCTAGTACATCTTCTAGGACTACGGGTACTTTTCCGGGACAACCCGAAGTTAATCCCAGTGAGCAATGTAATGCTATATACTTGAGGGTTGATAACCTTGGGGTAGTTGAAAAGGGTGTGGAATGTGAGGTGGACATGAGTGAACAAGAAGAGATTGAACCAAAATATATCCCTCCACCACCTTATCAACCCCAAATACCTTTCCCACAAAGGCTGGTCAAGAAAAAACAAGTAGAAAAAGAGACTAAGGGCTTAATTGAGGAGCATGATAAAATGATAAAAACGAATATGCCTCCTAAACTTAAAGATCCAGGAAGTTTCTCTATTGCTTGCTCAATTGGAGAAGTTAAAATAGACCATGCCTTATGTGACTTAGGGGCTAGTGCGAGTTTGATGCCACTTACCATCTTTGAGAGGTTAGGAATAAAGGAATTGAGACATCCAAGTTCTCTTTGCAATTTGCGGATGGCACAACTAAAAACCCTCTAGGCATACTAGAGAATGTCCCCATAAAGGTAGGGAAATTTTTCATTCCTACTGATTTCATGGTGTTGGATATGAACGGGAATTCTGAATTCCCTATCATTCTTGGAAGGCCATTCTTAGCCACAACTGGAGCAATGATAGATGTAAAAAATGGCAAGTTCTCTTTGAATGTAGAGAAAGGTAGGGTGGATTTTGATTTGAATAACTCATATAACAACCCTCCTTTTGAGAATCATGTGTGCAGGATTGAGATAATAACTCCAAAGGTGAAGGAAGAGCTTAACATGGAAGCAACTCCCAAACTTTGCATGACAAATGATGCACCAAATAAAGATGAAATTGGAGTTGCTCAACATGTGGACTTAAAACTTCCATCGGGTGGAAGTAAGGCCATGAGACTCTGAGTGAAAAGAGCAAAGCGAAAGCGCGTGTGGCCATATGAACAATATAGGCTCATTGAAGGACTTCCTTGGAAGAGAGGTGTTCTTTCACTTCCAAGCCCAGCTGATCCCGGTTGATTGAAAGGAGTATGGTCAAGCTTAACACCGTAAATAAGCGCTTCTTGGGAGGCAACCCAAGTTTTCTTTCCCTTGCTATTTTATTTTTGATTTTTGTTTTGAGTAAATTGAGAAAAATGGGGAAGAGAGATCATTATTATTGGTTTTGGCAAGTTTTTTTTCCGGTTGGAGAAAGATGAAGCGCAAAGAGACATGAAAAATGAAGTCAGAATCTGTCATAGCCTAGCCCTGATGGCCATCATGGCCGTGACACTAAAAGAAAAGATTTCTCTTGTAAGTCAGAAACAATCTTGGCCAGGCCCTGATGGCCATCATGGCCGTGATGGAGCCAAAAAAAAAAAAAAAAGAGCAAGCTTTACGACTAGCATCTAAATCAGCACCCAACACCACCACAGTGAGTTGTTCCATTTTCTCCCCTCTCCGACTTGATTATTTACATTGGGGACAATGTAAGTTTTTAAGCTTGAGGTAGGGGTATTATTTTTTGCATAGTGCATTTTTTCATGTTGCATTCATTTTAGGCATAGTTTTGAATGATCACATCATTTGATTGCCCCTTACTTAGAGTATGCATCTTATTGTGAGAGCCTTGTGCCAAATGAATTAAGATAGTGAATTTTTTAACCCAATTTTTGTATTCTTGTGATGGGCTAAAAAAAATTTAAATGCTAGAAATGATCTTTTGATAGTTGTTAATTAGCATGTGGTTCATTGAATTTGTGTTTCTAATTGATTTTGAACAACAAAATGTGAGATTTTGAGCCAAAAAGGGGGGTACTTACTAAATTAGCCCCATTCTTTGTGATTGAGTGTTTATTTCCTCTTGGATTGTATTCTCTAGAACTTGACTTGAAACCATTTTAAAACTTAGAAATTTTTTAAAACATATTTGAAAATGATTGAGGCATTATGTATTTTTCTGGCCTTCTGAGCTTTGAATGATTGAATGTTACCCCTTAGTTGCCCAATTTTTAGCCTAATAGAATAAAATACTTTTCTTGGTGCCTTGATTTTTTTTTTTTATAAATGATGCATGGTATGACACCTTTTAAAGCATTGGAAAAATGGTAAGAAGGTGGTTTGAAAAGTTGTGGGATGAAAAAGTTAGAAAAATAAATAAATATTTCTCTTGAGTTGGAAATCTCCCCTTCTCCAAATTGATGAAAAAGTTAAAAAAAAAAATAAACAAAAAGAAAATGGAGAAGGGGATGAGAAAAAGAAAGTGATAAATAAAATGAAAAAAAAAGGGAAGAAAGGTGGAAAAGTGGATTAAAGCCCAAAAAAATGTATTTTAGAAGGTTGTCATGCTTTGCATTGTTTGATATTTTGTTTAGCCTTCTCGAATTTTCCTTTTCTTGGTTTCCTCACCTAACGATCAATCATATGGCCCCATTACAACCAAAATGAAAGACCTCTTGATTCTTACGTGTTTTCATTAATAAAGTAGAGATTTTGGTTAATAGTCAAGCTTATGGTAGGGTACTTTCCTTAAGGAAATTGAGCGAATTGTCATATGTCCTTAAACACTTGAGTGAGGTGAGAAGAGTGCCCAAATTAGTGAGAGACATAAATTTAGGGAACCAAAGCTCCTAATTGGACTTGAAATTGATTGTCTCTAGGTTATTTATTTGGACATGCCTATTGCTTGGATTTGTTCTCTGGTTCTTGGTTCACTGTCCATGCTCCATTTGTTTATCTTGTCTAACCTTGGTTATTGCTTGAGGACAAGCAAAATCTTAAGCTTGGGGTAGTTTGATGAGTTTAATTTCACATCATATTTCATTGTCATTTTCCATGCATTTTCATGGTAGATTAGGCATTTTTGTTTAGTTATTTGTTAGTTTTCCTTTTGGAATGGATAAGGTGGTGTTGTAGGGTGTTTGTGCAGGAATTTATGATAAAAATACTTAAATCAAGTTGTTTTGGAGTTTGCTAGAAGATGGAGCTTGAAAGACATGAAAAATATGCAAGGCAGAAGCTATCACGGCCTGGGGGTGATGACCATCATGGCCATGATAGCGTAAGAATGAAGAAAAAGAAGAACCCAGTTAGGCAGAGCCTGTCACGTTTTGGAAATGACGGCCGTCACGGCCATGACAGGAAAAAATGATGAGAGATTACAAAGTCAGAATTTGTCACGACCTAGCCCTGATAGTCGTCATGGCCATGACGCGACAGAAACAGAAATTTTATCTTCTTTTGATCTGATTTGTAATGGGCTTTTATCCCAAGCTGGCATGTCTTAGATATTATAGGGAAGAACTGAGAAGTGAACCTAGGTATTGGATCCATAATAATTGAACTTAGGACTGAAATCACGAGAGTTAGAAGCGGTCCTTCGAGGGTTCATTGAATTGTCACAAACCTCAATGGATCCAATTTAAATACAATTATCACGAGAGTAGGTGTTGGTTTAATTGGGCACGGTTCTTGTATCACGAGAAGGAACATTAACTTTATTAGGATAAATTCACCTTTAAAGCATTTTGATAATTAACAAGAGGGGTAGTCAATTTAGTAGCATAAGCAGTCTTGTTGGTAACCCAATTCCTAGAAATCTCTTTTAATTTGAAAAACACCCGAATTGATTTACTTTCCTGTTTTGTTTGATTGCGATTTTTATAATTGATTTGTTACTTAATTTTAAATTCAAAAACCAAATCTTTCCTTGTTTAGATTAATTGATTTAATAATTAATTATTGTTTAAGATCCCGGTCTCTGTGGGTTCGATCTTTTTATTTCTTGACGACGAAGCCGTACACTTGCAGACTCATGCTATCAAGTTTTTGGTAGTTGAGGAAATCCTGAGACTGTACAAATATAGGATTGTACAGTCGATAGAGGTCCAAAAGAACTAGTTTTTTTTTTTTGGACCACTGTCAAACCGTAAAGCAGTTTGAATAGTATGTTCCTCGAGTAAGGTTTAATGACAGTCTTATCCAGTAAGGGTACAAAGAGTCATGCTAATTCCAAGGAAGTCAAAAGTTGGAATCCAAAAATGATCCTGAGTAACCTAAGTTTGGAATTAAAGAAGTTAACCATCATCAGAGTGACGCAGCGGAAACGTGTAACATTAATACATGAGCATGAACAGAAACTCCAAAGAACAAAAAAGGAAAGTAAAATTCATGGATACTGTAGAAAGAACTTACTGCCAAAGGAGGACCTATTCCTTCAAGGAGGGGAGGCATAGGAAAGAAATACCATGAGAGTCATGTCATAGGATTTCACTGTACATATAAGGACCAAGAAGATGTATTATGACTCAAGAGATGGATATTGGCGACTTGATGATCTTAAGAAGTCTTGGAAAGACGAAAGTATCGCCAACCTACAAAGATAGGCTTATTGAATTAATGTTAGTTTGGGAAGTAAATGAAGTATAGAACTCTTGTTGGTAAATGGCATACTAGATACCACTAGCCATCCTTTTGAGTATTGAGGCAACATTATTAAAGGAATCATACAGAGGTGATATAGAATTAACAACATCTGAAGAGGAAAGGCCTTGTCGAACTCGAGTTGGTCTGGGGAGCTAGCAGTGGAATCTTTTAAACTAGGTGAAGATTATTCCACAAACAAGATAAGTAAGAAATTGTCTAAAACAAAGGGAACGATATGTAGAATAAGAGGAAAATAAAGGTGTCAAAGAGTAACAATTTCTTTGATCAAGTCATCTGATGAATGAAGTTTAAAATGATGAGGAGATAATGAGGTAGAGGAATGTGTTGAGAAAGTAAATCAAGCCGAATTTCGAGGACAAAATTTCTTCAAGGAGGGGAGTATGTAACATCCCGATATTTTGAAGACCTTTATCTAAGACTGAGTTTATATCCTAAGGATATTTTGGAGAATTAGAATTGATTAGAGATGGTTAAAACAAGTAAAAAGTTGGTTTTTGAGTGCTATAATCGATTATGTTCTAAGTATAATCGATTATTGGTCCTCTGGAACACCGAAATGACAAACAGACAGCAATTAATCGATTATAGAGACCCTCATAATCGATTAGAAGCTCCCTGGTTTGAGAACCTAGAGTCCAGAATGTATATAATCGATTAAATAATCGATTATGAGTCCAGAATGTATATAATCGATTACATAATCGATTATGAGCTCGTTGGAACTGAAAGAACAGGAAATGAACCCAAATAATCAATTATTGAGTTTCCATAATCAATTGTATGCTATAAAATAATCGATTATGACAGCAGAACTTCTATAAATACCCTGTTCGAACCAGAAACGTAAAAATGGTCTTCTAGGGTCTGGAAATCGCATTCTAGAGAGAGAGAAGAGAGAGAAAGTGAGGGAAATGCACAGAAATGAAGGAAATTCAAGGAAATCAAGAAGATAACAAGGATTGAAGGAAGATTAAGCTACTTGGAGGTTGAAGATCAAGAAGACGAGGAAGAGAAGAAGATGAGGAGGAGCAAGAGGTGGAAGGATTTAAGATCTCCAAGTGAGGTGAGGAATTACAATCTTTAAATCCCTCTAAGCTTTAATAAGTTGTTTATGCTAGAAAATGTATGTATGAGGGCTTTAGGGTAAATTTGAAGGATTTTATGCTTCAGGATGTTAGATTATTGATGTCCTTGAAGCTTTATACATGCATGGGGCTTATTTTCAAGGGATATGTTTTTGAAGGAAGATTTAAGGAACTCAGGATAACCAAACCCATCTTTATATTGTTGATTATTAGATAAGCTGTAAGAAGGGAACATTATAAGAGAGAGTTTCATGAGTATTTACAGGCTCTTTGAAGTTACTTTTTCTTGTGAGAAAACTGACAGCACCCTAGGTGTTTGATGAAATGCATGAACCATGGGTTTTCTTAAATGTTGATGATTATGAAGAATATGTCCAAAATGATGTTTTGGTGAATGATTTCTTAAAAGATATAAAAGGATTTGTATGTTGAAAATGTTAAAGTTATTACGCTTTATAAATGCTATATGATTTATAAATAATTTGCTTTTCATGAAAAGTTTGAAGATAATATATAAGTTGATGTTATATGAAATTATTATAATGTTGAAGGTCATTAGAAGCTATATGATGTTATTATGAAGTTATTTATGAATGTTAAGTTAAGGGAATGTGCTTATTGTGAGGTTGAGGGTCATTTTCATGGCATTTGCATTGTGGTAAGACAGTGGGACGCCCTGTCAAGTAGTGAGCTCACGTACCAAAAAGGTTGAGGATACATTCCCTATGTGATGAGATTATAAGGTTATTTATGTTGATGCATATGTGATGATGTTATAATGATATTCATGATGTTTCATAGGAGATGATGTTCTATTAAAGCATATGATGTTACAATAATATTTATGATATTTCCTATGATATAGTGCTTTATTAGAACATAAGGTTGATGTGAAAGCATACAAGTATTTTTATTATAGAGTATATATTTTTCCGGGTTATAGTATTGATGTTAGCTTGAGGGGATTTTCCGGAGTTCCTCCGGCTGGTTGTACTATTGTTTTATTACATGATTGTAGTTCCTCATTGAGACAGTCTCACGTTAGTAATGCAAGCAGATGTGGATGCAGGTTTTAGCAAGGATGAACGTGCGAAAGTGAAGATGAAGACATGGAAGATTAGAGAAGTAGTTAGTTGCCCAGTGACATGTCAAAGTTGTTAAGTTATGTATTTTAGTATTTTGATGTAAAAAAAATGTAATTTATTGTAAAAAAAAAAAAAAAAGCTGGTTTGAAGAGATTTTATTAAGTTTTCAAAATCATGTTTTATTAAAATGATGAGGTTTGTTTATTTTGGTACACATATAATAGTTAGATGAGTATAACTGTTATATGTGATGTAACTAAGTTGAGGTGTTACAGTCTAAGTGGTAAGGGACTTGGGCACCTTAAGCAAGTGGTCAGGGGTTCGAATCCTGGCTCTTGTGTATGGAGAAAACCTGGTTGGGAGTCCAACAGGTTCCCCGAGGAGATTAGTCACTGCTAACGGTGGTGGATACTTCATACCTATGCATGGTTACCAAAAAAAAACTAATGCAGATAAATAGACTATTGAAAAACTGCATCATGAAATAAGAATGTGTTATTAGTATTTTTCAAAAATAAATATTATTAGTGTGCTGTTTTTCATCAATCAACGATAGGTCTAGCCCCAAATAATTGAAGGAAAATGTTCTTTTAACACTTATCGTTGACATTTATTGATAAATTGAGGTGCATATGACATTTCTAGAAATTTATAGATTACTTGTGGATTTTCCTGTGGATTTTTTCCCTAGGAATTTCCTACGAATTTTGCTACAATTTTTCCAGAAACAATGTTTTTTCTATAGATTTAAATTCGTAGGAAATTTTACAGGAAATTTTGACATTTCTTGCAAATTTTCCTGCAGATTTTAAAATTTGCAGGGAAAAATTGCCTAAGAAGGTATTACCTAAGGATAGAAATCCGGAGAAAAACTTGCATGAAACCTTTCCTACGAATTTTTGAACAAAATTCATAGGAAAATTCGCAGGTAACCAGAAGATGTCTAGTAGTGTGAGTAAGTAATGAGAGAATCAGCTTGCATATCTGTACTTAATCATGCATATCTGTAATTAGTGTATATTATCCCACATATCTGTAATTATCCTCTAAGACAGTCACGTAGAATCAGGGATTGTAGAGATTGTAGGCATATTTGTTGCTATTCTATTAGGAATCCTGGTGTATATACTGAGATGCTAGTATAATGAAAAGATCAACTCTTTTCTCTGCCAAATTTCGTTATGGCATCAGAGCACCAAGAACCAAAGGATGAAAAGGCAGGGAATCAAGAGCAAGACCAAGGGAAGAGACGTTCTTCCCCTTATGACCTTACCTCAAGTGACAATCCTGGGAGTCTAATCACTCAGGTACAATTATGTGGCGAGAACTACGAGGAATGGGCACGTGCCTTAAAAACATCCCTTTGTACAAGAAGAAAATGGGGATTTATCGAAGGGACTATAGACAAACCGAAGAAAGGGACATCCGAGGAAGAAGACTGGTGGACCGTTCAACCCATGCTTGTGTTATGGATCCTGAATATAGTAGAGCCGAATCTACACTCTACAATATCTTATATGGAGATGCACAAGATTTATCGAAAGAAATTAAGGAGAGATTCTCGGTTGCAAATGGACCCAAAATACACCAATTGAAAACGGGCCTAGCTGAATGTAAGCAAGAGGGGATGACTGTAGCGGCGTATTACGGGAAGCTGAAGGTATTATGGGATGAGCTCGTAAATTATGAGCCAATACCAGTGTGCAGTTGTGAAGGTTGTAAATGTGGAATAACCTCCAAACTTGAAAAATGCAGAGAGGAGGAACGAGTGCATCAATTTCTGATGGGGCTTGATGATGCTATCTATGGGATGGTGCGTTCCAATCTTCTTACTGCGGATCCACTGCCATCGCTGAACAGAGTTTATTCGACCATGATACAGGAGGAGCGAGTCAGAACTATCATGACAACCAAAGAAGAGCGAGGAGAAGTGATGGGCCTTGCGGTGCAAGTTGGTGGAAAACATAGAGGACGAGGAGACTCAAAAGACAAGTCTATATTTTGCACCAACTGTAACAGAAATGGACATAATAGCACCAATTGTTTCCAGCTGATTGGGTATCCTAATTGGTGGGGTGATAGGCCGAAAAATGAAGCCAGAAGTGGTGCACGAGGGAGAGGCAACATCGAGGAGGAGCAGGCCGAGGAAAGGGAGCTGCTGTTATGCATGCCAATGCTGCACAAGTTGGTGCAAGTTTATCTGAGGTTGAGAAGGTTGGGCTCACTGGGATAACCTGCGAACAGTGGCAGAGACTAATGGAGATATTAAACATTCATAAACCAGCCATGACAGAGAAAATGACAGGTAAGTCATATAGCAACTTGTGGATAATAGACAGCGGGGCGTCGAACATGACAGGGACTTTAGAAAATCATGCGTGACTTACATGACATACAAATTTGTCCTGTTGGTTTGCAAAATGGACAACGCACTAGTGCAACTAAGGAAGGAGTTGTCTTGTTGGAGGAGGGATGAAGCTCCATAATGTTCTTTATGTTCCAAATCTCCAGTGCAATCTAATATCTCTCTCTCTCAACTAATGGATGACTTGGTTTGTATTTTTCGGTTTGATGATAAATTGTGTGTTGTGTAGGACCGCACCTCGAGGATACTGATTGGAGTAGGTGAATGGCGAGATGGGCTCTATTATTTCCGTACAGTTCGAGGAGTGCAAGCATGTAGAGCTACAGGAGTAAATCAACTTGAGTTGTGGTATCGACGACTAGGACACCCTTCCCTAAAGATTACTCAACTAATCTCTGGGACCAGTAAGTCATTGTGATTTGTGGGGTCCTTATAGAAGTGCTTCATCTTGTGGTGCATTATATTTTATGATAATTGTGGATGACTATTCTCGTGGTGTGTGAATTTACTTGATTGGTGATAAAAGAGAGGTTTCACAAACTCTTGTAAATTTCTTTGCTTTGGTTAAAAGACAGTTTGATAAACAAGTAAAGATATTTAAGAGTGACAATGGAATGGAATTCATTTGCATGAAGCATTATTTTAATGAACATGGGATTGTTTTTCAAACCTCGTGTGTTGGTACACCAAAACAAAATGGAAGAGTTGAGAGAAAACATAGACACATTCTTAACATAGCACGGGCTTTACGATTCCAAGGTAATCTTCCTATTGATTTTTGGGGTGAGTGTATTTTAACTGCAGGGTATTTACTGAATAGTACTCCTTCTGCTATTTTGAATGGTAAAACCCCCTAGGAGATGTTGCATGGACAAGCACCTTCACTTGAACATATTCGAGTGTTTGGATGTCTTTGTTATGCACAAATCAAAATAGAAAGGGGGACAAATTTGCTAGTAAGAGTAGAAAATGTGTTTTTATTGGATATCCGTATGGAAAGAAAGGGTGGAAATTATTTGATCTTGAAAGCAAAGAACAATTTGTCTCTCGATATGTAGAGTTTATCGAAATTGAATATCCATTTGCTGATAAGTTTGACACTGTACTTGAGAGAAATTTAACTCTTGTGCTACATGATGAGGTCGTTGGACTTGATGAGGAACCGCTGGACAATGGTGAATTCTTGGTCTCAAACCATGGTGAACCCAGCTTAGATGACGTGGCGGGGGGTGGGGTGGAGAAGTTGAAATAGTGGATCAATCTGTTTCAGAAATTTTGTTAGAGAATGAGCATCAAATGACAAGCCAGCCAAGCATACCCACTGAAACACTAGGGCAAGTACATGGACATAAAATTCCATCTAATAGACTGCAAGATTTTGTCACTCATACAATTCAGAAGATGAGCCCATCCAACCATTCGTCCTCTCCACCGCCATCCTCAGGTACTCATTATCCAATAGCACATTATGTACAATTTGAGAAATTTTCCTTGGCACATCGTGCTTTTCTTGCAGGTATTGATCTTGATGAGAACCCGTTACTTATGATGAGGCAATAAAAGATCTTAAATGGAGGGAAGCCATGCAAAGCGAGATTCAAGCGCTTGAGAAGAATGGAACATGGACCCTTACTCATTTACCTCCAGGAAAGAAGGCACTTGGATGTAATTGGGTTTACAAAATTAAACGTAAATCTGATGGGACAGTACAGGGGTTTAAAGCTCGCTTGGTCATTCTTGGCAATCACCAAGTTGAAGGGATAGATTACAATGAGACTTTTGCTCCTATTGCTAAAATGGTAACTGTGCGAATTGTATTGGCAGTAGCTACAACAAAGAATTGGGAATTGCATCAGATGGATGTCCATAATGCTTTTCTTCATGGGGATCTTCAATAAGAAGTTTTTATGAAACCACAACCTGGTTTCCATATCACGCAGCCTGGAATGGTATGTAAACTTCATAATTCTTTGTATGGGCTTAAACAAGCTCCACGGTGTTGGTTTGCCAAGCTGTCCACTGCACTCAAAGCATATGGATTCAAACAATCATTGTATGATTATTCTTTGTTTGTGCTGCAGCACGAGATACTTTCCTTGTGGTACGAGCTTATGTCGATGATCTTATTATTTCTGGAAATGATCATGCTGCCATTTCTGTGTTCAAAACCTATTTGCACACCTGTTTTCATATGAAGGATCTAGGGACTCTGAAATACTTTCTCGGGATAGAGGTTGCAAGATCACCCACTGAAATATTTCTTTGCCAAAGAAAGTATGCTTTGGACATAATTTCCGAAACTGGTCTGCTTGGCTCAAAACCTGCTCTTACTCCACTTGAGTAGAACCACCACTTGGCTCTTGCTACTGGAGAAGTTCTTACTCAACCTGAAAAATACCGGTGCTTGGTTGGTCATCTAATCTACTTGTGCTTCACGAGATCAAAGCTCTCGTACTGTGTTCATATTCTATCTCAGTTCATGCAACAATCAAAGCAAGAACATTGGGATGCTGCTTTACGTGTAGTACACTACTCGAAAGGCAATCCTGGGCAAGGCATTCTGCTGCACCAAGACAGCTCTTTACAATTATATGGATGGTGCGATTCAGATTGGGCTAGCTGTCCTTTGACTCGACGATCACTCACAGGGTGGTTTATTCTTCTTGGTCACTCATCCATCTCCTGGAAAACCAAGAAGCAACACACCGTCTCTCGATCCTCTGTTGAAGCAGAGTACCGGTCTATTGCTACCACCACCTGTGAGCTAAAGTGGCTTAGAGGCCTTCTCTCTAGCCTAGGTATCTCTCATACTCAACCGATGCGATTTTACTGTGATAGTCAAGTTGTTCTTCACATTGCCAAAAATCCTATTTTTCACGAACGGACCAAGCACATTCAAGTCGATTGTCACTTTATCTGAGATGAGATACTTAAAGGCCACATTTGTCCTGCGTACGTGCCTACTAATACACAATTGGCTAACATTTTCACTAAGGCACTTGGGCGGTCCCAACTTCTCTCCTTGCTAGGCAAGTTGGGCATTCATAATCTTAATGCACTAACTTGAGGGGGGTAATAAGAGAATCAGCTTGCATATCTGTACTTAATCATGCATATCTGTAATTAATGTATATTATCCCACAAATCTGTAACTATCCTCTAAGATAATCGCGTAGAATCAGGGAATGTAGAGATTGTAAGCATATTTGTTGTTGTTCTGTTAGGAATCCTAGTGTATATATTGAGATGCTAGTATAATGAAAAGATCAACTCTTTTCTTTGCCAAATTTCACTAATAAGTATTAAATTAGGTCATATTTTAAAATAAAATAAATATATTATATATAAATATATGAGAAATATTAATTAGGCTTAATTGTACTTTTGGTCTCCCAAGTATCACGATTGTTCGATTTTGGTCCCCCAGGTTTCAATTGCGGCAATTGGGTCCCCTAGGTATAGCGATTGTGCAATTTTAGTCCCCCAGGCTCCAATTGCGACAATTGGGCCTCTCAGGTATTACGATTGTGCATTTTTGGTCTACAGATATCACAATTATGCAATTTTAAATGTCAGTAGCCTACGTGGCACACGTGAGACTCATTTTGCACTTAATGAGACCAGCTTGATAGCTTACATGGCATTCCTATGTGTCAATTAAAGTATGTGAGGTGTCAATAACGCTATATAGGAATACCATGTAAGTTGTCAAGCAGACCTCACTAAGTGTCAAATCAGTCTCACGTGTGTCATGTAGGCTACTGGCATTTAAAATTGCATAATTGTGATATCTGGGGGATTAAAATTGCACAATCGTAATACATGAGGAACCCAATTGGCGAAATTGGAACCTGGGGGACTAAAATTGCACAACCGCGATACCTGAGGGATCCAATTGTCGCAATTGAAACCTGAGGAACAAAAATCGCACAATCATAATAACTGGGGACCAAAAGTCCAATTAAACCTATTAATTAAAATGTTAAATCTAATTGAAGGGATTGAATTTATGATCCGCACCCATAGTCTTTGGAACCAGAGTTTATCCGTTCTTCAGAATCTCTTAGTCCAATCAAATAAATGGCAACGATCAAAAGGACCTTTTTCGTTTTATAAGGTGTTGGAACTTGGAAATATTCAAATTAAATAACGAAATTATCCTACAACTATACAAAACCTTATTATATCGACCAACATTACGTTGGTCCGAGTAAAACTGGATTTGGATCTCTTAAGTAAGGTTTCGAGTTCGAGTCTTATGGATAGAAAAAATGTGGTTGAGGAGAGACTCCACTAAAGATGGCCAGCCAGATTCCCAGCAAAGATTAATCATCAACGAAGTTGGTGATACTTCGCACCTATGTCATGATAAGAAAAAAAAAAAAAAAAACCCTATTATATCCTATAGTGGTTATTCGCAGTAAAAGTGAACTGCATCTCCAAACTAATTTTACCTATAAAGTTAAGGATTCAAATATTGGAGTCACTATTTTGGGAAGAACTTTACCAATCCACCATTCCGACTCGAAGATAGTCTCACAACTATCCAACCAAAGAAAAAAATATATATACAAAACCTTTTTATATAAAAAACAAAAGTAGGTATATCAATTATGTCATTTTTTTTTTATGATAGAAATTTAGGGTGAGGGGATGGTGTCCCAGTTCAAGATAGGAAAAACCTTCGGGCTTTATGAGCAGTTATAAAGAGATTTACATTTACCTCACCTCGAGGAGACTAGTGGAGGCTTAACTATGTCATTTTTATTTTTATTTTTGGTATATGTACTATTTACATAATTTAAATAATCACTGAACAATTTTAGGGAAAAAAAAAATACAACTCTTTTTATTCAGATTTGAAAAATTCAGCCTAATAAGTGATAACATAACTGACTCAGATTATAACTGGAAGCGTGCGCAATGAATTAAAGTTTATGCGCATCGAGTTTCATATTCATCCTCCATTTTCATACCCATGAACACTTGTATTGGTTTCTGTTCCTCGTGGCAAAGTAAGGAGTGTTTGATTTTTAAACTCTTCTATGCATGCATGTATACAATATATTAAATATTTGCCTAGATATTTTGGAACTGAAATTTTAATAAGATTAATTAATCATATGGACAAAGCAGATGGAGATAAAGCTTAAAAGGTCACGCAAGTGGAAAACAAGTCCACAAATTAAGAACCAAAAAGTATTGCAAAGATAAATAATAAAATGTTCAAGTTGATGTTGAAATGGAGCACTATAGTACTTGTAATCTTGTATACTGTCCTGTTATATTAAAAAAATCAATTATTCCTGTGATCTGAGGCTTCTATATAAGCACTGGCTCCATATGTGTTCTCCTATGAATATGATCACCTTCCTCAGCTCTATTGATAGCCACCTTCTTCATCTCTCTTGTTTTGGTTCAACATGATCCACAAGCTCCCCCTTATAATCCTTATGGTTTTTTCTTTAGTTCTCTCTTCTGCTGCTGTCCCAACAACTAGTATGGCTGGAAAATCTTCAATGATTAATTATGGAATCATCCTATCTATTTTTGAAATATTTTTTCTTACTTAAATTCACTGATATACCAATTTTCCATTCCCTGCAGGAAGCCTTTTGTCAAACACTGAAAAACCCTCAATCCAAACTGCACTAGTTCAGGTTACAGAATAGACCCCATATGCACATTAATCAATCCTGGTTCTTCAATAATGAAAATCCCAGATTTCTTCTATCTACAAAAAGCTCTGTATTTTTCTTCTGCTTCTAAACGAATACATTTTTTCTATTAATAATTGCAGGGTGCTTTGGAATTCAGGAATGGGGAAGAAATGTTTGATGTGGAAGAAGAATTCATGGTAAAGGAAAGGATGGATTTGGAAAGTGCAGACTACCCAGGGACAGGAGCAAACAACCGGCATGATCCAAAGGCACCGGGAAGAGCTTGAAAGACATATACAAAATTTTGAGAAGTTTAAGGTTTAAGTTATGAGAATGCTACAATTTTCAGTACGGGATATGCCTATTCTTGCTGTTAAAATATGCCTTCATTCCCTATTTTGTAGTGAATGAATGTGTTTATTTATCTGTAGATTGTAGTCAATTACTATAATAAAGGTGTTACTATGAGGAGTTAACAGAGAACAGTTTAATTTTTTTTAATGTAAGCAAATAAAATTATTCGGTGATTACACATGTACACCCTCTGTAGTACAACAACATATATTTTATTCATCAGTACCTATTATTACAGTGGAAACAGTAGATTGGAGAGAAAATGAATTCTTGTATTGAGTAATGATACAGTGGTTCTTACATACACAAATGAGGAGTAATGTTAGTTGTAACCAACTTGTAACTGTTAACTAACTTAACTACACTGATTAGTTAATGCAAACTATCTTAACTAAGTAAGTTAATTGTAATACTATTCAGTACAGTTGTGTATAGATGAACATCCGATAATAAAATTTGAATATATGAGTACAACAATTACGTACAACCCATGTCTTCAGTTTCTTTTTCAAAACAGTTCTGACTTAATCTAGTATAGAGGTGCAGCTGTGTTATTTGCACACCTGATTGGGACACTCACTTTTAACACCTGGTTAATCACGTGTAAATACTTAGTTAATTCAGTTCATTATATGGTTAATGGGTCATATGAAGCTTATTTTTTATTATCATGTAATCACATGCAAATATCTATTTAATTCAGTTCTTTATATAATTAATGAGTCACCATGCATTAACCAAATATTTGCATGTGATTAACCATATAATGAATTGAATTAACCAAATATTTGCATCGATTAACCAAGGTGTCAAAAATGGGTGTCAAGTTTGGGTGTTCAAATATCTTTTCTCATAGAGGTGTAATACATGGATGTACTGTAAGTCAAAATTTATTTGTCCTGTTTCTTGGTTTAAATTTGTATTGGATTTTATTTCTTTTTGAAAAACCACATTTATTTGATGATTTGGAAAATGAATTTCTTTATGCAATTTTCGAAGAGCTATTCTTGTATAAGAGATGTTTTCTCTTACAATCATAGACTTAAAACTAATCTTTCTTTAAGCTTAGTCTTGATGATGCTTCAATCATGATGTCAACAAATTCCTTTTTGAATGATCCACTTGATTTGTTTATTGGAACCCGTCATTGCAATTGGATCCAAACACTTACAGACTCACATTAAATAATATATTTATCATCCATCAAAATCAAATATATGAATACTCGTGTATTCTTGCAATTCTGTTACAATTATTTGTAATATCTAGTAAATATAGGAAACGTAGTTTGTAAGGATTATAAATGTGTTCCTTTTTTAGCTAGTTGACTGCAATATTGTACCTTTGAAAGGACTTCGGGTCTCAGAATATCATATTAGCCATTATACTTTATTCTTTCTAAGTAGGTATCCCCCTAATTAATTCCAACAGTAGTTCCGCAGTCTCTCATCTAATCGGTCCATTGATTAAGCAGGTTTTTAAGCTTTCATTGCGGGCACAAGCACATGCTGGGCTATCATATCATAGTGTGTAGAAAGAGTTCAGTTGCTAGGGCTTGGAGTCCACTAATTGACAGCTCCGACCTTGTGTGCAGTGCAGGCGTGCAGCCCAACTTAGTGCTGAGAAGCTGAATGTAGCTCTGGGCTATTTAGGTAGCTGTTTTGCGGTGAGCTTGTTTGTTGCTTTTATTCTTTTCTAAATAACCCAGTTTTTTTCCTCTCTTGAAGGCCCTCGTGGTTCTTTTGCTCACAAAACTATTTTGCTCGGTTAACACTAGAACGTTACTAGAATACCTGTTCAACTTGACAAAAATGTCGCTAACCAACATAATTATACACTTGATCTCCAAATTATTTGAGAATTTTAAAAAATAATGTAGAATTGATAATAATTGGCTACATGGGATCTGGACTTAAATTAGTGGCAGATCTTATTTATTTACTTTTTATTTTTTTGCTATCAATTGGAATTAATAGCAAGGTTTACTATTGAACTATATATGCTCTGCAAGGTGGTTTACTATTTAATTAATGGTAAGGTCTCAATTGGTCCTCAAACTATTGACTACATAGTCAAATTAGTGATAATCAAATATATATTTTTAATAGTATATATAATATAAAATAATAAACTTAAGATAAATCAAATTTTAAATTACCATAAAATAATCATATTATATATATCATAAAATAAAAAATTAACGAGGAAGGATAAATATGAAAACACATGTATATGTATTTTTATAAATTGCCATTGGACCTTTATTTAACTTAAAATATTTATTTTCATAATTTAAAAATAAAAATTTCAAAAAAATTGAAAAATAAAAGTGATCGGTTCAAACCGGTTCTCACCACCGATTTTCACTGATTTTGGACTGGTTTGACTAGTTCTTACTAGTTCCGAAACCAGCCAATTTTTTGGGTTGAACAAACCAAACATCTGACCGGTTCCCAGTCCAACCGGTGGAACTGACCGGTCCGATTTTCTAAACTAGGAGATTTTCTAAGAAAATAAGTCGTGAAACATTATTCTTATGGATTTAATTGATATACACTATTAGTATAAAAAAAGTATAAATTATCAACTTATCATAAATTATCATATCATTAAAAATATTTGACTCTTATAATAATTGCCTTAAAAGTCATAAAAAATGATTTGTTATTGTTGATAGTGCCAAAAGCTTTACACAGATAATGTATCAAAATTAAACTCTATTCTTATTCATTGAAAGCACCGAACATCGTAGGAATTGTTGTTGATGCCTAGCATATATTATGATTGAAATCTGCATGATCATGTATACTTTGCCTAATCCAAACCTAAATTTTAGAGCTGTTAAGCATGCAATGTAACTAACATAAGTAGTAATTAGAGCCGTTAAATGTGTGATGTATCGGGTAAAGATAGCGTTTATCGAAAAGATATTAAAGGTTTAATTATTTGTTAATAGCGAATTCTCAGGTCGACACTATTAAATACTTCCGCACATTTTTCAGAGCACCTCCTACCGAAACCGCTATTAATTAGTGTGCTCTATTAAATCCCGAATTTGGCTTAGTGTCTTCAACATGTAACAAACTACCCATTGCAGAAACTTTTCCATTCCAACCTAACATATATCTTTCGGATTATTCCTTTTCCATTATAACAGTTGATAAGATTGATTAATAAAATCATTCTAACGACATTATAGAGTGTTGTAGGTTTAGATTTTGCTTTATCACAAAAGACAAAAAACAATGGTAAAAAAGAGCACACATTTTAGCTACTTTTCTCTTTTTGGTGTATCCAGGGTATTCTCGGCCGATGTTGGAGATTATTCGCTTTCGATGCATAGATATCATCAAAGTGAGTTTTTATTTCTTCCAACAAAGTATTTTCATATACACATAGGAGTCGAATTCCTAACAACTTGCTTTAGAAACATTGTTATCTACCAAATGTGATGGGTTTTGTTGGCAGTGCTTTGCTCTAATTAGTATTGATTTTAATTTGTAACTGTGCAAGCATGCACTTCCTTGTGTGTTCATTATTTTTATTTCGTCTTATCCTTAAACAGCTGAAATTATGCTAATAACAAATATAAATTGGTCCCGTTTATGGATAGCCATTCTTGATGATGCGTTTGATGGATTGGATCCCCCCAGAGAGAAAGGGGGAGAATATGTCAGAATCTACATTAGGAATGATTTGTAACGTGTCTTCTTTACAATTTACTTTTAGAGCAAGCCATATTTTCTGGATTAGAGCCCGTTTGGTGGTCGGGATAAAAGATATAAAATAGGATAAACTATCATATCATTTCTGAAATTATTGTTTGGTGAGCTAGTAACATAGGATAAATTAACCCTGTCACTTATCATATAATGTCCATCAAGTTAAAATTTTATTCTTAGGGGAGGGCTATGTTAGAACTTAACAGGATATGATTGGGAGATTTAAGGTATAATAAAATTTAAAAATATATTATAAATCAAATAATTAAAATATAATAAAATACTAATTTAAAGTATAATAAAATATAACATGGTTACCAAAAATATTTAAAATAATAAAAATATTAATAATTATTTTTAATAATTATTTTTATTTTGTCACAAGGCTTTTGTTATTTTATATTATTTAAAAAAATAAAAATAAAAAATATTATTATAATTTAAAATTAAAAAAATTTAATTGAATTTAAACTATATTTTAAAAAATTTAAAAAGTTATATGTAATTTTATCACAAGAATAATTTTGTCTTTTTATATAATTTTAAAAAAATAAAAATTATAAAAAAAATAAAATCCAATAAAATATGAAAACATTTAGAATAAAAACGAAAATTTTAAAATTCATACTAAAATTATAATGCTATACAGTTGATTATCTGATGGACATCAAACGTCGGATATGATAACACATTATCCTGTTCATATCCTATCATACTCGTATCTTGCTCTCTTATCCTATTCGTCGCTATCCTATCCGACAACCAAACCATACCTAATAGTCTAATCTTTCCGTGGCTATAGATATACTGCACACATGTATTTTTATGAATAAAACTCATTCAAAAAAAAATTAACTCATTCCGGAATACAGGGGAAGCAAGAAGCAAGTCAAGCAACTACCATGAGTCCATGATTGGCGTTTAACTGCCAAAATAACTGATAGTATCATACTATTAGAGTAGAATATGAAACATTTTTTGTTGATTATGTATATAGATTTGAAGCTTTGAGAACCATAAAAAGAAAAACTAAAATAAAATAATTCCTTTTTGGTAGTCAACATGATGGAAGTTGTGAGTTTTGCCCCAACATTGAGGCCCAAGTGCAATGTTCTTCTAATTTAACTCCCCTTTTTTGTTCTATTGTCCTTTTTGATCTGCGTTAAAATGACAATTGTTTGGGGACTGGAGACTGATTAGCGTTAAAATGGCAAAGGATATGATTAAATTAAGATATTTACTCCAAGCTCAGGGTCCAAATGCAATGTTATGAAGAGCACTGTGGTCTAAAATGTACCTTCCCTTTTTGTTTGTTGTGATGTGTTCATTCTTTTTTGGTGGACTAATTAGTGTTAAAACCGAAAGTCAATAATGACAGCAAGTGATCGTGCATAAGTAAAAACTAAAAAGGAACAAAGAAAACGAAAGGTACACAAAAAGAAAAAAAAAGAAAAAAAAGGAGAAAACAAAAGGACCAAACTTAGAAACTTGGAATAGATATGACTTACGAGATTGCAGAACAAGACTTCTTTTTCTTTTTCCCTGTGAATAATTGTGAAGAGCAATGGCAATTATTGGTACATGTACAGTTAATTGACAGAAAAAACCCCCATACAGTTAATGTATGGGGGTTTTTTTTTACGTGAGTAACTTAGGCAGCTATGATGTTTGTCATTGAAAGGGAAGGGAAAAAGAGAGAAGAAAAAAGGGAAGTCAATAACGTTTGAATTTTGTGTGTTAATTTGAAGAAGACAGGAAGACTGTTTTAGGTGAAGCAAGTCAATGTTCTTGTAGAAGGACAAATATAACCAAAAGCCAAATGTGATACGATTTCTCCTAAATTTGATATTAAGGAGTGGCGCGTGTTTGAAAATTGTGGTTGGAAGAAGCAAACGGACGTGTACCTGAAGTTACATAAAGTAGTTTTTGTGGTGAAACCATGATTTTGAGGATACACACCCGGGTTCTAATAAGTTAGGTTTCCCAAAATGCATACTCTTCTTGCAATGTACTCCATTGAGTAATCTTCGTTAGTGAATCTGGACAACATTCAAGGGTTGCTTGGATGCCCCCTCTCAATCAGATTTTTCTCCTACATAAGAGTCCGAAGTCGAACTCTTATCCACTTGCTTAAAAGAGCCAAGGCTATTATCTCTCGAACCAACCTCATGTTGATATTGAGTCATATATTTAACTATGCCATATATAGCTATGATCTGGATAGTAGGATTTGCAATGTGCTGATTTGATTATGTAGAAATGATTAGTTAGTTCTACATAACAATCAGTTTACTACTCTCTCCGTTCCTTTTCTACGATAATTTAAGGTTTCTACACACAGATTAAGAAAGCATTAATTTGTTTACATTTGTACCAAATTACCCTTATTTATAGAATCATTAATTATATACAAATTTTAACCATATTTACTCCACACTCCACTTGCCACTACTTACATACACCCACATTCCAGTAAAAGCTATAGACCCTTCCAGTACAATTAGGTCCACGCTGTACCCATCCACACTGCTTACGCCTGTTTTTTTTTTTTTTTGTTAAATACATTGTTAAATTGATAAATTGATAAAGGATGAAATTATGCCCCTAACAACATGAATTACGCCCATAAATAAAAACCAATTCGTCCCCACTTTACAAAAAGCGCAGAAGATGAAAAGTCAGCAAAGGGAACTTGCAGCTTTTGTTATAACAGTAGAGCAACACTCGAAACTGGTACCACTATCCACGCGCTATTAATCCAGAGTTATTCTAAATCTAAATTTTTCTCCATTGACCATTGATATGTGTAGTGTATTTATGGTTGAATTTAAGTAGGAAAGGTTTAGTGTGTTTTCAATGTATTTCAATTTAATTCTATGATAAGGGTATACATGGAAAAAAATTGTCAAATATACCTTGGGTTTATAAAAGATCCATTGTTTTGGAACAAAAACAAAAAGCTAAAATTACCATAGAAAAGGAACGGAGAGAATATTAAGAGTGAAAGAATCTAACCATATATCAAGCATAAAAAGAAGAAAAAAATAATACATAACCATATATAGATGCAATAGGATCTAAATCAAGCATAGGAAAAAAAGGTGAAGGATATGGTGCACCACCCACCAAATGGTGCAGTAGTGCACCACCCAAGTGGCAAAATCTGGACCTTCCAGATTGCCGCTTGGGTTTTAGACTTTTCAACCCTCATTAAAGAGCAGATGCTACTATGAAGTGATCCACCGATGGGCCCTAAAAATAACTTGCGATTTTTAGAGGATTTTCAGGTAAGCCAAGTTGACTAATTTGCCCAGAGGGGCCTGTTAAAAAAATAAAACATTTGCAAAGAGGGTCCTTGAAAGGTGCGAGGAAGTGGATGATGGTTGAGTAAGTGGAGAGGGTGTGGTGGCAGACGGAATTGGAAGAAATGGAATGCAATGTGGGATTTGTTCATCAGTTGAAGTGTGATTTGGGAGAATAGAGTGGGATCTAGACTTGAAACGCAGGTGGGTCAGAATGGAAACAGAAGTTTGTGGCGAATGTGTTGAGTGATTTATCCCTCATTCGCAAATTATTTTCAAAATTGAGTTGGGGCTTCCTTTAATCACTATTATATAACTACCATACTGAAATATTAAAGCCATTCATTGTCTGAATTGATAGATTAGTCCGGGTTGTGTTCGCGGGTCGAAAGACCCGTTTTCTCTGTAGCCGGGTGAGGAAGGAGGGTTTTCTGTGGATGTTGCTTCAATTTTTTAACTTTAAAGGAAAATAAGTGTCACCAATTGACAAGACTTCGATACATGGCTTGATGGTTGGGGTTGTTTAACTACGTCTAGGATGACACGGGTTCGAACTCTGGCATTTACTTTTTTCGTATTTTTATTGTCTTTTGTTAAAAAGAAAAATCCTAACAAAAAAATTGAAGTTACGCTAGCCAAGACTCGAAGACGTGACACATAAAAACTTTCACCTAAGCTCCTGACCACTAAGCTACTCGTCAAACATACAGTGGTTCTTGACAATTTGTTTTTGTATTTGAAGTTTAAAAAGAAAGCAACACTCCTCTTTCATCCCCTACCTCCAGCCGGGTCAGCAAGACCCATATTACAGTAAATCGGGTTTAAACATAAGACCCGTTTTGTATGTAGCTTTTTGACACCCGTGTACCCGATTGTAGCCATGGTTTAAGGGAGAATCTTTTTTGTCTCACACATGAAGATGGTGACAGAAGGAAGGAAGGAAGGATGGAACCAAAAATTACAAAATATTTGAATCACGAGGAATACGAAGACAGGTCCGCCGCTAGTGTCAGTCACGTCCAGATCCTCACTAACAGGCACAAGGCGTGTAGATGTGCCATGACGAAATCTCTTGTCAGAATCCGCGGTATGGAGAGATGAAATCACTGGAATTCGATGTCTAGTTAAGGCACCACTAGATCTGGATTCCAGAGCTTAGGACGGCGACGGCGACGGTCCTCCGACCAGTGGTGGCAGATGAGTGAAAGGTAGGGATGGGGTGGGGTGGAAGAGAAGGGTAGGAATGTTATTTAAAAATAAAAAAGAAATATTAAAAATAATTATTTTACCTATGATACCAAGTCATTTGGATTAAAAATTGTTATACACCCATAAACCATCTATCTTGATGCTTCATTCTAACATTGGCTTTTATAGAGCTTTGAAAAGTCAAAATCCCAAGTGGCAATTTGGATGGTCCATGAGACACCCCGTTGTTGTTAAGTCTCTAAAATGTCTGTGTGCATTTTCCTAAGTTTTGATGAAAACTAAACATTGGGTAATGATTTAATTAACCTATTTTGTGGTTGCTAACCTGTCTACTTAGTGTACAGATCAGAAGATTACAAAACTCACCTGTCTGTCTACCTAAGTCTCACCTGTCTGTAGTAGCCAAGAAGTCAACCTGTCTGCTGACTAGGATTGTTGATTATGTGCAAACTGATTTTACAACCTGTCTCTCTCTTCAACTTGTCTAAGGTTCTTCGTTAAAAGAACTCGAAGTACAGGAAGCTTTTGCAAGCTGTCCCCTCATGAAGAACACTCTGAGAACTCTCTCACGCTTATCAAGAAACTCAAAAGTTCTCTCTCTCAAGCAAACTAGGAAGTCAGAGATAAACTTCCAGTTAAAGAACATTTCCAACATGCTTTATTCCCTAGTACTTTCAGTCATTACACAAAAAGGGAAATGTACTCTGCAAAAGTACAAAAGCACTCTGCACAACTCTGAGTTGGCGTCTACACGATGCATAAAGCTATTATCCCTCATGTTAGAGTACAACCAACGTCTTCATTGCATTAATGGCTGCCCAGAACGACTATATTGCATTTAATGAAGCTCTGCCTGAAGCCATAGTTGCAAGGAATGTCTCTAACGGATATTAAATGTTTGAAGTCTATAAATACAGAAGTCATTGAAGATGAACATAATCAGAGTTTTACAAAGCATTAAAGAGCCATTACTCTGTTCATTTATTCACTCTGTATTCTTCAATCATTTGAAGTTATTACGCAGACTTTCCTAAAGCTTTATATTTAAACCACTCTCTGAGTGTTAGTGAAAGGTCTGTAAGTGTATTTATTACAAACAAAACTCTCAAACAAATCTGAGTGAGCCTGAAGAGGCTAGGTGTGCAAAGAATACTTGTGTTGGAGCCTGAAGAGGCTAGGTGTGCAAACAATACTTGGAGTCTGTAACCTGATCAGTTATAGTGGATAAATCTTGGTGCTGCCAAGGACTGGACGTAGCTCTTTGTGTTGAAGAGTGAACCAGGATAAATCTCCGTGTTAATCTCTCTTCCCTTAATCTCTTTAGTTGTTTAGATTATATATCATCTGCTTTCTAACTAAGGGGTTAAAACTGTTTTTATCAAGACTGTTTTTGTTTTATACGTGTGTTGTTTTCTGAGAAAACTACAACAGACAGGTGACCTGTCTGTGTAACCTTTTTACACCCGTCTGTGCTTGGCTTCTGCATGTAAAAGTTTTTAACTTTATTTTAATTTCTGATAAACACAATTCAACCCCCCTTCTCGTGTTTATAGTTGTCTATTTCAGTTGGTATCAGAGCTCAGCCTCTGGGTTGAGCATCTAACAGTGTTGAGGTAAAAGATCCTGAAGAATAGACATGACTGCTGGAGCTAGTGGAAGTAACCAGACCGAAGGAGCCTCCTTAACCAGACCTCCATTCTTCAATGGAGAAAACTACAACTATTGGAAAGATAGATTTCAATGGTTCATTCTATCTACAAACTCAGATCTCTGGGATGTCATCACAGATGGTCCTTTCATCCCTAAAAATGATGACAACACTGACAAACCAAAAGCTCAGTGGACCCCTGCAGAAAAGGCAAAATGGGAGCTGAATCACAAAGCCAGATACAACATCATTTGTGCACTCAGTCCTGATGAGTTTGAGAAGGTCTGTGCCTGTGATTCTGCCAAAGAAATATGGGACACCTTAGCTGTCACACATGAAGGAACCGCCAAGGTCAAAGAATCAAAAATTGCCATACTTGTCAGAAAGTATGAACTATTTCTCATGGAAGAAGGAGAATCTGTTGCTCAAATGATTGGGAGATTTCAAACTATCATCAATGGTCTAAAGTCTCTTGGCAAAGTTTACTCCAATGCTGAGAAGGTTGGAAAGATACTTAGGAGTCTACCTAAGCAGTGGAGACCTCTGGTAACTGCTATCTCTCAAGCCAAAGATCTTTCCACTTTGACTATGGATGAACTCCTTGGAACACTTACTGTTCATGAGCAAGAACTTGGAGATGAAGTCTCAACAAAGAAGGGCAAGTCAATTGCTTTGAAGGCTAATCAAAAGTCTTCCAAAGCCTCTAAAGCTTTAAAGGCAGACGAGTCATCCAGTGATGCTGACCTGTCTGAATCTGAGGATTCTGAAAGTGATGAAGAACTATCTCTCCTAACCAGAAAGATAAAGCTTCTCCTACAGAAAAAGAAGTTCAGAAGGGATAAGCCATTCAGAAGATTCAACAAGGACAAAAATTTCAAGGATTCCACCTCAACAGACAAAAACTCAATTGTCTGCTATGAGTGCAAGAAACCAGGACACATCAAAGCAGAATGTCCTCAACTCAAGAAAGCCCCATTTAAGAAGTTCTTCAAAAAGAAGAAGAAAGGAATGATGGCCACTTGGGAAGATCTAGAGTCAACATCTACTGATGAGGAGACAGGAAGAAGCAAATCTCTGTCTAATGGCTAACACTGACTCTGATTCAGATAATGAGGTAAATTCTGATTATGAGGAATTACTTGATGCCTATGAAGAATTGTTGGAGGAATCCAACTGTTTGTCCAAGGCACTCAAATCTCTCAAGAGAGATCATGTTAAGCTCCTTAGTGAGCATAAACAGAAATCTCTAGAGTGTGAGAAATTTGCCAAGGAGAACAGTGAGCTGAAGACTGAAAAGTCTAATGAAGCTAAGATCTCTAGTGATACATCACAGTCTGAAGAAGTTGAAAAACTTCAACAGAAAGTGGAAGAGCTCACTTCTGATCTTGCCAAATTTGTTAATGGTAGAGATAATCTGACAAAGCTGCTTGGCTGTCAGAGGCACTCCCTTAACAAAGAAGGTATAGGATATGTCCATCAGATACATCATAAAGTATCAACTAAGCACTCTAAAGTGTCTGCTACATCTATTTCTATTAAATTCATACCTGTCTGTAACTTCTGTGGAAAGACTGGACATGTTATGTCTAAGTGTCTCCACAAGAAAAGAAGGAAGTCTTCACAGACTCCTAGAACTAACAGAAAAGGACCCAGAAAACTATGGGTACCTAAAGATCAAATAATCTCTGTTGCAGATGTCCTCAACAGCACAAAGAAAACACCACTGCTGGTACCTGGACAGTGGCTGCTGCTCGCGACACATGACAGGAGAAAGGTCTATGTTCCTAGACCTCCAACTTAAGAAAGGAGGACATGTGGCATTTGGTGGAAATCAGAAAGGGAAGGTTATAGGAATTGGTACTATTGGTGGTAAACCTCCTCTTCCCTCTATATCAAATGTTCTTATGGTTAAAGGATTAAAACACAATTTGCTTAGCATAAGTCAATTATGTGACAGTGGATTTGATGTCTCCTTTACCAAAGATTTCTGTATAGTTAAAGATCTTAGTGGCAAAACCCTCTTTTCAGCCAAAAGGCAACAAAATCTGTATAAGATTGAACTGACTGATCTCTCAGATCAAAGTGTAACATGTCTGATGTCTAAAGAGGATGAAAGATGGTTGTGGCATAAGAAACTAGGACATGCTAGTATGAAATTAATTTCAAAACTAAAAAGGGATAACCTTGTGAGAGGATTGCCTGATATTAGTTTTAAGAAAGATATTTTGTGTGATGCATGTCAGAGAGGTAAACAGATAAAATCAAGTTTCAAATCTAAAAACCAAATATCAACCTCTAGACCTCTTCAGTTGTTACACATGGATCTGTTTGGACCAGTTAGTGTTGCTAGCTTGGGTGGAAGGAAATATGGATTTGTCATAGTTGATGACTATTCTAGATTTACATGGGTACTCTTCTTAACCCACAAGGATGAGTCTTTTAAGGCTTTCTCAGTATTCTGTAAAAGAGTACAAAATGAGCAGGGTTTCTGCATTTCTACTCTAAGAAGTGACCATGGGGGAGAATTTGAAAATGAGCAGTTTAGTCAGTTCTGTGAGGAGAATGGGATCTCTCACAATTTCTCTGCACCTAGAACTCCTCAACAAAATGGAGTGGTTGAGAGAAAGAACAGATCTCTGCAAGAGATGGCTAGATCTATGCTCAATGAGAATAATCTCCCTAAGTACTTCTGGGCAGAAGCAGTAAACACAGCTTGTTATGTACAAAACAGAATACTCATTAGGCCTTTTCTAAATAAGACTCCCTATGAACTGTGGAAAGGAAAAAGCCCCAACATCTCTTACTTTCATGCATTTGGTTGTGAATGCTACATATTAAATACCAAGGATCAACTTGGAAAATTTGACTCTAAGACAGACAAAGGTATCTTTTTGGGATACTCTGAAATGTCTAAAGCTTTTAGAATTTACAATTCTAGAACATCTGTTATTGAAGAATCTGTTCATGTCAAATTTAATGATAACGTAAAGACTGATAAGGAATTGTCAGATCTAGAAGATGATCTTGCAGGTCTTGATATAAACAAGTCAGAAGATCAACAACCTGACTTAACCAAACCAGAACCTGAAGCAGAACCAGACAGACCAGTGGAACAGACAAGTCAACAGACACAGAAAAGTCAAGGTCCTCTTGAAAGAGACTGGAAATTCAAAACTCATCATCCTAAGGATCTCATCATTGGTCATCCCTCAGAAGGAGTAAGAACCAGATCTACCTTAAGAGAATCAAGCAATGTGGCCTTTTTGTCAGAAATAGAGCCAAAGCACATTGAAGAAGCTCTTGATGATGAAAGCTGGATTCTTGCTATGCAAGAAGAACTCAACCAGTTCATCAGAAATGATGTCTGGACACTTGTCTCCAATCCCAAAAACAAGTCTGTCATAGGAACAAGATGGGTCTTCAGAAACAAGTTAGATGAAGATGGCAAAGTTGTCAGAAATAAGGCAAGGTTAGTAGCTCAAGGCTATAACCAACAAGAAGGTATTGACTATACTGAAACATTTGCACCTGTAGCTAGAATAGAAGCTATTCGCATACTAATGTCATATGCTGCACAACACCAAATCACTCTTTTTCAAATGGATGTGAAAAGTGCTTTTCTCAATGGAATAATTGAAGAAGAAGTTTATGTTAAACAACCCCCTGGTTTTGAAGATACTGATAAACCAGATCATGTTTTTAAACTTAAAAGGGCATTATATGGTTTAAAGCAAGCACCTAGGGCATGGTATGATAGACTAAGCTCTTTTCTCATGCATAACGGCTTTACAAGAGGTCAAGTAGATACTACTCTGTTTAAGAAAAGCTATAAAGAAAATTTCATTGTAGTCCAAATATATGTTGATGATATTATTTTTGGAGCAACTAATGAAAAGCTGTGCAAGGATTTTTCAAAGATGATGCAAGCAGAATTTGAGATGAGCATGATGGGAGAATTGAAGTTCTTCCTTGGTCTACATATCAAACAGACAAGTGATGGAATCTACATCCATCAACAAAAGTATATCAAGGAAATGCTCAAGAAATACAAAATGGAAAATGCTAAACTTATGAAAACTCCCATGGAAACCAATGCAAAACTCAGTAAAGATGATGAAGGTAAAAAGGTAGACCAAACTGTCTACAGAGGTATGATTGGATCCTTGCTGTACTTAACTTCAAGCAGACCTGATATTCAGTTTAGTGTCTGTATGTGTGCTAGATTTCAATCTGACCCAAGAGAATCTCATCTTAAAGCTGTTAAGAGAATATTTAGATATTTGCTTGGTACTACTAATCTTGGTTTGCTATATTTAAGAACTAATGAATACAGATTAGTGGGATTCTGTGATGCTGACTTTGCTGGAGACAAAATAGAAAGAAAGAGCACCAGTGGAGGATGCCACTTCATTGGAGCAAACTTGGTCTCTTGGTCAAGCAAAAGACAAACAACTATAGCTCTATCTACAGCTGAAGCAGAATATATCTCAGCTGCTAGTTGTTGCTCTCAGCTTTTATGGGTAAAATATCAACTTGAGGATTACTCTATTTTTGAGCATAATATATCTGTATGGTGTGATAATTCTAGTGCTATCTGCTTAACTAAAAATCCAATTCAGCATTCTAAGGCTAAGCATATAGAAATCAAACATCACTTCATTAGAGATTATGTTCAGAAAGGTATTTTTGATATTAAGTTTGTTAAAACTGAAAATCAATGAGCTGATATCTTCACTAAGCCCTTAGCAGAAGAAAGATTTTTATTTATTAGAGATAATTTAAACATGCATTGTATTGTTGAATGACATGTCTGAGTGTTTAAAACTGTCTGTGATCACCTGTCTGACTCTGCTGAGTCACTATGCTGAAACCCAACAGTTTTTTGTTAAATGGTTATTATTTATTCATTTATTTAAATACCATTTGTTAATCTGAAGCTAATCATAAACACGGCAGTTTCTACCTCGAAACCATGTTTTCATTATGTCTAAGTGGGCGCTACAGTTCCCCACACAAATCGTGCCATTCTTAATTAAAAATGTTTTTTTTCTCTCTCCTGCTTTCACTTCTTTAAAAAGCAAATCTTCAGAAAGTTTTAACCTTTATCCTCCTCAAAAAGCCCTAAGTCTTTTCGTCTTCGTCTTCCTCTCGTTCAAACCCTTCTCCCTTCCAAAACTTTCACTTTCTCTCTTTTCTGAAAAATGGCATCTTCAAAACGCCTGTCTCCAAAAGAGATTGCTGAGAAATACGAGATGAGACTAACTGATGTAGAGAAGATTCTACCTGGAAAGACTGTTGATCTTCAACAGATGAAGAAATGGGGAATGGATGTCACTGAGGAGTTGGAATACTCTAAGTGGACAGCCTTCTTTGATATCAAGGAGCTGGTCCATCCCAAGCTTGTCAGAGATTTCTGGAGGAATGCTGTGGTCATCACCAATGTGGTTGATGGAACCAAGAGCTTCAAGGCTCAAATGTCAGCTGATGTAACTCTTCTGTTCCCTATAAGCTCTCTGGAACTGGCAACCAGATGTCCAAGGATTGGAACTGCCTTCAGACCTGACTGGGAAGATCAGGTGGGAACTGAGAATATCAATATTGCTGTTTATGGTGTTCCCAACCCTGAGAACAAGAAGCCTGTCTGCATGGTGCCCAAGTGCAGGTTCTTGCACAAGCTGCTTCTGGAGTGTGTGATGCCCAGAAGAGGGTCAAGAGACAATGTGACCAAGTTGGACAGATTTGCTCTGTACCACTTGATTCACAAAATCAAGATAGACATCAATGACCTCATCTACATGTATCTTGAGTCTCTGATCAGAAGGACGAATATGCCTACCTACCCTTATGGAATGCTGCTGACAAGGGTTTTTAGGAACAAGATATTTGTTCCAACTGATGTCCACTTTGTGGACAAGGGTCTTGTCTATGATGGGGATTGAAGGAATCCCTCTGGAGGATGAGGAAGAAGAGAAGAAGAAGAAGAAGAAGCCTGCTGTTGAGCAGAAACTGAAGGAAATAGCAGAGGAGCCTGCTGATTCCACTGGTGAATCAGAGTATCCTATCTCTGAAAGGATTTGGAAAGCTGCTGGAAAGGTTACCAGACAGGATCAAAGGCCTGAGGAACCCACAGCTTCTGAAGCATCTGCTGAGACAGTAGAGCCTCTCAGATTCAAGCTGAAGAAACCCTCTCCCAAGAGGAAGACCAGTGAGGCTGAAAAATCAGGTGTGGTTTCTACACAACCCACCAAGAGAAGAAGACTGGTGAAGACCTTTGCCAAGGACAGACAAGTGAAGTCTGTGCCTAGTAAAGAGGAAGCACCTGCTCAGGGGGAGCAGACTTCTCCACCTGCAGAAGAGCTTAGGGAGATCAAATCTCTCAATCTGGGTTTCATTCCTAGAAAAAGAAGGTCAGGCTACCCTATGCCTGTTATGGCTGCTGCTGAAAGGGAAGCTGTCCCTGCAGAAGAACCTGCTGCTGCTACTGCTTCTGCACCCTCCACTGACCTATCTGCTGGAACACAGACAGTTGGTCATCTTGAAGAAGCTTCTCTGTCTCCTTCAAGGAAGAAAGCAAGGCTTTTTGAAGAACCACTCTTCACCTTCCCTTCTGCACCATCCTCTCCCCTTCATCTAGGTATTCCAGATTCTGTTGTCTCTTCCCCCTCTGCTCTCTGTGTCAACCCCTTATCTGTTGCCTCCCCTTTTCACTCACCTGTCTCCTCTCTCTCCCCTCTCCACCATCTTTTGATGTCTTGTCTGATGTATGTCAATACACAGTTGTTCACAGGGACTCAACTCCCAGAGAATAATCTGGCATATCATCTAGACTGTTTGTGAGTGATTTGCAATCTCTGATGACTGCAAGTATATCTCACTTATCTGTCATCCCTCCTCCACCACCTCACATTTTGAACCCATGTAGGGAGATCTTCTTTTATCCCCCTATTGTGTTGTTCATTAGAACACTGGAAGGATCTCACTATCCTGCCTCTGTTGTAATGTTACCCTCTAGGTCTAGATTTTTCTTTCTTTTAATCACAGGGTCTAATTCGTTCTTTTCCCACATAGACTCTCTCCTACCTCTACCTCCATCTGTCTTAGCCCAACAACCTCTTCCCCCTCCTATTCCAATAAGAGTCACTCGACTGTCTCTTTGTGAAAGACTCTCTTATGTCTTTCCCTCTCCTGATTTTGACATAGTCAAAATCACCCCTCTGTTTAAAATAGTTTTTCTTCCTTTATTTTATTTCAGAACCATTCATCAACTTTTCTTTCCCCGTGTCTCCTCACCCTTCTCTGTACCTAAGGCACCCCCAGTTTTAGCCTTACCCTGGTATCCATCTCTGTCTGCTGCTTCAACCAGCTTGTCTGCAGAAGTCTCCTCCTCTCAAATGGTGGATTCAGTGAGCTTCAATCTCCTTAAGACTGAGCTAGAAGAAGTCAGAAGACAATTGGATGCAGAAAGGCATGCTAGGCTGCTGTTAGAACAGAAAGTTGACTCCCTGTACCTTCTTTTTAATCAGCCTAGATAAGTAGTTGTAGGAACTGCCCTGTAATCGATATGCTTATGATGAATACAAATCTTTTTTGCCTTATCATTTTCTTTATTGTCTCTTTTTCTCTCCACTGTTATATCTTTACACTTTTTGTTGCTGACAAAAGGGGGAGAAAAATGTTAAGATGTTTAATGAATGAATGTTTAATGAATGTTTAAACAATTTATGCTAAGTGTTATGATAAGTGTTCGTTCTCTAATATACTCTGATACTATGAACTTAAACCTGCTGCATATTACTCTGATGCTCTTATTTGAACTCTAATGCATCTGTCTGTACATATAGAAAATATCAACTTGTCTACTGTCTGTACTTCTGTACTCTGATATTTTTTTTCAAAGGTTCATTAAATCATCTGAATGTTTGTCATCATCAAAAAGGGGGAGATTGTTAAGTCTCTAAAATGTCTGTGTGCATTTTCCTAAGTTTTGATGAAAACTAAACATTGGGTAATGATTTAATTAACCTATTTTGTGGTTGCTAACCTGTCTACTTAGTGTACAGATCAGAAGATTACAAAACTCACCTGTCTGTCTACCTAAGTCTCACCTGTCTGTAGTAGCCAAGAAGTCAACCTGTCTGCTGACTAGGATTGTTGATTATGTGCAAACTGATTTTACAACCTGTCTCTCTCTTCAACTTGTCTAAGGTTCTTCGTTAAAAGAACTCGAAGTACAGGAAGCTTTTGCAAGCTGTCCCCTCATGAAGAACACTCTGAGAACTCTCTCACGCTTATCAAGAAACTCAAAAGTTCTCTCTCTCAAGCAAACTAGGAAGTCAGAGATAAACTTCCAGTTAAAGAACATTTCCAACATGCTTTATTCCCTAGTACTTTCAGTCATTACACAAAAAGGGAAATGTACTTTGCAAAAGTACAAAAGCACTCTGCACAACTCTGAGTTGGCGTCTACACGATGCATAAAGCTATTATCCCTCATGTTAGAGTACAACCAACGTCTTCATTGCATTAATGGCTGCCCAGAACGACTATATTGCATTTAATGAAGCTCTGCCTGAAGCCATAGTTGCAAGGAATGTCTCTAACGGATATTAAATGTTTGAAGTCTATAAATACAGAAGTCATTGAAGATGAACATAATCAGAGTTTTACAAAGCATTAAAGAGCCATTACTCTGTTCATTTATTCACTCTGTATTCTTCAATCATTTGAAGTTATTACGCAGACTTTCCTAAAGCTTTATATTTAAACCACTCTCTGAGTGTTAGTGAAAGGTCTGTAAGTGTATTTATTACAAACAAAACTCTCAAACAAATCTGAGTGAGCCTGAAGAGGCTAGGTGTGCAAAGAATACTTGTGTTGGAGCCTGAAGAGGCTAGGTGTGCAAACAATACTTGGAGTCTGTAACCTGATCAGTTATAGTGGATAAATCTTGGTGCTGCCAAGGACTGGACGTAGCTCTTTGTGTTGAAGAGTGAACCAGGATAAATCTCCGTGTTAATCTCTCTTCCCTTAATCTCTTTAGTTGTTTAGATTATATATCATCTGCTTTCTAACTAAGGGGTTAAAACTGTTTTTATCAAGACTGTTTTTGTTTTATACGTGTGTTGTTTTCTGAGAAAACTACAACAGACAGGTGACCTGTCTGTGTAACCTTTTTACACCCGTCTGTGCTTGGCTTCTGCATGTAAAAGTTTTTAACTTTATTTTAATTTCTGATAAACACAATTCAACCCCCCTTCTCGTGTTTATAGTTGTCTATTTCAGTTGTGTCCCGGTGTTTTATTAGATTAATATCCTTCTTAATTCATTTCTTAATTGTGCGCTTAGCGTAAAAAGATATGTAAAAATTAAAACTTATTTAATTAACATAAAATTTCTGCAAATTTAAAACACACCAACGTTAACATATATAAATACACACCTATTTATTCATTACAATACCAAAACACTGTTGAGGGCATCCTCTCAGTAGGAGCCCTCACAGGTATAAACTTAAATTGAAAGTCATACGTATCGGAAACATATAAAAATTACTTCTTAGACACACTGGTCAGACTATCTATACTCTAATCACCCTGGATCACATCACGACCTCCAGCGTCTAGTTCGTAAGGGGTTCCATCCAACTCCTCAGCAACCTCTGTTTCATACAGAGTTTCGTCCAGCTCCTCAGCAACATAATCCTCCATCGGGTCTTCTAATATAAGTAAAGTAACCCACAAAAATACAAAAATATAGGGGATAAGAAGCAGTTCTATCATCAAAAGGCGGAAATGAGTAATAGTAAGTTATACAGTAATTGTCACAGACTCATTCAACACCTAACTAGCACAACATCCTCAAATTCAAGTATCATCCTCTATCCCAATCTTGTACACCTAGACTTTCATACTGACGTGGCCACTACTGATTTCTTTCATGCATTCCTCTAGGGGAATGTCAGTCAGACGTTCAAGCGGCAGGTTCCAAATTCCCGGTGCACATTCTCTTCCATGGTGAGAACGCTCACGCTAAGCATGACACTATAGCTGCACGATGCTCCCGGTGCACACCTCGTCCACTCCCGGGAGTGCTCAATGAAATTCAATGACACTGTAGCTGCACAACCTATTTCTAAGATGGAACGGTCTAGCGAGAACTCTTAACCTCGTATATTATATTACCAATACACGGTTGTGAACAACAACACCGACCTCGTGTATTATATTACCAATACACGTGAATCTCACCAACCCATTTTAACAACATCCTAGTGCCTTAACCTTCTACTAGAACTCAACTCATATTCTAGGTCACCACACGTCATCAAAAGACATCATCTAGGTTAGGCACATCTAAATCACCATTATTCTCACACCCAAAACAAACAACTATCTCTCGAACAATATATATATATATATATATATCTTTGCTTAAAATCCACTAAGTACAATATTAACAACCAGGCAGATCATACATAACATAACATCAGAAAATATTCAAACACCAAAATAATACGTCACATGCAGGTGGAATACCTCAACCAGCGGATCACAGTAAATTCAATTACAATAATAAATTCAATCAACTTCAGATAAGATAAAATCATCCTAACGGCGATAAGCCGGCAATCCCCGAATCACCATTGGTTTTACAGAAAAGGTTTCCAATGTGATTTTGGTATTGTCGATTACTCAACTACTAGTAGGGTTTAGGCCGCCCTACACAATTATCATATAATCTACTACTTATCGGTTCTGACGATAGGTTGATTCTTTCCCCCACCTGAGTTAACACCGAAATTCCGAAATTGATGTTCCTCGTTATCCCGCCACACGTTACCAATTCCTCCTTCAATCAAACAACATAATAACAATTAATTCAACAAATCCTCCCTTAACCATTTTTGTTGGATTTGGCCAATCAATTCAAATGAGGGTTAGGGTTCTTTCCTTAACCTAAGCTTTTGGATACTAGTTACCTAGAGCCTAGATAAATTACCATAACTTGGAAACATGAACAAAATATTCCAACCTCACATTTTACTAAGTTTTGGCCATGTATAGGAATCTAAGCTAGGGATTTTTGTTGAACCTAAACTCCTGGATTTAAGCTATACAAGTATTATAGAACTTAAATCAAATACTAACTTTCAAAACAAACAACAAAACACCAAACCCATTTTACTACATAGGTTCGGCCAAATAGGGTTCAATAGGAAAGAAAATGATTTTGATCACATGCTTTTGGATAATGAAGGTAGGAATCATATCTAGATCATAGGAATTGGTTTCACATTTTTATGATTTTTCTACCATTTTCTAGAATTATTCAAAGTTTTAGATCTAGAAATGGAAAACTATGAAATATGAAGAACAAAATCTTAAACAAGAGAGGAGATGATCAAGTTACCTCAAGTTAGGAAAGTAGACGAAGAAGATTGATGATCTTGGCAAGTTTCTTCAATGGAAACACTTAAAGCTTTTGAAGATGCTAATGGAGTTTATGAAGAAAATGAAGGAGAAGAATGAAAAAGATGACGAGAGAAATGGGGAGGGGAAGGCCACGGTTTTGTGGGGCTTTTATAGGGAAAATCTTAGGCCTTATTTGGTTTTTAGCTTTTAGATTAATGGGTTTTGTGATTATTTAATTAATATATGATTAACTATGGTTAATAATTAACCTAACTAGGGTTACTTTGCTAACTATGGTTAATAAACATGTGGGTCACATTAAATGAAGGTGTGGCTGATTTTGGTCCACAAGAATTAACCATGGTTTCTTAACCATGGTTAGAATTTAATTAAACGTTGGTTAGGTTAAGCTAAAAGGGCATTTTGGTCATTTCACTTAAAAACTCATAATTTCTAACATTAATTGCATCATAAATTCTTGATGAGTCATCCCATAGCTCAGCTCCTCTGGTGTCTCGTTCTATCTCTGCAGTTTCGTTGCCGATTCCTTCGGTTTCCCGATTAGGGTTTTATGCCTGAATAAAAACGTAATATTTCGTTTTTAGTTGAAAATTTTCAAACTAACCAAACTCGTTGGAGATATGATTTAAATATAAACCATTTTTTTCACAAGTCAAAATTAGGTTTTCTGATCACTAAAATCTTACTGTCAGTGAAACACTGACTGTTTTCCATTCAGACTTTTGCAAAAATTCATCTGAATACACATAATATTTTATTTCTGATCAGAAATTTGGAAAGTAGACTTCCTCACGGACAAAATATAAAAAAAAAAATCTACAAATTTAAGCTTTCAGGTCAAATTAGGGTTTTCTGTCAGTATAAAATTATACTGTTAGTTAAAAACGCAGACCGGTTTCCGTCTGAGTTTTAAACCCAAATTTTAACCAGAGCTTCTTACCGTAGAGTAAGTTCAGATATGATTTTTTTTCTCTCCAAAATCATTTCCTAAGTCTCAAATAAAAATATAAATAAATATATTTTTATTGTTAAAACAGCCTAATTAAAAACAGGCTGTTACAGTCCAGATTTTACCACTTGGGTGGTGCACTATTACACCACTTTAGTGGGTGGTGTACCTAACACAACACCGGGAAAAAAAAATGCATAAATAGAATGCCCTACTCCTCCCATACTAAATATTGATGGCCAAACTTTTTGCCAAACACCATTTGATCAGATTGTTGTTTTATATATTTATCTAATGTTAAACATTAATTCTAGTGATCATAAAGTTCATAAAGCACAAGAAGCGAAGGAATTTTCACCAATAATATTTCACGTGCAGAATAGGGAGTGGGTCCCAAAGTTAGGGTCCTGTCCTTAGTTAAAACCAATTATGTAACATTGTGGAGTGGAACTTTTTTTAGTTATAGGAAGATTTTGTCGCTTGGTTAAGTAACCTTATCAGGCGGGTAAAGCACTGATACATATATAGATCATACAGAACCAAGCATATACATATGGTCAAATAAAGGAGGAGTGGAGGTGGCCGCAAAACCCCTTTTATTGTCAATAAATGCTGCGATTCATGTTCCCTTTTCTTCCTACAGGAGGACAAACTTCAATCTCAAAAGGTGTCACTAACATTCACAATGACCATTGCCTAGTAGGCCAGTAAGTTGTGACCCCAAAAGACCTTACTCATAACCTCTCCTATTGATCTACCCTTATCTTTCTTAGGGTGAGGGTTTGGGCATGTGTTTAGCTTTCATTGAATGGGTTAGTTAATTTGCCAAGAAAGTAAGGTGGGTATCTAGCAAAATATCAAATCTCAAGCCTTTGGTGTTACCGTGTTAGCCAAAAACTCATTGATCAAACCCAGGAATAAAGAGGAGCGATATGATCGTTGAAAGTGACATCCATTTTTTATTTACAAACCTCTTTGGACCTGCTACCAAATAGGTTATTTTTTATTATGTTTTTCTATCATGTACAACTTTGCACAGGTTAAGAAACCCAAAAAGCAGTAATTCTTTATTGAAAAACTAAGCATTTCAGTTTTGAAAGCATAAAAAACACAAGTTCACTTATAAATTTACTCTTTTGAGTTCTTTAACTTGTACAAAATTGCACATGATATAAAAACCCCTTTTGATTTGGTTGATGTAGCTGGTTGAAAGTTACAGGTTCTGTTTTAGTTATTGATGTACACGGATTAGAGTACCCATAATATTCTTAATATATAAATTTTGCTTATAAAAAAAAAATTTGTGGAACATTCTGCCAACATTATTGAGATTGAAGACTGGAAGAGCTTAGATTCCTAAACCACACAAGTCAATTTTATATACATTAAGTACCGATCGCAGAAAGTACACTAAATTGTAACGAGGAGAATGTTAATAATTAATGAGTGCATTTAGGCTTTGTATAAGAAACCAAAAAAGCAAATTTTATATGGGAAAAAAATAGTGTATTTAATATATTGAAAAGTATTATATTTAGAGCCTGTTTGGTTTGTTTCTAATTTCTTGTTTTCATTTTTTAAGACAATTACAACTATAATAATAACAAAAGTGTCATTTGTTTTCATCCTGTTTCTTGTTTCCAAATATTTGTAAGGGAAACTATGAAAACAAATAAAAATTTGTTTTCAGTTTTTCCTGTATAAATCTTTGGAAACAAGAAATAAAATGAAAATAATGTGACACTTTTATAATTATTTTAGTTATAATTATCTTTGAAATCAGGAAATGAAAACATGAAACTGAAAATAAACTAAACTGGCCCTTAGTTTCTCAATACAATCTTTTATTTTATTGATTCCTTAAACAATACCAACGTGACAGTCGTTAGTAAGACCCTTATGATGATAATGTATATACTTAAAGACAAATGCTAACCAATGCCTATAAGATACTGATTAAGAAGTTTTTTTTTTTGTGTGAAAGGAATCAACTTACTTCATATCATTAAAAATCAAAGGTTCAATACAAGATGTGATAACGTCAAAGAAGTGGGGAACTAGGTTATCTAGTAGCCACCCTAGCTAAAGAATGAGCAACCACATTACCTTGTCTCCTAACAAACTTAACATCAAAGTTTGGGTTTAACAAAAGGAGATCCCTACACTGGGATATAATAGAACCATACTCAGACTGATCCTCATAGCTGGAGCACACATGATCCACCACATTTTTGCAATCCATTTCAAAAGTTACATTGTGGTAACCCCTACCAAGGAGCCACTCCAACGCAAATAGGAGCCCTAGAGCTTCCCCTTCAGAGATGGTCAGTGCACACTTTGTCCACTGGGTACTAGCACACACGAAATGCCTCGCCTCATTTCTAACACAGCACCCAATCATGTAAAGATTAAGAAGTTAAAAGTAATATTGTTTTATTAAAAATAGTGTGTTCAATATTTTGAGAAGTGATATATTTAGTTTACTAATGAAAACTTACCACACACTTAAATTATTAAGATACAAATATCTACGTTAGCCTTGTGCTTAGAGTTTGTCGTTCCAGTTTTTGGAATGCATGCTTATTTTTCTATCTACGACAAAAATTCCTTCGAACTAACTTGAGAATTGAAAGGGCGGTGCTTTGAACTTGTTTGATAATCCAAATGGGGTTAGGTTTTTATATGATGTACATTAATCCCTGCAAATACTATTAGGGGTTGTGATATTGAAAAAAACAAGAACAGGGAAATTGACATTCTTGGTTGTTATCATATATGATATATCCCACAAAGAGAAATGGTCTAAAGATTTGTGCTTACATGCATTTACATCAACTTGCATATACTTTAATCTTCAACCGAGATTTCTATTATTTTCACCCCTATAGTTAACCAAATTATTTTTTCTCATATTCGATGACAATCTAGGTACGTAGTAGGAGTTTTTAATAATTTCACAAGAAATATATAATGTAATATACTACACAGTTGTATTAATTAACGAATAAAAACGTTTATGCATTGTCGTGGTGCAGTTAATTCATTAAGATTTATACAATATTACATTCAATACATTGTGAATTTTTAATAAAAATATACATACAAATAGTCTTTATTCTAAACATTTAATTGTTTTTTATTTAATTTAATTCAGAACTGTCTGTATTTTTTATCTTTCTAATTTTTGTAAAAAAAAATAATTTTCCTCCAGCTTTAAAAGTGAAAAGCAAGCAAGAATAGTGATTCTAATATGATCGTGCCAGGTTAGGTACATTTGCATCATATCTAAGGGTTTTTTTGGTCAACTCATATTTAAGGGTTTGAGTCCCCATTGTATTGTACTCTGATCAATATATTTTCTGCATATAAAAAAAAAAAAGTCTTTGTTTTTCCTTTAATAAAATAAAAGAACTAAGATGCTTTACAGTGGTCTCTCAAGGGTCAAAAACATAAAGTGATTTAATTATGCATGCTTGCATGCATGCAACAAAATAGGGGTCAGCAAAGAACTTCAAAGATAGACGAAAATTTTAGAAAAGAGAATATTTTGGGTGGGACATCTAGAAAGACTTGCAAAATCTATAACATCCTCTAATTAAAATGTGGAGGATGAAAACATATTAAATGGAAGCCTTAGATTTATTATTATTTTAAACGAACGGTTCAGATTTATCCATTTGTTTTACCTGCAACCTGTTAAGGAGTGTTTTATATTTTCAACACAAGATCATAAATGGCAGTCACCTTCAACATGTTCAAATGAGCATATGCATTCAGACCCTTCATTTCCCAGATGGCCAGATCCAAAACAAAAATAAATAAAAATAAAAATGAAACCACAGATGCACATGTTCAAACTCTTGTTAGAGAATCACCACAAGCAAAATCCTTGAAAATGAACTTGCATCCAACAAAACCCAAATTGTATTGGATTGAGATTTCAAAATATTTTATAAAAAAGTCTCGTGGTATTCAATCAAGACTTTTAAGTAATCTAAATAAGTTTGGTGGTATTCAATCAAGACTATCAGGATTTTTTAAAGAGAGAATCTAAATCTAGTGGTATTCAATCATGACTTTTTACAAGTAATAAAAAGTCCTCTGGTATTCAAAAACTTCCTGATTTCGATGGATTGTTTTTTAAGATGGATTTTGTGGGACTTTGTGTGACTTTTTAGTGATTTTTTAGTAACAAAAAGTCTCACCTCAACACATGAGATTTCTCAGGATTCTTCATTCTTATTTCTCTTCACCATATGCCTTCACCTCTCTCTCCTCCCTCCCTCTCTCCTCCCTCCCTCCATTTCTCTTCTTTCTCCCGCTCTCTCCTCCCTCCCTTCATCTCTCTCCTTTCTCCCCCTCTCTCCCATCTCCCCCCACGGTTGTCGTTCAACCCAACATAAGTTACCAAACAACTTTTAGAGTGTGTTTGTTACAGATTATTTGACGAAAGAAAACACTTTTTTAAATTGAAAAAAAATCATTTGTAACGAGTTTGATTGTATTTGTTTAAGCTTTTCATTAAAATCATTTTTTAAATAAATCATTTTTAAGGTTAAAATCAGAAGCTACAAGATTTTGCAGGTAATGGTAATGACCCTCAAAATGGAAATGAATTGTTCAATCTTCACCATGCATCCTTGAGGAATGTGATCGAGAAGATATTTGATATTTTTAAAACGCGGTTCACAATTTTTAAGTTAGCGCCATTTCTATTTATAACACAAGCAGAGCTTGTGTTAGCATGTGTAGCACTATATAAGTTCCTTTGTAAAGAATGTCGTTCTGATGAACTTACAATTGAACCAATAGACAAATCTTTATCTTCAATATCACCAGCTAATGCAGACAATAATTTTGAACCTATTGTTCAAACCCAAGAGCGGGAATGAGAAGATGTTAATGCTTGGAGGGCTAGCATAGCTTTAGATATGTGGAGAAATGCAACTTAGGAGGACATGAAGTTACATCAATTTGACTAATAATTAAAAGATTAGAAAAATTGTATTGGGTTTTACTTTTATTTATTTATTATATTATTCATTTTTTTGTTACTTTTTTCATTGGCTCTTATAACTTTGAATGTTTGCTAAAAAAATCATGTTTTCATTTCAAATCTTATAAATCCATATAGTCCATTTAAATCTTATAAAGTCTTATGAAATAAATCCTTTAAAATCCACACATGAGAATCTTGATTATAACAATCTTTTAAAAAAAGTCTTCTAAAATCTTATAAGTCATTACATTTCTACATAATCTTTTAAAATCCACAAGACTTTTTTAGGCCAAAACAATCTTTTACAATCCCAATCCAATACACCCTCCTAAATGGTGAAAGAGAGAAAGAAAATGAACTGCATCAAACAAAAATTTAAACCTAGATAATGGTGAAAATGAACTGCATCCAACAACAGTAGCAGAAACTTGTGTAGCGGCTGTCTTGGCGGCACAACATCCACCGTCGCACGCTTCTAGACTGGAAAAAGGTCCAACACCATCTTCGACCACTGAATTTGGCTGTAGACGTGGATTTTGCCGCCATGGTGTGAGCGTGAAAAGACAAAGATGAAGAAGCCACGACTCATTGTAGTTAGGGTTTAGAACGCGGACCCGACAGTGAGAATACGGATCGGTGGTGCCGTAAGTGGAAGCTCGAGAACTAAGCTTCAGGGGTGACCGAAGTGAGACGTAGGGGTTTGTAGGGGAGAGAGAGGGGCCACGATCTCCATCGCACCAGTAATGTCACCGTCCCTCGCTGCTGCCATCCATAGCCTTGTCGCGCTGTCTTTAGCTTCTAAAAACTCCTCCCAAAGATGATATGTGAATCTCTTATGCCGCAGTTGCAGGGTAGTGGAAGATGAAGAGAAGGACTTGAAAACAGTTCATAAGTTTTTTTTTTTAATTTTTAATATATAAAAAATAACTATCGACTTACCAATACAATTCGGTCACATTTAAAAGTGCATCGGTCCTCCAACTTAAAGTTGGAGGATGTTAGGCTCAACAGGGGATTCTTCAAGGCTTTGTCTTCTATCCTCACTGCTAAAGGGGGAGGATGCAACATCCATCAATTCTAACCATTGATATAATATTAAAATAAATCAATGGCTGAGATTAAAAGGGCAAAAAGGGAAAATCAGAAAACTAAAAAAAACCTCCCCCATCCCCGACCTCATCATCCTCCTTGTAGAGCTCGTCAGCTGCGGCCACCACCCACCACCACCGTCCCCCGGCACCTCCGGCAAACCCTACGTCTGTAACCATCGCACCTCCCTCGACCCCATCGTCATCACCCTCGCCCTCAGCTGCAAAGTCCCCTCCATCACCTACAGCGTCAGCAAGCTCTCCTGCTATCGCTCTTGAGACACCCCACTGTGCCCCAGTGTTTTATTAGATTAATTCTCTCTTAAATCATTTCTTAATTGCGTGCTTAGCGTGAAAAATACGTAAAATTAAAACTTATTTAAATATCATATAACTTCTGCAAATTAAACATATCAACATTATAATATATAAATACACACCTGGTTAATTATTACATTACCAAAACATTGTTGAGGGTATCCTTTCCATAGGATCCCTCACAGGCATATACTTAAACAAGAATTATACTTATCGGAAACATATAAAAACGTCTCACGAGACGCACTGGCCATGACTAACTAGACCCTAATCGCCATGGATCACAACTCGTCCTCCGACCTCCGGTTCGTAAGGAGTTCCATCCAACTCCTCCTCATTCAGCTCAGCTACAGGGTCTTCTTGTACAATCCCATAAAAAGACAGAATACAACACACCGAAAGATATAGGGGATAAGAAACATATCTATCATCATAAAAGCGGAAAAGAGTCATAGTATATAACATAATAAAAGTCACAGACAATCAACATATATAACTAGCAAATCATCCTCGAAATTAAGATATCATCCTCTACCCTCAACCTCACGCAACTAAACCTTTATGATGACGTGGCCACTAATTCCCCATATCCATTAGGGATGTTAGTCAGTCGTCCAAGTGACGCGTCCCCAAAACCGGTGTACACCCTTACTCATGGTGAGAATGCTCATGCAAAGCAATGACACTATAGCTGCACGGTACAGTCGGTGCACACCCTGGATCAAGGGTGCTCATGCATAGCAATGACACTATAGCTGCACGGTACAGTCGGTGCACAACCTCCTCCATGGTAAGAATGCTCATGTATAACAATGACACTATAGCTGCACGATATAGTCGGTGCACACCTTGGTTGTCTCTCTCGAGGGTGCTCAAGCAAAGCATTGACACTATAGTTGCACTAATTAAATCTAACATTGGACGGTCCCACAAGGACTGCGGACCTCGTATGTATCAAACATACGATTATAAACACAATACAACTTATGAACCTCACTGAATTTCATCAATAACAACCTAGTGCCTCATGCTTCCATCCTAGCCTTGACTCACATTCTATGACACCTTTCATCTTTAAAATAATCAATTTAAGCTAGGCACTTCTAATTCACCGATACTTTCTCACCCAAACCAAATCTTCAGAACAACATATATCCTTGCTTAAATCCACTAAGCACAAATATTAAAACCAAGCAGATCATGTATAACACAGACAATTAATTATTCAAATACCACAAAATATCACATAAGCAATTCAATAATAATAAATTCAAATCAACCTCAGATAAGATAAAATCATCTTAATGTCGATAAACCTACAATCCCCAAATCACCATTGGTTTTACAGAAAAAGGTTTCCAATGTGATTTTGGTCTTGTCGATTACTCAACTACTAGTAGGGTTTAGGTCGCCCTACACAATTATTATAGAATATACTACTTATCGTTTCCGACGATAGATTGGTTCTTTCCCCCACCTGAGTTAGCACCGAGGTCCCGAACTCGACGTTCCTTGCTATCACACCACAACTTAGTAGTTTCACCTTGAACCAAACAACATAACTATAATTAATTAACAAAATCACCCTTAATCCTAGAATAGCTAGGTTCGGCCATTCAATTCAAATTAGGGCTAGGATCATTTTCTCATCCTAATCTTTTGTATGCTAGAACCTAAGGTATTAGCTATCATAGATAAATTGCTATAAGTTGAAAATATGGAATCAAAATCATCCAACCACTTAGGGTAGGGTTTCGGCCACAAATATAAAAATAGGTTAGAAAACTTCTTTTAATTCAGGTTCTTGGATTTAGAACCTACATACTTTAGATAGTTGATATAAATCATGACTTAATTGAACAAAACTTCCTTTATCCAAAAATACCTAGTTTTGGCCTTAACAAGAAAATAGGGAAGGAAAATGTTTTTGATTACATACTCTTGGATAATGAAAGTAGAGATTATAACTAGATCATAGAAATTGGTTTCACATTTTTATGATTTTTCTACAATTTTCTAGAATTATTCTAAGTTCTAGATCTAAGAATATGAAAACTCAAGAACATGAAGAACAAAAGCTTAAGAATGCAAAGAGATGATCATGTTACCTCAAGTGTGTGAAGGAAATGAAGAAATGATGATGATCTTGGCAAGTTCTTCAATGGAAACACTTAAAGCTCTTGAAGAAGAAAATGAAGTTTTTGTGAAGAAAAGTGAAGAATGAGAAAAAATGAAGAAGGTGGGTGAATTGGTGAGGAGGCCACGGTTTTGGAGCTATATATAGGGTAGATTTAAGGCATTGTTTGGTTTTTTAGCTTTTAGATTAATGGGTTTTGTGATTATTTAATTAATATAAGATTAACCACAGTTAATAGTTAACTTAACTAAGGTTATTTTGGCTAATCATGGTTAACAATATGTGGCTCACAATTGATGGAGGTGTGGCTGATTTTGGGCCACACATAGTGACTCACCAATGAGTCACTGATCCTATCCGTTAGCGGTTCCTGGAAATTCCGTACGCAGCTCCGTCATTTACCCGATTTCGGTTTTTGAGAGGAAAATGATGAAACAAAAGCAAAAAGAAATAGGTATGGTTTAGTATATATATATGCACGAAATTTAGGATATGTGGGGGGTTTACAACCATGTAAAATGAGTGGTTAAGAGTGCGTAGATGTGTCTTGTTAATAACCGCGAAAGCTTGGGGTATTTTGGTCATTTTACCTAAAAGTCATGATTACTAGCATTTAATGCTCATAAATGCTTGGTGACTCATCCTCCATGAGTCATCTTGTGTGACTCGTTGTCCCGATCTCTTGATGGGTCTCTGCAGTTCCGTTTTCGACTCCGTCGGTTTCCCGATTAGGGTTTCTGTCTGTTTTTCGATCGAAAATTTTCAAACTAACCAGACTCGTTGGAAATATGATTTAATCATAAACCATTTCATTCATGAGTCAAAATTAGGTTTTTTGATTAATAAAATCTTACTGTCAGTGAAAACACCGACTGTTTTCTGTCCGAACTTTTACCAAAATTCGTCCGGATACACATAATTTTTTTTTATTTCTGATCAGAAATTTAGAAAGTAGGATTCCTCACGGACAAAATATAAAAAATCTACAAATTTCAGTTTCGGGTCCAATTTAGGGTTTTCTGCCGGTATAAAATTATACTGTCAATAAAAACGCAGACCGGGCTCCGTCTGAATTTTCAATCCAAATTTTTACCATAACCTTCTACCATAAGAAAGACTATGAATATGATTTTATTTTATTAAAAATCACTTTCTAACTCTCAGATTAAAATATAATTAATTATATTTTAATCGGTTAAACAGCGTAATTAAAAATCAGGCTGTTACAGCTCTCACTCGCGACCGTGCCACCGACGCTGCCACATCACCGATCTCCTCCAGAAGAGTAACCATGTGTAAGGCAGAGGAGATGTCATGTGAGACGGGGAAGTTGTCAATTGAGGGAGAGGAAGAACCGAAAGGGTTAGGGGCGGAGGGTGCCGCTGGTTCTGGTTCGATTCGCGATGGAAACTGTCGTGGTTTTATGGAATGAGGCCGTGGTGTAGCTCGACGGTGGCTGAGCTTGCTGGATTCGGATTTTCCTGATGTTGGAGAGTGGCGGTCCGAGGGGAGTCGTCGGATGCGAGTCCACCTTAGGACGAGGAGCTGAAGGCAGTAGTGTGGACGGAGTGGAGCCCGCCGGAGAGAACGACGTCAGAGATGGTTGAGGAAGCCGTTGGGGAAGGTTGGGGTCTCAGAATACTTTTTTGTTTTTATTTTTTTTACTTTTATCATAATGTCCATTATAACCCTGGAGGATGGAAACACAACTGCAGTGAGTGAGGATTGAAGATTTGAAAAAAGTGTATGCTGATGAAGGCATGGACCTAGATTGTATCGGTTGAGTTTCCATACTCACTAATTTTTTACCGGACTCAGTAGTTAACCAATAATTTTTAATTAACAAAATTTGACTTCATAACCAGCAACTACCTGGTTACTAATTCGCTTGCATAAAACATACATGCTTTTGGGTTTTTTTGCTCATATTTGCTATTCAATTTCAATCCCATTGATACACTTCATTAATCATTAATAACCTCTAAAATAGTATTTTCTTCTATCACAAAAGTAATAGGTTCTTGTACTTGATCCGTCCAGAGCTTTAATGACCTCATCACTCGCAAGCAAACTGTTATCACCTAAAATGAATTATCTCCAAGACATCTTAGGATAAGTTGGTCGCAGTTGAAAAAAGAGCAGTTGGAGTAGAAATCTATCATTGGAGCTAATGAAGGCGGGCACCTGATTTTTAGGAGATCATGTTTAGTGGGCAGATGCCCCATTAATTGAATCATGCATAGGTAGTTGCTACAATTGTTAGCCACTTGCAAAAAATAGTTAAGATAGTGGAGAACGTTGCAAATAGGGGTAGTTTACAAGTTTTGCACTATAAATAGGCATTGTACGGTCGGTGGCGTCTAGCATGTAGCACTTGTTACCCATGATTCACTTTTTTGAATCATTTTGGATCGTTTGATTAATTGATAAATAATTCAATGGATGTGACTAAACTTGATAATGGTTCAGCAGGTAAAACAAAAAAATTCAAAAGATAATTTTATCCTTAATCCCATCCACCAAAACACTGTTCTATGCAACCCACAAATCGGACCACCATAATTTTTGTTTGCGGGTTCAAGCAGGAAGGCAACAAAATGATAAGAATTTAATTTCCCTTTTCTCCATAAATAAACGAATTTAAATATAAAAAATGAAATAACCGGGAAACTTACTATCCCAAGTTAATTTCGTGCTACGCTGGTGTAGAAGTTGTTTAAGGTTTTCATCATAGACGCCACCTTGTACAGTCATGTTAAAAAACACACTCAATCAAACACAAGCCTTTACATTTATCTTCACTTTCCTTTATTGTTTATCGCTTTCCTTTATCACTTTCATGCAACCTTAGTTTTATAGTTCAACCATCTACACTAGACGCTCTCTGGAGTAGTCTACCAACCCGCAGCTGAGAGATAGAGATAGAGTCCCTTTCTCAGTGTATCACCTGAATACAAAAGGGAAATCAACTGTGCAAATTAGCTGAGAAATCGACTAATTAGCCGACTCATCGGCTTATTAGCTGAGCAAATGGCTAAGCACCAAATTTCGTATGATGATAACACAACTATTTCATAATAATCAATAATTTGTTATGTTTGGTTAGCATTCTTTACATATATGATACTGAACTCTTTAGAAGGTCATGGACATGGTTTACATTTTGGTTTCAATCACCCAGTGAAGACTCCACCAGAAATATTGGGAATTGATGTCTTCAACCACTCCTTCGATTGATAACATTCATAATAAACAAAATCAATACCATTCCAAAATGTTAGTTCAAATGAGTGACGAATTGATAATACAATGGCAAAAAACATAAATAAATAAAAACAAATGATTTCAGAATAATCGCACGAAAACTTGACACTCAGAGGATTCCACTAATTACTTTTTCATAACTACTGACAATTTCAACACTCACGCCCTCATTCCAAATTGTTAGTGTTCTTCTCCAATGCATCAATGTACCATACACAACAACTCAAATCAGACATGTCTCTTCATCATGAGCACGTCGAGGAAGAAGCCCAGCACGATGATGTCAATCAGGTGGCCAAGTAGTCAACTCTGAGCGGTCGGTTCGAATCAGCAGTTGCTGCCAACATGGTGATGTGATCATGGACACACAAGGGCAAGGGGTCCCACAATTGGAGGGCATTCAAGGACCAAAGACCCAAGCATGACAAAGAAGAGTCCTCTAGATTATAATATCTTTATAATAAAAGTAGAATAGGAATTATGTAATAAAAGTGCTTTTTCCATTAAGTACTTTAGGATAGTTTAGACCATTGGGCTTAGGAAGTTGGGCTAATTGGGCCAATTATCCCAACACACCAAATGGCTAGGAAACATTAGGCCATGTAGGCCAACTAGGCCCACACTAGGGAATAGCTTGAAATAGGCACATAAAGGGACTAAGATGAAGGAGCTCCACGCTCATCCCCTATATAAGGACGATTTGTACTTAATTTTCCAATTAAAGAATCATTTGCTTAGTTCTCATTCTTGAGATTAGATAAAGTTGAGAGAGTTCTCCTCTTGAAGGTTCTTCAATTGAAACCTTGATTCTTATCTAGAGTTCCAACGCTCTAGCGGCGAATCTTCCCCAAGGCTTATCATTTGATCCTCATAGTGGATTAAATGTGGTGACATTCTCCCATCTTCTTTTCTTCTCCATTTTTAGCTTTCAATTTCGCATACTATAAGTGTCATTCTTCTCTTCTATGCTTTTCGGTTTGCTTGAATTCTCACTTGAGAATAAAGTTAGTGTTAAGTTTCTAAATGTCTGATGTGCATTTGCCCTAAGTTTTGATGAAAACTAAACATTTATCAATGATTTAATTGAACTGTATTTTGGTTATTGATCTATCTACTTAGTGTGCAAATTATTATTTAAGTATTTTAATCATCTGTCTGCCCTAAGACTTTCTTGGTCAAAAGTGAAGAACACTCGTCTGATGAGTAAAGCCAACCTATTTGCTGGCTCAACTGGATTGTTGACTTTCTGCATAGAAGAGTCAACCCGTCTAATGAAGCTTTCACCCGTCTAGTGCCTCTCAGTGAAGAACACTCGAAGAATGAAGAACTTTTGTGAGCTGTCTACTTAGTCAGAAGATGCTGGAGGTTTATCTCACAAGGATCAAGATTTTCAAAAGGTCAAATACTCAAAGCAACCCTCAAGCTCAGAAAAGGAGTGCTACCAAAATGCTTTATTCCCTAGTACATCTGGAAGTTGTACGAAAAGGGAAATGCGGCCAGCGAAGTACAAAAGTAACCTGAAGAAATCTGATTTAGCTGCTGAACAAAGCGTAAAGCATTGTCTCTCTCTGTTAGAGTACAAGCAACATTCCTTTGCATTTAATGGCTACTCAGAATGAATCTTTCACATTTGATGAAGCTCAGCTTAAAGGTAAAAATAGGAAGGAATGTCTCTAATGCACTACAAAAAAAATGGTCAAATAGCGACGAAAAATAGCGACTGAATTTACTAGTGGCTATTGGCGACCGATTTTAGGATCTAGGATAACTCTGTTAATAATGTATTCGACGACCGAAATAGAGACCGAAATACATGGTAGCAAAGCAATCGTCACTATTTCGGTCGCTAATCTAATCAAATTGAAAGTCAAAATTTGTTGACTTTTTGGCGACTGAAGTTGCGACCGATTTAGTCTACCGGTAAAAATTTTAATTATTTGGCGGCCGATATTAATTCAATCTCTAAAACGCGTGAAAACAAAATTAAAATGGAGCCTTGTTGCAACCGATTCCGATTCGTCGCTAAACTTTGATAATCATATATTCAAAAACAAGTAGATAGCGACTACTTTTGCGACCAAATTTTAAATTTAGTTACTGCGACAGATTTAGCGACCGAATTATTCGGTCACTATAAATTAAATCCATAAAACACTCGAATTCCGCTTTCTTCTTCATTATGCACGAAAACTCTTCCTCTCTCACTCTATCTCTCTTTCTCGCTCTCCTCCGGCCACCACTACACAGCTGCCGTCGTCTACTTCTGCCACCACCATCCCCTCCTCCATAGGTAAGCTCTCTTCTCCTCTCCTCTCTCTCATTCTCACTCGGTTTCTCTCTATGTCTCATTAGCTTCTCTCTCTATCTCTGTCTCAGGCTGTGTTTCTTCCTCCTCCAGCCACCACCACCGCTGACGAAACCCCTAACGCACGGCCACCACCCCCACCACTGTGTTTCTGTCTCAGTTTTGCCTCTCAGGTTAGGGTTCCAGTTCCTCTCAATTGGTCTGTAAGTTTTTAGCTATGTATTTAACTTAGTTCTTCGTTGCCATCAAGAACATGCTAATTTCTATGTATTTAACTTAGTTCTTTTATGCAGAAGCCTACGAAGCAAATTAATTGAACTAAGATATTCATATGAATACTCCTTCCATATTCATATGCATGCTTGTTGCTTCGTTTATTGTATGTTATAAAGTTACTTTAAAACAATTCCACATCCTATTATTTGTGTGAATGGAGAGTTGGCAGCCAGCATATGACCTATATTTGAAAACTCATGCAAATTGCAAAACTTTTATTTGAAATTTGTAAAGGACTCCTATATACTAAATCCTAATGGATGTGAGATGCGATAGGAAGTAGGAACATTACAAAGCTTATGACTTGCCATCTCTGCCAAAGACTAATTTATTGATAGCAGACAATCATAGAAATAGTGATATCTCTTAATGAGAACTCTGCGAAGAATTAGACGTCACAACTGCTAACTAATTAATTTGGAACCTCTTGTACATTAATTCAATAGCTTTTAAGTTTCAATCATATGGCCCCTTATGATGTGATGAACAGAAAAAAAATTATAAAGGATAACGTATTTCATTATGGTATGTGTATGTCATGAAACACTGGAATGAATGGACTTACTTTATCTCTTTTGGTAAGTCAGATTCTTAGGATTTAGTTGGGTTTCACTCTAACTATATTGTTTTTTATTTTTTAGTTTGTGCTCTTTGTTTTCTCCGGCTCCTCCTCGGAGTAAGTTGCTTGGTTTTGTGCTTTCTCTCTCAGGTAAGTTGTTTCAACACTCTCTATTCAGATTGTGAATTGTAAATAGCTTCTAATTGTGTGGTGTATATGTAATGTGTTATATGAATTATTGTTTTGTTTGTTAGTAGAGAGCGGAGCTCAATAGGATGTAATCCTGTCTGAAAGGCAGGATGTTGGTTGTGTGCTGATAGTTTAGACATTGATGCATGTATTTGTTCTGTGTTGTTTGTTAGTGGAGACCAGAGCTCAATAGGATGTGATCCTGTCCGAAAGGCGGGATGCTGGTTGTGTGCTGATAGTTTAGACATTGATGCATGTGTTTGTTCTATGTTGTTTGTTAGTGGAGACCGGAGCTCAATAGGATGTGATCATGTCTGAAAGGCGGGATGCTGGTTGTGTTCTAATAATTTATAAATGATGCATGTGTTTGTCAATTATGTGTTGTTTGTTATTGGAGAGCGGAGCTCAATAGGTTGTGTGATTCAAGAATTATGTGTTATTTTCTGTGGCTGTTATTAATTTACGAAAGCCTTAGTTTCCTGTTTGAGATTCAATATTTATGAGCATGCATAAGGTACGCATGCTTATTTTATTGAATCTTGAATTGTCCAAGTGGGACAGTTTGGGAAAAAACCTTTTTCACACTCGTACAATAGTCATTTCCATGTTCAAATGCCTTATATACTTGATGAAATCTCGGTCAGATGCATTTCCTTTTGTTCTCCGGGTGCATACTTGATCTCGGTGAATCTCATCGCCTTGAGTCGTGTACTTGGAGACCAATGAGAAATGCTGCCTGAATTTCGTTAAGTATAAGGCATTTGAATAAGGGAATAACTATTATTAACCGAGTGTGGAAAAGGTTTCTTCTCGAATGGGATAGGTTCATACCTTGTCGTAAGAAGGAGATTGATGGAGTTATTGGAATGCACCGTAATATATAAGTGTCGTTGTAGGGTTGCTCAGGCTATTTAATTGGCAGCAATGGAGATTCCGGAGAATCAGAAATGGATGTATCGTAGGTTGGATCAGAATAAACGTCTTAGGGAAGAGTTTAGAGTTGGAGTGGGTGAGTTTATAGAGTTTGTTGTTAGCCAGGAGAGATTTATAAGGCGGGGCGATGATCATTTGAGGTGTCCTTGCTCAAGATGCAAGTGTAAAGCTTTCAAAAGTGTGGATGGAGTGGTGGCCGATCTTTGTGAGAAGGGGTTCATCCCTGATTACTATTGGTGGAGTAACCATGGTGAGTCCTTGCCCGATTTTAACCCGACGGTGTTTGAAGGTTCGTATAATGGAAGTGGTGAGCGGAGGGAAAAATTGAATCTATACGAGCAGATGATAATGGATAATGCTGGACCCTCGGTTGGTGTTGCACTAGAAGAAGATGGGGGAGAAGATGGTGGAATGGGTTCCCAATACATAGAGGAGAATCCGAATCCCGAAGCTCAAAGATTCTATGACATACTGAGTGTTGCAAGATCTCCGTTGTGGGAAGGATGTCGGGAGTACACAGAGTTGTCGATGTGTATGCAATGGTTGAGTATTAAATCTGATTACAATATGCAAGAAGAATGTTTTAATCGCCTTGCCATGTTGATGTCCAAGGCGTTGCTGGAAGACAATCGGATGCCTACTAGTTTTTATCATGCTCAGAAGTCTATGGAGAATTTGGGTCTGGAATGTTTGAAAATTGATTGTTTGCCAAATGGATGTATGTTGTACTACAAGGATGATTCAGCGGAGAGCATAACATGTTGTCTATTTTGTGGTGCGGATCGGTACAAGACAACCACTAGGAGGGGCATTGAGAAGAAGACTGCTCTAAAAAAGATGTGGTACTTTCCGCTCGTGCCAAGACATACAAGATTGTACTCTTCAATGTCCACTGCACCTCACATGAGGTGGCATAGTGAGCAACAGAGGGAGCAAGATGTCTTGTGTCATCCATCTGATGGAGAAGCTTGGAAGCATTTTGATAGGGTTCATATGGCGTTTTGCAGGACCCTCGGAACGTCCGATTGGGATTATGTACGAAAGGATTTAATCCTTTCGGGCAATCTGGAAAAGCATACTCTTGTTGGCCGTTTATCCTGACTCTGTACAATCTTCCCCCAGGGATGTGCATGAAGACGGAGTTTATGTTCCTAACAGTCATAATTCCGGGTCCGTCTAATCCAAAAGGGAAGATTGATGTGTACTTGCAGTCGTTGATAGATGAGTTGACAACGTTGTGGAATGATGGTGTGTTGACTTATGACGTATCTTTGAGGCAGAATTTCATGATGAAAGCAGCTTTGATGTGGACGATCAATGACTTTCCCGCCTATGGGATAATGTCGGGTTGGATGATATGTATGGAGCGATCGAAGGTAAAAACAGTCGAAATATCTCATATTTTGATTGTCATCGTCAATTCCTTCCACAAGATCATCCTTATAGGAGGAACAAGAATGCATTCAAGAAGCGTTGTGTGGAGACCACACCCCCTCCCCCGCATTTGACTGATCATAATGTATGGCAAAGAGTAGAGAATTTACTGCTCGTCCATGAATCCCAAGGAGAACATATTCCTGATTATGGCGTCAATCATAATTGGACGAAACAAAGTATATTTTGGAGGTTGCCGTATTAGAGAACGCACCTACTCCGTCACAACATTGATGTCATGCATACTGAGAGGAATGTGTTTATGAATGTGTTTGACACTTTGATGGACATCAAGGAGAGGACAAAGGATACAAATAAAGCCCGATTGGATTTGGCGAAAATTTGTAATCGGAAGGAGCCTGAGTTGCAAGACGGTGGTCGTGGCAGACTTATCAAGCCGAAGGCAAGTTATACAGTAAGCAAACCACATAAAGTAGTTGTCTATAAGTGGGTTAAAGAACTAAAGTTGCCTATGGGTATGCTTCCAATCTAGGTAGATGTGTCGACATTATGGAAGCAAAGTTACATGGAATGAAGAGTCATGATTGTCACGTGTTCATGCCACGGTTACTTCCAATTGCGTTTGACTCATTACCGAAACCAGTTTGGAACCCACTTGTTGAGCTAAGCCACTTTTTCAGGGAGCTTACTTCGACAACACTAAATGTGAAACAATTAAAGGATATGGAAGAGAAGATACCCGTGTTGTTACGTAAGTTGGAACAAATCTTCCCGCCTAGTTTCTTTGATTCAATAGAACACCTTCCAGTTCATCTACCTTACAAAGCAAGAGTTAGTGGTCCAGTCCAATACCGCTGGATATATCCATTTGAGAGGTATACAACATCAATTATTTGTATGTATCCATTTGAGGGGTATCCATTTTAGCTTTCCTTAAAACTAGTAATTGTTGTATGTATCCCTCTTTAATAGGTTCTTGTACTCCTTTAAACACAAAGTCAAGAACAAGGCACAAGTAGAGTGTTCCATTTGTGAAGCATACTTAGTAGAGGAAACTTCCACTTTTGCCTCTTATTACTATCCGGATGAAGTTGACACGAGAAGGACTAGAATGCCTCTAAATGTTGATTCGAGTGGAGGATGTTCAACTAGTCCTCCTATATCAATATTCAACTATCCGGACAGATTTAGTGGCAAATCAAAAGGATATTTCTTGGAGCAGCATGATATTAATGCTGCTCATTTGTACATCCTTCAAAATTGTGAAGAGTTGGCGCCATATTTAGAGTAAGTGTCTACAATGTCATTTATAAGTTCAATTGTCATTTTTGGTTATTAATCGTCTTGCTGTTAACCTCCCATGTGTAGGATGTATGGCAATTTTCTAAGGGAAATCCAACCTGACATTTCGAACGCTCAGGTTGATCGAGAAATTACTTCTCACTTTGTTGCGTGGTTCAGTAAATATGTAGGTTAAGCATCTTCATTTGTTGCAATACTTTTCTCTCCTTAAATATATATGGTGTATAAGTTGGATTATTAAAATTTGTAGGTACTTGATCGAGTAAACAATGTTCAAAATCCATTGTTGACTAATTTGGCATAGGGGCCTAAAAGATGAGTTACATCATGGAATACTTACATTGTAAATGGATATAAATTTAACACAAAAAAATGGAGTGAAGGAATGCAGTCGTGTAACTATGGTGTTTGTGTGCGAGCCACTGATGGCAATGTAGAGGACGATTTGAATGGGGTTCTAACTAACATCCTTGAACTTGAGTATATTGGTTTCCCCATGATGAAGTTAGTTCTATTCAAGTGTGATTGGTTTGATCCTACTCTTGACGTAGGGACAAAAATCGATAAAAAGTATTGGATTGTTGAAGGTAGGCTATCTCGTAGGTATAATAAGGCGTACGACCCATTCTTTTTTTCGCAACAGGCAGATCAGGTTTATTATATGCCATATCCCGAAGGACATCAAGGCTGGTTGGGTGTCATTAAGATAAAGGCTTGCAGTACAATTACTTATAACATAATCAACCAGCCTGAAAAAGATGCTCCGTACCAAGATGACGAGTTTTCAGGGCCCCACATATCGTTGGATATTACGCCGGACATCATTGTTAATTCTCTGGCGGACATTTCTGGCAATAGGGAATAAGTTGAAAGAGAGTTAATGGATCAATCTGAGTTGGACGAATCTAGCGAAGGCACATTCTAATCAAGTGAGATTGATGAGAGTGAGGGTGAATTTAGTGACGGAGATTCTACTTAGGTAATTTATATATGTATTATTCATTGTGTAATGTTTATTCATGTCTAAACTTGCTGATTAATTAGTTATTATTCATACTGTGATGTAATAGTTTTATCATTTTTGACACAGATGGCAGATTCCACTAGAGGTAGGGGCAACGCGGTGGTCTTCGGGGAGGTTGTGGCAGAGGTCGTGCTGCGAGAGATCCTCCCCCGACTGATACACCAACTTCTGATCGAGATCACCCTGCCAGTACCTCTGTGGACAGACCTCAGGGTGATGGAGTTGCACCCATTACGCAGCCCTCAGATGTCGGGACACATGCTGTGGTGCGGGAGAGCCGTGGTTCATCCGACTAGAGGACTCTTCCTATCCCCAGGGGGATAACGAGTAAGCTAATTTAATTTTTTTTTATATATAAGTATCGTTAATTTCCATATTACTTGTTTAATTATTCATAACATTTATTAATGCTCTAATTTTCCTATAGCTTTCTGCCCACGAAGGGCCCTTTTGATTCGATCTCGAAGATCATAAAGCAGAAGTTTGATAGTCCATGGCCTACCTGGAAGGGGATCCCTGAGGGCCATAGAGATCAGCTGTTTAAAGAATTTAAGGTAACAATTTATTATATTATTTAAAATAAATTTACATTACCTATTAATTTAAATTTAATTTAAATATATATAAGAATTGCCAAACAAGTGTATGTTGTAGAAAGAGTATAGGTGGAACCAAGCATTGGAGAAGATCATCAGGGCCATATTTGAGCATAAAGGTTCATTGGCCATGAAGAATGCCATGAACAAGCTGAGGAAGGGTAAGGATAAGGGGATATGGTTGGATCCTGATATCAAAAAGGGGCTGGAACAGTACTGGGCTACTGAGAAGTTCCAGGAGAAGTAGGCCACAGCTTTGCGTAAATAGCCTCTGATGGTGGTGCGTGTGCCTACATCGGGGGCTCTAAATCAGTCGCCGCTCACTTCGACGAGCTGGTACTACTTTAAACTTGATTGTTTTAGCGTACTATTTAATTAGTTTTCATTTTTTTAATATCCTAATGATTTTAACTATTTTTTTTATATGCAGAAAGCATAGAAACAACGACTCCCCACTACTATGGAGTTGGTGGAGAGGACGAAGAAGCTGAAGTCGGGGGTATAGGTCAACGACAAGGCCTGTAACTATGCTTTAAGTATAAAACATATTAGTATAAACTAGTAATTTATTAATATTAATTTGTTAATATTGTTTATAACTGTAACTAAATCTCTTCAACTATACTTTGCAGGTCAACTTCAACGAGAAGAAGGACGATGCCATAGCACGTGCCTCACAGTCAAAAGATAAGGCCTTGACTGGTGAGGGGCCTCGCTCTGCTGTCTCTGTTGACGACAATGCTATATATTTGGAGGTCGTCGGGGGCAAGAACAAGAAGGGGCACATGTATGGCCTCAGACACTTGGGCAGTGAGTTTATCGCTTCGTCCTCCGGCACTCCTGCTCCTTCATACGTGGATACGGTCCCTCCGGAGTAGTTCAACCAGATGCAGGACACCATCACGTAGCTGAAAAAGCTGAACACGTAGCTTCGGGAGAAGAGGGAGATTGAGAGCGGCTGATGGAGGAGAAGATTGCACACTTGACTCAGGCACACCAGCAGCTGGTGCAGACGACCATCGAGCAGGGCCAGACACTACGGTTGGTGTTGGAGCAGATGAGGATCTAGCCTCCAGTTGATCAAGGTGATGCTCCGGCAGTTGTGCCGCTTGCTGTCGCTCCTCCAGTTCCGCCGCCTCTAGCTGCTGATGATGCAGCTCCAGAGGACGATAAGGTGGCAGACGTCGGCGGCACGGACGGTGAGGACGGTTGGTCTCCTCCGCATCCGCCTCCACATGACTAATGATTTTCATTTTATGGATTTACAGATTTTTATTGTATGACATTTCATTTATTTATATGATACTCTGATTATTTTTATACTGGTGAGTTGCAACAGTAAATTAAAGAATATTAAAGTAAAAAAAAATTGACAAAAAAAAATAAAAAAAAATTAGTTAAATTATTTCATGTTTAGCGACCGATAATTTGGTCGCTAACATGATTACTGTAACCAACAATAGCGACCGAATTAGGGACCGCATATCAGTCACAAAATTCGGTTACACAGATCATGCGACTAACTCAGCTGCGACCGAATTATATAATTTAGCGACTGAATTATCAGTCACCATTTTACGACCGAATTGAAAATCCGGACGCTAAAACCTTAGCGACAAGGGTTTCTGTCACCCCCTTGATTCGATTGCTAATTCGGTCGCTAAACAAGATAGCGACCGAATTAGTATATTTGGCGACCAAATTCGTCGCTCGCTAAACAGTTTTTTTTTTTTTTGTAGTGACGGATTCAAATTGATTGAAGGCTATAAATAGAGAAGACATTGAAGATGAAGATATAAAGAACACAACATTTATTCGAAGAGCCATTACTTTGCGCATTTATTTCTTCATTCCTTCATTCTTTATTCTTCAATCATTTGAAGTTATTACGCAGTCTTTCTATCCTTCATATTAAATTCACTCTTCTGAGTGTTAGTGAAAGTATTGCAAGTTGTATTTATTACGCCCTTCTTTCAAACAAACTTGAATGAGTCTGAAGAGGCTAGGTGTGCAAATAATACTTGTGTTGGAGCCTGGAGAGGCTAGGTATGCAACGAATACTAGTCTGCAACCTAAGCAGTTATAGTGGAGAAAACTTGGTGTTGCCAAGCACTGGACGTGGCCCTAGTTGTTAAGGGGTGAACCTGGATAAAATAGTTGCGTCTATCTCTATCCTTATCTTTTTAATTAATTTGATTATCTCAACTGTTAACTAACTAAAGGGGTTAAAGTGTGAATATCAAACAAATATTTTTATCTTCCATGCTTGTGTGTTTTTCTGTTGAAAAACCTTCAGACAAGTCACTTGTCTGATTGCCTTTTCTATCTCTCATCTACTCAGAGCTTTTGAATGCAAAAAAGTTTTTAACTTTCTCTTAAAGTAAACACAATTCAAACCCCTTCTCGTGTTTATAGTTGTCTATTTCAGTTGGTACCAGAGCTCAATCTCTGGGTTGAGCACCTAACAAGTGTAGAGAAAAGATCCTGAAGAATAGACATGACTACTGTAGCAATCTCAAGTGGAAGCCACTAGCATGAGGGAGCTTCCATGACCAGACCTCCCTTCTTCAATAGAGAAGACTACAACTATTGGAAGGAAAGATTTCAGTGGTTCATTCTTTCAACAAACTCTGATATTTGGGATGTCATCACCGATGGTCCATACACTCCAAAAAATGATGACAACACTTACAAACCAAAGGCTCAGTGGACTGCTGTAGAAAAGACGAAATGGGAACTGAATCACAAAGCCATATATGTTATCATCTAAGCTCTCAATCCTGAAGAATTTGAAAAGTGTGTGCATGTGACTCTGCTAAAGAAATATGGGACACTCTATCTGTCACACATGAAAGAACTGCGAAACTAAAAGAGTCAAATGTTGAGACCTCATAAGTCTAAAACACATTCAAAGTGTAAATCCTCTATGTTTTGATAATTCCAAATAGTTCAAGTATGGTAATATTGAACCAAAAGAAATTACTGATATATTTGATAAGTGTGCAGGAAAATAGACTTGAGGTCACTCGTCTAATTTTGACCCGTCTACTTTTTAGAAGCTCAGCAGTGACTCGTCTAAGTTTCCACTCGTCTAAATTGTTAAGTCAAAGAAAGTCAACGCTCAAGATAGACTAAGCTCAGTTGATGACGTGGCAAGAAGCATGCGTCTAAGTTTGGCTCAGCTGACCACCCGTCTAATTTTGGAACAAGCTTTCATCCGTCTAAGTTTCTGAACAAGCTTTCACCCGTCTAAGTTTCTGAACAAGCTTTCATCCGTCTAAGTTTCTGAACAAGCTTTCACCCGTCGAAGTTTTTGGATGACTTTCACCCGTCTAAAAATTCTCATTACTGACACCAAGTCAGTATGTCAGAAATCAAGTCCAAGTCACCATATTCAAAACTATATGCCATCCTTATGGACCTCGAAGACCTCTGGACAATAGCTCAAAGGACAAAGAATAAAAGAACGTTGTTTCAAGGTTTTAAGGAATAAACACGCTATCTCTGCACCACTGCAGTAACCTTTTGCCTGTTCTAGTACAAAGTAAAAAGTACTTTATGTAAAGTAAACTGATGTTGCACTAAAAGAAGAAAACTCTCTGCAACAAGTACAAGAAGCCTGCTGCCATATACTCTGAAAGAACAGCTATTCAGTTTAAAGTGTACTCTTGGACACTCTTGACAATGCCCAATGTTTTCAAGCATTTAATGAATACTCAGAACGACTCTTTGGCATTAAATGGTGTCTCAGAAAGCTCAAGTCAGATGCAAACACTTTCTGAAGCTGTGTCAAAACGGATCTCTTGATTGAAGCCTTTAAATAGATCAAACAATGAAGATGAAGCTAAGAAGTTGAATAATCAAAAGAACTCTGCACAGAAGCATTTACTCTCTTCATTAACTTCTTCATTCCTTCATTGAATACATACTCAATCATTAGATATAAATTCGCAGTCTTTCATACTTCATATTTATTCCACTCTCTGAGTGTGATCTGAAAGACTTGCAAGTTGTATTAACTATACAAACCTTTTATCTCTTACTGTTTTTGAGCCTGAAGAGGCTAGGTGAGAAAAGAATACTTGCTGTGCCTGCGAAAATCTTTTTAAGTAACCTAAAAAGTTGGTAAACACAATTCAACCCCCCTTCTTGTGTTCACTTTGGTTATTTCAGTTGGTATCAGAGCTCAGCCTCTGGGTTGAGCACTTAACAGTGTAGAGGAAAAGATCTTGGAGATGGCAGGAGAAACCAGTGGAAGCAAGAACCATGCTGGAGAAGGATCTTCAATGTCGAGACCTCCTTTCTTCAATGGAGAGGACTACATCTACTGGAAAGAAAAGATGAAGTGGTTTTTACAATCCACTAACTCTGATCTTTGGGATATCATTGATGAAGGTCCTTTTGTCCCTAAAGATGACAAAGGAGAGGAAGTTCCTAAAGCAAACATGACCACTGATCAAAGAACAAAGTGGCAGCTTAATGCCAAAGCTAGATATGCAATCATGTGTGCTCTGAGCAGAGAAGAATTTGAAAAAGTCTGTGCTTGTGAGTCTACAAAAGAAATGTGGGACTCACTAGCTATTGCTCATGAAGGAACTAGCAAAGTCAAAGAAACAAAAGTCAGCATGCTTGTCAGAAAGTATGAGCTGTTCAAAATGGAGGAAGGTGAAACTATTGGCCAAATGTATGGAAGGTTTCAAACCATAACCAATGGATTGAAATCTCTGGGAAAAATTTACAAGACTGAGGAACACATTCAAAAGATTCTCAGAAGTCTTCCAAAACAATGGAGACCACTTGTAACTGCTGTGTCTCAGGCCAAGGATCTAACAACAATGAAGCTTGATGAGCTTCTTGGGACTCTTCAGATTCATGAACAAGAACTAATTGAAGAGAACAATGGAAAGAAAAACAAGTCCATTGCACTCAAAGCTGACAAGAAGTCATCTAAGGGAGCAAGTTCAAAAGCTCTAAAAGCAGATGAATCTTCAGAAGAATCTGGAGAATCAAATGAGGATGACTCAGATGATGAAGATGATGAACTGTCTCTCTTCACCAGAAAAATGAAGAAGCTGTGGAAGAAAAGAAACTTCAGAAAAGATAAACCCTTCAGGCGCTTCAACAAAGACAAGCACAACAAGGATGGTGGATCTAATGACAGAAATGTCATTGTATGCTATGAATGTACAAAGCCTGGTCACATCAAGGCAGAATGCCCTCAACTCAAAAAGCAATCTTCCAAGAAATTCTTCAACAAGAAGAAGAAAGGAATGATGGCCACTTGGGAAGATCTTGATGAAAGCTCCACTGAAAGTGAAGGAGAGGAGCTTGAAGCAAACCTCTGTCTTATGGCTGATACAGATTCAGAATCAGAAACTGAGGTACATTCTGAACTTGAAAAATTGAATGATGCCTATGATGAACTTTTGGAAGAATCCAACTATATATCTAAAGCTTTTAGATCCCTCAAGAGACAGTATGCTAAACTCTCTAATGAGTATACACAGAAATCTCTAGAGTGTGAAAAGTTAGCTGAAGAGAATAGTAAACTTAAGACTGAAAAGTCTGAAGTTGAGATCTCAGTTGAAACTCTACCATCTGAAGAAGTAACTAAACTTCAACAGAAAGTAGAAGAGCTCACCTCAGATCTTGCCAAGTTTGTTAATGGTAGAGATAATCTGACTAAACTCTTAGAAAGTCAGAGGCACTCCCTTAACAAAGAAGGTATAGGATATTCCAATCAAGAACATCATAAAGGATCAACAAAGTTTTCAAATAAAGCTGTTAAATCTATATGTTCCTACTGTGGAAAAGCTGGACATATCATGTCTAAGTGTATTCACAAAAAGAGAAGGAAGTCTTTACAGACTCCTCACACTAACAAAAAAGGACCCAAGAAAATATGGGTACCTAAGGTCATGATCATTCCTGTTGCAGACATTCTCAACAGAACAAAGCAAACACCTGTCATGGTATCTGGACAGTGGATGCTCGCGACACATGACAGGCGAAAGGTCTATGTTCCTAGACCTCCAACCTAAGAAAGGTGGACATGTAACTTTTGGTGGCAACCAGAAAGGAAAAGTTGTTGGTTTAGGTAAAATTGGTGGTAAACCTCCCTTACCTATTATCCATGATGTGTTATTTGTGAAAGGATTAAAACATAATCTGCTTAGCATAAGTCAATTATGTGATAGTGGACTTTCTGTATCTTTTTCTAAGGATGCATGCATGGTCAATGACTGTAATGGAAAAACCCTCTTTTCTGCTAAAAGGCAAAACAATCTGTATAAGATTGACATGACTGAACTTTCAGATCAAAGTGTAACATGCTTTATGTCTAAAGAGGATGAAAAATGGCTGTGGCATAAGAAATTAGGACATGTTAGTATGAAGCAAATTTCAAAATTGAAAAAGCATAACCTTGTGAGAGGATTGCCTGACATTTCTTTTAAGAAAGATATTTTGTGTGATGCATGTCAGAGAGGTAAACAAGTAAAATCAAGTTTCAAATCCAAGAAAGAAGTCACATCCTCTAGACCTTTGCAACTGTTACACATGGATCTGTTTGGACCAGTTAGTGTAGCTAGCCTAAGTGGAAAGAAATATGGTTTTGTCATAGTTGATGACTATTCTAGATTTACATGGGTACTCTTCTTAACCCACAAGGATGAATCTTATAAGGCATTTTCAGTATTCAGTAAAAGAGTACAAAATGAGCAAGGTTTCTGTATCTCTGCTATAAGAAGTGATCATGGAGGAGAATTTGAAAATGAGCAGTTCCAACTGTTCTGTGAGGAAAATGGTATTTCTCACAATTTCTCTGCACCTAGAACTCCACAACAAAATGGAGTAGTTGAGAGAAAGAACAGATCTCTTCAAGAGATGGGAAGAACAATGCTTAATGAAAATAATCTTCCTAAGTACTTCTGGGCAGAAGCCATTAACACTGCTTGTTATGTACAAAACAGAATACTGATTAGGCCTATTCTAAATAAGACTCCTTATGAATTGTGGAAAGACAGAAAACCCAACATATCATATTTTCATGCATTTGGCTGTGAATGTTATATTCTCAACACAAAAGATCATCTTGGTAAATTTGATTCTAAAGTAGATAAAGGAATATTTATTGGTTATTCTGAAATGTCTAAAGCTTTTAGAATTTTCAATTCTAGAACTTCTGTTGTAGAAGAATCAATTCATGTAAAGTTTAATGATGGTTTGAAGACTGATAGGGAACTATCAGATCTAGAAGATGATGTTGCAGCTATTGAACTCAATCCTACAGTAGAAGAATCTTCAGACAAGCCAAAAGTAGACGTATCTAAAATACAGACTGATGCTGATAAGTCTGAAACTCAGACTCTGAAGAAAGATTGGAAATTCAAAACCTATCATCCAGAAGATCTCATCATTGGAAGTCGATCTCAAGGAGTTAGAACCAGATCTGCCTTCAATGAAAACAACAACATGGCCTTCATATCAAATTTGGAACCTAAAAAGATTGAAGAAGCTCTGCAAGATGAAAGCTGGATTCTAGCCATGCAAGAAGAGCTAAATCAGTTCAAAAGGAATGATGTCTGGTCACTAGTTTCTAAACCCAAAGAGAAAACCATTATTAGAACCAGATGGGTGTTTAGAAACAAACTAGATGAAGATGGAAAAGTGGTAAGGAACAAGGCAAGACTAGTTGCTCAAGGTTACAATCAACAGGAAGGTATTGATTTCACTGAAACTTTTGCTCCTGTAGCTAGACTAGAAGCAATTAGGATTCTCATGTCATATGCTGCACAACATAATATGACTCTTTATCAAATGGATGTTAAAATTGCATTTCTAAATGGAATAATTGAGGAGGAAGTTTATGTCAAGCAACCTCCAGGTTTTGAGGACTCTGAAAATCATCACCATGTCTTTAAGCTTAAGAAAGCTTTATATGGACTCAAACAAGCTCCTAGAGCTTGGTATGATAGATTAAGCACATATCTAATGGAAAATAACTTCATTAGAGGAAAAGTAGACACTACACTTTTTAAGAAATGCTCAAGAAAAGACTTCATAATAGTACAGATCTATGTTGATGATATTATATTTGGTGCTACTAATGAAAAACTCTGCAAAGAGTTCTCTGAGTTGATGCAGAATGAATTTGAAATGAGCATGATGGGAGAGTTGAAGTTCTTCCTTGGTCTTCAAATAAAACAGTCAAATGATGGAATCTATATCCATCAACAGAAGTACACCAAGGAGCTTCTGAAAAAGTACAAAATGGAAAATTCAAAGCCTATGAGTACTCCTATGCATCCAACGGTTGTTCTAAACAAAGATGAGGAAGGTAAAAAGGTAGATCAAACTGTCTACCGAGGTATGATTGGATCTCTGCTATATTTAACTGCTAGCAGACCTGATATTCAATTCAGTGTCTGTCTTTGTGCTAGATTTCAATCTGACCCTAAGGAATCTCATTATAAGGCTGTCAAAAGAATTTTCAGATATTTAATTGGAACAACTAACCTTGGTCTATTATATAAGAAATCTGGAGATTTCAGGTTAGCTGGATTTTGTGATGCTGATTTTGCTGGAGACAGAATTGATCGAAAAAGCACCAGTGGAGGATGTCACTTCATTGGAACAAATATGATCTCTTGGTCAAGCAAAAGGCAAAGCACCATTGCTCTATCAACTGCAGAAGCTGAATATATATCTGCAGCTAGTTGTTGTTCACAACTACTCTGGGTAAAGTATCAACTTGAAGATTATTCAATGATTGAGCATAATATACCTGTTTGGTGTGATAATACTAGTGCTATTAATCTGTCTAAAAATCCAATACAGCATTCTAGAGCAAAGCATATAGAAATAAAGCATCATTTCATTAGAGACGATGTTCAAAAAGGTGTTTTTGAAATTAAGTTTGTAAACACTGATTATCAGTGGGCAGACATTTTTACCAAACCCTTAAGTGAAGACAGATTTGTTTTTATAAGAAGAAATCTTAACATGCATAATATACCTGATTAAATGTTTTGCTGTGTTGTCAGAAAAATTACTTGTCTATATTTTCTATGATTACCTGACTCGTCTAATTTAGCCAAGCGTCTAATGACGTGGCTAAAAGCACTCAGTGCTAAATTCTGACTGAGACACACGTACATTGCACTTTCCCTCCTTTTCTTAAATACTTTATTTTATTTGAAATTGATTGTTTGTCATTTATGGCAACACTCTCTTTCCTCTTTCCCAATGCAAAAAGCACTCAAACGTTTTTAGCATAAACCCGTGTCTTTTCAAAAACTACCCACTCAAAAGTTCCTTGCTTACAAACTCTCTCTCTAAGCTCTCTTCGTCTTCACCTTCACGAAACCTTCTCTGTCAAACCCTAATCTCTTCTCTCAAATCAATGGCACCCAAAAGCCTCCTTGAGACGCTATCTGAGAAGACCAAGGTATCTGTTACTGAGTTGAAGAAGGTACTCCCTGGAAGAGTTCCAAACTTTGATGAACTCAGAACCAAAGGTTTGGACGTACTCCCTGAACTTAATCATGCTGGATGGTTACCATTCTTCCAACTTCAAGAACTTGTCTTCCCTGCTCTTGTTAGGGATTTCTGGACTACAGCGAAGATCACCAAGGACACCACTACCCACATGATTTCTGGGGATGTTGGTGAGGATCATATCTTCATCACTCACGAGTTACTCGCTGAAGTAACAAGATGCCCTAGGGAAGGAGCTGGGCATTACAAAGACTGGATGAAGGATCAAGGGGAAGCTAATGTAAATTTGGTACTCTATGGGACTGCAAACCCTGACAACATAGACTCTAAGTATCTGACCCCCAAGGCAAGGTTTTTACATGTTTTGCTTATCAACTGTGTAATGCCTAGGACTGGGTCTAGAAACCATGTCAATTTATTGGAAAAGTTTGCCCTATTCCATCTTGTCCAAAGAATAAAGATAGACATAACTGATCTAATCTTTATTCATATGGAGAAAGCTGTAAAGGGAAAAGATAAAGATTACCCCTTTGGAATGGTTATGACTAGGATCTTCAGGGCCTGTAAGTTGGACTTAAGAAGGGCTGTTTCTGCTGATCTCTGTACTGAGATCACCACAAAAACCCTGGCCTTAATGAAGATGAACCTGAATCCTACTCTGGATGGCAATGCTGAAGCCTCTGCTCAGATGGAAGCAACTGTTTCCATTCCTGGTGTTAAATCTGAAGTGGTTGAGGAACCAGCTGAGGAAATTACTGATCAGCTTCAGAGGAAGAAGAGGAAGATTACAAAAACCACTGCTGAAACTGCTGGGACTGAAGAGTCTACTCAGGTTGTTGAACCTGCTGCTGCTGTCTCTGAGGAAGCTACTGCCTCTGTACCTAAGATCACCAAGGTATTCAAGAGAAAGAGGACAGTACAAGCTAAGGGGGAGTCTCAATCAGAAGAGACTGTGATCCCTAAAAAGAAGAGGACAACTGTTACAAAGAGGAAACTTGTTTTGCCTCCCTCTTCATCTCCATCACCATCACCCTCACCTCAGAAGGATTCAACCCCTCCACCTCAGGAAACAGAACCTTCTATCACCACAGTTCCAACTCCACAACCTTCACCTCAAAGAATGCCTACACCACCACACAAATCACCTACACCCCCTCCATCACCAAAAATTCCAACACCACCTCTATCACCAAGAATTCCCACTCCACATACTTCACCACAAATCCAAACTCCACCACATACATCACCTAACCATCACTCTCCTGAACCTAACCCTACCACATCAGAACCTCACATGTCTGATACTCACTCACCTGCTCCACCCTCACCACAAATATCTCACCATTCTGATATTCCTCAAACTGAGGATATCAATGACTTTGAGTATTTTGACAACCCTATTTCACCACCCTCACCACAATCACCAATCCCTAACCATATCTCAAACCAATGCCAAGTGCCTCTGAGAACAGTCTTTCCAGACTTATTCTCTGAAACCAGACACAACTCTCTCCCCTTAGCCACTTTACCACCCTACAACTCATCCTCCAGAACCACACCCTTCTCTGTAACAGATGATCTCTGTCCCTTCTACCTTGATGGCAAGACTCTGGACATGATTGCTTCTCTGGAAGCTGAAAGGCAGATTGTGAGGCTGGAAAGGTTGCAGAAGCCAGTAGGAAAATGGCTATTTAATCCTCACATCTTCATGAAGCCCTCCACTGCCATCAGAGTTATGCCTGACTCAATGGTGTTGAAAGGAAAGCAGAAGACAATATCCCTGGCAGTAGAGCAGAAGTTTTCCCTTATCCAGAGAACTGATCAGAAGCTGAAATTCAAAGAGAAGATGTTCTCTAAGGGTGGCTGCAGTTCTGGGTTGACAGAAGAAGAGAAGGCAGACATTCCCACTAGAGGTAGCCAAGCCTATGCTCTTTACCCCGTCTCACCCTCTATCTACTTTATCCCTCCCTTCTTCATGGTATTCCCCTTCTCTGTCCTAAACTTTCCTGAAACTGCCCCTTTTACTCACATAAATCTCATTAGGAGATCTTATGAGTTTCTTCTATCTATCACAAATTCCCCTCTTCATCATGACAGAATTCATGCCTTTTTAAAAGAATTCTGCCCTAATAATGATTTTGAAACCACTCTGTCAACAAATGTGTTTCTAGATCCTCACCCTGAGGATGATATTATTGTTGAAGAATTACCTCCTACCCCTTCTCCTTGTCCATCAGCCTCTGGGACTTCTCTGGCCACTACAGATTCTACTGTTCCAGTTGTTGCATTTGATCCTGCTGCACATCAGAGACTGGATGAAATGGCTGCAAGTTTGCAGACTGTCATTCAAAGACAGGATGAAGCAATTGCTCAACAGACTGCATTTCAAGCTCAGATGTTGGCTCAGCAGCAAGCAATGCAGCAGATGATGGAAGCTTTCTTCAAAAGCCAAGGAGGCCCTAGCTCTTAGTGTTTAGATATCTGTTTTTCATTTCCTTGTTGAGTCATGCAATGTACTAAGTCAGTGATGTCTATCACTTGTAATCCTTCATGACTTTGATTAAATGAAATGAGTTTTTCTTTTGGCAATTTCTCTTCTATGATTTTTTGATTGATGCCAAAAGGGGGAGGAAATATAATTAAGTTTTCATGATTTTATGTATATGTATGTTATTCTCTCTAATATCATGATGTTCTGATATCTGTCTTAGTGCATAAACTAAGGGGGAGCTTAACATACCCTGATCAATTATATCTATTTATAAATTTCTACTGTTTCTTTTTGATGTTCAATAAAATCAGAAAAGATATTTGTCATCATCAAAAAGGGGGAGAATGTTGAGACCTCATAAGTCTAAAACACATTCAAAGTGTAAATCCTCTATGTTTTGATGATTCCAAATAGTTCAAGTATGGTAATATTGAACCAAAAGAAATTACTGATATATTTGATAAGTGTGCAGGAAAATAGACTTGAGGTCACTCGTCTAATTTTGACCCGTCTACTTTTTAGAAGCTCAGCAGTGACTAGTCTAAGTTTCCACTCGTCTAAATTGTTAAGTCAAAGAAAGTCAACACTCAAGATAGACTAAGCTCAGTTGATGACGTGGCAAGAAGCATGCGTCTAAGTTTGGCTCAGCTGACCACCCGTCTAATTTTGGAACAAGCTTTCATCCGTCTAAGTTTCTGAACAAGCTTTCACCCGTCTAAGTTTCTGAACAAGCTTTCATCCGTCTAAGTTTCTGAACAAGCTTTCACCCGTCTAAGTTTTTGGATGACTTTCACCCGTCTAAAAATTCTCATTACTGACACCAAGTCAGTATGTCAGAAATCAAGTCCAAGTCACCATATTCAAAACTATATGCCATCCTTATGGACCTCGAAGACCTCTGGACAATAGCTCAAAGGACAAAGAATAAAAGAACGTTGTTTCAAGGTTTTAAGGAATAAACATGCTATCTCTGCACCACTGCAGTAACCTTTTGCCTGTTCTAGTACAAAGTAAAAAGTACTTTATGTAAAGTAAACTGATGTTGCACTAAAAGAAGAAAACTCTCTGCAACAAGTACAAGAAGCCTGCTGCCATATACTCTGAAAGAACAGCTATTCAGTTTAAAGTGTACTCTTGGACACTCTTGACAATGCCCAATGTTTTCAAGCATTTAATGAATACTCAGAACGACTCTTTGGCATTAAATGGTGTCTCAGAAAGCTCAAGTCAGATGCAAACACTTTCTGAAGCTGTGTCAAAACGGATCTCTTGATTGAAGCCTTTAAATAGATCAAACAATGAAGATGAAGCTAAGAAGTTGAATAATCAAAAGAACTCTGCACAGAAGCATTTACTCTCTTCATTAACTTCTTCATTCCTTCATTGAATACATACTCAATCATTAGATATAAATTCGCAGTCTTTCATACTTCATATTTATTCCACTCTCTGAGTGTGATCTGAAAGACTTGCAAGTTGTATTAACTATACAAACCTTTTATCTCTTACTGTTTTTGAGCCTGAAGAGGCTAGGTGAGAAAAGAATACTTGTTTGAGTGTTGAGCCTGAAGAGGCTAGGTGTGCAAAGAATACTTGTACTGTAATTTACTCAGTTATAGTGGAAACTTGGTGCTGCCAAGAAACTGGACGTAGCCCTGTGGATTTTGGGGTGAACCAGTATAAATCTCTTGAGTGATATTTCTTCTCCCTTATCTTTTAATTTGTTTGAGTATTGTTTCAGTCTTAGCTTTTTAACTTGGGGAGTTAATACTGTGGTTATCAAACTCTTTTTAACCTTCTTGGTTTGTGTGTGCTATTCTGTTTTAATATTAGACGTTTCACTCGTCTAATCCTCTCTTAATCAAACCTTCTTGCTGTGCCTGCGAAAATATTTTTAAGTAACCTAAAAAGTTGGTAAACACAATTCAACCCCCCCTTCTTGTGTTCACTTTGGTTATTTCATCAAAGATTGTCATATTTGTCAGAAAGTTTGAATTATTCACCACGGAGGAAGGTGAATCTGTTGGTCAAATGATATGGAGATTCCAAACTATCATAAATGGTTTGAAGTCTCTTGGAAAAACTTATACAAATGCTGAGAAAGTTGGAAAAATACTCAGAAGTCTTCCAAAGCAGTGGAGACCCCTGGTTACTACTATCTCTCAAGCCAAGGATCTCACTACCTTAACTATGGATGAACTTCTGGGCATCCTCATTGTTCATGAGCAAGAACTAGGTGATGATGTGGCAACTAAAAAGGGAAATTCCATTGCTCTAAAGGCTGATCAGAAAGCATCTAAAGCCTCAAAAACTTTAAAGGCAGACGAGTCTACTAGTGACACAAACGAGTCTGGAGATGCAGATTCAAATATTGATGAGGAGCTATTTCTCATGATAAGAAAAATAAGAAAGCTCTAGAAAAATAAAAAAGTTCATAAAGGAGAAGCCTTTCAAAAGGTTTCATAAAGAAAAGAACTTCAAGGAATCCACATCAACAGACAAGAGCCCAATTGTCTGTTATGAGTGGAAGAAGCCTGGTCACATCAAAATTGAGTATCCTCAATTGAAAAAGGCCCCTCAAAAACTCAAATTCTGAAACTAAGACGTCCTTAATGGGACAAAGAAAACACCTTTGCTGGTACCTGGACAGTGACTGCTCGCGACATATGACAAGAGAAAGGTCTATGTTCCAAGACCTCTAAGAAAGGTAGATAAGTTGCCTTTGGAGGAAATCAGAAAGGGAATGTGATTAGTATTGGTACTATTGGTGGTAAACCTCCTCTTCCCTCAATACATTATAGAAAATCTTTGGCTCTTATCATAACCTCCTTAAAAGTCATCCATATCATGATTTATGATTGGTTGACAGTGTAAAAAACTTTATACTAACAGTGCATAGCAATTAAATTCTTTAAGTATTACCAATAGTTAAGTTATTCAAATTTTAAAATATGAAACAAAAAGTAGGAATATTTGGAAACAAATTATATCAATATAAAGATATCAATTTAAGTATATAAATCATATGACCTATTATTAATTTTATAAAATTCTAACTTTCAACCTATTATGTTTATTACATCAAGTTGGATTGAATTGATCAACTTAAAGCATAACTCAAATTTCACCCAAAAAAATTATTAACCATAATATGATATTTGAAGGATGAGCTGCCCACATGCTATGATATTTGAAGGATGATGGAAAAGTAGCAGGACCTTTCTTAAGAATAACAAGTAATGGATGATGATCAGATTGAGATCTAGGAAGAGTACAATAGGAGATGCAGTCCCAGAAAGAAAGCCATCATCAGTACATATTGATCTATCCAATCTCATCTCAATGTGCTGCCTAGCTTGCCTTTTATTTGACCAGGTGAACTCAACACCCCTAGTCAATAGATGTGTTAACTGATTAACATCAGTCCATTGCTTAAAATCATCACAGGAATTCCTAGCAAGAATTCAACCTCCTTTATTTTCATGTGAGCCAAGGACTGCATTAAAGTCACCTACAAAAAGCCATGGTCCCTGGTGTTGATTCTGCAATAAAGACAAATCAGACCAAAGCTATTTCCTTCTTACTGCTGATGTAGAAGCATAAACTGCTGATATGAAGATAACCTTGCTGTCCACAGTTATAGAAAATGCACGTTGCTATTCAATTGAAGAGATAAACATAGGTTGAAGATCTTTTGCACAAATGCACCACAAATTAGGGATTTGCATACCCCTATTGTTAAAAGAGAATGGCTTTAAAGCCAAGATCAGACCAGAATGAAGCCGGATAGTCATCCAATGTCATCTACGGCTCATACAAAAACAGGAAATTTGGTTTATGAAGGATACAGAACTTTTTAAGGACAAGCCTAGTAGGATTATTGGCTAATCCTCTAGCATTCCAATAGAAGATCTTCATCAAGCAAAGTTCCTAGGACCTTACCTTGAGAGAGCATTCATAGCTTTCCCAGCTTTATTACCTTTCTTATTTTTCTTATTCTTATTTTTTTGAGATTTAGAAACAACCATAGTAAAGTCACCATCCTTAGGCTGCTGCACTGGAGTTGCCTCACCTGTTTCCTTTACCAAGACATTATCTGAGGTTTCTACCTCCTCCTCATGATTGCACCAGAATTTAGAGATTATTCTCATGTCCTCCCTGACTTCAAAAGGGATTTCATTAGTCCTAAATTCAGAAGTTGAAGTCTCCTTATCCAGGTTCCTGGGGTCAGAACCAAGAACAAATTCCTGAGGGTTACCTTCAAAATCAGCAATCTCTTCATTAGGTGGAGATTCCAAGTTATGATCCACAAAATTACCAAAGCCATCTTGTTGGAATTGCGGCAAAATTGTTTCAATAGAATCATCATCACCATCTGAAATTTCATCATTAGCAGCCACTAGCTTGTTTTGCAAGAAATTCTGGGCAGAATGGATATGATCCATGTTTAAGGCATAATCCTTCAGAGTAAACCTGCTTTCTTTTCTCCAGGACTGCTTTGCAAAATCCATTTACCCTTTGAAAGATGACTATCCTGGACATGATTGTTTACCATCTGAGAAGATTCAGTAGGATTGTTATTAATCATAACCTTAGTTGCATCAATTTTAACTTCACCTTCAGGGATACCAGTTTCTTGAGCATCAATATTTATCACCTCAACAACCTTTTTGGGTTCAACAGTCTTTGATTTAGGAATATAAACCTTTCTTGGTTTAGGTCCCGAGTCTTGGTTGGATTTGTTCTCAGACTTTCCTGTATATTTGATACAGGTTACCAACGAATGTCCTATGGCTTGGCATGATGAACAAAACTCAGGCAATTTCTCAAATTCTATATATGCAAAGAAGGCAAAGTCCTCCCTCTCAACTAGAATTTTATCTCTGAGTTTAGAGTTTAAATCAAGATCAATCAAGACCCTAGCAAAGTGACCAAAAGTCCTCTTACTTGTAGCCTCATCCAAGCAAATTGTAACTCCCAAACCACCAACAATAGCAAAGAGAATTTTTGATCTCCAATATTCTTGTGGCAAACCATAAAATCTAACCCAAACCTGAGCATGTGTTTTCTTCAAAGAGTAAGGATTGAAATCCTTGGTCCAAGAAAACAGCCTCAAGCTTCCTGGATCAAGATTCCAAAAACCAACAGCAAGAACACTTTGCATATCCTCCAAAGAAGAGAAGGAAAATTCATAAAACCCTTTACCAAGGGAGATCAATTGCCACGGGCCAATCTCCTTCCATAAAGACAGTAACTTGTGACGCAAGTCGGCCAATTTCAATGGAGTATTGCCTTTGGACAGTAACAAGCGACCATGTAAATGGTTTTTGCAACCTTCAAGACCTGCTAAGTATTCACTCTCTGGGATCTTGATGGATAATTCATCGCCTTTAACACATGGTTTTGGTAATTGACTCATTGGAACCGCACAAGAATTTGTTAAGGCTTGGGCAAAAGATTTAGTTTGTAAGGAAGAAGAAGATGGAGGAGGAGGAGAAAGGTGAGAGTGAGCAGCAACCCACTCAGGGAATAGAAGATCCCATGGACAATCTGAGAAGATTGCCATGGGAGGAGCAGTCTTGTGAAGCAAGAAATCGTAAAACGCTAGTAGAGCTCAACCAAGGATTTTCTTGCTGAAGTTCTAAAGACGATTAACATAAAAGAATATTTAACATAAAAGAACATGTTAAAAAATTCATAATTATTCTTTCTCAAACTCCGAGAATTGGTCAAGAATTCTCTAGAATTTTCCTCACTCATCATCAAATCAAATAATGGTTAATAAGAAACAAATAGTTGCTACCTTTCATAAAGGTTCTAGGGTTCTATTCTAGTAGAGAGAGGTTAAAATATGTCTTGGACATCCTAAACTAGCTCCCTTAAATGAAGATTATCTTTTGTCCACTATTAAATCAGTAGAAAGGACACTTGACATAAGGGAAAAAAAATATGATAAAAACTAAATTCTCCACAATCCAATCCAAACCATATTTGATTGGATTGGACTGTATTACATATTTTTAAGGAGGCAAACCGATCCAATCTAATATTTTTAATCTGGTTGAGTGGTTGAGTAATAAATAATAATCAGACTGGTCCAACACCAATTTAGGCCTAAAGCGGATTATCAGGTGAGGCCTTTTTAAAAGTAATAATAATATTTTATCAATAAGTAATTTTTATATAAATTAAAAAGTGAGTTTAAAAATTATAAATAAAATAAAAGATAATTTTTAAAAGATAATTTTTTATACGATGTAAGTGTCACTTTAAATCTTAAACAAACAGATATTTCTTTCATTTTTTTAAACTATGTTTTGTTTAATTGTTTGATATTATTTAAATAAAATAAAAGATATAAAGAAATGCCCCAAGAATAAATCAAAAAAAAAGAAGGAAAAAAAAGACATAATAAAAAAGGGAGTGGCAGGGACGCAATGCAAAACCTAGCTACCATCATTAGGAGCTCAATTAAAAGTAATATATAAATTCCTCATTGCAATATGTTAAAAACATTGAAAAGGATCGTCGTGGGAATTGAACACAGCATCAGGGAATAAAAAAGCTGGAACCTAACCATACATTCCACAGGACCTTGTTATTTACTTATATCAAACAATATAATATAAAGTTTCAGGATGAGGCCTAAAGCAAGGGCTTTAGTGGCCTCACCCTTGGGTCGAGCCTGGTAATAATGTAATGATAAATTAGAAAAATATATTTCCAATATTTTAAAAAATGTTATTAATTTCTTTCATCATTGAATCAAATGATTTTTTATCTCAAAATCAATCTAATTATTTTCATGAAAACCCTCATAACTTCCTTTGCCACTACCCGTTCTCTTTGTTTTAGGGGTGGATAGTGGTCAGATATGGTCAGTTACAAGCCGAAATCCTCCAAACCGACCAAAACTGAAAATCAAAATATCAGACCCACCATCGTCCATTTATGCCATTGGATTGGGCGGGTGGTGGGTTGGACTGGTGGGTTGATGCAGTTCAGATCAAACAAAAAAATTGTTTTCGGTATGCAGAAGAGAAGAGTAGAAGACAAATCAACAACAAATCCCAAGAAAAAAACATATAAACCCGTTTTAAGAACTATGACCAGAACAACACTAACTTTTAACAATACTCAAAAATATTTATTACAGAAAACCCAAAAGAAAAAAAAATCAAAAATTCAACAAAAACCAAAAAATTCATCTTTCAACAAAAAAAGGAGGAAACTTGAATAGATCTGGAAAAGGTAGCACCTCTTATAACCATCTCTTCTTCTTGGTCGAAGCAAAGGCACTACCTTGGGCGGATCTAGCCCAAAGGAATATAGATCGGCGTAAAAAAAGACAGTTCTGGTGCATGCAACTCGCAGTTGGTGAGACTGCTAGGTGGCAGCGACTAGTGAGGATGGAACTCGCGATGGTGGTGATAGGCGATGTCCTCTGCATTGCCTCTCTGGCTCTTTGCCCTTCTCACTTTTCGCGGTTGTGGCTGGAGCTTGGAGTGGAGAGGATGAAACCACAAGAGAGAGGAAGCAAGGAAGTCTTAGAAGTTGCAAACAATATTTGGTAGTCAACAATGGTGGAGCAGCGATGGCTGCGGTCAGGAACGAGAGATTAAGATGAGACAGAGGACAAAAGGAAGAGAGAGACGGAGAGAAAGAAAGGTAGAAACGAGAGATTGAGGTGAGAGAAAGGAGCAAAGGTAGGGTTCAGTGAAATGAGCTAGTGAATTGAGTAGGTGTAGCCTCACTCTAAACCCTCAAATCCCATCCTGAATCATAACACTACAAGAAAAGGCAGGATTTCCAACGGATTGTTACCAACGACTACAATTTCCATCGTAAACTAACGACTTACCGACGGAATCCTCAGTTGGAAAGCTTGAAAAGCAAAAGTCACAAGAATTACCGACGGAAAAGTCGTCGGTAACCTTACCGACGGCTTTTCCATCGGTAATTTCGTCGGTATCAATGGCGGGAAATGCGATTTTCTTGGTGCGTGTCTGTACCGACGAAATTTCCATCGTAAATGCCGATTACCTGTTACCGACAGATTTTCCGTCGGAAAATCAGATCTCAGTTAGCGATGAAATTTTCCGTCGGTAATCTTTTTTTGTATTAAGATCACAGTTACCGACGGAATTTTCGGACGGTAATCTTTTTTGAATTACCGACAGCAAAAGCCATCAGAAATCTTGGGAGGCCGTGGGAAAATTAGATCTCAGTTACCAACAGAATTTTTCGTCGGTAATCATTTTTTTGAATTAAGATCTTAGTTACCGACGGAATTTTCCGTCGGTAATCGTTTTTTTGAATTACCGACGGCAAAAGCAATCGAAAATCTTGGGAGGTCGTCGAAATTTAAATTAAAAGGGAAACAACCGTCCCTTCCTCCCTCACTTTATTTTCTTTCTTCTTCTCCCATCTCTCTCACTCAGACCACCATGCCTCCTTCCTCCGTCTGCAAACGGCCGCACCACCGCACACCGTTCCCTTCTCTCCCTTGCTCTCTCTACTCCCTGCTCTCTGTTCTTAGCTCAGGTCGGCCTCTTCCCCATTCACCACACCTCGCGAGCACCAACACTGCGCCCCCTGTTCTGCCACCTCCACGAGCAGCACCCCGTCAGCCACCGCCACCATCATCTCTGGTAGCCACCATTTGCTTGTAGGTAATTTTTGTGCATTATTTGTTTTTTATTTGTTTTTTATTTTTTTATTTTTTGTGTTTAAGGGCTGCCACCTCCGCCACTGCCATGAGCCACCTTCACCACTGCCACCGGCCACTCCCACATTGTAACGATTCTTTCATTATATGAATCGACCTTCACTTCTTTATATGAACCTAATATATGTTTCCCTTTTGATGCAGAACATAGCCATCAAAAGACAATGTTGAAAAATTATGGCCAAGTCATTCCCACCATGTGAATATGATTCTACATAATATGGTTCTTACTGGAAGTAACTTGCAGACCTTGGATCAAAAAGTCATGGATGCATAGAGCCCTATTCACTCCAAATGTTGATTAAATAAAAAAATGTAATATTTAAAACAAAAAAGAATTAATAATTTATAATTAAAATAAAAAAATTAAATAAAAAAATTAATAATTAAAAAAAACTTTTCCGACGGCTTTGGCCGTCGGTAACGTTTCCAACGGATTTGTCCATCGGTAACTTTTTCGACGGATCCGGCCTGTCCGTCGGAAACTGTTTCCTACGTGCCTAGTACCAACGGAACTTGGTCCGTCAGAAACGCGCTTTTTCGACGGATTTTTTGCGTTTCCGACGGCTTTTGGCCGTCGGTAATCGGGCTTTTTTTGTAGTGTAAATCGGTCGGATATGGTCATGGATGAAAAGAAATTACGCAACCTGCACCCGCCCGCATGAAGCCATATTAATCCGAGCCTCTCACCCGACGATCCGAGGACCCGACACAACCCAACCCACCCATTCACTTGTTTTTTTGTTCGGTTTAGGCCCGATTTTTTGTGCAGCCCTACTTTGTTTGATAGTTACTATCTACGGTTTCTAAACCAAAGACCACAACCACATACCTAAACCATAACAACACCTATGTCAAAAGTAAAATATCAGTAACAGTACCATATTACCGTATAAGTGGGCGGCCCCGTTGCTACCGCACGTGTACCCGTTGCACTCGTCATCCTCCTGCAAAATTTCAAAAGTAAAACCCAAAAAGAGGAAAACCTTTTCACAAAGAAAACAAACAAACCAAAAAATATGAATTAAAACCATCCCTCTTGGAGGCAAGTGGCATACATACACTCACATAATAGAGAACTTGAGAGGAATAGAATACTGAGTTTAAAACTTTATTGAATATACTTCATACACACAATACATTGAAGACTCTCTATTTATAATAGAGCCTTTACACAAATCAGTTATACTAACAACTAACTACTATTACCAACTAACTAACTATATGACTTACAATACAATAGCCCCCCTAATTCATACTAGTTAGAGACATTATTCCCAGTTTACTCCTTAGTTCCTGAAAGACTAAAATACCATTTTGATCCTTAACTTATTTTTTAGATTCAGTTTGGTCCCTTAACTTTTCAAATGTTCAATTTGGTCCCTTAACTTATTTTTTAGATTCAGTTTTGTCACTTAACTTTAAAAGGTTCAATTTGGTCCCTTAATGTGTGATTGTTGACCTAAGTTAGTCCTCTCCATCAATGAGTCAGTAACGATGTTAACTTTTTGAGGATCGGGTTGAAACTAGCTAACAATTTAAAGGACCAGTTTGAATCTCATTAACAATTAAAAGAACCAATTTGAAACAAATTAACAATTTAAAGGACCAATTTGAAACTCATTTAAAACATAAGGGACCAAATTGAAACTCATTTAACACTGTTACTGATTTTATTGACAGAGAGGACAAACTTGGGTGAATGAAAACAAATTAAGGGACCAAATTGAACATTTTAAAAGTTAAGGGACCAAACTGAATCTGAAAAATAAGTTAAGGGACCAAAATTGTATTTTTAGCCTTCCTGAAACTTGGCACACTTCAATGGTTTGGTTAGAATATCAGCAACCTGCTCCTCGTTCTGCAAAATTCTAACTCAAGTCACTTCTTATTTACCTGATCACGCAGAAAATGAAATCTTGTCTCTATATGCTTGCTTCTACCATATGCAACAGGGTGCTTAGCCAAATCAATTGCTGACTTATTATCAATCAACAATTTTATTGGCTTAGAACCTTTCAATTTCAGTTCCTCCATTAAAGTTTCCAGCCACAATGCTTGGCAGGCTCCTAAAGATACAGAAATGTATTCTGCTTCACATGATGATAATGCAACCACACTTTGCTTTTTAGAACACCAAGAGATTGGTGCTTTGCCAAACATAAAAGCATATCCACCTGTGCTCTTTCGATCATCCTTGTCCCCACACCAGTCAGAATCACAATAGCCATATATCTCTGCCTCTGCATTGTTCAGGTCACCAGGAAACAGTATGCCAAAGTCTAGTGTTCCTTTGACATGCCATAAGATGATAAACTCTAGGTTTCTCCATAAATCTGCTTACCAGACCAACACTGAAAGACAAATCAGGTCTGGTGTTGCATAAGTATCTCAATGAACCAATGATCTGCTTGTATAAAGTTGTATCAACCTCCTGATCAACTCCTTCCTTTCCCAGATTAAGACTTGCCTCAGCTCGAACACTTACTGCATTACATTCTAACATATTGAAACTTTTCAAAGTATCTGTTGCATATTTCTTTTGATGCATAAAGACACCATTTCTGGTTTTCACAAATTCCATTCCAAGGAAGTATGATAGCACCCCCAAGTCTGACATCTCAAACTCTTGCATTATTCTTGCTTTAAACTCAGCTATTTCACCTTTATTGCTGCTAGTCACCAATAGGTCATCCACATAGAGGCATAAAATTAACCAATCTGCATTTGTAGTGCTTCTAACATACACTCCATGTTCAGAACTACATTTCACAAATTTCTGCTGCATAAGGAAGCTATTAGTCCTCTTGTTCCATGCTCTTGCATATAGGGCCTTCTTCAATCTATACACTTTATCTTCATGACCACTCACCTCAAAACTAGATGGTTGGCATACATAGACCTCCTCCTCCTCCAATGGACCATTCAAAAAGGCTGACTTGACATCCAATTGGTACAATGGCCATTTTTTGTAACTAGCAATTTCAACCGCAAGCCTGATTGTCTCCATCCTTGGAACTGGATCAAAAAGTGGTCTAGGCCAAGCTTTTGTAGAAAGTCCTTTGCTACTAATCTGGCCTTATCCTTGACCACCTCACCATTGGGCTTCACTTTGGTCTTGTATAGCCATTTCACATCAATATGTCTCTTTTGGTGTGGCAAAGAAACCAATTCCTATGTCTGGTTTTTCTCTATTGACTTGAGCTCCTCCTTCATTGCAGCATACCAATTTGGATCTTGCATGGCATGCTCAAAATTCACAGGTTCTGCCTCAGCAAACAAGGCAAAGTGAACCAGGTCTCCTTCTGTACTATCTGTTGTATCAGGGAAGCCTTCATTGTCACTGAGCCTTGGTGGAAACTGTCTCTCCCTTTGTGATCTTCTAGGCTAAGTTGTAGGGACAATACTATCTTCTCCTTCTTGTTCAACATCAAGGTTCATCATCACATTCCTTCTGTGGCTGCTGTCAGTACTTGTGTCCTAGCTCCAACTCTTGGTGTCATCTACCAAACATCTCTACTGATAACAATCCTGTTCATTCTTGGATCATAGAGTTTGTATGCACCAGTTGGGTGGTACCCGAGTAGCACCATTTGTTATTCTCTATTTGTAACACCCCCTTAAGAATTACCTCGTGAACACATGCGAAAATAAATTAAAAAGAAATTTGTTGGTGTCTTTCGGAAAATAATGCTTGTAATTTTGTATAAGTCTGAAAATGGGAGTAAATTTTTTTCTTCTATAAAATACTTTGAAAATTTGCCACACATACTACAGTGGTAACACTATATAATACTCATCAACACATAGAAATTGATTATATTCAAAATTTAATCTTTCACAGCGTACAAGTTTTTCCTGAAAGTATTTCATAATTCACAACTGAATTCCAAACCATATAAAGGTTTTCAAATTCACATATATCGATTTTCTCAAAAACACCCAATACAAAGAAAAATCCTAAGCTGGTCACACTACAAGATATCTACTGGAAAGACCTCCATGGTCCCTACCACTATTACAGATCTCTTCACGGATTGGGACTAAACTCCTCAAGCGAACTGGAACTCCTCTGCACCATCTACTCTTATGTACCAAGGTACAACAGTAAAACTAGAAAAAAAGATATATCGCAAAGGTGAAATACCAATATATGAGTTTTGATAAGATAACCGCATGTGCGACACACAAAACAGCATATACAAGACATTCACAATATATAGAGAATTATCCAAACAAACATAATAATTTGTCAAAGGGATTCATACCCGACAGTCATCGCGCTTTTATAAAAATGCATGACACTTCAATATCCAGGCTCTAATTTGATACATAATCTCTGGAGATCCCAACTTCCATTCAATAACATCAATTGTTTTGTCCGTCAAGGTTCCGAGTTCCAACTATTTAAGTAAGTAACTCTTTAGAACGCGAGCTCTAACCATCATCGTAACATAATTTATATAAACTCCAATGATAGTAGTAACATAAATCGGCCTATAAAATATCACTAATATCCGAGCTCCAGAAATAGTCGTAGCATAGCCCAGCCTTTCATAGACCCACTTTCCAATACACCAAAGGAAAATGGTTATCGCGATAAATGGAAATATAGTCCATAAAGATACATTGGCCAACACACCAGGACTCAATGATCTATAATTTAACACATGGCACGTCTGCCAAATAATGCATGAGAAAAACTTATATTCTCATCTCGTTTTCTTTTTGTGACAATCTTCCCTTGTCGAAGCTCAAAGGCTCACGACCATGCTTAATTTAATATTAAGACTTTTCCACTTTAAACAAACACAGGACACACTAGTCCAAGTGTTTTAAACTCAACACAGGACACACAGTCCGAGTGCTCAATCGCAAAGCCCTAAACTGATGCACTAGTCTTAGGCTCGCGGATATGGGATACAACATTCACCATATCAATTATAGGACACACAGTCCACTAGAATTCCGACGTCTCGGTTACTAGGTTCACTTTTCTTCTTTAAAACATTTCGCTCAGTGATACAACAAATAAAAAACCAAACCTCCGAAAACTTATCCAAGTTTAACGGAATTATTTTCACTAAATAAAACTCCTTTATAGAAATTCTTTTCCATTAAAATCGTTTATAAAACGTTAAATCGCAGATAAATTCCTTTTTCCCCCAATTACTTCATTCTTGAAAATTGTTCTCATAAAACATCAACTCTTTAAAAGTCCTTTCTAAATAGATTCATAATAAAAATAAAACCGTTTTCTCAATATTTTGCCATAAAAATCCTTTTATAACTCAAAATGACTTTTCTATTGTAAATAATTATTCCGACGTCAATATTACATTATTTTAGTAACTTAATTACTTTAAATAACATTTTAGATTATTATTGAATTTATTTTGGGAAAAGCTAAGGCCTATGGATTTTTTTCACAGTTCCACCCTTACTATTACTCAAATTTCCACAATTTAATACTTTGGTTAAATATTTAAGCTTATCAAGCTTTTATCCTCAAATTAAATTGAACACTGACCACTGTCAGGTTTCTCAATCCATCACTCAATAGCAGATAAATTCACTACAACACAGTATAGCATACATCACAATTATTGCATGCATCACAGATTATAACTTTAAAATAAAATTATAACCACAAAATTAAATAACTCACATCAAAACACATCAACAAATTAAATAGTAATTAATTTAAATCCATAGAAAAAAACAGCAGATAAATTACAGACAACACTAAGATAGCATATGGCTATCTTAAACTCCTCAGGTAAACTCCCTTTATCTCTTGAAGATTTCAAGTCTCGTTCTCGAAGTGTTTTCCGATTCAATTCCGGTTTCCTCCGCACAGCTCAGAACAATCAAACACAATTTGCTCCTTCACAACAAATCAAAATAAAAAATTAACAAAATCAAAAACACTCATCTAGTTCCTATGAACTAGGGTTCGGCCTTCACTAATTACTTAGGCTAGGGATGTTAAAATTTTACAAACTCTTGGATTAATGATCCTTAAGCATGATAAAGACATAATCAATGATCATTTGTCAAAGATTTGAATCAAAACTCATCTAACCAACAAGGTTAGGGTTTCGGCCCTTATGAATAAGATAGGCTAGAATTTGATTTGGTTTTCTAATTTTTTGTTTTCAATAATCGTAAGGATTAAAGAGATGAAATAAAGTATCATTTAACAAAAATTGAAGCGAAACCCATTTATACCAAAAACCTAGGGTTTCGGCCATCAATGAAGAAACAAGGAGGAAATTTATTTTGGGTTCATGCTTCTATATGATCAATATATGCATCATGATGAGTTCATAGCAATTGGTTTCAAATCAAATGGATTTTTTTACAATTTTCTAGAGATTTTTGAAGAAAGCTTCATGAAAATGGAAGATTATGATTCATGGCTTAAACAAACAAAAAGATTGAAGAAGAAGACATGATTGATCATGGAGAGAAGAGATTGCCTCTTGAAGCTTGAAGAAATTGATAGAAAAGATGATTTTCTTCACAAAATCAACTTAAGTGTTCATGAGTTTTTTGAGAGAAAAGTGTGATGATGAAGCTTTTGAGCTGTTTTGGTAATTTGGGCACATCTCCCAATCTACTTATCCGTTTTTTATGATCTTTAGCTCGTTGGAAAGAAATGTTGAAGAGGAACAACTTTCATGTAAAAAAATTTCTGAGTTTCAGAACAGAAGAGGGATCGAACCTTGGTCCTGCAAACCAAATCCATGTTACTATACCGCTGGGCCACATTGCCTATACTATTGTGTAGTATAATGCTATATGATGTAGTATGGGAGGTTGGGACTTGAGGTTCAGGAAACTTGGGGTAAAGGGATGATCATGTATATGACATGAGTGTCATGTGGCATACATTGATTTGGTTTTTTGTCAAGAAATGGAAGCAATATTTAGAGATGATGGTGAGTGTTTTGAGATATGAGTCACCCAAACAGAACGTAGAAACAAGAAATGCGTGTGAAAATATATCCATTTGTTTAGCAAAGAACAAGTTAAAGGATGCAGGTGGTGATGATTTCTCCCCGAGGAGATGCAATATTTAAAATCTCTTCCTCAGTCAAGCAAGTTAAGCCCCATCATTACATTTTTACCTTACAAGACTAACATTTTCATGCTTGTCAGACACGCCTGTGTGACTTAGTGAGACTTTTGAGTGCATTGGGTTTTGGTCAGTGTTAATAAACTCTAACAGGACGGTCGGACAGTTCGACCGGGAACCGGACCCATGGTCGGTCCAGTCATCATATCAGACCACTTGAGCCATCAAACAAGCGCTGACGATCGGTTAAACCGGTTCGATCAAATCGTCTGAGTTGACTGCAAACATGCGTTGATCGGCTTGCACGCTTCCTGAAGACGGGCGCATTCCTTCCTCTAAGCCACACACACGCACGTCCACTGCGCAGCAAATTCGGATTTGAAATTTCCAAAAGAAGTCATAGTGAGGGATCGAACCTTGGCCCTACAAGTCAAATCCATGTTACTATACTGCTGGGCCACATTGCATATACTATTGTGTAATATAATGTTATATGATGTAGTATGGGAGGTTGAGACTTGTGGTTCAGGAAACTTGGGGTAAAGGGATGATCATGTATACGACATGAGTGTCATGTGGCGTGCATTGATTTGGTTTTTTGTCAAGAAATGGAAGCAATATTTAGAGATGATAGTGAGTGTTTTGAATATGAGTCACCCAAACAGAACGCAGAAACAAGAAATGCGTGATAAAATATATCTGTCTAACAAGAAAAGAACAAGTTACAGGAAACAGATGGTGTTGATGTCTCCTAAGGAGATGCAATATTTAACAATCTCTTCCTCAGTCAAACAAATTAAGCCCTATCATTACGTTACCTTGCAAGACCAACATTTTCATTCTTATCAGACACGCCTGTGTGACTCAGTGTGTCTTTTGAGTAGCATGGGTTTTGGTCAGTGATATTAAACTTGGAACTGCCGGTCGGATAGGTTCGACCGAGAACCAGACCCATGGTCGGTCCGTTCATCATATCAAACCGCTTGAGCCATCAAATCGGGCCTGATGTCATCGATTCACGGTCGAACCGGTATAAATCGACTGAACCGGCCCGGTCAAATCGTCCGAGTTGACTACAAACCAGTGTTGATCGCTTGGCACGCTTCCAGAAGACTGAACCGGCCCAGACAACCCGTCCGAGTTGACTACAAACCTACGTTATCGCCTGGCACGCTTCCCGAAGATGTGCTCGTTCCTTCCTCCAAGCCACACGCATGCATGTCCACTGCACAACCTGCTAGCCAAATCCATGTTACTATACCGCTGGGCCACATTGAGTACAATATTGTGTAGTATAATGTTATATGATGTAGTATGGGAGGTTGAGACTTGAGGTTCAGGAAACTTGGGGTAAAGGGATGATCATGTATATGACATTAGTGTCATGTGGCGTGCATTGATTTGGTTTTTTGTCAAGAAATGGAATCAATCTAAAGAGATGATGGTGATTGTTTTGAGATATGGGTCACCCAAACAAAACGCAGAAACAAGAAATGCGTGTGAAAATATATCCGTTTAAAAAGCAAGGAACAAGTTAAAGGAAACAGATGGTGTTGATGTCTCCTGAGGAGAAGTAATATTTAACAATCTCTACCTCTCTTAAACAAGTTAAGTCCCATCATTACGTTTTTACCTTTCAAGACCAACATTTTCTTGCTTATCAGACATGCTTGTGTGACTTTGTGTGACTTTTGAGTGGCATGGGTTTTGGTCAGTGTTACTAAACTCGGACCGGTCGATCAGACTGGTTCAATAGGAACCAAACTCATGGCCGGTCCGTTAATCATATCAGACTGCTTGAGCCATTAAACAGGGGTTGGCGTCATCGAACCGCTGTCGAACCGATATAAATCGACTGAACTGGCCTGGTCAAGCCGTCCGAGTCAACAGCAAACCTGCTCTGATCGCCTGGCATGCTTCCCGAAGACTGAACCGGCCCAGCCAACCCGTCCGAGTTGACTGCAAACCTGCACTGATCGCCTGGCACGCTTCCCGAAGACGTGCGCGTTCCTTCCTCCAAGCCACACACGCGCACGTCCACTTCGCAGCAAATTCGGATTTGCAATTTCCTAAGGAAGTCACAGTGAGGGATCGAACCTTGGTCCTGCAAGCCAACTCCATGTTGCTACATCGCTGGGCCACATTGCGTATACTATTATGTGGTATAATATTATGTGATGTAGTATAGGAGCTTGAGACTTGAGGTTTAGGAAACTTGGGGTAAAGGTATGATTATGTATATAACATGAGTGTCATGTGGCGTGCATTGATTTGGTTTTTTGTCAAGAAATGGAAGCAATCTTGAGAGATGATGGTAAGTGTTTTGAGATATAGGTCACCCAAACAGAAAGCAGAAACAAGAAATGGTGTGAAAATATATCCGTTTAACAAGCAAGGAACAAGTTAAAGGAAACAGATGGTGTTGATGTCTCCTGAGGAGATGCAATATCTAACAATCCCTTCCTCAGTCAAACACGTTAAGCCCCAACATTACGTTTTTACCTTGGAAGACCAACATTTTCATGCTTATCAGACACGCCTGTGTGACTCAGTGTGACTTTTGGGTAGCATGGGTTTTGGTCAGTGTTATTAAACTCAGATCAGCCGGTCGGACAAATTCGACCGAGAATCGAATCCATGGCCGGTCCAGTCATCATATCAGATCGCTTGAGCCAACAAATCGAGGTTGATGTCAACGAACCGCGGTCGAACCGGCATAAATCGATTGAACGAGCCCGGTCAAACCATCTGAGTTGATTACAAACCTCCGCTGATCGCTTGGCACGCTTCCAGAAGAAAAAACTAGCCCGGCCAACCTGTCCAAGTTGACTACAAACCTGCATTGATCACCTAGCACGCTTCCTGAAGACGCGTATGTTCCTTCCGCCAAGCAACACACGCTGACGTCCACTGCATAGCAAATTCGAATTTGCAATTTCCAAAAGAAGTCAAAGTGAGGGTTCGAGCCTTGGTCCTGCAAGCCAAATCCATGTAACTATACCGCTGGGCCATATTGCGTATACTATTGTGTAGTGTAATGTTATATGATATAGTATAGGAGGCTGAGACTTGAGGTTTAGGAAACTTGGGGTAAAGGGATGATCATGTATATGACATGAGTGTCATGTGACGTGCATTGAGTTGGTTTTTTGTCAAGAAATGGAAGCAATCTTGAGAGATGATGGTGAGTGTTTTGAGATATAGGTCACCCAAAAAGAACGCAGAAATAATAAATCCATGTGAAAATATATCTGTTAACAAGCAAGGAACAAGTTAAAGGAAACAGATGGTGTTGATGTCTCTTGAGGAGATGCAATATTTAACAATCTCTTCCTCAGTCAAGCAAGTTATGCCCCATCATTACGTTTTACCTTGTAAGACCAACATTTTCATGCTTATCAGACACATCTGTGTGACTCAGTGTTGCTTTTGAGTCGTGGGTTTTTGTCAGTGTTATTAAACTCGGACCGGTCGGTCAGACCAGTTCGATCAGGAACCGGACCTACAATTGGTTCGGTCACTATATCAGACCGCTTATGCTATCAAATCGGGACCAAAGATAACGAACCGCGATCGAACCGGTATAAATCGACTGAACTGGCCAGGTCAAACCTTCCAAGTTGACTTTAAACCGGCACTGATCGCTTGGAATGCTTCCCGAAGACTAAACCGGTCCAGCCAATCCTTCTGAGTTGACTGCAAACCTGTGCTGATCGCCTGACACGCTTCCCGAAGACGTGCGCTTTCCTTCCTCAAAGCCACTCACGCGCACGTCCACTGCACAGTAAATTCAGATTTGCAATTTCCAAAAGAAGTCATAGTGAGGGATCGAACCTTGGTCCTGCAAGCCAAATCCATGTTACTATCCCACTGGGCCCCATTGCATATACTATTGTGTAGTATAATGTTATATGATGTAGTATGGGAGACTGAGACTTGAGGTTTAGGAAACTTGGGGTAAAGGGATGATCATGTATATGACATGAGTGTCATGTGACGTGCATTGAGTTCGTTTCTTGTCAAGAAATGGAAACAATCTTGAGAGATGATGGTGAGTGTTTTGAGATATAGGTCATCCAAAAAGAACGCAGAAACAATAAATGCGTGTGAAAATATATCTGTTAACAAGCAAGGAACAAGTTAAAGGAAACAGATGGCATTGATGTCTCCTGAGGAGATGCAATATTTAACAATCTCTTCCTCAGTCAAGCAAGTTATGCCCCATCATTCCGTTTTACCTTGTAAGAACAACATTTTCATGCTTATTAGACATGCCTGTGTGACTCAGTGTTGATTTTGAGTCGCCCGGGATTTGGTCAGTGTTATTAAACTCGGACCGACCGGTCGGACCGGTTTGACCGAAAACCGGACCCATGGCCGATTCGGTCATCATATCAAACCGCTTATGCCATCAAACCGGGGCTGACGTCACTGAACCGCGGTCGAACCGGCATAAATCGACTGAACCGGCCCGGTCAAAACCGTCTGAGTTGACTGCAAACCTGCACTGATCGCTTGTCACGCTTCCCGAAGACTAAACTAGCCCGGCCAACCCATCTGAGTTGACTGTAAACCTGCATTGATTGCCTGGCACACTTCCCGAAGACGTGCGCTTTCCTTCCTCGAAGCCACACATGAGCACGTCCACTGCACAGTAAATTCGGATTTGCAATTTCCAAAAGAAGTCATAGTGAGGGATCGAACCTTGGTCCTACAAGCCGACTCATGTTACTATACCGCTGGGCCATATTGTGTATACGACATGAGTATCATGTGGTGTAACGCCCTTTGTTATATTAGTAACCCAAATTAATTTTCTATGAAAACCTTTAAATCATTTAAATTAAATAGTCGCGTCATAAAATTTTTCACAATAAATTTAAGTCTGAAAGTATGTCGTATATTCAAAATAATAAAATAAAGTAATAGTGCTAAATATACCATATATCCAAAATGACTAACGCCTCATAAATATTAATTATTAAAAATTACATAAGTCTTTAACAATTGTTTTTGCCTCAAGACACGGGCATCTAATAAACCCAAAAGAAATAAATAAATAAATAAAAATAAACTCGAGCTAATATCTTCAAGACTTTAACAAGACGTTGCATCATCTATCTCGACACCTATAAACTCTGAAAGACAACACCACTAATGAGATTTATAATCCCAGTAAGTAAACACAGTTCTAAAAGGTTTTCGAAAAGATGTTGCTTTCAGCCGGCGCGGTAACCGGAAAAACAACAATGATAATCCGTCATTTCCAAAATAATATAACTCAAAATATTTTATATAAATTAAGGATAATCAATACAATCTCACAAATTTCATGCACAAGTCATAACATCATCAATAGATATAATCCATCACTAAAGTACGTATAACATAAATAAAGTCATACAAATGACATCTCTCGTATCCAAATAATCTCAATTTATCATCCAAGTCTCTTTTATTTAATTACCCAATTTTAGTCTATGAGTTCATGACAAATGCAATGGCGTCCCACTGCCTTCCCCTTCCCAGAAGGAGGTATCTATCTTCCCCTCTAACGAGGAGGTATCTGTCATCCCCTCTAACGAGGAGGTATCTATCATCCCCTTCCCAGAAGGAGGTATTTGTCTTCCCCTCTAACGAGGAGGTATTTGTCATCCCCTTGTCATCCCCTTCCCAGAAGGAGGTATCTGTCATCCCCTCTATCGAGGAGGTATCTGTCATCCCCTTCCCAGAAAGAGGTATCTGAACAATCACAAATAACGATCCAAATCATATTTTGGGCTATGTCATGACCCCAGAACATGACATATGACCTCATGCATCAATCTCAATGATATAACTCATATCAAAACAATTCATAGGCTTTCCAAAATAACATCAATACATAACACCATGTAACATGCATTATTATTCATAAAGTCCATATCAAAACAACTCTAAGGCATCACATATCACAAAAAGCATATCAAATAATAATATCACTCAACATGTGAATATTCAATCTCATAATAATTAATCACCAATAAAACATCATTTTTATTTTGAAGACAAAACCCCAAATAATTACTCTTAATTTTATAATCAAATCCTTTAAAATCTACACCATGGAAGTTTAAGAAAAGAATGTTTACTTACTTCTCGTTGACACTTGGTAAAATCAACATTATTGATGTGTCACCCTAGCCTTGTACGTGAATCATGTACATGGAAATTGTTTCATTCATTCATTCATATCAATTAATAGACTTGTGGGACCCTTGATATATGTTTTTTTCTTTTTCTTTTTCTAATTATCTATTTATTCTAAGAATTCCTATGGAATTCACGTTAATAGCTGCACTTGGTGCATTTGGCTTATTGCCAAATTTTACAAATAAGAACTATTATTGGCCCCACTTACTAAACAATTCTAATAAATTCTTGTACTAACAATTTTCTACACTAAAACTTGTAACAACTTAATATTTTTATTAAAAGACTATATTAAAAATTTAGGATGTTACATGTAGCGTGCATTGATTTGGTTTTTTTGTCAAGAAATGCAAGCAATCTTGAGAGATGATGGTAAGTGTTTTGAGATACGGGTCAACCAAACAGAACGCAGAAACAAGAAATGCGTATATTATTGTGTAGTATAATGTTATATGATGTAGTATGGGAGGTTGAACTTGAGGTTCAGGAAACTTGGGGTAAAGGGATGATCATGTATATGACATGAGTGTCATGCGGCGTACATTGATCATCAAAAATAATTTTTCAGCACAACAAAAATCTCAGGTAAGTTCAACCACAATCAATATTAATCAAAATCAACAGCATAAAATAAGTCTTGTACACTAGAGAACAATTAATTAGGAAGTAGAGGTAAATAACACACACAAATAAAGCAATCAAGCACTAGTCAACTTCAAGGTTTCTCACACACAACAAATTAAAAAAAATAAAAATCTTTTTCTTACTAACAAAACTCATACGCTTGCATGTTCGTCGCCATAAATCTGTACGCCACCAATCAAATATTGGGTTCGCCAGGTCCAACATCTAAAAGAATAGTATGCAGTCTTTATAACTCTAACATCAGTCCTATGCGCCCATGTTTGATTTTAGAAAAAGCCTTACCACCACAGTCCAATTTAGGATTGAACTGCTTTGAAACCATAAATGTAATTCCCTTCATTACATTAGTAGCCCAAATTAATTTTTTCCTTCGTTACATTAGTAGCCCAAATTAATTCTTTTATAAAAAACCTTTAAAACATTTAAATTAAATAATCAAGTCATAAAATTTTTCACATAAAATTAAGTCTGAAAGTATCACGAATATTCAAAATAATTAAATAAAGTAATAGTGCTAAATAAACCATTGTATCCTAATATAATAAAGCCTTATAAATATTAATTAATAAAAACCACATAATTTTTATACAGTTGTTTTTGCCTCAAAACACGGGCGTCTAATAAACCAACAGAAATAAAAAAAAATAAACTAGAACTAATAACTTCAAGACTTTCTCAAGCCGCTGCATCATCTATGTCATCACTTGTAAACTCTTAAAAACAACACCACTAATGAGATTTATAATCCCAGTAAGTAAACACAGTGCTAAAAGGTTTTCGAAAAGATGTTGCTTTCAGCCGGCGCGGTAACCGGAAAAACAACCATGGTAATCCGTCATTTTCAAAAATAATATAGTCTCAAAGTATTTCAAATAATAACATAAATAATCCACAGCACATACAATAATATCAACAAAACAAACATGTTAGTGCAATGACATCTCATTGCTTTCTCTTCATAGGAGTCCCTTTGTCATTGCCGCATTAGGCCAATCTGTCATCGCTATTGTTAGGCTCTTTGCCATGTCTACGAAGGAAGTATCCACAACCTTGCAATGTCCAACATTGCCTTTTCCATGTAGGAGGCCCTTTGCCATCGCCTCACATTAGGCCAATATGTCATCGCTACGAGTTTGACCCTTTGCCTTCTCCTTGAGGGAGGCCCTTTGTCATTGCCTCGTATTAGGCCAATCTGCCATCGCCACGAGTCAGACCCTTTACCATCTCCTCGAAGGAGGTATCTCAGACGATTATCTTTCCCCAAGGGAGATAACCAAACACACGCATATTACTAAACAGTCATTCCAAAATAACCTCAATACATAACGTCATGTCATATGCATTAATATTCATCAAGTTCATATCAAAACAACACTAAGGCATCAGATATCACAAAAGACACACTAAATAATAATAATAATAATAATAATAATATCACCAACTGTATAAATATTCAGTGTCGTAATAATTAATCACCAATAAAACATCAATTTCATTTTAAAGACAAAACCTCAAATAATTACTCTTTAATTTCACACTCAAATCCTTTAAAATCTATATACCATGGAAGTTTAAAGAAATGGTGTTTACTTCTTTATCGTAGATCTCAAAAAAAATTCAAATATTGACTAAAACGAATACTAGTGTTTCACTGAAAATCTACTTCCCTTCACTTATGTTCTTGGATCTATGTAGTGTAAAGTTGTTGCTCTTCTCTTTATCTTTTTTGGCTAAAATACCATTTTGGTCCCTTAACTTATTTTTTAGATTCAGTTTGGTCCCTTAACTTTTAAAATGTTCAATTTGGTCCCTTAACTTATTTTTTAGATTCAGTTTGGTCGCTTAACTTTTAAAAGATTCAATTTAGTCCCTTAATTTGTATCTGTTGACCTAAGTTAGTTAGTCATATTCGTCAATGAGTCAGTAATAATATTAATTTTTTGAGGACCAGGTTGAAATTCGCCAACAATTTAAGGGACCAAATTGAAATTCATTTAACAATGTTACTAACTTTATTGATGAGAGATTACTAACTTGGGTCAATAGAGACAAATTAAGGGATCAAATTGAACCTTTTAAAAGTTAAGGGACCAAATTGAATCTAAAAAATAAGTTAAGGGACCAAATTGAATATTTTAAAAGTTAAGGGACCAAATTGAATCTAAAAAATAAGTTAAGGGACCAAAATGGTATTTTCGCCATCTTTTTTCTACTGTCTTGCGGTGCTAGACACCAAAGAGCTCAGGTTTCTCTCTATTCTTTTTGTTAAAAAAGAAAACCACCCTAACTGTACGTGATTTATTCCTACCATGTTGCCATGGGCTAAAAGCCTTACAATGTGCCCACCCCACTTGATTTCTATTATTTTTTATTTTTTATTTTATTTTATTTTTAAAGAAAGAAAAAGAGCTAACTAAGAATTGGCAAATGCCACAGTCCCAACTAAATAGCAACGTGGGCCAATGCCTTGTCTATTTTTTTATTATCTTTTTTAACTTTTTTTTTTATATATTAACTTTGTATTCTTTTAATTACTAATCAACTCTAATAAACTAATCCTTTTCTACACCAAACCTCCTAATAGCTTAATCTTTTATTAAAATGACATTATTGAAATGTTAAGATGTTACAGACGTCACCGAACCGCAGTCGAACCGGTATAAATCGACTAAACCGGCCCGGTCAAACCGTCTGAGTTGACTGCAAACCTGCGCTGATCACTTGGCACGCTTCCCGATGACTAATTCGACCCCAGCCAACCCGTCTAAGCTAACTGCAAACCTACAGCGATCGCCTGGCAGGCTTCCCGAAGACGCGTGTGTTCCTTCCACCAAGTCACACACGCGCACGTCCGCTGCACAATAAACTCGGATTTGCAATTTCCAAAAGAAGTCATAGTGAGGGATCGAACCTTGCTTCTGCAAGCCGACTCCATGTTACTATACCGCTGGGCCACATTGCATATACTATTGTGTAATATAATGTTATGTGATGTAGGATGGGAGGTTGAGACTTGAGGTTCACAAAACTTAGGGTAAAGGTATGATCATGTATATGACATGAGTGTCATGTGGCGTGCATTGATTCGGTTTTTTGTCAAGAAATGGAAGCAATCTTGAGAGATGATGGTGAGTGTTTTGAGATATGGGTCACCCAAACAGAACACAGAAACAAGAAATGCATGTGAAAATATATCCGTTTAATAAGCAAGGAACATGTTAAAGGAAACATATGGTGTTGATGTCTCCTAAGGAGATGCAATATTTAACAATCTCTTCCTCAATCAAATAATTTAAGCCGTATCATTACCTTTTTACCTTACCAGACCAACATTTTCATGCTTATCAGACATGCCTGTATGACTCAATATGTCTTTTGAAAGGCATGGGTTTTGGTCTGTGTTATTAAACTCTGTAACAGCCTGTTTTTAATTACGCTTTATTACCGGTAAAAATATATTTAAATAGATTTTTATCTGAGACCAAGAAAATGATTTTGGATAAAACAAAATCATATTCATACTCTATCTTATGGTAGAGGGTTACGATAAAATTTTGGGTTTAAAATTCAGACGGAAACCGGTCTGTGTTTTTACTGACAGTAAGATTTTACTGATCAGAAAACCTAATTTTGACTCGTGAACGAAACGGTTTAGGTTTAACTCATATTTTCAACGACTTTGGTTATTTTGAAAATTTTCGATCGGAAATGAAATATTATATTTTATTTTTATTCGGGCATAAAACCTAAATCGAGTAAACGACAGAGCTGAATATGGGATTTCCGGAACTTGCTAATGGATGGAGGCAATGAGTCGTGGATGACTCGGGGGGGGTGTGAGTCATGGTGTGACACACCATGTAATAAATGATGTTAAGGTGTGAAAAGACTAAAATGCCCTTTACCTAACCTATTTGAGTTAGTTAACCATGGTTAAGGCAAGTCATGTACAAATTGGCTTCTTTTTCCTATTTTGTGGTGCAAAATCAGCCACACCATTCCATCACCCTCCACCACACATTTTAACCTTACCATGATTACTATTAACCATAGTTAAATTATTATATTATTTTCTAACTTAACCTATGTTAAGTAAACTCAACTATGGTTCATTTTAACCAATTAAACAAAACCATTTCACTCCCTCACTCTCTCATTTGCGCAGCCAAGCCTCCTCCCCACACTTAGCACATTTCATTTTTCTCTCCTAAGCTTTTACTCACAAAAACACAAAGAAACCCATTTGTGTTCTTGACAAGCTCTTCATTGTTCTTCAAGTTCCTTATCAAACTTCTTCATTCTAAGGTGAGGAACCTATTTCTAATCATCTTAGCTTCATTAATCATCCATCAATATTCATGTTCATCAAGTTTTTCACCTATTTCAATTTCTAGATCTCGATTTTCAAATAATTCTAGAAAATTGTAGAAAAATCATTTTAATGTGAAATCAATTTCTATGATCTTTATATGACTTTTACTATGACAATCTAAGAGCATGGAAGCAAAAGAATTTTCCTCCCCATTCTTCTACTCTTGGCCGAAACTAGGTTTTTGTAGGCAAAGGAAGTTTTGTTCAATTTTTAAAATATGACACTTGATCTTAACTCTATAATACCTTTAGTTGTTATATCTAGAAGCTTGAAATCAAAAGAAACTCCTAGCCCTATTTTCTAGCCTTGGCCAAATCTATGATCATGTGGGCAAAATAAGATTTCTTCAACCTTTAATTAGATAATGATTTGTATCAACTATTTAAAGTGTGTAGGTTCTAAATCCAAGAGTTTGTGAGTAAAAGGAATTTCTAGCCTATTTTAACCCTTATGGCCGAAACCCTAACTAAAGTGGTTAGAGGATTTTGTTTCATTTTTTTAACTTGTAACAATTTATCTATGCTAATTAGGACTATAGTAACTAGGATCCAAAAGATGGAGTTGAGAAAATAACCTTAGCCTATTTTTGATATCATGGCCGAATCTAACATAAAATGGACATAGATGAGTTTTGTTTGATTAATTGTTGTTGTGTTGTGTTGGTTGAAGGTTAACGGATAATCGTGGTCTAATAACGAGGATCGGAAAGTTCAGGAAATCTGGTGATAAGTCAGGTGGGGGAAAGAATCAACCTAACGTCGGAATGTATAAGTAGTATATTTTATAATAATGGTGTAGGGCAACTTAAACCCTACTAGTGGTCGAGTAATCGACAAGACCAAAATCGCATTGGAAACCTTTTCCGTAATACCAATGATGATTTGGGGATTGTAGGTTTATCACCGTTAGGATAATCTTATAACATTGAGGATGTCTGACTTTAATATTATTAATTTTTTTGTGATACATTGGTTGAGGTATTCTACTGCATGTGACGTTTTATTTTCATGTTTGAATATTTTATGATTGTTGTGTTATGCATGATTTGCCTGGGTTGATAATGTGCTTAGTTGACTTTTAAGTAAAGATATATGTTGTTCGGGAGATGTTCATGTGGGTGAGAGAATGAATGTGACTTAGAGGTGCCTAGCTAAATTAAGTTATCTAATGGATGAGGTATGACATAGAATGCGAGTTGAGACTATGATGGAAGCTTGAGGCACTAGGTTGTTATAGATATGAGTCAGCTAGACTCCTATGTTGGAACCAAAATAATTTGGATTAAATAATCTCTAGGTTTTGATGTTAACAATGAGAATTAAATTTGTGTAGCAAAGTGTTAATGCTTTGAATCTAACAAGTGCCTTTAGTCTCAAAGAATCTCTGTTCTTATAAGCTAAAATGTTAAGTCTATTCTCCTTGCAAATCCGCGTCCATTTGTTTTATATTGAATATCTTATGCTGAAAGAGTGGTCGAGTCCACTCTATCAAGGATCTCCCTTTTAACTCAAGTGCCACGTCAGTGGACGAGCGCTTGAATGCTTTTAGTGGACGGAGAATTTCTCTTGGTGTAGACGAGAGCTTCTCTCAAATAATAATCTTAGTCTGCTTTTGCCACGTCACTGGACGGAGACTTTAGATATCGCAAGTACTGGCAAGACCGATGTTTTATGTAGACGAAGTTTTGGTTGCCACGTCAGTGGACGGAGCCTTAAAACTCTTATTGCTTATCTTGCCTTTACTCTCGTTTGTTGGACGAAGATTTTCTTAAGCATTTATACCTATCTGAACCAAAGCGAATTTATTTCTTATGATTGATATTCTTTTCATTTATAATGGTTCTTCTCTTTTTGTATTAACGGTTCGCATTGCCTTGTTTCGTCGAGAGAAACATAGTACAAATAAGGACTTGCAAAAAGCAGAATAGTACAATGCAAAACGTTGTGTACCCTGTCACCTTTTACGCTGATATAGTTGGAACTTGTACAAAGGAGGCAAAACTGTTTTTCAAGCTGCTTTTGCTCAGAGGTGTGCTTTTACATGCAAGAATTTGTCTCACAGTACAAAGGCCTCGAGCCAGCTGAGTCTCAACGGATATTTACTGGGTTGACTCTATTACTAAACGGGAATTTCAAATACAACCGTTGATGATTCTGAAGAGAAGATCAAGGACCCTATAAATAGAAGACTAAAGTTTTTGAAGAAACAACTTTTGCGCATACAAAGAAATCTCAAGAAATCTCTTGCGAAGCAAATACTCTTTTATTCATTCAAAAAGCAAAAGTCTATAATATTATAGTTTGAATATTGCTATAATATTCATCTGATCTTAAACTTTCACATTCTCACATATAGTGAGTTAGAAGATCAAAGAAATCAAAACTCTTTATTTGAGGTAGAGCCTGAAGAGGCTTGGTAAGAAAGAAATACTTGTGAGCCTGGAGAGGTGTTGAATACTTGGTGTAATCTATTTGAAAATAGTGGAAAAATCCTTCAGGTAGAAGGGACTGGACGTAGCTCTTGGTTGGAAGAGAGTGAACCAGGATAAAACACCTTGTGTATATCTTCTAATCCCTGATCTCTTAGGTTTTACGTGTTTATACTAACTGTGGGGATTTGAACTTGAATTTGTTAATCCTTCAAAAGACTCTTTTCTGTGTGCTTTATTCTGCCTCCTTATTTTTGTGTGAGAAAATCTTTTTGAAAAGGCTGTTTTCGAAAAATATTAACAAACACAATTCAACCCCCCCTTCTTGTGTTTGCCTGTGTCAACTTCATCCTAGAGTTTGCATAATATTGTACACAGGTTAGTGAACTGGATATATATATTCTTTTTAGTAGTTGTTGGTAAAAAAATGTGGTTGAGATTGAGTTTATAAAAAATAATAGATTTTTAACTCTTAGATCTATAAAAGTAATGAGGGAAAATATAAAAATTTCAAAATTTGAAATAGGATAGAGATCGATGGTTGAATTTATCAACCAACGAAATCAATAATCGAAAATTAATCTTTGATTAATTTTAAACTAACATATTTTCAAATATAAAATTAAATAGAGTAAAATCTGAAAAATAAATTTCTTCCAATCATATTATTTAAAATATTTTTCTAAACAAATAATAATAGCGTAATATTATTGCCTTATAAGCATGCATACACTATAGTAACACAGTGCTAACGCACCCATTAAAATTAATTTAAAAGAGTAAATAGGATTACTCAAATTAAGCATCATAAAAATAAACAAGAAAAAATAAATATCCAGATAATTAATCATTCCAATAAAATAAAATAAAATAAACATATATGTAAAAACTGGGATGTTACAACAGACGATGAGAGTACAGGTAACTTAGATTATTTTGGTGTCTTGAAAGATATCATTGAATTAACCTATTCTGGTGGAAATAGTATTATTTTATTTAAATGTGATTGGTGGGATGTGTCTTCTAAAGGAAGAGGATATAAGGAAGATAAATATGGATTCTTTCTTATCAATGTGAATCGTAGATTGAACACTAATGAGCCATATGTTTTAGCCATACAAGCTCAACAAGTTTATTATGTCAAAGACACCAAAGACTCTAATTGGCTAGTTGTTGTGAAGACAAAACCTCAAGACTTATATGATATGCCCGAGGAAGCAACACATGAGGCAACACATGAGGCATGTCAAGAAAATGATGAGATTGACTTGATTCGCCTTATGCCTAATACAAAAGATGATGACCAAGTTATGTCTTTGGATAGGGATGACTTAGCAAGACCTGAAGTTGATGGAAATCCAGTTATGCCTACAAAAATTGTTGAAGATGAAGAGATAAGTGATTATGAGAGTTTTGATTCAACTGAAGATGAGGAAAACAATGATATTGATGAATACGATACCGACGATAATTAATTAGTATTATTTGTTACTTTGTGAAACAAACTTTGTTATTAACAATGTTTAGTTTTTCTTTCTTGAAATTACATATTGTTTTTAGTGCATAGTTAAATAGATTGTAGCACCGTATTCAATTGTTTAATTATTTTAATATCAACTAAATATAATGAACACCCACTCAATTTATATTCTAACAATTATTTTAAAGTAGTAATAAAATAATTATTAATAATAATTGCTACTTAACAATTTTTAACAATTAAGTTAATCAACAATAGCACAAAGAATGATCGAGACAATTATTTCATCAAGTTTCCACGAACACGGTAAATTGCATCTCCCAAAACATTGTCAACGTCTCGTGCGAGTGTTTGTTCAAGTAAGGCATTATCCTTTTTTTTCCTATCAAGCAATAAATCTTAAAATTTTTGTATAAAAAACTAACTCTCAGAATATAATTTATATTATATAAGATGAAATAATTTGCTATTATTATTTTATAGAAGCAAATTGTGGGTTAGTCATTATTATAAATAATATTAGCGATAAATTTTTGTGACTTATATTTTGGTCACTAATATTAAATTTATAGTGACGAATTGTCGCTTAGTCACTATTCTAAATAATATTAGTGGTGAATTATTTGTGACACATATATTTGTCACTAATATTAAAATTGAGTGACGAATTGTCACTTAGTCACAATTATGAATAATATTAGTGATAGATTAGTTGTGACGCCTTATATTTTGGTCATTAATAATAAACTTATAGTGACGATCGTCGCGTGATCACTATTCTAAATAATATTAGTGATGGATTATTTGTGACACATGTTTGTTTCACCATTGGGAGCATGGGAAACGATTTTTGGTGAAAGGTTGTACTATAAAGCTTTAGAAAAAAACATCGAAAAACATGCTTTTCCGTTTGCGTTCCAGGAAATTTAAAACAAACAAGCTAATTGTCGATAATGGAAGAATTATTAACGAATTTGGCATCATAGGTATCATAATTTTTACTTTCAATGGTCAATTATGCATTATTGATGGGCATATCATCATAACTTTATCAATACAAAGACCATTGATAAATAAAAAGGATATAAAATTATAGTACCAAACTAATGAAAGGCCATTGTCTGCATATTATCGATGATCAAGTTGACAATAAGGAGGACGCGACCAAAATTATCTCATATTATTATCGATGACTTGGCCGTTAGTAACATTATATATTGACAGCTTAGTTGTCTGTAACGCATGTCCCTCTTAAATCATGAAACAAGTGTTGCTAGCATTACCAATAGCTTGATAGACAAGTTATTGGTAGCAACGTAATATTTTTTAAAAATTATACATTGTTATTGACGACCTGATATCAATATCTTTACTAACGACCAATTCATTAGTTTCAATGCATCTTTTTTTAAAAAAAGAATACACATTGCTAGCTTTGACTTGACCATCGGTAATTAAAAGGACATTATAAGTGGAAATTTTCCTTTCTTCTTTTGCTTCTTCACTTCATTGCACCCTCCTTCTTCCTTCCCTGTCTTCCCCACTACTGAAACCACTAGCTCCACTGCCCCTACTCAGCCTCTCTCTAAAGTATATTGAAATTAGTATAAGAGATACTCAAACCCATATACAAGGGAGAATACAAGGTAATTATCACTTGCAGGAAAACTTTAGTCAAAGATATGCTGAAAGTCAACCTCAATCAGGATCCAATGGCGCTTCTACTATGCCCACTCAAAACAATGCTCTTTGTTTTGAGTGGTCGATCGAGACTACTAGGGGAAGATAAAAGGCCATGTATGGCACTAAAGATCTTCTCATTCTAATGCATGACTCTCAAACCTCTAAAAATTGCAACCAGCCATTTAACACTAATATAGAGGAGGTGTTGGAGCGGTTAAATGCTTTACATGCTTTATAGGAGAAGGAACTTCAATTAGAGGCATTTTCGTCGGCGAAGCAGCAGTTGATCAAAATATGCTAGACCCTTCGAAACCAGGATTTGAATCCCATGACTTTAGGACGGGAAAGTCACTTGCATTATTTCCCTCTATCTCTCTCTCTCTCTCTATTCATTTTCTCTCTCATCTTTATCTCCTCATTTTTAGTCACTCCTCTCTCTCGTCTATAAACACAAAGTCACCATCAATGTTTTAAGAGCCGAACCGGAGATCGAATCGGTGAGACCTCCAGATCATGGTTCAATTGGTTTAACCGATTCAACTAGTGGTTGAACCGGATAACTAATAAAAAAAATTAACAAAATATATAATATAAAAATATAAAAATATATATGGGTGAGAAAGCCATTTTGAACACTATTGATACTACACTCAAGCCCAAAAGGCAGATGTAACACTCTATCACTAATCTCATTTCTTAAAATGCATCCCATTTATTGCCTAGTCTTTTCATTCCCTTTCATAAATTATATTTTATTTGTTTTCGTTTTGCTTATCCTCCTCATCCATCCTCTCATTATTTTATCATACTATTGTAATATATCAGTGTATCATTTAAAAAAGTTTACTTTTTTTTTTTTTGTCCGGGATGGAACCCAAGGTATCTCAACAGTCGGTTGCTGTAGGAATAATCCCCCGAGGATGTAGAGTAACACTCAAGGGGTAACTCCTTTATCGACAAATCCAGCTCCATTCCCATCACCAGGATTCGAACCCTGAACATATGATTTAAAAGGCCCAAGTTATTAATCACTTGGACCACACCTTGTGGGTAAAAAGTTTACTTTTTAAGTAATGTTAATCATAGTTAAGTATTTCTAATAAATTAATAATAGGTAACCGAATGATAGTGTAAAAAAAAAACTGTTAATTCTTTTCCCTTATCACTTTTCTAAGTAAATCACTTTTCTAAGTAAATAAATATATAGGTACAAAGTACATGTTCTGAATACTAAATAAATTTCTATAATAATAAAAAAAAAACTTCACGTTTCGTTTTAATAGTAAAGAGAGACAATTTTGAAATATACTAATATCAATACTGATCAGGTTTTGTCTTAGGTGCACCACCCATCAAAGTGGTGCAGTGGTGCACCACCCATATGGCACTTTGGTGTCCAATTATTTTGCCATATGGGTTAGTATGATAGCCTTTGACTTTTCAACTTGTGATGTATTTTACCTTAAAAAAAACTTGTGATGTATTTGTGATTTATTTGTGATGTATTTTTGATTTATTTGTGTTGCAAATATGATGCATTTTTTTTATTAAAATAATAAAGAAAAATACGGTGATTTTTGTTAAACCTGTTTATCCTTTTTTCTGTGTGTCCGGAATTCAACCTAGTACCCAGTCTTGCACCATTTTCAACTGGGTTGTGTTATGGCGGCGGAAGCGGAGACCGGAGTGGGGCGGCGACAGTGGCGGTTCCGTTGTGGTTAGGAAAGGAAGTTGAGTATTGTGTTCTCCCCAATCGCCGCAAGCGTCAACAATCAGACGCGTCGATCTCTGGCCGGTGCCGGTCATCCTTCGCAGTGGCAACAGTCTCTTAGATCCGGCGGAGAACACAACAACGGAAAGACGATCAGCAGAACCGGCGGTGACAAGGTCAATCGGAGCTTGACGTGTCGCCGTCTGAACCGGCGGTGCCTTCAACAACAACCACGCAACGTAACTCTCGTAGCTTCTGTTAGCCGCCACAATCGCCGCCTCCGACGACAAGCACCCCTGAAGGTTCCCGCTGACCGCCGACGACGATGAGAACACATTGAAGCCATGAAACTTTGTGTTTTCTTCTTCGTTCTCGGATTCTGGTATGGGGTTGAAACGAGCCACGGAGGTTGGAGACATAAGAGGCTCGTCGTGGTTGCAAACAAGACACGTGACTTTTGTACAATAATACATGTATTCGAGAAATAACAAGATAAGAAAATGAAGGGAGGGAATTAGGTATACTCCCTCCGGTCTCTATTGTAAGCAAAAATTAAATGGGACACATATATTAAGATAGTTAGTTGATCTCATTTAAAAGAGTCATTGAGAATAAAAAATTAAGTTTGTTACCTAAATTACCCTTCTTCTTATTTATTAAGCTTGTGTTATTGAGAATAAAAGGAGTTATTGGAATTTTGAGAATAACTTCATTAAATGAGAAGAAAGTAGTTGAAATTTGCTTATATTTTGGACCAAAAAATTTGGACATTTTTGCTTACATTGTGGACCGGAGGGAGTATGTTTTTACATCGGGAAAACTAAAACCTTCTTGAAAAGTCAAATGACACAATGGCAAATTAATTGGTGAATAGAGTGGCATGTGGGTGGTGCACCACTGCACTATTTTGGTGGGTGGTGCACCATATCCTTCACCGACTGATCAACACAAAATATTAATGAATTTTAAAAGATAAATTTTTTTTTCTTCTAACGGTATAATATAACTTTCAAATTAAAAGATTTATTAAAAAATTATGAAGTATTTAATATTTAATATATAACATTAGAAATACTCAATATTTTTTATTTAGGAAAATATTAAAATTTTTAAAATAAAAATGGAAGATAGGTGAGATCTAATATAAGAATGGTTGGGAGAGATCAACCCTTCAATGTCGTCCAGTATCTCGAGGGATTAGTCTTCACAGTTGAGTGCGGATGATATCGTGAGAAACAAAAAAAAAATATTAAAAAATCTTAGAATGGTAAAAACTTGAAAAACATGAAGGACAGGGTGTCAGGACAAGTTTTATGTATATTTAAGAGAAAATGGAAGATAGGTGAGATCTAATCTAAGAATGGTTAGGAGAGATCAATCCTTTAATGTCGCCCAGTATCTCAAGAGACTACTTTTCGCAGTTGTGTGCAGATGATTTCTTGAGAAACCAAAAAAAAAAAAAAAAAAATCTTAGAATGGTAAAAACTTGAAAAATATGAAGGACAGGGTGTCAGGACAAGTTTTATGTACATTTAAGAGATGGTGTCTTAAGGCTTAAGCACATGGATAACTCCTCTTTGTTCTCTTCCTATGTATTTCAGTTTCTCTCTGCTAAAGTAAAAGCTTTCGCAAACAGACAAAGATACCCTGGGATTTCCCCCCAAAACCCGAGAAGCAAAGCAAAGCATGGCAGGGAGAAAGAGCATGAGATGAAAGAGAGAACACCAACACCCATAACACCAAACATAGAGTTCAGAGACAACCCACACGAGTGGTTCTTGAATCGCATGCACACACTCGTGGATTTTCCTAGCTAGAGAGAGAAGCACCTCATTTTGTTTATTATTTTCCTAGAGAGAGAGTGAGATCAGTCTCAAAATAAGGGACCCCAGTGATCTCATTTGCATATAGGAGAGAGAAAAGAGCATAACAGAGTGAACAGAATCGTGTGGGCTCTACTATTTTCTCACCTTTTTGTTGTTGCTCTAAAAAGTTTCTTTTTTTTCTTTGTTTTTTTCCTCTCTTGCTTTCAAGTTTCAACAAAGAAAAATAAAAATCCCATTTTTATTTGCTTCTCCTCTTCTTTAAAACGTTGTTCTTCTTCACTGCTTCTCCCATTTTTCTCCCTCTCTTCTTCTGTGACCCACCCATGGCTGTAAGAGAGAGAGAGACAGGGGTTATACAATGCCATTGAATCTCTTTGCAATTTGATTTTCTCATCCTTCTTTTGCTTAACAAACTCTTTTCTTAACATTTTTTATGCTTTTCTTCACTTCTTGTGAAAGAAACCATTTTTATTTTCATTTTTCAAAGTTCAAACCTTTTTGGCTATTCTTTTCTGTTTTTTTCTTTGCATTGTCTCCATGGGTTCACAACACCTCATGAATGGTGGTAATGGTTTCTTTGGAGACCTGAACATAGCTCATGTTCCTTCTTCTACTGTTATGGGTCCCCAAGAACCTCTTATGTCTAACCCTTTTGAGGTGATGGGTCAACCTGAAGGGGATGATGGGGTTGAAAAAGACAACTTGTCTTTGACACTTGGTGGAGAAGTTGAAGCTAAGAGTTCTTCTGCTGCTGGGAAAACTAAACTTTGTGCTAGAGGTCACTGGAGGCCAGCTGAAGATGCCAAACTCAAAGAACTTGTTGCTCAATTTGGTCCTCAAAGCTGGAACTCAATTGCTGAGCATCTTGAAGGAAGATCAGGTAATGCCAGAAATTTTGTATTTTTTTTTAAATATTTTTTTTAGATTTTATTTATTTTTAAAAAAAAGGTATCTTCTTGTAGCTAAATATTTGTCATGTATATATTTGACTAATTTTTCAATTTTGAAGTACATTATTTTGGAGGAATCTAACCCTGAAGGTTTTTTCTTGTGTTTTTTCCAATTGTAGGCAAAAGTTGTAGATTGAGGTGGTTTAATCAGCTAGATCCAAGAATTAACAGAAGGGCTTTCACTGAAGAAGAAGAAGCCAGGCTCCTGGCTGCTCATAAATTGTATGGTAATAAATGGGCTGTGATCTGTAAGCTCTTTCCTGGCAGGACAGACAATGCAGTCAAGAACCATTGGCATGTTATCATGGCTAGAAAGGAGAGGGAGAAGTCAAGTCACCATAGAAGCAGAAATCTGACATCAAACCTTCCAAAGTGTTTGAATTTGAGTCTATCAAACAATGCAGCTAGTGAATCAACCACCTCAAGCACCATAGATGAATCTGCCTCAACATGCACTAACCTCTCCTTTACTCCCCCTTCAGCTGGACCAATTTTTAGGCCTTTTTATAACCTGGGTCCAGTTCAGAATCACCAAGCCCATGGATCCCAAATGGGTATGCTTTATGGAGCTGATCCACTCTGTCTACGAAATTAAGTGTCTATTTTTTTTCCCTAGAAAGTTTATCTGAATAATTTATTGGAACAATTTCTGGTGACACCTTATAGTTTGCTAGAAATTGTCCAATTAATTAACTTGTTTGAAAAAAAAAAATTATAATCCCTGTATTCCTTTCATCTCTTAATTTATATTATATCTTAATGTTTATGTTAGTGGGATTGCAGGTTTATATGGAGAAAGGAGGGTATTCAGTGGGGATGTTGGTTTTGACAAGTTTTTTTGTGCTTGGAATGGTTCATGTGAGACTGGATCCAATGGAAAGCTCAAGGGTGTGGTGGATCAATCCAATTATTCAGATTCAAACTCAGAGGTTTCAATAGCTGAGTCAGTTGCCACCAACAGGACCACCAATATCTCAATTTCTGGGGAAAGTGAAAACAAGGGTGCCAACATTCACATGCCATTCATTGACTTTCTTGGAGTAGGAGCAACATAGAGAAATTGTTCATATCATTAATATTCACTGAAAGAAACAAAATGCTGAGGAGGAAAACAAGGAAGAGATGTTAGGAATTAGTGGGTAGGAAGAGGCACCGTGGTGTTAGTTTTGTGATCAGAGAAATGGGTCTGCTGTAGTAGGTTACATCTGCACTCCTTGTGTACAGTTAGTTCCATAAAAGGCCAAAAGTTAATAAAGTAGAAGGAAAGGTGAAATGAATAGAGGGAAAAGTGGATAAAAGGATAAACAAAAATAAAGAAGAGAGCGTACGCAGGACGTGTGTGCGTTATGAGTTATGAAGTTATGAATAGTTATTATTAGTTTAAAGAAATATAATAATTTTCAAACTTTTGATTTTGGACTGAATACTAAGTATGTGTTTGGTTTCACGTTGGAAACTTCTGGAATTGATTCTGCCCTTAGTCAAATGTGGTTTTAGTAAAAAGGGATGTTTGGTTACTTGCAGGTAAAATTGGTTTTGTCTTCAGAAGTAGTTTTGACTAGAAGCTACAAAAAATATTTTTTGAATTGAATGAAAAATTTTACACTAAGTTTTATATCAAACTTGCTTTCAAAATAAAAACATTTAAATATAAATTACTTCCTTCAAACCCAATTCTAATCGAATCAATTTTACAAAATCAATTATATTCAAAATTACTTTTATCAAACGTTCATCCAAATACATACTAAAGAGTAGGGTGTTCTTCATGGATATCTAATTTTAGTGTCAACATAACATTACTCTTGTTATTATTCTATTGTACTTGGGCATTTTGCCATTTAGGCAAAAGCCGAATTTTCTTGACCTGGGAATAGTCTCTCAATGAATCAATCGACCCATTTTTAGTGACTTTTTTGTGTTACCATATCATATCATGTCTTTTGCTGTTTGACAATGTTTTACATGCACCAAAAATTAACGTGCTTTTTTTTATCCCCATGAGAATCTCATCCAAAAATTATATTGAACTCCAAATAATTATACTTGAGTCGGGAAGACCCATTTAAGGGTACTTTCTTTCATGGTTATAATTCAATTAACACTTCTCATCTTTCAACTATTAAATAGTGGGATTTTTGTTTTTTTGTTTTTTTTATACAACAATGATATTTCCCCACCATTTTTTTCTTATATTTTATAATCATTTATTAAATCAGTTTTGTCTTGGAAACAATAATAGAAAACTGCACATATATAAATATTAAACAAAAAATAACAATTCTACAAAAAAAATAAAAAATAATTATAACTAAAATATTAAATATTAAATATTAAATTTATACTTAACCACGACATTAGCGACGAGGATAATCAATAGCTAAAATTTTCGTCGTTGATTCCGTCGTTAATTTTAATGATGGAATTAGCGACGAATTCTAGATTTCAAATAGCATATTAACGATGGATGTAGTGACGAAAATCATGTGTCTGTCATGGGTAAATTCAAATTAAACCATCAGCGACGAGAGGCCTCACGACGAACATTTTTTGTCGCTAATTTCATCGCTAAAGTCAAAGAAATAATTTTGCGACGAATTTTGCTACGAGAATTTTAACGACAACATATTTCGTCACTAAATATGTCGCTAAATAGTATACCATAAAATAGTGCAAATCAAAACACAATTCGTCGCTAAATTAGTCGTAGTTTGCGACGGATATGTTATCGTCGCTAAATTCCGTCGCTAATTTCAACTTTTTTAGTAGTGTTATAATCATTTATTAAATCAGTTTTGTCTTGGAAACAATAATAGGTAGATGATAAATGAATAATATTTAGGTGTAAAAAAGTGTGTTAAAAAAGTAGGGAGTTTAACATTTTTCTTTTATATAATATTATTATTATATGTTTAATAAGGATAACAATTGACACAGATCCAACGGGTAATTACAAACATTACAAGCAATGAGTAGGGGTTTTACCTATTAATTAATTAAATAGAGACAGAGATGGGTTCGGAAAATTATTTGCCAATGATCATGGATATGGATGCGGCCGTGTGAGGATGAATGTTACACTACCCACCATTGTTGTTAAAATCGCGATTTTAAGCTTATAAAAAAATAAAAAAAAAATCGCGATTTTAATCGTACGATCATACGGCCACACGAGTTGTTTTTGTGGGTCTGCCCACCATACCTGCATATCTAATTAATATTTTTTATGTTTAATAATTTGGGATTAAAGTAGTATATGCTATCAGTATAAAAAGTTTTACAATGAGAACCATTAATATTTTAATATGTGTGTTTTTATTTTAATAACTAAGAGAGAGAAATATCCATAATGTTGTTATGTTTGATAAGTAGAATTTGAAAGTTCTTTGGATTATATTTTTAATTGAGTTAGATATTATATTTTTAATCATGCTCTTTGTTGCCTGCTGCACAAGTAATAGAGATTCGAGTCCCAAAGTGTTGTACCCACGGAGATTGTTAACAATAATTACCATGTTAGGGGGATTCTTATTTTATCTAGACAATTTTATTGGTGAATTTTAAAGAAAGAAAATGCAATTAAAAGAGCTCCAAAACAAGAAAAAAGCACACACTAAAAAGAATATAAGATGAGAAAATCTAGGGTCAAAGTTTCACTCACACATTGAATTTGACATCATAATTATGGAATTTTGTCTTAGAGTTTTGTATGTAAGTGATCATAACTTCTTGAAAATCAGGCTTCTCATCTTCCTCTCTAAAATCACATTTATGTTAGGGTGGTATCTCCATCCTGGGGTGTAGGTATTAGAGTATGGATTATGCTGTTGTTTGTTACTTACAAACTTGGCCTCTTATGGTAATAAAGCCCAATCCTCGTCACCCCCCCACCCCCACCCCCATCCCCACAAATCACATGTTGGTGGCAGAGGAATGCTTTAGGCTACCATAAGACTTTCCACCTTCATTGTCAGATCCTCTATCTTCCTGGAATAGCTTCATTAACCTTTACAGCATGATCTTCAATTTCTTTCTTCACCACATTGCGGTCTCCTTGCCATTGATAACTATTAGATATTAAACTAATATGCTTTTATTCTCAATTTTTCGTTTATCAAAATCTTTTTTTTTTTTTTTTTACCACACCCCCTATATATTTTATCATCATAGATTATGAACCAAAAAAAAAGATTAAAACCACACAAATCACTATAATCTACATTAAAGAATAAGATATTAATTGCATGTAAAAGAATAAGATAAATATGGATTCACTTGACAATTATTATCATTATATATGTAATAATTAAATAATATTAATTAAATAATATCATAGCATCACTACTCAGATTAGAGATTTAATAGTGCAATAGCAGTTTCAGCAAGAGGCGTTCTGGAAAAATACGTGAAAGTGTCTAATAGTGTTGACCAATAGAAACAATACTAAATTATAAACCTTTAATAGCGGTTCACCGATAAAACGTTATCTTTACTTCATAACCTATTTTGAAAAAAAGCATTCTTTACCCAATACATCATTAATAGCGCGTAACCGTGGAAGAGTTATCATAGTAGACCATATTAATAACGTTTATTTGGACAAACGCTATGGAAGTGGTAACTATCATAGTGTTGGAATGGAAAAATGTTATCTTTTCCTTGAATTAAAACTACACTTTCTATGTGACCAACTCTCTACCCGCTGTTGTTGGGCGGTGGCACAATTCACGGAACTGAAGGAAGTATAATAAACTCTCTACATAGAGAACCCGATATTCAACAATCAATGCATAAAAAACCGCCCGTAATCAATTCCGCATTAATAGCTATTGAACAAACGCTCCTAAACCTCAGCCGATTTCTTCTATAAATAACCTTCCTCCATATTCTTATCCCACACTTCAAATTTTATAAAATCTCCTCATCTCCTGGTGTATTCTTCCATGTGTTCTTATCATTCCAAAAGAGACTTGCACTCTCATATCTTTTTGTCATGTGTCATGACTAATGTCCAGATAAGGGGTAATTATAAATGTCATGACAGACAACAAGAAGATATGTGAATGCCATCATCTCTCCCAAATGCCTACGACTATAAGGTGCCAGAACAAATGGGGAGCCTTTCTAGCAACAAATCTTTCTTTTGGCATGATAGAAGACAAAATGAAATAAGAGTGGGCCATTAAATAGCCACACAAAATGAGAAGCGAGGACGCCCCAATGGCCCTATGTGCATATTCAGGCACATAAGGGATATGTGGCATTAAGGGACACAGAAGACACAAACTAAAGCAAAGCCATAACTGAAGTGTCTTCTTTATCTCCTCAAATTCCATTCTGTTTTCTCCCTTGCCACCAACATGTTGCAGAAAAGAATAGCCAATAATATTGTATTCAATTTTTTATCAATCGTTACTGTATACTCAAACAATGTATTTGAAGTGAAATAAAATAAAATAAAATATTCTTTCAAGGTATTTGTTATAAGCAAGTGCAATCCTTCTCCGTTTAACAACTTTTGATTGTCATCACTATGAAGTGGGAACTCAAAAACGAATTTTTAACTTGGTTAAATATAAAGAAAAATATCCTTATTTGTTCTCAACTTCTGCTTGCATTAAATTTTAAAGGAATGAAAAATATTCATTAAAAAAATAAAGGTATAATAGCGCTTATTAACATAAGACCTATTAAAAGGTCCATCATGAATAATGTTTTGTTTAGAATGCGCTATTACAGCGCTTGGTTAATTTGAATATGCGCTATCATTTCCATATTTTAAAATTGAGACATTTCTCTATGACCACACTCATGCACACTTCAAACTTCAAATTATTGCTTTTGTTTTCCTATTATTTTAAGATATCATTGTATTTGATCTCAGTAAGTGTAAAATCCTTATCCCTTTAACAAATTTTATTTTACTGTGAAGTGTGGGGAACTTAAAAACACCATGCATGTATATGAATTTTAAACATGTGAAATAAAATAGAAATCACACTAACCCAGTTGGAGAAATTATAATTTTGACCATTGTCCATTGAAAATGCAACAAAGAGAAAGGAAAAGGTTTGCATAACGCTTATTCAAAAAAGCGCTATTAAAATGACATTCATAAATAGCGTTTGTTTCAAGAATGTCATTTTATATTTTACAGAGACCACACTCTCACACCTCAAACTTTTCTATGTCACTACCAGAAAACATTATATTAGCGACGGACGATTACCGACGGACAGAGTTTCCGTCGGTAGATAGTTAATTTCCGACGGACATAGCCGTCGGTAATTAAGAATATCAACAGTTGCACTCATTACCGACGGAATTGCCGTCGGTAACATTACCGAGGTCCGTTTCCGTCGGAAATGACGGCAGGAATGACTAATTCTTGGCGGGAAACTGTACCGACGGATACTTCCGTCGGTAATTTTGAATTGTAATTACCGACGGATTAAACCGTCGGAAATATTATGTCAGTACCGACGGAACATTCCGTCGGTAATCATTTATTTTGAGTTTCCGACGGAAGATTCCGTCGGTAATCATTTATTTTTGAATTTCCGACGGCTTTTTCCGTCGGAAGCCGTCGGTAACTTCTATTTATCATCACCGTTACGACCTTTCTCCCCCCTCCCTCACTTCTCCCTCTGCTCTCTGCTTTCCATCTCAAGCTCTCTGCTCTCTTCCCACCACCCTCTCTGCCCACCACCGTCGCCGCCACCAAACACCACCCTCTCATTTCCTCCTCTCCTTTTCTCCTCCCCTCTCCACCGAACCGAACCACCACCACCCCTTTCTCCTCTCCTTTTCTCCTCCCCTCTCCACCGAACCACCACTGAACCACCACCACCCCTCTCCTTCTCCTCCCCTCTCCCTGTCCCCTCCATTCCCACCAGACCCACATTCCCTTGAAAAACCACCACCACCACCATTAACCACCACCAAATTCACCACCACCACAGTGTATGTATCCTCCTAATTTTGTTCTTATTTATTTGTAAATTTTTTTTGGATTTTATTGATTAATTATAATTAATGTTGATTAAGGTTATTTTTTGTGTTTTGTTGGCTGTTGTTGTGATGTCTGAAATTTTGTGAATCTGATTTATTTTGTTGTTTTTGTGCTCTTTGTTTTGAGGGCTACCAGAGGTTGAGACTAGCCACCGTCACCTCCTTTGCGTACAACAGTTTCTTGGGCCCCTAGAGGTACTGGCGGTTTTATATTTTGGGATATTAATTATAATTGTTCAATGCATGCTAAAGAAATTGTATAAATTTTATTTGTCTAATTTGTTGTAATTTGTATATACCTGTTTAATTTGTTTGAGTGTATTTTTTTTTTATATATATATTTGTGTAGTTGTAATTAACAAAATTGTCTTTATTAGTTTTAAATTTAGTAAGCTATTGTTTTTGCTTGAATTTAGTCTAATATAAAATCATAAGGACAAGTACCGTTGATAGGATGAGACATAGCTAGGATTAGTTTACCGGTAAAATTGTTTTCCTCCCACATATACTTGCAGCAGTAGTGATGAAGCTAGCTGATTCGACGTAGCGATGGTGATCGATTATAAGCATGATCGGGATTATTTGTACGTAAATAATGCAGTGATTAAATAATACTTAAAAAGTTAATTAATTAAATCAGATTCGGCAGTAATGAGTAGATTTGCCAGTAGCTCATGGTGATCGATTAAGCGTGATCGGGATCGTTTGTACGTAGTTATGGTTTAATTAATTAATAAAATAATTACATAATAATGAGTAATTAGTTCTTGGTTATGTAATACTTGATATTAGTGAAGAAGTTAATTAATTAAATCATTAATTTAAACTAAAGTAATTAGTTATTATTTAAAAATGTCATATTTGAATAAATCAATCTTATGGGAAGAATTACTAATTATTATTTTAGTAATTAACATCATAGGATTTTAAATAGTCAAGTAACGTAATAAGTGGGAAGAATAAAATAAATATTTAAAAAGAAATTTGTTAGTAACAATTATTTCAGACAATTAACTGATATACTAATAATAGATTTTAAAAGTTGATAAATAATTAAAAGTCAAGTAAACAAACATAAGTAATTAACAAATTCAATAAAATGTTTTGTTAATTAAAATTAATTTAAAACATAAATGATTTAATAAAACATTAGACAAATAATAATGCGAAATTTTTTTGGACAAGGCTTTGTTTAATTATGTGTTTAATTGTTTAATATTATGGTTAAACTTTATGCAAATTATCTCTGTTACTTAAAAATGTTTTAGTTTATTTTTGAGTATAATTTAATACGACATTGAGAAAAACCTTAGTCACCCGTTCAAGATTCAATATTATTGAGCATGTGTACTCGTGTCATGGTATCGCTCATTTTATTGAATCTTGAATTGTCCAATTGGGACAGTTTGGGAAGAAACTTTTTCTCCACTGATATACTAATTACTCACTGATTCTCATATGTTAAATAGTTGATGAAATTTCGGGTCGAAGCATTTCCTTTTGTTCTCCGGGTCCATATTTGATTGTGGTATCTTACCGCGGTCAAGTCGTGTACTTGGAGACCAATGAGAAATGCTGCCGAAATTTCGTTAGCTATAAGGCATGAGAAGCGATGAGTAACTAGTATAATACAGTGTTGAAAAAGTTTTTCCTCGAATGGGATAGGGCCACACCTTTTAAGGAAAGGGAGCGGTTCGAGGTTATAGTATCAAGTTTAAAAATACGTTAATTTATCTGGAAATGCAGAAGGATGGAATATTATCCCCCGAGCCGTAGTTGGGTGTATGATAGGAACGAGTCTGGGAGACGACTTCTAAAACAATCATTTGTAGATGGAGTCGAGGAGTTTATATTGAAAGCCAAGCAACATAGTGATTATGCCGAAGAGGGGGAGATTAGATGTCCGTGCATAAAGTGCAATTGTATGACGGTTTTGAGTGATGACAACGTGAGGTTACACCTATACCGACGTGGGTTCAAGCCTAATTATTGGATATGGACTGATCATGGCGAGGAGTTGGCGGATATTGATATGAATGAAGTCGGTGGTGACGATCTTGACATGGGTGCATCAGGCAGTGGCTTACACGATGACTATGTCGAACAACTCCAGTCAATGCATATGATGGTGGATCATTGTCTTGGGCAACATGGGAATTTCGAGGCGGATGAGTCTGATGACATGGAAGAGCCTCCTAATGAATCGGCACAGAGATTCTACAACTTATTGTTAGAGACAAATAAGCCATTGTTTGAAGGGGCGTCAGATTCAAAATTATCAATTTGTGTTAGGCTTCTAGCTTGCAAGTCCAATTGGAATGTCCCCGAGCAGTGTTTGGAGTTTTTTTGTAAAATGCTTCAAGATGTGACCCCCTTCAAAGAGTTGTTGCCAAAAAGTTATTATGATGCGAAGCGGTTGGTGTCGAAACTTGGGTTGGGGGCTAAGAGGATTGATTGTTGTCCGAACGGGTGCATGCTGTATTATGATAGTGCTTCAGGAACAAATGACAGCACGCTCGATCAATGTAAATTTTGTCAGACATCCAGGTACCGCGTTCAAAGTAGTGACCGTAGTAAAAACAAACGAGTTCCTGAGAAGGCAATGTTCTATCTGCCTATAATTCCAAGGTTGCAGAGACTGTTTGCATCATCGCAGACTGCGGGACAGATGAGGTGGCATTATGAAAATAGAAGAAGTACAGGCGTTATACGCCACCCTTCTGACGGTGAAGCCTGGAAGCACTTTGATCGGGTACATCCTAATTTTGCAGCAGATCCTCGCAATGTACGACTTGGGCTGTGCTCGGATGGTTTCACACCGTACATTTAAGCGTCAGCCTCGCCATATTCATGTTGGCCAGTGATTGTTACGCCGTACAATCTTCCTCCCGAGATGTGCATGTCAAAACCATATGTGTTTCTGACTTGTCTCATACCGGGACCATCTAACCCGAAGGCTGGGATAGATGTATATTTGCAGCCTCTTATCGATGATCTGAAAAAGTGTTGGGATGGTGTGGTGACTTATGATGTTTCAAAGAAGCGAAACTTTATGATGAGGGCATCACTGATGTGGACTATCAATGATTTTCCTGCATATGGCATGTTATCTGGTTGGGGGACCCATGGTAAATTGGCGTGCCCGTATTGCATGGAACATGGAAAGGCTTTTACCCTGAGATATGGTGGCAAAAGTTCCTGGTTTGATTCTCATCATCGGTTCTTAGATCGTGATCTTCCCTTCCGGAGGAATACCCGAGCATTCAAAAAGAATCAGACAGAAGAGGAAGGTCCACCGCCTTTGTTGACTCCTGCACAAATTTGCTTCCTAAGGTCACTGAAGCAGGTGTCTCAAAATTACCAAGGTATGGAGAATGGCATAACTGGACAAAACAAAGTATTTTTTGGGAACTACCGTATTGGAAGGATAATCTGTTAAGGCATAATCTTGATGTGATGCATATCGAGAAGAATTTCTTTGATAACATTTTTAACATGGTTATGAATGTGTCCGGCAAGACGAAGGACAATGAGAAGGCAAGGATGGACTTAGCTCTGTACTGTAGACGAAAGGATTTGGAGCTGAAGCCGCAGCCTAATGGAAAAATGGTCAAACCAAATGCTTGTTACAGTCTAACTGCCGATGAAGCAAAGTCAATTTGTCGGTGGTTAAAAGACCTTAGGATGCCTGATGGCTATTCGTCTAATTTGGCACGATGTGCTGATGTAAGAACGGGAAGGCTTCATGGGATGAAAAGTCATGATTGTCATGTGTTCATGGAGTGTTTGCTTCCTATTGCTTTCGGCTCATTGCCCTCGGTTGTTTCGAACACGCTTACTGAAATCAGTCATTTCTTCAAAGATCTATGCTCTACAACTTTAAGCGCGGATGGTCTGAATAAGATGGAAGAAAACATTCCAATAATTCTATGTAAGATGGAGAGGGTATTTCCCCCCGGATTTTTTGACTCAATGGAACATCTCCCTGTCCATCTTGCATATGAGGCGAAGCTTGGTGGACCAGTACAATATAGGTGGATGTATCCGTTTGAAAGGTAATTTTATTATATTTTCACATTAAACTCTTAGATCGTCCATGCATTGGATAATGACTTGTCATTCATTTTTTTATTACTTAGATTCATGGGCGACTCTAAACGATCAGTTAAAAACAAGGCTAGGGTGGAAGGATCAATCTGTGCTTCTTACTTACACCGTGAGACAACCCATTTTGGTTCCCACTATTTCAATAACTTCATGTTGGCCCCAAGAAATATTAGGAACGAGGTAAGTCCTGATAGTGCAGGGTATCCTTATATGCTGTCCGTATTTAACCTTCCTGGTCGTCATGCTGGCAAGGAGCTTACTTACTGGTTAAGTGATGAGGAGTATACATCGGCCCATGTTCATGTGTTGATAAATTGCACCGAGGTGAAACCATACCACGAGTAAGTTTCAACGACTTAATTTTGACATAACATATACATATTATATCAATTTCTCTGTAAACACATTGTACTCATTTTATTTGTCAGTGTGTTCCTGCAAATTAATCAACTAAGTGAACAAGATGGTTTTGCTCGTACACATGCAGAATTTCCTGAATGGTTCAAGCAACAAGTAAGTGTCAATATATATTAAGCTTAAGTTCTAATTGATAAGGTAATTATTTACTATGACTTACATATTCGTAGGTTTATCAGCAACTATTAAGCGTGACTATTCAACACTTGAGAGATTTAGCGTACGAGCCCTATAGCTGTGTTAGATCATGGCATACATACTTTGTTAATGGGTACAAATTCCACACAGATGAATGGAATGTGGGCAAAAAGACAGCTAATAGCGGGGTTGTCGTATAGGGTGAAGGTACTGGTGCATTTTATGGGGTCATAAAACACATATACGAGTTACAATACAATACTACTACTTATCCTAAAAAAGTAGTCTTATTTTATTGTAACTGGTTTGATCCATCAAGGGTAGGAACAAAGGTGGATCCCAAGTATGGAACTGTGGACATTCGCATGGAAATAAGATATCAACTGTTTGATCCGTTTATAATTGCTCAGAATGCAAAACAAGTATACTATGTCCCTTATCCAGCAATGAGAACGGACAAACGAGGTAGGTGCGTTGCTGTCACTACTAAGCCTAGGGGTCGCATAGAAATCGATGATGGAGAGGATGAGACGCCCTTCCTGGCGGATGAACCGTCATATGTCAATGAAGTCATTGAGATCGAGCGTATTACTGGCATGTTGGGATCTGCAAATGAAGGGGAAGAAGTGGTCATTGGCAATCAGTCACCAGAGGAAGAGGTCCAAAGTGATGACTCAATGCAAGAAGAAGAAGAGTCAGACTTACAATCAGATGATGATACTGACACTGAATAGGAATGTCTCTGTTAAGTTAAATTTAATGTATTTTAAATATTTTCTTATGCACTTCAATGTAAGAGTTGACAGATTTTGTTGTATTTTAAATATGTGCCTAATTAGTGACTTAAATGTCGATCGATTTACTAAATTTATATATATGGATTTATAATTATGCTATAAAAATAGATATGTCAGCATCAGGAGGAGAGCCGCCCCGTCCCCCACCGCCCAGCGGTGATAAGGGGAAGGGGAAGGCTAAGGCACGGGGACGATACACCATCAGGCCTAGGTGCTTGCTCGTTTTGTTGCAGCCACCTCCGCACCCACCGTAGCTACCCCCTTCCCCGCCTCATCCACACCAGCGGCATCTACAGCAGGCTCCCCCACCCATTCTACACCATCCCCCACCCATTCTACACCCTCACCGACCCATACGACACCATCCCCTACCCATACTGTACCACCCTCCATCTATGTCCCTTCGTCCAGTCGCTTTGCGCCAGGACACGCACCAGCCAGCTACTCGCCGCCCCCTACTGGACCCAGACCACACCCATACCCACACCCAGTCCCACCACCATCATCGACTGCACCGGCCACACAGTCACCAGGCTTGTCATTTATGCCGACTCCTAGGAGGTGGCCACAGCCAGATACTAGCATTCCATCCGCATCATCCACGGCCGCTCACGATCACGATGTCACCATGCCATCCTTATCGACTGCACAGCAGTCAGTCGCGGCAGAGGAGACTCCTGAGTGGGCCAGGACTCCCGCACCTGAGGATCGACCATGGATCCGGCCAGTTTCTCACACGTAAGTTTCATTTAATTTAGTGTTTTTTAACTTTGACTATTTTAGTTACTATTCATTAAGTGTATATTTGTTGGTTGCCATATTATTGTATTAAAAAATTTATAAATTTTTCAGGTGGATCCCATCGAAAGTGGGATCCAAGCACGTTACCTGGGCCATCAAGAAGCATTATCGTCGCTTCTGGCCATCATGGGGGGTGATCCCCGATGCCGACAGGGATCGTATCTTCCGACGATTCGGGGTAAGTTGTTGTTTATTATTTCCTGTAATTGTCCCTTAATTATTTCACGTATTTTATATATATTTTTGTATAATGTTATTAATGTTTTTTTCTTTGTCCACAGGAGCTTGTGCGTTGGTTACCGGAGCATGACTCAGAGATACGCGCTATCTTTAACGAGCGCGCACCGCACCGACTGAGGGACATGCTCTGGGAGTGTAGGGAGGATCGGATACGTCGGGATTACATCGGGCCCAACATCTGGGCCCAGCTATGTGCCTACTGGGACACTCCAGCTTACAAGCTGAAGTGTCTGCAGGCGAAGAGGAATCGGGCTTCAGAGAGGGGTGGGAGCATGCACACTGGTGGCTCGATTAGCCACATGCAGCATGCCATTAACATGGTATGTATATATAAATAATTTAATATATAAACTGTACATTTTTGTTAACAATTTAAAAAATATTTAATTGATTTTATTCCTGTGTTGATTGCAGACAGGAAAGCTTGCCCGGACCGTCGATGTCCCTCCTGTCGATGTCCCTTCCGTCTTTCAGCAGACGCATATTCGCTCGGACACCGGCCAGTATGTTGATGAGAGGTCGAGGCAGACCATGGTGAGCTATATATATATAAAGTGCTATCACAGGAGGAGTACAATGCCAGGTTCAGTCGGGTTGCATCTGAGGTTGCCTCCTGCTCTGGTGCCTCGGATCCTTCTCAGCTAGACCCTGCTGAGGTTGAGCGGATACAGACCCAGGTCTGGATGGATGTCACGGGCGGGAAGAAGAAAGGGCGGATCTACGGTACAGCGTTTCTAGCTCGTACCATCCGTCGGGGGTCGTCGTTGAACTTGACCATTCGGGAGACTCCACCCTCCGGCCCATAGGACACGGAGGAGATGCGGCGGATGAGGCAGGAGCTGGAGGAGCATAGGCGGAATTCAGAGCGCATGCAGCAGCGGATGGAGTCATGGTCGCAGGTGATGACCACTCTGATCGATTTGCTTCCACCTGAGAGGCGCAGCGCTATGCAGGGGGTACTCGATACTAGCGAGCCCTCCACTACTCGTACCGATCCACCGCCGCAGCCGCATGATGGCGATGCGCCTACTGGGCCGCAGGATGATGGTCACCTGACACCGGCGACATCCCCCCGACAGGATGACGACGTTACCCATTATTATGATGACTATTAGAATAGTTATATAGATGTAGCTGAGTTTAATACATTGACGGATATTTATGTATTTGTTTTTATTTTAATGTAACTGCATTTTTAAATTTAATTTGTAATTTCAGTTTTGAATTTAAATTATTATATTTAATTAATTATAATAAAATTAAATTAAACTTAACGTTTAAAATAAAAATAAAATAATAATCACTATTTAAAATAAAAATTAAATAATAAATAATAATTTAAAAAAAAATTTATTTAATAATTATAAATAAAATAACATTAACAAATTAATCAATATTTAAAAACAAAATAGTATTAAAAATAAAAAATAATTCAGAAAACATTTCCGACGGAATTATCCGTCGGAAACCATGGCTCAGAATTTCCCACCGACTTTTCCGTCGGAAGAGTTACCGATGGATAAGTCCGTCGGAAACCAAGGCTCAGAATTTCCCACCGACTTTTCCGTCGGAAGAGTTTCCGACGGATAAGTCCGTCGGAAAATCCGTTGTAAGTTTCCGATGGTATAATCCGTCGGTAACATTACCGACGGACCTCCGTTCCGTCGGAAATGCTTTCCGACGCGCTAGATTCCGACGGTTGACCGTCCGTCGGAAACGGTGTTTTCCGACGGCTTCTTTGCCTTTCCGACGGGTTTTGGCCGTCGGTAAACGCCTTATTTTTTGTAGTGTGTGACCACATGTTAGTGTATATGAGCAAGCTAGTTACAGCTAGCTATAGCCAAAACAGTTAGGCTCTTATAATTGTTGCTGACTCAGCAGAACCGATTCAGTTAGAATCAGTTAGGAATCACTCCCTAGGAATTCCCTGTATAAACATACATCAATGTATCTAGTAATTCAATGAAATCAGATTCAGTTTATCAATTCTCAAAGATTCTTTCCTTTTCTCTCTTTCTAATATGGTAGAGCTTGAGTTCTAGACCATGACTTCCGCTTCCGATCACGATCCTCCGCTGCCGCCACTGACTCAATCCCAGAGCTCTCTGTCCAATTTTTCTTCAATCGTTACAGTGAAGCTCACTGATAACAACTTCCTTCACTGGAAGCAAGTAGTCGAAGCTATGATTCGTGCGAATAGACTTGAAGAGTTCGTTGCATGTCATAGGGTTCCTCAGCGATATCTCACTGATGACGATCACATCGCTGATCGCACCAATCCAAATTGTCTTGCGTAGGATGCACAAGATCAGCATATATTCATTTGGCTATTGAACTCTCTGTCCGATTCGATCCATGCTAGAGTCATTGGATGTTTGCATGCATGGGAACCTTGGGATGAGCTCCATAGCCACTTCAATTCTTTAACAAAGGCAAGAAGTGCTCAATTGCAATCTGAATTGAGACACATCACAAAAGGAGATTGAAAGATCAATGAATACTTGCTTTGCATCAAGGCTCTGTGATATGACATGGATTCAAAAAGCAAAGGACCAAACATTGAAGACTCACATGGACCCATGACAAGGTCAAAGCTAAGTAAAGTCCAAAATACTCTAAAAGAGAGTCCAAGATACCTAGTTATGGATAGGGCCTAGGTCTTTTGTATAGAGTAGACTTTGTAACACCCTGTTTTTCGTAAGTGTTTTTATAAAGTTGGTTTTATTAAGTTAAGTGTGTTGGTTAAGGGCTAAGTGGGATTTCGGCTTAAAAGTCCCTTTCTGGTACATGAGCACGCCCGTGCTTAAAATCAGGAGCGTGTTTCTGATTTTAAATTGAGCACGACCGTGCTTAATAGTGAGCACGCCCGTGCTCAATGCGCTGACCGCGTCTCGGTGACTCTAAGTTGAGCACGACCGTGCTCAAGGGTGAGCACGATCATGCTCAGGTCCGAGCTATATATGTTTGGCATAGAACCCGAGGGTTAACGTGAAACCCTAAAGTTCTAGTTGTGACAGCCACTGTTATGGCTCAAAGTGCCTCTTTCCCTATTTCCTCTCCATCCCTTGCTATAGTGGAGTTTTGGGAACTGTTGGGAAAGCTTTGTACGTCTGTCTTGATTAGAGGTAACGGTCCCTTTCTCTTTTCAGTTTCTTTATGGTTTTGGTTAGAGAAACTGACTAAGGTTATTTTTGGTTATCTAAGGCGTAACTTCGGAGTGAGCCGCTTGAGGATTCGGGACCGGATTACCGTTGGGAACTGTCCTTAGAGCAACCTTCAATCCAGGTATGGGGAGAAGGGAATTGTACTCATTAGGTAGTGACGCTAAGTTGAGCACGACCATGCTCAAGGGTGAGAATGACCGTGCTCAGGTCCGAGCTATATATGTTTGGCACAGAACCCGAGGGTTAACGTGAAACCCTAAAGTTCTAGTTGTGGCAGCCACTGTTATGGCTCAAAGTGCCTCTTTCCCTATATTCTCTCCATCCCTTGCTATAGTGGAGTTTTAGGAACCGTTGGGGAAGCTTTGTACGTCCGTTTTGATTAGAGGTAATGGTCCCTTTCTCTTTTCAGTTTCTTTATGGTTTTGGTTAGAGAAACTGACTAAGGTTGTTTTTGGTTATCTAAGGCATAACTTCGGAGTGAGCCGCTTGAGGATTTGGGACCGGATTACATGTTAGTGATTGGCTGTTTGTAATGGATGTTGTTGATATAAAATGTGATTATAATATTGGTTGAGTGTATGTTGTTATAACTATTGGCTGGATGATGGTGTTATGTTGCTAAAACGGACTAGGATTAATGAATTTAATCCCTATGATATAATTGGCTAAAAACCTAAGTTGGAATCCTGCCCAGAACGGCACTGTCGCGCGATGAGCACGACCGTGCTGAACAGGGAGCACGACCGTGCTCCCATTTGAATTCTGGAAAATGGCCGCGCTATTCAGAACAGCTGTGCAGGTCAAACTGCACGACCGTGCTGCTGAGCACGACCATGCTGAACGTGAAGCACGACCGTGGTTCACTTAAAAGGGGCAGCACGCCCTCACGTGTCCAAGCACGACCGTGATGGGGTTTAAGCACGACCGTGCTCACCCCACTTGGACAGAAATAGAATTAAAGGACTTAAGGGGTTTCAAACCCCATTCCCCAATGATGATAAGTTGAGATAGCTAATCAAAGATGAAGATTAGATAACCGGGTTAATAATTATCTAAGATGATTAAGATAATAAAATGATAAGTCGGTATCTGTTGGGCTACCGCACGTTTTTAAGTTGAAGTCTTGGGTGCTTATTGACCCAAGCATGTTGAATTGAACCTTGGTGCTTGTTGGCCAAGGGAGCCTTGACCCCCGGTTTGGGTCTAAGGTTACGTTGAGGTTGATGTTGAAGCCTTGGGAGCTTCATGGCCCGAGCAAGGAGGTGGTTGAGATTGTTTGTTGTTGTGCCATTTGCATATAGCATTGGAGTTTGTTGATAGGGGAGGTTCGACATAGGGGAGATCGCCTGAGAGTACAGTGATCTGGCCATCCACGATAGGTCACTCGATGGTTTGGTGACCGAGGCCTCCCCGTGATGAGGCATCCACGGTTTGATACATTGGCTATCCATGAGGTTCACCCAAGGTTTGGTGAATTGCTGGTGTTGGTGCTTCTATGGCCAATACGAATATGCAACTCCAAAGTCGTTCATCCTGAGTTAGTTTGGATCCACATGCATAGATGGAGTAGTGGAGTAGTTGATGCATTGCACATCATAGCATACTTGGTTGATATGATATTGTTGAATGTTGATGTATGCCTATGTTGTATGTTTACCTTGCTTCCTATTCCCATGCTGTATATGTGACATGAATCTTACTCCCTATTATTTGTTTGTGTTTGGCCTGATCGGCATTTTGCAGAGGATGACGAGCAGCTCGGAGAGGAGTGACTCTGAGGAGCCGCCACTCATAGTTAGGGCTTGTTATGTTTAGTTGTTTTTCAGTTGTATTTCGAGAATTTTATTTTCCGGAACGGTTATACTAGCTCTGAGTAGTGACATCGGGGTTGGGTAGTTATTTCTTCATGTTTTATTGATTTTAAACTTGGTTTGTTTCTCCGCGTTGTAACTGGTTCATGTGGGACTTTTCTACCCATGGACAAATGATTTATTTTATTCAGTAAATGTATGTTTTTCCTTTACAATAAATGCCTTATAACATGTGGGGTAGAAGGGTGTCACATTTAGTGGTATCAGAGCAGTTCGACCTTGTTCGGACGTGGTATGAGTCTATTGTGAGTCTGTTGTGTGACTCTGGTTTGAATTGTCTATACTTGTATAGATAATGATGCTTTAAGTTAGTTGCCTGTAGCTTTTACTCGCTTAAGTTTTTGTATTAAAAGTTGTTTTGGGTATGTACAGGAACTAATGGCCGGTAGAGGACGCAACGATCAGGCAATTGCTGACGCATTGGCACTCCTAGCCAATGCTATTGGTCAGGTCAACCCTAACAACAACGGTGGGCCAGCTGAGTTCCAGGGACTGGATAATTTCCAGAGGAACAACCCTCTGTCATTCAAGGGAGCGTATGATCCGGAAGGAGCTTTGCTGTGGTTGAGGGAGACTGAGAAGATCTTCAGAGCCATGGATTGCGACGATCAGCAGAAGCTTATCTTTGCTACCTTCATGCTGACCGAGGAGGCAGAGCACTGGTGGGATAACTGCAGGCAGAGGATGCAGGCTGAGGGCACGGCGGTTACATGGGCTGTGTTCAGGAAGAGATTCATGGAGAAGTACTTTCCAGCGGATATCAGAGACAAGAAGGAGATGGAATTCTTGTCTTTGAGGCAGGGGTCGCTGTCAGTCGGTGACTATGCGGCCAAGTTTGAGGAGTTGGCGAGGTACTACACTCCTTACCAACATGAGACAGGTGATCGCTCCAAGTGTGTGAAGTTTGAAGCGGGTCTCTGGGCTAAGATCAAACAAGCTATAAGCTACCACGAGATCAGAGTTTTCCCTATTCTGGTCAACAAATGACGGATTTATGAGGATGCCAGTCAGTTCAGAGTTGCCAGTTCCAGAGGATCGGATAGTCAGAGTGGCAAGAGGACTGACTAGAGGGACAAGGGCAAGCAGCGGTATGCTCCGATCGATAGGGATTTCAAGCAGAGTGGCAAGAAGCCACAGTTTCAGCAGGATGGGTTTAGAGGCGGATTCTCTAATGTCTCTAGACCCATGAGGTGCGGCAAGTGTGGTGCTACGGACCACTACTCATCTCAGTGAAAGGAGACACAGGTTATCTGCTTCAGATGTGGCAAGCCAGGACACATCAGACGAGAGTGTGAAGGAGCCAAGGCCGAGCCTCCCAGTGCCAGCAAGAATTAGAAGTCCCAGGCCAACCGACTGAAGACAACTGGAAGAGTCTTTACTCATAGTGGAGCTGAAGCCTCCGAGTCTGATGACTTGATCCAAGGTACATGTTTTATTGATGGAACTCAATTGACTGTATTGTATGATTCGGGTTCTACTCACTCGTTTATATTGCAATGATAGGGTCAAGAGTCTTGAATTGCCTGTTACTTTTCTTGAGTTTGATTTGTTAGTTTCTACACCTACAAATAAACCTGTTTCTACTTCTTATGGATGCAAGAACTGTCATATAGTTATAAATGATAAAACCTTCATTGCTGATCTTGTATGCTTGCCTTTGAAAGACCTGGATATTATTCTAGGCATGGACTGGTTATCTTCCAACCATGTCCTCCTGAACTGTTTTGATAAAACCTTGATTTTTGGAACTCCAAAGGAGTCTAAGAATCCGAACCTTCTCTCTGCTGACCAAGTTCAAGCTTCGATGAGAGATGAAGCCAAAGTATACATGATGTTAGCTTCCCTGGAAGTAGAGAGCAGCCCTCCTGATGTCGCCAGTGTGCCTGTTGTGCGGGAATTCCCTGAAGTGTTTCCAGGGGATGTTTATAACTTACCCCCAGAGAGAGATGTTGAGTTCACCAGAGACTTAGTGCCTGGCACCGGGCCAATCTCCATAGCACCTTATAGAATGTCTCCTCTAGAGCTAGCTAAGTTAAAGGAACAGTTGGAGGACCTAATGTCTTCGTGGGGGGCACCTGTGTTATTGGTGAAGAAGAAAGATGGTAGTATGAGGTTGTGTGTCGACTTTCGGCAGCTCAATAAGGTGACCATAAAGAATCGGTATCCTCTCCCTAGGATTGATGATCTTATGGACCAGTTGATGGGCGCATGCGTCTTTTCAAAGATAGATTTGAGGTAAGGGTACCATCAGATTCGGGTTAAGTCTGAGGACATTCCGGAGACAACGTTTAGGATGCGATATGGTCACTATGAGTACTTGGTTATGCCCTTTGGTGTGACCAATGCTCCTGCGGTCTTCATGGACTACATGAACAAGACCTTTCACCCTTACTTGGGTAAGTTTGTGGTGGTGTTTATAGATGACATCTTAGTGTACTCCAAGAGTAAGGAGGAACATGAGGAACACCTGAGGGTTGTCTTGTAGACCCTTAAGGAAAAGAATTTGTATGCTAAGTTGTCTAAGTGTGAGTTCTGGTTAGAGGAAGTGAGCTTCTTAGGACATGTCATCTCTAAGGGTGGCATAGCATTGGACCCAGCTAAGGTAGAGACGGTGCTCCAGTGGGAAGCACCAAAGTCTGTAACCGAGATTAGGAGTTTCTTGGGGTTAGCCGGGTACTATAGGCGGTTTATAGAAGGTTTCTCTAAGATAGCTTTACCCTTAACCCGTCTTACCAAGAAGGGACAGTTGTTTGTGTGGGACTCTAAGTGTGAAGAGAGTTTCCAAACCTTTAAGGATAGGTTGACATCAGCACTAGTGTTAGTTTTGCCAGATCCTAGTGACTTCGTAGTTTACTGCGGTGCTTCTAAGCAAGGGTTAGGTGGTGTGCTGATGCAGAACTGTAAGGTAGTTGCTTATGCTTCTAGGCAGTTGAAAACCCATGAGAAGAACTACCCTACCCATGACCTAGAGTTAGGAGCTGTGGTATTTGCCTTTAAGATCTGGAGGCATTACCTGTTTGGAGTGAGGTTTGAGGTTTTTAGTGATCATAAGAGTTTGAAGTATCTCTTTGATCAAAAGGAGTTGAATATGAGGCAACGTAGGTGGATGGAGTTTTAAAAGGACTATGACTTCTAGCTGACCTATCACCCAGGAAAGGCCAATGTGGTGGCCGATACCTTAAGTAGGAAAACCCTGCATGTCTCCGCTTTGATGGTTAGGGAGATGGATCTGATTGAGGAGTTTAGAGACCTTAGTCTAGCTTATGAGTTTACCCCTAAGAGAATTAGGCTTGGTACCTTGAAGGTTACCAACAATTTGATGGATCAGATTAGAGAGGATCAGAGGTTAGATAAGTTTCTCTTAAACCAGCGAGAGTTGCTCGCTCAGGGTAGAGACTTAAGTTTTAAGAATGGAAATGATGGCGTCTTAAGGTTTAAGGATAGAGTTTGTGTGCCAGATGTTCCTGAGCTTAGAAAGTTGATCCTTGAAGAAGGACATAGGAGTGGACTGAGTGTGCACCCAGGTGCCACTAAGATGTATCAGGACCTTAAGAGGATGTTTTGGTGGCCTAGGATGAAAAAGGATGTAGCTGAGTTTGTGTATGCATGCCTAGTTTGTCAGAAGGCTAAGATAGAGCATCAAAGGCCTTCGGGTAAGTTGCAACCTTTGAGTATCCCAGAATGAAAATGGGATAACATCTCCATGGATTTTGTGTCTGGACTCCCTAGGACTCCAGCTGGTTTTGAGGTGATATGGGTTGTTGTGGATAGACTGACTAAGTCTGCCCATTTCATTCCGATGAATATGGAGTATCCATTGGAGAAGTTGGCTAAGTTGTACATCAAAGAGATAGTTAGGCTTCATGGTGTACCCTCTAGCATAGTTTCAGATAGAGACCCGAGATTTACCTCTAGGTTTTGGAATAGTTTACAAGAGGCTTTAGGGACAAAGATTAGGCTTAGTTCAGCTTACCACCCACAGACTGATGGGCAGTCTGAGCGGACCATCCAGTCCTTAGAGGACTCGTTGAGGGCTTGTGTGTTAGAATAGTCAGGAAGTTGGGACAAGTTTTTGCCCCTGATAGAGTTCACCTACAACAACAGTTTCCATTCCAGCATTGGGATGGCATCGTATGAGGCTCTGTATGGGAAGAGATGTAGGACACCCTTGTGTTAGACTGAACCTAGTGATAGTGTGGTGCTAGGGGCAGAGATAGTCCAGGAAACAATAGAAAAGATTAAGTTGGTTCAGGAAAAGATGAGAGTTGCACAGAGTAGGCAGAAGAGCTATTATGATAAAAGGAGGAAGGCGCTCGAATCCTAGGAAGGCGATTATGTATTCATGAGAGTTACCCCGACGACTGGGGTTGGTAGAGTGTTGAAGGCGAGGAAACTTACTCCGAGGTTCATTGGTCCTTACCAGATTCTTAAAAGAGTCGGCGAAGTCGCCTATCAAATAGCCTTACCCCTATATCTCCACAATGTTTTTCATGTGTCTCAACTCAGAAAGTACATTCATGACCCTAGTCACGTGATAGTACCCGATGCTATACAGTTGAAAGAGAACTTGACGTTTGAGGTGTTACCTCTTCGAGTCGAGGATAGGAGGGTGAAGCAGCTAAGAGGCAAGGAGATTCCCTTGGTCAAGGTAGTTTGGAGCGGGGCAACTGAGGAAAGCGCTACCTGGGAGATCGAGAGCAAGATGATGGAGGCATACCCGCATCTTTTCGTTTGAGGTACGTAGAAATTTCGGGGACGAAATTTTTTATAAAGGGGGTGGAATTGTAACACCCTGTTTTTCGTAAGTGTTTTTATAAGGCTGGTTTTATTAAGTTAAATGTGTTGGTTAAGGGCTAAGTAGGATTTTGGCTTAAAAGTCCCTTTCTGGTACATGAGCACGCCCGTGCTCATTAGTCAGCACGCCCGTGCTTAAAATCAGGAGCGTGTTTCTGATTTTAAGTTGAGCACGACCGTGCTCAATAGTGAGCACACCCGTGCTCAATGCGCTGACCGCGTCTCGGTGACTCTAAGTTGAGCACGACCGTGCTCAAGGGTGAGCACGATCGTGCTCAGGTCCGAGCTATATATGTTTGGCATAGAACCCGAGGGTTAACGTGAAACCCTAAAGTTCTAGTTGTGACAGCCACTGTTATGGCTCAAAGTGCCTCTTTCCCTATTTCCTCTCCATCCCTTGCTATAGTGGAGTTTTGGGAACTGTTGGGAAAGCTTTGTACGTCTGTCTTGATTAGAGGTAACGGTCCCTTTCTCTTTTCAGTTTCTTTATGGTTTTGGTTAGAGAAACTGACTAAGGTTATTTTTGGTTATCTAAGGCGTAACTTCGGAGTGAGCCGCTTGAGGATTCGGGACCGGATTACCGTTGGGAACTGTCCTTAGAGCAACCTTCAATCCAGGTATGGGGAGAAGGGAATTGTACTCATTAGGTAGTGGGGGTAGAGTAAGGTAAAGGGGTCCCCATGACCCCAGTTGATTTTATGTAATTGTTTGATTTACATGTTAGTGATTGGCTGTTTGTAATAGTTGCTGTTGATATAAAATGGGATTATAATATGTTGGTTGAGTGTATGTTGTTATAACTGTTGGCTGGATGATGGTGTTATGTTGCTAAAACGGACTAGGATTAATGAATTTAATCCATATGATAATTGGCTAAAAACCTAAGTTGGAATCCTGCCCAAAATGGCACTGTCGCGCGATGAGTACGATCGTGCTGAACAGGGAGCACGACCGTGCTCCCATTTGAATTCTGGAAAATGGCCGCGCTGTTCAGTACGGTCGTGCAGGTCAAACAGCACGACGCTGCTGCTGAGCACGACCGTGTTGAACGTGAAGCACGACCGTGCTTCACTTAAAAGGGGCAGCACGCCCTCACGTGTCCAAGCATGACCGTGCTGGGGATTAAGCACGACCGTGCTCACCCCTCTTGGACAGAAATATAATTAAAGTACTTAAGGGGTTTCAAACCCCATTCCCCAATGATGATAAGTTGAGATAGCTAATCCAAGATGAAGATTAGACAACCGGGTTAATAATTATCTAAGATGATTAAGATAATAAAATGATAAGTCGGCATCCGTTGGGCTACCTTGTAAGACTCAATGACTTAGAGATTTTGATGTATGACAAATATATAATTTAATGTGTATGCAAGTGTTTTTAGTATCAAATTGCAAATACAGTTATCAAGCTGAATATATCAAGTTCTGTAAGCAATTAAAGGAGAACATCCAAAGAAGAACTTGAAGAACTCAAGGAGCAACAAGTAAGGACAAAGATCAAGAAGTCATCAAGACAAGAGCTTAAAGAAGAATTAGATTTAAGTCTTAGATGATTTGTAAGAGAAGAAATCTCTTATTCACAAATAGCTCACTTGAAAAGATGCATGAAGAAAATCATTATTCATAACCTGCATTAAAAAGGAATATGTTTTAATGAAAATGATTTTTGTAAATTAAGAAAATTCTTTGTCAGTACAGCCATGTATTCAATGGATGTATATCCTTTCCTGTAACTGATAAATGAATATAAAGTTCTTGATATTCAGTACATAGATGTACTACACCTATGAATAACATGAAATCAGATCAGTTATAAATGGTTAACTGAATACAGGCCTGCACATATGCTATGTACGCGTGTATTCAAGTTTCTGGAAAAATCTGATGTTCATTAATACATAGATGTACTGAATAGGTGTACTGGTGGATTAACCAAGATCAAGTTTTTAAAGAACTCGTACAGCCATGTACTACACAGGTGTACAGAAACTTTCAATATGTAAAATGGTTAATACATCCCTGTACTCAACCCCTGTCCAAGAACTTGAATCAGTTCAACTGATTCTAATATCAAACCCAAATCTGTTTGGACTGATCCCAAACGGTTATAACTTGTTTTCAATATAAAGTGGGATAAATAGAATACTCATAACATATCAGAAACACACGAAATCAATTTGAGAGATCAATTATGAAAATCGTTCATCATCTTTCTTGAGCTTATTGTGAAAAGAGTGTTTCATTCTCATTAGTGCTTCAATTTGTGTATCTGAACTTTTGAGAGTTTAGAAATCAATTTTTCTGTTTTATTTGATTGTAAAAGAGAGGGAGTCTCTCTGTGTGATTAGGGTGAGGAATCCTAAGGAAGAACATTGATTGAGGCTCTTCACAAGAGTGTGGTATCTCAAGGTGAAGGAGTGCTCTGTGGTGTAAAGGTTTTTCAAGCTACCTGGCTAAAGCTTGCTGTGTTAGTGTATGAAAACCTACATGTGGTGTGGGGACTGGATGTAAGTCATAGTGGTGGTGACTGAACCAGGATAAATCTGGTTGTGTGGTACTCCTAAACTCAAAGCTCTTTAATTTCTGTTCATGCCCTCATAACTGTATTCTTGATCATATAAACTTCTGTTCATATTCAAGAATCTGTGAAATCTGACTTGAACCTTGTGTAAACTGAAATCTGATTTGATTTAGTAAAACATGTTCTTGAATTGCAAGGCTTAAAACTCAATTATAAAGAAACTGTTATTGTTTCTTAAAGATTGAATTTGTTTGCAACAGAATTTGATTGTTAAAGTTGAGAACTTGATCTGAGTTTTATCATTTCTGTAATTTACATTTTCTTATCCTCATTGTTCTATTCAAGACTTTGTGAAAGCCCTTTACTGTTTCTGTTTAAAGATCCCGAGGCAAAACACATTTCTGAAAACCAAAGGCTTGGTGAAACAAAAGTTTTGGAAAGATTTTTTAAAAAGAAGGAAAGTTTTGAAAACTCAATTCACCCCCCCTCTTGAGTCTTTGAAGCCAAAACAACAATTGGCATCACAGCTAAACTCTTAAGTTTGGCTTAACAGCTATAAGAGTATGGCTTCCAATGACTGTTTAAATGAAGGGGCTTCCCTTGCACGCCCTCCTGCCTTCAATGGATCTGAGTATATCTATTGGAAGGAAAGAATGGTAATCTTTCTTGAGGCAACTGGTGTTGACATATGGGATGCAGTAGAAAATGGACCATTTGTCCCCTCTACTGTGGATGCTAATGGTGCTCCAAGAAATAAGCCTAAAACTGAATTGAATGAGGATGATAAGAAAAGAGTTCAATATAATGCACGTGCTAAGAATATTATAACATCTGCTTTGAGCCGTGATGAGTTTTTCAGGGTTTCAAATTGCAAGACAGCAGAGGAGATGTGGGACACATTGCAAGTAACACATGTAGGAACCACTGATGTCAAAAGAGCAAGAATGAACACCCTCACACATGAGTATGAGTTGCTCAGAATGAAACAAGGAGAACCAATGAGTGAAATGCAAAAGAGATTCACACATATTGTTAATCAACTTGCTGGTCTTGGTAAAGCTATATCAAATGAGGATCAAATCAATAAAGTAATGAGATGCCTAAGTAGAGAGTGGTAGCCTAAAGTCACTGCAATTTCAGAATCTAGAGATCTGTCTTCAATGACAATTGCAACACTGTTTGGCAAGCTGCAAGAACATGAACTAGAGCTGAACAGATTGAATGAAAGTGAAGAAACTGATAAAAAGAAAAAGGGATTGGCTCTAAAATCACAAGCCAGTGAAGTAGAAGACAGTGATGATGATGATTCAATACAAGAGGCAGAATCTGAAGAAGAGATGGGAATGTTAGTCAGAAAATTCAAGAAGTTCCTAAAGAAGAAAGGAAGCTTCAAAAGAAAGCCATCCACCTTTCCCAAAAGAAACTTCAGCAAAGGTGACAATTCTTCCAATAACATCACATGCTATGAATGTGGAAAGACTGGCCACATAAAGGTGGACTATCCAAAACTGCAAAAGAAGGACAAAACTGAAAAGTTTGATTCAAAGGACAAGAAGTGGAGAAAGCCAAGAAAGGCCTATATTGCTTGGGATGATAATGATATAGATTCCACTGATGAATCTGAATCTGAGGAGGCAAACTTGTGCTTGATGGCCAGCAATGGTAGTGATTCAGAAAATGAGGTAAATTCAGATTCACAACCTACTTTTGAGGAATTGCTAAACAACTTATCTCTTCTAGAAAAATAATTGCTAAACAATGTGATGAATATGCATGCTTGAAAATGAAAGAAAGAGAACTAGATGCTAGGAATAAAATCTTGATTGCATCTAGCTCTAATTGTTCTAAGTGCTGCACATTATCTAAAGAGGTTGAAAAACTGAAAAATGACTTAGCAAGATTCACAAATGGTAGAGATAACATAGAAGCATTGTTAGGACAGCAAAAGTGTGTTTATGATAAGGCTGGAATAGGCTATGAACCTAAGATACCTGAGAAATCCTTTAAGAAGTTTTTTGCTGCACCTAAGACTCAAAAACACCATTTGTTAGATGCTATTTTTGTGCTAGGAAAGGTCATACTGCTACAACATGCCATTACAGAATTCCTGCATATAACAAGTCCAAGTATGTATGGGTTCCAAAAGGAACTTTTGATGGAACTAACCCAAAAGGACCTAAACAGCTTTGGGTACCTAAGACACAAACATGAATTCTATTTTGTAGGTGTGCTGGAAGGCCAAGAATGTGAAATGGTACCTTGATAGTGGCTGTTCCAAGCACATGACAGGAGACAAAAGCAAGTTCATCACACTCACTCCAAAATCAAGTGGAAATGTTACCTATGGAGACAACAATAAAGGAAGAATACTTGGCATTGGCAACATTGGAAGTGACTCAACAACAATCATTGAGGATGTACTTTATGTTGAGGGACTGAAACACAATCTTCTAAGTATAAGTCAACTATGTGACAAAGGTTTTAAGGTAAAATTCAATTCCAATAGTTGCTTGATAGAAAATCATAATGATGCAAATCTGAAACTGATTGGACATAGGATAGATAACATCTATATGCTTGATTTAGATAATATATCTTCAAACACTGCATGCTGCCTTATTTCAAAAGAAGAAGAAAATTAGCTTTGGCATAGAAGAATTGCACACATTCACATGAACCACTTGAATAAACTGATTTCTAAAGATCTTATAGTTGGTTTGCCTAAACTAAAATTTATGAAAGATGGATTATGTGATGCATGTCAAAAAGGAAAGCAAGTTAAGGTCTCTTTTAAACCTAAGAACATTGTTTCAACAAATAGACCCTTGCAACTTTTGCACATGGATTTATTTGGTCCATCTAGAACCAAAAGCTTTGGTGGAAACTTGTATGCCTTAGTGATAGTAGATGATTACTCTAGATACACATGGACATACTTTCTATCTCATAAGAGTAATGCATTTGCTGCATTTAAGAGAATGGCTAAAATTGTGCAAAATGAAAAAGACATGAAAATTGTTTCTATAAGAAGTGATCATGGGGGAGAATTTCAAAATGAAGTGTTTGAAAATGTTTGTGATGAGCATGGCATTCAACATAATTTTTCAGTTCCTAGAACTCCACAACAAAATGGAGTAGTGGAAAGAAAGAATAGATCATTGGAGGAGATTGCTAGAACTATGTTGAATGACTCTAGCTTACCAAAGCAATTTTGGGCAGATGTTGTGAACACAGCCTGCTATGTGTTAAATAGAGTTTTAATAAGACCTATTTTAAAGAAAACCCCTTATAAACTTTATAGAGGAAGAAAACCAAACATTGCACATCTTCATGTCTTTGGTTGTAAGTGCTTTGTACTTAATAATGGAAAGGATAACCTTGGAAAATTTGATGCAAAGGCTGATGAAGGGATTTTCCTAGGCTACTCTCTAACTAGTAAAGAATTTAGAATCTATAATAAGAGAACAGAAACTATTGAGGAATCTGTGCATGTTACATTTGATGAGTCTAACCCCAAAAGGTTGGGAAAGGATGTTGTTATTGATGATCTTGCAGATTCTATTAAGAAAACTGTCTTGGAAGAGCAACAAGACAATGAAAGAAATGAAAGCTCAAAAGAAGAGATGCTGCAGTAGGAGCAAACAGAACAGCAATCTGACTTACCAAAGGAATGGAAACCCTCAAAAGCTGCTGAAAAGAAAAGAAAAGAGATGGAAATTTCCAAATCAGCTGAGAAGAAGAAGGGAGTAGAAACCTCTAAGACCCCTGAGAAGAAGAGTAAAGGAAAGGAAGTTGAATCTCACATAGAGACAAAAGCTGCAGAGAATGATGCTCCAACATCTTACATGGACAATGATGTTTTTCTCCAAAGGTATTCCTTTACCAGTAATCAAAAGGAGTTCTTTAGACAAAATTTCAAAGATAGAGGAATCCTTGAACCTTGGATAATGGATTTTAAGTATTTTGATGATAATGTTTTCAATTTCACTGAGATTTTTCAAAGGGTCAAGGAATTTCTGGAAACCCAAGTTGATTACTATCCATTTCTGATCAAGATCTTTTACTCAAATTTTGAGATGAATGCTAATGGAATTAGCTCTGAAGTTAAAGGAATTAAGATCAAAATGTCATTAGAGGAATTCAGTAATCTTGCAAATTTACCTTTTTATGGACCTAGCATTGCTGGAAATGGTCCCCAAGCTAAATGGTATAATGAATATGATAGGGAAATGGCTAGTGAGACACCCCGCTGTGCCCCTTGTGCCATTAGTTAATTTATTTAGATTCCTTGTGTTATTAACATTGATTATAAATTGAAAATGCGAAGGAATTAAAATTTTGACCAACAATGAAAGATAACATCAAGTCATATATAAATACACACTTAAATACAATACCAAAACACTGTCTAGGGCATCCTCTCAGTGAGATCCCTAGCAGGTACATCCTTATACAAACCCTTAGTTGCGGAAATATAAACATATAGTTCTAGACTCACTGACCCTATTTACTTAAACGATATTACTACCATCTACAGCTCGTCCTCCTGCGTCTGACTCATAAGGAGTCCCGTCCAACTCCTCTACATTAAAATCCTCGGTGAAGTCCTCAGCTGGTTCCTCCACATAGTCATCACCCGGATCTTCCTTAGAATCTTCTCGTATCCATATAAGCAAAACATATACAAATACAGATATAGGGGATAAGACACATTTCCATCATCAAAGGTGGAAAAATGGACATAGTATATAAATATAATAACCATTAAAACATCTCTCAAAACTCCAAATCAACCTTAAACCACTATGTGATTCCTCTACTCTTACTCTCATGCAAACTTGGCCATCTATATTCCTGTCATTAGTCAGTAGTCCGATCGGTCCGGTGCCAGTAAATTAGTGCCCTGGTGCCCATACACCAATCCAGTAGTTCCCGAACTACTCATGCTATTGCGCAATTAGTGCCATGGTGCCCATACACCATTTTAGTAACCTTTGCACAACGCAATCCCTCAGGGACTCAAGGACTATCCCGACCTCGTGTGTTCCATCACACACGGCCATGAACCTTAACGCATCTACATTATGAATCTTACCAACCCGCATTCATTATAGCCTAATGCCTCAACCTTCTACCACAAGTCTCAATACTTATTCAATATCTCATCTCATCTATACACTAAGGCTAGGCATCACTAATTCATCATAGTTCACTTACCCCCAAATACATCTATTAAATCACCCATATCATGCCCTAACATCAACTAAACAGTTTATCATCTAGGCAGATCATACATACTACATTATCAATCAAATACTCACGTATCACAAAACATCATAATAAACAATTTATCACAACATAATTCAATAATCACTAAATTCAATCAACCTCCAATATCATAAGATTATCCTAACGGCAATAAACCTACAATCCCCAAATCATCATTGGTTTCACGAAAAAGCTTCCAATGTGATTTTGGTCTTGTCGATTACTCAACCACTAGTAGGGTTTAGGTCACCCTACACAATTATTATAATTTAAATACTACTTATGCGTTTTCCGATGGTAGATTGGTTCTTTCCCCCACCTGAGTTAGCACCGAAATCCCGAACTCGACGTTCCTCGCTATCATAGCTTAATAGTATCACCTTGAACCAAACAACATAACTATAATTAATTAAACAAAAACCATCTATGACCCTTTAGGGCTAGGTTCGGCCAAGACTAAGAAAATAGGTTTAGGGTTATTTTCTCAACTTCATTCTTTGGATTCTAACTACTAAAGTCCTAACTAACTTAGATAAAATGGTTTCAAGTTAAGATTTGAAATAAAATCCTCTAACACTAAAGGTTAGGGTTTCGGCCCATATTAGAAAAATAGGGTAGGAAATTTAGTTGGATTCAAGCTTTTGGATTATGAAATTAGAAGACATAACAATATTATAGAAATTGGTTTCACATTAAAAGGATTTTTCTACAATTTTCTAGAATTATTTGAAGTTCTAGATCTAGGAATGGAAATTTATGAACACTTGATGATCATGGCTTTGATCTTACAAAATAAATGAAGGATAAGGAGAAGAGGTTTTACCTCTTCAAGCTTTGAAGAAATGGCAAGAATTGATGAAGTTCTTTACAAATCCTAATATGGTGTTCTTGGTGTTCTTGAAGAAATGAAGAACAAGAATGAAGGATGTTCTTGATGTTCTTTGTGTTCTTGGTGAAATGAAGAAAAAGAATGAAGGAGATCTTGGTGTTCTTGAAGAAATGAAGAACAAGAATGAAGAAGAAGAAAAATGAAGGAGAAGAGGTGTGGGAGGGGGGTTGGCGCAAGGAGGAGTGAATGGCTTATTTATAGGCATGGTTAATAAATATCTAGATATTTTAAATAAATATCTAGATATTTTCACTAAATATCTAGATATTTCCATCCGTTCCCGGCCCCGTCGTTTACCCGATTAACGACCAAAACGCCCGAGAATCGTCTAATTTCTTAATTTTTTTACAAAAATTTCAAAATACCTATCTTGTTGGAAACGTGATAAAAATCTACTTTGCTTTGTTCACAAGTCAAAATTAGGTTTTCTGATCATTAAAATCTTACTATCAGCGAAAAATACCGACTGTTTTCCGTCCGAACTTTCCCCAAAATTCGCCCGAATACACATAATTTTTTATTTCTGATCAGAAATTTGGAAAGTAGACTTCTTCACGGACAAAATATAAAAAATCTACAAATTTCATTTTTCGGGTCAATTTAGGGTTTTCTGTCAGTATAAAATTACACTGTCAGTTAAAAACGCAGATCGGGCTCCGTCTGAATTTTCAACCCAAAATTTTACCGTAACTTTCTACCATAAGAGAGACTATGAATATGATTTTATTTTATTAAAAATCACTTTCTAACTCTCAGATTAAAATATAATTAATTATATTTTAACTGGTTAAACAGCGTAATTAAAAACAGGTTGTTACAGCTAGAGTAGACTTAGTTCTCTCTGATGAACCTGAAGGTAGAGTTACCTACATCAGTGTGATGAGTGTAGAGGATAGGCTTCTACATTATGTGGTATGCAGAATCTTGATTCCAAGAGGAGGAAATCATGCCATACTGCAGAATTATGATTTAATGCTTATGTGGGCAATGCTGAATGAAAAGCAAATCAGCTGGGGGAACTGTGTTGCTACACACATGTTAGAATGCAGGAAAAGCAAGATGATGCTTGCCTACCCTGCACTGGTCTGCAAAATCCTAGCTCACTTTAATGTTCCTTTTGATGGAGAAGAAAAGAAACTTGGAAGAAAAGGAACTTATAGGTTTGGTGAAGAAATTGTGAGCAAAATGAGACTGAAGAGGGAAGATGGAAGATGGATAAGGAAAGCTGGGAACAAGGAAGCAACACTACAAAAAATCATCTGTTTAGCGACCGACAAAATCGGTCGCATATCTGCTAAATCGGTCGCTATTTAATTTAGCGACCGAATTAGCGACCGCTTCAAGGTGGTGGCTAATAACCTGGTCGCTAAGATTTTAGCGACCGAATTTATATTTCAGTCGCTAAATGGCGACCGTAATTTCGGTCGCTAAATAATAAAAACCGGTCGCTACTTGTTTGGTCGCATTGATTGGGTAACCATTTTTAGCGACCGATAATCGGTTACTATTTCGGTAGCTAAATCTGGTTACTGTTAGCCTACATTAGCGACCGAGTACATGGTTGCAATTTCGGTCGCTAAATCTGGTTACTGTTAACCTATATTAGCGACCGAATTTTGGTTGCTACTTCGGTCACTAAATCTGGTTACTGTTAACCTATATTAGCGACCGAATTTTTGGTTGCTAATTCGGTCGCTAAACTGGATTTTACTAATTTTTTTAAAATTTAAGTTTTTAAATAATAATTTTTTTTTTGCTTTAAAGTTTCGCAAAATTACTAATAAAACACACCAAATTACTAATGAAATATAAAATCATAAAAAATACTGAATATATATAAAAAATAATAATCCAAAGTGTCGTACATGAATGGTTTAAAATCTAAAAAATGAAAAAAAAATTCAGTCATGATGAGGTGGAGGTGGAGGAACCCAATCATCCTCAGCTTCCGTGCCGCCAACGTCTGCAGTCTGATCGTCCTCTGGAGTAGCATCATCAGTAGCTGGCGGCGGAACTGGAGGAGCGGCAACAGGTGGCACAACCGTCGGAGCATCACCCTGAGCAACTAGAGGCTGGATCCTCATCTGCTCCAACACCAGCCGCAGTGTCTGGCCCTGCTCGATGCTCGTCTGCATCAGCTGCTGGTGTGCCTGAGTCAACTGTGCAATCTGGTTCGCCATCTGCTGCTCTGTCTCCCGAAGCTTCGCGTTCAGCTGCGTGATGGTGTCCTGCATTTGGTTGAACTGATCCTGAGGGACGGTATCGACGTAGGAAGGAGCAGGCGTGCCAGATGATGAAGCTATAAACTCGCCTCCCAGGTGTCCGAGGCCATACACGTGCCCCTTCTTGTTCCTGCCCTCGACGACCTCCAAGTAAATGGCATTATCGTCGACGGAGATAGGAGGGCTGGGCCCACCATCAGTCAAGGCCTCATCCTGTGACTGTGAGGCACGTGATATGGCATCGTCCTTCTTCTCGTTGAAGCCCACCTGTAAAGTATAAATGTAGAGATTTAGTTAAAATTATAATCAATATTAACAAATCAATTATAATAAATTACAAGTAAAGACTAAATTAATTTTTTTTGCTTACAGCATAGTTACGGGCCTTGTCGTTGACCCATGCCCCCGACTTCAACTTCTTCGTCCTCTCCACCAACTCCATAGCAGTGGGGGGCCGCTGTTTCTGTGCTTTCTGCACAGAAAAATATAATATTAAATTCATAAGAATATTTAAAAATGAAAACTCATTAAATAGTATACTAAGTCAATAAAGTTTTAAGTATTACCAGCTCGTCGTAGTGGGCGGCGGCTGATTTAGACCCGCCGGTCCAAGCACATGCGCCACCATCAGAAGCTTGATTACGCTGAGCTGTGGACTGGATCTCCTGTAACTTCTCAGTAGCCCAGTACTGGTCCAGCTGCCTCCTAATCTCAGGATCCACCCACCTCCCCTTATTCTTACCTTTCCTCAGCTTGTTCGTCAGATTCTTCATGACCAGTGAGCCTTTATGCTCAAATATGTCCCTGATGAGACCCTCTAAAGCTGCGTCCCACCTATACTCTTTCTGCAACTTACAGTTGTTAGGAAATTTATGTGTGTGTGTATATATATATAATGTAAATTTAATTTAAATAACTTAATAAATTATTACCTTAAACTCTTTAAACAACTGATCCCTATGGCCATCTGGGATGGCCTTCCATGTAGGCCATGGACCATCAAACTTGCGTCGCAAGATCTTCGATATCGAATCAGAAGGGTCCTTCGCGTGTAGAAAGCTGCAGTAAAATTAGAGCATTAATAAATGTTATAAATAAATTAAAAATAAGTAAATAGAAATTAACGATACTTTATATAAATTAATTTGATTAAATTAGCTTCCTCATTATCCCCCCTGGGATAAGAAGAATCCTCCTGTCGGATGGACCACGGCTCTCCTGCCCCGATGATGATGATGGTCCTGTCATAGGTGTGGATGATGACGGTGCAGCCTGTGTCCCGACCACATGAGGTTGGGTAGGGGGTGCAACTCCATCATCCTGATGTGGCCCGTCCACAAAGGTGCTGGAAGGGTGGTCTCGATCTAAAGGCTGTGGGTCGGCCGGTGAAGGAACTCTCGCAGCACGACCTCTGCCACGACCTCCTCGTCGACCACCACGCTGCCCCCTACCTCTAGAGGAATCTGCCATCTGTGTAAAAAATGAAAAGACAATTACACTACAGTGTAAATAATACAAAAATAAATTACCTAAGTTGAATGAGCATTACGCAATGAATTATGACATAAATAAATTACCTAAGTAGAATCTCCGTCACTAAATTCACCCTCACTCTCATCAGTCTCACTTGATTGGAATATGGCTTCGCTAGATGCATCCAACTCAGATTGATCCATTAACTCTCTTTCAACCTCTTCCCCATCGCTGGAAATGTCCGCCAGAGAATTAACAATAATGTCCGGCGTAATTTGCAATGGTACGTGGGGTCTTGAAAACTCATCGTCTTGGTACGGAGCATCTTTTTCAGGCTGGTTGATTACATTATCAGTAATTGTACTGCGAGCCTTTATCTTAATGACACCCAACCAACCTTGATGTCCTTCGGGATATGGCGAGTAATAAACCTGATCTGCCTGTTGTGAAAAAATGAATGGGTCGTACGCCTTGTTATACCTACGAGACAGCCTAACTTGAACAATACCATATTTTTTATCGATTTTTGTCCCTACGTCAAGAGTAGGATCAAACCAATCACACTTGAAGAGAACCAACTTCATCACGGGGAAACCGGTATAATCGAGTTCAAGGATGTCAGTTAGAACCCCATAGAAATCATCCTCTACATTGCCATCAGTGGCTCGCACACAAACACCATAGTTACACGACTGCATTCCTTCATTCCATGTTTTTGTGTTAAATTTATATCCATTTACAATGTAAGTATTCCATGATGTAACCCATCTGTTAGGCCCCCATGCCAAATTTGTCAACAATGGATTTTGAACATTGTTTACTGGATCTAGTACCTAAAAAATCGAATATTATATTATTCTTATACATGCTATATATTTAAGGAGATAAAATGTATTGCAATAAATGAAGATGCTTAACCTACATATTTACTGAACCACGTAGCAAAGTGAGAAGTAATTTCTCGATCAACCTGATTGTTTGAAATGTCAGGTTGGAGATCCCTTAGAAAATTGCTGTACATCCTACATATGGGAGATTAACAGCAGGACGATTAATAATCATAAATGTCAATTGAACTTATAAAAGACATTGTAGAAACTTACTCTAAATATGGTGCCACCTCTTCACAATTTTGAAGGATATACAGATGAGCAGCATTAATGTCACGCTACTCCAAGAAATAACCTTTTGATTTGCCACTAAATCTGCCCGGATAGTTTAATATTGATTTAGGAGGACTAGTTGAACTTCCTTCGCCCGAATCAACGTTTCTAGGCATCCTTTTCCTTCTCGTGTTAACTTCGTCCGGATAGTAATAAGAGGCAAAAGTGGAAGTCTCCTCTACTAAGTATGCTTCACAAATGGAACCCTCCACTCGTGCCTTGTTCTTGACTTTGTGTTTAAGGGAGTGCAGGAACCTATTAAAGATGGATACATACAAATAATTACTAGTTTTAGGGAAAGCTAAACTACGATTTCGTGTTCGTGAATTTCATATGTATTAAGTAAAATAGTTGATGTTGTATACCTCTCAAATGGATACATCCAGCGGTATTGGACTGGACCACCAACTCTTGCTTCGTAAGGTAGATGAACCGGAAGGTGTTCCATTGAATCAAAGAAACTCGGCGGGAAGATTTTCTCCAGCTTACATAACAAAACGGGTATCTTGACTTCCATATCCTTTAATTGATTCACATTTAGTGTTGTCGACGTAAGCTCCCTGAAAAAGTGGCTAAGCTCAACAAGTGGGTTCCAAATTGGTTTCGGTAATGCGTCGAACGCAATTGGAAGCAACCGTTGCATGAACACGTGGCAATCATGACTCTTCATTCCATGTAACTTTGCTTCCTTAATGTCAACACATCTACCCAGATTGGAAGCATACCCATCTGGTAACTTTAGTTCTTTAACCCACTTACAGACAGCCACTTTCTGTGTTTTGCTTAATGTATAACTTGCCTTCGGTTTGATAAGTCTGCCACGACCACCGTCCTGCAACTCAAGCTCCTTCCGATTACAAATTTCAACCAGATCCAATCGGGCTTTATTTGTATCCTTTGTCCTCCCCTTGATGTCCATCACAGTGTCAAACACATTCCTCTCAGTATGCATGACATCAATGTTGTGACGGAGTAGCTGCGTCCTCCAATACGGCAACCTCCAAAATATACTTTGTTTTGTCCAATTATGGTTGACCCCATAATCAGGGATATGTTCTCCTTGGGATTCATAGAAGAGCGGTAATTACTGTACTCTCCGCCATACATTTGGACCAGACAAACGTGGTGGAGGCGGTGTTGTCTCCGCACAACGCTTCTTGAATGCATTCTTGTTCCGCCTATAAGGATGATCTTCTGGAAGGAATTGACGATGACAATCAAAATATGAGATCTTTCGACTGTTTTTAAGCGTGAATGCCTTCGAACGCTCCATACATATTGGGCAACCAAGCTTCCCCGCGGTCATCCAACCCGATATCATCCCATAGGCGGGAAAATCGTTGATCGTCCACATCAAAGCTGCTTTCATTATGAAATTCTGCCTCAAAGATACGTCATATGTCAACACACCATCATTCCACAGCACTGCCAACTCATCTATCAGTGGCTGCAAGTACACATCAATCTTCCCTTTTGGAATAGACGTACCCGGAATTATGACTGTTAGGAACATAAACTCCCACTTCATGCATATCCCTGGGGGAAGATTGTACGGAGTCAGGATAACCAGCCAACAAGAATATGCTTTTCCAGACTGCCCGAAAGGATTAAATCCATCCGTACATAACCCTAATCGGACGTTGCGAGGGTCCTGCGAAAATGCCATGTGAACCCTATCAAAATGCTTCCAAGCTTCTCCATCCGATGGATGACATAAGACATCTTGCTCCCTCTCATGCTCACTATGCCACCTCATGTGAGCTGCAGTGGCCATCGAAGAGTACAATCTTGTAAGTCTTGGCAAGAGTGGAAAGTACCACAACTTTTTTAGAGCGGTCTTCTTCTCAATGCCCCTCCTAGTGGTTGTCTTATACCGATCCGCACCACAAAATCGACAACATGTTATGCTCTCCGCTGAATCATCCTTATAGTACAACATACATCCATTCGGGCAACAATCAATTTTCAAACACCCCAGATCCAAATTCTCCACAGACTTCTTAGCATGATAAAAACTAGTAGGCATCCGATTGTCTTCCGGCAACGCCTTGGACACTGGCATGGCGAGGCGATTAAAACAGTCTTCTTGCATATTGTAGTCAGATTTGATACTCAACCATTCCATACACATCGACAACTCTGTGTACTCCCGACATCCTTCCCACAACGGAGATCGTGCAGCACTCAACATATTATAGAATCTTTGAGCTTCGGGATTCGGATTCTCCTCTATGTATTAGGAACCCATTCCACCAGTTGATCCCCCATCTTCTTCTAGTGCAACACCAACCGAGGGTCCAGCATGATCCATTATCATATGCTCGTATGGATTCAATTCTTCCCTCCAGTTCCCACTTCCATAGTATGAACCTTCAAACACAACCGGGTTTAAATCAGGAAACATCTCACCATGGTTACTCCACCAATAGTAATCAGGCATGAAGCCCTTCTCATAAGGATCGGCTACAACTCCATCCACGCTTTTGAAAGATTGACACTTGCATCTTGTGCAAGGACACCTCAAATGATCACCGCCCAGCCGTATAAATCTCTCTTGGCTAACAACAAACTCTACAAACTCACCCACTCCAACTCTATACTCTTGCCTAAGACGTTTATTCCGATCCAACCTACTATACATCCATTTACGATTCTCCGGAATATCCATTCCTGCCAATTAAATAGCTTGACCAACCCTACAATAACACTTATATATTACGGTGCATTCCAATAACTACATCAATCTCGTTCTTATGACAAGGTATGAACCTATCCCATTCGAGAAGAAACCTTTACCACACTCGACTAATAATAGTTATTCCCCTATTCAAATACCTTATACTTAACAAAATTTCGGCAGCATTTCCCATCGGTCTCCAAGTACACGACTCGAGAATGGTGAGAATCACCGCGATCAAGTATGCACCCGGAGAACAAAAGGAAATGCATCAGACCGAGATTTCAACAAGTATATAAGGCATTTGAACATGGAAATGACTATTGTATGAGTGTGAAAAAGGTTTTTTCCCAAACTGTCCAACTTGGACAATTCAAGATTCAATACAATGAGCATGCGTACCTTGGGAAGGTACGCATGCTCATTAATATTGAATCTCAAACAGGAAACTAAGGCTTTCGTAACTTAATAATTCACTCTAGCAGAAAATAAAACCATTGACTTATAAGGATTGTAGCATACTTCAACAAATATATATTGAAGCATAATTCAATACAAACTTAGATAAAATATAGTAGCAAACATCCTATTGAGCTCCGCTCTCCACTAACAAGTAACACATAATTGTCAAACACATGCATAACTTCTAAATTAGCAGCACACAACAAGCATCCCGCCTTTTGGACAGGATCACATCCTATTGAGCTTTGCTCTCCACTAACAAACAACACATAATTGCAAATACATGCATAAATATTAAATTATCAGCACACAATGAGACGCCCCAACGTCCCATTAAAGAAAACCCAAAATATTAAAGCCTAATTTCGTTATTATCGTTAAGCGTGCATATTCAAAATAGCAGAAAATTTAAAACTAAAAAGGTAACTAGATAATAAGCAGATACATCAACATACATCACACACATATATATATATATATATATATATATATATATAGATAACTATGTACATCATTACCTAATACATAACTGTCAAGGGATTCCCATCAGTAGGATCCCGAAATATGTACAAAACGGTGGTACGTAACATAAAGAAAAATACATCAAGATAAAAAGGGAAGATGTCTCGCCGATTCTCTCCACACCCTGTCCCCTCTCAAAATACAACAAAACCTCACTCACACCTATGCAGATGGCACTGGCCCGAACCATCAAATACTACCACCCTCGTCTGCATCCCGTGGTCCGGCAGGTCCGGACACTCCTCCGCTCTCACTGGACGAGCTCCTGTCTGACTGCCTCTGAAACCTCTGTCGGTAAAGTCTACTGTCACGGGGATGAAACTGTCTGGTAGACACTCGAGAAGACTCTGAAACCATAGCTCGGACCTCTGGAGGCGCGGGTACCTCTGGAAGGGGTGCCAGGTCCTGGGCGGGGGCAACCGGTTCCTCCTCCTGGATAGGTGCCAACTCGGGTCCTGGTGCTGGTGCCGGTGCGAGTCCTGGAACTAGTACCTCAAAGGGTACCATGAAGGGATCTGGGGCCATGCCTGGCATTGGCGGCATCGGCGGTATGTGTCCATCTAGCTGTCCTACCTGGAAAGGAAGGGTAGTGCCAACACGGAATGTGCCGACGAATCCTATCGGCGCTCCCTGTCCGAACCCGGAGGTAATGGACGTAGGACCCGTATACACAACGAAGCGAGTGACTGGGTCCACGAGCCACCCGTTCGGATCTAAGCACTCAACCTCAAAGGTCCCCGAGAGGGGGAACCCCGGGTCCTGAGTCATCCATGGGTGATCCCAATGCGCCATCAACACGATCTGGATCTGTTATGCAAAATATATATGTACAAGCATACAACAAATGAAAAGGGGATAAGAAGCCATATAACATCAAACGTGGAAAGGGTTTAGCGACATTTAATTCTATAACAGCCACGATAAACATCCATCTCCCAAAATATAGTTTATATATATATATATAACACAAGCATCCTCAATTCACATCTAGTGTCTTTTCCTCTACCCCCATCATGATGCAATGCAAATGTGTATGAATCTCCTCAGGTAGTCGGCCATATCCGGATATCACAACAATCGACACGTCCCAGAGGCCCCGGCGCACACCCTCGTCCGCGGCTGGAGGGTGTCCATGCAAAGCAATGGCACTATAGCTACACAACCGGTGCACACCTCTAGACCACGGCCAGGGTGCTCATGCAACGCATGAACTATAGCTGCAACTAAAATGAAATCATGTCTGGGACGGTCCGCCGTTAGCCTAGACCCCGGGAATTCTCCCTCCGAGGAATAGACCCCAACGACCATGTTTCAGGTCCACAAACGACCATGTTTCAGGTCCACATATCACAGACCATGTTTCAGGTCATCCCCTAGTGCCCTAACCGCTCATCATCACCTCATAATTAACCTCAATAAAATCTCATCATCATATAACATCAATCACCTCGGTTAGGCACTACTAACACATAAAGTATGATTTCCCCAATACATCATCAATGCTCAACATATCTCATCACTTACTCAACTCTACTCATAATCATTACACTCATGGCATCATAACATATTTCCATCAAATCATCATATTAATCATGGCATCATGTCATCATATCGATCATGGCATCAATTCCAATATAATATTAATAACAATAATAATTTTCATAAGATATATCAACACTCAGTATCAGTCATCAATCATCATATCAACGCAACTAATTCAAGCAGTCACAACAGCCAGTCATAAAATAATAAAATAATACATTTTTATCGTAACGACGATAAACGCACAATTTCAATATCATCATTGGTACCACTAAGTAGTCTCCAATGTGACATGGACATTGTCCGTTACTCGCTCTCGAGTAGGGTTTAGGTCGCCCTACGCCATTATCGAACTAAATGTAACTGCACCGTTTCCGACGTTAAATGGTTTCTTTCCCCCACCTGGAGAGTCGTACGATGAACGAAACGAGCGTTTCCTCCACGGGCTCAATTCTGTCCAGCACGGTTCTAGGGCCTCGGAGCTTCCAAAAATTCACCTAAGCATCACATTACGAAGCACACGTTACCACGAGTTCATCCTCGAAGACGGAATCGAATTCCGACAAACGAAACGAAAGATACAAGGATAAACGTAACGAAACGACTTTCGATATAAACGGGAACAATTTACCTTCGACTATTGAAGAAACGGGGAAGAGGAGAATGAAGGTATCGTCACTACGATCGCAACCACGTACTCCGTTTTGCGAAAGGACGATCGGGCAAGCCACACTCACTCAAGAACTCCTCTCTCTCACTAAACTCTCTCTCTTTCTCTCTCTATAGCCCTCTCTGTTTTCTCTGCTCTCTGCTCTCTGCTCTCTGCCTCGTTCTTTCATATGGCTTAAGTGACTTTATGTCACTTAAGCCCTTTTTATTTTTCTGATTCACGCTGCCACGCTCGAGCGTGGAATTTTTCACGCTTGAGCGTGGTCACGCTTGAGCGTGGACCATTTCACGCTTGAGCGTGAAAACCACCGCAGCCATGCAACCACTAAGAGGCTGCCACGTCAGCGCCCGTTGACACGTAGCAAGTCAAAGCATGGCCCTTGTCTGGTTGACTTGGGCGCTTGAGCGTGGACACACCCACGCTTGAGCGTATTGTGGACGCTCGAGCTTGATGTTTGCCACGCTTGAGCGTTGACTTTTGACCAGAAAGTCAACTCTTTACGTTCAGGGTCCGTTCGATGTCTGATTGACCCCAAATTTGAGATATAGGCTCCTTAGGACCTAATGAACAATTTCTAACCATCAAAAATGCCTAATCTCCTCTTTTAACTCCAAAATTTTGTTCCACCCTCAATTATCTAAAAGACACTAACCGGAAACCCTAGCTGGTCTCTATACTTCAAATCACCTCTCAGTTATACAATCCAAACCTTAAATCTAAACATCATACATAACCACACATAAAATAACGGATGTTACATTTCTACCCCCCTTAAAAGAAATTCCGTCCCCGGAATTACATACCTGAGAATAAATGGGGGTACTGCTGCTGCATATCTGCCTCACGCTCCCAAGTAGCATCTCCGGTAATACTATCCCAAATGACCTTGACCAGGGGAATCTGTTTACCACGGAGTTCTTTAATCCTTCTATCTGCAATCTTAGACGGTAAAGCCTCGTATTCTAGATTCTCTCGGAGTTGTATTGACTCTGGCTCAATTACATGAGAAGGATCGGGGAAATATTTTCTCAATTGGGAAACATGAAATACATCGTGGAGGTTGGATAGGTAAGGGGGTAAGGCTATCTGGTAGGCTACTGAACCAATTCGTCGAAGAATCTGAAATGGTCCAATAAATCGGGGAGTGAGCTTTCTAGACTTTATAGCTCTGCCAATCCCGGTCTTCGGAGTGACTCTCAAGAATACGTGATCACCTTCTTGGAACTCTAAGGGTCTCCTCCTTTTATTACTGTAGCTCCTCTGCCTATCCTGCGCTTCCCTCATTTTCTCTCTTATCTTCCTGACTTGCTCCGTTGTTTGCTGTACCACATCGGGACCTAACACTTGGCTTTCGCCAGTCTCATACCAACACAACGGAGTTCTGCATTTTCTTCCATAGAGAGCCTCATACGGTGCCATTCCGATACTACTATGGAAACTGTTATTGTATGTGAACTCAATCAAGGGTAGGAATTCATCCCAACTGCCAACATGTTCTAACACACATGCTCTTAAAAGATCCTCCAATGATTGAATTGTTCTCTTTGACTGCCCATCCGTCTGAGGATGATAAGCTGAACTCATCCTCAATTTGGTTCCCAAAGCACTGTGTAACTGTCTCCAAAATCTAGATGTAAATCTAGGATCCCGATCGGAGACAATACTCGATGGTACACCGTGCAACCTCACCACTTCCTTGATGTAAATCTGGGTCAACTTCTCAAGACTATAACTTTCACCAATGGGTAAGAAGTGAGCACACTTCGTTAGCCTATCAATGATAACCCAAATCGCATCAAACTTCTTCGGAGTTCGTGGTAATCCAACCACAAAGTCCACCGCTATGCTATCCCACTTCCACTCTGGGATATCCAAGGACTGTAACAACCCTGCAGGCTTCTGATGCTCTATCTTAGCTTTCTGGCACACTAGACATGATAGAACATACTCTGCCACCTCCTTCTTCATCTTTGGCCACCAAAACATTTTCTTCAAGTCTTGATACATCTTGGTGGCTCCCGGGTGAAAACTCAACTTACTCTTATGTGCCTCCTCTAAAATCATCTTCCTAATCTCTAAGTCCTCGGGCACACATATCCGATCTCTAAACCTTAACACACCATCAGATCCTTTCCTAAACTCTGAAACTTTCCCTTCATCTATGCCTCGACTTATCTCTTGCAGATATTCATCCTGAACTTGCTTAAACCTGAGGTCCCTCAAAAACTCACTGCTGATAGTGACCATACCTAAGCATATTCTATCCTCAGTCAAATCCATACCTAGGTTCAAATCTCTAAACTGTTCAAGCAATCCCATCTCTTTCACCATCATCGCGGATACGTGCAAAGATTTCCGACTCAGTGCATCCGCCACAACATTAGCTTTTCCAGGATGGTATTGAAGATCAAACTCATAATCCTTAATAAATTCCATCCATCTACGCTGTCTCATGTTCAGCTCCTTCTGATCAAACAAATACTTTAAGCTCTTATGATCGCTGAACACATTAAACTTAGCTCCATACAAATAGTGTCGCCATATCTTCAATGCAAACACTATGGCTGCCAATTCCAGATCATGAGTCGGGTAGTTTCTTTCATGAACCCTCAACTGTCGGGAAGCGTAAGCCACTACCCTCCCCTCTTGCATCAAAACACAACCCAAACCTTGATATGACGCGTCACAGTACACGTCAAACTGTCCTAATGGCTCTGGTAATGTCAGCACAGGAGATGTAGTCAACTTCTCCTTTAGCTTTTGAAAGCTCTCCTCACATCTTTCGGTCCAAACAAATGTCGTACCTTTTCGCGTTAACTGCGTCATAGGCAACGCAATCTTGGAGAAACCCTCAATAAACCTCCTGTAATACCCGGCTAATCCTAGGAAACTTCTCACCTCTGTTACTGACTTAGGCCTCTCCCATCTAATCACTGCCTCTACCTTAACTGGATCTACAGCTATCCCTTCCTGATTGATTATATGACCTAGGAACTGTACTTCCTCTAACCAAAATTCACATTTGGATAGCTTAGCATACAACTGCCTATCTCTCAACACCTGCAATACCACTCTCAGATGTTCCTCGTGCTCTTCCCGATTACGGGAATAGATAAGAATATCATCAATAAACACCACCACAAACTTGTCGAGGAACGGTCTAAAGATCCTGTTCATGTAATCCATGAATATTGTTGGGGCGTTAGTTACACCAAAAGGCATAACTAGATACTCATAGTGCCCATACCTTGTTCTGAAAGCAGTTTTAGGTATATCCTCCTTCTTTACCCTAATCTGATGGTATCCTGATCTTAAATCTATCTTAGAAAACACTGAAGCTCCCTTCAACTGATCCATCAGATCATCTATCCTAGGCAACGGATATTTATTCTTAATTGTAACCTTGTTTAACTGTCTATAATCCGTACACAACCTAGCACTCCCATCCTTTTTCTTCACAAACAGTACTGGTGCTCCCCACGGTGATACACTCGGTCTGATGAATTCCTTTTTCATCATATCATCCAGTTGTTTCTTTAACTCTGCCAACTCCACAGGTGACATCCGATAAGGAGCTACTGATATGGGTCCTGCCCCTGGCATGAGATCTATGGTGAATTCAACCTCCCTCTCTGGTGGCAAACCTGGAACATCAGGAGGGAAAACCTCGGGAAACTCTCTCACGATAGGCATAGAATCTATACTTGGAGTCTCCTTAGCTTCCAAAGAGAAAAGCATCACATACTGCTGAGAATCATCACTCCTCATAGTTGCTCCTTCATTGGCAGATACTATGCTAGAAGGCTCAAGGAAGGATAAAGTCTTTTGGGCACAGTCTAACACTACATGGTTGGCCGATAGCCAATCCATGCCAAGGATAACATCTATCTGTTGCATAGGCAAACAGATGAGATCTACGAGGAATGCCCTATTTTCAACCACAATAGGACACTGTAGGCAAACAGACATGGTGATCAAAGGATCACTAGTAGGGGTAGATACTGTCAAAGTATATGGTAATCAAGAAACGGGCAAATGTAAATGATCTACACACTCATGTGAAACAAATGAATGCGTAGCGCCTGAGTCAAACAACACACGCGAGAGTCTGCTAGATAGTAAACACATACCTTGAATAAGATCTGCAGACTGAGAGGACTCAGATCCTCTCACCGTAAACACCCTCCCCGTGGCCTGAGGTCTGGCGGTCTATCGTCCTGCCGCTGGAACTCCTCTCCCAGATCCACCTCTAGAACTACTGGCCCCTTTACCGGCAGCTGGCTGATGCTGCCCTGCTCTCTGTCGGCAATCTCTAGCAAGGTGACCGGGTTTGCCACATACATAGCAACCCGATCTATCTGTACAATCTCTGATGTAGTGCGGACCTCCGCATCTGAAACATACTGGGCCTCTCTGCTGCTGACCCTCTCTACTCACTGATACTGGTGGTGCATTCGTCTGAGTACCCTGTCCGGGTCTAGCGTATGGTGCTCTCCTCCACTGAGAACCTCTATCCCCTCTCCTCTGATGGCCTGCTCTGGTAGGACCCCCACTCCGCTGCTGTCTCTGCTCCGCAGCCTGCCTCTGGTCCATGCTCTCAATGGCACTGTACCTCTCTACTAGCTCTGGGAAGCTCAAAATATCCAAGGGCACTATAGCCCTCCTCAGCTCATGCCGTAAACCCTCCTCAAATCTCCGGCACATCCAATCCTCATCTGGGAATCTCTGGTAGAACTCAGAAAACTGAATCAGGGTCTCAAACCTAGCCGCATAGTCACCAACAGACCTGTCTCCCTGCTGAAGACTCATGAACCTCTCTTTCCTTCTCGCGTCTAACTAACCGCAGAAAGTACTTCTCGAAGAAACACTCCCTGAACAGATCCCAACTGATCATCCTGCCCTCAGTCTCAAGCAACCTCCTCTTGCCTCCACCATGACTCGGCTCCTCCAGTCAGCATGAAGGCGGCATAAGTCACCTTCCTGTTATCTCTACATCTCATAGTGTCGAAGATCTTCTCTAACTCCTGTATCCACCACTCAGCCCGCTCTGGGTCATACTCTCCTCCGAACTGTGGTGGCTTACCTTTCAGAAAGGTAGCCAACCCCGCATCCTCAGCCTCAGCAGCTCTCCTCCTATCCTGCTGGTCCTGTAACTCTGCCTCTCTCTGCATCCTCTGAGCGTTCTGCTGTGCCTGCTGCAACAGAACGGATGCTAACTCACGGATAGTCTGGAGAGTCTCGGATGACTCCCCTCCACCACTAACTCCTGCAGCTGGCTGATACTCATCCTCGACACCCTCGATAGCTCTACCACCACGTCTACCTCGTCCTCTACCTCTGCCTCGAGCCATGATCCTGTCAAAAGAAACCATTAGCCCACATCAATATGACATATAATACTACATAAAACTGGAATATAAATACTATATGCCATAAAGATGTCGCATCGGACTCACTACCCAACTTCTAAGCATAGCCGGTATCCAATGTGGATCCAACTAAATGGCCAGTTCACCCTAATCACAGTCCTCACAGTCTGTTTCAGAACCGAACTGCTCTGATACCACCAAATGAGACGCCCCAACGTCCCATTAAAGAAAACCCAAAATATTAAAGCCTAATTTCGTTATTATCGTTAAGCGTGCGTATTCAAAATAGCAGAAAATTTAAAACTAAAAAGGTAACTAGATAATAAGCAGATACATCAACATACATCACACACACATATATATATATATATATATATATATATATATATATATATATATATATATATATATATATATATATATATATATATATATATATATAGATAACTATGTACATCATTACCTAATACATAACTGTCAAGGGATTCCCATAAGTAGGATCCCGAAATATGTACAAAACGGTGGTACGTAACATAAAGAAAAATACATCAAGATAAAAAGGGAAGATGTCTCGCCGATTCTCTCCACACCCTATCCCCTCTCAAAATACAACAAAACCTCACTCACACCTATGCAGATGGCACTGGCCCGAACCATCAAATACTACCACCCTCGTCTGCATCCCGTGGTCCGGCAGGTCCGGACACTCCTCCGCTCTCACTGGACGAGCTCCTGTCTGACTGCCTCTGAAACCTCTGTCGGTAAAGTCTACTGTCACGGGGATGAAACTGTCTGGTAGACACTCGAGAAGACTCTGAAACCATAGCTCGGACCTCTGGAGGCGCGGGTACCTCTGGAAGGGGTGCCAGGTCCTAGGCGGGGGCAACCGGTTCCTCCTCCTGGATAGGTGCCAACTCGGGTCCTGGTGCTGGTGCCGGTGCGAGTCTTGGAACTAGTACCTCAAAGGGTACCATGAAGGGATCTGGGGCCATGCCTGGCATCGGCGGCATCGGCGGTATGTGTCCATCTGGCTGTCCTACCTGGAAAGGAAGGGTAGTGCCAACACGGAATGTGCCGACGAATCCTATCGGCGCTCCCTGTCCGAACCCGGAGGTAATGGACGTAGGACCCGTATACACAACGAAGCGAGTGACTGGGTCCACGAGCCACCCGTTCGGATCTAAGCACTCAACCTCAAAGGTCCCCGAGAGGGGGAACCCCGGGTCCTGAGTCATCCATGGGTGATCCCAGTGCGCCATCAACACGATCTGGATCTGTTATGCAAAATATATATGTACAAGCATACAACAAATGAAAAGGGGATAAGAAGCCATATAACATCAAACGTGGAAAGGGTTTAGCGACATTTAATTCTATAACAGCCACGATAAACATCCATCTCCCAAAATATAGTTTTTATATATATATAACACAAGCATCCTCAATTCACATCTAGTGTCTTTTCCTCTACCCCCATCATGATGCAATGCAAATGTGTATGAATCTCCTTAGGTAGTCGGCCATATCCGGATATCACAACAATCGACACGTCCCAGAGGCCCCGGCGCACACCCTCGTCCGCGGCTGGAGGGTGCCCATGCAAAGCAATGGCACTATAGCTACACAACCGGTGCACACCTCTGGACCACGGCCAGGGTGCTCATGCAACGCATGAACTATAGCTGCAACTAAAATGAAATCATGTCTGGGACGGTCCGCCGTTAGCCTAGACCCCGGGAATTCTCCCTCCGAGGAATAGACCCCAACGACCATGTTTCAGGTCCACAAACGACCATGTTTCAGGTCCACATATCACAGACCATGTTTCAGGTCATCCCCTAGTGCCCTAACCGCTCATCATCACCTCATAATTAACCTCAATAAAATCTCATCATCATATAACATCAATCACCTCGGTTAGGCACTACTAACACATAAAGTATGATTTCCCCAATACATCATCAATGCTCAACATATCTCATCACTTACTCAACTCTACTCATAATCATTACACTCATGGCATCATAACATATTTCCATCAAATCATCATATTAATCATGGCATCATGTCATCATATCGATCATGGCATCAATTCCAATATAATATTAATAACAATAATAATTTTCATAAGATATATCAACACTCAGTATCAGTCATCAATCATCATATCAACGTAACTAATTCAAGCAGTCACAACAGCCAGTCATAAAATAATAAAATAATACATTTTTATCGTAACGACGATAAACGCACAATTTCAATATCATCATTGGTACCACTAAGTAGTCCCCAATGTGACATGGACATTGTCCGTTACTCGCTCTCGAGTAGGGTTTAGGTCGCCCTACGCCATTATCGAACTAAATGTAACTGCACCGTTTCCGACGTTAAATGGTTTCTTTCCCCCACCTGGAGAGTCGTACGATGAACGAAAAGAGACGAAACGAGCGTTTCCTCCACAGGCTCAATTCTGTCCAGCACGGTTCTAGGGCCTCGGAGCTTCCAAAAATTCACCTAAGCATCACATTACGAAGCACACGTTACCACGAGTTCATCCTCGAAGACGGAATCGAATTCCGACAAACGAAACGAAAGATACAAGGATAAACGTAACGAAACGACTTTCGATATAAACGGGAACAATTTACCTTCGACTATTGAAGAAACGGGGAAGAGGAGAATGAAGGTATCGTCACTACGATCGCAACCACGTACTCCGTTTTGCGAAAGGACGATCGGGCAAGCCACACTCACTCAAGAACTCCTCTCTCTCACTAAACTCTCTCTCTTTCTCTCTCTATAGCCCTCTCTGTTTTCTCTGCTCTCTGCCTCGTTCTTTCATATGGCTTAAGTGACTTTATGTCACTTAAGCCCTTTTTATTTTTCTGATTCACGCTGCCACGCTCGAGCGTGGAATTTTTCACGCTTGAGCGTGGTCACGCTTGAGCGTGGACCATTTCACGCTTGAGCGTGAAAACCACCGCAGCCATGCAACCACTCAGAGGCTGCCACGTCAGCGCCCGTTGACACGTAGCAAGTCAAAGCATGGCCCTTGTCTGGTTGACTTGGGCGCTTGAGCGTGGACACACCCACGCTGGAGCATATTGTGGACGCTCGAGCGTGATGTTTGCCACGCTTGAGCGTTGACTTTTGACCAGAAAGTCAACTCTTTACGTTCAGGGTCCGTTCGATGTCTGATTGACCCCAAATTTGAGATATAGGCTCCTTAGGACCTAATGAACAATTTCTAACCATCAAAAATGCCTAATCTCCTCTTTTAACTCCAAAATTTTGTTCCACCCTCAATTATCTAAAAGACACTAACCGGAAACCCTAGCTGGTCTCTATACTTCAAATCACCTCTCAGTTATACAATCCAAACCTTAAATCTAAACATCATACATAACCACACATAAAATAACGGATGTTACACACAACCAGCATCTTGCCTTTCAGGCAGGATACCATCCTATTAAGCTCTGCTCTCCACTAACAAACAACACATAATTGCAAATACATGCATAAATATTAAATTATCAGCACACAATCAGCATCTTGCCTTTCAGGTAGGATAACATCCTATTGAGCTCAGCTCTCCACTAACAAACAACAAGATATATAATTCACATAACACATTAAAAGCACCACACAATCAGAACCTTTTAGACAAAGCAGAACCTTAAAAGACAGTATTGAGAGAACTTACCTATGCGACAAAATGCAAAAACAAGTAAGGATGGGGAGGAACCGCAGACAAGAAGATCGGGAACTGATAAATATAATAAGACAATATGAAAGCAAATTAATATCCTTAGAGCCAACTTAATTGTATTCAATTCTGTAATATAAAAGTTCAACAAATTGTCATTACGACCAATTGATTACCTGTGGAGATGGAGAGGAGACGAAGGGACTCGATTTCAACTCACGAGAAATAGAGCAATGACCTATAATGCATAAATAAAATGAAGTATCAACAATTACCGATTTTGAATTCCATTAACCAGTAACCAGGTGTCCCAAGTTGTCAAATTTAAGGTGTACAAATATCATTATTAATTTGAAAAGTGTCATAGTTTTTCTATTGAAGTAAGATTTTAGATTTCACCCAATAGTCGTGTTACGATCAGAACAGTTTTCTCTTTTGCCTTGTATATGCCACCGAATGGAAGTAGGATAGACCATAAAATAAAATTTATTGTTGTAGTTTATTTTTTTGCTTTGGCTACATTGGTTTCTCCTTCTCCTTTCTTCTTGGCTCCCTCTCATCAATTTGACACAATTATAATTGAAAAAAACCCTCATATTCTTCTTGCATTTTGTATATGAGTGTTCTCCTAACTGTGTGGGAGCTTCCTCCTTGACAAATTCATTTGAAATTCAAAGCTCACTCTAATGTCAAGTCTTTAGTCTGGATATCCTTACTTAACAACATTCATGCAATTGACTTTCTACAAATTCATAGACCTTATGTCATTCTTTCCACAAATTTATGTGTTATGTGCAGGTCTAGCTCAGAGACATTGAACCACCTTTTATTGCACTGTAAGCTGGCTACTTTACTTTGAAGCAACATTGTCAGGTCTGTCTCACTGCTCTAGAGAATTTTTTCTTGATTTCATATAAAAATTTTGTGAAAATACTGACGAATAATCTATGGCAGTTTATAGTTTATGCAGTCTTTTGGTATGTGTGGCTGGAGAGGAACACTCAAATCTTTAACACGAGAATTAAAAACTGTAAATATTCTTGATGTTATTTGTTTTCTAAATTGGATATTATAACAGACTTCAGAATGATATTTATTACATTAAGTGATTTTCAGACTCAGATAGACGTTCTTCAACCTCAAATCAAGCTATGTCTACTGTTGTGTAAATTTAGTTCTCTAAAACATCATGGTTCATCTTTGATTATACAGTTTGGTTATTCATAATTTAGATATTACTATTGCAATACAAAGGAAACAAAGGTAAGACAACTTACCCAAAACATTTGAATGTTAGCCTCAAAACAAACCACAAGTATCCAGTAAAAAAAAAAAAAACCACAAGTAGGAGAGAACAAGTCTTCTCCATTCATGAAATTTAATGCATATTTCAGATCTGTTATTTGTGGGCATATGCTTACAGAAGCTCTTTTATGTTATGGTGAAGGTTCAGTTTGTATGAATCAAGATGATGTCTATCAAGTGCTCTTGAGGAAGACTTGCTATTTCGTTATAGATCAAGGTTTCTCCATTCTAGGTGAAGTTACAAATAATGAGCAATCATGTCTCAAGAATGATTACCAAAAAGAAAAAAGGCAGTGAACAGCTTTTCATAAATTACAACTTCTTTTGCTTTTGCATACATTTATAAAACTCCATACTAAGAAGACATTTATTTAGATGCAGATAAACTAACAAAAAGCTTCATGTCTCCATATCTTCACCGACCAATCATAGGAGCATGTAATAGTTGCTGATGAATTAACAAGTGACAGAGAGAGAGAGAGAGAGAGAGAGAGGAGAGAAGAAGAGAGCTTACCTATGGAAGAGGAGAATAGCGGCGGCGGTGGTGGTGGCCGGAGGGAGCCTGAGTGAGCACCTGAGAAAGATAGAGAGAGAGAACAAGAGTGAGACAGCGAGAGAGAGAAACAGAGTGAGATAGAGAGAGAGGGATGGAGAAGATGAGAGGATGAGAGCTTACCGGAGGAGAGGGGACTACGGTGGCCGGAGATCGCAAGAGGAAGAGAGAAACGGCGAGAGAGAGTGAGAGACCGCGAGAAAAATGAGGAAGAAAGGGGGTTCTGCTGATTTAGGGATTTTAGATTTAGCGACCGAATAATTCGGTCGCTAAATCGGTCGCAAAAGGGTTAATTTGAATTTTAACATAACATATTTAGCAACCGAATTAAAATCGGTCACTAACACGTGCTATTTTAAATTTTTTCTGCGCTATTTAGCGACCGAATTAATGTCGGTCGCAAAAATAAATAAAAATGTATCCGTTGCATTAAATTTGGTCGCCATTTCGGTCGCTGAAAAGTCAGAAAGGTTGACTTTTAAATTCATTTAGTTAGCGACTGAAATAGAGACCGATATCTCTGCTACGCTCTATTTCGGTCGCAGTATCAACTATAACAAGTGTCTCTTGTATATCCTTCAATCGGTCGCCATTTCGGTCGCAAACAGCAACCAACAAATTCGGTCGCTAATTTCGGTCGCTAAATGACCTTTTTTTTGTAGTGCAACTACAGCTGAACCATCAGATGCACAAGGAAGTGTTACATCTGAATTTGCTCAACAGATATTGGTTATGCTAAGAAACCTGGATGGCAGACAAGTCAAGAGACATCTAATGCAACTGAATGCATTGACAAGTCTGAACTTAATGATGACTAAACTGGAAAAGAGTGTTGATAAGATCAAAGATGCATTAGGAATTGACTTCCTTAACCCTGCACCTCCTGCACCTGAACTAGAAAATGTTAATATTGCTGAACTTGCAAGAGCTGCTGTGGAGGAAGCTGAGCAACAAAATGAGGACACCTTTGCTGAACCATCATCACAAGACCAAGGAGACAATTAGTTCTATGAGTTCTTAGGACATAGAACTTATTTTGATTTGTTTTTGAAAGGCTAAATGCCTTGGTCTGTAATTGTTTGATGAATTCTGTTTTTTTTATTCTCCTGTACTATTCCTCTGTTATGAACATGTTTTTTTGAATATGCTATGCTATGTTTGAAAATCTGCTCTACTGCTTTAAATGGTTATTTCTTTACTTTTTTTTGATAATGCCAAAAGGGGGAGGAAAATGTATGATATAGAGAAAGGAAACAAATTAAATAATGCATATGTTAAGGGGGAGCTTACATGATTCAGGGGGAGTTATTCACTTGTTTTAATTTGAATGCTCTGATACCATGTGCTATTATATGTCTTGATACCATGAATTAAGAATTGTCAAAAACACTTAGCTCCTGCTACACTTACACTCTGATTTTATAATTTGTTAAAAGGTTTGTCATAATCAAAAAGGGGGAGTTTGTAAGACTCAATGACTTAGAGATTTTGATGTATGACAAATATACAATTTAATGTGTGTGCAAGTGTTTTTAGTATCAAATTGCAAAGACAGGTATCAAGCTGAATATATCAAGTTCTGTAAGCAATTAAAGGAGAATATCCAAAGAAGAACTTGAAGAACTCAAGGAGCAACAAGCAAGGACAAAGATCAAGAAGTCATCAAGACAAGAGCTTAAAGAAGAATTAGATTTAAGTATTAGATGATTTGTAAGAGAAGAAATCTCTTATTCACAAATAGCTCACTTGAAAAGATGCATGAAGAAAATCATTATTCATAACCTGCATTAAAAAGGAATATGTTTTAATGAAAATGATTTTTGTAAATTAAGAAAATTCTTTGTCAATACAGTCATGTATTCAATGGATGTATATCCTTTTCTGTAACTGACAAATGAATATAAAGTTCTTGATATTCAGTAAATAGATGTACCACACCTATGAATAACATGAAATCAGATCAGTTATAAATGATTAACTGAATACAGGCCTGTACATATGCTATGTACGCGTGTATTCAAGTTTCTGGAAAAATCTGATGTTCATTAATACATAGATGTACTGAATGGGTGTACTGGTGGGTTAACCAAGATCAAGTTTTTAAAGAACTCATACAGCCATGTACTACACAGGTGTACAGAAACTTTCAATATGTAAAATGGTTAATACATCCCTGTACTCAACCCCTGTCCAAGAACTTGAATCAGTTCAACTGATTCTAATATCAGACCCAAATCTGTTTGGACTGATCCCAAACTGTTATAACTTGTTTTCTATATAAAGTGGGGTAAATAGAATACTCATAACATATCAGAAACACACGAAATAAATTTGAGAGATCAATTGTGAAAATCATTCATCATCTTTCTTGAGCTTATTGTGAAAAGAGTGTTACATTCTCATTAGTGCTTCAATTTGTGTATCTGAACTTTTGAGAGTTTAGGAATCAATTATTCTGTTTTATTTGATTGTAAAAGAGAGGGAGTCTCTCTGTGTGATTAGGGTGAGGAATCCTAAGGAAGAACATTGATTGAGGCTCTTCACAAGAGTGTGGTATCTCAAGGTGAAGGAGTGCTCTATGGTGTAAAGGTTTTTCAAGCTACCTGGCTAAAGCTTGCCGTGTTAGTGTGTGAAAACCCACATGTGGAGTGGGGACTGGATGTAAGTCACAGTGGTGGTGACTGAACCAGGATAAATCTAGTTGTGTGGTACTCCTAAACTCAAAGCTCTTTAATTTATGTTCATGCACTCATAACTATATTCTTGATCATATAAACTTCTGTTCATATTCAAGAATCTGTGAAATCTGACTTGAACCTTGTGTAAAATTAAATCTGATTTGATTTAGTAAAACCTGTTCTTGAATTGCAAGGCTTAAAACTCAATTATAAACGAACTGTTATTGTTTCTTAAAGATTGAATTTGTTTGCAACAGAATCTGATTGTTAAAGTTGAGAACTTGATCTGAGTTTTATCATTTCTGTAATTTACATTTTCTTATCCTCATTGTTCTATTCAAGACTTTGTGAAAGCCCTTTACTGTTTATGTTTAAAAATCCCGAGGCAAAACACTTTTCTGAAAACTAAAGGCTTGGTGAAACAAAAGTTTTGGAAAGATTTTTTAAAAAGAAGGAAAGTTTTGAAAACTCAATTCACCCCCCCTCTTGAGTCTTTGAAGCCAAAACAACATACAGCACATTGTTAAGTTGAAGTCTTGGGTGCTTATTGACCCAAGCATGTTCAGTTGAACCTTGGTGCTTATTGGCCAAGGGAGCCTTGACCCCACGATTTGGGTCTAAGGTTACGTTGAGGTTGATGTAGAAGTCTTCGGAGCTTCATGACCCGAGCAAGGAGGTGGTTGAGATTGTTTGTTGTTGTGCAATTTGCATATAGCATTGGAGTTTGTTGATGGGGGAGGTTCGACATAGGGGAGATCACCCGAGAGCACGGTGATCTGGCCATCCACGGTAGGTCACCCGATGGTTTGGTGACCGAGGCCCCCGGTGATGAGGCATCCACGGTTTGATGCGTTGGCTATCCATGGGGTTCACCCAAGGTTTGGTGAACTGCCGGTGTTGGTGCTTCTATGGCCAATACGGATATGTAACTCCAAAGTCGTTCATCTTGAGTTAGTTTGGATCCACATGCATAGATGGAGTAGTGGAGTAGTTGATGCATTGCACAGCATAGCATACTTGGTTGATATGATATTGTTGAATGTTGATATATGCCTATGTTGTATGTTTACCTTGCTTCCTATTCCCATGCTGTATATGTTACATGAATCTTACTCCCTGTTATTTGTTTGTATTTGGCCTGATAGGCATTTTGCAGAGGATGATGAGCAGCCCGGAGAGGAGTGACTCTGAGGAGGCGCCACTCATAGTTGGGGCTTGTTTATGTTTAGTTGTTTTTCAGTTGTATTCCAAGAATTTTATTTTTTCCGGAATGGTTATACCAGCTTTGAGTAGTGACATCGGGGTTGGGTAGTTATTTCTTCATGTTTTATTGATTTTAAACTTGGTTTGTTTTTCCGCGTTGTAACTGGTTCATGTAGGACTTTTCTACCCATGGACAAATGATTTATTTTATTCAGTAAATGTATGTTTTTCTTTTACAATAAATGCCTTATAACATGCGGGGTAGAAGGGTGTCACAGACTTCATGTAATAAATATAGGAACTAGGACCTTGTATAGACTAGACTTCATGTAATAGAAGTGCTTATTCATAAAAGCACTTAAGACTAGTTTAGGACTTAGGCCTATTAGGTCATAAACATAGGAGTAGGAAGCATTGGACAAAATCAAGCCCACACTTGGGTTTATGATGTAGGAGGCGCCATTTGCATCTTGAAAGTGGATGAGCACTTTGCTTATCTATAAATAGGCTCCTTGTAATTCATTTCATAAGTTTGAATACATTTGAGTTTTTTCACACTTGAGATTTCTAGAGAGAGTTGAGAGTTCTCATCTTCTTGGTTCATGAGTTCAACCTTTGATTATTATCTTGAATATCCTTATTCAAGTGGTGAATCCTCCCTTGGCTTATCAAATTCAATCTTCTTCTCAAAGATGATTCAATTTGTGGCGCCTTCCTTTCAACTTCTTCCTATTCCATTTTCTATTTCTTTAATTTTTGCAATTTAAATTCTGCACTTTAATTCTTGTTCTTATTATTTCAATTCATATATAATTGTGCTCTTCTACTCCTTTTTGTTTCTCTTGATTCTCACTTGAGAACCAAGTTTCATTCTATTGTTCTAGTTTGTGTTTGATCTTGAATTCTTAGCACTTGAAATTCCTCAAACTTTAGTGATCAATCCTTGATCATATCACTATGGTTGATGTGCTTTCCTCCATTGGAAATCCAATCAAACTTCAAGAACATCTAGATGCAATATTGGAGGGATTACCAGAGGAGTACCATATTCTGTTTCCTACAATAGAATGTCGCATAGATCCTCACTCCGTGGCTGAAATCGAATCACTCATTCTTTCACATGAATCAAGATTGGAAAGGCTCAAAGCCATGACTGCTGTGGATGCATTCTCAAGGAACCTGGCACACACCTCCAATACTCTTTCTTCTAATCAGGTTCAATCTTCAAATCCACCATCTCCTACTTCCAATTCTTTTCCACACAATAACCAATATCAGATGTCTAATACGTCCTATTCTGGAAATGATTACCGAGGTGGCCGTGGTGGTCTCTATGGTGGCCATGGACGAGGAAGAGGTGGAAGGTATTACAATCGTGGAGGTGTAGAATGCCAGATTTGCCATCGTAACAACCATGATGCACTCAGCTGTTACTATAGGTTTGATCAAACCTACACTCCTCAACCAAGTCAGCATCTTAAACAGCCTCAGACTCCTAACTTTAATAGAGTCCAGCATCAACCTAGGCACTACTCTCTCAGCCAGCCTCAGAGCTTTACACAGCCTCCTCAATTCTCAGCTCATTATGTTGCTATAGCTTACACCTTCTTTCAGCAAGCCCCTAATGCAGCTAATGCTTCCTTGACAGCACTCTAACTCAACTCTTTAGGCTGCCTTTCCTTCCAATAATTAGTCAAGTGGACCTATGGCAATGATGGTTGCTTCTCACAATCCTATGACTATGGTTGCTTCTCACAATCCTGTAACACCCCCCTTGGGCGTTACATATCTAACTCTTAACTCGTCGCGGAACTTAAATAAAAAGAATTTTGCTGGTTTTGCTTTCGGAAAAATAATTTACTTTAGGTCAGAAAACTTGGGTGTAAAAATTTAGAAAGCACACTTGAATAAAGATCTTACAAAAAATTCGACAAAGTCTATTCTGTAATTCCAACATCCCAAACAGAGCACCTGCTGAAAATTTATATTTTCATCCAAAAGAAAGGCTCTGCGAGCCATAAATATACATAATTATCAGTAATCAATGTCGTCTTAAAAACCTAAGCTAGTCATTTCTAAAAGATATTCGTAAACATAACAGTAATCCAATAAAAAAACTCTCAGGGCCATAAAACAGATAAATATGAAACTTCTCCAGAACTAAACTTGACTCTATAGACTAAGCTGATCGTACTATGAGACTCTTACTGGAAAAGACCTCCATGGTCATTCCAGTTATTCAACCTTCTTTAAAAGTCGAGACTAATCCCTCCGATTTGGGATAGAGAACACCTCAGCATCATCTGCAGTCACGTACCAAAGTACACACAAGACCACACAAATATATTGCAAAGGTGAGTTACCAATATATGAGTTTAAACATAATAGTCATATATTTAACATATAAACAGCATTAAGTATATCAAGGTAATAGCCCAGGAAAACATAACAATGTTCATCCTATAAAGTTGTTTTGATTAGAGATTTTTATTGTGAATTCTCGGTTAACACTTCAATATCCACTTTCTAACTCAATCTTCGTAGATCCTAACTTCCCTTCCTCGAGTATGATAGGCCGCGATAATTCCTATAACACAATTGCTTCGCGTTGGGTGACCTCTCCACTGGGTCATTTCCCCAATTGTTCTAGGATTTCGCGTATCACCTAAATAAGATTTGATAGTCCCCTATTGAGTACATTTCGTGCAGGGTAGCCGATTTCCACGACAAGAGGTTGCAAAGCCCCAAGCATTTCGTGGAGTTCGAGCCCGAACCCTAAAGACCCAAAGACTCAAGAACATGCCTTTGGTCCGTAACTATCAAATTTACCAGCCCACCCTATGTGAAAGCTGTAACTCGATAAACAACAGCACGTCTGCCAGATCATCTTTTAGATATTAGACTTTTAATATCAATTTGAGTTTTAAACTTTCGCTAAAGATTTTTCAAAATCTTTTATCAACAGACACTAGTCCGACGTCTCGGAATTCTAGGTTCTTAACAGGAGGAAGGCTAGTCCAGCTTCACTGTAATCAGAATCCAGTCTGAAACCTTAGCACAAAAATCTAGTCATTTTCTGTTTCCTTTCCACTTTCCAAAGAAAGCCAAAAATCACTTTTCTGTGTTCATATGTTTTCAATAAAAGGAGTTTTCTCATTTTAGCCATGACTAACATCATGCTCTAACCAGTCTCACAATTCCACAACAACACACATAAGTCGCATATATATATATATATATAAACTCGCAATCAATCAATATATTATAAATCATCACAAGCAGTCTATAACATTAAATATATAATGGATAGGAACTCCTCAGGCTTACTCCCTTGACCTTTGTAGACCATAAAAAGATCCTCTCCTTGATGCTCCAACAATCGATTTCCTTTTAAATGATGTCCCGGTCCCTTTGACGTTTGCCATCACACGCAGGCAAATCCGCGACAGCTCCCAAAAATACCAATCATGCTTCTCCAAGCATGACAATCATAGCTAACATCCAAGAGAAAGCATCCAAACACATTTACAACAACCAAGCAACATAAAATCAATAACTCGACATCAAACATACTACTAATTTCAAACATTCCATTTAATAAAAACAGAATTAAATTTTCAAATAAATCAATTTGGATAAAAGGGTTTTATCATAAAAATCGGGAAACTTTGATTTGATTTTGGGAATCATGAACTTAAACTTATAAACCATCAATTAAAATCTCAATTGCACTAAAATAGAAACAACTTCATAGGTGAAGTTAAGATGAAAATTTGGGATTTTAGCGAAATTTGGAAAACTTTGATTTAACTAAAGAGTAACAAAATTGGCATAGGGAAACATTAATTGAGACTCTTAATTGCACTAAATCACAGTTAATTTAATAAAACAGAGCCAATTTCAACAAGTCAGATTTGGGGTTTAGGGTTCCTAAACAAGATTTGGGGAAAACTCATTCTAGTCTAAGAACAATGAAATTGGCTTAGGGAAACACAAATTCATAATCCCAATTATATAAAAACAACTTTTACTTTCAGATTATAGTATGAAATCAAAGAGCTAGGGTTAGGGTTTCCAAAATCAATTTGGATTTTTTTTGAATCTAAGACATATTGAGTGAAATTTCACTTACCCAAAGAAGAGGAAGAGCAGTACGACGACGGAGGAGGTCCGGCAATGGTGCACGGCGGCGGCGCACGGCGGTTATGACGGTGGCAGTGATGTGTTTGAAGCACCCATGAACCAAAAATGAAGGTAAGCTTCATAGAATGAGAGAAAGAGGTTCAAATAACCAAGAAGAGGCGAAATAACCATGAATGGTGGTTAGAAGGCTTACCACGGCGGCGAACGGAGGTGTGAACGGCCGGAACGCGTGTTGACTCGCATGGCTGTCCTCTCATCATTGAGCAGCGGCCGACGGCAGCAGCTCTCTAGAGAGAAGGAGGAGTTTGAAACTTAAGAGAAGGAGCATGTGTGTTTTCTGAAGGAAGAAGAAAGAAAATATAAAAAGGAAGGAAGAAAGAAAATGGGTGGGTCGTGCGTGTCTGACCAGAGAGAGGAGAGTATTTTTCATTTACTTAGTGGTTAGGTACAAAATGAGTGGTTGAGATTGAGTCTAGAAAAAAAAAATATGGGTCCTTGGATCTAAAAATAATGAGTGACAAATATATGAATTCAAAATTTGAAATAAAGTAGAGATTGATAGTTGAATTGATCAACTAAGAAAATCAGTGATCCAAAATTAATCTCCGATTAATGTCAAACCAATTTATTTTCGAGTCTAAAATTAAATAGAATAAAACATAAAAGTTAATTTCTTTAAATCATAAAATTTGAAATATTTTTCTTAATAAATAATAATAGTGACAATAATATGATATATTATTGTGTAGTAAGTGTGTATACACTGAAATAAGACAGTGTTAATGCACTTAATAAAGTCATTTTAAATGAGTAATTAAAAATACTCCAACCAAACCATATAAAATAATTATCCAGATAATTAACCAATCCAAATAAAATAATAAAACATATATATTTACTGTTATTGAAGAACAGTAAAAATCGGGGTGTTACAAATCCTATGACAATGGTTGCGTCTGGCTCTAGCTCAGATTCAGGGATATGGTATGTAGACAGTGGTGCAACCCATCACGTAACCTCAGATATGGTTAATTTGCAACAACAAACCAACAATTGTGGCTTAGATCAAGTGTATATTGGTATTGGTCTTGGCTTTCCTATACTTTCAGTAGGTTTTGCAAGCATTATATCTCCTCTAAATCATAATGTTGGTCAAGTTTTTTAAAGATATTCTTTATGTGCCTAATATTACTAAAAATCTTCTAAGTGTAAGCAAGTTTTCTCAAGACAATCATGTTACTTTCAAATTTCATGCTAAAGTTTGTTATGTCATCTCCCTGGTCAATAAACAGGCCCTCTTAACTGGAAAAGTCAACTCCAAGGTCTCTATGTGTTCCCCACCTCACTGTGGCAAGCAAGTCTACTCAAGCCTCTCCCACTTGTCTTAGTGTTTCTGTTTGTACTAATGTTGTAAACAAAGTTTCTGATTGTATTTCAACCCTTCCTAATTGTAATTCTATTGATAGAATGCCAAATTCATTCCTGTGGTAAGCATTATGGCCGAACGGATGGAGAGATAGAGACGTCGACGACGTTGTGAATCTAGGCTTGCGGCAGTGTAGAATGGAGTCACGGATCTGGGCTTGCAATGGTAGAGGAGTGCAGAGTTCGCAGTGGTGCATCTAGGAAGGGGTGGTTCGCATGACTTGTCCGGTTCCAGTTCACCGATTTTTCCCGGAACATCCAGTTGCATGCATCTCTGATCCTTTGAGCTGCTCGGATCAATCATGTAGCCGATTTCCAGTTTAATTGGTCAGATTGGCCAGTTCAAGCCGATTTTGACAACATAGGTTTCATGTTCGTCCTTGTGGCTTCAATTTCAATGCCCCATTCCTAATTTAAGTTCAATTGTTGGTTCACCTACATAGACCCCCTACAAATTTATGTCATGCTGCCCAAAGCCCAAAATAGAATTGGAGTTTCACTTTTACTTCATTGTGGGGCACTTAACGCTTCGCCTTTTTTCTTCATATACATTCAGCAGGTGGGTTTTTTTTATTTCAATTGCCTTACAACGCACATTCTTCGAATGATCCTTAAATTAATTGCACAATTTAATAAATTTTAAATGACTTATTTTACCCAATAAATTTTTACATGAGTAGAAAGATCTTGACTTAATATTTACAAAAATATGACAAAGAATTTTCGAAAAAGGATTTGTTTTGTGATCTTTATAGTTCTGTCAAACCCATGAAGGCCCACACACTAAGTGGGGTTGGGTGGGGATGTACCCCTAGCCACTTGTACACCTTCCACCATAAGGCCTGTGCAAAAGGGCATGAAAGGAAAAGGTGTTTTGAGTCCTCCGCAGCACTATAGCACATTGCACATTTTGTATCCTCAAAAGTCACCAGCACACCTCTCTTGCAGAGATTAACTTTGGACGGAATTTGTCCCAAAGTAGCTGCCAAGTGAAAGCCACAATCTTAGAAGGTGCAAGACATTTCCACAGAAACTTGAAAGATGCAGGAACTGAAGGCAAACTCTATTGACCCTAAACGTCAAGGTTATGACTTGTCTATCTATCATTGATTTGTTTATTTTATCACTCTTCATCATATTCATATCCTTGTTCTTGTAACCGATTTACAGTTAAGGAAAAAAATAAACTAAAAAAGGAACAAGGAGTTTGATAACCGGATTTTGTATCCGTTGACCATGGCGGCAGATTACGAGCATGTAAAGTAGATTTCCCATACAGCACCCATCTTAGAAAAGGCTAGAAGAGAACCCAACAAGCATTATTGTTTGCAATTGGGGATGACATACTAGTGCACATAAAATATCACAGACTCCACCACATAACCACGACCCAGCCACCAAGCTCAACCAAAAATGTGGCCCACTATGACAGGCAGTAGCGGAACCGCAACATAGTCTCCATCTTGCAGCACCACACTGGAACCGTTGATCGCCACAACTCGAATACCTTAACCATTATAACCTGTGTTCAAACACGTCCAAACTGAACCATTACTTCTCCAGGAAAATCCAATCATCCACCACCGTGTCTTGCACCATATGAGACCATTTGCCATGAACAAGATGCAATTTCGGCCTCCACCTCATCAACATTCACCTTATGCTTTAGTCAGTAATCAATCAACCAAAATATTCATCTTTCTCCCATATTAGATATCATCTAGTTTTTCTCAATGACCTTAGCAGTGTCCGGAAGAACAGTCAATTGTGTGAACGAGAGTAGTGTCACTTGGCATCTCGAGGAGGGAGAGGAAGAGGCAGTGAAGGGAGAGAAAAGGAGAATGATTTGTCAACCTGTTGTTCGAATTTCCACTTTTCATCTCATTCTGTGCTTTTTTTTAATATTATATCAACGATCCAAGAGTAGAGAGGATCAATCCTCTTCCCAAAGATGGGAGGAGCGAAGACGTTCCCAATTGAAATATAGTTCTTTTGCTATCTCACTAGCTTCAAACATTAGAATTTGTTGAGAGTGAATATGTCTGGCAACTTCACACCCTCAGTGGTATAGACGTCTGGAGCTACCTTCACCTTCTTATATCTCCTCCTATAAACTCTCGGCTCCTAGACCGACTCCCTGCTACTAGTCACAACAATCCTCTGTTACTGACACGACTATACGTACAGCATGTTTCGATGACGTGCTCCCCGGTAGACCACCACACGTCTTCTCGAAGCATGCGAAGTCTGGATGTTATTCCACATGTCATCCAGTAACTCTCTTGGTCGAGGTGGATATCAAATATTTGAGGTTGGAAATCTCTGTGCTATGTGAAATGGACCACATAGAATAAACATGGGCCCTCCTCCATACCTAATATAAAAGCTGACAGGTCGTATATACACTGTGAAAAAATGTTAATGATCTATCTACCAACTGTCGGGAAAGTGATAGATCGACAAGCAAAAAGTGTCTGGGCCTGTGGTCCTGCTGGCCCATCATCGCTGTCTGGCTCGAGCATTGACTCATCTGAACATACGAATACATACAGAGAAAACAAAGACGAGGAGATAAGCAATACAACCATCATCATAAAAAGGGAAAGGACAACATGGAACAACATGTCATACAGACAACACATACAACACATGCAACAATCATCTCTCGAGTCATACTGCCACATGCATCCTCAAAATCACATATCTTAGATCAAAACCTCTAAGGAGTACCAATTCCTATGTATGTCGGCCGATTACTTTCACTTGGGAGTTCAGACTCCCCAGGACATTCGCTCTCAGGAGCATTCCTTGCTCAGAAAATGTCAGTTAGTTTTGTCCAAGTAACCCTTATGCTCACCATGACCAATAAGATTGCATCCACCCTATGAGTCAAACTCAAATAGGGGTATCTTGGTCGCCTCGGAACGTCCACATGTGACTGGAATACTCAGGGCCCAGACTTGAGATAATCAAGTTCCAGCAAAGATCACGGCACAATAGGTTCAAATTATTAGCCACTGTAAATCAATTTGAACATGATTTACAATACCAAGGTCCTTTGGGCCATCCCTCTCGTATTCCGTACCCGCACTCAGGAGAAACTAACCTCGCACGACTCCCAATCACACGGAACGCCACTTTGGCAACTATGAAATGCACACACATCCTGAGTTGACACCAGTACCTTCACACAGAACCACTTACATAATGACAAATGCATCCACAATCTCAATCTCGGTGTCAGTGCACCCACAACCTCATCACTTTGCTTTCAGGGTACTCTCACGGTGTCAACTTAGGCTTTTAACACATCATCAACAACCATCTCTTCCATAATTATATATATAAATATAAATATGTGTGTGTGTGTGTATATATATATCATCACACTAAGCAGATATAACACATGCAAGCATAATAGTTAATCAACTTAAACATATCATCATATCTATATCAATCAAACCCAATCTATATTCGTGTAACCTAGGGTATCATCCTATCGTTGACAAACCTACAATGACTAAACCCTGGCCGATAATACAAAGTAGTCACCACTAGGATATTGCTATTGTCGATTACTCGAATACTAGTAGGGCTTGGGGGAATCCTACACACACAGAATAACACATTAAACTACGCTTGCCTTATCGATGATAGCGGTTACTTTCTTTCCACCTTGTATACTCGTGTAGACTTTTCCTTGCACTCCTTGGGACCATGAACAACCTCTTCTCCCTTCGAACTCAGATTTCCCCGTGTGTTCACAGTGCTCCCCGAAGCTCAAAAAATATGCCCTAACACAAAAACAACATGCATGCAACATCATTAACCCTAATCTTGATCGAAAACCATAAATGAAGTAAGAAATCATGAAGGAACAAGGGAAAAAGACGAAGAACCCTAACATCGACATTATCGACGTGCCGACATGTTAGGGATTTAAGCTTATTTTCAACGAATCACGAAATCGTGCACATGAAATTGATGTACTCGTTGATACTATCGTTGTGGCATAGACGAAAGCGCAAAACTGTGGTCCGATTTCTCTTAGTCATGCTCTCTGTCTCTCTAAGACTCCTTTTCTCTCTCTCTAATTCTCTAATTTTCACATGCCTAACGACGTAATTTTACCTATATTAAAAATCTCCAATGTTCTTCTAACTATTCACATCTTACCAAGATTAAAATCACTCATTACTAATTTGGAACTTTTAGTTCACCAAACAATGAATTTAAAATGCTACTCATTTTTTGAGTCCAAAATTTCAATTTTTTAGACCGTCATGTTTACTAGTCAATTGAGATCAAATTATATATATATATATATATATATATATATATATATATATATTTGTGTGTGTGTGTGTGTGTGTGTATGTATATATATGGATTTGCTAATGTAGACCCACTCATTTTTTAGTAGGTGTACTTTAGCAAGTTATACATTCGGGTGTATTTGACAAATTTTTAGTGCTTATATTTCTAGGGACATATTCAAAGAATTATACGTTTAATAGTAAAAGCCAAAATAAGTTCAACAAATATTGTGTGTGTATTTTAAAGTAAACTACATCGATAAATGCATCTATTATCTAATCAATCCAGCAAAGTCAACAAGATCTAACCTTAAAATAATAGTATCAGTGTATCACTATATGTTATCAAATTAGATAAAAATGGAATTAGGTTAAAAGTTTAACTCAACAAGAATAAAAACTCCCCAAGTCAATTCATATATTCAAAGGCTACCAAAATCATAAATCAAATGTTGTTGTCTTTGTAATATTGGCATTCTCTTTTTTTTTTTAATACCAAAGTATATATATATATATATATTTGCTAATGTATACTCACCCATTTTTTAGAAGGTGTACGTTAGCAAGTTATAACCAAAAAAATGGAAAATATACCCAAAGGTGTAGCTTGCTAATGTACACCTTCTAAAAAATGGGTGGGTGTACGTTAGCAAATCCCATATATATCTAGTGAGAGGGCTTTTCTCATATGAGAGCGAGAGAGATAAATCTTAAACATACAACCATACATGGATGGTCAAGAATGAAAGTTATTTAATAGTTTTAAAATGTTGCATGACCACTTAAAAAATCACATGACTTTGTGTTTTAATCTTGACGACCATTTAAAGTTGGATCCAATGGCTATGATTTAATCCTCTCACTTCACATATAAAAGGTCCTCTCACTATATATATATAAGAGGATAAGAGGTACTCAACCCATGTACATTATATGTAAAGTAAGATAGAATGTAATTAACATACTGACTAGACAAAAAATGCAATCAGTATGATTATTACACTAATTAAACCACCTAGAAATCCCATTTACCAGAGAATATAAAAATCAAAAAAAGACATAGGAAACCAATTACAAAACTGACATAGAAAACAACTAGAACAAACATGACAACTCCGAAAATCACAACTTCAATAAGACTTTAGTCAATCGGTCCAAACACCAAAACTAAGGTGATGATAATATTTTCATTTAATTTGAATATTTTCTATTAACATATAAATATATAATAAAAAATATTTATGCTTATCTAAAAAAAACAAAGCTTTATTTTTTGTTGCATCTTGTCGACCGTCAAACATGTGAAGTCGCATTTTTTGTTGTTGCTTCTCTTACTTTTTTATTTGGAAGCATTTCCTGAAAAAATTAACAATAAAACTTCAAATAACATGTTGAATAGTGACGAAATATGTTAAATTGTCAAATTATTTTATGCATTAGCAAACATTTCCTAAAAACTTTTGCACTAACACTTAAAATTGATTCTTCTATAATAGTTAAAAAGGTTGAACTTTCAAAATAAGTATGCTCACTTCATATTCTAAAGGATCATGCTCACTTTAGTTTGTAATTATTTGTTTTTATCATTATCAACCATTTCTTGAAAGTTTTAGCTGCAAAATTTAAAACAAAATATTGACTATAATTACAAAAAATGCTTAACCGCCAAGAAAGACATACACGTTTCAATCTGTGCTTCTTTGTTTTTCTCCATAGCAAGCATTTCCAAACACATGCAAGTCGAATAGAAACAAAAGATATTGAACTTCCTAAAACTTAAAAGCATTTCCAAATCATTTTCTAAAACTTTAAGTAAAATTTAAAGCAACATGCTGAATATAAACTAAAAAAATACTGAACTTCTGTATTTTACAAAATGAACCTTATACATACTCACTTTGGTTTCCCTTTCAGCCCTACTCTTTCCTTTGCCTTTGTCTGGGCTTTTCTTTCTATGTCCTGAAAGAGTAGTGTAGACTTTTTCATACCTCTCAACCTCTTTCACAGATCGAAGAATAATACCGTTTTGCTTGTTAACATAGAACTGCAAAACAAGATCAAGCAAAGTTCTGAAAGAGTAGTGTAGCCTTTTTCATAGAACTACAAAACCTTGCTTGATCTTGTTTTGCAGTTCTATGTTAACAAGCAAAACGGTATTATTCTTCGATCTATGAAATAGGTCAAGAGGTATGAAAAAGGCTACATTACTCTTTAAGGACATAGAAAGAAAAGCCCAGACAAAGAAAAAGGAAAAAGTAGCGCTGAAAGGGAAATCAAAGTGAGTATGTATAAGGTTTATTTTGTAAAATATAGAAGTTTAGTATGTTTTTAGTTTCTCTTCAGCATGTTGTTTTAAATTTTTCTTAAAGTTTTAGAAAATTATTTGGAAATGCTTTTAAGTGGTAGAAGGTTCAACATCTTTTGTTTCTATTCTACAATGATGTTTTGGAAATGCTTGCTATAGGGAGAAAAACAAAGAAGCACAGATTGAAATGTGTATGTCTTTTTGAGCAGTTAAGCAATTTTTGTAACAATTAGTCAACATTTTGTTTTAAATTTTGTAGCTAAAACTTTCAAGAAATGGTTGCTAATGATAAAAACAATGAATTACAAACTAAAGTGAGCATGGTCTTTTAGAAGCTGAAGTGAGCATACTTATTTTGAAAGTTTAACCTTTTTAACTATTATACAAGAAGCAATTTTAAGTGTTAGTTCAAAAGTTTTTAGGGAATGTTTGCTAATGCATAAAATAATTTGACAATTCAGCATATTCCATCACTATTCGACATGTTATTTGAAGTTTTATTGCTAATTTTTTCTGGAGATGTTTCCTAATAAAAAAACCATGAGGAGCAGAAAAAATGCAACTTCACATGTTTGACGGTAGACAAGATACATCATAAGGTAAAGTTTTTTTTTTTTTTTTGTATAAGCATAAATCTTTGTTTTATTATATAGATTTATATGTTAATAGAAAAGCTTATTATCACCTTAGTTAAGAATGCCTATATTACAAAGATAACAACATTTGTTTTAAGATTTTGGTAGCATTTGAATATATGAATTGACTTGGGGACTTTTTTATTCTTGTTGAGTTAAACTTTTAACCTAATTCATCTTTTTTTCCTTATCGGATAACATAAAGTGATACACTGATACTATTATTTTTGTTATTCTAAGGTTGGATCTTGTTGACTTTGCTTGATCAATTAGATAATATATAAAATTGACATTCTTTTCATTGATTTTCTTGTAACCAGGGACGGACCTAGGTTAGGCCAAATGGGGGCAGCTGCCCCCACAAACTAATTTTTTTTTTCTTTTTTAAGTTTTGAATAAATACTTGTTGCCCCCATTAAAAAAATAATGTTGCCCCTATTGTGCTGCAATCATACTCTATATAACACTTTTGAATTTATTTTTAACTTGCATTTAATGAAAAATATATTTGGAATTACTAATGAGTTGTCTTATACATTGCAAAGAAGTGATTAAGACATTTTAAATGCTATGATATTAGTTAGAGTGTCAAAGGAATGAATGCAAAGTATGAGGGATGCTGGTTGACATTATTTATTTATTGAAGTATCATTAGTTAGAGATGAAACAAAATATGAAGACACATAAAGAACAATTATAATTTGTAGAATTCGACGTGTCTCTTTTTTTGGTGTACAGTGATATGCTTTGTATGAGAGATATTCTCATTTTGGTGTAATTGGAGATTTGGTTACAATAAGAATTGCTTTTGTAATCTCCATTTTTTGGCTTAATAATGATAATGTCATTATTTTATCGTTTATGTATTTATATATATAATATTTATAGTATATAATTTTGTCCCCACTAGGTAAAATTTATGGGTCCGTCCCTGCTTGTAACTAAGCTCAAGCTCATGGGGTTGCTGGAATTAGCCAAATATTTTTTTAGTAGTTTTTCTTCTCCTGGAGAAGAGACAATTATATAATTTTTTTCTTTTATCATTTTTATATAATTTTAGGGTTTTCAATTTTTTAATAAATAAAAAGAAGCGTCCGGACAAAATCAGATATGCACAATAATCAATATATGTTTGGTACACTCATGGAAGATATCATTGTGGGTAATTTGAATAGTGTTGCGGTTGACAATAATACAGATCAACAAACCACTGCTCAGAAACGTGGAGATCTTCTAGTAATCAACAAATTCAGAGGATCACAAATGTGGTATATAACACCCTATCTTATATATCATTCATCAGTAGAAGAATTGTGACACCCTCTATCCCGCACATTAATATAAAACATTTACTTGAAAGAGGAAATATAAAAACATACATTTATTTCGTAAAATAAAACTAGATAGGAAGATACTACATTTTAACACTTAACGCGGAAAGAAACATAGTTTTAGAAAAGATAAAAAATAAAACATAAACAACGAATAAACATAACCCAACCCCGATGTCACATACAGAGCTGGTATAACCGTACGGAATAAAATCCACGGAATACAACAAAATAGGAAGCAAACTAATAACTATAAAACTAAGCATCCTAACTAGAGTCGCGGCTCTTCAGAGTAACTCCTCCACTGGCTGCTCACCGTCCTCTGCATAAAAAAATACATGCCAACAACAGATAAGAAAACATGTAAACACATTAGCATGGAAGTAGTTAAGCAAGATGATCATAAATCATATGCATAGCATTTATCATCATACAACGTTTAGCATCAACATATAGTTATAACAATTAAATCAACCAACGTATGCTATGCAGTGCAACACTACTCCGTTATTCCATTATGCATGTGGATACAAACTATCTCAGGAAGGCAACTTCGGAGTTACATATCCACATTGGCCATAAAAGCACCAATGTCGGCAGTCCACCAAACCATGGGTGAACCCCTTGGATAGCCGACGCACCATAACGAGGGTAGGCCATCGTGGAGACGCACGATTCACCAAACCTTGGGTGAACCTCCCGAGACTTGGCCATATTGTCGAACTCTAGAACGACTTCCCCTATGTTGAACTTTCCCCACTAACAACTTCAACGTATGAATGCATGAGCACAACAACAAACAAGGCAACCACCTCCTTTGCTTGGGCCAATAAGCACTCAAGACTTATCACCATCATCCACAACATCAACGTCAACGTCGACACCTTGAACCATAGGGGTCAAGGCCTCCTTGGCCAAAAAGCACCAAGGTTGAACTCATCAACACCTCGACCAAAAAGGCATCGAGGCCACTTTGGCTAAAAAGCACCAAAGCGTATCAGCGTGTGGTAACCCAATAGGAACCGGCTTAACCAACTTATTATTCTTTGTTATCTTAATTAATCTTTAATTAAGTTATTTAACTCTTCTTTATTCAATTGGTGTGTTACAACATTATTGGGGATATTTGGGGTGAACACGGGCGTGCTCACCCCAGCATGGTCGTGCTGCCACTTAAGTGGAGCACGGTTGTGCTCACTGTCCTGCACAGCCGTGCTCAATGCTCGGCCGCCTTCCAGAATTTAACTGGGAGCACGGGCGTGCTCCCTGTTCAGCAAGGCCGTGCTCCTAGGACAGCCGTACTGTTCTAGGCAGATTCAACTTGTGTTCTTGGAGCCAAAACTCCCTAACACTCTTAGATCAGATCCTAGGGTCCTTGGACTAATCCAATTGGCATCAATCCTCACCCCTCACTAACAGTTCATGTTTTATGAAGCATTGGGGAATTAATCTTTTAATTCTTATATTAACTAAGAGTCCTAATAATTCAATTAGAGTCTTATTAACATGTTCAACATAACAACAACATTATCGTTCAATCAACATCATATTCAGCCAACATAATCAACATAATCCATATCATTACAACAACGTTCATAATATAGATACTCATGCCAATTCAACCCAAACTCATGGCATAAAACAGATTACTAAGGCATACCACGTCATGAACAGTTTCACAAGCATAACAATTAGGCATACCATATAATACAACTAAACATATAAACAATTAAATCATAGGCAATTATAACAGTTACAAACAACGGGGCTATGGAAACCCCTCATCTTACGCTACCCCCTTGCTTAATGAATATACTATCCTTATCCCCATACTAGGTATGGAGATTTCGATAGCGACAACCCAACGATCAACTAACATGTCCCTCGAATGGCTCAGTCAGCTTTCCAAGCCTTGGTCAAACAGAAAAGGTTAACCAAATCAGTTCCCAAATCTAAATAATAGAAAGGAAACCAACAGAGGGAGAAACTGTTACCTATACCGATTGGCACTGACGAACTAGACACTCCCAAGGGTCTCTAAAGCTCCAACAATGGAATTGATTTAGAGAGAAAAGGGAAGAAAGGGTTCGTAGCCACAATAGGGTTTCTATTTGTGCCAAAATAGGGTTTATGAGAAAACCCTCGGTTATTGTTCTCTTTTTAAAGACACAGACACGAGCACGGTCGTGCTCCTCCTTGAGCACGGGCGTGCTCAACTTAGCGCTTACGATGCGCGGTCTGTCATTGAGCATATGCGTGCTCCCTGTTGAGCACGGTCGTGGTCAACTTAGTGCCAGCGAGACACACTTACCCAACGAGCACGGTCGTTCTCTCTATTGAGCATGGCCGTGCTTGTGACTCAGGCAGTCACAAGACACAAGCCTAAGAAAGGGATTTTCCACCTAAAACCCCACTTAGCCCACTCTAAACCTCCCTAACAAACAAGGCATACAGAAAAACACTTAACATAAAACAGGGTGTTATAATTCCACCCCCTTATAAAAATTTCGTCCTCGAAATTTCTACTCACCTCAATCGAATATGTGCGGATACGACTCCACCATCTTGCTTTCCAGCTCCCATGTAGCACTTTCCTCAGTAACCCCACTCCAAACGACTTTGACCAATGGAATCTCCTTGCCTCTTAGCTGCTTCACCCTCCTATCCTCAACTCGAAGGGGTAATACCTCAAAAGTCAAGTTCTCTTTCAACTGTATTGTATCTGGTACTATCACGTGACTAGGGTCATGAATGTACTTTATGATTTGAGACACATGAAAGACACTACGAAGATTGGACAAGAACGGTGGAAAGGCTATTTGGTAGGCGACTTCGCCGACTCTTTTCAAAATTTGGTAAGGACCAATGAATCTAGGAGTAAGTTTCCTCGCTTTCATCACTCTACCAACCCCAGTTGTCGAGGTAACTCTCAAGAACACATGGTCACCTTCTTGGAATTCGAGCGCTTTCCTCCTTTTGTCATGATAGCTTTTGTGCCTACTCTGTGCCACTTTCATCTTTTCCCGAATCATCCTCACTTTTTCCGTGGTCTCTTGTACTACCTTGGGTCCTAACAACACAATCACCAGATTCACTCCAACACAAGGGTGTCCTACATCTCCTCCCATAAAGATCTTCATAAGGTGCCATCCCAATACTGGAATGGAAACTATTGTTGTAGGTAAACTATATCAGGAGCAAAAAGTTGTCCCAACTACCCGACTATTCTAGCACACAAGCTCTAAGCAAGTCCTCTAAGGATTGGATGGTTCTCTCAGACTGACCATCAGTCTGTGGATGATAAGTTGAACTTAGCCTAAGCTTAGTTCCTAAAGCCTCTTGCAAACTATTCCAAAACCTAGAGGTAAACCTCAGGTATCTATCAGACACTATGCTAGAAGGTACACCATGTAACCTAATTATCTCTTTGATGAACAACTGGGCCAACTTTTCCAAAGGATATTCCATGTTCATGGGGATGAAATGGGCGGACTTAGTCAGTCTATCCACAACAACCCATATAGCCTCAAAACCAGCTGGAGTCCTAGGGAGTCCAGACACAAAATCCATGGAAATACTGTCCCATTACCATTCTGGGATACTTAAAGGTTGCAACTTTCCTGATGGCTTCTGATGTTCTATCTTAGCCTTTTGGCACACTAAACAAGCATACACAAACTCAGCCACATCTTTCTTCATCCTAGGACACCAAAACATCCGCTTTAAATCCTGATACATCTTAGTGACACCTGGGTGCATACTCAATCGACTCCTATGTCCTTCTTCAAGGATCAACTTTCTAAGCTCCGGGACGTATGGTATACAGACTCTATCTTTGAACCTAAAAACTCCATCACTTCCATCCTTGAAATTAAGGTTTCTACCCTGAGCGAGCAACTCTCGCTGGTCTAAGAGAAAGTGGTCTAACTTCTGACCCTCTCTAACTTGATCCATCAAACTGTTGGTAACCTTCAAGGTTCCAAGCCTAATACTCTTGGGGGTAACTTCCCAAGCTAAACTCAGGTCTCTAAACTCCTCAATCAGATCCATCTCCCTAACCATCAAAGCGGAGATGTGCAAGGTTTTCATACTCAAGGCATCTGCCACCACATTGGCTTTTCCTGGGTGGTAGGTTAAATCAAACTCATAATCTTCAAAAACTCCATCCACCTACACTGCCTCATGTTCAACTCCTCTTGATCAAAGAGATACTTCAGACTCTTGTGATCACTAAAGACCTCAAACTTCGCTCCATAAAGGTAATGCCTCCAATTCTTTAAGCCAAACACCACAGCTCCTAATTCTAGGTCATGGGTAGGGTAGTTCTTCTCATGGGTCTTCAACTGCCTAGAAGCATAAGCCGCTACCTTACCATTCTGCATCAACACACAACCTAAACCTTGCTTCGAAGCATCGTAGTAAACTACTAAAGGTTCACTAGGATCGGGTAAAACTAAAACTGGTGCTGATGTTAACCTATCTTTTAGGGTTTGGAAACTCTCTTCACACTTAGAGTCCCAACACGAAGAGCTGTCCCTTCTTGGTGAGATGGGTTGAGGGTAAAGCTAACTTAGAGAAACCTTCTATAAACCTCCTATTGTACCCTGCTAAACCCAAGGAACTCCTAATCTCGGTCACTGACTTCGGCGCTTCCCACTGGAGCACCGTCTCTACCTTAGCCGGGTCCACGGCTATCCCACCTTTAAAGATGACGTGTCCTAAGAAACTCACCTCCTTTAACCAAAACTCACACTTAGACAACTTAGCATACAACTGCTTCTCCTTAAGGGTCTGCAAGACAACCCTCAAGTGTTTCTCATGTTCCTCCTTGGTCTTGGAGTGCACTAAGATGTCATCTATGAAAACCACCACAAACTTATCCCAGTAAGGGTGAAAGGTCATGTTCATGTAGTCCACGAACACAGTAGGGGCATTGTGTTGGTGTAAGCCCTAGTGGCCAATCTATATTAGTAGATTTACATTTTGTATCATGACTTTAGATTATATATATTTAATATAAATAAAGGCATTTTATTTATTATGTTATTTATATGTTTTAATAGCGTAATAAAGTCCTTAGAATATGCAGTTCATTTAATGAGACATTAAGTATGAGACTTAATCGTGAGACCTCATTAAATAATAAGAACGCTATTCTTAAATATCCGTAGTCGAGTATTATTGTTAATTAGGACGACAATAATACATAGAGACTATTGTGTGAGTAGACTGATGGCCACATCTCACGGGTCATGGATATTTGATATCAAGTCAGTACACAGGTATAAATATTAGGACTAATATTTATACCGGATGACCCACTATGAGAATACTCCATAATAGTTATGTAAGTGTCATAGGTGTTCTCATGACGACCATAGTGAAGTAGTCCTTCGACTTGAAGTCACTACGATTCCTACATGAGGAGTTGTAGGCTTTAATGCTATCCAACGTCACGCGTAACAGGGTGATCATAAATGTAGTTATTGGGCCTGCAATAAATCATGTTGAGGAGTGTGAGGGTTGTAGACAGGATTCGTCCCTTCTACATAGCAGAGATAATGTCTTGGGCCCCTCGATAAAGTGAGACATGAAATATGCGTGGCCATGCGAAAGTGGGCCAATATGTGATATTGGGCCCGTTTGTGATTACACGTCTACTCGGGGATCGAGGAACAAATGATTGAACATAACAAGGATAACACTATTATGCCTTATGTTTAATTAAGACATATGGATGAAGGGACATTTACTACACGATAAATTTTGGTCGCGATAAGGCTAAAATCGGATCACCAGTACTCTCGCTAATTGGGTAGTAATGATGCATTGCTAGATGCCGCTCATTATTTATAATATTTAATATTATAATTAATATATGATATTATTATAATATTTAATATTATTGCCAACTTAGTGGGAGCCTATAGGGTCACACGCATAGAGCAAATGCGGAGCAATTATATTAATTAAATATGATTTAATTAATATAAGGACAATTGGGCTTGTAGAGTACAAAGCCCATAGGGTAAGCAGTTAGGTAAAAGGGAGATGCCAGCTTATAAATAGGCTAGTGCTCTCCCCTCTAACTTACTCTTGCTAATTGTGCCTTCCGTAGCCGTCAGCTATCACAAGACGCATAGCTCCGACGCCCATTTGCTCGCGTTGACTGAGTAGAGGTGCTTTTCCTTCATGGCACTGGTGATCAAAGAGTAAAGCACGCTTCAAGAGGTAAACACTATTTGCCATTTGTGATTCATGTTTGTAATGTGCGATCCATAGGGTTGGTTTTCTTCCACCTTGAGATTTGATTTTAGAAGAGGATAATCTCATGAAAACCCCAACAGTGGTATCAAAGTGTATGGTCGTAATTACCATGAGTCCCTATGTGCTTGTTTGCCTTGTTTGATAACATGATTTTTTGTTCTTGAATATGATTGAATCAAATACATATTGTCTTTTTTTGTGCACACGTTTGTTCTTGTTTAAAATATATGTTGTTATACATGAACATATGATCACTGGGCGTTCTCTGTTTTTTTTTTTTAAAAAAAAAGGACAAGTTTTTTTTTCCCAAAAACTGGACGTTTGTTTTGGAATATGCCAAGTTCGCTTCCTACACATGAATTATGATTTGGAATGCATGATCAGTTTTTTGGAATATTGCCAGAGACGTGATTTGGCTTCTTATTGAATCTAATTGATTCACGTGATTTTTTTGTGCCAATTTACGGTTAACCAATTCTCAATTTCATTGCCCTTTTAAAATTGCCTTTGGCTTTTGTTTTCAATTCATGCATACAAGATTGATAAGCATTTTTGAATTGAATTGTTTATAATAACAATAATGAGTATGTGATACTTGATTAGCTTTTATTGGCCAATTGTTCACAGTGAAAAGTTCACTTACGTGAATGATTAAAAAAAAAAAAAATTGAATTTGAAAGTTGAAACTGAGCAACTACAATCTCGCATGCATGGGTTGTTTTAAGAGATTGGAATCTTTTGAATTCAAGTATATGATATTGATATGTGATATCAGTTTTGGATTTTGAATTGAAGTTTGTTTTGATTAAATTTTTGAAATTCAAAAGGTTAGTACTTTCTCATCCATTTAAGATGTGAAGTTGTTTTGATAAGTTGCAATTGAATATTTTTTTTGAAATTCAAAATGGTTTTACTTTAAATTTATTTAATAATAATAATAATAATAATAATAATAATAATAATAAATTATTTAATAATAATTTTTTTATTATTATTTTTATTATTGATTGTTATTAAATATTTTATTTTAAGGTATATGGTTATGGCCATAGATTTTGGTGTTATTTATTTATTTTAAATACGGCATGCGTGTCGTGCCTTTATTTATTTATTTATTTTAAATAAATGTAATTGCATGAGTTGAAAAGGAGGCAACACCAAATGATGACGCCATGGGAGAGGCTTGAGAAGCTTGCTCGAGGGTCAAAGAATTGTAATAAATTAGTTTTTTAATTCTTGCTTTTTTAGGAGGCCATAACTATATTACCTTATCTTATATGTTTATGTATGAGATGCATGAAATGTATGAGATGTATGTTTATGTATGAGATTTATGAAATGTATGGTTGTATGCGTATATGTCTTATATGTTATATATGATAATTAAATGTATGATAGCATGTGGATGCATGTATGCTGAGAGACGCTTTGTATTTGGTACAATGCCGGTGAGATCAATTTTAATAAAAATCCCTCAAAAGTAAATATTAAGTTTAAGAGCCTTCCAATGCATGACACTCATCAAAACTAATATCGAATGAGTGTAGGTTCGCCAAAGCGGGGTGCATTTTTCTATACTAGTAAGATGCGATGGGACAATTGTAATGTCCAACTGCAAACCATTGGGCTTGACTTAACTGGGCCGAATTTAATAGGATTGAAATGGGCCTAGAGGCAGGGAGTTGGGCTTTAATTCATAGAGATAAATTAGAATAAGAGTTATTCACCCAACTAATCCAAGAGTTATATGAGATGTAATTGGAAAGGAGTTTCCTACCTAAGTAACTAAGTTTTGGGAGATCAGCCAAAGTTGACTCAGAACGAGATGAAATATGGATCTTGGTCTCACTAGAAAATCTTTCAAAGGGATTTTCCGAGTCAATGATGAGGGTCATTGATTTGAGTAAAATAGTGGGAGCGTATTTAATAAAAGATTTTATTAAATATGTTTTATCATGATACTTATATTCTGCATGTTTCTGTAATATATATTACCATTAAATAAAACACTATAAGTTATTACTGCGATTTGTCCTTGAGAAGGACAAGGTATCTAGAATTAAAATTCTGGATTGGTACAGGAATTTGAGGATTGTCCTCAAGTACGAGAAATAGCTGTATGTTCTCGAGCAAATGATACCTGAGCAACCAGTTCCTACTAGGATCGAAATGGATGCTTACGAGAATCATCAAGTCGATGTCCTAGATGTAGGATGTCTTATGCTTGCAACCATGAAGGCACGTGATATGATCATGCACCTCATGATGCTTTATTGAGAGCATGCAATGCATAAGAACCACAAGTCTTCCCGACCATTTTTCAGTTGTGAAATGGCAGAAGGAAATCCATATAGTTATCATGTGCTTCATATAATTGAGTACATTAAGAACTTGGTAAACTGAGATTTCCTTTAGGCCAAAAGTTGGCCAGTGATATGATCTTGCAATTGTTGCTGGATAGTTATATTCAATTTGTTGTGAACAATTCTGACAGACCTCTACCAGAGATTGCAAAGGAAGTTGAGAACTACCTAGCATAGTCTCTACAGTTGAAAAGGGTAGACTATTTTGATAGTCTTGAAAGGGAAAGCCTTAAGCCTGCTAAACAAGGAGAAGAACAAGGGCAAGAACAAGTTCAAGCCCAGTACTTCTGTCTTGAAGCTAATAGGCAGGGTTGCAAAGGAAGGCAATTGGTTTCATTGCGGTTTGACCGGACGTATGAAAACTGCTAGAGATACCAGAAAGAGTATGAGAAAAGAAAGGAAGTGCGACTTCCACTTTGAGCATTATGTTGTAGAAGTCAACCTACTTCAAAATCATGGGTATTTGATACCGCATGTATATCTCACATTAATGTGAAGGATCAAAGGGAGTAGGACGTTAACTAAAAGCGAAGTTAACCTGTGAATAGGAAATGGAGCAAAAGTTGCTGCATTAACTATAGAAGTTTTAATTTTGCCTTCAGGGCTTGTTTTGGAACTAAATAAATGTTATTATGTTCCAGCTATTGGTAGAAAAAATCAGTTACATGATATTTTCTATGCTAGCATGTTTTGGGATAATGGACTTTGTGTCCTTAATCCTCATATGCCCATCTATAATATAAATGCGAAAACCTTTGGCATTGCCGATTAGGTCATATAGGTGAGAAACGCATCTCCAAGCTCCATAAGGATGGACTCTTGGAATCATTCGATTGTGAATCGTTTGATGTATGCAAATCTTGCTTGTTGGGGAAGATAACTAAGAGCCCATTCACCAGGCAAGGTGAAAGAGTCAGTGATCTTTTGGGCTTGATACATAGTGATGTTTGTGGGCCCCTAAACAAGTTTGCTAGAGGTGGTTTTCCTTACTGCATCATATTTACTGATGACTTCAGTAGACATGGATTTGTGTATGACACAAGTCAGAAACTTTTGAAAAGTTCAAAGAGTTTAAAAATGAAGTAGAGAACCAACTTGGCAAAAGTATTAAGGTCATACAATCATATCGTGGTGATGCATACTTAAGCCAAGAGTTTGATGACTATCTGAGAGAGTGTGGGATAGTGTCCCAACTCACTCCTCCTGGAATGCCACAATGGAATGGTATGTCCGAAATATGGAATCGCACCTTGTTAGACATGGTACGATCCATGATCAGTCATTCAGACCTTTTTGACTCTTTCTGGGGGTTTGCTCAACTTACAGCTGGATTCACTCTTAACCATGTTCCATCTAAGGCGATTGAAAAGATTCCATATGAGATATGGATGGGCCGAAGGCCTAATTTGTCATTTATGAGGATTTGGGTATGTTAGGGTGAACGTCTTATGACGGATAAACTTGGGCCCAAATCAGATACATGTATATTTGTGGGATATCCTAAGGAAACCAAAGGATATTGTTTCTACAACCCCTTCGAGGACAAAGTGTTTGTCTCTAGAACTGGAGTGTTCCTTGAGAAGGAATATCTCCAAAGGAGAGAGTGGGAGGATTGTAGAACTTGGAGAAATCCAAGTACCACAAAATATTGACCCGCCTACAATAGAACGGGAACCGGTTCCACAAGATGTTGTGGTTGAACCGCCGGTTCAAGTAACACAAGACTTGCGTAGGTTTAACAGGCCACGTCACTAACCTAAGAGATATGGACTTCTCCTGACTTAGGAAGGTGATGTGCTGCTCATGGATCAAGATGAGCCTGTAACCTACCAGGAGGCCATAATTGGGCAGAAACCTGAGGGCTTTGACACTTCAGAGGACGCCGGGAAGGTATGAAAGTTGCAGCGTTCAATCTATGGATTGAAGTAAGCTTCCAGAAGCTGGAATCTCGTTTTGATGATGCTGTAAGGCAGTTTGGATTTTTCAAAAATGAAGATGAGCCTTGTGTCTACAAGAAGGTTAGTGGGAGCATAGTTGTCTTTCTGGTGTTGTATGTCGATGACATACTGCTCATCGGAAACGGCATTGTAACACCCCGAGTTTTTCTGCTTTCTAATATCAGAAAATTATATAAATATGTTTATATTTTTATTTGAGACTTAGAAAATTATTTAATTAATCCGAAACCATAGCTACACTCTACTTGACCGTAGAGAGTCACGATAAAAATTTAGGTTGAAAAGTCAAGCGAAACCCGGTTTGCGAATTTCACTGATAGTATATTTATACTGCTCAGAAGACCTAATTTTAATTCGTGAATGAAAAACTTAAGGTTTTTATTTAATTTCCTACGATTTTGGTTATTTTGAAATATTTCACTAAAAAGTGAAATATTATATTTTATCCGGGCGTTGTATTTATCGGGTAAACGGCGGAGCAGATTACGGGATTTCCGGGAACCGCTAACGGATAATATCCATGAGTCACAAATGACAAGGCCATGTGGATGATGTCAATGGAGTCACTAGTCATGATGACAATTTCTAGGGAAATTGCATTTAGGTCCTTAGACTTTTTTTATTTTGCATTTTGGTCCCTAAACTAGTTTCTAGAATCTTCCAAGTGATTTGAATCAAATTTTGGCTCATCCAAATCAAGTTTGGGCTGCGGTTTTTGGGCCCAATATTATGGTCATAAATTCATTTTGCATGAGGCAAATTTTTACTCTTAAGTTTCCAAGACAAAGTATTAAGTCTTAAGCTATTTTCATGTTACAAAATCAAATGGACTTGGGCTTTTCTTGGCCCAAAATTTCGCAAGGCCCATGCTTGCCATGGCTGCCCATAAGCTTGAAGAGCCAAGCTCATTCAAGTCATTCTTGAACCTTCTCCATTCTTCTTCATCTTCTTCATCTTTCATTTCGTCCATTTTCTCTCTAAACAAAAGCTTTGAGTTTGTGAAAGAAGTTAGTAATTCTTGCTCATTTCTTGTTCTTCAAGAGGTGATTCTTACTCTTTATCTTCATTTAATAGCATGTTCTTCATAAGTTTGCATGTTTTAAAGCCTTGATCATCACTTTAAATTCCTAGATCTAGAAACTTTGAAATTTTCTAGAAAATCATAGAAAAATCCTAAAAATGTGAAACCAATTTCTATGTTCCTATTATCATCTCTACTATCATAATACAAGAGGTTGTTACAAACAAAATCTTCCTTCCCTTATTTTTGATCAAGGCCGAATCATGTAGGATTTTGGAGGAAGAACTTTTGTTTCTTTTCATGGAAGTAATCTTGTATATCATCTATTTAACATGTGTTAACGATGAATCCATGTTCTTATGTCAAACTAAGATTCCTTGCCATATTTTAAAGTCTTGGCCGAAATTAGGGTTTTGTAAACTTGGAAGTTTATGTTTTAATCTTTGTTGTTAAACATGTATTACAAAGACTTAAGTACTTAGGATCATTAATCCAAGACTTAAGCAAATTTAGAATTTTAGCCACTTAACTCTAGGGGAGGCCGTGACCATATAGAAGGGTTTTTATATTTGTAATTGTTTGATTAGTAATGGTTTGGTTGTGGTTGTTGAAGGTTGAGTGATTGTGTTGTTGTACGTGAAACCGGATCGGCGATAAAGTTCTAATCGGAAGTTAAGTTCTTCAAGAGGTAAGGGGAGAATACCTGAGGAGTTTTTCCTATAATCATGTGTTATCAAGTGTTGTCTGTAATTATTTATCTGTTGGTGTTTGTTCAATTCTGTTTATGTTCTGTTATTTTGATTTGTGTTAGTTGTTTGCATTTAATTGTTTATCTGCAATTATATTATTATGCTGTGATGCATGATCTATTTGGAAATCTTTCTGTGATGATGCTGTTGGTTGTTGTTTGAGAAGCCTGACAGAGGTCAGTGCCCAATTAAATTAATTGGATAAAAGCTTTAAGAAGCTTTATAAATTATTTTAATGTTTTAATGGTAAAATATTGGAATATAATATTGATGGAAAATTTTCTTTGGTAAAAATAAGGAATTTTCGAAAATATTATTATTTTAATGATATTTTAATGATTTATCACTGTAAGAGTGAACTATGAGTCACAGTGAGGGCGAAACCGTGAAATTATTTTTTTGCTGCTAATTTTTACGTAAGAAATTCCGGAATATTATAAAAAGTTATTTTATGAAATTAATTTTCGAAAATAACTTAATTATGATTTTAGAAAATGATTTAAGTGGAAAAAGCTAATATTTGGCTTAAATGCCTTGAAAAAGGCTAAACGATGGCAATTTGGAAAAGTATCGACGGCAAGTATTTCTAAAGCGGCAGTACGTATTTTAAACAAGTTTGAGCCTCAAGTGACTCTCCTTTCTGAAAACTAAATTTTTAGTAACCGATGATATTATAAAGGAATTTTCAATTAGAAATGATTTTCTATAAACGAATTTTACTTAACGATGTTATTCCGTCAACTTAGATAAGTTGCGGAGATTTTGTTTTGAATTGTGTTTCACAAACAAAAGACGGTGTTCATGTTGAAAAATAAACCTAGTATCCGAGACATCGTGATACCAGCGTTCTATAATAAAACATGAAGATCTTTGATCCATGTGACGGTGAGAATTTTAAGACGTTAAAAATGATGAGACGATGAGAATTTTAAGACGTTGAAGATGGTGAATAGTCGTAAGCCGTTTTGAGCTTCGACAAGAATATAATGAACGAAAATAAAATGACGAGGACAAAATGTTTTACATTTGCCTTTACGGCAGACGTGCCTGACGTTGTTTAACATGAGACCTTAATGGAAAAGGTATCATGTGACGGTGTATCATTATACTTGAATGTATAATGAGACGATGTATATGTATCATTGTACTTAAATGGACAATGAGACGATGTATATATCATTGTGCTTAAATGGACAATGAGATGATGTATATATCATTATCCATTATCATTATCCTTGAATGGATAATGAGACGGTGTATATGTATCATTATACTTAAATGGATGTCATTATGCTTGAATGGATAATGAGACGGTGTATATATCATTATGCTTGAATGGATAATGAGACGGTGTATATGTATCATTGTGCTTGAGTTGACAATGAGACGATGTACATATCATTGTGCTTAAATGGACAATGAGACGATGTATTATTGTTGTGCTTAGCTAGCCAATGAGACGATGTATCGAGTTTGATCAACTCATTTTGAAGACGTTGGGATCTCCGAAGATTAGGTGTGAATGTTAGACGATGAATGTTGAAGTGTCATGCATATTTTTAAAATGACGATGATCGGGTATAAGACCCAGTGATAAACTATTTGTTTAGTTATGAGAATCTTATGTTATTGTGGTTATGTATGTCTATGTGCTAATTGAGTATGTCGTACATGTGATTATCGTTATAAACTCATATATTGGCATCTCACCCTTACAAATATATCAGGTTTTCGGGTTGACTTTTGTGTCTTGATACATGAAAGTAGATGGTGCAGAAAAGTTCTTAGCCTCACTCGGGAACATGGGTTCCGATACTTGAAGAGGTGTTTGAGTGTGGGAATGACCACAGGGTCTTTCCAGTAGATGTCTTGTAAGGCGACCAGCTTAGGATTTTCTTTAGGTTGTGTATTTTTGGGAAAGTTATTATAAATGGTTTGAAATTCCTTGTAAGGTGTATGAAAAACAATTTCAGAAAAGCTTACAGGGTTGTGATGTTTTGGTTTACGAATAACTTCAGTTTGTATGTAAGTATAATGTAACTATACTATTGTGATGTATATAGCTTTTTCTGAAGTATTTCGTAGAAAGAAAATTTTTACCCCCAGTTTTTGGACTCATTAAAAAAATTCTAGAGGTTATTTTCCGAAAGCAACCAACGATTAATAATTTATTTTCTGCTTTTTGGGTAACTATGTGATGACCCCAAGTTAGGGTGTCGCAGACATCCCTACCTTGCAACAAGTAAAGACTTGGTTGGGGAATTGCTTTTCTATGAAAGGTTTGGGTGAAGCTACCTATGTATTAGGAATCAGGATCTATAGAGATAGGTCACTGAGATTGCTTAGCCTGAGTCAGAGTACATACATAGACAAAGTGCTGAGACGCGTTAGTATGCATGAATCCAAGAAGGGACTCTTGCCTATGTCACATGGTATATGCCTATCAAAGGCACAATCCCCTTCCACTCAAGAAGAAAGGGATCGCATGAATAAGATTCCATATGCATCCGCAATTGGGTCTATCATGTATGACATGCTATGTACTCCACCAGATGTCTCGTATGCTTTGAGCATAACAAGCAGGTACCAGTCTGATCCCGGTGAAAGTCATTGGGTTGCTGTCAAGAACATCCTCAAGTACTTGAGAAGAACTAAGGATTCGTTCATGATGTATGGAGGCAAGGACGAGCTTGTTGTAATGGGTTACCCTGATGCTAGCTTCCAGACTGATAAGGATGATTCCAGATCGCAATCTGGTTATGTGTTTTGCTTAAATGGTGGCACTGTGAGCTGGAAGAGTTCAAAGCAGGAAACAGTCGTTGATTCTACTACTGAGGCCGAGTACATTCCTGCCTCCAATGCAGCCAAGGAGGCCGTTTGGATCAGGAAGTTCATAACTGAACTTGGTATAGTTCCTAGCATTGTGGACCCGATTGACCTTTATTGTGATAATAATGGGGCAATCACGCAAGCCAAGGAGCCCAGATCTCACCAGCGGTCCAAACATATACTTAGGCGCTTCCATCTTATTCGAGAGATTATCGATAGAGGAGATGTGAAGATATGCAGAGTACCTACACTCGACAATGTCGCAGACCCGCTGACCAAGCCTCTTGCTCAGCAGAAGCATGACGCTCATAGTAGATCAATGGGTATTAGATTTATGCCCGATTGGCTCTAGTACTAGTGGGAGATTGTTGGTGTAAGTCCTAGTGGCCAATCTATATTAGTAGATTTACATTTTGTATCATGACTTTGGATTATATATATTTAATATAAATAAAGGCATTTTATTTATTATGTTATTTATATGTTTTAATAGCGTAACAAAGTCCTTTGAATATGCAGTTCATTTAATGAGACATTAACTATGAGACTTAATCGTGAGACCTCATTAAATAATAAGAACACTATTTTTAAATATCCGTAGTCGAGTATTATTGTTAATTAGGACGGCAATAATACATAGAGACTATTTTGTGAGTAGACTGATGGCCACATCTCACGGGTCATGGATATGTGATATCTAGTCAGCACACAGGTATAAATATTAAGAGTAATATTTATACCGGATGACCCACTATGAGAATACTTCATAATAGTTATGTAAGTGTCATAAGTGTTCTCATGGCGACCATAGTGAAGTAGTCCTTCGACTTGAAGTCACTACGATTCCTACATGAGGAGTTGTAGGCTTTAATGCTATCCAACGTCACGTGTAACATAGTGATCATAAAGGTAGTTATTGGGTCTGCAATAAATCATGTTGAGGAGTGTGAGTGATGTAGACAGGATTCATCCCTCCTACATAGCAAGGGTAACATCTTGGGCCCCTCGATAGAGTGAGACATGAAATATGCATGGCCACGTGGAAGTGGGCCAATATGTGATATTGGACCCGTTTGTGATTACACGTCTACTCGGGGATCGAGGAACAAATGATTGAACTTAACAAGGATGACACTATTATGCCATGTGTTTAATTAAGACATATGGACGAAGGGACATTTACTGCACGGTAAATTTTGGTCGCAGTAAGGCTAAAATTGGATCACCGATACTTTCGCTAATTGGGTAGTAATGATTCTTTGCTAGATGCCGCTCATTATTTATAATATTTGATATTATAATTAATATTTGATATATTATAATATTTAATATTATTGCCAACTTAGTGGGAGCCTATAGGGTCACACGCATAGAGCAAATGTGGAGCAATTATATTAATTAAATATGATTTAATTAATATAAGGACAATTGGGCTTGTAGAATACAAAGCCCATAGGGTAAGCAGTTAGGTTAAAGGGAGCTGCCAGCTTATAAATAGGCTAGTGCTCTCCCCTCTAACTTACTCTTGCTAACTGTGCCTCCTGTAGCCGTCAGCTAGCACAAGACGCATAGCTCCGACGCCCATTTGCTCGCGTGGACTGAGTAGAGGTGCTTTTCCTTCGTGGCACTGGTGATCTAAGAGTAAAGCACGCTTCAAGAGGTAAACACTATTTGCCATTTGTGATTCATGCTTGTAATGCGCGATCCATGGGGACGGTTTTCTTCCGCATTGAGATTTGATTTTAGAAGAGGATAATCTCATGAAAACCCCAACACATTGGTCACACCAAAGGGCATAACCAAGTACTCGTAGTGACCATAACCCGAATCTGATGGTACCTTGACCTCAAATCTATCTTCGAGAAAACATCAGCTCCGATCAACTGATCCATAAGATCATCAATCCTAGGGAGGGCATACCGATTCTTAATGGTCACCTTGTTAAGCTGTCGATAGTCGACATACAACCTCATACTGCCTGATGGGCTCCGGGAAGTGTACCGGATCGAAGCAAGTAATAATTAAAACGGTAAGTAATTACCGAGTATCGAACACAAGGATTGGATGACCAATTTATCAAGATTTGAAGACGATAACTAATAATTGAACAAGTCAAAGATGAGAGAAAAGGAGAGAGTTTGTTGGGGTAAATCAATTATTTAAACAAATATCTAATCACTGCAAGAAAAACATGATTTAGAGTCAGATAATTAGCGTCGGCCCCGACACCGACGCTAATAGCGTCGGACTATTCGACGCAAAACGGACGCAACACACTTAATAGCCTTGTTTTTATTTTTTTTATTTATGAAACCAATTTTGCATGGGCTAGGCCGACGCTAAAGGCCGACACTACATTAAGTTAAGATTTTGCGTCGGCTTGCGGACGCTAAACCCATTCGCGGGAACCCTGAAATTTCTTCCCTCTTTATTCCGCGAGAACACGGCTAAACCCTAACCTTTCTTCCCTTACTCGCTGCTGTGTTGGTTGACGGTCCCTACCTCGATGCCGCTGCCCACGGCTTAGCCTCACCGTCTCATCCGCCATCGCCGCCGTCGGGTATGTTTTCTTGTCTCTTCACTTCTCCTTGCTCTGTCGCGATTGCCTCTCTTCCCTTCTCATTGCTCTGTCACGCGTTTCATGTTCTCCAATCTCTAATCCAACTCCTCGCCTCGGAAACCCCAAACCAGAACAAACAACGTTTAAGGCAAAGACTCTAATGTGAAAATCAAATCACCCTTCAAACACATCACAGTAACCCCAACACAACACAAAACACACTCAAATCAAATCTAATCTGAATCAACGCAACACACACGCACGTAGTAATAAATCAAATCTTTTCTCTTGTGTGTGCTGTGTTCCTTTTCGTTGTCGGAATGTCATTGTTCCTTTTCGTTGCAGCAGCAGCTGTCGTGGTGCCATTGGGGTTGTTCTTCTTCTCCTCGGGTCTCGTTGTTAATCTCATTCAGGTTCGTACTCATTTCTTCAATCTTCTCTGTTGTGCATGGCAGAATCACTAGAGTTCTTGTTCCTAACAACTATAGAATGGTGCTCTATTCTGGTGTGGGTGCCGCTGGTCATCTGGTTCATATTGGTGTTAGCATTGGTTTAGGTATTGTTTGGGTATTGATATTGTAATTATAATTTATGATTTGCACTGAAAAATTTTTAAACTTTACACTGATTTCTTGCTGTTTTAGTTAATTTAATGGTTACTGGGCATTGGAGAGATTGTTTCATTTTCTTGGTTTTTGGCTGAATTAATTTTTCATTGTGAAACACTGGTGAGGATGGCTTGTGGGACTTTCTCTTTTGGGACAAATACAAGTGTGAAGAGTGAAATCTTTAGAGGTGGAGTGTGGCTGGTTATTTGCTAGAGTGCCTAAGCTTATTATTTGCTAGAGTGCCTAAGTCATTTTTATTACTAAAACTGGGTTGTTTGGTGTTCCTGCATGTTGGGGTGGGGCGCAAGTTTCTGCACTAATGATATGGGGGCTGGTTATACATAAACTGATCGATGAATGAATATATATATAGAGAGATATATTGGCCTTTCAAGTTTCAATTTCTCGTGATAACGCTTTATTGGATACATTTAAAGTCACAACCCCACATGTGGGTTGATATCATCTGCAGTTTATTTTAGCAGCTGAAGAAGATTGCTTTGGGGTCTAGCATGGATGTGGATATCTGGAGTCAATTCCCAGTTGATCTTTGAACATCTTGGATGGTTCTACGCCCTAGTAAAAGATTTATCTTGGGGGGAGATGTTGGGATTTCTGAGGGCTCTTTCTTTACTCGCCCCCTAATAAAATCCTGTCTTTATTTTTAATTTCTATATAGGTAGTCAAGTGCAAAACACTTCCTGCTGAATTCTTAGTCAATTAACTAGAATTTTACGAACCCCTGCAGAATGAGTCCCTTCATTATTTGCAATGGGGTTATACTGATCTATCTTTTCTGTTGTATTCTTTTTAATCATGTGTTTTTCAGGACAGAAACTGGGTTTTTCTATAAATTTGTTCAAACAATATCATTTTTCCCTCTCGGCTTCTCTAAACATAGCAGTATTATGATCTGCACATTTGGATTGTCGTGGAGCCTTTTTCTCCCCTATTTTTGTTTTGGAAAAAACTTAGAAACAGTTCTTTAGCTACTGTTCATACAATTCCTCACTGAAAATATATCATAATTATTGCAATCTATCTCAAAGTACCTATTTAATGAAAATAATTGCACTTTTGTGTCTAAAACAGTACCAACAGTATATATGGTACTGTACTTAAGTTTACTCTTGTGAGATGGGGTTTCTTTCTTCAGCTTTTTAGGATATATGTTTATATATGTGTCTAACTTTAAGATTTACTAGCACCTATATTTTTTTCCATTCAAGATTCAAGTTCCAAGAGAACAATGAGTGCCTTTCTCGATGGTGCCATTTTTGTTAATTGCATTTTAGTGCACAATTCTCATCATTTTTATCTTTTCCAATTCCAAAATTGACACTTTCAAGTCTCAATACAATAATTCGCTGCATTTATGATTTGGGTTTTGCTGAATCAATGACTGAATGAATCGACACATCTTAATTCTTAAATTTGTGTACATTGTATTAATTAACTTTTATTGGGGTCTGAGTTTTATGATAGGTGTAGGGTGCAAGTTATTTTAGTAGCTTGAATTTTGGTACCTTGTAAATATTAGAATTGCTCTAATTTTGGTACCTTGTAAATATTAGAGAAAATATTTAAATAAGCAATTGAGTCTGTGTTACATACGTTCCTTTGCTGAATTTGGGATCATATACAATGCATTTTCCATGTATTGCTCCAAAAGCATCCAACACACGTTATTCTCAATAGACAGTAGTTTGTGCATTTGCTTTCTTGTAAGGGAAGGGGCGAGTGCTTGTATGTGATGAGTGCATATTGGGAGTTTTTGCATCCAGCTACAATGCCACTTCTATTTTGGAGAATTAAATACTAAAATAGTGGTTATGGAGAATTACAAACCTACATATTAAATTTTTATGAAAGAGATAACATCCTACCAGAGCCAAGAGCAAAAGTCATATTCTCGTGTTGCATCATTTAATTTTTTAGAACTTCTAGTAGTAAAATTGCATCTTGCATAGGTAACCAGTTATTAGTGAAAATTTTGGGTTGCTTATGTTGCTTTTCTACTTTGTAGAAAGTGTCACCACTTGGATTAGCTACACAATCTGCACATCTAGGTATGTTCCTCAATTAACTTAAATTATATGGTCTTTCAAATGATGTTATACGTGCTTGTGAATTATTATTATTATTATTATTATTATTATTATTATTATTGTTGTTGTTTTTTTTTTTTTTTTTTTTTCCCTTTCCTATCTCATATTGGTTTCTTCCTTTTCGGTTTCTTTGGTACTTCATTGGCCTTAATATATTGTAGTATTGTTGGCATATTTTTATTTGATGACTTGCTTGTTTTCTTTTCTAGTGTATATTTATTTGATACTTGGATTACATCACCATTTGCACATTTTAACTTATTTTCTCCATGGAGAAGTGAAAGGAGGAATGAAAATAACACTCCTAGTCGCTTTGCTCCAAGTGATGACCATTTGACTTAGTACACCTATGCGTAGGGGTGTAGTAGGTGGGGAGGAGGGGGATGTTTGTTGTGTCTTTTGTTACCAACACTTGGAATCAGTTTCCCATTTGTTTCTATACTGTCCTGTTACCAGTAAATTATGGGATAATATTCTGACTTGGCTTGATGTAGAAATCTTATCTGTTATGTCTATGGCTGATTTTCTGGTGGAATTTGTGGAAAGAAAGCTTTGAAAGGTTGATCTTGGTTGCTGGCTTCTAATTTGGCACGCTGTTATTTGGTGTGTTTGGGAGTGTCGTAATGGGATTATATTCCACAATGAAATTGTTGTGTTGTCCCAAATGGTGGAAAAGGTGAAGGTCTGCTCTTGGAGATGGATTTGTGCAAGAGGACATGTTCATAATCCTACATTTTCAAATTGGTGTAATGCCCCATATGTATGTATTGAAAAATAGGGAGTTTCTTGTTTTACTATTTTAGGTGTTTTGATTTGGTGGTTTCTCTTTGGTGTAATAATTTCTTGTATTTTGGACCTTTGAGTACCACTTGTACTCTATATAATGAATATTGCTATAACTTAATTTTGCCATGTGAAACTTGGTAGCTTATTTTACCTGTCTTCAATCGCCTCCATACAAGACAAAGGTGTGAGGCAAACAAGTATAGAAGTTTTGATCTTTGTTGATTTTCTTGGAATACAGGCCGGTTTTCCCTCTTTGATATTTGTTTCTTTCTAGTCTGAATGTGTCATATTACCATTTCTCGGTCATCGTTTTATCTGATATATTTTGCAATATTTTGTGCTGTCAAGCTTTTTGAACAAGTTGAATTGCTAGTGTCATCCAGGGGTTATGCTGCCAAATTTTTTTCAAGTTTGCACGGTACCCCTGGTGGATAATTGTTAGATGTTTGACATGCAGAAGATGGATCGTAGATGGATGTATGATAGGCTCAATCCTAATAGGAAAGGCTTGAAACCTGAGTTTGTTAGTGGAGTTGATGAGTTTGTGAAGAAGGCCAAGGAACAACCTTACTTTTTGTCCGAAGGAGGGATTAGGTGTCCTTGTGCAAAGTGTGAAGGCATGAAGTTGTTGACTCCAAGCGAGGTGAAGGTTCATTTGTACAAGTGTGGGTTCAAACCAAACTATTGGGTCTGGACTGTGCATGGAGAAGTGGAGCCAGATATTGACCTAGGGGGTCATTCAAGTAGTAGTGGTCATATGGATAATGAAGATAATTTTGTGTCAATGCATCAGATGGTATATGATGCTTTTAGGCCATTTCCTGATGTTCCCCATGTCAATGCTAGCGTGGGGAACGAGACATTCATTGAGGAAGAATCACCCAATCCAGAAGCTCAACGATTTTATGATATGTTGATGTCTGCAAACCAACCCATTTACGAAGGAGCTATCGAATCCAAGTTATCAATATCTGTTAAGCTTTTGGCAGCTAGATCTAACTGGCATATTCCTCAAAAGTGTATAGATTTTTTTACACAAATGCTTGTCAATGTAGCTCCAACTAAGCAATGCTTACCTGAAAACTATTACCAGGCAACAAAGTTGGTGTCTAAATTAGGGTTGAAGGCTGAGAAGATTGATTGTTGTATGAATGGCTGCATGTTATTTAGAGGTGATAACAAATTAACAGAGTGTACTTTTTGTCATGCTGCGAGGTATGTTCCTCGAAAGAACGGAATGGGAAAATACAAAGAAGTTCCAGCCAAGAGAATGTTCTACTTGCCAATCATTCCCAGGTTACAAAGATTATATGCATCAATAAAATCTGCAGCTCACATGAGATGGCATCATGAGAACATAAAGAGTTCAAATGTTCTGCGTCATCCATCAGATGGGGAAGCGTGGAAACATTTTGATGATGTTTATCCTGATTTTGCCAGTGAGCCAAGAAATGTAAGACTTGGTCTATGTGCTGATGGGTTTACACCTTACATTTAAGCGTCTTCTTCTCCATACTCATGTTGGCTAGTAATTGTTACACCTTACAATCTTCCCCCTGAAATGTGCATGACCAAACCCTACATGTTTTTGACTTGTCTTATACCAGGACCATCTAACCCGAAAGCAAAGATAGATGTCTACTTGCAGCCTTTGATCGATGATCTTCAATTATTGTGGAGCTCTGGTGTTTTGACTTACAATATCTCTATGAAGCAAAACTTTGTCATGAAAGCATGCTTAATGTGGACAATCAATGATTTTCCGACTTATGGTATGTTATCTGGATGGGGAACACAAGGTAAATTAGCATGTCCTTATTGTATGGATGACACAAAAGCTTTCACTTTGAAATATGGTGGAAAAAATTCATGGTTTGATTGTCATCGTCGGTTCCTACCAACAGATCATTCTTTCAGAAAAAGTAAAAGGGGATTTAGAAGAAACAAGGATGAGAAAGATGGGCCGCCTTATATGTTTACAGGGCAACAGGTTTGGGAATTTGTTCGTGATTTTCCAAAAGTGACAGAGGGTAGTTGTAGCAAATTGCCAGGGTACGGTTTGATTCATAATTGGACTAAAGGAAGTATATTTTGGAATCTTCCATACTGGAAAGATAACTTGTTAAGGCACAACCTAGATGTAATGCACATAGAGAAGAATTTCTTCGATAATGTGTTTAACACTGTCATGAATGTTACAGGTAAAACAAAGGACAACGAAAAGGCAAGAATGGATATATCTATCTTCTGTGCGCGTGGGGACTTGGAGTTGGTTAAGTTACCTAAAGGAAAGATGGGAAAACCAAAGGCAAACTACACTTTGACATCAGATAATGCAAAGTTAGTTTGTAAATGGATTAAGGAGCTGAAAATGCCAGATGGTTATGCTTCAAACCTTGCTAGGTGTGCCGATGTGACCAAGGGTAAGATGCATGGGATGAAAAGTCACGACTGTCATGTATTTATGGAGTGTTTACTCCCAATTGCCTTTCGTTCCTTGCCCGAATGTGTATGGAAACCACTTACTGAATTAAGTCGATTCTTCAAAGATCTATGTTCTAATACATTGAGGATGGATGACTTGATTAGATTGAAGCAGAACATTCCAATCATCATGTGTAAGTTGGAAAAAATATTCCCGCCAAGTTTCTTTGATTCAATGGAGCATCTCCCAATTCATCTACCTAATGAAGCAATCCTTGGTGGTCCAGTTCAATATAGGTGGATGTATCCATTTGAAAGGTAATATTACTTTTATTTAACTATTTATATGAAATTTGTCTAAAAGTAAGATCTCTGTTATTCGTGTAGAATGATGGGAGATTCAAAGCGAGCAGTGAAAAATAAAGCAAGAGTGGAAGGTTCAATAAGCGCATTCTACTTACACCGTGAGACAACTTATTTCTGCTCTCACTATTTCAAGAGCTTCGACTTGTTGTCAACCACAAGTTTTAGGAATGATCCTCGATCGGGACTTGACGGTGTCCAACCAACCTTGTCAGTGTTGAACAAATCTGGTCGTCCTAGTGGGAACGCTCAAACCCATTGGCTGAGTGATGATGAATGGAAATCTGCTCATGTACATGTCCTGATCAATTGCAATTAGGTTAAACCGTATCTAGAGTATGTAATCTTTATGATACATTTCGTATATGACTTCATAGTGATGTACATATCATAAGTTTATTTAACAATTATGTGCTTGATGTCAGTACATTCTTGCAATATCATTCCATCAATGATCAAGATTCTTCCAGTCGTATATATGCAGAATTTCCTGAATGGTTGAAGACATATGTAAGTGTAATATACACAATTGATGTAATTGTTGATAAACACACTCTCCAATCATTATGTGTGTCATGTGTATAGGTTCATGATGGGAGGAATGGGGTAACCAACACAGATAAAGTCATTAACTTGGGGTCCCAAATCAAAGGCAACATCATGGCACATGTACTTTGTAAATGGGCATAAGTTTCACACTAAGGCTTGGAGTGATGGCAAAAAAACCATAAATTGTGGGGTACATGTAAAAGGTGTTACTGAAGGAGGAGAAGACGATTTTTATGGTATCATTGAACATATCTATGAATTGGAATATCATGGTTTGAGTAATAAGATTACCCTTTTTTACTGTAAATGGTTTGATCCAACAAGGAACAGAGGCACAAAGGTTCATCCGTGGTATAATATTGTAGATATTAAGATGAGTAGGCGGTACGATCATTATGATCCATTCATCCTTGCACAAAAAGCAACTCAAGTATATTATGTCCCTTATCCGGACATGTGTAAAGACATGCGAGGTTGGTCTGTGGCAATTACAACAAAACCAAGGGGTCATGTGGAAGTCGATGTCAAAGAGGATGAAATGCCTTATCAAGCTGATGTGATGTCACGTATTCTACCGATTACAGAAGTTGAAAAAGTACATGGCTTACTTGATGAAACAATAGATCATTATGAACAAATTGTTGATCCTAATAATGATGCAATGGTTCATGATGATGACAATGATGATGATGATGATGATGAAGAAGAAGAAGAAGAAGAAGAAGATGATGATGATCATGATGATGATTTAAATGAATACAGTGATGAGGAGGAGGAGAACAAGGAGGACGAAGACAATGAGGACAAGGACGGGGAGGATGAGGACGATGAGGAGGATTAGCTTTTCTTAGTCAACATTTTCTTTGCATTGTTATTTTGCTTATTTACTATTATTAGTTTTGTTCTATGTTAAACCCTCCAATCTAATTTCTGAACCAAGAGACATTGCATTCCTCAACCATCTATTTAAGTAATGTTTTTTTAGAGATACTTCATTTATTTTTTATTAAGCTTATAGTGCATGATTTAAAAATTATCATGATGGAATTCTTTGTGTTGCATGAACATGGTTATACAATTTTTGCATGAGGATATATGTTTATATGTTATTATTTGCACTATAGCAAATGTCATCATGAGGTCACTCCAAAAAGGGGAAGATGCCAGTCAATAGAGGTCGTGGGAAGATTATACGACCTGGTGATCTTGCCATCGAGGGTCAGCGCAGGCGTAACCATAGAGAGCTTGTACCACTAGTCCAGCCCCCACCACCAGTCCAGCCCCCACCTCCAATCCAGCCCCCACCAGTCCAGCCTACTTCTGAGGCATTTATGATGATCCCTACTCCAGTTCATGCACCATCTCATGGGTTAGTAGGTGAGCCTTCACACCAGCATACACAGGATCCTCAGGAAGGTTCGAATGCAACACAACATCCTCAAGTAGAGGAGGAGGTAGGGTGGGATAAGGCAGAGGTGGAGGCGGATGATGAGCCACCGGTGGAATACGAGAAGGATGCCGATGGGAAGGTTATCTTACGTCCTTACGGTCGAGGGTAATTTTGTTTATTTCATTTTTTATTTATTAAGAACTTGATTTATTATGTACATTTAATTTGATGTTTGACATTGAATTTTGAATTTTGTAGGTGGACTCCTTGCAACCCAGCTGCTGATGCGATTAGACATGCCATTCGGTCACAGTTTCGGGGTCCTTATCATTGTTGGAGTGAGACCCCTCAGAATGTGAAGGACTTTTGGTGGAAAGAATTTTGTGTAAGTCCCTTTATTCTTAAGCCACTTGGTCTTTAATTGTGATTTCTACTACAAAGTTTGTGGATTTATTGAGCAAGTTCAACACTTGGGTTTTGAACTGGTTTCTGGGTTTTGGAATTAGTTGACTATGCATAATGCTTGTCTGGTTTAGGGTTTCTTGTGGATTAGTCGTTTGACACTTGGGTATGAATAATTTGATCCTGATTTGAGTCAGAATGCTAATCTGATTTGACCAAATGTAAATATTGTTGTGTAAAAGCTATAATGCCTTGGATTTCATTATCTCATGACATGCTGATGCTCAAACTTTTGATTGCCCATGTAGGACACTTATATTTGTGAAGTGTAAACCCTATGATTTTTTTTTACGGGCAAGTTTCTTGGAAACCTTGTGATGAAGCGTACATCGAAAAAACATTTCAGCAAAAAGCCGCAAAACGTCTTTCAGATATGCTTACAAAAGCAAGGAAGAAGGGTAAGAGGCGTGATTGGATAAGGGAGGAGGCATGGAGGGATCTACAAATTGTGTGGAATAGTGAAGCCTTTAAGAAGATCTCCGCCCAAAACAAGGCCAACCGAGCTTCAAGCAAAGGTGGAGCACTCCACACCACTGGCCGCACGGCTCATCTTGATGTGGCACTTAAGCTAGTATGTATTCACTCCTCATTTAGTATCTTGTTCATCATCATAGAAAAGGGAAGAAATAAAGAAGAAAAAAATAGTATTATCTGTGTTGCTAGATTTGTTTTTACTTTATGGTGGTGTTGGCTGAAAAGTAGAAACAACTTTTATTTTAGGATCAACTTGTAGATTGTGAAGAAAGACAATATGAGCAGCTAGTTGTTGTCTTTTTTTTTTTTTTCTATACATATATAGCAGATATGTTCGAGACACGTTAGCAATTTCAGTAGCTTAGGTCTAGTGAAACGACATGTTAAAAGAAAGTAGGTGATTCCCTCAACTTTGACGATGACAATTTTGGCTTCTTTTTCTCCACATAGGAGATGATGAAAATCAGCTAGCTAGCATATTATAGGGTCTTTTCTGTTATATTTTGTTCTTGAATTTGTAGACTTAATTCCTCATGCTTTTATATGTATCACCATCAATTGGGGAGATTAGTTTTGTTTTTGTTTTACTACTACTACCTTGTCTTTTTCCTGCTACATTAGAAGAGAAGAAGTAAGTAGGATTGTAGGAATACAATCTTGTTTTATATATGTTGTCTTGTCTATTTTCTCTTTTCTTGTTACATTGGTGAACCGTTGCTTCGATATTCAACCTTATACATATATTGAATACAAACAAAGGTTTTAAATTATATAGGCATGGAATGGAATGCGTTTCAATTTCTATGAATACTCGTCGTCCTCATGCACTAAGTATTAGATTGATCATCATGTTTTTGACAGATTGACCACTAGGTGAGATATCTTTTAGGACACTCACTCATATGGAAGTGAGATTGGGTATGTGCAGGTGTTAAAATAAAGAAGAATTAATGTTATAGATAAGGGAACCAAACATGTTCAATTGATAGGGCTTATCAAAACGTGTTCTTGTTACGTTACCACCACTCTGTAAGCTATGCTCAATGTCATTTTTGTTTTCAGAATTGTTAACATGTGGATGTAGGTATCTAATTGGTAGATAAAATACATCAGAATGTATATCTAAAGAAGAAAGAAAGAATGTTGAACTTCTCTTGTAATGGACTTTTTACATGTTTTCGGTTGAGCATCACATGTGCTTTTTTTAATATAATAAAGTTTATCAAAAGAATACAATAGAATGTGTAGTATTTGTAAATGTTGTGGGTTTTTTCTTTTTTTTGCAGGTGCGGAAACTTGGGCAATCTGTGGATCCTGCTGAGTTCTTCAAGACCACCCATACAAAGAAGTCTGGTGATTGGGTAGATGAGCGTTCTCAGTCAACCTATGTAAGTTGTTATTCATATACTTTATTTTTTATAAAAGTTGGCTCTAATACAAAATATGTGCCTTACTTGGTTATGTAACCTTTTGACCAGAGAAGGTATCACGATCGTATAGCGGAGATAGAGACACAGATTGATGACTCCTCCATGGACCCTGCACATGAGGTAGATGGGGCGACAAAGCTTGAGGTTTGGAAGGAGGTTGCTGGTGGCAAGAAACGAGGTCGGTGTTATGGCACCGCGGACTTGTCATCAAACCTCCGACGTGGTATGTCGTCACTGACTCAGGAGCCCCGACCTCCTTCTTCTATGAGACATGGGTCCGGTGATGCAGCTGAGAATGCATTGTTGCGTCAAGAGGTCAATGCAGCCCGTCAAGAGGCTGCCGAGGCGAATCAGCGGTATGTTAATTTGGAGGAGCAATTCCGTAATATGATGGATCGGATGGCAGCTTTGGAGCATCAGTCGGTCGGTGCTTCCACTAGTGCCAGTCAGGCTCACCAGGGACATCCTGACTATGATGATGATCTTGACGAGCATTCCCTGAATGAGGACTGATCAGCCTATCATCGTCGCTGACTTTATTTTGTTATTTAGTTGTCAGTTTACTCATATGGATTTGCTACTTTAGTTGGTTTTGTACTCACTTTCATATGCACATAGTTTAGTTGTTTTGTTTTGACTAATGTACTGGCTATGATTTTAAGTACTTTGATATATATATATATATATGACTTGTTTATGGTTTATAATATTTTTATCTGCCTAGCTTTTGTTGTCAATTACAAAAAAAAAACAAGGGATACAAAGTAGCGTCAGTAATTAGTTGTCAATTTACTCATATGGATTTGCTACTTTAGTTAGTTTGTACTCACTTTCATATGCACATTGTTTAGTTGCTTTGTTTTGACTATGAATTTTAGGTACTTCGATATATAGATAATATATGACTTGTTTATGGTTTATATATCTGCCCAGTTTTTGTTGTCAAATACCCCAAAAAAAAAAGGGAAACAAAGTAGCATCGGTTTAGCCTACGCTAAAGTCATGCGTGGGTCTAGCCGACTCAAACTAGCGTCGGTCAGGTGACACAACTTAGCAACGAGCAAACCTAGGCTAAAGTTATGCGTGGGTCTAGTCGACTCTAACTAGCGTCAGTCAGGTGACACAACTTAGCATCGAACTAACCTACGCAAAAGTTATTGGGTGGGTAGCGTCGGCCTTTTCGACGCTAATGTTAGCGTCGGCCTTTTCGACGCTAATGTTAGCGTCGACCTTTTTAGGAGCAATGTGGTGTCCGTTTAATGTCCGTTTAGCGTCCGTTTAGCCGACGCTATCTAGCGTCGGCTTTCTTTTGACCGACGCCAAAATTAGCTTCGAGCACTTTGGTGATAGACCCGCGACCGACGCTAATCCGACGCTAATTTTAGATTTAGCGTCGGCTTTTAGACTTTAGCGTGGGCTTTTTGCCGATGCTAAACACTTTTTTTCTTGTAGTGTTAAAGCAAGATAAAATGAGTTATTTAATCAATTATTTAGATTGTGATAGTGAGATCTAAGGTCACGAATCCACATATCCTATCAAACAAGTTACCCAAGTGTTTATCTATTTATCCCTATGTTCAATTTAATTTCTTTGTCAACCAGGAACCCGCAACTATCCTAATGTCACTGCAGATTTTCAAAAGGAAATATCTCAAATTGTGAGTTGTCAATCTGCCAATATATTCAACCTACAATTAGATTCATTAAGTTCTTGGTTCCCTATAGCGATTGCACCGCGTTCCTACCCTATCCCTAGTGATATTCAAACGGTGTTCTTATTTCAAGTCCTAAGTACGAATCGCCTGCCAGCATCAACGCACTAGACTAGTTAACCACAGGCCTTTATGATTAACGCAAACAAATCAGAATTAAGAAACAAGAAAAGAGACAAGAATATAAGAAAATATTACTTGAATTCACTATGCCATCAACGGTGGCTTCATCATTCCCTTAGAGAAAGAGGATTAGCTCCTCATCACGTTCATAACAAAATAAATGAAAAGAGAACATAAAATAATCCTAAAACTAATGGAGACGCAGCTCCAAGAGAAACAAGGAAGAAAAAGAAATCTAAACTATGGTACTGGTACTGGACTTGTGCCCCCTTACTGCGCCCTTCTTTGTGTGTTGCGCTGCTGCCTTTTTATATGCCACTTGAAACAATATTTTATTTACTTGATAAGATATTGATATCCAAATTGATTTGGATTCAAATCCATTATCCTTTATTGTTGTGATAGGCAATTATTATCCAAATCCAACTTGATTTGGATCCAATCTTTTATCTCAATGCCAATTGAATTATCATTCAATCATAATAATCCAAATCCAAATTGATTTGGACTTCAAACCCATCATGTGGGCTCCTGCATAATTTTAGTTCACATGACTTTCGCTGCAAGCAGATTTGAATATTCGAGGGGCAAAAATTGTCTCGCGGGGCGAGACAGAATGCTCTCAGATTTCCTGCGTCTGGCTTGCGGGGCGAGCACCGTCTCGTGGGGCGGGACTAAAAGACTCAAATTCTTTGCTCAGCATCAGCTCTGGCTTGTGGGACGAGCACTATCTCGCAGGGCGAGACCTTGAAATTCTTCTTTTAGCTTGATTTCTTCAATTCTCCAAGTTTCCTTGAGCTTCACTTTTAACCTAAAAATATAAAATAGCATTAAGTGCTTTATTTGACTCAAAAATAGCATAAATTACTAAAAACTGCTTAAAAGACTCAAAACATTGCTTAGGGACAATTAAAGCTAAATTTGGGTGAAAACAAGATTAAACTCGAACAATTAGCACTAAGACCGTGGCCTCACTAGCTATAAAAATAGATGAGCTAGAGACTTATCAAAATACTCCAAACTTAAACTTTGCTTGTCCCCAAGCAAACTAAAAATCAAAAAGACTCAAAACTGGATAAGCTCAATGGACTCAATTATTTTCGCACAAATTTCATGCAATTTTAACAATTCAATTTTCTAATTCAATGTTTCCCCCTTTTCATCAATATAATCCCCACATTCATTTACTTCAAACAAAGAAAATTTCATCATTCATGCAATCATCAATCTAAGCAAAGGATCCAAGATACACACAAAAGGGAGATCACCAACTTCAAACAATTGCCTTCCTCACAAGGGCATTTAGTATTTCACTCTTTCACTCATTTGTCTAGGTTATCAACTTTCACTCAATTTCACATTTTACGAGCATTTTTCATGAATTTGATTTTCATCTCAAAAATAGTTCCCACGAAAACATGTATGCAACATCAAAAGGTCTTTTAAGGGTTGTAATGAGGCCTGGCTAAAGTTAGGATATTCAAAGGTACAAGGCTAAGACCCTAGGAACTATGAGAGCATGAAACATTTTACACTTTTATTTTCACTCTAATTCCTTTTTCCATTTTTTTTATCAATTTTTTTTTTCACTTTGGGTGGCTACAACCTTTTCCTTTTAAAACCCTTTTTGACATTTTTGTACTTTTCTTCTGTTTCTTTTTTGACTTTGGCTCAACCTTTATTTTTCTTTTTCTCAACGGAAAATAACATATCAAACCCTTGTAGCCACCCCAAAACTTAGTTTCCAAACAACACTTACTTTGCTAAGTTTCTATGCTCTCCTAAATCCTAAGATTTGGTTAACATGGTTTTTCCTGATTTTTTTGGCTTATAACATCGGGTTATCAAGAAACAATAGACTATTGGGCTCAATGTGGCTAACTAGGGAACATGCATTAGGGATGGTTCTTTTTAGGCCAAGTAGCTATTTCAAAGAAAATTGCCTAAATCATTTGATGCAAACATATAAACATGCAAACCATGAAGAGATTCAAGCAAATCCGGGATAGTACAACTTTAAAGTGATTCACACAATTCAAAAATAATGTTGGAGGCTCAAATTCCTCACCTGGACATTTTTAGCAAATTATTTGACCGAGATACATCCCTAGTGTGTGCACCCCTTCACCCCAAACTTGTCATAAATCATGCAATCACAATAAAATTTCTCAAAGTCTATTTTTCAATTTTTCACATGGAGATCAATTTTCAAATTTCAAATCATTAGGGGAAATCATCAAAAATCAACATTTTTCATGCAAACCATTTATGCAAAATTCAATAAAATCCCTTCAAGCTTACCAACACAAGACTCAACACACATATGCCTCAAGCAAAGAAAAGAAAGCTAATTAAAAAGAGAAGGGTTTAGAAAAACTCATTGAAGACGCTTCCACCCAGATCCCATATCCTGTGGTACAAAGGCCAAGGGATTCTCAAAATGTCAGATCTTCCACCAGGATCCCATGGCTTGTGGAGTGGAGATGGAATAAGCAAGTAGGAGGAGATTCCATTGACCTCTTTAATTGCTACGATGAGCTCACTTCATCCTGGGTCAAATGGTAACTCACATTCTCCAAGAATGGCCTTTATGTAAATAGATCCTCCATGAATCATTAGGACCATAGCTTTTTGAGGTGACCTTAGAGCCTTTAATTTGCCGCTATTGATGGAAACTCCAATTGTTGAGGCAATGATTTGAACTCCAAAGTTGGTATTTTCACAAAGTAATGTGGTAGACAAATAGAAGGCACCAACTTTGTTATATCCACACATGCATGCAACCCAACATACTTATCCAATTCTGGATTTTGATGCTCCTCAGTAGGAATGGTGAGAGATGTATTTTCTTCATGATTAGTCTCATTTGTCCCTTACAAAGGAACAATAGGAGATATTCCCTCCTTGCACTCTTCTTCATGATCCTCTCCTCTTGAATCTTCTTCCACCACAACTCCATCTTCAATAAAGTCCATGCTAGCAAAAACATTTTCTTCAATTTGGGTCTCTTGCAGCTTTTCCGCTAGCAATTTATAAATTTCACTAGCTTGCTCTTCTAACTTCTGCAAGTTGTCACTTAGTCTTGCCGCTAGCTCTTGAGAACGTTCCTTAAGCATTTTATGCCTCTAAATCGAGTCACTCAATTCTTCCTTCAAACGCTCTATGCTCTAGCTCAAAAGTTGAACATCTATATCCCAAAGAAACTCTAGCAAATCGGGAGTTGGTTCGAAGTGTGGTGGTGGTGGCAAGAATAACAAATAGTTCCAATCTTCCTTGGAGTATATCTTCACATGCTCATTAACAATACAATCAAACATGGTCCAATCAATTTGAGCTTCCCAGCTTGGATAGAATAGATGGTCCATGTGTTGCATTCACCTTCTCTTGGTCCTACGAATTCCTAGGTTGTATAGAAAATCTCCTGGTAGAACGGTACCTCGCATACAATAAAAACTCACAAGACCAAGTGAAATCAAGGAAATTCAAGAAACATATAACAAGAAAAATTAAAAAGATTTTTTGTTTCAAAAAAAATTATTTTCTTCAAATAAAGAAAATTAGTTAAGCCAATCCCCAGCAATGGCTCCAAAAACTTGATGGGCTCCGGTAAGTGTAACGGATCGAAGCAAGTAATAATTAAAATGGTAAGTAATTACCGAGTATCGAATACAAGGATTGGGTGACCAATTTATCTAGATTTGAAGAAGATAACTAATAATTGACCAAGTCAAAGATGAGAGAAAATGAGAGAGTTTGTTGGGGTAAATCAATTATCTAAACAAATATCTAATTAAAGCAAGATAAAAAGAGTTATCTAATCAATTATTTAGATTTTGATAGTGGTATCTAAGGTCACGAATCCACCTACCCTATCAAGCAAGTTACCCAAGTGTTTATCTCCTTATCCCTATGTTCAATTTAATTTCTTTGTCAACCAGGAACCCCCAACTATCCTAATGCCACTGCCGATTTTCAAAAGCAAATATCTCAAATTGTGAGTTGTCAATCTGCCAATATATTCAACCTACAATTATATTCATTAAGTTCTTGGTTTCCTATAGCGATTGCACCGCTTTCCGACCCTATCCCTAGTGATATTCAAACGGTGTTCTTAATTCAAGTCCTCAGTACGAATCGTCTGCCAGCATCAACGCACTAGACTAGTTAACCGTAGGCCTTTATGATTAACGCAAACAAATCAGAATTAAGAAACAAGAAAATAGGCAAGGGTATAAGAAAAGATTACTTGAATTCACTATGCTATCAAAGGTGGCTTCATCGTTCCCTTAGAGAAAGAGGATTAACTCCTCATCACGTTCATAACAAAATAAATGAAAAGAGAACATAAAATAATCCTAAAACTAATGGAGACGCAACTCCAAGAGAAACAAGGAAGAAAAAGAAATCTAAACTATGGTACTGGTACTGGACTTACGCCCCTCTACTGCGCTCTTCTTTGTGTATCGCGCTGCTGCCTTTTTATATGCCACTTGCAACAATCTTTTATTTACTTGATAAGATATTGATATCCAAATTGATTTGGATTCAATTCCATTATCCTTTATTGTTGTGATAGGCAATTATTATCCAAATCCAAATTGATTTGGATCCAATCTTTTATCTCATTGCCAATTGAATTATCTTTCAATCATAATAATCCAAATCCAAATTGATTTGGACTACAAAACCATCATGTGGTCTCCTGCATAATTTTAGTTCACGTGACTTTGGCTGGAAGCAGATTTGAATATTCGCGGGGCGAAATTGTCTCGCGGGGCGAGACAGAACGCTCTTAGATTTCCTGCACCTGGCTCGCGGGGTGAGCACCGTCTCGCTGGGCGGGACTGAAAGACTCAAATTCTTTGCTCAGCATCAGCTCTGGCTTGCGGGGCGAGACCTTGAAATTCTTTATTTAGCTTGTTTTCTTCAATTCCCCAAGTTTCCTTGAGCTTCACTTTTAACCTGAAAATATATAATAGCATTAAATGCTTTATTTGACTCAAAAATAGCATAAATTACTAAAAACTACTTAAAAGACTTAAAACATTGCTTAGGGACAATTAAAGCTAAATTTGGGAGAAAACGAGATTAAACCCTAACAATTAGCACAAAAATAGTGGCCTCACTAGCTATAAAACTAGATGAGCCAGAGGCTTATCACTGTGATTCTTCTTCTTTACTAGCAACACTGGCGCACCCCAGGGGGATACACTAGGCCTAATAAACTGCTTTTGGATAAGATCTTCGAACTGTTTCTTCAACTCAGCTAGCTCTAGAGGAGACATTCTATAGGGTGCTATGGATATTGGCCCGGTGCCAGGCACTAAGTCTATGGCGAACTCAACATCTCTCTCAGGGGGCAAGTTATAAACATCCCCCGGAAACACTTCAGGAAATTCCAGCACAATAGGCACACTTCTGACATTAGGAGGGTTCTCTACTTCCAGGGAAGACAACATCATGAACACTTGGGCTTCATCTTTCATCGAAGCTTTGACATGGTTGGCAGGGAGAAAGATTGGATTCTTAGACTCCACTGGAGTTCCAAAAACTATGGTTTTATCAAAGCAATTCAGAAGGACATGGTTGAAAGACAACCAGCCCATGCCAAGAATGACATCAAGATCTTTTAAAGGTAGGCATACAAGATTTACAATAAAGGTTCTACCATTAATGGTAATATGACAGTTCTTGCATGCATGAGAAGTAAAAACAGGTTTATTTGTAGGTGTAGAAACAACCAAATCATACTCAAGAAAGGTAACAGGTAGTTTAAGACTCTTGACCTTATCATGCGATATAAACGAGTGCGTAGCACCCGAGTCATACAATACAGTTAAAGGAGTTTCATCAATTAAGTACATACCTTGAATCAAGTCATCAAACTCGGAGGCCTCAGCTCCACTAAGAGTAAAAACTCTTCTAGTGGACTTCAGTCGATTAGCCTGAGACTGCTGACTCTTGCTAGCACTTGGAGGCTCTGACTTTGTTTCTCCACAATTCCGACCAATGTGGCCCAGCTTGCCACTCCTAAAGCAGATGATGTCCGATTCCTTGCACTGGGTAGTGAAGTGATCCGGTACGCCGCACTTGCTGCACTTCATAGGCCTAGAGGCGTTGGAGTTACCACCCCTGGACCTATCATACGAAAACTATAGCTTCCTGCCACTCTGTTTGAAATCCCGGCAGGTTGGAGCGTAACGCTGCTTGCCCTTATCCTTTTGCTCAGTCTTCTTGCTGCTCTGACTATCTGAATTCCTGAAACTGGCAACCCTGGACTTGTAGGTTTCCTCAAAGATCCTATACTTGTTCACCAAGGTTGGGAAGACTCTGATCTCCTGGTAACGGATCGCCTGCTTGACCTCCGGATGAAGACCATCGTCGAACTTTACACACTTTGACCAATCGTCAACCATGACCTGATAAGGTGTGTAATACCAAGCCAACTCCCCGAACTTTGTCCCATACTCGCCCACTGACATATTTCCCTGCTTCAGTCCCAGGAATTCCATCTCTTTCTTGTCACGTACATCTGCAGGAAAATATTTCTCCAGAAACCTATCTCTGAACACAGCCCAGGTGGCTGTTGTACCCTCAGCCACCATCCTCTGACGACAGTTCTCCCACCAGTGCTCAGCCTCCTCCGTGAGCATAAACATGGCGAAGATAACCCGCTGCTGATCATTGTAGCCCATAGCTCTGAAGATCTTCTCGATCTTCCTCATCCACAACAACCTCCCTCGGGGACATAAGCTCCTCTGAAAGACGGCGGATTGTTCTGCTGGAACTTGTCAAGACCCTGAAACTCAGTCGGTCCTCCATTGTTGTTGTTCTGAACTTGTCCGATCTCATTAGGAAGGAGTGCCAACGCGTCAGCGATTGCCTGATCGTTTCTGCCATGAGTTCTTGTATATGTCCAAAACAGCCATTAAACACAGGGAACTTAAGCAGGTAAAAGCTACAGGCTCCAAACATGAGAACCATTGTCTACAACAAGTGTAGACAATTCAAACAAAAGCACACAACAGACTCACAACAGACTCATACCACGTCCGGACAGGTCCGGACAGGGCCGAACTGCTCTGATACCACTAAATGTCACACCCTCTACCCCGCACATTAATATAAAACATTTACTTGAAAGAGAAAATATAAAAACATGCATTTATTTCGTAAAATAAAACTGGATAGGAAGATACCACATTGTAACACTTAACGCGAAAAGAAACATAGTTTTAGAAAAGATAAAACATGAAACATAAACAAGGAATAAACATAACCCAACCCCGATGTTACATACAGATCTGGTATAACCGTTCCGGAATAAAATCTACAGAATACAATAAAACTGGAAACACACTAATAACTATAAAACTAAGCATCCTAACTAGAGTCGCGGCTCCTCAGAGTCACTCCTCCACTGGCTGCTCACCATCCTCTACATAAAGAGATACATGCCAACAATAGAAAAGAGAAACGAGGAGTAAGAAAACATGTAAACACATCGGCATGGAAGTAGTTAAGCAAGATGAACATACATCATATGCATAGCATTTATCATCATACAGCATTTAGCATCAACATATAGTTATATCAATTAAATCAACCAACGTATGCTATGCGGTGCAACACTACTCCGCTACTCCATTATGCATGTGGATCCAAACTATCTCAGGAAGGTAACTTCAGAGTTACATATCCACATTGGCCATAAAAGCACCAATGTCGGCAGTCCACTAAACCATGGGTGAACCCCTTGGATAGCCGACGCACCATAACGAGGGTACGCCACTATGGGGGCGCACGGTTCACCAAACTTTGGGTGAACCTCCCGAGACTTGGCCAGATCGTCGAACTCTAGGACAACCTCCCCTATGTTGAACTTCCCCCACTAACAACTTCAATGTATGAATGCATGAGCACAATAACAAACAAGGCAACCACCTCCTTTGCTTAGGCCAATAAGCACCCCAAGACTTATCACCATCATCAACAACATCAATGTCAACGTCAACACCTTGGCCCATAGGGGTCAAGGCCTCCTTGGCCAAAAAGCACCAAAGTTCAACTCATCAACACCTCAACCAAAAAGGCATCGAGGCCACTTTGGCCAAAAAGCACCAAAGCGTATCAGCGTGCGGTAACCTAATGGGCACCGGCTTAATCAGCTTATTGTTCTTTGTTATCTTAATTAATCTCTAATTAAGTTATCTAACGCTTCTTTATTCGATTGGTGTGTTACAACATTATTAGGGATATTTGGGGTGAAACATCCCTTAATTCCATTAAGTTAACGTTCTGACCAGTAGGGGGAGCACAGGCGTGCTCATCTCAGCACGGTCGTGCTGCCACTTAAGCAACCAGCCATTATTTTAGTTTTATTTTCCGCAATGAGTTAGTCATGTAATGCCCAAGGGGGTGTTACAAACACAAGTTACTAGTGCACGGCAAATTGGCATTATGAGTCTTACGATATCATTAATTACTTTTTTTGTGAAATGAATGATTTAATTAACTTCTTAACTAATTACTCATTATTATGTAATTATTTAATTAATTAATTAATTAATTCAAGCTTAACTACAAACGATCCCGATCACGCTTAATTGATCACCATGAGCTACTATTGAATCTACTCCATCACTGCTGGGGGTATATATGGGAGGAAAACGATTTTACCCGTTGACTAATCATATCTACACTAAATCCTATCAACACTAAATTTTGTCCTTATGATTTTATTTTCTTAAGTAAATTCATTAATTAATTTGCGTAATTAGAAGAAACAATACAGGTCCACATGTAAAGAAAATTTCATAATTGATTTGGAATCAAAAATACAAATCTACAAATTTACAAAATTTGCACACACACACTAGATAGATATATAAAAAAATACAAGCACATACATATATACAACTAATATATTTTCAATCAAAGGAATATGTATATATATAACCTATAACACCCATTATTGAGCATGCACTGAACAATTAATACCCCGAAATAGAAAACCCACAGTACCTATAGGAGCAGACAACCTAAGACAATGGCAGTGGCGGTGATGGTTGGCGGCAGTGGTGGCGGTGGCTCACGACAATGTCAGTGGTGGAAGCCCTCAAACACACATACCACTACAACTTGGAAAATGCACCAATAAAATGCATAAACAGAAACTAAAACACATAATGCACAAAAACTGGTGGCTACCAGAGGAAGTGGTGGCGGTGGCTTACGGAGGACGCAGGAGGGAGGGGAAGGCGCACAGAGGTTCTAGTGCTGGCGCGAAGGTTCTGGATCATGGAGGTGGTGCACACGGGGGATAAAAATAGAGAGTACAGAGAGGGAGGCTGAGCAAGGGAGAAGGAGGCAGTTCGCAGTGGTGGTGAGGGTTTCTCAGAGAGAAGGGGGCGGTAGTGAGGGTTTCGCAGAGAGAGAAGAGAGAAATGGGAGAAGAAGAGAAAAAGGAAAGTGAGGGGAGCAGGGCGCCCGGTTGGAGTTTAATGAGGTTTACCGACTGCCTTAAAAATTACCGATGGCCATATCCGTCGATAATTCAAAAAATATTCTTACCGACGGAAATTTCCGTCAGTAAAGGAAATAACATTCCCGACAGAATAACAGTCGGTAAAAATCTGATAAGCATTTCCGATGGAATGTCCATTGGTATACTCTCGTGCCAAGAACCTCCCATTTCCCGCCACCAATATTGACGAAAGTACTGACGGACATTCCGTCGGTAATGCTTGTGACCTTCAGTATTCTAGTTTACTGTTGGAATAATCTGTCGGTAATGTCTTCGTTACCGACCGAATCTATGGCCATCGGTAAAAAGCCATAGGAAAACAAGCCTTTTCTTGTAGTGGATAAGTTTGTTCCTCTTCAGCGCCATGTGAACAGTCCGACCCTTGCCGCACCGCGGACATACGAGAGGTCATCGTCAACTAGCTGAAAGTCAAGCTAGTGATGAAGGACAATGATGTTTGGGAGTTGTGGCATTGGATGTAGCAGCAGGATAGCCGCATGCAAGAGCATGATAGCCGCACACAAGAGCTTTACAGATACATGGGATTCCATCCCAGTGGTTCTGGTGCCAGATGCTAAGAAGGTGTAGATGGCATCGTCCGACATGGCAATGATGTCACTGCTAATGATGGCGATGATGATGATGACAACCTACTCCCCTCAACCCCCTCGTTACATTAATTAGGAGATAAATTTTTTGTGCTACACTTCTTTTCGGATTAAATGATGCATTAAATTCTTGGATCATTTGATTTAATTTATTTTGTTTTATATTTTATTATTTGATTTTATGATATTTCTATTTATTCAATTTCTTTATTTTTAATATGGTTTAATTTTAATTTTAATTAAAATAACAAAAATAAATTTTCTTTTAAAATATAAAACAGAATCTAGAGACAGAGGTTCGATCGCTAAATATAGGGACCATGGTAAATCAGTGACCAATATAAAAAGTTGATGTTGGCAGTTTGAGATCGAATATATTTGGACACATAATTCAGATATCTGCTCACTGATATGGTTACCTGATTATGCGGTGCAAACCCAATCAACAATGGAATTATGTGTTTAGTGGTCAAATACTAAATTGGTTGCTAAAGGGTTTAGCTACGAAGACTTTGACAACGGCTCATAGTTGGTCACTAGCTCGGTCGCTAACCATTGTTACAATAAAAAATATGCCTTTAGACATGACTGAGTGTTCTGGTCACTTGTAAACCCGTAGTTTTTTTAGTATTATCTGTTGCCCTCTGGGTAAATCACAAATTTTCCATCCACGGTCCACTCCGACTCCTCATCGTTCTGCTTTGATGATTGAGGAGGACTCTCAGTCTCAGCTAACTATGCATCCTCATTGACCCCTAAATTATCAAGACCTTCTTTTAGTGTGTATTACGATCCCAATCGATCATGAGGATGATATAGTGGAAATACCAGGATTTTGGATTTTCTTTGTATTTCGGTCCACACTCATCCACTACAAGAAAATACTTGATTAACGATTGAAATCAGCGACCGAATAAAATAGTTTGCTATAGCGATATGGTTCCATACTGAATTACGTTTTTTAAAAAGGTGGTCACATATTTTACTTCAGTGACGCATTTTGCAACTGATTTGGTCGGTCGTTGATGTTGTCGCTAATTTGGTATTTAAAAAAGTCAAACATATTGATCTACTAGCGACCGAATTTGCAATAGGTAAATATTTACTTTTAGAAATCACCTTAAATGTGATCACTAATCACTTTTATTTAAAGCTTAGCGATCGATTTAGCGACTGATCTGTTCAGTAGTTAAATCTGAAATCCCTAAAAAAAATGCTCTTCCCTTTTTCCCGTCACTTTTTCTTTCTTGATCTTCTTCTTCCCTCTCCTTCTCTGCAACTCTCTACAACTCTCACTCTTCTCTTTTGTTACCGCCGCCCACCATGAGTCACTCTCCCTTTCCCTTCCTTCTCCTCCTCCTTTCCCTTTCCCTCGTTCGCTGTTCGCAATGCACTGCGAGCCACCACAATCACCATCGTGATCCACCACAGGCAAGGTTCCCTTTACCCTTAGCCATTATTCTATTTCCATTTTTGTAATCACTCTCTAACCCATTTTCACCTCCCTATCAGACCCATTGCGTGAAGCCTCTGCCACCCCCAGCACCATAAAACGTGAAGGAAGCCACTATCATCACCCTCTCATCCTCTTTGTCAGTGCAAGCACTTTTTTTTAAAAAAAAATCTATTTCATTTTAATTTTATATTTCATTTTGTAGTTTCAGCAATGTGTGTATGATATTGTACTTGACTGAGCAAGGTTCTGCACAATGTGCATTTGCTTAAGGTTTAGGATTTACATAATGTGTGTTTGATTAGGGTTTAGGGTTTACACAATGCGTCTATGCAAGATTATGTAACTGAATTTGAGTGTATGATAATGCTAGTCTTGTGTAGTTGGTTTTTGGTTTTTTGTTTCTGCTTGTGGTGTTGGAAATTTTGAACTTGGATTTATTGATATTGTCAAATATTAGAATTTAAAATTAAGGAGCTTGCTAATTTCTTTTAAATATTGTTAACCTATAGAAAGGATGATGCTGGTTCTTCTTATTTTGTTAGGATTTTATCTTTGCTCCTTCTCGGATCACTCTCTCTCACGAGGAACCAATTCTTGCTCGGTGCTTCAGTTAGTTGTGTTTTCCCCTATGTCTCTTTTATCGTTGTTAGTTGAGCATGCTTGCTGTTTGGTGCTTTGGATTCTGTGTTTGCATGCTTTATTTTTGTTGTTGGTTAGTAGAGAGCTGAGCTCAATAGGGTGCGATCTTACCTGAGATGCATGACTGGTTGTGTGCTGATAATTTAAAAACGATGCATGTGATTGCCAATTTGATTTGTTGTTTGTTAGTAAAGAGCGGAGCTCAATAGGTTGTTTGAGATGCATTACTGGTTGTGTGCTGATATTCATAGAAATGATGCATGTGTTTGTCAATTTGATTTGTTATTTGTTAGTTGAGAGCGGAGCTCAATATGTTGTTTGAACTTGGGGTTATGCTGCCGCATTTTTTCCAAGTTTGTGTAGTACCCCTAATATATAATTATATGTTTATTTGTTAATTTTATCAAGCCCTAAACTTTATGTTAATTTATGGGACCGTTACAATTGTATTTGCCCTATTAACTTGATTTTCAAGTACAAAGAGTGAACGAGTTCAAGATAGATAGTTTAAAGTTTTATTTTATTTTAATATTCATAATTTAGAAAAGCCATAGTCTCTTGTTTGAGTTTCAATATCAATGAGCATGTGTACCTTTTCAAGGTACCACTCATTGTGTTGAATCTTGAATTGTCCATCTTGGATAGTTTGGGAAAAACATTTTATTCACAAAGTTAATAGTTATTCTTTGGATTCTCTTGTGACTCCCCTCTACCCCATATGTATTCATAAAGCGTAAAAGATATAAAAGAAAGGAGCACATGCATATTATAAAATAATAAAAAACCGGCAGAGGCTGCCGCATTGTAACATAACTTCAAACGTAGAAAAACCAAAACATGTTTGTAAAAAGGAAACATAACGTAACTGGAACATAAACAAAACCCAACCCCGATGTCACATTACAGAGCTGGTATAACTAATCCAATAAAACAACTCGAACAACAAACTAAAACTGAAACAAACTAAACTACGAGTAGCGGCTCCTCAGAGTCACTCCTCAACAAGTTGCTGACCGTCCTCTGCATATCCAAAAGATACATGCAAGCGACAACAAAGGCGGGGAGTAAGAAACATGTATATCAACATAATGGCATGGAAGCAGTTAGCAAGATAAACATGCATCATATAAACATAGTATATCCAACATAACCATCTCATCACATCAATATCATATATATATATATATATATATATATATATATATATATATATATATATATATCATTCCAAACAAGGTATATTATGTGATGCAACGCTACTTCACTACTCGTTGCGCTAAAACTACACTTAAGGGTAAGTGCACCCTATCGCAAAAGTAATATAGGAGTATTTGGGACTCCAAGTATCGAACCCATAGAGATTTTTTACAAGTACTAGATTAATTACTTCCTTATGTTATTTAGACAATCGAATTGGTTGAAAACAAAGAAATAGAAAATAACAAGATTGTGAAAGCCAAGAAAAGCAAAGAATTGCAAGCAAATGTTCAATTATGGAAAGCCTAGGGTGCCTGGTTTCACTTATGTCACTACTTATGGTATTACCCAATTCCTCAATGATATGTAATTCTTATTGACTGCCAATCACTCACTCTAAAGCTATTAATACCCAATGGTCATGCAATATTAATATTCTTTCTCCTAATCAATTACCCCAAATGGTCATGCAAGGTAAGCAGTTAAAAGAAGTATAAAGAAATGGCAGTTTTGTTAATTAAATAACTGATTGAAAACAAGGGATTGCGTTTGGTCCATGCAACCCCAAATTCGGTTAATCCTAGAGTTCGGTTAACTAATTGCGGTACGGTCGTCAGTCAATTAATTAACTTGGTAAAGGATTATCAAACCTTCTAGAGTTTCAAACGCAAGGATTAAACCAATCAATTTAACGAAACACTAAATCATATTAAAATTCTGAAAACATCAAAGGTATCAAAACATAAGATCCACCATTACCCTAGGAATGAAATTAGCTAAACATAGTCATAAAGATCACTATACAAATCACAAACATGTAACAATCCATAAGAGAGAATTAAGAAACTAAAACTCAAACACTCTTTTGATGAAAAACAGTCTTCGAATCAACCGGGAGACGGTCCTTCACTTGACGGCTCTGTTCTTCTCTCTGCGATCAGCTTCAAAATGATGCAAAACGGCTGTTGTCAAAAGCTCTCCTAGAATGACCCCAATCACTCCCTTTTATTGGCAACATAAAAACCTAAGCAATTGGGCCTCTGGGACTCGAGCACGGTCGTGCTTAATGTTGAGCACGGTCGTGCTCAACTAAAACGACGTCAAACCGTGCTAAAACTGAGATAGCCAGCAAGGCCTTGCTGACGAGCACGGCCGTGCTCATAGCCAGCAAGGCCTTGCTGACGAGCACGGTCGTGCTCAATGATGAGCACGGCCGTGCTTAGTAAACGACGTCAACTCGAGCAAGCAAGCAAGGGCGTGCTTATCAGCAAGGGCTCTTCTAATGAGCACGGTCATGCTTAATATTGAGCACGACCGTGCTCCTTTGAAATCTTCAGAACTCAGCCTTTTTATCCAAAAACCTTCCAGATTTGTTGCTTTTTCTCCAAGTTAAATGCTCCACTGCCATGATGACAAATTCTACAATAATCATGGGAAATAGGGTGAGTATTCACAATAATATCCAAATAAATAACAAATCACACATAATTTACCAACAATAAAGTATACAAAATGGCAGTTTATCACTACTCCAATGCATGAATAAGCAACACAGCGCACAACCAACAATCACCACCTCCGTTTGGGTCACTCAGCTACCCAAGTTCATCATCATCATCAGCATCAGCGTTATCTTTTATATTTAGTCTTTAATCTTTTATCACATAATATTTTCACTTACACTCTTTCCAAAAAGTACCAGAGCTCAACACCTTGACTATTAAGCGCATCAAGGTCCCCCTGGCCACTCGGCTACCAAGGTCCAATATCTTTTAACAACACCTTGACATTATGCATCATGGTCCCCTTGGCCACTTGGCTACAAGGTACAGAACAACAACACTCTGGCCAATAAGCACCAGAGTTCAACACCTCGACCACTAGGCTATTGAGGCCCCCTTTGCCCTTGGCTACCACGGTACATAACAACATCTTTTCACTTTAGTTATTAACAATCTGGCCCATAGGCATCAGAGCTCAATACCTTGACCATTAAGCATCAAGGCCCCCTTGGCCACGCGGCTACCAGGGTACATTATTATCTTTAAGTTATCTAACTTGTCTTTAATTGGTTTGGTGTCTTCTTCATTATTATAAGGGTTTGGGGTAAAACACCCATTGTTACTGTTCTGCGTTCTGATCTGTACAGGGAAGCACGGGCATGCTTCCCCCAACACGGGCGTGCTGACTGTTAGTCAAGCACGGTCGTGCTGACTGTTGAGCACGATTGTGCTCAATAGAGTGTGGCCATAAGGATTGAAAAACCCTCACTTTGTTTCCTAGGGCATTCAAGGATCAAATCTATTGGTTTAAGCTACACCATCAATCATCAGTTTCATTAGCTTTAATTGTTCCCATGTCTTTTACTTCCAGCTTCATTACTAACGTCCCTAAAACACTCACCAATCAATCCTAGGGTCTTTAACTAGCCCTATGAACATAACATTACCTCTCATGCTACATTCATGTCTTATGAACAAACTGGGAAAACATCCATTAATTCTCTTTTATCATTGTTAACATCTTTTAACGTCTTAACATCATTAACAAGCCCTGTTAATTAGTTAGAGTCTTATTAACGTCATTGTTGTCATTAACATCCCCAACAATCAACACTCATTTAGAGCACCATATCATCATCATTATCATAACAGCCTCATCATTATCATAACAACATCATCATCATCATAATAGCATCATCATCATCATCATGAACATTCATGGTATCATAAAACCACATTTTCAATTGGGCATACTGATAACATCCAATCATACATCATCAAAAATTAGCATCAAAAGTACAATAATTAAAGCATACCATTAACATTAGAATCATATTATACATATATCAATTAACATCAAATAGACAAAAAAAAAATAGGATAGGGTCGTGGGTTAACCATTCATCTTACTCTACCCCCAATGCCTACATGTCAAGACTATTCATTCTCCCCATACCTGGTATGAAGATCAAACCCCTTAGCTATGCGTAAACGAAACTGGTGTCTTTCCCTCGAGTGGCTAGACGGGTTCCTCAAGCCTTGGCCAAACAAGAAGAGAATAGCCAATTAATCCCCAATTCAAAAAAAAAAGGAAAAAGAGATTAAGGGGGGATAACTACGTTACCTTAAACGATGCTAACACACGTAACTTCTCTCCCAAATGGACTCACAAACTCCAAGAACTTCAAGGGATTCAAGGGAAGGGAAAGGGAAGAGGTTCCTGTCGCACTAGGATTGCTCAGAGTGCCAAAAAAGGGTTTGGCTCGCAACCCTCACGGAACTGTTCTATTTATAGACTCTGTGACCTGAGCATGGTCGTGCTCCCTTTAAGCACGGTCATGCTCAATTCCTTAGCACGGGGAGCTCAAAGATTACACTGCAAGGTCAACTAAACGAACGAGCTGGCCAAAACATATAAAATAAGACTTGTAGATAATTTGGTTAGCTTTCCACCACATCAAATATCACCTTAATCGGACATCTAGAACTCAAGATATGCCCAAAACAGTGAAACAGGTTACTAGGACTCAAAGGTATTGTTTGGTTGGAGGGGAATGGAGGGGAGGGGAGGGATTTTTTTAAAACTTATGTGTTTGGTTCAACTTTGGGAGGGGAGGGGAGCAAAATCCCTCCTTAAGTGAGTTTTAGCTCCCCTCAAATAATGGGGGGATTTGGAGGGGAGTGGAGGGATTTTAATACATTTCACATGTCTTGACTAAAATATCCCTACTTATCCAATTTAAAATAAATAATTATAAGGTTTAAAAGTAAATTTGCTTTAAAATCCCTCCCCTTCCCTCCTCAACCAAACATGAAAGTGCCATTTCCCCTCCCCTCCCCTCCCATCCCTTCCTCTTAACCAAACACAATATCTAATTAAAATCCCTCCCCTCCCCTCCTTTGAACCAAACACACCCTAAAAGAATTGAACCTCTCTAAAGTTAAACTTCCCCAAACATAAACTTAGACTTCAAAATATATATATAACAAGCATATACAAACACATATATAACATATATAAACGTATTAAGCTTATTTACGAAAAACGGGGTGTTACATCTCTTATCTTATACCTGATTTAATCTGTCTGCTACATCTTCTATTGTTATCCGGGTGCATATTTGATCGTGGCGGAGGTCACTACGTTCAATTCGTGTATACCGGAGCCCAATGGGAAATGTTGTCGAAATTTTGTAAGGTATAATCATGCTAATGTGGGGATTTATTTTGACTTATAATGCAGGATTGGTTCGCCCGCCGCCGAGATGAGGCCATTAGTCAGGGGCAGGAGCCTTCTGCTGCCTCTGACAACGTCATTTTCGTGGAGGTTGTTGGAAACAGTAACAAGAAGTGCCACGTGGGGGATGAATACGGGGCCTCTTCCACACCATGTACTAAATCGGACCCTCGCCCTACACCGAACGTCCAAAAGGTCATTGCCAACCTCAATGCTGGGCTTGTGATAAAGACAACGATATCTGCAGCTTGGCGGATCGGGTTGCCACACTAGATAGGGAAAGGGAGCAGTTGTACCTAGGGATGGGAATAGGCCAGGCTGCTCGTCAAGGGCCTATGGCCTGGCCTATTTAAGGCCTGCCCTGGCCTGGCTTGTTTAGTAAAAGGCTAGGCTTGAACTTTTCCGAAAGCCTTTTTAGTTAAATAGGCCTGGCTTAGGCTTATAAAAAAGCCTTTTAAGCCTAGTTGGCTGGCCTACTTATAAATATAAATATATAAATATAAATATAAATAATAAATAAGTAATATTAATTTTAAAAAAATTATATATTATTATAATATAATAATATAATATGATATTATTGTTTTTAACAAAATAATATGCATTTCTAGGAAAATGGGATTATTTATATTGATGATGCAATTTGCTATTTATTTATAGAATGTTAGTTTGCTTCATATGTATACTATGAGAGATGTGGGACTAACCCTCAATGAAGCATTCTATATATATGAACCTTGATTTTAAGCAGCACTTGCTACCAAAGCACATTGCTATCTCATATGGATCCATTTCCAATCAATGATGCAAATCAGGTGATCAACACCTTCTTGCTTCTATTATTCACTGGAAATGCTTCCGATGGAATTCATCTGCAGGATTTCTTCAAACAGCCAGTTCCTTTGCACTTGTATTAGAACATGTGGTAGGCTTTCATTTAACTTTATGTTAGGCATGCTAGTTGCTCGTGTGGTTTTTAGAAATAGTGGATCTCCGTTTTCTAAATGCAATCATATTTCCTTGCACGAGTGTCTATGCCTATACACCACAGGTAAAATAGTAAAAACTTGTTCTGGCATTATCATATATACATGGATGTTGCAGCAAAAAAAAGACACATGTGAAGCTTGTTTTGTTCATTCGTTTGGTTGGCTCCATGTTGCATAGATGTCATCCAATATAATAGCAGTAAGTCCCACATTGCTAAAAGTATACATGTGAAGAAAACCATCATTCTATAAATAGAGAGGAAATAGATGATAGAATAATTAGTTGAGTAACTAAGAAGGCTAGTTAGGTGCCTTATGTTGCTTGTTGGATGACCTTATTAGTTTATAGTTTGTAGTTTAAGTTTATTATATTTATTATATTTATTTATTATTTATAGATTATAGATTTATAGATTTATAGATAAGCCAGATGTCATATTTGAAGCCCTTAATATGAAATAGGCTTTTAAAAAGGCTAACAGGCCAGGCCAGGCTTTTAAAAAGGACAAGCCAGGCTTAAAAAAAACCCTTTGACAGGTAACAGGCCAGGCTTAAGCGTTATTTTTTTTAAGCAGGGTGGGCCTATTTAATCAAAGCCTGGCCTGGCCTGGCCTATTCCCACCCCTAGCTGTACCGACACCTGGGATTCAGAACCAACACTTATGGTTCTGCCCCTAAGGAAGGGAGAAAGTAACCGACATCGTCGGGGAGGCAAGCATAGGATAGTTATTACATATGCATGTGTGTCGGGTGCCCGGACTAGTGTGTCGAATAATCGACAATGGGTAAACCCTATTAAAATTATATTTTAATATTGTCTAGGGTCTAGTTGTTGTAGGTTTATGGATGATAGGCTTAAAACCCTAGGTTAGAGGAACTATTTTGATCGACGTTGTCTGAATTGTCTGTTGCTATTGTGATTGCCATGACATGCTGAAATGTGTTGATTGACATGTTGTTATGATTTTAGGGTTAATATATTTTTTCTGGCCAAAAAACCAAAACACAAAGTATCTCCTCCTTGATTGGGCCTGTGCTGATTTGGCCCAATTTGATGATTACTTCTCCTTCTTTCTCCTTCTCCTTCTTATTGAACCGAATGAGGGAGACACCTGCAAAGACACTCCGATGCTTAAGTCAGCAATAGTCTAGTAGATAACATATATGTGTTCTTGCAATGATAAAATGCATACCTTCTTCTTATGGTGGAGGTTCCTTTATATACCTGTCTCTTGGATTCAGTATAGTGATTTCAAGTATGATACCACATGCTGTGACGCGAGTTTTTCCCTCTCTAATCTTGCCAGAAGGGGTGTCCGTAATGATAGTTTCTATAGGTAATCGCGTGTGTCAGGAGGAGAGGGGCAGTTTCCCTTCCTCTTTGATGTGCCTGGGGGTAGGCATGATTGGATTCTTTCCTGAGGCGGGAAAGTCCACTCTATACGGAAAAGGTGAGGGTGGCCGAGCAGTTTGGTCAGCCGAAGTAGTTTGCTCGGCCTTTGATCAGGATTTTATAGGGTCGAACCCTTCTTGGGCCAAATGAGAGAAGGGCTTTGGGCCTTGTCATTTTTGAACCGGAACAAATGCCCTTGGGACGGCCATGACTGGTCTCAGGTAGGGTTGTTCCATTAAAGAAGGGAGAGACATGTATCATTTCGTTTTTGTGGTTGGATGCCCGTTGGTCCTTTCCCCAATCGTTATGTTGTTTCGAACGATTATGTTTTTCGAGCGTGTGCGTCGTTTCATTTTCCCCTCTATAAATTCATTTGTTTAGGCCAAGAGTTTTTTCCTTCTTCCTATACTTTGCTCCTCCTCTTCGCATCATCACTCTAACGTTCCTGCCGTTCTCCTGTCCTCTGGTTGTCTTCCGTAACTTCTCTGCTTCCTTTTTTTCCAGGTAACATTCCTTTCCCTTTTTGACGGTCCTTTTGTAGTTTTCTTGCTTCTTTTTTTGAAAAGCCTTGTGCGGTTGAGTCAATGGGGGAGGATGATAGTGATTCAGATGCTGAGATTTTATCGTTCCCTCCTCCCTGTTTTTCCTAGCTCTTTCTCACCCATACTACTGTAATTGTTAGGGAGGCTTCCTCTCATGATATGATTGGGAGCCAAGAAGGTCCCGATGTTCCTTCGGGGTCTCGCATGCGTGCCCTTCCTTGGAATCCCCCGTGTTTCCTCCTTTAGGTAGCGCTCTCTCTCATTGGGAAGGTGTCTTACAAGAGAAGGGGATTTATCTATCTTCTGGGTCCTACTCTAATTCCGTCTCTTTTTTTGTTCTAGGGGGAGTCAATATGGGCCGCAGTTTTGACCCTGAGGACTCTGATAGGTATCCTCAACCTCCGGGCACTGATCAGTACCCGTGGGTTGACAGGGAAGTCTTGGGGTCTCGCTCGGTGACGCACCCGTTGGGTGAACTAGTGGTGGTGGATGAAAAGACCGAGGAGGAAATGGAGAAGTATGACATCCTTATTTCATCCGAGGATGAGAGGGTATGCCTAGATCGCTCTGCCGTGTGGTTTTATAAAACTTGGGGTTCGTCTCCCCTTTTCATCTTTTCAGATGACCGTCCTTAGTTTTCTTCGGGCAACCCCTTCTCAGCTCCATCCCAACTCTTGGGGCTTCGTTCGTGCGTTTGAGATCTTTTGACGGGCATATAACTTACTTTGCATGGTCAGGACGTTTTTACACTTCTTTTCTGTGGGTACTACCACAAATCGCTCCAAGCGCGAGATTGGTTGTCATGGCTGGACTACTTTCTCTTCTCGTTGCCACATAGGGTTTTCTCTACTTTTAAGGATTCTTTCAAGGGTTTCAAGGAAGATTTTGTCCGTATCCATGTTCCTACTCGTTTTCCCGTCTTCTCCTGGATGACAACGGTGCCCCCCTCTTTCCTCTGTATTGGGACAGGGATGATGCTAGCCGGAAGCCCTCCTTTTATAATCCAATGGCAGATTTGTTGAGTCCCAACGAGTCAGCAAATGTACATTTTTTGTCAAAATGGGTTGGGGTCTCTGGTCTTATTAGCTGCCATGAGTTCCTGATGGCAGTGGATCCTGAGGGCTGGCTAGGTAGTTTCTTTGTGTTTCTCTCTTAGTATTTCTTGATTTATTTCCTTTGAACGCTTTATTTATTGTGAACCTTTTGTTCTGCAGAGAACATGGCTTCCACCAACGAGATGCTAGTGGCCCTTGCCCGAAGGAGACAAGCTCCCACTCGGGGTGCTCCGGCTATTGTTTCTGCTCAGGGGGCGCCACAGCTAGCTCCCGATCTTGCTTTGGGTGGTAATCCCACACCTGATGGCAATTCCTCGGCGGAGAATGCTTCTTCGAGGGATGTGGCTGCTACCGCCCCTCCCTTCATCAATTCCGGGTTTGCATCTTCGGCCGACGGTCGGTTTCCGTCTCACAAGGATCCGTGCTTGATCCTTCACATCGGGAGAAGTCGCCGCTGGCAGGTATTACTCTTCATTTGAGGCACTTTCTTACGAGGTCATGCTGGCTATTGCCAAGGGTTATGCTTGTACTGTAGCGACTATGCTTCGTTTTATGGAGGTGAATAACCCTAGTCGCTCCAAGTACGAAACATGTTTATAAAAAGAAAACAAAACATAACTGAAACATAAACAAAACCCAACCCAGATGTCACATTACAGAGCTGGTATAACCAATCCAATAAAACAACTCAGACAACAAACTAAAACTAAAACAAACTAAACTACGAGTAGCGGCTCCTCAGAGTCACTCCTCAATGAGCTGGTCACCGTCCTCTGCATATTCAAAAGATACATGCAAGCAACAAAAAAATACGGGGAGTAAGAAACATATATATCAACAAAATGGCATGGAAGTAGTTAGCAAGATGAACATGCATCATATAAACATAGCATATCCAACATAACCAGCTCATCACATCAATATCATATATATATATATATATCATTACACACAAGGTATGTTATGCGATGCAACGCTACTCCACTACTCTAATGCATGAATAATCAACACAGTGCACAACCAACAATCACCACCTCCGTTTGGGCCACTCAGCTACCCAAGTTCATCATCATCATCAACGTTATCTTTCATCTTTAGTCTTTAATCTTTTATCACATAATCTTTTCACTTACACTCTTTCCAAAAGGCACCAGAGCTCAACACCTTGACCATTAAGCACATCAAGGCCCCCTTGGCCACTCGGCTACAAGGTACAGAACAACGACACTCTGACCAATAAGCACCAGAGCTCAATACCTCGACCACTAGGCTATCGAGGCCCCCTTGGCCACTCGGCCACCAAGATACAGAACAACATCTTTTCACTTTAGTTATTAATGCTCTGGCCCATTGGCACTAGAGCTTAACACCTTGACCATTAAGCATTAAGGCCCCCTTGGCCACTCGGCTCCAAGGTACATTATTATCTTTAAGTTATCTAACTTGTCTTTACTTGGTTTGGTGTCTTCTTCATTATTATAAGTGTTTGGGGAAAAACACCCCTTGTTACTATTCTGCGTTTTGATTTGTATAGGGAAGCACGACTGTACTTCCCCCGGCATGGGCGCCCTGACTGTTAAGTTAAGCACGGTCGTGCTGACTGTTGAGCACGACCGTGCTCAATGGAGCGTGGCAGTAAAGGTTGAACAACGCTCACTATGTTTCCTAGGGCATTCAAGGATCAAACCTATTGGTTTAAACTACACCATCAATCATCAATTTCATTATCTTTTATCTTTTACTTCCAGCATCATTACTAATGTCCTTAAAACACTCACTAATCAATCCTAGGGGCTTTAGCTAAGCCCTATGAACATAACCTTGCCTCTGATGCTACATTCATGTCTTATGAACAAATTAGGAAAACAACCCTTTATTCTCTTTCATCATTGTTAACATCTTTTAACATCTTAACATCATTAACAAGCCCTATTAATTGGTTAGAGTCTTATTAACATCATTGTTGTCATTAACATCCCCAACAATCAACACTCATTCAGAGCACCACATCATCATCATTATCATAACAGCCTCATCATTATCATAACAACATCATCATCATCATAATAGCATTATCATCATCATCATGAACATTCATGGTATCATAAAAACATTCTCAATTGGGCATACCAATAACATCGAATCATACATCATCAAAAATTAGCATCAAACAGTACAATAGTTAAAAGCATGCCATTAACATTAGAATCATATTATACATATATCAATTAACATCAAATAGACAAACAACATAGGACAGGGTCATAGGTTAACCCTTCATCTTACGCTACCCAAAATGCATACATGTCAATACTATTCCTTCTCCCCATACCTGGTATGAAGATCAAACCCCTTAGCTAAGCATAAACGAAACTGGTGTCTTTCCCTCGAGCGGCTCGACGGGTTCCTCAAGCCTTGGCCAAACAAGAAGAGAACAAACAATTAATCCCCAATTCAAAATAAAGGGAAAAGGAGATTAAGGAGGGATAACGACGTTACCTTAAATGATTCTAACACGCGTAACTTCTCTCCCAAACGGACTTACAAACTCCAAAAACTTCAAGGGGTTCAAGGGAAGGGAAAAGGAAGAGGTTTCTGTCGCACTAGGATTGCCTAGAGTGCCAAAAAAGGGTTTGGATCGTAACCCTCATGGAGCTGTTCTATTTATAGACTTTGTTGCCTGAGCGCGGCCTTGCTCCCTTTAAGCACGGTCGTGCTCAATTCCTGAGCACGGGGCGCTCAAAGATTGCACTGCAAGACAAACTAAATGACCGAATTGGCCAAAACACATAAAATAAGACCTGTATATAATTCTCTTAGCTTTGCAACGCATGAAAGATCACCTTAATCGGACATCTAGAACTCATGATATGGCCAAAACGGTGAAACATGTTACTAGGACTCTAAAAGGATTGAACCTTTCTAAAGTTAAACTTCCCCTAAACATAAACTTAGACATCAAAAACAAACATAACAAGCATATACAAACACATATATAACATATAAAAATGCATTAAGCTTATTTACGAAGAACGGGGTGTTACAATTCCACCCCCTTATAAAATTTCGTCCTCGAAATTTCTATCACCTTGACTGGTTTAACTTTCACCAATTAGGTACATACCTAGGGTCAAGTCCTCGGACTCGGAGAACCAAGAAGGAAGAAATAAAGGTTCTTATTACTAAGCATCATTATCTATAATAAATATAGATAATTCAAACATGAGCGCACAAAAGACTCGTAACAGACTTATACCACGGCTTGATAGGACAGACCTGCTCTAATATCACTAAATGTGACACCCTCTACCCCGCATGTATTCAAAAAGCGTAAAAGATATTAAAGAAAGGAACACATGCATATTATATCATAATAATAAAAACCGGGTAGAGGCTGCTGCATTGTAATATAACTTCAAACGCGGAAAAACCAAAACATGTTTATAAAAAGAAAACATAACATAACTGAAACATAAACGAAACCCAACCTCGATGTCACATTACAGAGATGGTATAACCAATCCGATAAAACAACTCGTACCACAAACTAAAACTTAAACAAACTAAACTACGAGTAGTGGCTCCTCAGAGTCACTCCTCAACAAGCTGCTCACCGTCCTTTGCATATCCAAAAGATACAAGCGAGCAATAACAAAAGAGGAGGAGTAAGAAACATATATATCAATATAATGGCATGGAAGCAGTTAGCAAGCTGAACATGCATCATATAAACATAGCATATCCAACATAACCATCTCATCACATCAATATCATATACATATATCATTCCAAACAAGGTATGTTATGCGATGCAACGCTACTCCACTATTCTAATGCATCAACGAGCAACACAGCGCACAACCAACAATCACCACCTCCGCTTGGGCCACTCGGCTACCCAAGTTCATCATCATCATCAACGTTATCTTTCATCTTTAGTCTTTAATCTTTTATCACATAATATTATCACTTACACTCTAGCAAAAAAGAACCAGAGCTCAACACTTTGACCATTAAGCATCAAGGCCCCCTTGACCACTCGGCTACCAAGGTCCAATATCTTTTAACAACACCTTGACATTATGCATCAAGGCCCCCTTGGCCACCCGGCTACCAAGGTACAGAACAATATCTTTTCACTTTAGTTATTAACACTCTGGCCTATAGGCACCAGAGCTCAACACCCTCACCATCAAGAATCAAGGCCTCCTTGGCCACTCGGTTACCGAGGTACATTATTACCTTTAAGTTAACTAACTTGTCTTTAATTGGTTTAGTGTCTTCTTCATTATTATAAGGGTTTAGGGTAAAAAAACCCCTCGTTACTGTTCTGCATTCTGATCTGTACAGGGAAGCACGGCCGTGCTTCCCCCAGCACAGGCGTGCTGACTGTTAGTCAAGCACGGTCGTGCTAACTGTTGAGCACGATCGTGCTCAATGGAGCATGGCCATAAGGATTGAACAACCCTCACTATGTTTCCTAGGGCATTCAAGGATCAAACCTATTGGTTTAAGCTACACCATCAATCATCCGTTTCATTATCTTTAATTGTTCCCATGTCTTTTACTTACAGCTTCATTACTAACGTCCCTAAAACACTCACTAATCAATCCTAGGGGCTTTAGCTAAGCCCTATGAACATAACCTTGCCTCTGATGCTACATTCATGTCTTATGAACAAACAAGGAAAACAACCCTTAATTCTCTTTCATCATTGTTAACATCTTTTAACGTCTTAACATCATTAACATGCCCTATTAATTGGTTAGAGTCTTATTAACATCATTGTTGTCATTAACATCCCCAACAATCAACACTCATTCAGAGCACCACATCATCATCATTATCATAACAGCCTCATCATTATCATAACAACATCATCATCATCATAATAGCATTATCATCATCATCATGAACATTCATGGTATCATAAAACAACATTCTCAATTGGGCATACCAATAACATCGAATCATACATCATCAAAAATTAGCATCAAACAGTACAATAGTTAAAACATGCCATTAACATTAGAATCATATTATACATATATCAATTAACATCAAATAGACAAATAACATAGGACAGGGTCATGGGTTAACCATTCATCTTATGCTACCCTCAATGCCTACATGTCAATACTATTCATTCTCCCCAAACCTGGTATGAAGATCAAACCCCTTAGCTAAGCGTAAACGAAACGGGTGTCTTTCCCTCGGGCAGCTAGACGGGTTCCTCAAGCCTTGGCCAAACAAGAAGAGAATAGCCAATTAATCCCCAACTCAAAAGAAAGGGAAAAGGAGATTAAGGGGGGGATAACTACGTTACCTTAAACGATGCTAACACACGTAACTTCTCTCCTAGACGGACTCAAAAAAACTCCAAGAACTTCAAGGGGTTCAAGGGAAGGGAAAGGGAAGAGGTTCCTGTCGCACTAGGATTGCCCAGAGTGCCAAAAAAGGGTTTGGCTCACAACCCTCATGGAACTGTTCTATTTATAGACTGTGACCTGAGCATGGTCGTGCTCCCTTTAAGCACGGTCGTGCTCAATTCCTGAGCACGGGGCGCTCAAATATTACACTATAAGGCTAAATAAACGAACAAATTGGCCAAAACTTATAAAAAAATACTTGTAGATAATTCTCTTAGATCTCCAACGCATCAAATATCACCTTAATCGGACATCTAGAACTCAAGATATGGCCAAAACTGTGAAACATGTTACTAGGACTCTAAGGTATTGTTTGGTTGGAGGGGAGGGGAGGGATTTTTTAAAAACTTATGTATTTGTTTCAACTTTTGGAGGGGAGGGGAGGGGAGGGGAGCAAAATCCCTCCTTAACTGAGTTTTGGCTCCCTTCAAATAATGGGGGGATTTGGATGGGAGGGGAGGGATTTTAAGACATTTCACATGTCTTGATTAAAATATCCCTACTTATCCAATTTAAAATAAATAATTATAAGGTTTAAAAGTAAATTTGCTTTAAAATCCTCCCCTCCTCTCCTCAACCAAACATGAAAGTGTTATTTCCCCTCCCCTGCCCTCCCCTCCTCTCAACTAAACACAATATCTAATTAAAATTCCTCCCTTCCCCTCCCCTCCCCTCCATTAAAATCCCTTCTCTCCCCTCCCCTGCTTTGAACCAAGCACACCCTAAAAGGATTGAACCTTTCTAAAGCTAAACTTCCGCAAACATAAACTTAGACATCAATATATATATATATATATATATATATATATATATATATATATATATATATATATATATATAACAGCATATACAAACATATATATAACATATATAAACATATTAAGCTTATTTAAGAAAAACGGGGTGTTACATCTCTTATCTTTTACTTGATTTAATTTCGGTCTGCTACATTTTCTATTGTTATTCCACAACAAAAAATAAGGTGTTTACCGACGACCAAAACCCGTCGGAAAGGCAAAGGAGCTGTCGGGAAACACCGTTTCCGACGGAATTTCCGACGAACGGTCAACCGTCGGAATCCAGCGCGTCGGAAAGCATTTCCGACGGAACGGAGGTCCGTCGATAATGTTACCGACGGATTATACCGTCGGAAACTTACGACGGATTTTCCGACGGACTTATCCGTCGGAAACTCTTCCGACGGAAAAGTCGGTGGGAAATTCTGAGCCTTGGTTTCCGACGGAGTTTTCCGTCGGAAGAGTTTCCGACGGATAATTCCGTCGGAAATGTTTTCTGAATTATTTTTTATTTTTAATACTATTTTGTTTTTAAATATTGATTAATTTGTTAATGTTATTTTAGTTATAATTATTAAATAAATTTTTTATTTTAAATATTATTTATTTTTTTATTTTTATTTTAAATAGTGATTATTATTTTATTTTTATTTTAAACGTTAAGTTTAATTTAATTTTATTATAATTAATTAAATATAATAATTTAAATTCAAAACTGAAATTACAAATTAAATTAAAAAATGCAGTTACATTAAAATAAAAACAAATACATAAATATCCGTCAATGTATTAAACTCAGCTACATCTATATAACTATTCTAATAGTCATCATAATAATGGGTAACGTCGTCATCCTGTCGGGGGGATGTCGCCGGTGTCAGGTGACCATCATCCTGCTGCCCAGTAGGCGCATCGCCATCATGTGGCTGCGGCGGTGGATCGGTACGAGTAGTGGAGGGCTCGCCAGTATCGAGTACCCCCTGCATAGCACTGCGCCTCTCAGGTGGAAGCAAATCGATTAGAGTGGTCATCACCTGCGACCATGACTCCATCCGCTACTGCATGCGCTCTGAATTCCGCCTCTGCTCCTCCAGCTCCTGCCTCATCCGCCGTATCTCCTCCGTGTCCTGTGGGCCGGAGGGTGGAGTCTCCCGAATGGTCAAGTTCGACGACGACCCCCGACGGATGGTACGAGCTAGAGACGCGGTACCGTAGATCCGCCCTTTCTTCTTCCCGCCCGTGACATCCATCCAGACCTGGGTCTGTATCCGCTCAACCTCAGCCGGGTCTAGCTGAGAAGGATCCGAGGCACCAGAGCAGGAGGCAACCTCAGATGCAACCCGACTGAACCTGGCATTGTACTCCTCCTGTGATGAATACATTACAAAAATTATGTTATCAAACTATAACACTAACATATACTTTAAATGTGATAGCACTTTATATATATATAGCTCACCATGGTCTGCCTCGACCTCTCATCAACATACTGGCCGGTGTCCGAGCGAATATGCGTCTGCTGAAAGACGGAAGGGACATCAACGGTTAATGGCATGCTGCATGTGGCTAATCGAGCCACCGGTGTGCATGCTCCCACCCCTCTCTGAAGCCCGATTCCTCTTCACCTGCAGAAACTTCAGCTTGTAAGCTGGAGTGTCCCAGTAAGCACATAGCTGGGCCCAGATGTTGGGCTCGATGTAATCCCGACGTATCCGATCCTCCCTACACTCCCGGAGCATGTCCCTCAGTCGGTGCAGTGCGCGCTCGTTAAAGATAGCGCGTATCTGAGTCATGCTCCGGTAACCAACGCACAAGCTCCTGTGGACAAAGAAAAAAACATTAATAACATTATACAAAAAATATATATAAAATACGTGAAATAATTAAGGGACAATTACAGGAAATAATAAACAACAACTTACCCCGAATCATCGGAAGATACGATCCCTGTCGGCATCGGGGATCACCCCCCATGATGGCCAGAAGCGACGATAATGCTTCTTGATGGCCCAGGTAACGTGCTTGGATCCCACTTTCGATGGGATCCACCTGAAAAATTTATAAATTTTTTAATACAATAATATGGCAACCAACAAATATACACTTAATGAATAGTAACTAAAATAGTCAAAGTTAAAAAACACTAAATTAAATGAAACTTACGTGTGAGAAACTGGCCGGATCCATGGTCGATCCTCAGGTGCGGGAGTCCTGGCCCACTCAAGAGTCTCCTCTGCCGCGACTGACTGCTGTGCAGTCGATGAGGATGGCATGGTGACATCGTGATCGTGAGCGGCCGCGGATGATGCGGACGGAATGCTAGTATCTGGCTGTGGCCGCCTCCCAGGAGTCAGCATAAATGACAAGCCTGGTGACTGTGTGGCCGGTGCAGTCGATGATGGTGGTGGGACTGGGTGTGGGTGTGGGTGTGGTCTGAGTCCAGTAGGGGGCGGCGAGTAGCCGGCTGGTGCGTGTCCTGGCACAAAGCGACTGGACGAAGGGACATAGATGGAGGGTGGTATAGTATGGGTAGGGGATGATGTCGTATGGGTCGGTGAGGGTGTAGAATGGGTGGGGGATGGTGTAGAATGGGTGGGGGAGCCTGCTGTAGATGCCGCTGGTGTGGATGAGGCGGGGAAGGGGGTAGGTACGGTGGGTGCAACAAAACGAGCAAGCACCTAGGGCCTGATGGTGTATCGTCCCCATGCCTTAGCCTTCCCCTTCCCCTTATCACCGCTGGGCGGTGGGGGACGGGGCGGCTCTCCTCCTGATGCTGACATATCTATTTTTATAGCACAATTATAAATCCATATATATAAATTTAGTAAATCGATCGACATTTAAGTCACTAATTAGGCACATATTTAAAATACAACAAAATCTGTCAACTCTTACATTGAAGTGCATAAGAAAATATTTAAAAAACACTAAATTTAACTTACAGAGACATTCCTATTCAGTGTCAGTTTCATCATCTGATTGTAAGTCTGACTCTTCTTCTTCTTGCATTGAGTCATCACTTTGGACCTCTTCCTCTGGTGACTGATTGCCAATGACCACTTCTTCCCCTTCATTTGCAGATCCCAACATGCCAGTAATACACTCGATCTCAATGACTTCATTGAAATGTGACGGTTCATCCGCCTGGAAGGGCGTCTCATCCTCTCCATCATCGATTTCTATGCGACCTCTAGGCTTGGTAGTGACAGCAACGCACCAACCTCGTTTGTCCGTTCTCATTGCTGGATAAGGGACATAGTATACTTGTTTTGCATTCTGAGCAATTATAAACGGATCAAACAGTTGATATCTTCTTTCCATGCGAATGTCCACAGTTCCATACTTGGGATCCACCTTTGTTCCTACCCTTGATGGATCAAACCAGTTACAATAAAATAAGACTACTTTTTTAGGATAAGTAGTAGTATTGTATTGTAACTCGTATATGTGTTTTATGACCCCATAAAATGCACCAGTACCTTCACCCTGTACGACAACCCCGCTATTAACTGTCTCTTTGCCCACGTTCCATTCATCTGTGTGGAATTTGTACCCATTAACAAAGTATGTATGCCATGATCTAACACAGCTATAGGGCTCGTACACTAAATCTCTCAAGTGTTGTATAGTCACGCTTAATGGTTACTGATAAACCTACGAATATGTAAGTCATAGTAAATAATTACCTTATCAATTAGAACTTAAGCTTAATATATATTGACACTTACTTGTTGCTTGAACCATTCAGGAAATTCTGCATGTGTACGAGCAGAACCATCTTGTTCACTTAGTTGATTAATTTGCAGGAACACACTGACAAATAAAATGAGTACAATGTGTTTACAGAGAAATTGATATAATATGTATATGTTATGTCAAAATTAAGTCGTTGAAACTTACTCGTGGTATGGTTTCACCTCGGTGCAATTTATCAACACATGAACATGGGCCGATGTATACTCCTCATTACTTAACCAGTAAGTAAGCTCCTTGCCAGCATGACGACCAGGAAGGTTAAATACGGACAGCATATAAGGATACCCTGCACTATCAGCACTTACCTCGTTCCTAATATTTCTTGGGGCCAACATGAAGTTATTGAAATAGTGGGAACAAAAATGGGTTGTCTCACGGTGTAAGTAAGAAGCACAGATTGATCCTTCCACCTAGCCTTGTTTTTAACTGATCGTTTAGAGTCGCCCATGAATCTAAGTAATAAAAAAATGAATGACAAGTCATTATCCAATGCATGGACGATCTAAGAGTTTAATGTGAAAATATAATAAAATTACCTTTCAAACGGATACATCCACCTATATTGTACTGGTCCACCAAGCTTCGCCTGATATGCAAGATGGACAGGGAGATGTTCCATTGAGTCAAAAAATCCGGGGGGAAATACCCTCTCCATCTTACATAGAATTATTGGAATGTTTTCTTCCATCTTATTCAGACCATCCGTGCTTAAAGTTGCAGAGCATAGATCTTTGAAGAAATGACTGATTTCAGTAAGCGTGTTCGAAACAACCGAGGGCAATGAGCCGAAAGCAATAGGAAGCAAACACTCCATGAACACATGACAATCATGACTTTTCATCCCATGAAGCCTTCCCGTTCTTACATCAGCACATCGTGCCAAATTAGACGAATAGCCATCAGGCATCCTAAGGTCTTTTAACCACCGACAAATTGACTTTGCTTCATCGGCAGTTAGACTTTAACAAGCTTTTGGTTTGACCATTTTTCTATTAGGCTGCGGCTTCAGCTCCAAATCCTTTCGTCTACAGTACAGAGCTAAGTCCATCCTTGCCTTCTCATTGTCCTTCATCTTGCCGGACACATTCATAACCATGTTAAAAATGTTATCAAAGAAATTCTTCTCGATATGCATCACATCAAGATTATGCCTTAACAGATTATCCTTCCAATACGGTAGTTCCCAAAAAATACTTTGTTTTGTCCAGTTATGCCATTCTCCATACCCTGGTAATTTTGAGACACCTACTTCAGTGACCTTAGGAAGATCCCTAACCCGACCCCAAATTTGTGCAGGAGTCAACAAAGGCGGTGGACCTTCCTCTTCTATCTGATTCTTTTTGAATGCTCGGGTATTCCTCCGGAAGGGATGATCACGATCTAAGAACCGACGATGAGAATCAAACCAGGAACTTTTGCCACCATATCTCAGGGTAAAAGCCTTTCCATGTTCCATGCAATACGGGCACGCCAATTTACCATGGGTCCCCCAACCAGATAACATGCCATATGCAGGAAAATCATTGATAGTCCACATCAGTGATGCCCTCATCATAAAGTTTCGCTTCTTTGAAACGTCATAAGTCACCACACCATCCCAACACTTTTTCAGATCATCGATAAGAGGCTGCAAATATACATCTATCCCAGCCTTCGGGTTAGATGGTCCCGGTATGAGACAAGTCAGAAACATATATGGTTTTGACATGCACATCTCGGGAGGAAGATTGTACGGCGTAACAATCACTGGCCAACATGAATATGGCGAGGCTGACGCTTGAATGTACGGTGTGAAACCATCCGAGCACAGCCCAAGTCGTACATTGCGAGGATCTGCTGCAAAATCAGGATGTACCCGATCGAAGTGCTTCCAGGCTTCACCGTCAGAAGGGTGGCGTATAACGCCTGTACTTCTTCTATTTTCATAATGCCACCTCATCTGTCCCGCAGTCTGCGATGATGCAAATAGTCTCTGCAACCTTGGAATTATAGGCAGATAGAACATTGCCTTCTCAGGAACTCGTTTGTTTTTACTACGGTCACTACTTTGAACGCGGTACCTGGATGTCTGACAAAATTTACATTGATCGAGCGTGCTGTCATTTGTTCCCGAAGCACTATCATAATACAGCATGCACCCGTTCGGACAACAATCAATCCTCTTAGCCCCCAACCCAAGTTTCGACACCAACCGCTTCGCATCATAATAACTTTTTGGCAACAACTCTTTGAAGGGGGTCACATCTTGAAGCATTTTACAAAAAAAATCCAAACACTGCTCGGGGACATTCCAATTGGATTTGCAAGCTAGAAGCCTAACACAAATTGATAATTTTGAATTTGACGCCCCTTCAAACAATGGCTTATTTGTCTCTAACAATAAGTTGTAGAATCTCTGTGCCGATTCATTAGGAGGCTCTTCCATGTCATCAGACTCATCCGCCTCGAAATTCCCATGTTGCCCAAGACAATGATCCACCATCATATGCATTGACTGGAGTTGTTCGACATAGTCATCGTGTAAGCCACTGCCTGATGCACCCATGTCAAGATCGTCACCACCGACTTCATTCATATCAATATCCGCCAACTCCTCGCCATGATCAGTCCATATCCAATAATTAGGCTTGAACCCACGTCGGTATAGGTGTAACCTCACGTTGTCATCACTCAAAACCGTCATACAATTGCACTTTATGCACGGACATCTAATCCCCCCCCCCTCTTCGGCATAATCACTATGTTGCTTGGCTTTCGATATAAACTCCTCGACTCCATCTACAAATGATTGTTTCAGAAGTCGTCTCCCAGACTCGTTCCTATCATACACCCAACTACGGCTCGGGGGATAATATTCCATCCTTCTGCATTTCCAGATAAATTAACGTATTTTTAAACTTGATACTATAACCCCGAACCGCTCCCTTTCCTTAAAAGGTGTGGCCCTATCCCATTCGAGGAAAAACTTTTTCAACACTGTATTATACTAGTTACTCATCGCTTCTCATGCCTTATAGCTAACGAAATTTCGGCAGCATTTCCCATTGGTCTCCAAGTACACGACCTGACCGCGGTAAGATACCATAATCATATATGGACTCGGAGAACAGTAGGAAATGCTTCGACCCGAAATTTCATCAACTATTTAACATATGAGAATCAGTGAGTAATTAGTATATCAGTGGAGAAAAAGTTTCTTCCCAAACTGTCCCAATTGGACAATTCAAGATTCAATAAAATGAGCGATACCATGACCACGAGTATACATGCTCAATAATATTGAATCTTGAACGGGTGACTAAGGTTTTTCTCAATGTCGTATTAAATTATACTCAAAAATAAACTAAAACATTTTTAAGTAACAGAGATAATTTGCATAAAGTTTAACCATAATATTAAACAATTAAACACATAATTAAACAAAGCCTTGTCCAAAAAAATTTCGCATTATTATTTGTCTAATGTTTTATTAAATCATTTATGCTTTAAATTAATTTTAATTAACAAAACATTTTATTGAATTTGTTAATTACTTATGTTTGTTTACTTGACTTTTAATTAGTTATCAACTTTTAAAATCTATTATTAGTATATCAGTTAATTGTCTGAAATAATTGTTACTAACAAATTTCTTTTTAAATATTTTTTTTATTCTTCCCACTTATTACGTTACTTGACTATTTAAAATCCTATGATGTTAATTACTTAAATAATAATTAGTAATTCTTCCCATAAGATTGATTTATTCAAATATGACATTTTTAAATAATAACTAATTACTTTAGTTTAAATTAATGATTTAATTAATTAACTTCTTCACTAATATCAAGTATTACATAACCAAGAACTAATTACTCATTATTATGTAATTATTTTATTGATTAATTAAACAATAACTACGTACAAACGATCCCGATCACGCTTAACCGATCACCATGAGCTACTGGCAAATCTACTCATTACTGCCGAATCTGATTTAATTAATTAACTTCTTAAGTATTATTTAATCACTCCATTATTTACGTACAAATAATCTCGATCATGCTTATAATCGATCACCATCGCTACGTCGAATTAGCTAGCTTCATCACTACTGCTGCAAGTATATGTGGGAGGAAAACAATTTTACCGGTAAACTAATCCTAGCTATGTCTCATCCTATCAACGGTACTTGTCCTTATGATTTTATATTAGACTAAATTCATTAATTAATCTACATTAATTAATGAATTTATCCAATTAGCAAAAACAATAGCTTACTAAATTTAAAACAAATAAAGACAATTTTGTTAATTACAACTACACAAATATATATATATATAAAAAATACACTCAAACAAATTAAACAGGTATATACAAATTACAACAAATTAGACAAATAAAATTTATACAATTTCTTTATCATGCATTGAACAATTATAATTAATATCCCAAAATGTAAAACCGCCAGTACCTCTAGGGGCCCAAGAAACTGTTGTACACAAAGGAGGTGATGGTGGCTAGCCTCAACCTCTGGTAGCCCTCAAAACAAAGAGCACAAAAACAACAAAATAAATTAGATTCACAAAATTTCAGACATCACAACAACAGCCAACAAAACACAAAAAATAACCTTAATCAACATTAATTATAATTAATCAATAAAATCCAAATTTTTTTTACAAATAAATAAGAACAAAATTAGGAGGATACATACACTGTGGTGGTCGTGAGTCTGGTGGTGGTGGTGGTTTTGCAAGGGAATGTGGGTCTGGTGGGAATGGAGGGGACAGGGAGAGGGGAGGGGAAGGAGAGGGGAGGTGGTGGTTCGGTGGAGAGGGGAGGAGAAAAGGAGAGAAGGAAATGAGAGGAGAAAGGGGTGGTGGTGGTTCGGTTCGGTGGTGGTTCGGTGGAGAGGGGAGGAGAAAAGGAGAGGAGGAAATGAGAGGAGAAAGGGGCTGTTCACGTCACGAACGGAGGCGGCGACGGTGGTGTTTGGTGGCGGCGACGGTGGTGGGCAGAGAGGGTGGTGGGCAGAGAGCTGAGAGACTGAGAGGGAAAGCAGAGCAGAGGGAGAAGTGAGGGAGGGGGGAGAAGGGTCGTTACGGTGATGATAAATAGAAGTTACCGACGGCTTCCGACGGAAAAAGCCGTCGGAAATTCAAAAATAAATGATTACCGACGGAACATTCCGTCGGAAACTCAAAATAAATGATTACCGACGGAATGTTCCGTCGGTACTGACATAATATTTCCGACGGTTTAATCCGTCGGTAATTACAATTCAAAATTACCGACGGAAGTATCCGTCGGTACAGTTTCCCACCAAGAATTAGTCATTCCTACCGTCATTTCCGACGGAATTTCCGACGGAAACGGCCCTCGGTAATGTTACCGACGGAATTTCCGTCGGTAATGAGTGCAACTGTTGATATTCTTAATTACCGACGGCTATATCCGTCGGAAATTAACTATCTACCGATGGAAACGCTGTCCGTCGGTAATCGTCCGTCGCTAATATAATGTTTTCTGGTAGTGTTCGGGTGCATATTTGATCGTGGTTGAGGTCACTACATTCAATTCGTGTATACCGAAGCCCAATGGGAAATGCTGTCAAAATTTTGTCAGGTATAATCATGCCAATGTGGTGATTTATTTTGACTCGTAATGCAGGATTGGTTCGTCCGCTGCCGAGATGAGGCCATTAGTCAGGGGCAGGAGTCTTCTGCTGCCTCTGACAACATCATTTTCATGGAGGTTGTTGGCAATAGTAACAAGAAGTGCCATGTGGGGGATGAATACGGGGCCTCTTCCACACCATGTACTAAATCGGACCCTCGCCCTACATCGGGCGTCCAAGAGGTCATTGCTAACCTCAACGCTGGGCTTGTGATATATCTACAGCTTGGCGGATCGGGTTGCCACACTAGAGAGGGAAAGGGAGCAGCTGTACCGACACCTGGGATTCAGAACCAACACTTATGGTTCCGCCCTTAAGGACGATGCTGCTGATTCGGCTACCCCTACCGTTGCGGATGTCCCCGTCATTCCTGGTGCCTCCTCTATGCCCGGTGTTGATGGCCAGTGCGATGCAGATGATGAGGCCGATGATCATTGGTCCCCCCCACCCACCCCATCCCCATTGACTTGTACTTTTTTATTTTGTATTGGATATTTATTGAATTTTAATTTATTATATAAATTATTTGAATTTTTATTTCATTTATCGAAGTTATTTCAGGTTATACAATTTTAATTATATAGTCAGTAGTTAATATTAATGTCCTAATAACAAAAAATATAAATAAATTAGAGACCGAATAGTTCGGTAGCTAACTTTTGGTTATCGATTTAGCAACCGAAAGGGGTCAGTCGCAATTAGCGATGAACGACACGGTCGCAAAATTGGTCACAAAAGTGGTCCCTAAAACATAAATTGGGACCACAATTAGCGACCAAAATTATTTTGTTTAGCGACCGTCAATTGCCATCGCTAGTTTGCAGCCGATGCAAACTGTGATTGCTAATACCATTTGTGACCAGCTTGGTAGAGACAAAGACCATGCGGTTTCTAATTCGATCGCTAACTCATTAATTATAGACTGAAATTCATCAATTAACGACCGAATTTTTGGGTCGTTAAACACCTATTTTCTTGTAGTGATCAAATATATATTTTTTGGAACTGAGTAGCTTCACTCCACCCCTAATAGTTAATAATTTATTTTTCTTGTTGGATATCATAAGTTGAATCATTTTCAACAATCATTTTAAATATTCAAGTTTTTACCGAGTATTGTGGGTTCCCTATTACTGACGGCAAAGACCGTCGGTAAGTCTTTGAGGGATTTACCAATGGTTTTTTCTATCGGTAATTGGACAACCCATCTAATAAGTTACCGATGGCTTTTTCCATCGGTAATTACCGAAGGATTGTCCAAATCCATCAAAAATGCTTACCGACGCACTTATAACCGATGGATCTGTGTCCGTTGGAAATCCGTTGGTAACTTGTCATTACCAACGGCTTTTTGGCTTTTCCGACGGCTTTTGGCCATCCATAGTCCGTGTTTTTTTTTAGTGGTCATATGAGGTTGTCTTTCTCAAATTTTATTTTATTTTTCCTCGTTTTTCCTCTCTGAGCAATTTTTGAATAGTTTAAATCGATCTCTCTATTCTAGTTCATGATACAAACTGATACAAGTTAGTAATTTATTTTTTCTTGTTGGATATTATATGTTGAATTATGTTTAGTAAGAATTAAAAGGAAAAGAAAATAAAAAAAAAGGTAAAAAAACAATCTATTTATTAATTTAGTCCACTACAAATTAATAATTAATAAATTATAGTAGTGCAGATGATTCTAGGAATACACAAAGAAGGGTGGGTGAATCAACCGAATCTGCAAGCTTCACAGTTCACACAGAAACAAAGTAATCCCAGCTGGATTTCAGGGTAAAATTGTACCAATCTCAACTTAGACCCTTGAAATTAATCATGAGCTACTATAAAAAATGTCATACATGCATATTGGAATTCTGAAGATAGATGGCTTAGCTGTAATTCCTGGTCAACAAAATCTATAATCCTCATCCCCATTAGAATAATCACCTAAGAATATGACATCTAGAACACAGAATCTAACATAGGGATGCAATGTATAATTTAATGGACATACCAACCAATAAAATGTATGTATCTCACATGGTATTTCTAAGTTAGTGTGCCCCCTAATGTTTGTGATTATTATAAAGTTCAAAAGAATCCAAGAAATTTGTTACAAACATCCGTCGGATTTGCATTGGTTATATTGGTCGGTGTGGGGACCAAATCGCAGAATTATTCTGTGCGCTTTGGTATCTCTCTTCTCAGTTCCAGTCAGGAATCCACGTACTGGCCATGCACTTTCATCAAAATCTCGGACTTGTTTTAAGTGTTTCAATAATTACAAAATCGTTCTTCTTTTCACTAAGCGTTTAACTCTGACACAGCATGTCCATATCAAGTTAGATTGTTATATTAGAAGGCAGATGGGGTGAATTTTTCCTGAACAAATTGCGACAGTGCAACTTTGTGTGTGTGCGCCTTAGATCTTTGATATTCCAGAGATATTCGTGAAACTACATTCGCCTTGCATTTATAAGTATAATTAATATATAAAATTATGAAAACAGAAAGGGGTTTTACATGAAAACAGTAACTTAAATAAATATTAAATTAGAACATTTGAGATTAAATTAGTCCTTCAATAACATTATTTTTTCTATCAAAATATTGAATGTAAAAAATGATAGCATTAGTTATAACTAGATAACCAACTTCATGTGAATAATAATAATAATAATAATAATAATAATAATAATAATAATAATAAAAGTTATGATAGTGACAATGATGATGATAATAATAATAATAATAATATAAATGGTCTTGCTAACGAGTGTACTAAGGGCATTGGTTAAGGACCCCACAAAAGGAAAGTTTGTATCGGAAAACTGAGTTGCACTTTTCAATATGTTAAATACATAATTTTCCATACAAATTTTTCTTTCTTGATTCCTTAAACAATGCCCTAAGGGCATTAGCATTTTCCTAATATAGAAAATAACATTTGAAACTAATAAAACAATCTATGTTTTTTGGATACGAGAAAATTAAGAGAAAACACATCCCTTATAAGGATAAAGAAGACTACCAACCTCAAAGAGGATTTAGAATTTATAGTAGAATTTATATATTATCTACTAATATGATAAATTTGAGAATCAAACTAAAGTCATAGTTTGTGAACGGATGACCTGACCAACTGTGTCAATCTCTGTCAATTACTAAAACAGTCTATGTGAACTGAAACATATATGGAGAAATGAAAAATAGAAACTACTTAAATTTACAAAAATTCAGGATGTTACGAAACATGTTTTATAATTTTATAGTCGGTTACTTTATCTCTAATCATCAGTCTCTGAACAACATTGTAAACATTTTCAAATTTTAATTTGTTAAAGATTGTAAGCTTATTCACAAAAAATAAAAGATAGTCTTCATTATTTGTGAATATATATATATATATATATATATATATATATATTATAAGCAAAATTCGTATTAAATTGAGTATAAGGAATATCCTAACCCGTCTACAATATGACAATGATGAAAGTAAATAAAAAAGGGAGAACTAAAGATAAAATGTCAACCTACAACAAAAACTACTAAAAGGTTGACAGCTAGCTAGTGTTCTTCCCCAAAGTGATAACCAATTTACACCCATTTACCCAACATTATACCATCGTGGCACAAAAAATATGACTCCAAAAGTCATCCCAATCTTTGTATGAAAAGAAGTAGCCACCCGACAGATTCAGCATAAGTGGGTTTTCTATCAAGGCAATAATATATTAATTCTAATCTGCCACTGTAGTAAGAGCCTGCAAAATCTGTAAACCAGCAACTAAAAAACCATTGCAGCTGAACAACAGAGTAAAAATCAATGCAGTAAGAATAATTGCAGATCATCCTCATCCTTCCACCATGTATCATGAATGCCAATAGTAACAAACTGCATATTATCTCTTTACTTTTAAACATTAAAGAGAATTAATACACCAATATTAGAAAGAGTTAAAACGCCCAAATGATGAAAACCGTTTCCAAGACCGACATTTTACCATATCAAGCATCCTAACCATATCAAAAACGCCCAATTGTGAACATATAATATGTGAAAATGCTAAATGAAGGCTTACACAAAATGTGTGACGAGGAAAGAATGAAAGTAAATTAGTTGTAGAAGTAGATGCTCTGGTTTCAGCTTGTGCAAATAAGATTTTCACATAACCTTTTTTTATTTATTCCCCCACTCCAACCCCAACATTGTACTTATTAACAAAGAGACATTGATGAAATCACCTCTAATTAAAGTATATGTCTAAAAAAAATACTTGTATAAAGTTTAATGTGAAATATTTAGCAAATCTTAGTAAATTAGAAAAAAAAAAAAATTTATGAGAAAAAATGTAACTTTTAATTTTGGATATGTTAAAAGTTTTAAGCTTATTTTTTTGTTTCCTATAGTATCCTCCATGTGCAACTACGGAGATTAATATCTCGAGGTATTGGATGACATTGAAGGGTTGACCTCTCCCAATCAGGTTTTCTCTAAATGCAAGAGCTAGAGATCGAACCCTTGACCACTTACTTAAGGGACTCAAACTCGTTACCACTTGGATCAACCACATGATGATAGTTTTAAGCTTGTTTTAAAAAAACTGTTGGGTTACTTTCCAATCATTAACTATTTTCATTTCGTCATTGTAGAATTAATTATCAAATAAATATTATTAATATAAATAAATAATTTCATATTTTTATTGAATTTAAAATAAACAAATAATTTATTCACACAAGCCAACTAACAAATTATTTTAAAATCATTTTTCAACAAAAACATATAAACATAAAATTCATTATATTATTAATAATTATATAATAAATTATTTAAATAATTAGTTTTCATATATAGCCCCGACCAAGAAAAAAGTGGTATATATATATATATATGACCTTCCTTTACCTTTACGAATATTCAGTGGTAAACTTATATAGGCTATCGAGTCCATTATTCATGTATTGTCTTATGTATTGATTGGATAAGTTCTATCCCAGCAACCTTCATTAATTTGTTTATTTGTCTTCCAATGGTTCAGAGAAGGGTTTTAAATTTAGGACCGCAACTGTAATTGAGACTATAACATTGTGATTTTTATAGTTTTCGAAACAGCATCGGGATTGTAATTATGATTGCATAGGCTGCATTTTCCCACAATAATCTATAATATTGAAAAATGCAACACGGCCACAACTGCGACTATGCGCAGTTTAGAACTTCAAAGCCTTAATTCTTGATATGTACCATTAAATTGTTGCAAAGTCGAGCATCGTAATCCTTTCAACAGACTAGCAAGTATTCCTCAGCGATCATTTTCTAATACCAGGTGGAGTAGTGACCGGTGATTGATCTCTCTAGGATAAAAAATTCTCTAAACTGAAGATTCATTGATCTGTCTTTTATTTTAAGAGATAGAGTATAGCTGTATCAATATGTCAGCCTTCCCCTATTTTGCTCCTTGAGAAAGTGAAACATATTGGATAAAGATCGACAACATGTCAAACGGAGTTAGATATGTTTCCAACAAGCCTCCAGTTTGAATATTCTGTTTCACTTTTGTTTGTTAACTTCCCGACCCACCTGGCTTGTCCCTCTTTCTATAATCTCTTTAGGGATGAAAAGTAATATTTCCATGTGATCTTTACAGTATTCATTAGACGGAATTCCACTAATGGAAACAGCAAAATATTGTTAATTGACATCACAAATATTGAAATAGTAATAGTTAGGCTTAATTACACTTTTTTGGTTTCGGTGGCTTCACATTGGGTGATTTTGGTTCTCACAAATATGATGTTGCTGTCAAAATATCATCAAATACTTAACGGGAATTGTTGACACGGCAAACCCTTTATAAACATGACATTAGTGTTGGATTAGTTTTATTTAATTAGAAAAAAAAAGTTAAAACTAAAACTAAATTAAAACTAAAAAACGTTAAAAGGGAACACATGTGTAGAGACTAAAATCACTCGTTTGTGAAACTACAGGGACTTGATTAGAGCAATTGATGAAATTATTGGGAGTAGTTGATTTGTTCGATTTTGAAATTAGAGAGACTTGATTTGAGTAATTAAAACTACAAGACCAAAATTACTCATTTGTGAAACTATAGGGATCAAAACTACAATTAAGTTATTTTATATCTCGTTCCAGGGTTTTAAATCTAGGTCCGCAACCGTAATTGAGGCCACGACATTATGGTTTTGATAGTCTCTAAAAAATCAAATCGTGATAGTAATTGTGGTCGCATCGACCACAACCACTATCACGACCGCAGTTTATAATCTTTTCCGATTCCAACAATTTAAATTCTCTAACCTTAGAAGCAGACAGGACTGCACGAGCTATTGATGTTAGTCCCATGTCATTTTTGATAAATTAGAGTAAAGGTTTATTAATTTAATCATCAATCATATTGAGATGCAAACCAAAGAACTAAATGTGCAATACATATGGAAGATACATTATACAGCTTGCTTTCATCAATACATATAAAGTTTTAATAGTATGTTTATGCTAAAACCAGGATAAGAACGTTCAGTATATTTAATTTCTAAGGTAGATACAGAATATAGATATGTGGACTTCTATAATCACATAGTAGATCTCTAGTATTTGAAAAACTTATGAAAGATTACCAAAATGAAAGGAAGAAAAGATAAGTAAATAAAAGAGGAGCAGACAAAGGTAATTTAGAAGAAACTTGTAATTGGAAGCTTCCATTGGTGCTAGGCTGCTAGCTGCTGATCTGTTTATGCTTGTGTTTGTTTTGAAACCTGTAACCAAAATTCAGTAGTCTTAATCACAAAAATTTGATTTAGTTTTTAGAGAGGTCAGAAAGAGAGAGAGGATGGAGAAAAACAGCCTCCCTAATTTGCAAGGGAAAAAATGAAGGAGGGGAGTTGAAAGAGAAAGAAAAATAGCAATACAAGCAATCAATTTGCAGAAATGTTAGTGCTTAATTACCAGAAAGTAGCTTTCACCATGTTGCAAGCTCTGCATCAAGAAACCAAACTCATTGGTGGGAACTGACACTCCAGAGGAATGAATTAACATTACACCTTCACCAAACAAAGTTTTGATGTCCATTGGGCCCCTTGGAACTTCTGTTGCAACCCCATTGATAAAAACTGTGATGAATCCTGGAACATCTGTCCCCACACATCCTACCCGGAAATTAATAAAAACAAAAATTAGAACATCAACCATAACATGGTCTTACAAAATCAGAAAGATATGTATGTGGGTTTGGGTACCCTTCTATCCGTTTAATAAACTTTTTGTTTATAAAAAAAATGGTGTGTATGTATAATTGTATATGTTTCTTTTCAATAGAGAAAATGTAAATCATATATAATCCAAAGCAAAGCAAGGTGATTCCCCTTCAGAAAATGCTTTGGCTATCAATTCCTGAATTTTGCAAGCCAATTAAAGAAATAAGCACAAAATAAGCCATAATACGCTGTACTTTAAAAAAAATTGAAGATGATTTTTATTAGTGACAAGTGAATTTTATAATAATGAACATGATGGAATTTATGGGTTCCTTTCGAAGATTAATCTACAAGAAGGGATTAAACATATTTAGCAAAATGAGAACAAGGGGGAAAAATTCTAGGGTTTGGAAATGTTTTGTAAAAGTTTGGAAGAAACCCAGAAAAAAAGTGAAGCAACCAAAAGGAAGGAACAGAAACTGCAACTGGAAAGTAACCTCATGCTTTTCCGGAAAGCCTGACTTTCATGTAATTCAATCGCTGGAACTGTCAAGTCAAGTGAAGTGAAGAAAAAGATTGTCACTTTATTCTATAGCCGGATAGCCCTCTAAACCTAATCATCCGAAAAAAGTTGAACTTTTACACATAAAAAGCATTAAACTAATAACAGTTGAATAAAGATTTTAGATTCTAGTACTCATTTTGAGCCTCAAGCTGGGCTTAAAATGTGGTTTGTCTGGATGCAAAGCTGAACACCACCATAGATGAGAAATTTATGTAAAAAAAATTCTGAGTGGAGAATTGATGCAATAATGAAATAAAAGAAGAAAAAAACTACTTCTCTTCAGGCTAAAACATTTAAAAAATTGAAGAACCAGAAGCAAGCTGAACATTACATCAGATGAGAAATTTATGTAAAAAAATTCTGAGTGGGGAATTGATGTAATAATGAAATAAGAGAAAAAAAAACTATTTTTCTTCAGGCTAAAACAATTTAAAAAAATCTGAAGAATGAAACACGACCATGCAATTAATTTACCAGATTGGTAGTTCAAATTTGTAGCATCAGAAGGGTAAAAAACTGATGATGCAGCTGAACTGTGATCAATTTCAGGGAAACCCATTTGAGTCGAGGCTGAGAAGAAGCCACCAAACCCTTCATGGCCACCAACAACACTACCACATGATGAAGAGGAACCAGTGAGATAAGAAGGAGATGAATCAGTACTGAAAGAAGAGCAAGCGCCAAATCCCATAGCTGCAGTAGCAGTAACAGAAGAAGTGACTTGATGATGATGATGATGATATGGATTTGCACCACCGCCAACTTGAGCCTGCTGCAGCTGGTTCCTTTGTTCAAGGCTGGCTTGCATCTGGCGTTGGCGGCGGCGAGACCGGGAACGGCGGTTCTGGAACCAGTAGAAGACGTTGGCATCACCAACAGCACCAAACTTCTCAAGAAGCTTTCTTATTCTGACGGTTTCATCTTTTGGGGGGTTCACCATGCCACTGTTGAAGATGGACTCAAGTATGAGGATTTGTTCTGGTTTTGGAGTCCATCTTGACCTCACAGGTTCAGTTCTCTCGGAACTACCATGGCTTGGACTATTGGCGTCCTGGCTCTGATCTTCCATTCCAATGTAGAAGAAATAAGAAAATGTTTCTGAAGCTGATGAAACCTAGGTAGTAAAATAATAAAGTACATGGGATACAGTAACACTGCTGTAGGAGGGTTTATATATAAAGAGGTGGAGAATGTTGAAGAGTGAAATTACATAACAGCCCATCCTCTGGCCTTTATTTAGATTTTAGCCTTAAGCAGCAAAGGAAAGTAAAAAAGTCCATAGGACTCTAGATTACTCCCATTCAGAGTTTGAAATTAATTAATGGTTTAATTATATATATTTATAATTGTTTTAAATGTTTGTCAAAAAAAAAAATTTGTTTTAAATGTTCGAGAAATAGTTTTTGACTGAAAAAACATTTTTTTTTAAATTAAATTAGTTAATCTAAACATGCATTTAATTAGATATATCTTTACTATTACTTGTTTCTCTTCACATGAGCTATCAAGTATCAAGTAATCCTCATTTCAACCCATCAAAAACAAAATCCTCATTTCACGGTATAAAATGTTTTTTCATAAAAAAAATTAATCAATACATATATTCAAGAGATTTGTTGTAGTGGTTAAGGAATTATATTTCATGAATGCCTATTTTTTTTGGGTGAACCCGAGTATCATCTGGTCAGGAGCCAGAGACTAATCTCTCGAGGTACCCTGCCGGGAGTCAGAGACTAATCTCTCTAGGTACTGAGATCCATTTAAGGGGTTGACCTCTGGCCGGGAGCCAGAGACTAATCCCTCGAGGTACCCGGCCAGGAGCTAGAGACTAATCCCTCGAGGTACTGAGATCCATTTAAAGGGATGACCTCTCCCAACAGATGCTTTTCCATATGCATGAGTCAGGAATCGAACTCATGACCACATACTTAATTGAGGGGCCTAATTGTCTACCAACTGTGCCACACCAGGTTGGTCATGCATGCCTATTTGAATCTTATATCATTATTTAGGGAAATATTTTTTTTTCTTCTAAATCTATCAGGCTAGCTTTAGAATTGTGTGGAGAAATATGAGAATCCTCTTATCATATAAAATAAAGGTTTAAATAAGCTTTTAGTCCCTGGAAAGTTCACTAATTTTGGTTTTAGTCCTTGTAAAAAAAATCTTAGGATTTGATCGCTGTATTTTCGAAAATTGTGTAAATAGTTCCTATTGTTATCCCTGAGTACTAGAAATCATACTAGATTAATAATTTTGTCAATTTTAACCCTATGGCCCTAATGTATGATTTTATTTCTACTTTCTAGCCAACTTTTGGAGCAAGTTGGACAAGAACGAGAAATTACCCCGGTACCCCCTGAGTGCTAGATATCATACAAAATGAAGGAATTTAGCAATTTTAACTTTATGTCCCTAATATATGATTTTATTTCTATTTTATGGCTAAATTTTACAACAAGTCAAACAGTAAAATAAAAATACCTCGATACCCATAAGTACTAGATAACAGAAAAAGATAACGGTATGGACTATTTGCAAAATTTGTGAGATTATAGGGACGAAAACCTAAGAAAAAATTTCACAAGGACCAAAACCAAATTTGATGAATTTTGTAGGGACCAAAAACTTATTTAAACCTAAAATAAAATATACATATATGAGTAATATTATCATGACAAGTTAGCAACCTTCCTTTAATGTATTCTTATACTATTACGTTTTTTGGGTGACATATACCATTGCTATTTTTCAAAAAGGTAACGCAGAATTCCACAAAATCCGTATTCACAGCGAAATTGCGCTACGTCTTTATTAAAGACAGTCTTCATATTTAGTCATGGAGAAACTGCTTTTAATTAATAAGGTGGAAGCCTTCTTTTAATGATTTTTCAATTTAAGATAATGTTTATTGATTAAGATCAAAAGATTATTTTACAATTACTCAAGTTAAATTTTTTTTTTTTTGAGCTCACAATTACTCAAGTTCAGTTGCTGCATAAATGGAATTTAGTGTATCTGTTGACGGTTTTCAAAATTGGTTTCACATTTTCAACTAATTAATGTTATCATTCAATAACTCCTAATAATATGCCATTCTAACTTATACCGTTACAAATGTGGTCAAATATATTGCTTAGATGAGTCTCACAAATCAAGGCATTTTGTAGATATTTTGAACAGTTACATTGACTTCAATAACTATAGTAGTAAAAGTGGGATGGGTTTACCCAAGAGCGCTTGGATGAGAAGATACAGATCTCTTTCAGCTTAATCAGAGGTTTTGTGTTCGAATCATGGCTCTGGGAATGCAACAGTATTAAAACTCTTGAGGGAGAGCTTTGTCGCCCTTGTGGTCCTACCCGGCTCGAGGGATTAGTCTCCACAGTTGCGCGCTGAGGATACCTGGGAAACCAAAAAAAGTGGGATTTTTTTTTTACCCAAAAAAAAAAAGTAGGATGAGGTTTAGGCGACTCTTTTTTTCTTTAGGGTATCCGCATGCAATTGTGGAGACTAATACTTCGAGGTATTGAACATCGACATTTACGGAGTAACTTCTCCCACGCATAAGTCAGGGATCAAACCCCTGACCACTTGCTGAAGAGGTCCAAGCCAATAATCACTCGGACAAGCCAAATGTTAGTTGTAGTCTTATTCTTGAACGACATATATAACTTCAATTCTTATGAATTAAATAAAATGAGAACAAATAAATTAAATAAAAATAAAACAAATATTTAAGTGAGTCCGCGGGTTTTTAAATGTAGACAAGATATATATTATGGAAAAAAAAATATAGACAACAAATTTGATATTCAAACTCACCGTGGTATAAAAAGAGGTGCGTTAATTAGTATTAATGACTATTGGTCCAAGTAGTAAGATGTTTGATTACATTTAAGTAACTCAGATATCCGAGTCTTGTAAATGAAAAAAAATGTGTTAGGAGAGTTTTGCCATTTTAAACGGACATTTCCGTCTCGACTCAGATGAGTTGGTGTCCAACAATGTGATTTCCAGATTCCGATGATATCAGGAAAAAAACAAAAAAGAGAAGTGGGTTAATCGATTATAGAGACATATGTGTATAATTAAAAATAAAGTTTCAATATTTCTTTTTTAAGTCTTTAAGATATTTTAGTAACTTAGAATTACCAAGTTTTTAAAAAAAGAGAATAATAACACGTAATTTGTAGTGATGAGAGAGATTTGAGCTCATATCATTAAATTAATAAAGGAAATATTAAAAAAATAAATTATTTATTTTATAAAAAAAAAATTCTGGATACATTAAAAATTATAGTATTGAGGTAAATAATTTTGTAAGTTAATTTTATAAATAATTTTTTTTTAAATATATAACTTAATAACAATTTGCTTATGTCGTCATTTTATATTATTTTAAGTGCTTTTTAACTTCTTCTTTTTATAGTCAAGGTGTTCAATTTTTTAGAAGAATTTATAAGCTTTTTTTTTTAATTAATTTGAAAGATTCATTTACGTATTATCATTTTTATTTTTATTTAATAAAAAATTAGTTACATGAAGTTAAATGTATATTTTTTAATTATAACGGATTGCTCATCTATCTAAAATGCAGCATACATTTTATTATAATTATGTATTTTAATATACCAGTATATTTTAAAATACACGAATATATTTTGGTATAGACCCTCAGTAATCGATATATGGAAGTCACACTAAATCCCGACTAATTTGAGTCGAGCCGGGTGGACCCATATAAAGAGGGCAAACTCTTCTAACGCCTATTTTTTTTGCCATTCACAATACCTCGAACTCAAGACCTTACTTAAGAGGAGTTAAGCTTCGGCCACTTGGAGTCTTGTACCAACAGGCATTAGCGCGTGCGAATTAGTCAAATCTAGTTAAAAAAATTCAAGGGGGTATTCGAACCATCACCTACAAAATTTGAGTAAAGAACATACAACAAAAGATGAAAAGAAAATCATAATCAAAACCGCACCTTAATACAATCTACCAGCCCTAAAAAGTCTATATATACAACTCTAAAAACAATTCCATTTTGCAACAACCAAATAGACCCCATATGTCCATATAGACGCATGTCAAATAATTATTTTATTATATTTGACATGCAGTTATATGGGCACATGGGATCTATTTGATTGTTGCATAATAGAGTTGTTTTTAGAGTTGTACATGTAGATTTTATGGGGGCTATAGAGGAAAAATGCAGTTATTTAGATCCTCTCCTTCAATCCAGCCCCTGCAGCAACCGGAAGAAGAGAGAGAAAGAGACGAGGAAACATGGAAAAGAGAGAAAGTGTATTTAAAAGAGAGATGAGAGAGGATCCAAATACGCTCGTTTACTTCATTAACAGAAGAATATTTAGGAAGCTACTTTTTTTTTATAAAGTTCAGAACCCATATCCCCACTGCTTAGGCCATTTGGGCTCGCTATAAGACTAATTTTTTGTTCAACTGATTGAGCATGGTTTTACCCCTTAATTCTCCTAATGGGGTGACTCAAAATGGATTCCAAATTAGGTTACCTAGGTTCTCCTCGGCACAAGTTGCTTACTTTTTTATCCAAAAAGATTGAAGTAGGACCCGGGTTATGTTAAAATAAAATAAAATAATATTTAGGATTTGAGAGGCTAGTTAATGAATGAGAGAAGATCGAACTTGGGGGAAGAATTGCTCAGACCATGTATAACTTATCATCTACTGAGAAAAACTTACTGGGTCTATGACTGTTTGTTGGCCAAGGATCCAAGAAACTATTCATTGTAATTGGTAACTCTCCTCCCTCTCTTTCTTCTTTTCTCTCTTTCTCTTTTTCTCCACCCCCACCTTTTTTTTGTCTTTTGGGTAAAAATGGAATGCATCATTTTTCCCACCCCTTGTGTGTTTGATTCGCTTTTCTCAATATAAGCCCTTATTTTCTATCAACCACTTGCCCTTGATATATATAAATTAAATTCACTGATATCAAAGGTTGAAGTAGTAATGGTCAAAATGGTAAAAGAGCAGTACTACACATGAATGACAAGGTTGTGTTGTGTGAACCAAAAATGGACAAAATAAAAGGGGGAACTAGTTAGGGTTTTGGCAAGCAAGTGCATGTGATGATATGCATGGAAAGCTGGGTCGCAGTAAAGGAGGAAGCAAAAATTATCTAAGAAACTAATAGAAAAAGGGGAACATTCCAAAGGGTTGGTCAAGAAACCGTGCAATAATTTATTAGTGGTGACGCTAAGCAAACACAGGCTTACAGTGATTCTGCCTCTGCAACCCAAAGCCCCGTTTTATAATTAACGAGAGGAGAGTAAGGGGTGGTAGAGGTTGGCTTAAAACTCGAACACTTTTCTGCCATCTTTTCCCTGTATTTGTCCGTGCATTCTGCAATGTGAAATTGTTATTTTAATTTGTTTGTGTGGTGTTGGCACAAAAACAGTACTATTGCTTCTGCTTCTTACACACGGGTCTCTTCCTATTATCTACATTTGTGGCTTCAGCGGCACACTTTTGTTGTATCACTGTGCAGGCAAGCAATGCCTTGACGGTGACCAATTTTATCCAAGAAACCGTTAACTTTCTTATGTACGCAAGCTCAAAAATCTGAAACTTCATTTTGAGTTACCATGTCATTAGTACAAAATATCCACTATCATAAATAGTGACTAATATGAGACTTGAATGAAATGACATTTAAGAGCTGTCCCATTTCAATCATGTTTTCTTTATGCACAAAAAGCAAGAGTTGAACTTCTGATCACTTAAGGATCCCGAGCCTGCTAGCATTTGAACCAACCATAAGTTATATCTGAAACTTCATTTAAATACTGAGAATAAAGTAACTAAGCTCAGAACATATAATATATTTTTTCTCTTTTGAACCGTTGTTCTTGTCTTTTAGAATGTGTAAAGAAACATTATTAGAAATATTGTGAATGGAGTGAAGTACCCATTGTACTCTCATTAATTTATTTGTTTTATAAAAAAAAAATTACCTAAGAATGAGTTAAACAAATAAGTTGAGTAATTTCTACAAAATGTTAGCTTCAAGCTTTTGGTATCTGCATTTCATCATTTGAACAAATAGCAAAGATTAATAACTGAAGTGACAGGAAATTTTATGGGAAGAGAGGCGAGGTGTAGGTAATTTTATAGGAAGACAGGAAATTTTAGAATTTAAAAACTGTGTGAATTCCCTAGAATTGGAGGATCCCCCACTACAGGGTAGGAAATTTACATGGTATAGGGCTGATGGTTCAGCTATGAGCAGATTGGATAGGTTTCTGTTGTTTGAATAATGGATCCAGTCTTGGAGTGTGATGGCCCAATGGGCATTAATGCGACCCAATAATCCTTAAATATGGGACCCAAAATTGGGGTCCAAAGCCATTTCGCTTTAATAACTGTTGGCTAGAACACCATGGGTTTAAAAAATTAGTTGAAGAGGTTTGGGGGGATTTACATGTGGAGGGGTGGCATGCTCATGTTCTATAAGAGAAATTAAAATTGCTTAAAGTGAAACTTAAGAGCTGGAATTGGGAGGTGTTTGGAAATGTGGACTATAGGATTAAGTATATAGAAGAATGCATAAAAAATATAGATAACAAGGTAGAGAATGAGGGAATTAATGAGGATGAAGTGAATGAGAGAAGACTAAAATTTGTTGAACTTTGGAGTGCACTAAATGCAAAAGAAAGCCTTTTAAGGCAGAAATCTAGAATCCAATGGATTAGGGAAGGGGATTCAAACTCATCCTTTTTCCATGCATGTTTAGCGGTTCGAAGAAGAAGGAATCAGTTGGTAGCTTTAATGGTGGATGACTTTTGGGTGGAGGAAGTAAATCAAATAAAAGATGTGGTTACTAAGTATTTTTCTAGTATTTACAAAGATGAAAGGGGGGAGAGACCTAAATTAGATGGAGTTCAGTTTCAGTGTTTATCACAGGAGGAGAATAGAAATCTTGTGAATTGTTTCTCATTAGAAGAGGTGGAAGAAATAGTTTTTAGTTTTGATGGCAACAAGAGTCCTGGGCCAGATGGGTATAATTTTAAGTTTATCCAAACGTTTTGGAATCTAATAAAGGGTGAGATGTGGGGTATGGTGAATGAGTTTTTTGAAAATAAGAAGTAATTACCATCAGGTTTTGTATCTTATTTTGTGACTTTAATTCCAAAAATAAAAAACCCACAAGGTCTGAATGAATATAGGCCAATTTCACTACTAAGTTGCCTGTACAAAATAATTTCTAAATTTTTGGCAAATAGGTTGAAGAAAGTGTTAGTTCGGGTGATCTCTTGTAATCAATGTGCTTTTTTAGAGAATAGAAATATTATGGATGGTATTGTTGTGACAAATGAAGTGGTGGATCATGCCAAAAAGATGAAAAAAAAAAGTGTTTTGTCCTTAAAGTGGATTTTGAAAAGGCATATGATTCGGTAAACTGGGGCTTTCTGGACTATATGATGAGAAGAATAGGTTTCTGTGAGAAGTGGCGTAGATGGATCAGAGTTTGTATTTTTTTCAAGAAGGTGTTCGGTTATGGTGAATGGAAGTCCAACAAAGGAAATATTAATACAAAAGGGTCTCAAGCAAGGTGATCCTTTGGCACCATTCCTGTATTTAATGGTGGCCGAAGGGCTTAGTGGTCTTATGAGGAATGCAATATCATATGGCACTACAAAAAATAAGGGGTTTACCGATGGCCAAAACCCGTCGGAAAGGCAAAGAAGCTGTCGGAAAACACCATTTCCGACGGACCGTCAACCGTCGGAATCCAGCGCGTCGGAAAGCATTTCCGACGGAACGGAGGTCCGTCGGTAATGTTACCGACGGATTATACCGTCGGAAACTTACAACGGATTTTCCGACGGACTTATCCGTCGGAAACTCTTCCGACGGAAAAAGTCCGTGGGAAATTGCCTTGGTTTCCGACGGAGTTTTCCGTCGGAAGCGTTTCCGACCGAATTATCCGTCGGAAATGTTTTCTGAATTATTTTTTATTTTTAAGAGTTTAATTGGTATGCACTGTCAGTGTAAAGTTTTTTACACTGTCAACCAATCACAAATCATGGTATGAATGACTTTTAAGGTGATTTGGATAACAATAAAAAAATTTCAATGACGTGGCAATTTATTATTGGTTGACAGTGTAAAAAACCTTTACACTGACAGTGTATATCAATTAAACTCTATTTTTAATACTATTTTGTTTTTAAATATTGATTAATTTGTTAATGTTATTTTATTTATAATTATTAAATAAATTTTTTATTTTAAATATTATTTTTTATTTAATTTTTATTTTAAATAGTGATTATTATTTTATTTTTATTTTAAACGTTAAGTTTAATTTAATTTAATTATAATTAATTAAATATAATAATTTAAATTCAAAACTGAAATTACAAATTAAATTAAAAAATGCAGTTGCATTAAAATAAAAACAAATACATAAATATCCGTCAATGTATTAAACTCAGCTACATCTATATAACTATTCTAATGGTCATCATAATAATGGGTAACGTCGTCATCCTGTTGGGGGGATGTCGCCAGTGTCAGGTGACCATCATCCTGCGGCCCAGTAGGCGCATCGCCATCATGCGGCTGCGGCGGTGGATCGGTACGAGTAGTGGAGGGCTCGCCAGTATCGAGTACCCCCTGCATAGCGCTGTGCCTCTCAGGTGGAAGCAAATCGATCAGAGTCGTCATCACCTGCGACCATGACTCCATCCGCTGCTGCATGCGCTCTGAATTCCGCCTATGCTCCTCCAGCTCCTGCCTCATCTGCCGCATCTCCTCCGTGTCCTGTGGGCCGGAGGGTGGAGTCTCCCGAATGGTCAAGTTCGACGGCGACCCTCGACGGATGGTACGAGCTAAAGACGCGGTACCGTAGATCCGCCCTTTCTTCTTCCCGCCCGTGACATCCATCCAGACCTGGGTCTGTATCCGCTCAACCTCAGCAGGGTCTAGCTGAGAAGGATCCGAGGCACCAGAGCAGGAGGCAACCTCAGATGCAACCCGATTGAACCTGGCATTGTACTCCTCCTGTGATGAATACATTACAAAAATTATGTTATTAAACTATAACACTAACATATACTTTAAATGTGATAGCACTTTATATATATATATATAGCTCACCATGGTCTGCCTCGACCTCTCATCAACATACTGGCCGGTGTCCGAGCGAATATGCGTCTGCTGAAAGACGGAAGGGACATCGACGGGAGGGACATCAACGGTAGGGACATCGACGGTCCGGGCAAGCTCTCCTGCCTGCAATCAACACAGGAATAAAATCAATTAAATATTTTTTAAATTGTTAACGAAAATGTACAGTTTATATATTAAATTATTTATATATGCATACCATGTTAATGGCATGCTGCATGTGGCTAATCGAGCCACCGGTGTGCATGCTCCCACCCCTCTCTGAAGCCCGATTCCTCTTCGCCTGCAGACACTTCAGCTTGTAAGCTGGAGTGTCCCAGTAGGCACATAGCTGGGCCCAGATGTTGGGCCCGATGTAATCCCGACGTATCCGATCCTCCCTATACTCTCGGAGCATGTCCCTCAGTCGGTGCGGTGCGCGCTCGTTAAAGATAGCGCGTATCTCTGAGTCATGCTCCGGTAACCAACGCACAAGCTCCTGTGGACAAAGAAAAAAACATTAATAACATTGTACAAAAAATATATATAAAATACGTGAAATAATTAAGGGACAATTACAGGAAATAATAAACAACAACTTACCCCGAATCGTCGGAAGATACGATCCCTGTCGGCATCGGGGATCACCCCCCATGATGGCCAGAAGCGACGATAATGCTTCTTGATGGCCCAGGTAACGTGCTTGGATCCCACTTTCGATGGGATCCACCTGAAAAATTTATAAATTTTTTAATACAATAATATGGCAACCAACAAATATACACTTAATGAATAGTAACTAAAATAGTCAAAGTTAAAAAACACTAAATTAAATGAAACTTACGTGTGAGAAACTGGCCGGATCCATGGTCGATCCCCAGGTGCGGGAGTCCTGGCCCACTCAGGAGTCTCCTCTGCCGCGACTGACTGTTGTGCAATCGATGAGGATGGCATGGTGACATCGTGATCGTGAGCGGCCGCGGATGATGCGGATGGAATGCTAGTATCTGGCTGTGGCCGCCTCCCAGGAGTCGGCATAAATGTTAAGCCTGGTGACTGTGTGGCCGGTGCAGTAGATGATGGTTGTGGGACTGGGTGTGGGTGTGGTCTGGGTCCAGTAGGGGATGGTGTCGTATGGGTCGGTGAGGGTATAGAATGGGTGGGGGAGCTTGCTGTAGATGCCACTGGTGTGGATGAGGCGGGGAAGGGGGTAGGTACGGTGGGTGCGGAGGTGGCTGCAACAAAACGAGCAAGCACCTGGGGCCTGATGGTGTATCGTCCCCGTGCCTTAGCCTTCCCCTTCCCCTTATCACCGCTGGGGGGTGGGGGACGGGGCGGCTCTCCTCCTGATGCTGACATATCTATTTTTATAGCACAATTATAAATCCATATAAATTTAGTAAATCGATCGACATTTAAGTCACTAATTAGGCACATATTTAAAATACAACAAAATCTGTCAACTCTTACATTGAAGTGCATAAGAAAATATTTAAAAAACACTAAATTTAACTTAACAGAGACATTCCTATTCAGTGTCAGTATCATCATCTGATTGTAAGTCTGACTCTTCTTCTTCTTGCATTGAGTCATCACTTTGGACCTCTTCCTCTGGTGACTGATTGCCAATGACCACTTCTTCCCCTTCATTTGCAGATCCCAACATGCCAGTAATACGCTCGATCTCAATGACTTCATTGACATGTGACGGTTCATCCGCCTGGAAGGGCGTCTCATCCTCTCCATCATCGATTTCTATGCGACACCTAGGCTTGGTAGTGACAGCAACGCACCAACCTCGTTTGTCCGTTCTCATTGCTGGATAAGGGACATAGTATACTTGTTTTGCATTCTGAGCAATTATAAACGGATCAAACAGTTGATATCTTCTTTCCATGCGAATGTCCGCAGTTCCATACTTGGGATCCACCTTTGTTCCTACCCTTGATGGATCAAACCAGTTACAATAAAATAAGACTACTTTTTTAGGATAAGTAGTAGTATTGTATTGTAACTCGTATATGTGTTTTATGACCCCATAAAATGCACCAGTACCTTCACCCTGTACGACAACCCCGCTATTAACTGTCTTTTTGCCCACGTTCCATTCATCTGTGTGGAATTTGTACCCATTAACAAAGTATGTATGCCATGATCTAACACAGCTATAGGGCTCGTACGCTAAATCTCTCAAGTGTTGAATAGTCACGCTTAATGGTTGCTGATAAACCTACGAATATGTAAGTCATAGTAAATAATTACCTTATCAATTAGAACTTAAGCTTAATATATATTGACACTTACTTGTTGCTTGAACCATTCAGGAAATTCTGCATGTGTACGAGCAGAACCATCTTGTTCACTTAGTTGATTAATTTGCAGGAACACACTGACAAATAAAATGAGTACAATGTGTTTACAGAGAAATTGATATAATATGTATATGTTATGTCAAAATTAAGTCGTTGAAACTTACTCATGGTATGGTTTCACCTCGGTGCAATTTATCAACACATGAACATGGGCCGATGTATACTCCTCATCACTTAACCAGTAAGTAAGCTCCTTGCCAGCATGACGACCAGGAAGGTTAAATACGGGCAGCACATAAGGATACCCTGCACTATCAGCACTTACCTCGTTCCTAATATTTCTTGGGGCCAACATGAAGTTATTGAAATAGTGGGAACAAAAATGGGTTGTCTCACGGTGTAAGTAAGAAGCACAGATTGATCCTTCCACCCTAGCCTTGTTTTTAACTGATCGTTTAGAGTCACCCATGAATCTAAGTAATAAAAAAATGAATGACAAGTCATTATCCAATGCATGGACGATCTAACAGTTTAATGTGAAAATATAATAAAATTACCTTTCAAACGGATACATCCACCTATATTGTACTGGTCCACCAAGCTTCGCCTCATATGCAAGATGGACAGGGAGATGTTCCATTGAGTCAAAAAATCCGGGGGGAAATACCCTCTCCATCTTACATAGAATTATTGGAATGTTTTCTTCCATCTTATTCAGACCATCCACGCTTAAAGTTGCAAAGCATAGATCTTTGAAGAAATGACTGATTTCAGTAAGCGTGTTCGAAACAACCGAGGGCAATGAGCCGAAAGCAATAGGAAGCAAACACTCCATGAACACATGACAATCATGACTTTTCATCCCATGAAGCCTTCCCGTTCTTACATCAGCACATCGTGCCAAATTAGACGAATAGCCATCAGGCATCCTAAGGTCTTTTAACCACCGACAAATTGACTTTGCTTCATCGGCAGTTAGACTATAACAAGCTTTTGGTTTGACCATTTTTCCATTAGGCTGCGGCTTCAGCTCCAAATCCTTTCATCTACAGTACAGAGCTAAGTCCATCCTTGCCTTTTCATTGTCCTTCGTCTTGCCGGACACATTCATAACCATGTTAAAAATGTTAGCAAAGAAATTCTTCTCGATATGCATCACATCAAGATTATGCCTTAACAGATTATCCTTCCAATACGGTAGTTCCCAAAAAATACTTTGTTTTGTCCAGTTATGCCATTCTCCATACCCTGGTAATTTTGAGACACCTGCTTCAGTGACCTTAGGAAGATCCCTAACCCGACCCCAAATTTGTGCAGGAGTCAACAAAGGCGGTGGACCTTCCTCTTCTGTCTGATTCTTTTTGAATGCTCGGGTATTCCTCCGGAAGGGATGATCACGATCTAAGAACCGACGGTGAGAATCAAACCAGGAACTTTTGCCACCATATCTCAGGGTAAAAGCCTTTCCATGTTCCATGCAATACGGGCACGCCAATTTACCATGGGTCCCCCAACCAGATAACATGCCATATTCAGGAAAATCATTGATAGTCCACATCAGTGATGCCCTCATCATAAAGTTTCGCTTCTTTGAAACGTCATAAGTCACCACACCATCCCAACACTTTTTCAGATCATCGATAAGAGGCTGCAAATATACATCTATCCCAGCCTTCGGGTTAGATGGTCCCGGTATGAGACAAGTCAGAAACATATATGGTTTTGACATGCACATCTCGGGAGGAAGATTGTACGGCGTAACAATCACTGGCCAACATGAATATGGCGAGGCTGACGCTTGAATGTACGGTGTGAAACCATCCGAGCACAGCCCAAGTCGTACATTGTGAGGATCTGCTGCAAAATCAGGATGTACTCGATCGAAGTGCTTCCAGGCTTCACCGTCAGAAGGGTGGCGTATAACGCCTGTACTTCTTCTATTTTCATAATGCCACCTCATTTGTCCCGCAGTCTGCGATGATGCAAACAGTCTCTGCAACCTTGGAATTATAGGCAGATAGAACATTGCCTTCTCAGTAACTCGTTTGTTTTTACTACGGTCAGTACTTTGAACGCGGTACCTGGATGTCTGACAAAATTTACATTGATCGAGCGTGCTGTCATTTGTTCCCGAAGCACTATCATAATACAACATGCACCCGTTCGGACAACAATCAATCCTCTTAGTCCCCAACCTAAGTTTCGACACCAACCGCTTCGCATCATAATAACTTTTTGGCAACAACTCTTTGAAGGGGGTCACATCTTGAAGCATTTTACAAAAAAACTCCAAACACTGCTCGGGGACATTCCAATTGGACTTGCAAGCTAGAAGCCTAACACAAATTGATAATTTTGAATCTGACGCCCCTTCAAACAATGGCTTATTTGTCTCTAACAATAAGTTGTAGAATCTCTGTGCCGATTCATTAGGAGGCTCTTCCATGTCATCAGACTCATCCTCGAAATTCCCATGTTGCCCAAGACAATGATCCACCATCATATGCATTGACTGGAGTTGTTCGACATAGTCATCGTGTAAGCCACTGCCTGATGCACCCATGTCAAGATCGTCACCACTGACTTCATTCATATCAATATCCGCCAACTCCTCGCCATGATCAGTCCATATTCAATAATTAGGCTTGAACCCACGTCGGTATAGGTGTAACCTCACGTTGTCATCACTCAAAACCGTCATACAATTGCACTTTATGCACGGACATCTAATCCCCCCTCTTCGGCATAATCACTATGTTGCTTGGCTTTCGATATAAACTCCTTGACTCCATCTACAAATGATTGTTTCAGAAGTCGTCTCCCAGACTCGTTCCTATCATACACCCAACTACGGCTCGGGGGATAATATTCCATCCTTCTGCATTTCCAGATAAATTAACGTATTTTTAAACTTGATACTATAACCCCGAACCGCTCCCTTTCCTTAAAAGGTGTGGCCCTATCCCATTCGAGGAAAAACTTTTTCAACACTGTATTATACTAGTTACTCATCGCTTCTCATGCCTTATAGCTAACGAAATTTCGGCAGCATTTCCCATTGGTCTCCAAGTACACGACTTGACCGCGGTAAGATACCACAATCAAATATGGAGCCGGAGAACAAAAGGAAATGCTTCGACCCGAAATTTCATCAACTATTTAACATATGAGAATCAGTGAGTAATTAGTATATCAGTGGAGAAAAAGTTTCTTCCCAAACTGTCCCAATTGGACAATTCAAGATTCAATAAAATGAGCGATACCATGACCACGAGTACACATGCTCAATAATATTGAATCTTGAACGGGTGACTAAGGTTTTTCTCAATGTCGTATTAAATTATACTCAAAAATAAATTAAAACATTTTTAAGTAACAGAGATAATTTGCATAAAGTTTAACCATAATATTAAACAATTAAACACATAATTAAACAAAGCCTTATCCAAAAAAATTTCGCATTATTATTTGTCTAATGTTTTATTAAATCATTTATGTTTTAAATTAATTTTAATTAACAAAACATTTTATTGAATTTGTTAATTACTTATGTTTGTTTACTTGACTTTTAATTATTTATCAACTTTTAAAATCTATTATTAGTATATCAGTTAATTGTCTGAAATAATTGTTACTAACTAATTTCTTTTTAAATATTTTTTTTATTCTTCCCACTTATTACGTTACTTGACTATTTAAAATCCTATGATGTTAATTACTTAAATAATAATTAGTAATTCTTCCCATAAGATTGATTTATTCAAATATGACATTTTTAAATAATAACTAATTACTTTAGTTTAAATTAATGATTTAATTAATTAACTTCTTCACTAATATCAAGTATTACATAACCAAGAACTAATTACTCATTATTATGTAATTATTTTATTGATTAATTAAACCATAACTACGTACAAACGATCCCGATCACGCTTAACCGATCACCATGAGCTACTGGCAAATCTACTCATTACTGCCGAATCTGATTTAATTAATTAACTTCTTAAGTATTATTTAATCACTCCATTATTTACGTACAAATAATCCCGATCATGCTTATAATCGATCACCATCGCTACGTCGAATCAGCTAGCTTCATCACTACTGCTGCAAGTATATGTGGGAGGAAAACAATTTTACCGGTAAACTAATCCTAGCTATGTCTCATCCTATCAACGGTACTTGTCCTTATGATTTTATATTAGAGTAAATTCATTAATTAATCTACATTAATTAATGAATTTATACAATTAGCAAAAACAATAGCTTACTAAATTTAAAACTAATAAAGAAAATTTTGTTAATTACAACTACACAAATATATATATAAAAAAAATACACTCAAACAAATTAAACAGGTATATACAAATTAAACAGGTATATACAAAAAAAAAAATCAGATTCACAAAATTTCAGACATCACAACAACAGCCAACAAAACACAAAAAATAACCTTAATCAACATTAATTATAATTAATCAATAAAATCCAAATTTTTTTACAAATAAATAAGAACAAAATTAGGAGGATACATACACTGTGGTGGTGGTGAATCTAGTGGTGGTTAATGGTGGTGGTGGTTTTGCAAGGGAATGTGGGTCTGGTAGGAATGGAGGGGACAGGGAGAGGGGAAGAGAAGGAGAGGGGTGGTGGTGGTTCGGTGGAGAGGGGAGGAGAAAAGGAGAGGAGAAAGGGGTGGTGGTGGTTCGGTTCGGTGGTGGTTCGGTGGAGAGGGGAGGAGAAAAGGAGAGGAGGAAATGAGAGGAGAAAGGGGTGGATGCAGGGGCTGTTCACGTCACGAACGGAGGCGGCGACGGTGGCGGCGACGGTGGTGGGCAGAGAGGGTGGTGGGCAGAGAGCAGAGAGACTGAGAGGGAAAGCAGAGCAGAGGGAGAAGTGAGGGAGGGGGGAGAAGGGTCGTTACGCTGATGATAAATAGAAGTTACCGACGGGTTCCGACGGAAAAATCCGTCGAAAATTCAAAAATAAATGATTACCGACGGAACATTCCGTCGGAAACTCAAAATAAATGATTATCGACGGAATGTTCCGTCGGTACTGACATGAATATTTCCTACGGTTTAATCCGTCGGTAATTACAATTCAAAATTACCGACGGATACTTCCGTCGGTACAGTTTCCCGCCAAGAATTTGTCATTCCTGCAGTCATTTCCGACGGATTTACCGACGGCAACGGCCCTCGGTAATGTTACCGACGGAATTTCCGTCGGTAATGAGTGCAACTGTTGATATTCTTAATTACCGACGGCTATATCCGTCGGAAATTCACTATCTACCGACGGAAACGCTGTCCGTCGGTAATCGTCCGTCGCTAATATAATGTTTTCTGGTAGTGTGGGTTGTTTAAGGGTTGTGCCATTGGTAGTGAGAGGCTACAAGTGTCAATGCTCCAATATGTAGATGACACCTTACTGGTTGGGGAGGCTTCTTGGGAGAACCTATGGACAATGAAGTCGATTCTTAGATGCTTTGAAATGGTATCTGGGCTTAAAGCTAATTACAAAAGAACCATTATAATTGGAATAAATGTGGATGAAGGGATGAATAAGCAGGCTGCTATTTTCCTTCATTGTAAAAATGGAAATCTGCCCTTTAAATACCTAGGACTACCAATGGGTGATAATCCGAAAAGAGTTTCAACTTGGGATCCAATAATTTATTCCTTGGGGAAGAAGTTAGTTGTTTGGAAAGGAAAGCACTTATCTTTTGGTGGGAGAATAATTCCTATAAACTCAGTTTTGAATAGTATTCCAATTTTCTTCCTGTCGTTCTTTAGAATCCCAAAAAAAGTGCTGAAAATTCTTATTAAAATATAAAGAGAATTTTTTTTTTTGTAGGGGGGGGGGGGGGTAGTGAACGGAGGAAGATTGCATGGGTAAGGTGGGAGGTGGTGTGTAAACCTAGAGAAAAAAGGGGACTGGGGATAAAAAATCTAGATTGGGTTAATTTAGCACTACTAGCCAAATGGAGATGGAGAGTGCTGAAAGAGGATAAAGGGTTATGGAGACAGATTGTGGAAGCTAGATATGGGGTTAGAGCAGAAGGAGAAATAGATATAGTTGAAGGTCTAAAGAGAGGCTCGGAGTGGTGGAAAGGAATTTGTAGAATAGGGAAAATAAATACATATAAGGATTGGTTTCAATCAGGTCTAAAGAGGAAACTTGGGATAGGTAATAAAATTAGATTTTGAGAAGATGTTTGGTATGGGCCAACTAAACTTAAAGAGCTGTTTCCGAGACTGTTCTCTATCTCAGAGGACAAGAATAAGGTTATAGTAGAACTTGGGTCTTGGGAGGAGGATGTGTGGGTGTGGAATTTGAGGTGGAGGAGACCTCTTTTTGATTGGGAACAACAACATTGGGCTGAATTCTCAGATACAAATTTTGGTGTCGCTTTGCTGAGAGAGGGACGGGACAGCTGGAATTGGTGTTTAGAAGGATCTAGATCATACTCCTCCAAATCAGCCTATAAATGGCTACAACAAGTGTGTCAGTCACAGGAAGTTGGGGGGAAAGTGGAATCTGTGATCTTTAAAAAAATTTGGAAGATCAAAGTCCCCCCAAAAGTGTTAGCTTTCTCATGGAAACTGGTGAAAGACAGGCTTCCAACAAAATGGAACCTGTTCAAAAGACAAGTTTTAAGGAACTCATAGGATTTACAATGTGGTCTATGTGAGGTTGGAATAGAATCTTCTAATCACCTGTTTATTCATTATAATAGAGCCTACAAGGTATGAATGAAAATTATGGTTGATTAGGCTTTATTGTTGTGCTTCCAAATAATATAGGAAATCTGTATCTCCTTCATAAAGGCATATTTGATGGAAAAACTACTAGAAAGAGAGGCTTGGTACTTTGGCATGCGGTTGTGTGGTCAATTTGGTTAGTGAGAAATGAAATCCTGTTTAATAATGGCAAGTTTGACTTGGGAATGGTTTTGGAATTAATTAAATGTAGAACTTGGAACTGGTTAGTAGCTAATAAGGAGTGGAAGGTGCAATTTGTGGCATGGTACAATAATCTAATGGAATGCTTGAAATATAGAGTCTAAGTGGGGGTCAGGGTTTAGAGGTTTTTTAAGAGCTTAAAGTGCATGGTGAACAGGTTTTTGGTGGAATGGAATATGTTCAAAGGGATATCTTTTCTAGAGTGGTGTAACTAATAATGTTTTTAAGTGGTTATTATTGAAGAAGCAAGTGTTGATGAGGATCTTTCAAGACAAGGAGTGCTGCTGGAAAGAAAATAGGCATTGATGCAAAAAAGAGGGCCTTTATATGATTAACAATTTTTCTTCTATGTGGTGCTATGTTTCTTTTATGCAGGGATGATATGCATTAAATTTCAATACATGGAGATTGCTTCAAAGGAGTTTGTGTGAGAGTGAAACTTTTGAGAGGTTGAGTGGTGGTGAGGGAGTGACATATATGAGGGTAACAAATGTGAGAAAGTGTGACAAAAATTTACAGATTTCTCTGACATTTATATCTGAGGTTTGATGAGTTTGTGCAGGTTCTTTGGTGGCGATAGCTTTGTTTTTCAAAAGTGTTTGTGTGTGAGTGTAACATATGTGAGGCTGAGGGAAGGTGAGGAAGTGACTCAAGTGACTCAAATGAGGGATTTTGGCTCTCTAGTAGTGTGCAACTAAACTTATGTATTGGGAAAGGGTATGCAAGGTGAGAGAGTGAAACAATTTTGTGAGGGAAAAAGGGGTGATCATAACATGAGGTGGAGAATATCCATGTGTGTTCATATGGTCTCAGTGGCATTTCATGGTGATCTGTGGTGTTCTTGTGGGCTCGAAGGTAGAAGTGAAATGGAAATAGCAACTTGGCTTCTTGTGGGATATTTTGGACTGCACCTTTGGTCATGGTTCTAGTTATTTGGTATCACAGCTTTGGTTTTTGAAGCTATTTTCTTGGTCTGCATGATTCCAGTTGGTTTTCCCAGAGAAAGATTAGCAACATCTTGTTAGAACTAGTGTTCATGAGTTTGTAGATGTTTTATACTTTTGGTGTCTAAAAGGTCTTTCTGGTGGTTTTTTTTTGTTCTTGATGGTTTCAATGTAAGGCTAAACACTTGGCCCTCAATATTAACGAAGAGTGGATTTCTTTGGGTGATTCTTTTGATTTATTTGGCTGATACAATGGTGATGCAAAGATGAATGTGCTTCACTTTTCTTGTTGTAGGTTGTGACGCAATTGACAAGTCAGTGGAGGCCTTTTTTTTTGCTCTGCCTAGTTAAAGTGGGATGTTTGTCAAACTACAATCTTTTTCTATTATGGGGTCTGCGGTTTCGTTGAACTTCTACATGCTTTTTGTCCTCTTGGTGCTGGATTGCGGTGTGGCTTTGGGTTTATGGGGATGATGTTTGGTTTTAGCTGCTTTAACTTTGGTGGTTTGGGTTTTAGCGGAATATAGGTTTTGGGTCTTGTTTAGTATTTTTGTAAAGACAATACTATTCTTCTGTGGGTAGTATTTACTTTACATTAGTCGGTTCTTTTGTGGAAACAATGTATACAGGTAAGAGTACCCAAAGTACTCTATATATATATATGTTTGGATTATAAAAAAAACAAAAAAAAAAACTCATGTGACATAGTCTTATTTTTTGTTACCGAACTATATGATGCATATTAAGGATATGATCCTTCACTAAACTATTCATTCTTCTTATCTATATATTATGTTCTTGCCAAGGTTTTAAATAAAGGCCCGTGACCGCAATTGGGACCGCAACATTTAGTGTTGGAGGTCTCCGAAACCGAAATGTAACCGCAACTACGGCTGCATTTTTTCGCAATTGTCCGCGATTGCTGTAAATGCAACACAACTGCTACCGCGACCGCAATTTAAAATCTTGGTTCTTGCATTTTATTACATATAATATTAAAACATTAATTTAAAAAATATTATTTAATTAATAATATGTGAGTGGTCTAACTCAAGTCTCTCATTTGCCACTTTTTGGCTCCATAATTTATAGATAATCTATATTGAATAATGTGTTCAAGTTCTAAAGAAAAAAGAATTCTCCACACATTATTTTTTGTTATGTTATTTTATTTTTATCTTTGACCAGATATCCTGTTGGGAGTGGCATGCTGGTGCAATATTATAAACTTTAGATATGGAAACGTGAGTGGTGCCCTACAACAAAATGAGTAAAATTCTAAGAATTCCTCTTGCTGGTGGCGAGACTTGTGTGCTTTAGATCAAGGTAGCTACTCATCGCTGAATTGGTTCTCTAAAGAGTTGCAAAGGAAGGTGGGGAATGCTGGAATGGAGTCAAAATCTTTCTCTGGAAAGAAGTATGGTTTGCGCAGAAATGTCTTAAAAAGGAGTTTCCCATATTATACTCTTTATCTGTTAGCAAGTTCTCTTTGGTAGCCAACATGGGATGGTGGGACGACGTTGTTTGGAGGTTAAATTGGTGGTGGCGAGGGAGGCCTTTTGCTTGGGAAGACGAATTGGTGGATCTGTTTAAAGCAACAATAGAAGGACCATTCCTTTCTAGGGAGTTGGAGGACGAGTGAATTTGGAAAGTTGGGAATGAAAAGGTATATACAGTCAAGTTAGCATATGCGATACTGCTAACTCAGCCACATTTTCTTAGTTCTTGATCTGGTTTGAGTCATTTTTTCCAACACTTCTGGGATTAATGTGCTCCAAAGAAGGTCATTGCCTTCTCTTGGCAACTGATTTTGGATCGCCTTTCGACAAGATCAAACCTGGTTCTTAGAAATGTGATTCCAAATGATCCTCCAGCAATGTGTGTCTTTTGTTGAAATTCTATCGAACCAACGCAACACCTTTTTGTTTCCTGTCCTTTTTTCAGCCCAGATCTAGGTGGATTGGTATTCCCTTTGTGCCGCCTTTGGACATTGTATCCTTATATCTCTCTCACACAGATTTATAGAAAGCAAAGAAAGGGAAAAAGTTCAGACATCTCATTTGGCACTCAACGGCAGTGGCGGATCCAGGACCCTGAGCTAGTGGGGGCAATTTATAACACCCTCTTTTCTTGATTAGTGTATGAGGAAAGAATTAAGCATGTTTGAAGGCTTAATCATGTTCCTTGGGTGTTAGTGAGCTTGTGTTTCACGTTTGAGGAGATGATGTGAAAGAATACACCCGATTATGTCGACGGGGTAACACGTAGTGACACATGTCACGACTTGGAGAAAGGTGGCCATGATGGCGTCACCTCACATTCCACTAAGTCACCTAAAATGACATCCTAATGACACCTAAGCTACTTAAGACACCTAAAAATTCCACTAACCTAATATAATAATATAATAATCCTAATCTACACTAAAAGTAACAAAACTAACATCACTTCATTTTCTCTTCATTTGATGCACGAACCAAAGAAGGAAATGAAGCAATTTCAATTTCAAAAAGTCATGGTTGTTAAGTTTTGAGATCTTGGTTGGAGTAGTTTTGGTTGTCGGATTTTTAAACCGATCGCGTATTCGTACTCTTGACTTCGACATCTTAGTAGTTGTATCTTTGCATATGAATATCATCAAGGTAATTCAATGTCGACATTATCGAAATTTACCCTTTTTAAGCTATTTAAATTCATACTACTCCATTCTTAGTCCCGATATCGTTTTCGGTGAATTTTAGGCTTTTATGGTTTTTTTGCCAAATCAGTCAACCAGGAAAACGATCGCGGGACCGGGCCAAGACTGAGTTTGCACAGGACAGAGGTTATGTTGGTGAGTTTCCTCTTTGATTTCTTGTGTTTAATTTGTTTTGGGTCATCGTTTTGAATCCTGTGTTGGTGTGACACCCTCTATCCCGCATGTATTTATAAAGTAGTAACATAGAAGAAATAAAATAAAAAGATAAACACATGCATATTATATCATAATAATAAAAACTGGGCAGAGGCTGCCGCATTGTAACATAACTTCAACGCGGAAAAACTAACATGTTTATAAAAGGAAAACATAACATAAACAAAAGCATAAACAAAACCCAACCCCGATGTCACATTATAGAGCTGGTATAACCATATTCCGAATACTCGGGTAAACAACCTAAACTAAAACCAAACTAAACTACGAGTAGTAGCTCCTTAGAGTCATTCCTCAGCAAGCTGCTCACCGTCCTCTGCATATCCATAAAGATACATGCAAGCAAACAACAAAAGACGGGGAGTAAGAACCATATATATAAACATAACGGCAACAGGATAGTTGGCAAGAAGATCATACAACACATAGCAATCATAGCATAAATCATCATACCAACACAACAAGTATATCACAAACATATCACATACATCAGTTATAAAATGCAATGTGACTTACTACTCTGAATGCATGTGGATCCATCTATACCAAGCATATGACTTTGGAGTTGCATATCCACATTGGCCAATAAGCACCAATTCCGGCAGTCCCCAACATAGGTGGACCCCTTGGACAGCCGATGCACCATATTCTCGAATGTGCTACCACGGGTGTGTACATGATTCCCTAATCGAACGAATCACCACTGACGGCCAAATCGCCTTACTCTCGGACGACCTCCCCTAACTGTCGTTCCTCCCCTAACAACTTCATGCATGATGCATGCATACAAACAAACAATCGTCTGACCACCGCCTTCATCAACACCAATTAATATGGCTTATCGTCTTTGGCCATTAAGCACCAAAGTTACTATCGTTAATCTTTTATCTTTAGCATTAAACAACGTTCTGGACATTAAGCACCATAGCTCAACACCTCGACCACTACGCTATCGATGGCCCCTTGACCACTAGGCTACCAAGGTACAACATCAACAACACCTTGATCACTCGGCTATCAAGGCCCCCTTGGCCACTCGGCTACCAATGTACAATGTTAACAACAACATCATCTTTTCACTTCAATTATTAACACTCTGGCCCTTAAGCACCAGAGCTCAACACCTTGACCGTTAAGCATCAAGGTCCCCTTAGCCACTCGGCTACCAAGATACATTATTGTCTTTAAGTTGTCAAGCTCATCTTTACTTCGTTTGGGGTCTTCTTTCATTATTTGGATAATTGGGATGAAACACCCCTGTTTCAGTTTTCTACGTTCTGTTCTATCTAGGGAAGCACGCCCCCCCTCAACACGGGCATGCTAAAATTTCAGCCAAGCACGGTCGTGCTGTCTATTGAGCACGGTTAAGCACGCCCTTTTTGAATTTCAAACTGGAGCACGGGCGTGCTCCCTGTTAAGCACGGTCATGCTCATTAAAGCGCGGCCGTACTATTTCTGGGCAGAAGGGTTGAAGAACCCTTACTAAGTTCCTAGGGTATTCAAGGATCATTCCTATTGGCTTTTAACTATCCATTAGTCCTCAGCTTCGTTATTCTTAATTAATTCCATGTCTTACACTTATGAGAAAATAATCCTTTAATCACTGCTTCGTTATTAATGTCTCTAGAACACTCACTAATCAATCCTAGGGTCTTTAATTAAGCCCTATGATCATAATCTCGCTTCTTACACTATATTCATCTCTTACATCATTAATAAGCCCTATTAATTAATTAGAGATTTATTAACATCATTGTTGGCATTGAAATCCTCAACAACAAGCACTCAGTCAGAGCAAAACAACATCATCATCAATAGTATCATCATCAAAACAGCATCATCATTAACCCAACATTCTCATGAAATAAACATCATTAATAATAACAATAAGCATACCAATTATCAATCGAATTCACATCATTATGAGCAAGGCAACAACATACAATAGCATACAACATCAATTAGACAATTAGCATACAACCGGGTTGTGACACCCTCTACCCCGAAACGTATATTATATAAATAGTAAATAAAAAAGAATCATTATGCTTTTGTGGAATAAAAACGTGGATTCTTGAAAACATTTTTCACAAAACATACTTGAGAGCATCACATCATAAAACTTGAATTTAAATAAAGCATAAAATAAAAACATCATAAACAATGATGAAGTTTGTATGGAAACATAATGATAGTAAATTAATCCCCTGACCCGATGTCATATATATCAGAGCTTTAGATCCCCATACAATATAAATAACCAAGTTTCAAAATTGAAAACATAAAGCACTAAGACAACATGCAATACAGCTGTCTCCAACAGCTACACCATGACACTTCATAGAAGGCATCCCTCCACTACTCGTATATTCTTGTAGATTCCTCCTTCTTAGTCACAAGACTAAAAATGTTGTATGGGTGGGAGATCATCTTCAAACCATATGAAGAGAAGAGACAGTAACCAAGCAGCGCGCATACACAATTACATAACCATAGCATACCATCCAACAACATACACACATAAACACACGACATATCAATTTACATCATATCATATAAACAACTTATGTTATGCGATGAAAATGCAACACTACTCCGCTACTCCATTATGCATATGGATCCAACTAACTCAAGATGACCGACTTCGGAGTTACATATCCATATTGGCTATAAAAGCACCAACGCCGGCAGTTCACCAAACCATGGGTGAACCCCTTGGATAGCCGACGTATCATAACTGGATACGCCACCTCGGGGTCGCATGGTTCACCAAACCATGGGTGAACCACCCGAGACTTAGGCCAAATCATCATAACTTGGACGACCTCCCCTATGTTGAACATCCCCCACTAATCAACTCCAACGTATGAATACATGAGCACAACAACACACAAGGCAACCACCTCCATTGCTTAGGCCAATAAGCACCCAAGACTTATCACCAACATCAACGTCAACACCTTGACTCTAAAGAGTCCAGGCCTCCTTGGCCAAAAAGCACCAAGGTCCAACTCATCAACGCCCCAACCAAAAAGCATCGAGGTTTCTTTGGCCAAAAAGCACCAAAGCATAACAACGTGCGGCAACCCATTGGTCGCCGGCTTAACCAACTCATCATCTTTGATTATCTTAATTAATATTTAATTAAGTTATCAAATCTTCATCGTTTGATTGGTGTGTTATCTTGTCATTACTGGGAACATTTGGGGTTAAAACCCCTTTAATTCATTAGTCTTGGATTCGGATAAGGAGGGGGAGCACGAGAGTGCTCAATCCCCAGCACGGTAGTGCTACCACTTAAGTGGAGCACGGTCGTGCTTCCTATTAGGCACAATCGTGCTTCCTGGAGCATGGCCGCACTGATCTGGGCACAAAAGGTTAGGAACCTTTTTCCAGATCCTTTGGGGGTAAAACATATATCAAACCTATTGGCCTTTTCTAAGTCCATTAACAAATAATCTTATCACTTTGGCTTAATCTTTATGTCTCGTGACTTTTAGGGAATTAATCCTTTAATCTGGTTTCCCTCAAACTCTCATGGATCAATCCCTTGGGTCTTAACTAAACCTTTTGGCATAGGCCTCACACTTATTATTAACATTCAAGTCTTATGAACAACTAGGAAAAACATCCCTTAATTCTCATTATCATCATTAACGTATTTTAACATTTTTCATTATTGTTGACATTGACATCCTCAACAACAAACACTCATTAAGAGCACAACATCAAACAACAGCCAATAACATCATAACTCATCATAAACATGGCATCATAACATTATAGATATGACATAACATCATCAACATTAACAAGTCATATCATCATCAAGAATCATGCCAAAACAACACTATAATATACACTCATATCAACCTCCACTAGAACATATTCACACAAATTCACATAGTTGAATCCATTTATTCATTAATAACGTTCATTACTCCTACAATGAACATGACATATTGCAATCACAAACACTACATATATACTTTTGTTCATACAAGGATTCATCAACCAATCAAAGTAAGCATAAAAGCACAAAGAAGAATTATGCAAAAACCCCTAACCACCTCAATTCCTACTCAAATCCCATATAGAATAAACAATATCTCCCCCCATACCTTAAATTGGATTTCACAGCACATTGAAAAAAGGAGAAGTGATGTTCCGCAATTTTGTTTGAATGCTTCTTCATCGCGGCATGAAAACAACAACGAGAGACACTCAGAATCAATCCTTATTTCAAGAAAACTCAAAGGAGAAGTAAGAAGAACATAAGGAATGATTATTACCTTTATTTGAGACCTATGGAGACTGAAAGGAATGAATAAAAACACTAGCAAGATGACTCCATAGCAACATCAATGTTCTCATGGCAGAAGATGGTGAAGGACGATGAACGCGAGCAATTTTCCTTCAAGAACTATTGAGAGGAACCAAGGAAAAACAAAAGAGATAAGGAGAGGCAGCTTTTCTGAATATTTAGTCATGGGAAATAGGGTTTTGGTCGAGTCTTGTGTTATACAAAAAGAGTTAGGGCGTAACGGGCTCCTATTTCAGCCCAAACTGCGTATGGTTCGGTATTTTACACATAACTTAAGCTACGAGTGTCCGATTTGGAGGTTCTTGGTGTCTATAGAAAGCTTAAAGAAATATATACAACTTAACTTATAATGACCAAATCCTAAATCTTACTGTAAGATGGTCAAAAGTTCGATGGATGTTTAGCAGCAGATTTGGTAGTTATTCCTAGATAGGATCCTTTGGAGATTATGATAAGATCTTAAGAGGTAACCAAAAAGAGGATTATCCTTTATTAATAAGGACTCAAATCTGATTGGTTGAGGGGCTAAAATCTAGGATTTACACTATCTCTATTTAAATACTAAATCACATGATATCTTATCATATCATTCTTAATCACTTATTATTAATAAAATCACATATCATATATTAACATATAAAATCACAAATAAAATCATATATTCATATAAGATCACACATTAAGAGACACAATCTCATATTAATGCAAATAATCATATATTAATATACATATTATCATATGTAATAACATATGTAATAATATATACATACATATATATGTATAAGCATAAAAATACTACAACACTAATCACAATTACATTATCAATTATATAAATAAAAATACTAACTTCATTAATAATAATAATAACAACAACAACAGCAGCAATTAGGCATCCATAGTAACATATACCCTTATGCGAAAATCAGGGTGTTACAATTCCACCCCCTTTATAAAAATTTCGCCCTCGAAATTTCCATGGTTAGACCCAAGAAAACAAACAATCCTAATCTTTCTATCTAGTTACTCCTTAACTAGGCCTCCCCTCCTAGGAAAAAATATACATTAGTCATAGGTTAGAAGTCTAAACTTTCAAGATTTGTGATTGCAATCAAAACACCCTCGCTCATGGCCACTACGGGCCTACTTTCGAAGAGACTAGTCTCTACTCGATTTGTGTCTAAGCTATTAAGGTAACTAACCTCACTGCCATAAAGCTCATAACAATTATCGTTACTTCGCCTACCGGCGACAAGTGATTGGGGTGATCAGTCCCTCCTACTTGTCCAGCACAGTAACCTAAGCAATAATAATTTCATGAGTCAATCTCTCTCTACGACGGTCTTCGATAGGGGCTTGAGTACAACTATGTCCGCGCAACATAATTACTCTCTCGACTCTATTAAAGATCCTTCTTACAGTAACCAACAAGCCACTCATCTATTTGTCTTTGACGCCCTTCCTATTAGCAACTAATTATCTAATCCTTACTCTATTCTACTCCTTACTATGTATAACTGCCTATGTAAAGTTATATGTTAACTCAAAAGTCTCCCCTAAACATATAACTGTACTTTCCACCTCAAAGGTCCACATCAAGCATTGCTAGAAAAAATTTGTATCTCTAATGTAGAAGCTAAGGGTTTAACAACCCTCTAACTCATTTAAGAGGTGGCCATATGTCTCTACCCACACAAACATAAAGCAAGCAAAACGAAAGAGGTTCCTTCGACGAGACGTGTACTTTGGTTCCTAAGCCTAATCATTATTGTTCCTCGGTTCCTTCTTACAGTCGAGCAATCCTTTCTAACGTGACCTTGTACTCCGAAACTAGAACAAGTCACATCAATGTCCGTTCACTAACAAGTGAAGTGTCCGCGCTTGCAACACCTCGTACAACTCACGGCCTATGAAAGTCCTCTTTCACCACTGTCAATGTCATCGGTCTTGTTGTCTATAGACTTCTGAATACTTCTACCGCCACCATATGGCCCTTGTGGATTTGTAAACGGCCTCTTGTAGTCTCGATAATTAGAGTTCTTATGGTGAAAAACTCCATTGCAGTAGTCAGTCCTTTATAAGCGTGTGATAGCTCCTACTTGCCATAACTCCTTGTCTAGACAAAGCTAGAAAAATAACTTAACACAGAAGGCTTCATCGAGAGACTAGCCCGAGCTCCTAATATCGGTTATCGACTTCGGTGCCTCCCAATAGAGCACAATCTCTACCTTGGCTGGGTCCACAACTATTCCTTCTTTATAGATGACAGGTCCTAAGAAGCTCACCTCTTCAACCAAAACTCATACTTGGACAACTTAGCGTACAATTGCTTTTCTTTAAGGGTCTGCAAAACTGGCCTCAAATGTTCCTCCTTGGTCTTAGAGTACACTAAGATGTCATCTATGAAAACCACCATAAACTTATCAAAGTAAGGGTGAAAGGTCTTGTTCATATAATCCATGAACACTACAGGAGTATTAGTCATACCAAAGGCATAATCAAGTACTCGTTGTGGCCATAACATGTTCTAAACGCAGTCTTTGGGAAGTCCTCAGACTTAACCCATACCTGATGGTACCCCGACCTCAAATCTATCTTGGAGAAAACACAAGCTCCTATCAACTGATCCATAAAGTCATCAATCCTAGGAAAGGGGTACCTATTCTTAATGATCACTTTGTTGAGTTGTCGATAATTGACACATAACCTCATGATACCATCCTTCTTCTTCACGAACAACATTGGCGCTCCCCATAGGGACACGCTAGGCCTAATGAGTTGTTTCTGAATCAGTTCCTTCAATTGTTTCTTCAACTCTGCTAGTTCCGAATTCGTTCCTCCATAATCTTAGCGGATGTGGCCAGGCTTGCACACTTGAAGCAGATGACGTCGATCTCCTTGCACTTAGTTGTGAAATGATCCATCCCGCACTTGCCGCATCTTATGGATCTAGGAGCAGAGGAGTCCCGGTTTTTGAACATGCCTGAAGAGGACTGTGGCTCCTTACCAACCTGCTTGAAGTCCCGGCTGGCTGGAGCTAGATGTTGCTGTCCCTTGTCCCTCTGATCGTTCTTCTTATTGCCCCGAGCATTTGGACTCTTGTAGCTTGCAACTTTGAATTTGTAGGCATCCTCGAAGATCCTACACTTGTTCACCAAGACATGAAAGACTTGTAAGACTCAATGACATAGAGATTTTGATATATGACAAATATACAATTTAATGTGTGTGCAAGTGTTTTAGTATCAAATTGCAAAGACAGGTATCAAGCTGAATATATCAAGTTCTGTAAGCAATTAAAGGAGAATATTCAAAGAAGCACTTGAAGAGCTCAAGGAGCAACAAGCAAGGACAAGGATCAAGGAGTCATGAAGATAAGAGCTTAAATAGGAATTAGATTTAAGTCTTAGATAATTTGTAAGAGAAGAAATCTCTTATTCACAAATAGCTCAGTTGAAATGATGCATGAAGAAAATCATTTTACATAACCTGCATTAAAAGGAATAAGTCTTAATGAAAATGATTTTTGAAATTAAGAAAATTCTTTGTCAGTACAGCCATGTATTCAATGGATGTATATCCTCTCCTGTAATTGACAAATGAATATAAAGTTCTTAATATTCAGTACATAGATGTACTAAACCTATGAATAACATGAAATCAGATCAGTTGTAAATGGTTAACTGAATACAGCCCTGTACATATGCTATGTACGCGTGTATTCAAGTTTCGGGAAAAATATGATGTTCATTAATACATAGATATACTGAATGGGTGTACTGGTGGTACTGGTGGATTAACCAAGATCAAATTTTAAAAGAACTCGTACAGCCATATACTACACAGGTGTACAGAAACTTTCAGTATGTAAAATAGTTAATACATTCTTGTACTCAACCCCTATCCAAGAACTTGAATCAGTTCAACTGATTCTGCTATCAGACCCAAATCTGTTTGGATTGATTTCAAACGGTTATAACTTGTTTTCTATATAAAGTGGGATCAATAGAATACTGATAACATATTAGAAACACACGAAATCAATTTGAGAGATCAATTGTGAAAATCATTCATCATCTTTCTTGAGCTTATTGTGAAAAGAGTCTTTCATTCTCATTAGAGCTTCAACTTGTGTATTCAACTTTTGAGAGTTTAGGAATCAATCTTTCTATTTTATTTGATTGTAAGAGAGAGGGAGTCTCTCTGTGTGATTAGGGTGAGGAATCTTAAGGAAAAACATTGATTGAGGCTCTCACAAGAGTGTGGTATCTCAAGGTGAAGGAGTGCTCTATGGTATAAAGGTTTTTCAAGCTACCTGGCTAAAGCTTGCTGTGTTAGTGTGTGAAAACCCACATGTCGAGTGGGGACTGGATGTAGGTCACAGTGGTGGTGACTGAACCAGGGTAAATCTGGTTGTGTGGCACTCCTAAACTCAAACTCCTTTAATTTCTGTTCATGCGCTCATAAATGTGTTCTTGCTCATATAAACTTCTGTTCATATTCAAGAATCTGTGATTTTGATGTTCTAAGTTTCAATTGATATTGAATACTCAGATAACTTCTGTTCTTGATCTGTGAAATTTGAATTGAACAATTGTGCAAACTGTTATTGTATCTTAAACACTGAAACTGAGTTTGTATTGATTTTTCTTGATCAGTTTGTGCTTGTATCTGAAACCTCTTTAACTTGATCTTATTCTGTAAAGGCTTAACTGATTACTGCAATTGTGTTTGTAAAGTTGATAACTTGAGTTGAATTCTATAATTACTGATTCATTCTTCTTATTCTCATCAATCAAATTCAAGATTTCATAAAACCCCTTTTCTGTTTTAACTAAGATCCTGAGGCCACAAACCTGAAACAAAAGTTTTGAAAAGATTTTTTTTAAAAAAAAGAGGAAAGTTTTGAAAACTCAATTCAACCCCCCTCTTGAGTCTTTGAAGCCAAAACAACAAGACTCAAATCTCCTGATAGTTGATGGCTTGCTTGATCTCTGGGCGCAGACCATCTTCGAATTTCACACACTTGGAGCGATCATTATTCATATACTGATAGGGCGAGTAGTAACAAGCAAGGTCATCGAACTTTGCAGCGTATTCCCCACAGACATGTTTCCTTGCTTCAATGATAAGAACTCCATCTCCTTCTTGTTGCGGATATCAGCTGGGAAGTACTTCTCTGAGAACTTGTCCTTGAATGCATTCCAAGTGACTGCTGTACCCTCAGCCTCCATGTGCTGTCGACAATTCTCCCACCGATGCTCAGCTTCCTTCGCCAACATAAAAGTCCATAAAATTTCTTTATGAACATCATTGCATGCCATAGCCCGAAAGATTTCTCGGTCTCACGGATCCATAGAAGAACACCCTCAGGGTCATAAGCTCCTTTGAACGAAGGCGGGTTACACCGCTGGAACTTATCCAAACCCTGAAATTCAGCTGGTGCTCCATTATTGTTGTCCTGATTCTGTCCTATAGCATTGGCAACCAATGCCAAAGCATCGATGATAGCCTAATAATTTCCACCTCTTCCTGCCATGGGCTCCTCAAATGTCCAAGACAACTATTAATTACTGGGAACTTAAGCATGAAAAGCTACAGGCTCCTTATACTACACATCATTGCCTATAATAAATATAGACAATTCAGATAAGAGCACACAAAAGAATGCTCCAGAAATGCAATTCATGGCCTAAAGAGCAGACCAAACACAACAAATGCAACCACACAGTCTGGTTAGGACCGAACTACTCTGATACCACTTAATGTGACACCCTTTAACCTGAAACGTGTATTATATAAATAGTAAATAAAAAAATTATTATGTTTTCGGGGAATAAAAACGTGGATTCTTGAAAAATTTTTTTCACAAAACATACTTGAGAGCATCACATCATAAAACTTGAATTTAACTAAAGAATAAAATAAAAACATCATAAACAATCATGAAGTTTGTATGGAAACATAATGATTGTAAACTAATCCCCTGACCCGATGTCACATATATCAGAGCTTTAGATCCCCATACAATATAAATAACCAAGTTTCAAAATTGAAAACATAAAGCACTAAGACAACATGTAATACAACCATCTCCAACAGTTGCATCACGACACTTCATAGAAGGCATCCCTCCACTACTCGTGTATTCCTGTAGATTCCTCCTTCTCAGTCACAAGACTAAAAATGTTGTATAGGTGGGATATCATGTTCAAACCATATGAAGAGAAGAGAAAGTAACCAAGACAGCGTGCATACACAATTACATAACCTTAGCATACCATCCAACATACACACATAAACACACGACATATCAATTTACATCATATCATATAAACAACTTATGTTATGCGATGCAAGTGCAACACTACTCCGCTACTCCATTGTGCATGTGGATCCAACTAACTCAGGATAACGACTTCGGAGTTACATATCCACATTGGCCATAAAAGTACCAACGCCGGCAGTTCACCAAACCATGGGTGAACCCCTTGGATAGCCGACGTATCATAACTGGATACGCCACCTCGGGGGCGCACGGTTCACCAAACCATGGGTGAACCACCCAAGACATAGGCCAGATCATCATAACTTGGACGACCTCCCCTATGTTGAACATCCCCCACTAATCAACTCCAACGTATGAATGCATGAGTACAACAACACACAAGGCAACCACCTCCTTTGCTTGGGCCAATAAGCACCCATGACTTATCACCAACATCAACGTCAACACTTTGACTCTAAAGAGTCCAGGCCCCCCTGGCCAAAAAGCACCAAGGTCCAACTCATCAACACCCCGACCAAAAAGCATCGAGGTTTCTTTGGCCAAAAAGCACCAAAGCGTAACAACGTGCGGTAACCCATTGGGCGCCGGCTTAACCAACTGATCATCTTTCATTATGTTAATTAATATTTAATTAAGTTATCTAATCATCATTGTTTGATTGGTGTGTTATCATGTCATTACTGGGAACATTTGGGGTTAAAACCCCTTTAATTCATTAGTCTTGGTTTCTGATAAGGAGGGGGAGCTTGGGCGTGCTCAATCCCCAGCACGGTAGTGCTGCCACTTAAGTGGACCACGGTCGTGCGTCCTATTAGGCACGGCCGTGCTTCCTGGAGCATGGCCGCACTGATCTGGGCACAAAAGGTTGGGAACCCTTTGCCAAATCCTTTAGGGGTAAAACATAGATCAAACCTATTGGCTTTTTCTAAGTCCATTAACAAATAATCTTATCACTTTGGCTTAATCTTTATGTCTCGTGAATTTTAGGGAATTAATCCTTTAATCTGGTTTCCCTCAAACTCTCATAGATCAATCCCTAGGGTCTTAACTAAACCTTTTGGCATAGGCCTCACACTTATTATTAACATTCAAGTCTTATGAACAACTAGGAAAAACATCCCTTAATTCTCATTATCATCATTAACGTATTTTAACATTTTTCATTATTGTTGACATTGACATCCTCAACAACAAACACTCATTAAGAGCACAACATCAAACAACAGCCAGTAACATCATAACTCATCATAAACATGGCATCATAACATCATAGATATGACATAACATCATCAACATTAACAAGTCATATCATCATCAAGAATCATGCCAAAATAACACTATAATATACACTCATATCAACCTCCACTAGAACATATTAACACAAATTCACATAGTTGAATCCATTTATTCATTAATAAGGTTCATTACTCCTACAATGAACATGACATATTGCAATCACAAACACTACATATATACTTTTGTTCATACAAGGATTCATCAACCAATCAAAGTAAGCATAAAAGCACAAAGAAGAATTATGCAAAAACCCCTAACCACCTCAATTCCTACTCAAATCCCATATAGAATAAACAATATCTCCCCCCATACCTTAAATTGGATTCCACAGCACATTGAAAAAAGGAGAAGTGATGTTCCGCAATTTTGTTTGAATGCTTCTTCATCGCGGCATGAAAACAACAACGAGAGACATCCAGAATCAATCCTTATTTCAAGAAAACTCAAAGGAGAAGTAAGAAGAACATAAGGAATGATTATTACCTTTATTTGAGACCTATGGAGACTGAAAGGAATGAATAAAAACACTAGCAAGATGACTCCATAGCAACATCAATGTTCTCATGGCAGAAGATGGTGAAGGACGATGAACGCGAGCAATTTTCCTTCAAGAACTATTGAGAGGAACCAAGGAAAAACAAAAGAGATGAGGAGAGGCAGCTTTTCTGAATATTTAGTCATTGGAAATAGGGTTTTGGTCGAGTCTTGTGGTATACAAAAAGAGTTAGGGCGTAACGGGCTCCTATTTCAGCCCAAACTGCGTATGGTTAGGTATTTTGCACATAACTTGAGCTAAGAGTGTTCGATTGGGGCGTTATTGGTGTCGATAGAAAGCTTAGAGAAATATCTACAAATTAACATCTAATGATCGAATCCTAAATCGTACTCTAAGATGGTCAAACGTTCGATGGAAGTTTAGCGGCAGATTTGGTAGTTATTCCTAGATAGGATCCTTAGGAGATTATGATAAGATCTTAAGAGGTAACCAAAAAGAGGATTATCCTTTATTAATAAGGACTCGAATCTGATTGGTTGAGGGGTTAAAATCTACGAATTACACAATCTCTATTTAAATACTAAATCACACGATATCTCATCATATCATTCTTAATCACTTATTATTAATAAAATCACATATCATATATTAACATATAAAATCACAAACAAAATCATATATTCATATAAGATCACACATTAAGAGACACAATCTCATATTAATGCAAATAATCATATATTAATATACATATTATCATATGTAATAATATATACATACATATATATGTATAAGCATAAAAATACTACAATAATAATCATAATTACATTATCAATTATATAAATAACAATACTAACTTCATTAATAATAATAATAATAACAACAACAACAGCAGCAATTAGGTATCCATAGTAGCATATACCCTTATGCGAAAATCAGGGTGTTACACGGGTCATGGGTTAACCCTCATCTTACACTACCCCATAGCCTTTATGTTCATACTAGCCCTTCTCCCCATACCTGGTATGAAAATTCCCAAACAACGATGACATGGGAAAACTAGACACGTTCTCTTGAGCGGCTCGACGAGTTTCCAAAGCCTTGGTTAAATAAGAAGAGAACAACCAATTAGTCTCTAGATCTAATAATAGAAAAGAGACTAAGAGAGAGAGATGACAACTTTACCTCAAACGACACTGACGCGTGACTCCTCTCCCAAATGGACTCAGGATCACCAAAAACTTCAAAGGATTCAAGGGAAAAGAAAGATAAGAGGTTTCAGTCACACTAGGATTTCCTAATGTTCCAAAATAGGGTTTCACATGAAAACCCTCACACACTGCCTTCTATTTATAAACTCTGATCTGAGCACGGTCGTGCTCCCTCTAAGCACGGTCATGCTTAACATGAGCAAGGGGTTGTGCTCACTTAAGACCGTGCTCCCACTAAGCACGACCATGCTTGCGGCTCAGACAGCCACAAATCACGCACCTTGAGCACGGGCTTGCTGATACATGAGCACGGCCATGTGCATGCATCAGGAAGGGATTTCTCACTTGAAAAGTCCCACTTAGCCCTTTATAACCTACCTAGTGTCAAACATAACACATATACAAGCACTTCAAGACTTAACACGAAAAACGAGGTATTACAGTTGGTCTGTTGTTGATTCTGCAATTGTTTATGTGTTTCTATATGTTTTTGGACCCGTGCGTATGCTCCAGACTATTTTTGGTCTAATGCACGTGTCGGGGTATTAATCATAGATTTGGTGTTGTTGGAGAACATGTTGATTCGTGTCGCTAGCATGGACGCATTCAGAGACAGGAAAGCATGCACGTCAGTAAGGTGGAGAGAAAGTAACTGGCATCGTCGGGGAGGCAAGCATAGCATAGTAATTATACATGCATGTGTGTAAGGTGCTCCGGACCCATCTAGTGTGTCGAATAATTGACAATGGGCAAACCCTATTAAAATTATATTTTAATATTGTCTAGGTTTTTTTGATAGATTTATGGATGATAGGCTTAAAACCTTAGGTTAGAGGAACTATATATGTTGATCGAGGTTGTTTGGATTGTCTGTTGCTATTATGTTTGCCATGACATGCTGAAATGTGTTAATTGACATGTTGTTATGATTTTATTGTTAATATATTTGTTCTGGCCAAAAAACCAAAACACAAAGTATCTCCTCCTTGATGGGGCCTATGTTGATGATGATTGCTTCTTCTCCTTTCTCCTTCTCCTTCTTGTTGAACCGAATGGGGGGGACACCTGCGAAGACACTCTGATGCTTAAGTCAGCAATGGTCTAGCAGATAACTTATGTGTGTTCTTGCAATGATAAAATGCATACCTTCTTCTTATGATGGAGGTTCCCTCTCTAATCTTGCCAAAGGGGTGTCCGTAATGATAGTTTCTGTAGGTAATCGCGTGTGTCAGGAGGAGAGGGGCGGTTTCCCTTCCTCTCTAATGTGCTTGGGGGTGGGCATGATTGGGTTCTTTCCCAAGGCGGGAAAGTCCACTCTATACCGAAAAGGTGGGGGGGGGGGCCGAGCAGTTTGGTCAGCCGGAGTAGTTTGCTCGACCTTTGAGCAGGGTTTTATCGGGTCGAACCCTTCTTGGGCCAAATGAGAGAAAGGCTTTGGGCCTTGTCATTTTTGGACCAGAACAGATACCCTTGGGATGGCTCTGACTGGTCTCAGGTAGGGTTGTTCCATTAAAGAAGGGATAGACAGTTGTCATTTCGTTTTTTGTGGTTGGATGCCGGTTGGTCCTTTCCCCAATAGTTACGTTGTTTCGATTGGTTATGTTTTTCAAGGGTGTGTGTCATTTCGTTTTTCCCTCTATAAATTCATTTATTTTGACCAAGAGTTTTTGCTTCTTCCCATACTTTGCTCCTCCTCTTCGCTTCATCACTCTAACGTTCATCCCGTTCCCCTGTCCTCCAGTTGTTATCCACAACTTCTCTGCTTCCTTTTTCCAGGTAACATTCCTTTCCCTTTTTTGGCAATCCTTTTGTATTTTTCTTGCTTCTTTTTCCGAAAAGCCATGGTACGGTTGAGTCAATGGGGGGAGGATGATAGTGATTCAGATGTTGAGATTTTATTGAGCCCTCCTCCCTATTTTTCCTACCGCCGTTGCGCCCATACTACTGTAATTTTTAGGGAGGCTTCCTTCCGTGATGTGATTGGGGGCCAACAAGGTCCCGATGTTCCTTCGTAGTCTCGCATGCATGCCCTTCCCTTGGAATCCCCCGTGTTTCCTCCTTTAGGTAGTGCTCTCTCTCATTGGGAAGGTGTCTTATAGGAGAAGGGAATTTCTCTATCTTCTGGGTCCTCCTCTGATTCCGACTCCATTTTTTGTTTCAAGGGGAGTCAATATGGGCCGTCCGTTTTGACCCCAAGGACTCTGATAGATATCCTCAACCTCCGGGTGCTATTCAGTACCCGTGAGTTGACAAGGAAGTCTTGGGCTGTTGCTCAATGATGCGCCAGTTGGGTGAACTAGTGGTGGTGGATGAAGAGACCGAGGAGGAAATGGAGAAGTATGACATCCTTCGTCCGTCCGAGGTTGAGAGGGTATGCCTGGATCACTCTGCCGATGATGGTAATCGGTCTTTCTACATGTATCGTGCGGTTTTTACTTAACTTGGGGTTCGTCGTCCCTTTTCATCTTTTCAGATGGCCATCCTTAATTTTCTTTGGGTAACCCCTTCTCAGCTCCATCCCAACTCCTGGGGCTTCGTCTGGGCATTTGAGATCTTTTGCCGACCATATAACTTACTTTGCATGGTCAGGACGTTTTTACACTTCTTTTCTGTGGGTACGACCACAAACCGTTCCAAGCGCGAGATTGGTCATCATGGATGGACTACTTTCTCTTCTCATCGCCACATAAGGGTTTTCTCTGCTTTTAAGGATTCTTTCAAGGGTTTCAAGGACGATTTTGTCCGTATCCATGTTCCTACTCGTTCTCCCGCCTTCTTCTTGGATGACAACGGTGCCCCCTCTTTCCTCTGTATTGGGACAGGGAATGGGCTAGCTGGAAGCCGTCCTTTTATAATCCAATGGCAGATTCGTTTAGTCCCAACGAGTCAGCCAATGTACAGTTTTTGTCAGAATGGATTGGGGTCTCTGGCTTTCTTAGCTGCCACGAGTTCCTGACGGCAGTGGATCCTGAGGGCTGGCTAGGTAGTTTCTTTGTGTTTCTCTCTTAGTATTTCTTGATTTATTTCCTTTGAACGCTTTATTTATTGTGATCCTTTTGTTCTGCAGAGAACATGGCTTCCACCAACGAGATGCTAGTGGCCCTTGCTCGAAGGAGACAAGCTCCCGCTCGGGGTGCTCCGACTATAGTTTCTGCCCAGGGGGTGCCAAAGGTAGCTCCTGGTCTTGTCTTAGGTGGTAATCCCCAGCCGGTGGCAATTCCTCGGCGGAGAATGTCCTTCTAGGGATGCGGCTGCGGCCACCCATCCCTTCATCAATTCTGGGTCTGCCTATACGGTCGACGGTCGGCTTCGATCTCACAAGTATTCATTTTCTCAGCAGTAGCAAGAAGGATTTGTGCTTGATCCTTCGCATCAGGAGAAGTCACCGTGGCTTAGCTCCTTGACAACACCTGCTCTGGTGGGGTTGTTCAGGGCTGACGGTGCTTATATGCGCAATCTTAATGCAGCGCTCCTCCCCCCGGGCAGGGATTACTCTTCATTTGAGGCACTTTCTTACGAGGCCTTGCTGCCTATGACCAAGGGTTATGCTTGTACTGTCGCGACTTTGCTCCGTTTTATGTAGGTGAACAACCCTAGTTGCTCTAAGTACGAGGGGTTGGCTAAGGAGTTAGAGACAGTTCGGACTAATGGGCGTTTAAAGGTTGAAGACATGTTGAAGAACAAGGAGCGGGAACTTCAGTCGGCCTTGGTAGTGTCTGGGAAGGCGAACGAAGAGTTGAAAACCGCTTGGGAGGCCTAGGATAGAGAATCACGAGAGCTTTCTCAAACGCGAGAATCTAGAGAGCGGGTTTCCCAGGATATTCAGTAGACGAGCGAGCAGTTGGAGCACTTAAATGGTGAGGATAGTCGGTTGATGGAAGTACTCGACTCTAGGGAGAAGGTGGAGGTGCCGCTGGGGCCATCCGGGGATGCTGAGCCGTCGAAAGAATCATCTCGCGATCCCAATGGTGCAAATCCTTCAGTTTTGTTTTTGCCAATGCCTTTTCCTTTTTATTTATTTTGTAAGGACATGTTTTTCGTATTTTGGCTTGTACTGGACCTATGTATTAATGACAATAATGCTTTTGGTCACCTTTTCCACTTGATGGGATTTTTTTTATTTGATGTCTCGATTTTTTTTCTTTGATGTTTCGCTGTCAAACTGCGAGGTTTCCTGTAGGAGAAATATTTTGTGTTGGGAAGTGGTCCTTATTTTATTTATAAATTGTGCCTCCCTTCTATTTTGTTTATTCGGGGCTTCTCTGTGTATCTTTCTTTTCCATCGCCTTTTTCTGTTTCTTGGCTTCGTTGATGATACAGTTTCGCCTTGAGTGGTGATGATTTTTACGAAATGGAGGGTGGATGGTGGTGAGGTTCGTTGTGTTCCTTTACCTCACCCCATATTTAGGGTGGAGAGGAAGATCAAGGTGTTCGACCTCCTCTTATATTTTGGGAACAAGTAAGGCAGCATGCCCTACGTTGGTTTTCCCAAGTAGCGAAAAGGAGATGGAACATTTCCTTCGTTTTGCCCTCCTTTTCCGCTGATCCACTTCTAGAGGAGAAGTTGCTCGACCAAGCTTATTGCTACGCAGCATCTTTGGGTAGAGCGTCATCGGAGTGAACGCTAGCCCCTTCTTCCTGGTCCTTCTCGGCCTCTCGCTTTGTCGTCCGTGCGGTCTGCTACTTTGGAAAGTGGTTTTGGCTTGTTGCTTGTTGCTACTTTCCTCTGATTCCTACGTTTGAAGACCGTCATTGTTCAGGTGTATTATTTGGGAGATTGTCGGAGGGGGGAGGCTTTCTACAGCGTGGCTTTAGTTGTATCCTGACCAGTTTGCGGGGCTGAATTTTTCTTGTTTTTGCCTCGTCTGCAGGGAGCCATGTGTTTTGATATTTCTACCTTTGTAAAGTTCTTTTGAATAATAAGACTTTGATCAAATTTTTTGTGTTTCTTATGCTTTGGATCGCTTTAGCTGTAGTTCTAAAAGCTTGTTTTCTCCCTCTTAACCGAGTGAAGACTCGAGACCGATTCGTGAAAATTCGAGGTTGTAGTGTCCTTTCGACCGAGTGAAGACTCGAGGCCGATTCATGGGGACAAACCGAGTGAAAACCCGAGGTTGTTGAGTCCTGTAACACCCTAAACTGGGGCGTCACTTTTGTTACTCGTTGCGGAAAAATAAAATAAAAGAATTAAATTGCTGGTTGCTTCCGGTAAATGATATTTTCTTAATAAGTAAATATCCTCAAAATGGTGGTATATTTTTTTTTCTTTTAAAAAGGACAAAAGAAACAAAGGTATTTGATGAACACTCAGAACATGAAATGTAAATATCATATATATATAATCTATCCTAGTGGGATTTAGAGTTTAGTACAGAAACTAGGGCCTGATCAGGATGACCATTAATAACAGAGTTACAGAACATAAGGTTAACAGCTGTAAACTAAGTAAAGCAAAATAGGGAGAGGGTCCGGAACCACACATCAAAAGGATGGCTCTAAGAAGCCAAATACAGTCGGACCGAGACAGACTATCCATAAAATCATACACCCCTAAGCTGGTCACTACTAATGGCTAAAAGGAAGACTCGCCACGAATACTCCCACAAGAAGAGTCCCCAAGTGATGGGTCCACGACATCGCCACCCTCATCAGGAGAGTCGGAATCATCAAAATCCAGATCATCATCAAGTACGTACTCCGGTAACTCATCAAGATCGTCGTCGTAATCCAAGACATGGTATACGGGCTCCTCCTCCAGGTACTCCTCGGGGTCCTCCTCCGGGTCCTCCTCAATTAGTGAAGCCGGCTCGACTCCAGGTAAGGGTACCCCTTGAGGTGGGTGTACATGTAGCTGTCCATTCATCTGTAGCACGTGTAAGTAGTACCAAGGTGGTGGGAGAGCAATCCTCCTCGTCTCAACTGTCTGAATTCTGCGACATGGTTCGCCCTCTGCATTCTTCTCTAGCGTGGTTATCGATCCATGATAAGTAGCCGATGTAGATCCGGGGTGAATCTGCCACGCCCCCGCATTCCCCGCATCATCGAAGATCTCAGTCTTCGATTCCGACGGTACCAATGGGATGTTCGGATCCATCTAACCTATAGATATACAACGATTCCAAAAAACAAAGAGAAATAACAAGAAGGAATGCAAGAGTGAGATACCAATTTATGGATAGATTACAATAACTACATGCATGATACATACATCACATCAACATATTAACATTTACCAAATATTAATAGATAATACAAAAAGTATTATATCTAGGGATGTCATACCCGTACAATCAGCTTTTATAAAGATTATGCATGACACTTCAATATTCCGGCTCTTTAAACTTAATCTCATAAGATGCCTTCATCTTTCTAAGAGTTGACCAAACTCAAAGTCCCCCACTTGGACGTCACCATCGTGACTAAAGTCCCTATTTTGACATCACCGTCGTGACTTATGAGACAGCCCCTGCCTGGGCATCACCGAAGTGACTCAAAGTCCCTGCTTGGACATCACTGAAGTGACTAATAGTCCCTGCTTAGGCATCACCGAAGTGACTAACCTGTGAGGCACGTCTGCCTTAATGCATGAAGAAAACATTCATTCAGGAGGTTTTCTTTGTGTTCAATCTCATTCGTTGTCGAAGCTCAAAGCTACCGACCATTTATAAATTTTAATCACTTGAAATTACTCAACATCAACACAGGACACGTAGTCCGAGTGCTCAATCACAACACCTAAGACCGATGCCTCAGTCAAGGTTTATGGTCATAGAAGATTTGCCATCTTATTTCCGCATGATTAGGACTCTTAGTCCACAACATCATGATTAGGACTCTCGGTCCACAATACTTGACACGGATCAAAGATCAACGTGCACATTACAGAATACTAGAAGCGACGTCTCGCGAACTAGATTCGATTTCACCTGTTCTTACTTTTCGTTCAGTGAAAATCAAATACCAAAATAAAACCACGGTAACCCATCCAAGTTACCGGAATATTTTCGAAAGTATTTCTTTACAGAAAATCTTTTCATTGGAAAATCGTTTGTAAACTATTATAAGAAATCCATTTTCTCTTGAAATCCTTTCTTAAAATCATCTCTATTTAAGGTCAAATATTTTCCAAAGGCTTTTCCCTCCGCAAAAGCACATATTTTCTAAATGATTTTCTCTTGCACAAAAACTTAGTTCGTAAGAAAATAATTTCCTATAACTTGAAATTGTTTAACACAAGTTCCAAAGTTTAATCCTTCCGGAATAAATACAAGGAAGATCACTTACTTTCTAAACCTCATTTTTTTACTAAAGAACATTTTAAAATGAACACCACTACTTTCAAAGTTCTCTTTGAAGCTTATTTAGGCTTTTAATCATATGATTAGTTGAGCACCGACTAACGTCAGGCTTTTCAGACATCAATCAATATCATCATAATCTCAGTCAACAATATAACAGTTAATAATAGTTCATAACATATATGATTCACAACACTTTAAATCAAGTAAGGATCAACTTCAAACAGTTATCACAACAGTTCAAGTATACAAATCATTCAAAATTTGATTTAATATAATAACAATATTCAAGTAAATCCAGTAAACCACATACGCACATGCACATAGCTATTGAATATCCCTCAGGCTATCCCCTCTTACCTTTTGTGAAGGTAAAGGTAAATGATGCTTGAGGAAGTGTACTACGACTGTCCTCGTCTACTTCGCGACGAAAGTCTAAGTTTAAGAATACAAAACCACAAGTTAAAAGTTAACCGAGAACACTAAACCAAGAAGGTAAAGGTTCAGCCATGGCATGAAATAGGGTTAGAGGTTTTAAAAAAGAATACAACTCATGAATTAATGATCCTTAAGTGTTAGGAGTTCATAACCAAGGTTCACTTCACAAAGATAGAACAAAAATCCCACTAATCTATGCTTAGGGTTTCGGCCTCTTTAGTATAAGTAGGCTAGAAATTTCCAACCCTTCTAAGCTCTTAGATTTAGTGTTAAAAGATATCAAGAAGTCTAAATTCATGATCATATTGAAAAATGAAACAAAACATCCTAGGTTCACAACCATCATAGGATAAATAGGCTAGACATCTTTAAACTTTCCAATCTCTTAGACTTAGCATCCAAATGTATTAAGGAGCTCAAGTCCATGATCATATTGGAAAATGAAAACAAAACATCCTAGGTCCACAACCATCATAGGTTTGGCCATCATAGGATAAATAGGCTAGAAATCTTTAAACTTTCCAATTTCTTAGACTTAGCATCCAAATGTATTAAGGAGCTCAAGCCCATGATCATGTTGAAAAATGAAAACAAAACATCCTAGGCCACTAATATATAGTTTTAGCCATCATTGGAAAAGTAGGTTAGAGATGTTTGTTTGATACAAGCTCTTAGAATATGAAAGTAAAGATCAATAGAAGTTCATAGAAATTGGTTTCAACTCAAAAGGAGTTTCCTATGATTTTCTAAAGATTTTAGAAGTTAAAAGCTCAATAAGAACCACATAGTGTAAACTCATGAAATAAAGTAGAGAACTTGAAAAAGAAGAATATGAGAGTATTACACTTGAAGCTAGAAAGAAAATGTATGAAGAACTTAAAGCTTGAAAATAAATAAAAATGGAAACTTTAAGTGTTAAAAGCTTGAAGTAAGAATGGAGAAGAAGAAGAAAAATGGAAGAGATGAAATGAAGTGGGTATTTATAAAGTGAGGGGGGAGAGTGGCGTGAAGAGGGAGGGAGAGTGAGCTTGGAGAGCAAGTTTGGAGTTAAGGAGGTGTTTGGTTGGAAAAAGTGAAGAAAATGGGTTTTTTGATTAGAATATGATATAATTTGAAAAGTGTAATGATGGCACTTTTTGAGTGTGTCATAACCCTTGTCAATCACATCCCCTCATGTCACTTCACTCCTTTTGTGCTCCCTAATCTGCTCTATTTCGTATCCGATTGCACTTCCGATCGTAGTTTTTAGACGTTTTCGCCCGAATAAAATATTATATTATATTTTCGAACGTAAATTTTCGAAATAACCTAAGTTGAAGGATACATGATAAAAATACTAACCGTTTCATTCACCGGTCAAAATTAGGTTTTCTGCTCAGTAAACTTTTACTGTCAGTGAAAACGCAGACCGGCTTCCGTTTCAACTGAAACTTTAACCGTGACTTGATATGGTAGCATAACACAAGAAAATGATTCCAGTCTATTTAAAATCATCCTCTAGATTTTAATAAAAATAAACACATATAATTATGTATTTACTGATATAGAAAGACATAGAAATCGGGGCGTTACAAGTCCTTTCGACCAAGTGAAGACTCGAGGCCAATTCGTGGGGACCAACTAAGTGAAAACTCGAGGTTGTTTCATGGCCGTGTTCGTATCATCATGTCATCTATCGATTCCCAAAAAGGTCATCTTTTATTTCATTGATAAGTTTCTTACTTTCATACGTTCCTTTGTTTCATAATCAAAACATATATAAAGATTCTAAGGCATAGCTGGTCGTCCTTGACCTCATTCATCGTCCTTCCATTGGGTGCCCCCACTAGTTCCTATGGCTCTAGGCATCTCGATGCTGATCTTGTAGCATTTTTGGCCTCCACTTGATCCCCTTTCACCGTGCAGATCTTTCCTTCTTTATTGGCTAACTTCATAGCCAAGTGCGGCGTAGATATCAATGCCCCAAGTGCATTGAGGGTTGGTCTTCCTAAAATCGCATTGTAAGCAGAGGGGCAATCTACCAAAAGGAACCTGGCCCTGATTGTCTTCGATAGCAGAGGCGATCCCATAATCAGTCTCAGCTTTATATGCCCCCTAGGAACTATCCTTTCTCCGGTAAATCCTACCAGGTCTCCTTGATGAGGGGTGAGCTCCTCGCTTTTCAAACCCAGCTTCTCAAATAGGGCACCGAAGATGATGTCAGTTGAACTTCCTTAGTCGACGAACATTCTTTTTACTTCACAGTTGTCCATTATCCCAGATACGACTAAAGGATCATCATGGTCCAGAACTGATGCACCATAATCGTTCTCACTAAAGGTGATGCACGGACTGAAGATTTTTCCTCTCTTAATGCTCTTCGAGACACTTAAGATTTCCCTCAGATGTTTTTTTAGGGCGGCGTTTGACGATTCTTCTCCCGCGAATCCTCATGCTATGGTAAAGATGACCCGAGAGGCCGATGACTTTTGATGTTTGAGGGGTGTTCTGGTTCTTGCTCACGAAGTGCTTCACCCGTGAAGCACTAGTCATAGTCGTCCGGTTTATTGTTAAACATTTCAATGGATGAGATGTGTTGGTCCAAAAAACCAAAAATTACTGGTTACTGGCAAGGCCCCTTACGGCTTCACCTTGTATTGGCAGAGATACCCTTTTTATATGTTGATGTATATGTCTTCCTCTTGCTGCATGTTGGTTTCATAATAAATATAAATTAATTTTCAAAATTTAAGGAAAATGAGCAAGATTTAAGGGATCCTATATTGATATAGGGTAATGAATGAAATAGAAAAAAAGTAAAACATATTAGATGAAATTTTCAATCCAAACTGTGTGATTGCTGGTTGTGATTTGGGTTGTATGCTCACGATATTTCTTTATACATTTTCTTGTGAACCTCATCGCAGGCGGTGCGAAGATCGGCGTGGCAGCAGAGAGAAGGGAAGGGTCGAAGGTGAAGGTGTTAAGGAAGAGGTCGTAAACATCTGGACCCATACTCACACGTCCTCTTTGTACTAGCTGTTCGCCATCGGCGGGGCCGGCGGTGACGATGAGTAGCAGAGTTCGCCGGTGGGCATTTTTCTGCTGCATCAAAAAAAGAGTTGCAAAGTCAGGATGGTGGTGGCTGGACAGTGGGGGATCTGAGCATTAATGAAGCTCGAACTTGGACGCATGACTGGTGATTCCTGTTCTGGTGATGATGGTGAGGCGTGACGGTTCTGATACGGTGGCGTGACTAGATCTGGGTTGTGGCGATGATGGCTACGGTGGTGGTGGTGGAGGTCCTCCGACCAATAGGACAAACCTGAAAGATGATGGTGGTTGAGGGTGATGATGACAGAGGGGTGGGAGAAGGGGCAAGGATATGATTGGAATTTACAAAATTAAAAAAATAAAAATAAAAACACAAGAAACGGGAATGACCTATTATTACAGGTCAAAATAATGCCTCATTGGTGAAGCACTTAGTGAGGTACTTCACCTTAGACAACACCTAAGTGTATCTTAAATTGGAGAAACGAAGGAAAGCTCAATTTTGTAATGGAATTAGATTAGAGTGATGGTTTTTCTTGGTGTGGGTGGATAGTGATGTGAGTTTGGCAGGTTATCACTTCTTTACGTTCTACAAAGTTTTCTGGGACTTAACCTAATTTGGTGTTTTGCCAAAAATGGAAAGCTGCCTGCTATATATGTCTGTGAATCAGAAGCAACATATATATAACAGAAATGATAGTTGCACACCTGGTTTTGACACCAGGGTGCGACACCCGCTACTGTAGCACTTTTTTTTTTTTTTTTTTTTACAAATTTTGACTTTAAAAAAAAAATTTAGCTTTTTTGAATACTAACATTTTTGGTTAATTACGTGCAAATATCTGGTTAATTCAGTTTATTATATGGTTAATGGGTCATTTTTTTTCGACAAATTTCAACGTTTTTTTAAAACAAAAACACGTGGTTAATCCTTTAAAAATAATTGGTTAATTCAGTGTAGTATGTGGTTAATAGGTAACTCTGATGCTTGAAATAAAATTTTTACATGCCATAAACACGTGGTTAATCCTTTGAAAATGTTTGGTTAATATAGTGTATTCTGTGGTTAATGGGTAACTCTGATGCTTGATTTTTTACATTCCATAAACACGTGGTTAATCCTTTGAAAATGGTTGGTTATTCAGTGTATTCTGTGGTTAATGGGTAACTCTGATACTTCAACAATTCTATATGGTTAACCACGTGTAAATATTTGGTTAATTCAGTTCATTATATGGTTAATGGGTCATCCTGAAGCTTACACTCATTTTTCACAACCATGTAAATATTTGGTTAATCACGTGTAAATATCTGGTTAATTCAGTTCATTATATGGTTAATTTGTGTGGAAAATTATTGTAAGTTTCAGGATGACCCATTAGCCATATAATAAACTGAATTAACCAGATATCTGCACTGGATTAACAAAAAATATTAGTATTCAAAAAGCTAATTTTTTATTTTTTTTAAAAGAAGTCAAAATTTGTAATAAAAAAAAAAGAAGAAGAAAGAAACACTACTGTAGCGCTACAATACCCGGGTGTGCAAATAGCGCGACCCACAGAAATGATAGTTGCACACCTAGTTTTGACACCACGGTGCGACACATGCTACTATAGCATTACTGTAGCACTACTGTAGCACTTTTTTTTTAATTATTTTTTTTATACGATTTGTTGGGGTATGGACTCGTGGAAGTGTGAACTGTGGATGGCACTATAGTCTATAAACTACAAACAACTAAGCTAAAGAATAGGCTTTGGTAACACAAACGAATGCTTTTAAAATTGGATGTATACTGGTCTCTTTATTTATTCCCGGTTCATTAAGTTTAATGAGTAATGTTATTCTAACATCCCATTTGGGACATCTATATAACAACTACAGTACTGTAGTGCTACAGTACCGTACTGTAGCGCCATAGTACCGTACTTTTTTTTTTTTATACAAATTTTGATTTTTAAAAAATAAATAAATAATTTAGCTTTTTTGAATACTAACAGTTTTGGTTAATTACGTGTAAATATATGGTTAATTCAGTTTATTATATGGTTAATGGGTCATCCTAAAGCTTACAATTATTTTCCACAACCATGTAAATATTTGGTTAATCCTTTGAAAGTGGATGGTTAATTTAGTTATATAAATGGTTAATTCAGCATCCTGACACTTCCAAGTTTTTAAACATCACTTAAAAATATTTGGTTAATCCTTTGAAAATGGATGGTTAATTCAATTATATAAATGGTTAATTCAGTTATATAACCATTTAAAAACTTGGATGTTTAAAAACTTGGAAGTGTCAGATGCTGAATTAACCATTTATATAACTGAATTAACCATCCATTTTCAAAGGATTAACCAAATATTTTTAAGTGATATTTAAAAACTTGGAAGTGTCAGGATGCTGAATTGACCATTTATATAACTGAATTAACCATCTATTTTCAAAGGATTAACCAAATATTTTTAAGTGATGTTTAAAAATTTGGAAGTGTCAAGATGCTGAATTAACCATTTACATAACTAAATTAACCATCCATTTTCAAAGGATTAACCAAATATTTACATGGTTGTGGAAAATAATTGTAAGCTTTAGGATGACCCATTAACCATATAATGAACTGAATTAACCATATATTTACACGTAATTAACCAAAAATGTTAGTATTCAAAAAATCTAAATTTTTTATTTATTTTTTAAAAGTCAAATTTGTAAAAAAAAAAAAAAAAAGTTGCGGTACTGTAGCGCTACAGTACCGTAGTTGTCAATGTAGTTGTCCCAAATGGGATGTTAGAATAACATTTCTCAAGTTCAATTGTGTTCAAGCTGTAATAAATAAATAAATCATATGTTAATATTATATAATATATTAATAAGCTTTAACCTTCTTGTAAAAATGTTTCAAAAAAAAAAACTTCTTGTAAGGCTAAATTATACTTTTGGTTCCTTATTTTTATTTTAGATTTCAATTTGGTCCCTCTTTTATTTTTTGTTCCAAAATGGTCCCTTATTTTTCAATGTTATACCAATGTGGTCCCTCTTTTATTTTTTGTTCTGAAATTTTCCCTCATTTTGCAAAAGTGAAACCAATGTGGTCCCTTTTTTGGTTCCAAAATGGTCCCTCGTTTGCCTTTTTGTTCCGAAATGGTCCATTATTTTACAAAAATTATATCAATTTGGTCCTCTTAGTACCACATTTTAAACGGAAAGACCACATTGAAACCTAAAATAAAGAAAAGGGACCAAAACGGAACAAAAAATAAAATAAGGACCAAACTGAAACTTAAAATATAAAGATAATGGACCAAAAGTATAATTTAGCCTAAAAAAAGTTTTAACCTTAAACAAATTTTATTACCAAAGTATCCCTACGACTTAAGCCTTTCGGACCCGTCATGAGACTAATATCTGATGTGGCTGATTCAGCATGATTTAACCTTAAACAACTTTTACCACTACAAGAAAAAAACGATTTAGCGTCGGCCATTTAGCGTCGGCCACGACACAGACGCAATAGCGTCGGCCAAGCCGTCGTAACGTAGACGCTACACTGTCACCCATATTTTTAAAATTTTTTTATTTATGAATTTAATTTTGCGTGGGCCTAGCCGACGCTATTGTGTGGGATTTTGCGTCGGCTGGGCCGACGCTAGTTTGAATTTAGAATTTGCGTCGGCCGGCCGATGCTATTTGTCAAAATATCACTCGCGGGAACACTTAATTTTCTTCCCTCTTTATTTTATTGTTTCACCTATTCTCTATTCTAACTCCATCGAGGCAAGAGTGATAATCCTGTAACCAGGCGTGCGAGCATCCAACCCTACGGCTGCTCTGGAAAGTTCTTCTGCCGCGCCGTCTCTGGAACGTTGGTTTCCGTCGTCGATGCCGCTGCTGCTGCTTATCATCATCTCTGCCGCCACTCCACGGCGCAGCGCCTCCCATTCTCAAGCCCTTCTCTTCGCACCAGGTAAGCCCTTCTCCTTGTTTTGTGTTGATTTGTGGGTTGGTTCTCCTTAGATTAGTGGGTTTCTTTTTCTGATTTGTGGGTTGGTTCTCCTTAGATTAGTGGGTTTCTTTTTCTGATTTGTGGGTTGATTCTGCTTTGATTTGTGGGTTGGTTCTGAATCAGTGTATTGGGAGATGGGTGGGTTGGTTCTGAATCAGTGTATTGCTATGTCTTTATGTGTTCTTGTTTGTCAATTGGCATGAGTCATGTTTGTGCAATCTGTGGTTTTTACAAGGAAGGGGCGCAATGAACAATTGGCTTGAGTCATGTTTGTGCATTCGTTGGTTTTGATGCTGACTCAATTGGGTCCCAGCTGATTCAGTTGCTTGCTTGGTATTGCTTTGAAAGCTAATGAAATTTCAATGCTTACCTGGACTCCACATGATAATCCAAAAACAATTTTAATTGGAATTCAAAAAACTGAAAATTACAATAAATGGTAAAAAGCCATAGTACTGGGTTGCTGAAGCTGTAGAATATAAAATAAGGTCATGACACTTTAGAAGATGGACTTTTGAACTGCTTTTATGATATCTTCTCTCTTCATTACCTCATGCAAATGAGAGGTATGCTTTGAGAAATTTATATTTTGGTGTGCTTGATCTTAGGAAACAGTTACATAACCCTTGAATTTCTGCTAATTTAGATATGTTCTGACTTTTAAACTTAAGTGTGCTGAGTGCAAATGTAATGGGTTTGGTTTGTGACTTGTGAGTGTACAAGCTTGCAACTCTACAAAGCTTCAGTTGTCAATTTAGTCACCTTGAGAGAAAGTTAAGTCATATACTTCCCTCTGGTCTCTAGCTGGATTTATGTCTGTTTGGAATTATGCATCTAGCTAGTTTCGGGTGCACAAACTGTCCTGTTTCAGTTCAGGATGTGCTGTAGTATTAGTTTGCCTGTAGGTAATTGCTTATGAGGTGGCCATGCTCAATCCAAACAAGGTGGCGTGGCACATGTGTGTTGCTGCTGTTGCAGCAATTGCTGCAATTTTCTTTTGGTTCTTTTTTAATGTGGCGCCTTAGTTGATTAGGTGGTGGATTATAAGGTTGAATTTTGGACTTTACTGGTTGCTGTTCCTAGTCCTTTTGGTTAGTCTTCCATTCTGTTTGCTATGTCAAGTTAGTGTGGCCTTGGTTAGGAAAATGTAATACAAATGCTGGGTTCCTTATTTGGCTCTAGAATTTTAGTTACATAGGTCCTCTCTTTTTGTTCCTGTGTGTTCTCTTGTATATGGGTTGGGGTACCCCTTGTACCCCCAATCAATATACTCTCTTTGCCTAGCAAAAAAAAAAAATACTTCCCTTTGGTATGCAAATCTCTCCTTATTTTCTCTTCTTCAATGATGATGATGATGATGACAATTTTAGTTTTGACAGTTTTAACTAAGTGCCTTTTGTTTCTGTACTACTACTGCTTAAAACTTGTGTGGATAGTCATGGCAATAATTAGTTCTGTCATGATAAACAATCCTCACTCTGCATCCAAAAATATTTATTTCAGCAGTAATACTCTGTATACTATGCAGTTCCATATCCTTAAAATTGTGAGACAAATTATGATTAACATCTTCAATTTGACATGGTTAGACAAGACTGTAATTAAGACTTAAAAGTTTGATTTTTATTTTGTATAAGGTAAGCCTAAACCCCACTAATCATAATACAATGGCACTATTTTTTGTCTACATTAAATTAGGCTGAACTTGTGTCTACTATTGTCAAACTTTGGGGCCACCACTTGCATTATCTTTTAATTTTGATAGAAGGACATCTAACTTGGCTGCCCTTGTTTGGATCTAATGAGGTTAGAGGAGTAGCACAGTGATGTAGTTGGAGGATAGTGGCTGCAAATCTTTTCATGTTTTTTTGGAATTAGGCTTCAAGACAATTTTCAAGTGGGCTATTGTTAAGACAGTTTAAACCTTTTCTGTTAACTAAACATGTTATATATATAAAATAAGGTCATGACACTTTAGAAGATGGACTTTTGAAGTGCTTTTATGATATATGTACATCAGTGAGTATATCTAATACTCCTTATATATAAAATTCCTTTGTTGATAAAAAAAAAAAGGTTCAGTTCTGTTTAGGGGTTTGATAACTAAAATTTCAATTCATTTCAATCTATAACTTCTCTATTTAAAATTGATCTGATGGTGATGTTTAACCTGACCAAAAAAGGGTATGTGTGGTATGTTGAAAATTGCTTTCAAAGAATAAAAATTGCTTTCAAATGCGGCTATGTGTGGTATGTTGAAAATGATGAATGGGGGTATATATGGATGAGTGTTGGGCTGAATTGAAGGTCAAGTTAAAATCTTGCTTCCCCATTCAATTATTGATTTCATTTTCTGTGCTATGGTTCACTTGATAGTATAAGTGAAGATTTTGTTTCATTCACATTCTAAAGAAAATGTGAAGTGTAATGAAACCATAAATTTATTTTTCATGGAGAGAAGGTGAATGGTTTTTTTAAGGATTTTAGGACCGCTGAGTCACTTGAATTGAGTGGTTGAGTGAGGGAAATGAGAAAAGACAATTTTAATATATGGTTTAATCAAAAGAATAATATTACATTATGTGTTTGATTTGGTAGGGGGGAGTGGACTACAACGTAGAATTCAACAAGGTAATTAATGGAGGTTTTGTTGGAACATTATATCATTAGATCATCACTTTAACATGTTTAGCGTTTCTTCCTTCTGAATGAGCTTTTACGATATTACATGATTTTTCAGGGATGTTACATCTTTGAGTTGGAAAGCTTTTCTGATCTTCACGTTTGCCGGGAATTGGTTGGTAAGTTCTTACTTTGGCTGTTTCCTTTCAATTAAAATTTTCTTTAAGGGCTTCTTTTTATCCCTTGCCTCTATTTGGGCCAATTGTTGTTGTAAATGTGGTGAAGTTGATATTGATTGCTTCCTACTTGTTGAGTTTTTATTTGGAGCTGCTACTTTTAAAGGACTTCTTTTTGTTGTTGCTACTTTCCATTATGATTTTATTTTAATGAATTAATTAATTAATAAGTTGGTAAAAATCTAAATGTGATCTCAAATGTTGTGCATATTTACTTTCTTTGCTTTGTATTTTCTTGTGAATTCTAAAGTTAAATATTATTTACTTAATCCAGCTGAAATATGACAAAATATGAACATCTTTGTTAAAAATGTTGATGCTTTATTTAATGGATTTTTGTAAGCCCTCTCTTAGAATCAATTGAGGTCTTTCTGTGAGTGATAATTATATGTTGGTCGCGTAGAAAATGGATCGTAGCTGGATGTATGATAGGGTCAATCCTGATAGGAGAGGCTTGAAAGATGATTTTGTTAGTGGAGTTGCAGAGTTTGTCAAGAAGGCTAAGGAACAACCCTACTTTTTGTCTGAGGGAGGGATTAGGTGTCCTTGTGTAAAGTGCAAGTGCATTTAGTTGTTGACCCCAAGCGAGGTTAAGCTTCACTTGTACAAGTCCGGGTTTAAGCCAAACTATTGGATCTGGACTGAACATGGAGAGGTGAAGCCGGTTAATGACCTAGGGGGTCATCCAAGCAGTAGATGTCATGTGGATAATGAAGATCAATTTCTATCAATGCATCAGATGGTGCATGATGCTTTTAGGCCAATTGTTGATGTCCCCCATGTCAACATTAACGTGGGAAACGAGACTTTCAATGAGGAAGAGTTGCCCAATCCAGAAGCCCAACGGTTTTATAATACCTTGATATCTGCAAACCATCCCATTTATGAAGGAGCTACTGAGTCTAGGTTATCAATTTCTGTTAAGCTTTTGGCAGCTAGATCTAACTGGCATGTTCCTCAAAAGTGTATAGATTTTTTTGCACAAATGCTTGTTGACGTGGCTTCAACAAAACAATGCTTGCCCGAAAGCCACTACCAAGCAACGAAGTTGGTGTCTAAGTTAGGTTTGAAGGCTATGAAGATAGATTGTTGTGTGAACGGTTGCATGTTATATTACAAAGTAGATAGAAACTTATCCGAGTGCAAATTTTGTCAAGCTGCAAGATATCTTCCTCGAAGGAATGGGATCGGAAAATACAATGATGTTCGGGTGAAGAGAATGTTCTATTTGCCAATCATTCCCAGGTTACAAAGACTGTATGCATCAATGCAATCTGCGGCTCAAATGAGATGGCATCATGAGAACAGAAAGAGTTCGAATGTTCTGCGCCATCCATCCGATGGGCAGGCATGGAAACACTTTGATGATGTTTATCCAGATTTTGCCAACGAGCCAAGAAATGTAAGACTGGGTCTATGTGCGGATGGGTTTACACCTTACATCCAAGCGTCTACTTCTCCATACTCATGTTGGCCGGTAATAGTTACACCTTACAATCTTCCCCCTGAAATGTGCATGACCAAACCATACATGTTTTTTACTTGTCTTATACCTGGACCATCTAACCCGAAGGCAAAGATAGATGTCTACTTGCAGCCATTGATTGATGATCTGCAAAAGTTGTGGAGTTGTCGCGTTTTGACTTATGATATCTCCACGAAACAAAACTTTGTCATGAGAGCGTGCTTAATGTGGACAATTAATGATTTTCCGGCATATGGTATGTTATCTGGATGGGGAACACAAGGTAAATTGGCATGTCCTTATTGTATGGAAGACACAAAGGCTTTCACCTTGAAATACGGTGGAAAGAATTCATGGTTTGATTGTCATCGTCGGTTCCTTCCAAAAGATCATTCATTCAGAAGAAGTAAAAGGGATTTTACAAGAAACAAGGATGAGAAAGATGGTCCCCCTTACATGTTCACGGGGCAACAAGTTTGGGAATATGTTTGTGATTTTCCAAAAGTGACAGAGGTTGGTTGGGGCAGATTGCAAGGGTATGGTGTGTTTCATAACTGGACTAAACGAAGTATATTTTGGGATCTTCCATACTGGAAGGACAACTTGTTAAGGCATAACCTGGATATGATGCACATAGAGAAGAATTTCTTTGATAATGTGTTTAACACTGTCATGAATGTTAAGGGTAAAACAAAGGACAATGAAAAGGCGAGAATGGATATATCTGTGTTCTGTGCACGCAGGGACTTGGAGATGCAACCCTTAGGTAATGGAAAGATGGGAAAGCCAAAGGCAAACTACACTGTGACACTAGAAGATGCAAAGTTAGTGTGTAAATGGATTAAGGAACTGAAAATGCCTGATGGTTATGCTTCAAACCTCGCTAGGTGTGTCGATGTCACCAAGGGTAAGATGCATGGGATGAAAAGCCATGATTGTCATGTATTCCTCGAGTGTTTACTCCCAATTGCCTTTCGTTCCTTGCCGGAATGTGTATGGAAACCACTAACTGAATTAAGTCGTTTCTTCAAAGATCTGTGTTCTAATACATTGAGGATGGATGACTTGGTTAGATTGCATCAAAACATTCCCATCATCATTTGCAAGTTAGAAAGGATTTTTCCACCCGGTTTCTTTGATTCAATGGAGCATCTCCCGATTCACCTACCTAATGAAGCAATCCTTGGTGGTCCAGTTCAATATCGGTGGATGTATCCATTTGAAAGGTAAATTAATTTTTTTAAAACCATTTACATCGTGATTTATTTGAATTTCATAGATGTATGGTCATTTTACATGCAGATTCATGGGAGACTCAAAGCGGGTAGTGAAAAACAAGGCTAGGGTGGAAGGTTCCATTTGCGCTTTCTACTTGCACCGAGAGACAACCTATTTCTGCTCTCACTATTTCAAGAACTTTAGCCTGTTGCCAATGACTAGTCTTAGGAACGATCCTCGATCGGGACATGAGGGCGTCCAACCAATGATGTCAGTGTTGAACAAATCCGGTCGTCCTAGTGGGAAGCATCAAATCCATTGGCTGACAGATGATGAATGGAAGTCTGCTCATGTAAATGTCCTGATCAACTGTAATGAGGTTAAACCATATCTTGAGTAAGTAAAATTCTTATCACGTCATGTGCTTAATGCAGTGCATATTGTTGATCCATTGATCCATTATGTATTTGATGTCAGTGCATTCTTGCAATATCACTCCATTAATGATCGAGATGCTCCCGGTCGTATACATGAGGAATTTCCTATGTGGTTCAAGACATATGTAAGTGCAATGTACATAATTGATGTAATTATTAACAAATACACTCTCTAAGCTTATGTGTATCTTCTGTATAGGTTCATGATGAGAGGAATGAGGTGACCAACAAAGACATAAAGTCATTAGCTTGGGGTCCTGCATCAGAGGCGACATCATGGCACATGTACTTTGTTAATGGGTACAGGTTTCACACTAAGGCTTGGAGTAATGGTAAGAAAACCATAAATTGCGGGGTGCATGTAAAAGGTCTTATCGAAGGAGGAGAAGATGATTTTTACGGTATTATCCAACATATATTTGAATTGGAATACCCCGGTTTGAGTAATAAGATTACCCTATTTTACTGTAAATGGTTTGATCCAACGAGGAACAGAGGCACAAGGGTTCATCCACAGTATAATATTGTCGATATTAAGATGAGTAGACGATATGATCGATATGATCCGTTCATCCTTGCAGAAAAAGAAAGACAAGTATATTATGTCCCTTATCCATCAATGTGTAAAGACATGCGTGGTTGGTTTGCGGCAATCACTACAAAACCAAGGGGTCATGTGGAAGTTGAGTACACGGAGGATGAAATGCCGTATCAAGCTGATGAGATGTCACCTGTTCTACCAATTACGGAAGTTGAACCTTTACATGGCTTACTTGATGAAACAGTAAATGATTTTGAACAGATAGTTGATCCGAATAACAATCCAATGGTTGTGGATGATCAATCAGAAGAAGATGTTTCTACAGAATATAATGATGAGGGCGGGGACGAGGATGAGGACGAGGAAGATGACGATTATGAGGACGATGATGAGGATTAACTTAAGTTATAAGTTTAGAGTATAGTGATTTTGCACTAGGAAACTTTGTAAATAACTAGTTAGTAATTCTTGATTATATTTTTCTTATTGGTTTAGTTTCTCATTTGAATGTACAAGAACTTTACCTTTACAGAAATATATTTTATTTGCTTATCTAATAAAAGAACTTAGGTTATATGTATGTTTATATGTTATATTTTGCACCAGAGAAAATGGCAGGACGCGGTCGTAACGAGAGGGGCAAGATGCAAGTGACTAGGGGTCGAGGGAAGCTTATACGACCTGGTGACCTTGCTTTACATACTGATCGTAGGCGCCGCCAGAGCCAGCCTGCACCACCCCCACTCCAGCCTGCACCACCCCCACACCAGCCTGCACCACCACCAGTCCAGTCGACACTACCACCATCCTTACCGACACCACCTCCAGTTCAGCCGGCACCACCACTGGTCCAACCTACCCATGACACCTGCACCATGATCCCTACCCCAGGATACATACCCTCTGGACGGTTCGAGCCGGGTTCGTCTTCATACCGCAGCACACCTGACTTTGTGAGGCAGCAACCTCTTCAGGAGGAAGAGGAGGAGGAGTCGGAGGAAGAGGAGGCAGACCGACAGGAGGAGGAGGAGGAGGAGGCCGAGGGGGGAGTGGAGCACGGCCCTCCTCGTCGTCGTTCGAGGCAGTTCCAGAGGGATGCTGATGGGAAGATTATCATACGTCCTCGTGGTCGAGGGTAAGTTAGAATTTTCTTTTTATATTTATGTATTTATTAAGCACTTAGTTTAATATATGCACTTGATTTGATATTTGACAAAGCTTGGATTTTTTGTAGGTGGACTCCTAGCTCAGCGGCTGCCGATGCGATTAGGAATGCCATCCGGAAATAGTTTCGGGGTGTTCACCATTGCTGGAGTGTGACCCCTGTTGAGGTGAGGGATTATTGGTGGGAGAGATTTATGGTAAGTTGTGTATATTTAATTGTAATTATTTGATAACAAATTAATTGCATCTACACACTAACTAACTATTTTGGCTAACTATTTTGACTAAATCTTTTTGTAGGACAAAGTTTCATGGGATCCTTGTCACCATGCCATTATCCAGAACATTTTTAATCAAAAATGCGCAAAACGTCTTTCTGATATGCTCACAAAGGAGAGGAATAAGGGGGTGCAACCTCATTGGATAGGGGACGAGGCATGGGCTGGTCTTCTTATCTATTGGGCTAGTGACGATTTCCTAAAGATCTCAAATCAAAATAAAGCTAATCGAGCTTCAGCTAAAGGTGGAGCTGTCCACACCACTGGCCGAAAGTCACATAATGATGTGGCAGAAGACTTGGTATTTATTTACTCCACACTTATTCTAGTTTATTATCATATGGTGTGTCTTATTTTCTCAACAAGTTCATTCATTTCTTAGTTTGCTCACTAAGACTATTAGCTACTATTTATTTTGGAACTTTACATTAAGTTATCATGTGGCATGGTGGGCTTGTGCTGTTTCTGCACTGTGAAGCTTGCAAATACTCTCCTAGCTAATTTGTTGCTAATTCATAGTTAATGGTTAATCTAAGTTTGGCATTCCCAAAGCTATTACGTAGGTAACTTGTAGCTGATTTCATATTCTTCCCTTCCCAATCCATAGTCAATTCGTAGGTAACTAAGTGCTAAACTATAGGTAATACAGACCCAAAACTCCCACCTCAGCACACAGGTTCATACATAATAAATAGAAAAGTTCTTGCAACACATCAAAACCTGCATTAAATATTTGATATAAATACATAGCTAATTAACAAGTTTACAAAACAAGTTCAAAACAATCCATAGCCAATTCATAGATCTATACAAACACTTCAAAACAAGTTCAAAACAAAATCCATAGCCAACATCATTCATCCTCATGATCTTCCTCTCCTACTCCAGAAAGGGTAATGTCTATCCTCAACTTGAGACTGAAACAACAATAAGTCAGACAACAAGACTTAGAATTAAAGGATAATCAACAATAACAAGCAATTTAGAAGTATGGCTACTAATAGACTAGAAATGGGACAACTAGAGCATAGATAATGCGGCATAATGTCACAATTCAGAGTATGAATTGTAGGAACATTATACTCATTACCATAAGATAAGGACCAAACTAAGAGAAAAATAAAGAACTTGGTGGCAGTCCTTGAAATGAAGCCAAACTTTACTTAGTTCTTCAGCACTGGGTCAAAATTCAAAACAGATCTGCTACTAAATCAGTGAGCCAAAAATTGTAAAATTTTAATCCAGTATAGTTTAAGACATTATCTTCCTAATTAAATAAGTTTCAATCAATTTGGACACCTGGAGCAAAAGATATGCAATCTGCAATACAGACTGCCATAGTACTAAGTTCAGCAGGATTTAACCAGAGTTCAAACTAAAACTGGTATTAATCTACAGAGCCAAAAATTCTGAAACTTTAATTACATAATCTTCGCAATGTTACTCTTCAAATGGAACTAGTTTCACTTGATTTGGATAAGTATAAGGCAAGTTATGCAGAAAAAAGTATAGGCTGTTATAAGCCAAATTCTGCAGAATTTCAGTGATATTCATTCTATTATTGGGAAAAGGTTATGCACCCCATGTTCTTAGTATTCTTACCATACCTAGTTGGAGATGTTAGCTTTCACTCAAAGCTGATTTTATTCTGTTTGGACTAGTATAAAGAAAGATATGCAATCTATACGGTAGGATGTCAAAGAGTAGCTTATGCAGAAATATGTTAACAAATCAAGTACTTAAGTGAGCTCCAAATTGTTAGAACAGAAAAACACTAAGAAGAGACCAATAAGAGAAAAGTGGGTGAAAAACAGAACAGAGAAATTATAGAGTAAGAAAGGCATATAATCATCAAGAATTCCATGCACTTGAGTAACTCCATAAGCTATGAAGGGTCAAATATTTCCATAGCTAACACAAAACCATATGATAATAGATGTTTTGTTGCCTACACAGCTCCAGACATTAACATATTAACTGCCTAAAATCCTATTTCTATTCCTCTAACATCAAGAAATGAGTACCAAAAACATAAGCTATAATTCAGAGAAAGATCAACAAACAAAGGGAATTGCATCACATGTTAAAAACTTACTTACAACTAGTGCACAGAGTGCTGTTCTTTTTTAATGTGCACCCTAAAGGTGCTAGTACAATCTTATTGAGTAGAACAAAGAAATTTATTCCTTTCATTCTCTTTTTCATTAGATAGAAAATCTTTACTTGATAAGTATACTGAATAAGTATTTGCTTTTTTGGCAGGAGGAAGATCTTAGGAGGCCTTTGGAACCTGATGAGTTATTCTTGGCCACTCACAAAAGGAAGTCGGGCGAGTGGGTGGATAGTCGCTCTGCAGGAACATATGTAAGTTGTTTTCAAAGTTCCAATTTGTGTTCAATTTTTGGTGATTTTTTTTTCCCAATTTTGTTAAGGCATATGAAAAGCCATAGAGCACCTGGTTGACTTGTAGCATCTTGGTTCAAAGACATGAAACAGCCATAGAGCACCTTGCCGACTTGTAGCATAGAGCACCTTGTTGACTTGTAGCATCGAGCACCTTGTTGACTTGTAGCATCTTGGTTCAAAGACATGAAACAGCCATAGAGCACCTTGCCCTTGAGCTTTATAGAACCTGAGTTTTGTAAAACAAAGCAGAAGAAAATAATGCTCTGCTTACAGTTGGGCTGCTTATAGTTGGTTTATGGCTATTAAATTATTTTCTTATGATACCAACACATTTTTTTCAAAAATACCATAGCACAGTTTTTGAGGATGGCTTTTTGTTTGTGTGAAAACCATTTTGTGGCAGTGTTATGTTGTGGTTGTGGCAAGGTTCTGAAGGTAGTGGAAAATGCTATTTATGAATGGTTGATGGTGGTTATGTTGCAGGTTCAGGTTCTATTTTTGAGTTTCAAAATTGGTATAGTGTGCTGTGGTTATTGATGGTTTCATTTTTCTTCAGTTTAGTGTGTTCATGGTTTTGGTCTCATGTTGTGCTATATTGATAGTTGACTTTAATTTGGGTTTCCTAGTTGCTTGTGCAGCTTTTTGAGTTTTGGGTACTGATAGTTTTAAGAGGAACAGATTAATTTTCTTAGGTTAATTGTGGACCCTGCTTCGAATGCATTTGATATCCTGAACATAACAATTGTTGTCTCTTTGATGTAAAGATGTTATTTTTCCCTTTGGTAGTTATGCTTGAAGTGAAACACATTTGGTATTAGAAACTTTCCTGTCTCGTTGCAATAATTAGTGTTGTGTTTATAATGATATAGTGATGTAAAGATGTGATAGGTTCTCTATCTCATTTTTTCATTAATCTTAACTTGTAACTGAGTTTATAATGATATAGTAGATGAGTTGTGTTTTCTTTTGACAGGACTCCTATAGAAACCGTTTGAGCCAGATTGTGTCCTCCACAGATGGGGGGCAAGAGGTGGATGGGACGACAAAGCTTGAATTATGGAAGGAGGTTGCTGGGGGCAAGACTCGGGGTCGGTGTTATGGCACCGCAGATTTCTCTGTGAACATACGACGCGGTGTATCGTCTTTGACTCAGGAGTCCCCGACACCTCCTAGTCACAATAGCGGTTATGAGGGCGATGATAGGGCCACCAGAGCTGAGGATAAGGCCGCTAGGGCTGAGGAGAGGGCCGCCAGAGCTGAGGAGAGGGCTGCCTGAGCTGAGGCACGCTATGATAATTTGGAGGAGCAAGTTCGCACTATGATGGAACGCATGGCAGCTCTAGAGCGTCAGTCAGGCAGTGCTTCATGATTACGATGATGATCTTGATGACCATTCCATGGATGAGGCCTCACCAGTTGGTCGACGTCGTCGTCGTTGATTTCATATTTCACTATGTTAGATATTTTCCATTTACTTTGATGTTAACCTTGGTAGATTTTGTTTTGTGTACAGTACTTTTCTCTTGTGGTACATATAACAAAATGGATATTTGACTCACGATGTTGGTATTGTCTTAAAAAGGATTATGTTTTTTGTGTTTTAGGTTTTTGCTATTATTGAAATATATCATCGAGTTTGTATGTAGTAAAGCTATTGATTAGGCTTCATGGTTTGTATCAGGCTGTTTGCACAGGACATTTTGGATATTAATGATTATATAGTGTAGAAAAAAAAAATTATTAGCGTCGGCCTGGCCGACGCTAAATAAAACCAATACGAAAGCAAATGTAGCGTCCATAAAACCGACGCTAAATAGCGTGGGCTTACGGCCGACGCTAAATTAGCGTAGGCTAGCCGACGCTAACCATATGATAGCGTCGGCCTTTTACTTATTTCGCGCAATCGGATTTAGCGTCAACTTTAGCGTAGGTCAAGCCGACGCTAACGTAGCGTCGGCCGTAATTTGGTTGACGCTAACGCTTTGCGTCAAGGAATATAGCGTCCGCCCCGAGGCCGACGCAACGCCGACGCTATATTGCCCTCTTGCGTCGGCTTTTTTAGTTTAGCGTGGGCTTTTGGCCGACGCTAAAAGCTGATTTTCTTGTAGTGTTATACCTACTAATAAAAATACCTTGGTCAAAGCTAAAAATACTTTTAATTTTCACATTATCAATGTGTTTAGGAAAGCTGGAAAAAAAGATTATATTGATAATCTGTTTTTAAATAATCGATTATTGTGATAATTGATTATAATCAGAATCTGTTTTTGTTTGGGCATGTTTGCTGAAAAGTGATTTTAAGATAATCTATTTTGTTTGGGTGGTGCAAAAAAAATCACTTTTACATAGTAAATTATGAAAAAGGGTATGGAGTTATTTGTTTATATTTAGAACATTTTTTTTTTATTTTTTTATATCTTGTCATATTTTTTATATTATAAAAAAAATGAATAAAAGTTATAACATTTTTTTCATGACTATGGAAAACATGTTAAAATATATTATTTTTTTAGAATAGTTAAATAAAAACAATATATTCTATTTGAATAATATAGAGGATTTTAAAATAAAATAGATATTATTCAGAGCATTTTAAGGAAAAAAAAAATATTCCATTTGAAAAATATTGAAGTGATGAAACGTGAAATATATAAGTGGTGTTGGTCATGCATCATTGAGTGCAGAAAGAGAATATAGATAGATAGGCAAATGATAATGCATCATTGATTGCAGAAAGAGCATGGAGCCATTGGGGGTAATATGGGAAATATGTTCTTTCATTTCAACATAATCAAAATAAAATCATCTACCAGTCCTATCTATTAGATAGTAGTAAAACAACATTTTTCCCCAAAAAAAGAGCTTTTTAAAATATTAAGCTACCCACCCAAATATAACAATTATTTATCAAAACAGCTTTAACACAAAAAACAATTAAAAACACACATAAACAATCTATCCCAAACATGCTCTATATGAAGTGCCTTTTTTTAATTATCAAAATATGATGCGCTTTATATAGTCTAAAAAGTTTAAACATTTAATTTTAAAACGAATATAATTTTTAAAAATTATAATAATTTATATAAAATAAATATATTCGAATAATATATTAATAAATTATGTAAATAATTAACACTATCAATATTTTATTACCTATGAAATAATAAATAAATTAGCACCTTGGTAGGTCAAATTAGCTTTTACGTATATTTTATTACCTATCATTAGCGTATATTTTCACTTCTATTTGACGTGCTTTCCTTCGGCTTCTCTGAAGTATATCATCCCTATGTATACATCTTAATCAGTATAGACTAAAATTTGGAAGAGCAATCATAGGTGAACACCTGAAGTTGACATCCAAAGTTGATATCTTGGTTAATCATTATAAATATTTGGTTAATTTAGTTTATTATATGATTAATCATGTATAAATATTTGGTTAATTCATGATGACCCATTAATCATATAAAAAATGAATTAACTAGATATTTGCATGTGATTAACCAAATATTTACATGATTATGGAAAATAAGCTTCATATAACTCATTAACTATATAATAAACTGAGTTAACCAAAAAATTACACATGATTAACTAAAGTGTATACCTGGATGTCAAACCTAGGTGTTCACCTATCACTATTCAATTTGGAATGAGTAATTGACCAAAAAAACAAAAAAATTGGAATGATGGAGATTGGATAAGGTATCGGGCCTTTTGTACATACATAGGTACATATTTTATGGGCTCGATAGAGAAATAAAAGTTTCATTTTCTTGAAAGTGGAAAGTATGTATAGAGTCGGATTGTTTTGAACGAGACTAAACTTGAGCACAGCCAGTTCACCAAAAAACTTGAGCCCAGCCTAATAATATGAAAACGGCTCAGAAATTAGGATCCCAACACTTGGAAAATAGGGTGTGCTTTTTATAAGCTTTTCCATAAGTACTAGTACTACTTATGGGAGGAGGGCTTATGATAGAACCTCTAATATGAGAAATTACTTCTACATAAGTTATTGTGTATTTTGATGCTACCACATAAGGGCTTCTTCAAAATGACAAGTAGTGTTTGGATGAAATTGCATAAGCGATATGATCAAATCAATAAAATGTTTAATTATTGAGTTAGTCCCTAAACTATTTGGGAATTTTCAAAAAGATCACTAAACTAAAAAAGTTTCTAATTAGGTTCTTGAAACTATACAAAGTTTTCAATTGGGTCCCTGAACTAAAAAGTTTCTAATTGAGCCTCTGATCTTATATAAAATTTTCAATTGGGTTCCTTAAGTAAAAAGGTGACTATATAGAATAAAAAATAACAAAATGATACATGATGAAATTTAAAAAAAAATGTTTGACATAATAATAAAATGACAAAAGATGAATATGAGAGAAAAAAACTTAGTATTTAAAATAATTATAATAATAAAATAAAAAATAAAACTTAGTGAGAAAAGCTATTGTTTAGCATAATGTTGTCAAATATTTAATATTTTAAAATAATAATAATAATAATAATAATAATAATAATAATAATAATAATAATAATAATAATATAATAATAATAGCAAGCAAAAATATTATTTAAAAAATATTAAAATAATTGAAGAATAACCTCAATTAAAATATAAAATAATATAATAAATAATAAAGTAAATTCAATAACTCAAAATAAAATTGATAATCAAAATAAGATGTGATATTTACTTAACTAGATTCTTTATTTTATTTATTATTTCAAACAATAAATTTGTTGTTAAATTATATTTTTTATTTTTTAAATATTGAATTTTTTTTATGCAGTTTCATCTCTTATTATGATATTACAATAAAAATTATTTCAAATAATAAAATTCTCTGTTAAGCTTTATCTTTTACTATTTTATTTTGATTTGAAATATTTTTGTTTTCAAAATCATCTTTAATACTATAATACTATTTAAAAATGTATATTTTTTAATTGAGCTAGTTTATCGGTTTAATCTTTTAATATTTTGTTATAAAACATGAATTTTATAGCACAATTTTATATTTCATTTTTTTTATTATCATTTCAAGAACTAAATTTTGTCTCATAAATTTATCTATTTTTATTTAATTATTATGCTAAACAATAACTTTTCTCACTAAGTTTTAATTTTTATTATTATTATTATTATTATTATTATTATTTTAAATAGTGAATTTTTCTCTCATATTCATCTTTTGTCATTTTATTATTATGTCAAACAATATTTTTTTTTCTCTAAATTTCATCATTTATCATTTTTTTATTTTTTATTTTATATAGTCAAATTTCGACTTTAGAGACTTAATATAAAATTTTATATAAGTATAGGGACCAAATTAGAAACTTTTTAGTTCAGGAACCCAATTGAAAATTTATATAAGTTTAAGGACCTAATTAAAAAAAATTTAGTTCAAGAATCTACTTGAAAATTCCCAAATAATTTAGGGACCAAATCAATAATTAAACCTTAATAAAAAGGACAAGCTTTGAATATTAAGTGATTGAAATATTTAAATAGTAATAAATATAATAAAAATTTATTTCGTGGCTCTTGCTTCTTTTAAAAAATGTTTTAAGTTTTTTATAAATGAGTTATTTTTACTATCATTTTTATTTTTTTATTTTTTTGTGAAAAAATTCCGGGCATTATTTTAGAAAGACAAATGCGAAATAATTTTGATTATGTATGTCAAAAATTATAAAATAAAAATCATTTGTCAAGAAAATAATTTTGTTATCCTCTACGTAATAATAACTTAAAGAATACATATAAAATATTAATAATTAATTAAATTAATTGAGAAAGACGAATTAAAATAAGTTCATTCACTACAAGAAAACTGTGATTTACCGACGGACACTACGACCGTCGAAAACTAAGATATTACCGACGGACATAGCCGCCGGTAAGGATGAATACGAATAGTTTCCAAATTTACCAATGGAAAGATCGTCGGTAAATTTTCCGAGGGGCAATCCATCGAAAAATCCGTCGGTAATGATGGGGGAAAGGCAATTTTTTGGCGCGAGTATTTACCGAGAGAAGTTCCGTCGGAAACGTTGACGATGCTATCGACTGAAATTCCGTTTGAAACTGTAGTGGCACATTACCGACGGAAAAGTCCGTCGGCAATTCAAAAATTAGACTTACAGACGGTAAAAGCCGTAGGAAAGTTAAGTGTCCGTCGGAAAATTATAAATAAACCTGCACAGTGAACCCTCTCCCCCCACTTTCCCTTTCTCTTAATCTCAGAGCTCCCTCTCTTCTGTCTGTCCACCACCGCCTCCGACCACTGTGGCCAGCCACCACCGCCCCCACCACCGCGACGAGCCACCCCCAGAGGCCTCTCCATCCCCCCCGCCCCAAACACTACCACTCCCACCACTGCCACAGGTTTGAGCAACTTCCTTCCCTCTTTGCATTCTTACCTTATTCACTTTATGGAGAATCATGCAGAGTCAATTGTAGTTTATTATATCCATATCTTATATTTTAATTTACCATGAATAGATGAATTGGAATTTATTGTATTTTTTCTTGTTATTTTTTCCTTATTTTTTGTTGCATTTGATGTTACCCATTGGATGTACCGTAGGACACTTTCACGCCACCACCACTATAGTGGAGCCACCACTATCAGTAGGGACCTGTACTGTCAGGTTTCTATTTAAATTATTGATTTATTTGAATTTGTTCACTTTATGGAGAATCATGCAAAGTCCATTGTAGTTTATTATACCCATATCTTATATTTTAATTTACCATGAATAGATGAATTGGAATTTATTGTTTTTTTTCTTGTTATTTTTTCCTTATTTTTTGTTGCATTTGATGTTACCCATTGCATGTATCGCAGGACACTTTCACAGCCACCACCGCTACAGCGGAGCCACCACTGTCAGTAGGGACCTGTACTGTCAGGATTCTATTTAAATTATTGATTTATTTGAATTTGTTTTTATTGTTAATTAGTGTATAATTATGCTGCTGTATTATGTAATTTGTAATAGATTTGTTAGTGTAGGATTTTGTTAGTGTAATGTTGTCTTATCTAGTGTAGTATTGAATTTGTTATAAATGTTCATTATGATCTTTCTTGTTGTAGCTAAGGTTTATGTGTTTGTATGCGACATATTATATGTAGTTTAATATCAATTAGTAAAAATAATTAATTAATGGAGTTTGTTTGTGAAATAATTAATTAACTAAGGAATAATTAATAATGCTATAATCTAATTAATTAAGTAATGCTATGAGTGAAATAAATTAAGGGTCGAAGAAGGGTTTCCATCCAAAGTTTTGCAGCGACATAAAATAAATTGATGTGACCCAACCTTTTGGGGTGAAACGTAGTGGATGTCTATTCGTTTGTGCGGGCAATAGATCGTGATCAATGACGTACCATGAACAATGGATGCAGATCAACGTCCTTAATTACTATCTAAAAGTAATGTTAGGAACAACTTATGAGAAGATTATTTAATATTTAAATAGTTAAGTAAAATCATTAAATATTTAAAATAAATTAATGAATAATCACTTTATTAATGAATATATTAATATCGCTAACAAATGTAAAAGATTTTAAAAAAATGATTATATAATTAATTTTTTTTATTAATTAATCAAATGATAACATTAGCCTTGTAATGTATACTTATCTTAGCACTTGGTGTTAAGTCTCCTAAATAATATTTAAATGTAATTAACTAAGATTTAAACAATTAAACATGACTAAATAATTAAAATTGCTAAATAAATACTTGAGAGATGGACATTAATTAGCCTAGCAATGCAAATATATCTTTGACAATTACGACATGTGTTGAGTTTAATAATACTTAAGACAAAAAAGAAAAAATAAATTAATATTCATTAAAACTTTAAAATTTAATAACATATATACTTGACTATTTGTTTGCCAATGTTTCCGGTCATGATAGTTTTGCTTATGTGTTTGTTTGCCAATTTTTCATTCTTGTTACTAAAAGTTTTATTGTATTTTAGAGTATAATTAATACGTCATCGAGAAAAACCTTAGTCACCCGTTCGAGGTTCAATATTATTGAGCATGTGTACTCGTGGTCATGGTATCACTCATTTTATTGAATCTTGAATTGTCCAATTGGGACAGTATGGGAAGAAACTTTTTCTCCATTGCTATACTAATTACTCGTTGATTCTCATTTGTTAAATAGTTGATGAAATTTCGGTTCGATGCATTTCCTTTTGTTCTCCGGTCCATATTTGATTGTGGTATCTTACCGCGGTCAAGTTGTGTACTTGGAGACCGTTGGGAAATGCTGTCGAAATTTCGTCAACTATAAGACATGAGAAGTAATGAGTAACTAGTATAATATAATGGTAAAAAAGTTTTTTCTCAAATGGGTTAGGGCCATACCTTTTAAAGAAAGGGAGCGAATTAGCGTCATAGAATTATGTTTAAATATACGTCAATTTATCTGAAAATGCAGAAGGATGAAATATTATCCCTCGAGCCGTAGTTGGGTGTATGATAGGGACGAGTCTGGAAGACGGTGTTTGAAACAATAATTTGTAGTTGGAGTTGAGGAAGGTTTTGACTGATGATGAAGTGAAGGTACACCTATACCGACTTGGGTTCAAGCCTAATTATTGGATATCGACTGATCATGGTGAGGAGTTGCCGAATATTGATATAAACGAAGTCGGTGGTGACGATCACGACATGGCTGCATCAGGTAGTGGATTACACGACGACTATGTCGAACAACTCCAGTCAAGTTGGTGGATGATTGTCTCAAGAAACATGGGACTTTCGAGGTCAATGAGTCTGATTACATGGAAGAACCTCCTAATGAATCGGCGCAAAGATTTTACAATCTATTGTTAGAGACAAATAAGCCATTGTTTGAAAGGGCGTCAGATTCAAAATGATCAATTTGTGTTAGGCTTTTAGCTTGCAAGTCCAATTGGAATGTCCCCGAGCAGTGTTTGGAATTTTTTTTGTAAAATGCTTCAAGATGTGACACCATTAAAAGAGATGTTACCATAAAGTTATTATGATGCGAAACGGTTGGTGTCAATACAGGGGTTGGGGGCTAAGAGGATTGATTGTTGTCCGAACTGGTGCATGCTTTATTGTGACAGTGATTCGGGCACAAATGACAGCGCACTGGAAGCATGTAAATTTTGTCAGACACCCAAGTACCATGTTCAAAATAGTGACCGTAGTAAGAACAAAACAGTTCCTGGAAAGGCAATGTTCTATTTGCCAATAATTCCAAGGTTGTAGAGACTGTTTGCATCAACACAAATAGTGGGACAGATGAGGTGGCATTATGAAAATAGAAGAAGTACAGGTGTTTTACGCCAAACTTCGATCGAGCACACCCTGAATTTGCATCAGATCCTCGCAATGTACAACTTGAGCTGTGCTCAGATGGTTTTACCCCGTACATTCAGGCGTTTGCCTCGCCATATTCATGTTGGCCAGTAATTGTTACACCGTACAATCTTCCTCCCGAGATGTGCAGGTCAAAACCGTATATGTTTCTCACTTGTCTCATACCAGGGCCATCTAATTCGAAGGCTGGGATTGATGTGTATTTGTAGCCTCTGATCGATGATCTTAAGAAGTTGTGGGCTGGTGTATTGACGTATAACATTTCAAAGAAGCGAAACTTTATGATGAGGGCGGCACTGATGTGGACTATCAATGATTTTTCTGCATATGGCATGCTCTCTGGTTGGGGGAACAACGGTAAATTGGCGTCCCCATATTGCATGGAACATGGAAAGGCTTTTACCCTAAGATATTGTGGCAAAAGTTCATGGTTTGATTCTCATTATCGGTTTTCAGATCATGATCATCAACAGATCATGATCATCAATTCCAAAAGAATATCCAAGCTTTTCGAAAAGAATATGACAGAAGAAGAAGGTCCACAGCCTTTGTTGACTCCTGAATAAATTTGGGGTCAGGTTAGCGATCTTCCAAAAGTCACTGATGCCGGTGTGTCAAAATTACCGGGGTAGGTGGAGAATGGCATAACTCGACAAAACAAAGTATTTTTTGGGAACTACCATACTGGAAGGATAATCTGTTAAGACATAACCTTGATGTGATGTGCATTGAGAAGAATTTGTTTGACAACATTTTTAACACGGTTATGATTGTGGCTGGTAAGACGAAGGACAATGAGAAGGCAAGGGTGGACATAGCTTTATACTGTAGATGAAAGGATTTGGAGCTGAAGCCGCAGCCAAATAGAAAAATGGTCAAACCAAAAGCTTGTTACTCTCTAACCACCAATGAAGCAAAGTCTGTTTGTCGGTGGTTAAAAGAGCATAGGATGCCCGATGGTTATTCCTCTAATTTGGCACGAGGTTCTATGTATCTGGGAAGAAGAAGGTTGATAAGATGTTCTTGGATTACCCCTGGATTGATAGGGGGACGTGGGATGACTTTGTTAGGAGTCGACATGATGGCAAATTTCAGGTTAGTTGATGAAGTTAATTTATTTATGCTTCTTAAAGATCATTTCAGTAAAGAAATTAAATGTATTTAACTATATTAATTATGTGTTTTTGTTTAAACAGACTAAGGCGGAGAGGGGTAGGAAGAATCAAGCTAAGAACGTCCACACCCACACCTTGTCTCAAGGTGGCTACGCCACTAGGATCGACGAGATGATGGCGGAGAAGCTGAGAGTGAAGTAGGAGGAGCTGGGTATGAGGATAGTACATGGATAGGTGCCTGAGGGCACACCAGTTAGTCCTCCGTCACCCATCCCGCGCGAGGATGTATGGTTAGCCGGTCGGATGACAAAGAAAGGCTCTTTTAAAGCTGAAGCCACTCACGATGTGGCAGATAAGATTGTAAGTAACTAACTATATGCATTTATAGTTGATATTTGTAATCTGTATATGGTTGATATTTTTAAGGAACACCTTTCTCTTACACGTTTTTTCAATTCTTCATTGTAGATGGGGCTTAAGGAAAAATGCTCCCAGGGCTCATTCGTCCCTTCTGGACGCCGGGACATATTGCTCACTGCTCTAGGTAAGGACGACCATCCTGGTCGGGTGATGGGTGTTCCAGAGACGGTGGGCATCAAAGAATATTATGGCAAGTCTAGCTCATGAAGGCGGGTCATCGATGAGGATGCACTTAGAGAATCCATCACACAATAGCTCTTCTCGAACCCAGCCATTACAGGCCATCTGATAAGCCACTTCTTATCCAACCCAGATTTCAAGCAGGCACTTGTTAGGGAGCTTGTCTCCATCGGTTCCCAGGACACCGTGGGAGCTGCCAACCCTTCACATGTGAGCACAAAAGAGAGCTATAATAGGACACATGTGGAGGTGGATGAGTTGGCAGATAGGGAGCGAGAGTTGGAGGTCCGACGCCGTGAGCTTGAGTTGGAAGCTAAACGGCGGGAGTTTGAGCTGGCACAGCGGGAGCTCGAGTTGGCACGGAAGGTATATATTCATTATTAATGTCCAAATTTGTCAATTAATTACTTATGTTTTTTTTTAAAAAACTATCAACAACTTATATACCTGATTTATTTAATATTGAAGGCAAAGGCGGATAAGATGTCTCTCATGACTCGGTTGTTCTCGATTGGCGAGGATTATGCGCCCATGCTTTTTCAATGGGAGTTGGAGCATGATGGTTGGCTGGCACGCCTACTTCATGAGCATGCGCTTGGATTTGTATTCTGTGGTGATGATATTGGGTATTTTTGCAAAGATGGCCAGCACCTATCCACTGCGATTGTGAGTCTTTGGTCGACGTAAGTATGCTTTATAATTTTATAATTAATTCAATTTATATATTTTATTTGAATTTTATGATTTACTGCATTCATATCGTAGGTATCTCCATCGACTTCAACTCGAGATGGGCTCCAACCAATTCGGCTTCTTAGAGCCCTACTCCCTTCAGCCTGAATTCTTTGCCAATCACAACGAAGTCACAACGTACTTAACGAGATTACTGGGAGGTGATGATCGCAAGGAGCTATATCTGGCACCGTACATAATGAGAGGGCATTGGCAGTTGCTTGTAATTCATCCTGTCAGGCATACTGTCATCTTCCTATGCTCTCTCCACCAGAACCAGCCACGGGAGGTGGTGGAACCTATCAATATGTTAGTAATTAATCTTCTATTTAATTTAAGCTTTAACATTTAATTTAATTTTATGCGACACATGATGAATTGGTTAATTGACATGAATATTCTATTTATGATAGTGCGCTGAAGACTTGTAGTTTGAGCTGTGCCAACGGGAGGAGTAGGACTTTTAAGTCTAAAGGAAATCCTGAATGGATTATCCTCAAGGTTGCTAGTTTGTTAAATAGTAATTAATATTATAATTATTAATTACTAATATAGAAATATATATGTTTATTTAACAGACATTAAATTTAATTTCTTTTGTAGTCTCGATTTCAGCCAGACAGTTGGTCGTGTGGCTATTATGTGATGCATCATATGTTGAACATAGTCTCCTCATCTATTACAGAGGTATGGAAGAAGGTACTACTTAATTAAACAACTTATTTAATTATATATTTTAGTTTTCCTTTTCCTTGCGTTAATTAATGTTACCGTGATTTATTTGAACGTGTGCAGGCTTTTAACAGCAACCAATCTCCTCTTGACAAAAAAGAGTTCAAAGACTTGAGGACACGGTTTGTAGAATTTTTCTTCAAGTATGTTAAAGAGAAAGGATTGCCCGCAAGTATACCTCAGGAGCATATAGAAGATGTGTAGTTAGTAATTAGTATAGAAACTTATATGTAGTTGTGTAGTAATTAGTATAGAAACTTTTAGTTATGTTTTTTCTAACAATGGGGTTTTGATTTTTGTCCCCACATTTGTTCCTTTGTATATATATATACTTTTCTTTTACTAATGAAATTTAAGTGAAATATTGGACTGTTACTAGACTGTTTACTGGACTGGACTGTTTACTGAATACAGGGATAGCTGGGGTAGGGATATATTGTAAGTATTTTAAAAAAAAAAAAAAGTCTTTAACGTCAGTTGTTTAGTACAACTGACATTAAAAGTAATTTTAAAAAAAATAAATTGGCTTTTAACGTCAGTTGTACTAAAAACTGACGTTAAAAGTTAATATTTTAACGTCTGTTTAATGAAACAACTGACGTTAAAATTTATTTATTTTTAAAAAAAAATGAGTTTTAACGTCAGTTGTACTAAAAAACTGACGTTAAAGGCTTTGTTTTAACGTCATTTTTGAACTGACGTAAAAAGTTACACTTTTAACGACTGCTCCAATAACGTCAGGCATTATTCAGACGTCCAAAATCAATTTTGACTGACGTAAAAAGCACTTCCTACACTAGTGTGCCAGCCAAGTGGTTAGGATCTCCACACTTAAAACACTTCCTCTCTTGGCCTTGATTCTGGTTCCTCTGGACTCCAGTCCCAGTCCCAGAAGTACCGGAACGGTGTTGCTGTTGCCTTTGATTGTTGTTGGGTGATTGGTAGTATGGCTTCCTCTAGTTCTGCTTCCATTTCTGATTCTGCCCTTGAAATTGGCTCTTAGGATAGGAAGGTCCTCCAGCATTCCCTTTGGTGTTTCTTCCTTTCCGCATTATCTCTATTTTTCTGCACTTTTCCACTAAGGCTTGGAAGTTCTTGATTTCCAGTGGTAGCACTGACTCCTTGATTTCGAAGCACAGTCCGCCTTCGAACCATTCATACTTCCATTCTTCGCTTGGGTTGTTCTGAAAGAAGCGAAAATATTTGGCAAGTGATTCGAATCTTGCCGCATATTCCCCCACAGTTAGGTCTCGCTGACGTAAACTCAGGAACTCTTGCTCCTTCTCAGTCCGAGCACTCTGAGGAAAGTATTTATCCAGAAACTTATTGTGAAACACTTCCCAGGTGATTGCTTGGTGCTCAGCATCTAACAGTTGCCTGGTACCTTTCCACCAGTACTCAGCATCTCCTACCAATTAGAAAATTGCATAGGGCACCTTTGCTTCCTCAGGTGTATGAATCAACTCGAAGATCTTTTCTAATTCCTAGATCCACAGATTAGCCTTTGTAGGATCCACATCTCCATCAAACTGTGATGGATTCTGATGTCTGAAAGCAGTCAGATGCCTTCCTTCAGCAGCTTGTTTAGCCCTCAGCTGTTCCTGTTAGTTTTGGGCAGCCATCTTAGCAGTCCGCAAAGCAATTGCCGCAGCCACATCAGCCATTGCCTCGGTGGCGAAGTCCATCCCGCCATTGCCTCTGCCACGACCACCACGTCCGCGCGCACCTCCTAGTTCCATACTGACCTATAAGATACAATCAGTAAGGTGGTAACCAGAAAAGGGAAAAAAAACTAACTCGACGGTCATTACACATTACTCCTAAGAAGTAATTCAATCAAGTCTTAATCAGAGAACACACAACATCAACCTAACAGACCTATCCCAAAGATTCCCGAAAGACTCGACTAGCTCTGATACCACTAATATAACACCCTAAACTGGGGCGTTACTTTTGTTACCCGTTGCGGAAAAAGTATACAATAAAAGAATTAAATTGCTGATTGCTTCCGGTAAATGATATCTTCTTAATAAGTAAATATCCTCAAAGTGGTGGTATAATTTTTTTTTTTTATAAAAGACAAAAGAATCAGAGGTAATTGATGAACACTCAGAACATGAAATGTAAACATCATATATATATATATAATCTATCCCAGTGGGATTCAGAGTTTAATACAGAAACTAGGGCCTGATCAGGATGGCCATTAATAATAGAGTTACAGGACATAATGTTTACAACTGTAAACTAAGTTAAGCAAAATAGGGAGAGGGTCCGGAACCACACATCAAAAGGGTGGCTCTAAGAAGCCAAATACAGTCGGACCGAGACAGACTATCCACAAAATCATATACCCCTAAGCTGGTCACTACTAACGGCTAAAAGGAAGACTCGCCACGAATACTCCCACAAGAAGAGTCCCCAAATGATGGGTCCACGACATCTCCGCCCTCATCAGGAGAGTCGGAATCATCAAAATCCGGATCGTCATCAAGTACGTACTCCGGTAACTCATCAAGATCGTCGTCGTGATCCAAGACATGGTATACGGGCTACTCCTCCAGGTACTCCTCGGGGTCCTCCTCAATCGGTGAAGCCGGCTCGACTCCAGGTAAGGGTACCCCTAGAGGTGGGTGTACATGTAGCTGTCCATTCATCTGTAGCACATGTAAGTAGTACCAAGGTGGTGGGAGAGCAATCCTCCTCATCTCAACTGTCTGAATTCTACGACATGGTTCGCCCTCTGCATTCTTCTTCAGCGTGGTTATCGGTCCATGGTAAGTAGCCGATGTAGATCCGGGGTGAATCTGCCACGTCCCCGCATTCCCCGCATCATCGAAGATCTCAGTCTTCGATTCCGACGGTACCAATGGGATGTTCGGATCCATCTAACCCATAGATATACAGCGATGCCGAAAACAAAGAGAAATAACAAAAAGGTGTGCAAGAGTGAGATACCAATATATGGATAGATTACAATAACCACATGCATGATACATACATCACATCAGCATATTAACATTTACCAAATATTAATAGATAATACAACAAGCATATATCAAGGGATGTCATACCCGTACAATCAGCTTTTATAAAGATTATGCATGACACTTCAATATTCCGGCTCTATAAACTTAATCTCATTCGTTGTCGAAGCTCAAAGCTACCGACCATTTATAAATTTTAATCACTTGAAATTACTCAACATCAACACAGGACACGTAGTCCGAGTGCTCAATCACAACACCTAAGACCGATGCCTCAGTCAAGGTTTGTGGTCATAGAAAGATTTAACATCTTATTTCAGCATGATTAGGACTCTCAGTCCACAACATCATGATTAGGACTCTCGGTCCACAATACTTAACACGGGTCAAAGATCAACGTGCACATTACAGAATACTAGAAGCGACGTCTCGCGAACTAGATTCGATTTCACCTGTTCTTACTTTTCGTTCAGTGAAAATCACATACCAAAATAAAACCACGGTAACCCATCCAAGTTACCGGAATGTTTTCGAAAGTATTTCTTTACAGGAATCTTTTCATTGGAAAATCATTTGTAAACTATTATAAGAAATCCATTTTCTCTTGAAATCTTTTTCTTAAAATCCTCTCTATTTAAGGTCAAATATTTTCCAAAGACTTTTCCCTCCGTAAACACATATTTTCTAAATGATTTTCTCTTGCACAAAAACTTAGTTCGTAAGAAAATAATTTCCTTTAACTTGAAATTGTTTAACACAAGTTCCAAAGTTTTATCCTTCCGGAATAAATACAAGTAAGATCACTTACTTTCCAAACCACATATTTTACTAAAGAACATTTTAAAATGAACACCACTACTTTCAAAGTTCTTTTTGAAGCTTATTTAGGCTTTTAATCATATGATTAGTTGAGCACCAACTAACGTCAGGATTTTCAGACATCAATCAATATCATCATAATCTCAGTCAACAATATAACATTTAGTGATAGTTCATAACATATATGATTCACAACACTTTAAATCAAGTAAGGATCAACTTCAAACAGTTATCACAACAGTTCAAGTATACAAATCATTCAAAATTTGATTCAGTATAATGACAATATTCAAGTAAATCCAGTAAACCACATACACACATGCACATAGCTATTGAATATCCCTCAGGCTGTCCCCTTTTACCTTTTGTGAAGGTAAAGGTACGTGATGCTTGAGGATGTCCTCGTCTACTCCGTGACGAAAGTCTACGTTTATGAATACAAAACCACAAGTTAAAAGTTAACCAAGAACACCAAACCAAGAAGGTATAGGTTCGGCCATGGCATGAAATAGGGTTAGAGGTTTTCAAACAAGAATACAACTCATGGATTAATAATCCTTAAGCGTTAGGAGTTCATAACCAAGGTTCACTTTACAAAGATAGAACAAAATTGCCACTAAATCTATGCTTAGGGTTTCGGCCTCTTTAGTATAAGTAGGCTAGAAATTTCCAACCCTTCTAAGCTCTTAGATTTACCATTAAAAGATATCAAGAAGTCTAAATTCATGATCATATTGAAAAATGAAACAAAACATCCTAGATTCACAACCATCATAGGATAAATAGGCTAGACATCTTTAAACTTTCCAATCTCTTAGACTTAGCATCCAAATGTATTAAGGAGTTCAAGTCCATGATCATATTGGAAAATGAAAACAAAACATCCTAGGTTCACAACCATCATAGGATAAATAGGCTAGACATCTTTAAACTTTCCAATCTCTTAGACTTAGCATCCAAATGTATTAAGGAGTTCAAGTCCATGATCATTTTGGAAAATGAAAACAAAACATCCTAGGTCCTTAACCAATATAGGTTCGGCCTTCATAGGATAAGTAGGTTAGAAATCTTTAAACTTTCCAATTTCTTAGACTTAGCATCCAAATGTATTAAGGAGCTCAAGTCCATGATCATTTTGGAAAATGAAAACAAAACATCCTAGGTCCTCAACCAATATAGGTTCGGCCTTCATAGGATAAGTAGGTTAGAAATCTTTAAACTTTCCAATCTCTTAGACTTAGCATCCAAATGTATTAAGGAGCTCAAGTCCATGATCATTTTGGAAAAATGAAAACAAAACATCTTAGGCCACTAATGCATAGTTTCGGCCATCCTTGGAAAAATAGGTTAGAGATGTTTGTTTGATACAAGCTCTTAGAATATGAAAGTCGAGATCAATAGAAGTTCATAGAAATTGGTTTCAACTCAAAAGGAGTTTCCTATGATTTTCTAAAGATTTTAGAAGTTAAAAGCTCAATAAGAACCACATAATGCAAACTCATGAAATAAAGTAGAGAACTTGAAAAAGAAGAATATGATAGTATTACCCTTGAATCTAGAAAGAAAAAGTATGAAGAAGTTGAAGCTTGAAAGTAAATAAAAATGGAAACTTTAAGTGTTAAAAGCTTGAAGTAAGAATGGAGAAGTGTAACGCCCTTCGTTACATTAGTAGCCCAAAATAGATTCACATAAAAAAATTGCTAAATAAAAATTTTCATAAATATAATTGTCTGAAAATGCCTCAGTAATTATTAAAGTAAAATAATGATAGTAAATCCTTACATAAGTAAAAATGAATTGCCTCAAAACCTGGGCATCTACTAAAATTAACCCAATGTTAAAATAAATAATATAAACATGTCTAGCCACAAACGGTTCTTTATTCAAAAGAAATACTAACCAAGCTAACTAATAAATAATAAAAATTCATTAAGCCTTCAAGCCTCTTCAGTCTCAGTGACGTCTTCTTCGTGCTTTGAAAACAACACATTTAATGAGATATATAATCCCAGTGAATAAAAATCATTTAATAAAAAGGTTCGCAAATAGTGTTGTTCTCAGCCGGCGCGGTAACCGGAAAAACATCCATGGTACCCGCTAATTTTAAAAAATAATAAATATAATAAATCTCCAAAATAATAACGTATAAATTAATTAATGTCAAACATTTAAACCACAAGCTTATAAAACCAACCACAGTCACATCTCATTACATTTAATCACATTCACCATACAAACTCTATGCAATATAACTCCATCAACATGACTCGGTGATTCCCAGAATCACTTGACTTGACTCTTTGGTTCCCAGAAATGGTGTGAATCCCAGATCCACTAAGGTCTATGAGCTCATATCCATGCAATGGCGTCCCACTGCCTTCCCCATCCAGGATGGAGGTATCTAATATTCCATCCCAGATGTGAATATTTTAATAATTTGATATCCCATCCCGGATGGTGATATCTCTCGTCTTCCCCATCCCAGATGGAGGTATCTAATATTCCATCCCAGATGTGAATATTTTAATTATCTGATATCCCATCCCGGATGGTGATATCTCTCATCCTATTCCCGGAATAGAATGTATACCGTCATCCCTTCCCAGAAGGTGATGACCAACTCATACATAATGTATTATGTCATTCCAGATGACTACCACAAGGGTCCTCAAATGCATCAATAACAATTGATCAAAGGCCATGCCAATTCATACCAAATTCAAGATATAACATTTAAAGCAAACTGACTGACCATTACACATAACAATTATTCATACTCATGACAATAATTAAATTTAGATTTAACACTTTTTTTCTTATATATATATATATATATATATATATATATATATACCTGACGCTAATATCTTACTATGCAAAATTTGTATAACTTTGACGCACGGGGAGGGAATTGATTTAGCAAATATATATAACAAATATATAAGGGTGAAGAAAACAAATCCAACAGGTGAACACATTTCAAGTGGGAATTGGTTTAGCAATTTTTACATTTTATTTTTGCTTGCAAACAATTTAAGGAAGAACTGTGCACACAAAACAAGAAGTAATATATAAGCATTCTAAGAATAATTTAAGAATTTAAACAATCCAAAAATTATTTGTACCATGGAGGAGTGAGCAAAAGTTATTTTTACTCACCTCTTAAAGACCACAAAAAGTACCAAAAATAATCTAAGACAAACGTTAGTGTCTCACAAATATCTTTCTTCTTCACTGAAATTTTTAGATTTCTGTGACTCCCTACTCAATACTGTTGGTAATCAACGCTCCCTTCTAATTTTTGTCCTCCAGAGTTCGGCGGCGCTAAGGATGTATGTCTGAAATCAGGTTTGCCTTTCAATTTCTCTTTTCAATTGTTAATGCCCTTCTTATCCATGAAACCAAGTAACCCAGTACTTGTAGAACCTTCACGTGAATGGCCCATCTTTAATTGTTTTTTTTTATATTTTATTTTATATTTATTATTATAATGATTTCCCAAACTTCTCCTTTACTGTATGTGTCCATTTCATTTTAACTTTCAACATCTACGTGAAATGCTTTTCACGTTAGGGTATTGTTTTTTTTTATTTTTTTATTTTTTTATTTATTTTAAACCAATTTTATATTCTTTCTAATTACTAAACAACTCTAATAAGTTCTTATACGACTAATTATCTACACTAAACCTCATGACATTTAATCTTTTTATTAAGATAATTGTATTAAAATTTTAGGATGTTACAAGAAGAAGAAGAAGGAAAAGGAAGAGATGAAATGAAGTGGGTATTTATAGAGTGAGGGGGGAGAGTGGCGTGAAGAGAGAGGGAAGAGTGAGCTTGGAGAGCAAGTTTGGAGTTAATGAGTTGCTTGGTTGGAAAAAGTGAAGAAAATGGGTTTTTGATTAGAATATGATATAATTTGAAAAAGTGTAATGATGGCACTTTTTGAGTGTGTCATAACCCTTGTCAATCACATCCCTCATGTAACTTCACTCCTTTGATACTCCCTAATCTGCTCCATTTCGTATCCGGTTGCACTTCCGATCGTAGTTTTTAGACATTTTCGCCCGAATAAAATATTATATTATATTTTCGAACGTAAATTTTCAAAATAACCTAAGTTGAAGGATACATGATAAAAACACTAACCGTTTTGTTCACCGGCCAAAATTAGGTTTTTTGCTCAGTAAACTTTTACTGTCAGTGAAAACGCAGACCGACTTCCGTCTGAGTTTTCAACCGAAACGTTAACCGTGACTTCATAGGGTAGGATAACACAAGAAAATGATTCTATTCTATTTAAAATCATCCTCTGGATTTTTAATAAAAATAAACACATATAATTATGTATCTACTGATATAGAAAGACACAGAAATCGGGGCGTTCCATTTAACATAGTCACTCCTACCAATACATCTATAGCAGGGTTGCTAGGTGATGGATCGGCACCCACTACACCTGCCTCAGATGTCGGGACACCAACTGGACCGTCATCAGCCACGCCCATGGCACCACCATTATCATCAGCAGGGCAGCACGAGCGCCGGGATTTGACTGACTAGAAGATTCTTCTTATATCTAAGGCAATAAAGAGTAAGTTAATTTAATTTATTATATATAAATATGATTAATTTTATTATTAATTGGTTAATTATTCATAACAATAATGCATTAATTTCCCTGCAAGTTTGTGCCCTCGAAGGGCCCTTCCGATTCTATTTCTGAACTCCTCGGACATAAATTTGATGTTGTGTGGCTTACCCTGAATGCCATCCCGCAGGATGTTAGGGACATGTTCTTTCGATAGTATAAGGTAATAATTTATGAAAAGTTGAAAATTACATTACTTTAAGGTTTAATTCATTATATATAAGAGTTTCCTAACATGTTTTTCTTGTAAAAGGGGTATCGATGGGATCCACGTCTGTAGAATACTGTCAGTAGGGGTAGCTGGATGGATCCGACCATCAGGCAGGGCTCGGAGCTGCACTGAGCCTCTGAGAAGTTCCAGGAGTGGAGCACCACCGCTCGGTGTAATTGAGCTGTTGCCAGGGGGCATCTGCCTACATTCACTTCGATGAGTTGGTAAGCTTAAATGGTTATTTTAGCGGAGTACTTAGTTTTCATTTATTACACATATTATGAACTTAACTTTTATTATTTAAAAATATGCAGGTTGCGCAGTTGTAGCGACCCCCGACCGCTATGGAGTTGGTGGAAAAGGCCAAGAAATTAAAGTCGAGGGAATGAGTCAACGACAAGATCTGTAACTCTGCGGTAAGTAAAAAAAAATTTTAATTAAAACTTGTAATTTATTATATTTATTAATATTATAATTGTAACTAGTGATCTTCAGATGCACTTCGCAAGACACATTAAATCATAAGCAGAATGAGGTCATATCACGTACCTCATGGGACGAACCTTTGTCTGGTGAGGGCCCGACAATGCCATATATTTGGAGGTCGTCAGAGGTAGGAATAAGAAAGGGCACACGTATGGTCTCGATCACTTGGGTGATGAGTTTCTCGGCTCATCGTCTAGCATGCCTGCTCCGTCCTGCATGACTGCCGTACCTTTAGAGCAGTTATCCCACATGTAGGACACCATTACACGGTTTAATTAACCCTGAGCTTAGGGAGAAGGATGCAATGGAGCAGTTGATGGTAGAGCAAATTGCTCCGCTGACGCAGGCACACCAACAGCTGATGCAGACGACTATGGAGTAGGGCCAGACTCCGCGATTGGTGTTGTTGTAGATGAGGATCCAGCCTCCCATTGTGCCGCCTGCACCTCCTCCAGTTGTGCCTACTCCATCTCCTGCTCCAAAGGATGAGGATATTTAAGGCGCCGCCGCCGACAAGGACGACTTCCTGCCTCCGCCTCTGCCTCAATTTTTTTTTAATATTTTTGTTACTACATTTTTCACATTTATATGGTTGAGTTTTATTTGTGTATTGCAATTTTGTTTTATTCATTTATATAATCAGTATTTAATATTTTAAATATTTTTTAATCATAATCAATAATAATAAATTGAAAAAAATTAAATTGATGTTTAATTATTTATTAGCATAATATAACCAATAAAAATAAATCTTAAAAGACCTAAAAATAAAAAAAGTTAGCAATCGAAATAGTCACCACACCACATATTCGGTCGCTAGGTGTAAATCAGGAATCAAATTTTTTTTTTTAATAAAAATTAGATGCTGATTTAGCGATCGAAATTTCGGTCGGTAAGTAGATTATCATGTGCTAAATTTAGCAACCACATGTTCGGTTGCTAAATTTGGTTATCAGATGTAGGCGACCAAGTAGCTAGCGACCAAATTTATAAAAATAGCAACGGATATTTTGGTCGCCATTTGTGGCCCCAAAAAAACAATTTGGTCGCTAATAAGGTTTTGCTATGTCCACTTTTCAGCTGCTAACCCGTTTATGACCGAGTTTTAGTGCTAGCGACCGAAATCGTCGGTCGCTAAACAACATTTTTTTTAGTGTAGGATATGTGCTTGCTATTTACATACATGAGAGGGATAAGAACACACACATGAAGAGTGAAAGATAGATAAGGTACTGGGCAAATCGACCAATTATTCCATCATAGCCTTCTTTATAAGTGTTTAGTTAATCAATACAACCTTTCCTTTTGCCTAACACTTATTATTCTACATGTTGGGGTTGCTAGAATCTCGTGACGCTCTACATATATTATTTTTCATCGTAGCAAGCTTAGTATCATTAAATAATTATCACTCAAAAACATGAATTATATTTTGAAGGCACTTGTTTTCTAGTAGGCAACAGACATTGTTCTACATAGGATTATTAAAAGCCCTGCAGTTCTTTCTAATCTCTCCATCATTTCCAACCATAACATCAATGTTCCCCATCTTTATAATAGCATCTGCAAAATTTTGCTGAAAACTAGCATCATCTGCTGCATAACTCGAGACCATGTCACTTGTCGATGGATCTAAACTGAGCTGTTGATCGAGGTGAAGTATTGCTCTACTCTGAAGTGTTTGCTTGTAAAACATATTGTCAAATGCATTAGGTGTGTTTTCGTCCAAAACCACATGCGGATCATTCGGTGCTGGGAAACTTGATGATCCACATATCTGCACCAAGGCAGGATCCAAACTAGGATCCATCGTAGGATCAGCGCTTCCGTTAAAACTTGAGAGCCTGTTTTGAAAGTTACTGCAGTGAGAAAAACCAACATTGTGTGCTCCCAAAAGGGTCACCATTTCAGCCAATGACAAACCCTTTGCATTGAAGAATTGCTGAGCCTGAGGAACAGAAGCAAAGGGTCCTGGAATTTCCTTTTCGGCTAAATCGGGATCGGATAAGAACCCGTCTCTTCTTCCTGTGGGGACGTTGTATTTTGGTCCTCCTGCAAGACCCACTGCATCTCTCGTGGCGAGGGTTATGACATCTGCACACGAAACTGTTGAAGGGCAGGCTTCTTCTAAGAGTGACTTAATCTCATCAATGAGCTCGAATCCGCGAGCGGTTTTGTTTGGTGTTGCCATTTTCTCCGATGTCCTGTTTCTTGATGGAACTGGATCTATTAGGACGGAGGCGTCACAACCCTGAAACCAAAATATTAAAAGGATAACGTGAGCATTTTGGTGAAGTGAAAGGAGTGAAATGGACCCCTTCATTCAATTTTTCTTCATTCACAATCATAATTCACTACCAAAAAAAAAAAAAAAAGTCTTTTAGAGACTGATTTCAGAGATCATTTTGGTCAGATGGGTTTGTGGCCAAAATTGGTCTCTAAACGACTCTTTTTATAGTGATTATTCATGAAATAGTCACACTATAAAGGTTGTGATTGTGGATGAAGATCAGGGGATGAAGAGAAATTGAAAAGAGAAAATCAACTTTCATGAAAGTATTTGATTGCGGTAGCAGATGTGAAAATCAAATATCGAAAATGTATGTCAATATCTATTTTCAATAATTTTCAAACAACTTTAACATTTTGAAAGTAAAATATAGTTATTTTGCATTATAAAAAAATAAAATTATGAAAAAGGTTATCAAACTTTGTTCTACAAATAATATCGCTCAACCAAATCTCCATTAACAATGGGGTAGGTGTCAATTGAGCTATAAGCGTAGCTGAGGGAATGTATGAGCATTAAGCACAAAGAAAACTGAATCCCCATTATCCCATCTAAAGCATAAAACGTGTAAGCAAATTTCATTTTATGGTTGATAGCATTGTGCAAATATATAATCAAAAATATGTATCAGGTTTCGGGTACCCTTGTACCCAATTCAATACATTCTTTTGTTTATCAAAAAATATATATATATCAGGTTATTAACGAGACTAATATGTATTATTTAAAATTTTATATGCTAGTGCAAAAATAAAAATAAAAATTGTAAAAAAAAAAATGGTATGCTTGTAGCAAGAATCACTGTGTGCAGTAGAAAATAGATTGTTCTTACTTTCACAAAGCAATCATGAAAGTGCATCCGAAGCAAGCCCCCGGTAATGGAACTATCCTGGACGAAGTGCCTGTGCACAACTTCATATACGATGGTCTCTGCTCTTGGACAGCTAGCGCTATAGAAGCCGACTTGCAGGTTAGCAAATGCTAGGGAAAGGATAAAGAAGAAGATTAAGATGGTGATCTTCATTTTGAGGGTGGCACCGCTTTCTGCTTATCTTTTGGCTTCCTCTGTCAATTTTATAACTTCCAATGATACCATGTTAAATACTACCAGTCAACAAAAAAATTTGTTAAATTTATAGTATTATTATATTATTATTATTATTATTATTATTATTTGTAACTGTAGCTTAACTTCACTTGCTACCGTCCAAGAGCGCTTGGATGAGTGGCACAGATCTCTTCCAGCTTAACCAAAGGTTTCGAGTTCGAATCCTGACTCTAGAAATGCAGCAGCGTTAAAACTCTTGATGGAGAGCTTTGCCATCCTTGTGGTCCTGTCCGACTAGAGGGATTAGTCTCCGCTGTTGCGCGCGGAAGATTCCCTGGGAAACAAAAAAAACTGCACTTGCTACCAATTTTAGAAAAATAATATATAACAGTTTTGGTAATTTTATATATAGTATCTGTATTATTATATTAATAAATGTTTTTTCCAAAATCATTAACCAGGATAGACTTTGAAAGGCACTATATTAAATACATTATTCACTATTAACATTAAATTATACATATAAAAGATTATGTATTATTAAATATAATAAAATAAACACAATTCAGTGTGTGTACGTGGACACTGTATCTTTGCTTCCTCTTTTTTAATTTTGTATACATCATTGTTATATTAAATTTTTTTTTAATCCGAAGCATTAACCATAATATTAAATTGCGTTAACACTAAATTAAATATATTATTAACTATTACTAATAAATTATATTGAAATATTTAAAAATAACTATAAACATAATACAATGAACAAATTAGTCTGTTTGTAAATACTACATTATATACATACCAAAAAAAAAAAATTACTACATTATATACATAAAACTAAATCAAAGGTATACTTAATATAGCAAAGATATAAATGAAATCAGTTAATATACTTGATAAATTTGGAATAAATATTTTAAGTAAACTTTAAAATATTTTAATTATTAATATAACAATGATGTATACAAAACCCACAAGGTCTGAGTTTGAATCACACTGCCTATGTGAGAACCTCACTGGTGGGTAATCTGTAAGTACCTCTGTAAGCATTCTTTGAGCCGTGAGGCCTCCCTGGCCTTGGTGAGCCCTCGAGACCCAACTCACCTAAACTTTCATTGACCAAAAAAAAAATTCGGTATTTAATGAAATTGCTTAAATTCATTTGAGAATTAATCTTTTGACATGAAATTATAGTTTTATGATCAAATAGTCAAAATTAATTAAGATATAAAGATAACTTGAAGTGAAATAATTGTGGAATAAGGAAGATTAATAGTTGCATAATTTTACCGATGAGTGTTGGTTTAGTAGAAGCAACTAGTAGAAGCAATTAGCCCCATAAGGAGGAGAACCTAGGAACCTAGATTCGAATCCTTGTGGAGTCAACCCCAATGAGAGGTTGAGAACTAAGGGATAAAAACTCTGCTCAATCGGTCTAACTAGAGATTAGTCTCATACCGGGCCCGAAGGGCCTATGCCGTTGGGATACTCTGGTAAACCCACTCGGCCCAAATGGGTAATTAGGGTGGGTTCCAAAAAAAAAAAAATTTGCATAATTTTATATAATGGACATTGGTTTTGGGATAAATCTTGGTGCAGGATACCATTAAAAGACTATTTTTAGTAAAGTCATTGAATTATACTGATGCATACAATTACAAATTATTATTTAAAAATTCGTACACGTCTAATTTAATATACAAAAATGTTTTTTTTTTACCATGACATTGGTACAAAATATCCACCATTCTAAATAGTGATTAATCTCCGTCGGGGAATTTGGATGGCATTAAAGGGATGCAACCTCCAAACCAAGTTTTTCTCCATTCACAAGAGGCAAGAGTCTAATCATTGACTACTTGCGTAAGGGGTCTAAGCCTGTTACTACTCGAAACAACCACATGTTGATGTATGAAATATTTACTGACCTTAATGATTATTTTGCCACAAAATAATAATAATAACACACAAATATTCTCGAACATATAACATAACGGGTTCTTCCTGAATAATAATAATATTTAGATATTATTAACAGGGGGAATAAAATCAACTCACACACATTTAGAAAGAAAAAAGAAGAGAATAATTTTTCCTAAAAATTCTCTTTGTCATCAGTTGAACAATAAGGAAAAAAGTTCCCTTTTCTCTCCCACCGTAACTTAATTTGAAGCAATAAAGAGAAAGTTATCTCTCTCTTCCACGGCACCTTTAAGCAACATATATAAATAGAAAAATCTTTCTCTCAACGACACCTCTTTATGAATCAAAATGTAAAATCCTTTTTATATATTTTCTTTGTAAAAGTCAAAAGTAAACTAAAGAATGGTGGTTTATGGTTTAAAAAAAAACAGCCTCATTAAAAAGGGTTGAAAAGCAATCAATGTAATTAAAACTATTCAAAGTTAATTAAAGGCTTATTAAAGTTCTTTCAGTTCACAAAAATATGGAAAAAAAAAAGATAATGTAATCAAAGACATTTGAATTGCTGCACTTGTGATCCTACCCAGCTCGAGTGATTAGTCTTCACAGTTGTACGCAGAGGATACCCTAGGAAACAAAAAAAAAAAAAAGACATTTGAAGCAATAAAATGGAAGAAAAAATTTAAAGGAAATGCAGGAGAAAATAAATTTGTGAAAACGGTTAATAATAAAATTCATAGTTGATGACATAAATGTTAATGCTTCGAATTTGATTTTTTTTTTCTTTGGTGATAACATTCCAATCGAGTAAGAGTGATTTTAGTGATACAGATACAACTTCGATACTTTATTTATTCATTTGTTGTATTTATTCATTTTTTTATAGTTGATTAATTAGTTAATACTGTGATGTTACATATCCTTTTTATAAATAGATGACAGATTCTTCTAGAGGCAGAGGCCAGCGTGGTAGGAGAGTCCCTGGTAGAGGTGTCGGCATATGTCGTGGCAGAGGTCATTTTGGAAGAGATTCTCCCACCACCGACTCGCAGACTTTTAACATAGTCACTCCTGCCAATACATCTGTAGCAAGGGCCCTGGGTGATGGATCTACACCCACTGGCCACTACACCCGTACCATCCGTGATTTTAAGGCTTTGTTTATAAGTTTAATACATTGATTAAATATCTAATATGTATGTTTAAGTATAAGAAACCTTGCATGTAGAGTACGCGGTCAATCGGCTTCGAAACACATGAAAACACAAAAATAGGGTTTGCTGTCTGGACTGACCCACTTGAGCATGCAGGGACTGGCGTTTGAGCGCTGGCACACTTGAGCATAGCCGTTTGGGCGCTCGAGCATGAGACAGAAAACGTGACGTGTGCACACGTGTTGAGCAGAGAATGAAGGAGAACGACACGTGGCATGGGAAGACTTCGCATAGAAGGCGTTGACCTGCTTCCACGCTCAAGTGTGGGAAGCAGCACACTAGAGCGTCGGGTGCTCAAGTGTGAGGTACTCCACGCTCAAGCGTGGGTACCAAAATTTTGAAAAATAAAAGGCTTAAAAATGAAACTTCGTTTCACTCATGTTATCTTTGCAAAATCAGAAAGAAAATATAGAGAGAGGGAGAGAAAGTAGTGAGAGAGTGAACTTCCAACCTTGATTCTGATCAATCTGTTCATCCTAACGCGATTCTGACTACGTCATTGTGATCGTGGCGACGACATCTTCTTAACCCTATCCTTCTTTTCTCATCTAGGCTAAGGAAAACCTATGTCCCTTTTATGCTGAAATGCCATCGGCGACGGTATTGGGGTTATCTTCTTATTCGTTTATCGGTTTTCAATTCTATCTTTAGATTAGAGTTATCTGTAATGTATGCTTCACAATGATGTATTCTGGTGAATTTTCGGAGGCCCGGAGACCCCTAAACCTTGCATGGCAGAATTGTGTGGGTACCGGAGGTGTTCGTTTTGTTGCTCCTAAGCTAGCCTAAGACACTTTAGGTGGGAGAAAGAAACCTCATATCGTCTGAAATGGTCAAGTAACGTATTTTACGATAATGACGTAGGGTGACCTAAACCCTACTAGTGGACGAATAATTGACAATGTCAATATTACATTGGCGACTACTTGGTGGTACCAATGATGATATGGAGATTGTAAATTTATCGCCATTAGGTTAATTTATGATATTTGAGGTGCCTGATTTTATTACATTTGAGCTGCTTGCTAAGTGTTGACTGTGATAACATGCGTTATGTGGCTTTTCGTGATCTTTGAATATTTTAATATTATTTTAATATGTATAATATGCTCTGTCTGATAACATGTGATAATTGTCGTTATGTGCTAGTTGGCTTCTATGCAGTAACACAGGATGTTCTGGAGAGATACATGTTAGGGAGCGTATAATAGGAGACTTAGTCGTGCCTAACCTAATTAATTAATTAATATTTTATTGGAGATGAGATTGATGATATGATGTGATCGAGATATTATATGAGATGATGATGAAAGGTTGAGGCACTAGGTTATGATCCGATAGACTCGGCGAGACCATATAGATGCATGGTGTTGATCACAGCTGTGTCGGTGGAACACACGAGGTCAGAGTATCCAATCACGGATATCGGAGTCACAGGTGAGCGCCCTGCGGACGATGAGGTTCGAGGAAGACTACCGTGATATTTCTGTAGTCCTTGCCGAGCCGTCCCGTATTTATATTGTGTAGATATAGTGTCATTGCTTTGCATGAGCACCTTAGAGAGAACTGGGGTGTGCACCGACGTGTGCTGTGCAACTATAGTTTCATTGCTTTGCATGAGCGCCCTACTGGAATTGGGGGTGTGCACCGACCTTTAGGGATGAGCCGCTTAGACGACTGACTAATATCCCATATCAGATGAGGGATGTGTGACAGGATTGTGGTGGAAACACAAGCATACATGATCGATTGGATGAGCGCGAAGGGTAGAGAATCATAATTTATCTCGAGGATGCTTGTTATAATTATATGTGTTTAGTATGTGATGCATGTCTATGTGCTATTATTGTTTATATGCTAGGCATCCTTTTCCATATATGATGGTAGTTAGTTTCTTATCTCCCTTTTTCTTCTATGTCTATGTTATTCTATCGTTTAACAAGCAGACTCAATCATCCACGATGCCACACCTAGACCACCCCTGGATGACCTGCCCGGCAGGGATTCCGCTCCTAGGGATCCTTGAGTTTGAGTTCTTGGACGATAACGGGCGGCTTGCGGACACAGTTACCCGTTTTGTTGTATATACGGGTCTGGTTTTTGTGTACTCCCGGATGGGAGACGGGCTTCATTTTGGATTTATCGGGACCTTCCGTCTCTGCCAATCTTTTCCATTTCCCATTGACTTTCCAGCACCCGCACCACCTATGCCGCCTTTGCCACCGATGTACCCTTGGGCAGCACCACAGGGCTTGGACCAAGTTGTTCCTAACATAGGCCAAGCTACAGTTCCAGAGGTACGACGGGATTCTTCACGTCATAATGCTCTTTACCGACGACGATTCCAGCATCGTCCTCCAGGGAGTACTTCTAGCAGTAGCAGAGGAGCTGCCTCAGGACCTTCCCGACCACACCAGAGACATAGAGGAGCCTGGGGACAGAGTCAGGGTAGTTCTAGCCGTCCACAAAAGGATTGGCCAGTGCGTGCTCTGTATGTATGTTGATGGTGGTATGTGAGCCCATTTTTGATGTATTTTGAGAGGGGCTAGGGTGTGGAGTGATGGAGAGGTTATCCTGCTTTGATCTTTTGATGTATTTTCTCTTTATGTCGGTATGTATCTATATGCATGTATTGGTGAAGGTTTAAACTTCTATTGTGAACACCTAATTTTGTCCAGGTATCCGTCTTTTTAATTAATGTTTTTGAAAAAATATATAAAGTTTTTTTTATAAAAAAACTAAAAATATTTTGTTCTTGCTCTTGGCCCAGACTTGACCCAATTTCATTTTATTGTTACAAGTTATCTTTTTGAGCCCAACATCATAGCCCAAAATAAAAAGTAAAAAGACGAAACCCAAAAATTAAGCAATTTCCTGATTGTTAAGAAAATTTAGAAAAAATGTTGCCTCCCCATGTAATGCTCTCTTTCTCCCTCTTCAAGAATATGCCAAAATTACTTTAATGTTAGATGTGGAAATGGTTCTAAATCAAGAGAGGGTGAATTAACTTTTCAAAACTTTTTCAAAAACAAGATTTAAATTCCCTTTTTCAAGTGGTGTAGAAAGAAAGTAAATTTTCTTTGAAACTCAAACAAGAAACAACTGCAATATCAATTCAAGAAACACTTTAAAGAAAGATATACAATTGCATAAGCTAAGTATATGTATCATATACCAATCATGCAATATAGTATCATAAGCATAAAAACATAAAGATCATGCATAAGATATTAAAACTTGCAAGAAATTAAAGAGCGTAGGGATAGACAGAATGAAACAAGTATTTTATTAGTTCAGCCCACAACCTTAGTGGCCTACATCCAGTCCCCAAGAATCCTCTTGTAGAAATTCACTATAATAAGTGTTTGTACAAGAGATGCCTCACTCCTTACAAAGTCACCTCCTCTTGTAGGATACCTCACCCAAAAGATCCACAATCTTGAACCGTGTTGGATACCTCACCAACAATCAACACAAGATATACCACACTCTTGCAAACAAAGGAATACCACACCCTTTCTCTCTAAGGGATACCACACCCTTACTCACAAAGGGATTCCACACGACTTTGATGGATATCACACCAACAAAGATTTTCACCTTAGGTCACTTTGATGGATACCACACCAACAAAGATTTACACCTTTCAAGAGATACCACACTCTTGAATCAATATGGGATTCAACACACAATACAAAATTCGGAAAAGAATTGAATAGAAAAGAAAGTTTCTAGCACAACACTTGTGCACAAAAGCTCCCAAAGCTTCTAAGATCACTTTGCAACTAAGAATGAAAGATGGCTCTCAATTTTGGCATAATAACGGTATATTTGAGTGTTATAAACTCTTAACCAAGTACCCTTTATATTGAATTCTGTTAGAGCTCAAAAAGTGATGGTTGGTTGATTTTCTGAGGGTAGTATTCGAATACTCCCTGTAACAGAACTTCAACTTCCCTAACTGACAATAGTATTCCAATACCAGGTAGAGGTATTCGAATAATCTGCCTAAAAAATGCCTTTTTATGCCTTTTTGCTAGAGTAATAGCATACACAAGTTAGTGTTGAATACTTTTGATGAAATTTCACAAATTCCTTAAAGTAAACCATATTCAACTATGTACGTAATTACTACATATTAAAAACATTTTTCATCATAGGCATTTCATATTAGCTCTTAATTGATTTCTACCTTAGGTTATCCATTATTAACTAAGTGATTTACAGCAAAACCTTAAACAAAACCATACACAAAAGATGACATCATCATCATCAAAACATATTCCTTTAAACTTGTATGTAGGTGGAGAGATTCTTGAAATCTTCACGGAAGCACATTTGAGAGAACTCTTTCTCATCTACAATCAAATCCAAGTGGTTGTCTTCCCCTATTGTAGATATGATGCATATTCCAAAAGAAGTTCATTATCTTTAAAGCCACAGTGAATGAATTCATCATCAATGATAGCTGGACAATTCCTCACTGCTTGGAAATCAGATTTCCTGATATTGTAGCAGAAATTCAGAAGATCATAATTCCTGTTTCTGGTTCTAAGGATGAAATTATATGGCAGCACTCATCAGATGGTAAGTTGAGCTTCAAAGCTGCCTACTCTCATTTGCAACAGCCTTATCATATAGCTAACTAGAATAAAAGTTTATGGAGTCCAGTAATTCCTCCTTCAAGAACTTTCACGGTTTGTGTAACACCCTGCTTTTTACCTATGTTGTATTACCGGTAATTATATATCATTTATATTTTTACCTGTGATCAAGAACAATGATTTTGGAGAAAACAAAATCATAGTTAGAACCTACTATATTGTAGGAAGCTATGGTTAAAATTTGGGTTTAAAATTCAGACGGAACCCGGTCTGCGTTTTCACTGACAGAATAATTTTGTACCGGTCAGAAAATCCTAATTTGACCCAAAACTGAAAAGTTTTATATTTTTATCACTTTTTTAGTGATATATTCTATTTTGAAAATTTTTGCTCAAAAATAAATTTTTTTTTATTCTGACGAATTTTCGAAGAAATCCACGTGAAAAACTTAAATCGGGTAAACGACGGAGCCGGATACGGAACTGTAGAGATAAAATCGGATGCTGGATTGATGGGATAACTTGCCATCTTAGGGGGTGAGTCATGTGGTGAGTCACCGCCATAACTCACTATGTCATTATTGCTTGAAGGAAAATATCCAGATATTTTCATGCTAAAAGACCATATTGCCCTTAAGTATTCTTTGAATTCCTTTTGTGCCCCAAAAATTGTACTACAACCTCACACTTGGAGCAACATTTCGTGCAGCCCCCCTACCACACCTAAACCCATTGGTTTGTCACATTTCTTCATTTTCTCACACAAAAGTTCTAAGTTCATCATTAAGGATTCCATTGGAGCTCCAAGCTCTTCATCATTTCGTCACTTTCTAGAGGTATATCCTCTATCTACATGACCTAAACTTCTGTTCCCTTCATGAAATTTGTGATCATCCTTTTGTTTTTCACAAATTCCAGTTCATGCCCATTTTCTTAATAAATTTCTAGAAAATCATAGAAAAACGATTTTGAGGTTGTGACAAATTTTATGAGCTCTCTAAGACCTCTAGACTCTAGATCCAAAAAGGTTGCGAGCAAAAGAAATTTCTACCCTAATTTTCTATGCATGGCCGAAACCTTCACAAAGTGGGTCAAGTGGGTTCTTTTCATTCTTTAACTTGTTTTGTTGTTTGATTGTGAAGGTGATTGTTAGTTGGTTGATTTATTTTGTGTGGTTAGAAGGAAACAACGATGAAAGACTAAGATGGAGGGAAAAACAAGTTCTTCAAAGGTAAGGGGAGCTTACCTGAGAAGTTTTGATAGTCATATACTATGTTGTTTGATATGTGTAATTACTTGTAATTATTATGTGATGTTTGCTTTGATGATTTAGAATTTTAATGCTGTTAAATTTCTATGCGAAAGTGTGTTCTAAATGTTGTATATGCGTATGCATTGATGAAACTGTTTATTGATTTGACTGGTTTGACTGAGAGCATGACACTGGTCATAGCTCGATAATAATAGATTAAGTCATCGAAAACATTAATCAGAAAAGAAAGAGATTTCTAGTTTTCTCAAGAGGAAGATGTTATGAAAACATAAGTTAAGGACCCTGTCGTTAGATAGGTTAAGAATTCAGAGAAGATTTACAGACAATTTTGGAATAATTTTTAGAGAACGAGTGTTAGTAAGGACAAACAGTGAAAACTCGCATTATCTTTATTTTTCCTAAATATTTCAAAAATGACAAGAAAGTCTCTAAAATATTTTAATGTCGTCAAGGAAAAAGCTTTTTAAAAGAAAACCCTTTGATTTATGAAAAATTTTATTCGAAATGAAAAATGTTTAGAAAAATGCCTTATGGCGGAACTCTTGTTGATAATTTTATTGTTTTAGTTAAAACGTTTTAAAAATGATTTTAAACGATTTGATGTTTTCATAAATGAATTTCTAAGGAAAAGGATTTCTGTAAAATGTTGTTAAAAAGAGCGAAAATGTTTTTCGACAAACATTGTTGAACTCTTGTATTTGATCTTCAATTTAGTTTTCACAGAACGAAAACAGTGTTGCAAATTATGAAAGTTGTAAGGACCAAGCAACCGAGACGTCGGACTAGAGTTCCTGTGAGTAAGTATTGTGGTCGCGGATTAAAAATCCTAAGTTGGCGACTTGACTTTATATCAAATATTGACGAATCTAGTGACTGGTGATTCGGCTTAGAGTTTCGTAAATGAGTACTGGGACTGGGTGTCCAGTGTTAAGTGTCAATGGGCTTGATGTCTGTATGAAAATAGTTGTGAGCTTTAAGCCTCGACAAGAAAGAACGAACGAAAAAGAAAAACAACGAACCAACTATTTTACATGCATGAACCGGTAGACGTGCCACCACATTAACGAGCTACAATCCATAAGTGGATTGATAAATTGGATAGTTAAGGGCCAAGGAAACGGGTCTTTAGGGACATCCGGGTTTGAACTTCACAGAAGGCCAGGGCATTGCAACCTCGAGTCGTGTAAATCGACTACCATGCACGGATGTACTCAATATGGAACTATTTAATATTATTTATGTTGAAACGTGATACCCTTGAATAATTGGAATTCGGACCTAAATTTAGAGGCCGAATCTCATGAGAACAATTGTGTTATGAGGATATTACGGGCCTATACTGCTCGATGAAGGGAAGTTAGGATCTCCGAAGATTACGAAATAGATAGTGGATTTTTGAAGTGTCATGCATTTTTATAAACCTACGATGGTTGTCGGTGTGAATCCCTTTGTTTAAATAGCATTGATATTATGACTATGGTTCATATTGTTTTACATGTCGCTGTTGTCATATGTTGTGGATTGGTGTGTCGCGTATGTGACTACTATGATAAACTTATATGTCGGTATCTCACCCTTAATATGTACATGCAGAATGTCTTGTGATATTTTTGGATATATGTACAGTTTTCTGGATCACTACGAGACCCTGAGGTTTTGAAGGTTAGGACACTAACAATGATGATGTGTGAGCTGTTGTGGGCAAGACCTTGTTTTTCTCTCGTACCTCTTACTGGAGTGAGCTACAACGCCTTGTTTTCGAGGTATCCGATGATGGGGATGGGAATTTCCCAACGGACATCTCTGGGTTTGACCAGCTGTGGAGTCGTCTTTTTGGTGTAATGGTTTTGGAGTCTTTTCTAAGTAATTATTATGGTCTATTATGACTATTATGAAAACTTGTACGCCTCGGCTAGAAAAATCTTGTAATGATTCTGTGGAGATTTACCTTGTGATGTGTGTATTATGATTTTGTTTTCTTGCCTTAATGTCTGCAAATAGTCTTTATGTAAGAAAAATTCTAGACCCGTATTTTTCGAATACAATTACATATAGAAATTTATTTTCCGAAAGCAACCAGCATTTCTTTATTTTACTTTAAGTTCTGCAACGAGTTAAGCATGTAGTACCGAGGGGATGTTACTGTTTGGAGATTACTGCAAAATAGAATTCCAACAGATGACAACTTGCAACAAAGAGGCTGTATTGTTGTGTCCTGCTGCAGCCTGTGTGGTTCTACTTTTGAGACTTCTAGCCATTTGTTCCTGAATTGCAGCTTTGCTACAAGGTTATGGTCCTGGATTAGCTCGGTTCTATACTGTTCCATTGATTTGTTGAGTGCTAGTTCTGTTTTAAGCATTTATGATAGAAGATGGAGTGGCCAAGTCCATGATTTGGTTATTTCTGCTGTTACATATGTATTCTGGGTTATTTGGTTTGCCAGAAACCAACTTAGATTTATTGATAACAATGTCTCTATTAACAGAGCTACTCATATTTTTTGTCAGCAGCTGCTGCTTTGTCAGGAAACCTTTCTAAAAGCTCTATGTCTTCTTCAATTCGGGAGTTCCAAATCCTTAAGCACTTTAAGGTCAATGGAAATCCTCCAATTGCTGGTTGTTTTGCTAAAAACATTGGTGTGGCAATGGGATGGAATAGTTTTTGGCTAGAGTGTGATTCTCTACTTGTGGTGTAAGCCTTTAAGAATGTTGAGCTTGTCCCTTGGAATCTCAAAAACAGGTGGAGGAATTGCCTTCATTTGTTAAAGAAAATGGACTTTCATGTTTCTCATATCTATAGGGAGGGCAATATATGTGCTGATAAATTGGCAAATTATGGTGTCAATAGTTTTGGTTTTACTTGGTGGGACTTAGCCCCCTCTTTTATTTGTGAAGACTTCAATCGAAATAGATTTGGTCTTCCCATGGGTTTTAGTTTATGTCCCCCTATGTTTTGTATTCTTCTATTTTTTAAAATAATAAATGGGTGTGTTGCAGATGATTGGTAGGGTTTAAGGTGCCAACCTAGTTGGGATCTTTCTCTCTATTGTGATGCTTTTGCATGCCTTCTTGTTGCTTAAAAAAAAAATCTCACCCTTTTTGATGATGACAACTCTTTTGTAATTTGACGTTGATGATGACAACTCTTTTGAATTTCTTTGTAAAAGAATGATCTACCATTTGATCTCATCGCTTTTGTATCATAAGGTATTGACTAAACTTGTGAATATGTGTATCAAGATCTTTGCTAAACTCCTCCTGAATACATGAGCCCTGCAAAACAAAAACAAAAGCACACCTTTTCTCCACCTTTGGCATTATCAAAAAGCATATAATGTAAGAGAGAAAAGACATAATATTCACAGAATAATAAGCAATATAAGGATGTCATGGATACTAAAAAATTATTCAAAATATATCAACCCAAAGCATGTATAAGTATCACATCCATAGTAAGTCATTCAACATAACTTGGATATAAAATCACCAATCATAGATGCATAATACATTCATCCAACATATATAAAACATAATAGCTTAAAATGATAGAGATTTAAGAAGTCAAATCTCATCATCATCTGCAATTGATTTCATTCCAAACTTTGAGTTAAATGTTGAAAAAGAATAGGACTTTTCAAGTATTTGAGAAGACAAACATAAGCAAGGATAAAAATAATTCAAATCACCAAACAAGCATAGCATATTAAAACATATAATGCAAGAATCATCTATGATACCTAGTTCTCTTGTTACATAAAAGAAATTTTCTCTAGGTAAAGGTTTGGTGAAAAGGCTTGCTAATTGCATGTTTGTTTCCATAAATACCAAATGTAAAGAATAACCATTTAGATACCCAATTTTGTTTGGGTCTTTGGAAATTTGTCTTAGGTATGCTCCCTTTAGGGACCCACATCAAGTTACAATTATCAACACCTTTTCTTTTGATATAACATTTACAAATATGATGTCCATACTTGCAACAAAAATAACATTGAATGTTTAATTTCTTTGTTTAATTGATGGAACAAATTGAGTCTTGTTAGAGGCTTTAGTATCAAATGGATTAAATCCCAATCCAGCCTTAACAAAGCTCATATTTTGTTTACCAAGTAAAACATTAAGATTGTTACTTCCATTTGTAAATCTTGCAAGTGTCTTTTTCAAATCAATGTTTTCACTTTCCAAGTTCTTGAAATTTTTACAAGTGGTGTAACATTCTTTCTCTTTTGATAAAACATCATGAGAGCATTCATAAATAATTCCTAAGGTTTCATTTTCAAGATTAAGCCCATCTATCTCCTTTTTTAATTTTGAAACTTTATTTTCTAAAATAGAGAAAGTTTTATTTTGAGAGGAAATGATTTTAGCAAGTCTAAGAGATTCATCATACAACTCATCAAACGCATATTGCAAATCATTATAAGATGGTAAAGAAGGTTCGGAATCACTTACCCCATCATCACTTTGGTGACTTGCAAGTAAACAAAGTTTTGCTACCTCCTTTTGTTCATCTTCACTTGAAGAAGTTTCTTCATAATCCTCCCAAGCATTGTATGCTCTTTTCTTCTTGTTTCCATTCTTCTTTTTATACATAGAGCACTCCACTATTTTGTGGCCATTCTTCCCACATTCATAGCAAACTATGGAAGATAGTTTTATCTTGGATTTTTTCTTCTTCTTGCGGAATTTTTTAAATTTCTTCATGAGCAATTGGATATCTTCTTCATCGGAATCTTCACTTGAAATTTCTTCTTCATCTGAAGCGCCCTTAGATGATGCTTTTAGAGCAACACTCCTCTTTATGTTGTTTTCTTCTTCATGCTCAAACAATCTTGATAGCTCAAGTTCATGTTCTTGAAGCTTTCCGAAGAGTGTAGCAAGAGACATGGTAGATAGGTTTCTTGACTCCACAATAGTTGTGACCTTAGGTTGCCAAGACCTATTCAAACACCGTAAAACTTTGTTAATAAAATCTTCATTATCAAACAGGTTACCAAGAGCACTCAATTGGTTAACAATTTATGTAAAACGTTTTTGCATATCACATATTGATTCACCATTTATCATTATAAACAATTCATACTCATGGATTAAAGTGTTCATTCTATCTATCCTCACTTCACTTATCCCCTCATGGGCCACTTCAAGTGTTTCCCACATTTCCTTGTCGGAATTGAAAGTGGAGATCCTAAAGAATTCATCAATAGTAACACTCGTAGTAATGATGTTTTTGGCTTTCTTATCTAGTTGGACCTTTTTATTATAATCTTCTGTCCATAATGACCTAGGCTTATCTTTCTCTTCATCATTTACAACATGTTTAGGCACAAAAGGACCATTCAACATATTATCCCATATATCAACATCAATAGCTTCAATGAAAATTTTCATTCTAGCTTTCCAATATGGATAGCCTTCACCATTGAAAATAGGGGGTTTAGAAATAGAAACATAATCACTTGTTCCATTTGATTGAGAAGCCATTTCCACGAGACTTTAAAGGTGATTAGCATTATTCAAGAACCTGCTCTAGATACCAATTGTTAGATGTGGAAATGGTTCTAAGTCAAGAGGGAGGGGATGAATTGACTTTTCAAAAACAAAATTTAATTTCCCTTATTCAAGTGGTGCAGAAAGAAAGTAAATTTTCTTTGAAACTTTTTTTTGGCAAAAAAAGGAGCCTCATTAAAACCTTATGATGCAAAACCCTCCTTAGGGATAAAAGCATCATAAAGGAAAAAGAGTGCTCCAAAATTTATTAATAAAAAAGAGAAAATAAAAACAAGAAAAACAATGGGGGGACATGAAACCAAAACCCATTGACAAAATCTACTTAAACCTATAGTTATGTAAGCCAGACCTATTTCTATTAAAATCTTCACTAATAGAAATAGGAATTGTGTTCCACCAATGAAAATCCTGAAAAGACAATCCAAGCGAGGCAATTTTATCTGCACAAGAATTGCCTTCTCTAAAAATATTAGAAAATCTAAACCTCATACAAGAAGTTAAATGGATACAGTTCTTCCACCTATTCCTTAGCTGCCAAGGAACAATGTTCATAGACCTAAAAGCCATAATCACCAAAAGAGAATCACACTCAAGCCAAAGGTTGTGCCAACCCTTCTTATATGCAATTTCAATTGCATACATAGCTCCAAAAATCTCAGCTTGCAGGGAGTGATTAATCCCTAAGTTAACTGCAAAACAACCTAGAGTTGCACCACTTCTATCTCTAAAGATGCCACCACAAGAGGCTAAACCAGGAGACCCTTTTGCAGCACCATCCGTGTTGTACTTGGTCCAATAGCAAGGAGGAGGCATCCAAATGACTTCAACGATCACTGGACTCTTCCTAGGCTTTGTTTCCACACCAAAAGCTTTTAGCAGACAAAAATCTGTGATGTTATTGCTTGAAAAACCCTTACTGCAATTCCCAGCTAAAGACACACTGGCAGAAATGCAATTAACAATTGATCTTAAATCTGGCTTGCAGCCTTCAAATCTGGTCTTGATTCTGCAGTGCCAAATCCACCAAAAATAATGAATCACTGCAGCAGAAACCACATCATAAGCTTGAGGAGACCAGCTTTTGTCACAAACAGATAGGATGGAAAGGATAGATGATGAATCAATTTGCACATTTAGCTTAGAACCAAGCCAGGACCACAACTGTAAAGCAAAATCGCAAGAGCAGAACAAATGGAGAACTGTCTCACAAGAACACTGGCACAGACTGCACATAGAGGTAACTATGCAACCTCTACTTCTCAGGTTGTCATCTGTTGCAACTTTATTTTGAATAATTCTCCAAGCTAGCAAAGATTTTGAAGGGGGAATCACTTTACTCCAGAGATGCTTAGACCAGTTAATCACAGCACCAGCAGGCCTATGAAACAGATATGCATCTTTCAAAGACAATTCACCAGAGTCAGTTAGCTTCCACCTCAGAATATTAGCATCTGCTTTAGTAGGGATTGTAACTGACTTCAAGATATTTGATATAGTGGGAAACCTTTCCAGCAGAAAGCTAGGCACTAACCATTTACCATTGTAAATGAAATCATTGACAGTTGCAGTAAGAAGATGATGCAAATGTGTAGGGATATTCAGGGAACTAACCATTGTGTCAGGAAGCCAAGGGTCAGTCCAGAAATTAATTGAGGATCCTGAACCAAGTTGCCAAGCACAGTTGTCATTTACCTGAGGAATTTTGAACTTCAAACCAGCCCAAATTGAAGAATTTATATGATATTGAATGAAGGAATTTCGACTTATAACTCTGGCTCTAAGAAAACAAGCCCACTGTTCAGAGGATTGAACAAATTGCCAACAGTGCTTGAGAACAGCAGCCTCATTCACACTCCTCAAAGATCTGATTCCCAGCCCTCCTTTACTGACAAGCCTGCAAACTCTCTTCCATGAGACAGTGCAAAGCTTTCTATGATTAACATCTCCTGACCAAATGAAGTTCCTAATCCAACCTTCAATAGTCTTTATCAATTTTACAGGCCAAGCATAGACTAAGAAACTGTAAAGCATCATGCCAAAAATACAGGATTTAACCAGCTCAACTCTTCCAGCAATTGATAAGAGGGAGGCTTTCCAAGTTCCAAGTTTAGATCTTATCTTGTCAGCTATAGGTTGCAAATAAATAGATCTAGGCTTACCTTTGAAAATTGGAATGCCAAGATAGACAAAGGGAAGCTTTCCAATAGAGAAACCAAGCATGTCAGCAATAGCTGTTTGCCTTCTTCCAGAAATAGAGCCAGCATAGATTGTGGACTTGCTATGGTTTATAACCTGCCCTGAAGCATTAGCATACCTGAAGAAAAGATCCTTCAACACAAACAGATTTTTTTGAGTTCCCTTACAAAAAAGCATGACATCATCTGCATATAATACATGAGAAAGGACTTGACAACTCCTAGGGCCAGAAATGGTGGATAACCTTCCATCTTGAACTAGATTTGAAATCCTCCTGCTTAGAGCTTCCTCAGCAAGGCAGAAGAGCAAAGGAGACAAAGGATCCCCTTGCCTCACTCCTCTTTTACAAGAGAAGTAACCTGAAGGCTTTCCATTAATAGAAATAGACAGATTAGCAGAAGTTAGAATAGCCTTAATCCAGTTACAAAACCTTTGATCAAATCCAAAAGATTTTAAGACCTTCAATAAAAAATTCCAGTCCAAGGTATCAAAGGCTTTTCTAATGTCAATCTTCAAAGCCAAGTTGCCTCCAAAATTCCTCTTATCAATCAAATTAATGATTTCAGATGTGAGACAAACACAATCTGAAATTTGCCTACCTTGAATAAAACCTCTTTGATTAGAAGAAACAATAAGAGGAGCAATCTTAGCTAGCCTATCTGCAATGACTTTGGTTATGACTTTGAATTTGAAATTGGCATATGCAATAGGCCTATATTGTTCAACCTTCACTGCCTCAGCAACTTTAGGAATCAAAACAACTAGATTTGCATTATAATTAGGAAGAATCCAACCATTTGAGAAAAACTGAGCTACTGATTTATAAACATCATCACCAATAGTTTCCCAATAGTGCTGGAAGAATATGGCACCAAACCCATCTGGACCTGGAGCACCATCCTTATTCATACCAAACACAGCCATCTTCACCTCTTCAACAGTTGGCATGGCAAGAAGCATAGTGTTCTGATCTGAAGTAACACTACTTGGAATGACTTCCTCTACAAGACCATTATCAACACAGTTATTCTCGGTACAGAATATGTCTTTAAAGTAACTAACCACATGATCCTCAATTTGAGATGAAGTGTTTAGAATTGTATCACCATGCTTTAGCAAACTAATCTGCTTTGCAGTGTTTCTAACTTTAGCCAACTTATAGAAATACTCAGTATTTCTATCACCATCAATCTGCCATTTAATCCTCGATTTTTCTTGCCAAAAAGTTTCCTGAATGTGTAAAGCTTCCTCCAATTCCATCTGCGCCTTCTTTTCAAGCTCAAAGAGAGAGTCAGAATAACCATTATCATCCAATTGATGTTGAATCAAATCCAGCTGTTGAATAGCAGAAGAGACATTTTGATTGATATCACCAAAGACACATTTGTTCCACTCCCTCAGTTTTGATTTTAACAACTTCAGCTTCTGAGTTAACACAAACATAGGACAACCATGAAATTCTGATTTCCAAACCTCTTTTACAATGTCATTACATCCTGGATGTTGAAGCCACATTTTCATAAATTTAAAACTGGATTTTTGAGTAATAATATCCCTTTTTAAGTCCAAAAATAAAGGGTAATGATCAGACTTACTTCTAGTTAATGTGAAACAAGATATGCTAGACCAAAATTGCAACCAACTGTCATTGCATATAGATCTATCCAATCTTTTTTCAGTTAAGGCTCTGCCTCTTCTACCATTAGACCAAGTAAAAAGATTACCTCTAGTAGGAAGATGAATGAGATTGTTACTACCAGTCCAAAGCTGGAAATCTTCACAAGCTATCTTTAAAGGTCTGGAGCTGCCTCTGTATTCATGAGCACCAAGAACAGTGTTAAAATCACCAAAGAAACACCAAGGTAAAACATTGGAAACTTGCAGATTGTTAAGGTCTTTCCAAAGCATTCTTCTTTGCAGATAATTAGTGGATGCATAGATGACTGCTATACCAATATCTTGACTGTCAATTTTGACTGAAAAAGCCACATGCTGAGATGAAATATCAATGATGGATGGATTCCAAGAAATAGAGCATAAACACCATAAGTTCGGATTTAGAGAACCTCTATCATTACAAGCAAAAAGCTTAAGATTAAGAGACTTCCAAAGCCTAGCAGGAACCTTTTCACTTAGCATCCAGGGTTCTGAAATAAAAACAAAATCTGATTTGTTTGACAAACAAAGCTGCTTTAGAACCAACCTAGTGGAGGGGTTAGCAAAGCCTCTTGCATTCCAAAAAATACACTTCATTAGGCAAAATTCTTAGGGCCAGCCCTTGAACGAGCTTTATTAATCTCAGCTTTTTTCAACCTGTTATTTTTCTGTCTCAGTTTCTTTTTCTGAGACTTAGACAACACTTTTGTGAAATCAGGACTATCCTGATTCGTGTCAGCATCTGAATTTTGCTCCTCCAAGGATTCATCCTCACATCTATCAGCCCAAAACTTTGAAAGAATTCTAACATCTTTTCTGACTGATACAGGGAAGTTATTGACATCCATAGAAACAACTGCCTCGGTTTCATTGACAGCATTACATGTTAAAGCCAAGGCTTGATTGTTCGGGAAAAAACCATTCACCTGAGAGTTCACATTAGGGGACAAAGAATCCTTAACATAACTTGGAGTGTTTTGTTGTGAATCATTAACTTGAATACTATGATCAGGAGTTTTGCTGACATGACTTCGAGATCCCTGTGAACCACTATCCGGAGATTTGGTAACCTATGCAGGAGAGTTTTGTTGTGCTTGAGCAAATTCATCAAAAACCACCCCAATATCCTCTTTATCCGGGACTTCCATATTCTGAGCAAGATTTTGTACATTTTCTTCGAAGTGGATAACAGGATCATAATTAACCCTATTAGACTGAATCACCACATCAGGACCATTAACAGGATCCAAGGTCTGAATTCCCTCATGATTATTCTTCCCCTCATCATTCTTAGTTCCACTAGTTTCGGCACCATCTTTATCCAGATCAATAACCTCTTTATTCTTAGGCACATATGTTGGAACTGGTTTTCTAATCATATTATTATTTTCTGTCCCTTTATTCACACTAGCATTCTGATTCGGGGGATCTTTCTTCTTGCAATCGGCCAAAAAGTGACCAATGTTCTGACAAAAGGAACAGAAAGGAGGTAACTTTTCATATTGAATTGTTACCAGGAAAGCGAGATCTTCCCTCTCTACCATTATCTTGTCATGCAAGCTACCATTTAGATCAACATCTACTAGGACCCTTGCGAAGTGTCCAAAAGATCTTTTGCTCGTTGCCTCATCCAATGCGATTGGAATACCAACCCCTCACTAGTGCAGAAAAGGGATTTCACATCGGTTTTTTTTTGGCTTTTCACATCGGTTTTCAAACTGATGTTGAAAAGGCTGATGTGGTTTATTACCACTTTTCACATCGGTTTTAAAACCGATGTAAAAAAGTCAGTTTCAAGAAGCCACAGATCCTTTTCAGCAATTTTCCACATCGGTTTTCATAAAAACCGATGTGGTAACTCTACTTTCCACATCGGTTATTTTAAAAACCGATGTGGAAAACAGAACTTTCAACATCGGTTTTTAATATAACCGATGTGGAAAGTTGGGTTACCACATCGGTTTTTCAGAAACCGATGTGAATTTTAGTTTTTTTTTATTTTAAAAATCATCCTTTTCAGTATTGACAGTCCTTTCCCCTGTTTCAGTAATCCAGTAATCCAGATCAATACAGAATCTATATTGTCTACAGAATCATTTTTGTACAACCAAAACACACTAAATTAAAAGTTTACTAACAATAAATATATTCAATAACATTCAGACAACAAATATAATTAGAAACCAAAAAGCTACATATGATATATTATAGATTTCATGTCAAAACATATATCAGTCAAAAGTACACTATAGCTAGTACATGATGCGTTTATATACTAACTACATACAAACTAATGTTGGTACACTTCAAGAAAGAAATTTGCCCAACGTATCCGTATGTTTTTTATGTCGGCATCAGAGAGTGGAGTCGGATTGTTGAATATCTGCAAGTTTAATTGGACATAATTAGATTATATCTTTTAAGTAATAAACTAAAATTAAACATATAACGAATCTATATATAATTGTTACAACTAATTGTTACCAATTAGCATTTACCTCCTGCCATCTTTCAGTGATACCGGAGGAGATAATTTCGACCATCCACTTCATCACATAGTATCCACATTCCCATGATCCACGTTGTCTATGAGACTACGTACAAATGAAACCCAGTTAGAATATGAGAAATTAAATAGAAATCAATAATTATACCCACTGCGCTTGAAGCGTTTGAACAAATAAATATCTTACGTTAGGAATAATCCATCTAATAGGCCGACGCCTTTCACCACACAGCATGCGGCTTGCATCAATAGACCTATCATAAGAAAATAAACATTAATTAAAGTATATCTAATAGATTTCAGATAATTAAAACAACTTCATTACTGATTCTAACTTATTTTAATGCTTACGTTTCCATGATGTTCTTCAGTTCATTCGCCGGCCTATGGCCCATCAAGCAGAAGAAGACCACGACATTCACACGAGGGCACAAGATCAACAACTGCCAATGTCGTCTGCATTTGTGGAACAATTAGTGACTAAGTCATATATAGTTATAATTAAATAACTGGTACTTACTTATAGAGATAAGGCGCAAGGTAGAACTGATGATGGTCTCGGGCAACTATATCACGTATGGTGGCGACCGGGTCTTCTGATGCTAGGAGAACATCACCCTGAATGAGCATGGGGTCAATGAACCCATAAAGGGTGAGGTTGCCCTGATTAGCTAGCTTGCGATGCAGATACCTAATATATTGATAAAACATGTTAATTATCATAGTATTTAAAATTTAATTATTTAACTTATAAATAAAATGTACTTACGTGCACCATAACGAGATGTGGTGAGCACTAGCCATTTCATGGTTGAGCGCCATCTCCATAAGTTCCTTCTTTGGGATATACAGATCGTCATCCACCCTGCCATCATGTTCCAACCTTACCAAAGCTGCATCAACCTCCATGGTGACAAGCTTTATAGCAAGACGTTGAAAAACATCACCAGGATCCCCTTTGTCGTTCCCCTAAACAACAAAAAAGATATACGTTACTAATCACAGTTAAGTTATTTCATTTGTAATTAATTGAATGGTCAAATGAATACCTTGGCAGGAGCAGATTTCTCTGGTCTTCCTGGATCTGACCTTTTAGGCAGAATATCATGATGATCATTAACATTCAGCTCACACCTATCAGGGGCGTCATCATCATCATCATCATCATCATCATCATCATCATCATGCTGATGAGGAGGATCACATGAGCCCTTAGTGCTCACATGGACAGAGGGTTGGACAGAGGGTTGGACACTTGTGAATTGTTGGGACATAGCAGCCATTATTGCCATCTGCTGGTTAAACTGCTGGGTCATCTCCTGTCTAAGCTCAGCTGCAATCTCCTGTTTTAGCCGTTCTCTATCTGCAGCAACATCCCTGTGGCGTTGGTGTGAAGATGAACCATGGTATTGGCGAATGCCAACGCCCCATCCAACACCAATGACACGGCCCGGGTGGTCTGGTTTACCAATGGCAGCAGCTAAGATATCCTCGCGTCCTCTAGGAACAAAGGTTCCTTGAGTGGCCTGCTCGTCCAAGGCATCCTGCAACATATAAAATATTAGGTCACATTACAATTAAGTAACATTGTTAAAATCACAATTACAATTCAAACTACACTTACAATCTTCTCAGCTACTTGGCGGGCCTCCTCAGATGTATATTGTCCCGTTTTTCTTTGTCGGGCCCTCTTCCATTTACGATGGCGTGGGGGTGGAGGTGGATCAACAACTTCAGGATGATTTTCAGCATTAGGATCTGCCTGAGATGCTGCTTCCTGACATGCTTTCTTTTCCTCTTCCACCATGGTCTGAGCAAGCTTTTTATATCCCCCACGAGACAGTACATGGGGGTAGACATTCTTGCTTTGGTTTTCCTGCCCCTTTTTCCTCTTCTCCTGTTATAAATAGAAGACAATTAAATTACATCAGTAAATTAATAAAATTAACGAAATTACATAAATTTATAGACAACTCAAATAAGTTAACCTGAAAGCTGGGATCATGTCGGCTCTGAACAAAGCGATCCCACGTCGCCTGGTCAAGAAACGGGTACACCTCAAGTGGGTTCTTTTCACAGCGTGGATTGAATACATAGTATCTGCCCAGGTCCACCTTAAAACCCCTCCAACGCTCACCAGCATACTTTATCCAACGCTTCTTCATATCCGTCGTATCCGGCAGGTCAAAGGTGAGCTACATTAACAACAAAAGAATCAACGAATTACTGTATGATATTAATAAAGTAGATATAAACACAGGACTGAAAAGTATAGATACCAGAATACTCTCCCATATCTGATCCTTCACACCCTGAGGTACATCTTTCCAATGCTCAATAAGTATGCTAGGCCTGCTTCGAGCAAGGGTCGCCACAAAACTAATAAACTGCTCTGCCATTGGCCCAATAGGATTGAGGTTACAATCAAAGTCGATTGTTATCTTTTGATTTGAACCACAGTTGGCAGTCAAATTCCTCATTCGTGTGGCATGTCTGACTTTTTTAGGCAAGATGTCACGAATGGCCACCGGTAGTAGTTGTTGCATCAAGACATGGCAATCATGAGACTTTAAGCCAACTAATTTGAGATCTTTCATTGAGACAAGTCTCTTGATATTTGAAGAGTAACCCTGTGGCACTTTGACTCCCCGTAGACATTCACAAAAACTTCTTTTCTCTTTTTTTGATAAAGTATGGCATGCTGGGGGCAAATAAGTCTTCTTATCCCCCACTTTATGTGGAGCTAACTACTCTCGTATACCCATCGCAACTAGATCCAGACGAGCATTCACACCATCCTTTGTCTTGCCTTGAATGTTGAGAAGCGTTCCGATTAAACTGTCACACACATTTTTCTCCACATGCATCACATCAATACAATGTCTTACATCAAGCTTGCACCAATATGGAAGATCAAAGAAGATCGACCTCTTCTTCCATATATTCTTCTCAGTAGCCTTCTTTTGGGACTTCCCATAGATAACATTAGTGTTCTTCACCCGTTCATAAACTTCGTCTCCAGTCAAGGCCACCGGAGCAATTGCATTCTCCGGAAGTCCATTGAAAGCTTTTCTCAACCTACGATAAGGATGATTACGCTGGAGAAATCTCCGATGCCCAAGGTAGACTGTCTTCCTTCCATGTTGCAGTTGATGGTAACATGTGCCTTCTTCACATATTGGACATGCTTTATGCCCCTTAACACTATACCCGCACAAGTTCCCGTATGCTGGAAAGTCATTGATGGTGCAAAATAACATGGCACGCAATCTGAAAGTCTCACGGAAATACCCGTCGATCACATCAATGCCTTCATCCCACAACTTTTTCAAGTCTTCAATCAACGGACTCAGATAAACATCAATATCATTTCCTGGCTGTTTTGGACCCGAAATCATCATACTTAACATAATGTATTTGCGCTTCATGCACAACCAGGGAGATAGGTTGTAAATTACCAGGAGAACAGGCCATGAACTATGAATACTACTTAAGTTTCCATATGGACTCATTCCATCGGTAGCAAGTCCAAGCCTGAGGTTTCTGGGCTCATTGCCAAACTCCGGAAACAAACTATCAATTCTCTTCCACTGCAAAGAATCAGCCGAATGACGAAGCTGTCCATCACATTTCCTCTCATCTCATGCCATCTAATATTCTTTGCATCCTTTTCATTAGCAAACAATCGCTTGAACCGCGGAATTACTGGAAGATACCATAACACCTTCGCAGGAGGACCCTTGGTGACAGCATCACAACTAGAATCATCATCCTTCACTTTGTATCGTGATACCCCACACCTGGGGCACTCGTGCATCTCTTCAAACTCTTTCCTGTACAATATGCAATCATTGGGGCAAGCGTGTATTTTCTTATACTCCATACCCATCGGACACAATATCTTCTTCGCCTCATAGTTTCGGGATGGTAATGTGTTACCTTCTGGAAGCATGTCTTTCAACAACTCAAGCAATTCGGTAAAGCTTTTATCGCTCCACCCATTTCTCGCCTTCACATTGAACAATCTTAACACCGCTGACAACCGTGTGAAATTAGTGCACCCCGGATACAAAGCCACTTCCGCATCACTGCACAAAGTATCATACACATGTGCTCGCCGAAAGGACTCTTGCCCAATATCATGGATCATGTCCTCTAGTCCATCGTCCATATCTATTTCATCAACTTCCTCTCTATCCGACACCCTTGGCCTGTCTAACGATTCACCATGACATATCCATATTGTATAACTCTTGCAAATCCCCTCACAAATAAGATGATCTCGTATCTCGTCAGCTTCTAGTCGTCTCTCATTCAAACAGTTAACACAATGACAACAAAACCTTCCGTCACTACTATCAGTAGCATTTGTTTTAGCAAATTGTAGAAAATCTTCCACTCCATTCTCATACTCATCACTTGTCCGTCTAGCATTCATCCAACCGCGATCCATGACTAAAACATTAACTTCATACTTAGTCCAACATCTTCATCAACTACTTCTTATGATAGGGTATGGCCCTATCCCATTCGAGAAGAAACTTTTTCAACATTCGGTTAACAGTTAGTCCTTAACTCTCATGGTCATACTCGACGAAATTTCGGCAGCATTTCCCTTCGGTCTCCGACGTACACGACTTGAACGCGATGCCATCCACCACGATAAAGTATGTACCCGGAGAACGAAAGGAAATGTACCAATCCGAACTTTCATCAGGTATATAACATGAGAATCAATGAATAACTATTTTAACTGAATGAAGAAAAAGTTTTTTCCCAAACTGTCCAACTTGGACAATTCAAGATCCAATATAATGAGCTGTACAAGTACCTTAAGCAGGTACACGTGTGCTCATTAATATTGCATCTCAAACGGGAAACTAAGGTTTAACTAATTAATTAACACTAAAAATATAATAAAACACTCCAATCCCCAAGTTAAAGCACACAATAATCAAACTAAAAAACTAGAAAGGAGAAAGCTTACCGGGCGTGGGAAGAACACACAGATGGGAACAAAATCCTAATTGTGAAATAATCAAGAAACCCTGAAAGAGAAAGAGAAAGAAGCTAAAACTAATTGCACAAATCCAAAAGTTAAAGGGTACACAAAAATGAATAAACCACAACGATGAGAAAACAATAACATAGCAGCATTATTCTGGGCATATTGTCGGATCAAATAAATTTTCAAGCAAATACATAAAAACTCCCATGCAAGCTTTTCAGTCAAAAATCAAACCAGTAAAAACTCCCATGCAAGCTATTCAGATTCTAACTATGATGATGCATGTGGGAAACATGATGTTGTCATATATAGATTATGGGATCAGAGTATTGAGTTGCTGCCTTGTTATCCCAGAAATTCATATTCTCGGTTAGGTTGGCCACTTCCAATTTGGGTTCCTTCAAGGGCTATTCTTATTTATGCCATAAGCCTTATGATCTTTTTTTTTTTTTTTGACAAAGGCAAAAAGTATATTCAATGAGTACAAGGATTACTCAAGAACCCATTTACAATCAAGTCTTATAAGCCTTATGATCTTATGTAGTAGCTTTTGGCTTATTTGTATGGGATATTCATGTAACTATACTATTGAATTGTAAACTTCCAATGTAAGTGTGTGAAGTTATTTTCAAGTGGCCTTTATGATTGATCTATTTGATACTAACTATATCTGTGTTGATTTTAACCCTCTTTAGATTCTCTTCATTCCAAAAAAAATAAGAACTTTCTTTGTCAAGAAGCAAGAACAAAGAACAAGAGACATGAAAGACTAGTATCATCACTCGTCTGCATCTTCTTGTCAGTATATTGAATGAGGGAAGTTATATTTACTCATTGCAAGTGTTACTATATAATAGATACAGGAAAGCCTAAACTCTAGGAAGAGATGAAAACAAATCTTTTGCAAGTTATTATGCAGAATACCCTAAACCATTTACAGAGAAGAAGAGAATGGGTTACCTGTGGGGAGCTTGAGTGGTGAGAACCACTTCGTTGTTAGCACGGTGAGGCAGAGCTAGAAGGAGGCACTTCGTTGTTGCTATAATCTCGACGGATGGCGCACGACGGACCAAGACAACGCAAGACAACGGCGAGCAAGCAACAAACGTAATGGCGCGGTGAGGGGTCTAGGTTTCGGGAGCATTAAATGAAATAACCATAGTGGTGGATACGGCGCGGTGGTGAGAGGAAATGGGTGGTCTGAGTGTGAAAACTGAAAAGGAGAGGGAAGGGGAAAGGGTTTGGGTGGTCTGAGTGTGGGAAGCAGAGTAAACATTCAGCGCGAAAAATGAAATAAAAATGACAATCCACATCGGTTACAAAAAAAAACCGATGTTAAAACTTTTTCCACATCGGTTATTACCAAAACCGATGTGTAATATTAAGGCTGATTAAATTTTTATGTTTTTTTTTTTTTTGCAATTTTCCACATCGGTTAGAATAAAACCGATGTTTATAGTATATTCCACATCGGTTTTACTACAACCGATGTCTAATCTTATGTTTGATAAAAAAAAAAAATTTTTTGTTTCACTTTTCCACATCGGTTATAATAAAACCAATGTCTAATATTATGTCCGATAAAAAAATTTGTTTTTTGTTTCACTTTTCCACATCGGTTTTTTTTAAAAACCGATGTTAAATAGTTATCACATTGGTTTTTATTATAACCGATGTTAAAATACTTCAGTTTAATTTCAAAAATGCCACCGCCTCCTTTCTCACATCGGTTTTTGTAAAACCAATGTTAAAACCTCGATGTTAAATGCATATTTTGCACTAGTGCCTCTTGCAATTTCGAAGAGAATCTTGGGTCTCCAATATTCCTGTGGCAACCCAAGAATCCTAATCCAACATTGAGAATTAGTTTGCCTTTGAAGATGAGGATTAAAATCCGGTGTCCAAGAATACAAACGAAGAATGCCAGGTTTTAGGTTCCAAGATCCTATAGTCCACACACTTCTCAAATCTTCAGCAGATGAGAAACTAAATTCATAATACCCTTTTCCAAGAGGGATTGCACGCCAAGGGCCTATCGGTTTCCAAAGGCTAGAAAGCTTGGCTCGCAAGTCATCCACCTTAATAGGAGCGTCACCTTTTGAGAGAATAATTCTACCATGCAGGCTGTTTTTGCAACCTTCTAAGCCTGCACGATACTCTACTTCTGAGATTTTTATTGCTAGTTCATCGCCTCTCTTGCGGGGCTTAGGGAGCTGACTTAAACTGAAATCAAAGGAGTTATTCAGCGCTTGTACAAAAGATTTGCGTTGAGGAGAAGCAGGAAAAGATGTAGAGGGTGGAGGAGATGGAGCAAGAGGAGAAAGGAACTTCCATGGACACACGGAGGCAGCCATGGAGATCAAGAAAGTGCACCAAAACCTATTTCTTCTACAAACCCTAGTTCTAGGGTTGAAAGCCCTCTTTTAACATGCTTAAAATCGCTATTCAGTTAAATAAGAAACAATTGCAATATCAATTCAAGAAACACTTTAAAGATTGATATACAATTGCATAAGCTAAGTGTATGTATCATATGCCAATCATGCAAGATATTATCATAAGCATAAAAACATAAAGATCATGCATAAGATAATAAAACTTGCAAGAAAATAAAGAGAGTAGGGATAAAGAGAATTACACAAGTATTTTATTGGATTGGCCCACAACCTTAGTGGCCTATGTCCAGTCCCCAAGAATCCTCTTGGAGAAATTCACTATAACAAGTGTTTGTACAAGAGATACCTTACTCCTTACAAAGTCACTCTCCTTTTGTAGGATACCTCACCCACAGATCCACACTCTTGAACCTTGTTGGATACCTCACCAACAATCAACACAAGAGATACCTCACTCTTGCAAACAAAGGGATACCACACCCTTACTTACAAAGGGATTCCACACGACTTTGATGGATATCACACCAACAAAGATTTTCACCTTAGGTCACCTTGATGGATACCACACCAACAAAGATTTACACCCTTCAATAGATACCACACTCTTGAATCAATATGGGATTCAACACCCAATACAAAATTCAGAAAATAATTGAGTAGAAAAGAAAGTTTCTAGCACAACACTTGTGCACAAAAGCTCCCAAAGCTTCTAAGATCACTTTGCAACTAAGAATGAAAGATGGCTCTCAATTTTGACCTAATAACGGTATATTTGAGTGTTAAAAATCGTGTTATAAACTCTTAACCAAATACCCTTTATATAGAATTCAATTAGAGCTCAAAAAGTGAAGGTTGGTTGATTTTCTGAGGGTAGTATTCGAATACTATACAGGGGTATTCGAATACTCCTTGTAACAGAACTTCAACTTCCCTAACTGACAATAGTATTCGAATACCAGGCAAGGGTATTTGATAAACCTTTGGTTCATCTAGTTTTATAGCTAGAAAGATCACAATTTTGATACCAATTGTGCCAGTTTAATCTCATTTTCTCCCAAATTTGGCTTTATTTGTCCTCGAGCAACATTTTGAGTCTCTTTGGTATTTTTTAGGAATCTTAGCTCTTTTTGAGTCAAATAAAGCACTAGGTGTTTTTTTTATTTTTATTTTCAGGTTAAAAGTGAAGCTCGAGAAAGCATGGAAAATTGAAGAAAACAAGCAAAAAGAAGAAAATTTATGTTTCGCCTCGCAAGACATTGCTCGCCCTCGAGCCAGAAGCAGAACTGAGAAGAAATTGAAGGTCTTCTGGGGTGCCCCGTGAGCCAGACTCGGGAAAGAAGCAACTATTCTATCTCGCTCAGCAAGACAGTGATTCGCCCCTCGTGGATTCAAAATTCTTGGAGCCAAATTTAAGTGCTCGCCCCGCGAGCACGTGCAGATCCAATTTCTTATATATAGCTTGTTTCAGTACGAATTTAGGGATCCAATCCTAGTTTTCTCTGAGCTGCGTCTCATTTAGGTTTACATAAAATTTTCTTAGTTTTATTTCATGTTTACTATTGATTTGTTGATGATGATGTACGCTATGAGGAACTAATCCTCTTGTCTAAGGAAGCAATGAAGCCGCTCATGACGGCATAGTGAAACAGTGATGTTTTCTACTCCCTATTCTTAAATCTTGCTTCTTAACCCTGTTTTGTTTGTGTTAATCATATGAGCTCATGGTTAACTAGTCAAGCGTGATGTGTCCAACCGGATATTCATGCTTTAGGACTTGAATTAAGAACACAAGTTGAATATTGATAGAGATATAATAGGAGATTTGTGCAATCGTTATAGGGAACTAAGAACTTAATAAATCTAACTTGTTAATCTTTGAATAGAGATATAGTTGATTGGCATGCTTAGGTGTTTTCCATTGTGCTCGAACGAGACATTAGAATAATTTAGGGTTCCTGGTTGGCATGAACCTAGGGATAGAAAATAATCACTTGGATCTATTGCTTAATTGAGTTGGTGAATTCGTAACCTTAGAACTTTCCCAATCTTAATTACAACCCTTGATAATTGCTTTTGATTTACTCTTGCTTCAAAATTGATAATTGAATTAGATAATTAATTTTATCTCAACAACTTCTCTCCCTTGAGTTGGTCAACTCTAATTGCTTCCTTTTGATATTGATATAATTGGCCACCCAATCCCTATGTTCGACCTCGGTAATTACTTACCTTGATTTTTATTACTTGCTTCGATCTGGTACACTTGCCGAACCCCATCAAGTTTTTGGCGCTGTTGCCGGGGATTGACATAGTCAATTTTCCTTGATTTCACTTGGTCTTGTGAGTTTTTGTTGTATTTGAAGTACTGTTTTACCGGGAGAATTGCTATACGACCCAGAGATTCGTAATACTGAGAAAAGGTTAAGGAAACAGCTTAGAGAACAGAGGAGGCTTGAGGCATTCATTTCTCTTAATCTTGAGGAGATGGCTGAAGAACAACAACCCGTCTACAAGCCCCTTTATGAGTACACCCTTCCTAGCTTGGAGGCTTGTACTTCTACTATTATGAGGTCTTCCATCACAGCTACTTCATCTGATATCAAGCCGTCGGTTTTTCAACTGGTGCAACAACATTAATTTGATGGAGAGGCACATGAGGATCCTCACAGGCATATCTCACAGTTTTTGGAGATATGTGATATTTCTATGTATGCTGGAGTTTCATATGATCCATATCGCTTGCATCTATTCCCTTTCTCTCTACGGGATAAAGCACGTGATTGGTTGGACTTGAACTAGGATCGCAGAAGCATTACTACTTCGGAGGACATGGCTCAAAAGTTTCTTACAAGATTCTTTCCTCCTCATAAAGTGGCTCAACTGCAAAAATCCATCACCTCTTTTAGGCAATATGAGAATGAGACTTATAGTGAAGTTTGGGAGTGGTACAATGTGCTCTTACGGAAGTATGCTTCTTCTTTCTTTGATTTGTGGATGAAGGTGCAGATTTTTTTAATGGTTTGAGAGGTTCTTTTCAAATTATTTGTGATGCCTCAGCTGGAGGTTCTTTTTCTTGCAAATCGACGGAGGATGCATGGGCACTATTAGAGAAGATGGCTAAGAATGATTACAACTGCATAAAAGAGGAACGTGGCATGCAACAACTTCCTAATTCACCTCCTCAGAATTCTACCTCCGGTTATAGTGCTACTTTTATTGAGGCTATTCTTGCACAAAATGCACTTTTGAAGCAACAGAATGAAGCACTTACAAAGATGCGGTAAGAGAGGGGTTACCTCCAGGTTGTGACTTTTGTCAAGGTGACCATGATAGTGTTAGCTGTCCAGGTAATTTCTCACAGGAGCATGTCGACTCGTGTCACACGATATCACAGCGCAATGATTATCAGAAGAATAGGCAAAACAACTACCACCTGGGGTAGAATTGGAATTCAAGAGGCATGGATCATCCGGGTTTCTCTTGGAGCAATACTAATGGTGGTTTAGCATAAGGACAGCAGCAGCAGTAACCGCAACAAAGGCAATACTATGGAAATAATCAGAATAATCAACAAGCTCTCCCGAGGTCTAATCAACTACAAATCACAGATGGTAATAAGCAACCTTGGGAGTTGGCTCTTGAGAAGACTAGTGCGACCATTGAAAAGTTGACGGTGCACACGGACACGACCATTGACAAGTTAGCAACTCATACAGGTGCAGCGATCCATATTCTAGAAACCCAGGTAGCTCAACTTGCAAAGCAATTGAACGAGCATCTTCCAGGCTCTTTTCCAGGTAATGCAGAGAACAACCCTAAGAACCAATTCAATGTCGTAACAACTCGAAGAGGTAAGATATTGGATTCAAAGGGAAGTCCTTCTAGTTTTATTGAGGAAAAAATTCCTAAGGTACCACAGGTGGAAGTAGAGAAAGTAGCGGAAGAAGAAGTGGTAGTTGAAAAGGTGCTAGAGCAAGATGGGAAGTTGAAGTTGGTTGATGAAGATTTCCTGAAGAAGAAGTATGTAGAGCCCAAGGATCTTCCTCCCTACATGATTGTGCCATATCCAGAATGCTTGAAGAAGCCTTTGCATGATAAGAAATTTTCCAAGTTCCTTGATGTTTTCTGCAAGCTACAAATCAACATTCCTTTGGCAGAAGCCTTGGAACAAATGTCATCCTATGCCAAGTTCATGAAGGAGCTTCTCTCCAAGTAGCGAAAGATTATTGATGAGGAAACGATAGTAGCGAAAGATTATTGATGAGGAAACGATTGCTTTGACCGAAGAGTGTAATGCAATCTTACAGCACAAGCTACCTTCAAAGTTGAAGGTTCCGGGTTCATTTAGCATACCATGCACCATTGGGGATATGACTTTCGAAAAGGCATTGTGTGATCTAGGGGAAAGCATTAATCTAATGCCCCCTTTCTATGATGAGAAAGCTTGGTATTCAAGAGGCCAAGGGGACTATGATGTCACTCCAACTTGCGGATCGTTCTATTAAATACCCTATGGGGTGGTTGAGGACTTGTTGGTGAAGGTTGACAAATTCATCTTTCTGGCAAACTTTGTGGTTCTTGACATGGATGAAGATGCCGGGATTCCTCTTATTTTAGGTAGGCCCTTCTTGGCCACCGGATGGACATTAATTGATTTGCAACTAGGAAAGCTCACACTTCGGGTGCAAGATGAAAATGTGGTCTTCAATGTCTTTGAAGCAATGAAGCATCCAGTGGAGCAAGCTAGTGTTTTTAGCATATATATGGTGGAGCCAATTGTGAAATCCTTTGCCACACAAGAAGCGCATGGTTCTTCACTTACAAAAGTGTTGGTAAAATCATATGTCGATGATGAAGATGGGGAGTTTTTGGAGGATGTGGAATTTGTCGAATGCCTTAAGCAAATGGAGGCATTACCAATTCTTCCCAAGGAAGAATGCAAAAAAGGAAGAGCTCAACAAGGAAAGCACGGAAGAGGACAACAAGAAACCAGAGTTGAAGCAACTCCCATCTCACTTGAGGTATGCATTTTTGAGTGAGGAGGGACAACATCCGGTCATCATTAGCAACGCATTAAAGAAGGATGAAGAAGAAAAGTTCATGAGGGTTCTTAGGGAACATAAGTCCGCCATTGGATGGAAGATTTCAGATTTGAAAGGTATAAGTCCCTCCTTGTGCATGCATAAAATTTTGATGGAGGATGATTATAAACCGGTGGTGAAACCACAAAGACAGTTAAATCCCATCATGAAAAAGCGGTGCGCAAAGAGGTGATTAAACTTTTGGATGTCGGAATCATCTATCCAATCTCGAATAGTAGTTGGGTGAGCCCAATTCATGTGGTCCCAAAGAAGGAAGGTACAACCATAGTGGTTAATGAAAAGAATAAGATGATTCCAACAAGGACCGTTATGGGGTGGAGACTGTGTGTGGACTACCGGAAGCTCAATGATGCAACAAGGAAGGACCACTTCCCCCTCCCATTCATAGATCAAATGGTGGAAAGTTTATCCCGATATGAATACTATTGCTTCTTGGATGGTTATTCCGGGTATAACCAAATTGTGGTGGATCCAGAGGACCAAGAAAAGACGACCTTCACTTGTCCATATGGTGTATTTGCATATAGGAGGATGCCTTTTGGTTTACGCAATGCTCTGGCGACTTTCCAAAGGTGCATGCTTTTTATATTCTCGGACATGGTGGAGAAATTCATTGAGGTCTTTATGGACGACTTCTTGGTCTTTGGGACTTCGTTTGATGATTTCTTGAAGAACTTGGCATGTTTGCTACAAAGGTGCCAACAGACCAACCTCGTGCTCAATTAAGAAAAATGCCACTTCATGGTTAGAGAAGGTGTGGTCTTGGGGCACAAAATCTCCCATAAGGGGATTGAAGTGGAAAAAGCCAAGATTAAAGTGATTGAGAAGTTGCCAACCAACCAATGTGAAGGGGGTGTAGAGTTTTCTCGAGCATGCCGGCTTTTACCGGCGCTTCATTCAGGATTTCTCCAAAGCGAAGCTGCTATGTGACCTTCTTATGAAGGATGTATCCTTGAATTTAATGTTTCTTGTTTAAATGCTTTTAATATTTTGAAACATAAACTTGTGACCGCACCCATAATCATTGAACCTAATTGGGAATTACCTTTTGAAATCATGTGTGATGCATGTGATTATGTGGTGGGGGCTGTGTTAGGAACAAAGGGTGGAAAAGTTAGTCCATGTGATTTACTATGCAAGAAAAGTTTTAAATGGTGCATAGGTTAACTATTCCACCACTATAAAAGAACTCCTTGCATTGGTATTTGCTCTTGATAAATTTAGATCTTATGTAGTAGGGTCTAAGATTATTGTATTCACCGATCATGCGGCCATTAAAAACTTGATGACAAAATAAGAGGCCAAACCTAGACTAATCCGGTGGATATTACTTTTGCAGGAGTTTGATCTTGAGATTAGGGACCGGAAAGGTTCCAAGAATGGAGTTGCGGACCACTTGTCAAGATTAGTCAATCCCAACCAAGAGGAGAAATTATTAGATATCCAGGAAGAATTTTCGGATGAGCTCATGTTCGCATTTTTGAAAAATTCTCTCCTTGGTTCGCAGATATGGCCAACTACAAGGCTTCCAAAGTTGTCCCGAAAGGCTATACTTGTAACACCCCGTTTTCCGTATGAGTGCTTTTGTGTATGCTTTGTTTGTTAGGGAGGTTTAGTGTGGGCTAAGTGGGGTGTTTAAGATAAAAATCCCTTCCTGATTCATGAGCACGCCTGTGCTCATGTGTCAGCACGCCCATGCTTGAGCACGTGCCTTGTGGCTATCTGGGCCACAAGCAAGGCCGTGCTCAGGTACAAGCGCGTCTCGTTGACGCTAAGTCAAGCATGACCGTGCTTAAGGGGGTGCACGGTCGTGCTCGGTGCAGAGTCTATATATAGATAGTGAGCAGCGAGGGTTACTAGTGAAACCCTCAAAATTGGCACTTCAGGCAATCCTAGGTGTGACGGCAGCCTCTCGTGTTCTTCCCTTTTGAACCCAATCCTTGTTTGGTGTTCCATTCGTAATTGAGAGAGTACAATCAAGTGTTAGTGCCGATTAACAAAGGTATAGTTCTTCTCTTTCTTAGCTCCTTTTTCTTGTTGTGAATTGGGAACTAATTGGTTAACCTTTTTGTGTTGACCAAGGTTTGGGAACGTTCGTCGAGCCGTTCGAGGGAACCAGTTTAGGAGCGTCTTCGGTTTAACGGGAATTCTTCATACCAGGTATGGGGAGAAGGAATAGTATGAGTATGTAGGCTTGGGGGTAGTGTAAGACGAAGGGTTCCCATAACCCTTTATGTTTGATAACATCTTGTATGCTTATATGGCTAATTGTTATTTGATGTTAAGTTGTTTGTCGTTATGATATTGGCATGACTGCTATTAATTGTTTATTGATGTCTGTTATGTTCATGTTGATGTAACGATGCCATGATTGAGTGTTTTTATCATAATTATGATATTGTGATATATTGGCTGTTGTTTGGTATTATGAACGCGTGGCGTAAATACAATAAAACTGTTGAACAATGTTAAGGGAGGTTTTTCTCCGTGTTCATAAGACTGAATGTTAGTAATTAGTGAGGATTATGCCAATGGCTTAGTCAAGGACCTTAGGGATTGATCTTGAGCGATTAGGGAAAATTAATGGAATGAAACTAAAGGATTAATTCCCCTTTAATTATAAGACATGAACATTTAATCAATACTAATGAAACTGATGATTAATGGATTAGTAAGAACCCTTAGGATTGAATCTGAATTGTTCCCAATGAATTGGAAAAGGGTCTGTGACCCTTCTTACCAGACCAGCAGGGCGCGCACTCGAGCATGCCCGTGCTCAACAGGGATCATGCCTGTGCTCCCATTCAAACCCAGAACTGGGCACGCTGCTTAAGTATGCCCATGCTCAATAGTCAGCACGACCGTACTGAGGGGTGGGCTCGCTTGTGCTCACCTATGCAGAACAGAATGCAGAACAATGCTAAAGCAGGGGTTTCACCCCAAATGCTCTAAAAGACTTAATAAAATACCAACGGAACACGAAGACCAAATACAAGTGATAAGATTGTTGTACCTTGGTAGCCTAGTGGCCAAGGGGGCCTTGATGCATGATGGTCAAGGTGGTAATCTCTAGTGCAGAATGACTAGAATGTTTAATAAATAAATACCAAAAGATAATGTTAATCCTCGATAGCCGAGTGGTCGAAGTCTTGATGATGTTAAAACTTGGGTAGCCTAGTGGCCCAAGCGGAGGTGGTGGTCGTGCTTATGTGTTGTGTTGAGCATGCATTCACGCATCGGAGATGTTAGTGGAGGATGTTCAACATAGGGGAGGTCGCCCGAGTTATGGTGATCTTGCCATCCGCGGCGATTCAAATGAATCATGTACAACCGTGGGGGCGCATCTGAGAGTAAGGTGTGTCGGCTCTCCTAGGGGTCCATCTGAGGTTTAGTGGATTGCCCCGGCGTTGGTGCTTATTGGCCAATGTGGAGATGTAACTCCGAAGTTGACTTCTTGAGATAAATGGATCCAAGTGCATAATGGAGTAGTGGAGCAGAGTTGCATTGCATAGCATACACGTTTGTATGATGATGCTATTTTGTTATGTTGCTGTTATTGTTATAACATGCTTGTTTGTTGTATGCTCGGCTTTCTAACTGCTTCCTTGCCATTATATTCTTGTACATGTTTCTTACTCCCTATCTCTGTGTTTTCTTGTCTTGTGGCATGTATCTTTATGCAGAGGACGGCGAGCAGCCAGTTGAGGAGTGACTCTAAGGAGCCGCAACTCGTAGTTAGGATTTCCAGTTTTATGTTGTTAGTTTAGTTTTGTTTCAATTGTATCTGAGGATATTTTCCGGATTGGTTATACCAGCTCTATATGTGACATCAGGGGTTGGGTTTGGTTTATGTTATGTTTCATTTCCGCATTTGGTATAATGTGATGTTCTCTATCTGTTGTTGGTTTTAATTTTAAATAAATGATGCATGTTTTATTTTATTCTCCTTATCTGTAATTTTTATATGTATGCGGGGTAGAGGGTGTCACATTTAGTGGTATCAAAGTAGGTCTGTCCTATCAGGCCGTGGTATGAGTCTATTGTGCTCTCTTGTTTGAATTGCCTGTATTTATATAGGCAATGATGCTTAGTGTTAAGAACCGATAACTTTTCCTGCTTTAAGTTCCTTATATTTAACAAGTTGTCTTGGGCGTTTACAGGAACTTATGACAGGAAGAGGAGGTAGAAACGACCAGGCTGTCACAGATGCTTTGGCGCTCCTTGCCAACATGATAGGCCAAAACCAGAATGTCAACAACAGCAGGGGACAAGCTGAGTTTCAGGGTCTCGACAAGTTCCAGCAGAACAATCCACCATCTTTCAAGGGAGCTTACGATCCTGAGGGTGCCTTGTTGTGGTTAAGGGAGACGGAGAAGATCTTCCAAGCTATGGGATGCAACGATTAGCAGAAGGTAATTTTCGGGACTTTCATGTTGACTGAGGAGGCTGAGCACTGGTGGGAGAACTGTCATCAGCGCATGCAGGCTGAGGGTACTGTGATCACATGGAATGTCTTCAAGGACAGATTTCTCGAGAAGTACTTTCCAGCAGATATCCACGACAAAAAGGAAATGGAATTCTTAGCACTGAAGCAGGGCAACATGTCAGTGGGAGAGTATGCAGCTAAGTTTGAGGAGTTAGCTCATTATTACACACTGTATGCGTATGTGACGGATGACTGTTCCAAGTGCGTCAAGTTTGAGGATGGTCTGCATACAGAGACCAAGCAGGCTATCAACTACCAGGAGATCCGAGCATTCCCGGTCCTAGTGAACAAGTGTAGGATCTTTGAAGATGCCTACAAGCCTCCGAGGGATCAGACAGCCAGAGCAACAAGAAGAGCTATCAGGGAAACAAGTGGAAACCGCGTCTCGCTCCAACCGGCAAAGACTTCAAGCGGGATGGTAAGAAGTCTCAGTTTTCTTCAGAAAGGTCCAGGAGATGGGATTCGTCTAATTCTAGACCTATTCAGTGTGGCAAGTGTGGACAAAATCACTTTACTACTCAGTGCAAGGAGACAGATATCATTTGTTTCAAGTGTGGCAAGTATGGCCACATCAGCAGGAACTGCAAGGGAAGTCAGAACCACAGAGTGCGAGCAAAGGTCAGAAGCCTCATGCCAACTGACTGAAGACCACTGGGAGAGTCTTTACCCTCAATAGAGCCGAGGCCTCCGAATCTGAAGCATTGATCTAAGGTATGCGCCTCATTAATAAATTTCGTTTAACTGTATTTTTCAATTAGGGTGCGACTCACTCGTTTGTGTCATATGAATGTGCTAAAAGTCTTAAATTGCCTGTGACACTTCTTGAGTGTGACTTAATTGTTGCCACACCCACGAATAAACCTGTTCTCACTTCTTATGCATGCAAGAATATTCCTATTACCATAGATGGTAGAGACTTTATTGTTGATCTTGTATGTTTACCCCTGAAAGACCTTGACGTTATTCTTGGCATGGACTGGTTATCTTCTAACCACGTCCTTTTGAATTGCTTTGATAAAACCATAGATTTTAGAACTCCAGTGGAGTTTAGGGATCCAACCTTTCTCTCTGCCAACCAAGTTAAGGCTTCAATGAAAGAAGAAGCCCAAGTTTACACGATGCTATCTTCCCTGGAAATCGAGAGCCCTCCTGATGTTGACAGCATGCCTGTTGTACGAGAATTTCCTGAAGTGTTCTCGGGGGATGTTTACGAACTACCCCCAGAAAGAGATGTAGAGTTTACCATAGACTTAGTGCCTGGCACTAGACCTATATCCATAGCACCCTATAGAATGTCTCTTCTAGAGCTAGCTGAGTAGAAGAAACAAATAGAGGACCTGATGTAGAAGCAGTTCATTAGGCCTAGCGCATCCCCATGGGGAGCGCCAGTGTATTCAGTGAAGAAAAAGGATGGCAGCATGAGGTTGTGTGTTGACTATCGGTAACTCAACAAAGTGGCCGTTAAGAATAGATATCCCCTCCCTAGGATTGATGATCTCATGGATCAGTTGATCGGGGTTGTGTTTTCTCGAAGATAGATTTGAGGTCAGGATACCATCAGATTCGGGTTAAGGCTGAGGACATCCTGAAGACAGCATTTAGGACGTGTTATTGTCACTATGAGTATTTGGTTATGCCTTTTGGTGTGACTAATGCTCATACTGTGTTCATGGATTACATGAAAAAGACCTTTCACCCTTACTTGGATAAGTTTGTGGTGGTTTTCATAGATGACATCTTAGTATACTCCAAGACTAAGGAGGAACATGAGGAACACTTGAGGGTTGTCTTGTAGACCCTTAAGGAGAAGCAGTTGTATGCTAAGTTGTCTAAGTGCGAGTTTTGGTTAGAGGAGGTGAGTTTCTTAGTTCACGTGATCTGTAAAGGTGGGATAGCTGTCGATCCGGCTAATGTAGAGACGGTGCTCCATTGGGAAGCGCCAAAGTCAATGACCGATATTAGGAGTTTCTTGGGTTTAGCAGGTACTATAGGAGGTTCATATAAGGCTCCTCTAAGTTAGCTTTACCCTTGACCAGTCTCACTAAGAAGGGGCAGTTGTTTGGCGGGACTCTAAGTGCGAGGAGAGTTTCCAAACCCTAAAAGATAGGATAACCTCAGCACCAGTTCTAGTTTTGCCCAATCCTAGTAGACATTTCGTAGTGTACTGTAATGCATCGAAGCAAGGTTTAGGTGGAGTGTTGATGCAAGATGGTAAGGTAGTAGCTTATGCTTATAGGCAGTTGAAAATCCACGAGAAGAACTACCCTACCCATGACCTAGAGTTAGGCATGTGGTATTTGCCTTAAAGATTTAATTGGAGGCATTACCTCTATAGAGCTAAGTTCAAGGTTTTTAGTGATCATAAGAGTTTGAAATATTTGTTTGATCAGAAAGAGCACAATATGAGGCAGCGTAGGTGGATGGAGTTTCTTAAGGATTATGAGTTTGATCTCACCTACCACCCAGGAAAGGCCAATGTAGTGGCCGATGCTTTAAGTAGAAAAACCTTGCACGTCTCCGCTTTGATGGTTAGGGAGATAGATCTAATCAAGGAGTTCAGAGACCTAAGTTTAGCTTGGGAAGTTACCCCTAAGAGCACTAGGCTTGGAACCTTGAAGGTTACCACCAGTTTGATGGATCAAGTTAGAGAAGGCTAAAAGTTAGATAAGTTTCTCTTAGACCAGAGGGAGTTACTTGCTCAAGGTAGAGACCTTAGTTTTAAGGACGGAAGTGATGGGGTCTTGAGGTTCAAAAATAGTTTGTATACCAAATATCCTGGAGCTTAGGAAGTTGATCCTTGAAAAAGGATATAGGAGTGGACTGAGTGTGCACCCCGGTGCCACTAAGATGTATCAGGATTTAAAGAGAATGTTTTTGTGGCCTAGGATGAAGAAAGATGTTGCGGAGTTTGTGTATGCTTGTTTGGTATGCCAAAAGGCTAAAATAGAACACCAAAAGCCATCAGGAAAGTTGCAACCTTTAAGTATCCCAGAATGGAAATGGGATAATATCTCCATGGATTTTGGGTCTGGACTCGCGAGGACTCCAGCAGGTTTTGAGGCTATATGGGTTGTTATGGATAGACTGACAAAGTCAGCTTATTTCATCCCTATGAACATGGAATACCCTTTGGAAAAGTTGACTAGGCTGTACATCAAAGAGATAGTTAGGTTATATGGTGTACCTTCTAGCATAGTGTCGGATAGAGACCCGAGGTTTACCTTTAGGTTTTGGACTAGTTTGCATGAGGCCTTAGGAACAAAGCTTAGGCTAAGTTCAGCTTACCACCCACAGACTGATGGTCAGTCTGAGAGAACCATCCAGTCCTTAGAGGACTTGTTGAGAGCGTGTGTGCTAGAACAGTCGGGTTGTTGGGACAAGTTTTTGCCCCTAATAGAGTTCACCTACAACAATAGTTTCCATTGCAGTATTGGGATGGCACCTTATGAAGCTCTTTATGGGAGGAGATGTAGGACACCCTTGTGTTGGAATGAACCTGGTGATAGTGTAGGGCTCGGACCTGAGATAGTGCAAGAAACTACGGAAAAGGTGAGGGTGATTCAGGAAAAGATGAGAGTATCACAGAGTAGGCAAAAGAGCTATCATGACAAAAGGAGGAAAGCGTTCGAATTCCAGGAAGGTGATCACGTATTCTTGAGAGTTACTCCGACAACTGGGATCGGTAGAGTGATGAAGTTGCTTACCAAATAGCCTTGCCACCCTTCTTGTCCAAACTTCATAATGTTTTTCACATGTCACAACTTCGTAAGTACATTCATGACCCAAACCATGTGATAGTCCCCGACACGATTCAGTTAAAAGAGAATCTGACTTTCGAGGTACAACCCCTTCGAGTTGAGGATCGGAGGGTGAAGCAGCTGAGAGGCAAGGAGATTCCTTTGGTAAAACTCATTTGGAGTGGGGCAACTAAGGAAAGTGCTATGTGGGAGCTAGAGAGCAAGATGATGGAGGCGTACCTGCATCTCTTCGTTCTAGGTGAGTAGAAATTTCGAGGACGAAATTTTTATAAGGGGGTGGAATTGTAACACCCCATTTTCCGTATGAGTGCTTTTGTGTGTGCTTTGTTTGTTAGGGAGGTTTAGAGTGGGCTAAGTGGGGCTTTTAAGTTAAAAATCCCTCCCTAATGAAGGAGCAGGCCGGTGCTTGAGCACGTGCCTTGTGGCTGTCTGGGCCACAAGCACGGCCGTGCTCAATAGGGAGCATGACCATGCTCAGGTGCAAGCACGTCTCATTGACGCTAAGTCAAGCACGACCGTGCTTAAGCGGGTGCATGGTCGTGCTCGGTGCAGAGTCTATATATAGACAGTGAGCAGCGAGGGTTACGAGTGAAACCCTCAAAATAGGCAATCCTAAGTGTGACGACAGCCTCTCTCATTCTTCCCCTTTGAACCTAATGCTTGTTTGGTGTTCCATTCGTAATTGAGAGAGTACAATCACACGATAGTGCCGATTAAAAAAGATATAGTTCTTCCCTTTCTTAGTTCCTTTTTCTTGTTGTGAATTGGGAACTAATTGGTTAACCTTTTTGTGTTGACCAAGGCTTGGGAACGTTCGTCGAGCCGTTCGAGGGAACCAGTTTAGGATCGTCTTCGGTTAACAGGAATTCTTCATACCAGGAATGAGAAGAAGGAATAGTATGAATATGTAGGCTTGGGGGTAGCGTAAGACGAAGGGTTCCAATAACCCTTTATGTTTGATAACATGTTGTATGCCTATATGCCTTATTGTTATCTAATGTTAAACTGTTTGTCGTTATGATATTGGCATGACTGTTATTAATTGTTTATTTATGGCTGTTATGTTCATGTTGATGTAACGATGCCATGATTGAGTGTTTTTATCATAATTATGCTATTATGATATATTGGCTGTTGTTTGGTATTATGAATACGTGGCGTAAATACAATAAAACTGTTAAACAATGTTAAGGGAGGTTGTTCCCCTTGTTCATAAGACTGAATATTAGTAATGAGTGAGGATTATGACAATGGCTTAGTCAAGGACCTTAGGGATTGATCTTGAGCGAATAGGGAAAATTAATGGAGTGAAACTAAAGGATTAATTCCCTTTTAATTATAAGACATGAACATTTAATCAATACTAATGAAACTGATGATCAATGGATTAGTAAGAACCTTTAGGATTGAATCTGAGGGGTGGGCTCGCCCGTGCTCACCTATACAGAACAGAATGCAGAACAGTGCTGAAGCAGGGGTTTCACCCCAAATGCTCTAAAAGACTTAATCAAATACCAATGGAACATGAAGACCAAATACAAGTGATAAGATTGTTGTACCTTGGTAGCTTAGAGGCCAAGGGGGCCTTAATGCTTGATGGTCAAGGTGGTAATCTCTAGTGCAGATCGACTAGAGTGTTTAATAAATAAATACGAAAAGATAACGTTAATCCTCGATAGCCGAGTGGTCGAGGTGTTGATGGTGTTAAAACTTGGGTAGCCTATTGGCCCAAGCGAAGGTGGTGGTTGTGCTTATGTGTTGTGTTGAGCATGCATTCACGTATCGGAGATGTTAGTGGAGGATGTTCAACATAGGGGAGGTCGCCTGAGTTATGGTGATCTTGCCGTCCGCGGCGATTCAAGTGAATCATGTACAACCGTGGTGGCGCATCTGAGAGTATGGTGTGTCGGCTCTCCTAGGGGTCCATCCGAGGTTTGGTGGATTGCCCCGGCATTGGTGCTTATTGGCCAATGTGAAGATGTAACTCCAAAGTTGACTTCTTGAGATAGATGGATCCAAGTGCATAATGGAGTAGTGGAGCAGAGTTGCATTGCATAGCATACACGTTTGTATGATGATGCTATTATGTTATGTTGCTGTTATTGTTATAACATGTTTGTCTGTTGTATGCTCGTCTTGCTAACTGCTTCCTTGCCATTATATTCATATACATATTTTTTACTCCCTATCTCTATCTTGTCTTGTGGCATGTATCTTTATGCAGAGGATGTCAAGCAGCCAGTTGGGGAGTGAATCTGAGGAGCCGCGACTCGTAGTTAGAATTTCCAGTTTTATGTTGTTAGTTTAGTTTTGTTTCAGTTGTATCCGAGGATATTTTCCGGATTGGTTATACCAGCTCTATTTGTGACATCAGGGGTTGGGTTTGGTTTATGTTATGTTTCATTTACGCATTTGATACAATGTGATGTTCTCTATCCGTTGTTGGTTTTAATTTTAAATAAATGATGTATGTTTTATTTTATTTTCCTTATCTTTAATTTTTATACGTATGTGGGGTAGAGGGTATCACAACTAGACAACAAAGAAAGAAGTTATTCTCGGATGCAAAGTATTAAATTTGGGAGGATCCCTTCTTGTTCAAGCAATGTGCGGATGGATTGATGCGGAGGTGAATTCCTCTTGATCAAATTGGAAATGTGTTGTGGCATTGCTATGGCTCAGGTTATGGTGGGCACTTTAGGGGAAAGAAACTGCAGAAAAAGTCCTCCAAAGTGGGTTCCATTGGTAAATCTCCATATAATTTGGAGTTTGGAAAGGCATGTCACTTGCCAGTGGAATTGGAGCATCAGTCCTATTGTGCAATCAAAGCCCTCAACTATGATTTGAAGAAAGCCTGTGAGAAGCACTAATGGACTTGAATGAATTGGTGTAGATCCGTATGCAAGCGTATGAATATGAGTGAATCTACAAGGAGCGGACTAAGGCTTGGCATGATAAGCACATTTTGCCTAGGAGGTTTGAACTAGGGCAATGGGTTTTATTGTATAACTCAAGTTGAGGTTGTTTCTGGGTAAGCTGAAATCCCGGTGGTCGGGACCCTTCAAGGTCCACAAGGTTTTTCCACATAGAGCAGTAGAGTTGGAGGGCAATGAACCAGGAGATATCTTCAAGGTCAATGGCCAAAGGCTCTAGCAGTATTATGGGGAAGCTTTCCAAAGAGACCATCAAAGCTATAAGCTTGACTAGTCCTCCGCGGGCGACTTGAGTCAGGCTCGGGACGTTAAACAAGCACTACTTAGGAGGCAACCCAAGATTTATATCCTTTTATTGCATAAAAATAGAGTAAAAAAAAAGTGTCTCGTAGAGGGTCCTTAGTTAGAAAACTGCATTTAAGAAGCATGTAGGATTAATTTGCATTATAAGATAGGGGGCAAAATTTTGTCTCTGGTTCGCCCCGAGAGCCACAAGGGAGACAATTACCCTGCCTCAAGCTCGCCCCGCGAGACCCTCCTGGCCCCGCAAGGAAAGAAGAAATTGAAAAGGCAACTCCATCCAGATTCGCCCAGTGAATCATGGCTCGCCCCGCAAGCCAGAGAACCAGAAATGTGGACCTCTCTAGTTCTCGTCGCGAGCTTGAGCTCGCCTCGCGAATTTGAGTAAAAATTGAAAATTTGAAAATTCCCAGATTCGCCCGCCAGACATTGCTCGCCCCGCGAATCCGGGAACTCAGAAGGAGCAAATTTTCCAGATTCGCCTCGCGAACTGGTGCTCGTGAATTAGGGTTTTCAATTTGGGGATTTTTAAGTGCTCGCCCCATGAGCACTCGTTCGCCCCGCGAGCGAGAGAAATAGAAACGCCCCGCGAGCAGTTTCTGCTCACTAAGGCAATCAAATTTCAAAAACTCTCTCTCTTCTCTTCTCTCTCGGGTACGCGAAAACTCAATCTCACATAAGGGTATGTTCCTAACCCAACCCATTTGGTTGTTTTACAAAAATAATAAGTTCTTGATCATCCTCTCCTTTGTTTTCATACCCGAATTCATTGAGTATGAGAGAATGATGATCAGGAATAAAGTTTAGTGAGATTGGGCATGAAATTGTTATTATTGAAAGCATATACATGAGAATGTGGTATGATTATATTGAGAATTGTTACTTGAAACTGTATATGATTTATTTTCGAGTGGGGGAGGAAGATGAAAGAGTGAAATTGATGATATGTGTTGCTCTGTTGTGATGATGTTGAACTGCTTGTTAACATACTAAGTTTGGGGTGACCCTAGGTATTGTTAGAAACCGATGCACGATTAGGCTGGGGTATTTGTGATTTTTCTAAAATTTTTTAGAACGAAATTATGTGTTCTATGTTGATGATTGGACTGTCTGGATATATCTGTCAATGGTTTAGGATAGAATTCTGAATTATGAACTTATTCATTGTGATATTGATATTGTGAACAGTATTGAGACTTTTCTAAGTTTCAGGTAATGGCTCCTCCAAAGAACACTACTGAAAAGCAGCAGCCGAAGTGTAAAAAGCACCAGGCAACTCAGGAGGAGCAGGTGCTCCCTGAGGGACCCGGGACCTCTTCTAGGAGTACGACTCCTTCCATCCGCTTCCAATCTCCTATGCATGAGGAGCATTGGAAGATGGTTTGAGGGAAGGAGATTGTACTCGAGAGGATGGTGGCTCTCGTGAGGAATGTCTACTCCTTCGTCACTGAGGAGATCACCCAGAGGGGCTGGGGTTACTTGGCTAACCTTCCTAGGCGAATTGACCTTAAACTCATCAAGGAATTTTATACCAGTGCTTACAGCCCCGACCCCACTGAGCTAGTGTGTATCACTTTGGTGAGGGGTGTGGGGATCACTTTCACTGTAGAGAACATCAACCACTGCCTTAGTGTCCAGAACACCTGGGGAGAGAGGAGTGAGCATCCGCTGATGCCGGCAGTCCAGGTCCTTGCCCAGCCTATATTGTACACTTTCTGCAAGCCGGGAGTGCGCAGTAGGGACCTCTGGGAACCTACTTCAGCTTGTGAGGAGGGATCTGAATCTCGTGGCCCGCATTTGGCATGGGTTCATCCATGCCAACCTGATGTGCAGCTCCCACAAGTCTGACATCACTGTTGTGTGACACCCTAACTTGGTATCACATGGTTACCCGTTGCGGAATTAAAATTTGTTTAAATGCTAGTCACTTTCGGAAAATAAACCTTCTTTATAAATAGTATTACTGAAAATAGTACTTAAAAAAAATCTCCCTTTTTTATTTGAAACAAAAGAAGAAGTGATGAACACTCAGAACATGAACTGAAACAACACACATACATATATAACTGTCCCAGTGGGACTCAAGTTTAGTACAAAATAGGGCCTTAATCAATCTGGCCAACTTTACTGAAACAGGAACAAAGAAACAGATAAAGCATCAAACTGGGAATGGGGAAATCTGGGTACTAGACTCAAAAGAAGGCTCTAAAAGCCAAGGACAAACAGACTACTCCAAAAACCGACGACAAACTACCAGTGCCTCCTGCACTCCGAGTGGCCGCAAACACTCCCGCCAGATGAGATGTCAGATTCCGGGTCGATGACCTCACCACCGTCATCGATCGGAACATCCTCCTCACCGGGGTCCTGGGGATGGTACTCTGCCTCTAGATCGTCCTCCCACCAATCCTCTACCACCTCGAGAGGCTCCTCCTCGGGATCCTCCTCGGGCTCTTCCTCCAAGGGCTCTGCCGGCTCGACGTGTGGATGGAGAAGGCCAGCTAGCTGCAGTGTATGAAGATACAACCAAGGAGGTGGAAGTGCCACTGTCCGAGCCTCAGCCGAGTGAATCCTCCGGATCGGCTCTCCGTTGGTGTTAGACTCTGTCGTCGTAATCGGTCCCCTATACGTAGCTGTAGTCGCGTCGTCGCTCACTGTCCAATTCCCCACTTGTCCAGCCTCGTCGAACTGCTCAGACCTCGTGATCGCGGGTACTAGGGGAACAAGGGGTTCCATCTAAGGCATACGCATACACCGATACAAGAAGAAGAAAAGAACATATAGATATGCAAGAGTGAGATACCGTCATAAGATATATCCCACAACAACCATATACATGATACATACCACACGTAATCAGTTTAGCAGTTAAGTCATGCATAATCATAATATAACAGTGTTATATCAAAGGGTCTCAAGCCCGCACAATCAGTTTTCGAAAATATGCATGACACTTCAATATCAGGCTCTAACTTAATCTCATGAGATAACAACACCGTTTCATTGTAGAAGTAATAAAGAGTTGGTCAAGCTCTGATGCCCACTGGCAAGTTGCCACCATAACCTCGTGCACTAAGCTCTCCGGATGCACGTCTCGAATGCCTCCAACTGGGCCAATCGGACTGACCCTCAGATACCACCTTGTATCTGGTTTACTTGAGCACGTCTTCTAAGGGGAAATGCATATGAATAAAAACTTTCCGTTATCAAGTTTTTGCTTTGTGTATACTCTTTTTCGCTGTCGAAGCTCAAAGCTAACGACTATTCACAATTCCCCATCACTTGAACTTAAAGAAACACAGGACACACAGTCCGAGTGCTCAATCACAATGCCTTAGACCGAGGCCGCAGTCAAGGTTTGTGGTCGTAGAAATCACTTATGATTTTATCCATGTTTTATTCTAACATGATAAGGACACCTAGTCCGCAGCAACGAAATCAGAACACACCGTTCTCGATTCCGAGTTTTGGACTCTCAGCCCATAACATCATGAATAGGACCCTTGGTCCATAATACTTGACACGGATCCTAGATCACGTGCGTATAACTGAATACTAGAGGCGACGTCTCGCAACTAGATTCTCTTTCGCATGCACTTACTTTTCGCTCGGTGAAAATCAAATCCAAAACAAAACCTCGGTCACTTATCCAAGTAACCGGAATGTTTCTAAATCATTTAGGAGAAAAATCATTTTCCTTTGCAAACTCTTTTATAAAACTTTTAAGAAATTCGTTTACTTTTTGAAATCCTTGATGGAATAAAGTCAAATATTTTAAAAGGGTTTTTCCTTCATAAAACACATAGTTCGAAAATGTTTTCTCTCGTACCAGACGTTTGATCATAAAAAAGATAGTTTCTATTGACTTGAAATCACTTTAACACTTTTCTAAAAACAAGATCTTATTCTTCTGAGTAAGCACTTTAAACAAGGAACTGTTATAAATGAACCCAAAACTTTCAAAGTTCTATTCAAGGCTTATTAAGGCTTTTAATCTTTATAGTCATTGGGCACAGACTCAAGTCCGGCTTCTCAAACTTCAATCAACAACAATATATTCTCAACAATAATATCGCAGTCCATGACAGTTCATCACATATATGCACAATACTTTAAAGCAAGTAAGATTCAAATTCAAGTAATAATCACAATAGTTCAAGTAAACAAGTCATTCAAGTATCGGTTCAATATAATAACAATATTCAAATCATTCAAGTAAACACATACACACATGCATATAGTCATTGAATATCTCTAGGCAATCCCCTCTTACCTTCCGTGAAGTTAAGAGGTTGGATGCTTGGAAAGGGTAATTCACGAACGTCCTCGCTTACTTGACGATAGAGGTCTAGGGTTACAAACACAAGATCATAAGTTAAAACTCAATCAAAGAACACTAATCATAAGGTATTAGGTTCGGCCAAGACAATAAAGTAAGGTTAAGGATTCCCGAAAATTATGCAACTTATGGATTTATGATCCTCAAGTGCTAGGAGTTCATAAACAATGATCATTTAACAAAGTCAAATCAAAATCCCACTAAGTCATAGACTTAGGGTATTCGGCCAAAGCTAGAAAAATAGGCTAGTATTCACTAAACTTTCCAATCTCTTATGTCTAGCATCCATATGTATTAAGGAGCTCAAAACCATGATCATTTTGGAAGAATGAAAACCAAACATCTTAGGCTCACAACCCTTAAGGTTCGGCCTTGATGGGATTCCTAGGCTAGGAATCTTTAAATCATCCAATCTTTTGGGCATAGCATCCTTCTATATTAAGGAGCTTTAGTCCATAATCACTTTGGAAGAATAACACATCCTAGGTCCAAAAACACTAGTTTCGGCCATCATAGGAAATCAAGTTAGAAAGATTTAAACTTTCCAATCTCTTAGACTTAGCATCCAAATATCTTATGGAGCTCATGTCCATGATCATCTTGGAAATTAAAGGAGTTACATTCTAGGTTTTACAACATAAACTAAACAAGTTAGAAGTCTTTAAGCTTTCCAATCACTTAGACTTAGCATCCTTCTACATTAAGGAGCCTTATTCCATGATCATTTTGGAGAAATGAAAATAACATATCCTAGGTTCACAACCATCATAGGATGAATAGACTATACAATCTTTAAACTTTCCAATCACTTGGACTTAGCATCCTTCTATATTAAGGAGCCTTAGTCCATGATCATTTTGGAGAAATGAAAACCAAACCTTCCTAGGCCACTAAGGTATAGTTTCGGCCATCATAAAAAGAATAGGTTAGAAATCTTTGTTTGATAACAACTCTTAGGTTTAGAATCACAAAGTATTAAGAGTTCTAAATCCATAATTATACTTGGATAGATGAAACATAGTACCCTAGGCCTACTTATTCATATTTTCGGCCATCATAGGAACAAGCTATCAAAACCTTCCAAGATTTATATATTTAAGATCAAGGGATAGTTAGAAACTCAAACACATGATCATTTTCTCAAAAGTTGAAACAAAACTCACCTAAACCATAATACATGGTTTCGGCCTCCTTAGAAAGAAAGGACTAGGGAGCTTTGTTTTACACAACCTTCTAGTATGTGAGAATAAAAGTAAATACAAGACTATAAAAAGTGGTTTCAACTCAAAAGGAGTTTTCTACCATTTTTAAGAGATTTTTGAAGTTTAAAGCTTAATAGGAACACATAAAGCAAATAATGAAATAAAATGACAAACTTGTAAAGAAATTTATATGAGAGCATTACCCTTAAGGAGAGGAAGAACTTTAATGAAGAACAAAAGTGCAAAAGATAAATAAAAATGCAAGCTTTAAGTAGTTGAAACTTAAAGAAGAAGATGAAGTATAAGAGTGAAGAAGTGATGAAGAAGAAGAAAAAGTGAGGAAGTGTAAATGAAAGGGGTATATATAGGGGGAGAGGTCACGAAATTGAGGGAGAAGAGAGGGGTTTGGAGTGGCTTGTGGAGTAAGTTTGAGAGTTAAGGCTTGATGGGATGGAAAGAGGAGAGAGAAGTAGCTTTTAGATTAGATTAGTATTATAATTTGAAAAAGTATAATGATTATACTTTTGGAGTGTGTAAGAGTCTCTCTCCCATCATGTCACCTCAAGTCACTTCATCCCTCTTTGTGCTCCATTTCATACCCGGTTGCATTTTCGATCGTAAATCTCCGACGTTTTCGCCCGAATAAAATATTTTTTTTTATTTTTGAACAAAAATTTTCAAAATAATCAAAGTTGAAGGAAACATGATAAAAACACTAACCGTCTTGTTCACGGGTCAAAATTAGGTTTTCTGCTCAGTAAACGGATACCGGCAGTGAAAACACAGACCGGCTTCCGTCTGAATTTTCAACCGAAAATTTTACCGTGACTTCATATGATATAACAACACAAGAAAATGATTTTAGTTTAATTAAAATCATCCTATGAGTTTAATCTAAAATAAACACATTTAAATATGTTTATACTGCTACAGAAAGCATAGGAAAAACAGGGTGTTACATGCGCTGGCCCATATCCTCTATGCCATCATGAAGGGGAAGAGCATTGACGTGGGCTCGATGATAGCCACAGACATCCAGCAGAAGGCTAACTCCTGGAATGTGAAGGAGTAGTTGCACGGGTTCCTCATTACTGAGATGATGGCCAGGGCAGGATTGGCTGTATAAGAGGAGGTTGAGAAAATCCCTCGGCAACCAATCGACAGAGACTACATCCGCCGCCACTGTTATGGAGAGCCAGCACCACCCATGAGGCAGCGAGCAATTTAGGCACCCCAACGCCCATCCACGGACCAGATGCTGGTCGCCATCTAGCATAACATACAGGCCATGATGAGGTCGCGTGTGGCGACCAGGGACTTCTTCATGGAGCAGAGAAGAGCTGCAGAGGAGGGCCGGGTAGCGGTTTACCCATCTGAGGAGGAGCTGGAGCTCGGTTTCCACTAGCAGGACTTTTCTGGGGGCAGGATGCCCAGCCAGAACGGGGGGGTACCCGAGGCTCCAAAGCATGAGGATGATCCTGCTGGCCAGGACCAGGAGGATGACCCAGCGAACATGATTGATTTTGACTGAGTTTCGCCAGGGTCATTTTATATTTTTATTTTTGAGTTCTAGCTTCGATTTGTTTGTATATTTTTAGATAGCTAGAAACTCATTTATTAAACTTGTCGGATATATTTATGCACTGTTTTGTATATATTTTGGTGCATGTTCTTTTTATTTTCAGTTTTTATTTTTATTTTCATTTTAATTATATATATTGACCATAGTTGACTTGTGATAATTAGATGGCAATTGACTGGAGCTTCTTGCGCAATGAGAGACAACCGATAGATGAGAGAACAATCACTCCGAACCACCCCGACTATCATTATGTCAAGCAAGCTATTCGAGAGAGACGGATCCCTACCCTCACTTAGAAAAGTTGACAAAGGAACAAGAGGAGAAGGATGATCCGTTTCACTTGAGCTCTGATAGGGGTGTCAATGACTATGTCCGGAGTGAGATTGAGCGTGAGATTGAAGAGAGGCAAAGGAACTTCCCGGTGTGCATAGCCACCGGTCATGCATTGTACGCGAAAGTGAAGAAAGCGATGGAAGACAATCGGATTCCATTCCCGGAAGTTGAGAACTTCACCAAAGAAGAAGAAGATAAGTGGGATCCGGCTTGGTTACCAACTCTCAAAGGAGCTAAGGATTATGCATGGGTAGAGATGGAGATGATTCGACACGCTAAGGAAGGAATTCCGGAGGGAAGGCCTCCAAGAGAGGAAGCTACGGTCGTTAGCCCTGAAATTGTATGGACTAAGCATTTAGATGAGGCCAAATCTAGCCAGCCAAGAAAGAAAGCAAAGAGAGATAAGGAAGAGGCGAGGCATGCTAATGGGAGCGTGGGGTCCGCTCGGATCCCTTGAGATAACATTTTCTAAACTCTGTTCTTTTCTTTTCTTTTCTATTTGAAGTTTTTGCAAGTAAATAGTGGTCAACACAAAAATACATAGTGTCTATAGAGTCTAGTTGGTGAGTCTTAATGGATTTAATTGAATTGAGCTTAGATTGAATGCATGTGGTATAATTGAAAAAAATTTGATGAATTTCCCCTATGTTTTGAAAAGTTGAAAAATTTGATCCCCATAAAAAATTGAAAAATGAACTTAGAGAAATTTTCTTGTGATTATATGATTTATGACAAGTTTGGGGTGAAGGGGTGCACATACTAGGGATTGTATCTCAGTCAAACAATTTGCCAAAAAATGTCCAGGTGAGGAATTTGAGCCTCCAACATTGTTTTGAATTAAGTGAATCACTTTTGAGTTGTACTTTATTGGATTTGCTTGAATCTCTATATGGTTTGCATGTTTATTTGTTTGCATCAAATGATTTAGGCAATTTTCTTTGAATTAGCTACTTGGACTAAAAAGAACCACCCCTAATGCATGTTCCCTAGTTAGTCAATTGAGACTAATAAGCCTATTGTTTCTTAATGACCTTATGTTATAAGCCAAAAATCGAGAAAAAATCATGTTAACCCAATCTTAGGATTTAGGAGAGCCTGGATGCTTAGCAAGACAAAGGTTGTGAGAAACCAAGTTTGGGGTGGCTACAAAGGGTTTGTCATGTTATTTTGGGATTGAGAAAAATAAAAATGAAAAGGTTGAAGCCAAAGGCAAAAGAGAAAAAGAAAAAGAAGAAAAATACAAAAATGCCAAAAAGGGGAAAATAAAAGGGTGTCAAAGGGAAAAGGTTGTAGCCACCAAAAGTGTGAAAAAGGAAAATGGAAAAAGTAATGAGAGTGAAAATCAAAGTGTAAAAATTTTCAGTCTCTCTCAAATCCTAGGGACTGAGCCTTGTACCTTTGCATATCCTACCTTAAGCCAGGCCTCATTAAAATCTTTAAAAGACCTTTTGATGATGTATGCATGTTTTCGTGGGAACTATGTTTAAGATGAAAATCAAATTCAAGGGAAGTGCACTTGAAATGTGAAATTGAGTGAAAGTTGACAACCTAGATGCTTGAGTGATGAGTGAAATACTAAATGCCCTTGTGAGGAAGGAAATTGTTTGAAATTGGTGATCTCCCTTTTGTGTGTATGATTGGATCCCTTGCTTAGATTAATGATTGCTCGAATGATAGGATTCTCTTTGTTTAAAAGTAAATGAATTTGGGGATTGTTTAATTGAAATGAAAAGGGGGGAACATTGAATAAAAAATTGAGTCGATAGAATTGCATAAAATTTTTGCGAAATTGATTGAGTCCATTGAGCTTACCTAGTCTTGAGTCTTTTTTATTTTTAGTTTGCTTGGGGACAAGAAAAGTTTAAGTTTAGGGTATTTTGATAAACCTTTGGTTCATCTAGTTTTATTACTCAAAAGACCACAATTTTGATACCAATTGTGCGAGTTTAATCTCGTTTTCTCCCAAATTTAGCTTTATTTGTCCTCGAGCAACATTTTACGTCTCTTAAGTATTTTTTAGGAATTTTAGCTATTTTTGACTCAAATAAAGCATTGGGTGCTATTTTTAGTTTCAGGTTAAAAGTGAAGCTCGAGAAAGCATGGAAAATTGAAGAAAACAAGTAAAAATAAGAAAATTTTGTTTCGCCCCATGAGCTAGAAGCAGAACTGAGAAGAAATTGAAGTTCTTCTGGGGCGCCCCACAAGCCAAACTCAGGAATGAAGCAGTTTTTCTGTCTCGCTCCGAGAGACAGTGATTCTCCCCTCGAGGATTCAAAATTCTTGGAGCCAAATTTAAGTGCTCACCCAGATCCAATTTCCTATATATAGCTTGTTTCAATACGAATTTAGGGATCCAATCCTAGTTTTCTCTGAGTTCCGTCTCGTTTAGGTTTACATACAATTTACATACTACTTATTAGTTGTTGATAATGTATGCTATGAGGAACAAATCCTCTTTTCTAAGGAAGCGATGAAGCCACTCGTGACGGCATAGTGAAACTGTGATGTTTTCTACTCCATATTCTTAAAATCATACGAGCTCATGGTTAACTAGTCAAGCGTGATGAGTCCGACCGGAGATTCATGTTTTAGGACTTGAATTAAGGGCACAAATTGAATATTGATAGAGATATAATAGGATATTTGTGAAATCGTTATAGGCAACCAAGAACTTAATGAATCTAACTTGTTAATCTTCGAATAGAGATATAGTTGATTGGCATGCTTAGGTGTTTTCTCTTGTGCTTGAATGAGACAATAAAATAATTTAGGGTTCCTATTTGGCATGAAACTGAACCTATGGATAGAAAATAATCACCTGGATCTATTGCTTAATTGAATTGGTAAATTCGTAACCTTAGAACTTTCCCAATCTTAATCACAACCATTGATAATTGGTTTTGATTTACTTTTGCTTCAAAATTGATAATTGAATTAGATAATTAATTTATCTCAACAACTTTTCTCCCTTGACTTGGTCAACTCTAACTGCTTCCTTTGGATATTGATATAATTGGCCACCCAATCCCTGTGTTCGACCTCGGTAATTACTTACCTTGATTTTTATCACTTGCTGCAATCCGTTACACTTGTCGGAGCCCATCAGTATTCGAATACTCTGCCTAAAAAATGCCATTTTGCATCTTTTTGCTAGAGTAATAGTATACGCAAGTTGGTATTTGAATACTTTTGATGGAATTTCATAAATTCCTTAAAGTAAACCAGTATTCAACTATGTACGTAATTACTACATATTTAAAAACATTTTTCATCATAAGCATTTCATATTTGCTCTTAATTGATTTCTACTTTACGTAATCCATTATTGACTTTTTCATTTTAGCCAAACTTAATCACTAAGTGATTTACATCAAAACCTTAAACAAAACCATACACAAAAGATTACATCATCATTAAAACATATTCCTTCAAACTTGTATGTTGGTGGAGAGATTCTTGAAATCTTCACAGAAGCATATTTGAGAGAACTCTTTCTCTTCATCATCTACATTTACTGCTTTTTAATTTCTGCTTTTTTTTTTTTTACAAAAATGGTACCCCGGTCCTTCTGTCCTACTACACCATAGCACAGTACTGAAGAAAAGCTGATTTGGTCCCATAGATCCCACCACTCCACAACTGGCAGATTGGAATTTTTGTCATTTTTCCTTTGAGTGTGCATAAATTCTGCTAAGCACAGCAGAAGCAAGGGGGAGCCGTAAAAAAAGTGGAAAGGGATTAGAACAGAAATTTGAGATCCTTCACAGCCAATGTAACACCCCCTTGAACAATGCTAGTTGCTTTCGGAAAATAGTTTATATAATTTTCTATGTTGGAAAAATGGGTATATATATATATATATTTTTTTATAATATAGTAAACTCAACAACGTGAAACATAAAAGAACAACATACAACCTGAAACATATAAGAACAACATACAACCTGACACTACATATGTCATCATAATCATATATGCATCATGATTAGTATCACAGTACGAGTAGTTTAGAATAAGGTTACATATCCGTAAGATCAAAGCTATACACAACTGATGCTAAGAGAAAGTTAGTCTACCCTAACCAAAAAGAAGGTTCCCTAAGCCAGATACAGGCCGTCGTCAAAAAAAGGCACAACCACCTCGGAGCAAAACTAACAGCAAAGGCGTCCTACCACTAGTCACCCTAATGGAAGCCATTGTAGAGACCTCTATGACCATCCTTACTATCAGAAATCTCAGATGGGTCCTGCTCGATAGGGTCGACACCCGCCAAATCAGCAGCATCCTCAGTGGCCAAGTAGTCCTCCTCCTTAGGGTCCTCCTCTATACCATCATCCTCTAGGAAGGGTGGTGCAAAAGCGATAGGGTAAGGGAACTCCGAGGGTAGAGGGGCAAGGTTGGGCTCCGGATGCCCAAAGGAAGGAATAACGGGACCTCCTCCCTCCTCGGTGAGGGAGTCGATAATCTTCCAGATCGGAGGTAGTGGCACCTCGATGGTCATCACCCAGTGGGTACAAGAGGTAGGTTCGGCAATCGTGCCTTCAATAGCACGTACCGATCCAGTACAAACGACGTGACGGGCCCTGGGTAATTCATCCCACGCGTCGGCAATCTCCGCATCGTCAAACATCAGGGCAAAAGTCCCTGAAGGATGGAGAGGTCCGCTAGGTAGCATCTATACTCATATAATTATATACAACAGCCAGACCAAACAAGTATATTGCAAGGGTGAGATAAATCATAAAGGAGTTTATCATAATAGTCACATATTCGACACAACCAAAACACGACAGCAAGTAATCACAGTAGAATATACATGTAAACTTGAAAGGAAAACACAATTTTTGTATAATATAAGATAATCCTCTATAGGAATTTTCCATTTCGTCAATCAATATATTTTTCCAAGAATACATGATAATTCATATATTTCTTTCTGTTTCTAAATCTCCGAAGAATCTTAACTTCCCTTCGTCGAGAAGGGTATGCCGTAATATGCCCATAACACAATTGTCTTGCATGAGGTCGACCTCTCAATTTAGGTCTAAACTCCAATTGTTCAAGGGTATCACGTCTCAACCTACGTAATATTGCCCAGTCTCTAATTGAGTCCATCCGTGTTTGGTAGTCGTTACCATGACACAGGGTTGCTAACCACCGGCCTCTGGTGGAATCCAGAACCCAGATGTCCCTACATACCCTGTGGTCTTAACTGGTTTAATTTGTCAATCCTTTAAAGGATTATAGCTCGAAACCATGGCAAGTCTGCCAGTTCATGCATGTAAAACAGTGGGTTTTTTGTTTCCTTTTTCGCATCGTTCTTTCTTTGTCGAGGCTCAAAGCTCACGACTAAAATTTTCTTAAAGGCATCAAGCCCATTCATTCTTAATACAGGACATATAGTCTGAGTGCTCAATCACGATACACTAAGCCGATGCACTTGCCCTAGATTCGCAGATATGGGACACGAAGTCCACCATATATAACACGGATTAAAATCCACGTGTTTTCTCATAGAACTCTAGAACGACCCGACGTCTCGGCCTCTAGGTTCTCTTAACTTTTCCATTTTCAACACAATTTTCATTCTGTGAAAAACAAATACCAAAACAAAAATCCGAAACTCATCTAAGTTCATCAAAATCATTTTTGCTATTTTAAAACTTATTGCAGAAAACATTTTCTGCTAAAAATTCATTTCTAAAATGTTAAATCGTAAAAAAATCATTTTTCTCAAATATTTTGGCTTAAAAGAATTCATTGCAAAATTTCCACCACAACAGTAATTTTCTAAACCTTTTCTTCTGAATCAAACTTTTTGTAAAACAAAATACTTTTTTATTTTCAAACAAGACTTTTTCCTCTAAAATATTAAAATATTTAAGATACTTTTCTTTTTTTTTAATAGCATTTAGGGAAAATAATAATAATAATGCGATTTTTCACTGTTTTGTCCTCATTAACACTCACTTTTTTAAACATTATTCCAAAATTGTCTATAATCCTTTAAATTCTTAAACTGTTTAATAACAGGGTCTTTAACTTATATTTTTATAACATCTTCTGCTTGAGAAAACTGAAAATCTCATCACTTTTCTTATTAAAGTTTTCAGTGACTTAATCCATTATTATCAACTATGACTAGTGTCGTGCTCTCAGTTAAACCAGTCATGCATAACATAATTCCACATAATCATGTAGACAATTATAAACAATTATGCACTGACAGTTAATTAAAACAAATATATTAATCATCAATACATCAAACATCACAAATATAAACATACTCAAACAAACACTTTAGGCATGTACTCCCTCCGATCTCTATTATAAGCAAAAATTAAATAAAACATGTACATTAAGGTGCTAGTTAATCTCATTTAATATTTAATATTGTTAATCTTATTTAAAAAAATTTAAGTTTGTTACCTAAATTATCCTTCATCTTATTTATTAAGCTTATGTTGTTGGAAATAAAATGAGTCATTGAAAAAACAAAATTTTTATTAGATGAAGGGTATTTTAGGAATAACATCATTAAATTGGATAGAAGTTGTTAAAATTTGCTTATATATTGGACCACAAAGTTTGGGACTTTTTTGCTTATAGTAGAGACCGAAGGGAGTAACTATCAAACTCATGAGGTAAGCTTCCCTTATTGTAGTACAAAAGATTTCCTTTTTCCTTGAATCTTCCAAGTAATTAACAAATACTTAACCTTCAACAATCCACAACAACAACAAGTTAAACAAGCAAGAAAAACCCATGATCCACTCCAAAGGGGCTCACGGCCAAGAGAGCAAAAATGGCCAAGATCATTTATTTTTTTCCAATATTTCTTAGTAAGTTTCATTGATCATAATCAAGTTCAAAAATTCATCTTTAGATATTTGTTTTTCATGGTTCAAAATGTTCACAAATGTTTTTGAAATCCAAGAGTAAAATGTAAGGGCATTCGGCCAAGTGAGGAAAAATAGGGAGAAATTTTTTGTTCATTAAATCCCTTGGCAAGCATGAAGAGAATGATCATTTAAGCTTAAATAAAAATTTTCAAGACTTGAATCAAAGTTTACAAAGAGTTATGATTTTTCTACCCATTTTCAAGCTCACTTTTTTTGAAAAATTTTAAGAACAAATATGAAGTTCATCAATTCAATATCAATTTAAATGAAGCAAGGTTAGAGGAAATTTTACCTCTAATGATGATCCTTGAAAAAGGAAGTAAGATACCTTGAAAAAAAACTCAAGAGAAAAGAAGAGGTGATTAGTGTTTTGAAAAAAGAAGAAGAAATGATGAGTACAAAAGGGGTGAGGGGCTGGCGCAAACAGTGGGGAAAAGAAAGGAATTTTTTTCACTTTGCGAGGAACTTAGGTTGTGTTAACGTGGTTTTTTGGTTTCTGACCAAAACTCCGACGGGACAAATAATTGAAGATCAGACGAGTGTGGGACCTACGAGTTTTGCGGTAATTTCATCAGGGATGTGTTATCTGTAATAATGTCTAAAGTTCTAGGGGACTTAGTCATTTTTCTCTTCTTTTGCATTTTTGACAATTCCTTCTTCATGCTTGTTACAACCTCATAATGCATCGTCAGGAACTTTATTGTCAATGTCTCCCCCTCGTCGGATCATATTTCTTGTCAACTAAATATTTTCAATACTTAGAAAATATTAGCTATCACTCCAATTCCCTCGTCAGCCTGTCGAAGTATATCTGTCAATAATCAGAAATTTCACCCCTAACAGATGCCCCCAAGTTTTGCTTTTCGACGGCTTTGCCCGAAAGAATAGCAAAATTTGAATTTCAAATTCCTAACAAACCTTCGAAATTCCAGATTTAATTCAAATAGGATTAAATCTTATCAACTTAATCATATCCCTACTTAATAGGGATAATCATAACGTTGTAGTACTTTCTACCTATGGTTTTTCATTTTATAATAAATGATATGCATGTTTTTTTTTTTTATTTCTTCTATGTTATTGTTTTATAAATACATGCGGGGTAGAGGGTGTCACACTTTGATTCTTTCATTAGATTGATCAGTTCAAATATTGTCTTTCCTACACATCTCAAGTAGATTATTAGCAATATTCAGACAGTTCAATTAAAATCATTTGCTCAATGTTTGGGCTCATCAAAACACATGGGTCAACTAGAGAGCGATCAAACGCATGACAAAGTCAGACGCTTTGTGACTTAACAACTAGCACGGGGTTTGTCTAACTATAAGAATATTTGCAGATGAGGCATCATGAAGAGAGTATCAGATGAGGATCTGAAGACATGGCTAGTTTTCAAACTCTTTGCTGATTCTCTTTTAGTATATGTATTTCCATCCCAATTCCCAAATTATGTTTTGTATTTTCTATGTAATCACTTTGAATCTAACTTTTTAACATTGTATGATCACTATGCTGATTCTGTTTCAATGAAATGAATTTTGTGGTTCCTGCAGTATTAATCATTTTAATAAAGAATTTTTTTATGAAGCTTAAGAAAGAATAAGCCATCTAGCATAAAAAAAGGAAAGAACAAACCAAAAGAGCATAAGGTTGTCTAATTTTTTTTAGCGAAAGGTTGTCTAATTAATGCTTTAGAAATAAAAAATAAAATCACTTCATAATGCTATAGTAGCGTTCATCCTAGAATGCGCTGTTAAATATATCAAATTTCAATGATATAACAACGTTTCTCTTATCAAGCGTTGTTAAAAAGTTTCTTTTTGTATTATTGTTTAACGATATAATAGCGTTTATCAAAAAATGCGTTGTTAAAGTATAGAAATTTAAGAGTGTTGTTCTTTATAAATGCTATCTTAACCCTAATTTTTAAAACAAAACATTCAACTGACCATTGTTCTCTCCCACTCTTTCAAACTCGTGCGCGCTCTCAAACACATACTCCCGCTCTGTGACCATCACTGCGAACCCTCTCTCAATCCCTACAGTCACTTCACCACCACCACCTTGCAACTCACTATCTCCGTGTTCATTACCTCAACTGGTAAGTCTCTTCATTTTGAGTATTTTTGTTGTAGTTAGGGTTACTTCAAGTCTTTTTTATTTTTTAGGGTTACTTCGAGTCTTTTTACTGTAGTTAAATGGCTTCTCCCAGACCATCTGGTAGTGCATCTGGTAATGCATCTATTCCCGCTGGTAGAGGTTCCACCTCCCAAAAAATGAGGTCCAAGCATTGGCCGACAGTTATGAAGGAGGTCATCCTTTTACAAAGTAAAGGAGCAAACCCTTTAATGGTAATTGCCATTTTTAGCATTTTTATCAATATATTTGAATGGAAGGAAGAAATGTACTTTATCATTTTTATTAGGTTGAATAGAAATTAAAGAAAATGGTGCAAACTTGATGAACTATATTGGGAGCGTTACCCGGAGACTTGTCCTAATTACTATTCGTACATGCAAATATCCAGCTTTGAGCACTGCCAAAGAGAAAATTTAGGCAGATATATAGGTAACAAATTTGTATATTGTTTCTAAGATGACTCGAAGATTCATCAATTGTTTGATTTTGTTGTTTTGCAGTCGGCTTTTAATGTTGGCGATGATAGGAGGCAATATATACCATAGGAAGGTGGCAAGCTGCACAGAGTATATAGAACCAACCTTAAAAGCTTTTAAAAGATGAAGAAGAGAATCTCGTTGTAGAACCTCCAGCACCACCAAGTAACGTAAATGAAGGTGACTGGAGAGCTTTTGTAGCTCAACGTATAGAAGATAGCGAATTTCAGGTAATATCACGTATATATACAATTTCACAATTGTCCTTATATTTTTTATATAGCGAATTTTCAACTATGTCTTGATATAATGACTATGTTTCTATGTACAGAGAGTAAGCACAGAAAATCGGGAAAGTACTAAAAATCCCAAGTATCCATATAGAGCATCCTGTAAGGGATATAAAGGCATTGAGCAAGACATGCTCCAGCAGACAACACAGCAGCAACAAGACTAGCAGCAACATCAACAACAAGAGGAGGATCAACTTCCTTCACAATCAGAGGTAACACAAGCACAACAAGCACCACGCCATAAGTTGTGGATGGTAACCCTCGTGAAAGCTGCGGGTGAGATTGATAATGAAAACGTTTGGTAAGTGGCCGACCAAATTGTAAGTATGATAGCACTTTATTTTGTGATTTTTATTCGTGTTTGTCTTATGATTATTATGATGATTAACAATTTTCTGCGCTTATCTGTGTCAGGATGCCCTATCACAGTCTTGTATGGGGGAGAACCAAGAAGTTGACCAAGAGGACCTACTTGCCCAAGTATTGAAAGATCCAGAGTACCCTGGTTATATAAGGGGTAATGGATTTGGGGTCACTCACAAAAACTACTTCCCACGTCGAAAGCGCTCAAGGCAAGACAATGATGAACTCTGGGAGCTTAGAGCGAAGTACCTATAACTATCATCCCAAATGCTGGACATTCAACAAGATTTGAAGGAGCATCGGGCCACGGAGGCGAAGAGAGCAGCACTTCAGGGACAGCCTGATGCTCATTGCCACAGTTGCAAGGTCAGTTGCAGACTTGCATCGCAGACCCTTCCTAAGGTAATTGAAATAGATAACTATAAACACGAGAAGGGGGGTTGAATTGTGTTTATCAGAAATTAAAATAAAGTTGAAAACTTTTCACTCACAGAAGCTAGGTTCAAACAAGTGTAAAACAACTTACACAGACAGGTGACCTGTCTGGTGTATTTTAACAGAAAAGCACACAATCACACAAAGAGAAAACAAGCTTGATATTCACACTTTTAACCCCTTAGTTAGAAAGCAGATAGTATAATCAAAGCAACTAAAGAGTTTAAGGGAAGAGAGATTAACACAGCTATTTATCCTGGTTCACTCTTTGACACAAAGAGCTACGTCCAGTCCTTGGCAGCACCAAGTTTTATCCACTATAACTGATCAAGTTACAGAGTCCAAGTATTGGTTGCACACCTAGCCTCTTCAGGCTCCAAGACAAGTATTCTTTGCTCACTTAGCCTCTTCAGGCTCACACAGGTTTGTTTTGAGAAGTTTGTTTGTAATAAATACAATCAGACAAATAGTTCTTTCGCTAACACTCAGAGAGTAGATTAAATATAGGCTTAGGAAAGACTGCGTAATAACTTCAAATGATTGAAGAATACAGATTGAAAGAATGAAGAATTAAATGAACAGAGTAATGGCTCTTTAATGCTTTGTATTTCTGATGTCTTCATTTTCAATGACTTCTGTATTTATAGCCTTCAAGCATTTAAGATTCGTTAGAGACAATCCTTCCAACGATGGCTTCAAGTAGAGCTTCATTAAATGCAATAGAGTCATTCTGGGTAGCCATTAATGCAATAGGGACGTTGGTTGTACTCTAACATGAAGGATCATGGCTTTATGCATCGAGCAGTAGCCAAATCAGAGTTGTGCAGAATGCTTTTATACTTTGTAGAGCATATTTCCCTTTTGGTGTAATAACCAAGAGTACTAGGGAATAAAGCATGTTTGAAACATTCTTTAACTGGATGCTATCTCTGACTTCCTAGGTTGCTTGTGAAAATGACCTTCTGAATTTCTTGATAAGCGTGAGAGAGAGTATCAGAGTCTTCTCTATGAGGGGACAGCTTCCAAAAGCTTTTTGTACTCGAGTTCCCATTGAAGAACCTTAGACGAGTATGAGAACATAATAGAGATAGGTTGAAACTAAATTGTAGAAAGTCAACAATCCTAATCAGCAGATAGGTTGACTTTTACTTATCCAGACAGGTTGTCATATATGTGGGCAGACAGGTGAGTCTTACTATTTTGATCTGTGCATTAAGTAGACAGGTTAGCAACCACAACGTAGGTTAATTAAATCATTATCCAATGTTTAGTTTTCATCAAAACTTAGGGAAATGCACATCAGACATTTTAGAGACTTAACAATCTCCCCATTTTTTATGATGACAAACATTCAGATGATTTAATGAACCTTAGAAAATATCAACATAAGAGATAACAGAATTCGGACAAGTTGAAATTTTCTAGACCAGATGGATTGTGCAGACAGGTGCACTTAGGTTCACATTATCAAAGTTAATATTATTATCAGAGATATGCATCATAAATATCAGAGCCATGCAGCTCAAGCTCATTTTTAACTTAATCATCTTAACTCTTTTACATTCTCCCCCTTTTGTCAACAACAAAAAGGAAAATACAGAAATAATAAAGAACAGAGATGATAAAAGAACATTGATTTTCATTCATCATAAGCTTTCTCAAGTACAAGGCAGATTTTACAATAAAAACTATCTAGGCTGACTAAAAAGTAAAAACAGAGAGTCAACTCTCTTTTCTAAAAGCAGCCTAGCTTGCCTTCTTCATCTAGTTGTCTTCTGATTTCTTCTAGCTCAGGTTTAACCAAATTGAAACTGTGTAAGTCCACCATCTGAGAAGAGAGGGCTTCTGTAGACAGGCTAGATGAGGCAGTAGACAGGTCTGGATACCAGGGCAGAGCTAAAACTGGGGGTGCCTTGGTACAGAGAAAGGTGAAGTAACACGGGGAAAAACATACTGATGAAGAGTTCTAAAATAAAAGAAAGGAAGAAAACCTAACCTAAACAAAGGATTGATTCTGACTAAGTCAGTATCAGGAGACACACCAAAGTCTCTCAGACAGAGACAGACGGGTGACTGTAATCTAGATAGGAGGGGGAAGAGGTTGATTAGCTAAGATAGATGGGGGTAAAGGTAACAAAGAATCTATATGATAGAAGAAGGAGTTTGATCCTGTTACTAAAAGAAAGAAATACCTAGACCTATTAGGTAACATTACAACAGAGGTAGGATAGTGAGATCCTTCCAATGTTCTAATGAACACAACAATAAGGGGATAAAAGAAAATCTCCCTACAAGGGTTAAGGATATGAGATGGAGGAGAAGGAATGACAGACAGATGAGAAACACTTGCAATCATAAGAGATTGCAGATCACTCACAAACAATCTTGATGATATGCCAGTTTGTTCTTTGGGAGTTGAGTCCTTGTGACCCACTGTGTACTGACACATATCAGAAACAACATCATATGATGATGTTTGGGTTTGTTGAGAGGAGACAGGTGAGGGAAAGGGAGAGGCAACTGATAAAGGCTCAATAAAAAAAGCGGATAGAGAAGAGACAAAAGAGTTGTGGATAGCTTGGTGAGAGGGAGAAGATGGTGCAGAGGGAATAGAGGGAAGAGTTATCTGATCCTCAGATAGCTTCAGCTTCTTCTTAGAAGGAGACATAGTGTCAACTTCAGGGTGAACAACTGTCTGAGTCCCACTAGACAGGTCAGCAGCAGTTGTAGCAGCAACAAGATCTCCTGCAGAGGGTCCTTCTGTAGGAATTTCTTCCCTTGCAGCATAAGCTACCACTGGCACTGGGTAGCCTGTCCTTCTTTTTCTGGTAATGATTCCCAAATCAAGAGGCTTCTTCTCCTTGGGTTCCTCCAAGGGTGGAGTTGTCTGCTCCCCCTGAGCAGATACTTCATCTTTGCTAGGTTCAGACTCCAGTTGTCTGACCTTGGAAAAGGTCTTCACTAACCTTCTTCTCTTGCTGGGTTGTGCTGATGCAGCAATAGATTCCTCAGCTTCACTTGTCTTCCTCTTGGGAGAGGGTTTCTTCAGCTTGAACCTTAAAGGCTCAACTGTTCCAGCAGTTTCTTCAGAGACTGAAGGTTTCTCCAACTCAGGTCTCTGGTCTTGTCTGGCCACCTTTCCAAAGGATTTCCAGATTCTTTTAGAGATAGGAACCTCTGATTCATCAGTGGAAACCACTGATTCCTCCTTTTCCTCCTTCTTCTTCTGCTCAGCAGCAGGCTTCTTCTTCTTTTTCTTCTTATCTTCGTCCTCATCCTTCAGAGGGATACCTTTAATGTCCATCATAGACAAGACCTTCTTGTCAATGGGAAGTGACATGTCTACAAAGTGAACATCACTGGGAACAAACAGCTTATTCCTGAAGACCCTTGTCAACAGCATCCCATAGGGATAGGTTTGCATGTTGGTCCTCTTGATCAGAGTTTCAAGGTACATATAGATGAGATCGTTGATGTCTACCTTGATTCTGTGTATCAAGTGGTATAGAGCAAATCTGTCCATCTTGGTTACACTATCTTGTGAGCCTTTCTTGGGCATCACACACTCCAGCAATAGCTTGTGCAAGAATCTGCACTTTGTCACCATGCTTGTTGGCTTCTTGTTCTTAGGGTTGGGAACACCATAGATAGCTATGTTGGCATTTTCAACTCCCACTTGATCTTCCCAATCATGTTTGAAAGCAGCTCCAATCCTTGGGCATTTTGTAACTAGCTACAGAGAGTTGATGGGGAAAAGAAGGGTTTTATCCATCATTCGAGCCTTAAAGCTCTTGGTTCCATCAAGCTTTCTGGTGACAACCACAGCATTTGACCAGAATTCTTTGACAAGCTTGGGATGAACAAGCTCCTTGATGTCAAAGAAAGGAGTCCACTTGGAGTATTCCAACTCTTCAGTGACATCCATACCCCATTTCTTCAACTGCTGAAGATCAACAGTCTTACCAGGTAGGATCTTTTCAACATCAACAATCTTCATGTTGTATTTCTCAGCAATTTCTGTTGAAGAGAGACGCTTCAAAGATGCCATTTCTCAAAGAAAGAGTTTCTAGGGTTTTGGAAGAGAAAAGGATTGAAAGAGGAGAAGACGGAGACAAAACGATTTTAGGGATTTTGAAATTGTAAAGGTTAAACCTTTCTGATTCTTTGCCTTTTATAGCAATAAAGGCAGGAGAGAGAAAGACAACATTTTTAATTCAAAAAAGGCACGATTTTTGTGGGGAACTGTAGTGTCCACTTAAGACATAATGAAAACATGGTTTCAAGATTAAAAATTGTCGTGCACATGATTAGCTTCAGATTAATAAATGGTATTAAATAATTAATAACCATTTCAATAAAACTGCTGAGTTCAAGCATAGTGACTCAGTAGAGTCAAACAGGTAATCATAGACAGGTGATATAAAACCATAAGACATGTAGCATAGACAGGTCAATACTCAGACATTTCATTCAACAATGCAATGCATGTTTAGATTATCTCTAATAAATAAAAACCTTTCTTTTGCTAATGGTTTAGTGAAAATATTAGCCCATTGATTTTTAGTTTTAACAAACCTAATATCAAAGATACCTTTCTGAACATAGTCACTTATAAAGTGATGTTTGATTTCTATATGCTTAGCCTTAGAGTGCTGAATTGGATTTTTATTTAAGCATATGGCACTAGAATTATCACACCACACAGAAATATTATGCTCATAAATAGAATAATCCTCAAGTTGATGTTTTACCCATAAAAGTTGAGAGCAACAACTAGCAGCTGAAATGTATTCTGCTTCAGCAGTAGATAAGGCAATAGTTATCTGCATTTTGCTTGACCAAGAGACTAAGCTTGCTCCAATGAAGTGACATCCTCCACTGGTGCTTTTCCTTTCTATTCTGTCTCCAGCAAAGTCAGCATCACAAAATCCCACTAATCTGTATTCTTTAGTTCTTAAATATAGCAAACCAAGATTAGTAGTCCCAAGCAAATATCTAAATATTCTTTTAACAGCTTTAAGATGAGATTCTCTTGGGTCAGATTGAAATCTAGCACACATACAGACACTGAATTGAATATCAGGTCTGCTTGAAGTTAAGTATAAAAGAGATCCAATCATACCTCTGTAGACAGTTTGGTCTACCTTTTTACCTTCATCATCTTTACTCAGTTTTGCATTGGGTTGCATGGGAGTTTTCATAAGATTAGCACTTTCCATCTTGTACTTCTTAAGTATCTCCTTGATATACTTTTGTTGATGGATGTAGATTCCATCACTTGTCTGTTTGATTTGTAATCCAAGGAAGAACTTTAATTCTCTCATCATGCTCATCTCAAATTTTGCTTGCATTAGCTTGGAAAAATCCTTGCATAACTTTTCATTAGTTGCTCCAAAAATAATATCATCAACATATATTTGGACTATGATGAAGTTCTCTTTAGAACTTTTATTAAACAAAGTGGTATCTACTTGTCCGCTAGTAAAGTCATTATGCATGAGAAAAGAACTTAATCTATCATACCATGCTCTAGGTGCTTGTTTTAAACCATATAATACCTTTTTAAGTTTGAAAACATGATCTGGTTTATCAGTATCTTCAAAACTAGGGGGTTGCTTAACATATACGTCTTCTTCAATTATACCATTGAGAAAAGCACTTTTTACATCCATTTGAAAAAGAGTGATTTGGTGTTGTGCAACATATGACATCAGAATGCGAATAGCTTCTATTCTAGCTACAGGTGCAAAGGTTTCAGTATAGTCAATATCTTCTTGTTGGTTATAGCCTTGAGCTACTAACCTTACCTTATTTCTGACAACTTTGCCATCCTCATCCAATTTGTTTCTGAAGACCTAGCTTGTTCCAATGACAGACTTGTTTTTGGGCTTGGAGACAAGTGTCCAGACATCATTTCTGGTGAACTGGTTGAGTTCTTCTTGCATAGCAAGAATCCATCTTTCATCACCAAGAGCTTCTTCAATGTGCTTTGGCTATATTTCTGACATGAAGGCCACATTGCTTGATTCTTTTAAAGTGGATCTGGTTGTCAATCCTCTGAGGGATTTCCAATAATAAGATCCTTAGGATGATGAGTTTTGAATTTCCAATCCCTTTTTAGATCATCATGAAGATCTTGACTTGTCTGTTGACTTGTCTGCTCCACTTGTCTGTCTGGTTCATTTTCAGGTTCTGTTTTGGTCAGGTCAGGTTGTTGATTTTCTGTCTTATTTATGTCAAGACCAGCAAGATCATCTTCTAGATCTGATAATTCCTTATCAGTCTTTAAACCATCATTGAATTTAGCATTAACAGATTCTTCAATAACAGAAGTTCTGGAAATAAAAATTCTAAAGGCTTTAGACATTTCAGAATAGCCTACAAAGATACCTTTATCTGATTTGGAATCAAACTTTCCAAGTTGATCCTTAGTATTTAGAATGAAGCATTCACAACCAAATGCATGAAAATAAGAAATGTTGGGGCGTTTTCCTTTCCATAATTCATAGGGTGTCTTCTTTAGAAAATGCCTAATGAGTATTCTATTTTGTACATAACATGCAGTGTTTACTGCTTCTAGCCAGAAGTACTTAGGGAGATTATTCTCATTGAGCAAAGATCTAGGCATCTCTTGCAGATATCTGTTCTTTCTCTCAACCACTCCATTTTGTTGAGGAGTTTTAGGTGCAGAGAAATTGTGAGAGATTTCATTCTCCTCACTGAACTGTCTAAACTGATCATTTTCAAATTCTCCCCCATGGTCACTTCTAAGGGTGGAAATACAGAAACCCTACTCATTTTGTACTCTTTTACAAAATACTGAAAAAGCCTTAAAAGAGTCATCCTTGTGGGTTAAGAAGAGTACCCATGTATATCTAGAATAGTCATCAATTATGACAAATCCATATTTTCTTCCAGCCAAGCTAGCAACACTAACTGGTCCTAACAGATCCGTGTGTAACAACTGAAGAGGTCTAGAGGTTGATACTTGGTTTTTAGATTTGAAACTTGATTTTACTTGTTTACCTATCTGACATGCATCACACAGAACGCCTTTCTTAAAACTAATATCAGGCAATCCTCTCACAAGGTTATCCTTTTTCAGTTTTGAAATTAGTTTCATACTAGCATGTCCTAGTTTCTTATGCCATAACCATCTTTCATCCTCTTTAGACATCAGACAGGTTACACTTTGATCTGAGAGATCAGTCAGTTCAATCTTATACATATTTTGTTACCTTTTAGCTGAAAAGAGGGTTTTGCCACTGAGGTCTTTAACTATGCAAAAATCCTTGGTAAAGGAGACATCAAATCCACTGTCACATAATTGATTTATGCTAAGCAAATTGTGTTTTAATCATTTAACCATAAGAACATTAGATATAGAGGGAAGAGGAGGTTTACCACTAATAGTACCAATGCCTATAACCTTCCCTTTCTGATTTCCTGCAAATGCAACATGTCCTCCTTTCTTAAGTTGGAGGTCTAGGAACATAGACCTTTCTCATGTCATGTGTCGCGAGCAACCACTATCTAGGTACCAGCAGTGGTGTTTTCTTTGTCCTATTGAGGATATCTGCAACAGAGATTATTTGTTCTTTAGGTACCCATAATTTTTTGGGTCTTTTTTTGTTAGTTTTAGGAGTCTGTGAAGTCTTCCTTCTTTTCTTATGAATACACCAAGACATAACATGTCCAGTTTTTCCACAGAAGTTACAGACAGGTATGGATTTAATGAAAGTTGATTTAGTAGACACTTTAGAGTTTTTAGTTGATACTTTATGATATGTCTGATGGACATATCCAATACCTTCTTTGTTAAGGGAGTGCCTCTAACAGCCAAGCAGCTTAGTCAGATTATCTCTACCATTAACAAATTTGGCAAGATCAGAGGTAAGCTCCTCCACTTTCTGTTGAAGTCTTTCAACTTCTTCAGATTGTGATGTTTCACTAGAGATCTTAGCTTCATCAGACTTTTCAATCTTCAGCTCACTGTTCTCTTTGGTCAGTTTCTCACACTCTTGAGATTTCTGTTTATGCTCACTGAGAAGCTTAACATACTCTCTCTTGAGGGATTTGAAAGCCTTAGATAAGCAATTGGATTCCTCTAGCAATTCCTCATAGGCATCAAGTAATTCCTCATAGTCAAGATGTACCTCATTATTTGAATCTGAGTCAGTGTTGGCCATTAGACAGAGATTAGCTTCTTCATCTGTCTCTTCATCAGAAGATGTTGACTCCAGATCTTCCCAAGTAGCCATCATCCCTTTCTTCTTCTTTTTGAAGAACTTCTTGAAAGGGGCTTTCTTGAGTTGAGGACATTCAGCTTTGATGTGACCCGGCTTCTTGCACTCATAGCTGACAATTGAACTATTGTCTGTTGAAGTGGATTCTTTGAAGTTCTTTTCCTTGTTGAACCTTTTGAATGGCTTATCCTTTCTGAACTTCTTTTTCTGTAAGAGAAGCTTTATCTTTCTGGTTAAGAGAGATAACTCTTCATCACTTTCAGAATCCTCGGGTTCAGACAGGTCAGCATCACTGGATGACTCGTCTGCCTTCAGAGCTTTTGAAGCCTTTGATGACTTTTGATCAGCCTTCAGAGCAATTGACTTGCTCTTCTTTGTTGTAATTTCATCACCAAGTTCTTGCTCATGAACAGTGAGTGTACCAAGAAGTTCATCCATAGTCAAGGAAGTGAGATCCTTGGCTTGAGAGATAGCAGTGACCAAAGGTCTCCACTGCTTGGGTAGACTCCTTAGTATCTTTCCAACCTTTTCAGCATTAGAATAAACTTTGCCGAGAGACTTTAGGCCATTGATGATAGTTTGGAATCTTCCTATCATCTTAGCAACAGATTCTCCTTCCTCCATGAGAAACAGTTCATCCTTTCTGACAAGTATGACAATCTTTGATTCTTTAACTTTGGTTGTTCCTTCATGTGTGATAGCTAAAGTGTCCCATATTTCTTTAGCAGAGTCACAGGCACAAACTTTTTCAAATTCTTCAGGACTGAGAGCACAAATGGTGTTGTATCTGGCTTTGTGATTCAGCTCCCATTTTGTCTTTTCTGCAGGGGTCCACTGAGCTTTTGGCTTGTCAGTATTGTCATCATTTTTAGGAATGAATGGACCATCTGTGATGACATCCCAGAGATCAGAGTTTGTAGATAGAATGAACCATTGAAATTTATCTTTCCAATAGTTGTAATTTTCTCCATTGAAGAATGGAGGTCTGGTTAAGGAAGCTCCTTCAGTCTGGTGGCTCCCACTAGCTCCAGCAGTCATGTCTATTCTTCAGGACCTTTTACCTCTACACTGTTAGATGCTCAACCCAGAGGCTGAGCTCTGATACCAACAGAAATAGACAACTATAAATACGAGAAGGGGGGTTGAATTGTGTTTATCGAAATTAAAATAAAGTTGAAAACTTTTCGCACACAGAAGCTAGGTTCAGACAAGTGTAAGACAACTTACACAGACAGGTGACCTGTCTGGTGTATTTTAACAGAAAAGCACATAATCACACACAGAGAAAACAAGCTTGATATTCACACTTTTAACCCCTTAGTTAGAAAGCAGATAGTATAATCAAAGCAACTAAAGAGTTTAAGGGAAGAGAGATTAACACAGCTATTTATCTTGGTTCACTCTTTAACATAAAGAGCTACGTCCAGTCCTTGGCAGAACCAAGTTTTATCCACTATAACTGATCAGGTTACAGACTCCAAGTATTGTTTTCACACCTAGCCTCTTCAGGCTCCAAGACAAGTATTCTTTGCTCACTTAGCCTCTTCAGGCTCACACAGGTTTGTTTTGAGAAGTTTGTTTGTAATAAATACAATCAGACAAACAGTTCTTTCACTAACACTCAGAGAGTGGATTAAATGTAGGCTTAGGAAAGACTGCGTAATAACTTCAAATGATTGAAGAATACAGATTGAAAGAATGAAGAATTAAATGAACAGAGTAATGACTCTTTAATGCTTTGTATTCTCTGATGTCTTCATTTTCAATGACTTCTGTATTTATAGCCTTCAAGCATTTAAGATCCGTTAGAGACAATCCTTCCAACGATGGCTTCAAACAGAGCTTCATTAAATGCAATAGAGTCTTTCTGGGCAGCCATTAATGCAATAGGGACGTTGGTTGCACTCTAACATGAAGGATCATGGCTTTATGCATCGAGCAGTAGCCAAATCAGAGTTGTGCATAATGCTTTTGTACTTTGCAGAGCATATTTCCCTTTTCGTGTAATAACCAAGAGTACTAGGGAATAAAGCATGTTGGAAACATTCTTTAACTGGATGTTATCTCTGACTTCCTAGGTTGCTTGTAAAAATGACCTTCTGAATTTCTTGATAAGCGTGAAAGAGAGTATCAGAGTCTTCTCTATGAGGGGACAGCTTCCAAAAGCTTTTTGTACTCGAGTTCCCATTGAAGAACCTTAGACGAGTATGAGAATATAGCAGAGACAGGTTGAAACTAAATTGTAAAAAGTGAACAATCCTAGTCAGCAGACAAGTTGACTTTTGCTTATCCAAACAGGTTGTCATATATGTGTGCAGACAGGTGAGTCTTACTATTTTGATCTACGCACTAAGTAGACAGGTTAGCAACCACAACGTAGGTTAATTAAATCATTATCCAATGTTTAGTTTTCATCAAAACTTAGGGAAATGCACATCAAACATTTTAGAAACTTAACAGTAATTGTTTCATTTTGTTACACTACAATTACATTTAATTATCTTAGGGCGTCTCCCAAGTTTGTTGACACATAATCCCTTTAGGGCATCACTGCATGCGAGCTTTATTTGGGAGCCCCACTCGTCGCATGGTTGGTAAGGGAAAACTCCACAATGAACCTGGTCAAACACTACACAATAGACCGCTTCCCGCCAACCATGTTAGAGTTACGGTTGAGGTTGCACTGGAAGGCGATGCACCATTGCCGGTACCTATGGATGACAATGGCATGATGAAAGTAGGTGATGCCATAGGTACTTTTGTGGCATGCCCAGCACGTTTCATTCAAGTAGGCACTGCTTTAGTATGTTAACACATATGAATCATCTTCGTGTATTGCTGCATATTTATTTCATTAGTTGATCGCTAACTATTTCATTGAACTGCGATAGGTTCAGCAACCTACAAAATCCAGAGTAGGGGTTCAAACCAAAAAGTCAGGGAACACAAAGCTACCAATTATGTCCCTAAGGAAGAAGGGTCAGCCATCCCCCACTTTAGATGGTGTAGCAAGTGTCCATCATCCTGAACTTCCACATCATGGCACTCTTAAGGAACATGTGGAGAAGACTGGCTCAAATGATATTAACTTTGATTTTCCTATTGAATATCCATTATTATAAATCTAGGATACTTTCGCAATCCTTAGTGGGTATCAGATCGGGGTTGTTCATAACAAGAATGATCTAGAGGAACCAGTCCTAGTAACATACATTAGGTATATCTTCAAACCCATATAAGTGGACAATGTGTTTTATTCTTTTTATTTAAACATTGAGTTTTTTGGTAATCCACATTTGTATTTTTTTTTCCATTCAAGTTACTTGTGGAATGAAGTGATGGACACAACTCATAAGGCGAGATTCTCGTTCTTGCAACCGGGTACGTACATACTATGAGAGGGTGCAATATTGAGGCCGGATCAGAATATATAGGTGTAGTTCTTGGGAGATGAAACAGGCAAGAGAGGCTGCTTATGACCCCTGTCAACGTTGGGTGAGTCCTTATTCATTAACTTAATTTACGATAATGAATTCCATGAAATGTTGCTTAGGATTTGTTAACTCAAAATTTTCTCCAATGACCATTGGGTGTTAGTTGTCATCAATGTCTATAATGAGACCGTTTATTATCTGGATCCGGCGCCCGCTGGTGAATTGGAAAATCACCCGATGCTAAGAAAAGAATTTGATTAGTAAGGATATGTGTTTATTTTCAGCATTAATATGTCTGCCATGATTCAAATTCCAAAATATTTAGTCTCATGAAGTTCATTTCATTTTGTTATTGGTATTTTGTTGTACCGCTCAACCCGTAGTAGGACGAACAGAAATAAATCTACCACCATCAAGTGGCACCAAATAAAGGTATTTGGTCTACCTTCATCTGATATTTTATGAAAAAAAAATACTTTAATTTAACTTTATTCTTTTGCTTTTGTAATGGCCCCGCCAACAAGGCAATAAAGAATGTGGTTGCTACGTCATGAGATTCAAGAAGGAGATCATTCTAATGTTTTATTTTGCAGTACTCCCCTGACATCAAGTATGCTTCTTACTCAGAGTCCAAGTATAATGAAATCAGGGATGAGTGGTGTGGGTATGTACTAAATTTGATGAAACAAAAGTTCTGAGGGGCCCAGTAAATTTTAGTAGTTTTGTATTTTTTTTAAACAGTCTATCTTGGAATTTATGTTTTCCAATTTATTTTGTAAATAATTAAGTATACTTTCCTTTGAATGCTTGCAACGAGAATGTCAAATTGCTAAAAAAAATGTGTGACTTAACCAATTTTTTTTTTAAATGAAGAGCTATCTTAGTTCACATAAATAGATGGGGTTTTATTATGTACCGCTATGTTAGATTCAACACTTAGATAGTGTTACCCCTTAAAACCGCTATTCAACACCTCTCCAGGCTACAAGTATTCCTTTCTTACCAAGTCTCTTCAGGCTCTACCTCTAACAAAGAGATTTGGTTTCTTTTGATCTTCTAACTCACTAAGTGTGAGGATATGAAAGTTTAAGATCAGTTGAATATTATAGCAATATTCAAGCTAAGGTATTACAGACTTTTGCTTTTGAAAGAATAAAAGAATTTTGGCTTGTAAGAGTTTTTTTGAGAATTCTGTATATGCGCAAAAGTTATTTCTTCAAAAGACTAGGTCTTCTTGTTGGTGTAAGCCCTAGAGGCCAATCTATTTTGAATAGATCATAATTTGTATCATGAATTTGATCATATATTTGATATATGAATAAGGCATTCATTTATTATGTTATTAGATTATAGCATAATAAAGTTCTTAGAATAGACAGTTCATTCAATGAGATATTAAGTGTGTGACTTAATCGTGAGACCTTATTGAATAATAGAACTCTATTCTTAAATATCCGTAGTCGAGTATTATTGTTAATTAGGACGACAATAATACATAAAGACTATTGTGTGAGTAGACTGATGACCACATCTCACGGGTCATGGATATGTGATATCAAGTCGGCACATATGTATAAATATTAGGAGTAATATTTATATCGGATGACCCACTATGAGAATACTTCATAATAGTTATGTAAGTGTCATAAGTATTTTCATGGCGACCATAGTGAAGTAGTACTTCGACTTGAAGTCACTACGATTCCTATATGAGGAGTTGTAAGCTTTAATGCTATCAAACATCACGCATAACAGGGTGATCATAAAGGTAGTTATTGGGCCCGCAATAAATCATGTGGAGGAGTGTGAGTGATCTAGACAGGATTCGTCCCTCCTACATAACAGGGGTAATGTCTTAGGCCCCTCGATAAAGTTAGACGTGAAATATGCGTGGCCACGCGGAAGTGGGCCAATATGTGATATTGGGCCCATTTGTGATTACACGTCTACTCGGGGATCGAGGAACAAACAATTGAACATAACAAGGATGACACTATTATGCCATGTGTTCAATTAAGACATATGGACGAAGGGACATTTACTGCATAGTAAATTTTGGTCGTGGTAAGGCTAAAATCGGATCACCGATACTCTCGCTAATTGGGTACTAATAATGCATTGCTAGATGCCGCTCATTATTTATAATATTTAATATTATAATTAATATTTGATATTATTATAATATTTAATATTATTGCCAACTTAGTGGTGTGGATGTATGCCTTGACAGGTACATATATTTTGATGAATGACAAAAGACTTTTAAGTCTAAGGACTTATTTACAAAAAGCGTGAAAAAGGCCAAATGAGCAGTCAAGATTAGGCAAAGCAATCAAGAGGGGTAAAAAGGGAATTTTACTATTTGTATTGGTTGTTTTAGAATAATCTGTAAATGGTAAGTAGGGTTTTCAATTTAATATGGTCACTCACACATACACATATTTAACATGTGCTTTAAAAGATATATCATGTGATTAAATAATTAATAACATGTGATTAAAACTGACAATTAAAATTAAGCTTAATTAGGCAATCTTTCCTTAATTGTCAAGTTTTTGAATAACCACCTGATACGCACCATAATCGATTATGGAAATGCTATAATCGATTATGAGTCGTGGTTAAATGGCTTTAATGAGTGTTAATGAGTAATTATGATATTAAAGCCGTTGAATTCAAATTTTGAAATATAATAATCGATTATTGAATATTGGATAATCGATTATGACCTTACTGACTTCCAACGTGCTACATCTGAAACCCTGTAATCGATTATGTAATCCATTATAGCATTTTATGAAAGAGTCAGTAACATCATAATCGATTAATGAAATCGATTATCTTCTTTGGTGAAAAAGCAGTGAACACATAATCGATTATGGTAATCGATTATGACCTTTCTGTCCAGACGCGCACTTCATGAAAACACATTAAATAATTGATTATGGGTTTTAAATAATCGATTATGCTGCGGCAGAAATGCATTTTAAGAGGCTTGACCTAATTTCACATTGAACCCTAACCTATTCTCTATAAATAGGAAGCTTGGCAGCCTTGGAAAAATGCCCCAGCTACTACTCTCTTATATTCTCTATTGTGCTTAAACTCTGATTATTATTTCATTTTACTCTTGCACTTACACGTGATCATATTACTTTGAGAAACTTATACACCATATACGTGTTACTATTATTGTGCTTCAAGTTGTATTTCATATCTGCACTTTTGAGTGCTTTCTCATTGTAAAACTTTTACAGTTTATTTTTAAGTGAGTGTGATCTCACGAACCCTTTCTTGAGGCTCTTGCACAAGGGATAGTACGTCCTGTGATTTGTGTTAAGAGTTCTCTACTTTGTAAAGGTTCTAGTTTAGCCTGTTTTAAAAACTAGAGTTGATTGAAATCCCTTGGTCGTATTGCCTTGGGGACTAGACGTAGGCCACGTGGGTAGTTGTGTGGCCGAACCAGGATACATCGCTGTGTCATCTTCTTCCTTATCTCTTTATCTTTATCGCAACGATTTTATCTTTTCATACGCTTTATTTCACAACGTTTTACTATTAAGTTATTGTTTATCAAAACAAGTTTTAAACTTAGTTTAATTTGCTAAAAGTTTTCAAAAATCAATTCACACACAATTCACCCCCCTCTTGTGTTTGAGGTCACTTGTCAACAAGTGGCATCAGAGCTTAACTCTTGGATATAAAGGACGAAACCGTCTCAAGAGGAAAGATGACTTCAAACAGTTTTCGTAATGAGGGTAATTCCGTAAACAGACCTCCATCGTTCGATGGTGAGTGGTATGGTTATTGGAAAGAAAGAATGCAAATCTTTTTAGAAGCATCTGATATTGATATTTGGGATGCTGTGGAAAATGGTCCATTTGTCCCCAGGCACGAAGTTAATGGTGCTTCGGTGGATAAACCAAAAACTCTTTGGACTGACGAGGAAAAGAAAAAGGTCCAATACAATTTGAAAGCTGGGAACATCATCACCTCAGCTTTAAGCTACGATGAGTTCTATAGGGTCTCAAATTGCAAGACCGCTAAAGAAATGTTGGACACCCTTGAATTGACCCATGAAGGTACTACCGAGGTCAAAAGGGCTAGAATGAACACATTAACCCATGAGTGTGAGTTATTTAGGATGAAACAAGGTGAAAGCATACAAGATATGCAAAAACGCTTCACCCATATAATAAATCATCTTAGGGCTCTTGGGAAGGTGTTTAATAATGAAGATTTAATTAATAAAGTTCTTAGATGTTTAAATAGAAGTTGGCAACCCAAAGTAACTGCGATTTCCGAATCACGTGATCTAACGTCTATGTCTTTGGCAACTCTATTTGGTAAATTGCAGGAACATGAACTTGAGTTGAACCGCCTCATAGAGAGTGAGGAAAGTGATAAGAAAAAGAAAGGGCTTGCTCTCAAAGCAAGTATAAGTGAAACAAATGAGGAAAATATTGACTTTGATGAACTTGATGAGCTTGGTGAAGGAGATGAGAATATGAGTTTGATGGTAAGAAAATTTAAGAAATTTATGAGGAGCAAAGGGAAAACACAACCAAGCTTCACCCCTCAAAAGAAGGTTGATGGAGAAGGAACCACTTATGTGCCAACGTGCTTCCACTGCAAAAAGAAAGGTCATATAAGGCCCGAGTGTCCTCTAAGTCAAAAGAAGAATGACAAATTTGAAAAGAGGCCACAAAAGGACAAAAGAGGAAGGAGAGCATACATTGCTTGGGAAGACAACGACATGGACTCCTCCGATGAATCCGACAACGAAGAGGCAAACCTTTGCCTCATGGCCAATCATGAGGACGACAAGGATGAGGTAACTGATAATGAAATTGAAAATGAATTGTCATATGATGATTTGCTTTGTGCATGTGAAGAATTGAACAATGAAAGCATGCGTCTTAGAAAAATCATTTTATCTTCAAAGAAAACCATTTTTAGTCTTGAAACAAAAATAGGTTTATTAAATAAAGAAATGGAGGCTATCAAGGAAAAACAAATTCTTTCAAACAAAACCTCATCATGCTTATCATGTGAAAACAAAATTTCGAAATGCAATGAATGTAATGTTTTGAAAAACAAAATTGAGGACTTGTATGATATCCTTGCAAAATTTACAAATGGGAGAGACAATTTCAATGTTTTGTTAGGAAATCAAAAAGGAACCTATGATAAAGCTGGTTTGGGTTATCACCTTAAATTACATGAAAAATCCTTTAAAAAGTTTTTTAGCCCAACCAATACTTCTAGTAGTCCTTTCGTAAAATGCTTCTATTGTGGTAGAAAGGGACATACTGCATCTATTTGCAATGCTAGAAAGAATGTGAAGAATGTGAATGTCAAAGGGAAGAAAGTATGGGTTAAAAAGGGCAATGCGCCCAAAGCTAACTCTCAATGACCCAACATGATTTGGGTACCAAAAGTTAAAACTTGAAATTGTTTTGTAGGTGTGCTTGAAAGCAAGGAACACAAATTGGTATCTTGATAGCGGATGCTCCAAGCACATGACGGGAGACAAAAACAAGTTCTCCTCTCTTACACCCAAAAAGGGTGGATTTGTTTTCTATGGTGACAACAACAAAGGTAGAATCTTGGGAATTGGAACGGTTGGTAAGAGTCCAAATCCCATCATTGAAAATGTTTTGTATGTTGAAGGTTTAAAACACAATCTTTTGAGTATTAGCCAACTTTGTGATAAGAACTTCAATGTTGTTTTTGATAACTTAAAATGCACGGTCATAGATTCTAAAAATCAAACCAAGTTAATTGGACAAAGAATTGGAAATATCTATATGGTTTGCTTAGATGACCTACCTTCAAATGATGTATGTTGTCTAATTAGCAAAGAGGATGAAACTTGGCTATGGCATAGGAGGATGGCCCATATTCACATGGACCATCTTGATAAGTTGGTTCGCAAGGACTTAGTAATTGGTTTACCAAAGCTCCGTTTTGAAAAAGACAAAATGTGTGATGCTTGTCAAAAAGGAAAACAAGTAAAGGCCTCTTTCAAAACTAAAAATGTTATTTCTACAAATCGGCCTTTACAGCTTTTACATATGGATTTGTTTGGTCCATCTAGAACCATGAGCTTTGGTGGTAATTACTATGCACTTGTAATTGTGGATGACTATTCTCGTTATACATGGACATTGTTTATTTCTCATAAAAATGGCGCTTTCGGTGCCTTTCGTAAACTTGCTAAGGTTATTCAAAATGAGATGGGATTAAACATTGTAACTATCCGAAGTGATCATGGTGGTGAGTTCCAAAATGAGGCATTTGAGGCCTTTTGTACTGAAAATGGAATCGGGCATAATTTTTCCTCACCAAGGACTCCCCAACAAAATGGGGTGGTGGAAAGGAAAAATAGGTCTCTAGTAGAGCTAGCGAGGACGATGCTCAATGAGACCAACCTTCCTAAGTATTTCTGGGCAGACGCGGTAAGCACCGCATGCTATATGATGAATAGAGTCCTTATAAGACCTATTATGAAACAAACGCCCTATGAAATTTACAAGGGAAGGAAGCTTAACATCTCCCATTTTCACGTATTCGGATGTAAGTGCTTTGTTTTAAATAATGGTAACGAAAATCTTGGTAAGTTCGATGCTAAAGCTGATAAAGGTATATTTCTTGGATATTCCAATTCTAGTAAAGCTTTTCGAATATATAATAAAACAACTATGACCATTGAAGAATCTGTGCATGTGTCTTTTGATGAGACTAATCCTAAAATTGTAGTAGAGGATAGTGTTGATGATGTTGCAGAAATTCTGGGAAACACTTTTCTTGAGGAGAAAAGAACTCAAGAGGAGAACATTACTGATCAACCACCTCCACAAGAAGAAGAGACACCCCTTCCAGATCTTCCAAGAGAATGGAGAACATCAAGACACCATCCTCTTGACAACATAATAGGTGATATATCAAAAGGGGTAACAACTCAAAAGTCTCTTAATCAAATATGTCATTACATGGCTTTCGTTTCTCAAATTGAACCTAATAATGTTGATGAAGCCATAGTAGATGAACATTGGACACTTGCCATGCAAGAAGAATTAAACCAATTTGAAAGAAATGATATTTGGGAATTAGTCCCTAAACCCAAAAACCATTTAGTAATTGGAACTAAGTGGGTTTTTCGTAACAAGCTAGATGAAAATGGAATAATAACTAGAAACAAAGCTAGACTTGTTGCTAAGGGCTATAACCAACAAGAGGGCATAGACTTTGATGAAACCTATGCTCCCGTAGCTAGACTAGAGGCTATTCGTATGCTTCTTGCTTTTGCTTGCATCATGGATTTTAAACTTTTTCAAATGGATGTCAAAAGCGCCTTCTTGAACGGTTTTATTCAAGAAGAGGTTTATGTGGATCAACCTCCGGGTTTTACAAATTATGAATTTCCAAACCATGCTTTCAAATTGAAAAAGGCTTTATATGGTTTAAAGCAAGCCCCTAGGGCTTGGTATGAACGCCTAAGCAAATTCTTACTTGAAAATGGTTTTCAAAGAGGGAAAGTTGACACCACACTTTTTATCAAAAACAAAAAGCATGACATTTTACTTGTGCAAATATATGTGGACGATATAATTTTTGGTGCCACTAACGAAGCTTTGTGCAAGGATTTCTCCAAAATTATGCAAAGTGAATTTGAAATGTCAATGATGGGGGAGCTCAACTATTTTCTTAGGTTGCAAATAAAGCAATCAAAGGAAGGAATCTTCATCAATCAATCAAAGTACTGCAAAGAGCTTCTTAAGAAGTTTGGGATGAACAATTCAAAAGAACTATCAACTCCCATGAGCACATCCTGTTACCTTGACAAGGATGAAAATGGTAAATCCGTCGACATAAGTAAGTATAGAGGTATGATAGGTTCTCTCCTTTATCTTACTACTAGTCGCCCTGATATCATGTTTAGTGTTTGCATGTGTGCACGTTTTCAATCGAACCCAAAAGAATCACATCTCGCAGCGGTAAAACGCATCATGAGATATCTCATTGGCACACAAAACATGGGTTTATGGTACCCTAAAGGGGCAGATTGTACCCTAATTGGATATTCGGACTCTGATTTTGCGGGTTGCAAATTAGACCGAAAAAGCACTAGTGGAACTTGCCACTTACTAGGAAATGCTTTAGTTTCTTGGCATAGCAAGAAGCAAGCAAGTGTGGCTTTATCCACCGCCGAAGCGGAATACGTTGCGGCGGGTAGTTGTTGAGCACAAATCATTTGGACGAAGCAACAGTTAAATGATTATGGAATTAATCTCAACACTGTTCCCATAAAATGTGACAACATAAGTGCCATAAACCTCACTAAGAATCCTGTGTATCACTCAAGGACTAAACACATTGAAATTAGACACCACTTTATTAGGGATCATGTTCAAAAAAGGGATTGCATGATTGAATTTGTTGAAACAACCAAACAACTTGCAGATATTTTTACAAAACCCCTATCAAAAGAAAGCTTCTTTTTCATAAGAACTGAATTAGGGATTTTGAATCAGTCATGCATTTCTGCATAACACACCTTGTTATTTGCTAATATGTTTATTAAGTGTGCAGGCAGAAAGAGCATAATCGATTATCATAATCGATTATGCCAAAATGAAAGTTGCAGTCCACAAAACAGAGAAGCCATAATCGATTACTTTAATCGATTATGCATCCACTGTCTCTTTGGGCAGCGTGGACAGGAAGATTATAATCGATTAGCACAATCGATTAGCACTACAAACTCAGAAATCCAGAAACAGCCTAATCGATTACATAATCGATTAGTGTTCTTCAATGTTCATCCATAATCGATTCTCTGATGAAGAACCCAGAAAATAATCGATTATTTAAAGTTGAAGGGTTGGCGCCAAAACCACACGGGCAGGATCCAACCAATCAGGAGCTGCCATGTCATCAAAATAATCGATTATGATGGTAAGATAATCGATTATTGTGCGAGTTTATAAGGTAAATCCGAACCCTAACGTCATTTGTGCTTATTTTTTTTACTGTTCCTGCGCCTCCACTGTCAGTATTCTCTGGTTTTGTTGCTCCAAAAACTCAAACTTCTTCAAAAACCCTTCATCCCCACTCAACTCCTATCATCATCATCATGCCTCCTAAACGCCAAAGAACAGCAGCAATCAATTCGGGTCCACTTACACAAGAACAAGTGGATAAATGGTTCACCAATGGGGATCAGTTGGCAAACTACATGAGCACATACATTGGGAAAGAGTTTGCTAGAATTCAAGCAATCAGGGATGTCCTAACTGATCCTTCTGATGCAATTGATAAGGAAATAACTGTTGGTCAGATGAAAGTGCAAAGCAGGTTGTTGCACTATGTGGTAGCTAGGCTTTTATTTCCTAGACGCCATAATTTTTCTCAGTTATTAAGAATGGATGTTGTTATTCTGTGGCTGCTGGAAAAGAAAAAGAGGGTGAAACTGGGCTGGATTAGTCATGCAGCATATGTATGACAATCGGGGTGGTCCTGACTTGCCCTATGGTCATCTAGTGACTCGGATCCTTAAGCATGTTAGGGTTAACCTCACTGGAGAGGTTAAGTTGGACTATAAGAAGTTTCATGCTATGATGAAGGAGGGTACTATCAATCAGATGGGCATTGAATTTTATGTTGATGATTGGGAATACAAACCCAAAGGTTGGAAATGGCGAACAAATGAGCCAACCAGCACCAGTGGAGCATCATCTTAACAGGCACCTCCTGCTACAGCCTCACCAGAAATGATGGCTTTACTTGAGAGTATTCTAGCTGAGGTTCGGGTGAACACCACTGAGATCCGAGCAAACTCTACGGCTATTCGTGAGCTCTCATTGGAAGTAAAATCCTTGGAGCGTAGAGTCACTGCATCTGAGGCCACTCCACTCCGTGGAGCACCACAGCCTCAGGTTGACTTGGACAGCAGCAGCAGCACTGATGATGGCACTGATGGTGATGATGATGATGATGATGATGATGATGATGATGATGATGATGGTGATAATGATGATGGTGGAGATGGTGGTGATGAGTACTACATATAGTACTATTTTATATCTAGTTTATACATTTCATTACTATTTTTGGATGACTGTATATTCCTGGCACTTTAGCTTCCGTATGCACACTCTTTTTAATTATCGATGACTATGATGTGTGGTCTACTATTTATATGCATGCCATGGCTAAGTATGTCTTATGCTTGAAATGTTTAAATCTTGGTGGATGTATGCCATGTAATATGTAACTTGCTTTTCCCGCTTTTTGATAATGCCAAAAGGGGGAGAGATATATGAGTGCATGCTTAAGGGGGAGAATTTTGAGAATTTCAAAATATTGCATGAAGTGAGGGGGAGTTGAGCAAACGTTTTAAAACTCAGATATATATATTCATTGCTCTAACTCTATTTTTTAGAAATTCCCTCATGAGATGTTTGTCATCATCAAAAAGGGGGAGTTTGTGGATGTATACCTTGAAAGGTACATATATTTTGATGAATGACGAAAGACTTTTAAGTCTAAGGACTTATTTGCAAAAAGCATGAAAAAGGCCAAACGAGCAGTCAAGATTAGGCAAAGCAATCAAGAGGGGTAAAAAGGGAATTTTACTATTTGTATTGGTTGTTTTAGAATAATCTGTAAATGGTAAGTAGGGTTTTCAATTTAATATGGTCACTCACACACACACATATTTAACATGTGCTTTAAAAGATATATTATGTGATTAAATAATTAATAACATGTGATTAAAACTGACAATTAAAATTAAGCTTAATTGGGCAATCTTTCCTTAATTGTCAAGTTTTTGAATAACCACCTGATACGCACCATAATCGATTATGGAAATGCTATAATCGATTATGAGTCGTGGTTAAATGGCTTTAATGAGTGTTAATGAGTAATTATGATATTAAAGCCGTTGAATTCAAATTTTGAAATATAATAATCGATTATTGAATATTGGATAATCGATTATGACCTTACTGACTTCCAACGTGCTACATCTGAAACCCTGTAATCGATTATGTAATCGATTATAGCATTTTATGAAAGAGTCAGTAACATCATAATCGATTAATGAAATCGATTATCTTCTTTGGTGAAAAAGCAGTGAACACATAATCGATTATGGTAATCGATTATGACCTTTCTGTCCAGACTCGCGCTTCACGAAAACACATTAAATAATCGATTATGGGTTTTAAATAATCGATTATGCTGCGGCAGAAATGCATTTTAAGAGGCTTGACCTAATTTCACATTGAACCCTAACCTATTCTCTATAAATAGGAAGCTTGGCAGCCTTGGAAAAATGCCCCATCTACTATTCTCTTCTATTCTCTATTGTGCTTAAACTCTGATTATTATTTCATTTTACTCTTGCACTTACACGTGATCATATTACTTTGAGAAACTTATACACCATATACGTGTTACTATTATTATGCTTCAAGTTGTATTTCATACCTGCACTTTTGAGCGCTTTCTCATTGTAAATCTTTTACAGTTTATTTTTAAGTGAGTGTGATCTCACGAACGCTTTCTTGAGGCTCTTGCACAAGGGATAGTACGTCCTGTGATTTGTGTTAAGAGTTCTCTACTTTGTAAAGGTTCTAGTTTAGCCTGTTTTAAAAACTAGAGTTGATTGAAATCCCTTGGTCGTATTGCCTTGGGGACTAGACGTAGGCCACGTGGGTAGTTGTGTGGCCGAACCAGGATACATCGCTGTGTCATCTTCTTCCTTATCTCTTTATCTTTATCGCAACGATTTTATCTTTTCATACGCTTTATTTCACAATGTTTTACTATTAAGTTATTGTTTATCAAAACAAGTTTTAAACTTAGTTTAATTTGCTAAAAGTTTTCAAAAATCAATTCACACACAATTCACCCCCCTCTGGTGTTTGAGGTCACTTGTCAACAAGTGGGAGCCTATAGGGTCACACGCATAGAGCAAATACGGAGCGGTTATATTAATTAAATATGATTTAATTAATATAAGGACGATTGGGCTTGTAGTGTACAAAGCCCAATAGGGTTAACAATTAGGTTAAAGGGAGATGCCAACTTATAAATAGAAGTGTTCTCTCCCCTCTAACCTAAGGCTTGCTAACCGTGCCTCCCTTTAGCCGTCAGCTAGCACAAGACGCATAGCTCCGACACCCATTTGCTCGCGTGGACTGAGTAGAGGTGCTACCCCTTTGTGGCACTAGTGATCAAGAAAGTAAAAGCACGCTTCAAGAGGTAAACGCTAAAGCCCTATGTGATTCATGTTTGTAATGCGCGATCCATGGGATGGTTTTCTTCTGCCTTGAGATTTGATTTTAAAATAGGATAATCTCTTGAAAACCCAACACTTCTATTTATAGAGACTTTGCTCTTCTCTTCAAGTTCTTCAACGATCCTTTTTGAATTTTCCCGTTTAGGGATAGAATCAAATATGTAATATCCGTTGTGACTCAGCTTGCTCGTGGCCATTGTACTATGTGTCAACATTCTTGCACAAAACGGGCACACCTCTGAGCAAATGCAACTTGAAAAACTGTCTTGCATTCATTGTACAAATTCCAGCTATTCCAGCGTTAAAGGTGACAGGGTACAAGTCGTTTTGCATTGTACTATTTTGCTTTTGCAATTCCTCATTTGTACTATGTCTCTCTCAAAGAAACAAGGCAACAAAACCATTAATAACAAATAAGAAGGACCAACATATACTGAAATAAATATCAATCATTTGAAATAAATACTTCTATGTGGCCGAGATAGTTATTCTGATTATATCAAGCATTCACAGTAAAGAAGAGCTCGTCTACGTTAGTGTAGTGCGTCTATATGTTCATAGCTAAAATATTTTTTTAGCTCGTCCAGTGACGTGGCAAATTTTACTCATCTATTATCAAGTCTTTGGACTTGCTATATATCGATGAGTGGCTTAGATTTGTGTCTACTGACGTGGCACTCAAGCTCGTCTATTCATATTAGTTAAAAGCTCGTCTACTAGTATTGTTCTATATTCTGTCTACTAAAGCATATTCTCAATATTAAATATACCATTTATTTTGAATAGCTCGTCTACTCGGTTGGACGCGGATATTCACTCTTTCGATGTTTACTTAACATATTGTATTTCGAATATCTTGTAAGACTAGATAAAAAATGTTAGAACATAACTAACACTTTGCCATACAAATTTAATCATTTTTTGTTAACATCAAAACTTAGAGATTATTTAATCCAAAAAATACTTTGGTTCCAACACTCTGCCCTTCTACACCTCACTATCCTCTCATGGATCTTCCTATGGTATGCACTACCCCAAGATGTCTCTTCCTATGGTATTCACTACCCCTAGGTGTCTACATAATCTAATCGTTGTCTTTTTGAGGCCAACTAAAATAGTTAGGATATTTTGATAGTTGTTGGCCTAAGATGTAGCATGTAATTACTATCTAATAAGTTAGCTTTAGAGACATCTATCTAAAGTGATATATAATGACGCAATATAATATCGATGTAAATTATATCTGATGTTTCGTTTGTTTTTAATCTCTTTCTCCTTCTACTATTTTGATCTTTTGCATTTTTTTTTTAGGTATTGAAAATCAAAGAGTTAATTATGCTGAAATTGTTATTTATGCTTTTCTGATTTTGTTTCGAGAAAAAAATAGAACTCTTTGGAAGCGTAAATCTATGTAAATAATAGTTATGATAAAAATTGAACGGTTACTTTTATTAAATATAAGGTTTGTTTTAAGTTATTGTCCTAATAATGACAATCTGATTTCTTCTTGCACACTTAAATGGAACAAATTGTTCTCAATCTAATTGTAATTTTTTTCAAAAATAATAAATAAAGATAACAACCAAATACTTTCAAGAAAATAATGCATAGCATTTTACCACTATCAATCATGTACCATAATTTATACATATGAAATAAATAGATGATTAGTAAGAAAGGAAAAAAAATATTACCAACTTAAACTAACGAAAGGCAAATGTCTAATTTTCCATGGAAATAAAATAAGGTGTTTAGGTTTTAGTTAAAGGTAGGAATTTTTTTAATGTCACAGCATGCATCATCGGAAAGATGAGTCATCAAGATACTCTCATTTAGGTGGCTGGATAATGTCCAGTTTTTATTTGCAATCGCCTCTTACTCCGCATAATTCTTGCATAATAGGATATTTCTGACAGATATTACTCTTGACTACATAACTTCTCGCACAAACCTCCAAATCATACACTGTTTACTTCAATTGAAATCTAAGACGCACATTTAAATGTCACAAAAATTTTTGAATTTTAAATTTTTGAAATTTTGTATCAATACATAATTCATCTCAAAGTTTACCTTTGTGCTGTAGAATTCACTTCTGACAGCCTGACTTTCGAGTTGCATAACTTGAGCCACCAAAGCCCTTTTGAAATGTTTCCAGAGGATAAATAAAGCTAAGAAATGGTAGTTTAAGTGATAGAAAAAATTAGATTTTTGGTCATATTAGGAGCTCCCATAAACTCATTATGCAAAAGCATTTTTCTGCTATGACAAATTCTGAACTATCTAACCTCAATGCTCATATCTCGAGATGTAGAGACCCAAATGAATTGTTTCTAATGTCGTTTGAAAGCTAAATACACAATAGTATCTAAATAAAAATCTTAAGAATTTTACGTTAAGGGACTTAACACATCTTTCCAATTAAAGTTTGGTCAAGATTTTGGACATCAACAAGTTTCATCAAGAAACATGTTAAACTTAGGTTTGGGGCTTCCCACCAACATTTGGTTACTCAAACTCGAGTTTCTTAACTTGATTTATTTTCAAACAAGGTCACCAACCATATATTTTAGATCAAGTTTAATTTTGTATACTTCCATTGCATATATCAAGCTTAGACACTTTTACCCAATGATTTTTCTTTTAAAGGAATTAGGGTTCAAAACCCATCTTGCATCTACAGAAACTCATCCATATCCTCAAAAATCACACATTTTAACATTTAAGTCAAGGAGTTTACCATAAACAAATTACAACATTAAATAACAAGAGAAACATGAAGTTTCAAGCTTTTTCAACACTCACAACCAAGAAAACTCAAGCTCCATCAATGGAGTTCTTCACCCCCAATTTCTAGGGTTTAACCCATCAATCATAACCTTGATATTCCTTTAAATTTCATGGAAAAAAACATCAATAAGCAAAGTTAAACCAAAACAAACTCAAGAAGACACCAAAATCCCTCACCTTTAGGTTTCATATCCAACCATAGAGTCAATTCAGTTTTGGAGGAAGGGAAATGTTTCCCCCCTAATTGGAGCTTCCAAGAGGTTGTTTGGTATTCCTGGGAGTCCCTTTATCAGTCCTAAATCATAAGAGAGTGAGTTCCCCACTCTATTAGTTAAAATCCGACAAAAAAATGAAGCTCCAAAAATGGAGTTCCCACATTACATGAAAATGGAGGAAGTAGAAGGGTTTGAGGGAAAGAGATGATGGACAAAAAATAAAGAAGATTATGGAGTAGGAATGCTTACCCATGAAGTGAAGATGATGGAGAGGGTGGGGAGATTGCCCTAACTCTCCTTCCATCTCTTCATCCCTTTCTTTTCTCTATTCCTCTTCTTTTCTTACTTCTCCTTGCAAATCATGCATGCCCCCTTACCCCCTCTGTTTAACCACTTTAAGAATTGCAAAATAGTCCCTCAACATTATTTTTGTGTCCCTAAGGCCTTCTCGGGAGGGTCATTTTTGCAAAAATAGGCTTACAATCGTAACTTGTTTATATATATATATATATATATATATCACCCTTAAGTTTGTGGTGTCATAATTTCACATGAACTATGTTAGAACACTTGAATATGTGTTGTAAGGTCTAAAAAAAAAAAAATTCACACTTTCCATGTGCGTTTACAATTCCGTTCACACGTTTGATTTTTTTTTCCATGGTCATCACAATCTTACCCCCTTAAAAGAATTCATCCTCAAATTATGAAAGTTTAGGTTTTTTTCTTGCCCCTCTACCATTTCTTTGGTTAAAATCCCTCTTCATTCGTTCACCAGCGGACCCATAGTTCCTAACAGAGCCTTTATTGTCTACTACGAGTCTAGGTTAGGCTGACTTCCCAATCATTCTGCTCAATTATTCTTTGAAACTCATCATCTAACACAATATCATTTGGAACAAAAGGGGAAAGGTCTAGTGTTAATTAAATTTAGTTGCTTATTTACAGGCACTTAAATTAATGTAATGTCAAATTAGGAGTTCCTATCGTTGCACATTTATTATTCATAATTCTTTCCAACTTACTGTATATAGATCCAGTTATATCATTATCTTATCCACATATCGAACCCCAAACAAACCAAAGGGGGTAACTATAGGGCTTATATAGTGCCTAAAGGAACAAATTAATTTGTTCATGATTACTATGTTGAGCACACATACAGCCAGTCATTGAGTGCAAGTAACATAAGACACAAGATCAAATACTTTCAAGCAATGTCTTAGATTGGTAATCATATATCCTCAATAAATGAAGTGATCACCCCTTCTAAACAGCTTAAGGCAATACATCTAACATTAAAGCACCTTGCAATTCCACAATGCATATGATGCATTTATCGCCGGATACTAACTAATAAGGCACATATATTCAATATATAATCAACATAACCAGGTTTATATAGAAATAAAATGTTACACAAAGTTTAACTCGTTAAATCATATATTTCATGCCACTTACATAACCTCATTAAGTATTTTCTTACCATAATGCTTGAACCGTCTCAAATGTACCAACATAACATGTTTCAACCACATTATCGGGCATTACATATTGCCGTCCCCGATAAGAATACATTTTTCTCAAAATACAATTCCATTCGATAATGGGCGTTACATCTCGCCATCCTCAGTGCGGTATAACAATTACTAGGAGTCCTCAGTACATGGCCATCTCATCATAACTCAAGCTCTACTGGATGTTACGTCTCACAGTCCCAGGTAGGCTATCCATATCACTGTGCAATTGGGCGTTACAAAGTTGCAGCAGCGGAGAGGAAAAGGAATGTGTTCTTCGAGGTGTGATCAAGTGTACTGTAACACCCCGTTTTTCGTATAAAGTCTTTAAACGACGTTATATGTTTTGTGTATATTATAAAGGGCTAAGTGGGACTTCAAATCAGGAAATCCCTTTCTGGTACATGAGCATGGCCGTGCTCATGTATCAGCACGCCCGTGCTTAGACCCATGTCTTGTGGCTGCCTGAGCCACAAGCATGGACGTGCTCAGGGGGAGCACGACCGTGTCGGAAAACGAGGCTTTGTGACGCTGATGTTGCGAGCCCGTGCTTAAATAAGCACGACCACGTGCTCATGTTAAGCATGGCCGTGCTCGAGTCAGGGAGTTTATAAATAGAAGAGTTTCATGAGGGTTGCGAGCCAAACCCTCAAATTGGTAATTTGGGCAATCCTAGTGTGACAAAAACCTCTCCCCTTTCCTTTCCCTTGAACCCTTTGAAGTTCTTGGTGTTCCTGAGTCCATTTGGGAGAGAAGTCACGTGCGCTAGCGCCATTAAGGTAACGTGTTCATCCTTTTATTAATCTGTTATTCATTGTTTCTTGAATAAGAGATTAATGTTTGCCCTTTTTGTGTTGACCAAGGCTTGAGGAACTCATCGAGTCGCTCGAGGGAATAAGAGTAGTTTCGTTACGCTTAGCAAAGGGGCTTAGATCTTCATACCAGGTATGGGGAGAAGGGATAGTATGAACATGTAGGCATTGGGGGTAGCGTATGATGAAGGGTTAACCCATGACCCCATTGCTTGCTATGTGCTTAATTTTTGTCTTGTTATATGATTGTTTATGATATTGATAATTGGCATGCTTATTGTTATTGTAATTGATGTTGATGTTTTATGCCATGAATGATGTTTGGTTTGATGATGCTATTCATTACCATGAATGAATGACTTGGTTGTTGGTTGATGTTGTGCGACGAAGATGATGTTAATAAGACATGTAAAGACGTTAATAATGATGAATGAAATTAAGGGATGTTTTCCCAAATGTTCATAAGACTCGAATCGTAGTAAAGAGAAGTGAGATTATTGCTTAAAGGTTTAGTTAAGACCCTATGATTGATTCATGAGCGTTTTAGGGACATTAATAATGAAACATGAATTAAAGGATTAATTCCTCATAATTATAAGACATGGAAATTAATTGAGAATAATGAAACTGGTGATTGATGGTTAGTTAAAAGCCAATAGGATTGATCTTTGAATGCTTTAGGAAGCTTAGCAAGGGTTCTTCAACCCTTCTACCCATAAGCTTAGCAAGGGTTGTTATGATGAATATGATATGAATATGTTTTGTATGTTGTTATGTGATAACATGCTATGTTTATATGATGTATGCTTATCTTGCTAACTACTTTCGTGCCATTATGTTTTGTACATGTTTCTTACTCCCCGTCTTTTGTTGTTTGCTTTGCATGTATTTTTTTGTTATGTAGAGGACGGTGAGCAGCCTGTTGAGGAGTGACTTTGAGGAGCTGCTACTGGTAGTTAGGATTTATCTTTAGTTATGTTGTTATCCGATGTTTTTCTGGATTTTGGTTATACCAGCTCTGTAATGTGACATCGGGGTTGGGTTATGTGTTTTATGTTATGTTTCTTTTTAAAACTTGTTTTATTTCCATGTTGAAACGTTTTGTTACAATGTGGTATCTTCTATCCGTTGTTTTCATTTTAAATTAAATGATATGCATTTTTTATATTTTATTTCTTCTATGTTATTGCTTTATAAATAAATGCGGGGTAGATGGTGTCACAGTTAGTGGTATCAGAGCAGGTCTGTCCTATTAGGCCGTGGTATGAGTCTGTTATAAGTCTGCTGTGTGCTCTTATTTGAATTATCTATATTTATTATAGATAATACTGTGTAGTAATAGGAACCTATAGTCCTTCCTGCTTGGTTCTCTGTATTTAATAGTTGTCTTGGGCAAGTGCCTGAACCAATGGCATGAAGAGGTAGGAATGATCAGGCTATCACTGATGCATTGGCACTGCTTGACAATGCTATAGGAAAGAACCAGAACAACAACAATAAAGGATCAGCTGAGTTTCAGGGCCTGGATAAGTTCCAGCGGAACCTACCCTCGTTTAAGGGAGCTTACGACCCTGAAGGTGCTCTTTTATGGATGCGGGAGATTGAGAAGATCTTCCGGGCTATGGGATGCAACGACATTCAGAAAGTCATCTTTGGGACTTTCATGCTAACAGAGGAAGTTGAGCACTGGTGGGACAATTGTCATCAGCATATGGAAGCAGAGGGTACAGTGGTTACTTGGAATGTCTTCAAGGACAAATTCCTTGAGAAGTACTTTCCAGCTGACATGCGCCACAAGAAGGAGATAGAGTTCTTGGCTCTGAAGCAAAGAAGTATGTCCGTGGGAGAGTATGTTCCGAAGTTTGAGGAGCTTGCCCGTTATTACACACTGTATCAGTATGTAACTGACAACCGCTCCAAGTGCGTGAAGTTCGAGGATGGTCTGCGCCAAGAGATCAAGCAAGCCATCAGCTATCAGGAAATCCGAGAGTGACAAAGTGTAGGATCTTCGAGGATGCCTACAAATCCAGAGTGAACACGTGCAAAAATAAATTAAAAAGAAATTTGCTGGTTGATTTCGAAAATTTATTTACTTTAAGTCAGAAAACTTGGGTATAAAAAAATTTTTTGCGGTTGCGGTAAAACTTAAACCTATTTTAAAAATAATAACACTGCATTTTCATCTATCATTGTATAGATTCTGGTCATATATATAAAATTTGTCATATGACCCAAAAACTAAGCCGTGATCGGCGCACAAGCTTAAAATCCTAGCCTGTCAAGCCTATTTATTTGGAAACATACTCGAATAAAGATCTAGAATTTTTAAAAAAATTTCGACAAAGTCTCCTCTGCAATTCCAACATCCCAAACAAAACACCTGCTGAAATATTTATATTTTCATCCCAGAAGTTCCAGTCATACAAAAAAAATACTTCAAAATAATATTTGTCTGAAAATATTTACATAAATAAACTATACATAACCAAAAGGAAAAATCTTAAATGGTTCGTCAAAAAGAAAGGCTCTCCGAGCCATAAACATTCCATCCAAAATAAAGGCTAATTTACAACACCACATTTTTGGATAGAAATAGCATCCCAAAGCATCCTATTTTTCCTTTTTGATGCTTAAAATTTGAAACCATTTTTGATGCAAAATGCTTAACACTGTCATTGCTCTTTTGGTTTCTGAAAGGAACTTTTGGCATTTTCTCTTTGGTGGTATGCTGCAACGTCTCCCCTCTTCTTGGTTAGTTTTTAACAACACAAGTGAGACCATGGGGTTGGCCTATAGAAAAAGGGCCAAAAATATGGATCTCCACTTTTTGAAATTTTTGGTCTTTTATTTTTCATTCAGGTTTGGGACATGGGCTTAAAAAGATAACTTGCAATAATGAAATTGGGCTCATCAACTCTTACAACTAGCCAAGAACAAAAACATTTTTCTATTTGCAAAGTTATTTGTTTCTATTATTTTTTTTTCATTTTTTCAAAAAATTAATTAAAAGACATCCCGAAAAAATTAGGTGTTCAAAGTTGCCCTTCTTTACTTGTTTCTTATTAGATAGTAGGTGTAACCATAGTCAACCTATTATTGTTATAAGAAACGGGTAAAGACAAGAACTCCAATTTTGTCCGTGGTACATTGACAAGCAAAGGACATGACTATAAAGTGATTTCTTATAAAGAACCCGGGGGTTGGATTGCCCACTGAGGTTTACACATGAAAAGCTTGCAGGTTGGATTGCCTGCTGAGCTTAAAAAACGAGGGTAAAGAGCTCGAAAAACATAAAGAACTTACAGGGTGGATTGCCCGTCAGAAACTCAAACAAAAAGATAAAAGAGCTTACATGGTGGATTGCACGTTAGAAGCTCGAACAGAAAGATAAAAGAGCTTACAGGGTGGATTGCCCGTCACTCGAACAGAAAGATAAAAGAACTTACAGGGTGGATTGCCCGTCAGAAGCTAGAACAGAAAGAAAAAAGAGCTTACAGGACAAAGGACGGCAACGGAGGAGCAGGCGGTATCTTGAGATGAGCAGGTGTGTTGCATCGTGATTAGCAGCGACAAGTCAGTATAGGAGCCCATAACATATAGATTTTTATGACCAAACCGAATCGTATATGTAACAGCCGTGCTTTTATGACTTTGTTATACGTATGATGAATAGGTTTAAGACTTGGATTAGATGATTAATATGTTGATTAAGGTCAATGAACCTTTGCATGGGAAGTACGCATCATTTGGTGTCGGAAATAACGTGAGCGTATTCTAGGGTTTCCGTATATCGATTAAAAGGTTTAAGTGTGGGAAATAAGAAATTTATGTTTGAGGAATAGATTAAGCATTTTGACTGCTTGAGATTGTTTCCTTAGCGATAGAAGAGTATATATCTCAAATTTGGGATTAATCGGACGTCGAACGGACTCAGAACGGGATGAAATATAAGAGTAGGGTTCCTAGTCAACGGTCAACGCTCAAGCGTGACCTACTCCAGGCTCAAGCGTGGAGGTCAACCAGACCGGCTCCGGCGTTGACTCCACGTGGCACAAGCTGACCCACGTGGCAGGCTATGATTGGTTGCATGAGTGGTGGCATACCTAACCCCACACGCTCAAGCGTGGAAGGCCACAGGCTCAAGCGTGAGCACGCTCAAGCGTGGCTCTTCCCATGCTCAAGCGTGGCCAGTGCTGAGGAGAAAAAAATATAAGTATACGACCTCTCTGCAAAAAGAGAAAGAGACAGAAAAAAAAGTTAGAGAGAGGTAGAGAGAAAGAGTTAGAGAGGGAGAGCTTCAAGTCGAGAGTTCGAGTAATCCGATCGTCCCGACGAAATTCCAAGTACGCCATTGTGATTGCGGCAATGACGTCTTCTAAACCCTAGCTTCCTTTTCTTCACTAAGCTAAGGTAATCTATACCCTTTTTATGTCGAAATGTCGTCGGCTACGGTATTAGGCTTAACTTTCTATTCGTCTATTGGTTTTCAATTCCGACTTCAGTTTAGGGTTACCTGTAACGTACGCTTCGTAATGATGTACTAGATCTATGCTCAATGAGAATAATCTCCCTAAGTACTTCTGGGAAGAAGCAGTAAACACTGCATGTTATGTACAAAACAGAATACTTATTAGGCCTTTTCTAAAGAAGACACCTTATGAATTGTGGAAAGGAAAAAAGCCCCAACATTTCTTATTTTCATGCATTTGGTTGTGAATGCTTCATTCTAAACACTAAGGATCAACTTGGAAAGTTTGATTCCAAAGTAGATAAAGGTTTGTAGACTATTTTGAAATGTCTAAAGCCTTTAGAATTTATAATTCCAGAACTTCTGTTATTGAAGAATCTGTTCGTGTTAAATTCAATGATGGTTTAAAGACTGATAAGGAATTATCGGATCTAGAAGATGATCTTGCAGGTCTTGACATAAACAAGTCAGAAAACCAACAACCTGATCTGACCAAGACAGAACCTATAAATGAGCCAGACAGACAAGTAGAGCAGACAAGTCAGCAGACAAGTCAAGATCTTCATGATGATCTAAAAAGGGACTGGAAGTTCAAAACTCATCATCCTAAGGATCTTATTATTGGAAATCCTTCAAAAGGAGTAAGAACCAGATCCATTTTAAGAGAGTCAACCGGTTCACCAGAAATAATGTCTAGACACTTGTCTCCAAGCCCAAAAACAAGTCTGTCATTGGAACAAGATGGGTCTTCATAAATAAATTGGATGAGGATGGCAAAGCTGTCAGAAATAAGGCAAGGTTAGTAGCTCAAGGCTATAACCAACAAGAAGGTATTGACTATACTAAAACCTTTGCACCTGTAGCTAGAATAGATGTTATTCGCATACTAATGTCATATGCTGCACAACAACAAATCACTCTTTTTCAAATGGATGTAAAAAGTGCTTTTCTAAATGGTATAATTGAAGAAGAAGTGTATGTTAAACAACCCCTGGTTTTGAAGATACTGATAAACCAGATCATGTTTTCAAACTTAAAAAGGCATTATATGGTTTAAAAATAAGCACCTAGAGCATGGTATAATAGACTTAGTTCTTTTCTCATACATAATGGCTTTACTAGAGGACAAGTAGATACTACCTTGTTTAAGAAAAGTTCTAAAGAGAATTTCATTATAGTCCAAATAGATGTTGATGTATTATTTTTGGAGCAACTAATGAAAAGTTGTGCAAGGAATTTTCCAAGCTAATGCAAGCAGAATTTGAGATGAGCATGATGGGAGAATTAAAGTTCTTCCTTGGATTACAAATCAAACATACAAGTGATGGAATCTACATCCATCAACAAAAGTATACCAAGAAGATACTTAAGAAGTACAAGATGGAAAGTGCTAAACTCATGAAAACTCCCATGCAACCCAATGCAAAACTAAGCAAAGATGATGAAGGTAAAAAGGTAGACCAAATTGTCTACAGAGGTATGATTGGCTCTCTATTGTACTTAACTTCAAGCAGACCTGACATTCAATTGAGTGTCTGTATGTGTGCTAGATTCCAATCTGACCCAAGAGAATCTCATCTTAAGGATGTTAAAATAATATTTAGATATTTGCTTGGGACTACTAATCTTGGTTTGTTGTATTTGAGAACTAAAGAATACAGATTAGTGGGATTCTGTGATGCTGACTTTGCTGGAGACAAGAATAGAAAGCAAAAGTACTAGTGGAGGATGTCACTTCATTGGAGCAAGCTTAGTCTCTTGGTCAAGCAAAAGGCAAACAACTATTGCCTTATCTACTGGTGAGGCAAAATACATTTCAGCTGCTAGTTGTTGCTCTTAACTCTTAAGGGTAAAACATCAACTTGAGGATTATTCTATTTATGAGCATAATATATCTGTGTGGTGTGATAATTCTAGTGCCATATGCTTAACTAAAAATCCAATTCAGCATTCTAAGGCTAAGCATATTGAAATCAAACATCATTTTATAAGGGATTATGTTCAGAAAGGAATCTTTGATATTAAGTTTGTTAAAACTGAAAATCAATGGGCTGATATTTTCACTAAACCATTAGCAGAAGAAAGGTTTTTATTTGTTAGAGATAATCTAAACATGCATTGCATTGTTGAATGACATGTCTGATAATTAATGTGTCTATGTTACCTGTCTTATGTTTTTATATCACATGTCTATGTTACCTGCCTGACCCTACTGAGTCATAATGCTTGAACTCAACAGTTTTGGTAAAATGGTTATTAATTATTTAATACCATTTACTAATCTGAAGCTAACCATGTGCATGACAGTTTCAATCTCGAAACCATGTTTTCATTATGTCTAAAGTGGGCGCTGTAGTTCCCCACGTAAATCGTGCCTTTTTTAAAATTAAAAATGTTTTCTCTCTCTCTCCTGACTTTATGACTTTAAAAGGCAAAGAGTTAAAAAGGTTCAACCTTTATGCTTCCAAAACCCTAGAAATCTCTTCTCTCTGAAATGGCACCCTCAAAGCACCTTTCTTCATAAGAAATTGCTGAGAAGTACAATATGAGACTCTCAGATATTGAGAAGATCTTGGCTGGCAAGACTGTGGACCTCCAACAAATGAAGAAGTGGGGAACGGATGTCACAGAGGAGTTAGAATACTCCAAGTGGACCTCCTTCTTCGACTTAAAGGAGCTGGTTCATCCCAAACTTGTCAGAGATTTCTGGACAAGTGCCGTGGTTCTCACTAGTCCTATTGATGGAACCAAGAGCTTTCGTGCTCGAGTGATGGATACAACTCTCCTTTTTCCCATCAGTTCTCTGGAACTTGTCACCAGATGCCCAAGGATTGGAGCTGCTTTCAAGCCTGAGTGGGAAGATCAAGTGGGAAACAGAGAATGTAAACATTGCTCTGTATGGTGTTCCCAACCCAGAAAACCTGAAGCCTGTGAACATGGTAGTGAATTCAGATTCATGCACATACTGCTACTGGAGTGTGTGATACCTAGGAAAGGCTCGAGGGATAGTGTGACCAAGATGGACAGGTTTGCCCTGTACCACTTGTAACACCCTGCTTTTTAATTTCTGATTTTTATTTTTTCGGTTAAAAATATTTTACGCTGTGTTAACCGGTACAAATACAAGTATTTATATTTGTATCTGAAGTCATGGAAATTGATTTTTATGAAATAAAAATCATATTCATACTCTATCTTAGGGTAGAAGCTTACGATAAAAATTTGGGTTGAAAATTCAGACGGAACCCGATCTGCATTTTCACTGACAGTATAATTTTACTGAGCAGAAAACCTAATTTTGACTCGTGAACGAAACAAAGTATGTTTTTTATCACGTTTCCAACTAGTTGGGCTATTTTGAAAATTTTGTAAAAAAATAAAGTATTTTAGTTAACCTAACCTAGGTCAGTTAGCTTTTAACCATGGTTAAGGGCAAGACAAAGCCAAATTGGCTTTCTCCCCCTCACATGTGGTGAGTTAGGCTGCAACATGTGACACCCTTCTACCCCGTAAGTTAAAAGTCATTTAAATAAAAAAACATTTAAAGGAAAACATGCAATTACTGGATAAAATAAACAATTGTCCATGGGTAGAAAAGTCCCACATGAACCGTTTACAACGCGGAAATAAAATAAGTTTTAAACGATAAAAACATAACCAACCAAATAATATAACCCAACCCCGATGTCACATACAGAGCTGGTATAACCGTTCCGGAATAAAATCCACGGAATTACAACTGAAACTAACGACTACGAAACATAAACTAGCCCTACGATGAGTGGCGGCTCCTCAGAGTCACTCCTCTCCGGGCTGCTCGTCATCCTCTGCAATATGCCAATCAGGCCAAACACAAACAACAAACATATATAGGGAGTAAGAATCTTATAAACATATTAGTATGGGAATAGGCAGTAAAGTAAACAGCAAGCATAGCAGCATCACATCAAACGTCAACATTATCATTATGCTATGCAGTGCAATGCAGTCCTACTCCGCTAAACCATCAATGCATGTGGATCCACTAAACTCGGGATGAACGACTTCGGAGTTACATATCCACATTGAGAATCTACTCAACGCCGGAGAATCTACTCCTTGGATAGCCAACGCATCAAACCAACGAATGCCTCATCACGGGGCGCTAGGAGAATCTACTCCAACCGTGGATGGCCGGATCGCCGTACTCTAGGACGATCTCCCCTATGTCGAACATCCCTAAACAACATCTCCGATGCAATGCGTATGCAACACAACAACAACGGCAACACCACCTCCATAACTCCAACGGAATCGACCGAAGATAACAGCGGAATCAACCGCACCAACTTGCCTCGCGGAATCTACCTGAGGACTTAAGCGGAATCAACCGCAGTACTTGGGGCAAACTCTCCGCCACCAAGGTACGTAACAACAACACCTTAGACCCAAACTGTGGGGTCAAGGCCTCCTTGGCCAAAAAGCACCAAGGCACAACTCATCAACTTGCGGCACCCAAAAGGGTATCGACTTAACATCTCACCATCTCATCATCTTTAATTATCTTTAATAACATTTACCAAGTTGTCTAATCAATTATCATCATAGGGAAGTGGGGTTTAAAACCCCTTAAGTCCTTTAATCTTGTTCTGTCACAGTGGGTTGAGCACGATGGTGCTCGAACCCAGCACGGTCGTGCTTAAGCACATGAGGGGCGTGCTCCCCTGTAAGTGAAGCACGGTCGTGCTTCTTAATGAGCACGGTTGTAACACCCTGTTTTCTTAAATGTTTTATTAAGTTAATTTTATTTTTATTTTTTAATAATGTTGGTCAAGGGCTAAGTGGGATTTTAGCCTAAAAATCCCTTTCTGGTACATGAGCACGCTCGTGCTCATCAGCTAGCAAGCCCGTGCTTAAAGTCAGAAGCGTGTTTCTGATTTTAAGTTGAGCACGACCGTGCTCAATAGTAAGCACGCCCGTGCTCAATGCGTGGATCGCGTCTCGCTGACGTTAAGTGGAGCACGACCGTGCTGAATGGTAAGCACGACCGTGCTCAGGTCCGAACGTTAAATACGTAAACAGAGTCGAGGGTTGGCAGATAACCCTACTTTTGGTGTAGTGCAGCAGTCTTGTGCGGCCAGAACTAGCATTCCTCCTTTTTCCTTCCTCTTGATCAGTTTTGGGAGCCTTGGGAGATCGCTAGCTTAACTGTGTCAGTGTTTAGGTAACGTTCCTTACCCTTCCTTGGTTTCCTTTCATTATTGTGAATAGGGAACTAATCCTTGGTTTGTTTTGTTGATCCAAGGTTCGTGTTGGTGTGAGTCGCCGTAAGGGGAGGAACCGGTTCGTTCGTTGGGACGTGTTAGAGCTACCTTCAATCCAGGTATGGGGAGAAGTGGGATTGTATTCATTAGGCAGTGGGTAGTGTAAGGTAACAGGGTCCCCATGATCCCGGTGTCATTGTATGTTGTATGATTATATATTAAAACACTGTTTCTGTCCATAACCTGTTATATTTGGCTAATTGCGTTGTTGTATGTATGTTATGTACATGATGGTTGCCTATGAATATGACGTTATGTATTTATTGATTTAAGGTTGTTGAATGGTTGATTGTAGTTGTTGCTGTTGATGAGTAATGTTGATAACACTGTTTATTTGAATTTTTAGGTTTAATAAACGTGTTAAATTTAGGAGTTTAATCCCTAAATAATTTGGTTAGAATTCGGTTACTGTTCCTGCCCAGAACAGTGCAGTCGTGCATTGAGCACGACCGTGCTGAACAGGGAGCACGACCGTGCTCCCACTCAAATTCTGGAAAATGGCCGCGCTCCTCAGTACGGCCAAGTAGGTTGAACAGCACGATCGTGCTGCTGAGCACGACCGTGCTGAGTGTGAAGCACGACCGTGCTTCACTTAAAAGGGCAGCACGCCCTCACGTGTCCAAGCACGACCGTGCTAGGGTCTAAGCACGACCGTGCTGACCCCCTGGACAGTGATACAATTAAAGGACTTAAGGGGTTTTAAGACCCCATTCCCCTATGATGATAAGTTGAGATAATTAATCAAAGATAAAGATTAGACAACTTGGTTATTAATTATAAAAGATAATTAGATAATCAAATGTTAAGTCGGTATCCGTTGGGTTACCGCACGTTGATAAGTTGAAGTCTTGGGTGCTTATAGACCCGAGCACGTTGAGTTGAACCTTGGTGCTTATTGGCCAAGGGAGCCTTGACCCCGCGGTTTGGGTCTAAGGTTACGTTGAGTTGATGTTGAAAGTCTTGGGAGCTTCATGGCCCAAGCAAGGAGGTGGTTGAGATTGTCTGTTGTTGTGCCATTTGCATAAAGCATTGGAGTAGTTGATGGGGGAGGTTCGACAAAGGGGAGATCGCCCGAGAGTACGGTGATCTGGCCATCCACGGTAGGTCACCCAAGGTTTGGTGACCGAGGCCCCCCGTGATGAGGCATCCACGGTTTGATGCTTTGGCTATCCATGGGGTTCACCCAAGGTTTGGTGAACTGCCGGTGTTGGTGCTTTTATGGCCAATACGGATATGTAACTCCAAAGTCGTTCATCCTGAGTTAGTTTGGATCCACATGCATAGTTAGAGTAGCGGAGTAGTTGATGCATTGCATAGCATAGCATACTTGATTGTTATGATGCTGATGAATGTTGATGTATGCTTATGTGTATGTTTACCTTGCGTACTATTCCCCTGCTGTTTAAATGATTACATGAATCTTACTCCCTGTATTGTTTGTGTTTGGCCTGATTGGCATTTGCAGAGGATGACGAGCAGCCCGGAGAGGAGTGACTCTAAGGAGCCGCCACTCATAGTAGGGTTGTTTTAGTTTAGATAGTTGTTTCCAGTGGTATTCCGAGGATTTATTTCCGGAACGGTTATACCAGCTTTGAATTGTGACATCGGGGTCGGGTTATTTATTTGTTTATGTTTTTAATTGATTAAACTTATTTTGTTATTTTTCGGGTTATAAACGAGTTCATGTGGGACTTTTCTACCCATGGACAACTGTTTTATTTAATTCAGTTAAATGCATGTTTTTCTTATTAATTGTTTTATTTTTGAATGCCTTATAACATGCGGGGTAGAAGGGTGTCACATTTAGTGGTATCAGAGCAGTTCGACCTTGTTCGGACGTGGTATGAGTCTGTTGTGAGTTTGTTGTGTGACTCTTGTGTGAATTGTCTATACTCGTATAGATAATGATGCTTTAAGTTAGTTACCTGTAGCTTTTACTCTCTTAAGTTTCTGTATTAAGAGTTGTGTTGGACTTGTACAGGAACTAATGGCCGGTAGAGGACGCAACGATCAGGCGATCGCGGACGTATTGGCACTCCTGGCCAATGCTATCGGGCAGGTTAACCCTAACAACGGTGGGCCAGCTGAGTTCCAGGGACTGGATAAGTTCCAGAGGAACAACCCTTCGTCGTTCAAGGGCGCGTACGATCCGGAAGGAGCTTTGTTGTGGCTGAGGGAGACAGAGAAGATCTTCAGAGCCATGGATTGTAACGATCAGCAGAAGCTCATCTTTGCTACCTTCATGCTGACCGAGGAGGCTGAGCACTGGTGGGATAACTGCAGGCAGAGGATGCAGGCTGAGGGCACAGCGGTTACATGGGCTGTGTTCAGGCAGAGATTCCTGGAGAAGTACTTTCCAGCGGATATCAGAGACAAGAAGGAGATGGAATTCTTGTCTTTGAGGCAAGGGTCGCTGTCAGTTGGTGACTATGCGGCAAAGTTTGAGGAGCTGGCCAGGTACTACACTCCCTACCAGCATGAGATGGATGACCGTTCGAAGTGTGTGAAGTTTGAGGCTGGACTCCGACCTGAGATCAAGCAGGCCATCAGCTACCAGGAGATCAGAGTCTTCCCTATTCTGGTCAACAAGTGCAGGATCTATGAAGATGCCAGCCAGTTCAGAGTTGCCAGTTCCAGAGGGTCAGATAGCCAGAGTGGCAAGAGGACTGATCAGAGGGACAAGGGTAAGCAGAGGTATGCTCCGACCAGCAGAGATTTCAAGCAGAGTGGTAAGAAGCCACAGTTTCAGCAGGATGGGTTTAGAGGCGGGTTCTCTAACGTCTCTAGGCCCATGAGGTGTGGCAAGTGTGGTGCTACGGATCACTACTCGTCTCAGTGCAAGGAGACGCAAGTGATCTGCTTCAGATGCGGCAAGCCAGGACACATCAGCCGAGAGTGTGAAGGAGCCAAGGTCGAGCCTCCCAGCGCCGGCAAGAATCAAAAGTCTCAAGCCAATCGACTGAAGACCACTGGAAGAGTCTTTACTCTTAGTGGAGCTGAAGCTTCCGAGTCTGATGACTTGATTCAAGGTACATGTTTTATAGATGGAACTCGATTAACTGTGTTGTATGATTCGGGTGCTACTCATTCATTCATATCGCATGATAGGGTCAAGAGTCTCGAATTGCCTGTTGCTTTCCTTGAGTATGATTTGTTGGTTTCTACACCTACAAATAAGCCTGTTTCTACTTCTTATGCATGCAAGAACTGTCATATAGTTATAGATGATAGGACATTCATTGCTGATCTTGTATGCTTGCCTTTGAAAGACCTAGATATTATTCTGGGTATGGACTGGTTATCTTCCAACCATGTTCTCCTGAACTGTTTCGATAAAACCCTGATTTTTGGAACTCCAAAGGAGTCTAAGAATCCGGACCTTCTCTCTGCCAGCCAAGTTCAAGCTTCGATGAAAGACGAAGCCCAAGTATACATGATGTTAGCTTCCCTGGAAGTAGAGAGCAGCCCTCCTGATGTCGCCAGCTTGCCTGTTGTGCGAGAATTTCCTGAAATGTTTCCGGGGGACGTTTATAACTTACCCCCAGAGAGAGATGTTGAGTTTACCATAGACTTAGTGCCTGGCACCGGGCCAATCTCCATAGCACCCTATAGAATGTCTCCTCTAGAGCCAGCTAAGTTGAAAGAACAGTTAGAGGACCTGATGAAGAAGCAGTTCATTAGGCCGAGTGTGTCTCCGTGGGGAGCACCTGTGTTGTTGGTGAAGAAGAAGGATGGTAGTATGAGGTTGTGTGTCGACTTTCGACAGCTCAACAAGGTGACCATAAAGAATCGGTATCCCCTCCCTAGGATTGATGATCTTATGGACCAGTTGATGGGCGCTTGCGTCTTTTCAAAGATAGATTTGAGATCAGGATACCATCAGATTCGGGTTAAGTCTGAGGACATCCCGAAGACAGCGTTTAGGACGCGATATGGTCACTATGAGTACTTGGTTATGCCCTTCGGTGTGACCAATGCTCCTGCGGTCTTCATGGACTACATGAACAAGACCTTTCACCCTTACTTGGATAAGTTTGTGGTAGTGTTTATAGATGACATCTTAGTGTACTCCAAGAGTAAGGAGGAACATGAGGAACATCTGAGGGTTGTCTTGCAGACCCTTAAGGAGAAGCAGTTGTATGCTAAGTTGTCTAAGTGTGAGTTCTGGTTAGAGGAAGTGAGCTTCTTAGGACATGTCATCTCTAAGGGTGGCATAGCGGTGGACCCAGCTAAAGTAGAGACGGTGCTCCAGTGGGAAGCGCCAAAGTCTGTAACCGAGATTAGGAGTTTCTTGGGGTTAGCCGGGTATTATAGGCGGTTTATAGAAGGTTTCTCTAAGATAGCTTTACCCTTAACCCGTCTCACCAAGAAGGGACAGTTGTTTGTGTGGGACTCTAAGTGTGAAGAGAGTTTCCAAACCCTTAAGAATAGGTTGACGTCAGCACCAGTGTTAGTTTTGCCAGATCCTAGTGAACCCTTCGTAGTTTACTGCGATGCTTCTAAGCAAGGGTTAGGTGGTGTACTGATGCAGAATGGTAAGGTAGTTGCTTACGCTTCTAGGCAGTTGAAAACCCATGAGAAGAACTACCCTACCCATGACCTAGAGTTAGGAGCTGTGGTATTTGCCTTAAAGATCTGGAGGCATTACCTGTATGGAGCGAAGTTTGAGGTCTTTAGTGATCATAAGAGTTTGAAGTATCTCTTTGATCAAAAGGAGTTGAACATGAGGCAGCGTAGGTGGATGGAGTTTTTAAAGGATTATGACTTTGAGCTGACCTATCACCCAGGAAAGGCCAATGTGGTGGCCGATGCCTTGAGTAGGAAAACCCTTCATGTCTCCCCTTTGATGGTTAGGGAGATGGATTTGATTGAGGAATTTAGAGACCTTAGTCTAGCTTGTGAGTTTACCCCTAAGAGTATTAGGCTTGGTACCTTGAAGGTTACCAACAGTTTGATGGATGAGATTAGAGAGTGTCAGAAGTTAGACAAGTTTCTCTTAGACCAACGAGATTTGCTCGCTCAGGGTAGAGACCTAAGTTTTAAGGATGGCGGTGATGGCATCTTGGGGTTTAAGGATAGAGTCTGTGTGCCAGATGTTCCTAAGCTTAGGAAGTTGATCTTAGAAGAAGGTCATAGGAGTGGATTGAGTGTGCACCCAGGTGCCACTAAGATGTATCAGGACCTTAAGAGGATGTTTTGGTGGCCTAGGATGAAAAAGGATGTAGCTGAGTTTGTGTATGCGTGCCTAGTATGTCAGAAGGGTAAGATAGAGCATCAAAGGCCTTCAGGTAAGCTGTAACCTTTGAGTATCCCAGAGTGGAAATGGGATAGCATCTCCATGGATTTTGTGTCTGGACTCCCTAGGACTCCAGCTGGTTTTGAGGCTATATGGGTTGTTGTGGATAGACTGACTAAGTCTGCCCATTTCATTCCGATGAATATGGAGTATCCATTGGAGAAGTTGGCTAAGCTGTACATCAGGGAGATAGTTAGGCTTCATGGTGTACCCTCTAGCATAGTTTCAGATAGAGACCCGAGGTTTACCTCTAGGTTTTGGAACAGTTTGCAAGAGGCTTTAGGGACAAAGCTTAGGCTTAGTTCAGCTTACCACCCACAGACTGATGGGCAGTCTGAGCGGACCATCCAGTCCTTAGAGGACTTGTTGAGGGCTTGTGTGTTAGAACAGTCTGGAAGTTGGGACAAGTTTTTGCCCCTAATAGAGTTCACCTACAACAACAGTTTCCATTCCAGCATTGGGATGGCACCTTATGAAGCCCTGTATGGGAGGAGATGTAGGACACCCTTGTGTTGGAGTGAACCTAGTGATAGTGTGGTGATAGGGCCAGAGATAGTCCCGGAAACAACTGAGAAGATCAGGTTAGTTCAGGAAAAGATGAGAGTTGCACAGAGCAGGCAGAAGAGCTACCATGATAAAAGGAGGAAGGCGCTCGAATTCCAGGAAGGTGATCATGTATTCTTGAGAGTTACCCCGACAACTGGGGTTGGTAGAGTGATGAAGGCGAGGAAACTTACTCCGAGGTTCATTGGTCCTTACCAAATCCTTAAAAGAGTCGGCGAAGTCGCCTATCAAATAGCCTTGCCACCGTTCTTGTCAAATCTCCACAATGTTTTTCATGTGTCTCAACTCAGGAAGTACATTCAAGACCCTAGTCACGTGATAGTTCCCGATACAATACAGTTAAAAGAGACTTTGACATTTGAGGTGTTACCCCTTCGAGTCGAAGATAGGAGGGTGAAGCAGCTAAGAGGCAAGGAGATTCCTTTGGTTAAAGTAGTTTGGAGCGGGGCAACTGAGGAAAGCGCTACCTGGGAGCTCGAGAGTCAGATGATGGAGGCGTATCCGCATCTTTTCGTTTGAGGTACGTAGAAATTTCGAGGACGAAATTTTCATAAGGGGGGTGGAATTGTAACACCCTGTTTTCTTAAATGTTTTATTAAGTTAATTTTTTTTTTTTTTTTTTAATAATGTTGGTCAAGGGCTAAGTGGGATTTTAGCCTAAAAATCCCTTTCTGGTACATGAGCACGCTCGTGCTCATCAGCCAGCAAGCCCGTGCTTAAAGTCAGAAGCATGTTTCTGATTTTAAGTTGAGCACGACCGTGCTCAATAGTAAGCACGCCCGTGCTCAATGCGTGGACCGCGTCTCGCTGACGTTAAGTGGAGCACGACCGTGCTGAATGGTAAGCACGACCGTGCTCAGGTCCGAACGTTAAATACGTAAACAGAGTCGAGGGTTGGCAGATAACCCTTCTTTTGGTGTAGTGAAGCAGTCTTGTGCGGCCAGAACTAGCATTCCTCCTTTTTCCTTCCTCTTGATCAGTTTTGGGAGCCTTGGGAGATCGCTAGCTTAACTGTGTCAGTGTTTAGGTAACGTTCCTTACCCTTCCTTGGTTTCCTTTCATTATTGTGAATAGGGAACTAATCCTTGGTTTGTTTTGTTGATCCAAGGTTCGTGTTGGTGTGAGTCGCCGTAAGGGGAGGAACCGGTTCGTTCGTTGGGACGTGTTAGAGCTACCTTCAATCCAGGTATGGGGAGAAGTGGGATTGTATTCATTAGGCAGTGGGTAGTGTAAGGTAACGGGGTCCCCATGATCCCGGTGTCATTGTATGTTGTATGATTATATATTAAAACACTGTTTCTGTCCATAACCTGTTATATTTGGCTAATTGCGTTGTTGTATGTATGTTATGTACATGATGGTTGCCTATGAATATGACGTTATGTATTTATTGATTTAAGGTTGTTGAATGGTTGATTGTTGTTGTTGCTGTTGATGAGTAATGTTGATAACACTGTTTATTTGAATTTTTAGGTTTAATAAACGTGTTAAATTTAGGAGTTTAATCCCTAAACAATTTGGTTAGAATTCGGTTACTGTTCCTGCCCAGAACAGTGCAGTCGTGCATTGAGCACGACCGTGCTGAACAGGGAGCACGACCGTGCTCCCACTCAAATTCTGGAAAATGGCCGCGCTCCTCAGCACGGCCAAGTAGGTTGAACAGCACGATCGTGCTGCTGAGCACGACCGTGCTGAGTGTGAAGCACGACCGTGCTTCACTTAAAAGGGCAGCACGCCCTCACGTGTCCAAGCACGACCGTGCTAGGGTCTAAGCACGACCGTGCTGACCCCCTGGACAGTGATACAATTAAAGGACTTAAGGGGTTTTAAGACCCCATTCCCCTATGATGATAAGTTGAGATAATTAATCAAAGATAAAGATTAGACAACTTGGTTATTAATTATAAAAGATAATTAGATAATCAAATGTTAAGTCGGTATCCGTTGGGTTACCGCACGTTGATAAGTTGAAGTCTTGGGTGCTTATAGACCCGAGCACGTTGAGTTGAACCTTGGTGCTTATTGGCCAAGGGAGCCTTGACCCCGCGGTTTGGGTCTAAGGTTACGTTGAGTTGGTGTTGAAAGTCTTGGGAGCTTCATGGCCCAAGCAAGGAGGTGGTTGAGATTGTCTGTTGTTGTGCCATTTGCATAAAGCATTGGAGTAGTTGATGGGGGAGGTTCGACAAAGGGGAGATCGCCCGAGAGTACGGTGATCTGGCCATCCACGGTAGGTCACCCAAGGTTTGGTGACCGAGGCCCCCCGTGATGAGGCATCCACGGTTTGATGCGTTGGCTATCCATGGGGTTCACCCAAGGTTTGGTGAACTGCCGGTGTTGGTGCTTTTATGGCCAATACGGATATGTAACTCCAAAGTCGTTCATCCTGAGTTAGTTTGGATCCACATGCATAGTTGGAGTAGCGGAGTAGTTGATGCATTGCATACCATAGCATACTTGATTGTTATGATGCTGATGAATGTTGATGTATGCCTATGTGTATGTTTACCTTGCGTACTATTCCCCTGCTGTTGATATGATTACATGAATCTTACTCCCTGTATTGTTTGTGTTTGGCCTGATTGGCATTTGCAGAGGATGACGAGCAGCCCGGAGAGGAGTGACTCTGAGGAGCCGCCACTCATAGTAGGGTTGTTTTAGTTTAGATAGTTGTTTCCAGTGGTATTCCGAGGATTTATTTCCGGAACGGTTATACCAGCTCTGAATTGTGACATCGGGGTTGGGTTATTTATTTGTTTATGTTTTTAATTGATTAAACTTATTTTGTTATTTTCCGCGTTGTAAACGAGTTCATGTGGGACTTTTCTACCCATGGACAACTGTTTTATTTAATTCAGTTAAATGCATGTTTTTCTTATTAATTGTTTTATTTTTGAATGCCTTATAACATGCGGGGTAGAAGGGTGTCACAACGGTCGTGCTCAGCAGCACGATCGTGCTCTTTGTCCTGTACGGCCGTGCTCAACAGCGCGGCCATCTCCCCAGAATTCAACTGGGAGCACGGTCGTGCTCCCTGTTCAGCACGGTCGTGCTCATCACGCGACAGTGCTGTTCTGGGTAGGAACAGAGACTAAAACTTAGTTAAATTACCAGGGTTTTTACTCAATTATTCCTAACATCAATTATCCGCATGTTTTCGGGTTTAAACTCATCATCATAACAGCAATCCATTCAACCACAACATCCACCCAACAACATCATGTTCATAGAAAAGCAACCAATACTAGCATTAACAACATATTATGAACATGAACAGTAAACCAATAACATACTAATAACATACCAAAACAGCCAATAGCATACCATCATTAAACAACTAATTCAGCATGTCATTCATACATACAAATATAAACACATCGGGGTTAGGGAACCCCTTTACTTTACACTAAACACAAACCTACGTAAATACTACCCTTCTCCCCATACCTGAATTGAAGGTAGCTCTCTAAGACTTCCTAACAGCAACCGGTTCCTCTCCTTTAGGCGGCTCACGCACGAACGAGCCTTAAACAAACAGATTAAAACGATGTTAGTTTCCCAACCAAAAACGAAAGGAAACTGAAGAAAAGGAACGGAACATTACCTATACACGAAGTGCAGACGAAACCACGTTTCCCTAGCATCTCCAATACTCAAAACCACACTGAGTATGAAGGAAAAAGGGAGGAAGGGAGGTTGCAGCCGTACTAGGGTTTTTAGTAGCAAAGAGGAAGTGCACGGCACAACCCGGGGTCTGCTCAACGTATATAGGTCCGGACTTGAGCACGGTCGTGCTCAACTTAACGTTACGAGACGCGGTCAACACGTTGAGCACAGGCGTGCTACCTGTTGAGCACGGTCGTGCTCAACTTAAAATCAGAAACACGCTTCTGACTTTAAGCACGGGCTTGCTGGCTAATGAGCACGGGTGTGCTCATGTACCAGAAAGGGACTTTTAGCCAAAAATCCCACTAAGCCCTTGAACAATAAATTCAACTTAATACAACCAGCTTAATTAAAATATTCTGAAAAACAGGGTGTTACAATTCCACCCCCTTTATAAAAATTTCGTCCTCGAAATTTACACGTACCTCAAGGGAAAAGATGCGGGTACTCTTCCATCATTTTGCTCTCCAGCTCCCAGGTAGCACTTTCCTCAGTCGCCCCACTCCAAACCACTTTAACCAAAGGAATTTCCTTGCCTCTTAGCTGCTTCACCCTCCTATCCTCGACTCGAAGAGGTAACACCTCAAACGTCAGGTTCTCTTTCAACTGTATAGCGTCGGGTACTATCACGTGACTAGGGTCATGAATATACTTCCTGAGTTGCGACACATGAAAAACATTGTGGAGATTTGACAAGAACGTGGGTAAGGCTATCTGGTAGGCGACTTCGCCGACTCTTTTGAGGATTTGGTAAGGACCAATGAACCTCGGAGTAAGTTTCCTCGCCTTCATCACTCTACCAACCCCAGTCGTCGGGGTAACTCTCAAGAATACATGATCGCCTTCCTGGAATTCGAGCGCCTTCCTCCTTTTATCATGGTAGCTCTTTGCCTACTCTGTGCAACTCTCATCTTTTCCTGAACTAACTTAATCTTTTCTGTTGTTTCCTGGACTATCTCTGGCCCTAGCACCACACTATCACTAGGTTCACTCCAACACAAGGGTGTCCTACATCTCCTCCCATACAGAGCTTCATAAGGTGCCATCCCAATCCTGGAATGGAAGCTGTTGTTGTAGGTGAACTCTATTAGGGGCAAAAACTTGTCCCAACTTCCTGACTGTTCTAACACACAAGCCCTCAACAAGTCCTCTAAGGACTGGATGGTTCGCTCAGACTGCCCATCAGTCTGTGGGTGGTAAGCTGAAACTAAGCCTAAGCTTTGTTCCTAAAGCCTCTTGCAAGCTATTCCAAAACCTAGAGATAAACCTCGGGTCGCTATCCGAAACTATGCTAGAGGGTACACCATGAAGCCTAACTATCTCCTTGATGTACAACTTAGCCAACTTCTCTAAAGGATATTCCATGCTCATCAGAATAAAGTGGGCAGACTTAGTCAGTCTATCCACAACAACCCAAATTGCCTCAAAAACCAGCTGGAGTCCTAGGGAGTCCAGACACAAAATCCATAGAGATACTATCCCATTTCCATTCTGGGATACTCAGGGGTTGCAACTTACCCGAAGGCCTCTGATGCTCGATCTTAGCCTTCTGACAGACTAGGCACGCATATACAAACTCAGCTACGTCCTTTTTCATCCTAGGCCACCAAAACATCCTCTTAAGATCCTGATACATCTTAGTGGCACCTGGGTGCACACTCAATCCACTCCTATGGCCTTCTTCTAAGATCAACTTCCTAAGTTCAGGAACATCTGGCACACAAACTCTATCTTTGAACCTCAAAATACCATCACTGCCATCCTTAAAACTTAGGTCTCTACCCTGAGCGAGCAACTCTCGCTGGTCTAAGAGATACTTATCTAACTTCTGACCCTCTCTAATCTGATCCATCAAACTGTTGGTAACCTTCAAGGTACCAAGCCTAATACTCTTAGGGGTAAACTCACAAGCTAGACTAAGGTCTCTAAACTCCTCAATCAGGTCCATCTCCCTAACCATCAAAGCGGAGATATGCAGGGTTTTCCTACTCAAGGCATCGGCCACCACATTGGCCTTTCCTGGGTGATAGGTCAGCTCGAAGTCATAATCCTTTAAGAACTCCATCCACCTACGCTACCTCATATTCAATTCCTTTTGATCAAAGAGATACTTCAAACTCTTATGATCACTAAAGACCTCAAACCTCGCTCTATACAGGTAATGCCTCCAGATCTTTAAGGCAAATACCACAGCTCCTAACTCTAGGTCATGGGTAGGGTAGTTCTTCTCATGGGTTTTCAACTGCCTAGAAGCGTAAGCGACTACCTTACCATTCTGCATCAGCACACCACCTAACCCTTGCTTAGAAGCATCGCAGTAAACTATGAAGGGTTCACTAGGATCTGGCAAAACTAACACTGGTGCTGATGTCAACCTATTCTTAAGGGTTTGGAAACTCTCTTCACACTTAGAGTCCCACACAAACAACTGTCCCTTCTTAGTGAGGCGGGTTAAGGGTAACGCTATCTTAGAGAAACCTTCTATAAACCGCCTATAATACCCGGCTAACCCCAAGAAACTCCTAATCTCGGTTACAGACTTTGGCGCTTCCCACTGGAGCACCGTCTCTACCTTAGCTGGGTCCACTGCTATGCCACCCTTAGAGATGACATGTCCTAAGAAGCTCACTTCCTCTTACCAGAACTCACACTTAGACAACTTAGCATACAACTGCTTTTCCTTAAGGGTCTGCAAGACAACCCTCAGGTGTTCCTCATGTTCCTCCTTACTCTTGGAGTACACTAAGATGTCATCTATAAACACCACCACGAACTTATCCAGGTAAGGGTGAAAGGTCTTGTTCATGTAATCCATGAAGACCGCAGGAGCGTTGGTCACACCGAAAGGCATAACCAAATACTCCTAGTGACCATATCGCATTCTAAACGCTGTCTTCGGGATATCCTCAGACTTAACCCGAATCTGATGGTACCCTGACCTCAAATCTATCTTTGAAAAGACGCAAGCGTCTATCAACTGGTCCATAAGATCATCAATACTAGGGAGGGGATACCGATTCTTTATGGTCACCTTGTTGAGCTGTCGAAAGTCGACACACAACCTCATACTACCATCCTTCTTCTTCACCAACAACACAGGTGCTCCCCACGGAGACACACTCGGCCTAATGAACTGCTTCTCCATCAGGTCCTCCAACTATTCTTTCAACTTAGCTAGCTCTAGAGGAGACATTCTATAGGGTGCTATGGAGATTGGCCCGGTGCCAGGCACTAAGTCTATGGTAAACTCAACATCTCTTTCTGGGGGTAAGTTATAAACATCCCCCGGAAACACTTCAGGAAACTCTCGCACAACAGGCAAGCTGGCGACATCAGGAGGGCTGCTCTCTACATCCAGGGAAGCTAACATCATGTATACTTGGGCTTCGTCTCTCATCGAAGCTCGTACTTGGCTGGCAGAGAGAAGGTCGGGATTCTTAGACTCCTTTGGAGTTCCAAAAACCAGGGTTTTATCGAAACAATTCAGAAGGACATGGTTGGAAGATAACCAGTCCATACCCAGAATAATGTCCAGGTCTTTCAAAGGTAAGCATACAAGATCAGCAAGGAAAGTTTTATCATCTATAACAATATGGCAGTTCTTGCATGCATAAGAAGTAGAAACAGGTTTATTTGTAGGTGTAGAAACCAACAAATCAATCTCAAGGAAGGTAACAGGCAATTTTAGACTCTTGACCCTATCATGCGATATAAACGAGTGAGTAGCACCCGAATCATACAATACAGTTAATCGAGTTCCATCAATTAAACACGTACCTTGGATCAAGTCATCAGACTCGGAGGCTTCGGCTCCACTAAGAGTAAAGACTCTTCCAGTGGTCTTCAGTCTGTTGGCTTGGGGCTTCTGATTCTTGCTAGCGCTGGGAGGCTCGGCCTTAGCTCCATCACACTCGCGGCTGATGTGGCCTGGCTTGCCACACTTGAAACAGATGACCTGTGTTTCCTTGCACTGGGACGAATAGTGGTCCTGTGCTCCACACTTCCCACACCTCATAGCTCTAGGGGCATCAGAAAACCCACCCCTGAAGCTATTCTACTGAAACTGGGGCTTCCTGCCACTCTGCTTGAAGTCCTTGCCCGAAGGGGCATACCGCTGCTTGCCCTTATCCCTCTGATCAATCCTCTTGCCACTCTGATTGTCCGATCCTCTGGAACTAGCAGCTCTGAACTGGCTGGCATCCTCATAGATCCTGCACTTGTTGACCAGAATAGGGAAGACTCTGATCTCCTGATAGCTGATGGCCAGTTTGATCTCAGGCCGAAGTCCCGCTTCGAACTTCACACACTTGGAGCGATCGTCCGTCTCATGCTGGTAAGGAGTGTAGTACCTAGCCAACTCCTCGAACTTAGCCGCATAGTCACCGACTGACAGCGACCCCTGCCTCAAAGACAAGAATTCCATCTCCTTCTTGTCCCTGATATTCGCTGGAAAATACTTCTCCAGAAACCTCTGCCTGAACACAGCCCAAGTCACCGCTGTGCCCTCTGCCTGCATCCTCTGCCTGCAGTTATCCCACCAGTGCTCCGCCTCTTCAGTCAACATAAAGGTAGCGAAGATGAGCTTCTGCTGATCATTACAATCCATCGCACGGAAGATCTTCTCTGTCTCCCTCAGCCACAACAAAGCTCCCTCTGGGTCATACGCTCCCTTGAACGACGGAGGGTTGTTCCTTTGGAACTTATCCAGTCCCTGGAACTCAGCTGGCCCACCGTTGTTAGGGTTGACCTATCCGATAGCATTGGCCAGAAGTGCCAATGCGTCAGCAATCGCCTGATCGTTGCGTCCTCTACCGGCCATTAGTTCCTGTACATGCCCAAAACAGCCTTTAATACAGAAACTTAGAGAGTAAAAGCTACAGGCAACTAACTTAAAACATCATTATCTATACCAAGTATAGACAATTCAAACAAGAGTCACACAACAGACTCACATCAGACTCATACCACGTCCGAACAAGGTCGAACTGCTCTGATACCACTAAATGTGACACCCTTCTACCCCGCAAGTTAAAAGCCATTTAAATTAAAAACATTTAAAGGAAAACATGCAATTACTGGATAAAATAAACAATTGTCCATGGGCAGAAAAGTCCCACATGAACCGTTTACAACGCGGAAATAAAATAAGTTTTAAACGATAAAAACATAACCAACCAAATAATATAACCCAACCCCGATGTCACATACAGAGCTGGTATAACCGTTCCGGAATAAAATCCACGGAATTACAACTGAAACTAACGACTACGAAACATAAACTAGCCCTACGATGAGTGGCGGCTCCTCAGAGTCACTCCTCTCCGGGCTGCTCGTCATCCTCTGCAATGTGCCAATCAGGCCAAACACAAACAACAAACATATATAGGGAGTAAGAATCGTATAAACATATTAGTATGGGAATAGGCAGTAAAGTAAACAGCAAGCATAGCAGCATCACATCAAACGTCAACATTATCATTATGCTATGCAGTGCAATGCAGTCCTACTCCGCTAAACCATCAATGCATGTGGATCCACTAAACTCGGGATGAACGACTTCGGAGTTACATATCCACATTGAGAATCTACTCAACGCCGGAGAATCTACTCCTTGGATAGCCAACGCATCAAACCAACGAATGCCTCATCACGGGGGCGCTAGGAGAATCTACTCCAACCGTGGATGGCCGGATCGCCGTACTCTAGGACGATCTCCCCTATGTCGAACATCCCTAAACAACATCTCCGATGCAATGCGTATGCAACACAACAACAACGGCAACACCACCTCCATAACTCCAACGGAATCGACCGAAGATAACAGCGGAATCAACCGCACCAACTTGCCTCGCGGAATCTACCTGAGGACTTAAGCGGAATCAACCGCAGTACCTTGGGGCAAACTCTCGGCCACCAAGGTACGTAACAACAACACCTTAGACCCAAACCGTGGGGTCAAGGCCTCCTTGGCCAAAAAGCACCAAGGCACAACTCATCAGCTTACGGCACCCAAAAGGGTATCGACTTAACATCTCACCATCTCATCATCTTTAATTATCTTTAATAACATTTACCAAGTTGTCTAATCAATTATCATCATAGGGAAGTGGGGTTTAAAACCCCTTAAGTCCTTTAATCTTGTTCTGTCACAGTGGGTTGAGCACGGTCGTGCTCGTAACCCAACACGGTCGTGCTTAAGCACGTGAGGGGCGTGCTCCCCTGTAAGTGAAGCACGGTCGTGCTTCTTAATGAGCATGATCGTGCTCAGCAGCACGATCGTGCTCTTTGTCCTGTACGGCCGTGCTCAACAACGCGGCCATCTCCCCAGAATTCAACTGGGAGCACGGTCGTGCTCATCGCGCGACAGTGCTGTTCTGGGCAGGAACAGAGACTAAAAACTTAGTTAAATTACCAGGGTTTTTACTCAATTATTCCTAACATCAATTATCAGCATGTTTTCGGGTTTAAACTCATCATCATAACAGCAATCCATTCAACCACAACATCCACCCAACAACATCATGTTCATAGAAAAGCAACCAATACTAGCATTAACAACATATTATGAACATGAACAGTAAACCAATAACATACTAATAACATACCAAAACAGCCAATAGCATACCATCATTAAACAACTAATTCAGCATGTCATTCATACATACAAATATAAACACATCGGGGTTAGGGAACCCCTTTACTTTACACTAAACCCAAACCTACGTAAATACTACATTTCTCCCCATACCTGGATTGAAGGTAGCTCTCTAAGACTTCCTAACAGCAACCGGTTCCTCTCCTTTAGGCGGCTCACGCACGAACGAACCTTAAACAAACAGATTAAAACGATGTTAGTTTCCAAACCAAAAACGAAAGGAAACTGAAGAAAAGGAACGGAACATTACCTATACACGAAGTGCAGACGAAACCACGTTTCCCTAGCGTCTCCAATACTCAAAACCACACTGAGTATGAAGGAAAAAGAGAGGAAGGGAGGTTGCAGCCGTACTAGGGTTTTTAGTAGCAAAGAGGAAGTGTACGGCGCAACCCGGGGTCTGCTCAACGTATATAGGTCCGGACTTGAGCACGGTCGTGCTCATCCTCGAGCACGGTCGTGCTCAACTTAACGTTACGAGACGCGGTCAACACGTTGAGCACGGGCGTGCTACCTGTTGAGCACGGTCGTGCTCAACTTAAAATCAAAAACACGCTTCTGACTTTAAGCACGGGCTTGCTGGCTAATGAGCACGGGTGTGCTCATGTACCAGAAAGGGACTTTTAGCCAAAAATCCCACTAAGCCCTTGAACAATAAATTCAACTTAATACAACCAGCTTAATTAAAATATTCTGAAAAACAGGGTGTTACACAACACCACCCCACTTCATGGCCACACACTTGTCCATTGACATCATGACAATTAACCATAGTTAGATTATTATACTATTTTGTTTAACTAAGCTTAAGTTATAATTTAACCATGGTTATGATTAAGCCAATCAAAGAAAGCCATTTTGCACTCACTCTTCCTCTCATTTTCGTGCAGCCTTGCCCCCTTCACTCATTTCTTCATTTTCTCTCACTTTTCTCAAGAACACTTTAAGCAAATTTGTGAAGGACTTGATCCATTCTTTTCAATTTTCCAACATCTAAGAGGTATAACCTACTCTTCTTGATAAATAAACATCATGTTCTTCATTGATTTTCTTGTTTTCAATTCATGATCATCAAGTTTTCATGAGTTTTTCATTCTTAGATCTAGAATTTCAAATATTTCTAGAAAATTGTAGAAAAATCATTTTAATGTGAAACCAATTTCTATGATCTTAATATGTTCTCTACTATCATCATCTAAGAGTATGTAATCAAAATCATTTTCCTTCCTATTTATCTATTGAAGGCCGAATCTATGTATTTTTAGGCAAAGGAAGTTTTGTTCAATTTTTACAATATAACACTTGATCTTTACTCTTTAATACCTATAGTTGTTATATCTAGAAACTTGAAATCAAAAGAAATTCCTAACCCTATTTTCTAGCCTTGGATGAATTTGTGTTCATGTGAGCAAAATAAGTTTTCTTCAATCTTTAACTAGATCATGATTTGTATGAACTAACTAAGGTGTGTAGGTTATAGATCCAAGAGTTTGTGAGCAAAAGGAATTTCTACCCTATTTTGTTCATTGAGGCCGAAACCCTAACCTAGTTGGTTAGAGGATTTTGTTTCATAATTTTAACTATTAGCACTTAACTTATGTTAGTTAATACTCTAGGATTTAGGATCTAAAAGATTGGATTAAGAAAATAACCCTAGCCTTATTTTTATGACTTGGCCGAACCTAGCACTATAGGTCCATATTTAGATTTGTTTGATTAATTTGTTTTATCGTTGATTTGGTTGAAGGTGGAATTGGTAACTTGTGGCGTGATAACGAGGATCGTTGATTTCGTGTTGCCGGTGGTAAACTTAGGTGGGGGAAAGAACCAATCTACCGTCGGAAACGATAAGTAGTATATTCTATAATAATTGTGTAGGGCGACCTAAACCCTACTAGTAGTTGAGTAATCGACAAGACCAAAATCACATTGGAAACCTTTTCTGTAAAACCAATGGTGATTTGGGGATTGTAGGTTTATCGATGTTAGGATGATTTTATCTGATCTGAGGTTGATTGAATTTATTATTATTATTGAATTGCTTATATGATATTTTGTGGTATTTGAATATTTATAATTGTCTGTGTTATGTATGATCTGCCTGGTTTTAATATTTGTGGTTAGTGGATTTAAACGAGGAGATATGATGTTCGGAAGATTGGTTTGGGTGAGAGAATGGATGTGACCTAGAGGGCCTAGCTTAATTAAGTTGTTTTATGAGATATGATTCGAGGATTTGTACGAGTATAGTCTATGTGTAGCAATTGGGCTACTAGAGATATAGTTTTATGTGTAGCAATTGGGCTACTAAAGATATAATTGTATGTGTAGCAATTGGGCTACTAGTGATATAGACTTTGTGTAGCAATTGGGCTACTAGAGATATAATTTTATGTGTAACAATTGGGCTACTGTAGATATAATTTGATAGAGGGGAGTGCTCGTTCGGACGAAGGACTAACATTCCTATGTGGATGGAGATGGTGTGACAGGATTGTAGTGGTCACGTTAGTATAAAGGTTTAGTTGTACGAGAGTAAGGGTAGAGAATGATATTGTTAATTTGAGGATGATTGTTAGTTATGTGTGATTTGTGTCTTTGACTGTTGTTATATTATATGCTATAGTTTCTTTTCCGCTTTTAATGATAAAATTGTTTCTTATCCCCTATATTTTATGTATGTTGTATTTTATTTATTATGTGATCGTACGAGAAGACCCTATGGAGGAGCCTGTTGCTAAGGAGTTGGATGTAACTCCGTATGAACCAGTTGCGGGAGGACGAGCTGTGGATTCCAGCAATGTAGTTTAGTGTCTACGGCCAGTGAGTCTTATAAGACATTTTATATTTTTCCGCTAAGTATAACTTCTATTTAAGTATATTTCTGTGAGGGATCCTGCTGAGAGGATACCCTCAACAGTGTTTTTTACTATGTTCATAAGACTTAAGTGTGTATGTATAACATAAATATGGGTATTTAGTCTTAATTATCCAAAGTGGTATGTTGATTAACTTAAGTTTTTTTTTTATGTATTTCCACGTTAAGCTCGCGATTAAGAATTTAATTAATAAGGTTTTTAATCTAATAACATAACGGTGCACAACGGGGTGTCTCACCACTTGATTCACAAGATCAAGGTGGATATCAATGATCTGATCTACATCGACCTAGAAACCCTGATCAAGAGGACAAACATGCAGACTTTCCCTTATGGAATGTTGCTGACAAGACTCTTCAGCAACAAACTTTTTGTTCTTGGTGATGGAAAGTTCATAGACATGTCCTTTCCTATTGACAGGAAGAACCTGTCTATGATGAACATAGAGGGTATTCCTCTGGAAGATGAAGAGGAAGACAAGAGGAAGAGAAGAAGAAGAAGAAGAAGAAGAAGAAGAAGAAGAAGCCTGTTGCTGAGCAGAAGATGATAGAGGAACCAGTGGTCTCCACTGATGAATCAGAGATGCCTATCTCTGAAAGGATCTGGAAGCCTGCTGGAAAAGTGTCCAGACAGGACCAGAGGCCTGCTTTGGAGAAACCATCGGTCTCTGCTGAGACTGCTGAGACAGTTGAACCTCTAAGGTTCAAGTTGAAGAAGCCCTCTCCCAAGAGGAAGACAAGGGATGCTGAGGCATCAGAAGCTGAGTCTGCACAGTCCAGCAAGAAGAGAAAGCTTATGAACACCTTTGCCAAGTCCAGACAAGTGGAGTCTCACCTAGTAAAGAGGAAGCACCTGGTCAGGGGAGCAAACAACAAGTCCCTTGGAAAAGCCCAAGGAGAAGAAGACTCTCAATTTGGGACTCATTCCCAGAAAGAAAAGAGGTCTGGCTACCCAGTGCCTACTGTGGCATCTGCTGAAAGGGTAGAAGTTCCTGGAGAAGCTCTAGCTGCATAGGTTGAAGTTGCTGCTGCAACTGCAGCTGAGGTTGACACTCTGTCCCTTCCTCTACCAAGGAAGAAGCTGAAGTTGTCAAAAAAACCAGTTAGTCCTTCCATCCATTCCTTCTGCACCATATTCCCCTTCTCCTCAAGGTATCCTTAACCCTTCTATTTCTTCTCCACCTGCCCTGTCTGTCCAACCCCTCTCCATTGTGTCTCCATTTTCTTCACATGTCTCCTCTCACCAAACTCAAACATCATCTTATGATGTTGTGTCTGATATCTGTCAGTACACAGTAGTTCATAGGGATTCAACTTCCAAAGAACAAGCTGGCATATCATCATGCCTTTTTGTGTCTGACTTTCAATCTCTTTTGACTGCAAGGTTCTCTAACCTTTCTGCCATTCCTTCTCCTCCACCTCATATTCTTCACCCATGTAGGGAAATTTTCTTCTATCCCCCTATTGTCTTGTTTATTAGAACATTGGCAAAGACTCACTATCCCGCTTTTGTTGTAATGTTACCTTCTAGGTCTAGGTATTACTTTTTATTAGTTACAAGTTCAAATTCTTTCTTTTGTCACATAGATTCTTTATTACCCCTACCTCCCTCTGTTCTTGCCAAACAACCTCTTCCCACTCCTATCCATATTAAAGTCACCCGTTTGTCTCTGTCTGAGAGACTTTCTTGTGTCTTTTCATCTCATGATACTGACTTTGTCAAAATCAGACCTTTGTTTAAACTAGCCTTTCTTCCATTCTTCTACTATAGATCCCTTCATCTGTATGTCTTTCCCCGTATCTCCTCACCTTTCTCTGTGCCCAAGGCACCCCTAGTCTTAGCTTTGCCCTGGCACTTAGACCAGTCTGCTACTTCAACTAGTCTGACAGTAGAAGCCTCCCCTCCTCAGATGGTGGATTTACATAGCTTCAACCTGCTTCAGGCTCACCTAGAGGAGACTAAAAGACAGCTAGATGAAGAGAGGCATGCTAGGCTGCTGTTAGAAAAGAGAGTTGAATATCTGTTTTTTGCTTTTTAGTCAGCCTAGGTAGTTTTTGTTTGTAAAATCTGCCTTTTACTGAACAGCTGATGATGAATAAAATAATACTTTTATCTCTTATCTTTACTGTCTTGTACTTTTCTGTTTCTTATTTGTTTCCTTTTTGCTGTTGACAAAAAGGGTAGTAAGTAAACTTAAGATGATTAAGTAAAGTAATATTGAACTTGTCTCTGAGCTGTATAATTCTATCTCTAAATGATATTGACTCTGATACTGTGCTGTTTTAATGTACTCTTAAATATGAATTGAACCTAAGTGCACCTGTCTGCACAATCCTTCTAGTTAAAAAAATTTCAACTTATCTGAATCCTGTTATCTCTTCTGTTGATATTTTCTAAGGTTCATTAAATCATCTGAATGTTTGTCATCATAAAAAAAGGGGGAGATTGTTAAGTCTCTAAAATGTCGGATGTGCATTTCCCTAAGTTTTGATGAAAACTAAACATTTGTTAATGATTTAATTAACCTTCATATTGGTTGCTAACCTGTCTATCAAGTGTGCAGATCAAAACAGTAAGATGTCACTTTCTCACCTGTCTGCCCACATAGATGACCACCTGTCTGGAGAAGCAAAAGTCAACCTGTCTGCTGACTAGGATATTGACTTTCTGCATTGAAATTTCAACTTGTCTTCTAATAAGTTCACATACTTGTCTGAGGTCCTTCGATGAGGAACCCAAGTACAAAGAGCTTTTGAAAGCTGTCCCTTCGTACAAAAGACTTTGAAGCTCTCTCTTTCTTCTTGTGACACCCTTCTACCCCACATGTTATAAGGCATTTAAATACAAAACAAAATAATAAGAAAATATGCATTTAACTGAATTAAATAAAACAGTTGTCCATGGGTAGAAAAGTCCCACTTAAACTCGTTTACAACGCGGAAAAATAACAAAATAAGTTAATCAAATAAAAACATAAACAAATAAATAACCCAACCCCGATGTCACAATTCAGAGCTGGTATAACCGTTCCGGAAATAAATCCTCGGAATACAACTGAAGACAAACTATCTAAACTTAAACAACCCTACTATGAGTGGCGGCTCCTCAGAGTCACTCCTCTCCGGGCTGCTCGTCATCCTCTGCAAATGCCAATCAGGCCAAACACAAACAATACAGGGAGTAAGATTCATGTAATCATATCAACAGCAGAGGAATAGTACGCAAGGTAAACATACACATAGGCATACATCAACATCTAACAGCATCATAACAATCAAGTATGCTATGCTATGCAATGCATCAACTACTTCACTACTCCAACTATGCATGTGGATCCAACTAACTCAGGATGAACGACTTTGGAGTTACATATCCGTATTGGCCATAAAAGCACCAACACCGGCAGTCCACCAAACCTTGGGTGAACCCCATGGATAGCCAACGCATCAAACCGTGGATGCCTCATCACGGGGGGCCTCGGTCACCAAACCTTGGGTGACCTACCGTGGATGGCCAGATCACCGTACTCTCGGGCGATCTCCCCTTTGTCGAACCTCCCCCATCAACTACTCCAATGGTTTATGCAAATGGCACAACAACAAACAATCTCAACCACCTCCTTGCTTGGGCCATGAAGCTTCCAAGACTTTCAACATCAAACTCAACGTGACCTTAGACCCAAACCTTGGGGTCAAGGCTCCCTTGGCCAATAAGCACCAAGGTTCAACTCAACATGCTTGGGTCTATAAGCACCCAAGACGTGCGGTAACCCAACGGATACCGACTTAACAGCTTGCTATCTTAATTATCTTATATAATTAATAACCAATTTATCTAATCTTTATCTTTGATTAGTTATCTCAACTTATCATCATAGGGGAATGGGGTTAAAAACCCCTTAAGTCCTTTAATTGTATCACTGTCCAGGAGGTCAGCACGGTCGTGCTTAGACCTTAGCACGGTCGTGCTTGGACACGTGAGGGCGTGCTGCCCTTTTAAGTGAAGCACGGTCGTGCTTCACACTCAGCACGGTCGTGCTCAGCAGCACGATCGTGCTGTTTGACCTGCTTGGCCGTGCTGAGCAGCGCGGCCATTTTCCAGAATTTAAATGGGAGCACGGTCGTGCTCCCTGCTCAGCACGGTCGTGCTCAGTGCACGACTGCACTGTTCTGGGCAGAAACAGAAGCTAATTTCTAATCAATTATGCTAGGGATTAATCCCCTTAACTTAACACATTTTTACACCTATATAATCAGTTAACATCTTTTATCAACCATCCATCATCGCAACAGTCCAAACAACAACAACACTGTTAAATCATAACATCAATCATCATATCATATTAATAACCAACATATCCATAACATACATATGACATCACAATCAACCAATATAGCATGTTATTGACAGAAACAATAATCCACATACAAATCATACAGCATACAATGATACCGGAGTCATGGGGACCCCGTTACCTTACTCTACCCACTGCCTAATGAGTACAATCCCACTTCTCCCCATACCTGGATTGAAGGTAGCTCTAACACGTCCCAACGAACGAACCGGTTCCTCCCCTTACGGCGACTCACACCAACACGAACCTTGGATCAACAAAACAAACCAAGGATTAGTTCCCTATTCACAATAATGAAGGAAACCAAGGAAGGGTAAGGAACGTTACCTAAACACTGACACAGTTAAGCTAGCGATCTCCCAAGGCTCCCAAAACTGATCAAGAGGAAGGAAAAAGGAGGAATGCTAGTTCTGGCCGCACAAGACTGCTGCACTACACCAAAAGTAGGGTTATCAGCCAACCCTCGTCTCTGTTTACGTATTTATCGTTCGGACCTAAGCACGGTCGTGCTTAGCACTTGAGCACGGTCGTGCTCCACTTAGCGTCAGCGAGACGCGGTCCACGCATTGAGCACGGGCGTGCTCACTATTGAGCACGGTCGTGCTCAACTTAAAATCAGAAACACGCTTCTGACTTTAAGCACGGACTTGCTGGCTGATGAGCACGAGCGTGCTCATATACCAGAAAGGGACTTTTAGGCTAAAATCCTACTTAGCCCTTAACCAACATTATTAAAATAATAAAATTAACTTTAATAAAACATTTTAAGAAAAACAGGGTGTTACACTTCTTCTCACGTTTATCAAGAAAATCAGAAGGTCATTCTCACAAGCAACCTAGGATATCAGAAACGAAGTCCAGTTAAAGAATGTTTCCAACATGCTTTATTCCCTAGTACTCTTGGTTATTACACGAAAAGGGAAATATGCTCTGCAAAGTACAAAAACATTATGCACAACTCTGATTTGGCTACTTCTCGATGCATAAAGCCATGATCCTCCGTGTTAGAGTACAACCAACGTTCCTATTGCATTAATGGCTGCCCAGAACGACTCTATTGTATTTAATGGAATTCTGCTTGAAGCCAACATTTGAAGGAATGTCTCTAACGGATCTTAAATGCTTGAAAGCTATAAATACAGAAGCCATTCAAGATGAAGAACACACACAGCATTAAAGAGCCATTACTCTGTGCATTTATTTCTTCATTCTTTCAATCTGTATTCTTCAATCATTTGAAGTTATTACGTAGTCTTTCCTAAGCTTACATTTAATCCTCTCTCTGAGTGTTAGTGAAAGAACTGTCTGTCTGATTGTATTTATTACAAACAAACTTCTCAAACAAACATGAGTGAGCCTGAAGAGGCTAGGTGAGCAAAGAATACTTGTCTTGGAGCCTGAAGAGGCTAGGTGTGCAAACAATTCTTGGAGTCTGTAACCTGATCACTTATAGTGGATAAAACTTTGTGCTGCCAAGGACTGGACGTAGCTCTTTGTGTTAAAGAGTGAACTAGGATAAATAGCTGTGTTAAAGTGTGAATATCAAAATTGTTTTCAATTTGTATCCTTGTATGTTTTTTGTTAAAATCACACTAGACATGTCACCTGTCTTTGCAGTGCTTTCACACTTGTCTGAACCTAGCTTCTGTGTGCGAAAAGTTTTCAACTTTATTTTAATTTTTGATAAACGCAATTCAACCCCCCTTCTCGTGTTTATAGTTGTCTATTTCATAAATCATGATATACAACTTATTGCACTAGTTTTAAATTTGGAGAATAATATTGAAAATGTTGTTGAAAATTATTTTACGGTTGCTTACATTGAAAACCAGATTGCTAAAAAATTTACCGCAAATATGATAATTAGTGATTTGTATTCAATGAAGCATTGTCATGCACAATTAATTAAGTAGAAATTTTAAGTATATACTTAAGTTGATTAAATATTATTTTTTTGATTCGCATGTGATTGCAAGGAGTATCCTCGATAGTTCACCGAGACTAATCTCCTTCAGGGATTTGAAGGCACTCAAGGTGGGATGCCCCTCTCAACCAGGCTTTTTCCATACGCTAAGGGACCCAAGCCCATCACCACTTGAACCAACCTTGATTGATTAAAGATAGTAATAGTAATTTATATTATATTAAAGTGTTAATCATATATCAAATTTATATCATGTAGTTTGCTTCTATATAAAAATTCTATATATTTGTTAATTTTTATTGTTATTTATGTTATGTATATTTGGCCCCCTCCTAAGAAACTACTGGCCCTACCCCTGCTTGTTTATGTCAGGGTCCAATCCGGCCTAACATATTTTTACCCTTACTTATAATCGTATCTCATATTTGAAATAATAACTAAATCCCTATAATTATTTGATAAAAACTTTATCCTAATTTTTTTTTTATAACAGACTCTATATGACTATTCGTGAATGTCTAAATATTTTTTATTTTATTTTTAAGCATCTAAAATCATATGCAAACATCACTTTTGTTTTGCCTCTAATAATAGACAAAAGCCTTATTTGTGTTCTTCACTAAAGTCTTCGTTTTTAATATGACTCCAAATAAATGAATCTTTACAATTTAGAGCCCATTTGTTTAAAATTAAAAAATAATTGTTTTTGTCATAAAATAATTTAGTGATTATTTTTAGAAATTTTTAAAAAAAGCAGAAACAGATTTATGTTTGTTTACAATCATAAAAATCAATTTTTTTTAAAAGTGGTTAGTTATAAAAACTGATTTTTTCCAGAAACAACTCAAAGCTGCTTTTCATTTTAAACCCAAAAAATAATTTTTTTCTGCTTCTGATTATTTTCAGAAGCAAAAACAAACACACTAAAAACATAAAAAAAAAATCATTTTATGATTAAAAAATGATTTTTTTTAACAAAATAAGTAATAACAAACGGGTTCTTAATCCTTTGCGGACCAAAATCTATTTTAATATTACCCTATTATGAGTGAATTTGAGATACATTTCCATCATCAAATAGTTAAATTTCTGTGCGTTTTAATCAGTGAGGTATAAAAATTCAATAATTAATTTATGAAGGTCAAATCGAAAATGAATATATCAATAAAATATCTGAGTAGTATTTTGTTTTTGGACTTAATAATAACTTTTTTTTACGTGCCACTTGTTGCTTTCTAAGATCAATCAATAATGGAGGGAGAACAAGTGGTCCTATATATAAGAGGCACAACCCTAAAACACACAGACCAGGGAAATGCATTGAAATAAGCTATTTATAATTAATATTCATATAAATTTACAAATTTAACCCTTCAATAATTAATGAACAAACCTACTTATATTGAAAGTTGCACTGTCTCGTAAATATAAACCCTATTATAAATAAGGGTAAAATTGGAAATGAGCATTTAATATTTGTCAAAATACATGCATGTCTCTTATATTTTGGACCAAAAAAAAGTAGTCATTTACCTCTTATAATAAGGACCAGAGGGAGTATCAGATATGTAACAAGGCTGCTTACAAGGACTAGAGGAATAATGCGTGGGTTATGATACAAACAGTTCCTTAAATTTGGAGCCCACATCTGCTCTATCCGGTAATCATTCACGACACGCCCTACAATTAGATAACACTATAAATCCACGGGTTATAATCCAAGGAAGAAGTAGTTTGGGCTTGGTAATGAAAACAGGGCTTTGCTATTCACACCTTGTTTTTTGCTATTCACATCTTGCAAGATATTTTTTAAATTTTTTTGTCCCAAAATATCCTTGTCCCTCAAGAGTTCATTCACCATTGTCCACACATCATGACACCACCCCAACCCCAGAACACTACAACGCATCACCATTCTTGTGACCATGAGAAATTTTTTGATTGGGTTAGGATCTGGTTTTCTGGATTTTGCGTTCGCTCCGGAGAAGGAAGAAAGAAGGTTCACATAAACTGTCCGGAATTCACTTTCCGGATGTGTTAAATTTAACACATCCAGATTTGTGTTTCCAGATGTGTAAATTGTACATCCGACCCTGCTCATCCGGAAAACAAAATCCGGAAGTATAATTTGTAAAGCATCCGGAAAACAAACTATCACATTTACTCGTCTGGAATTGCATTTCCGGATGTATAGTGAGGTTTCCGGAATTGCATTTCCGAACACTTCCGAAAAGTAAATTCCGGAGGTTATGCGAATGAAACGAAACCAGAAAACTCACCTTCTACATGACGAGCCTGAACTTGACGATGGCAACTTAGAAGACACTCAGGTGAAGGCCATTCCACCAATGTAACTTCATCCCCTATGACAAAAAGCTATCAACCCAATATGAAAAGACCTACGATGGTGACAATGGTGAATGAACTCTTGAGGTGAGGGGTAAGGGTATTCTAGGGAACAAAATTTAAAAAAAGGTCTTGCAAGGTGTGAATAGAAAAACGCAAGGTGTGAATAGCAAAGCCCTGAAAATAGAGTTGAGCAGGGTTGGCCTAAGGCCCAAGCCACTAAAGTTAGAGTTTTAGGTCTCAATTTTTATTTTTATTTTGTATACACCTATTTACTTAAAAATAGTTAATATTTATTAACTCAATTTTTTTTTTCCCAAAAAGGTTTCTCTATCTCCATTGTCTTCTCTCTCATTTGATTTCTCTCTCTCTCTCTCTCTCTCTACAACCTTAATGTGGCTCAATGACTATGCGACCGTCGATATCCCCACGAGCCACGACCCCGCGATGGCCTCTTTGTGACCGATTGACCATGCAGTCTCTCTATGCCATGTGTCGATGTGACAACACCGTCTCTGCATGAGTTGAGTTCTCAGTTAAAAAACGCGTCAGTTTTGCTTTATTAACTTTAAAAATGCCTCGCCTAAGAGTTTGCTTTAGGCTTCAATAGGTGTTGGGCCTGCCCTGAAGCTGTATATGTGGGTAGAGAAGTTGTCTCTTAACCGGTACTCTACATCATCTGGGGATTAGTCCTACGGCTTCCGGCTGTGAGGATACCTTGGGTTCCATCCTGAACCTAAAAAAGATAAAACTATAAAAACAAAATTAGGCTTGCACATAATTTTTAGGGTCTTGCTAATCGGTACCCTAAAAATATTGATTAAGGAATTCAAAAATATTTATTGGAAAGTATAACTCTTGAGTGTTTATTTGCTGGGGAAAAAAAACTCTTTAGTGTATAATGTTTTAAATACACCATTTTTAAGATAAATTTTCTATATTTGTTTCCTTAAGCAATGCCCCTAGGACACAGATAAGTTATCTATTTTTTATTTTCGAAAACATAACATGTTTGTTTTAGGTTTTATGATTTTTTTTGTTTGCATATAATTTTTCTAAAAGCATTTAATTTCAAGAGTTTAATTATGATACATTATAAATGTATAGTTTTTTATACTGTCATATAATTTCAAACAATCCTATGTGTAACTTTTAAGATAATTATGATAAGAGTCAAATATTTTAAATGATATGACATTTTATAATTGATTAATAGTGTAAAAAATCAATATATACTAATAATGCATATTAATTAAATCCTAATTTTAATCTTTACTACTAGCGGGTTGGTGAAATACTTGTGTGACAAACAGATGTGTCCCTCACACATGTTACATGTAGATTTGCCACATAATTAATTTAAAGATTAAAAATAAGATTAAAATAGTATATATTGTTAGTGTAAAAAATTTTATGCTAACATTCATTAACAATTTCATATGTATGTTTCTAATTTAATAATTAAGAGAGAGAGAGAGAGAGATAACAAAAAAATCAATTTGTTAAAATATTATTGGATGTTAGTATAAAACTTACTTACACATCTCATGATGACAATGCAGCGTTGGTTCGCCCCTTTACCAAGCATGAATTTTTTAGTGCTCTTAGCCAAATGCATGTGGACAAATCTCAAAGTCCAGATGGTTTTAATCCATCTTTCTATAAAAAATCTTGGAAGCTTTGTGGGGATGAAATTTTGAAGCTTGTTGTTTTTGGTTGGATAGAGGTTTCTTCCTAGTACTATAAATGATACTAATATAGCCCTTATCCCAAAGAATGATGATCCAGATTGGCGCCCAATCTCGCTTTGTAATGTTATTTACAAAATTCTTTCTAAGGTTCTAGCCCATAGATTGAAGGCGATTCTCCACAAATGTGTCTCTAATGTTCAGTCTGCTTTTGTCCCGGGATGCTCTATTCTTGATAATGTTATGATGGCCATTGAAATTATTCATTTTATGAAAAGCAAGACTAAGGAGGAGGTGGCTTTGAAGATATACACGAGTAAAGCCTAGATAGGGTGGATTGGGGTTACATGCGGGCAGTTATGAGAAGAATGGGGTTTGATGATAAGTGGATTATGTTGTGTGTGGAGACTGTGAATTATTCTGTGTTGGTCAACCAGAAGCCGGTTGCTCCTATTATTCCATGTAGAGGTCTCAGACAAGGGGATCCGCTCTCCCCTTACTTATTTATTATTTGCTCGGAGGGACTAACAGCCCTTATTAATCAAGATAAGACTAGAGGTGATTTACATGGTGTGAAAATTTGTAGAGGGGCTCCTATTATCTCACATCTCATGTTTGCGGATGATTGTTTCTTATTTTTTAAAGCAAAGGAGAGTGAAACCAACACTATGAAAAATATTCTGTCTACCTATGAAGCGGCTTCTACCCAGGTAATTAATTTTCAGAAGTCAGAAATTTTTTATAGTAGGAATGTGGGGCAGGTGATGCGTGATTATATTGCTAATTTACTTAGTGTTCAAATCTGTTTAGGCATTGGAAAATATCTGGGTCTCCCCTCTATGATTGGCAGAAGTAAGAAGTCCTTGTTTAGCTTTATTAAAGATCGGGTTTGGAGGAAAATTAATTCTTGGGGTGGCCGATCTCTTTCTAAGGCTAGTAAGGAGGTGATGATTAAGTCGGTGCTCCAATCAATTCCCACTTATTTTATGAGCATTTTTCTTATTCCTCTGTCTCTTGGAGATGAGATCCAAAAACTTATGAATTCTTTTTGGTGGGGAAACAGTGGCGATTCAAATAAAGGTATTAATTGACTCTCTTGAGATAAGCTCGCAATGCATAAATTTGATGGTGGCATGGGCTTCATAAATCTTTATGCTTTCCACATGGCGCTTCTTGGTAAGCAAGGGTGGAGGTTTTTAACACAACCGAATTCCCTTGTGATGAAGCTTTTCAAAGCTACATTTTTTCCACGTGGTGATTTTCTGGTGGCAAATATTGGAAACAATTCTAGTTATGTTTGGAGGAGTTTATGTGAAGCTAGAGTTGTTCTTAAAGAGGGAGTGAGATGGAAAATTGGATATGGCAGCAATATTAAAATCTGGACCCATAAATGGACAAGTGATTTAGCACTGATTGAGCCCAATGGAGCTGTGATATTGGACCCGGACCAGTGCGTGAGCAGCTAGCTGGAGCGCAACAAGAAGGCTTGGAATATTGAGGCCTTACACACCTGCATTTGCGCACTCCCCTGCTTGATGCGGTGATTAGCGATGGTTTGGTGTGACACCCAGTTTGCAAGGGCAATTATTCAGTGAGGTCCAGCTATTATTTATGTATAAATAAGCTCCTGGACGTGGAGCATCTGAAGGTGGCATGGAATTAGAGGAGCCTTTGGAGTTTGTCTATTCCTCCTAAGGTGAAGAATTTTCTTTGGAGAGCTGTGAGGGAATGTCTCCATTCCAGGAGTAAGTTGGCTATCCATGGTGTCTCTTGTCCTCCTTTTTGCCATTGGTGCTCTAATAATATATAAAAATACTTGGCATATCCTTGTCTCTTGTTCCAAATCTAAGGCGGTGTGGCATAAGGTAAACCTTTGGGATAAAATCCACAACACTATTGAGCTTGTGAATGATTTTAAGGAGCTTTTCTTTGTTATGCTTGATCAATTATCAGTTAATGACAGGTTGGTGTGGTCAATGACCTTGTGGAGTATTTGGAGGAGCCGAAACTTAATGGTTTGGGATGGTGTTGATGAGTCTCCTAGTACAATTGTTCATTGTGGGCACAACCTCTTGGATGAATGGGTCAAGGCTAGGAATAGCTCACTGCAGAACCAATCTCTTTCTGTTCCAGCGCCTATCCTTGATAGGTGGTCTAAGCCGCTGGCAGGTTTTGTTAAGTGTAATGTGGATGCTTCTTTTTCAGTTGCTACAATAAAGTGGGCATTGGTATGTGTCTCAGAGATGAGGTTGGAGTGTTTTTGGGTTCCAAAACTGTGATCTTTTCTCCTCTTTTGGATGTGCATATGGGGGAAGCTGCTGGTCTCTATTTTGCTATTAATTGGATGTGGGAGTTTAGAGTGGATAAGGTGATTTTTGAACGAGATTCAAAATTAGTTGTAGATGAAATAAAGTCCTTGAGCGATGATTTGACTGAATTTGGTTCTATTATTTCTTCCTGTAAGGACCTTCTTAGTTTCTTTCTTCAAAACTCTCATGTGGAGTTCTCTAGGAGACAAGCTAATATGCTTGCTCATAGTTTAGCTAAGGTGGTCATTTCTCATGCTTGCTCTCAGTTATTTACTGATATCCCTACATGTATTGCTTCTTTGGTTATGAATGAAATGCAGTAGTTTTCTTTTGTCAAAAAAAAAAATACCGAAGTATGAAAAATATCTAAGTAATTTATTTAATATAAGGTCACGTTATTCTACCCAAAACATTTGTTTTTGTACCAAGGATAATCCTCAACCAAAACATTCTCTTCTCTATTGATTATTAAAAACTTAATGGACCTTGGATAAAAGTATTAAATTTGTAAAGTGGCCAAAATTGTAAGAGCATCTCCAATGCAAGTTCTTATACTGAGTTCTTAGAGCTAAGAATGGTTCTTACATAGAACTACCATTGGAGATGGAGGAGTTGAGTTCTTCTATAAGAACGGTTCTTCTACAAGAACTCAGTTCTTATAATTAAAGAAATATTTTCTTCCTTTAGAACCAATCAAAAGATGAGAGAAAAAGTAAGTTAAGAACCCAAGTTGAGTTCCACCATTGGAGTAAAAATTAATTGAGGTTCTTAAATTATATGTGACATTGTAGGGCCCACTAAAAGAGACATAAGAACCCAAATTGGGTTCTAGCATTGGAGATGCTCTAATGGTGAATAACAAGAGGTCAGAAGTACAATTAATTTAATATATATTTTTACAACACAAATTAGAAAGTAAAAACTAAAAAGTAATATTAATGGGGTGATGGTCAAGTGAAAGCAACTTGCCCTAATAAAGAGAAGGATATAGGGAACCCGGATTCGAATCCTTGTGGAGTCATCTCCATTGGGAGACTGAGAACCAAGGGGTAAAACCCTGCTCAATAAGCCGAACCAGATATTAGTCCCATAACGGGCCCAAAAGACCTAAGTCTTGAGATACTCTGATAGACTTAGTCGACCCATATGGTTAATTAGAGTGAGTTCCAAAGAAAAAAAAATAAATATAAAGTAATTGTTTAATCACTTTTTTTTTCTCCTTGGTGCGGATCCGTCACAACTCCAACGCCACGGTTTTGACGTGAGTTGTGATGATGTGATAACTGATAACTGATAACTGAAGGAAAGAGTGGGAGGACACGCTTTCCGCTTATCTCTACCCTACAGCAAAACCATTGGCAGTTGGCTTGGCACCGACTCACGACTTTGCAGTTGCTTCCAACGTCACCATATTTTACATATGCGATTGCAAGCAAGCACCAAGCAGCAAATAATTATTGTTTTTTTCATCAAAAAATAATAATAATTATTGTTTTATTTAGGAAAATGTTAACCGTTGCCACAAGGAGCATCCGATAAGGAATCATATATAAAAATTTTGTCTTAAAAATTATTGTATTCTACACATTAAAAGTTCAAAATTGATGATTTCCAATAAGTTTTTTTTTCCTATATATTGATTCCTTAACTGGTGTCCTAAGACCATCTCCAACAAGGGTTCTATATTAGGTTCCTTGGCCACTATTAAGTGGTCCCGAGTAAACCACATCATATTTAAGGAATTCATACATATTTTGCTTTAACAGCGAAATTTTTAAGCAACCCATGCTTTTTATAAATTTTTATTTATACTCATTTTGTTTCAAATTAAAATATCGAATCATTTATTTGTACTCAATATTGACTCAATCCATAGTGATACTTTTGATGTAACAAAAACATTCTTTATTTATATGTAAGAGTTACTTCTTAACTTAAGGAACCAAACATGTCACATAGATGTGGTCCAACGAGGAAAAAACTTAGAAACTGTTTTTTAATTTATGAAACCCAATATGACACCTCATTAGATATACTTTAAAGATATTGATTAATAAGACCCTTTTATTTATTTATTACTCCCTCCGGTCCTTATTATAAGAGGTAAATGACTATTTTTTTGGGTCCAAAATATAAGAGACGTGCATGTATTTTGACAAATATTAAATGCTCATTTCCAATTTTACCCTTATTTATAATAGGGTTTATATTTATGAGATAGTGCAACTTTCAATACAAGTAGGTTTGTTCATTAATTTTTGAAGGGTTAAATTTGTAAATTTATATGAATATTAATTACAAATAACTTATTTCAATGTATTTCCTTGATCTGTGTGTTTTAGGGTTTTGTCTCTTATATATAGGATCAGAGGGAGTATTATTTAGGCAACGATGACACTGATTCTGAGAACATGCTCCATTCCCAATAATGGCGGTCTCTGCCAAACAAATCTCATCCCCACTCTGAATTGCAAATCCCAATTCAACTTTAACAATCACATGATCTTAAATGCCATATCCATATCCTCATAAAAAAAAAAATGCCATATCCATATGATATTAATACTGTTTGGTCATTTGTGTACGCATCGAGGTGCTGCTACTTCGATATCAAATTTTGATATATTGTGTAGATCTATTTTTTTTTATCTTCTTTTATGTACATGCATGATAAAAATATATGAAAAAAAAAACACTTATTACATCTTTTAATGTTAAAAAGTTTTTCCGTATAATAATAACACATTATTTCATATTGTGTAAAATAATAAAATTAGAGTGCGTAAAAACTAACCAAAGGTTGGTAGAGTGTAAACATCTCGATCTCATAAGGAGAATAATACAAGTTTGAAGCCTGATGACAAAATTTTGGTTGGGAGATTGTAAATTTGGTTCTTCCGTCCAATTTTCATCATTTTTTCAATAATTAACAGAGAAGAACCACTACTATAAGTACATAAAACCTCTAGTTGAGCTTCTGTGAAAAAGACTTAATGGTGGAACAAAAAAAGTCTCCGAAAGGGAGAATAAAACCAGTAAATAATGGCAAAGAAAAACCGTTTAATCATGTTGAATCAGAAAGATAAAGGATAGAAAACCTCAACCCAAGATTCTATCCGTTAGGAAAAGTATTTCCTCTATATTGATCTTTGAAAAAAGTTAGAAAATATTTGACAAGAAGACTAAATTTGCAAATATGCAGAAACCATGTGAACTAAAATCTCACATAATTAATAATAGGAACTAAAAGTAACAATTAAATCTTCTTTTTTTTTTAAAGAAGCAGTCATTATATATTATTCAATTATCCACGTATTAAACCTACATCCTTTATCCCCACTCTGAATTGCAAATCCCAATTCAACTTTAACAATCACATGATCTTAAATGCCATATCCATATCCTCATAAAAAAAAAAAATGCCATATCCATATGATATTAATACTGTTTGGTCATTTGTGTACGCATCGAGGTGCTGCTACTTCGATATCAAATTTTGATATATTGTGTAGATCTATTTTTTTTTATCTTCTTTTATGTACATGCATGATAAAAATATATGAAAAAAAAAACACTTATTACATCTTTTAATGTTAAAAAGTTTTTCCGTATAATAATAACACATTATTTCATATTGTGTAAAATAATAAAATTAGAGTGCGTAAAAACTAACTAAAGGTTGGTAGAGTGTAAACATCTCGATCTCATAAGGAGAATAATACAAGTTTGAAGCCTGATGACAAAATTTTGGTTGGGAGATTGTAAATTTGGTTCTTCCGTCCAATTTTCATCATTTTTTCAATAATTAACAGAGAAGAACCACTACTATAAGTACATAAAACCTCTAGTTGAGCTTCTGTGAAAAAGACTTAATGGTGGAACAAAAAAAGTCTCCGAAAGGGAGAATAAAACCAGTAAATAATGGCAAAGAAAAACCGTTTAATCATGTTGAATCAGAAAGATAAAGGATAGAAAACCTCAACCCAAGATTCTATCCGTTAGGAAAAGTATTTCCTCTATATTGATCTTTGAAAAAAGTTAGAAAATATTTGACAAGAAGACTAAATTTGCAAATATGCAGAAACCCATGTGAACTAAAATCTCACATAATTAATAATAGGAACTAAAAGTAACAATTAAATCTTTTTTTTTTTTAAAGAAGCAATCATTATATATTATTCAATTATCCACGTATTAAACCTACATCCTTGCTAGCCTCGACATTTTTCCACTTGCGTCAGCTACTAGATTTTCTTTCCAAGGAAATAGTAAATAAATGAGGATCATTATTTTTAAAGTGGACCCCTCTAGAATCTCCTCCCATGTTGCACTTTTTGGCCTTTTCTTAATAGGATGTAATTGGCCAAAGAGCCACGAGAAATAAAGAATTTAGGAATCTCTCCACCACAAGGTCCGCAACTATTACAGAATCTAGGGTCCCACAATTATTTCTTTAGTAGAGGTGGCACTTGCCGATCCCTTTTATTATATCAATTAAAAAATAGAGTAAAAATTCAAACTGACTCTTGAAAAAAAAAACAGAGTTTAATAAATATACACTGACCGTGTAAAATTTTTTTACACAGACATCCAATCATATTTCATCATTACGTCATTTTGTTATATTAGGGTGCGTTTGATTTGCAAAAATTCAGGGGACTGGACAGCACAAAAATTTTTGTCCCCTGTTTGATTTGAAAAGTAGTCAGGGGACAGGACAAAAAATGGGGTGAGGGACAGGACAAAAACCCAGAATTTTGTCCCTCACCAAACCATGGGACAACTTTTTATCCCATGGACAGACTAACAAAAGACAAAATTATCTTTACATCTCTCGTCTCTCTCTCTCTCTCCTCTCTCTCTTTCTCTCTCTCCTCTCTCTCTTTCTCTCTCCTCTCCTCTCTTTCTCTCTCTCTCCTCTCTCTCACTCTCTCCTCTCTCTCCCTCTCTCACTCTCCTCTCTCTCACTCTCTCTTCTCTCTCTCTCCCCTCTCTCTCCTCTCCTCTCTTTCTCTCTCTCTCCTCTCTCTTTCTCTCTCCTCTCTCCTCTCTCTCCCCTCTCTCACTCTCTCTCCTCTCTCTCTCTCTCTCCTCTCTCTCTCTATTGTCTATATTTATATATTAGATAATATAATATATATATTATAAAGGGTATTCCGATAAATTTAATATTATTTTGTTTGTGCTGTCCATTATCCATCAAACAATGTACAAGACAAAGAATTGTCCTGTGACTCAAGGATTTGTCCTGTGCTGTCCTGTCTGTCCTGTGCTGTCCTGACACCTTTTGCTAATCAAACGCACCCTTAGTTCCTAAAATATCTCCATAAATATCTATGTGGTGAGATATGATTGGATGATCATGTAAAACTTTTTTACACTGCATATATATTAAATCCAAAAAAAAAACCAAAACATATACATTTTAATTCTTGAAAAATGAAAGATACTATTTGAGATATTTTAGTTTCCAAACTTTTAAATACTGCTCAAAATAATCTCTAATAAAAATTAAAATATCCTTAAGATCTATTTTAGACATCATTTAAAATTTTTGTCTGTTTTTTGTTAAGAACCATTTTGAATCTATATTTAAAAAATATGATCAAAATTTTTTTTTTCATGTAAATTCATCAGTTTCTTTCAAGTGAGCAAAATTTAAAATGAAATAATAAAAATATATTCTTCCTCAATTAATTAAAATGAAGTAAATATTTCAACATATTTTAATTAATGAAAAGTGTATATATTCTTATTTACGCTCTTTATACTTTTACGAACTTTATTCTAAAAAATAAAATTTGGATAGAATGGTCTGCACGAAAACTTTAATGATTCGAAATACAGTGCCGTCACGAGCTAGCCAAGCCAGGTATCATATGCCACTATACCCCCGGGCAGCCCTCTGCCAACGGTGTGCAATAAAATCCATGAATCCTTCTGGCTTCTATAAAAAACATAAAAATGCAGTGATCCCTTGTATTCTTCCTTTTTCATTTGTCAAAATTCAAAAGCATGATGAGAGGAAGAGGATTGAGTCATAGTCAACATTCGGATTAAAATGATTTGTATAAATTTTTATGACTTATCTTATACAAGTATGATTAATGAATTAAGTATTAAATAAATTTAATTATTTAGCTATTTAAAGTCAAATAGTTATTATCGTCAAATGTATTGGCTCCCTAATTTATTAGGTTATTGCACTTTCAGCCCTTATTTAAAGAATTGAACACATTGTATCCTAATTTTATATCATCTATTGCGATTCTTTTTTACTCTTTTCTAATTAAACTAAATTAAAATTTAAATATATAATAAAAGTAAAAAAATGTCCTTCTATATCTTCTTGTTCATTGTTTTCTTAATAATAATTAAGTATGCATTGTCAGTTATAAATATTTTTTTATATAGTTAACAAATAAAAATTAATATATCATTAAAAATATTTAATTTTTATTATGACTATCTTAAATCTCACTAATACCATGATTTCTAGCTTACAATTGTTTACATTAAAAATGACTATATTTTTTTACACCAGAATGGGGACACGATACAGTGTCTCCTTTTTTTTAATGTATTATTGAGATTTGTGTATATAAAGATGAAAAAAAGGTAAGTAAGAGATAGAAATAAACACATACGATGTCAATTTTTTTTTAATCATATTATTAGGATCGTGTTAATCAGTGCTCTAAGGGCATTGGTTAAAAAAAATAAAAAATAAAAACAAAAATTTATTGAAAACTAAGTTTATCATACTTTAAAATACAAAATGCACTAAGTCCCAATGAAAACTTTTTTATTTTAGATGCTTAACCAATATTTTAAGGTCATCGATTAGCATTCTTCTTATTTTTATTAGGGTATTGCTAACTAGTGTTTATAGAACATTGGTTAATAAATCAATATATAGAAATTTTTTTTATTGAAAATTACAATTTTTCAATTTTTAATGTATTGATTATTGAATACATCATTTTTCAATAAAGATTTTCTATCTTTAATTTCTTGATCAATATCTTAAGGACACTACTTAGTATTTATCTTATTATTACAAGACTTTATGAGTGAACTCAATTATGATCCTAATTAACGAGACCATTTAAAAACAAAATAGTCCTACTATTCTCCCTTTCAACATACTCTATAGGGTACCCGTTCCATCCAAGCTGCACATTCATTATTAAATACTCCATTCGATCTCTATTATAAGCAAAAAAAAAAAGTCACAAAATTTTTGGTCCAATATATAAGCAAATTTTATTTTCCAATGACTTATTTAATGATATTATTCCCAAAATACTTTTCATTTAATACAAATTCCAATTACCCATTTAATGAATATTGAAGTTTTAGATGAAGGGTAATTTAGGTAACAAACCTAATTTTTTACAAGTTTCAATAAAATTAACTAACCTCCTTAATATACGTGTTTTATATAATTTTTACTTATAATATAGACCGGAGGGAGTATTAATATTAAGGAAGAATGCTAATGAGTGTCCTTGGGTCACTCTTTAAGGAATCAATAAAAGAAAGTTTTTATGCGTAATTGATGTAGTTAATGTTTGAAAATGTGAAATAGTTAGTTTTTCAATAAAAACATGTTTTTCTTGGCTCCTTAAAGAATGCTTTAAGACATTCGTTAGCATGATGCTAATCTTAATTAATTATAGAATAATAACGACATAATAACACGAAACAAGAGAAATTTTCCAACATAAAAGCGTAGCCCACCACAACTGAAGAAATGAAAGACAGACAAAAACTTTTTGTTTATTTAACAAGTACCCGAAGGTGAGGAAACATTAAACAGGGGCGTCAATTTTCCCTTTCCCATCAACAACTTCAAAGACAGCAATAACACAAGAAAGAAAAGGGAAGGGAGAATTGCTCGTTCTCTCTCTCAATCCACCCCCTCTTCATAAACACCACATTATCTATTTATTATTCACTCCTCACTGAACCAAATTCTCATCAAAACCCAAAAAAATTGGAAAAAACAAAAAAGCTTTCTTTGCTACTTTTTATTATATCCCAGGTATTGTGGTGAAAAAAAAATTAAAAATATAATTTTTTTTCTATGGGGGTGTTGGTTGATTCACAAGAGGGTGGTAGAAATGGAGGACAAGGTTCATGGTTTTTCACTAGGAGGAAGAGGGTGGATTCTGCCACCCCTAACAACAACTCTCAAGCTCAACTTGCCAAGGAGTTAACTGTTCCTAATCTCATGGCAATTGGTAATTCAAATTTCTCTCTTTTTTTTTTCTTTTCTTTTTGGTTTAGTTTATTTCCTATTTTTTTTACCCCATCTGGGGTTAAGGTTTTAGATCTGTTCATTTTTCAGTTTATCACCTTTTTTTTTTTGTTTTGTTTTGATAATTCAAGAATCTTGATTTTATTGTTTGATTGTACTTTGTTGTTTATACCCTTTTTCATATGATCTCTAAGTAATTGTTAAGGTTCCTTTCTTGTTTGATTTTCAGTTATTAAGAGCAAAATATTAGGGAAAAAAAAAGTCCCCAGTTGAACTGAATTAACTCTTTTGCAAATTGTGTCTGTGTTTTGATCCAGGTGTTGGTGCAACAATTGGTGCTGGAGTCTATGTTCTAGTTGGAACAGTTGCTAGAGAGCATTCTGGACCAGCTTTGGCAATTTCCTTTCTGGTAGCTGGATTAGCAGCTGCTCTTTCAGCTTTTTGCTATGCAGAACTAGCTAGTCGCTGCCCTTCTGCTGGGAGTGCATATCACTATTCATACATATGTGTTGGAGAAGGGTACTCACATTCTTTTAGACTCATACATAAAAAGTTTCTCTTGACATGTGCTTGAATTTCTTTTTTCTGTTTATAAATCGTTGCTTTCCTGGGACCTGATTATGATGTCAACTTTGGTTATTGAAAATGAATTGATGCTTTATTGGATGGTTCTTTTCTTGGTTTCTTCTTATACTCATGATATGAGGGTGATATAGATGCTGGGGGATTTTGGGTTGGTGTCTTTTTCTGGATAAACTTTTGAACCTATGTGAAGGGGATAGTATATCTTGTCTTGTTTGAGAATATATCTGGCAATTTGAGGTCTATATCAATTTTATTTACATGGTCTTTCATAACAAAAAATGATTGTCAATTTAGAGTTGATATATTTTTATCAATAAAAAAATGATTACTTTGTTTGCAGAGTTGCTTGGTTAATTGGCTGGGCCTTGATACTGGAATATACAATTGGTGGAGCTGCTGTTGCTCGTGGCATAACCCCCAATTTGGTATGGTGTTATTTTAATTCTTATACTTAGTTTTTGTTTGTGTTAGTCTGTTAGAGTGTTTTGATTATCTCATCCCCGTTTTAATCTTTCTATATTTTAAAAAATTTGAGGTGGATTCCCCTTTCACTTTAATTTTTATTATTCATCTTTCTAAGTATTTTTTTTGAGTGATTTGTCATATATTACCCATTCCATTAGAAATAAGGCCTTTGTGGTGAGAGATATAAGTTTAAACGACCCTTTGTTTATCTATATTTTTGAACTACTCTCGGGAAAAGTTCTGTTTGAGGTTCTTATTGGTAATTCATAAATTACACTGTTGAATCCATCATAAATAACTTGACAATGTTCTGGTTTATGAGTCCTGACTCCTGATCAGTACTAAGCCAAGAAACCATTTTATTTCTCCTTTTTTTCTTTTGACTTTTGGCTTTATTGTATTGTCAGTATTGCAGTGAATAAATCAAGTTGTTGTTATCTGAGAGTGACAAACAGTGTCAACCGGAAAAACGAAAAAAATGAAAAACGTTTTCTGTTTTCAGTTTTCTTTTTTGAAGTTCTGAATTTCTGTTGGATGTTTTCCTTGTATATATATATATATATAATATAATAACTAACTGATTTATTTGTATGAAGTGCAAGTAAAAATTATCTGGTGTAATCATTAACATCAAATAGATGTTTCTGTGATTAGGCTGCACTTGTTGGAGGTGCGGACAATTTGCCATTCTTCTTGTCACGCCAGAACATTCCTGGGATTGATATTGTTGTCGACCCACTTGCAGTAATTATGATATTTATAATTACTGGACTCCTATGTGTTGGGATAAAAGAGGTATTATTTTTACTTAAAATTTCTATGTAGTTTAGCTTTCTGGATTGTATGTGCCAGAGTTTACCTTTATTTTGGTTGTGTAACTTACTGTATGTATCCTTTGTGCATGGGTTGTAACCCTTGTACCTATGGTCCAACAATTTTTTTTAATCCATTCAAATATCCAAATATATTTTCCTGAAAGTTTTTTTTTATTTGAATGCTTGATATATGCAGAGTACAAGGGTACAAAGTATAGTCACATCAGTGAACATATGTGCTTTGACATTTGTCATACTAGCTGGTGGTTACTTGGGATTCAAATCTGGATGGGTTGGATATGAACTTCCCACAGGGTACTTTACATCTTTGTTTTGTACTTCCCCCTGTGTGTTTGGTCTCTTGTAGTTACTGAATACATGACTCTTGCTTTCATAGGTATTTTCCCTTTGGGGTCGATGGGATGCTTGCAGGTTCTGCAACAGTCTTTTTTGCATATATAGGTTTTGATGCAGTTGCCAGCACTGCTGAAGAGGTATAGATGATGATGTCTTGCAGCTTGTCCTTTTTGGATTATAAATGTCATTTCCTCTGTAGGGTACATAATTGAGGATGTTCAAACTTCCTTATAATGTTTTATTACTTTGATTCAACAGGTGAAAAATCCTCAACGAGATTTACCATTGGGTATTGGTGCTTCACTGTTTCTATGTTGTGGATTGTATATGATGGTCTCCATTGTCATTGTTGGTTTAGTACCTTACTATGCAATCAATCCTGACACTCCCATATCCTCTGCATTTGCTGACCATGGGATGCAATGGGCAGCGTAAGTGTGTAACTTTTGAACTCTAGTCTGCTTCTGATTCTGCATAAAGTTTAGGGAGCCAAATTGATGTAGTAGTTTCCAAAGTCACTTTTCCTAATTGTGATTGCAGTTACATTATAAATGCTGGGGCCTTTACAGCCCTATGTGCATCACTGATGGGAGGGATATTGCCCCAGGTAAATTAATTGAAACCTCAATGTGCTCTATTTATACATTTAATTTATTCTTCCCCAAATGCTTTTTATGCAATTTCTCTTACTATATTATATGAAAATAAGCCTCCATGTTTTGAAATGCAAGTTATGAGTAAAGTTTATCAACTTCCTAAGGCTTAAGGATGCATATTAAGTATGTAGTGTGAATGCCTAGTTGTCCCATGCTTTATATGTGTTACTCCTACATGTTAAGATTCTCTATCTCTAGTTTGAGTCCCTGTTGTATACTGTCGGCTGTTTCATATTCAAACTCCCCATGCCTATTGTACTGCCACTTGAGTAAAAAATCCAAATTAATAGTAGTCTGTGACTATGAAATATGAATGATCATATTTTGATACCTCTAACAACAGCAACTTGTTCGTTAAATATGATTTATGTTGTCAATCCTGCTATTACAGGTCCCTCTCTCTCTCTGTGTGTGTGTGTGTGTGTGTGTGTTTGTTAAATATACACTTTGATGTGAACTACAATATTGTATAATTGTTTGGTGAGGATCTTTCACAAATATTACCAGTTGAAATACAAAATTACAAATTGATGAGGCACCGATTAACTTATCATTGTTATGGTTATACATGTTTTTGTAAATATAGGTTGGAATATATCAATTGTTTTGAACAAATTAAAAACTCTCTGTTATCATATTAATGATGCATTATAAGTGCATTTTATATATCTTTAAGTGATCGTAGAATTGGTTGTAATGAATTCAATTTTAGGTTTAGTCAACTGAATTTGATTAAGATCATTACATTCCTAGTATAAGCTGCATTTCTTTTTGCTGGTTTATGTTATGATTGCTTGTTGCAATTATCCCAAATTTCCCCCTTTTTCTTTGAAGTTTTCTATTTGCCAGGTAAAATTGTTCATGTGTTTTGTTTAATGTCCTTCAGCCAAGGATTTTGATGGCTATGGCAAGGGATGGGTTGCTGCCACCATTTTTTTCTGACATAAATAAGCACACCCAGGTTCCTATTAAGAGCACAATAGTTACTGGCCTTGTTGCTGCAGTCTTGGCATTTACTATGGAAGTCTCTCAACTAGCTGGGATGGTAAGTCTACTTTGGCAACAGTCAGGATCCGCTAATTGTGTTTTCTAGAATTACAAGCCTGAATGTTGTCAAGAAACAACTCAATCCAAAAGCTTAAGCTGTTCTGGTCTGACGAATTGTTGTTGCCCCTAACAGTAACACGCCCCATCATTGTAAAACTCCTTAGAACTTTTAGTGTGGACAATGCATAAGCTCCTTTACCTTGTGCTGTGTAATTAATGTTTAACTTACAAAGAATGGAGGTGGCAAGGATTGAACTTTTAATTACTTGGTCGAAGAGACTCAAATACATTGTTGAAAGAGATAGGAATAGAGAGCATGTAGAGAGTAAGAAAGAGATGGGGTAACAAGGAATCGGGTATAATGGGACGCACTAGGTTCATCCTAGCTATGCTCTTCGTGTATTTATACTAATTAACTAGCAAGTACAAGCGTAGCTCAATACTTAAAACAGAAAATCTTAAGCCATTAGGTTTAGGCCCAAGAAGAGTTATTATCTCTAACAAACACATACAAAATTTAGTACTAATTCATGTCTTTTGCTAAGACCATCATATATCACACAACATCCAGTAAAAGTAAGGTGAGGCAGTATATGGGTCATGTTAGGCAGTTTGTTCTTTTCTTTCTGTTTCCCCATGTGTTTGAAGTTATTAAAACATTTTTGAGGCAGTTCTCATGGTTTTCATGGACTTGCCTGGTAGCATCTTTCATTATCATATGTATAAGAATGTTCTGCCTTGTATGTGTAGTACTAACGTGTATTTGGTTTGTCTCCTGCAGGTTAGTGTGGGTACACTTCTTGCATTCACTGTGGTGGCAATATCTGTGTTAATACTAAGATATATTCCTCCAGACGTGGTTCCGTTGCCTCCTTCTCTCCAGGAACCAATTGATTCAGTGTCATTGCATTACAGTTGGAGCAGTTTGGAGACAAATGAAAAGGATAATGTTGGTACTTCTGGCAACCAGAAACCTTTAGTTGTCAAAGAGGACATATCAATTGATTATCCCCTTATTGCCAAACATCTAGCCATAGGCAACTGTGAGTTATGCCTTCCCTTCTTTGTTTACCAATCTCTCTCTATCATACATATGTAAATTTATTGCCCTAGTCACGTAAGTAATCAGTGTTGCTTAAGTAACTTACACCAATTTACTGCTATTATAATTTTTTTTTTTTTTTTTTTTTTGTGTGGCTTTCCTTGTGTCATTTCACATCTGCTGTTTTTTTCCTTAATCCTATTTGTTAATGGGTGCAGATTTAAACGAGGGTAATAGGCGAAAGGTTGTTGGGTGGGTAATAGCATTAACATGCTTTGGGGTGTTTGTCCTCACATATGCGGCTTCAGATTTAACTCTTCTCAGGTTGGTTTAGTGGTATTATTTAATTTTTCACATTGATAATTTATTGATACATGATCAAACCCCCATATAGTTTAGCATCTGATTTGATATGCTAAGTAGACTATATAGGGGCTTTGCCTTATCCCTGGGAAGGGAATGGGGTGGCTTGATTTTACAGGATAGTGGTACATTAAATTTATGCACTTCATTGATGTTTGTCATGCCAAATAGGTATTTCTTGATATTCTTACTTTTTTTGGCCTTGTATGTTTGCTATTACCAGTTCTCTTCGCTTTGCATTGTGTGGAGTTGGTGGCACCCTTCTTCTGTCTGGTCTGGTCTTCTTAACCAGTATAGAACAAGATGATGCAAGACACAACTTTGGCCACTCTGGAGGTATGGTTTACCATTATGATTTTGTGGTAATAAATTTTTAGTGAGTGAGTGTCTAATTCCTATGCAACTAATTTAGACGTCATTGTATCTTTTAGCGTGAGTCTGCTAGACATCGAATGTAAGAACATGTGTTATGTAATATAAATATATAATAATAATAATAATAATAATAGGTTGGCCATAAATACTGTATAACAGGATAGGGATTGTAGCAAGTTTTACATTGAAAATTCCATTGGAATAAATCTATTTAATCGTCAAGTCTACTGTTTTTCTTTTCTTTTTTTGGGATTTGGGAAATTATTCAATCATGCAATGTGTAAGATTGGAATTTTTTCACTAAGACAAATTTTTATTTAACAACCTGACTTCATTGTAAGATTGGTGTTGGCATTGGCATAAAAATAACTCTTATTATTTGCTTTCAGGTTTCGTTTGCCCATTTGTGCCACTGCTGCCCATAACTTGCATTCTCATCAATTCCTATTTACTTATTAATCTTGGGTAAGTATTCATTATTCAATTCCGAAAGTACATTGAGCTGTCCCTTCAACTTCTTTTTATCTCCACTGTGTTAGATAAATAAATGTTCATGTCCTAATAATGTGCCCCAAAAATGATGTCCTACTGAATCTGAAGTTGACCCTACAAGAATAAGGGTGTTTTTGGCCTGTTTGGGACCTCCAAACCATGGTTTGGAGTGTCAAAACTGAGTTTCACCTTCTTTAGACATGTTTGGTAAAATCATTTGTCAGTTGTCTGTAACAGGGTTTGGTGTCCAAACCTTGGTTGAAGACTGAAAAATTTTCACTTCTTCATTCATCAAAACTCAGTTATGAGTATTCAACTAGTACTCTGACCATGATACTTTTGCAAATCTGAATGCTGCCTTCAATTTTCTCATGCCCCATCCTTGTTCATTGCCAAATAGGTAATTACATATCTAAAAGTTATTTTGATTAACACAATCCAAATAATATTTATTCTACGAAAATCACTTTTAAAAATAAAGGGCCCGTTTGCTTTGTTTTTAGTTTTTTGTTTTCATTTCCTGTTTTCAGAAGTAATTACAAAACTGTCACATTGTTTTTATTCTGTTTATTGCTTTAAAAAATTCGTACAGGAAACATCGAAAACTTTTTTCTGTTTTCGATGTTTCCTGTACAAATCTTTGAAAACAGGAAACATAATGAAAGCAAGGTGACAGTTTTGTAATTATTTTTCAAAACAGGAAATTAAAACAAGAATCTGGAAACAAAGCAAATAGGCCCAAAGTGTGCAAACCTAAATCAGTTATTTCAACCCCACTTTTAATTAAAACCAAGTCCATCAACACTCAGTTTTGTAAACGATAATTGAAACTCTCCCTAAAGGAGCAGATGTACAAATCAAGTTATCTATCATCAATATATTTTGTTGACTCAACATCATACTGTACTTTATATACCTCGTCTGTTTTACTTTACAGAGTTGATACTTGGGGACGTGTTTCTATATGGCTGGCAATAGGACTACTTGTTTATATATTTTATGGTCGAACCCATAGTGCTCTAAAAGATGCAGTTTATGTGCCAACAACTCAAGTGGATGATACCTATCACACTTCCACGAGCTGTCTTGCTTAATCTCTTGGAACATCACACTAAATCAAACTTCAGCACAAGCCAAAGAGCATGTTGCAGCTCCACTAGTTGTATATCTAATCCTTTGTACAGGAAACGTGCATTTCAAGATTCATAGAAAGGTCATAGGTTGGTTGCTTTCTTCTAGAGAATAATGACATTGTTGTATGCCTTATGTTACAAGCTAAACTGTTCCCCATGGTTTTACGTTTTCTGTATGATACCATGGGTGGGGGGGAGTCATGGGTTATATGGGGCTTGTAAAAAATGTAAATATAATTTGAAATTTAATATTGTTTTTAAGTCCCCAAATACGTTCTTTAACTCATTCTAGCTTCTTTTTTTTATTCTTCCGCCCCATAAGCATACGTAACCTTTATTTTGTACAAATGGTAGGATGAAATAGCATTATTACTTATACTGTTGGAATTATTAGAAAATGAATTTGATTTGATTTAAAAATCGACTTTTATGTTTAGAAGACATAGTAACATGTTTTAAATTGATTTGTATGTCGGGTTTGTGTTTGGTACGTATTAAACATCGATATCATTTATTTTATTTTTAAGAATATTTCTTGCCAACAAGGTTTAGTAAATTGAACAAGGTTCCTTACTCCAATGGTATTCATCTAAACTAATGGAAAAAAAAAATTGTACAAAAGCAAAAAAAAAAAAAAAAAAAAAAACGCAAAATGGAAAAAAGAAAAAGAAAAAAGAAAGTAAATTGAAACATAAGGCAAACGTCCTAGAGTGAATTGATGTGGCAATTGAATTGTTTACATGTGAAATAGAGAGTAGCAAGTTTTTGGTCTTTGACTAATTACTCAGAGATTGATAGTTACGAAAAGTCTTCTTCTAGAGGGGTGATTAGTAAGCAAACGAAAAGAAAAGACACGAAGAGTAAAATAGTTAAATTTGAGCGGGACAGATTGCATATCAATGATTAAATGGCAGCAAGTATTGTCAAACACGGCATTAGAGAATCTTTTTGTAAATATAATTTTTCACAAAAATTTCTCTCTTGACCATTTACATTCATGCTATTTTAGCAATACGTGTTTAGGTTAAATATGCCCGTGTTTTGTGTTTAGACGAAGAAAATGACAAAAAAAGAATCGAAGTAAGAAAAAATTATGCGGAAAAATAGAAAGGAAATTGCTATTGAGTTGGTTTTAGGAGGTAATTGCTATTGAGTTATTTTATTTTATTTTAGATTGCTAATGAGTGCCATTAAAGAAAATTTTTATGAGAAAATAGTATATTTAGTATGTTGAAGAGTGTTACGCTTTTAGATCACTCGTTAGCAAGAATTATTATTATTATTATTTTTTGAATAGAGGGCTTCAAACCCCAAACACAAACTAACTACCATCCTAGGAAAAGACACTCCAACAGCATCACTCCAAATCAGCTCAGCAAACCTATGTGGGGGTGACTCATACAAATGCATGCCCAGATCCTTAGAATGCCCAAGGTTGATTAAGAAATCAGCAACCTTGTTGCCTTCACGCATTACATGCTATGATGCTAATAACTAGGTTGGCTAATCGTTATTTTGGATCTAAGAATCTCATTCAAAGTAAATGGCATAAATAGTCGTATTGTGCAACTTCTAATTTATTTTAATTTAACTAAATATCATACGCAAGAGGCAAGAAAAAATGTCAAAAAATAAAAGAAACAAGAACAAGGACGAGAAAAGTCAATAAAGGAAGAGTGTTGAAAACAATAATCACAGAAAAATAAGATTGGAATGCGCTGACGAGATCAATTGAGCAAGCTTTGCTTCTCGTTTGACAAACTGATTTTTGTTTTCCTAATGTGAGGTGGGAAAACTTCCCTTACAATCAAGGAATGATTTGGCAATTATTCCGTGAATAGAATTTTCGCTTTAGGTCATCCAACGACATTTGTGGTCGTGGTGCAATTGTTAATATATATATATATATATATATTTTTTACCATGACATAGGTGCAGCCCGTAGAGAGGGCAAGGCTGATGAGGCAACAACCTTAGGCCTCAAAATTTTTTGACTTATTGCTATCAAATTTTTGTTGAACATTATTGTTCCTGCCGAGATCCGAGTTGCCGGAATCTCGCCGTAAACGTCAGACCAAGGGTGAATGTTGGGGTTGTTTTAGACCGTGGCTTGACAGAATGCTTATATTCCGGTCCTACGTATCCCAATGGGAATCAAAGCCAAACGTAGTTCTATGTTCAACCCTTGATCACGTGGTGCATCAATCTCTTAATCTTGTATCTGATGTACTCCGGCGGGCAAGGACTTATTGGTAGTCTCTTGATCACAACCGGGACCTCTAATACGCTTAAGAGAGAACACCAAGCTCTAGTGAAAGTTAAAAGTCCCTTTCCTCTTAGACTCTTCCTCTTTTTATAGAGGAGTAGAGGGATAAGCTGATCCTATTTTCTAGGATCTCGTTCAGCTCTTATCACTTATCACTTATCTATCTTAGCTCAACTCCCGTCTCTTTTTACTGATAAGAGTTATCTCTTATCTAAAGTAGGGTTGTTAGTCGAGTTCTAGATAAGTGTATCGTTTAAAGCAGTTAAGCTTCCGAGCTCGGCGGCCGAGCTTACCATCTCGGCCAGTACACAAGCCCCCCAAGCTTCGAGCTCAAAAGAACGAAGAAGTTTTCATGACAAGGGCCGAGCTTGCCTTCTGAAAATTTTCTGAATTCATGGCTTAGGTTTTTATTTTCTGAATTCATGGCTTAGGTTTTTATTTTCCTTTTTGCCATGCTCTCCGTGACCGATACTGCATCTCGGCCCATTTATGAGCTCGGTGGCCCCAGTTGGCCGAGCTTAAAACTTTGCTACTTTTTGTCATTCGTATCTCGGTTCGTGACTATCTCAGGTCGGTGGGTTTGTTGGCCGAGTTTTATACCTCGGCCATGCACCACCTCGGCTCATACACAAGCCCCCCAAGCTTTTGGGCTTTATAGAGCGTGAAAGCTTTATCGAAGGAGCCGAGCTGAACTGAGACAGGAACAGTCTTGTCAATCTTGTCTTGTGACGTCAGCTTCTCAGTACCCGAGATGAAAAGAGATGTTGCGTTACTTTTAAGACCCGTTTTTCTTGTGACACGTGGCCTTGAAGGTCATATTTCCGAGGCCTACTCTGTGATTGGGCATTTAAGACCCCTCGTGGTGGCATCGTGTATTCCGATGTCTTCGCCACGTGGTAACCCTGGATAGGTGTGCCGAACTTGCACAGGTTTTGAAGAGACGTTTCCCTTCTCTCACACGTCAACCACCATCATTACAGACGTTTCGGTTTTTCCATCAAGATCACGTTTGTGTGCTATAAATTGAGGCATTTTCGAGGAGAAACCCTTACCCGCCTTTGCTATTCACAAACCTCTGAAGCTTCTTCTTCCTCAAGTCTTTCTTCTTCAAGCATTTTCACTCTTTCGTTACTTTTTCCAGGTACGCCTTTAACCCTCCATTTTTATTGGGTCTCTGCTTCTATACTCGACTATGGAACCCTCGTTCGAGGTATCTCAAAATGCCTCCTCAGAGGTCCAGATCATAGACCAGGAAATAAACTCTATTGGGGGTTCTCCTCATTCTTCACCGCCTCCCTCAAGGGGTGATGAAACGAACCCTAGGGGCTCTTCTTCTTCCTCCTTTAACGAGAGTAGCTCTGCTACTCCGGAAGCTATTACTGCCCCCCAACGACGGCAGCGTGCCTCTAGGATGCCCCGGGTTCCTTACCCCGAAATCACCATTCCTGGGTATTTCTGGGTGAAGCCAGATGTTGGTGCTTTTCATTCTAATTTTAGGACTCACGAGTCTCTTAGAACTGTTAGGCCCAAGGTTTCTTCTTCTCGTGGGCTTATTCGCAGCGTACCTTGCTCAGAAACTGAGCATGTATTTCTGCAAGCTCTTCCCGTAGAAACACATTTTACATATGTGTATAAAACACTGTTTGAGCAAATTGGAGTCTCCTTTCCCTTTACCCAGTTTGAGTGTGATATTCTAAAAATTATGAACGTTGCTCCAACTCAACTGCATTCGAACAGCTGGGCCTTCATGAAGGCTTTCCAGATTCTCTGTGGGCAAATAGGGATGGAAGCTACTGCGCCCAAATTTCTTTACATCTATAGGGTTAGGTTAGGGGACCGAGTTGGGTGGGTCTCTCTGAGCGGGGTTGAGAAGAGAGGTATCATCGGCCTTTATAAGAGTTCTTACAAATTCTTCAAATCGGACTTCTTCAGAGTCCGTCCTACTGAGGGGAACGAATCCATTTTCTTTGATTCTGAGGGGAAGGCAAAGTTTCCTTTATACTGGCAATCCCATCCTTCTAAATTTTCTAGCTTCGACCTCGGCTGCATGACTGCGCAAGAGCGGGCCGACGTTGAGGTTCTGAAACTTTATCCTCGGCCATTGCCCTGTGGAAAGCTGTTGAAACTTGTAACTTCTTCCACTCGGCAAGCCGACTTCGAACGTAAGTAGCTTTTGCCGAGAGGCAGTTTTATTACCTTGTTGCTATTATCGTCTGACCGATCTCCCTTTTGCAGTGATAATGGGAAAATTCAACTACAAAGCGTTGTTGAAGAAGTCGGCCCATCAAGATGCTGGTACTTCAGCTCCTGCCGCCGATGCGAAGGGAAAGAAGAAGAAGACTGCTCAGGCTTCGGCTCCTGATACTCGTCCTCCCAAAAGATCTCGGGTCACTGTTCAACCAGAAATACCGAGAAGGAGCACTTCGCCCTTTCCGATGGCTGAGGAGGACCGTAGTGCGGAGAGGAGAGCTGAAAGGACGCCGCCAGTTACTGATTTAACGGCGGAGAACAAGTGGTATAATGGCCACTGTAATCCGGGCTTCAGCTCACTCTGGAGCAACGACTTTAATCCTGGCTCACTTATTGATGGCCAAGTGCTCAAGCCTTCTGATGCCCGGCTATTATTGGAGCAAGGCCCAGAGGCTAGCATGGAGGCTGCTGCCGCTTATGCCCTTCGGATCGCATCTATCACCCGCTTCTGGAGCAATGAACTCTCCACTAACAACAGGAAAATGGAAGCGATGAGGGCTGACGCAGCTCGGGCTTTGTTGGTGAGGGACGAGCTAGCCCAAGCCATGACCAAATGCGAAGAACAGGCTCGGTTAATTGGGCAATTAAAGGCCCAAAAAGCCGAGGTTGAGAAGGCCAATGCCTCCCTGCAATCCGAGCTGTGTGGTGAGAAAGCCGAAAGGGCTAAGTTCGAGAAGATTGCCGAGGATTCTCAAGCTGACAAGGAGGTCAACCTTATGCTTCAAAGATCTTTAAATTCCGAGAAGGAGGCTAACCTTAAGCTACGGTCTGACCTTGCTGAAGCCGAAGACTCCATCATGAAGGAGCATATCAATGGGTTTTTCCGAGCTGTGAAACAGCTTCAACAATTTAACCCCGACGTGGATTTCTCCCAGGCTGATGTGGATAAGGACTTCAACAAGGAAGGGGTTTTTGTTCCTCTGTCCGAGCTTGAGGATGAAGAAGAGGAAGATGCTCAAGGTCAAGCTGAAGGACGAGCTGCCGAGGAGGGAGGAGCGAATGACAGTGGATTGCCTGATCCAACTTTCGGTGCTGCTTCTCCAAATGGCAATGGCCTTACCTTACCTGCTGATGAAGCTTTTGTTCATGGGGATGCCCATGAGTAACTTAAAAAAAATTCTTCCTTTTTAATGTACCGAGCGATGCCCCTTTTTTGTACTGGGCTTTTGCCACTAAGTAATGGAATTTTGTAACTTTTTGCTTTTATATTGCAGCTTGTCTTTTTTGCTTACTTAGAAATTATTCCAAGTTTTTTTTCTCAGCTCGGTTTTTTCTCAGCTCGGATATTTACCCTTAACTTCTTAGTGCGTTTCAAGGGTGAACCCCGGTTGTTGTAACTTTGTAAGTTTTGTTCGTGGCCTCTTGAGCTTATAAGCTCGGCCTTTGTTGCTTTTTTAAGTTCGGCATTTCGACTGTAATTCGGTCGATTTTAGCTCGGTCAACCTTTTTAAGCTCATGCTTGTACCTTTTTGGGTTCGGCATTTCGACCACAACTCGGTCGATTTTAGCTCGGTCACCCTTTTAGGTTCATGCTTGTACCTTTTTGGGTTCGGCATTTCGACCTCAACTCGGTCGATTTTAGCTCGGTCAACCCTTTTAGGTTCATGCTTGTACCTTTTTGGGTTCGGCATTTCGACCTCAACTCGGTCGATTTTAGCTCGGTCAACCCTTTTAGGTTCATGCTTGTATCTTTTTGGGTTCGGCATTTCGACCTCAACTCGGTCGATTTTAGCTCGGTCAACCCTTTTAGGTTTTTGATTTTAAAATGTAAAACAAGTGAATTTTTAGCCCTGTAATTGAAACAGACCTTATTCATTTATTTTCTCAGGCATGCCTCATTAAAACCTTCCTAGCCAAAACCACATGGGAAAAAGACCAGGGTAGGAAAAAGAGTACCTTACCTAACTTTACATTTAACTAAAATAAAACTTGAGATGAGAAGTGTTCCAAGTTCTTGGAACAGTCTTCCCTGATAACTCTTCTAGCCTATAAGCACCATTTCCAAGATTTTCAACTATTCTGAATGGGCCAGACCAGTTTGCTGCGAGCTTGCCCTCTCTGGAGTCCTTCCTTGCATCATTCTGCAATCTTAGTACTAGGTCTCCTTGAACAAACTCTCTCGGTCGCAATTTTGAGTTGTACTTCCGAGTTGCTTTCTGCTTGCATAGTTCTTCCCTGATCTTTGCTTCATCTCGGACTTCTTCAACCATATCAAGCTCAACTCGGATTTCTTCTGCATTCTTGCTTTGGTCGTGATGCTGCCTTCTGAAAGAAAGTTCGCCGAGCTCAACTGGAATCATTGCGTCAGTTCCATAGGTTAGCCTGAACGGCGTTTCTCCTGTTGATGACTGTGGTGAGCAATGATAAGACCAGAGGATGCTTGGTAATTCTTCAGCCCATGCTCCTTTTGATTGGCCCAACCTTTTCTTGAGTTCGTTCAGAATGACTTTGTTAGCTGCCTCTGCCTGACCATTTGTTTGCGGGTGCTCAACCGAGGTCACCTTATGTTTGATTCCGAGATTGGAGTAGAATTCTTTAAGATTTTTGTCCGTGAATTGCTTTCCATTATCAGTGACAATCGCATAAGGTAGACCATGTCGGCATATGATGTTTCTCCACACAAAACTCTGGACCTTTTTAGCTGTTATAACAGCTAATGGCTCGGCTTCGATCCATTTAGTGAAATAATCCACTCCCACCAGCAAGAACTTTACTTGGCCTTTGGCAACAGGGAAAGGGCCCACAATGTCCATCCCCCACATAGTGAAGGGCCAGGGTGACATCATTGAATGGAGCTCTTCTCCTGGAACTCGTGCCACAGTAGCAAACTTCTGACAAGAATCACATTTGTTAGTCCAAGAAGCACAATCTGATCTCATAGTCGGCCAATAGAAGCCTGCTCGCAGAACCCGAGCTGCTAGGGATCGGCCACCAGAATGCATTCCACAGATTCCTCTATGCATCTCGTCCATTACATACTCGGATTGTTCCTTGTTTATGCATTTCAATAAAGGCATTGAAAATCCTCTTCTGTACAGTTCTCCATCTCGGATAGTGTAATGACAAGACTTCAAACGAATTTTCTTTGCTTCTTTGGGATCAGCAGGTAACTTGTCCGAGGTCAGGAATTCCCAGAAAGGCATCATCCATCCTCGATCATAGTGCTCGGTTATCATTACCTCGGCACTTTTTATACTCGGTTCAGGGAGATTTTCCTGAATGAAAGTTTTTAACTGGCCAGTTTTCTTGGTGCTAGCCAACTTAGACAACAGGTCGGCTCTAGTATTTTCCTCCCGAGGTATATGCTCAATAGTGAAATTGTCAAATTCTGAAATTAAACTATTGACCTTGCACAAATACCTGGTTAATTGAGGATCTTTTGTTTGATAATCCCCTGAGACTTGCCCTGTTACCAGCTGTGAGTCACTTCGGCACTTCAATCCTTTGACTCCAACCTCTTTAGCTAATACCAGCCCGACAATAAGAGCTTCATACTCTGCCTGGTTGTTTGATGCATTGAACCCAAACTTCAAGGACTGCTCTAGGATAAGGTTGTTTGGGCCTTCGAGAATTATCCCAGCTCCGCTTCCTTTTAAATTTGATGAGCCGTCCACATACAGAAGCCAGTTAATGGGTTCGGGGCTCGGTTTTGAAGAGAGTTCGGCAATGAAGTCGGAGAGGCATTGGGCTTTCATTGGCCCCCTTGGTTCGTACTGTAAACCGAATTCTGATAGTTCAACTAACCAAGCTATCATTCGTCCTGCCAGATCGGGCTTTCGAAGTACTTGCTTAATCGGATGATCTGTTTTGACTATCACTTGGTGCGACTGGAAATAAGGTCTTAGCCTCCGAGCTGCCATTACCAGAGCGAGGGCAAGCTTTTCAATGACTTGGTACCGTGTCTCTGCATCTTTCAAGATTCTACTGATGTAATACACCGGCATCTGTTGCTTCTCCTCCTCTTGGATGATTACTGCACTGATTGCGTAATCATTAACAGATAAGTATAAATATAGCTCTTTACCGAGCTCTGGCCGAGTTAGAATCGGAGGCGAGGCCAGAAACAATTTCAATTCTTCAAAAGCCTTTTCACACTCCTCAGTCCAGACAAACTCCTTGGGTTTCTTCAATAGTTGAAAAAAGGGTCTAGCTTTTTCGGCCGATTTGGGGAGGAACCGAGATAGGGAAGCTAAACGGCCTAACAGCCTTTGTATTTCTTTCACTGTTTGCGGACTCCGCATTTCAATGACAGCCTTGCATTTATCTGGATTGACCTCAATCCCTCTGTGTGTTAGCATGTATCCCAAGAACTTTCCTCCTTGTACACCGAAAGAACATTTTTCAGGGTTCAACCTCATGTTGTACTTTCGGAGTTGGGCAAAGATTTCCTCCAAGTCGGCAGGGTGTCGTTCTGGGTCATCAGACTTTACCACCATATCATCAACATAAACCTCGAGATTTTTTCCGATCTGATTGAGAAACACTTTGTCCATGAGCCTCTGATATGTTGCACCAGCATTTTTTAAACCGAAGGGCATTACCCGGTAGCAGTAGTTTGCCCCCTCGGTCATAAACGCCGTTTTCTCCTCATCTGGTGGATGCATTCTTATCTGGTTGTACCCCGAGTATGCATCCAAGAAAGTTAAGACTCTATAACCTGAAGCTCCATCTACCAATCTGTCAATGTTTGGAAGAGGATAAGAATCCTTTGGGCACGCCTTGTTGAGATCGGTGTAATCAGTACACATTCTCCACTTGCCATTGGCTTTTTTAACCAACACGACATTGGCTAGCCAGGTAGTATATTTTACTTCTCTGATAAAGTTGGCCTTTTTCAGTTTTGCAGTCTCTTCGGCTACAGCTTTCCTTCTCTCTTCACCGAGTTTCCTTTTCCTCTGAGCTATGGGCTTGGCCTCCGGACATATAGATAGCCTGTGGCACAGGAAATTGGGATCTATGCCAGGCATATCGGATGTCTTCCAAGCAAACAGGTCGGCATTCTTTCTCAGGACTGCTTGTATCTGTTGTTTCAGCGAGGGATCGAGCTGACTGCCGATGCTTGTGCACTGACCGACTTGGGCTCCCAGTTGAAATTTTTCCAATGACTCCGTAGGTTCTGCTCTGGACTCATACATTTCTATTCTTGGATCCAATTCAAACATGTCATCAGACCTTGCCGAGCTTACAGAACTGACCGAGCTCACCACTTCTGCCTGATGATCTTCAGTATTTTCGGTGATATCTGGCTCCCGAGTTACCTTCAAACTATCTGCATAGCATTGTCTGGCCATTCTCTGATCAGCTCGGACTGCAACTATCTCACCTGAATCTGTTGGAAATTTCATGGTGAGGTGAGGTGTGGAGACAATTGCTCCGAGCTCATTCAAAGTCGGTCTTCTGATGAGGATATTATATGAAGTGTTGGCATCCACAATGACATATCTGACGGAAATGGTTCGAGCAAGCTTGCCTTCCCCGAATGTTGTCAAGAGGTCTATATATCCTCGAGTTTTGACCTGCTCTCCGGCGAACCCTACTAGCTTGTCTTCCTGCTCTTTTATCAACTTTTCTGGAATTCCAAGCTTTTTAAAGGTTGCCAAGTACAGAATGTCTGCCGAGCTACCCTGATCAACTAGTGTACGTTTGACCGAGTAATTGGCCACTTCAACTGTTATGACCATTGGGTCATCTTGATTGGGATCTATTCCTTGGAAGTCATTTTCTGAGAAAGTAATTGGTGGTCTCGACCTTGCGGTTTTTCTGGAAACCGAGTTGACAGCTCGGATAGCCTTTATGTGGCGTCGCCGAGCTGAACTCGTTGTGCCTCCTCCTGCGAAACCTCCCGAGATGGTATTAATGACTCCTCTCACACCAACCTCTGCCTCAACATTTGGGGGTCGCTGACTGTTATCTCGATCCCCGTTCTGATTATTACCTCGATGATCTTCATCTCGGTTTCGATTGTCATAACCCCGTCTTCTTCGCCGTCGGCCAGCTCGGCCACCACCATCACCATCTCGGCGGACAAACCGATCAAGTCGGCCTGCCTGTACCAATTCTTCAATTTTATCCTGGACTGTTTTACAGTCTTCAGTAGAGTGGCCATAGTTCTGATGCCACTTGCACTCTTTACTTTTATCGGCCTGAGCTGGGGTTTTGGATGGCCTTGGCAAAGTGATCAACTCGGTATTGCACACCTCCTGAAGAATAGCGGCTCTGGATCGGTTCAGGGGAGTGTAAGACTGGTGTCGGGGTTGGGACTGCTTTTCTGAAAACCCTCTGTCATTACTCCTGAAAGCCTTCTGTGGATTAGCCCCTTTATCTCTTTCTTTGTTTGAGATTATGCTTTTTTCTTCAAAACTTTTTTTCTTTGATTCCACCATCTCTTCCGAGTTCATGAACCCTGTGGCTTTTTCTTGAAGTTCTTCAAAATCCCTCGGTGGCTTCCGAGATAGATATTCAAAGAACAGTCCTGGCCTCAAACCATTCATAACGGTATGAAGACAAAGTTCTGAGCTCATATTGGGGATTAAAACCTGTTGAGCACTGAAGCGAGCCATGTAATCCCTGAGTGATTCATTTTTCTCCTGCCTGAAATTCACAAGCGAGACCGAGTGCTTTCTATGCCTTCGGCTTGCTGCGAATTGTGCAGTGAACTTTGTAACCAACATGTCAAAAGAATCCACTGACCGTGATGGAAGGTTCGTGAGCCAAGTCAAGGCAGGTCCCTGCAAAGTGGTTGGAAAGATCTTGCACATGATGGCTTCCGAGTCGGTCACCAGGTAAACAGATGAAATGAAAGATTCCACATGTTCTGTTGGATCAGTAGTGCCATTGTACTTATCCATATTAAGAGACTTGAAATGCCGAGGTATGATCACCTCGTCAATGGCATCAGTGAAAGGTAATCTCGGTCGTCTGTCCCGTGCTTTCTCTCTCTGAGTGGTCTCCTCATTACGAGATCGGACCCTTGAGGCTTCGGGCCCAGTTCTGGGAGGTCGGCTTCTGTCAACACGAGAAGGTACATAAGTTGGGTCTCTTTGGCTGTCCTCGGGTGAGGAATGCTCTTCCTCGGCATGAGTTGTCGATCTTCCCCTTTTCCGAGTTCCCAATAGTCTTTGGTACTCCGTACGAATTTCCTCGTTCTCCTGACGCAACTGTCTTAATTGTGCCATGATCTCTCCCAGCTGCGGATTACCTTCATCGAAGGGAGGGGGTTGTTGTGATTGGAGTTTGACTCCTCGACGTGATTTGCACTGTGGGCCCCTCCCTTCGGTCCATTCCGTGTAGTCACCATTAAATCTTATGGAACCGGGGAAAGTTTTTCCTCGACCCCACGGTGGGCGCCAAATGTTCCTGCCGAGATCCGAGTTGCCGGAATCTCGCCGTAAACGTCAGACCAAGGGTGAATGTTGGGGTTGTTTTAGACCGTGGCTTGACAGAATGCTTATATTCCGGTCCTACGTATCCCAATGGGAATCAAAGCCAAACGTAGTTCTATGTTCAACCCTTGATCACGTGGTGCATCAATCTCTTAATCTTGTATCTGATGTACTCCGGCGGGCAAGGACTTATTGGTAGTCTCTTGATCACAACCGGGACCTCTAATACGCTTAAGAGAGAACACCAAGCTCTAGTGAAAGTTAAAAGTCCCTTTCCTCTTAGACTCTTCCTCTTTTTATAGAGGAGTAGAGGGATAAGCTGATCCTATTTTCTAGGATCTCGTTCAGCTCTTATCACTTATCACTTATCTATCTTAGCTCAACTCCCGTCTCTTTTTACTGATAAGAGTTATCTCTTATCTAAAGTAGGGTTGTTAGTCGAGTTCTAGATAAGTGTATCGTTTAAAGCAGTTAAGCTTCCGAGCTCGGCGGCCGAGCTTACCATCTCGGCCAGTACAATTATTATCCTACTATTACTATTACTAACTGGGAAAAACAAAACAACTCATAATTACTATACTACCAAGGTTGGCAAGGCAGTGCACGTTACAAATTTATAATTACTACGCAGTCAAGTACGTACCAAGACTTTTAAGTTTTAATTAGTGAATATTGATGGTGATTTCTTTTTGAATTAAAAGTATTAAGACAAGTGTTAAGAGAAGAAATTAACACTCAAATAGAAATATTAAACTATATTAAAAGATTAGATTCTTTTCCAAATATATGCGTTGCTCATATAATATTATTGACAATACTTGTAACAGTTGCTACTACTGAACGTAGTTTTTCAAAATTTAAATTGCTTAAATCCTATCTAAGATCAACAGTGTTAAAAGATAGATTGAATGAATTAACCATCTTATCTATTGAGAGTGAAATTTTAGAATTACTTGATTATAATTTTGATAAATAATTTTGGCGCTCAAAAGGCTAAAAAATTAATATGAAGATTGATAATTTTTATTACATTAAATCTCTTTAAATTTTTTCCATATGCCTCGAAATGTCTTGAAACGGCTCTACATAGATGCGAAGTATCCACCAGCTTCTCCGATAATTAATCTCTGTCGGGGAATTTAGTTGATGATAGTAACGTTGGTGTGCAATTGTTAATCCAATGGTTGGCAATCATCAATCCAATGGTTGCAACTCTGTTATTCTCTGGTTGGCTTTTGCTGTTTTGATGGAAATTTGCTGCAGGCTATCCTTTCTGTCTTTGGTTGCTGTTCGGTTCGGTGGTGGATCAAAGAGAGATTTTGTTGCAGTTATTTGGGTTGGTTTTGGTTTGGGGAGTCTGCTGTGCCCTTTCTTTTGGTTATACTTCAACCTATATCCATCTGTTTGTTTTTGGTTGATTATATAGGTTTTTCTCCGCTTGTTTTCTTTTTGGTCTCATATGTATATGAGTGAGTACCCCTTGTACTCTTGTCTATATATATCATTGCTTATCAAAAAAAATCAACCCATATTTTCCTTTAAAATTTTATCATAGAAAAATGTTTTTGAAGGTGGAGAAGGTAAATTGCAGAGGACCTTGGCCCATTTAGGCAGTCACCAAAAGTAACTTTTCTCCAATGTTTTTAAAACTGATCGGGTAATTGAATAAGTGAAGATATTAGTTTAGGGTTCATTGGTTTGTTCGTGATCCAACTGCAGACGAACAAAGGTCCATATACCTAAGCTATGAGACGTTTGAGTGCTACTGAAATATTAAATTGTTGAATGTTGAAGACTTGAAGAGATATATCAAATTGTTTCTTTGATGGTGTCATTTGTTTCTAAGTAAATCAAAGAGCACATGTAGCAAGCGGGCCATGATCTGACAGTTTGGTTACTGCCAGGATCAAGGCAGCGGAGTCTCGCGGTGGTGCCAACGTCTGCCTTTGTAGTTTGAGTTGTAGTCCTTTGACAAAAAGGCTAATATAGATTGAGCCATTTATTTAATGTATACACGTTTCAAACAATAAAAATAACACTAGATTATTGACTTAACAAACAATATCAATGCAGGAAGATTATCAAGAAACAAAGTAAAAATTGCTCCAAGTACAAAAAGCAAAACAAAAGCGAAAACTATTTTAACAAAATACAGAAAGCCAATTGGTTTGGATACCCTCCTTTCAGGACCTGGGACACCCGCGACCTGGAGAAAGAAAGCCAACAAATTGAAAATATGTAAGCTCGGAGCTTCTAATGGTAAAAATATAGCCTACAATCTTTATATAATGGGATTAATGTAACTTTTTATTTGACTTAATTAGATAATAATTTAGTGAATTGTTTCTAAGTTGAAATAATATAAAGAAAAGGGTTACATTTTTTGGTTACGAAAATTGAAATTATGGGGTCAAAGTTACAAAGTTTTTTTCTTTTTTGTCCATTTGCAAATAAACTTACTATTGGAGGTGCCTGTGTTGCCATGTGTCGAACATGTACTCCTTCTGCAAACAATAAAGGAGAGGTTTTTAGATGAAGTCAATAATAATAATAATAATAATAATAATAATAATAATAATAATTATTATTATTAAATTTTTTTTTTTTACACATTTAGAAAAAAATAGAATATTAATGGAGGAAAAAAGTTAGTTTTCGAATTGGGCATTATCTCAAACCTTAAAAGTGGATGAATGAATTGAAAACTCATTTTGATTGTGTAATATAGTAGAAAATTAAATCTAAAGTCTATTTTAGTAGGAAAGTGGATGAAGCTCTTTGTACCAACCTGACCACTTTGCTAGGGTTCAGAAGATGATGAACTCTTTTTGGTGGGAGTCCAATGGGAGCGGTTCTCATGGTGTTAGATGGTTATCGTGGGATAAGCTGTATATTAGCAAGGAGAGGGATGGGTTTTAGAAGCCTCCTAGGCTTTAACTTTGCCATGTTAGGGAAAGAGGGATGGGTTTTAGAAGCCTCCTAGGCTTTAACTTTGCCATGTTGGGGAAAAACAAGGTTGGAAGATTTTTTCTGATCTTGATGTTATGATTTCCAGAGTCTTCAAAGCTAAACATATTCCCCAAAGGGGAGTTCCAAGATTTGCAGGTTGGGCACAATCCTAGTTTTTGTAGGCGTAACATATGAAGTTTCCGGGTTTTAGTGAAGGACGACGATAGGTGGAGTATTGGTGATGGGGCTGGTATTCGTGTGTGGGCTAATCCTTGGCTTCGAGATGATAACCACCTACACTGTACAAGCTTACAATCCTGAAGGTCATTCAGTTATAGGTTCCAGGTGAGAAACATTGGAATTATGACTTGGTTCATGTTCATGGTCTCTTCCACCTCGAAGATGCCAAAGCCGTTCTCTGTGTTCCTTAGCTGGACTCCGTTGGGTAGGATAAAGTGGTGTGGCAGTTGAGCAAGAACCGCATGTATACAGTGAACTCAACGTACAAGCTACTCAATGAGAAGTTAGTGGACTTGAGTCAACTTGAAGTTAAAGGTTACTGGAATCTTATTTGGAAGATGGATATCCAGCAGAGAGTGAATAATTTCTTTTGGAGAGCATGCAGGGATGGATTGCCTTCCTGGCGACTCCGTCTCCAAACCAAAGTCCAATGTCCTGCTTCCTGAGTCCCGTGTAATGCAGTTATGGAAAATTGTTGGCATCTATTCCTCACTTGTCCCCTAAGAAGAAACTATCGGGAGCAAGGTCGTTTTTGGGATGAGATGGAACCTCTTCTGGATTAGGTCAGTAGCATCTCAGAGCTGGTCCTCAGTTTCTGTGGCAAGCTCGATCCACCTCCCAGGCCTCTATTTGCCATGATCATGCGGAGCATTTAGGGGAACATGAATGAGATTCTTTGGGAACAATGGGGCCTGACACAGTGAACACACTTGCAGGTTTACTATAGAGCTAGCGGAGAACTCAAGGGGTGGAACATGGCTAAAAGAGTTGAATCTAACCACACCTCCTAGCAGGTACCCGTTCACAGTCCCAGGTGGTCCAAGCCTCCATTAGGTTGGATTAAGTGCAATTCTAATGCTGCTTTTTTCGGAGAACATAATAAAATGGGTGTTGGGATTGCCTTCGGAATAACTTGGGCCAGTTCATGTCAGCCAGGTTTTCCTGGTTTTCACCCATGCTTCGGGTTGATGAGGGGGATGCAACAGGACTGCTAATGGCAATTCGATGGGCGATAGAGTTGAACCTGGATCATGTAGTCTTTGAACTCGACAGTAAGCTAGTGGTTGATAGTGTCCTGGCCGAGGGAGGATCATTCTGAATTTGGAGCCATCATTAATGATTGTTTACAAATCCTTGTTACTAGACCAAACTTTAAAGTTGAGATTGTAAGGAGACAAGCTAACCTAGTTGCCCATAACCTAGTTACTAGATGTATTCCAACTTGTACTGACTCTATTATCTCCTATTGAAATGCAATAAGTTTTGTTTTAACCAAAAAAAAAAGTAGAAAATTAAAACTTAAAAGCTTACATCCACACATCTCAATGTTTGTGATTTCTATAAACCCGTTGACAAAGTATTTACAACATTCCTGGTGCGTTTATTGTTTAAACAGTACTGTTGATGCATTTTTCAAAAAAAAAATGTTTATAACATTTATATAAAAAAATACATTATTATATGTATATGAGATTTTTGAGATAGCTATTATGTTTACAGCAGTTAACTACTTGAGTATATGAATCAATTCTTTTTAATATGTCAAAAAAAAAAAAAAATACTAACATTCCCACAAAATTAAACAAAAAATTACATCTATCAATATACAATAGTCAAGATAATATATTTTTAACAAAAAGAAAGTTCAAAACTTGATCGAAACATGACAATTCTATAACATAAATTTCAATAAACTATGTAAAGGATTCATCATATAATTTAAATATTTGAGGTTTGTTAAAGTCGAACTTGCCTGAAGGAAGGAAATTGAGATCTGATTGTGTAACAGTATGGAGCATCCAACCCTCTCCGAAATCAACGAGAATCGAATTGGGACCAAAAGCGATTGGTTCTTCACCATCTTTAACTGCTTCTATGTGCAAAGCAAACGGCACCGTTCCCTTCAGCTTCCGATTAATGAGCGACACCGCGAATCCCGCATCGGTGCCCGCCGCAAACCGCCGTGTCTTTCCGGAGCTTCTGCAATTAACCTCCACGTACTGTTCCGTTCCATCAATCAAAGTCCAAATCAAAATTAAATTGAATCAATAATTACAATTATTAGATAAAACAGAAATTAGAGAGAGAGAGAGAGAGAGAGAGAGAGAGATTACAGGTGGCGGAGGAGGAGGACGAGTTTTCTGTTGCGGTGATGGTGACGGTGGTGATGGTGGTTCTTCAGCCATCAAAATTCAACATCCAAATAATTATTAATTTATTTTTCTGGTTACCATACTGACAGAGTTTGTGTGGGGAGAGAAATCAGAAGAGAAGGCTCCCATTTAATTTTCAAGGTTCAGAGATAAGCAAGTTTTGGATCCTAAATGGGCTTTTTCAGATTTCTCATTCCCTCTACCATTTGGATTTTGAGTAGCCCATTATAGACGGAGAGAACCAGTGGGAAAATCGTTTCTTTGATTACTATTTTTGTTTGTTTGTTTCTTTTCAAATCTGGTTTAACTGGACTTCACTTGTGTGCCACAAATTTGTCATTCTTTGAAATAAGAATAGACAAAGAGATTTTTTATTTTTTTTAAAATAATGAATGTTTATATCAATTTAAAACTTGGCATTTCAGCTCAAAATTGAAAAAAAGGAAGAAAAAGTTGTCATTTTTATATAACTTTGATAAAAGTTACAAAAACAATTGTCCAATTTAAATTTTGAAACATAACTATTATTTTTACATTGCTGCATTCCCAGGGTCAGGATTCGAACTCGAGACCTCTGATTAAGCTGGAAGAGATCCGTGTCATCTCATCCAGGTGCTCTTGGGTGAAACATAACTATTATTGCCTGTTTGTTTAAAATAATTTTCAACGCCAACTGGCATTTCGACATGCGTGTATAGAAAGCTCCAAAATTGAGCTTCGAACAAAAGTGCATTGGGACGATAAATTTGGGCGTTTGCGGTGGATGAAAGTTAAACCAAACAGGCTGTATATAGTTCTTGCATATCAAATTTTAAAAAATTATAGCAATAATATGAAATAACATTATTGATATTTTCATCTATTTAAAAATTATGTTAAGTTAATTTTAACTTATAAGTACAAAACATTCTTGAATTAATTTAAAGGTTCTTAAATGCATGAAATAAAATTTTAAGCCCACAACCCATTCTGTTAAAACAATTGGTTTTTAATTTGCACTGGTGAGTGTATGATAAATTAGTTTTTAATTGGTAGTATGAAATATTTTTTAAGGTAAATGTTTTTTTTAACATATATCATAGCAGAATCTTAAAATTTTCCAGTAAAAAAAAAGGATCTTAAGTTTTTCACAGGCTACAAGTACAAAATAAAAAAAAAAGGGATACTCACTCTACGAACTACGGTAAACCATTTTTCAAATCGTGTATTCATAAGTTGTTGAAGAACTTACATATTTATAATGCTTAGATATAACTACAATTGTTGCTTGTCATAAAAACGTGGAATCTGCAATTTCAGCTCAACAAAACAGTGATTATTGATCAATTTGTCTAATTTAATGAGTAAATAGATGATTTGGTCCCTAAAGGTTGACTTTATATCAATTTACCGTTGCAAAAATTATTTGTACTGCTACATAAATTCCATTTGTTATTTGAGTCAAATTTAAATTATGTAATCAATTAATAGAATTAATATTTCCAAAAACCAAAATTAAATTGATAAAAACCTAATTCATTTCTAACTGGCACCAGCGGGGAAGGAGGAAAGGAGGAATCAAACATACAAAGTCCACATAATTCAATAAAACATAGCACCTCTACAAACCAAAACATCACAATTCTGTCATGATAATTGCAGTATGCATACATGATGAGAAAACCTCAAGTAGACATAATTAGAGAACTCTATTATGTTCCAGTACATACTAAATTTAACACCTAGCATGGGAAGCAAAGCATCATCTGTCCTTCAGCCAAATGTTGCAATGAGGAAGGATTTATAGATGCTCATGAATTTAGCCACAAATGCTGCCAATGTGAACATATAAACGATCAAAAATGAAGTTGTCAGCAAGAAATTATTGTATAGACCCGGCTTATATCCCAATTTATATTCACTTTGTGTAAACCCATTGCTTTTAACAGGTCTGGACCAATGAGTCCACAAAATGAATATAATTTGCCTTGTTCAGCACCCAAAGCTCATAAGATATAACAGTCAATTTGACTACTACAGACATTCAGGTTAAGCATACCTTCGATGTGAAAAATGGCCTTCTGTCCGAGACGCATCCTATGTTCCTGGTCCAATAATGAAGGGAAAGAATCAGATACTCCATACTTCAAAAAGTAAGAAGGAAAAATGGCTAGACAAAATCTTCAACTATTAATTTAGCTAATTCCAAGCTGATGAGGAATCAATAAGGGGAAGAAAGCATATTAAGTGGATATTTGACAAATGCTTATACACCAAAGGTACAGAAAAATGGCACAATAATCTATAATCTATGCTTAACAAATAGGGAATACCAATACAGCAGGCCTGAACTTATGCAAAAGACATTACCATATCAATCCCAGAAGCTGATATGAAATATAATGATAAGACACTTACATAATATGCTGCCCAATGGCAAACCTCGTGCTGTAGTTCTTCATCCAGTTTCCTCAGTAGTTCATAAAGAAGCCTCTGAACCAACAATATAATTTCGAAGTCAAGTATGGAAAAAGAAAATTACAATGCGACAACGTAAAGGAATGCATTTACCTTCAAAATGATCTCTGGGGGAATGCAATTGATTAGGAGCTCATACAGCTTTCCTCGAACTTGAAACAACCTGAGGCAAATAAGAGAAAGAGGAAGAGATGAAAGATGTAATACACACAACATAGGCCACATAGATAACTAAATAAGTAACTCAAACATGAGATTAGTTGACTACAAAATTGGGTAGGCAGTCCATAAACCTTATCAATTTCAGGGTTCAAGAAAACAATACAAAAAAAAACCTTTTTGGACTCTGTTCCTTCATTATGTCAGATGCAATCTCAGAAATATATTCCTCCCAGTCCATTGGGGGGATTGCTTGTTTGTCAGTGAATGGGTACCTACAATGCAAAAGAATAGATCTCAATAGTTACCCTTAAAGCAGAGCTTTGAAAAGGAGATAAAGATTGAGGTGGTGATGCATCCGCTAATGAATCGGAAGATTATAATGGAGCTTACTGTTGGACATGGCAAGTCTCAAATGACAATATGGCCCTCCTTAAATTCCGATTTGATTTCTCTGCTATGCGAGCAGCAAAACCAGAAGGAAGTTGCAGCCCCTCTTTCTTACCAATGAATTCTAAGACTTCAACAATCTGCCACATAGATTTCCAAAGATTCAATATAGATGAATATTCAATTCAGAGAATAGATAAGCTAGACAAGATCAAGATACATAAAATTATCCATTGACATTGTCCTTCAGTCATTAAAATATGCTGATCTGTTGCGTATTATATCATACAAAGTTCAGAAGCTTTTGTATGTCTTCGACATAACACACCCATTGAAGAGAAGGAGAAGCAAGAAATATTGGAACAGCTTCAGAGTTCAGGGACAAACAAGCTAAGAAGCTTATATCCAGGTCTTTCTTAGTTTTTAATGAAGTTACTGGCCTAACCAAAATGATTTTTAAAGAAACTTGTTGCATTGTTTAATAATTAAGCATGTTAATACTCATATATTGGAGAACTTGCTGCCAAAGCTTCAAGAAGTAATTATAGAGTTATGAAACTAAACATTTTTGCCATTCATTGTAACCAAAAAAGAATTCTGTACTCAAACATAAATTTTCTTTCCAAAATTTCTTAATCAGCATGTCATGATATCATCATATAACTTGAAAAGAATGCCTAACAAGAGGAATAAACTATGATGGTATGACCATAATCTACTAGAGCAAGATAAAATGCATGCAATAGCAGCAAGCCACCTGATAGGTCATTCATCTACTGTAACTGACTAACAAGCAAATATGAAATAATACTATGAAAAACAATTAAACTACTTAGTACTACACCCCTTTTGGAGAGAGGCAACTGTCTCAATGCTGAAAAACTTCTTTTCTTATATATACTTGAGAAACAAAAGAAAACAGTTTCCTTTCCTTATCCACTGTGGTAGATGTGAAAAATTACTAACCTGTTCCTCACTTGGTGCGTTTATTCTCACATTTAAACAACGAGAGCGGATTGCTTCTGTGACTCTTGAAGAACTATTGCAACATAGAATCAATCTGCAATAAGCACTGTATTTCTCCATCGTTCTACGAAGGGAATGTTGGGCTTCTCTAGAGAGTTTGTCAACATCATTGAGCACTAGAACTGATGTGGCACAAAATCAAATATAAGCATGCAAACATCAAGAAAAATGAAAAATGTAAAGGTAAATGCTTGTAGTTCTCACATCTAATATACAAGCCGTGGGGGAGATCTCTCTTATTCCAAACTATTTGTTAACCACACGAAGGTGCATTTTTCTATTTTCGTAAAATAAAATTTGTACACAAGTAGGAAAAAAAAAAAGACCAAAGGCAACCAGTTACCTTTAAATCCTCCTTTCTTCCCCTTAGTATCAATGGGTCTATTCTTAGCCATTTCTTTTATTATTTCCTGAACAACATATCTGTCTTGAAAGCCTGCATCACTAGGACTAATTTCAATATGATTGGCACTTTGTAATGTTGTCAGCTCTATATCAATGGATCTACTCCCAGCCTGAAACAAAATCTCGAGTACTTTTAAAATCAAAACAAATCAAACGCCAACAACTCAGTTTACAACATATAACTAATCCATCGGAATACAATTCAAACTTATTTATGCCTCAGAATGATGCACACAAAGTCGAATAAGCGTTCCTTTACCAGGTGCAAATGACATCGACATTTTATCTAAAGAAACATTTGGGTGGTAAATTGAAGAGATTTTTATTTTCCAATGCATGTCATATACTTAAAATATTTGCATGAAATAAAACCAGCTCCTCTGATGAACATTCTTTCTCATCAAAATACTTCTTTTTTTCCTCATAAATATAAATATAATATCTTCTAAACATATCAATACCAATGTGTTTTCTTCAGAATGAAAGTTCAGTAGTAAAAGAACTCCTAAGCCATAGTACCTCAAGGGGATTTCTGATAAGTCACAACAACAAAAAATAACGAGAAGACAGGAAGAAAGAACAAAGCTTACATCCACTTTCCAAGTCCTATTTTCCACTTTCACCTGCAATAACAAATAAAGATAGTTAATTTAGAAAGGAATCAAATTGAGTGCACCAAGAAGAGAATAAAGCAAAACAGAACTACATCACTCAAGTACTAATTTTATTATTTTTTTCTTTTTTTAATTATTTGTACTTTTGTAGTGAAACAAACACTTATAACAAGTGACAATAAACATGCGCTCATTTTGTAAAATAATGAGTATCAAATAATGAGTATCAGCAAAGTAGAAAAATAATAAATGGTAAAAAATTTGAACCTTTTCGGCAGCGGCTCCAAACATTTGACGAAGAAGAGCCATGATTAGGGTTTTCTTGCCAGACCCAGATGGCCCATAAAATAGCAAATGCGGGCAATCCTGTTCAGTAACCTGAAACAAACAAAAATAATTACCATTACAAAAAAGATTAGAATCTGATTGATTAGATTAGATGAAAAAACAGAGAAAAGAGGGGAAAAAAGAGTGTACCAATTTCTTGAGATTTTGAGCGATGCGATCGTGGACCATAACATGGTCGAGGGTTTTAGGTCGATAGTTATCTACCCACAGCATCGTTATGCCTTAGGCTTCTTTCTCTTCAACCTTCGAGCCCAGTGCTTTGCTATTGCTGCTGTCTGGAACGGTGGAAAAAAGGGCACACAATCGTTGTGGCGGGAAAGGGCAGACTTTATAGTGTCCGTGGTAGGTCCCTAAACAAGTTTGTAATTAGGTCCCTGGTCATAATATTTTTTCAATCTGGTCCTTCTGTTAGTGCACCGTTAAAACAATGTTACATGTGAGGTTTACCCCAAAAAAAAAATACAACTGATTATGGCTTGCTTGGTTTGCGTCATATTTCCTATTTTAAATAATAATAGCAACAAAAATATTATAAAATTGTCACATTATTTTTATTTTATTTCGTGTTTCCAAAGATTTGTATGGAAACAGTGGAAACAAATAAAAAATTATTTTTAATGTTTTCCTATACAAATATTTGGAAATTAGGAAATAAAATGAAAATAATGTAATAATTTTATAATCATTTGTGTTGTAATCATTCTTAAAATTAGGAAATGAAAATAGAAAACAAGAGAGAAACCAAACAGGCCCCTACTAATGCAGAGATAAAGAAGAAAGGATTTTCGGACCCAAACTACAGAAAATAAAAATGGAGAAATCAAACAGAAACAAAAAAATGGAGAAATCAAAAACCTCCCTCTGTCATTTTTTCGGATTCCCCCAATACAAAGAAAAGAAATGACGAAAAACCTAATACATAGATGAAAAGAAAGGATTTGATGTGTGCAGAAGAGAGAGGAGATGTTTGAGGGAGGTGGCTGCTAGGGTTTGGAGTGGAAAGAAATGTGGGTTGTGGACCGGGTCATGCGCGACCCAATCTGGAGATATTTTTTGGACTCAAATATAAGCAAAATCTAACCAACTTAACTCTATTTAATGTAAGTATTCCAAAAATCAAGAAAATTAACCAATCAAACCAATTCTCCATTTACTTTTTCAAGAGCATTGCATATTCCCGAGACAATTAAATGGTAGTTTAGTAATTATAACTCATTTTGTTTACATAAATCAAGACAATTAAACTAAATTAACTAACTTCCTTAATAAGTGTAAAATTAATTATTTTTGCTTATAATTGAGTCCGGAGATAGTAATAAATTTGCCGCTCACCTTCTTCTGATACTTTTTTTTTCTCATACCACTAAAACAAACACACACCTATTTGTTTGGGCTGTATAAAAAATTCTCTCCAAGGCTTCCTCAAGGCTCTTTCAACTTTCATCTTTATTTATGCACTTGTTTGTCAATTTGACTCCGTTTTTTCTTCTACGCCCGCTAGAATTTTTATTTTTTCACGAATTCAAATGGTAGAGAGGTTAATGAATTAGAGTCTTCTGATTTTGTTAGAATCTAATAATCTCTCCTTTAACCCCAGATTATACCCATGGTCATGGTTGCTGCTTCTCACTTCAATAGGGTCACGGTCATCTCACTTCCTTCTTTGCTTCTCGCCTATGAATTTTCTCCATTCAAAAAGTAACGTCCCATATCATAAAACAAAGCAAATGACCAGTTTTATTATATTCCAAAAAGGCTACATCAATTCATAAAGGCTACAGAAAGCAAAAGTAACAAATGATGAGCGCATGAGGGAAGGAAGGGACAACAACATTATTACTGGCACAGGTATAGAGCAGAATATGCATACCTTTTTTGGGTGTTGACAATGACCTACAGAGCACAAGGGTCCAAGACAACCACTAATGGTGAGCGCACAACGGAAGGGACGACGGACGGGTCGCTAATGGTGGCACTGCGGAAGGGACGGCGGCGTGCTGATTGTGAAGGCCCGGCGGAAGGGACGATTACGGGGAAGGAAAGTTTAGGGGTTAAGGACGGAGGGTGAAAGGGCAGAAAGGCTACGAGACTGAGAGGGAAAACGTTATAGAGATATTGGGTCGTCTAATTCTTTAATGGCCTTCGCTTGTTGCAACTGAGCGTGAGTCCCTGTTGCAGAAGAAAGTTGCGGGCAAGCAAAGGAAAGAAGATGCGTTAAAGAGATATTAGGTCAAGGATAAAATAATGAAGGCTAAAATATCTTTTTGGTCCTTTATCTTTTGGGTAAAGTTCATTTTGGTCGTTTATCTTTAAAAAGATTCATTTTAATCCTTTATGTTTCAAAAGTGACCCAAAATGGTCATTTCCGTCATCTCCCATGTTGGAACCAAAGTAATTTGGATTAAATAATCTCTAAGTTTTGATGTTAACAAAAAAGATTAAATTTGCATGGCAAAGTGTTAGTTAAGATCTAACATGCTCTATCTAGTCTTGCAAGAATATTCGAAATTTAATAAGTTATGGAAGCCTTGAAAGAGGTTCTTAATATCCGCGTCCACCCATATAGACGAGCTGCTCAAAATCTTTGGTATATTTATTTATTTCAATATATTTGAGTAGACGCAATATAAAGTATTCTCAGTAGACGAAAATCTTAGCTCCTATGAGTAGACGAGCTTAAGTGCCACGTCAGTAGATGGAGATCAAAGTAACTCACTGATATATAGCAAGTCCAAAGACTTGATAGTAGACGAGAGAATTTGCCACGTCAGCAGATGAGCTAAAAGAGTTTTTAACTATGAGCGTGTAGACGCATTTTGTTAAGTAGACGAGCTCTTCCTCTTTATGAATCTTTCATATACTCAGAAGATGCTACCTCGACCACTTAGAAGTATTTATTTCAAATGATTGATATTTAATTTCAAATGTATGTTGGTTCCTTCCTATTTGCTTTAACTGTTTTATTGCCTTGTTTTCTTTGAGAGAAACATAGTACATATGAGGAAATGCAAAAGCAAAATAGTACAATGCAAAACGCCTTGTACCCTGTCACCTTTAATGCTGGAATAGCTGGAATTTGTACAAGGGAGACAAGACAGTTTTCAAGTTGTAATTGCTTAGAGGTGTGCCCGTTTTGTGCAAGAGTGATAACCTATAGTACATTTCACAATGGCCACGATAAAGCTATGAGTCACAATGGATATTATGCATTTGATTCTATCCCTAAACGAAAAAATTCAAAACAACCGTTGAAGAATTTCAAGAGAAGAGAAAGGTCACTATAAATAGAAGACCTCAACATCTGAAGAAACAACTTTTGCAAATACAGAAACCTTGCTAGAAAAACTCTAATGATTCTACGAGCTCAATATCTTTTATTCTTTCAAGAGCAAAAGTCTGTAATACCTTAGCTTGAATATTTCGATAATAGTCAACAAATCTTAAACTTTCATATCCTCACACATAGTGAGTTAGAAGATCAAAAGAAACCAATCTCTTTGTTAGAGGTAGAGCCTGAAGAGGCTTGGTAAGAAAGGAATACTTGTAGCCTGGAGAGGTGTTGAATACTTGTTGTAATCTATTTGGAAAACAGTGGAGAAAAGCCTTCAAGTAGAAGGAACTGGAGGTAGCTCTTGGTTGGAAGAGAGTGAACTAGGATAAAAGGCTTGCGTGAATCTTCTAATCCCTTATCTCTTTAGTTTTATTTGTTTATACTAACTGTGGGGATTTGAACTTGATTTTGTTAAGTCTTTAAAAGATCTTTTTCTGTGTGTGTGCTTCTGCCTTTCAATCCTTGTGTGAGAAAATTGTTTTAGAAAAGGTTGTTTTCGAAAATTATTAACAAACACAATTCAACCCCCCTTCTTGTGTTTGCCTGTGTCAACTTCAGTTGGTATCAGAGCTCAGTCTCGAAAGGGTTGAGCATCTAACAAGTGTTGAGGGAGTACATTCCAACAACCATGGATGCAGAAGGACAAGCTATCAACATACCTCCTCTCTTCGATGGAACTGACTATGACTACTGGAAGAAGAGGATGATGGTCTTCTTGGATGCACAAAATTTAGATATCTGGGAACTGGTTGAAAATGGCTATACTGAGCCTAGAGGTGAAAATGGAGTTGCTATTGCCAGAGTAGATTAGACTACAGATCAAAAGGCCAAACATCAACTAAATCTCAAAGCAAAACATTATTTGATGTGTGCCATCACCAGATCTGAACATGACAAAGTTCATAGCTGCAACACTGCTAAAGAAATCTGGGATACTCTGACCCTTGCTTATGAAGGTTCATCTCAAGTGAAGGAATAAAAAATAAGCATGCTGGTTCACCAGTATGAACTATTTAAAATGGCTGATCATGAAACTATAGATTAGATGTTTGGAAGATTTCAAACAATCACCAACAGTCTCAGATCTCTAGGAAAAATCTATGAAAATAGAGATCATATTAGAAAGATTCTGAGAAGTCTATCCAAGCAATGGAGACCCAAGGTTACTGCTATTCAGGAAGCAAAAAATCTGAATACTCTTTCTCTAGAAGAGCTTCTCGGGTCACTCAAGGTTTATGAACTTGAACTGAATGAAGAAGACAATTCCAGAAAAGGAAAGTCTATTGCCTTAAAGGCAAAGAAAGCCAGTTCATCAAAAGTCCTCAAGGCTGCTGAATCATCAGATGATGCTGAACTTTCAGATAGTGATGAAGGATCAGATGATGATGAACTATCTTTTATCTCCAGAAAAATTCAACACATGTGGAGAAAGAAAGGTAACTTCAGAAGAAAGCAATTCAACAAGAAGTTTTCCAAGGAGAAATCAGACTCCAAGGAAAAAGGTCCAACCTTATGCTTTGAATGCAAGAAGCCTGGCCATTTCAAAACTGATTGCCCTGATCTGAAAGATAAAAAGAAGTTCTTCAAGAAAAAGAAGGGATTAATGGCTACTTGGGAGAACTTAGACCTATCTTCATTTGATGAGGAAGAGGCAAATATCTGTCTCATGACTGACACATCATCAGAAAGTGAATACACTAATGATAAGGTAATGGATTCTGACCCGTCCATTCTTAAAAGTGCTTTTGATGAATTATTGTATGAATCATTCATATTGTCTTATGAATACAAAAGTCTTAAAAAGAAGTTCGCAAAATTAACAAAAGAGTATGATAGAGTCTGCATGGAGAATCAAAACTTAGCACAAGAAAATGATAAGCTAAAATCAGAGAATGTCAGTCTAACTGACAAACTAGAGTGTGAGCCTGATGATTCTTGTGAAGTTGCAAGACTAAAACAAGATATAACATATTTGACAGACACTCTATCAAAGTTTGTAGGTGGCTCAGATAAGCTCAGTCTTATTTTAAGGTATTCTAGGTCACCTTATGATAAATCTGGCCTTGGTTATGACAAGGAGAAGCATGAAGCATCTCATAATAAGTCAAAACCAAATATGCAACATAGAGCTTCAAAAGCTCCAGCTAATTATGCTAAAGCTAAGTTAGGCCCGTCCAACACCTTTTGCAAAGTGTGTGGAAAAAGTGGGCATGCTACATATAGATGCATACATAATAAGCATGCTAAACATTCGCGTCCAGTGAAAAGTAACAAGAAAGGACCCAAGTCATTTTGGGTACCTAAGGACAAGATAATACCTGTTGCAGATTTGCTTAACAACAGGAAAGAAACAAACATCTTGGTACTTGGATAGTGGGTACTCACATCACATGACGGGAGAAAGGTGTATGTTCTAAGACCTAAGACATAAAGATGGCGGCTGGGTTACATTTGGAGGAAACCAGAAAGGGAAGATAACTGGTATAGGTAAAATTGGTAAACACCCTTTTCCCTCCATTGATAATGTTCTTTTGGTAAATGGTTTAAAACATAATTTGCTGAGCATAAGTCAATTATGTGGTAGTGGATATGATGTTTCTTTTAATAAGAACATGTGTAATGTCAAGAAAAATAATGGATCACTTTTATTCACTGCTAAGAGGCAAAACAATTTGTATAAAATTGACTTGGAGGATCTCTCAAATCAAAGTGTCTCATGTCTAGTGTCCATTAAAATGAGCGATGGTTTTGGCACAAAAGGCTAGGTCATGCAAGCTTGAGACTAATCTCAAAGTTAAATAAGCATAACCTCATGAGAGGGCTACCAAACCTAAAGTACAAATCTGATGCTCTCTGTAATGCATGTCAAAAGGTAAAACAAGTCAAAGGTTCTTTTGAATCTAAGAATGTTGTTAGTACCAATAGACCACTAGAATTGCTATACCTTGATCTTTTTGGTCCAACAATGACTGCTTTTGTCAGTGATAAGAAATATGGTCTAGTCATTGTAGACGATTACACTAGATGGACATGGGTTATGTTCCTAGCTCATAAGGATGAGTCCTTCAAGGTCTTTTCTATATTCTGCAAACGTATACAGAATGAAAAAGACATGTGTATCACTTCAATCAGAAGTGACCATGGAGGAGAGTTTGAAAATGAGCTATTTCATAAGTTCTGTGAAGAAAGTGGTATTCTTCACAATTTCTCAATACCAAGAACACCTAAGAAAATGGTGTGGTAGAGAGAAAGAACAGATCTCTTCAAGAGATGGCTAGAACTATGCTCAATGACAACTCTGTCCCTAGACACTTCTGGGCTGAAGCTGTTAACACTGCCTGCTACATTCAGAACAAAATATACATTAGACCAATCTTGAACAAGACTCCTTATGAATTGTGGAAGAGACGGAAACCCAACATTTCTTATTTTTATCCTTTTGGCTGTAAATGCTAATTCTAAATACTAAAGATCAACTTGGTAAGTTTGATGCTAAAGTAGATAATGGAATTTTGTTAGGATTTTCTGAAACTTCAAAAGGCTTTATCGTATATAATTCTAGAACTCTAGTAGTTGAAGAATGTATTCATGTCAAGTTTGTGACAAGCAACCTGATAAGAAATTATCAGGGCTAGATGAAGCTTTTGCATATCTTGATCTAAATATCTCAGGAGATACAACAGAGGTAAAAGCTGATGATCAAGTGGAAGACCCCCTCAACAACCAGAAACATCCACCTCTCAACAAGACAATGTTCATAGATCTTGGCATTTTAAGAATTATTGTAACACCCTGTTTTTACGATTTTTACTGTTTTGCTGTTTTTACTGTTTTTCAATTATCGGTAGAATTTTACTTGTTTGTAATTTTCATATTAAATCTAGAAAATGATTTTTAACAAAATAAAATCATAATTATACTCTACCTTATGGTAGAAGCTTCCGATACAATTATCATCCACAAGATCAAATCATTGGAAACCCCAATGATAAGCTAAGAACCAGATCAACTTTCAGAGAACAGGAAGATACTGCATTAGTCTCTGAGTTGGAACCAAAGACAGTAGACGAGGCTCTGTTGGATAATGACTGGATTCTAGCTATGCAAGAAGAACTAAATCAGTTTGAGAAAAGTGATGTTTGGACTCTGGTACCCTTGCCTAAGGACAAATCTGTTATTGGAACAGAATGGGTCTACAGGAACAAACTTGATGAAGATGGTACAGTGGTAAGAAATAAAGCAAGACTTGTTGCATAAAGATATTCTCAAGAAGAAGGTATAGATTACACTGAAACCTTTGCACCTGTTGCTAGATTAGAAGCAATTAGGATTCTACTTTCCTTTGCTGCACACCATAATATAATGCTTTTTCAAATGGATGTTAAAAGTGCTTTTCTAAATGGCTTTATTAATGAAGAAGTATATGTAATGCAACCTTCGGGTTTTAAAAGTGAAACCCAACCTGAACATATATATAAGCTTAAGAAAGCTTTATACGGCCTAAAACAAGCCCCTAGAGCTTGGTATAATAGGCTAAGTTCATTTCTAATGGAAAATGGCTTTAATGGAGGAAAGATTGATACAACTTTGTTTAGAAAGTCCATTAAATCCAATTTTATAGTTGTGCAAATTTATGTTGATGATATCATATTTGGTGCTACTAATGAATCTATGTGCAAAGAGTTTTCTAAGTTAATGCAGAAAGAATTTGAAATGAGCATGATGGGAGAACTCAAGTTCTTTCTTGGACTTCAAGTTAAACAAGCTATGGACGAGGTGTACATCTATCAAAACAAGTATACAAAGGAACTACTAAAGAAGTTCAAAATGGATGATTGCAAACCAATGAATGCCCCTATGCACCCCACGTCCATACTGAACAAAGATAATAAAGAGAAAAAGGTAGACCAAAAGGTATATAGAGGTATGATAGGATCCCTTTTATATCTTACCGCGTCTAGGCCTGATATAATGTTCAGTGTATGCTTATGTGCTCGATTTCAATCTGATCCTAGAGAATCTCATTTATCAGCAGTTAAAAGAATATTTAGATACTTGAAAGGTACTACTAATCCGGGTTTGTGCTTTAAGAAAAATAAAGATTACAGATTAGTTGGCTTTTGTGATGCTGACTATGCTGGAGACAGAATTGAAAGAAAAAGTACCAGTGGAGGATGTCACTTCATTGGAGTTAACCTTGTCTCATGGTCAAGCAAAAGACAAAGTACCATTGCATTATCAACTGCTGAAGCTGAGTATATTTCAGCTGCTAGTTGCTGCTCACAACTTCTATGGATTAAACATCAATTGGAGGACTACAATATGTTTGTAAGTAGTATTCCACTTATGTGTGATAATACTGCTGCAATTAACTTGTCTGAGAATCCAATATTGCATTCTAGAGCTAAGCACAGAGAGATTAAATATCATTTTATAAGGGATTATGTGCAAAAAGGTGTTTTTGATATACAATTTGTAGATACTGACCATCAATGGGTAGATATCTTTACTAAACCTCTTCCTGAGGACATATTTATTTTTAATAGAAAACATCTCAACATGCTATGTGTGGATTGATTATGTTATTCAGCTTTGAGAAATTTTGTTATTGATGTATGTAAGTCTAAAGCATTTCAAGTTCATTACATGTTTTTAAGTGCGCGTCCATTGCATACCGCGTCCATTGTATTTGTGTGCCGCGTCCACTGCATGCCGCGTCCATACTTGCTTTTTGCATGAACCCGTCTATACATACATTATTTACTAACTGCATTTATTTTGTCTCAAAGACAAATTTATCATACATTCTCTTTGCTGAGTCAGTAATTTCTATCAATCCCATCTAAACCTTTTTCCATTTTCAAAATAACAAAGTCGTGTTATCTTTTATGACATGTCTTGTCAAACATTTTCTTTTTGATTTATTTCCAAAAGAAAAACCTTTGAATTTCAAAACCTTTAAAGCAAACCCCTTCCCTCTGAGGAAACCTTTCGTTAACTTCGTCTTCGAACTCTCACTTTAACTCTCTGTTTTTTGACTTGCAAAACCCTAACCCTCTTTCTTCAACAATGGCCTCCTTATCTGAGAATTTCAATGTGGAAAAATTGAAACTTGCCATTGAGCATCATTTTGATTTCGGGATATTGAAGGAATACAACCTAGATGTAAGCAAGAACATCACTGCCGCTGGTTGGGATGGTATGTTCGTAGAAAGGATTTCTATTTACCCAGACCTGATTAGGGCTTTTTGGAGGAACCCTCAGGTAACTACTGATGAAATTTCAAGTACTATTCTTGGGAGAAGGATAGTAGTTTCAGAGAAGACCATTTCTGAGGCAATCAACTGCGCTCAAGAAGGAAAGGTCATTACTGAAACCTGGGAGAAGGATCTTGGTGGCTCAGAAGTAGTTTCTGCCTTACTCATGAGACAAGATAAAGTTAGAACTCATTCTTGGAAGTCAGCAGAAATGAAGGATGATATTCGCATTCTTCATCAGACACTGAATAAGGTGATTCTTCATAAAACAGGGTCAAAGGATAACTTGTCTGCCCTACACAAGTTTTGCCTTTGTCACCTAATTACCGAGACAAAAATCAATCTTCCCAGAATTCTATATGGGAGATTCAAGGATGCTGTGGTTACTAGGAAGAAGATTACTGGAATTCCTTATTGTCATCTTTTATCAAAGATCTTCAAGTCACAAAATCTTTATGATTTTATTGCTTCTAAGCCTAGTGAAAAACAAGAAAGAATTCTGCCAGAAAAGGCCATGTCAACTGCTATATTTGATAAAATGAACATTGCCAATATGAATTTGAGTACATATACTGCTGCTTCCCTAGCCAAGCAAGAAGAAATGCTCAAAGTGAAAGAAGAACAAATTGAGCAGAATAATGCTGAAGTTCTAGGGTTGAAGAGAACTCTCAAAAGAAAAACCACTGCAGTGAGGACAAGAGTTCCTAAGAAGCCTGCTACTGGCGTTGTAATTAGGGAACCCACTGTTGAGGCCACTCAACCTGCCAAATCTCAGAAGAGGACAAGGAACCTGGTCCTATCTTATAATGAAGATGATGAAGATGATGAGGATAGAGTTCCCATCAGGGCAATTTTGAAGAAACAAAAGGCTGTTGGTGCTGCTATTCTAACAAGAAGACAACAACCTCAAAGGAAAGCCAAGGCTACTATGACCTCTGAGGTAACTCTTCCTGCTAATGATCCTGTTCAATTAGCAATAGATGCCTTAGTTTCTAGCCTAAAAGATAGAATAAATGTTGTCTCTGCACCTAATGTATCTGTAAATCAACCTGATATTGTTGATGATGTATATGTCCCCACACCACCTTCACCACAAATTATTTCCCCTGGCCAACCACAAAAAGCCTCACCAGAAAAACCAAAATTCAAATCTCTGATACCTGAGGATGATCCCTGGTTCAACCAACCAGATGATGGGATTATCCTTGGTGCACCCTTCCCTAAAATGAAAAAGATAAAGTTTCCATACACTCCACCCTCTGAACTTTATGATGGCAAATCTGAATCATTAGCCAAAGTATAGAGGGATTGGAGAATTCTGTATCATACTCATGAACCAGAACCTGTTTCAAACAGACCCTGGTACCCTTTGCCAGAAAATTAGTATGAACCAGAAACAATTGTCAAACCCTGGTATAAACCCTATCCTGACATTCCCCGTGGCTCTCCACCATCCAAAATGTATAATTGATTAGGACCTCTCATCACTCACCTACCACAAAAGAAATTTCCTCGCAGAAAAATTTATCCAAACCTTGTTAAATACCCTTCTTTCAAACCCTTCACTGATGGTGTAGAGATACACATTATTTCTGACTGGTCTAAGGATCCAGCAAAGAAAGACCTGCAAAATGTCATATACAAAATGTCAAGATCCTTCAGACATGTTCCCATTATCATGGATAACAGAACAAAGTGGAAAACATTTGTACATCCAAGGGCATATGGAAAAGCAGCTGATATAATTGACCATATCATGTATGCAATGCTGAAGTCAGAATTTGAGCTATTCAGGGTTGTAAGGGCTGCAAATTTTGTGCCTCCAAATTGGCTGTATCATACCTTGAAGGATACAAAGATTGGAATCAAGGCCCTCATGTTATGTCCAAAACTTCCAATGATAGATTTAAACAAGGACAAGGACAAGAAGAAACAAAGAAATACTGGAAAAATGCCTTTTCCAGAGTCCTGCATGATTGATAATCCGCTAGATTATTTAGTTTTATTCTAGACTTTCTAGTGGAATTTACCATTTTGATGAGTTGTTTTGTCAATTCTTACTTAACTTTGGCTTTGTTTTCTTTAAGTAATGTTTAGAGTCTTTTAGTGTATTTTTATCATTTTAATTAGGGAATGGAGTCTTTTCTATAATTTCTTGGTTGAATTGATTTCAGGTGTATATTTGCACTAGGAAAGGAGAAAAGTGAAGCCTGGGAGCATTGGAAGCAAAAGAACAAGGACAAGCAGATGAAGAATTAGAGATTGGCTATTTTGTGTTTTTAGGCCCGGCCTAACGCCCGTTTCTGATTTGGGCCTATTTTAATGTTGCGCCTGGCGCAACATACTTAGGCCGGGCGCATTCGCGCAGCAGAACCTATATATTGAATTTCTTTGCATTGACCTAGGGGATCATTTTGGTTGCTCTTTTGGCTGCGTCTCTTTGAGTATTAGGACGGAATTGTGCGACTGTTAGACTGTGTTTTCATCCATGGGTTTGATTCTTGTTGCTTTGTTTTTTATTCCTTTGATCATGAACTAATTTCTCCATTCTAGGGAGATGATGTAGCCGCGTTTGGACGGTTTGAATGTTTTTTATGATATTCTCATAGTTTCTTTTCTTCATCCCTTTTGTGTTTTACTTCTGCGCTTAATGCTTGCTTATAACTGGCCATTATCATGCATGATTTGCCAATCATAACGATACCGGGAGGTTAGTTATGTGTTTAGAGCATTGGGGTAAAACCATATAGTTTATGCGGATAGAGATATACCGTAGGGATTGTATGCAACCTTCATAGGGAGTCATAGAACTTAATGAATTTCTTGATAATTAACCATCATAGAGATATAGTTGGTTAAGGGTTAAGAGGTGTTTGTTGACCGTACTCGAGAGAGACGTTAGGATAATTTAGGACTCTTGGTTGACAAAAGTAGAGGATTAGTAATTGCGAGGATTCATAATTGCATCAAACTTGATAAACGTAGGTGAAGTCAAATCCCTAGACCTTTCTCATAATTGTTATTCCTCATAATATTGCGACTGTCTTGTCATTGCTTGCGTTAGTTTACTTGAATTAATAGCTTAATTGCCTTTAATCATTGATTCCAATATTCTCATAATTGCTCGTTCAAATAGTTATTAAGTTTGCGAAGTGGTACTTGATTCATCAATCCCTGAGAACGATACTCGGTCTCACCGTTTTAATTATTACTTGCATCGACTCAGTACACTTGCCGGGATCCATCAAGTTTTTGGCGCCGTTGCCGGGGATTGGTATTATCAATTTCATTAGTACCAAAGGCTATAGCTACTTTGAACATTTTTTTTTCTTCATTTACTTTTTACTTGGGTTTTCTCATCTCTACTTGATGTTGCTCCTAGTTTCAGTGTATGCGAGGTACCGTTCACCCTGATAATCTCTTATACGATCCTGAGATTCGGAAGACTGAGCGGGCTTTGAGGAAACAGATTCGTGAACAGAAAAGGGCGTTACAGCAAACGCCTATTACCACTGCAGATATGGCGGAACAAGATCCTCCAGCATACAAGCCGATGATTGAATATTCTCGTCTTAACTTAGACGACTGTGCATCTCCTATTGTTAATCCGCCCATTCAAGTTAATAACTTTGAGCTTAGAACAACGATACTGCACTTACTTTCACTTCATCAGTTTGATGGGTGGGATAATGAAGATCCCCACAGGCACATTACCAGGTTCTTGGAGATTTGCGAAACCAACAAGCAGAATGGTGTCTCTGATGAAGCTCTTAGATTGAGGGTATTCCCATTCTCATTGAGGGATAAGGCCTGTGATTGGTATGATTCTATGAACAGCAGGAGCATAACTACTTGGGTGGACTTAGCTCAGAAGTTCTTGGCTCGATTCTTTCCACCGCAGAAAGCTATACAAGTGCAAGCCGCTATCACTGCTTTCAGGCAATATGATGGTGAATCCCTAAGTGAAGCATGGGAGCGGTATACTACACTGTTGAGGAAGTGTCCACAATCTTTCTTCACCTTATGGATGCGTGTTCAGTATTTCTACAATGGTCTTCTACCTGCCACACGAGATTTATGTGATGCATCCGCCAATGGTTCTCTTGCCTATAAATCTGCCGAAGATGCTTGGGAATTATTGGAGAAAATGGCTCAAAATGATTATCTTAAAAGGAGTGAGCGAGGTGTGACCAAGCAAGGAGTGCACGTGGTTGAGACTTATAGTGCCATGTTATCTCATAATAAACTTTTGTCACAACAAATGGACCTTCTCACAAAGGAAGTACAGAGTTTAAAGATGAATGCGGGGAAGAATACTATGGCTACTTGCAATTTTTGCCAAGGGGAGCATGATGTTTCAAATTGTCCTGGAAATATGTTTGCTAATCAATCTTCTCATGAGCAAGTGGATGCAATGCACAATTTCTATGACTCTCATCCTAAAGGGGGGAATGGTTATCAGAAGACTCAGAATAACCCATACTCAAGCACTTATAATCCGGGGTGGAAGAAGCATCCGAACTTCTCTTGGACCTCTAATGGGAATCTTGGACAGCAAAAGCAAGGCTTTGGAAACGATAATTACTCTCAACAACCTCCTAACCACAATTCCTCAAATCAAATGCAAAACAAGGAGGGAAAACGTGATTGGGAGTTTGCTTTTGAGAAAATGGTCAATCAACAAACCGTCATGATAAATCAACAAACTTCATTCCAAGAAGAGACTAAAGAGAAATTTGGCAAAGTGGAATTGGGATTCAAGCATATCACTTCATCCATCACCAACCTAGAGAATCAAATAGGTCAAATCTCCAAGCAACTAAGTGAAAGGCTTCCGGGGTCTTTTCCGAGAAATACCGAGAATAATCCTAAGGGTCAATGTAATGCCATTTTAACTAGGAGTGGCAAGGTGATTGCTCCTAAGGGAGAGCTTTTGGGAAAAACTGAAGACATTCAAGCTAAGGATCTAGGAAAGAAAGAGGAGAAGCCAAAAAGCGTGGAAGAAGAGGTGATTGTAGAAGATGTTGAAAATGAAAGTGAGAATGATCAACCTTCTTTGGAGAAAGAAAAGGGCCCAAAACTGAAATTAGTCGATGAAGAGTTTGCTAGAAAGAAGTTCATTGAAGCTAAGGACATTCCACCATATATGCGGGTTCCATATCCTCAAAAGTTGAAGAAGGCAGGAGATGAAAAGCAATTCTAACGCTTCTTGGATGTCTTCCGGAAATTGCAAATCAATATTCCATTTGCGGAAGCTTTAGAGCAAATGCCTTCTTATGCCAAATTCATGAAGGAGCTTTTGTCCAAGAAGAGGAAACTGAAGTATGATGAAACCGTAGCTTTGACCAAGGAGTGTAGCGCTATTTTGCAAAGGAAATTGCCGCCAAAGTTGAAGGGTCCGGGGTCATTTAGCATTCCTTGCACCATTGGAGGAATCACTTGTGGTAAGGCTCTTTGTGATCTTGGGGCTCGCATCAATTTGATGCCCCTCTCTATGTTAAAGGAGCTTGGAATAAAGGAAGTTAAATCCACTATGATGTCTCTTCAACTAGCGGATCGCTCTATCAAATATCCATATGGTGTGGTTGAGGACCTTCTAGTCAAAGTGGACAAGTTCATCTTTCCGGTAGACTTTGTTGTTCTTGACATGGACCATGATTCAGAAATACCCCTCATATTGGGTAGGCCATTTTTAGCAACCGGGAGAGCTCTCATAGATGTGCAACAAGGCAAACTAACATTGAGGGTGCAAGATGAGGATGTGGTCTTTAATGTCTTTGATGCAATGAAACATCTGGAGGAAAAGGCTCAATGTTGGAGTATTAATCTGGAGGACTCTTTAGTAGCATCATTTACTCATGATTCTCATTTTGGTTCATCACTTGAAAAAGTGTTGGTAAAATCCCAAGGTTTAGAAAAGGATGCGGAAATTGAAGATAATGAGTGCGTGGAATGGGTGAAGCATTTGGAAGCATTGCCCGCTTATTTGAAAGAGGAATCTAGCAAGGAAGAGCTCAAAAAGGATGAGAAACCGGAAGAAATTCAAAAACCGGAGCTCAAGCAACTCCCTTCCCACCTACGTTATGCATTTTTGGGTGAGGAAGGGCACTTTCCAGTCATCATCAACAATGCCTTGAAGAGTGAAGAGGAAGACAAGCTTCTTAGAGTGTTGCGAGCTTACAAATCGGCCATTGGTTGGAAGATTTCAGATTTGAAGGGTATAAGTCCCTCACTTTGCATGCACAAGATTTTGCTTGAAGATGATTATAAGCCGGTAGTGCAACTGCAAAGGAGGCTCAACCCTATCATGAAGGAGGCCGTGAAGAAGGAGATTATAAAGTTACTAGATGCGGGAATTATTTATCCGATCTCGGATAGTGCTTGGGTGAGTCCCGTTCATGTAGTGCCGAAGAAGGGAGGAACAACCATGGTGGTGAACGAAAAGAATGAGATGATTCCTACAAGAACCGTCACGGGTTGGAGAGTTTGCATTGACTACCGGAAATTGAATGATGCAACTCACAAGGATCACTTCCCTTTTCCATTCATTGATCAAATGTTGGAGCGTCTCTTGGGTCATGCCTATTATTGTTTCCTGGATGGCTATTCCGGGTATAATCAAATTGCCATGGATCCTCAAGACCAAGAGAAGACCGCTTTTACTTGCCCTTATGGAGTTTTGCGTATAGAAGCATGCCCTTTGGGTTGTGCAATGCTCCGGCAACTTTCCAACGGTGCATGCTTGCTATATTCTCCGACATGGTTGAGAAGTTTATAGAGGTGTTCATGGACGACTTTTCGGTTTTTGGAGCCTCTTTTGATAATTGCTTGGAGAATCTAGCTTGTGTGCTTAAAAGGTGCCAAGAAACCAACTTGGTACTAAATTGGGAAAAATGTCACTTTATGGTGAAGGAAGGAGTTGTACTTGGGCATAAGATCTCATCTAAGGGGATTGAAGTTGATAAAGCTAAAGTGGATGTCATTGAAAAACTTCCTCCCCCGACAAATGTGAAAGGTATTCGGAGCTTTCTTGGTCATGCGGGTTTCTACCGACGCTTCATAAAGGACTTTTCGAAGATTGCTAAACCTCTTAGTGATCTTCTAGTCCATGATGTATCCTTTGATTTTAATTCCGCATGTCTTGATGCATTTACATGTCTTAAGCATAAGTTAGTGACCGCACCCATAATCACCGCACCAAATTGGGAACTACCTTTTGAAATCATGTGTGATGCGAGTGATTATGCGGTGGGGGCTGTTTTAGGACAGCGAATAGAACAAAGAGTGCATGTCATATACTATGCTAGCAAGGTCTTAAATGATGCACAATTGAACTACTCTACAACTGAAAAGGAACTCCTAGCGGTAGTCTTTGCATTAGACAAGTTTAGGTCATATGTGATAGGGTCGAAAGTAACTATTTTCACTGACCATTCCGCATTGAAATATTTAATGTCTAAGCAAGATGCCAAACCTAGATTGCTTCGTTGGGTTTTGCTTTTACAGGAGTTTGAGGTGGAGATCAAGGATCGGAAAGGAAGTGAGAATGGAGTGGCGGATCATCTGTCAAGATTAATCAATCCGGATGAGGAGGACAAGAAATTGCCAATTCATGATGAGTTTCCGGATGAAAAGCTGTTTGCCATTTCAACAACACCATGGTTTGCAGAGATTGCTAACTACAAGGTTGCAAAGGTAGTGCCTGAAGGGCTTACTTGGCAGCAGAAGAAGAAATTCTTCAATGACGTCAAGCACTATGTTTGGGAAGAACCCTACCTATTCAAGTATTGTGCCGATGGAATCCTTCGAAGGTGCATGCCTCAAGTTCAAGTAGAGAATATCTTTTGGCATTGCCATGGATCAGATTATGGAGGGCACTTTAGTGGAGATAGAACTGCGGAAAAAGTCTTGCAGTGTGGGTTTTATTGGCCAACCATCTTCAAGGATGCAAAGGACTTTGTTGCACGGTGTGATAGGTGCCAACGAGTTGGAAACATCTCAAAAAGTCACGAAATGCCCTTGAATAACATTTTGGAGGTGGAGATCTTCGACGTGTGGGGTATTGACTTCATGGGGCCATTTCCACCCTCTCACTCTTACAAGTATATTCTAGTGGGGGTGGATTATGTGTCCAAGTGGGTGGAAGCAATTGCAACTTCTACGGATGACTCTCGTGTTGTTATTGAATTCATGCGGAAGAACATTTTCGCAAGGTTTGGAGTACCAAGGGTCTTGATTAGCGATGGAGGAACCCACTTTTGCAACAAACAGCTTGACATGGTGCTTTCCAAGTATGGGGTGACTCATAAAGTTGCCACTCCGTACCATCCGTAGACAAGTGGTCAGGTAGAAGTGTCCAACCGCGAGTTGAAGCGGATCCTAGAGAAAACTGTGAACTCATCGCGGAAGGATTGGTCTAGGAAGTTGAACGATGCACTTTGGGCGTACCGGACTGCTTTCAAAACTCCTATTGGTCGTTCTCCGTACCAATTGGTGTATGGAAAAGCGTGTCATTTGCCGGTAGAGTTGAAGCATAGGTCATATTGGGCCATCAAGGCCTTGAATTTTGACTACAAGGATGCCGATGAAAAACGCCTCTTGGACATCAATGAGCTGGATGAGATCCGTTTGCAAGCCTATGAGAGTGCACGAATTTACAAGGAACGGACCAAGGTATGGCATGACAAGCACATAGTCCCAAGGAAATTCGAACCAGGCCAAAAAGTGTTATTATACAACTCAAGGTTGAGGTTATTTCCGGGTAAGCTGAAATTCCGGTGGTCCGGCCCTTATGTGGTGAAAGCTGTCCACCCGTATGGCACAGTTGAGTTAGAAGCCAAAGAACCAGGAGAATCTTTCAAAGTGAATGGCCAAAGGCTCAAAGTGTACTTGGGAGGAGATTTTGAAAGGCAAGAAATTGCCTTGGCATTGACTTAACCCTTTGGAGGGCATGACCGTCAGGCTCGGGACTTTAAACATGCGCTAACTGGGAGGCAACCCAGTTTTATATATCCTTTTTATGCATTTATTTACTGCATTTAGTTACGAAATAAGTGTCTTAGTGTTTTGAATCATATTCCTTAGTTTTCATAATTGGTGCATTTAGGTGTATTTTTGCATAAGCGTGCATTTGATGTTAATTTGGTGCATTCTTGGTCATTTACTGCATCTAACTGGATAGAGAAAGTTTAGAACTCAGAAAACATGCTTGGGATACTGGTGATACAATTCTGGTGCTAATATGCAGTTTCTGCAAATGATGCAGATTCTGCAGAATCCGCCGGGCGCAACTTTCCTAAGCCCGGCGCAAATTAGCACAGAAAGCAGGTATTTAGTCACCTGATTAAGCCGGGCGTATTGTATTTAGGCCGGGCTCATTTCCTGGTTAAGCCCGGCGCCAAGAGTTAAGCCGGGCGCTACTTCACTTATGCCCGGCGCACATCCTTTGCGCCCCGCGCAACGTGACACAGAGAATAAGCTCTCTGTCTGATTAAGCCCGGCGCATTATTTCTAGGCCGGGCGTATTTTGCGTTTTAATTTAGAAACCTCACTCACTCGTTCAGACACTCTCCCTCACGCGTCTCCTCTTCCCTCTCTGCGTTCTGTTTCGTTCCTCTTCCCGTGTGCGATTGGAGCTCTAACGCGAGTTCTTGGTTCAAATCGCCTCATCCCCCTCCCTCATTTCATCCCTCTAACCACGATAAGTTCCCCTTTGTCCCTGTTGAACTGAACTTTGTGCGCAACTGATATCTTGTTCAGGTTTAAGTAATTATTGGGTTCTAATATGCTTAACGGTTGTATATACACCTTTGAATCATATGTTTGGAAAAATTGTGTAGGGTTCTCGCTAGACACTGATGTGCACCAAGGGTTTGGGTTTAAGAACATGTGTTTGGGGAATTTAGGGATTTTGTTCTAATGAATCTCGTAAGACTTGGAGTTGAAATACTGATTATGTGCCTAAGTGTGTTCCTGTTGTGCTTTAGGATTGATTTCTATTTGGTTCTTGATGAGTAGTGTTGATACTGTGCTAACTTGGGGTGAAATAGAGGAATGATTTATAATGCTCAGTACTTGTTTGATAAAATGTTTCTTCCAATTTTAACATGATAATGTGCTTACTGAGTGTATGTGCATGATGGAGTCATGATTTGAGAACAATGTGTTTTTTTGATTTTGTGGGTTTCATGTGAATCAAGGATTTCGAAGTTAAGAATGCATGTTTGGGGGATGTTGAAATGTTGCTCTATTTGAAATTTCAACGACCATAAATTTGTTTTAACTAATTGTTGATGCTAGTGGTCTTGCTGATTTTATTCACTTGAACATGCATTGTCCCCTATACATGTGAGTGGTATGTTGAGAGTTTTTTTAAAAAAAAAATAAAAAAAAATAAAAAAATTGAGGACTAATGAGGTATGTCTCAACAATGGAAAGGTTTACATAGTGTTTGGTGATTAAATGAACTTATGAATTAATTAGAACCTGTATATGTCTCATCTCTATGAAATTGGTATGTTGACTGACAAGGAAGATGTATGTGTACTGTAGGAGACAAGGAGCTTGTTGTTTTTATTCAATTTAATGAGCATTGTTTTTGTCTTATTGGTGTTCGTGTTAATGTTGCTATCTTCGAATCACCTTGAGACTCGAATATATCTTGAATTACTATTCTGGGTGGTGTGATATGCTAAGAGGTTTTGAGACATGCACGGATGTTGTTTGTTGAAACTTGCTATATATCTTAACCACTATGTTTGACTGAAAATAGAGCTGAACGTTTATTGTGGTTTAGGGAACTTATTCTTGATGACCAAGAAATAATTTGAATACTTGAAACTAATTTGTTATATACTTGGTATTGTACTGGGACTTTTCTGAATTTCAGGGTATGGCTCCTCCTAAGAATGCTGAGAAAATCACTGTTAAGCGCAAGAAGCGCGGATCTACGGAAGGAGAGGGTGAACCGTCTAATGTTAATGCCAATGTTGAACCTATCTACCGGAGCACCGAGCATAAAGAGCACTATGACCATAATATCAAGGACCGTAAATTCATTGCAGAGAGGAAGGTGTCACTCAGTCCGACTGAGTACGTGGAGTTTCAAGCTGAGATAAGAAGGAGAAGATGGACTTTTATGGCAACATTCCCGGAGCGGAGTAATCAAGCACTCATCAAAGAATTCTATGCCAATGCCAAGAACCCCTTGCCTACGGATAGAAAATTTATTAGTGCAGTGAGGGGTCGGGAGATAATCTTTGATGATCAAGCAATCAACAGGTTCCTCCAGATTCAGCCCACCTGGGGCAATGCTTGTCAGTATTCTATCAGAAATAGGGAGCACATGGATGGACAGGCCATCTTAGAAAGGTGTTGTCTTCCAGGCAAGCAGTGGCAATTAGGCAGACAGGGAGCCTTGCAAAAGCTTATAAGGAGAGACCTGACTCCACTGGCTAGAGTGTGGCACGCATACATTCATGCAAACATCTCAGCAAACTCACACCAGTCAGACATCACTGCCGCTCGAGCAAGGATACTTTATGCTATTATGGAGGGTCTCACTATTAATGTGGGGAGAATCATCGCCAGGGATATTCAAGAGGCAGCACATGCCGGTAGCGGAACTCCATTGCCTCATCCCTTCCTGATTACTGAGTTATGTGCCCAGGTGGGTATTGATGTAGACGGTGGATTGCCTGTACCGAAAAAGGGACCGATTGATGAGGCGTATATACGCCAGTTTTGTATAATGATGTAGATGAGAATGCTCAGGATGAGGGGCAGGATCAGGGCCAGCCTCCGGTGCCTCCTAGACCTCGCCGTAGCACTTATGAGTTTATTGAGCGAGTGGACCAGCGGATGAACCACTATGAGAAGAACCTTACTGCTGTTTGGAGAGCTGGAGAGATCCAGAGAGACTTTTTTCCGAGAGTGGGCCGCGTCCCAGGCAGATGGCCGCCCACCTGTATTCCCTACTGAGGAGGAGGTCCGGGCTCGTGTCGACTGGCACGATTTTCTTGGAGACCAGGAGGGTGCGCCAGTAGGAGGTGGTGAGCCCGCGGACGACCAGGAGGGTGATCCGGATATGCCCATGAATGCTTTGGACCGATTGATGGAGGATTGAGAGGGTTTTGCTCAGAACCCTAGAGATTAGCTTTCGAAACTCCTTTCTTTCCTTTATGCTGATTTCTTTTTCATCTTTGTTATTATGAATCTTGAGTCTTTGTTTGTCTTCTTGTCGTTTGTTTTGTTTAGTGAGTCAAAAAAAAAAAATAAAAAAAAAATAAAATAAAAATTGTTATGAGTTGATAAGTGGATTAACCATGTGAATTCCCATTCGTGAATTCCCATGCTGATTTTGATTGATTAATGCATGTCACACTTAAGTGAAAAGCACGATACTTTTGAGAGTGATTGAATAGTGATGCAATTGAGTGTGCCTTGACTTGAATGCATGAACCATGACTAGTTTGAGGTGTTAGATGACTTAGCATGATTCATGATGTTTGAAATGAGTCTCTTTTTGTGTCCGGGTAAGGAGTTTGAGCCTTCAACATGATTTTTGTTTTGAGAGTAGCTATTGAGTTATGAACTCTTAGGTTTGCTTGAATCTCCTCTTTAGTCTCTATGATTACTTGATGCATGAGCATGATAAAGGCACTTTCTTTGAAATAGCTAGTTGGCCAAAAAGCTTACCTAAATGAATTATCCCTTGTTAGCCCCATTGTGCTTTAAGCCTATTTTTGTTGTTTACCTAAATATAATTGCTAAATCCAGAAAAACCATGTTTACCTACCCAAAAGGATTAAGTGAGCATTGGAATTCAAGGTAGAATGGTAGCAAAGTGCTAAGTTTGAGGTGGGCATGAGAAATTTAGTTTTGCAAAAGCAAGGAAGGGTAAAAATACCCTTGAAAAGAAAAGTTGTGTTAAAAAAAAAAAGAAAAAAGAAAAAGAAAGAATAAGCGAAGTTTCAAGTGAAGAAAGTGGAAAAGTGTGAAAAAAGCGCAATAAAGTGAAAAAAAAGGGAGAGAGAAACAAAGTAGTGTATTCTTTGGAAGTTGTGCTCCATTGCTCACTTGATCTTTAGGGTTTAAACTTGCATTCCCTTTCTTTTTCCCTACCTTCCACCTTGGCCCCATTACAACCTTATAAAGACCTTTTGATTGTGCATCATGTAGTTGTGTGAATTAATGAGTGAGATGAAAATCAAACCCAAAGAGTGAGTTTCTCAATATGCAGATTTTTGAGGGAAACACAAGCCTAAACACTTGAGCGTTGAGTGAATTAATTATCCTTGGTGAGGAGTGAGACTCATTGGTGACTAGTGAATTTGTGTTTAAGTTTTTGAAGCCACTACTTGATTGGTAAGTGTATTATGGTTGAGTTCACTCTTTTGGTTGATCTTGAAGGTTCTCTTGATAGTTGATTGTTTGATCTTAGGAAGGCATGCTTGATTTTGATAAAGTGGTTGTGGTTGACATTATGTGGAAAATTATTGGTTATGGGTCCATTAATCTTATATCAACTCATTGTGTGTCTTTGAGTCCTTTGTGGTTTCTGCTTTGAGTCTTTTTGTGTGTGGTTTGCTTGAGGACAAGCAAATGTTAAGTTTGAGGTGTTGATAATCCGCTAGATTATTTAGTTTTATTCTAGACTTTCTAGTGGAATTTACCATTTTGATGAGTTGTTTTGTCAATTCTTACTTAACTTTGGCTTTGTTTTCTTTAAGTAATGTTTAGAGTCCCTTAGTGTATTTTTATCTTTTTAATTAGGGAATGGAGTCTTTTCTATAATTTCTTGGTTGAATTGATTTCAGGTGTATATTTGCACTAGGAAAGGAGAAAAGTGAAGCCTGGGAGCATTGGAAGCAAAAGAACAAGGACAAGCAGATGAAGAATTAGAGATTGGCTATTTTGTGTTTTTAGGCCCGGCGCAAGTTTTTTAGGCCCAGCCTAACGCCCGTTTCTGATTTGGGCCTATTTTAATGTTGCGCCCGGCGCAACATACTTAGGCCGGGCGCATTCGCGCAGCAGAACCTATATATTGAATTTCTCTGCATTGACCTAGGGGATCGTTTTGGTTGCTCTTTTGGCTGCGTCTCTTTGAGTATTAGGACGGAATTGTGCGACTGTTAGACTGTGTTTTCATCCATGGGTTTGATTCTTGTTGCTTTGTTTTTTATTCCTTTGATCATGAACTAATTTCTCCATTCTAGGGAGATGATGTAGCCGCGTTTGGACGGTTTGAATGTTTTTTATGATATTCTCGTAGTTTCTTTTCTTCATCCCTTTTGTGTTTTACTTCTGCGCTTAATGCTTGCTTATAACTGGCCATTATCATGCATGATTTGCCAATCATAACGATACCGGGAGGTTAGTTATGTGTTTAGAGCATTGGGGTAAAACCATATAGTTTATGCGGATAGAGATATACCGTAGGGATTGTATGCAACCTTCATAGGGAGTCATAGAACTTAATGAATTTCTTGATAATTAACCATCATAGAGATATAGTTGGTTAAGGGTTAAGAGGTGTTTGTTGACCGTACTCGAGAGAGACGTTAGGATAATTTAGGACTCTTGGTTGACAAAAGTAGAGGATTAGTAATTGCGAGGATTCATAATTGCATCAAACTTGATAAACGTAGGTGAAGTCAAATCCCTAGACCTTTCTCATAATTGTTATTCCTCATAATATTGTGACTGTCTTCTCATTGCTTGCGTTAGTTTACTTGAATTAATAGCTTAATTGCCTTTAATCATTGATTCCAATATTCTCATAATTGCTCGTTCAAATAGTTATTAAGTTTGCGAAGTGGTACTTGATTCATCAATCCCTGAGAACGATACTCGGTCTCACCGTTTTAATTATTACTTGCATCGACTCGGTACACTTGCCGGGATCCATCAATGATCAATCCTGAAGATGTCAACGACACAGATAAGAATATCATAGATTATTGGTTGGCACAACCTGTTGAGGATATTCGAGAAGATGTGGCAGTTGATATTTGGAAAGCTCACATAGTGAAATATACTGAAGAAGCCTCTGCATCTGGTTTATCTTTGGAAGAGAAAAAGTTCATCCCCAAAGTCAGAGGCAAATGTGGACTCTCAAACTACAGACTCTTTATTTACAAGGACATTTTGGGTGCTCCTACCATCAGTCCTATTTATGAAGAAGAACCAGTCCACTAGGCTAAAGAGCTGCCCCCACCTGTTCTTCAACTCACTGATTCACCTCCACCATCTCCACCTTCAGAGCATACTGAAGATGAAATTATTGTGGAAGACTCTGTTTTGGAGATTGATTCTGCTCAACCAGTCACTGCTAATGAGGAAGTTGCCGAGTCTGGTTCTAGGCCAAGCACTTCTGAGAAGCACTCATCTCAGCCATTGGCTTTGACTGTGATTCATCCATCAGAGCAACCTCAATCCTCCAGAGCCTTAGACACTCTAACTAGTCAAGCACATGCTCAAGAGAGTGCTGAAAGTTCAAGACCCACACTCTCACTGACTCCAAACTTTGAAGAAATTATTGGAAGAATTGTAGAGGAGAGAGTAAAGGTTGAGGTCAAGGAGCAAGTGAGGGAACAAGTTGCAGAAGCCCTGGCTCCAACTAATGTCATGATGAACCAGATGATGAACATCATGCTGAGCTTTCAACAAAGTCAAAATCTGCCAACACAAATTCCTGTCCCTCCACCATACCCAAATCCAAATCCAAACCCTCCACCTCCACCTCCACCTCCACCTCCACCATGACATGGCAAAAACTAGCATATAAAAATCACTTTTATTTAAAATTATAAAACTTAAAAAAAGGAAAAAAGATCAACGTCGCACAGATCCACCCACCGCCGTGAGGCCACCGCTGTTGAATATCTGACAGTAGGCAACAAAACCATGTTTCCATGCTAAATGGACAGGTTAACTGATTCTCCATCACTTCTAATATCTCTCTACTATGTTCTTCTGTATAGTACAAAAATAATTTCCATTTTTTTTACTTAATAGACAATTAAACTAATAATAATAAAGGGAAAAAAATCTGATTCGAATTTCCAATTCTTCACTTCACCACCACGAACCCATCCTTCTCTACTTCACATTGGTAATTCCCATACGTTTCACCACAGCTTTTCGAATCGCTTCTGTTTGTATACAATTCCCATTCTGCATTTCAATCCCTGACATGTAACTCCTCACTTCATTCCTAATCATCTCTTGCATCACCCCTCAACTTGAGGAACTTATCGGTCGAGCTCGCAGACTTGGATCTGTGGCTAAACCAAGTACATTTTTTGGAGTTGAGAACTCTCAGATTGATTTAGGCAGTGAGCACCATTTTCTGTGAACGGAGCTTTAAACAATATTTGGCGTTCCTCAATATAATTTAAAACAAACACACGCTTAAAGATAACATGTTTCGTTTAAATTATATAAAAAATTGCTACTTTTATAATAAAGTGAAAGTAATTTTATCTTAGAGGTGAAAATTAGAGACTATCATATCATACTACAAGTCATAAGGTTCAAATATCTTGAATCTATTACAAAACAACTTTTAAAATAAGTTCTTAAAGTAAAAATAAAAAATAAAAAAAGTTCTTAAAATAATAATTAATCGTTGTAAAACATATATACATTAGGCCATGTTCATTACTTCTTTTTTAACTTCCTGAGATATAGTATTATACATCGAAAATATTTTTCCTCTTGAGGATTTAATGCCAGCAAGATTTTCCTTCTTGCTGGCTTCTTCATAAACTGATATTTGGTATGATTAATAGGGAAAATATGGGGTGAAACTTGAGTATTATTGTGAACACCTAACTTTGTCCATGTTCCTTTTTTATTAAAACTTTGAAAAGAAAAGAAAAAATAAAATTGCATCTTTGTTCATATTCTTGGCCCAATTTTCTTAGTTACAAGTTTTTTTTATTTGCGTGCCCAGGATCCAAGCCCAATTTGAAAAAAGTAAAAAATAATATAAAATAAAAATATAAAAAAGGGTAAAATGTTTCCTGATTGTTAATCAGACAAGAAAATACAAAAATAATACAATGTCCTGAAAAGAACTTTTCACTCCATCATAGCTCTCACGAGGCTCAAGGCATCATGTAACTAGACTTCCATTTTTGGGTAGTTTTCAGAAGTGGAAAAAAGCCACTTTGCCTAGATCAGAGGAGTAGAACGCAAAAATGGATATTGAGAGGGACTGAAGCTTAATTTAACCACTGCAACACTCCAATGTTCTGGTCTCGAGCTGAAAGCAAGAGTTCATCTTCAACTTGTTCTCTACAAATACCAATCAAAACACACTAAGGAGGGGGGAGGGGCGTGTAAAAAAGAGGGGTCGGAGAGCATCAGAACAAAAAAATTACAGACCTCCATAACCAACAACACTCTGCCATTCCTTCCTCCATACGATCATCTTTCTTCTTCAAGCTTTCAATCATCAATCTTCCTTCATCCTCACTACCCAAGCAGTACCTTCACCACCATCTTCCAAAAGCCAAAATATCACTTGTTGTGACCAAATTCCGATTACTCAGAATCAGATCAGAAATGAACGATAGATTATTAAAGTCATGATATATTTTAGCTTGACAGAATCTCATTCTGGTCCTACGTATCCCCCTGAGGAGAATCAAAGCTAACGTAGTTCTATTAAAACCTATACCTGAAACCGACAAGCCAAAAGCGAAATTCTCTATACTATAACTTTCACTCTTTGTAAGTGTTGCTAAAGTGAAGTCGAGATAGTCTTCTCCTCCTCTCCCCCTCTTATTTATAGTCTCTTATAGGATAGAATTAGTTAGGATATCAAGGTGATTCTCCCACGATCACTTTGTTGAAGATCGGATAGTTAAAATCTCTTATATTTTGGATGCGGTTAGTTAGATAGTGGATTTGTTCCCAATGAATTCATCTTTATCATTATCCACACGCTTTAAGAGTAGATATTTTGATAACTTTTTATCAACACTCGGATAATTTAAAATGTACTACTCGGTAAACAAGGTCCTCAGATAATCCAACTCAAGTCCGAGATCTTGTGATAACATCCGGTTAAAGATTAGTTATACTCAGTCTCGGCAACTACGTTATAATCGGAACTACCAACAACTCGGAAACGGTACTCTTTATATTTGAATAATCTACTTGGTATAAAGTTATTAACTACTCGGTATACGAGGTTAAATATTTTGATAGTACACAAGTCCCTCAAGCTCCGAGCTCATTGATGAGCAAAGGAGTTTATTTCTATCACTTCAACCTGAGTAGTTATGTCTCTTGAGCTATATTCCCATTTCACCATTAAGATTTTTTGCCGAGACTTTGTTCCACATGTCACTTGGGACGGAAGTTACTTCTTGAGCTTCTCATGGGCTCTGGCAAGTGTACCGGATCGAAGCAAGTAATAATTAAAACAATAAGTATTTACCGAGTATCGAACACAGGGATTGGGTGACCAATTATTCCAAATTCAAAGAAAATAACTAACTTTTGACCAAGTCAAAGATGAGAGAGAAGATTGTTGGGATAAAATCTATTATCTAAAACAAATATCAATTGTCTAAATTAAAGCAAAATAAAAGATGTTATCTAATCAATTATTTAGATTATGATAGTGAGATCTAAGTTTACGAATTCACCTACCTAATTAAGTAATGGATTCAGGTGATTATTTCTACCCCTAAGTTCAATTACATGCCAACCAGGAACCCTCAACTATCCTAATGTCTCTTCCGAGTCCAAAAGGACATACCTAAACATGCAAATTGCCTATCTTCCGATCCGACAACCCACTGTTAGATTCATTAAATTCTTGGCACCCTATCGCGATTGCACTGATCTCCTACTCTATTCCTAGTCGTACTCAAACGGTGTTCCTAACCCAAGTCCTAAGCACGAATATCGTTCCGGACTCAACGCATTAGACTAGTTAACCAAGGATCCTTTTGATTAACACAAACAAATCAGAGTTAAGAAACAAGAATTGAGATGAGGGAATAAGAAAACATCACATTGAATATAACTATGCCATCAAGGGTGGCTTTAACATTCCCTTAGAAAAGAGGATTAGCTCCTCATCACGTTCATAATCAACAACCAATAATTGAAAAGAAAACAAAAAATAATTCTCAAACTAAGAGAGACGCAGCTCCAAGAGAAACAAGGAGTAGAAAAGAGATAAAACTAAAAACTACTACTGAAGGATTTTTTTAATTCGCACTGAAACAAGTTATATATAGGAAAAATGGGCAGCGTACGCTTGCGGGGTGAGCTTGGGATCGTGAGGCCAGCCCTTAAAATTGGCTTCAATTCAAATTTGAATTCTCGCAGGGCGAAGGATGTCTCGCGGGGCGAGACATGAAGACATCAGCTTCCCTGTTGTCTGCTTCACAGGGCGAACAGTTAGGCTCGCGGGGCGAGCCTGAAGAGTTGTCTTTTCTTGCTCAGTCTGCCGCTCTGGCTCTCGAGGCGAGCACTGTCTTGCGAGGCGAGATCCTCTTTTTGTACTTTAGTTTTCTTCAAGTTTAATTCCTTGCTTTCTCGAGCTTCACTTTTAACCTGAAAATAAATGTAGCATTAAATGCTTTATTTGACTCAAAACTAAACAAAATATCCTAAAAACTACTTAAGAGACTCAAAATGTTGCTCGAGGACAATTAAAGCCAAATTTGGGCGAAAACGAGATTAGACTTGAACATTTAGCACAAAACTCGTGGTCTCACTAGCTATAAAACTAGATAAGCCAGAGGCTTATCAAAATACCCCAAACTTAAACTTTGCTTATACCCAAGCAAACTAAAACTCAAAAAGACACAAAATTGGGTAAGCTCAATGGACTCAATTATTTTCGCACAAATTTCATGCAATTTTATCAACTCAATTTTTATTAAATGTTTCCCCATTTTCATCAATGTAATCCCCACATTCATTTACTTTAAACAAAGAAAAATTCATCATTCATGCAATCATCAATCTAAGCAAAGGATCCAACATACACACGAAAGGGAGATCACCAATTTCAAACAATTGCCTTCCTCACAAGGGTATTTAGTATTTCACTCTTTCACTCATTTGTCTAGGCTATCAACTTTCTCTCAATGTCACATTTCAAGAGCACTTTCCATAAATTTGATTTTCTTCTCAACAAGGTTCCCACAAAAACATGCATGCAACATCAAAAGGTCTTTTAAAGGTTGTAATGTAGCCTGACTCAAGGTAGGATATGCAAAAGATCAAGGCTAAGTCCTTAAGATTTATGAGAGCATGAAATTTGGCATTTACACTTTTTGATCTTACTCTATTTTTTTTTCTCTATTTTTCTGTATTTCTTACTATGGGTGGCTACAACCCTTTTTCTTTCACACCTCCTTTTTTGTTTTTTTTTTTAAAGCCTTTGGGCTTCAACCTTTTTATTTTTCTTTTTCTCAACCAAAATAAAATGATAACAATTTGTAGCCACCCCAAACTTAGTTTCCTACAACCTGTGTCTTGTTAAGCATCCATGCTCTCCTAAATCCTAAGATTGGGTTAACATGGTTTTTCTCGATTTTTGGCTTATAACATAAGGTCATTAAGAAACAATAGGCTATTAAGCTCAATGTGGCTAACAAAGGAATATTTATTAAGGTTGGTTCTTTTTTAGGCCAAGTAGTTACTGCATAGAAAATTGCCTAAATCATTTGATGCAAACATATAACATGCAAACCATGAAAAGATTCAAGCAAATCCGGGAAAGTGCAACTCAAATGTGATTCACACAATTCAAAAATAATGTTGGAGGCTCAAATTCCTCACCTGGACATTTTTCGCAAATTGTTTGACTAAGATACAATCCGTAGTGTGTGCACCCCTTCACCCCAAACTTGTCATAAATCATGCAATCACAATAAAATTTCTCAAAGTTTATTTTTCAAATTTTCACATGGGGATCAATTTTCAATTTTCAAAACATAGGCGGGGAAATCATCAAAAATCAATATTTATCATGCAATCCATTTATGCCAAATTCAATAAAACCCCTTCAAACTTACCAACACAAGACTCACACACATATAACTCAAAGCAAAGAAAAAAATGCTAATTAAAAAGATAAGGGTTTAGAAAAACTCATGAAGACGCTTCCACCAGGATCCCATTGCCTGTGGTACAACGGCCAAGAGATGCCCAAGATATAAGTCATTCCTCCTGGATCCCATGGCTTATGGAGTGGAGATGGAAGAAGCAAGTGTGATGTGATTCCATTTACTTCTCTAAGTGCTATTATGAGTTCATTTTCTCCCGGGTCAAATGACAAGTCATCGACTCCAAGTATGGCCCTTAACTAAATAGATCCTCCATGAAGCACTAGAAGCATGACTTCTTGAGGCAACCTTAGAGTCTTTCCTGCTATTGATGAAAACTTCAAATTCTTAGGCAATGACTTGAACTCCAAAGTTGATATTTTCACAAAGTATTTTTCCACACATGCATGCAATGTACCACCGTGATTTTCGACTTTCTAATATCGGTAATAATTATATAAATGATTATATTTTTATCCGAGATTTAGAAAATGACTTTGGATAAACTAAAGTCATTTCCCTGTCATACTTATTTTCATAAGGTTATGGGGAAATTTTGGGATGAAAATTCAGACGGAAACCGGTTTGTGTTTTCTGTATTTTCACTGATAGTAAGATTTTACTGATCAGGAATCATAATTTCGACTCGTGAACGAAACTATTAGGTTTTATATTTCGCCCCGAATGATTTTCCATATTTCGGAAAAATTCGTTAGCAATGAAATAATACTATTTTATTCGGGCGTAATCTCTAAAGAAAACGCGTAAAACCTAAGTCCAGGGATAAGTCGAGAGACAACGGAGTCAATTTTGGAGCAGAGGTATTAGGAGAGGTTGATGTAGCAGAGAGGACAAGGAGTCCTGCCTCAAATTTTATTGATGGGAATTTTCAAGTGTAATGACCGAAAAGCCCCTAAGTTAACCTAACCGACGTCGAGTTAAATTTTAACCATGGTTAAGGAACCACGGTTAATTCTTGTGGCCTAAAATCAGCCACACCTTCAACAATCCTCACCCACATGTTCAAGGACCTCCTTACTATTTATCATCATCAAGTTGTCATTTTTTTCACTTAGACATTATGAACACCCATGGATGTCCTAAACTGACCGAATTTGCACCAAAATTATGACCATCTTCCTTTCTGAAACTCGGAAAACTCTCAACTTGAAAGTTGTTCCTATTTCTCTCTTCTTTCCAACGAGCTAAAGATCATAAAAAACGGATGAGTATATTGAGAGTTATGATCAAAATACAGATACTGCCCAGAATCCTCAGATTCATGCGAGACAGCAGAAAGAAGCCTATTTTTACCCTGTGATGAGTAGATCATGAGATATACTCACAAAACCAACACACCCTCAAATTGTCCAGATTTTATATAAGTGTTGGTTGATCATTTTCTTCATGTCTTCAATCTTCAACAGGTAAAAGCTCAACTCCTTGATCATCTAAGCTTTCATATTCAATTGTTTCTCATGTTTATGCCATGAATCATATTTTCCCATTTCTAGATCTAGAACATTGAAAAGCCACAACAAATTCTAGAAAAATCCTATGATGTTGAAACCACTTCCTATGTTCTTGATATCATGCATATTATCTAAATCTAAGAGCATGTGATGATAAAAAATTTCCTTCCTATTTATCTAGTGTTGGCCGAAACTAGGAGGAAAGACATGGATGATGTTTTGTTCTTGCTTTTCATGTATGATCATGTATTCTATATGACATGTATGATACCATCCTCTAATCCATGTTAGCCAATCAAAATGAAATCTCTAACCCTATGTGTTCATCATAGCCGAACCTAAGAGGAAGAGTTTGATGAAGTCTTGTTCATGATTTTTGATGTATGTTCATGTCTTTCAACATACATACATGTACACTTGTTAAATCCTAGTTGATTCATGAAAATGAAAACCCTAGCCCTTTGATCTTGTCTTGGCCGACCTTACCTTTGGAGGGTTAGGATGGATTTTGATTCTAATCTTTGTTGTTTAGTCTTAATCCTTTGTCTTAAGTATATTAGAATCATTAATCCATGACTTAAACAATTTTGGAGTTTGTTTAGTCCTTAAACCCTATGAGGCCGTGACCAACATAGGAGGATTTTGATGTTTTGTGATTGTTTATTTATGTGGTTGTTTGGTTGTATTGTTGAAGGTTAAGTATAAAGCGGTGTACGTGAGTTTCCGGCTTCCGACGAATTAAATTCAACTTGCTGTGAATCTCCGAGAGGTAAGAGGGGTTACTTGAGGGATCATTCGGATGGCCATGTGTAATTTGTTTGTGGTTCATATATGTTTATCTATGTGGCTGTGGTGTTTTCTGGTTTATTTTACTGAGCTATGTGGTTTATCTGTGTTTCGGTTGTTTATCTGCTTTTAATTGATCTAATTATCTGCAGTTGTATATTATATTGTTGTGATGCATGATGTGCTAGTAATATAATTATGATGATGATGTTGAATGTTGTTTGTGAGGCCTGACAGTGGTCAGTGCACAACCGATTAATCAGATAAAAGCTTTAATACGCTGTATAAATTATATTCAATGTTTTATGGGAAATGTTGGAATATAATGTTTATGGAAAATATTATTTGAGCAAAAGAACAAGTATTTGAGAAATATTATTATTTTAATGATTTATTTATGAAAAGGTAAAGTATGTGTCACAGAGAGGGGGTAACCGAGAAAATATTTTACTACTGCTAATTTTTACATAAGATATTCCGCAATATTATAAACAGATATTTTATGAAATTAATCTGCGAAAATAACTTAACCGTGAATTTAGAAAATTGTTTAAGCGGAAAAAGCTAAGTTTTACCTTAAAACACTTTAAAATGACTTAACGACGGCAATTTGGAAAACCGACGACGGCAAGTATGTTAGAAACGACAACGTGTATTTTTGATGAACTTCAAATCTCTGTGACCCTCTTTTCTGAAAATGATGTTTTTCGGTAACCGGTGTTTTATAACAGAAATCTTCCCATTTAATAAATTTTCCAAAATCATGTTTTAAGTTGAAACTGTTTTAACGGAGTTTGAACTTAATAACCGAGACGTCGGGATATTAAGGTTCGGTGTATGGTAGACTGGATAGCTACCTAAAAGAGATAAACCTTTTGAGATGTTTTCTATTACCACGAACCTAAGCCTGATGCATCAGTCTAGGGTTTCGTGATTGAGCACTCGAACTTCGAGGTCCTGTGTTGTTAATGAGTGATTTTAAAGATGTTAAAACGATATTTGGTCCAAAGCCGTTGAGCTTTGCCAAGCAAAGATATAACAAAAAGAGTAGTGTTGAAAGAAATATGTTTTCGAGCATGCATTTGGCAGACGTGCCACAATACGATATATGATTACCTTGCGGCGCCAGGTATTTCATGCCCTGAAGTTTTCATTGTGCCGGATGGACAATGGAACCCCCATTCACGATGTTATCACCGTGCCACGATGTTGGACAATGTGCGATGGGTTTCGGACGTGGGCCTGTGACTATATGTCTGTGGCTACGTGCCGGGAGTCTGATCAACTCAAACAAGAGGTCGGGATATCTCATGACATTAAGTGAAAACGTTAGATGACGTATATGAAGTGTTCATGCATATTTTCAAAAGATTGTTGTTTGGGTGTGAAACCCATTATGCTTTGATGTTAATGTTTATGAGATCACAAATATGTATATGGGTACGTATATGTGTTTTTTTCTTGTGTCGTGCATGTGGCTATCGCGTTATGTCCATCTGTCGGTTTCTCACTCTTGCATGTTTTATTTGTGGTTTCTTTTCTGGGTTCTATGTGGTGGAATTCAGATGAACCTCTTAAGGACTATGGCGTCCACAAGGAGAAGAATGTTTAGTTCGGGGCATACTGATGCTGCTTCTTTTTGTCATAGTGTTGGACCAGCTTAGGTTTACGTTAAGTTATGTTTTGGGAATAATCTTTTCATTATAAATGTTTTAAGTGTGAAACATACGAGGCAGTGTAGCTGTATGACCTATATATGTATATTGATATATCTAAGTGTGATTATGTGAACGTTGTTGTGACAATGTTGAAAAGAAAAATTTTATCACCACATTTTGTTTAAGACAAACGTTGAGAAAACATTATTTTCCGAAAGCAACTAACGAATTTATGAATTTATTTTCCGCAATCGGGTTATCATGTGATGACCCAAGTTAGGGTGTCACATTAGTGGTATCAGACATGGTCGAGTCTTTCGGGATCTGTGGGAATTAGGTCTGTTGTGTTGACGTTGTGTTTTCTGAGTTAAGTTTTGTTTGAATTACTTCTTAGAAGTAATGTGTGTTAATACACCAATAACACCAATGCTGTTAAACCAAAGACTGCAGGGAGAGTTTCTACTATGGTCAGAGCTGAGACTCCAAACTATGACGGTAAACTCTTAGCTATAATTTTCAAACTTGTGTACAATTCATACTTGTTTCGATGGATTGTGTGTAGGTATGTTGAAATTATCTGTTTCTTTGATTTTCATGATGTCATTGTTTTAAACTTCACGGTGGAATTCTATATGTTTAGACTATCCTATTGTTGTTCGGGATAGACACTTTCTTAACAAAACTAGTTTCTCAATGAGACTTGCTCTAGTCACTTTTACTTTTGGTAGAAAGTGATTCAGTCTGAAATTTTGTCGAACTGTTGTTCTTTTTAATTGTTGGCAAGAAGACTCTTGTGAAAGAAGAATTTTTTTTTAGATTCATGTTTGTAAACGTGTACCGATCATACATTTTTACTTCCCTGAACCTATCAAAGGATCTTTATCCATGAGATATTCTTGTGTTCTTTTCAGTGGGATAAACTTATTCTGTGTCTTTTCTTGTGAGTAAAATGTTGGGAATAAGAAATCCTGTCGCTTTTCGAGTCACGAAATTTCGAGGACGAAATTTTTTAAGAGGGGTAGTAATGTAACACCCCAATTTTCGACTTTCTAATATCGGTAATAATTATATAAATGATTATATTTTTATCCGAGATTTAGAAAATGACTTTGGATAAACTAAAGTCATTTCCCTGTCATACTTATTTTCATAAGGTTATGGGGAAATTTTGGGATGAAAATTCAGACGGAAACCGGTCTGTGTTTTCTGTATTTTCACTGATAGTAAGATTTTACTGATCAGGAATCATAATTTCGACTCGTGAACGAAACTATTAGATTTTATATTTCGCCCCGAACGATTTTCCATATTTCGGAAAAATTCGTTAGCAATGAAATAATACTATTTTATTCGGGCGTCATCTCTAAAGAAAACGCGTAAAACCTAAGTCCAGGGATAAGTCGAGAGACAACGGAGTCGATTTTGGAGCAGAGGTATTAGGAGAGGTTGATGTAGCAGAGAGGACAAGGAGTCCTACCTCAAATTTTATTGATCGGGAATTTTCAAGTGTAATGACCGAAAAGCCCCTAAGTTAACCTAACCGACGTCGAGTTAAATTTTAACCATGGTTAAGGAACCACGGTTAATTCTTGTGGCCTAAAATCAGCCACAACTTCAACAATCCTCACCCACATGTTCAAGGACCTCCTTACTATTTATCATCATCAAGTTGTCATTTTTTTCACTTAGACATTATGAACACCCATGGATGTCCCAAACTGACCGAACTTGCACCGAAATTATGACCATCTTACTTTCTGAAACTCGGAAAACTCTCAACATGAAAGTTGTTCCTTTTTCTCTCTTATTTCCAACGAGCTAAAGATCATCAAAAACGGATGAGTATATTGAGAGTTATGATCCAAATACAGATACTGCCCAGAATCCTCAGATCCATGCGAGACAGCAGAAAGAAGCCTATTTTTACCCTGTGATGAGTAGATCATGAGATATACTCACAAAACCAACACACCCTCAAATTGTCCAGATTTTATATAAGTGTTGGTTGATCATTTTCTTCATGTCTTCAATCTTCAACAGGTAAAAGCTCAACTCCTTGATCATCTAAGCTTTCATATTCAATTGTTTCTCATGTTTATGCCATGAATCATATTTTCCCATTTCTAGATCTAGAACTTTGAAAAGCCATAACAAATTCTAGAAAAATCCTATGATGTTGAAACCACTTCCTATGTTCTTGATATCATGCATATTATCTAAATCTAAGAGCATGTGATGATCAAAAATTTCCTTCCTATTTATCTAGTGTTGGCCGAAACTAGGAGGAAAGACATGGATGATGTTTTGTTCTTGATTTTCATGTATGATCATGTATTCTATATGACATGTATGATACCATCCTCTAATCCATGTTAGCCAATCAAAATGAAATCTCTAACCCTATGTGTTCATCATAGCCGAACCTAAGAGGAAGAGTTTGATGAAGTCTTGTTCATGATTTTTGATGTATGTTCATGTCTTTCAACATACATACATGTACACTTGTTAAATCCTAGTTGATTCATGAAAATGAAAACCCTAGCCCTTTGATCTTGTCTTGGCCGACCTTACCTTTGGAGGGTTAGGATGGATTTTGATTCTAATCTTTGTTGTTTAGTCTTAATCCTTTGTCTTAAGTATATTAGAATCATTAATCCATGACTTAAACAATTTTGGAGTTTGTTTAGTCCTTAAACCCTATGAGGCCGTGACCAACATAGGAGGATTTTGATGTTTTGTGATTGTTTATTTATGTGGTTGTTTGGTTGTATTGTTGAAGGTTAAGTATAAAGCGGTGTACGTGAGTTTCCGGCTTCCGACGAATTAAATTCAACTTGCTGTGAATCTCCGAGAGGTAAGAGGGGTTACTTGAGGGATCATTCGGATGGCCATGTGTAATTTGTTTGTGGTTCATATATGTTTATCTATGTGGCTGTGGTGTTTTCTGGTTTATTTTACTGAGCTATGTGGTTTATCTGTGTTTCGGTTGTTTATCTGCTTTTAATTGATCTAATTATCTGCAGTGTATATTATATTGTTGTGATGCATGATGTGCTAGTAATATAATTATGATGATGATGTTGAATGTTGTTTGTGAGGCCTGACAGTGGTCAGTGCACAACCGATTAATCAGATAAAAGCTTTAATACGCTGTATAAATTATATTCAATGTTTTATGGGAAATGTTGGAATATAATGTTTATGGAAAATATTATTTGAGCAAAAGAACAAGTATTTGAGAAATATTATTATTTTAATGATTTATTTATGAAAAGGTGAAGTATGTGTCACAGAGAGGGGGTAACCGAGAAAATATTTTACTACTGCTAATTTTAACATAAGATATTCCGCAATATTATAAACAGATATTTTATGAAATTAATCTGCGAAAATAACTTAACCGTGAATTTAGAAAATTGTTTAAGCGGAAAAAGCTAAGTTTTACCTTAAAACACTTTAAAATGACTTAACGACGGCAATTTGGAAAACCGACGACGGCAAGTATGTTAGAAACGACAACGTGTATTTTTGATGAACTTCAAATCTCTGTGACCCTCTTTTCTGAAAATGATGTTTTTCGGTAACCGGTGTTTTATAACAGAAATCTTCCCATTTAATAAATTTTCCAAAATCATGTTTTAAGTTGAAACTGTTTTAACGGAGTTTGAACTTAATAACCGAGACGTCGGGATATTAAGGTTCGGTGTATGGTAGACTGGATAGCTACCTAAAAGAGATAAACCTTTTGAGATGTTTTCTATTACCACGAACCTAAGCCTGATGCATCAGTCTAGGGTTTCGTGATTGAGCACTCGGACTTCGAGGTCCTGTGTTGTTAATGAGTGATTTTAAAGATGTTAAAACGATATTTGGTCCAAAGCCGTTGAGCTTTGCCAAGCAAAGATATAACAAAAAGAGTAGTGTTGAAAGAAATATGTTTTCGAGCATGCATTTGGCAGACGTGCCACAATACGATATATGATTACCTTGCGGCGCCAGGTATTTCATGCCCTGAAGTTTTCATTGTGCCGGATGGACAATGGAACCCCCATTCACGATGTTATCACCGTGCCACGATGTTGGACAATGTGCGATGGGTTTCGGACGTGGGCCTGTGACTATATGTCTGTGGCTACGTGCCGGGAGTCTGATCAACTCAAACAAGAGGTCGGGATATCTCATGACATTAAGTGAAAACGTTAGATGACGTATATGAAGTGTTCATGCATATTTTCAAAAGATTGTTGTTTGGGTGTGAAACCCATTATGCTTTGATGTTAATGTTTATGAGATCACAAATATGTATATGGGTACGTATATGTGTGTTTTTTTCTTGTGTCGTGCATGTGGCTATCGCGTTATGTCCATCTGTCGGTTTCTCACTCTTGCATGTTTTATTTGTGGTTTCTTTTCTGGGTTCTATGTGGTGGAATTCAGATGAACCTCTTAAGGACTATGACGTCCACAAGGAGAAGAATGTTTAGTTCGGGGCATACTGATGCTGCTTCTTTTTGTCATAGTGTTTGACCAGCTTAGGTTTACGTTAAGTTATGTTTTGGGAATAATCTTTTCATTATAAATGTTTTAAGTGTGAAACATACGAGGCAGTGTAGCTGTATGACCTATATATGTATATTGATATATCTAAGTGTGATTATGTGAACGTTGTTGTGACAATGTTGAAAAGAAAAATTTTATCACCACATTTTGTTTAAGACAAACGTTGAGAAAACATTATTTTCCGAAAGCAACTAACGAATTTATGAATTTATTTTCCGCCAATCGGGTTATCATGTGATGACCCAAGTTAGGGTGTCACATTAGTGGTATCAGACATGGTCAAGTCTTTCGGGATCTGTGGGAATTAGGTCTGTTGTGTTGACGTTGTGTTTTCTGAGTTAAGTTTTGTTTGAATTACTTCTTAGAAGTAATGTGTGTTAATACACCAATAACACCAATGCTGTTAAACCAAAGACTGCAGGGAGAGTTTCTACTATGGTCAGAGCTGAGACTCCAAACTATGACGGTAAACTCTTAGCTATAATTTTCAAACTTGTGTACAATTCATACTTGTTTCGATGGATTGTGTGTAGGTATGTTGAAATTATCTGTTTCTTTGATTTTCATGATGTCATTGTTTTAAACTTCACGGTGGAATTCTATATGTTTAGACTATCCTATTGTTGTTCGGGATAGACACTTTCTTAACAAAACTAGTTTCTCAATGAGACTTGCTCTAGTCACTTTTACTTTTGGTAGAAAGTGATTCAGTCTGAAATTTTGTCGAACTGTTGTTCTTTTTAATTGTTGGCAAGAAGACTCTTGTGAAAGAAGAATTTTTTTTTAGATTCATGTTTGTAAACGTGTACCGATCATACATTTTTACTTCCCTGAACCTATCAAAGGATCTTTATCCATGAGATATTCTTGTGTTCTTTTCAGTGGGATAAACTTATTCTGTGTCTTTTCTTGTGAGTAAAATGTTGGGAATAAGAAATCCTGTCGCTTTTCGAGTCACGAAATTTCGAGGACGAAATTTTTTAAGAGGGGTAGTAATGTAACACCCCAATTTTCGACTTTCTAATATCGGTAATAATTATATAAATGATTATATTTTTATCCGAGATTTAGAAAATGACTTTGGATAAACTAAAGTCATTTCCCTGTCATACTTATTTTCATAAGGTTATGGGGAAATTTTGGGATGAAAATTCAGACGGAAACCGGTCTGTGTTTTCTGTATTTTCACTGATAGTAAGATTTTACTGATCAGGAATCATAATTTCGACTCGTGAACGAAACTATTAGATTTTATATTTCGCCCCGAACGATTTTCCATATTTCGGAAAAATTCGTTAGCAATGAAATAATACTATTTTATTCGGGCGTCATCTCTAAAGAAAACGCGTAAAACCTAAGTCCAGGGATAAGTCGAGAGACAACGGAGTCGATTTTGGAGCAGAGGTATTAGGAGAGGTTGATGTAGCAGAGAGGACAAGGAGTCCTACCTCAAATTTTATTGATCGGGAATTTTCAAGTGTAATGACCGAAAAGCCCCTAAGTTAACCTAACCGACGTCGAGTTAAATTTTAACCATGGTTAAGGAACCACGGTTAATTCTTGTGGCCTAAAATCAGCCACAACTTCAACAATCCTCACCCACATGTTCAAGGACCTCCTTACTATTTATCATCATCAAGTTGTCATTTTTTTCACTTAGACATTATGAACACCCATGGATGTCCCAAACTGACCGAACTTGCACCGAAATTATGACCATCTTACTTTCTGAAACTCGGAAAACTCTCAACATGAAAGTTGTTCCTTTTTCTCTCTTATTTCCAACGAGCTAAAGATCATAAAAAACGGATGAGTATATTGAGAGTTATGATCCAAATACAGATACTGCCCAGAATCCTCAGATCCATGCGAGACAGCAGAAAGAAGCCTATTTTTACCCTGTGATGAGTAGATCATGAGATATACTCACAAAACCAACACACCCTCAAATTGTCCAGATTTTATATAAGTGTTGGTTGATCATTTTCTTCATGTCTTCAATCTTCAACAGGTAAAAGCTCAACTCCTTGATCATCTAAGCTTTCATATTCAATTGTTTCTCATGTTTATGCCATGAATCATATTTTCCCATTTCTAGATCTAGAACTTTGAAAAGCCATAACAAATTCTAGAAAAATCCTATGATGTTGAAACCACTTCCTATGTTCTTGATATCATGCATATTATCTAAATCTAAGAGCATGTGATGATCAAAAATTTCCTTCCTATTTATCTAGTGTTGGCCGAAACTAGGAGGAAAGACATGGATGATGTTTTGTTCTTGATTTTCATGTATGATCATGTATTCTATATGACATGTATGATACCATCCTCTAATCCATGTTAGCCAATCAAAATGAAATCTCTAACCCTATGTGTTCATCATAGCCGAACCTAAGAGGAAGAGTTTGATGAAGTCTTGTTCATGATTTTTGATGTATGTTCATGTCTTTCAACATACATACATGTACACTTGTTAAATCCTAGTTGATTCATGAAAATGAAAACCCTAGCCCTTTGATCTTGTCTTGGCCGACCTTACCTTTGGAGGGTTAGGATGGATTTTGATTCTAATCTTTGTTGTTTAGTCTTAATCCTTTGTCTTAAGTATATTAGAATCATTAATCCATGACTTAAACAATTTTGGAGTTTGTTTAGTCCTTAAACCCTATGAGGCCGTGACCAACATAGGAGGATTTTGATGTTTTGTGATTGTTTATTTATGTGGTTGTTTGGTTGTATTGTTGAAGGTTAAGTATAAAGCGGTGTACGTGAGTTTCCGGCTTCCGACGAATTAAATTCAACTTGCTGTGAATCTCCGAGAGGTAAGAGGGGTTACTTGAGGGATCATTCGGATGGCCATGTGTAATTTGTTTGTGGTTCATATATGTTTATCTATGTGGCTGTGGTGTTTTCTGGTTTATTTTACTGAGCTATGTGGTTTATCTGTGTTTCGGTTGTTTATCTGCTTTTAATTGATCTAATTATCTGCAGTGTATATTATATTGTTGTGATGCATGATGTGCTAGTAATATAATTATGATGATGATGTTGAATGTTGTTTGTGAGGCCTGACAGTGGTCAGTGCACAACCGATTAATCAGATAAAAGCTTTAATACGCTGTATAAATTATATTCAATGTTTTATGGGAAATGTTGGAATATAATGTTTATGGAAAATATTATTTGAGCAAAAGAACAAGTATTTGAGAAATATTATTATTTTAATGATTTATTTATGAAAAGGTGAAGTATGTGTCACAGAGAGGGGGTAACCGAGAAAATATTTTACTACTGCTAATTTTAACATAAGATATTCCGCAATATTATAAACAGATATTTTATGAAATTAATCTGCGAAAATAACTTAACCGTGAATTTAGAAAATTGTTTAAGCGGAAAAAGCTAAGTTTTACCTTAAAACACTTTAAAATGACTTAACGACGGCAATTTGGAAAACCGACGACGGCAAGTATGTTAGAAACGACAACGTGTATTTTTGATGAACTTCAAATCTCTGTGACCCTCTTTTCTGAAAATGATGTTTTTCGGTAACCGGTGTTTTATAACAGAAATCTTCCCATTTAATAAATTTTCCAAAATCATGTTTTAAGTTGAAACTGTTTTAACGGAGTTTGAACTTAATAACCGAGACGTCGGGATATTAAGGTTCGGTGTATGGTAGACTGGATAGCTACCTAAAAGAGATAAACCTTTTGAGATGTTTTCTATTACCACGAACCTAAGCCTGATGCATCAGTCTAGGGTTTCGTGATTGAGCACTCGGACTTCGAGGTCCTGTGTTGTTAATGAGTGATTTTAAAGATGTTAAAACGATATTTGGTCCAAAGCCGTTGAGCTTTGCCAAGCAAAGATATAACAAAAAGAGTAGTGTTGAAAGAAATATGTTTTCGAGCATGCATTTGGCAGACGTGCCACAATACGATATATGATTACCTTGCGGCGCCAGGTATTTCATGCCCTGAAGTTTTCATTGTGCCGGATGGACAATGGAACCCCCATTCACGATGTTATCACCGTGCCACGATGTTGGACAATGTGCGATGGGTTTCGGACGTGGGCCTGTGACTATATGTCTGTGGCTACGTGCCGGGAGTCTGATCAACTCAAACAAGAGGTCGGGATATCTCATGACATTAAGTGAAAACGTTAGATGACGTATATGAAGTGTTCATGCATATTTTCAAAAGATTGTTGTTTGGGTGTGAAACCCATTATGCTTTGATGTTAATGTTTATGAGATCACAAATATGTATATGGGTACGTATATGTGTTTTTTTCTTGTGTCGTGCATGTGGCTATCGCGTTATGTCCATCTGTCGGTTTCTCACTCTTGCATGTTTTATTTGTGGTTTCTTTTCTGGGTTCTATGTGGTGGAATTCAGATGAACCTCTTAAGGACTATGACGTCCACAAGGAGAAGAATGTTTAGTTCGGGGCATACTGATGCTGCTTCTTTTTGTCATAGTGTTTGACCAGCTTAGGTTTACGTTAAGTTATGTTTTGGGAATAATCTTTTCATTATAAATGTTTTAAGTGTGAAACATACGAGGCAGTGTAGCTGTATGACCTATATATGTATATTGATATATCTAAGTGTGATTATGTGAACGTTGTTGTGACAATGTTGAAAAGAAAAATTTTATCACCACATTTTGTTTAAGACAAACGTTGAGAAAACATTATTTTCCGAAAGCAACTAACGAATTTATGAATTTATTTTCCGCAATCGGGTTATCATGTGATGACCCAAGTTAGGGTGTCACATTAGTGGTATCAGACATGGTCAAGTCTTTCGGGATCTGTGGGAATTAGGTCTGTTGTGTTGACGTTGTGTTTTCTGAGTTAAGTTTTGTTTGAATTACTTCTTAGAAGTAATGTGTGTTAATACACCAATAACACCAATGCTGTTAAACCAAAGACTGCAGGGAGAGTTTCTACTATGGTCAGAGCTGAGACTCCAAACTATGACGGTAAACTCTTAGCTATAATTTTCAAACTTGTGTACAATTCATACTTGTTTCGATGGATTGTGTGTAGGTATGTTGAAATTATCTGTTTCTTTGATTTTCATGATGTCATTGTTTTAAACTTCACGGTGGAATTCTATATGTTTAGACTATCCTATTGTTGTTCGGGATAGACACTTTCTTAACAAAACTAGTTTCTCAATGAGACTTGCTCTAGTCACTTTTACTTTTGGTAGAAAGTGATTCAGTCTGAAATTTTGTCGAACTGTTGTTCTTTTTAATTGTTGGCAAGAAGACTCTTGTGAAAGAAGAATTTTTTTTTAGATTCATGTTTGTAAACGTGTACCGATCATACATTTTTACTTCCCTGAACCTATCAAAGGATCTTTATCCATGAGATATTCTTGTGTTCTTTTCAGTGGGATAAACTTATTCTGTGTCTTTTCTTGTGAGTAAAATGTTGGGAATAAGAAATCCTGTCGCTTTTCGAGTCACGAAATTTCGAGGACGAAATTTTTTAAGAGGGGTAGTAATGTAACACCCCAATTTTCGACTTTCTAATATCGGTAATAATTATATAAATGATTATATTTTTATCCGAGATTTAGAAAATGACTTTGGATAAACTAAAGTCATTTCCCTGTCATACTTATTTTCATAAGGTTATGGGGAAATTTTGGGATGAAAATTCAGACGGAAACCGGTCTGTGTTTTCTGTATTTTCACTGATAGTAAGATTTTACTGATCAGGAATCATAATTTCGACTCGTGAACGAAACTATTAGATTTTATATTTCGCCCCGAACGATTTTCCATATTTCGGAAAAATTCGTTAGCAATGAAATAATACTATTTTATTCGGGCGTCATCTCTAAAGAAAACGCGTAAAACCTAAGTCCAGGGATAAGTCGAGAGACAACGGAGTCGATTTTGGAGCAGAGGTATTAGGAGAGGTTGATGTAGCAGAGAGGACAAGGAGTCCTACCTCAAATTTTATTGATCGGGAATTTTCAAGTGTAATGACCGAAAAGCCCCTAAGTTAACCTAACCGACGTCGAGTTAAATTTTAACCATGGTTAAGGAACCACGGTTAATTCTTGTGGCCTAAAATCAGCCACAACTTCAACAATCCTCACCCACATGTTCAAGGACCTCCTTACTATTTATCATCATCAAGTTGTCATTTTTTTCACTTAGACATTATGAACACCCATGGATGTCCCAAACTGACCGAACTTGCACCGAAATTATGACCATCTTACTTTCTGAAACTCGGAAAACTCTCAACATGAAAGTTGTTCCTTTTTCTCTCTTATTTCCAACGAGCTAAAGATCATCAAAAACGGATGAGTATATTGAGAGTTATGATCCAAATACAGATACTGCCCAGAATCCTCAGATCCATGCGAGACAGCAGAAAGAAGCCTATTTTTACCCTGTGATGAGTAGATCATGAGATATACTCACAAAACCAACACACCCTCAAATTGTCCAGATTTTATATAAGTGTTGGTTGATCATTTTCTTCATGTCTTCAATCTTCAACAGGTAAAAGCTCAACTCCTTGATCATCTAAGCTTTCATATTCAATTGTTTCTCATGTTTATGCCATGAATCATATTTTCCCATTTCTAGATCTAGAACTTTGAAAAGCCATAACAAATTCTAGAAAAATCCTATGATGTTGAAACCACTTCCTATGTTCTTGATATCATGCATATTATCTAAATCTAAGAGCATGTGATGATCAAAAATTTCCTTCCTATTTATCTAGTGTTGGCCGAAACTAGGAGGAAAGACATGGATGATGTTTTGTTCTTGATTTTCATGTATGATCATGTATTCTATATGACATGTATGATACCATCCTCTAATCCATGTTAGCCAATCAAAATGAAATCTCTAACCCTATGTGTTCATCATAGCCGAACCTAAGAGGAAGAGTTTGATGAAGTCTTGTTCATGATTTTTGATGTATGTTCATGTCTTTCAACATACATACATGTACACTTGTTAAATCCTAGTTGATTCATGAAAATGAAAACCCTAGCCCTTTGATCTTGTCTTGGCCGACCTTACCTTTGGAGGGTTAGGATGGATTTTGATTCTAATCTTTGTTGTTTAGTCTTAATCCTTTGTCTTAAGTATATTAGAATCATTAATCCATGACTTAAACAATTTTGGAGTTTGTTTAGTCCTTAAACCCTATGAGGCCGTGACCAACATAGGAGGATTTTGATGTTTTGTGATTGTTTATTTATGTGGTTGTTTGGTTGTATTGTTGAAGGTTAAGTATAAAGCGGTGTACGTGAGTTTCCGGCTTCCGACGAATTAAATTCAACTTGCTGTGAATCTCCGAGAGGTAAGAGGGGTTACTTGAGGGATCATTCGGATGGCCATGTGTAATTTGTTTGTGGTTCATATATGTTTATCTATGTGGCTGTGGTGTTTTCTGGTTTATTTTACTGAGCTATGTGGTTTATCTGTGTTTCGGTTGTTTATCTGCTTTTAATTGATCTAATTATCTGCAGTGTATATTATATTGTTGTGATGCATGATGTGCTAGTAATATAATTATGATGATGATGTTGAATGTTGTTTGTGAGGCCTGACAGTGGTCAGTGCACAACCGATTAATCAGATAAAAGCTTTAATACGCTGTATAAATTATATTCAATGTTTTATGGGAAATGTTGGAATATAATGTTTATGGAAAATATTATTTGAGCAAAAGAACAAGTATTTGAGAAATATTATTATTTTAATGATTTATTTATGAAAAGGTGAAGTATGTGTCACAGAGAGGGGGTAACCGAGAAAATATTTTACTACTGCTAATTTTAACATAAGATATTCCGCAATATTATAAACAGATATTTTATGAAATTAATCTGCGAAAATAACTTAACCGTGAATTTAGAAAATTGTTTAAGCGGAAAAAGCTAAGTTTTACCTTAAAATACTTTAAAATGACTTAACGACGGCAATTTGGAAAACCGACGACGGCAAGTATGTTAGAAACGACAACGTGTATTTTTGATGAACTTCAAATCTCTGTGACCCTCTTTTCTGAAAATGATGTTTTTCGGTAACCGGTGTTTTATAACAGAAATCTTCCCATTTAATAAATTTTCCAAAATCATGTTTTAAGTTGAAACTGTTTTAACGGAGTTTGAACTTAATAACCGAGACGTCGGGATATTAAGGTTCGGTGTATGGTAGACTGGATAGCTACCTAAAAGAGATAAACCTTTTGAGATGTTTTCTATTACCACGAACCTAAGCCTGATGCATCAGTCTAGGGTTTCGTGATTGAGCACTCGGACTTCGAGGTCCTGTGTTGTTAATGAGTGATTTTAAAGATGTTAAAACGATATTTGGTCCAAAGCCGTTGAGCTTTGCCAAGCAAAGATATAACAAAAAGAGTAGTGTTGAAAGAAATATGTTTTCGAGCATGCATTTGGCAGACGTGCCACAATACGATATATGATTACCTTGCGACGCCAGGTATTTCATGCCCTGAAGTTTTCATTGTGCCGGATGGACAATGGAACCCCCATTCACGATGTTATCACCGTGCCACGATGTTGGACAATGTGCGATGGGTTTCGGACGTGGGCCTGTGACTATATGTCTGTGGCTACGTGCCGGGAGTCTGATCAACTCAAACAAGAGGTCGGGATATCTCATGACATTAAGTGAAAACGTTAGATGACGTATATGAAGTGTTCATGCATATTTTCAAAAGATTGTTGTTTGGGTGTGAAACCCATTATGCTTTGATGTTAATGTTTATGAGATCACAAATATGTATATGGGTACGTATATGTGTTTTTTTCTTGTGTCGTGCATGTGGCTATCGCGTTATGTCCATCTGTCGGTTTCTCACTCTTGCATGTTTTATTTGTGGTTTCTTTTCTGGGTTCTATGTGGTGGAATTCAGATGAACCTCTTAAGGACTATGACGTCCACAAGGAGAAGAATGTTTAGTTCGGGGCATACTGATGCTGCTTCTTTTTGTCATAGTGTTTGACCAGCTTAGGTTTACGTTAAGTTATGTTTTGGGAATAATCTTTTCATTATAAATGTTTTAAGTGTGAAACATACGAGGCAGTGTAGCTGTATGACCTATATATGTATATTGATATATCTAAGTGTGATTATGTGAACGTTGTTGTGACAATGTTGAAAAGAAAAATTTTATCACCACATTTTGTTTAAGACAAACGTTGAGAAAACATTATTTTCCGAAAGCAACTAACGAATTTATGAATTTATTTTCCGCAATCGGGTTATCATGTGATGACCCAAGTTAGGGTGTCACATTAGTGGTATCAGACATGGTCAAGTCTTTCGGGATCTGTGGGAATTAGGTCTGTTGTGTTGACGTTGTGTTTTCTGAGTTAAGTTTTGTTTGAATTACTTCTTAGAAGTAATGTGTGTTAATACACCAATAACACCAATGCTGTTAAACCAAAGACTGCAGGGAGAGTTTCTACTATGGTCAGAGCTGAGACTCCAAACTATGACGGTAAACTCTTAGCTATAATTTTCAAACTTGTGTACAATTCATACTTGTTTCGATGGATTGTGTGTAGGTATGTTGAAATTATCTGTTTCTTTGATTTTCATGATGTCATTGTTTTAAACTTCACGGTGGAATTCTATATGTTTAGACTATCCTATTGTTGTTCGGGATAGACACTTTCTTAACAAAACTAGTTTCTCAATGAGACTTGCTCTAGTCACTTTTACTTTTGGTAGAAAGTGATTCAGTCTGAAATTTTGTCGAACTGTTGTTCTTTTTAATTGTTGGCAAGAAGACTCTTGTGAAAGAAGAATTTTTTTTTAGATTCATGTTTGTAAACGTGTACCGATCATACATTTTTACTTCCCTGAACCTATCAAAGGATCTTTATCCATGAGATATTCTTGTGTTCTTTTCAGTGGGATAAACTTATTCTGTGTCTTTTCTTGTGAGTAAAATGTTGGGAATAAGAAATCCTGTCGCTTTTCGAGTCACGAAATTTCGAGGACGAAATTTTTTAAGAGGGGTAGTAATGTAACACCCCAATTTTCGACTTTCTAATATCGGTAATAATTATATAAATGATTATATTTTTATCCGAGATTTAGAAAATGACTTTGGATAAACTAAATTCATTTCCCTGTCATACTTATTTTCATAAGGTTATGGGGAAATTTTGGGATGAAAATTCAGACGGAAACCGGTCTATGTTTTCTGTATTTTCACTGATAGTAAGATTTTACTGATCAGGAATCATAATTTCGACTCGTGAACGAAACTATTAGATTTTATATTTCGCCCCGAACGATTTTCCATATTTCGGAAAAATTCGTTAGCAATGAAATAATACTATTTTATTCGGGCGTCATCTCTAAAGAAAACGCGTAAAACCTAAGTCCAGGGATAAGTCGAGAGACAACGGAGTCGATTTTGGAGAAGAGGTATTAGGAGAGGTTGATGTAGCAGAGAGGACAAGGAGTCCTACCTCAAATTTTATTGATCGGGAATTTTCAAGTGTAATGACCGAAAAGCCCCTAAGTTAACCTAACCGACGTCGAGTTAAATTTTAACCATGGTTAAGGAACCACGGTTAATTCTTGTGGCCTAAAATCAGACACAACTTCAACAATCCTCACCCACATGTTCAAGGACCTCCTTACTATTTATCATCATCAAGTTGTCATTTTTTTCACTTAGACATTATGAACACCCATGGATGTCCCAAACTGACCGAACTTGCACCGAAATTATGACCATCTTACTTTCTGAAACTCGGAAAACTCTCAACATGAAAGTTGTTCCTTTTTCTCTCTTATTTCCAACGAGCTAAAGATCATAAAAAACGGATGAGTATATTGAGAGTTATGATCCAAATACAGATACTGCCCAGAATCCTCAGATCCATGCGAGACAGCAGAAAGAAGCCTATTTTTACCCTGTGATGAGTAGATCATGAGATATACTCACAAAACCAACACACCCTCAAATTGTCCAGATTTTATATAAGTGTTGGTTGATCATTTTCTTCATGTCTTCAATCTTCAACAGGTAAAAGCTCAACTCCTTGATCATCTAAGCTTTCATATTCAATTGTTTCTCATGTTTATGCCATGAATCATATTTTCCCATTTCTAGATCTAGAACTTTGAAAAGCCATAACAAATTCTAGAAAAATCCTATGATGTTGAAACCACTTCCTATGTTCTTGATATCATGCATATTATCTAAATCTAAGAGCATGTGATGATCAAAAATTTCCTTCCTATTTATCTAGTGTTGGCCGAAACTAGGAGGAAAGACATGGATGATGTTTTGTTCTTGATTTTCATGTATGATCATGTATTCTATATGACATGTATGATACCATCCTCTAATCCATGTTAGCCAATCAAAATGAAATCTCTAACCCTATGTGTTCATCATAGCCGAACCTAAGAGGAAGAGTTTGATGAAGTCTTGTTCATGATTTTTGATGTATGTTCATGTCTTTCAACATACATACATGTACACTTGTTAAATCCTAGTTGATTCATGAAAATGAAAACCCTAGCCCTTTGATCTTGTCTTGGCCGACCTTACCTTTGGAGGGTTAGGATGGATTTTGATTCTAATCTTTGTTGTTTAGTCTTAATCCTTTGTCTTAAGTATATTAGAATCATTAATCCATGACTTAAACAATTTTGGAGTTTGTTTAGTCCTTAAACCCTATGAGGCCGTGACCAACATAGGAGGATTTTGATGTTTTGTGATTGTTTATTTATGTGGTTGTTTGGTTGTATTGTTGAAGGTTAAGTATAAAGCGGTGTACGTGAGTTTCCGGCTTCCGACGAATTAAATTCAACTTGCTGTGAATCTCCGAGAGGTAAGAGGGGTTACTTGAGGGATCATTCGGATGGCCATGTGTAATTTGTTTGTGGTTCATATATGTTTATCTATGTGGCTGTGGTGTTTTCTGGTTTATTTTACTGAGCTATGTGGTTTATCTGTGTTTCGGTTGTTTATCTGCTTTTAATTGATCTAATTATCTGCAGTGTATATTATATTGTTGTGATGCATGATGTGCTAGTAATATAATTATGATGATGATGTTGAATGTTGTTTGTGAGGCCTGACAGTGGTCAGTGCACAACCGATTAATCAGATAAAAGCTTTAATACGCTGTATAAATTATATTCAATGTTTTATGGGAAATGTTGGAATATAATGTTTATGGAAAATATTATTTGAGCAAAAGAACAAGTATTTGAGAAATATTATTATTTTAATGATTTATTTATGAAAAGGTGAAGTATGTGTCACAGAGAGGGGGTAACCGAGAAAATATTTTACTACTGCTAATTTTAACATAAGATATTCCGCAATATTATAAACAGATATTTTATGAAATTAATCTGCGAAAATAACTTAACCGTGAATTTAGAAAATTGTTTAAGCGGAAAAAGCTAAGTTTTACCTTAAAATACTTTAAAATGACTTAACGACGGCAATTTGGAAAACCGACGACGGCAAGTATGTTAGAAACGACAACGTGTATTTTTGATGAACTTCAAATCTCTGTGACCCTCTTTTCTGAAAATGATGTTTTTCGGTAACCGGTGTTTTATAACAGAAATCTTCCCATTTAATAAATTTTCCAAAATCATGTTTTAAGTTGAAACTGTTTTAACGGAGTTTGAACTTAATAACCGAGACGTCGGGATATTAAGGTTCGGTGTATGGTAGACTGGATAGCTACCTAAAAGAGATAAACCTTTTGAGATGTTTTCTATTACCACGAACCTAAGCCTGATGCATCAGTCTAGGGTTTCGTGATTGAGCACTCGGACTTCGAGGTCCTGTGTTGTTAATGAGTGATTTTAAAGATGTTAAAACGATATTTGGTCCAAAGCCGTTGAGCTTTGCCAAGCAAAGATATAACAAAAAGAGTAGTGTTGAAAGAAATATGTTTTCGAGCATGCATTTGGCAGACGTGCCACAATACGATATATGATTACCTTGCGACGCCAGGTATTTCATGCCCTGAAGTTTTCATTGTGCCGGATGGACAATGGAACCCCCATTCACGATGTTATCACCGTGCCACGATGTTGGACAATGTGCGATGGGTTTCGGACGTGGGCCTGTGACTATATGTCTGTGGCTACGTGCCGGGAGTCTGATCAACTCAAACAAGAGGTCGGGATATCTCATGACATTAAGTGAAAACGTTAGATGACGTATATGAAGTGTTCATGCATATTTTCAAAAGATTGTTGTTTGGGTGTGAAACCCATTATGCTTTGATGTTAATGTTTATGAGATCACAAATATGTATATGGGTACGTATATGTGTTTTTTTCTTGTGTCGTGCATGTGGCTATCGCGTTATGTCCATCTGTCGGTTTCTCACTCTTGCATGTTTTATTTGTGGTTTCTTTTCTGGGTTCTATGTGGTGGAATTCAGATGAACCTCTTAAGGACTATGACGTCTACAAGGAGAAGAATGTTTAGTTCGGGGCATACTGATGCTGCTTCTTTTTGTCATAGTGTTTGACCAGCTTAGGTTTACGTTAAGTTATGTTTTGGGAATAATCTTTTCATTATAAATGTTTTAAGTGTGAAACATACGAGGCAGTGTAGCTGTATGACCTATATATGTATATTGATATATCTAAGTGTGATTATGTGAACGTTGTTGTGACAATGTTGAAAAGAAAAATTTTATCACCACATTTTGTTTAAGACAAACGTTGAGAAAACATTATTTTCCGAAAGCAACTAACGAATTTATGAATTTATTTTCCGCAATCGGGTTATCATGTGATGACCCAAGTTAGGGTGTCACATTAGTGGTATCAGACATGGTCAAGTCTTTCGGGATCTGTGGGAATTAGGTCTGTTGTGTTGACGTTGTGTTTTCTGAGTTAAGTTTTGTTTGAATTACTTCTTAGAAGTAATGTGTGTTAATACACCAATAACACCAATGCTGTTAAACCAAAGACTGCAGGGAGAGTTTCTACTATGGTCAGAGCTGAGACTCCAAACTATGACGGTAAACTCTTAGCTATAATTTTCAAACTTGTGTACAATTCATACTTGTTTCGATGGATTGTGTGTAGGTATGTTGAAATTATCTGTTTCTTTGATTTTCATGATGTCATTGTTTTAAACTTCACGGTGGAATTCTATATGTTTAGACTATCCTATTGTTGTTCGGGATAGACACTTTCTTAAAAAAACTAGTTTCTCAATGAGACTTGCTCTAGTCACTTTTACTTTTGGTAGAAAGTGATTCAGTCTGAAATTTTGTCGAACTGTTGTTCTTTTTAATTGTTGGCAAGAAGACTCTTGTGAAAGAAGAATTTTTTTTTAGATTCATGTTTGTAAACGTGTACCGATCATACATTTTTACTTCCCTGAACCTATCAAAGGATCTTTATCCATGAGATATTCTTGTGTTCTTTTCAGTGGGATAAACTTATTCTGTGTCTTTTCTTGTGAGTAAAATGTTGGGAATAAGAAATCCTGTCGCTTTTCGAGTCACGAAATTTCGAGGACGAAATTTTTTAAGAGGGGTAGTAATGTAACACCCCAATTTTCGACTTTCTAATATCGGTAATAATTATATAAATGATTATATTTTTATCCGAGATTTAGAAAATGACTTTGGATAAACTAAAGTCATTTCCCTGTCATACTTATTTTCATAAGGTTATGGGGAAATTTTGGGATGAAAATTCAGACGGAAACCGGTCTATGTTTTCTGTATTTTCACTGATAGTAAGATTTTACTGATCAGGAATCATAATTTCGACTCGTGAACGAAACTATTAGATTTTATATTTCGCCCCGAACGATTTTCCATATTTCGGAAAAATTCGTTAGCAATGAAATAATACTATTTTATTCGGGCGTCATCTCTAAAGAAAACGCGTAAAACCTAAGTCCAGGGATAAGTCGAGAGACAACGGAGTCGATTTTGGAGAAGAGGTATTAGGAGAGGTTGATGTAGCAGAGAGGACAAGGAGTCCTACCTCAAATTTTATTGATCGGGAATTTTCAAGTGTAATGACCGAAAAGCCCCTAAGTTAACCTAACCGACGTCGAGTTAAATTTTAACCATGGTTAAGGAACCACGGTTAATTCTTGTGGCCTAAAATCAGCCACAACTTCAACAATCCTCACCCACATGTTCAAGGACCTCCTTACTATTTATCATCATCAAGTTGTCATTTTTTTCACTTAGACATTATGAACACCCATGGATGTCCCAAACTGACCGAACTTGCACCGAAATTATGACCATCTTACTTTCTGAAACTCGGAAAACTCTCAACATGAAAGTTGTTCCTTTTTCTCTCTTATTTCCAACGAGCTAAAGATCATCAAAAACGGATGAGTATATTGAGAGTTATGATCCAAATACAGATACTGCCCAGAATCCTCAGATCCATGCGAGACAGCAGAAAGAAGCCTATTTTTACCCTGTGATGAGTAGATCATGAGATATACTCACAAAACCAACACACCCTCAAATTGTCCAGATTTTATATAAGTGTTGGTTGATCATTTTCTTCATGTCTTCAATCTTCAACAGGTAAAAGCTCAACTCCTTGATCATCTAAGCTTTCATATTCAATTGTTTCTCATGTTTATGCCATGAATCATATTTTCCCATTTCTAGATCTAGAACTTTGAAAAGCCATAACAAATTCTAGAAAAATCCTATGATGTTGAAACCACTTCCTATGTTCTTGATATCATGCATATTATCTAAATCTAAGAGCATGTGATGATAAAAAATTTCCTTCCTATTTATCTAGTGTTGGCCGAAACTAGGAGGAAAGACATGGATGATGTTTTGTTCTTGATTTTCATGTATGATCATGTATTCTATATGACATGTATGATACCATCCTCTAATCCATGTTAGCCAATCAAAATGAAATCTCTAACCCTATGTGTTCATCATAGCCGAACCTAAGAGGAAGAGTTTGATGAAGTCTTGTTCATGATTTTTGATGTATGTTCATGTCTTTCAACATACATACATGTACACTTGTTAAATCCTAGTTGATTCATGAAAATGAAAACCCTAGCCCTTTGATCTTGTCTTGGCCGACCTTACCTTTGGAGGGTTAGGATGGATTTTGATTCTAATCTTTGTTGTTTAGTCTTAATCCTTTGTCTTAAGTATATTAGAATCATTAATCCATGACTTAAACAATTTTGGAGTTTGTTTAGTCCTTAAACCCTATGAGGCCGTGACCAACATAGGAGGATTTTGATGTTTTGTGATTGTTTATTTATGTGGTTGTTTGGTTGTATTGTTGAAGGTTAAGTATAAAGCGGTGTACGTGAGTTTCCGGCTTCCGACGAATTAAATTCAACTTGCTGTGAATCTCCGAGAGGTAAGAGGGGTTACTTGAGGGATCATTCGGATGGCCATGTGTAATTTGTTTGTGGTTCATATATGTTTATCTATGTGGCTGTGGTGTTTTCTGGTTTATTTTACTGAGCTATGTGGTTTATCTGTGTTTCGGTTGTTTATCTGCTTTTAATTGATCTAATTATCTGCAATGTATATTATATTGTTGTGATGCATGATGTGCTAGTAATATAATTATGATGATGATGTTGAATGTTGTTTGTGAGGCCTGACAGTGGTCAGTGCACAACCGATTAATCAGATAAAAGCTTTAATACGCTGTATAAATTATATTCAATGTTTTATGGGAAATGTTGGAATATAATGTTTATGGAAAATATTATTTGAGCAAAAGAACAAGTATTTGAGAAATATTATTATTTTAATGATTTATTTATGAAAAGGTGAAGTATGTGTCACAGAGAGGGGGTAACCGAGAAAATATTTTACTACTGCTAATTTTTACATAAGATATTCCGCAATATTATAAACAGATATTTTATGAAATTAATCTGCGAAAATAACTTAACCGTGAATTTAGAAAATTGTTTAAGCGGAAAAAGCTAAGTTTTACCTTAAAACACTTTAAAATGACTTAACGACGGCAATTTGGAAAACCGACGACGGCAAGTATGTTAGAAACGACAACGTGTATTTTTGATGAACTTCAAATCTCTGTGACCCTCTTTTCTGAAAATGATGTTTTTCGGTACCGGTGTTTTATAACAGAAATCTTCCCATTTAATAAATTTTCCAAAATCATGTTTTAAGTTGAAACTGTTTTAACGGAGTTTGAACTTAATAACCGAGACGTCGGGATATTAAGGTTCGGTGTATGGTAGACTGGATAGCTACCTAAAAGAGATAAACCTTTTGAGATGTTTTCTATTACCACGAACCTAAGCCTGATGCATCAGTCTAGGGTTTCGTGATTGAGCACTCGGACTTCGAGGTCCTGTGTTGTTAATGAGTGATTTTAAAGATGTTAAAACGATATTTGGTCCAAAGCCGTTGAGCTTTGCCAAGCAAAGATATAACAAAAAGAGTAGTGTTGAAAGAAATATGTTTTCGAGCATGCATTTGGCAGACGTGCCACAATACGATATATGATTACCTTGCGGCGCCAGGTATTTCATGCCCTGAAGTTTTCATTGTGCCGGATGGACAATGGAACCCCATTCACGATGTTATCACCGTGCCACGATGTTGGACAATGTGCGATGGGTTTCGGACGTGGGCCTGTGACTATATGTCTGTGGCTACGTGCCGGGAGTCTGATCAACTCAAACACGAGGTCGGGATATCTCATGAGATTAAGTGCAAACGTTAGATGACGTATATGAAGTGTTCATGCATATTTTCAAAAGATTGTTGTTTGGGGTGTGAAACCCATTATGCTTTGATGTTAATGTTTATGAGATCGCAAATATGTATATGGGTACGTATGTGTTTTTTTTGTTGTGTCGTGCATGTGGCTATCGCGTTATGTCCATATGTCGGTTTCTCACTCTTGCATGTTTTATTTGTGGTTTCTTTTCTGGGTTCTATGTGGTGGAATTCAGATGAACCTCTTAAGGACTATGGCGTCTACAAGGAGAAGAATGTTTAGTTCGGGGTGTGACACCCTTCTACCCCGCATGTTAAAAGCCATTTAATTTAAAAACAATTAAAGGAAAAACATGCAATTATTGAATAAAATAAACAATTGTCCATGGGTAGAAAAGTCCCACATGAACCGTTTACAACGCGGAAATTGAAATGAGTTTTCAACAGTCAAAACATAATAACCAATAAATATAACCCAACCCCGATGTCACATACAGAGCTGGTATAACCGTTCCGGAATAAAATCCACGGAATTACAACTGAAACTAACAACTACGATAACATAAACTAGCCCTACAATGAGTGCCGTCTCCTCAGAGTCACTCCTCTCCGGGCTGCTCGTCATCCTCTGCAAGGTGCCAATCAGGCCAAACACAAACAAACATGGGGAGTAAGTTCATGTAATCATATACAGCAAGAGGTAGGAAGTAAAGTAAACAGTAAACACATCAGCATTACACCAAACATCAACATCATCATTATGCTATGCAGTGCAATGCAGTCCTACTCCGTTAAACCAACAATGCATGTGGATCCACTAAACTCGGGATGAACGACTTCAGAGTTAAATATCCACATTGAGAATCTACTCGATGCCTGAGAATCTACTTCTTGGATAGCCAACGTATCAAACCAACGAATGCCTCATCACGGGGGCGCTAGGAGAATCTACTCCAACCGTGGATGGCCAGATCGCCGTACTCTAGGACGACCTCCCCTATGTCGAACATCCTTAACAACATCTCCGATGCAATGCGTATGCAACATAACAACAACGGCAACACCACCTCCATAACTTCAACGGAATCGACCGAAGATTACTGCGGGATCGACCGCACAACTTGCTCGCGGAATCTACCTGAGGACTTTAGCGGAATCAACCGCAGTACCTGGGGCAAACTCTCGGCCACCAAGGTACACAACAACATCAACACCTTAAACCCAAACCACAGGGTCAAGGCTTCCTTGGCCAAAAAGCACCAAGGCACAGCTCACCAGCTTGCGGTACCCAAAAGGGTATCGACTTAACACCTCACCATCTCATTATCTTTAATTATCTTTAGTATTATCAACCAGATTGTCTAATCATTTAATCAACATTGGGGAATGGGGTTTAAAACCCCTCAAGTCCTTTAATTCGGTTCTGTCCCAGTGGGTTGAGCACGGTCGTGCTTGTAACCCAGCACGGTCGTGCTTAAGCACATGAGGGGCGTGCTCCCCTTTTAGTGAAGCACGGTCGTGCTTCTTAGTGAGCACGGTCGTGCTTGTTGTCCTGCACGGCCGTACTGAACAGCGCGGCCATTTACCCAGAATTCAACTGGGAGCACGGTCGTGCTCCCTGTTCAGCACGGTCGTGCTCATCGCGTGACAGTGCTGTTGTGGGCAGGAACAGAGGCTGTGTTTTAACCAATTTTTAAGATTTAATCAGTGAACATCCTAAATCAGTTATCAATGTATTTTACGGATTAAACTCAGCAATAAAATCAACATCAACGTAACAGTGGCATCAACCAACAATATCAACATGTTCATAGCAATGCAACCAACATAAACTCAACCAACCATGAACATAAACATAACATATTATCAATCATTAACATGTTATCAAATAACCAATAAGTATACATGCATAAACAGATTATCATATAAACAAAACCGGGGCCATGGGGACCCCTTTACTCTACTCTAACCCCGAGCCTATGATCACACTACCCTTCTCCCCATACCTGGATTGAAGGTAGCTCCCTAACAACATCCTAAACAGCAACCGGTTCCTTTCTTAACAGCGGCGTTCACTCAAATCAGCCTTAAACCAATAGATCAGAAACGGTGTTAGTTTCCCAACTATAAAACGAAAGGGAACTAACGAAAGAGAACACAACGTTACCTATATACGAAGTGCAGGCGAACCACGTTTCCCTAGAGCCTCCAATGCTCAAAACCACACTGAGTATGAAGGAAAAAGGGAAGAAGGGAAGTTGTAGTCGTACTAGGGTTTTTAATAACAAAGATGAAGTGTACGGCGCAACCCTGAGTCTGCACGATGTATATAGGCCCGAACTTGAGCACGATCGTGCTCACTCTCGAGCACGGTCGTGCTCGATTTAACGTTACAAGACGCGGTCAACACGTTGAGCACGGGCGTGCTCACTGTTGAGCACGGGCGTGCTCACTGTTGAGCACGGGCGTGCTCACTGTTGAGCACGGTCGTGCTCAACTTAAAATCAGAAACACGCTCCTGATTTTAAGTACGGGCATGCTGGCTAATGAGCACGGGCGTGCTCATGTACCAGAAAGGGACTTTTAGCCAAAAATCCCACTATGCCCTCGACCGATAAATCCAACTTAATAAACTCAGCTTAAATAAAATTAATTTCGAAAAACAGGGTGTTACACGGGGCATGCTAATGTTGCTTCTTTTTATCGTAGTGTTTGACCAGCTTAGGTTTACGTTAAGTTATGTTTTGGGAATAATCTTTTCATTATAAATGTTTTAAGTGTGAAACATACAAGGCAGTGTAGCTGTATGACCTATATATGTATATTGATATATCTAAGTGTGATTATGTGAACGTTTTTGTGACGATGTTGAAAAGAAAAATTTTATCACCACATTTTGTTTAAGACAAACGTTGAGAAAACATTATTTTCCGAAAGCAACCAGCGAATTTATGAATTTATTTTCCGCAAACGGGTTATCATGTGATGACCCAAGTTAGGGTGTCACATGCAACCCAATGTATTTATCCAACTCAGAATTTCTAGGCTTCTCAATAGGAATGGTGAGAGAAGTGTTTTCCACATGACTCTTCTCATATGTCCCTTGCAAAGGAACAACAACTCCTTGCACTCCTCTTCGTGATCCTCTCCTCTTGAATCATCTTCCACCACCACTTCATCTTCATTCAAGTCCATGCTAGCAAAAATATTCTCTTCAATTTGAGTGTCGTGCGGCTTTTCTGCTAGCAATTTAGAAAATTCGCAAGCTTGCTCTTCTAACCTCTGAAAGTTGTTACTTAGCTTCCCTGCTATCAATTGAGAACGTTCCTCCTTACGCATTTTATGCCTCTTCATCATGACACTAAATTCCTCCTTGCTACACTCTATCCTCTGGCTCAAAAGTTTAGCATCTATATCCCAAAGAAACTGTTGCATTATGGTACATAAGGCTCGGCCCAGTTATGTTTCTACTCAGGCCCAATCTCCATAGCAGCTCACTCATTCAAGTGGTAGTTAGTTAGTTAGGATTTGGGGGGAATCAATGTAACTAATTTTCTGTTATAGGATCACTGTTTGTAGGCTAATATATAAAGCCATTAACTCGAGTAGAACATGAGAGGCATTTTCAGTGAGAATTATTTGATAACATTGTGCAAGCTTTGTGTGTGAGATTGCTGTGAATTGTACCAGAGTGGTAGTGATAGGCATAAGAGATTGCTGTGAGTGAATCAACTTGAGCAGTGATCTTCTACAAGCTGTAATATCAGAATCATAGTGGATTTCTCAGTCGGATTCTGTCCCGGGGATGTAGGAGGATCTCTCCGAACCTCGTTAACAATTTGTTGGTGTTATCTCTTCCTTATTCTTGTTTTGATTTACTTTCTTGTTCATTTCATAATTCTGCCACTTTAAGATTTCAACCATTACAGTTTTCTGCATTTTCTTTTCATTATACAGATCAAGTTCTTGAATCTTAAAGGTCAATTGTCACAACAATTGGTATCTAGAGCTCCGGTTCTGCAGTTCTTGGAGGCATGGCATCAACCAAATATGACTTAGAGAAGTTCAACGGGAAGAATGACTTTGGTTTGTGGCGACTCAAGATGAAGGCGTTCCTTGTCCAACAAGGTCTCGGGGAAGCCTTGCAAGGAGAAAGGAGCTTACCACTCACTCTTTCTGAAACTGAGAAGAAAGAAAAGATGGATAAAGCTCACAGTGCTCTAATCTTGAGTCTTGGAGACAAGGTGCTGAGGGAAGTCTCAAAGGAGAAGACAGCAACATCAATTTGGCTCAAACTAGAGAATTTGTACATGACAAAATCTCTTGCAAACCGACTCTACCTGAAACAAAGACTGTACACCTTCAAGATGCAAGCTGGGAGGACAATTGAAGATCATATGGATGAGTTCAACAAGATTATAATAGATCTTGAGAACATTGATGTGAAGGTAGATGATGAAGATCAAGCACTACTGCTTATAAATTCCCTGCCTAACTGTTATGAAAACCTATGTGACACATTGGTTTATGGTAGGGACTCTTTGTCCTTGGAAGAAGTTCAGTCAGCTCTAATCTCAAAAGAATTGAAGAAAAGAACTGAGGCAAAAGAGGAAAGCAGTGGTGAAGGGCTGTTCATGAAAGGGAAATTTGACAAGAAAGGCTCAAAACAGAAGAGCAAGTTCAAATCCAAGGAGAAAGATAAAGACAAATCCAAGAAGAGATGTTTCTTGTGCAAGAAAGAAGGGCATTTCAAAAAGGAATGTCCTGACAGAAAATTCAAAAGAAGAAGTGACACTGATGATGAGGTAGGAAGTGTCTCATTAGCTTCAGATGGCTATGAAAGTGCTGATGTCTTGATGGCCACAACTAGCATCACAGGAAAAGACTGGGTTCTGGACTCAGGGTGTTCTTTCCACATGACACCTGAAAAAGACTGGCTTCTTGGTTACAAGGTGACAGATGGAGGCAAGGTTGTTATGGGGAACAACACAGTATGCAGTGTTGTTGGCATAGGATCAGTCAGGTTGAAATTTAATGATGGAACTGAGAAGATCTTGTCTGGAGTAAGGCATGTCCCTGATCTTAAGAGAAACCTAATTTCTCTTGGAATGTTAGAAGAGTCAGGTTGCTGTTACAAGGCAGAGAAAGGAGTTCTGAAAGTCATCAAAGGAGCTCTTGTGGTTATGAAGGGAATCAGAGAGCATGGAATCTACATCTTGAAAGGCCATGCTACAACAGGAAGTGTGGCTGCTGTGACCTCAAGCACTGATAAGACAAGCCTGTGGCATCAGAGGCTAGGCCATGTCAGTATCAGAGGATTGAAGATCCTTGGAAAGCTTGGTGTGCTGTGTGGAGACAAAATAGGTGACTTGGAGTTTTGTGAACATTGTGTGTTTGGTAAGATGCACAGGGTGAAGTTCTCAACTGGTTAGCACTGCACAAAAGGTATCCTAGACTATGTGCACAGTGATTTGTGGGGACCTTCTAGGATTCCTTCTCATGGAGGCAATAGGTACTTCATTCTCTTCCTTGATGACTATAGCAGAAAAGTTTGGATATATCTTCTGAAAGGCAAAGATGAAGCATTCAGAGCCTTCAAGGAATGGAAAGCTATGGTTGAAAACAGGACTGAGAAGAAGGTCAAGAATTTAAGAACAGATAATGGCTTAGAGTTCTGTGGAGAAGAGTTTTCTAACTACTGCAAAGAGCATGGCATCTACAGACACAGAACAGTTAGGAAAACACCTCAACAAAATGGATTGGCAGAGAGGATGAACAAGACACTGTTAGAAAGGATGAGATGTTTGCTGTCAAATGCAGGCATGCCTATAAAGTTCTGGGGAGAAGCCATTCATACAGCCTGCTACCTGATCAATCTTAGTCCTTCAACTGCAATCAACCTTAAAACTCCTCGAGAGATGTGGACAGGTAAAACTGCAAACTATAGCTACTTAAAGATTTTTGGTTGTGCTACCTATTATCATGTAAATGAAGGGAAATTGGTTCCAAGAGCCAAGAAGGGATACTTTGTTGGTTATCCAAATGGTGTCAAAGATTTCAGGATTTGGTGTCCAGAAAAAGGGAAATGCATCATTAGCAGGGATGTCACTTTTCAAGAGATAGACCTGTACAAATCTCTAAGAAGTCCTGATGAGCAAGTCTCTGATCAGAGAGACTTGGAGAGGTTTGAACTTGAGGTGGAGCCAACAAGACACAAAGACACTCAGTCCTCAAATGATCAGTCTGCTGAAACTGATCAAGCAGTGGATGATGACTCCATAAATGAAGATCAAACAGCATCTCAGGATTATAATCTCATCAGAGATAGAGTCAGAAGGAACATTAGAGCACCTCAAAGATATGGCTATGCATACATGATTAGTTATGCCCTGCAAGTTGCTGAGGAAGTCAGCAATGATGAACCTAGATCCTATACAGAAGCTGTGAAAGGTAAGGACAGTCAGAAGTGGATACTAGCTATGACAGAAGAACTCAGTTCTCTTGAGAAAAACAAAACCTGGACTCTGGTTCCAAGACCTAAAGATACAAAGATAGTGGGAAGCAAGTGGATTTTCAAAAGGAAAGATGGAATTCCTGAAGTTGAAGCACCTAGGTACAAAGCCAGACTTGTAGCAAAAGGCTTCACACAAAAGGAGGGAGTAGATTTCAATGAAATCTTTTCTCCAGTGGTTAAACATTCCTCAATTCGAATTCTACTTTCAATGGTGGCTCACTATGACATGGAATTGGAACAAATGGATGTCAAAACAGCCTTTCTACATGGTGAATTAGAAGAGACTATTCTAATGCAGCAACCAATTGGTTTTGAGGTTAAAGGAAAGGAAAATTGGGTATGTCACTTGAAGAAATCCCTCTATGGTCTAAAGCAATCACCTAGACAATGGTATTTGAGGTTTGATTCCTTTATGCAAAAACAGAAATATATTAGGAGTAGTTTTGATTGTTGTGTTTACTTTAAACCTTTATCAAACAGTACCTATATATATCTCTTGTTATATGTTGATGATATGCTACTAGCTTGTAAGGATAAGTCACATATCAACTTGCTAAAGGAACAACTCAAGAAGGAATTTGAGATGAAAGATCTAGGAGCAGCCAAGAAAATCCTGGGAATGGAGATAATCAGAAGAAGGGACAGAGGTGAACTGATCATCTCTCAGAGAGGATACCTCAACAAAGTTATGGAGAAGTTCAACATGACTGATGCAAAGCCTACAAGCATTCCTTTGGCAGCTCATTTTAGGCTCTCATCAGCACAATGTCCAAAGGAAACAACAGATAGGGAAGACATGATGAAGGTTCCCTATGCAAATACCATTGGTAGTATAATGTATGCAATGGTGCGTACCAGGCCTGATATCTCCCATGCAGTAAGTGTGACTAGCAGGTTCATGGGAAATCCAGGAAGAGAACACTAGCAAGCTGTCAAGTGGGTGATGAGGTATCTTAGAGGCACACAGAATATTGGTTTAATGTACAGCAGAGGCAAGGACTCAAGCAAGTCCAAGGATTTGTGGACTCAGACTATGCAGGAGACTTAGACAAAAGAAGATCACTTTCAGGTTATGTGTTCACCTTGTTTGGAAACACTATCAGTTGGAAGGCATCTCTACAACACATAGTAGCTCTCTCAACCACAGAAGCAGAATATGTGGCTCTAACAGAAGCTATAAAGGAAGCCTTATGGATACAAGGTCTAGTCAGGGAATTGGGGTTAAGTCAGGAAACTATATGTGTTCATTGTGATAGTCAATCAGCAATTCATTTGTGTAAGAATCATATGTATCATGAAAGAACGAAGCATATAGATATAAGGATGCACTTCATTAGAGACATAGTTGAAAAGGGGGAAGTTGAAGTGATGAAAGTGCATACCAGTAACAACCTTGCAGATACACTTACCAAGCCAGTCAACATAAGCAAATTCAAACATTGTTTGCATTTGCTACAAATCAAGTCTGCCTAGAAGATATCTTTGGACAAAAGGGATCTGTATCTGAGAAATCCATGTAGCCAAGCATGCATGTACCAAGGTGGAGATTTGTTGCATTATGGTACATAAGGCTCGGCCCAGTTATGTTTCTGCTCAGGCCCAATCTCCATAGCAGCTCACTCATTCCAGTGGTAGTTAGTTAGTTAGGATTTGGGGGGAATCAATGTAACTAATTTTCTGTTATAGGATCAGTGTTTGTAGGCTAATATATAAAGCCATTAACTCGAGTAGAATATGAGAGGCATTTTCAGTGAGAATTATTTGATAACATTGTGCAAGCTTTGTGTGTGAGATAGCTGTGAATTGTACCAGAGTGGTAGTGATAGGCATAAGAGATTGCTGTGAGTGAATCGACTTGAGCAGTGATCTTCTACAAGCTGTAATATCAGAATCATAGTGGATTTCTCAGTCGGATTCTGTCCCGGGGATGTAGGAGGATCTCTCCGAACCTCGTTAACAATTTGTTGGTGTTATCTCTTCCTTATTCTTGTTTTGATTTACTTTCTTGTTCATTTCATAATTCTGCCACTTTAAGATTTCAACCATTACAGTTTTTTGCATTTTCTTTTCATTATACAGATCAAGTTCTTGAATCTTAAAGGTCAATTGTCACAACAGAAACTCTAGCAAATCAGGATCCAGCTTGAAGTGTGGCGGTGGTTGCAAAGATGACAAATAGGATTTCCATTACTCCTTAGAGTATATCTTCACATGCTTATCAACAATGCCATTAAGCACGATCCAATCAATTTGATATTTCCAGTTTGGATTGTAACGGTGGTCCATGTGTTGCATCACATTTTGTTGATCCTACGAATTTCTGGGTTGTATAGCAAATCTCCCGGGTAGAACGGTACCTTGCATCCAACAAAAACTAACAAGAACAAGTGAAATCAAATAAATTAAAGAGAAAAATAATAATAAAAATTAAAAAGAGAAATTTGACTTGTTCAAAAATAATTATATTATTCAAAAAAAGAAAATTGGTTAAGCCAATCACCGGCAACAGCGCCAAAAACTTGATAGGCTCTGGCAAGTGTGTAACACCTCACTTTACATTACATTAAAACGCAACAATTAAGTAAATTTAATTGTGACATGGTATCAGATACACAGAAAAGAAAACGTCCAACATATATTCAAAAATATATGGATATATATGCAGGAGTTTAACTTAGTTCTTCGAGAAGTTCATTCTAAAGGACAACATTACAAACTTGGGCTACAAAAGGATAATTCATGTAATTACACAAAACATCTCTTCTTGGCATTTACATACAAACTGCTACATATCTAAACATTAAAAAAAAAACAAAAAATAGCTCTATGCTCCTAAGATCCTTAATGCTCTTTCTTTTTCTTGGAATCTTGGCTCTGACCTGCAGTAGAATCTGAACACACTATTATAATGAGATTAAATCTCAATAAGGAAGTCATAATCAAGTTTAAAAGAGAGTAATGGTGTTTAGCCGGTAAAACTGGGAAAATCCCTTCTTAAGCTGTATAAAAACCACAAGGATAGCCAACATCATGCATAAAGTATGATAAAACATAATTAAATCAGGGAAATGTATCTACATTTGATGAAAACAAACATTTTAAAATAAGGGACCTTGTAAGAAGCCTCATACATATATGGTTCGTAAGCTCACTACCTAGCAGGGCGTCCACTGCTTTACCTCATGACTTCATTTAATTCAAAGATACCCTTAACATTTTTATTAAAGAGGTCATACTTGACCCACATTCACAGAAATACTCAAACAATAATTTTCCTTAGTTCAAGCATTTCCACGAACATCGTTGCTGCTATTCATATCATATACACAAAAGAAAAATTTCCCTAAGTTCTAAATAGTATTCAATAGTTCACAACTAGATTTTTTCTTCATGTATGTGGTAAATATAATAATAAAGAAGGGTTTTAGTCATTATGAATTCCTCACCTCAACAAGCACTCCTTTCTCTCAAGAACTACTTCTGTTTGCCCTAGAAAATCTACTCCACCACTTGGGTTCTCCTCTAGAGTTAGCTTTCCTTGTTCCTATTTTGTCTGATTCCGGTTCTTCAATTTCAGCAAGCTCATAATCGATTATACATGTTCTGTTTCGAGGCCTTCAGTTCCAGACAACACATAATCGATTATTACTAATGGATAATCGATTATGAACCTTCCGGAATCCAACCAGAGAGCTTATAATCGATTATGAGGCTACTATAATCGATTACTAAGCTGAAACATGAAGAAACATCAAAAGTTCTAGTTTAAGCCAAGACTAAGTGTCAAAAGGGTTCCTAAACTCTTCACTTCAAGCTTTAAACCATGAATACTTCAACACAAAACTTTACATCCCAATTAAGAGTTGAACTTATTTTTTATTTTTTTTTTAAAGTTGTGGAACAAGGGATGTTACAAAGTGTACCGGATCTCGAAGCAAGTAATAATTAAAACAGTGAGCATTTACCGAGTATCGAACACAGGGATTGGTGACCAATTATTCCAAATTCAAAGAAAATAACTAACTTTTGACCAAGTCAAAGATGAGAGAGAAGGTTGTTGGGATAAAATCTATTATCTAAAACAAATACCAATTATCTAAATTAAAGCAAAATAAAAGATGTTATCTAATCAATTATCTAGATTATGATAGTGAGATCTAAGTTCACGAATTCACCTACCCAATTAAGCAATAGATTCAAGTGATTATTTCTACCCCTAAGTTCAATTACATGCCAACCAGGAACCCTCAACTATCCTAATGTCTCTTCCAAGTCCAAAAGGACATACCTAAACATGCAAATTGCCTATCTTCTGATTCGACAACCCACAGTTAGATTCATTAAATTCTTGGCTCCCTATCGCGATTGCATCATTCTCCTACTTTATTCCTAGTCGTACTCAATCGATGTTCCTAACCCAAGTCCTAAGCACGAATCTCCTTTTGGTCTCAATGCACTAGAATAGTTAACCAAGAATCCTTTTGATTAACACAAACAAATCAGAGTTAAGAAACAAGAATTGAGATAAGGGATTAAGAAAACATCACATTGAATATAACTATGCCATCAAGGGTGGCTTTATCGTTCCCTTAGAAAAGAGGATTAGCTCCTCGTCACGTTCATAATCAACAACCAATAATTGAAAAGAAAACATAAAATAATCCTAAAACTAAGGGAGACGTAGCTCCAAGAGAAACAAGGTGTAGAAAAGAGATAAAACTAAAAACTACTGCTGAAGGATCTTTTTAATTTGCACTGAAACAAGTATATATAGGAAAACTGGGCAGTGTACGCTAGCGGCGAGCCCTTAAAATTGGCTCCAATTCAAATTTGAATTCTCGCGGGGCGAGACAGAAAGACATCAACTTCCCTGTTGTCTGCTTCGCGGGGCGAACAATTGGGCTCTCGGAGCGAGCCTGAAGAGTTGTCTTTTCTTGCTCAGTCTGCAGCTCTAGCTCGCGAGATCCTCTTTTTGTACTTTAGTTTTCTTCAATTTTCCATGCTTTCTCGAGCTTCACTTTTAACCTGAAAATAAAGGTAGCATTTGTAACACCCGTTTTTCGTTAAGCGCTTTCTCTATGATTGTTTGCATGTTTGTTTGTTAGAGTGTGTGTTTAAGGATGTTTAGAAAGGGCTAAGTGGGATTTTATGTTGAAAATCCTTTCCCGATGCTATCAGCACGCCCGTGCTCGATACACGTGTCCACAAGACACGTGAGCACGACCGTGCTCAAAAGGAAACCACGTTTCGTTGACACTGATATTAGCATGATAAATCTTAATTTGTAGTTAATAGGTTGTTAATTTTAATTAGTTTTTGATTAGTTTTTAGTAGTTGTAGGTTATTTTTTCTTTTAACCTTAATAATTTCGTAGTTGGTTAAATTTTTGCTTTTAATAGTTTTTATGCTATTTTTATGGTGTCTTGATGAGCAGTTGAGTTGTTTGGAACGTTTTCTGGAGCAGGACAGCCACGCTCAAGCGCCTGGCACGCTCAAGTGCCAGGAATGCCATGCTTGAGCTTGGCTGTTACAAGTTGGAAAAAAAAAAGATAAATCATGGACGACACAAGACTGCCAGGGGCAGACAGTTTTAGAGAGATATTTTGACAGAGAGAGTTACACAGTTTTGAGGAGGAGGAAATGGGGCAATCATATAGAGTTGATGCTGCCAAGTAGTGACTCATGATGACTTTCTTATCTTCATCTCCTTCCTTTGTTTGATCTGTTTCCATTATGTCTAGCTAATTTCTTTTTGTTGGAGGTAGATGGAACTGCCTAGATAACTTGTTTTGATTCTGGGTTTCGACTTTGTTTGGTTTATTTAAATTCAAGAGTTTGTTCACTGTTTTAATGTTTATCTACTGTATTAATTTGCAATTGGGAAATTCGAGTTCATAGTCGCTATTTGTGGATAGACGGTTTGTGCGTGTTACTTAGGAATAAGAACACAATCAGATTAGCATTATTGAGTTGTAACCATTCTTATTGCTCTTGTTAAATTGCTAACACTTAAGGAATTGAATTAGTAATTTAGGTAGGAAGGTTTATCAACCTAAGGAATTGGGGGGTAAATGATAAAAACTCAGCTTCTTGAATTTGGATAAACTGTTCAAGTTAATTTCCAGGATTAAACAAGTAGGAAAGGCAGAGAAATCAATCCTCTAACAATTTCTCCTTGATTGCTTTCAAACCAGTTTTCTGTTGCTTGAATTTTCTTAATTGAAAAATAACAAAAATATTTTCTTGTTCTTGCAAAGTTTCTGTTCTTGTTTATTGGTGAAAACCAATTCCAACTTTTCGGTCGCTCAAACGAAGTTGAGTTGGTATGTTAGTAGTTAACAATTCAATCTCTGATGACGATATTTTATACTATAGTTAGCGATCTAGTACACTTGCCGAGGTCTCAACAAGTTTTTGGCACTGTTGCCGGGGATTGATTTTTGTTAATATTAGTTGTGCCAGGGAAATCTCTATTTGCGCATTTTATTTTCTGTTTTTATAGTTACTGCAATTTTATTTTATTTTATATTGTTAGTGTGCACTGATTTTCTTTCGAGTTGTGTATGCGAGGTATTATTGACAAGATTTCTTTGTTGTTTGATCCTGAAATTGAAAAGACAGCTAAGGGTAACCGGAAGGTAGCTAGACAACGCAGGCAACAAGAAAGGGAACAAGCACTTTTACAACATTAGGTGGCTGAAGCTGAAATAGTCATGGCCGAGCAACCTGCTAGGTGGACATTGAGGGATTATTCCAAGCCCAATAATGAAGGTGTCCGGGGTTCTATTGTGAGACCTCCTATGCAGGCTAACAACTTTGAAATCAATCCTGCACTCCTACAATTGATGCATTAGAACCAGTTTGGTGGAGGAGCTCACGAGGATCCCAATCAACATTTGGAGAATTTCTTGCAGATTTGTGATACAATGAAGTTCAATGGAGATACTGATGATGCTATCAGATTGAGGCTTTTTCCTTTCTCATTGAAGGATAAAGCTAGAAGTTGGCTTCATTCATAGCAACAGGGCAGTATCTCAACATGGGATGATTTGGAGTCCAGGTTCGTCCAGAAATATTTTCCAGCATCGAAGTCAGCAAAGTTGAGGAGTGAAATTACCTCATTTGTGCAACTAGAGTCAGAAACTTTGTATGATGCTTGGGAGAGGTTCAAGGAGCTACTCAGAAAATGTCCTCATCATGCTTTGCCCAATTGGTTGCTAGCTCAAACTTTCTATAACGGGCTGGATTCGAATGCAAGATAGATGATGGATGCTGCATGTGGAGGAGCTTTTGATTTGAAGAGTCCAGAAGAGGCTTTGGAAATACTAGAGACCATGGTGCAACATGATAGGCAAAACAGAAAAGTTTTGGGGGTGAATGTCGTGGATAATAATCTGATTGAGCAGCAAGTTAACAAGGTGATTTCTCAACAGCTTGCTACTTTGTTGGGGAATGGCCAAGTTAATGCACTGAATGTTGGCCGTGGCAGCCATCATCCAAGAGGGGGATGAATTGGGTTTTAAATAAAAACAAATTCTTTTTCGATAAATCAAAAACCTTTTAATATATAAACAAAATTTGCAGCGGATAAATAGTTCTTTTCAAATTAAGGCGCTTTAGAAAAGAACTATTTAAAAAGTAAAATGCGGAAATGTAAAGAGGATAGGGAAAGAAGATGAACACCACGATGTATCCTGGTTCGGCCACAGACTACCCACGTGGCCTACATCCAGTCCCCAAGGCAATACCACCAAGGGTTTTCAATCAACTCTAGTTTTTAACAGGATCAACTAGAACCTTTACAAAACAGAGAACCCTTAACACAAATCTCAGGACATACTATCCGTTGTGTAAGAGCCTCAAACACTAGCTTTTAAACAGGCGCAGCTAGAACCTTTACAATGAAGAGCACTCCTCAGAGACCAGGGATATCACCTCCCTCAGTGAAAGTGCCTCAAACAATAAACAATGTGATTACACCCACTAAACACTTACGAGAGATATACCCTCTCTTGTAAGAATAGTAGCCAAAGATGATTTGAGTCAATCTGACTCTTATCAATATAAAGTACTCTTAATAGTGTAGATAAACAAATTGAAGCACAAAACAACATCACCTATATGGTGTATAAAGCTCTCAAGAATACATGGCCAATGTGTAAGAATGAGAGAAGTAGGAGAGAGATTGTCTTTCAGAGTTTTAGCACTATGAAAAGTAGTATTCTACTTTCGGAAAGTTGCCCAAGTTCCTTTTAAATAGAAGAAGTGATATGTTCAAGGAAAATAGGTCAAACTCATTTAAAACACATTTGTCATGCCATAATCGATTATTTGATGATTAAATGAGAAAACACGTTGAAAAGACAGTAACAACATAATGGATTATGATAATCGATTATTGCACCATAATGGATTATGATAATCAATTGTGGGTTCTCTGTTTGAAATCCTGACAGCACTTAAAAACATATAATCAATTATATAATCGATTATGATCCCTCTAATTCAAAATTCAAATCTTCGAAAAGATGTATAATCGATTATATAAATCCTATTATCGATTATGTACGTTCAAAACATTAGATTTGAAAACTTAACGGCTATAAAATTTAATTACTCATTAAAGCTCATTTAAAGCCAATTAAGTCTATTCATAATCAATTATCCTATCTCTATAATGGATTATTGCTCAAGTTTAAATTTGAATTTGAAAACTTAATGGCTGAAATTAATAACTTATTTAAGTTCATTTAAAAGCCATTTAAATTTTGTTTTGAAAGCTCATTAATGTGTATGTGTGTGTGTGACCAATTTAGTTAGAGAGTTTTACTTACCATTTACAAGTGAATCTAAAACACCAAATACAGTTAATAAAATTCCCTTGTCCCCATCTTGAAAGACTTGATTTTCTGGATACTCTTTTCCGCTTTTTGCAATCTAGTCCTTATGGGATCATAGCTTTGCTTGTTCCAACCTGAACTTTTCTAATTCAAAAATTTCTCATTTATATCACATTAGTTCAAGGTATAGATATAATAATAATATTTTACATTTTATTCCATGCACAAAGCCATATATAATATTTCATAAGACATATTTTAAGATAATATCATATATTTCTTATGTCTTTAGGCATATAATAATAATTCCAAGTATGATTCTATGCCAATTCATTATATTATCAATCACAAACATATATGCCATATAATTAAATATCACATGTTCATTCACTTAATGTTATGTCAAATATAATCATTTAATACATGTGCATTTAACATATAATGTTCATTCATCATAATGTTTGTCAATCATCAAATATTCAATATATATTAAATATATCCATGTCAATCATATATAAAATATATTTGTCATATAGCATTTATCAATATAATACTCATTAAGCCCAGTATACCATGATACTCTATTTGCCAACATCAAAACTTATATCATATTGATTTTCTCATGTTCTTCCCTTAATACTATATTTGTCAACATCAAAACCTATATGACACTATGGTTCACACTGAATACACCTCCTTTGGTGTGTGATTTTTGTGGTGGTGAACATCGTAATGGTGATTGTGGTACAAATCAACTCGGAGAGCAAGTGAATGCATTGGGGCAACAAAATAAACCCTATTCAAACACTTACAACCCTGGTTGGAGCAACCATCCTTATTTCTCATGGGTGGACAAGGTCAGAATCAATTCAAGCCTTAACAGCAACAACAAGGGAATTCTTCATTCCAAGGACAATCACAATCCTCAAAACAGAATGTCATCTTTGGAGAGTGCTTTAGAGAAATTGTCTATTAGTACTTCTACTTTTGTGGAGTAAACTTCAAGTTTCATGACTTAGACAAGGGCCAACTTCAAGAATCAAGAGGCGTCTATTCGGAATTTGGAAGTGCAAATTGGGCAGATTTATAAACAATTGTCTGAAAGAGCTTTAGGTACTTTGCCAGGTGATACTGTTCCTAATCCAAAAGAGCAATGCAAAGCAATTCATTTGAGGAGTGGCAAGGTTCTGAACAATGATGTCTAAGAGGAGTCTTCTAAAGATAAGGATGCTGAAAAAGTTGTTCATGATGAAAAGCAAGAAGAGGACGAAGTAGTGGTTGAAGAGAAGAAAGAAGAAGCTGCAAAATCTGAAAATTCACAGGTTGACAAGTCAAAACAGTCGCTGCCCTTTGTTCCAAAAATTCCTTATCCTTAAAGGTTGAAAAGGATGAATGAAGATAAGCAATTTTCCAGGTTCTTGGAGATGTTCAAAAAGCTGCAGATTAATATTCCATTTGTTGAGGCATTAGAACAAATTCCAAGTTATGCTAAGTTCATGAAGGATTTGTTGCCCAAGAAGAGGAAGGCCAATTAAGAGGAAACTGTTATGCTTACAGAGGAGTGTAGTGCTATTATTCAACAAAAATTGCCTCTTAAGTTGAAGGATCTAGGAAGCTTCACCATTCCTTTTGAGATTGGTAATATGGAGCAAGTATCAATTTGATGCCTTTATCAATTTTTAAAAGGCTAGGAATTGGTATAGTGAAGCCAACTATGATGTCTCTTCAGTTGGCAGATCGTTTGGTAAAATATCCTTATGGCATTGTGGAAGATTTGCTTATTAAGATTGATAAATTCATCTTCCCTACAGATTTTGTAGTGTTGGACATGGAAGAGGATGCTAAAGTTCCTCTTATTCTTGGTAGGCCATTTTTGCCTATAGGTTGGGCTTTGATCGATGTGCAGAAAGGTGAATTAATTTTGAGAGTAGAAGATGAAAAAGTGGTCTTCTCAATCAAAGATGCAGTGAAGCATGCCCCAGATTCTGATTGTTGTTTCCGGGTTGAAGTTTTGGATTCGTTGGTCTTAGAGGAATTTGAAAAAAGTGCTGCAGAAAGTCCCTTGGAAGCAACTTTGATGAAAGGCAAAGAAATTAAGGAGGTGGATGAGGAAGTCAATTCTGAAGTGGTGGAATGTATCTATCAATTGGAGGCTCTGGAGCCTATCTCTTCTTCAAATAACAAATTACAAGAATTAAAAAAAGAGGAAAAGGTAGTGAAAGAGGAGCCACCCATGGAGCTGAAACCATTGCTTTCAAATCTGAAATATGCTTTCCTGGATGAGAAAAAGAAGAATCCAGTTTTTGTGAATGTAGAGTTGTCAGAAAGTGAAGAGGAAAAATTGCTCCGAGTATTGAGGGATCACAAATCAGCCATTGGTTGGAATATCAGTGATTTGAAGGGGATAAGTCCTACATTCTGCTTGCATAAAATATTTATGGAGGAGGACTTTAAACTAGTGGTTCAACATCAAAGGAGGCTCAATCCAACTATGAAGGAAGTGGTGAGGAAAGAAGTGATAAAGTTGCTTGATGCAGGTATAATTTACCCCATTTTTGACAGTGAGTGGGTGAGCCCGATTCAGATGGTTCCCAAGAAAGATGGTATGACTGTGGTGATGAATGAAAACAATGAGTTGATTCCTACAAGGCAAGTCACTGGTTGGAGGATGTGTATTGACTACCGGAAGCTTAATCAAGCTACAATGAAAGATCATTTTCCGCTTCCATTCATTAACCGGATGATAGAAAGGTTGGCGGGGCATAAGTACTATTGTTTTCTGGATGGGTACTCGGGCTACAATCAAATTGCAGTAGCCTCGGAAGATCAAGAAAAAACAGCATTTACTTGTCCATTTGAGGTCTTTGCCTATAGGCGCATGCCTTTCGGGTTGTGTAATGCACCCGCCACATTTCAAAGGTGCATGTTCTCAATCTTCTCTGATTTAATTGAAAAATGCATAGAAATTTGTATGGATGATTTTTGTGTTTGGATCTTCATTTGATACTTGCCTATCCAACATTGTTTTGGTATTAAAAGATGCCAAGAAACTAACCTTGTTCTTAAATGGGAAAAATGTCATTTTATGATAAGAGAAGGTATAGTTCTTGGTCATCAAATTTCTGCAAAAGGAATTGAGGTTGATAGAGCAAAGGTGGAGGTAATTGAAAAGTTACCGCCACCAGTTAATATGAAAGGTATAAGAAGTTTTCTTGGGCATGCTGGTTTTTATAGGTGGTTTATAGAAGATTTTTCTAAAATTGCTAAGCCCTTGACAAACCTTTTGGAAAAAGATATTACTTTTGTGTTTGATGATGCATGCCTAAATGCTTTTAATAAAATCAAAGAAAAACTAATTTCTGCACCTGTGATGGTTGCTCCTGATTGGAGTTTACCTTTTGAGATTATGTGTGATGCAAGTGACTATGCTGTAGGTGCAGTGTTAGGACAAAGAAAAAATAACATTCTGCATGTGATTTATTATGCAGGTCGTGTGTTGAATGGTGCTTAGAAAAATTATGCCACGACTGAAAAAGAGTTGCTTGCTATTGTGTTTGCTTTTGACAAATTTAGATCCTATCTTGTTGGGTCTAAAGTCATTGTTTACACTGATCACTCTGCCTTGAGGTATATGTTTGCTAAGCAGGATGCTAAGCCACAATTGATTAGGTGGATATTGCTTCTCCAAGAATTTGATTTGGAGATAAGAGACAAGCAAGGAAAGCAAAATGTTGTGGCTGATCACATCTCTAGACTTGTCCAAATTGAGGGGGACAAGGACATTCCTTCCATTTCTGAGGAGTTTCTGATGAAAAATTGATGATGGTAAATTCTTTCCCTTGGTTTGCTGATTTTGCAAATTATAAGGCTGCAGGTATTGTCCCTATTGATTTTAGTTGGGAGCAAAAGAAATTTTTTTTTTCATGATGCTAAATTAAATGAGTGGGATGAACCTTTGTTGTTTAAAAGATGTGCTGATGGGATCATTAGAAGATGTGTCCCTGATGATGGATTTGAAAAAAAATTGTGGCACTGTCATGGGTCTGAATATGGAGGGCATTATAGTGGCAAAAGAACTGCCGCTAAGGTCTTGCAATGTGGCTTTTATTTGGCTACTTTGTTTAAAGATGCCCACAATTTTGTTGAAAAATGTGATAGATGTCAAAGAGTAGAGAACATTTCTAAGAGGAATGAAGTGCCTCTAAAATCCATCTTGGAGGTTGAAATTTTTGATGTTTGGGGGATTGACTTTATGGGATCATTCCCATCATCTTTCTCTAATAAATATATTTTGGTTTCTGTAGACTATGTTTCCAAGTGGGTAGAGGCTGTGGCATTACCAACTAATGATGCCAAGGTTGTGATTTATTTTCTTAAGAAACACATTTTTACAAGGTTTGGGGTGCCTAGAGCTGTGATAAGTGATGGGGGGTCACACTTTTGTAATAAACAGTTTGAATCATTGCTGAGTAAATATGGTATGAAACATAGGATAGCTAACCCCTACCATCCACAAACTAGTGGACAGGTTGAAATTTCAAACAGAGAGCTGAAGAGGATCCTAGAAAAAGTCGTAGGTTCCTCAAGGGAAGATTGGGCTAGAAAATTGGATGATGTGCTTTGTTATTGTTAAGTTGTGGGTGTCCCTTGAGCCACTGTTTGTTTGGCCTTTGTTACTTTGCTTGGGGACAAGCAAGCGCTTAAGTGTGGGGGTGTGATGAATCTTAATTTGTAGTTATAGGTTGTCAATTTTATTTAGTTTTTGATTAGTTTTTATTAGTTGTAGGTTATTTTTCAATTTTAATTTTAATAATTTCGTAGTTAGTTTTTTTTTTTTTTTGCTTGTATTAGTTTTTATACTGTTTTTATGGTGTTTTGATGAGAAGTTGAGCAGTTTGGAGCGTTTTCTGGAGCAGGACAGCCACGCTCAAGCGTGGGCTGAGCCACGCTCAAGCGCTGGCACGCTCAAGCGCCAGGAATGCCATGCTTGAGTGTGGCTGCTACAAGTTGGAAAAAAAGATAAATCGTGGATGGCAAAAGATAGCCAGGGGCAGACAGTTTTAGAGAGATATTTTGACAGAGAGAGTTACACAGTTTTGAGGAGGAGGAAATGGAGCAATCATAAAGAGTTGAAGCTGGCAAGTAGAGACTCATGATGACTTTCTTATCTTCATCTCCTTCCTTTGTTTGTTATGTTTCCATTATGTCTAGCTAATTTCTTTTTGTTAGAGGTAGATGGAACTGCCTAGATAACTTGTTTTGATTCTGGATTTCGACTTTGTTTGGTTTATTTAAATTCAAGAGTTTGGTCACTGTTTTAATGTTTATCTACTGTATGAATTTGCAATTGGGAAATTCAAGTTCATAGTCGCTGTTTGTGAATAGACAGTTTGTGCGTGTTACTTAGGAATAAGAACACAATCAGATTAGCATTATTGAGTTGTAACCATTCTTATTGCTCTTGTAAAATTGCTAATACTCAAGGAATTGAATTAGTAATTTAGGTAGGAAGGTTTATCAACCTAAGGAATTGGGGGGTAAATGATAAAAACTCAGCTTCTTGAATTTCAATAAACTATTCAAGTTAATTTCCAAGATTAAACAAGTAGGAAAGGCAGGGAAATCGATCCTCTAACAATTTCTCCTTGATTGTTTTCAAACCTTTCTTAATTGAAAAATAACAAAAATATTTTCTTGTTCTTGCAAAGTTTCTGTTCTTTGTTTATTGGTGAAAACCAATTCCAACTTTTCGGTCGCTCAAAAGAAGTTGAGGTTGTACGTTAGTAGTTAACAATTTAATCCATGAGGACAATATTTTATACTACAGTTAGCGATTCGGTACACTTGCTGAGGTCTCAACAAAACACGTATCCTCGAGCGGCTCGACGAGTTCCCCAAGCCTTGGCCAAGCACAAGAGGATTAACCAATTAATCTCTAATTTAAGAAAAAGAGACAATGAGATTAAAGAGAGATAACTACGTTACTTGTTATTCAATACTAGCGCGCGTGACATCTCTCCCAACCTAGAGCAAGAACACCAAGAATTTGGTTGGGTTCAAAGGAAAAGGAAAAGGAAAAGGAAAAGAAAAAGGAGAGGTTTCTGTCACACTAGGATTGCCAAAAGTGTCAAATGAGGGTTATAAGTAGTAACCCTCCTAAAACTCACTTATATAAGCTGTCAGACCCTGAGCACGGGCGTGCTCACGTTAAGCATGGGGTCTGCAAGATGCACGTCAAAATGCCCTATTTTCCGACACGGTCGTGCTCCCCGTGAGCACAGCCGTGGTCAAGGCTCAAGCAACCACTGAGCATGTGGTCAAGCACGGGCATGCTGGACATGAGCATGGTCGTGGTCATGTACTAGAAAGGGATTTTCCACTTTAAAAACCCCACTTAGCCTTTTTTAACATTCCCAAGGAAAAACTTCTACATACAACACATATACACATTTAAGGGCTTTACACAAAAAACGGGGTGTTACATTAGTCACGTGGTGTATTCAATCTCTCGGATGAAATTCACTTTCAATAGCTTCGATGTCTCTTGTTCCACCACTCTCCTTATTTCCTCACCGAGCCTCCTGTTTCTCTGAGCGACCGGTTTAGCATCCGGGCATATTGACAGCTTGTGACATAAGAACTCCGGATCTATTCATGGCATATCTGAAGGTTCCCATGCAAACAAATCAGCATTGACAAGTAAAATATTCACAATTGCTTTTCTAACCTTGGGATCTAATTTCACAGCCAACTTGGTACGTTAATTGGTCTGACTTTTTTCCTAATTGAAAGTTTTCTGACTCCTCGTTAGGTTGAGGTCTTTGTTCTGCCACATCCATTCTAGGGTCCAATCCTACGGAGCTCACATAACCAGTTGTTGTTACCAGCTTGGCGTTTGTCTTAACCTTGGACTCCGACTGGCTATCACCAAGCTCCAGATTTTTAATCTTACTTACTCGTAGGTTGTCAATGTAACACTGCCTAGCCATCTTCTGGTCAGCTCTGATTGTGATAACTTCTTCTGCGTTGACTGGACACTTCATTGCTAAATGAGGTGTTGAGACCACCGCACCTAACTCATTCAAAGAGGGTCGGCCTATCAGAATATTCTATGAAGCAACTACATTAATTATTAGATACCTGACCGAGATGGTTCTTGACAACCTTCCCTCTCCGAAAGTTGTCAGCAAGTCTATGTACCCTCTTGTGTCAACTTGTTCACCTGCAAAACCAATTAACTTGTTTTTGTGCGGCTTGATCTCACTGTTCGAGATACCGAGTTTCTTAAATGTTGACAAATACATTATATCTGCCAAGCTTCCCTGATCAACTAACACACGCTTAACCGAGAAGTTAGCTAATCCGATGGTGAATACCATTGGGTCATCTTGGTTAACATCAACCCCGACAAAACCATCATCTGTAAATGAAATAGGAGGAGAAGTTTTAGGAAGTTTGCCTGTTACCAGATTAACATTTCTGAGTGCTCGGAGATATCTTCTTCTAGTTGAACTTCTGGCTCCTCCTGGAAATCCACCACTGATGGTGTTGATTACTCCTCTGGTTTGATTTGCTTCCTCTGTGCTGTTGTCATTGGATTCTCGATTTTCTATGGCCTAAGATGCCGGATTATTTCTAGCCTGAGTTTGGCCTCTCCCTCCATTATTCCTATAATAACCTCCTCGGCCTCTTCCTCTACCTCGATAGTTGCCTGCAGAATTGGATCTCAATACAAACTGAGTAAGGTGCCCAGCATGAATTAGTTCATCGATTCAATCTTTGAGAACCCAACAATCTTCGGTGGTATGACCGTAGTTGTTGTGATATCTGCTGTGTTTTGATCTGTCTGCATCTGCTAGTGTACGACTTGGTGGAGGTGCTAGCATGAGTTCAGTATTGAAAGCTTCATCTAAGATTCTGGACCTGGTGGTGTTCAATGGAGTGTAGGCATCATATCGAGGGGTCTCTTGAAAGTGCTTAATGAAGTCCTCGGCTTAAATTATGGTTTCTTGACTCCAGGTTTGAATCGATCTCTGTTTTCCCGAGGTTTTTCGAAGTCTTACTATCTACGCTTGTTGAACTCAGACATCTCCTCTTGGTTGATGTACCTTGTAGCCCTTCGTCTCAATTATTCCATACTTGTTGCAGGTCTTCGAGCTAATGAGTCCATGAATGGTCCGGGTTTGAGTCCGGATAGTATTGCGTGCAGTGCCACACCTGGCATGAGTCCTCGGATCTAAGATGTTTCCCTCGTGAAACGAGCCATGAAGTCTCTTAATGACTCGTCTCTTTCTTGTCTAAGATTCACCAATGATACTAAAGTTTTTCGATGTGCCCTGCTTGTGGCAAACTGGGCGCTGAATTTCTCGACAAATGTCTCAAAGCTGTCTATGGATTGTGCTGGGAGCTCAGAGTACCAAGCAAGTGTCGCGCCTTTCAATATTGTGGGAAAGACTTTGCACATCACGGGGTCTGTATCAGTTGTTAAGAAGACCTGAGTGGTGAATGCTGTGAGATGATCTTCGGGGTTAGTGCTGCCGTCATATCTTTCAATATTCAATGCTTTGAAATTATCTGGAATGGGAGTTCTCATGATGTCATCGGTAAAAGGTGGCAGGCTTGGAGATGCCCATTATGAGTTCCACTTATCATCTCCAAACTCCTCTTCCTCGGTCGGAACTCGTTCTTGACGCATCTCCTCGTTTTCCTGTTGAAGTCTTTCAACTCGTTGCATTAGCTCCTCGATGTGTCGGGCATTCTCGGCCTCTTAAGTCGGGACAGTATTGTCCTGAGGTATACTTCCTTCATGATTAGATGGGTGAGGATTTTCCTTTCTTGTTTGCACTATCTAACCTCCTTTTGTATTCTGAAAACGACAAAGCAACCGGGGGTTAAAAACGTATCATATATATAATCTCAATAAATGAATAAAATCAAGCAAAACAATACAGGAAGTATGATCTTCCCTTATAGATGTCTATTCGTGTGGCTTGGGACAGTTTGCCTAGGTCCTACGGTGGGCGCCAAATGTTCTGACCAAATTCCGATTACTCAGAATCAGATCGAAAATGAACGATGGATTACTAAAGTCATGATATATTTTAACTTGACAGAATCTCATTCTGGTCCTACATATCCCCGAAGGAGAATCAAAGCTAACGTAGTTCTATTAAAACCTATACCTGAAAACGACAAGGCAAAAGCGAAATTCTCTATACTAAAACATTCACTCTTTGTAAGTGTTGCTTAAGTGAAGTCGAGATAGTCTTCTCCCCCTCTCCCTCTCTTATTTATAGGCTCTTATAGGATAGAATTAGTTAGGATATCAAGTTGATTCTCCCACGATCACTTTGTTGAAGATCTGATAGTTAAAATCCCTTATATTTCAGACGCGGTTAGTTAGATAATAGACTTGTTCCCAAAGAATTCATCTTTATCTTTATCCACACACTTTAAGAGTAGATATTTTGATAACTTTTTATCAACACTCGGTAAAGGTATCTGAGCAGTATTGGTAAAGAAGGGTTTAATACCCTTGGCTATAGCTAGAAAGAGAGAAGGACAGAGGTGTAAGAGTTTGTATGAAAAGTGAATAATCTCATTCATTAATTGAAGAGAAGATTACATCCATATTTATACAAGTGAGAGGAACTTTACAGAGTAACAGAATCTGTTTACTCAACAACTAATAATCTGATCTAAAACAGAAACTAACAGTATAACAAACATAACCAACTCATAACCAATTCTATATTTATCATCCCCCCGCAAACTCAGGGGCAGTAGTGACCCTTAGTTTGTATTTGCAATGCTTAAAAGTTGAAAGTGGCACTGGCTTAGTGAGGACATCAGCTGTTTGCTCGGATGAAGGAATATGATGAAGGATTAGCTGCTTTTGTTGGACTTTATCACGGACAAAAAAGAGATCCAGTTCAAAATGCTTAGTCCTTGAGTGAAGAACTGGATTCGCAGCTAAGAGAACAGCCCCAAGATTGTCACAAAAAAGGCGTGGGGCAGCAGTAGAAGAAACCTTAAGTTCATATAGCATAGACTGAAGCCAAGAGATTTCAGCAGAAACAGCAGCAAGACAACGGTATTCTGCTTCAGTGCTTGACCTAGAAACCACATGTTGTTTCTTTGAGGACCAAGAAACCAAATTGGAACCCAAGTAAACACAATAACCTGAAGTAGATTTTCGATCATCAACATCTGAGCCCCAATCAGAGTCACAGAAGGCTGAGAGGTTGAGATGAGATGAAGGAGTAATGAGCAAACCATGATGCAAAGTGCCAGCAAGATACTTCAGAATACGCTTTGTAGCTTGCCAGTGATGAATCTTAGGGGAATGCATATATTGGCAAACTTTATTGACTGCAAAAGTGATCTCTGGTCGAGTAACAGTCACATATTGGAGACCACCGACAATTGACCTATAGAAGGTTGCATCAAGAAAGGGTTCACCACCTTCAGCTGAGAGTTTCACACCAGTGGAAGCAGGAGTAGGCATAGGCTTGGCAGTGGACATATTTGCCTTAAGAAGAAGGTCCTTGATGTAATTAGTTTGGGAAAGATGAATGCCTGACTGTTTGAGTTGATGAACCTGGATCCCAAGGAAATAGTGGAGAGGACCAAGATCCTTAAGAGGAAAAACAGAATGAAGAGTAGAGATGAGGTCCTGGATAGAGTGAAAAGAGTCACTTGTGATGATGAAATCATCAACATAAACTAGCACAAGGATTGTGTGATGTGCTGTATATTTGATAAACAGAGAAGAATCAGTTCTAGCTGAGTGAAAACCCAAAGAGAGTAGGGTGTGATGCAGCTTGGCAAACCAGGCTCTAGGGGCCTGTTTTAGACCATAAAGTGCTTTATGCAATTTGCAAACTAAGGAGCCATCTCCTTGCACAAAGCTTGGGGGTTGAGTCATGTAAACTTCCTCTTGTAGTTCCCCATTAAGAAAGGCATTATTGATATCTATCTGATGAAGAAGCCAACCTTTAGTGACTGCCAATGACAAAATAGTTCGAATGGTGGTTGGTTTTACAACAGGACTAAAAGTCTCTGAATAGTCAAAACCCTCAAGTTGATGAAACCCCTTTGCGACAAGCCTAGCTTTGTGCTTAGTTACAGTACCATCCGCATTCCTTTTCAACTTAAAAACCCATTTACAACCAATAGGGTTCCTATCTTTAGGAAGAGGAACCAAAGACCAAGTCTTGTTTTGTATGAGTGCAGAATACTCTTGTTCCATTGCCAATTTCCATGGAGGGGAAGTAAGAGCAGAAGCCACATTTTTAGGTTCTGAAAGATTAGGTGAAGTTTCAAGCAATAGCACTTTCTTCTTAGAGATGCCTGCTTTGCCTCGAGTGACCATTGGATGATCATTATGAACATCTGTGGTGGCTGCTGGAATTGAAGGTGCAGCAAGTGAAGACTGCAAAGGCTCAGTATGTGCAGCAGTGACAGGTGCAGGAGTAGTAGCCTCAGGAACAGTAGTATCAGCATTTGGTACATGTGGAGGAACACAAGAAGGAGTGTTAGAAGGAACAATAAGAGGAATAGATGGAAGAGATATATTTTGAAAATCAGAAATTGAAGAAGAAGAGTTAGAATCAATAATAAATCTTGGATTGATTTTAAAAGGAAAATTCAATTCATCAAAGGTTACATGCCTAGAAATATAGATCTTGCCATTAAGAGATAGACATAGATAACCTTTATGAGTAGGACTATAACCTATAAACAAACACTGCTCAGACCTAAAATCAAACTTATGCTTATTGTAAGGTCTCAAAAGAGGGTAGCAGGCTGATCCAAAAGTTCTAAGTTCATGATAAAAGGGTGTTTTGTGAAATAGAACTTCTAAAGGGCTGCTGTTTTTGAGGGTTGGTGTAGGCAGCCTATTAATGAGATAGACTGCTGTTTGAAAGGCTTCTCCCCAAAACTTTAAGGGCATAGAGGCAGTGGCTAGCATAGAGAGTCCCATATCTACAATGTGCCTATGTTTCCTCTCTGCAGCTCCATTTTGCTCATGGATATATGGACAACTAAACCTATGGATAGCTCCAAAGCTATTCAGATATTTGGTGAAAGGAGCATACTCCTTTCCCCCATCTGATTGAAAAACCTTGATAGTTGTTCCCAACTGATTTTCAATGATGGTTTTAAAATGAATGAAAGATGCTAGGGCCTGAGACTTATTATGCAAGATATAAATCCAGGTAAATTTTGAAAAGGCATCTATAAAATGAATGTAATATCGACCTCCATTAGTAGAGGGAATAGGTGCAGGCCCCCAAATGTCAGAATACACTAATTGCAGTGGTTGTGTATAAGTTGTTGATGAATCAGTAAAAGGAAATTTATGTGACTTTCCCATACAACAAGATTCACACACAGATGGCATATTACTAATAGAGAAGGGAACTTTGCATTTATTCAAAACTTGAGATACAATTTTGGAGTTGGCATGACCTAATCTAGCATGCCAAGTTGAAAGAAAGGAACTCTTATTATGACTACAATTTTGTGTAGTGTGAGTACAATTGTGACTAGAATTAACAGAAGAAGGTACAATAGAAGAAAAACAAGAAGCTAAAGAAGATGATGGATGAATCTTGATCTCATCAAAGGCATAGAGGCCATCCTTTAGTCTTCCTTCCAATAGGATTTGATTAGTTGCCTGAGATTTAACACAACAACTGTTAGGATGAAATTCAAAATACACACGATTTTCCTTGGCAAATTGAGATACACTCAAAAGATTTTTTGAAATCGAAGGAACATGTAGTATATTTGTCAAGATAAGGGGTTTAGAAGTATTATGAGGGGAAAAGAAAACTGATTTACCAATGTGTTGAATGCTGGCTGCAGAACCATTGGCTACCTTCACTCTATTGTCACCACTATACTAAGTCTTTGACATGAGATTTGTTGAATCTGGTGTGACATGATTGGTAGCTCCTGAGTCAGGATACCAAGAAGGGTCATACAGGGTTTCTGGTACAGCTAGCATTGCTGTGCTTGGATCATCCACATTCTCAAATTCACTATTCATTGCTGCAGTTCCTGAGTATCTGCCATCATCTTGATTCTGGTTGTCATCATCTTGATATTTTGGATCAAATCTATGATAGCATTTCAAGGTTATATGTCCATATTTTTTGCAGACTTGACACTTTGGCAAATTTCCTTGTCTTCCACCACGATTGGATTGTCTGCCTCTGCCTCTATAGCTGTTGAATTGAACTCTTCCACCTCTTTGGAAGTTTCTGCCTCTTCCTCTGTAGGACTGTTGTGTTTGCAAAAGGTTTGATTGTAAACTATTCATGGAAAAGGCATTAGATTCTTGTTTATGCCTTTCGAGTTTGTCTTCTTGAGCCATCAGCAAGGCTTCAATTTCATCAATAGTGAATGGCTCAGTTCTGGTCATGACAGAAGTGATGAAGGAGTCATATTCAGAAGGTAATCCATTAACGATTGCTTCAATATGGTCTTCTGTTGTAATTGGTGACCCTACTGCAGCCAAGGTATCAACTACTTACTTGATATTCAGCAAGAATTCATTCAAAGAACCTGTCTTGTTTGCACTTTTCAGTTGAGTTTTGAGTTGATTTACCTTAGCTCTGGATTGTGATGCAAAGAACACCTCTATCTTTTTCCAAATCTGATGGGAAAAATCGCATCCTACCATTCGTGTGATAAGATTTTCTGACATTGAGGCCAACAGCCAAGAAGCAAGGAGTTGATCTTGCTGTTCCCAGTTGCTGAATTCATCACTGGCCCTCCCTTTTTCTTTGTCTCTATCATTCAAGAACTGATCAGGTTTTCCACCATTTCCTTCAATATGCTTCAAGAGCTTGTGACCTTTGATAGCAAACATTGCTTGCTGTTTCCAAGGGAGGAAGTTGTCCTCATTGAGCTTGATAGCCAGAGGGTTCGTGAGATTCTGCATAGCGGAGCTTGATGTAGATGCTTCAGCCATTTTTCAGGATCTGAAGCTCTGATACCATAAAGGAATCTTGTAACATCCCCGGCTGCTCTATGGATTGACGACTGACCCCACAGACCAACACGGGTCTTTTCAGCATGTTTTGTCCTCACTCACACGCTTCCCAGGAAAACTTCCCAGGAGGTCACCCATCCCAGAATCGCTCCAAGTCAAGCACGCTTAACTGTGGAGTTCTTAAGTGATGGGCTCCCGAAAAGAAGATGCATCTTATTGGTATAGGTAGTACCAATCAATTCATATAAGTCATCCTCTACTTTATAGTCCCATACCTACACAGTCTCAGGATCCCTCTCATTCGGGTGTGCTATCGGTTCATTCATGTGTCCCTCCGCCTAGAAGCCTGCCAGGAGCCGCTCCTTGATCATGCCTCTTGCACCGGCGACCACTCCCCGCCCTCGTCAGCCTGGGGTGTCACATGCCCACCAGCTTCCGCTTAGTTCGTCCCCGAACCACACCGTACTGGGAGAGGTGCCGCTCTGATACCATTTGTAACATCCCCGGCTGCTCTATGGATTGACGACTGACCCCACAGACCAACACGGGTCTTTTCAGCATGCTTTGTCCTCACTCACACGCTTCCCAGGAAAACTTCCCAGGAGGTCACCCATCCCAGAATCGCTCCAAGTCAAGCACGCTTAACTGTGGAGTTCTTAAGTGATGGGCTCCCGAAAAGAAGATGCATCTTATTGGTATAGGTAGTACCAATCAATTCATATAAGTCATCCTCTACTTTATAGTCCCATACCTACACAGTCTCAGGATCCCTCTCATTCGGGTGTGCTATCGGTTCATTCATGTGTCCCTCCGCCTAGAAGCCTGCCAGGAGCCGCTCCTTGATCATGCCTCTTGCACCGGCGATCACTCCCCGCCCTCGTCAGCCTGGGGTGTCACATATCTGAGCAGTATTGGTAAAGAAGGGTTTAATACCCTTGGCTATAGCTAGAAAGAGAGAAGGATCAGAGGTGTAAGAGTTTGTATGAAAAGTGAATAATCTCATTCATTAATTGAAGAGAAGATTACATCCATATTTATACAAGTGAGAGGAACTTTACAGAGTAACAGAATCTGTTTACTCAACAACTAATAATCTGATCTAAAACAGAAACTAACAGTGTAACAAACATAACCAACTCATAACCAATTCTAAACTTATCACTCGGATCATTTAAAATGTACTACTCAGTAAACAAGGTCCTCGAATAATCCAACTCAAGTCCGAGATCTTGTGAGAACATCCGTTTAAAGATTACTTATACTCACTCTCAGCAACTACGTTATAATCAGAACTACCAACAACTCGGAAACCATACTCTTTATATTTGAATAATCTACTCAGTATAAAGTTATCAGAAATGTTATTCTAACATTTCATTTTGGCCACCTACGCTGACATTGTATACAAATACAGGAGGGACAGTGGCACTTTTGTAAAATTTGGTAAAAGTTTCATTTCATTTTATTTATCATATTTCCCGCTTCTCTCTCTCATTTCCCACCTTTTTCCTTTCTCCTTCAGAAGGAGCTTTCGTTTCTTCTTCAGAAAGAGCTCCACCTCTCTTTGTTCATTTCCAACCTTTTTCCTTTCTTCTTTTCACGAGCTCCATTCGCCATTTCTGCAAGAGACAAGCTCGGTTCCTATGCTGACAACGCATGATCCAACAGACCTCCCATAGTTGCAGATTGTATCCCTACTTTATGCAAGGTAAGTGTTGGATTTCTCTCTCCCATTTCACTTTTGTTGTCTAGTGTAGAATGGGTCAATGAGCATTTGTTTGTGGAACTTGGAAATGAACCTAGACTGTAGAATGAATATGGAAATGAACAGCTAAAGTTTTTTATTTTGTTAATTTATTTTTTTAAATAAATAAATTCCCCTTTTTTTGGGCGAAAAATTCCCTTTTCTGTTTATGAATGTTGCATATGGACAATGGTTGAGACAATGCAAACACGTTTGCTCTTATTTAGGGTCTGTTTTTTCTTTTCTATATCATTTAAAAATTCAAACATATTATTTTCTTTTTTCTCTTTTAAGTTCTGTTGGAGGAGTTGAACCTTGGATTTTGGTAAAAAAAACCTTGGTGAGGCTGTCTTTATACCTGCTGGCTGTCCCCATCAAGTTTATTCTGGTGAATCTGTGTAATTTCTGTATCTCTTTTTATGATTCATTGTTGTGTGAATGTAGTAGTCCAAAGTGATCCTATATGTTGAGGAATTCAGTTGTTCCATTGACAAGGAGTAAAAATATGATTGCATCTGATGGCATGAAATCATATAGGATTAACAAAATATTTTTAAGTGATGTTAAAAAAACTTGGTAGTGTCAGGATGCTGAATTAACCATTTATAGAGCTGAATCAACCATCAATTTTCAAAGGATTAACCGTATATTTGTAAGTGATGTTAAAAAAACTTGGTAGTGTCAGGATGCTGAATTAACCATTTATATAACTGAATTAACCATCCATTTTCAAAGGATTAACCATATATTTGTAAGTGATGCTTAAAAAAGTTGGCAGTGTCAGGATGCTGAATTAACCATTTATATAACTGAATTAACCATCCATTTTCAAAGGATTAACCATATATTTGTAAGTGATGTTAAAAAAACTTGGTAGTGTCAGGTTGCTGAATTAACCATTTATATAGCTGAATTAACCATCCATTTTCAAAGGATTAACCATATATTTGTAAGTGATGCTTAAAAAACTTGGTAGTGTCAGGATGCTGAATTAACCATTTATATAACTGAATTAACCATCCATTTTCAAAGGATTAACCATATATTTGTAAGTGATGTTAAAAAAACTTGGTAGTGTCAGGATGCTGAATTCACCATTTTTATAGCTGAATTAACCATCCATTTTCAAAGGATTAACCATATACTTTGAAGTGATGTTAAAAAAATGGAGGGTGTCAGGATGCTGAATTACCCATTTATATAACTGAATTAACCATTTGTAGTTGGATCTGATGGTATGCAATCATATAAATCATAGGGCTATTATACAGGTGAAATATCATTCCTGTATGTTATATTTTTTTCCCTTTTTTTTATTTATAAATAGTGTTATATTTACCTTTGAATTTATATATTTGGCTTTGAGTTTTGTTGCGGTTGATAATACTTGTAGCTTGCCAATAGCCATATAGTTTTGTTGTAGTTTTGCACATGAATAACCATATATTTATATTGTTGTGCAGTTTTGGTGTGACACCCATTATTGAAAGTCCATGGATAGTTCAAACAATTTGAATACCTGTGGAAGTGGAGTAGGCAGCTTTACTGATGATTGTTAAACATGGGAGCCTGCATCAGATATGTGCTTTTCTTCCATAGATGATGTGCAATCGTTTTATGGAGAGTATGCTTCGAAGAAGGGTTTTGGGTGGAAGATTAGAACATCAAAAAGAGGAGACGATGGTGAGATAAATTACTTAATCCTAACATGTTCAAGAGAGGGATCTCTAGTGTCGGAAGTTCCATGTACGTTGAAGACACTTCCGACTAAAAGGAAAAATTGCCCAGCCAGGATTATCGTTAAATTGGGAGAAGATGGATTGTGGTTCATTAAAACTTTTGTACCCGATCATTCTCATGAGATGAGCCCTACAAAGTCAAGGTTGTTCAAGGCAAACAAGAAGATGAATATGCATGTAATGAGAAGAATCCAAATAAATGATGATGCAGGAGTGAGGATCAACAAGACTTTCCAATCTCTTGTTACGGATGGAGGAGGTCATGAAAACATACCTTTTTGTGAAAGAGATGTGAGGAATTTTGTTAACAAGGAACGACGTTCACTTGGGAAGGAAGGTGATGGCAAAGCCTTAGTAAGCTACTTTCGTCAAATGAGCGAACAAAATAGTGCTTTCTTCCATGAGATAGATCTGGATGATAATTTTCACGTTAGGAATGTGTTTTGGGCTGATGCAAGAAGTAGGGCTGCTTATGAATGTTTTGGCGATGTTGTGACCTTTGACACAACATACTTGACCAACAAATATGACATGCCCTTTGCTGCATTTGTTGGTGTGAATCATCATGGTCAGTCAACTTTACTTGGGTGTGGTCTACTTTCAGCTGAAGACACAGAGACATTTGTGTGGCTCTTCCAATCATGGCTTCGTTGTATGGGAGGAAAGGCCCCTGCGGGGATTGTGACTGACCAATGCAAGGCTATGCAAAATGCCATTGAGATAGTCTTCCCTACATCTCACCACAGGTGGTGCTTATGGCATATAATGAAAAAAATTCCTGAAAAGCTTAGTGGATATGGTGAATATAAAAGGATTAAGTTTGCAATGAAAGAAACGATTTATGATACCTTCACACCAGCTGATTTTGAAGATAAATGGTGTTCCTTCATCGGAAAATTTGGTCTTGGACAAAATGAATGGTTGAGTGGACTGTACAAGGAGCATCATAGATGGGCACCAACCATGCTGAGGAAATATTTTTGGGCAGGTATCTGGTTAATCACTTACAAATATATGTGCTAGTTGATTTAGTTATTTGGTTCATGGATAATGATGCTAATTCAATAAGTTTTCCACAGCATTTTAAATACATGGTTAATCATTTGCTGATATTTGGTTAATTCTGTATATTATTTGGTTAATTCATCATACTGAGACAAATCAGTTTTCCACAGCATCTTAAATACATGGTTAATCATTTGCTGATATTTGGTTAATTCTGTATGTAATTTGGTTAATTCATCATGCTGAGTCTATGTATCAGTTTTCCACAGCATCTTAAATACATGGTTAATCATTTGCTGATAGATGGTTAATTCTGTATGTAATTTGGTTAATTCATCATGCTGAGACTAGAAGCAGTTTTACACAGCATCTTAAATACATGGTTAATCATTTGCTGATAGATGGTTAATTCAATTCATTTTTTGGGCAGGCATGTCAACGACACAACGAAGTGAGAGAATACATGCTTTCTTTGATGGATATATCAATTCAACAACAAGTCTAAATCAATTTGTTAAGCAATACGATAATGCTCTCAAGAGTAGAGCAGAGAAGGAATTTCAGGATGATTTTCAATCCTTGGATACAACTATTCCTTGTGGGTCAAACTCTTCAATTGAAAAGCAATTCCAAGACGCGTACACGCATGCCAAGTTTAAAGAGGTTCAAGCTGAATTTAGAGCTAAAATGAATTGTGCTGCCTCCTTGAATAATGTGGAGGGTTGCCTTGCTACATATAAGGTGTTGGAGGTGTTAGTTGGTGATAGACCGAAAGAGCGTATATTTAAAGTTGTGCTTAATCGTGAAAACCAACATGTTTGGTATGAATGCTCGTTGTTTGAGTTTAGAGGTATTTTGTGTAGCCATGCATTATGTGTTTGCACTCAAGAGAGGGTAAAAAGCATGCCGGATAAGTATGTTTTAGCACGGTGGAAGAAAAATATCAGAAGAAAGCATTCTTATATTAAGAGCAGTTATGGTGTGAAGGAAATGAAGCCACAGATTGAAAGATTCGACAAACTTTGCAAACATTTCTATGAGGTTGCTGAAGTAGCTGCAGAGTCTGATGATGCAACCAAGGCGCTTCATGCGACACTAAATGAATTTAGTTCTAATTTGCCCACCATGGATCGTACACTGCATAAAGTGAACATTAGTCCCAATGATGACTTAACTCTAGACAATACTACTTTCATTCGCAGTCCATTACGAGTATCACGTAAGGGACGACCTCCATCAAAGAGGAAAATATCTGTAGTTGAAAAGGTAGTTAAGAGGACTACGAAACGATCCAAGCAAAGTGATGACAAAGAGACTACTAAGGTATGTGCTATGTTTTTCATAGATCCTATATCACCATTTGTGTGTATTTTGTTATGTATTTTTCAATCAGTATAACCTTATGTGAATTGGTTGACCTTACGCTTTTTTCTCAATTATGTAGGAGGGAAATACTGGAATGGTGGGTAATCAGGGCGAAAGTAACATCTGTGTAGAATCATCTGTTGAGGTTGTGACTGGTGGAGATTTGTTGGATGCAAGCATCGTGGTTTGTGTCCATTATAAGATCTGGCTAAATGTTTAGATTTTGTTGGTTTATGGGTTGTGGGTTTACTTTATAAACTCAGTTTATGGCTTTGTATGACTGTCATAGAGTTTCTATCTAATTTAAATGCTACTTGTTGACAATGAGCTGTGAATGTATTTTGATTGGTTGATTGTTTTTCTATACAGTCAACGGATGTTTATGTCAATACAGATGCTTCAGTGTCGATTAATGAAGACAGTCGTTTGGTTCTTCAAAACCCAACAGATACAGGGCCGGCATATATGGGATTAAATTCTGGATTTAGATATGATATTAATCCGAGTACACAGGCATGTAGATCGTCTGTCATTTATTAGTTCATTATTCCATGAATTTAGTTTCTTATATTGTGTCATACAGGTTGGAGGTAATATATCGTTCGCGGACCTATTGACAACGTTCGATTTTGACTTTCTGGGGTCCTCGCAGATGTCTACAAAATTGGATGATTAGGCACAATTTGGTTTTTAGCTGTCTTAACCAGTGACGTTTATTTTGTAAATGGTTGGGACATATGTATATGGGTTGGAAGATTAGAAAGCCATTTAATGCTTAATGGTATGGTGTTCAATACCTTGTTGTGCACATCACAATCTTGGTCCATTGTGTTATGCCTAGTAATTTATTAATTCAATTCGTTTGTTGTGCAGGTTGGTGGGGACCAAGTCACTTTTGTCAGTTTTTTGTATGACATGGTTCTGGTTGGTTGGGGCAACTCACGTGTGTCAATTTTTTTGCATGACATGGTCGCAACACAAAATCGCCAATTGTTTTTGAATGGCTTTAGGATCACTTTTTTGTGTGTAGAATTCATCATTTTGTGTACATGTATGGCTACTTCAATGTAAATGATTATATATAATTATATATAAATGTGTATGGAACTTAACTGTTTGGTTAATGACTTGCATCTTCAGTTACATAAATGGTTAATTCAGATGCTTGACACTTGGGAGTTTAAAGTAGCACGTAAGAATATTTGGTTAATCCTTTGAAAATGGATGATTAATTCAGTTACCTAAATGGTTAATTCAGAAGCCTGACACTTGGGAGTTTAAGAAATCATCTAATAACATTTGGTTAATCCTTTGAAAATGGATGGTTAATTCAGTTACATAAATGGTTAATTCAGCATCCTGACACTTGGGAGTTTAAAGAAGCACGTAAGAATATTTGGTTAATCCTTTGAAAATGGATGGTTAATTCAGTTACATAAATGGTTAATTCAGAAGCCTGACACTTGGGAGTTTAAAGAAATCATCTAAGAACATTTGGTTAATCCTTTGAAAATGGATGGTTAATTCAGTTACATAAATGGTTAATTCAGCATCCTGACACTTGGGAGTTTAAAGAAGCACGTAAGAATATTTGGTTAATCCTTTGAAAATGGATGGTTAATTCAGTTACATAAATGGTTAATTCAGAAGCCTGACACTTGGGAGTTTAAAGAAATCATCTAAGAACATTTGGTTAATCATTTGAAAATGAATGGTTAATTCAGTTACATAAATGGTTAATTCAACATCCTGACACTTGGGAGTTTAAAGAAGCACATAAGAATATTTGGTTAATCCTTTGAAAATGGATGGTTAATTCAGTTACATAAATGGTTAATTCAGCATCCTGACACGGGAGTTTAACAAATCATCTAAGAACATTTGGTTAATCCTTTGAAAATGGATGGTTAATTCAGTTACATAAATGATTAATTCAGCATCCTGACACTTGGGAGTTTAAGAAATCATCTAAGAACATTTGGTTAATCCTTTGAAAATGGATGGTTAATTCAGTCACATAAATGGTTAATTCGGAAGCCTGACACTTGGGAGTTTAAGAAATCATCTAAGAACATTTGGTTAATCCTTTGAAAATGGATGGTTAATTCAGTTACATAAATGGTTAATTCAGAAGCCTAACACTTGAGAGTTTAAGAAATCATCTAAGAATATTTGGCTAATCCTATGGAAGTTGAGGAATAATATACCCCCAATGCTAAGCATCTAAATTACAAAACAAAGATCATAGAAGCTGTAAATTGTATGCCACTAAAAGCCCTGCACATGAGTCCCCAAAAGTAAATATGTTATCAACATACAAAGCATATGCTAGTACTGTTACTATTATGTGTTCAACACATCCCAAAAAGAGGTAACAAAGGTCTTAGATGACTGATTGCAGTCTACATCCATCATATACAATTTTACAAAATTTTCTAAGATCACCAACAGATACCAATAACCATATTGCCCATGACACCAACTCATTCACACTTTATTACTACAGTTTCCTTTTCTTCTGCCTCATATATGTCCTTGTTTCATATGGTGTTCGCGTAGCGACACTTGGTTTACGAATCCTATGATTATTCTTGACTCTTGTTGTGATGGTTGATGTAGAATTGGCTACACCGTCCCCAACATCCTCACCTATAAAGAATGATCCAAATGGTACATGTTAACTACTTTCTCCATTAACACAATAAAATTTTATAATTTTCTACATACAAAACAATACTTACCGCCAGAATCAGAATATTCACCAACATTATGCTGCACAGCAAGGTTGTTTCCATCAACAGCATGCTCCTCCTCTACTCCACCAACCAGGACTGATGGAGGAAGGTTGTTTCCATCAACATGCCCCTCCTCTACTCCACCAACCATGTCTGATGGAGGAAGGGTGTTTCCACCAACACCATGCTCCCCAGGAGTATTTAGCGGTAATTCACCTACATACAGAATTTGAAATATGTGCTTTCGTCAATACAAACTTCATAATCATGTTAACAACAATAAAAAACTCATGACCAATGAAGTAACCATGCACCTCCTTCATCATCACGTATCTCAGCAACACCATCAGTGCGAGGAGATGGAAACAATGGAGATTGTTGATATGCACTTGTTGGAGACCCTCCCTCATTCTCATTTCTGGGTTCGGGGAAAGATTGGCGTTGAAGTTCGGCATCTTTCAGCCTCTTCACTTCTGCCTCGAGGACTGAAATCCTATCCTGACACTTCATATTCAATGCCACCAATTGTTGATAGTCAGTACCACGGGCCCACAGGTGTTCTGCCTATTGCAAGGCATCCCTGACCATGTCAAAGACAAGCTCCTCAGGTGTTGCTGTAAGCTGTACAATTACCTGCTAAAACGAACATAACATTAAGTATCAATTGTATATGAAACCATCATACCTGTTCTACAGACTATAAAAAAAACCATGTTACCTACCAAGTATTTTTCAAGTGCTTGTTCTATTTTTTTCTCTCCCAAACCCAGTGGTTGCCAATTCAAGAACCTTGGGAACTGGAACCTACGAGGACCCTTGGGTGTTTCCCCAATAAAAACATGGTTCAACGCCCAAATCTACAACAAAGATTAATAGACTTAATACATATAACTATTTGTTAACTAAACAATACATGATAATATAACACAGGGCATATAGATACCTGCAACACAGCTGCACATCCACATATATGTCTTTGGCATTGATTCTTTCCCTTTGTCAATAAATTGTACACTGCTAGACCCCAATTATAACTATTCAAGGACTGTAGGTCATCTAGCAGTTTAATGAAACTGGTATATACAAGTCTCCCTGAACTAGGAAAGTAAAACTCTCCATATGCAAGGAGTATATACAGTCTACAAAATTAGAAGGATCCTCCTTAGACAAAGTCAACATGTCAACAATTCTATCAATTGTTACCTCACCCCCCTCAAACAAAGATAGTGTATTACATTCCTCGTTTTCATTTCCTGGCACATGCTCACCAACTAGAGGGAGTCCTAGAGCAAGGCAGACATCACTAGGGGTGAAGGGAATCATCCTATCGCTAACTCTAAATCCCCCACTACTTGCATCCCACCTCCTAACTAGTTCCAACAGTAGTAAACCAGAAATCTTCAAATTATCTGGCATGTTTATAGCCCATTGGAATGGGGTGCCCCTAATTTGGGCTTCTTGTGCTGGTGTAAGGTTTTGGTTAACTACAACCAACCTTTTAGGTGTACATGCATGTCGCAACCTAACATTTTTATTATTTGTTGACGACATGTTGAAACAATACCTGCAAAATCAGCAACTACATGTCAATAATCACATCCACAAACAAATATTATGTATAATTGCATCATGATTCTTGCAGCCCCCCTCCTCCCAAACACTATTTTACACTTTACATTGGCTAAATGGAGCAGCACATGTTATGCACTCATGCTGGGCAGTAATCCACACAATGTTACACCAAAAATCAAGCATATTCTACATTCACATAACACCATCCCCCATACATGATTCATGCATCCATATAAACATACTACAAGGTTGGCAATTTAAGATTGATTAATTCTGAATACTTTGTTAACAAAATCCATCTGTACCTACTTAACCACTACCCAAATGAATAGACAAGCAACAGATCAAGTCATCAACAATATAATATACATAAACTGCCCAATTAATTGAGACCCCCTCCAATGTCAGTAATAGGTGCTTCACACCCCCACATCACAGCCTCAATCATTTTCCTTTTTTTGACTGCACTCCAAGGGACTCACACACTAGACGCCACACAATGTGAGCCTATCCAATGATTCCTTAATGAAATTCTAATTAGCCTAGTCCATAATTTTGCTTTTACCTATTTGTGTGGCATACACAAAACTCAAATACCATCTATATAGACCATCCATTCGGTTACAGAATCACACTTGTATAGGACCAAATTCTGCAAACCACCATCTGGAATATGCAAATACCACCATCTTTCCAGATTTTTATTTTCAATAAATACCTAGCTCACACAAGCACCCAGAATCCAACAAGGTAAAACGAAACCGTGACTCCAACAAGCACCCAGTGTACAAAGAGGTGCGAATGCGCAATTGAGGGAAATGGGTGTCTGAAATTAGGGAGCCACGCAAGAAATCACGCATATGGCTTGGAACATTCCCAACCCCAGAAATGGCAGCCAGAGTAAAACAAAAAAATGATGGGTTTCACATCTTCAAATTCCATTCTCACAAACAAAATGGGTAAAAAATGAAAATAAACACAAAACTCAAACTTCCCCAAATCATCATTCCACAAACCCTTGTGCGGTTAAGCACCTTCAATCAGGTCCCTTATGGAGGGTTAGGAACTTATGACAAAAGCTAATAAATTAGAAAGAAAGAGGGAACATGATATTACCAGAATGGATGTGTGCTTGGCCCTCAACGTCAGTGTTGGTAGGTGAATGAGACGAGAGGCAGCGACGTTTCCACCTTGGAGAAGATGAGGCGGCGGCTTCACTCGTTCGACCGTGGAGAAGACGAGGCAGAAGACGAGGCAGCAGCAAGCACACAATTGACTCGAGCCGTGGAGGTGGAGAAGATAAGGCGGCGGCGAGCACTCGTTCGACCGTGGAGAAGACGAGGCAGAAGACGAGGCAGCGACGAGCACTCAACTGACTCGAGCCGTGGAGGTGGAGAAGACGAGGCAGCCTACCGTGGAGAAGACGAGGCAGCGGCGAGCACTCGACTGACTCGAGCCGTAGAGGGATTTGAACGAGAGAAGGAGCAGGAATGGATGGAAAGGGGCGGGCCGAATGAGAAAGAAAGAGGGGGAAATAGAAATAAAACCCCATGATCGAAATATTACCTAAATGCCACCGGTCCCTTATGTATAAAATACGTTGTCACCGTAGTTGGCTGGGAAGAGATGTTAGAATATCATTTCTGTAAAGTTATTGACTATTTGGTATACGAGGTCAAGTATTTTGACAGTACATCACTCACTATCAAATACCCATAACCATCATCTTCATCTTCCTCCCAACAACATCCTGCCACTTCCTTCTCCATTCTCATCATTCCCATTCTCCTGCATTCTTCTTCTTCTTCTTCTAATACTAACTCATCTTCTCATTGAACAAAAAATTAAAACAAGAAAAGACCAATACAGATCCGAGAAGAAGAAGACCCTCCGTCCTCGTCATCCGGCCCATAATCACCGCTTCCTAACAAGAAATAGGCTCCTCCGCCCTATCCAGTCGCCGCGACGCCGCCGTAAGCGACCACCACAGATTTGCGTCCTTCGCCACGTCTTTGACCAGCTACGACATCCACAGATTTGCGTCCTTCGTTGCTGTTGTACTGCCCGCATCTCACCATCCTATCGATGTCCAACCATTGCGCGTCCACTACCGATTAGCCTCCTCCGCCACGTCTCTCGCAACTTTGCTTTCAGCCTCTCCCGTTCTTCTCTGTCGTTTGGTAATATTGAAACATCAAAACCCCTTTTGCATATCAGAACCCCTTTTGCATTTTTGTCTTTGTCTTTCTTTTATTTTATTATTTTTCTTCTTTTTTTTCTTTTATTATGGGTTTTGATGTGGTTGGGCTTATGATGGTTTGGGCTATTTTTGTTTTTGCTCTCTCTTCCTTATAGGTTGTCGATGTACTTTTTGGAGATATGTTTTGGATTTATTTTTTAGGATACGTACTTGAGTCATTTTGGTTTGTTTATTGGCCCGAGTTCTTTCAAAACATGGATGCTAAGCTATAAAAATACAAAACATTAGAAATGGCAAAACAAAAAATATAAAAATCCATTTTAAAAGATTTCTTTTTAATTCATGCAACAATCTATGGTGTTGATATATGAATTTTCATCCTCAAGTGTCATATGAATTGTAAGGGTTCATCATATACCTTGACTATCTTTAATCCTATGTAAGAGTGAATATTTTTTTTTTAACTAAAAATAAATAAAATATTTTCAAATTTGCTCTCTTAACAAATTTAACAAATTTTTTTTATATAATGAATATCTTTTTGAATTCACGCAACAATCTATGACATTGATGTATGAATTTTTATCCTCAAGTGGCATATGAATAGTAAGGGTTTATCGTAAATAGCATTGTTATCTTGGAATCCGTGCAAAAGTCAATTATTTGCAAAATAAAATCCTTTTTTTTAAAAAAAAATCTTCTCAAAATCAAATCATTTTTTCTAAAAAATTAAAATCATCCGCCAATCAAGTTTTAAGAACTATGTGGCTTTGAGTTTCACATCACTCCCAGGAATACGTAGGAGAAGAATTAATCATTCTGTCAAGCTAAAATTTTTTTTCCCTTTCATTGTGTTAAATTTATTTATTTTTAGTTTAAAAAATGGGGTAAAAATAAATATTTCAAAAGTTATTAAATTCCTTAACTTGAGGTACCGTTTTTTAAACGGGCGATGTAGGGTGCTAACACCTTCCCTCTCTGTTTTTTTAAGACCAGTTTTCTTTAAATAAATGGGTTTTACAATGTTTTTTAATTGGTGGCGACTCATCTGTTTTATTTAATCTTTTTTCGAGGTTCCCAGACGGGATGGTTGCTGCAATTATCAATTGTTTTGAGTAGATTTTTCACCTTTTTCTATAAGCTAAACTATATTAGAAAGAGTACTCTGGATACCAGGGGAAGAATGTTAGAGATCAACCGAAAGAAAATTTAAAATTCAGTCCGGTTGAGTAGCTAACTAGCACCCCCAAAAGACAAAGGAAACTAGTAAAACTTTTAGAACATCTGTACATACAACAAAACTTATCAACCTGAAGCCCACCCAAAACTGAAATATTACACCCCAAAGACCACCACTAATCATAGTTCAATTTCACCCAGATGATAACCACAATAGAGGATCAAACGCAGAAGAACCAAACTCTATAATTAAGCATCAACAACGGACTCAAACTGAGAACAACCTGCAATAAAGATGAGCATTGTATCCTTGGTGACCAAAAAATGATAGCCCACTGAACCTGAATACAGACTAAATGTTGAGAAGCTGAACCTGCAACCCATCCTATCTTGTGAAGAAAAGAGGTTCCATCATAATAGATTGTCAATAAAACCCCTATGCAAATAACTGGAGCCGCCACACAGAGAACCAACCAAAAATAACATGGACTCTCCAGAAGAATTCAAACCTTTATAAAGTAGTAAAAAACAGAAGCCTAAATAACTAGTAAAACTCCTCCTACAAATAACTTGAGCTTCCACACAAAGAGAGCCAACCAAAAATAACATAGACTCTCCACTCTCCAGAAGAATTCAGACCTTTATAAAGGAGTAAGAAACAGAAGCCTGAGTAACCAAGATGTAACTTAAACCGGCATAGCAACAACTCACCAGACCCACAAGTGTATAAAGTCAATTTAAGAATAGACTCAACCTTGTTATCCGTTCACCATTGTGTTTCACTCCCACACACTTCCCTTTAACTATTTTAGGGGTAAGGAATCAACATTATTAAATAAATACAACATAAAAAGCTTCTTTTTTTTTTTGAGCTTTAGATGTCATTAGAACCTTAGACATGGCATTCCTAATGTCAAGAGTGAAGTAGTGGTGTGAGTTATGAGAAAACAGGTTCAATTGTGATCCTTTTACAATTTCAACATGCTGTGGAAATAAACCTTTGCGGCTATACTCAAGATTTCATTTGGTTCTCCGAAGTATTCAAACGATTAGTTATTATAATCTGAAGACTTGCTTTCAGATATGCAATGCAAGTACAAGATATATTTGCTAGTGGGAAGCGTCTGAACAAAATTGATTAAGTTTGATAGAGAAAGTTGTCCGAGTTAAAGAATGTGAAACAACACATTTTAGAAATATATTAGAAGGATTCTCATTTCAGAACGCTGCTCAGTTTAGAACTTTGACGGAATGCCTTGCACAACAAAATAATCCTTAGCCCTAGAGACTAATCCTACTAGATCCTTGCCATAGAAGGCGGATAGCTCGATGAGAGGTGTGTTTGTCGATGTTAGTGGCTGGAGTCCCCGTCGTATCTTTGCGCAACCTTTGTTATGATTGTCACGAAGCCTTTGTTTGTTGTGAGAGAAATAGAGAAGAGAGAGCTAGAGAAGAGATAAAGAGAAGAGAAATAGCCAACTTCTCTTGTTTGGTTAGCAGAAAAATAAATAAGAGAGAAGAAAAAATGATGGCCTCATACCTTTTTTTGCTTCTCTTTTTGTAGATTGCCCCCTTTCTTTTTTGTTTTCTGGTGTCCTAGAGTTTAGGGGTTGATTCACCGGTGGTTTCATTTTATTTAGGTGATGATGCATTCAATGCATTGACTCAAAAAATGATATGTACATATGTTATATATTGTTATTATTATTACTATTAAATTAATATAAACTGAATTAAATTTTAAATTAAAACAAATACTCAATTAAATTAAATAAAGTGAGTTAAATTAATCAATTAATTTAAATATAACGCATTAATAATTAAATCAAAATCAATAATTTAAGTATATCAAACTTAAAAAATAAAGTAACTTAAATCAATTAAATTAATTTAAATAATTTAGTTATTTAAATTTAACTAACATGAATAAAAAATTAATACAAAAAATTATTGAATTGTACATTAGTTTTTTTAATTTAATTCAAAGGTATTTTTGTCTTTTAAAAAAATAATAGCATTTATCTCTTCTCACTTTCTATCAAACCAATCAAGGAGAGAAAAAAAATACACTTCTTTATCTTCTATTTCTCTCATCTTTTTCTTATATCAAACAATATATCAAATCTAATCTATTTCTCACATTTTTCTCTCTTCTCACACTCTTTCTCACCTCATTCTCTCTTTTCATTTTCTTCCCACAACCAAAACATACCCTAACTCCAAAAGTATTGTTTGGTAAAGTTGGTGATTGTTGATGGTTCTGGAGTCCTGCTATCATCTCAATATGCATACATTGCTGTGACAGAGCTAACGAGTGATCCAACAGCTGAGCAGTGTGCTACTTTATTGAATTACACAATCGTACCAATTGCTCCTAATAGTGCAACAATGTTTCCTGATTTCAGAATAAAGATTCAACATTTCCAGCATGAGCATACACTATTTTCTCTCCATGAAAGCATTGATTGATAAGAAACAATTTCTATCTCAAATGCAAAAATGAAAAAAAAAAAACACATAGATGAAAACGGAAGATTGTTAACTATTTGAAATTAAAAGAGAATTGAGGAAACGAAGTGGAAAGATTTAAAAAAAAAAAATGTAAGAAAATGCTCACAGCCAAGGAAAAGTTCGTCGGGCCCAAGCTACAAGCTGATAAATTGAAAATATCACATACTCCCTTACATCTCACATTTCACTCTTTAAATTGATCTAAATCGGATTTCTCTCTTCTAACTGACTTCCCCTATTCCCTTCATTACATATTCTTTATAATACCCCCTCAATGCTGCATCTCAAACTCACTATGGAAACATAATAAAATGTTGGTTGCTTTTGGAAAATACTTTAAATAAATATGTTCATAAAGAAATCCTATAAATTTTTCCTTACGAACCGATTATTTAAAGCACAACGGCAAAAATTAGAATCACCATGCATACATCAAAATGTAAACATCGACGAGATAATTAAAAGATTTTTCCGCTGAGGCGTACAAGTTTTCAAATAGACATAATTACAACTTTCCAATAAAAAGACAAAAGAAGCATAATATACTACAAAAATCAACATAGAAAAGGACTCCAAGAAGCATATTGGGCTTCTGAAACAACAAACTGAGAAAACAGAAAGTAGATAATCGATTATGTGGTTCCTATAATCGATTATCGCTACCCATTTTCTATAAATACTCTGTTTTCAACCAAAAGACAAGGAGGAATGGTTATAAGGTTCAGAATTTTCGTTTATACCATACTAATGCTAGTTATTGCATCAAATTTGAACACACTACCCAACTTCTAAAACTAGTGAAAATCTGAGGTGGATTTCAACTAGACACGGCCAGTAACAACAACCTAGACCTTGCAGTCTTTGATTCTGATCGGACATAACCCCACAGTCCGTTTTAGAACCAAACTGCTTTGATACCAAAATGAGACACCCCGTTGTGTCCCGTTGTGTTATTAGATTAAAAACCTTATTAATTAATTTCTTAACCGCGCGTTTAACGTGAAAATACGTAAAAATTTAAAACTTAAGTTAAATAACATACCACTTTAGTTAATTAACAACAACACACCATTTTAGGTTATAAATACACACGTAAGTCTTATAAATATATTACAAAACACTGTTGAGGATATCCTCTCAGTAGGATCCCTCACAGGCATATACTTAACAAAAGTCATACTTAGCAAAAAATAGAAAAAATACTTCTTAGACACGCTGGCCCTACTATCTATACTCTAATCACCATGGGTCACAGCTCGACCTCCTGCCTCTGGTTAATAAGGAGTTCCATCCAACTCCTCAACAACCTCCGCTTCATACAGAGCCCCGTCTAGCTCCTCAGCAACATATTCCTGCATCGGGTCTTCTAACGTAAATAAAATAGATACACAAAAATACAGAAAATATAGGGGATAAGAAGCAATTCTATCATCAAAAATAGAAAAGAATCATAGTATATAATGTAACAAAAGTCACAGACAATCATCACTCCAAAACCACCTAAATCCTCAATTAACAATATCATTCTCTACCCTCAACTCATGCACTCTAAGCCTTTATGCTGACGTGGCCACTAATCCCCCATTACCGTTAGGGATATTAGTCCATCGTCCAAGTGACGCGTCCCCAAAACTGGTGCACAATCTTATCCATGGTGAGAATGCTCATGCAAGGCAATGACACTATAGCTGCACAGCACAGTCGGTACACATCCTGCTCCTCTCTCTCGAGGGTGCTCAAAAGAAGCATTGACACTATAGCTGCACAAACTAAATCTAACATAGGACGGTCCCACGAGGACTTCAGACCTCGTATGTATCAAACATATGGTAACACAGTGCAACACATGAACCTCACTGAATTACATCAATAACAACCTAGTGCCTCAAGCTTCCATCATAGCTTCGACTCATATTCTATGACCCATTTCATCCTTAAAGTAATCAATTTAAGTTAGGCACTTCTAAGTCCCATATACTTTCTCACTCAAGCCAAATCTTCCGAACAACATATATCCTTACTAAAAAGCAACTAGGCATAGTACTAAATCCGGCAGATCATACATAACACAATATCATGAAATATTCAAACACCAAAAATAATACGTCACATGCAATGGAATACCTCAACCATCGCATCACAATAAATTCAACAAGTAATAAATTCAGATACCCTCAAATCATAAAATCAACCTAATGTCGATAAACCTACAATCCCTGAATCACCATTGGTTTTACAAAAAAGATTTCCAATGCGATTTTGGTCTTGTCAATTACTCGACTACTAGTAGGGTTGAGGTCGCCCTACACAATTATTATATAATATACTACTTATCGATTCCGACGACAGAGTGATCCTTTCCCCCACCTGAGTTAACACCAAAATCTCGACTCCGAAGCGGTTTGTTATCACACCCCAAAATACCAAGTTCACCTTCAATCAAACAACACAACAACAAAAAAATTAATCAAACAATAATCACCCTTAACTCTAATAGGCTAGATTCGGCCTAGGGGTTTTTGTGGGGTTTGGGTTTTCATTTTCATTCAATCTCCTAGATACAAAGTGCTAAGATCATGGAAAGATAATAGGAGTGATCATTGAACAAGAATCAAATCATACAAATCAAGTTGATTCCAATTTTATGAACATCAGCAAATTAAAATGGGTTTCAACTAAAAGTGATCATGAGAACTTATGATTCATGTTCATAGGAGATATAAAATGGTTTCCAACAAAATGAACATGAAAAGAAATAGATGGACTCAAGAGGAAGAGCATGAATCAAGTTACCTCAAACTAGTGGAGAAAATGAAGAAAAGTTGATGACTCCTTTGCAAGCTCTTCATTGGAAAGGAATAAGAAGATTGGAGAAGATGAAGTTGTAGGAAGATGAAGATTGAAAGTGTATGATTGATGTAGATGATCAAAATTTAATGGTAGTGAGGTTTAAAGTGATTAACTTTGAGGTTTTCTCTCAAAAATATGAAGTTTTTGCCTTAGAACTCTAGTTTTTCACGTTTGGGGTCGGTCAAGGGGGCTCTATATATAGATTTTACAGTAGATAATCGATTATCTACGATATATAATCAATTACGAAAATCATAATCGATTATGACACTCTTCATAATCGATTATGGAGTTTCTGATTTTCTGATTTTCTGATTTTCAGTTCCAGACAGCTCATAATCGATTATGTGTTACAGATAATCGATTTTGATGATTCTGAACTTTAGGAACTCAGTCCAAAAACCTTGTAATTGATTATGGTAATTTAAATAATTGATTATTTGGCCAAAACAAAGAAGGAACCTCATAATTGATTGTTTACAAAGGATCAATAAGTTTATTCACACTTAGGTTTTAGTTTAATTAAAAAAAGGCTGTTACATTACTACCCCTCTTAGAAAAAATTTCCTTCCTCAGAATTTACATACCTTAGAAAAGATGTGGATATTGGTGCTGCATATCTGCTTCACGTTCCCAAGTAGCACCTCCAGTAGTTTCATCCCATATGACCTTAACCAAAGGAATTTGTCTATCGCGAAGCTCCTTAATCTCTTTATCTGCTATCCTTACAGGTAGAGCCTCATACTCTAGATTCTCTCGCAGTTGTATAGACTCAGACTCAATAACATGTGAAGGATCAGGATAATACTTTCTCAACTGAGAAACATGAAAGACATCATGAAGGTTGGAAAGATTAGGTGGTAAGGCAATATGGTAAGCTACTGGACCAATCCGTCAAAGAATCTGAAAAGGTCCAATAAATCGAGGAGTAAGTTTTCTGGACTTGATAGCTCTGCCAATTCCAGTTTTCGGAGTAACTCTCAAGAATACGTGATCACCTTCTTGGAATTCTAACGGTCTCCTCCTCTTGTTACTGTAGCTCATTTGCCTATCCTGTGCTTCCTTTATCTTTTCCCTTATCTTCCTGACTTGTTCCGTAGTCTGTTGCACCACATCTGGACCCAAAACTTGGTTCTCACCAGTTTCATACCAACATAACGGGGTCCTACACTTTTTGCCATACAAAGCCTCGTATGGTGCCATTCCGATACTACTGTGGAAACTATTGTTATAAGTGAATTCAATCAATGGTAAGAACTCATCCCAACTGCCAGTGTGTTCCAACACACAAGCTCTCAATAGATCTTCCAATGACTAAATCGTCCTTTCTGATTGTCCATCCATTTAGGGGTGATAAGCAGAACTCATTCTTAGCTTTGTCCCCAAGGCATTTTGCAATTGTCTCCAAAATCTAGATGTGAATCTAGGATCTCGGTCTGAGACAATGCTCGACGGCACACCATCCAATCTAACAACTTCTTTGATGTAAATCTGGGTCAACTTCTCCAAACTATAACTTTCACCAGTAGGTAAGAAGTGAGCACACTTCGTCAACCTATCAATGATAACCCAAATCGCATCTTGTCTCTTAGGAGATCGTGGTAATCCAACCACAAAATCCATAGCTATGCTATCCCATTTCCACTCTGGGATATCTAAAGATTGTAATAAGCCTGCCGGCTTCTGATGTTCAATCTTACCCTTCTGACACACTAGGCAAGATAAAACATACTCTGCTACTTCTTTCTTCATCTTTGTCCACCAAAACATTTTCTTCAAATCCTGATACATCTTTGTGGATCTAGGATGAAAACTCAACTTACTCTTATGTGCTTCCTCCAAAATCATCTTCCTAAGCTCTGCATCTCTCCACCAGTTCCGGGAAATACTGAATGTCAAGAGACACCACAGCCCTCTGTAGCTCATTTCGAAGTCCTTCCTCAAATCTCCTACATTGCCAATCCTCATCTGGGAACCTCTGATAAAATTCTGAATACTTAATTAGAGCCTCAAATCTAGATGCATAATCACCTATAGTCATGTTGCCTTGTTTGAGACTCATGAATTCCTTTTCCTTCTCGCGTCGAAATAGACACGGGAAATACTTTTCGAAGAAGCAGTCGGTAAATAACTGCCAGGTAATCATTATGCCCTCGGCTTCCAATAGTCTTTTCTTGCCCCTGCACCAAGATTCTGCTCCTCCAGTTAACATGAAGGCAGCATACGTCACTTTCCTACCTCCCTGCAACGCATAGTATCGAATATCTTCTCGATCTCTTGTACCCACCATTCTGCCTTCTCTGGATCATAATCTCCTCGGAATTGGGGTGGCTTTCCTTTCAGGAAAGTAGCCATTCCGGCATCTTCAGCTTGTGCAGCTCTCCTTTGATTCTGCAATTCCTACTGTTCTCTATTCATTTGCAGCATCTCAGCATTTTGCTGTGTTTGTAGTAACAAGGCAGCCGCTATATCTTTCATGGTATTTTGAGTCTCAGATGACTCTCCTCCACCCCCAGTATGATTGGTTTCAACATTGCTAACTCCAACAATTCTTTCAGGTGATCCATCACCACTATTGTTACCACGTCCTCTTCCTCGAGTCATGATCCGGTTTAAAGAAATCATCAGCTCCCATCCGTATGACATATAATACTACATAAACAAGTATATACATACTATATGCCACACCACCAAATGAGAAACCTTCTTCTAGCATTAAATTGAAGTTCTAAGAAGTACTTGGAGGTTTAGTATTGAGTAGAGATGATTAAAACAACTAAAAGTTGAATTTTGAAGTAATATAATCGATTATGTCATGGTCATAATCGATTATTGGGTTTCTGTAACAGCAAAATGATCATCAGACAGCAAATAATCGGTTATCTCATCAGGATAATCGATTATTGAGCCAATATAATCGATTATGGAAAGGTAATAATCGATTATTGGGCTTCTGAAACAGCAAACTGAGAAAACAGAAAGTTGATAATCGATTATGTGGTTCCTATAATCGATTATCACTACTCATTTTCCATAAATACTCTGTTTTCAACCAAAAGGCAAGGAGGAATGGTTATAAGGTTCAGAATTTTCGTTTATACCATACTAATGCTAGTTATTGCATCAAATTTGAACACACTACCCAACTTCTAAAAATAGTGAAAATCTGAGGTGGATTTCAACTAGACACGGCCAGTAACAACAACCTAGACCTTGCAGTCTTTGATTCTGATCGGACATAACCCCACAGTCCGTTTTAGAACCAAACTGCTCTGATACCAAAATGAGACACCCCGTTGTGTCCCGTTGTGTTATTACATTAAAAACCTTATTAATTAATTTTTTAACCGTGCGTTTAACGTGAAAACACGTAAAAATTTAAAACTTAAGTTAAATAACATACCACTTTAGTTAATCAACAACAACACACCATTTTAGGTTATAAATACACACGTAAGTCTTATAAATATATTACAAAACACTGTTAAGGATATCCTCTCAGTAGGATCCCTCACAGGCATATACTTAACAAAAGTCATACTTAGCGAAAAATAGAATAAATACTTCTTAGACATGCTGGCCCTACTATCTATACTCTAATCACCATGGGTCACAGCTCGACCTCCTGCCTCTGGTTCATAAGGAGTTCCATCCAAGTCCTCAACAACCTCAGCTTCATACAGAGCCCCGTCTAGCTCCTCAGCAACATATTCCTCCATCGGGTCTTCTAACGTAAATAAAATAGATGCACAAAAATACAGAAAATATAGGGGATAAGAAGCAATTCTATCATCAAAAACAGAAAAGAATCATAGTATATAATATAACAAAAGTCACAGACAATCATCACTCCAAAACCACCTAAATCCTCAATTAACAATATCATTCTCTACCCTCAACTCATGCAATCTAAGCCTTTATGCTGACGTGGCCACTAATCCCCCATTACCGTTAGGGATATTAGTCCGTCGTTCAAGTGATGCGTCCCCAAAACCGGTGCACATTCTCATCCATGGTGAGAATGCTCATGCAAGGTAATGACACTATAGCTGCACAGCACAGTCGGTGCACACCCTGCTCCTCTCTCTCGAGGATGCTCAAGCAAAGCATTGACACTATAGCTACACACACTAAATCTAGCATAGGATGGTCCCACGAGGACTTTAGACCTCGTATGTATCAAACATAGGGTAACACAGTGCAACACATGAACCTCACCGAATTACATCAATAACAACCTAGTGCCTCAAGCTTCCATCATAGCTTCGACTCATATTCTATGACCGATTTAATCCTTAAAGTAATCAATTTAAGTGAGGCACTTCTAAGTCCCATATACTTTCTCACTCAAGCCAAATCTTCCGAACAACATATATCCTTACTTAAAAGCAACTAAACATAGTACTAAATCCGGCAGATCATACATAACACAATATCATGAAATATTCAAACACCAAAAATAATACGTCACATGCAATGGAATACCTCAACCATCGTATCATAATAAATTCAACAAGTAATAAATTCAGATACCCTCAAATCATAAAATCAACCTAATGTCGATAAACCTACAATCCCCCAATCACCATTGGTTTTACAGAAAAGATTTCCAATGCGATTTTGGTCTTGTCAATTACTCGACTACTAGTAGGGTTGAGGTCGCCCTACACAATTATTATATAATATACTACTTATCGATTCCGACGATAGAGTGATCCTTTCCCCCACCTAAGTTAACATGAAATCTCGACTCCGAAGCGGTTCGTTATCACACCCCAAAATACTAAGTTCACCTTCAATCAAACAACACAACAACAAAAAAATTAATCAAACAATAATCACCCTTAACTCTAATAGGCTAGATTCGGCCTAGGGGTTTTTGTGGGGTTTGGGTTTTTATTTTCATTCAATCTCCTAGATACAAAGTGCTAAGATCATGGACAGATAATAGGAGTGATCATTGAACAAGAATCAAATCATACAAATCAAGTTGATTCCAATTTTATGAACATAAGCAAAAATGGGTTTCAACTAAAAGTGATCACGAGAACTTATGATTCATGTTCATGGGAGATATAAAATGGTTTCCAACAAAATGAACAAAAAAAGAAATAGATGGACTCAAGAGGAAGAGCATGAATCAAGTTACCTCAAACTAGTGGAGAAAATGAAGAAAAGTTGATGACTCCTTTGCAAGCTCTTCAATGGAAAGGAAGAAGAAGATTGGAGAAGATGAAGTTGTAGGAAGATGAAGATTGAAAGTGTATGATTGATGTAGATGATCAAACTTTAATGGTAGTGAGGTTTAGAGTGATTAACTTTGAGGTTTTCTCTAAAAAATATGAAGTTTTTGCCTTAGAACTCTAGTTTTTCAAGTTTGGGGTCGGTCAAGGGGGCTCTATATATAGATTTTACAGTAGATAATCGATTATCTACGATATATAATCGATTACGAAAATCATAATCGATTATGACACTCTTCATAATCGATTATGGAGTTTCTGATTTTCAGATTTTCAGTTCCAGACAGCTCATAATCGATTGTGTTACAGATAATCGATTATGATGATTCTGAACTTCAAGAACTCAGTCCAAAAACCTTGTAATTGGTTATGGCAATTTAAATAATCGATTATTGGGCCAAAACAAAGAAGGAACCTCAGAATTGATTGTTTACAAAGGATCAATAAGTTTATTCACACTTAGGTTTTAGTTTAATTAAAAACAGGCTGTTACAGGAAGCCTCAAAAGGACACTCCTCCTCGCCACTCGAGACAACACTGTAACTGAAAGTGTAACACCTTGATTTTCGCATAAGGATATATGTTACTTTGGATGCCTAGCTGTTATTATTATTGTTATTATTATTAATAAGATTTTTGTTATTATTACTAATGACGTTAGTATTATTATTAATATAATTAATAAGTAATTGTGATTAGTGTTGCTGTATTTTAATACATATACACATATATATGTATGTATACTTTATTACATATTATAATATGTATATTAATATATGATTATTTATATTAATATGAGATTGTGTCTATTAATGTGTGATCTTATATGAATATATGATTTGGAATGTGATTTTATATGTTAATATATAATGTGTGATTTTATTAATAATAAATGATTAAGAATGATAGTACAAGATATCGTGTTATTTAGTATTTAAATTGAGATAGTGTAACTCTTAGATTTTAGTCCCTTAATCAATCAGATTTGAGTCCTTATTAATATAGGATAAGCCTCTTTTTAGTTATCTCTTAAAATGTTATCATAATATCCTAATGATCCTATCTAGAAATAACTGCCAAATTTGTCTCTAAACTTCCATTGCACTTTTGACCATTTTAGATTCCGATTTAGGATTTGACCATGAAATATTAAATTATAGATATTTCTCTAAGCTTTCGAAAGACACCAAAAACACCTCAATCGGACCCTTGTAGCTCAAGATATGTGCAAAATACTGATTTATACACAGTTTGAGTTGAAATAGGAGCCCGTTACGTCCTAACTTGTTTTTATACCATAAGACTCGACCTAAACCCTATTTCTCATAGTTTTAACCTCAGAAAAGCTGTCTCTCTTCATCTTTCTTGGTTTTCCTTTGAAACCCTTGAATTCTCCCTAAAGTTTACAATCCTTCAATCCTTGTTTTGGGTTGTTCTTCATCAAGAACATACCTTTGGGTGTTTTATCTTGCAATTGGAGGTTAGGTTGGTTCTTTTAGGTTCTAATCAAGCATTTGAACCCTAAGACGGAATCTAGAGCGGATCTTGGACTTCCTTCTTCCTTGAAATTCGATTCGTCATAACAGGTAAGGGGGATTATCATAATTATGGGTATGAGAGTTAAGTAGGTGAATGAGGCAGCCTTGGCCCATTGGTGTGCTTAATGTATGGTTTATGTGAACAATTGAATTATTTGTATATTTAATTGTGATGATGAATTTGTTGATTGCTCATGCTTACGGTTATTAAAATGTGGTACCTCTTGGGTATGTTTGTTGAAATGCTCTTTGAGTCTTGTGATTTGAGATTAATGATTGTGCTATGATATTGATGAGATAATCTCTATGTGATGGTTATATTTGGATATATGTAAAAGAACTATTATGAAAAGAGAATGATGACTTGTTATAGGTATCGTTCTATAGTTTAGTGTCTTGGTGACTTAATTGAGTTTTAGGAGAATTGAATGGTAAAGACGAGGTAGAAGATAAGTAAGGGATAATGGTGATTATTGGTTTAGGAGTTTTAAGGTGTAAATGAATGAGTTTATTGTCAAGATTAATTAGAAGTAAATTGTAAGGGAAGAATTATGAAATAGAGATGTACTTAGCAATAAGTATGAATTATGTATGAAATGGTTTAGTTTGGAAGTTAGATTATCTAGTGGTAACAATGTTTTAGAAATAGTTATTGAATTATGATTATTGGTTAGAATTATAAGACATGATTAATGAGTTGTATTTGATGTTAATGGAATAAAGGTGTAAGTGACAAATCATGTATCTTAGATGTTTTAGGTAATAAGGGATGTAATTGAAGGTTTAGAGGCCTAATGACACATGTGATGATTAGTGACTTTTTAGATGCTTTAGAAAGGATGATAGGACCTTAAGAGAAGGCTTTATCGAGTATAGCTAGGAGATGATGATAATAGAGATAATGTGCTTAAGGATGAATGTACTTGAGGAATGGTTGTGATTATATTGAGATATGATGCGATGAAATGTTTAATGTTTGTGGGACCCAACTCGATGGAGCCTGTTTGTGGGTACTCACTTGTGATTGTTGTATGGGACCCAGCTCTAAAGATCCTGTTTATGGGTATTCATTTGTGAACGTTTGTGTGAGACCTAACTCTGTAACGCCTGTTTGTGGAACCCAGCTCTGAAAGGCCTGTTTGTGGGACTCAGCTCCGAAGAGCCTGTTTGTGGGACCTAGCCTATGAAAGGCCTGTTTGTGGGACTCAGCTCTAAAGAGCCTGTTTGTGAGGCCCAGCCTAGGAAGAGTCTGTTTGTGGGAACCAGCGTATAGGGAGCCGGTCTGTGGGTGTTCAAGTGTTTCATGGTGGAAAGTCCATGGAGACATTGTTATTGGTAATGTATTACTAATATGTGCTCGATTTATAGTAGGATGATGTAATGTATGATTAATCACTATGACATGATTGACTTGATGTTTGTAAAGTGAGTACTATATTGTCTTGTTTGCATTTGATTTACTTACTTTTCCTTCATACCAATTAAGCATAGTTATGACGTATCTCACTCATGTATTTGTCTCTTCTTGGTGCAATATATGAATTGTACAGATGAGCCTCAGACTGATGAAGGAAAGTAACTCAGAGGAGCTTACGTGGATTGGAAATGCTTTAGTTTATCAGATGTTCTTTTATTGATTTTGTATAGCTCTAATCCATGTGACATCGGGCTAGGGAATTATTTGTTTATATTATTTATTCCCTATGAGAAACTTGTAAACGATTTTATGAAACTTATATTTAACCTTATTTGATTTGAGAGTTTGAGTTTATGAATGGTGATGCTCTTAACTATTGCTAAAATGTTTCTTTTAAAAATTTGTATCTTTATTTAGCAAAGAACCTTTGAAAAATTAATATTTATATAATAAAAGTATGTTTGGGGTTTAGCATGTCACAGAAAGTCTCCCAACCATGACTCGTTGGGTATACTACCCTCTTCCTCGCACCCTCAAGAGTACGGGGAATTGGATGGGGTACGACAGATACATATCGAGGGGCCTCAAAACATGGCGTCGTAGCTTACTCCTACGTGCGGTATGAGAGAAACGGGGTCTCGCCATCAACAGGTCACATATCGTTATTGTCAGGATCAAGAACTCAAACTTCAGGGTCTCGGAGTAATCCAGATCATCATTTAGAAGCACCTTTACACATATCCAAAAGCACCACAAGATATCCAACATATAGGTAGCAAGGGTGAGATACTCGTTAAACAAGTTTATCATGATAGTCGAACAAGCGACAAAAAACAAGGATACATTAACATATAAACACAATTATATTAGAAAATATCCATACAACATAATATCTCAAAAAGATAACCCACACAATAGAGTTATGATAAAACATCAACATAAGTTGTAAAAATGCATGAGACTTCAATATCAACTTTCTATTAGTAATCTTCGGAGATCCTAACTTCCCTTCGCCAAGCGATAGGCTCGCAACACTTCCGTAACACAATTGTTCTCATGAGGCCGACATCTCAATTTAGGTCCGAGCTCCAATTGTTCAAGGGTATCACTTCTCAACCTAAATAATATTGCCAAGTCTCTAATTGAGTCCATAAGTGTTTGTCATTACCAATTTACCATGATACGGGGTCGCGTGGCCCGAACTTCTGTGGCATTCGAACCCAAATGTCCCTACAGACCCAAAGGTCTTAACCGGCTCAACTTGTCAATCCACAATGTATTGTAGCTCGAATTCCATGGCACATCAACCACCTCATGCATGTAAAAAAAAATGGTTCTTTGTTTTCTTTTTCATTTGTTCATTCTTGTCAAGACATAAAGCCCACGAGTCGTTTTAAAATGCCTTTAGCCCATTCATACTTAACATAGGACACATAGTCCGAGTGCTCAAGTCACGAAACTCTAGCTGATGCACTGGTAACTAGGTTCAGAGATATATGACACTAAGTCCGCTTATACATAACACACACAAAGTCCAGGTGGTCAACTCATAGAACTCGAGCTCGACGTCTCAGCCCCAATAAGTTCACATAATTCACAAAGTGAAGGGTAATCACTGTAAAGTCCTGTTTTCTTGATTAAGGAATCGAACATTGATTAAGCATGTTTGAAGGCTTAATCATGTTTCTTGTGTGTTAGTGGGATTGTTTTTCAATTTTGAGAGAAATCAGAGTTGAAACGTGCTTAAAAATGCAAAGAAAAGCAAACCGGGAGATTAATTAATTAATTCAGAGTTAGAATATTAAAAATTAGGCCTGGCTTGAGTATAATAGGCTTTTATGAGTAGCCAAAAATAATTACAAAAAAATATCCCAGTAGTGGGTTACGTGGGAAAATACAGAAGAAAACACCCGTTTGTGCTGACGGGGCAACATGCGTCACGACACCAAGGCTGTTGAGACCTCAAACATCTAAGACACATTTCATGTGTGAATTCTATAAGTTTTGATGATTCTAAATATATTAAGTATGGTTATATTGAACCATGTGAAATCACTAACGAGACTGGTCAAGTGTACAGAAAAATGTTTTAAGGATCATATGTCTAAGTTTGACCCGTCTAAGTTTTCTGAGAAGCGAGTCTGTCACTACAATAGCAGTTTCTCAGACTTTTCTGAAAATCACTCGTCTATAAAAAGACAGCTCAGCAAGGAGTCAACTCAACTCTGATCAAAGATATGTCTAAGAAGATGATGTGGCAAAGACAAACACTGGAGGGCCATTAATGTGCACCCGTCTAAAAACTGAAGTTGTGCACCCATCTAAAATTGGACATTACTACACCTGTCTACCGACCAGTTGTCAAAATGAAGTCCAAGTCAACTTCTTCATTTCAAGATTCTTTATTTGAATACCTCGAAGATCTCTAGACAAAAGCACCAAGCATGAAGAATAAAGAAAATATTCTTTCAAGGAATAAACACGCTACCTGTGTACAAGTCGGCTGCTTTTCACTCTTTAAAGTACAAAACAAAAGCACTTCCAAAAAGTGAACTGAGTATTGCACTAAAATGGGAAAGTTTTCTGCTGCAAGTACAAAAGCACCACTACTGCACCTCTGATACAACAACGCTTCAGAAGGAAAGTGTAATCTTGGTCACTCATGTCTAAGTCCAACGTCTCCAAGCATTTAATGATACTCATAACGACTTTTGGCATTAATGGCGTCCCAGAACTTCAAGTTAAAGGAAATCACTTTCAGAAGATTGTTTCTAACGGATCAATTGATTGAAGCATTTAAATAGAGCAAACCATGAAGATGGAGATAAGAGATTCTATGCATATTCAAAGAAGCATTTACTCTGCTCATTTACTCTTTCATTGATTATCTCTTCAATCATTTGACATTAACACGCAGTCTTTCATTTTCATATTCATTTTTTACTCTCTGAGTGTTACCAGAAAGACTACCACATCTGTATTAAATACACAAACTCTTTTATTCTCTTAGTTGTTGAGCCTGAAGAGGCTAGGTGAGAAAAGAATACATGTTTAAGAGTGAGCCTGGAGAGGCTAGGTGTGAAAAAAATACTTGTACTGTAATCTGATTAGTTATAGTGGAAATACTTGGTGCTGCCAAGGACTGGACGTAGCCCTGTTGATTTAGGGGCAAACCAGTATAAATCTCCTTGAGTGATATTCCTTCCCTTAATCTCTTTATTTTATTTAAGAGTATATTTGTGTCAGCTTTTAACCAGGGGATTAAAATTGTGAATATCAAATCTCTGTTTAAGTTTCTTTACTGATTGTGTAACCATTAAGATTGAAACATGTAAGGTCTTTCTACTTAAAGCATCTGCCACCACGTTGGCTTTTCCGGGATGGTAACTCAACTCGAAATCATAATCCTTAAGAAACTTCATCCACCTACGCTGCCTCATATTCAACTCTTTCTGGTCAAACATATATTTCATACTCTTATGATCACTAAAGACCTCGAACATTGCTCCATACAAATAATGCCTCCAGATCTTTAAGGCAAACACTACGACTCCTAGTTCCAAATCATGGGTAGGGTAATTCTTCTCATGGGTTTTCAAATGCCTAGAAGCATAGGCTACTACCATACCATTCTGCATCAACACACCATCTAAACCTTGCTTGGAAGCATCGTAGTTGTCGCGATCGAAAATCGCGAAGGGACGATGATAAAAAAAAAAAAGATTTTAAGGCAAAGAGTAGAGTCGCCACCAATTTTATTTAATTTGGGTAAAAATTGGAAAACCAATAAAAAAGGTCATTGGAACCAAAACTGAGTTCGGGAGCCGATTGTGCATAGGGAAGGGTGAGGACTTAACCCCACTGCACCACTAATACACCAAAAAAAAAAACGGTTACCCAATTAATTGTGCAAATAATCAATAAATTCCAAAATATTTAATTTACTAAAAAAAAAAGAGCAATCAATTTTTTTTTATGTTTTATTTATTGAAACAAATTTTTTTAGAAAAGATCACTGAACCACCGTAATATTTCTCCACCTTCCTCATTACCATCTTTCTTTCATCTTTATACACTTGTTGCACTTATAGAACCACGGTGATGATTAAACAAAAGAAAGATTCCAGCTATACAAGAACATGATGACATATTAAGTCACCAAAAGTGCTTAGAAAATTATTTACATTCAAACAACACATATCAATGTAAACTCATCTATCCTAACTTAAACAGATTATGAACCTTAACAAGTGTTAAACTTCACATTCAGTTTTTTTTATTATCAAAACAACATATCATTATTTTTTTTCAACCCCGATAGCGTAATCAAAATATCCAGAAAACTTATCCATCTTTGTAAGATATTATGCCTTTCATCAATGAGACTTGCTATTACTCAACACAGTAACAAAGAATGAGAAATATGAAACCAAAATTGACGAGAGTTTATTCAAATGAAACCTTAGCAATCATGTATATTTCCCCAGCCATCAACAAGCAGTGTTGTTATCAAACTAACATTTTAGACAATTTATCAAACAGGAGGAAGGCCAATATGTGGTGACCCTTATCAATCCAAACAAATTCAATACATACGGGAAAAAAATGAAATACAAACGTTGCTGCAATTTACCAATACTGACAACAAATTGTGAGATATGATTTGGGATGAAGGGAAAGAAAAGAAAAAAAACGTGATAGACATGGAGGGAAGAGAGGGTGACGGCTAGGGTTAACAAGAGAGGGAGAAGAGTGTTTTTGGTAGTGTAGAGAATGGGTTAAAAAATGTGGGTATGAGTCATGGGTCAAAGAGATGGGTCCTGAGTAAGTATATGGGTAATGGGCTGGTGCTGGTTTGACCCAACAATGAAATAAAACAAACCAACAAGTGTAACATAAAACAAAAATTAAAAATCTTTTTTGGGTTTGTTGTCTTTTATAATTTTTTTTGGAAAAAAGAAACAAAATAAAATATTTTTGTGATTTTCTTAGTCTTTAAAAAAAACAAACATCAAAATTACACTTATTTATTTATTTATTTATTTATTTATTATTTTTGATTTTAGTGAAAATTAAAAAGAGATCCCGGTGAAAATGGGGTGTTCACAGTTGCCCCTCTTTACTTGTTGCTTACTAGAAATCATGAAGAGTCGTGACTCTTTATGTTATCGTAGTAAGGAACGAGTAAAGAAAAAGAACACTCATTTTGTCCGGGAAATGCATGCGACTATACAAAGAGATTAAATGCAAATGATGCAGGCACAGCGACAAATAGCAGAAAATTAAAAGTGTGATGGGCCTCTGAACCCTGAAAATAACAGAAAATTAAAAATGTAGTGGGCCTCTAATCCCGAAAAGTAAATGACAAAAATTTAAAAGTGCAATGGGCCTCTGATCCCAAAAATAAATATGCAATGGACGGAACCTCCTCGTCCAATAAAATATGCAATGGACTGAACCTCCTCGTCCAACAAGTATAAATATGCAATGGACGGAACCTCCTCGTCCAAAAATAAGTGTTGTGGGCCTCGGATCCCAAAATGAAATTATGATGACTTATCTCCTCTTTCTCTTCCCCTTTTTTTTTTTTTTTTATTACTTCCTTTTATTTATTTACCTTCGCTTCAATTAAAGCTGAACCATACGCTCCCTGGAAAGAATTCGACCAATCAAACCTTTGTTTACCGACAACTCTGAGTCAGGGTCTTGTACGTTCCTTCCGACAGGAGGGACTTTTTCTTGCAAGAGGTGGAGACACGTGGAACGATTGCTTCTTCAAGAGTAGGATTTGTGGAGACTTTCGTCATTGCTTTGCTTTTCTCCCCATTGTGCACTGTTATCTCCCTTATTGACTTTGAAACGCTGGGCTTTCTTTGGTTCAAACCATTCATTGAAGTAACCATTAGAATTATCAAATCACTCTATTAAACTTAAATTTACTTAAATTGAGACATGATTTCAATGCAAAAACACGATTTGAGCATAAAAATGGAAAATGGATGAATAAAATCCTTGCCTTAATATGAGAATTTACATTGCACATAAGGAATTTGGAAAGAAAGAGGGGAGATACAAAAAGGGTGTATGGGAATTGTATGAAAAGGGATAATGGGATAAAAGGAAATCGCATGAAAATTTTCCCCAGTATTGGTTCCTTGATCCTCATTACTGATTCCCAACAACTATTTGACGTCAGTCCTGGTCTCAGCTTCCACATACATTATTCCATTACCACTTCAATGATTTTTCTTGCCCCATTGTAGCCAGTGAGAAACAAAATTGCCCAAGTGTGGTCAACATTCAAGTCATCGCTTAAGCTGCCCTTGCGGGTTTTCAGCCTAAGATTCAGTTTCTTTCTCCTAATTTTTGCTTAGGTCGCCCTTTCGGGGTTTTCAACCTAACGGACACTTCATCATTTTTTTATTTTTTTTTTAATGCCCTAAATTTTGCTTAAGTCGCCCTTGCGGGTTTTCAACTCAACAAGCTTTTTATTATTTTTTTAATGCCCTAATTTTTGCTTAGGTCGCCCTTGCGGGTTTTCAACCTAACAAGATTTTTTTTATTATTATCAGGCATAGAACTTTTTCACAGCATCAGAGTTTACACATCTCGGTAGCTCTCGTCTGTTTTCATCTATTAGGACTAAGGCCCCGCCTGAGTATGCCTGCTTTACTATATATGGGCCTTCATAATTGGGTGCCCATTTTCCTCGAGCATCTTCTTGATTGGGAAGTATCTTCTTTAACACCAAATCACCTGGTTGAAACTCCCTAGGACGGACTTTCTTATTAAAAGCTTTAGCCATCCTTTTCTGATATAGTTGTCCATGACAGAGAGCCACCAGTCTTTTTTCCTCAATCATGTTTAATTGATCATATCGAGCTTTCACCCACTCAGATTCTTCCAAGTCAGCTTCCATCAACACTCTTAATGAAGGGATTTCAACTTCTATGGGGGAAACAACTTCCATTCCATACACCAATGAGAAAGGTGTTGCCCCAGTACTTGATCGTATGTTGGTACGATACGCATGCAAAGCATATGGCAACATTTCATGCCAATCCTTATAATTTACGACCATTTTAGCAACAATTTTCTTGATATTCTTGTTGGCCGCTTCTACCGCCCCGTTCATCTGAGGTCTATATGGGGTAGAATTATGGTGCTTGATTTTAAAAGTCTCTAGTAACTTCTTTACCTCCACCCCATTTAGATTGGCAGCATTATCTGTAATGATTCTTTCTGGTATTCCATAGCGACAGATAATATCCCTTTTCAGGAGCTTGGTAAACACTTTTTGAGTTATATTGGCATATGATGCTGCTTCCACCCACTTAGTGAAGTAATCTATTGCAACCAGAATGAAGCGATGTCCGTTTGAAGCCTTGGGATTGATTGGCCCAATGACGTCTATCCCCCACATGGAAAAGGGCCAAGGGGACACCATACTGTGCAGTTGAAATGGTGGAGCTTTGATCTGATCTGCATATGTTTGGCATTTATGGCATCTTCAGACGTACTCCAAACAATCAGCTTCCATGGTTGACCAATAGTAACCATCTCGTAAGATCTTGCGTGCCATCATGTGACCATTAGCGTGTGTTCCACATATCCCTTCATGCACTTCTATCATGATAGTCTGGGCTTCACGAGCATCAACACACCTTATGAGGACCCCATCATACTTCCTCTTATACAAAACTTTACCATCTAAGTAAAAGGACATTGATAATCTCCGAATCGTCCTCTTATTCACTTCATTTGCTCCCGCTGGGTACGTTCTGCTCTGAATATATTGCTTGATGTCGTGATACCAAGGATTACCATCGTGCACTTCTTCCACATGTGCACAGTATGTTGGCTCATCTTGTATCCTCACTTGAATAGGCTGGACGGTGGTATGGAGGTCCAACTTGGTCATGGCGGCTAATGTGGCTAAAGCATCTGCAAATTGATTCTTGTCTCGAGTTAAGTGCGAGAAAGTAATCTCATCAAACTTCGCAACTAACTGAGTCAAGTATTTCTGACACGGGATAAGCTTGGGATCTTTTGTTTGCCATTCGCCATTGACCTGATAAATAATTAGGGCTGTATCTCCAAAGACCTTTAACTGTTTTATTCCAAGATCAATCGCTGCTTGTAATCCATTCGCACATGCTTCATACTCGGTAATATTATTGGTGCATTCAAATTCAAGCTTAATGGCCACTGGATATTGCTTGCCATCCGGAGAAACAACCACCGCTCCTATGCCCGAACCGTGCATATTAACTGCACCATCGAAATACATCTTCCACACATTCTCCTTTTCTACTTCATCTTTTTCCAATGATAGTATCTCCCCATCAGGGAACTCAGATGTAATCGGCTGTCCACCCTTGAGAGGATTTTCAGCTAAATGATCAGCGATTGCACTTCCCTTGATGGATTTCCGAGTCGTATATTTAATATCGAACTCTGATAATATCACTTGCCACTTTGAAACCCTTAAGGATATGTGGGGACTTTCAAAGATATACTTCAAAGGGTCCATTCGAGAGATTAACCAAGTGGTGTGATATAACATGTATTGCCTGAGTCTCTTGGAAGTCCACACCAGCGCACAACAAGTCTTCTCAATTGCCATGTATTGGGCTTCGCAATCATTAAACTTCTTGCTCAGGTAGTAAATTGCCTGTTATTTCTTGCCAGACTCATCATGTTGCCCCAACATTGCCCCCATTGAGGTTGGTAAGATAGTGAGATACAATAGCAAGGGACGAACTCGAGTGGGCGGCACCAACACTGGCGGGCTTAATAGGTATGCCTTTATTTTGTCAAAGGCTTCTTGACATTCCTCGTTCCAGCTTCCCGGATTATTCTTCTTTAATAGTCTGAAAATTGGCTCACACATGCTAGTCAAGTTAGCGATGAATCGGGCAATGTAATTTAATCTCCCAAGAAAACCCCTTACTTCTCGTTCATTCTTGGGAGTCGGCACGTCTCTGATCGCCTTTGCTTTTTCTGGCTGCACCTGTATTCCTTCTCTATTGACCACAAAACCAAGCAATTTCCCAGTTGATGCTCCAAAAACACATTTCGTGGGATTGAGCCTCAAATTGTACTTCCTCAATCTCTCAAATAACTTCTGTAAAACTGCTACATGGCTTTCCCCCTCCTTAGACTTAGCCACTATGTCATCCACATATACCTCTATCTCCTTGTGCATCATATCATGGAATAATGCTACCATAGCACGCTGGTAGGTAGCTCCGGCATTCTTCAACCCAAAAGGCATTACTCTGTAACAAAAAGTTCCCCAAGGGGTGATGAAAGTCGTCTTTTCTTTGTCATCGACATCCATGAGGATCTGATTGTATCCTGAATACCCATCCATGAAGGAGAACCTGTGGTTCCTTGCTATGCTGTCTACAAGGACGTCAATGTGAGGCAATGTGAAGTCATCCTTTGGACTGGCTTTATTTAGATCTCTGTAATCCACACACATTCTTACATTCCCATCCTTCTTCGGCACTGGTACAATATTAGCTACCCACTCTGGGTGTCTCGACACTCACAAACCCAACTTCTAGCTGCTTAGTTACCTCTTCTTTGATCTTTAATGACATCTCCGGATGCATCCTCCTCAACCTTTGTTTCTTCGCCACCATATCTGGGTACAATGGGATTTTATGTGATGCTATCTCTGGATCCAAACCTGGCATATCTTTGTAGGACCATGCAAACACATCGAGGTACTCCTTAAATAGCGCGACCATTTCTGCACGCTCCGGGTTATCCACTATTTTCAGCTCCTTCTTTTCTTCCTCGGTCCCCATATTAATTACTTCTATAACTTCGTCATTCGAAGTGAACTCATTTTCTGAGCGCTCCATCAACTTTGTGAATTCCTCAATGGCTTCTTCTTCCTCACTAATCCCAGGATCATCTTTGTCAAGAGCCGCAAGGGAATCAGTAAATGAGGTTTCAGGGTTCCTTTTGTGAGACAAATCTTCAGTGGGGGAGAGGTTCCTGAAATAGGATGTTTGCAACAAGAGCAATATAGGCAAGGATATTATTCAAGAAATAAAGCGCAATTGATATAAGATAAAGGATAGAGGAAGGAAAACACCAAAAAATGCGGAAAAATCATGCTAACACATTTTATTCATGTCTCAACCAAAGTAAACATTAGTTTATTTGAGATACAAAAGATAATTACTTCATGGAAATAACATCAACAAATGGTTCAGACTGCTAATTGCCAAGGACTTCATTGTCAGTAGAGAGATAAATAACAGGGTTTCTTTCTTGCTCTTCTTCGAGTGCACTGATAGTGAAATGAGGGGAAGTCAACTTTTCTGGCCATATCACTTCAGTTGATGCCGAGAAAGTCTCCTTCAAGTGGGGGACATAATTAACTTCCTTGCCTTCTCCATTCTTGCTTCCGAGAGCTAGGTACTTCATCTTTTCTGCTAAAGAAGGCTCATACCCCAGTCCATGTCTTCCATCTCTTGTAGCTGCTTCAATCGGTTGAGGGATCCCTTGAAGGTTTGCCCCCAGGCCTCTTCCTTTTTGATACCCATTCCTTTCCATAATACGCACAACCACTTCATTCACATTCTGCAATGATAGCTCATTCCTCCTATTCTCTGGCTTCAGGATTTCAAAACAACGCAGGGAATCATCTTCAACTTGCTCTGCACTTTCTACGTAAGGTACTGAAACAGGCTTTGATAGCATGATTTCTTCTTCACCACGGATGGTAATTACTGCCCCATTTTGAATGTACTTCAAACATTGATGTAATGTTGATGGAACAACACCAGCTTCATGAATCCAAGGTCTTCCTAGCAACATAGTATATGCTGGTTGAATCTCCATGACTTGAAAGAGGACTGGAAAACAACTAGGCCCTATTTCAAGGGACAAAGTTATTTCCCCAAGAATTCCTCTCGCTGTCCCATCAAAGGATCGCACAATCATTTCCTGCGGCATTAAATCTGCCAAACCTATGTTCAATTGCTCTAGAGTGGACATCGGGATCACATTCAACGCCGAGCCACCATCGATAAGCACCTTTGCAACAACAAATCCTTTGCATCTTAGGGTAATGTGTAAGGCTTTGGGATTACCTTGTGATTTCAGAGCTACCTCATCTTCCGAGAAGGTGATCATGTTGACTCGCCTTATCGGATCTACCATGTTTACTATATTCTCTGGAGTGACGTCAGGCTTGACATTAGCTTCATTTCACACCTTCAATAATGCCTTACGATGTATCTCCGATGTCAGGACAAGCAACAAGAGGGATATTCTTGCCGGTGTTTTCTTTAACTGCTCCATCACATCGTATTCACTTTGTTTCATGATTTTCAGAAACTCTTCTTCTTCTTCCTTCTCCTTTCCTTCATCCATGATCTCCTTATCTTTGGCATTCTTCCTTGCTTCTTCTTCCATAGGGCCATAGTATCGCCCCACTCCTTGTAATGCCTCCAATTCTCACAACATTGGTAACTTGGGCCTTCGAAGATTCTCCTGCCCCTCCTACTAGCTCAACCTTCTGTTCATAATTCCATGGTACAGCATGTGTATCATCATAAGCAAAAGGAGTTGGCCTTTTCACCCTTACAATCACTTTTTCTAAGCGCTGGGGCATCATTCATGGGTGGTATCCGGAGCACAACATTTTCAACCACATTAACTTCTTCAATCGCACCTCGCCTGGCTTGGATCACCCTTAAGGTAAGCAATCCTTGGACTCGAACCTTAAAGTCCCAGCAAGTTTCAATATCATGCCCTACCTGCCCATGATGATAGTCACAACTTAAATCACCATCACACTTCACTTCTTTATCGATCGGCTTCACCAGTGCGACAATATTATATCCTGCTTTCCTGAGTCCCTCAAAGATTTCTTGCATCGGTGTTCGCAATTCCAAGACCCTCTTGACTTGAGACCCCTTCACTTCCAAGTTATTTACCCCGTTTTCATCATTATGGTTTGGGATTGGATTATTGATAATGCTAGGCCCAGAATCTTCTTCGAAACCCAATCGTCCACAAGCAATCAACTTTCTTACTGCTATCTTGAAGGCCTCACATTCTACAATGGAATGCCCTAGGGCATCCATATGATACTTGCAAGTCAAGTTTGGGTTGTACCAAGCAGGGAAAGGTGGTTCCATGGGTCGTACAGGGCTTCCAGCAATCAGGTGACGATCAAATAATTGTTTAAACAAGTCTGCGTTGGAGATAGACAGTCTTAGGAAGGGTGGAAGGTTTTGAGATTGGAAGCATCCCTGATTTTGGAAATTTGAGCGAGGTCGAGGGAAGCTTGGACGGTTTTGTTGAGGTGGTGGTGGGTAATTAGTATATGTTGGGCGAGTGGGGTTGTATAGTTGAGGAGCAGGGATGCTATTTATTTGATTTTGGGGTTGGGTGATGGTTGGCAAGGCTTGTTGAGGTGGGTAAAATGGTGCTTGGGTCTGGTATGGTGCTTGGTTCCTTGGGTATGAAGGGACATGGCGAGGTCCAAAGTTCTGCTGGTGTTGCACATAATTTGCTTCTGCTTCCTTCTTCTTTGGCTGGAACCCCTTCTTGGGTGCACTACCTTCTGTGTCAACTGGCAACTTCCCCGCTCTAGCTAGGATTTTAATTCTTTCCCCCGCAGCAATCACGTCAGAGAAATCCCTATAAGCTGCTCCTGCCATTGCTCCGGTAAAGGGGGATCCCAGGGTTCCCAAAAAGTATGAGCACATTTCGGACAACATCAGTGGCGGCTGAACCTGAGCAGCCAAACTCCTCCACCTTTGTGCATACTGTTTGAAGGACTCATCATTCTTCTTCTGCATTGTAGTCAACTGTTCACGGGTCGGAGCTATGTCCAGATTGAACTTGTATTGATCCATGAACAAATCGGCTAATTCTGTCCATCGCGAGATCTTAGAATGGTCTAACTGAAGGTACCATTCTAGTGCGAGTCCAGACAAACTTTCATGGAAAAAGCTGATGAGGAACTTGTCATCCTTAGACCAGATAGCCATCTTGGTGGCATAGCTAATCAGATGGAAACGTGGGTTCCCACTTCCGTCATACTTGGAAAAATCAGGAATTTTGAAATCCTTGGGAATCACGACATTTGTGGCAGGACATAGCTCTTCAATCTTGAGAGGGCCATAAGTATTTGAGCCCTTGATCTCTTTTATTTGCTCTTCTACCTACTCCATCCAGTCTTCCTTCATCTTATCATGCCCGACCTGAGTTCCCCTTGATTGCTCGGGAATGGATACATGGGGTTTTTTCCCATGTGAGCCCTGCATAGCCAGCAGCCTCATGATAGACATTCTCGATGGGGCGATATCCTTCTCCAATGGGAATGGATATGGGAGCTGTGTAACCTGGCATTCCCTGAGTAAGGCTCGCGTTTATGCTCGAAAACATTTGGTGTTGTTACCATGGAGAAGACCGGTTGCATGCTCACATATGGGCCATCCTCATTTCCATCTCTATTTGCACCAAGCCTGCTAAGAGATTCCCTCATATCTTGTAGTATAGCCTCCAATCTTGCTTGAGTTTCAGTCATTTCATTCACTCTTCCCCTCACTTCATCTAGTTCCGAGCTCAAATTCCTTCCTGTCTCAGGGTTGTCGGTAGCCATTCTGGTCCGAGATCTAGTATTGTGAACTCGGGTTTGATTGGTGTCTTCTTTCCTGGGCCGCACAATGTTTCCTGAATAGGTCCAAACCTGTGCAAGTACCAGACAACGAAAGAGTTAGTGTTTACCTTATAAGGGTGAGGAGATTCGACACGTAAGAATGATTGGTTGATCCAATAGCAAGGTAACAATTCTCGTGTCGTGTATACCCCATTAGCAGAGATTGTTGATATCATATTCCACAATGGACAAAAGTGTAACATTAGCAAGGCTCTTCATTTTGCATAGTAAATATGACAGGCAATCTCACTTAAACATAGTATCCAAGGAAGTATACACTCCACAATAGATACTACGGTGGCATCATCAAACTCAATATAAAAGTCATCTGGTCATTAAGACGCTTTAGTTTTTTTTTTCCTTTTTTTTTTTAAACTTTTAATGTGCAAAGGCATCACAACGAGGAGAAACATCCCAACTAGGTTGGCACCTTACTCCACATCTATCATTTGCAGCACATCAACTAGTAATTAGTGACGATCAGAAAGGACTTTTATAAGGCAATAATCGAATCAAAGTCTCATCTTCATTTATTGAACGGAAGGAATACAAAGTTCATATCTAGATAAAAGAAGCATAAATGGATTACATCAACAACTTTGTCTTTCTTTTCTTAAAGCCCTTAATAACCTCTCCACAATATTTCATAAATTCTCTTATTCCTGGAGGTAGCTTTACCCAAGGATCTATGCGAATATGAGCATTTACTTCCTCAAGGTGATCAATGAAATTTGAAGCATGATACTGGATGGTGCGGCATATGTATTCATATTCCTCTTGCCATTTTTCTCTCATTCTTTTCTGATCCCAAGCTACCGCAATCCATCCATCCACCCATTCGTTCTTCTCTTTCTCATGTCTTTGGGCTTCCTGTCTGCATTGCTCCTTCTCTAGTTCCAGCTTCTGAATCCTCAAACACAATCGTTCTTCTGTCTTGCTTATTTTTTCCAGTGCATCATGATATTCTTTCACCAATTTCCATCCTCGATTTGAGTGGCTTTGTACTTGAGTCAGAGTTCCACATAAAGATTCTATCCTTTCTCTTAGTACCTCTACTACTTGTTCCTGCACCTTAGCATTTGCCTCTAACTCTTCTTTTTCTTTCAAGATCTTTAGCATAAACTCCTCTTGGAATTCAATTCTTGCCTTTAACTCTGGGACTTCTTCGGACTCCTTCTCTTTCCATCTTCTTGCTTTCTTTGATTGTCTTGAAGCTTCCCAAACATCCGCACATTCATTTTCCAACTGCTCTATTTTTTTGCTCATCTTTTCACACTTACTTTGGAGGGTCATTTTTTGAATTTCAATTGCTTCCTTTACTTTCCTCAGGGAGTCCATCTGTGCTTTGAGGATTTCAACATGAGACTCTGCTAGAGACTCCTTTTGAAAGTTGCAGTCACTTCTTGGCATAAATTCAGGCATACGACAATGATTCCTCCTGGCTTCTCTCCATTTTTGGTAACGATCAGTGCAAGCTTTGAATCGTCGACCCAACTCCTTTTTTCCTGCCATATGAATGTCTTTCCAAGCCGCTATGATTTTGGCTATTTGTTCATTGCCATTAGGGTTCCCATCAAACCAGAAACAATATCCTCCAAGTTGTTCTTCTCGTGGTATATCCTGAGTCCACTTAAGTTGTCTGATCACCAAGGCAGGTGTATATGATATGCATCCCCTTGGCCCCATCAGAGGTACATTGTTAATATTTCCACAACTTAGAATGACTTCATCACCATCATACCACGGACAAACCCACTCAAATGACGTCAGACTCATCTGGGCAAACTCCTCTTTCCATTCATAGGACGTCTATTTCTTAATCGGAGTCTTTTTAAAGGACCTCAACGGATCATCCAAGTGATTTATATGTTTCCCGGCGCACACATGTGTCATGATCCAAACATATAACAATTGAGTGCAACCTCGGAATTTGCCTTCACCTTTCCTTTTACAAATTTCCAAAGATAGGAATGTCTCCGCCAAGATCGCAGGTACGGGGTTTCGCTTATGCTTTTCAAACCAGATGAATACGTCCATAGCTGTTTGGTCCACCATGTCAATAAAAGATGGAAACAACACCAGTCCGTAGATAGTCATGGCTAGCACCCTATTAAAAGCCTTCCAATTTCCTTGTCGTGCTAACTCTTGCAAGTGAGATTCTAAGTATGTTCTTGTCAGTGCTCGTATGGACCCACTTCCTGTCAATTTGACCTCCGCAAATGGCATTTCCAATAAAGCAGCTATCTTCCCTATTGACAGATAATGCCCTCCATATGTGTAGACTTGGGTGTCTCGCCCAAGGGGTAACCTTAATATGTAAGCATACTCTTCAATTGTAGGGGTTATGTCCAAGTGGGGTAGTTCAAAACATCTTAGTGCGGAGTTCCAAAATTGGGCCAAGGAACTCAATACGGAAATCTGGACCGGAATGAGCAACAAGTCTAATATCCTCTCGTATTGACTCACAAAATCTTTTCGGGCTTCTATGGGCATCCCGTGGCTTATTTCTTGCAGGCTTCCAAGTGGGCTGACGATCACTGATACTTTGAAATTCTTCCCATTGATGACCTTACTAATGTTATCTGCATTATGGGGGCCTTCCATACCTTGCTATTGATTCACCTAACTCTTTCCTTGCGTGTCAAATCCAACCCTACAAGAGGAAGTAAAATAATTAAAAGAATATTGAGAAGATAAAAATAAATAAAAAGGGTAAGTACGCCCCCTTTGTGTCCTAATAGGGTGAAACCTAACGGTCAAGCTGACTAGGTTCCGTTTACTAGTGCATGGTTTTCGAGGATAGTTCTAAACCCTAGAGGAAAAGGTCCTCAGATTGCCCTTATCAAGGAGATAAGGATCTAGTCCCATGAATTAATCACAAGGAGGGATAAACCCTCACAATATGATCAACCCATGAAACTAGGCACAATCTGAGCGGGAGAATTAGCACAAGTCAAGGAATTATAAAGCTACACAATAACATCGCTAAAGCCCCTTCTAAGTCCTAGGCGTCACTCAGGCTCGGGTATAGAGCCCATAATGCGTGTGAGGTAAGTGACCGTGAGGTGTGTGGAGGGAGCATACAAACCTGTAACACCTAAAACTAAAAAGAAAAAGAAAAAGAAAACCTGCAAAACAAAGACACACATGTATATATATAAAAAAAGGTCAAAAATAAGGAAAAGAAGAAATTTCGTTAGTGAAATATGTACAAAAATAAAATATCATGAACCAAAAAATAAAAATAAAAATAAAAATAATAATAATAATTGAAAATAAAAAGGAAAGGTCAAACAAGACAGACAAGATAAGACAAACACTAGAAAGAAAAAACACCAACAAACATATATTCATAAAAAAAAAGACAAACTAATACAGTAAACTCAAAATTAATTTTTTTTATTTTAGCTTACCTTCAAGAAAATCAAAGACATAATAAAAAAAGGATAAAACAAATATATTAGAATTTATTAAATATTTGCACAACCAATTGTTATGGGCTTGACTCACTAAAAATGTCCCCAGCAGAGTCGCCATTTGTCGCGACCGAAAATCGCGAAGGGACGACGATAAAAAAAAAAGATTTTAAGGCAAAGAGTAGAGTCGTCACCAATTTTATTTAATTTGGATAAAAATTGGAAAACCAATAAAAAATGGTCATTGGAACCAAAACTGAGTTCGGGAGCCGATTGTGCATAGGGAAGGGTGAGGACTTAACTCCACTGCACCCCTAATACACCCAAAAAAAAAAACGGTTACCCAATTAATTGTGCAAATAATCAATAAATTTCAAAATATTTAATTTACTCAAAAAAAAAGAGCAATCATTTTTTTTTTTATGTTTTATTTATTGAAACAAAAATTTTTAGAAAAGATCATTGAACCACCGTAATATTTCTCCACCTTCCTCATTACCATCTTTCTTTCATCTTTATACACTTGTTGCACTTATAGAACCACGATGATGATTAAACAAAAGAAAGATTCCAGCTATACAAGAACATGATGACATATCACCAAAAGTGCTTAGAAAATTATTTACATTCAAACAACATATATCAATGTAAACTCATCTATCCTGACTTAAACAGATTATGAACCTTAACAAGTGTTAAACTTCACATTCAGTTTTTTTTTTATTATCAAAACAACATATCATTATTTTTTTTCAACCCCGATAGCATAATCAAAATATCCAGAAAACTTATCCATCTTTGTAAAATATTATGCCTTTCATTAATGAGACTTGCTATTACTCAACACAGTAACAAAGAATGAGAAATATGAAACCAAAATTGACGAGAGTTTATTCAAATGAAACCTTAGCAATCATGTATGTTTCCCCAGCCATCAACAAGCAGTGTTGTTATCAAACTAACATTTTAGACAATTTATCAAACAGGAGGAAGGCCAATATGTGGTGACCCTTATCAGTCCAAACAAATTCAATACATACGAAAAAAAATGAAATACAAACGTTGCTGCAATTTACCAATACTGACAACAAATTGTGAGAGTGCTAAATCTTTTCTTAATCAGCAGAACACTCTTCCTTTGGGTATGGTTGCTTAGCTCCAAACTTGAACCCGGATTAAAACTTCGAACCGTTTCCGCCACAACCTCGTACGCTGTACTACTCTCAGTCCAGGACTGGGAAAGAACTAGCAGTTGCAATGAGATGGTAGCAGCAGTACCAAACCTCTTCTCTCAATGTGTATTACTGTTCCCTAAAAAAAAAAATTCGAAACTCTCTCTTCTCTCAGTGTGTCTTGTTCTCTGTATTCTTCCTATTGTCCCCCTCTGTTTGTGACTGCCTCTTCTTTTTATAGCACTCCAACCCTTCTTTATTTGCGACCCATATCTTCTTTAATCTGCAAACCCATAAAAACACCATTAATTCCATGATTAAGAGTAAAAAGAGAAAGAAACGATACTCACCTCGCATTATCTGCCTTGCTCCTTATCAAGAAAGCGAGAAAGGAAAGAAACTCTATTGATGTGCGCAAATGACGGAAGGAAAAGGGCGATTCTAGTTTGAGGGAGGTGAGATGCGTGCGGCTAGGGTTCCTGGTTGGTGAGGGAACGTTTCTGATGCTCGAAAGGAAATATATGATTTGGGATGAAGGGAAAGAAAAGAAAAAAAACGTGACAGACATGGAGGGAGGAGAGGGTGACGGCTAGGGTTAACAAGAGAGGGAGAAGAGTGTTTCTGGTAGTGTAGAGAATGGGTTAAAAAATGTGGGTATGGGTCATGGGTCAAAGAGATGGGTCCTAAGTAAGTATATGGGTAATGGGCTTGGTGCTGGTTTGACCCAATAATGAAATAAAAAAAACCAACAAGTGTAACATAAAACAAAAATTTAAAATCTTTTTTGGGTTTTTTGTCTTTTATAATTTTTTTGGAAAAAAGAAACAAAATAAAATATTTTTGTGATTTTCTTAGTCTTTTAAAAAAAAAACCATCAAAATTACACTTTTTTATTTTTTTATTTATTTATTTTTATTTTAGTGAAAATTAAAAAGAGGTCCCGGTGAAAATGGGGTGTTCACAGTAGTATACAACGAAAGACTCACTGGGATTTGTGCAGACATCAACCTTTCCTTTAAGGTCTGAAAACTTTCCTCACACCTAGAGTCCCACACGAAGATATGGCCTTTCTTAGTAAGGCGGGTCAAAGGAAAGGCTATCTTAGAGAACCCTTCTATGAACCTCACTATAGTACATTGCTAAATCCAAGAAACTCCTAATCTCAGTTACTAACTTTGGTGCGTCCCTGTGGAGCATAGTATTTACCTTAGCCGAATCCACGGCTATCCCTCTTTTAGAGATGATATGTCCTAAGAAACTCACCTTTTCTAACCAAAACTCTCATTTAGACAACTTAGCATACAACTCCTTCTCCTTAAGGGTCTGCAAGACTACACTCAAGTGTTCCTCGTATTCCTCATTCGTCTTGGAGTACACTAAGATGTCATCTATGAAAACCACTACAAACTTATCCAAGTAAGGGTGAAAGGTCTTGTTCATATAATCCATGAACACATCAGGAGCATTAGTCGCACCAAAGGGCATAATCAAGTACTCAGAGGGACCATAACGAGCCCTAAACGCAGTCTTTGGGATGTCCTCAGACTTAACCCTAATCTGATGGTACCCTGACCTCAGATCTATCTTGGAGAAAACACAAGCTCCAATCAACTAGTCCATAAGATCATCAATCCTAGGGAGGGGATACCCATTCTTAATGGTCACTTTGTTGAGTTGCCGATAGTCGACACACAACCTCATGCTGCCATCCTTCTTCTTCACCAACAACACCGGCGCTCCCCATGGGGACACGCTAGGCCTAATGAACTGTTTCTGAATCAGTTCCTCTAACTGTTTCTTCAACTCTACTAACTCTAGAGGAGACATCCTATAAGATGTTATGGATATGGCTCCCGTTCCCGGCACTAAGTCTATGGTAAACTCCATATTTCCCTCAGGGGGTAAGTTATAAACATCTCTCGGGAACACTTTAGGAAACTCTCTTACTATTGGCACATTCCCAACATCAGGCTTGCTCTCTACTTCCAGGAAAGATAACATCATGTAAACTTTGGCCTCTTCTTTCATAGAGGCCTTAACTTGGTTGGCAGAGAGAAATCTTGGATCCTTAGACTCCATTGGAGTTCCAAAACAATGGTTTTATCAAAGCAGTTCAAGAGGACATGGTTGGAAGATTACAAGTCCATACCAAGAATAACATCAAGTTCATTCAGGGGTAAGCATACAAGATCAACAATAAAGTTCCTACCATCAATGGTAACGAGACAATTCTTGCATGCATGTGAAGTAAGAACAGGTTTATTTGTGGGTGTAGAAAACAATTAAATCACAATCAGGGAGGGTCACTGTGATACCCTCTACCCCGCATGTATTTATGAAGCATAACATGAAAGAAATATAATAATTTAAAATAAGATAAACACATGCATATTATTCATGATTATAAAAACCAAGTAAAAGGTACCACATTATCCAAAAATGGTTCTCAATGCAGGAAGCAAATAAAACGAGTTTAAAAAGGAAAACGTAACCACAAAAACAAACCCAACCCCGATATCACAATACAGAGCTGGTATAAACAAAATCCGATAAAACAACTCAGATAAACAAACCAGACCTGAAATAAATCCTAAACTAAGAATTGCGGCTCCCAAGAGTCACTCCTCGACAGGCTGCTCACTGTTTTCTGCATAAAAGATACATACCAACAAAGAAACAGAAGAACGGGGAGTAAGAACCATAGATATAAACATAACGGCAACATGATAGTTGGCAAGATGATCAAACAACAAATAGCAATTATAACATGGCACATCATACCAAACGTCACAAAGCATATCACATATATCAATTATATAATGCAATGTGACTCACTACTCCAAATGCATGTGGATCCATCTATGCCGAGAATACGACTTTGGAGTTATATATCCACATTGGCCATCAAGTACCAACACCAGCAGTCCACCAAACCATGAGTGAACCCCTAGGATAGCCGATGCACCTTACTTTTGGATGTACCTCCATGGGTGTACATGATTCCCTAACTCTAGGACGAATCAACGCGGACGGCCAGATCGCCTTACTCTCGGACGACCTCCCTAGTTATCGTATCTCCCTAACAACCTTTTGGAAAGAGATATTTCCCACAAATGCATCCTCCCAAGACTTAACTTGCACATAGATGATTATATATGCAAGATAAAAATAATGTCAAGGCTTAAAGAAATAGAGAAATGAATATAAGATCAGTGTCATCTTGCAATTCATATCTTCCTTCATTTCCAATTTTCACTGCATAAGAATACCTCAATTGTGCCTTTTGAGAGCTTATTTGTGCCTTTTGCTTCTGCTCTTTATTTGTTTGAGAGTAGTGATTTATCTCATCTTTTTTTGTAATTTTGCTATGCAATATCTTTGATATCTTCTTTTTTCAGAAGGATCTTTTGTCATCCTTTTGGTACTCTATGAGTTTAGATTTTTCCTTTAGTTAACGAACACACATATATATAGGAAAAAACTTCAAAGATTGTTCATTGTCCTAAGTGTTTAAGACTTTTAGGAACATAGACTCCCTTAATCCAAGACTTATGTATGAAACCAAATTGCTTACTGGATTGTTAGTCTTTGCTAGCATTTTAACAAATGTCACTTGTGTCTAACTATATCTACAGAACGTGGATATGGATCGTAGTTGGATGAATAGTAAACGCACAAGTGATGAGTATTTGAAGGGAGTGGAAGAGTTTCTAGAATTTGCTCAAAGAAATCTCCCTGATAGTAGTAATGGAAGGTTTTCTTATCCTTGTGTCAAATGTTTCAATCAAAGGAAGTGTGGAATTGATCAAATACAGGAGCATCTTATTTGTCAAGGGATTTGCAAGACTTATACAAGATGGGGGTTGGGCTAAGATGCACCACCCTAAAATTACACCCCCTAATGCACCACCCATGTGGTAATTTGTGGGCCAATAGAATTGCTACATGGATGGTCAAAGTTTCAATCCATGGAGGTGTATTTATACAGTAGTCAAAGCTTGTATGTGCTGTATACTGCAGTATAGTATATGTATTTATGGTATTTATATATTTTGCCCAAAAAAATTATTTATTATTTTTAATATCAGAAATAGTTTAATTTGTATTATGGACAGCTCTGTAGGCACTCATCGTTGGAGCTATTCTGGACAACAATACACAGAACATAATACAAATTAAACTATTTCTGATATTAAAAATAATAAATAAATTTTCTGGGTAAAATATATAAATACCATAAATACATATACTATACTGTAGTATACAGCACATATAAGCTTTGACTACTGTATAAATACACCTCCAAGGTTTGAAACTTTGACCATCCATGTGACAATTCTATTGGCCCACAAATTGCCACATGGGTGGTGCATTAGGGGGTGTAATTTTAGGGTGGTGCATCTTAGCCCAACCCAGATGGATATGGCATGGTGATGAATTGTCAAACATGCCAAGTGTGTCGAACCAAAGAGAGGAAGATGATGTAGATATGGAGGACGATAGATTAGAGGACATGATCCGTGATATTGGACAAGAGTCTTTTCAGCGAGCACATGTGTATGAAACATTGTACAGTGATGCGAATAAGCCTTTGTATCCGGGGTGCACGAATTTTACACGGTTGTCAGCGGTGTTAAAATTAGTCGGTGTGAAGGCCAGAAATGGGTGGAGTGATAAAAGCTTCACCGAATTGCTTGTTTTGTTGAAAGATATGCTTCCAGAAGGCAACACATTGCCAAACCATAACTATGAGGCGAAGAAGGTATTGTGTCCGATGGGTATGGAGTATAAGAAGATACATGCTTGCCCCAATGATTGCATATTGTACAGGGGTGTGTATGAAGGGATGCATGACTACCCCAAGTGTGGGGTATCACGGTACAAAGTGAAGGATGGTGATTCTGGTTTTGATGATGAAGATGTGCTCACAAAGGGTCCTCCTACGAAGGTGTTGTGGTATCTTCCAATAATTCCAAGGTTCAAGCGATTGTTCGCTAATGTAAATGGTGCAAAGAACATTAGATGGCATTCGGATGAGAGAAAAAGTGATGGAAAGCTTCGTCATCCGGCTGATTCCGAGCAATGGAAGAGAATTGATAGTTTGTTTCCGGATTTTGTCAATGAGCCAAGAAACCTTAGGCTTGGACTTGCAACGGATGGAATGAATCCGTACGGTACCTTAAGTAGCATTCATAGTTCATGACCCGTTCTTTTGGTAATTTACAACATACCTCCTTGGTTGTGCATGAAACGGAAATACATTATGTTATCTATGATGATTTCGGGCCCAAAACAGCCAGCAAATGAGTTAGATATTTATCTAAGTCCCTTGATTGAAGACTTGAGAATGCTGTGGGATGAAGGCATTGATGTGTTTGACAGCCATTACAAAGAGACTTTCAAGATGCGTGCCATATTGTTTTGCACCATCAATGACTTTCCAGCATACGGTAACTTGTCCGGGTATAGTATTAAGGGGCACAAAGCATGCCCTGTATGTGAAGGAGGCACATGCTTCACTCAACTGAAACATGGGAGGAAGACAGTTTACCTTGGGCATCGGAGATTTCTCAGACGTGATCACCCATATCGTAGATTGAAAAAAGCTTTTAATGGATGCCAGGAGTATGGACTTGCTCCGACGGCCTTAAATGGAGAGCAAGTTTATCAACGGGTGAAGGACATCAATGTTAACTTCGGAAAGACCCAAAAGAAGGCTACTGAGAAAAACATATGGAAGAAGAGGTCGATCTTCTTTGATCTTCCATACTGGTGCAAACTTGATGTCAGACATTGTATTCTTGTGATGTATGTGGAGAAAAATGTGCGTGATAGTGTAATCGGGACGCTTCTCAACATTCAAGGAAAAACAAAGGATGGTGTGAATGCTCGTCTAGACTTGGTTGCGATGGGTATCCGAGAGCAGTTAGCTCCACTGTCAATGGATGGTAAGCGGACATATTTGCCTCTAGCATGTCATACTTTGTCAAAAAATGAGAGAAGAGTTTTTGTGAGTGTCAACGGAACGTCAAAGTGCCACAGGGTTACTGTTCAAATGTCAAGAGGCTTGTCTCAATGAGCGATCTCAAATTAGTTGGCTTAAAGTCTCATGATTGCCATATCTTGATGCAGCAACTACTACCAGTGGCTATTTGTGATTCTGCTCCTAAATACTATCTATTCTTTGTATTTATTAACCATATTCTTATAATACACTAATTTCTCCATTTGGTTGTGTAATGTAGCAAAAATATGAGGTGCCGAATACTGAGGCTATGAGGCATAGATGGATTTCTTATGCGGGCGAGCGCTGGAGCCAATTCAAGTCAAACCTCACGTCCACTTACATTTTTGGGTAGTTGGACAAAACTGCACTTGAGATGTACTCGTGACTTGACGAGGAGACCTGGAATATGTTTGTCGAGAGCCGAAGGAGCCTTGCCTTTCAAGTGTGTTGCATTTATAGTTTTTTATCGTGTCCACCAAATTAATTTATGTTTACTGAATTTAGTTGTGTATGTGTTATGTATAACAGGAGAAAAGGAGAAAGGCTCAGAAAACTCAGAAGAAGAATCTCTACCCCCATATATTGTCTCGTGGGGGCTATGACTTACTAAATGAGAATTTGATGGCTGCTGAGTTGAAGAAACAACAAGAGGAATTAGCAAGTCAATCTGATCCTATGATTGATGATCCTCCACCCCCGCCCCTACCAAAACGCCATGTATCATGGGTTAAAGCACGACAAAAACCTTCTGGAGAGTTTACATCTGAGTCAACACGTGTTGTTGCTCAGAAAATTGTAAGTAAATATTCAATTTTAATTGTAATTCCAACAGGCTTACACATTGTCTTACACATAACATTTTAAACCAAATAAGTAATCAACTTTCAAACAGTTAACGGCTCAAGTATACAAGTCATTCAAATATTGATTCCAAATCATAACAGGATTCAAACAAATCAGACGATTCACATAAACACATGCACACAGTTATTGAGCATCCCTCAGGCTGTCCCCTCTTACCTTTGACGAAGGTAAAAGCGTTCGACGTTTGAAGTAACGAACCACGAATGTCCTCGCTTGTTTCACGATGAAGGTCTAAGGATAACAACACAATACCACAAGTCAAAAAAAAAAAACAACCAAGAACACTAAACCATCTAGGTATAGGTTCGGCTTCCACAAAATTTTAGGGTTTGAGATTTCTAAAAATTATACAACTCATAGATTAATGATCCTTGAATATTAGGAGTCAATAAACAATGATTACTTAACAAGGTTTGAATAAAATCCTACTAAGGTCAATCACTTAGGGTTTCGGCCATGAGGTACAAAATAGGCTAGGAATTTTCAAACTTTTCAAGCTCTTGGATTTAACAACTAAAGGTACAAAAGAGTTCAAATCAATGATCATTTAACAAAAGTTGAAACAAAACTTTCTTGTCCAACAACAACCTAGGTTCGGCCTCATCATGAAAATAGGGAAGAAAGTTTTTGTTTGATGTAAGCTCTTAGATTTGACATTACAAGGTACTAAGGGGTTTAAATCCATGATCATATTACAAAAGTTGAAACAAAACCTCCTAGGTCTAGAAGTCATGGTTTCGGCCTCCTTAGGTTAAATAGGCTAGAAATTTTTGTTTGATACAAGCTCATAGTATGTCAAAATAGAGAACATTAGGAGTTCATAGAAATTGGTTTCAACTCAAAAGGATTTTTCTACCATTTTCTAGAGCTTTTAGAAGTTAAAAGAGCTTTATGAACAATAATGAAAAACATAGAGTAAACTCATGATATAAGTGTAAAACTTGAAAGAGAAGAGTGTGAGAGTGTTAACCTTGAAGCTAGGATGAAGAAGTATGAAAAGCTTGAAGCTTGAAATGAGTAAATATGAGAACTTTAAGTGATGGAACTTGAAACTTGTAAGATGGAGAAGAAGAAAGTGAGTGAAGTGAAGCGAAGTGTGATTATATAGAGGGAGAAAGGGTGGGTGGCGTGATGGGGGAGAGGGAGAGTGAGGACTTGGCTCCAAGTTTGGTTAAGGTGAGTTTGGTTTGAGAAAGTGAGAGAAAAGTGATTTTTGGCTTATAATATGATATATTCAAAAGAAAGTGATGATGACACTTTTATGGATGTGGCAAAAAGCTTCTACCACCATGCCTTACTTTTCCAACAAGTTACTTCAACTCTTTCATGTCTCCTACTCTGCTCCATTGCGTATCCAGTTCAAGTTCCCGATCGTATTTCGCCCGGAATAAATATTATATTTTATTTCCGAACTCGAATTTTTGAAAATTTCCAATATTATACAAAACACAGCAAAAACACCAACCGTTTCGTTCAAAGGTCAAAATTTGGTTTTCTGCTCAGTAAACTCTTACTGTCAGTGAAAACGCAGACCAGCTTTCGTCTAAATTTTCAACCGAAAATTTAACCGTGACTTTCTAAGGTAAGGTATGACAAGATAGTGATTTTAGTTTACCTAAAATCATTCTTTGGAATTTATCAAAAATAAACACATATACACATGTATTTACTGTTACAGAAAGATATAGAAATCAGGGCGTTACAGCACTCCTCAGCCACAGTCGCAGTAGGACCAGCACCTTCAAAGCACCCCTCAGCCGCAGCCGCCGTCATCCCAGCTGCCATCGTCCCAGCCTGAGGATCATCACCAGACCGGTGATGAGGGGGACCAATCCTTTATGGATTTGTTGCGGGGCTATAGAGAGGACTATTAGTTTTTTTAGAATTAGATTTCATTTTGTATGATGTACGCACTCTTTATCAAAACAGTTTGTTTTTAGTTATGAACTTCATTTATCGTTTAAAATTATTATTCATTTATCATTTAAAATATTATTGATTTATCATATTATAGTCTAAATTATAATTAACAAAAAATTACTAAAGTTTATAAATAATTATGATTTTTATATTAAATAATTAATTAAAAATACAATAATTCATATTTTAAATAATTAATTAATAAATAAATAAACAAATTAAATTATTTTTAAAAAAAAATATATTGCAATTTGTGACGGCCAAGCCTTCTCTAATTGTCTTGTGATTTGTGACGGCCAAGCCGTCTCTACTGGCATTGTAATTTGCGAAGGCCAAGCCATCGCTAATGGCACTTTGATTTGCGACGGAAAAGTCTGTCACTGATGCTGAATTTTTGCGATGGCCACTTAAAAATACCGCACCGTCAGAAACACTTATTTTGCGACGGATTTTTGACATTTGCGACGGTCTTTGGCCTTCGCTAATAACAATTTTTCGGATGACCACGAGGTTTTTTCCTAATGGATGTCTTTTAGAGTGACCATCTTAGGATATATTGGGTCGTCTTTATTTTGTTGCAGTTACATTATTTGAGGACAATCTGTATATGTGATTCGGTGATCCTCTCTTTTGGGTAGTAGTTTCAAACTTTTCTGTTCGATTATATTTGTATGTATACATATTTTCATAAAACCAGTAAGCTGCAATGGACTTTTATGTATATGACCAGGATCTATATAGTGATATGTGAAATGTGGTTTTACTACTTTATATGGATGTTTAAGTTTTAACGTATCACGCAGCAAAAAAATTTGTACCCGTTTTTCGAATGTAGTTATTATGTAAATTATTTTCCAAAAGCGACCATCATTTTTTTATTTATTATGTTTTCCGAAATCGAGTTAGACATGTAGCATCGAAAGGGGTGTTACAAAAAAGGACACACGGTCGGGCTGTTAGAAAAAAAAATGGATGGCAATGACCTTCAACATTCTCAGGATAGGAACTTCATAATAAGTGAGGGATAAATGAAGGGAGGTTACAATCACTTTTCTTCCACAAAAATGATCTTTTATTTATTGTTTTATTTGAGACCATCGGTATTTATAAATTGCTTTGCCTCCAACAAGTACTAGTCAAGTCAGTAAGATTCATTTAAGATGATGAAGCTCTCTTTACGTTTTTTTTTCATTTATTACACTCGAATTTGGACTTTGTTTAGAACTTGGACCAACAAATCTTGTAAAACAATTTTTTATCTAGAATATATAGAAAAAAATTGAAAATTTGGAATTTAAAATGATAGGGCATCTTTATTACGGAAAATAAGTTCATGTTACCCATGAGGTTTTGTGGATCCGGCTCCTCTAAAGTGAGCCCAAGCACTTTAGAGGATAAAGTGAGCCTATCTTAACCATCAAATTAAATTAATGGTTTAGATTCTTTCATACTTTTAATGATTTTAAATAATAAAAAAAATGGCAAAATCTGAAACTATCACTAGACCATCTTCTCCAACTGCACTTACCAGAAGTTTGATTAATGGCGAAAAGCGACGCACGATGGCAGATGGCAAATGGCACGTGGCACGCGGCGGCAAATGGCACAGGGGGCTAGGTGCAAAGCTTCGATACTGTAATACACAATAATACAAACATATATTTTATAGTTCTTTCCCTATTCTCTCTAAACGGTAGCCTCTATTTCCTACTACATTTACCAGAAACGCAAATTGCAAAGGGCGAAAACAAATTGTAATTTCTTCAAAGAAAAGCTGTAATAATTCAAGTGTCAAAGAGAGCAAACATTAAAATTTTAGTTTATGCAATAGCTTATATAGTGATTATGAAAAGCTCCTCGCCGTTCGCCGTCGTCTGCTCCGCCCCGTTCGCCGCCGTCCACTCCGGTCTGTGTCGTTTGCCACCAGACTCTCTGCTTCGTTTGGCGCCTTGGAATCTTGACAACCAGCCACCGTGCGCTGTCGTCCGCTCTGTGCTGATCTCCACCGTCGACCTCTCCCCTTTGTGAGAGTACCCAGAACGTGCTCATATGGTTAGTGGATTTAACCACAACGTGGTCATCTGATTTGTGAATGTATTTTGCCATTTTATTTTTTTATTATTTAAAATTATTAAAGTATGAAAGAATCTAAACGGTTCATTTAATCAGATGGTTAAGATGCGTTCACTTTACCCTATAAAGTATGTGGACTCACTTTAGAGGAACCAAATCCAGGTTTTGTGACAATTCATTTTAATATGTTAAATAACTAAACAATATATACATTCTTATTTACTTATTTTAGAAGAACTTTATAACGTTAAATTTGTATATTTTATAACAATTATCTTTAATTTTGAATCTCATATAAAGTTTTAAAAAATATATTTATCCAAAAATTATTAAATGTTAAACAATATTTTTTTAATTAAAAAATATTGTAGTTAAATTTATAATGTAGAAGGGAACGAGCTCATGATAAATTAGAGGCTTGATCTTAAAGATTTCCTTTCATTTATTTTTTATTTTTTTTAGTTTTGATGAAAAAGATCTTCTACTTAAGTTAGTCCTAAATTAATTAAAAAAATTACTCAGGTCATTTTAAGGATTACCTTTTGAAGGTGCGATTATATGATCTAATATTTTGTTAGCAGTGTTGCATCCCAAACATAGAATAAACAGTTCCATAGCACAAGGCCATTGATTTGATCGGTAGAAGTTGGTTATGAAAATTCTGAAATTCAACAACAATCCTCCATGGAATGTAGATTGTTAAATTTTATTGAAAGGAAGGACGAAGGTGAAAGAAAGTTAACAAATCAAGAGTGCTAATAGATTCATTTTATTTTCTTAAAATTAACAATAGCATTGACCTTCCTAATTGCGCCTACATGTATATTCACAATAGCATAGACCTTCCAGATTGCAATACCCTATCGGGAATAAATAACAGATAGCTCCTTTGCAAACATCCCAGATGCAAGCATGGTTGCACAGGTCATTGTGGCAAGGCCCCTTTAGCGGTAGTATTTCAAGACAATTTCTTATAATTGCTGTCACTTTCACAAGCTCTTCATTTCCTATGCCACATATAAACAAAAAATACATAATTGTATATATATCCAATCATACATCTCAATTGTTAACTCATAGAAATATGTTTAAAAGCGAGAAATTTATATGCAGAAAATAATCTTCAACTTGTGAGAAGAAAAATATACAAATACCAATTGTAAGAACCAGCAGAACCATCAAAACTGAAAAGGTCGTCTTCATCTTTGAGTTCAGTTTCCGGAATGATGCACACCTATCTTAAAATCTGACATCCGGTCAATACACAGCTAGACACATATATAAGGTCAGTAAGCATTTAATGTAATTACTAATAGTATTAAATGCAAACAAAGTAATTACTAATAACATTAAATGCAAACGAAGTACTCTCTCCGGTCTCTATTGTAAGCAAAAATTAAATAGGACACACATATTAAGATAGTTAGTTGATCTCATTTAAAAGAGTCATTGGGAATAAAAAATTAAGTTTGTTACCTAAATTACCCTTCCTCTTATTTATTAAGCTTGTGTTATTGATAATAAAAGGAGTCATTGGAAAACAAAATTTGTATTAAATGAATAGTATTTTGAGAATAACTTCATTAAATGAGAAGAAAGTAGTTGAAATTTACTTATATTTTGGACCAAAAAATTTGGAAATTTGTGCTTACATTATGGACCGGAGGGAGTGAGTAACTATTAATAATATTAAATGCAAACAAAGTGATTGCTCATACAAATCAGTGTAAAGTTTTTTTACACATTCAGTGATTGGCCATTTTCTATTGGTTTACTATGCAAAAAATCATTACATAGTAAGTGCATACTAATTAAATCGTACAAATTAACATATATATTTTTTTTAAATAACTAGACACATATATAAGGTCAGTAAGCATTTAATGTAATTACTAATAACATTAAATGCAAACAAAGTGATTGACAATTTCTTATTGGTTGACTATGAAAAAAATCATTACACAGATCGTATATACCAATTAAATGCTACCAATTAACATATTTTTTTCATAAATTTATGATATGCAATTAATATATCAGTAAAATATAATTTGACAAAATAAATGTTCAGTAAAATAATAATTGATTACATTTAACAAAGTTGAAACTAATTTCCACACTCAATTTATATAGAATAGAAAACTATTGTTTGAAAGTATACTAGAAGATGGACACATGCGATGCAAAAAAAAAAAAAAAAAATTTGTGTTGAGAGTATAATTTTGTATTATTTGAAAAGATAATTAATTTTAAAAAAAATTAAAAATAATAACATAACAAAAAACTACCGACTGTTTAATATTTGAAAACTAAAAATAATAACATAATACACAAACTAACAATTAAGACAATTAATGGCTTTTTAATTAGTTTTACTAAAAACTAATTGTGTTGCATAGTTAAAGAAAGCACAATTACAAAATACAAAAAGTTAAGAAGACAAAATAATAATATTTTCAATACTAACAATTAAGACAATTAATGACTTATAGTTTTACGTATGAGTTTTAAACCCAAAATTGAGTCGTAACTTCCTACGATATAGCAGGTTCCAACTATGATTTTGTTTTCCTCAAAATCATTTTCTTGATCTCAGGTAAAAATATTAAATATCATTACCAAGATACGGGGTGTTACAGCAATTAGTTCATATCAAACTTTTCTATAATTGCTTTCTTGAATCTTTCCACCACATCAATTATATCTTGACGATCAGCATCAGAAGATGTGAATGAAGAGGAAGGGCTATCGTTAGAACTTACTGCCCTCCTAGAAGAAATCCTCTTGAGTCATTTTTCTCTTTTTGGGATCTTCTCCCAATAAACTGTAACACCCTTCTCGAGTGCTACATTGTATGTGACATTTTAAGGCCGAAAAGTAGGTTAATTAAAATTCTACTTAAAGGATGGGATAATTTTTCTTTTTCATAAGTTGTAAATATAAATACTGGGAATCAAATAACTCGGCAACAAAATATTGCGTAATCATAATTAATATTATAAGTTTGAAAGTTACTTACATAAAAACCCAACCCAATTCATAAACAGAAATCATAAGGTTATATAGACCCAATATAAAGATATGGAGACGCAGCTCCTAAAATATAAGATACTTGGAGTCACAGTTCCATAAACTTTAACATTAACTCCCAAACATACCCAGCTGGCCAAACTAAAATAGAAAAGAAAATCATTTCTCGTACATCGTGAGAAGGACAAACCCAACTGACGAGATCTAGTGGAAACTCTATTTGAGTCTACTGCCAGTGTTGTCACAAAAGACATTACTAGAGTCACTGCAAAAGTAACTCTCAAACTAAGCCATTTCCCTTTCAAAGGAAAAACTATAACTTACGAACTGTTGACTATCATGCCTATCTCAAGAAAAGAAAGGTTAGGCATAACTGAAACCCTAACACCATCGCCTTGAACCCTCTGAAGCCTGGAAGACGTCCACTAGAAATTCCACCATAACATTCGCATGCTCGAACCTCAATCTTTATGATGAATCAGTCAAGCGTCATCTTGACGTCTCAATCTTCTCAACAGAATACAGAAAGCACATAGCTAACCAACATAGGCAATATAAAATAAGGAGGTGAGATTTCCATTCATCTTACACATAAGGCAGACATGCAGTGGTACGACACACATATATGTTACTGTAGACATATATTCATTTTATCTTCCATTCAAATTCTACAGTTCAAAACTTCAAGAATATACTACATCCAACTCAACGGTAAACTTATCAAGCATACCAATATCAAACTCAACGATAAGCTTATCAAGCATACCGGACATAGTTTGTACATCGAAGGACGAGAATAGAGAGAAACTGACTGAAACTGCATAGTCCCGTTCCTACACTGCCTCAAGAATATTTGATCCTAACTCCGGAGCTAATTGACATTTTGGAAAGGAATGGTTAGTACAGGTTTCATCTACGCCCACCTCAGGCACCATGTGTGGCAATCATGGCACACAAGGCTCAAATCATAATCATAATGTACGTACTATCATAATCGCATGTGATCTCTCTTTGTGAAACATCGGGCTCTTTATGAAACCTCTACTACTGGGAAGCTTAGCTTCCTAGACACAACAGCCATTCTGAACATAGTATCAACTATGTATTTGGGAAAATTTGCCAGAATATGTCCAATTGGTCTATCCATCGGATAACCTCGTGATTCCACCAGAATCCATTTGATGTCAATCTCTGACGGACGATATTCTCAGTACGAATCACCGGTCCTTCGCTGAACTACGGTTCTCAAGAAAACTTTCCATGTTTGTGTAAAGATATTTTAAGGCACTTACATACAAGTCCTAACACATTATGAGATTGGGTCGACAGTCCAATCATTTATTTCTTTACACTTTTCTAATGGAGCCTTTCTCTTGGCTTCCAAGAAATCAAATAACTCTTAGTCCATTAAATCTTATGGAGGTATAGATATTGAGTTATCCACACTTTATGATAAATGGTCTTGCTTCACCATAAGTCATAAATTGTTAAGTTCATGTTTTCACTAAGTCATCCTCGACTTAGGTTTTCCATTTACTTGAAATACTAGTTGTGAAGGAGAATATTCAAGGAAGAACTTGAAGAAATCAAAAGAGCTACATGGAGGAATCAAAGAGCAAGGACAAAGATCAAGGAATCATCAAGACAAGAGCTTAAAGGAGAAATTAGATTTAAGTCTTAGATGTTTTTGTGTAAGAGAAGAAATCTCTTATTCACAAATAGCTCATTTAAAAAAAGATGCATGAAGAAAATCATTTTTCATAACCTGCATTAAAAAGAAATTAGTTTTAATGAAAATGATTTTTTGGAAATCAATAAAATTCTTTGTCAGTACAGCCATGTATTTAATGGGCGTATATCCTTTTCTGTAACTGACAAATGAGTATAAGATTCTTGATATTCAGTACATAGATGTATTACACCTATGCATAACATGAAATCAGATTAGTTATAAATGGTTAACTGAATACAGCCCTGTACATATGCTATGTACGCGTGTATTCAAGTTTCTGGAGAATCTGATGTTCATTAATACATAGATGTACTGAATGGGTGTACTGGTGGATTAACCAAGGTCAAGTTTTTAAAGAACTCGCACAGCCATGTACTACACAGGTCTACAGAAACTATCAGTATGCAAAATGGTTAATACATCCCTGTACTCAACCCCTGTCCAAGAACTTGAATCAGTTCAACATATTCTGCTATCAAACCCAAATCTGTGTTGATTAATCCCAAAAGACTATAACTTGTTTTCTATATAAAGTGGGATCAAAGGAACACTCATAACATATCAGAATTACATGAAATCAATTTTGAGAGATCAATTGTGAAATTCATTCATCATCTTTCTTGAGCTTATTGTGAAAAGTGTGTTTCATTCTCATAAGAGTTTCAATTTGTATATCTGACTTTTGAGAGTTTAGGAATCAGTATTTTTGTTCTATTTGATTGTAAGAGAGAGGGAGTCTCTCTGTGTGATTAGGGTGAGGAATCCTAAGGAAGAACATTGATTGAGGCTCTTTACAAGAGTGTGGTATCTCAAGGTGAAGGAGTGCTCTGTGGTGTAAAGGTTTTTCAAACTACCTGGTTAAAGCTTGGTGTGTTAGTGTGTGAATACCCACAGGTGGAGTGGGGACTGGATGTAAGTCATAGTGGTGGTGACTGAACCAGTATAAAACTGATCGTGTGGTATCTCTAAACTCAAACTCTTTAATTTCTGTCTTGCGCATATAAACTGTGATATTTGATATTCATAGTTCTTTAAAGTTTCTATTCTTGATCAGTAAAACCAGAATTGAATCTTGTGATATCTATAATCAAACGTGAATCATTTCAATTCTGATTGTAAGGCTTGTTAACTGAATCAAACATACACAACTTGGTCTTTTATGCCTATGCTTGAACTTGCTTTCTACCATATCTAATATTAACCTTCAAGACTGAGTTATACGAAATTTCTAAAAATTTGACCGAATGTTGTTAAATTTGTAAATCGCGTAAATCCTTTTTCAACGATTTTAAACTCTAATAGTCTAAAACTCATTTTGGAGTTTTAGAACACTTAGAAAGGTATGAAAAACAGTCTCTAACTGTCCAGTTACATAAATTTTCGAAAATTGCAGCTTAGACCCTAAACTTTCATTAATTACAAAAAGGTCCTTATTTACTTAAAACCTTGTAACTTTTTATTTATAACTTCAACTCACACCAAACCAACTTCTATAGAAATATTTTTCCAGTCCTTATAAAAATTCCATAAATTACATTTCTGCCCCATATTTTACAATATTTGCAAAAAGGTCCTTGTTTACTAACAAGCTTATATCTTTTATGTATTAATCAAGTTAACACCAAACCAATTTCTATGGTTTTATCTCATCAAGGACTACAATATTAACACACAAGAATATGAATTTCAGTACAACCACTAAAATTCTCAGAAATTGCATATTAGTCCCTAAGGACTCATAAATTCATATCTTTCAATATACATATCCAAACCAATTTCTATACTCTTATATATTCATGCAATCCCTATAAAATTTATCCAAACAAATTAAATCAACATGGAAATCCATTACTCAGTTATGGCCGAATGGCCTAAATTAATCATGTTAGGCATTTTTTTAACAAATCAATCAAACAACAACCAAGGTTCCAATTAGAAATCATTAGGATCAAAACCAACATATATCACAACCAAGCATCAACCAAATCCTCCAAGAGGATCACACACATATTCAAATAAATATACAAATTTCATAGGAATTACAAGACCATATATATACTAAATAAACCATCAACATATCTACATTAAGGTAGGATAGTGGTAATCTCCCCCATATCTCTTGTAGATCACTTGGAAAGTCAAGTAATAGAAGGATGTTGTTCACCTAAAGCCTCAAGGTTTGAACCAACAAAACCTAGCCATGAACAACCAACAAGAAATCAAGTTAAAGAATGGAGAAAACCATTTAAACCCATTTGAGCATAGGTTCGGCCAAGATAGAAAGAATTAGTTAGGGATCTCTAAATTTTTCAAACTCTTGGATGATGAATATAGGAATCATAGTGAGTTCATAGAAATTGATCTCACATTAAAATGATTTTTCTATGATTTTCTAGAATTATTTGAAAAACTAGATCTAGGAATTGGAACTTGAAGAAAACTTTGAAATAGAGAGAAAATTTGTTAAGAGAAGTGAAGTTATGGCCATGGATCACAAGGCTATACCTTTGGAATTGGAAGAAATGAACAAGATCTTAGTCTTCCTTTGAAAATCATGAGAAAGAACTTGGAGTTTTTTTGTGTAGGAAAGTGAAGAAATGAAATGAAGTGAAGATGAGTGTGTGAGGGAGAATGAGGCCGTGTATGATGTGGTTGAGTGAGGAGGAAATTGCTTGGCAATGGTAAATAGTAACTATAGTGAATATTAACCAAAGCTTGGTTAGAACATATAGTATAATAGCCTAGCTAGTTGATGAATCATAAAGCTAGGAAAATTTGTGTGGTGAATGTGCTCTTAGAGTGGTGTGACCGAGTTTTGCACCACATGTGAGGAAGGAGAAGTCATCTTGAAATTGCCTTGTGAACCATGGTTGATGTTAACTAGACATAGGTTAGGTTAAGGCATAAGTATCTAGATATTATAGTATTGGCATTTATGAGCATTGATGAGGGAGGTGAGTCACTACCATGACTCACCATGGTGACTCGCCGTTCTGTCTCCCGGTGTATCTCTGTGCATTGGTGTCTGATTCCGTTGTTTACCCGATTAGGGTTTTTGAGAGGAAAATGATGAAATAAAAGCAAAATGAAATGAGTTTGGTTTAGTGGAGGGGTTGCACGAAATTGGAGAGGAATTTGGGGTCCAAAAATATCTTGGGGACACATTGAAAATTAGTTAGGAACTTAAGGGTATTATGAACATTTCCATGTATAGACATTTTGTAAAATATGTGAATATATGCCTTGACAGGTACTTTAAGTTTTGATGAATGACAAAAGGGAAAGGTCCAGAAGGACTAAATTGCAAAAAGCGGAAAGTTATAAAGCAAGCAAGCACGAGGGGCAAAATGGGCATTTCAGTATTTGTATTGATTGTTTTAGAAAAGTGTGTAAATGGTAAGTAGGGTTCTCAATTTAATATTGGTCTCACACACACACTTTTAACATGTGCCAAAAACATTTTAAACATGTTTATATCTGACAATTAATTGCGCTTAATGAGTAATCAAATATTAATTGTTAAGATTTTCAAATTCAAATATGCTTCGAGCCATAATCGATTATGGGAAACCAATAATCAATTATTATATGTATTAAAAGGCTTTAAATGAGTTTAATGAGTAATTATGTTATTAAAGCCGTTGAGTTTGAATTTTGAAATAGAGTAATCGATTATGTGAAATGTATAATCGATTATGTCTTTCTGGCTTTCAACGTACTTCAAACAGAAACCCCGTAATCGATTATGTAATCGATTATGGCTTTTTATATGAAAGTCAGTGGACTCGTAATCGATTATTCCTATTCTGTCAAAGTGAGCGCTTCCTGAAATTGGTTTAAATAATCGATTATGAGAATGTAATAATCGATTATGCTGCGACAAAAATGAATTTTAAGAGGCTTGACCTAATTTCTTTTGAACCTTCACCTTTCTAATATAAAAGCAAAGTTAGGCAGCCATCAGAAAAGAGAACACTGCAATATTTTCTGTGCTAAAACTCTGAAAACCATTTTCTCTATTATCTCTCTTGCACTATCACTTTGACCATATTATATTGAGAGTTCTACACACCATATAGGTGTTATTGTAATTGGGCTTCAAATTGTTTTTATCAGCACTATTAAGAGTGCATATTTGTTGGTAAGAGTCGTGTGACTCAAACCCTTCTTTTTCTACACCATTATTACAAGAGAGGTGATATCTCTTGTGGTGTTGTCTTGGATGTGATTTCCAAGTGTTTACAAGGGAGGTGATATTCCTTGTGGTTTACAAGAGAGGTGATATCTCTTGGGTTATTTTCTTGGATGTGATTTCCAAGTGTTTACAAGGGAGGTGATATTCCTTGTGGTTGACAAGAGAGGTGATATCTCTTGGGTTATTGTCTTGAGACTCTTTCACTGGGGGAGGTGATATCCCTGGTCTGTGAGGAGTGCTCTACATTGTAAAGGTTCTAGTTTATCCTGTTTAAAAACTAGAGTTGATTGAAATCCCTTGGTCGTATTGCCTTGGGGACTAGACGTAGGCCACGTGGGTAGTCTGTGGCCGAACCAGGATATATTGTTGTGGTCATCCTCTTTCCCTATCCTCTTTACATTTCCACATTTTATTTATAGCGCTTTAATTTCAAACGTTTTATTTTTATAAAGCGCCTTAATTTGAAAAGAACTTTTTATCCGCTGCGATTTCTATTTATATTTTAAAAGGGTTTTTGATTTAACGCAAAAGATTTCATTATTATTTAAAACCCAATTCACCCCCCCTCTTGGGTGATGGTTGCCATGGCCAACAAGTGGTATCAGAGCTTCGGCTCTGGTTAGTAGCTTAACAGCTTAGAGTTAAGATCCTTTTGGCAACCTTTTTTTTAAGTTTTTCCAAAATGTATGGTTTTGAAATTGACAAACCACCATTCTTTGATGGTGAGAATTACATTTATTGGAAAATGATAATTGAAATTTTTATACAGTCAATTGATGTCGACTTATGGGATATTGGAGTTCATGGACTCATTCTCAAACCCAAAGAACATCAGACTGAGTTTGATAAAAACTGTTTTCGCTTGAATCTCAAAGCTATGCAAATTCTTCGGAATTGTTTGTGCGATGATGCTTATGAGAAAATTAAAAATTGTGATTGTGCCAAGGATATTCTGAATGTGCTTGATTATTATTACCTTGTTACTAACAATTTTGAGATTAAAAGTCGTTACAGGAAAGGGCAAAATTCAATGGAGGAAAGATATCCTCAAGAACTTGCCAAGAAGAAGGACCACCACAAAAGCAAAGAGCTAATGGTCAAGAAAATAGAAACAACACTCCAAGCAACTCAAAGAAACTTGGAGGTAATAGATTCTAAACTCAATCCATTTAATGATAAATGGTTACATGCATTCAATGAGTTGTATGATGAGTTGATGTGTTTAGAAAATAAGAACTTGAGTTGTTTGAAAAGTATATCATCTATTGAAATTGATATAGAAAACTTAAAGAATGAGTATACTTTTCTTGATGTAGAAAATAGTGTGAAATTTGAATCCTCTTCATGTTTTGAAAATTGCAAAATCCTTGATAATCAAGTTGAGGAATTACTTCAAGAAATTGATAGAGCAAATAATTCCACATGTGTTCAACCTTCATATGAATTTTTTTTTTATGAAAAATAAAAGGGATGTCACATGTAATTATTGTGGAAGAATAGGACATATTTCTCATATGTGCAATTATAAGAAAAATATTTATATGAGAAATAAAGTTGCGTGGGTGTCTAAAGGCACAAATAATTTGTCCACTAACCTTCAAGGACCCAATATGAAATGGGTACCAAAAGGTCTCTCTAGTTCCTCAAATTTGCAGGAAAAATCAAAGCCTGAGAAACAATCTAGCTCACATAAGGATTTGACATCAAGAAGAATGCTTCACAACTCTGATATTGCAATCACGACATATAGAAGCAAAGATCGCTTGATGAATAACTCAAACAAGGGCAAGATTGATGATGCAAAAGGTAGATCTAAGGTCAAACAAAGATGGAAAATCGATTATTCAAAAGTCAGTAAGGTTGTAATCGATTATCATAATCGATTACGCTTGGACGAGGAGCAGAAAGGCAAAAGTCAGAATGCCTCTAATCGATTAGCATAATCGATTATGCAAGTGGGTATGTTTTCAGAAGAGTCAAAATCGATTACATAATCGATTATGCATGGTAAAACCTTTTACATGATTAACTCTTCAAAATTATTTAGGATCTTTCATCTTTATACATTCTTTTCTCCAATGCCTTAGAAAATTGAAATATTATTTTGAAAAATTATTTTAGAAAGGGGGAGAATTATTTGCATGCTTAAGGGAAATACGAATATAAGATCACACTCTTGCAAAAGGGGGAAAATTCTCTTGGAATAATATTTTTCTATCTTGGCACTTGCTTCCGCACACTTGTTTGAATTACACTGATGCCTTTTATATATTTATTACTCTGAATATATGCCTTGCTTTATCAATATTTTTCCCGCTTTTTGATAATGCCAAAAGGGGAGAGTTATCTGAATGCATGATTCAGGGGGAGTGGATTTGAATGTATGCATAGAGTGAGGGGGAGTAGAGCAAACTGCGCTTAGAACTTAGAACTCTGATATATCTGCTTGAACTGCTCTAACCCTATCTTTCTAGCAAATCCCTCCTGAGATGTTTGTCATCATCAAAAAGGGGGAGAATGTGAATATATGCCTTGACAGGTACTTTAAGTTTTGATGAATGACAAAAGGGAAAGGTCCAGAAGGACTAAATTGCAAAAAGCGGAAAGTTATAAAGCAAGCAAGCACGAGGGGCAAAATGGGCATTTCAGTATTTGTATTGATTGTTTTAGAAAAGTGTGTAAATGGTAAGTAGGGTTCTCAATTTAATATTGGTCTCACACACACACTTTTAACATGTGCCAAAAACATTTTAAACATGTTTATATCTGACAATTAATTGCGCTTAATGAGTAATCAAATATTAATTGTTAAGATTTTCAAATTCAAATATGCTTCGAGCCATAATCGATTATGGGAAACCAATAATCAATTATTATATGTATTAAAAGGCTTTAAATGAGTTTAATGAGTAATTATGTTATTAAAGCCGTTGAGTTTGAATTTTGAAATAGAGTAATCGATTATGTGAAATGTATAATCGATTATGTCTTTCTGGCTTTCAACGTACTTCAAACAGAAACCCCGTAATCGATTATGTAATCGATTATGGCTTTTTATATGAAAGTCAGTGGACTCGTAATCGATTATTCCTATTCTGTCAAAGTGAGCGCTTCCTGAAATTGGTTTAAATAATCGATTATGAGAATGTAATAATCGATTATGCTGCGACAAAAATGAATTTTAAGAGGCTTGACCTAATTTCTTTTGAACCTTCACCTTTCTAATATAAAAGCAAAGTTAGGCAGCCATCAGAAAAGAGAACACTGCAATATTTTCTGTGCTAAAACTCTGAAAACCATTTTCTCTATTATCTCTCTTGCACTATCACTTTGACCATATTATATTGAGAGTTCTACACACCATATAGGTGTTATTGTAATTGGGCTTCAAATTGTTTTTATCAGCACTATTAAGAGTGCATATTTGTTGGTAAGAGTCGTGTGACTCAAACCCTTCTTTTTCTACACCATTATTACAAGAGAGGTGATATCTCTTGTGGTGTTGTCTTGGATGTGATTTCCAAGTGTTTACAAGGGAGGTGATATTCCTTGTGGTTTACAAGAGAGGTGATATCTCTTGGGTTATTTTCTTGGATGTGATTTCCAAGTGTTTACAAGGGAGGTGATATTCCTTGTGGTTGACAAGAGAGGTGATATCTCTTGGGTTATTGTCTTGAGACTCTTTCACTGGGGGAGGTGATATCCCTGGTCTGTGAGGAGTGCTCTACATTGTAAAGGTTCTAGTTTATCCTGTTTAAAAACTAGAGTTGATTGAAATCCCTTGGTCGTATTGCCTTGGGGACTGGACGTAGGCCACGTGGGTAGTCTGTGGCCGAACCAGGATATATTGTTGTGTTCATCCTCTTTCCCTATCCTCTTTACATTTCCACATTTTATTTATAGCGCTTTAATTTCAAACGTTTTATTTTTATAAAGCGCCTTAATTTGAAAAGAACTTTTTATCCGCTGCGATTTCTGTTTATATTTTAAAAGGGTTTTTGATTTAACGCAAAAGATTTCATTATTATTTAAAACCCAATTCACCCCCCCTCTTGGGTGATGGTTGCCATGGCCAACAAAATATCTAAAGTCATAATGACAAGTGGTGAGCCACTAGATGACCACTAGGTTGAGTTGTCCAAGTTGAATCATCACCCCTATCCTTTGACACACCTCTGTAGATCCGTTTCCAGCTCCATTGATTTACTCGATTAGGGTTTTTGACCGTTTTTCGCTAAAATTTCACCCAATAAAATAGAATATTTTATTTTTGGGTAGAAATTCTTGAAATATATATTGTCCCCAACAAGTGGCAACATTTTGAAATTTTTCTTTTTCGGCCGAAATTAGGGTTTTAAGCCGGTATAAAATTATATCGTCAGTGAAAACGCAGATCGGTTTCCATCTAAGTTTTAAACCCAATATTTAACCCAATATAAGGTTTCAACTATGATTTTGTTTTCCTCAAAATCATTTTCTAGATCCCCGGTAATAATATAAAATATAATTACCGGTCAAGACGCGAGAAAATGGGGTGTTACATAAGCGATGTGGTTTTGGTCCGCTTCCAAATGCCTTGCTATAGGCACGCCTTCTCTTTGACTGGATCTTCCCCAGAGCAGATTCAATTGGAGACATTGGTAACTTTGGTTCTAGATACATAGATTCTGAAGAAGAATCTAGAATGATAGGATTAGGATTTTCCATCCCTTCCCATGGTTGAATTTTTTGATTAATGAGATAGTTGGAGGTGAGGGGTTTGCATGATGGTTTGATTTTAAGCACATCATGCATGTGGACAAAATTACACCTGAAGATAGTTAGAAAGAGATGTCCATAGGGGACATCAGTATTCCTACGGGGAGAGTATTTCTTGTGTTCCATTACAAGGAATGGAAGATTGATTTGAGAGCAAGTGAGGAGGTGATAAACGATAGTCAATTCAGTTTTTTAAACATCCAGGGGATAGTGGGCGTCAGGAATAGTGAAATAGCGGCAACACTCAAGGAAGAACTTAACCTTGCTACCATATATTGTCTTTGAGCCTTATTCTTTTCAGAATTATTCCCAAATATAACCCGATAAACCTTCTAAAAATAAAGGTTCGTGTCTTGCTTTATCCACTCCAGGCTTCTGTAACTTACCAAACCGCTTTGTGGAGCACTTGTTACTGAAGCAATATAGCCCTCATTGATTGTCACTAGTTTTTTAGCTACTTCTGCGCTGATGGATCCGTCGACTCCTGAAGTTCTATTATCGGGATAGGATGATCAATTTTGAAGAAATTATTCTTTGAGCATCGACCTCTATAGCAATGTCAAATCCATTAGTTTTGAGCTTTCAAGATCAATTTCATTGATGGGTGTAATGTTATGCATAGAAGATTTTGGGGCCATTTTTGGAAGTTAATTATTCTGAGAATGAAGTAAAGGAGTCGTTACTTGCCTTACTAGATAGTGCCTTTTTTATTGAGAAGATGTGTGAAGAAGAGAGTGTTGGGGTTTTCATGAGATAATCCTCTTTAAAAATCATATCTCAAGGCGGAAGAAAACCAACCCATGGATCGTGCATTACAAAACATGAATCACATAAAGGGCTATTTGTGTTTACCTCTTGAAGCATGCTTTCACTGTGATCACAAGTGCCACAAAGGAGAAGCACCCTTACTCAGTCCACACGAGCAAACTGGCGTCGGAGCTTTGCATCTTGTGCTAGCTGACGGCTCTAGGAGGCAAGGTTAGCAAGACTAGGTTTAGAGAGAGACTAGTAATCTATTTATAAACCACATACTCCTCTTGACCTAACTGCCTACTTATTGGGCCTTGTACGCTACAAGTCTAATAACCTTTAAATTAATTAAATCATATTTAATTAATTGACCCGCTCCGCATTTGCTCTATGCGTGTGACCCTGTAGGCTCCAACTAAGTTGGAAATAATATTAAATATTACAATAATATCAAATATTAATTATAATATTAAATATTATAAATAATGAGTGGCATCTAGCAATGCATCATTACTACCCAATTAGCAAGAGTATCGGTGATCCGATTTTAGCCTTACCACGACCAAAATTTACCATGCAGTAAATGTCCCTTCGCCCATATGTCTTAATTGAGCACAGGGCATAAGAGTGTCATCCTTGTTATGTTCAATTATTTATTCCTCGATCCCCGAGTAGACGTGTAATCACAAATGGGCCCAATATCACATATTGACCCACTTCCGCGTGGCCACGCATATTTCACGTCTCACTCTATCGAGGGGCCAAGACATTACCCCTGTTATGTAGGAGGGACGAATCCTGTCTACATCACTCACACTTCTCAACATGATTTATTGCAGGCCCAATAACTACCTTTATGATCACCCTGTTACGCGTGACGTTTGATAGCATTAAAGCCTACAACTCCTCATGTAGGAATCGTAGTGACTTCAAGTCGAAGGACTACTTCACTATGGTCGCCATGAGAACACTTATGACACTTACATAACTATTATGAAGTATTCTCATAGTGGGTCATCCGGTATAAATATTACTTCTAATATTTATGTCTGTGTGCCGACTTGATATCACATATACATGACCCGTGAGATATGGTCATCAGTCAACTCACACAATAGTCTCTATGTATTATTGTCGTCCTAATTAACAATAATACTCGACTACGGATATTTAAGAATAGCGTTCTATTATTCAATGAGGTCTCACGATTAAGTCACGTACTTAATATCTCATTGAATGAACTGCCTATTCTAAGGATTTTATTATGCTATAAACTAATATCATAATAAATGAATGCCTTATTCATATATCAAATATATGATCAATTTCATGATACAAATGATGATTTATTCAAAATAGATTGGCCACTAGGGCTTGCACCAACAATCTCCCACTAGCACTAGAGCCAATCAGGCATCAATCTAACACCCATCGATCTAGTGTGAGTGTCATGCTGCCATTGAGCAAGAGACTCCATTAGCGGATTATTTAGCGTTGTCATTCTGCATATCTTCACATCTCTCCTCTATCGATTATCTATCGATTGAGATGGAAGCACCAAAGTATATGTTCGGATCGCTGGTCAAATCTAGTTTCCTTAGCTTATGTGATTACTCCATCATCATCGCAACCAGATCAATGGAGTTCACAAAGTTAGGAATCATTCCTAGTTCATAAATGAACTTGCCGATTCAAACGGCCTTTAAATCTACATTTAAGGCAACTATATACTTGGACTCAAATATGCAATTGTCTCATGCTTGGAACCTTTTCAAGCATACAATGCCACCATTAAGACAAAACACAAATCCAGACTGTGATCTGGAATAACCTTTATCGGTTTGGAAACAACATCGATGTAACTCCTTACAACGACTTCTTCCTCACCTTCATCTGTTAAGAATGTATCCTCGATTCTTCCCAGATACTTAAGGATTTTCTTAACTACGGTTCAGTGACTTTCACTGATATTATTTGATACCTTCTTGTCATGCTCAAAGCTTACAAGATAATTGGTGTAGTACACAATGTACTCTGACTAAGGTCCAAAAATTCAACAATCTATCTCTATAGATCCTGATTCCTAACACGTAGGAAGCCTCGCCCAAGTCCTTCATCGAGAAACAATTCCCCAACTATGTTTTCACATTTTACAGTGTAGGGATATATTTTCAATAAGTAGTATGTCATTCACATAAAAGATGAGAAAGACAATCTCACTCCCACTAACCTTCTTGGACACACAAGGTTCACCCTCGTTCTTGATAAATCCAAACTGTCTTACAGCTTTTATCAAAACGAAGATTCCAGCTTCTGGAAGCTTACTTTAATCCATGAATGGATCTCTGCAATTTACATATCGTTCTAGCATCCTTTGGATCGACAAAACCCTCGGTTTGTGTCATGTACACATCCTCTAGAAGATTCCCGTTAAGGAATATAGTCTTGGCATCCATCTTCCAGATTTCATAGTCATAGTATGCAGCAATAGCAAGCATAATCCGAATAGATTTAAGCATCGCTACTAGGGAGAAGGTTTCATCATGGTCTACACCATTAATCTGCTTGAAACCTTTCCCATCCAGTCGCGCCTTAAAGGTACCCACTTTACCATCCATGTCAGTCTTCTTCTTGAAGACCTACATGCACCCTATGGGTTTTACCCCTTCGGGTGCCTTAACCAAGGTCCATACCTGGTTCGTGTACATGGATTCCATCTCAGATCATATGGCCTCAAGCCACTTCTCAGATTCCGGGCCAATAACGGCCTCGTGGTAGGTTACAGACTCATCTTGATACATGAGCAGTCACCTTCCCGAGTCAGGAGAAGTCCATATCTCTCAGGTTGGTGACGTGGCCTGTTAAACCTATCCAAGTCTTGTGTTACTTGAACCGGTGGTTCAACCACAACATCTTGTGGAACCGGTTCTTGTTCCATTTTAGGTGGGTCAGTATATTGTGGTGCTTGAATTTCTCCAAATTCTACATTTCTCCCATTGTCTTCATTGGAAATGTATTCCTTCTCAAGGAACACTTTCGTCCTAGCAACAAACATTTGGTCCTCGGAGGGATTGTAGAAGTAATATCCTTTTGTTTCCTCAGGATATCCCACAAAAATACATTTATCCGATTTGGGCCCAAGTTTATCTGTCATAAGACGTTTTACAAAAACCTGACATTCCCAAATCCTTATAAATGAACAACTGGGCCTTCGTCCCATCCATATCTCATACGGAGTCTTTTCAACCGCCTTAGATGGAACACGGTTAAGAGTGAATGCAATTGTAAGTAGAGCAAAGCCCCAGAAAGAGTTAGAAAGGTTTCAATGACTCATCATGGATCATACCATGTCTAACAAGGTGCTATTCCTCCTTTCGGACACGCCATTCCATTGTAGCGTTACAAGAGGTGTGATTTAGGACACTATCCCACACTCTCTCAAATAGTCATCAAACTCTTGGCTTAAGTATTCACCACAACGATCTAATCGTATGGCCTTAATACTTTTGCCAAGTTGATTCTCCACTTCATTCTTGAACTCTTTAAACTTTTAAAAGGTTTCAGACTTCTGTTTCAAAAGATACACAAATCAATATCTATTGAAATCATCAGTAAATATGACGAAGTAAGGATAACCACCTCTAGTCGTTTGTTTATAGGCCCACATACATCACTATGTATCAAGTCCAAAAGATCACTGGCCCTTTCAATTTTCTCAGTGAATGAGGCCTTAGTCATCTTCCTCAATAAGCAAGAGTCGCATACATCAAACGATTCATAATCGATGAGTCAAAGAGTCCATCATTATGGAGCTTGGAGATGCATTTCTCACCTATATGGCCTAAACGATAGTGTCAAAGGCATGTAGGGTTCAAATCACTTGGTTTGACCCCTATCACATTTATATTATAGATGGGCATATCGAGATTAAGGACACCAAGTCCATTATCCAAAAACATGCTAGCATAGAAAATATCATATGACTGATGTTTCTACCAATAGCTGGAACATAATAACATTTATTTAGTTCCAAAACAAGCCCCGAAGGCAAAGTTAAAAACTTCATAGTTAATACAGCAACTTTTGCTCCATTTCCTATTCACAAGTTGACTTCGCCTTTTAGTCAATGTCCTATTCCCTTTGATCCTTCACATTAATGTGAGATCCACATACGGTATCAAATACCCATGATTTTGAAGTAGGTTGACTTCTACAACATAATGCTCAAAGAGGAAGTCGCACTTCCTTTCTTTTCTCATACTCTTTCTGGTATCTCTAGCAGTTTTCAAACATCCGGTCAAACCGCAATGAAATCAATTGCCTTCCTTTGCAACCCTGCCTATTAGCTTCAAGATAGAAGTACTGGGCTTGAACTTGTTCTTGCCCTTGTTCTTCTTCTTATTTAGCAGGCTTAAGGCTTTCCCTTTCAAGACTATCAAAATAGTCTACCCTTTTCTACTGTAAAGACTCTGCTCGGCAGTTCTCAACTTCCTTGCAGTCTCTAGTAGAGGTCTGTTAGAATTGTTGACAACGATTTGATTATAACTATCTGGCAACAATTGCAAGATCATATCGCTGGCCAACATTTGGCCAAAAGGAAATCTTATTTTACCAAGTTCTTAATGTACTCAATAATATGAAGAACATCATAACTGTCGGGATTTCCTTTCTGTTAGTTCGCAACTGAAAATGGGTCGAAAAGACTTATGGTTCTTATGCATTGCATGCTCTCAATAAAACATCATGAGGTGCATGATCATATCACGCGCCTTCATGGTTACAAACATAAGACATCTTACATCTAGGACATCGACTTGATGCTTCTTGTAAGCATCCATTTCGATCCTAGTACGAACTGGTTGCTTAGGTATCATTTGCTCGAGAACATACAACTATTTCTAGTACTTGAGGACAATCCTCAAATTCCTGTAGCAATCTAGAAATTTAATTCTGGATACCTTGAACTTCTTAAGGACAAATCGCAGTAATAAATTTATAGTGTTTTATTTCATGGTAATTCTAATTATAGAAACATGCAAAATATAAGTATCATGATAAAACATATTTAATAAGGTATTTTATTAAATACGCTCCCACTATTTTACTCAAATCAATGACCCTCATCATTGACTTGGAAAATCTCGTTGGAAGATTTTCTAGTGAGACCAAGATCCATATTTCACATCGTTCTGAGTCAACTTTGGCTGATCTCCCAAAACTTAGTTATTTAGGTAGGAAACTCCTTTCCAATTACATCTCATGTAACTCTTGGATTAGTTGGGTGAATAACTCTTATTCTAATTCATCTCTATGAATTAAAGCCCAACTCCCTGCCTCTAGGCCCATTTCAATCCTATTAAATTCGGCCCAGTTAAGTCAATCCCAATGGTTGGCAGTTGGACATTACGATTGTCTCATCGCATCTTACTAGTATAGAAAAATGCACCCCGCTTTGGCGGACCTACACTCATTCGATATTAGTCTTGATGAGTGCCATGCATTGAAAGGCTCTTAAACTTAATATTTGTTTTTGAGGGATTTTTATTAAAATTGATCTCACCAGCGTTGTATCACATACAAAGCGTCTCTCAACATACATGAAATACATGCTATCATACATTTTATTAACATCTATAGCATACAAGACATATATGCATACAAATATATACTTCATGCATCTCATACATACATCTCATACATTTCATGCATCTCATACACAAACATACAAGATAAGGTATTATAGTTATGGCCTCCTAAAGTGCAAGAATTAAATAACTAATTTATTATAATTCTTTAACCCTCAAGCAAGCTCCTCAAGCTTCTCCCATGACGTCATCATTTGGTGTTGCCTCATCTTCAATTCGAACAATTACATTTATTTAAAATAAATAAATAATTAAAGGCATGGCACGCAGGCCGTATTAAATTTAAATAAATCACGACATGCAGATTGTATTTACCAAAAAAAAAAAAAACATCATAATCTAAGACCATAACCATATACCGCACATTTAAAATTATTTAATTATAAGAGATAATAACTCTTATTATTATTATTTATTATTATAAATAATTTTTAATTTGAATTCAAAAGTCAATAGCATTTTAGCATTTCAAATTTACGTACTAGTGTCTGTCTAATTTGAATTCAAAGGTAAGATATTGCCTATTTCAAATCCCAATTTGAAATAAGAGAAATGCTCCTGGACAATTCTTAGTTAATGCTCAAAAAAGTTGATTTCAAAAAGTTACGCCCAAATTCGTGAATTCACGCATCAAGTTGCACATCAATTCAACCAGATTTCAATAGCAAAAATCTTGCGTGAATTCAATTTGAAAGAAAGTACATTAATTCAAATTAATAACTTAATATTCAATTTGAAATCAAATAAAATGACACAGTGAATTCACGAGAATGTACGTGATTAGTTCCGAAAAGGTCTTGATTCTTGATTTTTCAAAACGGTTTCGACACCCACCTCCAAAAAGCTGCACTCGTTCGGGAATATACATTCATATATATCAAATAAAAACAACTACTCACAAAAGAACATGTATTCCATTGAATCAAATTCAAAAGCAATAAATCATATTATTAATCAAGACAAACAAACATATACAGATTCATGGCAATTACGACCTGGCTCTGATACCACTGTTGAGGTTTTCATGAGATAATCCTCTTTAAAAATCATATCTCAAGGCGGAAGAAAACCAACTCATGGATCGCGCATTACAAAAGCATGAATCAAATAAAGGGTTATTTGTGTTTACCTCTTGAAGCGTGCTTTCACTGTGATCACAAGTGCCACAAAGGAGAAGCACCTCTACTCAGTCCATGCGAGCAAACGGGCTTCGAAGCTTTGCGTCTTGTGCTAGCTGACGGTTCTGGGAGGCAAGGTTAGCAAGACTAGGTTTAGAGCAAGACTAATAGTCTATTTATAAACCACATACTCCTCTTGACCTAACTGCCTACTTATTGGGCCTTGTACGCTACAAGTCCAATAACCTTTAAATTAATTAAATCATATTTAATTAATTGACCCGCTCCGCATTTGCTCTATGCGTGTGACCCTGTAGGCTCCAACTAAGTTGGCAACTATATTAAATATTACAATAATATCAAATATTAATTATAATATTTAATATTATAAATAATGAGTGGCATCTAGCAATGCATCATTACTACCCAATTAGCAAGAGTATCGGTGATCCGATTTTAGCCTTACCACGACCAAAATTTACCGTGCAGTAAATGTCCCTTCTCCCATATGTTTTAATTGAGCACAAGGCATAAGAGTGTCATCCTTGTTATGTTCAATTATTTATTCCTCGATCCCCGAGTAGACGTGTAATCACAAATGGGCCCAATATCACATATTGGCCCACTTCCGCGTGGCCACGCATATTTCACGTCTCACTCTATTGAGGGGCCAAGACATTACCCCTGTTATGTAGGAGGGACGAATCCTTTCTACATCACTCACACTCCTCAACTTGATATATTGCAGGCTCAATAACAACCTTTATGATCACCCTGTTACGCGTGACGTTTGATAGCATTAAAGCCTACAACTCCTCATGTAGGAATCATAGTGACTTCAAGTTGAAGGACTACTTCACTATGGCGCCATGAGAATACTTATGACACTTACATAACTATTATGAAGTATTCTCCTAGTGGGTCATCCGGTATAAATATTACCCCTAATATTTATGCCTGTGTGCCGACTTGATATCACATATACATGACCCGTGAGATATGGTCATCAGCCAACTCACACAATAGTCTCTGAGACTCCCCGACGTCCCATTAAAGAAAAACCCAAAATTTTTAAAACTTAATCGTGTCATTAGCGTTAAACGGTCATATTAAAATAGCGGAAAAATTTAAAACTTAAAATATAAATAGCTAACATACAATTACATCTACAGACGTAAGAATATATACATCATCTCCTAATACATAACTGTCAAGGGATTCCCAACAGTAGGATCCCGATATATATAAATTGGTGCCACCAACAAAATACATCAAAAGTCTAAAAGAAAATATCCCTCCGAAGCACTCCGCTCCCCATCCCCTTTCAAAATACAATAAGAACCTCACTCACTCACACCTATAGTGATGGCACTGGCCCGAACCATCATGTGCTACCACCCTAGTCTACATCCTGGGGGCCGGCAAGTCCGGATACCCCTCCGCTCACTAGAAGAGCTCTTGTCCGACTGTCGCTGAAACATCAATCAATATAGCCTGCTGTCGCGAGGATGTAGTGGCCGAGAAGACACCCGTGAAGACTCTGAAACTGTAGCCCGGACCTCTGGAGGTGCGGGTACCTCTGGAAGTGGTGCTGGGTCCGGGGCGGGGACAACTGGGTCCTCCTCCTCTGGAATGGGTGCCAACTCAGGCTCTGGTGCCGGTGCCGGTGCAAGTGCTGGCATGGGTCCTGGTACCAAGGCATCAAGAGGTACCATGAAGGGTACTGGAGCCATCTCAAACATAGGCAGCATCGATGGTACGTGTCCATCAGGCTGTCCTATCGGAAACGGGAAGGTCGTACCAAAACGAAAGGTGCCAACAAATCCAATGGGCGCTCCTTGCCCGAGCCCCGTAATGATGGACACGGGACCTGTATATACCGCAAAACGAGCGACTGGGTCCACTAGCCACCCGTGCGGATCTAAGCACTCAACCTCAAAGGTCCCCGAGACGGGGAACCTCGGGTCCTGAGTCATCCACGGATGATCCCAGTGCGCCATCTACACGATCTGGATCTGATATACAAAACATATATGTACAAACATACAACAAAAGAAAAGGAATAAGAATCCATATAACATCAAACGTGGAAAGGGTTTAGCGACATGTAATTCTATAAACATCCGTCTCCCAAAATATAGTGTATATATATATATATATATATATATATAACACAACATCCTCAATCCACATCTAGGGTGTTTCCTCTACCCCCATCATGATGCAATACAAATGCTCTATGAATCTCCTCAGGTAGTTGGCCATATCCGAATATCACAACAATCGACACGTCCCAGAGGCCCCGGTGCACACCCTCGTCCACGGATGGAGGGTGCCCATGCAAAGCAATGGCACTATAGCTATACAATCTGGTGCACACCTTTGGACCACGACCAAGGAGCTCATGCAACGCATGAACTATAGCTGCAACTCAAATGAAATCATGTCTGGGACGGTCCGCCGTTAGCCTAGACCCCGGGAATTCTCCCTCCGAGGAATAGACCCCAACGACCATGTTTCAGGTCCACATATCACAGACCATGTTTCAGGTCACCCCCTAGTGCCCTAACCGCTCATCATCACCTCATAAATAACCTCAATAAAATCTCATCATCATATTATATCAATCGTCTTGGTTAGGCACCACCAACACATAAAGTATGATTTCCCCAATACATCATCATGACTCATCATATCTCATCACTTACTCAATCTCTACTCCTAATCATTACACTCATATCATCATAACATCACGTCATTGATCATCATATTAATCATGGCATCATTTCCATTATAATAATAATAATAATAATAATAATAATAATAATAATAATAATAATAAAATACCAACACTCATTATCAGTCATCGATCATCATCATAACGCAATCAATCCAAGCAGTCACAACAGCCAGTCATAAAATAACAAAAATATATTTTTATCGTAACGACGATAAACACACAATTTCAATATCATCATTTGATACCACTAAGTAGTCCCCAATGTGACATGGACATTGTCCGTTACTCGCTCTCGAGTAGGGTTTAGGTCGCCCTACGCCATGATCGAACTAAATGTAACTGCGCCGTTTCCGACGTTAATTGGTTTCTTTCCCCCACATGAAAAACGTGTGGCTATGAAAACGAAGCGAGATGGCTCCTTCCCGACTTCTCACGACTCTGTCTCACTTCAGCCGAGGCCCCCGATCCTCCAAAATTTCACCCAAAGGCAAAGTTTGAAAACCCAACTTAGAAACTCAAAATCTGCCAACAGTATTGTTAAACCCGCCTCTGTTTTGGCTTCGAAAAATATAATATAGACCTCTTTTCAGAAATTCAACCGTTCAGTTAAAAGAACTACATCTCCTTTACCTTCTCTAAATATTTCAACACGATCCAACGGTAAACGAGTCTGGATCGAGCCTCCCAATGTGGCTGGTCAGGGGCTACTCGGGTTGGCTTTCCTCCTTGCTTCTGAGTTGAATAACTCGAATTCTAGAAGTCCTGAGGAAAATTCAACCATTAGATAAGTAACACCCTTAGTCACGAACCTGACTCTAAAATTTGAACAAAATCTAACGGTGAACGAAACAATGATGGAAATAAAACAGAGGCTGCCTCACCTAGAACTTCAAGTTCAGCAATGGAGGGTTGAGGTTGAAGTTGTCTTCTTCCTCCTTTCTCTTTGTTTTTCTCTCTATTTTTCTCTCTGCCTTGCCCTCTGTTTTTTCTCTCTAACCCTCTCTGGTTTTGCTCTGAAAGACACCAGAAGAAATGGTCCAAATGAGGCATTGGAGCCTCTTTTATTTTGCTCCACGGATGGCCTGGCGCTCAGCGCCTGATACCCAGCGCTCAGCGCTGGGTTTGGCCAGAGACCACTACATGCGTGACACGTTAGCACCACGCATCAGTGTGCATGTCTGCTCGTTGGGCGCTCAGCGCTACGAGTCCAGCGCTCAGCGCTGCCTTCTGGGCAGCAACACGTGTTCGTGCATTTCGTCGCGTTCTGAACTCGTTCGACGTTCGATTGATTCCAAATTTGACATATAGGCTCATTAGGACCTAATAAACAATATCCAACCATAAAAAATGCCTAATATCATCTCTAACTCCAAATTTATTGTTCTACCCTCAAATATCTAAAAGACACTAACCGAGAAACCCTAATTGGTCTCTACGTTCAAACTCACATGGAAAAGCTGCGTACTTAACATGCGAAGGTCTCTATGCCTCATACCACATCTCAAAAATGTAATTCAAGTCCTAAACCTAATCATCATACGTAAACCACACATAAAATAACGGATGTTACATTTCTACCCCTCTTAAAAGAAATTCCGTCCCCGAAATTACATACCTGAGAACAAATGGGGGTACTACTGCTGCATATCTGCCTCACGCTCCCAAGTAGCATCTCCGGTAACACTATCCCAGATGACCTTGACCAGGGGAATCTGTTTATTACGGAGTTCTTTAATCCTTCTATCTGCAATCTTAGACGGTAGAGCCTCATATTCTAGATTCTCTCGGAGTTGTATTGACTCTGGCTCAATTACATGAGAAGGATCGGGGAAATATTTTCTCAATTGGGAAACATGAAAGACATCGTGGAGGTTGGAAAGGTATGGGGGCAAGGTTATCTGGTAGGCTACTGGACCAATTCGTCGAAGAATCTAAAATGGTCCAATGAATCGGGGAGTGAGCTTTCTAGACTTTATAGCTCTGCCAATTCCGGTCTTTGGAGTGACTCTCAAGAACACGTGATCACCTTCTTGGAACTCTAAGGGTCTCCTCCTTTTATTACTGTAGCCCCTCTGCCTATCCTGCGCTTCCTTCATTTTCTCTCTTATCTTCCTGACCTGCTCTTGTTTGCTGTACCACATCGGGACCCAACACTTGGCTCTCGCCAGTCTCATACCAACACAACGGAGTTCTGCATTTTCTCCCATAGAGAGCCTCATATGGCACCATTCCGATACTACTATGGAAACTGTTATTGTATGTGAACTCAATCAAAGGTAGGAATTCATCCCAGCTGCCAACATGTTCTAACACACATGCCCTTAAAAGATCCTCCAATGATTGAATTGTTCTCTCTCTGACTGCCCATCCGTCTGAGGATGATAAGCTGAACTCATCCTCAACTTGGTTCCCAAAGCATTGTGTAACTGTCTCCAAAATCTAGATGTAAATCTAGGATCCCGGTCGGAGACAATACTCGATGGTACACCGTGCAACCTCACTACTTCCTTGATGTAGATCTAGGTCAACTTCTCAAGACTATAACTCTCACCAATAGGTAAGAAGTGAGCACACTTCGTTAACCTATCAATGATAACCCAAATCACATCGGAGTTCGTGGTAATCCAACCACAAAGTCCATCGCTATGCTATCCCACTTCCACTCTGGGATATCCAAGGACTGCAACAACCCTGCTGGCTTTTGATGCTCTATCTTAGCCTTCTGACACACCAAACATGATAGAAGATACTCCGCCACCTCTTTCTTCATCTTGGGCCACCAAAACATTTTCTTCAAGTCTTGATACATCTTGGTGGCTCCCGGGTGAAAGCTCAGCTTACTCTTATGTGCCTCCTCCAAGATCATCTTCCTAATCTCTAAGTCCTCGGGCACACATATCCGATCTCTAAACCTCAACACACCATCGGATCCTTTCCTAAACTCTGAAACTTTTCCCTCAGTTATGCCTCGACTTACCTCTTGCAGATATTCATCCTGACCTTGCTTAATCCTAAGGTCTCTCAAAAACTCACTACTGATGGTGATCGTACCTAAGCATATTCTATCTTCAGCCAAATCCATACCTAAGTTCAAATCTCTAAACTGTTCAAGCAATCCCATCTCTTTCACCATCATTGCGGATACGTGCAAAGATTTCCGACTCAGTGCATCTGCCACAACATTATCCTTCCCTGGATGGTATTGAAGATCAAACTCATAATCCTTAATAAATTCCATCCATCTACGCCGCCTCATGTTCAGCTCCTTCTGATCAAACAGATACATTAAACTCTTGTGATCGCTGAACACATTGAACTTGGCTCCATAGAGATAGTGTCGCCATATCTTCAATGCGAACACTATGGCTGCTAACTCCAGATCATGGGTCGGGTAATTTCTTTCATGAACCCTCAACTGTCGGGAAGCATAAGACACCACTCTTCCCTCTTGCATCAAAACACAACCCAAACCTTGATATGACGCGTCACAGTACACGTCAAACTGTCCTAATGGATCTGGTAAAGTCAGCATGGGAGATGTAGTCAACTTCTCCTTTAGCTTTTGAAAGCTCTCCTCACATCTTTCTGTCCAAACAAACGTTGTACCTTTCCTCGTTAACTGCGTCATAGGCAACGCAATCTTGGAGAAACCCTCGATAAACCTCCTGTAATACCCGACTAATCCTAGAAAACTCCTCACCTCAGTTACTGACTTAGGCCTCTCCCACTGAATCACTGCCTCTACCTTAACCGGATCTACAGCTATCCCTTCCTTATTGATTATATGACCTAGGAACTGTACTTCCTCTAACCAAAATTCACATTTGGATAGCTTAGCGTACAACTGCCTATCTCTCAACACCTGTAACACCACTCTCAGATGCTCCTCGTGCTCTTCCCGGTTACGGGAATAGATAAGAATATCATATATGAACACCACTACAAACTTATCGAGGAACGGTCTAAAGATCCTGTTCATGTAATCCATGAATACTGCTAGGGCATTAGTTACACCAAAAGGCATAACTAGATACTCATAGTGTCCATACCTCGTCCTGAAAGCGGTCTTAGGTATATCCTCCTTCTTTACCCTAATCTGATGATATCCTGATCTTAAATCTATCTTAGAAAACACCGAAGCTCCCTTCAACTGATCCATCAGATCATCTATCCTAGGCAACGGATATTTGTTCTTAATTGTAACCTTGTTTAACTGCCTATAATCCGTACACAACCTAGCACTTCCATCCTTTTTCTTCACAAACAAGACTGGTGCTCCCCACGGTGATACACTCGGTCAGATGAATTCCTTTTTCATCATATCATCCAGTTGTTTCTTTAACTCTGCCAACTCCACGGGTGACATCCGATAAGGAGCTACTGATATAGGTCCTGTCCCTAGTATGAGATCTATAGTGAATTCAACCTCCCTCTCTGGCGGCAAACCTGGAACATCAGGAGGGAAAACCTCGGGAAACTCTCTCACGATAGGCATAGAATCTATACTGGGAGTCTCCTTAGCTTCCAAAGAGAAAAGCATCACATACTGCTGAGAATCATCACTCCTCACAGTTGCTCCTTCATTGGCAGATACTATGCTAGAAGGCTCAAGAAAAGATAGGGTCTTTTGGGCACAGTCTAACACTACATGGTTAGCCGATAGCCAATCCATGCCAAGAATAACACCTATCTGTTGCATAGGAAAACAGATGAGATCTATAAGGAATGTCCTATTTTCAACCACGATAGGACACTGTAAGCAAACAGACATGGTGATCAAAGGATCACTGGTAGGGGTAGATACTGTCAAAGTATATGGTAATTGAGAAACGAGCAAATGTAAATGATTTACACACTCATGTGAAACAAACGAATGCGTAGCGCCTGAGTCAAACAACACATGCGAGAGTCTGCCAGATAGTAAACACATACCTTGAATAAGATCTGCGGACTGAGAGGACTCAGATCCTCTCACCGTAAACACCCTCCCCATGGCCTAAGGTCTGGTCGTCTGTCGTCCTGCCGCTGGAACTCCTCTCCCAGCTCCACCTCTAGAACTACTGGCTCCTCTACCGGCAGCTGGCTGATGCTGCCCTGCTCTCTGTCGGCAATCCCTAGCAAGGTGACCGGGTTTGACACAGATGTAGCAACCCGATCTATCTGTACAATCTCTGATGTAATGCGGACCTCCGCATCTGAAACATACTGGGCCTCTCTGCTGCTGGCCCTCTCTGCTCGCTGGTGCTGATGGTGTATCTGCATGAGTACTCTGCCCGGGTCTAGCGTATGGTCCTCTCCTCCATTGAGAACCTCTATCCCCTCTCCTCTGATGGCCTGCTTTGGTAGGACCCCCACTCCGCTGCTGTCTCTGCTCCGCAACCTGCCTCTGGTCCATGCTCTCAATGGCACTGCACCTCTCTACTAGCTCTGGGAAACTCAAAATATCCAAGGGCACTATAGACCTCCTCAGCTCGTGCCGTAAGCCCTCCTCAAATCTCTGACACATTCAATCCTCATCTGGAAATCTCTGGTAGAACTCAGAAAACTGAATCAGGGCCTCAAATCTGGCCGCATAGTCACCAACAGACCTGTCTCCCTGCTGGAGACTCATGAACTCTCTCTCCTTCTCGCGTTTGACTAACCGCGGAAAGTACTTCTCGAAGAAACGCTCTCTGAACAGCTCCCAACTGATCATCCTGCCCTCAGTCTCAAGCAACCTCCTCTTGCCTCTCCACCATGACTCAGCTCCCCCAGTCAGCATGAAGGCGGCATAAGTCACCTTCCTATTATCTCTACATCTCATGGTGTCAAAGATCTTCTCCAGCTCCTGTATCCACCACTCAGCCCGCTCTGGGTCGTACTCTCCTCCGAACTGTGGTGGCTTACCTTTCAGAAAGGTAGCCAAACCCTCATCCTCAGCCTCAGCAGCTCTCCTCCTATCCTGCTGGTCCTGTAACTCTGCCTCTCTCTGCATCCTCTGAGCGTTCTGCTGCGCCTGCTGCAACAGAACGGATGCTAACTCACCGATAGTCTAGAGAGTCTCGGATGACTCCCCTCCACCACCAACTCCTGCTGCCGGCTGATGCTCATCCTCAACACCCTCGATAGCTCTACCACCACCACGTCTACCACGTCCTCTACCTCTGCCTCGAGCCATTATCCTGTCAAAAGAAATCATTAGCCCACATCAATATGACATATAATACTACATAAAACTGGAATATAAATACTATATGCCATAAAGATGTCGCATCGGACTCACTACCCAACTTCTAAGCATAGCCAGTGTCCGATGTGGATCCAACTAAATGGCCAGTTCACCCTAATCACAGTCCTCACAGTCCGTTTTAGAACCGAACTACTCTGATACCACCAAATGAGACGCCCCGACGTCCCATTAAAGAAAAACCCAAAATTTTTAAAACTTAATCGTGTCATTAGCATTAAACAGTCATATTAAAACAGCAAAAAAATTTAAAACTTCAAATATAAATAGCTAACATACAGGTACATCTACATACATACGAATATATACATCATCTCCTGATACATAACTGTCAAGGGATTCCCAACAGTAGGATCCCGATATATACAAACTGGTGCCACCAACAAAATACATCAAAAGTCTAAAAGAAAATATCTCACCGAAGCACTCCGCTCCCCATCCCCTCTCAAAGTACAATAAGAACCTCACTCACTCACACCTATAGTGATGGCACTGGCCCGAACCATCATGTGCTACCACCCTAGTCTACATCCTGGGGGCCGGCAGGTCCGGATACCCCTCCGCTCTCAATCGATATAGCCTGCTGTCGCGAGGATGTAGTGGCCGAGAAGACACCCATGAAGACTCTGAAACTGTAGCCCGGACCTCTGGAGGTGCGGGTACCTCTGGAAGTGGTGCTGGGTCCGTGGCGGGGGCAATTGGGTCCTCCTCCTCTGGAATGGGTGCCAACTCAGGCTCTGGTGCCTGTGCGGGTGCAGGTGCTGGCATGGGTCCTGGTACCAAGGCATCAAGAGGTACCATGAAGGGTGCGGGAGCCATCTCAAACATAGGCGGCATCGGTGGTACGTGTCCATCAGGCTGTCCTATCGGAAACGGGAAGGTCGTACCAAAACGAAAGGTACTAACAAATCCAATGGGCGCTCCCTGCCCGAGCCCCGTGGTGATGGACACGGGACCTGTATATATCGCAAAACGAGCAACTGGGTCCACTAGCCACTCGTGTGGATCTAAGCACTCAACCTCAAAGGTCCCCGAGAGGGGGAACCCCGGGTTCTGAGTCATCCACGGATGATCCCAGTGCGCCATCTACACGATCTGGATCTGATATATAAAACATATATGTACAAACATACAACAAAAGAAAAGGGATAAGAATCCATATAACATCAAACGTGGAAAGGGTTTAGCGACATGTAATTCTATAACAGCAAGATAAACATCAGTCTCCCAATATATATATATATAACACAACATCCTCAATCCACATATATATATATATATATATATATATATATATATAAAACACAACATCCTCAATCCACATCTAGGGTCTTTCCTCTACCCCCATCATGATGCAATGCAAATGCTGTATGAATCTCCTCAGGTAGTCGGCCATACCGGATATCACAACAATCGACACGTCCCAGAGGCCCCGGCGCACACCCTCGTCCGCGGATGGAGGGTGCCCATGCAAAGCAATGGCACTATAGCTACACAATCAGGTGCACACCTCTGGACCACGGCCAGGGTGCTCATGCAACGCATGAACTATAGCTGCAACTCAAATGAAATCATGTCTGGGACGGTCTGCCGTTAGCCTAGACCCCGGGAATTCTCCCTCCGAGGAATAGACCCCAACGACCATGTTTCAGGTCCACATATCACAGACCATGTTTCAGGTCACCCCCTAGTGCCCTAACCGCTCATCATCACCTCATAAATAACCTCAATAAAATCTCATCATCATATTATATCAATCGTCTTAGTTAGGCACCACTAACACATAAAGTATGATTTCCCCAATACATCATCATGACTCATCATATCTCATCACTTACTCAATCTCTACTCCTAATCATTACACTCATATCATCATAACATCACGTCATCGATCATCATATTAATTATGGCATCATTTCCAATATAATAATAATAATAATAATAATAATAATAATAATTTTAATAATAAAATACCAACACTCATTATCAGTCATCGATCATCATCATAACGCAATCAATCCAATCAGTCACAACAGCCAGTCATAAAATAACAAAATAATATATTTTTATTGTAACGACGATAAACGCACAATTTCAATATCATCATTGGTACCACTAAGTAGTCCCCAATGTGACATGGACATTGTCCGTCACTCGCTCTCGAGTAGGGTTTAGGTCGCCCTACGCCATTATCGAACTAAATGTAACTGCGCCGTTTCCAACGTTAATTGGTTTCTTTCCCCCACATGAAAAACGTATGGCTACGAAAACGAAGCGAGATGACTCCTTCCCGACTTCTCACGACTCTGTCTCACTTCAGCCGAGGCCCCCGATCCTCCAAAATTTCACCCAAAGGCAAAGTTTGAAAACCCAACTTAGAAACTCAAAATCTGCCAACAGTATTGTTAAACCCGCCTCTGTTTTGGCTTCGAAAAATATAATATAGACCCCTATTCAGAAATTCAACCGTTCAGTTAAAATAACTCGAATTCTAGAAGTCCCGAAGAAAATTCAACCATTAGATAAGTAACACCCTTAGTCACGAACCTGACTCTAAAATTTGAGCAAAATCTAACGGTGAACGAAACAATGATGGAAAGAAAACAGAGGCTGCCTCACCTAGAACTTCAAGTTCAGCAATGGAGGGTTGAGGTTGAAGTTGTCTTCTTCCTCCTTTCTCTTTGTTTTTATCACTATTTTTCTCTCTGCCTTGCTCTCTGTTTTTCCTCTCTAACCCTCTCTGGTTTTGCTCTGAAAGACACCAGAAGAAATGGTCCAAATGAGGCATTGGAGCCTCTTTTATTTTGCTCCATGGATGGCCTGGCGCTCAGCGCCTGATACCCAGCCCTCAGTGTTGGGTTTGGCCAGAGACCACTACATGCGTGACATGTCAGCACCATGCATCAGTGTGTATGTCTGCTCGTTGGGCGCTCAGCGCTAGGAGTCCAGCGCTCAGTGCTGGCTTCTGGGCAGCAACACGTGTTCGCGCATTTCGTCGCATTCTGAACTCGTTCGACGTCCAATTGATCCCAAATTTGAGATATATTCTCATTAGGACCTAATAAACAATCTCCAACTATCAAAAATGCCTAATATCATCTCTAACTACAAATTTATTGTTCCACCCTCAAATATCTAAAAGATACTAACCGAGAAACCCTAATTGGTCTCTATGTTCAAACTCACACAGAAAAGCTGCGTACTTAACATGCGAAGGTCTCTATGCCTCATACCACATCTCAAAAATGTAATTCAAGTCCTAAACCTAATCATCATACGTAAACCATGAAGTTGACACAGGCAAACACAAGAAGGGGGGGTTGAATTGTGTTTGTTAATATTTTTCGAAAACAACCTTTTCAAGAATAGTTTTCACACACAAAGATAAAGAGGCAGAATAAAGCACACAGAAAAACAATCTTTTGAAAGAATAACAAATTCAAGTTCAAATCCCCACAGTTAGTATAAACACGTAAAACCAAAGAGATAAGGGATTAGAAGATTCACACAAGTTGTTTTATCCTGGTTCACTCTCTTCCAACCAAGAGCTACGTCCAGTCCCTTCTACTTGAAGGATTTCTCCACTATTTTCCAAATAGATTACAGCAAGTATTCAACACCTCTCCAGGCTCACAAGTATTTCTTTCTTACCAAGCCTCTTCAGGCTCTACCTCTAATAAAGAGTTTTGATTTCTTTGATCTTCTAACTCACTATGTGTGAGAATATGAAAGTTTAAGATCAGATGAATATTATAGCAATATTCAAACTATGATATTACAGACTTTTGCTTTTTGAAAGAATAAGAGAATATTTTCTCGCAAGAGATTTCTTGAGATTTCTTTGCATGCGCAAAAGTTTTTTCTTCAAAAGCCTTAGTCTTCTATTTATAGGGTCCTTGATCTTCTCTTCAGAATCATCAACGGTTGTTTTTGAATTTTCCGTTTAGTGATAGAATCAACCAAGTAAATATCCGTTGTGACTCAGCTTGCTCGTGGCCTTTGTACTATGTGACAAAATTCTTGCATGTAATGGCACACCTCTGAGCAAATGCAACTTGAAAAACAGTCTTGCCTTCCTTGTACAAGTTCCAGCTATTTCAGCGTAAAAGGTGACAGGGTACACAACGTTTTGCATTGTACTATTCTGCTTTTTGCAATTCCTTATTTGTACTATGTCTCTCTCATTGAAACAAGACAATAAAAACCATTAATAGAAAATGAGAAGGACCATTATGAATATATGAAATGAATATCAATCATATGAAATAAATTCGCTTTGGTTCAGATTGATTTAAATATAACTGTTCAAATTCTTCGTCCAGCAAAACAATTGTAAAGGCAAGGTAAGTGAGAAGAGTTTTAAGGCTCCGTCCACTGACGTGGCAACCAAAACTTCGTCTACTTAAAACAACGGTCTTGCCAGTACTTGAGACATTTAAAATCTCTGTCCAGTGATGTGGCATTAGAAAACTAATGTTATTATTGGAGAGAAGCTCACGTCTATATGAAAGGAATTTCTCCGTCTACTAGAAACATTCAAGCGCTCGTCCACTGATGTGGCACTTGTGTTTAAAAGAGATCCTTGATAGAGTGGACTCGACCACTCTTTCAATACAAAAATATATTGACGCGGATTGCAAAGTAAGTAGACTTAACTTTTTAACATATAAAAACAGAGATCCTTCAAGACTGAAGGCACTTGTTAGATTAAAGCTAACACTTTGCTACACAAATTTAATCCTTATTGTTAACATCAAAACTTAGAGATTATTTAATCCAAATTACTTTGGTTCCAACAATCTCCCCCTTTTTGATGATGACAAAAACTAATTAAATTTATTTTGCAAAGTCTAAGAGAGCTTACAAGGCTCCCCCTAAGACAAAGCAGTCATCAGATAAAAGCAGTTAAGGCATATTAAGCTAAGTCTTATTTGCAATAATATAGGTTATCAGACCAAGATAGCAGCTTATTAACATTTGAGATTCAAAGCAGTATCGGAGCATAATTGACTTTAGACAGAATTAGGCATAAACATAAAGTCAAGGCATAGAAGGCATAGTATCAGCAAGATGAATATACACTTATGCATATGCAGACAACTATGTACTTTTTAAAAAAAGGTCTGTATTATAAAATTTAATCTTTCCTTTCTCCCCCTTTTTTGTCATCAGACAAAGAGGTAAAAGGGAGTGGACCATCACTGTCAGCAAATAAAATAAAACAGAGAAGGAAAAAGTTTTTAGGTAGAAGGAGGTGGTGGAGGGGGTTGGTTAGGACTTGGGTTTTGTTTCCTCTGAAATTCCAAGATCAGAGCCAACATCTAATTCATCATGACATTTGTAGGGGCCAGAGAATCTTGAACTTGCTTCTGCACCCTTTCTTCAATTTGTTGAGCCATCTGTTCAGTCTTTTCTTCAACTATCTTGCCAACCTTATCATCAACAATTTTTCCAATGGTGTCTTCAAGATTGGGTGGCAAGGAAAGTTGTCTTGAGCTCTCAGCAGTGTCAGAGACAGTGTCTTGAGCTTGGGCTGGTGGATTAACCATAGCAAGAGCTAATGGTTGAGAAGGAGTCTTAGCAGACTCAGCACCTTGCATAGAGACACCAACCTCAGCAGACTGCTCAGCTTGTGCAGATGGAGGTTCAACTGAAGTAGGTTGAGAAGACAGTTGTGCATCAAATTCAGGGCCTTCTACAATCAACTCTTCAGCTATATGATCAGAGGATGATGTTGCTGGAGAGGCAGTGGCAGCTTTAACAGATTTCTGAGGGACATCCTTTGCCCAGTGGATAGGAGTAATTTCCTCCACATCCCTACTGGTAATAGGAAGTGCCCACAGATCTTTGTAGATCATGTGCCTTAGCTTGGACAGTCCATATTTTCCTCTGAACTTGGGAATTTCTTGCTTCTCTTCCTGAGACAAGCCAAAAGAAGAAGCGTCCCTGGTGCAGTGGATGATATGAGACATCCAGAAGTCAACAGCTATCATTTCTCCAATATTCTTCACATCCTCCACATACAGATAGAAGTCGAGATGGGAGTGATCAAAGGTTTCCTTAGACAAATCCAGCATGGCAGAATGAGCTTCAGGCATGACTCCTTTATTTTTTCTGAGCCTCATATCTTTGTCCTTGTTGAGGTCTATCATGCCAAGCCTTGGACAGATAGGGTAGGGAGCAATGCCTACACGTGTTTCCTTATTATGCCTGAGCCATGTGATAGGAACCCAACGTGCAGCTCTTTCAATTTGGAAGTAGCTGAACTCCCACTTCAGAATATTATAGATCAACTGATCTGCGAAGGGGTCTGATGCACTTCCATAGATGCTGGGATGCTCGAATTTCAGCCATTTTGTGTTTCCATCCAATATAATTGGATTGTGCTCAGATGATCTTGCTCTCTTCTGAGGTAAAGTAGGCAGTCTGTTCCTTTTAAGATCAGTTTCCCATACAGGAATGATGTGCCTTGCTACTCCATCAGTGTGAGGAATCAAAGGTGGGGTTTTTTGTAGGTTGGGGTAAATTTTTCTTTGGGGGAAACGTTTGAGGGGTAGATGGGTGAGGAGAGGGCCATGTTGGTTGTTCATCTCAGATGGAAAGGGACCTTTAGGAGGCTGAGAGTTTGGGTATTTGGTGGTCCAGGGGTATTCCTCATAGGGTTCATAATCATAGTCAGGATGGGAGTACCACCTTGTTAGAGGAATGGCAGGGTTAATTTCAGGGTCAGGTTGGTGAGTATGAAACAGAATTTTCCAATTTCTCTTGACCTGAGCCCAATTCTCAGACTGATTGGCAAAGATAGTGGATGAGGGTATAATTGGTGGAAAGAGTTTTCTTAGGGGTTTAGGAAAGGGGGCACCTTGGCAAATTCCATCATCCTTTTGATGAAACCAAGGATCAGAGTCAGGAATTATAGGTGGAAAGATGGTTTTGAGTGGTGAAGGTTGGGATATGGTTAATTGATTTGGGCTAATTTGTGGTGAAGATGGAGTTGAAGTTTGGTCAGATTGGTCTTTTTGTGGTGAAGGTTGGGGTGTGGGTAATGTAGGTCTATACACATTATCAAAAAATCCTACTCCCGGAGTAGGGGCACCATCACTCACAGTATTAACAGGAACTTCAGAAGAGGTGTTTACCTCAGAGACTGCAAAGGTTCTAGCTTTCCTTGCAGGTTGCCTCCTCTTGGTAGGCACAGCAGCATCAGCAGCTGCTTTCCTCTTTAAAGCTGTTCCCAGAGGAACATTGTCATCTTCATCATCCTCATCTTGAGGCAGAACCAGCTTTCTTGCTTTCTTGGGAGCAGGTCGAGGAACAGGTTGAGGAGCCTCAGCCCTAGGCTCATTAATAACAACGCCTCTGGTAGGCCTTTTAGGAATAGGCTTCCTAACAGCCATAGTTTTCCTTTTAGTTCCTCTCTTGAGACCAAGAGTAGCTGCATTGTTGGCCTCAATAGATTCTTCTTTAATCTTCATTTTCTCCTCTTGTTTTGACATCTCAACTTGTTTGTACGTGTTAAGATGCATGCTGCTTAGGTTGCTCTTTCCGAAAATGGCAGCTTGCATCCCCTTCGAACGAAGGATTTTTTCTTGTTCTTCTAGAGGCTTTGCACTTATGTAATCATACAAGCCTTGCTGCTTGAAAATTTTTGACAGAAGATGAGAGAAGGTGATGTGGGAGGCGGTTTCTCTGTTTGTAATGGCATCCTTGAAGCGATGAAACAGGATCCATGGCAGGTTTATTTTTGTCTCATAGATCATGTTGCAGAGATAGAATTTGTGAAGGGCAGAAAGGTTGTCCTTAGACCCTGCCTTATGAAGCACCGTCTTGTTCAGAATCTGATGAAGAATCCTGATATGATCCTTCATTTCAGATGACTTCCACGAGTGAGTCCTCACTGTATCTTCTCGCATCAGTGTAACCGAGATAGTTTCTATACCACCAAGATCTTCTTCCCAGTTTTCTGTAATAATCAAACCCTCTTGAGCACAAACGATTGCATCAGAAATGGTCTTATCAGAAACAGTTATCTTCTTGCCTTGAACAAACCCTACTACCTCAGTGTCAGTAATCTTTGGTTTCCTCCAGAAATCCCTTACTAAGTCCGGATAAATCCAAACCTTTTCCAAAAACAAACCATCCCAACCAGCTGCGTTGATGTACTTGCTTACATCCAAGTTGTACTCACTCAGAATTTCAAAATTAAAATGATGCTCCGCTGCAATACTTATGATGTCAGTAGCATAGGCAGGCTCGGGAGTTGAGGTTGAAGCCATTGTTGAGTAAAAGTTAAGGTTTGAAGAATAGAGAATTCGAAAACTTTCAGAGAGAAGTTATCAGAGATGAAGAGTAGAGAAAGGTTTTTCAGAGAGAAAGGGGTTTCTTTTAAGGAGTTTCCGAATACCAACAGTTTTCAAGGAAAATTCAAAAAGAAATGATTGATTAGACAAGACTTTAGTAGAAAAACGGCGTTGGTATATAGGGACCGTAAAAAGTTACGATGGGATTGATGGAAGTAGCTGACTCAGCAAGGAAATGATTAAAACCAAAAGTTTTAAGATAAATAAGTTCAGGTATAAAAAGATGCAATTTTTAAAAAGAAATTGTATGTAAAATCGGTTCCACAAAAGATTGAGGGTGGACGCGTAAAAACATATGTAGTGGACGCGGCATACCAACAGTAGTGGACGCGTAGACTACACGTGCTTTGGACGCCAAAACCAGTGGACGCGCAGATAAAACATGCAATCAATACATATACCAAATTTAACCACATACAACATGTTAAGGTGTTTTCTGATAAAAATAAATCTGTCCTCAGCAAGAGGTTTAGTAAACATATCTGCCCATTGATGATCAGTATCTACAAATTGAACATCAAAAACACCTTTTTGCACATAGTCTCTGATAAAATGATGTTTGATTTCTATATGCTTAGCCCTAAAATGCAGAATTGGATTCTTAGACAGATTAATTGCAGCAGTATTATCACACATTAGTGGAATACTACTTACAAACACATTGTAGTCCTCCAATTGGTGTTTAATCCAGAGGAGTTGTGAGCAGCAGTTTGCAGCTGATATATATTCTGCTTCAGCAGTTGATAGAGAAATGGTACTCTGCCTTTTGCTTGACCATGATACTAGATTAGCTCCAATGAAGTGACATCCCCCACTGGTGCTTTTTCTTTCAATTCTATCTCCAGCATAGTCAGCATCACAAAAGCCAACTAATCTGTAATCTTCATCTTTCTTAAAGCACAGACCAAGATTAGTAGTACCTTTTAAATATCTAAAAATTCTTTTAACTGCTGATAAATGAGATTCTCTAGGATCAGATTGAAATCGAGCACATAAGCAAACACTAAACATAATATCAGGCCTAGAAGCAGTCAGATATAAGAGAGATCCAATCATACCTCTGTATACCTTCTGATCTACCTTTTTCTCTTTATCATCTTTGTTCAGTATGGACGTGGGATGCATAGGTGTGTTCATAGGTTTGCAATCATCCATTTTAAACTTTTTGAGAAGTTCCTTTGTATACTTAGTTTGATGGATGTACACCTCGTCCATAGATTGTTTGACTTGAAGTCCAAGGAAGAATTTGAGTTCTCCCATCATGCTCATTTCAAACTCTTTCTGCATTAGTTTTGAGAATTCTTTGCACAAAGATTAATTAGTAGCACCAAATATAATATCATCTACATAGATCTGTACTACTATGAAGTTGGAATTAATTGATTTTCTAAATAAGGTTGTATCAACCTTTCCTCTGACAAAGCCATTATCCATTAGAAAAGAACTTAGCCTATCATACCAAGCTCTTGGGGCTTGTTTTAGGCCGTATAAAGCTTTCTTAAGCTTGTATACGTGTTCAGGTTGGGTTTCACTCTCAAAACCCGGAGGTTGCATAACATAAACTTCTTCATTGATAAAACCATTTAAAAAAGCACTTTTTACATCCATTTGAAAAAGCATAATATTATGATGTGCAGCAAATGAAAGTAAAATTCTGATTGCTTCCAATCTTGCAACAGGTGCAAAGGTTTCAGTATAATCTATACCTTCTTCTTGAGAGTAACCTTGTGCAACTAATCTTGCTTTATTTCTTATAACCTTACCATTTTCATCAAGCTTGTTTCTGTAAACCCATTTTGTTCCTATAACAGATTTATCCTTAGGTAGGGTTACCAGAGTCCAAACTTCACTCCTCTCAAACTGATTTAGCTCTTCTTGCATTGCTAAAATCCAACCATTGTCCAGCAGAGCCTCGTCTACAGTCTTTGGTTCCAATTCAGAGACCAATGCAGAGTCTTCTTGCTCTCTGAAGGTTGATCTGGTTCTTAGCTTATCACTTGGATTTCCAATGATTTGTTCCGGTGGATGATAATTCTGGAAATGCCAAGTTCTCTGAGTATTGTCTTGTTGAGAGGTGGATGTTTCTGGTTGATGAGAAATGTCTTCAACTTGATCATCAGTTTTAACTTCTTTTGTTTCTCCTGAGATGTTTAAGTCAAGATCTGCAAAACTTTCATCTAGCTCTGATAATTTCTTATCAGGCTGTTTGTCATCAAATCTAACATGTATAGATTCTTCTACTATTAAAGTTCTTGAGTTATACACTCTAAATCCTTTTGAGGTTTCAGAAAATCCTAGTAGAATTCCATTGCCTACTTTTGCATCAAACTTACCAAGTTGATCTTTTGTATTTAAAATATAACATTTACATCCAAAAGGATAAAAATAAGATATGTTGGGTTTTCTGCCTTTCCACAATTCATAGGGAGTCTTACTCAGAATAGGTCTAATGTATATTCTATTCTGAATGTAGCAGGCAGTGTTCACAGCTTCAGCCCAGAAATGCTTAGGGACAGAATTGTCATTAAGCATAGTCCTAGCCATCTCTTGAAGAGATCTGTTCTTTCTCTCTACCACACCATTTTGCTGTGGTGTTCTTGGTATTGAGAAGTTGTGTTGAATTCCATTTTCTTCACAAAACTCATTGAATAGCTCATTGACAAATTCTCCCCCATGGTCACTTCTAATTGAAGCTATACACATGCCTTTTTCATTATGTACACGTTTGCAGAATACAGAAAAGACCTTGACGGACTCATCCTTGTGAGAAAGGAACATAACCCAAGTCCATCTAGTATAGTCATCTACAATGACTAGACCATATTTCTTACCACTGATAGAAGCAGTCCTTGTTGGACCAAAAAGATCAAGGTGTAGCAGTTCTAGTGGTCTCTTGGTACTAACAATATTCTTAGATTCAAAAGAACCTTTGACTTGTTTTCCCTTCTGACATGCATCACAGAGAGCATCAGATTTGAACTTAAGGTTTGGTAATCCTCTCACGAGGTTATGCTTATTTAGCTTTGAGATTAATCTCAAGCTTGCATGACCTAGCCTTTTATGCCAAATCCAACGTTCATCTTCAATGGACACTAAACATGAGACACTTTGATTTGAGAGGTCCTCCAAGTCAATTTTGTATAAGTTGTTTTGCCTCTTAGCAGTGAATAAGATTGATCCATCATTTTTCTTGACATAACACATGTTTTTATTAAAAGAAACATCATATCCACTGTCACATAATTGACTTATGCTCAGTAGATTATGTTTTAAACCATTCACTAAAAGAACATTATCAATGGAGGGAAAAGGATGTTTACCAATTTTACCTATACCAGTGATCTTTCCTTTCTGGTTTCCTCCAAATGTCACCCAGCCACTATCCTTATGTCTAAGGTCTTGGAACGTATACTTTTCTCCCGTCATGTGACGTGAGCATCCACTGTCCAAGTACCAGGATGTTTGTTTCTTTCCTGTTGTTAAGCAGATCTGCAACAGGTATTATCTTGTCCTTAGGTACCCAAACTGACTTGGGTCCTTTCATGTTAGTTTTCTTTGGACGAGAATATTTGGCATGCCTGTTATGTATGCATCTAGATGTAGAGTGCCCACTTTTTCCACACACTTTACAAAAAGTGTTGTACGGGCCTGATATGGTTTTAGCATACCTAGCTGGAGCTTTTGAAGCTCTTTGCTGCATAGGTGGTTTTGACTTAATGTAAGATGCCTCATGCTTCTTATTGTCATAACCAAGGCCAGATTTATCAAAGGGTGACCTAGAATACCTTAGGATAAGACTAAGCTTATCTGAGCCTCCTACAAATTTTGACAGAGAGTCTGTCAAGTATGTTACATCTTGTTTCAGTTTTGAAACTTCACAAGAATTGTCAGGCTCACATTCAGATTTGTCAGTTAGACTAACATTCTCTGATTTCAGCTTATCATTTTCTTGAACCAAACTTTGTTTTTCCATGCAGACTCTATCATATTCTTTGGTTAGTTTTGCAAACTTCTTTTTAAGACTTTTGTATTCATGAGACAATATGGATGAGTCATGCAGTAATTCATCAAAGGCATTTTTGAGAGTTGAAGATTCAGAATCTGTTACCTCATCATCATCAGTGTACTCATTTTCTGATGATGTGTCAGCCATGAGGCAAATGTTTGCCTCTTCCTCTGCTTCCTCTTCCTCATCTGATGAGGATAAGTCTAAGTCCTCCCATGTAGCCATTAAGCCCTTCTTTTTCTTGAAGAACTTCTTCTTCTCTTTTAGGTCAGGACAGTCAGCTTTGAAATGGCCTGGCTTTTTGCATTCAAAGCACAGAGATGGACCTTTTTCTTTGGAGTCTGATTTCTCTTTAGAAAATTTCTTGTTGAATGGCTTTCTCTTGAAATTACTTTTTCTTCTCCACATATGTTGTATCTTTCTGGAGATGAAAGATAATTCATCTTCATCTGATCCTTCATCACTGTCTGAAGGTTCAGTATCATCTGAAGACTCAGCAGCTTTGAGGACTTTTGAAGAGCTTGCTTTCTTTGCCTTTAATGCAATGGACTTTCCCTTTCTGGAATTGTCTTCTTCATTTAGTTCAAGCTCATGAACTTTTAATGATCCTAGAAGTTCTTCCAGAGAGAGAGTATTCAGATTCTTAGCTTCTTGAATAGCAGTGACCTTTGGTCTCCACTGCTTGGAGAGACTTCTCAGAATCTTTCTGATATGATCTCTATTCTCGTATATTTTTCCCAGAGATCTGAGACTATTTGTTATTGTTTGAAATCTTCAAAACATCTGATCTATAGACTCATGATCAGTCATCTTGAAGAGTTCATACTGGTGAACCAGCATACTTATCTTTGACTCCTTCACTTGTGATGAGCCTTCATGAGCAAGAGCCAGTGTATCCCAGATTTCCTTTGCTGTGTTGCAGCTATGAACCTTATCATGTTCTGATCTGGTAATAGCACACATCAAGTAATGTTTGGCCTTGAGATTTAGTTGATGCTTGGTATTTTGATCAACACTCCATTCTGCTCTAGCCAACACTGCTTGATTTCCACCTCTTGGCTCAGAATAGCCATTCTCTATCAGTTCCCAGATGTCTAGGTTCTGCGCATCTAGGAAGGCCATCATTCTCTTCTTCCAATAGTCATAATCAGTTCCATCAAAGAGTGGAGGTCTGTTGATAGCTTGTCCTTCTGCATCCATGGTGGTTGGATCTTACTTCCTCAGCACTTGTTAGATGCTCAACCCTTTCGAGGCTGAGCTCTGATACCAACTGAAGTTGACACAGGCAAACACAAGAAGGGGGGTTGAATTGTGTTTGTTAATATTTTTCGAAAACAACCTTTTCAAGAATAGTTTTCTCACACAAAGATAAAGAGGCAGAATAAAGCACACAGAAAAACAATCTTTTGAAAGAATAACAAATTCAAGTTTAAATCCCCACAGTTAGTATAAACACGTAAAACCAAAGAGATAAGGGATTAGAAGATTCACACAAGTTGTTTTATCCTGGTTCACTCTCTTCCAACCAAGAGCTACGTCCAGTCCCTTCTACTTGAAGGATTTCTCCACTATTTTCCAAATAGATTACAGCAAGTATTCAACACCTCTCCAGGCTCACAAGTATTTCTTTCTTACCAAGCCTCTTCAGGCTTTACCTCTAATAAAGAGTTTTGATTTCTTTGATCTTCTAACTCACTATGTGTGAGAATATGAAAGTTTAAGATCAGATGAATATTATAGCAATATTCAAACTATGATATTACAGACTTTTGCTTTTTGAAAGAATAAGAGAATATTTGCTCGCAAGAGATTTCTTTGTATGCGCAAAAGTTTTTTCTTCAAAAGCCTTAGTCTTCTATTTATAGGGTCCTTGATCTTCTCTTCAGAATCATCAACGATTGTTTTTGAATTTTCCGTTTAGTGATAGAATCAACCAAGTAAATATCCGTTGTGACTCAGCTTGCTTGTGGCCTTTGTACTATGTGACAAAATTCTTGCATGTAATGGCACACCTCTGAGCAAATGCAACTTGAAAAACAGTCTTGCCTTCCTTGTACAAGTTCCAGCTATTTCAGCGTAAAAGGTAGCAGGGTACACAATGTTTTGCATTGTACTATTCTGCTTTTTGCAATTCCTTATTTGTACTATGTCTCTCTCATTGAAACAAGACAATAAAAAACCGTTAATAGAAAATGAGAAGGACCATTATGAATATATGAAATGAATATCAATCATATGAAATAAATTCGCTTTGGTTCAGATTGATTTAAATATAACTGTTCAAATTCTTCGTCCAGCAAAACAATTGTAAAGGCAAGGTAAGTGAGAAGAGTTTTAAGGCTCCGTCCACTGACGTGGCAACCAAAACTTCGTCTACTTAAAACAACTGTCTTGCCAGTACTTGAGACATTTAAAATCTCCGTCCAGTGACGTGGCATTAGAAAACTAATGTTATTATTGGAGAGAAGCTCACGTCTATATGAAAAGAATTTCTCCGTCTACTAGAAACATTCAAGCGCTCGTCCACTGACGTGGCACTTGTGTTTAAAGGAGATCCTTGATATAGTGGACTCGACCACTCTTTCAATACAAAAATATATGGACGCGGATTGCAAAGTAAGTAGACTTAACTTTTTAACATATAAAACCGAGATCCTTCAAGACTGAAGGCACTTGTTAGATTAAAGCTAACACTTTGCTACACAAATTTAATCCTTATTGTTAACATCAAAACTTAGAGATTATTTAATCCAAATTACTTTGGTTCCAACAAACCACACATAAAATAACGGATGTTACAGTCTCTATGTATTATTGTCGTCCTAATTAACAATAATACTCGATTACGAATACTTAAGGATAGCGTTCTATTATTTAATGAGGTCTCACGATTAAGTCACGTACTTAATATCTCATTGAATGAACTGCCTATTCTAAGGACTTTATTATGCTATAAACTAATATCATAAGAAATGAATGCCTTATTCATATATCAAATATATGATCAATTTCATGATACAAATGATGATTTATTCAAAATAGATTGGCCACTAGGGCTTACACCAACAGAGAGGTCATGCATTTTCAAAGAGATACCATAAATAGAAGTTACAACGTTAGTGGAGATGGAGAAGAGGAAGACGTACGTGCAGTCGTGCATTTTCAAAGAGAAATCATTAATAGAAGTTAAAACGTTAGTGGAGATGGAGAAGAGGAAGATGTACGTGCACTCATGCGTTTTAAAAAGAGATATCATTAATCGAAGTTACAACGTTAGTGGACATGGAGAAGAGGAATACGTGCAGTCGTGCTTTGTCACTTGGTATCATTCCCGCTAAAATTTGTGATAACAACATATAATAAGTTTTCTCTAGTGAAGCGCTGTTAAATGCATAATTTTTAATAGCGTTTACCACATAAGGCTCTATTAAAGGTATGGTCCATCAAATCAAAGTAGCTATATTAAAAGAATGTGACCATTGTTACTCTCTCTCTCACTCAGTCAAACCAATGCACGATCTCAAACTCAAACTCTCTCTCCCACTATTACGCTAGCTCTCTTTCTAGCTTGCTTTTTCTCTCAGTTGCTCTGTCTCCCACCTAGCAACTAACTCTCTTTGTCTTCTCCGGTAAGTCTCTTCATCTCTGTCATTTGAAATACTTAGGATTATGTGATTTACTTAAAGCCTCTTTTATTGCTATTAAATGGCAACTTAGGGTTACACGAGTTACTTAAAGTCTCTTTCAATGTGCGTTTTCCAGAAGCTTCTGTTGGAAGGTCCCCCTTAGCAACTTATGTGTTGTATCTAGTTAATTTGCTTCTTTAACCTTTTTACAAAAAATATGTTGGTAAATTTTTTATTTTTTTTGTTCTGTAGGTTGAGTTTGGAAAGTTCATGACGATTATCACACGATTTCTTGAACTACAGAGCCGTACTGCTGCAATTTTTCTGTAATATCCCATTTTTCGTTTACCAGCTCTTAAGTGTTTATACGTGTGCTATGAATGTTGTATGTTGTTAGAGTTTTGCCTTAGGAATGTTTATGGGGCTAAGTGGGATTTTAAAGTGGAAAATCCCTTTCTGGTACACGGCAGGCCGTGCTCACGTCCAGCACGCCCATGCTTGTTTGGCGTGCTCTATGGCTGTTCACAAGCACGGTCATGCTCAAGGGGAGCACTGCCATGTCGGGAAACACGTGTTTTGACGAACAAGTTGCGGACCCCGTGCTTAGTTAAGCACGCCCGTGCTTAGTGATAGTACGGTCGTGCTCAGGTCTGATGGTTTATAAATAAGAGAATTCTGTGAGGGTTGCGGTGGAAACCCTCATTTTGACACTTTTAGCAATCCTAGTGTGACAGAAATCTCTCCCCTTTCCCTTCCCTTGAACCCTTTGAAGTTCTTGAGTCTGTTTGGGAGAGAAGTCATGCTTGCTAGTCTCGATTAAGGTAACGTGGTCATCCCTATGTTAATCTCTTATTCTTGTTTAATTGAATTTGAGATTAATGTTTGCCCTTTTATATTTGGCCAAGGCTTGAGTAACTCGTCGAGCCGCTCAAGATAACAAGGATAGTTGCTTGCGTTGTCATAGCTGGAATCTTCATACCAGGTATGGGGAGAAGGGATAGTATTAACATGTAGGCATTGAGTGTAGTGTAAGATGAAGGGTTAACCCATGATCCTATTGCTTGCTAACTGCTATATGCTTGTCACGTGTCCCTTAGAGGCTTTAGTTTTCTTATAGAAAGAAAGTAGATAAAATAGAAGTCTTAGGTTTTTCCATTACAATGGCTTGAGGTTGTATTTTTTTTGCCAATTCATTCAAGTTTTAATTTTGAGATGGGCTACTGATTTCAATGTAGATCAGTGAGGCTAGTTGGTTTCTTTGCTCCTTTGTCTTTTGTGGTAACTTTTTTATTGTATTATATTTGGTAAAATTAAATAAAAATAAAATGTCTTGTAAAATTATTATTTTTTAAAAATTCTTTTCTTTAATAATTTTAAAATATAATAATAATTTTTTAATTCACGTAATAATCTACGACGTTGATGTATAATTTTTTCATCCCAAATGTCATATGATTTATAAGGGTTCATCACATAATTTCATTATTTTTAACATTGTGCAAGAGCGAATCTATTTTAGAAATATAAGATTGAATTTAGTTTTATCCTTTAATAAAGCTTTTATTTAACAAATTAATGATAAAATCTTTTTTAAATTCATGCCATAGTCTATGATGTTGATGTATAAATCTTTTTATCCTCAAGTGTCGTATGAACTGTAAGGGTTCATCATATAGCTTTTTATTCTTTAATCCTGTGCATGACTGAATTTATTTTAAAAATAAAAATCTTATTTATTTAATTTTGACTATAAATGGAGTTTTCTATGTAAAAAATAACAACAAAAATTCTTTTTTAATTCATGCAACAATCTATGGCGTTGATGTATGAGTTTTTTAATTCTCAAACGAATTAAGAATTTTAAGGAATTACTCCCTCTGGTCCTATATATAAGAGGCAAAAACCCTAAAACATACAGACCAAGGAAATGCATTGAAATAAACTATTTGTAATTAATATTCATATAAATTTACAAATTTAACCCTTCAATAATTAATGAACAAACCTACTTTTATTGAAAGTTGCACTGTCTCGTAAATATAAACCCTATTATAAATAAGGGTAAAATTGGAAATGAGCATTTAATATTTGTCAAAATACATGCATGTCTCTTATATTTTAGACCAAAAAAAAGTAGTCATTTGCCTCTTATAATAAGGACCGGAAGGAGTATCTTATAACAATTGTGTCTTAAACAATGTGCAAGAATGAATTAATGTTAAAATAAAACCTTTTCAAATTATTTTCAAAATGAAATCTTTTCCCAAAAAAATAAAAATTTAAATGCAATCAACTCACAATATTTTTTAAGAGCTACATGGCTTTGAATTTTCCACGATACAAGGAAATATATAAGAGCAGAATCCAAGTTACGTCAACTCAAAATTAATTTTCTCCAATTTATTTGTTTATTTATTTTTTAAAAAAATAGGGCAAAATAAATATTTCAAGAGGTTATTCCAAAATTTACACAATTCATTTAGGGTAATCATCTTTGGATGGATATAACATGGTTATTGTGGACTTTAGCTTCAACCTTTCTTTTCTTTGTGCACAATCGACTCCCGAATCCAAGTCAGGTTTTAAGCACCGTTTCTTTCTTTTCTTAATAGGTTTTTCCAAATTTTCCTGTTTTAATAAAATTGGTGGCGGTTTGCTTTCTTTTTTCCGCCTTCCCGTCGTGATCATGGTCGAGACATACGTTGACTTACGTGTTCTGTAAGGGATGTCGCCTTCACGTTCCGCCAAGGATGAGGAGACGAATTGGCTTATATATAAACATATAGATTGGTACCGACAGGAGGACTTAATATGTAGGGGGCCCGTCAACATGTGCCACGAGGAGGATTCAGTGGAGGACTCTTCAGAGTAGTCCATGTCGGCCAGATTGTAGAACATCCATGTATCTTACCTTTCTTTTGTTGGTGTTGTGACTCCATTGATATATAGTAACTGTCTAACAGAGTGAGAATGATACGTGGCTGGACTTGAATAAAGAAATATGGTAGATAGGCCTAAATTCATGGTTCATTTATCCATCTAGCTCATTTATAATGAAATCCATCCAACCCATTCAACAATAATAATAAAATTAGATGGATTGGATCGGATCCATTTTATTAGTGGATGGATAATGATCCATCCCATTTTTTTTTAAATCCATTAGACCAAAAAAAAATACTAAAGAACTGGATATTTTTTTATCCAGTCAAAAAATCAGTAAATATTTTTTAAATTAGTTATAAAGGAAACATACAGACTACAGAGAGCGAAGAAAACAAGAGCAACACGCCTTGGTAAATGTACCAGTCCACCGCATTCTGACTTCTGAGTATAGACTTATGGTTTTTTTTTCCCTTCTATTTCGGATCGAATATGCATAGGTGGCACACGTTCTCTCATGTTTCATGAATGAATATATGCATGAATTATTGATCTGTTGGTACATCACTATATCAATATATCATACATCTGTGCAGATGCTCCCAATACATTTTTGGTTAATCAAAATTATTTTACATTTCTAACTATTGTTATAAGTGTGGCAAAAAAATATATTATTATAAGTAAGAAGTTCGTGTATTTAATTAAGGTCTTTAAGATTTTATGGAGAGGAAATATTTAATATGTAAAAATTGTTAAAATAAAATTTTAGTATAAAATGTTTTTTTAAATGGATGGATCAGATATACATATAAAAATTTGACTAATAGATGGATTGAATGTTTTTTTATTAAATAAATTATGGATGGATTTGATTTGATTTTTTTAATACATTTTTAATGGATCGAAATTGATTGATGGATTATTTTGGTCCGATCCATTATAATCTGAATCAAAATCAACCTGATCCATCCGTTTGCCACCCGGTAGAAAAATAGGTTGGCAATCCTACGAGGCCTCTTGCGCTTGTTTCGATCGGGCCGTCAGTCGGTCCAATTGGTGGTGGAATGCTGCTCGGCCCAATGTCGATGGTTGGTGAATTGAGCCCAGAATCCAAGATTGTGGCCCAAAACAATATTAAAATCGAATTCTATGATATACTTTCTCATGCTTCCCTAATTTTTTTTAATTTTTAATTTTTTTGTTCAAATCCGCAACTCAGTGCGAAACAAATCTCTTTGCCTCTTCACTCTAGGACTCCAGGGGAGATGAATGACGTTATGCAACACTGAATTTCCACAAAATGAAAATGATAGAAAGGGAAAGTGTGGAAGGAAAAGAAAAGTACGTCACCACCATAGCTTCCATCGAGTGGTGATAGGGTGATGAATTATGGGACACAAACTTGATGTGAAAGTTAAGATATACAGGGGGATCTTGGTTCTTACTTCTCATCTTAAATTGTTAATGGTATATGTTAAGTCTAAACTCACCCTGAGTCAAAAAAAAAGTCTAAACTCACCCAACACTGAATGAGATTGCTCTCCTACTGACACGTTTGCACTTGGTCGTGTTTGGAAGATTGAAGCGAATTAGGACATTTTGTTATTCTTAAAATTAAATCCAATTTCTTTTTTTTCCTGAAGAAAAAATCCAATTTCTTATGACTTATCAGTTTGGGATTGAAATGAATCACATTTTTAATCTCAATCTAACCCAGTATCTCATTTTTAAAACTTATATTCTTTTTACAATTAGTTATTAGTTATAGATAACAAGAGTTCTTGAATAGTAACATCTATATATGACATGATAATATATTTATTTTTTTTATATTATTTATTTTGAAATACACATACATATGTAATTTAGTTTAAATTTCTTAGTTTGATAATATATATATATATATATATATATTATATGTTTTTAGTTTCACAATTTTATAACTTCACTATATAATTGAGTCAAAAAAAAATTTCGCTAAATAATGTTTAAATTTATCCTTTGTATATGAATATCATATCAGTCCAAATATTATTTGTTTTTTTTTATAGGTAATTCAAGGATATCCTTCGATCGATAGTCAGATACTAATCCCGTTTAAGTTGTAGAAATCACTGAAGTGAGTTTTGCCTCTCCCAATAAAGTCATTTCCATATACACGACAACAGTTGAATCTCTCACATCATGCTTAAGGAACCCACTATCCAATTATCTTGAATTATGGTGGAATCAAGTTTAGATTTAAAAAAGATAAACTGAACAAAATATAAATTGGATTTAGATCAAATCAAATTCGTCCAAATTCATCCATGCAACTATTCTCAAACCTCAATACAAGACGTGTGTGGTAGCAACTCTTGCCGGCTCAGTCATTTGTTGATGTACTAAGTTATTATTATGCAAATTCCAACTGTTTATGCTTTGCCATATTCTCACTCATTCTCCTGTCTTGTCTTCACTAACCAAAAGCCAAAGAAGAACACTAATTCATCCAAACAAGAAAAAGAAAACCATTAAGCAGAAAACTTTGATATCAGTTCCTTTCTTAGATTTTTTTGCTGTTCACTTTCATTGGTTTTTGTTTTTGCCTTGTTTTTTCTCTTTGTTTTCTTCTCTATCCTTGGATTTTTACCTTATTTTGCTTCATGCTCACATATGGGGTGGTTTCCTTAATCACCAAGTTACCATATTTCTCTGGGATTAAAACTGGGGTCTGAGTGTTTCTCTCCCAATATGGCTACCAAAGTTTCTTTGTCCAAACTCAGGAGCTACACCTTGTTCTTGAACACCTCTTTCCTCCTAGTGGTTTGTTCTTTCATGATTATTCATTTCCACTCTCTAGAACCACAAGTTGTGGCTTTGAGCAACAACTATTCCTTTAATGGCAATAGTGAGCAGGACTGCAAGAACTTACACACCCTGGATGACTACAAAGCCAAGTGCTTGTACCTGAAATCCAATGACCCTTGTGACTCTCAGGGCTATATTGATTACCTTTACCTTTTCTATTGCAAATTTGGGAAATTCCCTCTATTGGGTCAGAGTCTCCTATTCCTTTGGCTCTTAGTCCTGTTTTATCTGTTGGCTAATACAACTTCTGAATATTTCTGTCCTTCCCTTGAAAACTTGTCCAAATTACTGAGGTTGTCACCTACAATTGCTGGAGTCACACTCCTCTCTCTTGGCAATGGTGCCAGTGATGTTTTCTCCAGTCTTGTCTCTTTCCAGGGCAGCGGAACCCGCAGCATTGGCTTCAATACAATACTTGGGGGTGTTTCCTTTGTAACCTGTGTTGTGGTGGGACTGGTGAGCATTGCCGTACGCCATAGGGGGATTCAAGTTATGAAATCTGCTTTTGTAAGAGACGTTTGTTTTCTTCTTTTGGTTCTTTTGTGCTTGTTTATTATTTTTCTTATTGGTGAGATCAATGTTCTTGGAGCAATTGGTTTTTCTTTGATGTATGTGGTGTATGTAGTTATTGTATATTTCTCCTCTACCAAATGGAAGGGTGTGAATGGTGATGATGCTGAAAGGGATGGTTGTTCAAGTTATGGCAATGATTTGAGTGTGCCTCTTCTCAGAGGAGTGGAGAAAGGATTGATTGATTCTGTAGAAAATGGAGCTCAAGAATATGACTTGAATATAAAAGAAAGATGCTGTTGTCTGAGATCTTCAATATGTCAAATGTGTCTTTATGTCCTTGAGATGCCACTTTACTTGCCAAGGAGGTTGACAATTCCAGTTGTTAGTGAAGAAAGATGGTCAAAGCCTTATGCAGTTTGTTCAGTGATACTAGCACCACTTCTCTTATCTGTCCTGTGGACCCCTTACAAGGAAAACAATTTCTTCAGCACCAATCTTATTTTCTATGGAATTGGACTTTCAGTTGGAATTATCTTTGGTATAACTGCAATTTTCACAACTGAAATGTCAATGCCACCAAAGAAGTGCTTATTTCCTTGGCATGCTGGAGAGTTTATCATGAGTGTGACATGGAGCTACATATCAGCTCAGGAATTGGTGGGATTGCTGGTTTCCATTGGTTACATATGTGGAATAAGTCCTTCAATATTGGGGTTAACAGTTCTTGCCTGGGGTGATTCACTGGGGGATTTGATGACAAATTTAACCATGGCTTTAAATGGTGGGCCAGAGGGCTCTCAAATAGCTATATCAGGTTGCTATGCTGGCCCTATTTTCAATACTGTAGTTGGATTGGGTTTGTCTCTTGTATGCACTACTTGGTCAGAGTATCCACAACCTGTTGTGATCCCTAGAGATCCATATCTCTGGGAAACAATGGCTTTCTTGGTGGTTGGATTAGTTTGGGCACTTGTGGTTTTGATAAGAAGAGATATGAAGCTTGATGGACTCTTAGGAGGAGGGCTTTTAGTTGTCTACTTCATTTCTCTGGCTCTGAGGCTAATTCAGACACAAGAGTCTTTTGATTCTTAGTATTTACAAGATAATAGGGTGAATGAATTTGAAATCTCTGATTGGTGCAGCTAATAGCAATGGCATTACTTTCAGTATAGGAACTAGCTGATTTCTTACTAAACTATGCTCTTTCTTTAGATTTGGGTTTGCATTATTTAGGCATTCCATGTGGATTTTAGGATCTTGTAGAAGTTCCTTTTATTTATAGGTCTCTTGTGTAGTTTGGCCAGTGTAGTTCAGTCAGGGCACTAAGTTAATAGGTCACTGATCGAACCAGTGAGTCACTAGTGAAATCGGTTGACTCTGTATATATTAAACATGTATATTTTATAAAAAAATATATATAAAATATATTGTATTTGTCAAAAATATTTCAACCCAATATTGTGGCCCAACGTTCGAAACGTTTAATGAGGGTTGAAGGACACAAGGATTGAATCTTACATGAGTATATTTTGGAACTTGGAAGTACATTTTCTCGATTGATTTGTGTGTGGGATCAGTTGTTGTAGGCACAAGACTCGAGTCGACAGCAAATGCCTTGGGCAACGCACGTGCATCACTTGTGGTCAAACCATGAATTGACTCAGGTTCAACTATGATTTGATGATGTCATCTTCGATTTAGAAGCAGAACCAATCTGATATGCAGACAAGACCGGACATAGGACCGGTTTCCGATCCAAACGGTTTGACTGATCTGGTTCCATTTTAATAACACTGATTTGACCCCTTTTTTAAGAGATAAATTAATTTTTTAAGACATATGCCAAACGTAACTTTGACACACGGTTGTTCTGTTCTACCACTACTTTTCCATTGCCACTTTGCTTCTCTTCTTTCGGTTGTCGGCAGCAGACCTTGTCCGTTAATACCGTTTCCCATTCTATCACGTAAGCAGTGAACATTACAGAAAAAGTCTGAAACTCTAGAGCACAAAAAGCTACAAGATTGAGCAGTCAAGAGAGACTTCTCTAACAAAGCGGCATCGCTCTTCCATTTGTGGCAATGAACAGAATATAAGGCCATAAGGCTATGTATCCTCCAAACAACGAGACGAATCATGTCACCATTATAATGATTGCAGATATATTATTTGAACATCAAAATTTGGATACCATATGTGACACCATATATTTTTATCTTTATTTATCATCTACTTTTTATCTTCTTATACACGCATTCTAAAAATATACCATAAAAATAAAGGGACATCATATAGTTTCCCTTATTTTGGTGTTAAAAAAAACTTTTCTCTAATGATTGTGAGATGTCCATTTTTTTAATTTTTTTTTTTGTGGACAATGATTGTGGGATGTCTGATATTAGTATTGGTGGACTGTGGACAACTTTTGGCCTTTATGCATGGGATGAAAATTTATTGTCCCGTTTTAGTATATCAAATCTTGTCTCAACCAAAAGAAAATTAGCCACTTATATATTCTTTGTTTTTAAAATTACATAAAATTTTAACTTATTGTAACAAGATTTATTGATGGAGATATGATTTGATACACTAAAATGAGAAAACGATCCTATGCCTAGATAAGTACATAATTAGTTAAGCATTTATCCTTAACATGTGCAGTGGAATAGTGGAATAGTCGTTGACTAATGCATCTAAATATAATACCCTTCAAGAAAAAAGCCAGTCACCATTCTAAGATTTTTAATGTATATCAATATTTCATGATAGGCTTAATTGTAGTTTTGGACCCCCAACTTTTGGCTATGCACGATTTTGATCCCTATACTTTTTTTTATCATATTTGGTCCCTCAATTTTTTCAAAGTTGCAATTATAGTCCCTCCATCCATCTCCTGTCAATTTCCTAACAGAAGTTGACTACGTGGCACTGTGGGACCCACACTTCAGGTCCACCTAGAAAAAAATATTATTAAATATTATTTTTTAATATTTAACATTTTAATATTTTAATATTTTATTAATATAAAAAAAAATTGTAAATGTATTTGGTGGCCAGTGAAAACCACGTGACCCTTGCCCTAAGTGTCTAAATCCTGGCCTTAAGACCATTAGGAACCTTAATCGTGTTCTGCCCCAAATCGACGAACCCTAAACCTCAATCTCTCCCAAATCTCCATCATCCTCCTTGATCAACATACTTGAGCATTACAGTGATAAATACTGACTTCAACATCACAAAAATCAACAACAACCAAACCAATCCTTGACCAACATCAACACCACCCCAACACCCTTTACATACTGAAGACGATTCATTCCTCATTTTTTTTTTACAATTACAACAATATTAACCAATAGGAAGATAACCCATGACATACCTAAGCCCCAAACTAGACATTATTCTCTAAACTTCAGCTCATCAATCCTCCTCAACAAAGCTATGATAATCCTTTTACCCCTTTCGTTGCCTTTAGCATCATGCCACTCAGAAATTGCAACCCTTTTTGTTTCCTTGCAATGTAAGAAGACAAATCAAACAGAGAATGCCAACCAAAAATGTAAACAAAAGGGACCAATGTAAAGCTAATTCCAGGTACCTGATAACATCTACATTTGAAAAAATGACCCCCACCATTGTTCTGTGACCATTGTTCTGTAAACACCTTTTCGTCTTTCTTCATGTATTTGAAAAATTTATCCCCGCCATTGTTTTGTAACCATGTTGTGACCATTGTTCTGTAAACATGTTTTCGTCCTTCTTCGTGTATTCGGGTCCGCGGATGCTGAAGAAGTGAAAGAGTCGCTCGCCATTGCTCTTAAATCTTCAGACCACTTGAAGAAGAAGAAGAAGAAGAGAAGTTGAAGCTTGGTTAGGCTAGAGCTTTTGGAACCCTAATTTGCGCTGAATTGGGGCAAGTTTATCGTGAGGAGGAAGAAGAGAAGGGTTCATGACAGTCCATGTGACCCACTAAATCAATTTACAATTTTTAATAAAATAATAAAATATTAAATATTAAAAAATAATATTGAATAATATTTTTTCAGGTGGACCTGAAGTGTGGGTCTCACAGTGCCACGTAGTCAACTTCTGTTAAGAAATTGACAGGAGATAGATGGAGGGACTATAATTGCAACTTTGAAAAAATTGAGGGACCAAATGTGAACAAAAAAAAGTACAGGGACCAAAATCGTGCATAGCCAAAAGTTGGCTGACCAAAACTGTAATTAAGCCAATGTAATATTTCATTATGTATTCGGTAGTTATTGGATGGATTTTGTCTAAATGTATGTGACACATACCTTTTTTTTTTTTTTTTTTTTATGTGACACGTACCTTAAAGAGTGTCCTTAAGATGAGTTAGAGAAATGTGGTAGAGCATTATACTTAGTAGTTGTTAAAGTTTGTTGTATGTATTGTATAGAAGCTCTTGCTTCATGTTGTTAAATATAATTGTAAACTACACTTCATTATTATCTTAAAGTTTATTAAAATAATAACAACAAATTCCGAATATGATTTTGAAGTGTTATACCCCATTTCAATTTCTAGTGTTAATTAACCATTGAGCTAACATTGTTAAGCCACAAAAAAAAAATTATAATTAGATATTTGATATTTATAGATCAAAAAAGGTTTTTAAAGATTTTTTTTTATAAGCAAAGAATTATCATTGAAGGGAGTACAAATGGTACTGAAATCCGTATAACGATAAATGAGAAAATAAACACCACAAGCCTTCAAAGGCAATACAGTAAAAGCAAGCTATATTAAAATCACCCCAACAGACTAACACCTAAAAGTTCCAAAACACAAAACAAGATCCAGCAACCATAAGGATATAGTAATACATCAACACCCACAACAATCCAAAAGGATCCACTATTTCTTGGGGCAAGATTCCAAACAAGAAATAGGAGTGATGCACCAATTTGAAAACGAGAACTTCCATTTGCCGAAATAGAAAACCAACTCCAAGCTATGATCCTAATTAAATCAAAGACTTTATCGAACTCCACACGGTTGTCAGTAAAAATAATATCATTCTAGTGTAACCATAGAGACCAAACTCTTGAAAACCAAACCCACTGCCAGCACCTAATTGGGACACGTTTGTGTAGAAGCCTTGAATGTTGCAGAAAATGTGGTTTAAGATCATGAGGGAGAACAACATCCAAACCGATCCAATTGTAGATATGCATCCACATACAGTACGAGAAAGGACAAGATATGAGTATGTGCACTGTAACCTCCGGACTATAATTGAAAAATAGACAATTTTGGTTTAAAGAAGCTAACTAGATACCCGTCCTCTGTAAGTTTATAGATGTAGGGATCCTATCTAGCAAGGCCTTCCAACAAAAAGCAACAATCCTCAAAGGGGTGGAACTAGCCCAAAAAGGTTTATAGAGCATATTATCAACCAGAGAATCATTCATAGATATCCAACGATAAGTGGATTTCACAGAATAAATACACGAACCATCTCCTAGCTAAATCCATGCATCCTCTCTATTTTGTTACATAGAACAGTTTGATATTAAATGAAGTAAATTGTCCAGGACGCTTAGCTCCCATGTGAACAGCCCCTATGCCACTCCAAATTCCAACACCAAACACCATCCCTCCAAACACGCATATCAAAGATTGTAACTTCTTTGGATGAAGCTACATAATACAATCTTGGAACAGTATCCATTAGTTTATCTTCCCCCACCAAGACATCATTCCAAAAGGAAATGTTCCTTCCATTCCCTAGCTTTCTTAGCAACCCCTCGTGAGCCAACCCTCCCTAGGAGTATTTCCTCCATCTAATTTCCCTATGTCTCTACACCATTGTGAATCTCCCCATGCTGACTTTCTAAAGCCTAACCCAACCTCGTACCTCACTTGGAGCACTCTCTTCCCCAAACCCTCCCCTCCCATCTCCACCTCTATTTACCTAGCAATGCAAGGTTGAATGTGTGGAGATTTTTCACATTGAGACCCGCTCCTCCCTCGATTTGCAAACTATATCCCGCCTAACCTAAGGGATTTTCCTACAAAACTCACTCCCCCCAGGAACCATCTCTGAAGTTGAACCAAGGAATTGATTACTTTTTTGGGTGCTTTGTATAAAGAAAGATAATAGACTGGAAGGCAACACAGAACAGCATTGATGAGCACTATGCGGTCGCCGAATGAAAGAAACTTCTTCTTCCACCCCATTAGCCTCTTCTTCAAAGATTGAATAATGCTTCTCAGGTAATACTTCTCTTTGGGTTTTCTCTAACAAGAATGCCCAGGAACATGAAAGGAAACTCACCTAACTTGGAATTCAAATAGGTTGCAACATGAAGAATAGTTGTGTCTCTGCACTTGATGTCCAAAATATAGCTTTTGTGAAATTTGAATTTAAGCCCCAAAGCCAATTCGAAGCACCTAAGGATGCATTTCATAGCCCTTGCATTAGATTCGGACAGATCACCCACAATTATAGTGTTATATGTGTATTAAATGTGTGAGATCCCAACTTCATCATCGTTACACCTAATTGAGTATTGCTTGATGCATTTTCTGATAAAGCTTCTGACGTAGCTTTTAATAAAGCTTCTGATGCAGCTCCTTATGAAGCTTATAATGGCAACTTTTGGTAGTTTGACCTTTCTGAGTTCAGAAACTTCCTTTCTAAGACTTGTTAGTTTTAATAATCTTTTGTCTGTGTTTATTTAACACATCTTTTTCTGGTTCCCAAGGGTATCCCTACGCGCAACTGCGGAAACTAATCCCTCGAGCCTGGTAAGACTACAAGGGTGACAAATCTCTTCCTCAAAAGATTTTAACGTTGCTGCATTCTCAGGGTTCAGATTCAAATTCGGGGCCACTGGTTAAAGTTGGAAGAGGCTTGGGCCTTCTCATCCAAATGCTATTAGGGTAATAGGCTTATTTGACACATCTTAAAAACAATCATCAGTCATTCTCTTTTAAAAAACACTTAAATTTTATTCATAAAGTTTGTTGTATTAAAACCTTGGTTTCAAGAGAGTTTTTTTTTCTCAACACTTCCTTCCATTTTCTCTCAAACCAAACAAAGACTAAAAACATAGGTCCACTCGCAATAGGACACATGTGAGTGTGATTTATTGTAATGCCCTTTGTCTCATTAGTAACCCATCCAAATATTAAATAAAAATTCTCTAAAGCATTTAAAAGGCATAAATTCCAAAATATTTTGTGCAAATTATTTATGTCTAAAAATACATTGAATTTTAAAAATAACATTGGTGTATTAATCCTTACATCAAAGTAAATCTAAAGGCTAAAAAATTGGGCGTCTACTTCAACTCGCATAACAGAAATAACTAAACAACAACATAGGTCCTCCTGGCATATGTCATATGTAACATCACATTTATCAAAAATATGATTAAGGTATGAGTTAAGAGTATTTAAGAGTTGAATAATTTTTCTTACGGTATGAGGAAGCTTTGATCCAAATTTGAAGACATTTGGCTTTGGAACAAACTCAAAACGTGACGAAACACGAGAAAACAGATCCTGATCCAAAGCATGCTCAAAGCGGGAGTGATCCAACATTTGAACGTTGGCATGCTCAAGCGTGGCCTCTTTGGATGCTAAAACATGGAAGCGGTGGATGCGGCGATGTGCGAAGCGGTGTGTAAGACCCCGTTTTTCGTAGTAAAGCCTTTATGTGTTAAAATGTGTTTATACATGTTATATGTATGGATTTATGTTGTGTTGGTTGTTAGCAAATGCCTTAGGAATGTTATAATTGAGACACCCCACTGTGCCCCGGTGTTTTATTAGATTAGTTCTCTCTTAAATCATTTCTTAATCGTGCGCTTAGCGTGAAAAATACGTAAAAATTAAAACTTATTTAAATATCATATAACTTCTGCAAATTAAACACATCAACATTGTAATATATAAATACACACCTGGTTAGTTATTACATTACCAAAACACTGTTGAGGGTATCCTTTTCATAGGATCCCTCACAGGCATATACTTAAACAAGAGTTATACTTAGCGGAAACATATAAAAACGTCTCACGAGACGCACTGGCCATGACTGACTAGACCCTAATCGCCATGGATCACAACTCGTCCTCCGACCTCCGGTTCGTAAGGAGTTCCATCCAACTCCTCCTCATTCAGCTCAGCTGCAGGGTCTTCTTGTACAATCCCATAAAAAGACAGAATACAACACACCGAAAGATATAGGGGATAAGAAACATATCTATCATCATAAAAGCGGAAAAGAGTCATAGTATATAACATAATAAAAGTCACAGACAATCAACATATATAACTAGCAAATCATCCTCGAAATTAAGATATCATCCTCTACCCTCAACCTCACGCTACTAAACCTTTATGATGACGTGGCCACTAATTCCCTATATCAGTTAGGGATGTTAGTCAGTCGTCCAAGTAACGCGTCCCCAAAACCGGTGCACACCCTTATTCATGGTGAGAATGCTCATGCAAAGCAATGACACTATAGCTGCACGACACAGTCAATGCACACCCTGGATCAAGGGTGCTCATGCATAGCAATGACACTATAGCTGCATGGTACAGTCGATGCACAACCTCCTCCATGGTAAGAATGCTCATGTATAACAACGACACTATAGCTGCACGGTACAGTCGGTGCACACCCTGGTTCTCTCTCTCGAGGGTGCTCAAGCAAAGCATTGACACTATAGTTGCACTAATTAAATCTATCATTGGACTGTCTCACAAGGACTTCGGACCTTGTATGTATCAAACATACGGTTATAAACACCATACAACTTATGAAGCTCACTGAATTTCATCAATAACAACCTAGTGCCTCATGCTTCCATCCTAGCCTTGACTCACATTCTATGACACCTTTCATCTTTAAAATAATCAATTTAAGCTAGGCACTTCTAATTCACCGATACTTTCTCACCCAACCAAATCTTCCGAACAACATATATCCTCGCTTAAATCCACTAAGCACAAATATTAAAACCAGGCAGATCATGCATAACACAGACTATCATAAATATTCAAATACCACAAAATATAACATAAGCAATTCAATAATAATAATAAATTCAATCAACCTCAGATAAGATAAAATCCTCCTAACATTGATAAACCTACAATCCCCAAACCACCATTGGTTTTACAGAAAAGGTTTCCAATGTGATTTTGGTCTTGTCGATTACTCAACTACTAGTAGGGTTTAGGTCGCCCTACACAATTATTATAGAATATACTACTTATTGTTTCCGACGGTAGATTGGTTCTTTCCCCCACCTGAGTTAGCACCGAGATCCCGAACTCGACGTTCCTCGCTATCACACCACAACTTAATAGTTTCACCTTGAACCAAACAACATAACTATAATTAATTAACAAAATCACCCTTAATCCTAGAATAGCTAGGTTCGGCCATTCAATTCAAATTAGGGCTAGGATCATTTTCTCATCCTAGTCTTTTGTATGCTAGAACCTAAGGTATTAGCTATCATAGATAAATTGCTATAAGTTGAAAATATGGAATCAAAATCATCCAACCACTTAGGGTAGGGTTTCGGCCTCAATTATAAAAATAGGTTAGAAAACTTCTTTTAATTCAAGTTCTTGGATTTAGAACCTACATACTTTAGATAGTTGATATAAATCATGACTTAATTGAACAAAACTTCCTTTATCCAAAAATACCTAGTTTCGGCCTTAACAAGAAAATAGGGAAGGAAAATGTTTTTGATTACATACTCTTGGATAATGAAAGTAGAGATTATAACTAGATCATAAAAATTGGTTTCACATTTTTATGATTTTTCTACAATTTTCTAGAATTATTCAAAGTTCTAGATCTAAGAATATGAAAACTCAAGAACATGAAGAACAAAAGCTTAAGAATGGAAAGAGATGATCATGTTACCTCAAGTGTGTGAAGGAAATGAAGAAATGATTATGATCTTGGCAAGTTCTTCAATGGAAACACTTAAAGCTCTTGAAGAAGAAAATGAAGTTTTTGTGAAGAAAAGTGAAGAATGAGAAAAAATGAAGAAGGTGGGTGAATTGGTGAGGAGGCCACGGCTTTGGGGCTATATATAGGGTAGATTTAAGGCATTGTTTGGTTTGTTAGCTTTTAGATTAATGGGTTTTGTGATTATTTAATTAATATAAGATTAACCATAGTTAATAGTTAACTTAACTAAGGTTATTTTGGCTAATCATGGTTAATAATATGTGGATCACAATTAAGGTAGATGTGGCTGATTTTGGGCCACACATAATGACTCACCAATGAGTCATTGATCCTACCCGTTAGTGGTTCCCGGAAATTCTGTACGCAGCTCCGTCAGTTACCCGATTTCGGTTTTTGAGAGGAAAATGATGAAACGAAAGCAAAATGAAATAGGTATGGTTTAGTATATATGGCTGCACGAAATTGAGGAGATGTGGGAGGTTTACAACCATGTAACATGAGTGGTTAAGAGTGCGTAGATGTGTCTTGTTAATACCCGCGAAAGCTTGGGGGTACTTTGGTCATTTTACCCAAAAGTCATGATTACTAGCATTTAATGCTCATAACTGCTTGGTGACTCATCCTTCATGAGTATGACTCGTTGTCTCGATCTCTTGACGGGTCTCTGCAGTTCCGTTTTCGACTTCGTTGGTTTCCCGATTAGGGTTTCTGTCTATTTTTCGATCGAAAATTTTCAAACTAACCAGACTCGTTGGAAATATGATTTAATCATAACCCATTTCGTTCACAAGTCAAAATTAGATTTTCTGATCATTAAAATCTTACTGTCAGTGAAAAACCGACTGTTTTTCGTTCGAACTTTCGCCAAAATTCGTTCGAATACACCTAATTTTTTATTTCTGATCAGAAATTTGGAAAGTAGACTTCCTCACGGACAAAATATAAAAAATCTACAAATTTCAGTTTTTGGGTCAAATTAGGGTTTTCCGCTGGTATAAAATTATACTGTCAGTTAAAAAACGCAGATCGATTTTCGTCTGAGTTTTAAACTCAAATTTTAACCAAAGCTTCCTACCATAGAGTAGGTTCTATATATGATTTTGTTTTCTCCAAAATCATTTCCTAAGTCTCAGATAAAAATATAAATAAATATATATATACAGTTAATACAGCTTATTCGAAAATCGGGCTGTTACAATAATGGGGTCAAGTGAGATTTTCTGGTGAAAATTCCCTTTCTAATGCATGAGCACAGCCGTGCTCATGTTCAGCACGACCCCGTGCTCGAAGGCGTGCTCAGTGGCTGAGTGAGCCACGAGCACAGCCATGCTTAAGGGGAGCACGACCTCGTGCTCGGTGTTGAGGACGGTTGTGCTAAAGGTGAGCATGTCTGTGCTCAGGGTATGACAGCTTAAATAGAAGGGTTTAAGGGGGTGACAAGTGTTAACCCTCATTTTGAAACTTTTAAAATTCCTAGTGCTATAGAAACCTCTCATTTTCCCTTTTCTATGAACCCATCAATGTTCTTGGTGTTCTTGTTTTCGTTTGGGAGAGAAGTTGTGTGCTAATATCAATTAAGGTAACGTGGTCATCCCTCTGTTAATCTCCTATTCTTGTTTCTTGAATTGGGAGATTAATGATTGCCCTTTTGTGTTTGGCCAAGGCTTGAGGAATTCATCGAGCCGCTCGAGGGAGCCAGAGTAGAGTCGTTTACGCTTGGCGTTAGTAGAATCTTCATATAAGGTATGGGGAGAAGGGATTAGTATAACATGTAGGCAATGTGGTAGCGTAAGATGAAGGGTTAACCCATGACCCTGTCGTGTGCTATATGCCTAATTGATGTTGGTTGCTTTGCATGAATATCTATGTTTACTCTATTTTGGTCGTTTCAATCATGAATTGTTGTTAATGTTGATGATGATAGTATTATGCCATGAATGAATGTATTGATGACGATGTTGCCATGCTTTTAATGAATGTTTGGTTGTTGATGTTGTTAACGCTGATGTTAATGTTAATAAGACATTAATTAAATATATGATAATCTTGATAATGATATAAGAGTTATGGGATAATTCCTGATGTTTATAAGACATGAACCATAGTAAAGAGAAGTGAGGTTAATGCTTCATGGTATAGTCAAGACCCTAGAATTGATCCATGAGTGTTTTAGGGATGTTGATAATAAAACAAGAATTAAAGGATTAATTCCCGATAATCATAAAGTATGAAAGTCAAACAAGATAGACGAGATTAATACTTGACGGTGTAGTTAAAAGACCCTAGGATTGATCTTTGAGTGCTCTAGGGAGTTGGCAAGGAATACCTAAACGTTTCTGCTCAGACCAGTACGGCCATGCTTCAGTAAGCACGACCGTCTCAAAAGACAGCACGCTCGTGCTTAACTTAAATGTCAACATGCCCGTGCTGGGGGATCAGCACGACCGTGCTCCCCCAAACAGAACAGACATTAAACAGGAACAAAGGTGGTTTCACCCAAATTGTTCCCTATGATGAAATAAGACACCAATCGAAGTAAATACGAGATAGATAATGGAGCTTTAACTAAGATAATTAAACATAAAACGTTAAGATGGTTAAGACAGTAATGATGGGTTACCGCACGATGTTAACTTTGGTGCTTATTGGCCAAAGTAGCTTTGATGATTATTGGCCAAAGGAGTTGACGATGTTAAACTCTGATGCTTAATGGTCAGAGTAGCCTTGATGCTTATTGGTCAGGGTGTTGCTAGGGTTAAACTGTGGTGCTTATTGGCCAAGATTGTTTGATGTTGTTGCTCATGCATTCACGTATTGAAGAAGTTAGTGGGGGAATTATAATATAGGGGAGGTCATCCAAGAGTAAGGTGATACGGTCGTCTGCATTGATTCACCCGAGAGTTAGGTGAATCGTGGCCCCCTTGGTGGTGCATCCTAGAGTACGGTGAATTGGATATCCAAGGGGTTCCCCCATGGTTTGGTGAACTGCCGGCGTTGGTACTTGTTGACCAATGTGGATATGTAACTTCGACGTTGTCTTCCTAAGACAGTTTTGGATCCACATGCACAACAGAGTAGTGGAGTAATGCTGCATCACATAGCATACTTTTTTGATATGATATGAATGTTATCGATATGTTAAATGTTATTATGATATGATATGCTATACTTGTGATGTATGTTCATCTTGCTAACTGCTCTTTTTGCCGTTATGTTTATACAACAATTTCTTACTCCCCATTTTTTGCTGTTGCTTGCATGTACCTTTTCTTGATATGCAGAGAATGGTGACCAGCCAGTCGAGGAGTGACTCTGAGGAGCCACTCACTCATAGTTTAGGAATGCATGTGTTTTAATCATTTTTCTTTTCCTTTACGTTATTATAAATACATGAGGTGTAGAGGGTGTCACATTTAGTGGCATCCGAGCCAGGTTTGTCCTATCAGGCTGTGGTATAGGTCTCTTATGAGTCTTGTGTGTGCTCTTGTTTGAATTGTCTATATTTATTATAGGTAATGATGCATAGTAATAGGTATCTGTAGCTTTTCTTGCTTAGCTCTCTGTATTTAATAGTTTTCTTGGACAAATCGAGGAACCCATGGCAGGAAGAGGTAGGAATGACCAGGTTATCGTTGATGCTTTGGCACTGCTTGCCAATGTTATAGGACAGAAGCAGAACAACAACAATGGAGGACCAGCTGAATTTCAGTGTCTGGATAAGTTCCAGTGGAATAATCTGCCTTCCTTCAACAAGGCTTATGACCCTGAAAGTGCTCTTCATTGGATACGGGAGATCGAGAAAATATTCCGGGCTATGGCATGCAACGACGTTCAGAAAGTCATTTTTGGGACTTTTATGTTGATAGAGGAAGCTGAACATTGGTGGGAGAATTGTCGTTAGTGTATGAAAGTTAAGGGTACATCGGTTACTTGGAATGCCTTCAAGGACAAGTTCTTGAAGAAGTACTTTCCAGTTGACATCCTCGACAAGAAGAAGATGGAGTTCTTAGCCTTGAAGCAGAGAAATATGTCTGTGGGGGAGTATGCTGCGAAGTTCGAGGAGCTTGCTCGTTACTACACGCTCTATCAGTTTGTCAATGATGAGCGCTCCAAGTGTGTGATGTAACACCTTAACTTGGTTACATCATATATAACAATTACACACGTCTAATTATTATATGTGTATCAGAATAAACAAAACCTCATACAATTCTTTAAAACATGATTTTGAAAACTTAATAAAATCTCTTTATACAAACTCCTTTCTTCCAATAAATTACATTTTTACATCAAAATACTAAAATACATAAACTTAATAACTTTGACATGTCAATGGGTAGCTACCTACTTCTCATACTCTTCCTTTCTTTATCATCACTTCCTCACGTTAATCCTTGCTGAAACCTGCATCCATATCTGGTTGCACAACTAAGTGAGACTACGTCTCAATGAGGAATTACAATCATTTAATAAAAAGCAGTACAACCAACCGGAGAACTCCGGAAAATCCCCTCAAGCTATCATCAATACTAAGAACAAGAATATATATACTTCATCATCAAATATTTGTACGCTTTTACTTCAAACTTCATTATAAAGTACTTTTATACTTTTACCTTAAACTTTATCATAACATACTCTTTATGCTTTAATGAAACCTCATAAATATCCTTATAACATCAAAAACTTTAGTGAAACATCATGAATAACATTTAGCATCATAAGCTTCAATAAAACATCATCATCACATAGAAAACTTCATATAAATGACTTCATAGCTTCATAGTATAGGAAACATCATAAATATCATTATAATATCATCACAAATGCAGCATCATGAATAACCAACTCATAGGGAATATATCCTCAACCTCATTGGTACGTGAGCTCACTACCTGACAGGGCATCCCACTGCCTTACCTCAATGCAAATACCATGAAAATGACCCTCAACCTTACAATAAGCACATTCCCTTAACTTATCATTCATAATGACATCATAATAACATCATTCCCTTAACTTCAATTCATAAATTAACATTATAAAAAGAAATATCATTATCAACTTTATTCATCATATCATTCATGACCCTCAACATTATTGTGATCTCATAAAAACATCAAGTTAAACATTATCTTCAAGCTTCTCATGAACACATCTTCTTTATAAATCACATAGCTTCTATAAAGCATAAAAACTCAACATTCATAATAACATCATAAGTCCCTAAGGACTTTCATCATCATTGAAAACTTAGTTCATGATCATAAAGTCTCCTAAACATATCAACTTAAGCATCATCATCAAACATCTTTTAAAACCTCTAGCATCAAGTCTTTCCTTAAAACACATTTTTCATAAATCATAAACCTTTAATGTTTCAAATAAGTATATAACACTTGACCAATATCCAGAAAAATAGCTCAAAACATCAAGATATTGGTTCAAGCATTTCATCAAACATCTTAGGGCTATTTCTTCTTCTTTCAAATTAGAAAGGCTTTTAGCGCATAAATACCCAAAATTCACATCAAGAATCAACAAAAGGATGAACAAATATGTTATCCTAGGCTCCTTAGATTATTCTTCAAAATATATTCTTTAAAATAAACTACTTGAAAGAATAAATCTCCATAACATAAAAACCTTCAAACATAAACTCCTTAAATCTTTCATACAAATCATGTTCATGTATTCTCTATCATAAACATGTGATTAAAGCTATAGGGGTTTAAGGATTGTATTTCCTCACCTTTTATGAAGATCTTGAACTCTTACATCTCTTCCTTCTCTTCCTCTTCTTCTTTTGTTCCTCAATCTCTTTGTTCTTCAACCTCCAAAATAGCTTGATTCTTCTTCAATCCTTGTTATCTTCTTTATTTCCTTGATTTTCCTTCATTTCCCATGTATTTCCCTTCATTTTCGCCCTCTTTCTCTCTCTAGAAACGAGCTTTTGGAACCCTAGACCCATTTTTCGTGTTTTTGGTCCGAAACAGGGTTTTTATAGAAAATTTGCTGTCGTAATCGATTACGAGAAAACACATGATCAATTATAATGTGTATAATCAATTATCAGGAGCAACATAATCGATTATCTGCTGTCTGTTTGTATTTTGCTATTCTAGAGAACCCGTAATCGATTATACATAACAAGGTAATCGATTACATCACTAAAATTTTAGTTTTTAAACCGTTTTTATCATCTCTAATCACCCCAAATCATCCTTATGACTTAAACCCCAACATAGATAAAGTCTTCAAAACATTAGGATGTTACATGTGAAGTTTGAGGATGGTCTGCATCCAAAGATCATGCAAGCCATAAGCTATCAGGAGATCCATGTCTTTCCTGTCTTGGTGAACAAGTGTAGGATCTTCGAGGATGCCTACAAATCTAGAGTGGCAAACTACAAGAGTTCGGATGTTCAAGGTAGCAGGAAGAATGATCAGAAGGACAAGGGAAAGCAACGCCTAGATCCAGTTGGCCGGGACTTCAAGCAGGGTGGCAAGAAGCCAACGTTCTCTTCAAGCAGGTTCAGGAATTAGGATTCTTCTGTTCCTAGGCCTATCAGATAAGACAAGTGTGGACAGGACCATTTCACCCCTCAGTGCAAGGAGACTGATGTCATCTGCTTCAAGTGTGGCAAGACTGGCCACATCAGCCGAGAGTGTGGAGGGACAAAGTCAGAATCATAAAGTCCTAGCAAGAGTCAGAAATCCCAAGCCAATCGACTGAAGACTTGTGGAAGAGTCTTTATTCTTAGTGGAGCTGAGGCCTCCAAGTCCGAAGACTTGATGCAAGGTATGTGCCTTATCGATGGAACTCCATTAAATGTTTTGTTTGATTCGGGTGTGACTCACTCGTTTATATCACATGATTGTGTCAACAGCCTTAAATTGCCTGTGACCCTTCTTGATTTGATTTAATTGTTGCAACACCCACAAATAAGCATGATCTTACTTCACATGCATGCAAGAATTGTCTCATTACCATTGATGGTAGAAATTTCGTAGATGATCTTGTGTGCTTACCCTTGAAACAACTCGATGTTATTCTTGGTATGGACTGATTATCTTTTAACCATGTCCTCTTGAACTGTTTTGATAAAACCACCATTTTTGGAACTTCAGCGGAGTGTAAGGATCGAAGATTTCTTTCCGCCAACCAAGTTAAGGCTTCTATGAAAGAAGAGGCCTAAGTTTACGTGATGTTGTCTTCCCTGGAAGCAGAGAGAAAGCCTGATGTTGGAAATTTGCCAATAGTGAGAGAGTTTCCTTAAGTGTTCTCTGGGGATGTTTATAACTTACCCCTGAGAGAGATGTGGAGTTTACCATAGACTTAGTGCCGGGAACGGGGCCCATATCCATAGCACCTTATAGGATGTCTCCTCTAAAACTAGCTGAGTTGAAGAAAACAGTTGGAGAAATTGATCCAGAAACAGTTCATTAGGTTGAGCGTGTCCCCATGGGAAGTGCCGGTGTTGTTGGTGAAGAAGAAGGATGGCAACTTGAGGTTGTGTGTCGACTATCGATAACTCAACAAAGTGATTGTTAAGAATATGTATCCACTCCCTAGGATTTATGATCTTATGGACCAGTTAATAGGAGCTTGTGTTTTCTCCAAGAAAGATCTGAGATTAGGATACCATCAGATTTGGGTTAAGTCTGAGGACATCCCAAAGACTGTGTTTAGGATGCGTTATGGTCACTATGAGTATTTGGTTATGTCATTTGGTGTGACTAATGCTCCTACTGTGTTCATGGATTATATGAACAAGATCTTTCACCCTTACTTGGATAAGTTTGTGGTGGTTTTAATAGATGACATCTTAGTGTATTCCAAGACCAAGGAGGAGCATGAGGAACACTTGAGGGTAGTTTTGAAAACCCTTAATGTGGTAAGTTGTCTAAGTACGAGTTTTGGTTAGAAGATATGGGTTTTCTTAGGACATGTTATCTCTAAAGGTGGGATAGCCATGGACCTGACTAAGTTAGAAACTGCACTCCACTGGGAAGCACCAAAGTCAGTGATCGAGATTAGGAGTTTCTTGGGTTTAGCAGGGTACTATAGGAGGTTCATAGAAGGTTTCTTTAAGATAGCTTTACCTTTAACCCCCCTCGCTAAGAAAGGTCAGTTCTTTGTGTGGGACTCTAAGTGTGAGGAGAGTTTCCAAACCTTGAAGGAAAAGTTAACAACTGCACCAGCGTTAGTTTTGGCTAATCCTAGTGAGCCTTTCGTAGTATACTGTGATGCTTCTAAGCAAGGTTTAGGTGGTGTGTTGATGCAGGATGGTAAGGTAGTAGCCTATGCCTCTAGGTAGTTGAAAACCCATGAGAAGAATTACCTTACCCATGATTTGGAATTAGGAGCTGTAGTGTTTGCCTTAAAGATTTGGAGGCATTACCTGTATGGATCGAGGTTCGAGGTCTTTAGTGATCATAAGAGTTTGAAATATCTGTTTGACTAGAAGGAGTTGGATATGAGGCAGCGTAGGTGGACGGAGTTTCTTAAGGATCATGATTTTGATTTGAGTTACCACCCAGGAAAAGTCAATTTAGTGGTAGATTCTTTAAGTAGGAAAACCCTACATGTTTCAGCTTTGATGGTTAGGAAAATGGATTTAATTGAGGAATTTAGAGAGCTTAGCATGGGAAGTTACCCCTAAGAGTATTAGGCTTGGAACGTTAAGGATTACCAACAGTTTAATGGATCAGATTAGAGAATGCCAAAAGATAGATGTATACCTCTTAAGTCAAAGAGATTTGCTTGCTCAGGGTAGAAACCTTAGTTTTAAGGAAGGAGCTGATGGAGTTTTGAGGTTTCAAAATAGGATTTGCATACCTGATGTTCCGAATCTTAGGAAATTGATCCTTGAGGAAGGACATAGGAGTGGTTTAAGTGTTCACCCAGGTGCCACTTAGATATATCAGGATCTAAAGCGCATGTTTTGGTGGCCTAGGATGAAAAGGAATGTAGTTGAGTTTGTCTATGCATGTTTAGTATGCCAAAAGGCTAAGATAGAACACCAGAAGCCCTCGGGTAAGATGCAACCTTCCCAGAGTGGAAGTGGGATAGTATCTCTATGGATTTTGTGTTTGGACTCCCTAGGACTCTAACTGGTTGTGGATAGGTTGACTAAATCTTCTCACTTCATCCCTATGGACATAGAGTATCCATTAGCGAAGTTGACTAGGTTGTACATCAGGGAGATAGTTAGATTGCATGGTGTGCCCTCTAGCACATTGTCAGATAGAGACCCTAGATTTACCTCTAGGTTCTGGAATAGTTTGCATGAGGCTTTAGGAACCAAGCTTAGATTGAGTTCAGCTTATCACCCACAGACTGATAGTCAGTCTAAGAGACCATTCAGTCCTTAGAGGATTTGTTGAGAGCTTGTGTGCTAGAACAATCGGGTAGTTAGGACATGTTTTTGCTCTAGATAGAGTTCACCTACAACAATAGCTTCCATTCCAGTATTGGGATGGCACCCTATGAAGCTTTGTAAGGGAGGAGGTGTAGGACACCTTTGTGTTGGAATGAACCGGGTGAGAATGTGGTGCTAGGACCGGAGATAGTGCAAGAGACTACCGAGAAGGTAAGGATGATCCAAGACAAGATGAAAGTGGCACAAAGTAAACAAAAGAGTTATCATGACAGAAAGGGAAGGGTCTCGAATTCCAGGAAGGTGATCACGTGTTCTTGCGAGTTACTCCAACAACTGGGGTTGGTAGAGTGATTAAAGCGAGGAAACTTACTCCTAAATTCATTGGCCCTTACCAAATTCTAAAAAGAGTAGGTGAAGTTGCTTGCCAAATAGCCTTACCCCCTTTCTTGTCCAACCTTCACAATGTTTACTATGGGTATCAACTTCGAAAGTATATTTGTAACACCCCGTTTTTCGTAAGTGCTTTCCTTAAGCCTGTTTTGTTAAGTCGGAATTGCTGGCTAAGGGCTTAGTGGGATTTTGGGTTTAAAAGTCCCTTTCTGGTACGTGAGCACGACCGTGCTCATTAGCCAGCACGACCGTGCTTAAAGTCAGAAGCGTGTTTCTGATTTTAAGTTGAGCACGACCGTGCTCAACATGGACCACGCCCGTGCTCAATACGTGGACCGCGTCTCGGTGACGCTAAGTGGAGCACGGTCGTGCTCAAGGGAGAGCACGACCTTGCTCAGGTCCGAACGTTATATACGTGAACAGAACTCGAGGGTTTAATGTGTAACCCTAATTTATGAGTGCAGCAGCCACTGTGTGTTCGGCCAGAGCGAGTCTTCTTCCTTTTTCCTCCCTCTTGATCAGTTTTGTGAGTGTTGGAGGCCTTGGGAGACCACTAGCATATCGGTGTTTATTACATAGGTAACGTTTCTTCCCTATCTAAGTTCCTTTTCATTATTGTTCATTATTGTGAACAGGGAACTAATCCTTCGTATTTTAATTGTTTAAGGTTGGTTTCGGTTGTGAGCCGCTGTAAGGGGAGGATGTTGACCAAGTGACCTCAAACACAAGAGGGGGGTGAATTGTGTGTGAATTGATTTTTGAAAACTTTTTGCAAATTAAACTAAGTTCAAAACTTGTTTTGATAAACAATAACTTAATAATGAAACTTTATGAAATAAAGCGTTATGGAAAATAAAAACGTTGCGATAAATAAAGAGATAGGGAAGAAGATGACACAGTGAAGTATCCTGGTTCGGCCACACAACTACCCACGTGGCCTACGTCCAGTCCCCAAGGTAATACGACCAAGGGATTTCAATCAACTCTAGTTTTTAAAACAGGCTAAACTAGAACCTTTACAAAGTAGAGAATTCTTAACACAATCACAGGACGTACTATCCCTTGTGCAAGAACCTCAAGAAATCGTTCGTGAGATCACACTCACTTAAAAAACAAAACTATAAAAGTTTTACAATGAGAAAGCACTCAAAAGTGCAGATATGAAATACAACTTGAAGCTCAAAATAGCAACACCTATATGGTGTATAAGTTTCTCAAAATAATATGATCACGTGTAAGTGCAAGAGTAAAAGAAAAATAGTAATCAGAGTTTAAGCACAATAGAGAGTAGAAGAGAGTAGTAGATGGGGCATTTGACAAAGGCTGCCAAGCTTCCTATTTATAGAGAATAGGTTAGGGTTCAGTGTGAAATTAGGTCAAGCCTCTTAAAATGCATTTCAGCCGCAGCATAATCGATTATCTAAAGTCCATAATCGATTATTTAATGTGTTTACATGAAGCGCACGTCTGGACAGAAAGGTCATAATCGATTACCATAATCGATTATGTCTTCACTGCTTTTTCCCCAAAGAAGATAATCGATTACCTTAATCGATTATGATGTTACTGACTCTTTCATAAAAGGCTATAATCGATTACATAATCGATTACAGGGTTTCGGTTGAAGCATAATGGAAGTCAGTAAGGTCATAATCGATTATCCAGATTCAATAATCGATTATTATATTTCAAATTTGAAATCAACGGCTTTAATATCATAATTACTCATTAACACCCATTAAAGCCATTTAACCACGACTCATAATCGATTATAGCATTTCCATAATCGATTATGGTGCGTATCAGGTGGTTTTTCAAAAACTTGACAATTAAGGAAAGGTTGCCCAATTAAGCTCAATTTTAATTGTCAGTTTTAATCACATGTTATTATTTATTTAATAAAATGATTTATCTTTTAAAGCACATGTTAAATATGTGTGTGTGTGAGTGATCATATTAAATTGAAAAACCCTACTTACCATTTACAGATTATTCTAAAACAATCAATACAAGTAGTAAAATTCCCTTTTTACCCCTCTTGATTGCTTTGCCTAATCTTGACTGATCGTTTGGCCTTTTTCACGCTTTTTGCAGATAAGTCCTTTAGACTTAAAATTGCTTTTGTCATTTATCAAAATATATGTACCTGTCAAGGCATACATCCACAAACTCCCCCTTTTTGATGATGACAAACATCTCAGGAGGAAATTTCTAAAATATAGAGTTAGAGCAATGAGTATATATATCTGAGTTTTAAAACGTTTGCTCAACTCCCCCTCACTTCATGCAATATTTTGAAATTCTCAAAATTCTCCCCCTTAAGCATGCACTCAAATATCTCTCCCCCTTTTGGCATTATCAAAAAGCGGGAAAAGCAAGTAAATATTACAGTCATGGCATGCATGTAAATAGTAAACCACACATCATAGTTATAGATAATTAAAGAGTGTGCATACGGAAGCTAAAGTGCCAGGAATATACAGTCATAAAAAATGAGTGAAGCTAATCGATTGTGCTAATCGATTATCATCTTCCTGTCCACGCTGCTCAAAGAGACAGTGGATGCATAATCGATATAGTAATCGATTATGACTTCTCTGTTTTGTGGACTGAAGCTTTTATTTTGGCATAATCGATTATGATAATCGATTATTCTCTTTCTGCCTGCACACTTAATAAACATATTAGCAAATAACAAGGTGTGTTATGCAGAAATGCATGACTGATTCAGAATCCCTAATTCAGTTCTTATGAAAAAGAAGCTTTCTTTTGATAGGGGTTTTGTATAAATATCTGCAAGTTGTTTGGTTGTTTCAACAAATTCAATCATGCAATCCCCTTTTTGAACATGATCCCTAATAAAGTGATGTCTAATTTCAATGTGTTTAGTCCTTGAGTGATACACAGGATTTTTAGTGAGGTTTATGGCACTTGTGTTGTCACATTTTATGGGAACAGTGCTGAGATTAATTCCATAATCATTTAACTGTTGCTTCATCCAAATGATTTGTGCGCAACAACTACCCGCCGCAACGTATTCTGCTTCGGCGGTGGATAAAGCCACACTTGCTTGCTTCTTGCTATGCCAAGAAACTAAAGCATTTCCTAGTAAGTGGCAAGTTCCACTAGTGCTTTTTCGGTCTAATTTGCAACCCGCAAAATCAGAGTCCGAATATCCAATTAGGGTACAATCTGCCCCTTTAGGGTACCATAAACCCATGTTTTGTGTGCCAATGAGATATCTCATGATGCGTTTTACCGCGGCGAGATGTGATTCTTTTGGGTTCGATTGAAAACGTGCACACATGCAAACACTAAACATTATATCAGGGCGACTAGCAGTAAGATAAAGAAGAGAGCCTATCATACCTCTATACTTATGTCGACGGATTTACCATTTTCATCCTTGTCAAGGTAACAGGATGTGCTCATGGGAGTTGATAGTTCTTTTGAATTGTCCATCCCAAACTTCTTAAGAAGCTCTTTGCAGTACTTTGACTGATTGATGAATATTCCTTCCTTTGATTGCTTTATTTGCAACCCAAGAAAGTAGTTGAGCTCCCCCATCATTGACATTTCAAATTCACTTTGCATAATTTTTGAAAAATCCTTGCACAAAGCTTCGTTAGTGGCACCAAAAATTATGTCGTCCACATATATTTGCACAAGTAAAATGTCATGCTTTTTATTTTTGATAAAAAGTGTGGTGTCAACTTTTCCTCTTTGAAAACCATTTTCAAGTAAGAATTTGCTTAGGCGTTCATACCAAGCCCTAGGGGCTTGCTTTAGTCCATATAAAGCCTTTTTCAGTTTGAAAAACATGGTTTGGAAATTCATAATTTGTAAAACCAGGAGGTTGATCCACATAAACCTCTTCTTGAATAAAACCGTTCAAGAAGGCGCTTTTGACATCCATTTGAAAAAGTTTAAAATCCATGATGCAAGCAAAAGCAAGAAGCATACGAATAGCCTCTAGTCTAGCTACGGGAGCATAGGTTTCATCAAAGTCTATGCCCTCTTGTTGGTTATAGCCCTTAGCAACAAGTCTAGCTTTGTTTCTAGTTATTATTCCATTTTCATCTAGCTTGTTACGAAAAACCCACTTAGTTCCAATTACTAAATGGTTTTTGGGTTTAGGGACTAATTCCCAAACATCATTTCTTTCAAATTGGTTTAATTCTTCTTGCATGGCAAGTGTCCAATGTTCATCTACTATGGCTTCATCAACATTATTAGGTTCAATTTGAGAAACGAAAGCCATGTAATGACATATTTGATTAAGAGAGTTTCGAGTTGTTACCCCTTTTGATATATCACCTATTATGTTGTCAAGAGGATGGTGTCTTGATGTTCTCCATTCTCTTGGTAAATCTGGAAGGGGTGTCTCTTCTTCTTGTGGAGGTGGTTGATCAATAATGTTCTCCTCTTGAGTTCTTTTCTCCTCAAGAAGAGTGTTTCCCAGAATTTCTGCAACATCATCAACACTTTCCTCTAATACAATTTTAGGGTTAGTCTCATCAAAAGATACATGCACAGATTCTTCAATGGTCATAGTTCTTTTATTATATATTCGAAAAGCTTTACTAGAATTGGAATATCCAAGAAATATACCTTCATCAGCTTTAGCATCGAACTTACCAAGATTTTCTTTACCATTATTTAAAACAAAGCACTTACATCCGAATACGTGAAAGTGGGAGATGTTAGGCTTCCTTCCCTTGTAAATTTCATAGGGCGTTTGTTTCATAATAGGTCTTATAAGGACTCTATTCATCACATAGCATGCGGTGCTTACCGCGTCTGCCCAGAAATACTTAGGAAGGTTGGTCTCATTGAGAATCGTCCTCGCTAGCTCTACTAGAGATCTATTTTTCCTTTCCACCACCCCATTTTGTTGGGGAGTCCTTGGTGAGGAAAATTTATGCCCGATTCCATTTTCAGTACAAAAGGCCTCAAATGCCTCATTTTGGAACTCACCACCATGATCACTTCGGATAGTTACAATGTTTAATCCCATCTCGTTTTGAATAACCTTGGCAAGTTTACGAAAGGCACCGAAAGCGTCATTTTTATGAGAAAATAAACAATGTCCATGTATAGCGAGAATAGTCATCCACAATTACAAGTGCATAGTAATTACCACCAAAGCTCATGGTTCTAGATGGACCAAACAAATCCATATGTAAAAGCTGTAAAGGCCGGTTTGTAGAAATAACATTTTTAGTTTTGAAAGAGGCCTTTACTTGTTTTCCTTTTTGACAAGCATCACACATTTTGTCTTTTTCAAAACGGAGCTTTGGTAAACCAATTACTAAGTCCTTGCGAACCAACTTATTAAGATGGTCCATGTGAATATGGGCCATCCTCCTATGCCATAGCCAAGTTTCATCCTCTTTGCTAATTAGACAGCATACATCATTTGAAGGTAGGTCATCTAAGCAAACCATATAGATATTTCCATTTCTTTGTCCAATTAACTTGGTTTGATTTTTAGAATCTATGACCGTGCATTTTAAGTTATCAAACACAACATTGAAGTTCTTATCACACAGTTGGCTAATACTCAAAAGATTGTGTTTTAAACCTTCAACATATAAAACATTTTCAATGATGGGATTTGGACTCTTACCAACCGTTCCAATTCCCAAGATTCTACCTTTGTTGTTGTCACCGTAGAAAACAAATCCACCCTTTTTGGGTGTGAGAGAGGAGAACTTGTTTTTGTCTCCCGTCATGTGCTTGGAGCATCCGCTATCAAGATACCAATTTGAGTTCCTTGCTTTCAAGCACACCTACAAAACAATTTCAAGTTTTAACTTTTGGTACCCAAGTCATGTTGGGTCCTTGAGAGTTAGCTTTGGGCGCATTGCCCTTTTTAACCTATACCTTCTTCCCTTTGACATTCACATTCTTTCTAGCATTGCAAATAGATGCAGTATGTCCCTTTCTACCACAATAGAAACATTTTACAAAAGGACTACTAGAAGTATTGGTTGGGCTAAAAAACTTTTTAAAGGATTTTTCATGTAGTTTGGGGTGATAACCCAAGCCGGCTTTATCATAGGTTCCTTTTTGATTTCCTAGCAAAACATTGAGGTTGTCTCTCCCATTTGTAAATTTTGCAAGAATATCATACAAGTCCTCAATTTTGTTTTTCAAAACACTACATTCATTGCATTTTGAAATTTCATTTATTTTGTTTTCACATGATAAGCATGATGAGGTTTTGTTTGAAAGAATTTGTTTTTCCTTGATAGCCTCCATTTCTTTATTTAATAGTCCTATTTTTGTTTCAAGATTAGAAATGGTTTTCTTTGAAGATAAAATGATTTTCCTAAGACGCATGCTTTCATTATTCAATTCTTCACATGCACAAAGTAAATCATCATATGATAATTCATTTTCAATTTCATTATCAGTTACCTCATCCTTGTCGTCCTCATGATTTGCCATGAGGCAAAGGTTTGCCTCCTCGTTGTCGGATTCATCGGAGGAGTCCATGTCATTGTCTTCCCAAGCAATGTATGCTCTCCTTCCTCTTTTGTCCTTTTGTGGCCTCTTTTCAAATTTGTCATTCTTCTTTTGACTTAGAGGACACTCGGGCCTTATATGACCTTTCTTTTTGCAGTTGAAGCACGTTGGCACATAAGTGGTTCCTTCTCCATCAACCTTCTTTTGAGGAGTGAAGCTTGGTTGTGTTTTCCCTTTGTTCCTCATAAATTTCTTAAATTTTCTTACCATTAGACTCATATTCTCATCTCCTTCACCAAGCTCATCAAGTTCATCAAAGTCAATATCCTCCTCATTTGTTTCACTTATACTTGCTTTGAGAGCAAGCCCTTTCTTTTTCTTATCACTTTCCTCGCTTTCAGTGAGGCGGTTCAACTCAAGTTCATGTTCCTGCAATTTACCAAATAGAGTTGCCAAAGACATAGATGTTAAATCACGTGATTCGGAAATCGCAGTTACTTTGGGTTTCCAACTTCTATTTAAACATCTAAGAACTTTATTTATTAAATCTTCATTATTAAACACCTTCCCAAGAGCCCTAAGATGATTTATTATATGGGTGAAGCGTTTTTGCATATCTTGTATGCTTTCACCTTGTTTCATCCTAAATAGCTCATACTCATGGGTTAATGTGTTCATCCTAGCCCTTTTGACCTCGGTAGTGCCTTCATGGGTCAATTCAAGAGTGTCCCACATTTCTTTAGCGGTCTTGCAATTTGAGACCCTATAGAACTCATCGTAGCTTAAAGCTGAGGTGATGATGTTCCTAGCTTTCAAATTGTATTGGACCTTTTTCTTTTCCTCGTCGGTCCAAAGAGTTTTTGGTTTATCCACCGAAGCACCATTAACTTCGTGCCTGGGGATAAATGGACCATTTTCCACAGCATCCCAAATATCAATATCAGATGCTTCTAAAAAGATTTGCATTCTTTCTTTCCAATAACCATACCCCTCACCATCGAATGATGGAGGTCTGTTTACGGAATTACCCTCATTACGAAAACTGTTTGAAGTCATCTTTCCTCTTGAGACGGTTTCGTCCTTTATATCCAAGAGTTAAGCTCTGATGCCACTTGTTGACAAGTGACCTCAAACACAAGAGGGGGGTGAATTGTGTGTGAATTGATTTTTGAAAACTTTTTGCAAATTAAACTAAGTTCAAAACTTGTTTTGATAAACAATAACTTAATAATGAAACTTTATGAAATAAAGCGTATGGAAAATAAAAACGTTGCGATAAATAAAGAGATAGGGAAGAAGATGACACAGTGAAGTATCCTGGTTCGGCCACACAACTACCCACGTGGCCTACGTCCAGTCCCCAAGGTAATATGACCAAGGGATTTCAATCAACTCTAGTTTTTAAAACAGGCTAAACTAGAACCTTTACAAAGTAGAGAATTCTTAACACAATCACAGGACGTACTATCCCTTGTGCAAGAACCTCAAGAAATCGTTCGTGAGATCACACTCACTTAAAAAACAAACTATAAAAGTTTTACAATGAGAAAGCACTCAAAAGTGCAGATATGAAATACAACTTGAAGCTCAAATAGCAACACCTATATGGTGTATAAGTTTCTCAAAATAATATGATCACGTGTAAGTGCAAGAGTAAAAGAAAATAGTAATCAGAGTTTAAGCACAATAGAGAGTAGAAGAGAGTAGTAGATGGGGCATTTGACAAAGGCTGCCAAGCTTCCTATTTATAGAGAATAGGTTAGGGTTCAGTGTGAAATTAGGTCAAGCCTCTTAAAATGCATTTCAGCCGCAGCATAATCGATTATCTAAAGTCCATAATCGATTATTTAATGTGTTTACATGAAGCGCGCGTCTGGACAGAAAGGTCATAATCGATTACCATAATCGATTATGTCTTCACTGCTTTTTCCCCAAAGAAGATAATCGATTACCTTAATCGATTATGATGTTACTGACTCTTTCATAAAAGGCTATAATCGATTACATAATCGATTACAGGGTTTCGGTTGAAGCATAATGGAAGTCAGTAAGGTCATAATCGATTATCCAGATTCAATAATCGATTATTATATTTCAAATTTGAAATCAACGGCTTTAATATCATAATTACTCATTAACACCCATTAAAGCCATTTAACCACGACTCATAATCGATTATAGCATTTCCATAATCGATTATGGTGCGTATCAGGTGGTTTTTCAAAAACTTGACAATTAAGGAAAGGTTGCCCAATTAAGCTCAATTTTAATTGTCAGTTTTAATCACATGTTATTATTTATTTAATAAAATGATTTATCTTTTAAAGCACATGTTAAATATGTGTGTGTGTGAGTGATCATATTAAATTGAAAAACCCTACTTACCATTTACAGATTATTCTAAAACAATCAATACAAGTAGTAAAATTCCCTTTTTACCCCTCTTGATTGCTTTGCCTAATCTTGACTGATCGTTTGGCCTTTTTCACGCTTTTTGCAGATAAGTCCTTTAGACTTAAAATTGCTTTTGTCATTTATCAAAATATATGTACCTGTCAAGGCATACATCCACAGAGGAACCAGTTCGTCGTTTAGGACACCGTTAGAGCTACTTTCAGTCTAGGTATGGGGAGAAGGGTAGTGTGATCATAGGCTCGGGATTAGAGTAGAGTAAATGGGTCCCCATGGCCCCGGTTTTGTTTGTATGATTGACTGTTTATGTATGCATGATCTGTTGGTTGTTCTGATAAGATGCTAGTGTTGATAATATGTATGCCTATGTTCATAATGTTGGTTGAGTTTATGTTGTTGGAATGGCTATGAACATGACGATGTTATTGGTTGATGCCACTGTTGCGTTAATGTTGATAATGTTGCTGAGTTTAATCCTTAAAACACGTTGATAACTGATTTAGGATGTTAACTGATTAAACTCTTAAAATTGGTTAGAACACGGTTACTGTTCCTTCCCAGAACAACACTATCGAGCGATGAGCACGACCGTGCTGAACAGGCAGTTGAATTCTGGGAAGATGGCCACACTGTTTAGCATGGCCGAGCAGGACAAAGAGCACGGACCGTGCTGCTGAGCACGACCTTGCTCAATAAGAAGCACGATCGTGCTTCACTTAAAGGGGAGCACGCCCCTCACGTGTTTAAGCACGACCGTGCTGGGTTACGAGCACGATCGTGCTCAACCCTCTTGGACAGAACAGAATTAAAGGACTTTAAGGAGTTTCAAACCCCACTTCCCAATGATGATAAATGATTAGACAACTTGGCTAATGTCTACAAAAGATAATTAAAATGTTGAGATGGTGAGGTGTTAAGCTGATAAGTCGATGCCCTTTTGGGTACCGCAAGCTGTTGAGCTATGCCTTGGTGCATTTTGGCCAAGGAGGCCTTGACCCTGCGGTTTGGGTCTAAGGTGTTGTTGTTGTTGTACCTTGGTGGCCGAGAGTTTTCCCCAGGTACTGCGGTTGATTCCGCTTAAGTCCTCAGGTAGATTCCGCGAGGCAAGTTGTTGTGGTTGATTCCGCTATTATCTTCGGTCGATTCCGTTGGAGTTATGGAGGTGGTGTTGCCATTGTTGTTGTGTTGCATATGCATAGCATCGGAGTTGTTGATTAGGGATGTTCGACATTGGGGAGATCGTCCTAGAGTACGGCGATCTGGCCATCCACGGTTGGAGTAGATTCTCCTAGCGCCCCCGTGACGAGGCATTCATTGGTTTGATGCATTGGCTATCCAAGGAGTAGATTCTCCGGCGTTGAGTAGATTCTCAATGTGGATATTTAACTCCGAAGTCGTTCATCCCGAGTTTAGTGGATCCACATGCATTGTTGATTTAGCAGAGTAGGACTGCATTGCACTGCATAGCATAATGATGATGATGATGTTGATGTTTGATGTGATATTGCTATGCCTGCTGTTTGCTTTACTACCTATCTCCTTGCTATTATGTTACATGATTCTTACTCCCATGTTGTTTGTGTTTGGCCTGATTGGCACCTTGCAGAGGATGATGAGCAGTCCGGAGAGGAGTGACTCTGAGGAGCCGCCACTCATAGTTAGGGCTTATGCTTATGTTTTGTTAGTTTTTAGTTGTAATTCCGTGGATGTTTATTCCGGAACGGTTATACCAGCTCTGTAGGTGACATCGGGGTTGGGATATATTTATTGGTTTGTTATGTTTTTACTATTTTAAACTTATTTCACTTTCCGCGTAGTAAATGGTTCATGTGGGACTTTTCTACCCATGGACAATTGTTTTAAATTCTCCAGTGATATGCATGTTTATATTTAATTGATTTTATATTAAGTGTTTATAACGTGCGGGGTAGAAGGGTGTCACATTTAGTGGTATCAGAGCAGTTCGGCCCTGTCCGGACGTGGTATGAGTCTGTCTTGAGTCTGTTGTGTGACTCTTGTTTGGATTATCTATACTTGTTATAGATAATGATGTTTAAGTTAGTTGCCTATCGCTTTTAACCGCTTAGGTTCTGTACTAAAAGTTGTTTTTGGGCACGTACAGGAACTAATGACCGGTAGAGGGCGTAATGATCAGGCAATCGCTGATGCATCAGCACTTCTGGCCAATGCTATCGGGCAGGTCAACTCTAACAACGGTGGGCTAGCTGAGTTCCAGGGACTGGATAAGTTCCAGAGGAACAACCCTCCGTAGTTCAAGGGAGCGTACGACCCAGAGGGAGCACTGTTGTGGCTAAGGGAGACAGAGAAGATCTTCCGTGCAATGGACTGCAATGATCAGCAGAAGCTCATCTTCGCCACCTTCATGTTGACTGAGGAGGCGGAGCACTGGTGGGATAACTGCAGATAGAGGATGCAGGCGGAGGGCATAGCGGTTACTTGGGCTGTGTTCAGGCAGAGATTCCTGGAGAAGTATTTTCCAGTGGATATCAGAGACAAGAAAGAGATGGAGTTCTTGTCTTTGAGGCAAGGGTCGCTGTCAGTCGGTGACTATGCGGCTAAGTTTGAGGAGCTGGCTAGGTACTACACTCCTTACCAGCATGACACGGACGATCGCTCCAAGTGTGTGAAGTTTGAAGCGGGACTCTGGCCTGAGATCAAACAGGCCATCAGTTACTAGGAGATCCGAGATTTTTTCGATTCTAGTTAACAAGTGTCGGATTTACGAGGATGCTAGTCAGTTCAGAGCTACCAGTTCCAGAGGATCGGATAATCAGAGTGGCAAGAGGACTGACCAGAGGGATAAAGGCAAGCAGCGGTATGCCCCGACGGGCAAGGACTTCAAGCTGAGCGGCAGGAAGCCCTAGTTTCAGCAGAATAGCTTCAGGGGTGGGTTTTCTGATGCCCCTAGAGCTATGAGGCGTGGGAAGTGTGGAGCACAGGACCATTATTCGTCCCAGTGCAAGGAAACACAAGTCATCTGCTTCAAGTGTGGCAAGCCAGGACACATCAGCCGCGAGTGTGATGGAGCTAAGACCGAGCCTCCCAATGCTAGCAAGAATCAGAAGTCCCAGGCCAACAGACTGAAGACCACTGGAAGGGTCTTTACTCTTAGTGGAGCCGAGGCCTCCGAGTCTGATGACTTGATCCAAGGTACGTGTTTGATTGATGGAACTCAATTGACTGTATTATATGATTCGGGTGCTACTCACTCGTTTATATCACATGATAGGGTCAAGAGTCTTAAATTGTCTGTTACTTTCCTTGAGTTTGATTTGTTGGCTTCTACACCTACAAATAAACCTGTTTCCACTTCTTATGATGCAAGAACTGTCATATTATTAAATGATAAAACTTTTGTTACCGATTTTGTATCCTTACCTTTGAAAGACTTGGATATTATTCTGGGTATGGACTGGTTATCTTCCAACCATGTCCTTCTGAATTGTTTTGATAAAACCTTGATTTTTGGAACTCCAAAGGAGTCTAAGAATCTGGACCTTCTCTCTGCCAGCCAAGTACAAGCTTCAATAAGAGACGAAGCCCAAGTATACATGATGTTAGCTTCCCTGGAAGTAGAGAGCAGCCCTCCTGGTGTCGCCAGCGTGACTGTTGTGCGGGAATTTCCTGAAGTGTTCTCGGGAGATGTTTATAACTTACCTCCAGAGAGAGATGTTGAGTTTACCATAGACTTAGTGCCTGGCACCGGGCCAATCTCCATAGCACCCTATAGAATGTCTCATCTAGAGCTAGCTAAGTTGAAGGAACAGTTGGAGGACCTGATGAAGAAACAGTTCATTAGGCCGAGTGTGTCCCCGTGGGGAGCACCTGTGTTGTTGGTGAGGAAGAAGGATGGTAGTATGAGGTTGTGTGTCGACTTTCGACAACTCAACAAGGTGACCATAAAGAATCGATATCCTCTCCCTATGATTGATGATCTTATGGACCAGTTGATGGGCGCTTGCGTCTTTTCAAAGATAGATTTGAGGTCAGGGTACCATCAGATTCGGGTTAAGTCTGAGGACATCCCGAAGATAGTGTTTAGGACGCGATATGGTCACTATGAGTACTTGGTTATGCCCTTCGGTGTGGCCAATGCTCCTCCGGTCTTCATGGACTACATGAACAAGATCTTTTACCCTTACTTGGATAAGTTTGTGGTGGTGTTTATAGATGACATCTTAGTGTACTCCAAGAGTAAGGAGGAACATGAGGAACACCTGAGGGTTGTCTTGCAGACCCTTAAGGAAAAGCAGTTGTATGCTAAGTTGTCTAAGTGTGAGTTCTGGTTAGAGGAAGTGAGCTTCTTAGGACATGTCATCTCTAAGAGTGGCATAGCAGTGGACCCTGCTAAGGTAGAGACGGTGCTCCAGTGGGAAGCGCCAAAGTCTGTAATCGAGATTAGGAGTTTCTTGGGGTTAGCCGGGTACTATAGGCGGTTTATAGAAGGTTTCTCTAAGATAGCTTTACCCTTAACCCGTCTCACCAAGAAGGGACAGTTGTTTGTGTGGGACTCTAGGTGTGAAGAGAGTTTCCAAACCCTTAAGAATAGGTTGACATCAGCAACAGTATTAGTTTTACCAGATCCTAGTGAACCCTTCGTAGTTTACTGCGATGCTTCTAAGCAAGGGTTAGGTGGTGTGTTGATGCAGAATGGTAAGGTAGTTGCTTACGCTTCTAGGTAGTTGAAAACCCACGAGAAGAACTACACTACCCAAGACCTAGAGTTAGGAGTTGTGGTATTTACCTTAAAGATTTGGAGGCATTACCTATATAGAGCGAGGTTTGAGGTGTTTAGTGATCATAAGAGTTTCAAGTATCTCTTTGATCAAAAGGAGTTGAATATGAGGCAGCATAGGTGGATAGAGTTTTTAAAGGACTATGACTTCGAGCTGACCTATCACCCAGGAAAGGCCAATGTGGTGGCCGATGCCTTGAGTAGGAAAACCCTTCATATCTCCGCTTTGATGGTTAGGAAGATGGATCTGATTGAGGAGTTTAAAGACCTTAGTCTAGCTTGTGAGTTTACCCCTAAGAGTATTAGGCTTGGTACCTTGAAGGTTACCAACAGTTTGATGGATCAGATTAGAGAGGGACATAAGTTAGATAAGTATCTCTTAGACCAGCGAGAGTTACTCGCTCAAGGTAGAGACCTAAGTTTTAAGGATGGTAGTGATGGTATCTTGAGATTTAAGGATAGAGTATGCATACCTGATGTTCCTGAGCTTAGGAAGTTGATCCTTGAAGAAGGACATAGGAGTGGATTGAGTATGCACCCAGGTGCCACTAAGATGTATTAGGACCTTAAGAGGATGTTTTGGTGGCCTAGGATGAAAAAGGATGTGGCTGAGTTTGTGTATGTGTGCCTAGTTTGTCAGAAGGCTAAGATCGAGCATCAAAGGCCTTCGGGTAAGTTACAACCTTTGAGTATCCCAGAATGGAAATGGGATAGCATCTCCATGGATTTTGTGTCTGGACTCCCTAGGACTCCAGCTGGTTTTGAGGTGATTTGGGTTGTTGAGGATAGACTGACTAAGTCTGCCCATTTCATTCCGATGAATATGGAGTATCCATTGGAGAAGTTGGCTAAGTTGTACACCAAAGAGATAGTTAGGCTTCATGGTGTACCCTCTAGCATAGTTTCGGATAGAGACCCAAGGTTTACCTCTAGGTTTTGGAATAGTTTGCAAGAGGCTTTAGGGACAAAGCTTAGGCTTAGTTCAGCTTACCACCCACAAACTGATGGGCAGTATGAGCGGACCATCCAGTCCTTAGAGGACTTGTTGAGGGCTTGTGTGTTAGAACAGTCAGGAAGTTGGGACAACTTTTTGCCCCTGATAGAGTTCACCTACAACAACAGCTTCCATTCCAGCATTGGGATGGCACCTTATGAGGCTCTGTATGGGAGGAGATGTAGGACACCCTTGTGTTGGAGTGAACCTAGTGATAGGATGGTGCTAGGGCCAGAGATAATCCAGGAAACAACAGAAAAGATTAAGTTGGTTCAGGAAAAGATGAGAGTTGCACAGAGTAGGCAAAAGAGCTACCATGATAAAAGGAGGAAGGCGCTTGAATTCCAGGAAGGCGATCATGTATTCTTGAGAGTTACCCCGATGATTGGGGTTGGTAGAGTGATGAAGGCGAGGAAACTTACTCCAAAGTTCATTGGTCCTTACCAAATCCTCAAAAGAGTCGGCGAAGTCGCCTACCAAATAGCCTTGCCACCGTTCTTGTCAAATCTCCACAATGTTTTTCATGTGTCTCAACTCAGGAAGTATATTCATGACCCTAGTCACGTGATAGTGCCCGATGCTATACAGTTGAAAGAGAACGTGACGTTTGAGGTGTTACCACATCGAGTTGAGGATAGGAGGGTGAAGCAGCTAAGAGGCAAGGAGATTCCTTTGGTCAAAGTGGTTTGGAGTGGGGCAACTGAGGAAAGTGCTACCTGGGAGCTGGAGAGCAAGATGATGGAGGCGTACCCACATCTTTTCCCTTGAGGTACGTGTAAATTTTGAGGACGAAATTTTTATAAGGGGGGTGGAATTGTAACACCCCGTTTTTCGTAAGTGCTTTCCTTAAGCCTGTTTTGTTAAGTCGAAATTGTTGGCTAAGGGCTTAGTGGAATTTTTGGTTTAAAAGTCCCTTTCTGGTACGTGAGCACGCCCGTGCTCATTAGCCAGCACGCCCGTGCTTAAAGTCAGAAGCGTGTTTTTGATTTTAAGTTGAGCACTACCGTGCTCAACATGGAGCACGCTCGTGCCCAATGAGTGGACCGCGTCTCAGTGACGCTAAGTGGAGCACGACCGTGCTCAAGGGAGAGCACGACCCTGCTCAGGTCCGAACATTATATACGCGAACAGAACTCGAGGGTTTAACGTGTAACCCTAATTTGTGAGTATAGCAGCCACTGTGTGTGCATCCAGAGCGAGTCTTCTTCGTTTTTCCTCCCTCTTGATCAGTTTTGTGAGTGTTGGAGGCCTTGGGAGACCACTAGCATATCGGTGTTTATTACATAGGTAACGTTTCTTCCCTGTCTAAGTTGCTTTTCATTGTTGTGAACAGGGAACTAATCCTTCGTATTTTAATTGTTTAAGGTTGGTTTCGGTGTGAGCCGCTGTAAGGGGAGGAACCGGTTCGTTGTTTAGGACATCGTTAGAGCTACCTTCAGTCCAGGTATGGGGAGAAGGGTAGTGTGATCATAGGCTCTGGGTTAGAGTAGAGTAAAGGGGTCCCCATGACCCCGGTTTTGTTTGTATGATTGACTGTTTATGTATGCATGATTTGTTGGTTGTTCTGATAACATGCTAGTGTTGATAATATGTATGCCTATGTTCATAATGTTGGTTGAGTTTATGTTGTTGGAATGGCTATGAACATGACGATGTTATTGGTTGATGCCACTGTTGCGTTAATGTTGATAATGTTGCTGAGTTTAATCCTTAAAACACGTTGATAACTGATTTAGGATGTTAACTGATTAAACTCTTAAAATTGGTTAGAACACGGTTACTGTTCCTTCCCAGAACAACACTATCGAGCGATGAGCACGACCGTGCTGAACAGGCAGTTGAATTCTGGGAAGATGGCCACACTTTTTAGCATGGCCGTGCAGGACAAAGAGCACGACTGCTGCTGCTGAGCACGACCGTGCTTCACTTAAAGGGGAGCACGCCCCTCACGTGTTTAAGCACGACCGTGCTGGGTTACGAGCACGATCGTGCTCAACCCTCTTGGACATAACAGAATTAAAGGACTTTAAGGGGTTTCAAACCCCACTTCCCAATGATGATAAATGATTAGACAACTTGGCTAATGTCTACAAAAGATAATTAAAATGTTGAGATGGTGAGGTGTTAAGCTGATAAGTCGATGCCCTTTTGGGTACCGCAAGCTGTTGAGCTATGCCTTGGTGCATTTTGGCCAAGGAGGCCTTGACCCTGCGGTTTGGGTCTAAGGTGTTGTTGTTGTTGTACCTTGGTGGCCGAGAGTTTTCCCTAGGTACTGCGGTTGATTCCGCTTAAGTCCTCAGGTAGATTCCGCGAGGCAAGTTGTTGCGGTTGATTCCGCTGTTATCTTCGGTCGATTCCGTTGGAGTTATGGAGGTGGTGTTGCCATTGTTGTTGTGTTGCATATGCATAGCATCGGAGTTGTTGATTAGGGATGTTCGACATAGGGGAGATCGTCCTAGAGTACGGCGATCTGGCCATCCACGGTTGGAGTAGAGTCTCCTACCGCCCCCGTGACGAGGCATTCGTTGGTTTGATGCGTTGGTTATCCAAGGAGTAGATTCTCCGGCATTGAGTAGATTCTCAATGTGGATATTTAACTCCGAAGTCGTTCATCCCGAGTTTAGTGGATCCACATGCATTGTTGATTTAGCAGAGTAGGACTGCATTGTAGCATAATGATGATGATGATGTTGATGTTTGATGTGATATTGCTATGCCTGCTGTTTACTTTACTACCTATCTCCTTGCTATTATGTTACATGATTCTTACTCCCCATGTTGTTTGTGTTTGGCCTGATTGGCACTTTGCAGAGGATGACGAGCAGCCCGGAGAGGAGTGACTCTGAGGAGCCGCCACTCTGTAGGTGACATCGGGGTTGGGATATATTTATTGGTTTGTTATGTTTTTACTGTTTTAAACTTATTTCACTTTTCGCGTAGTAACTGGTTCATGTGGGACTTTTCTACCCATGGACAATTGTTTTAAATTTTCAGTGATATACATGTTTATATTTAATTGATTTTATATTAAGTGTTTATAACGTGCGGGGTAGAAAGGTGTCACAATATTAATGATTCTAGCCATGTGATAGTACCCGATACAATTCAGTTGAAAGATAACTTGACTTCTAAGGTACTACCGCTTCGGGTTGAGGAACGAAGGATTAGGCAACTAAGAGGGAAGGAAATTCCCTTGGTTAAAGTAGTTTGGAGTGGGACTATTGAGGATAGTGCTACATGGGAGTTGGATAACAAGACGATGGAAGCGTATCCGCACCTTTTTACCCGAGGAGAGTGGAAATTTCGAGGACGAAATTTTTATAAGAGGTGCAATAGTAACATCCCGTTTTTGGTAGTAAAGCCTTTATATGTTGAAATGTTTTTATACATGTTATATGTATGGCTTTATGCTGTGTTGGTTGTTAGAAAATACCTTAGGAATGTTAAAATGGGGTCAAGTGGGATTTTCTGGTGAAAAGTCCCTTTCCGATGCATGAGCACGGTCGTGCTTATGTTCAGCACAACCCCATGCTCGAAGGCATGCTCAACGGGAGCACGGCCGTGTCGGGAATCGGACGCGAGTAACGTGAATATTGAACACCCCGTGCTTAGTTAAGCACGACCCCCTACTCTGTGTTGTGTACGGCCATGCTAAAGGTGAGCACACCCGTGCTCAGGGTCTAACAGCTTAAATAGAAGGGTTTGAGGGGGTTACGAGTGTTAACCCTCATTTTGACACTTTTAGAAATCCTAGTGCAGCATAAACCTTTCCTTTTCCCTTTTTTCTGAACCCATCAACGTTCATAGTGTTCTTTCTTTCATTTGGGATAGAAGTCGTGTGCTAGTGTCAATTAAGGTAACGTGGTGATCCCTCTGTTAATCTCTTATTCTTGTTTCTTGAATTGGGAGATTAATGTTTGTCCTTTTGTGTTTGGCCAAGGCTTGAGGAATTCATTGAGCCGCTCGAAGGAGTCAGAGTAGAGTCGTTTACACTTGGCGTTAGTAGAATCTTCATACAAGGTATGGGGAGAAGGGATTAGTATAACATATAAGCAATGTCGTAGCATAAGATGAAGGGTTAACCCATGATCCTGTCGTGTGCTATATGCCTAATTGATGTTGGTTGCTTTGCATGAATATCTATGTTTACTCTATGTTGGCCGTTATAATCGTGAATTGTTGTTAATGTTGATGATGATAATATTATTGCCATGAATGAATGTATTGATGACGATGTTGCCATGCTATGAATGAACGTTTGGTTGTTGATGTTGTTAACGTTGGTGTTAATGTTAATAAGACATTAATTAAATATATGAGAATCTTGATAATGATATAAGAGTTAAGGGATAATTCCCGATGTTCATAAGACATGGACCGTAATAAAGAGAAGTGAGTGTTTTATGGATGTTGATAATAAAACAAGAATTAAGGGATTAATTCCCGATAATCATAAAACATGAAGGTCAAACAAGAGAGACGAGATTAATACTTGATGGTGTAGTTAAAAGAGCCTAGGATTGATCTTTGAGTGCTCTAGGGAGTTAGCAAGGAATTCCTAAACTTTTATGCCCAGACCTGTACAGCCATGCTCCAGTAAGCACAACCGTTCTCAATAGACAGCACACCCGTGCTTAACTTAAATGTCAACACGCCCATGCTAAGGGATCAGCAAGACCGTGCTACCCCAAACAAAACAGGCGTTAAACAGGAACAAGGGTGGTTTCACCCAAATTGTTCCCTATGATGTAATAAGACACCAATCGAAGCAATGACGAGATAGATAATCTAATGGAGCTTTAACTAAGATAAATAAACATAAAACATTAAGATGGTTAAGACAGTAACAATAGGTTACCGCATGATGTTAACTTTAGTGCTTATTGGTCAAAGTAGCCTTGATGCTTATTGGTCAAGGTGTTGACGATGTTAAACTCTGATGCTTAATGGTCAGATGATGCTTATTGGTCAAGGTGCTGATGGTGTTAAACATTGGTGCTTATTGGCCATAGTGGAGGTGGTGAATTTGATTGTTTGATGTTGTTGCTCATGCATTCACGCATTGGAGATGGTAGTGGGGGAAGTATAACATAGGGGAGGTCGTCCAAGACTAAGGCGATCTGGTCGTCCGTGGTGATTCATCTAAGAGTTAGGTGAATCGTGGCCCCCTGTGGTGGTTCACCCATGGTTTGGTGAATTGCCGGAGTTGGTGCTTGTTGACCAATGTGGATATGTAACTCCGACATTGTCTTCCTGATATAGTTTTGGATCCACATGCATAACGGAGTAGTGGAGTAGTACTGCATCGCATAGCATACTTGTTTGATATGAGATGAATGATATCGATATGTTAAATGTTATTATGATATGATATGCTATACTTGTGATGTATGCTCAACTTTCTAACTGCTTCTTTTGCCGTTATGTTTATACAACAATTTTTTACTCCCTATTTTCTGCTGTTGTTTGCATGTACCTTTTCTTGATATGCAGAGGATGGTGAACAACCAGTCGAGGAGTGTCTCTGGGGAACCGCTCACTTATAGTTTAGGATTTTATCTTTAAGTTTTGTTATCCGATGTATTTTTCGGATTTTGGTTATACTAGCTCTAACATGTATATCGGGGTTGGGTTCATGTTTTCTATGTTTATGTTTATGTTTTATTTCCACAAGTGTTGAGACGTTTTGTTTATGCGTTACTTTCTACCCTATGGTTTTGTTTTAATATGCATGTGTTTTAATCTTTTTCCTTTTCCTTTACGTTGTTGTAAATACATGCGGGGTGAGGGTGTCACACGGTGCAAAGCGACAAAGCGGTCAGCATGCTCAAGCATGGGAAAAGGCCACGCTCAATCGTTCCCACGCTCAAGCATGGAGTCTCAGCATGGCAAAACATTCTGGGTCAGACAATAGAATATAAGAGGACCCGTAACTCCATTTTCATCTATTTGATGTGGTTTTTTCGTGTCCTTTCTTCAGAAAACGCACAAGGGAACTTGAGGCAGTCATTGTTATGTATCTTGGAGCTTAGTTTGAGGATATTCAATTAGAGAAACTCAAATTCGAATATGTCGTTGTGATCGTATCGTAGTTATCTTCGAATTCACCTAATCGGTTTCTCAAATAGACAAAGGTATGTCATAATTTTGTATATGCTGACGTCATGGACATCAACGTGCTTAGCTTGTTCTCCTTGGATTCCATGTTTGATGTTATTCTAAACATGTGTATGGTGTTCGGTTGTAGTGCTGGTCATCGAATAAGCGATGATTCTGCCCGTCATTATGGAAGCTAGTTCTTGGTGTTGCAGCAGCAGAGGGACCGCATGGATGCCCTTGGGGAAGCATCAGTGCCCGCAAGTGAAGTGTATTTTGTTTTGTATTGTAGTCGTTTTTGTCTCTGATATCATTTTTGTATGTTTCCGTGCTTCCGGCAAAATATGGAACCCCGTACGTGTGGTCGGAATGGAAAACAAAATTATGGACGTGTGTGAACGAACAATGGCTAGATTGGTGATGTTGGAGAACATGTCCGTGAGTGTGTTCATGATCGTTGTGATCGATGGTCAAGGCTGTTCGTTTGTTCAGGAATTTGTGTACAACAGTTATCAGGTGAATGGGAAGAAACCACAATTATCGGGAAAGTAGGCATAGAAAAGGATGGTTAACATGTGTAGGGATCCTCAAACCCTACTAGTGGTTGAGTAACCGACAACACCTAACCTACATTGGGACTACTTTTGAGTGGCATCAATCTAAGGTGAATTGATGATATATGTTATATGTGGTGGTTGATAATATGCTAAGTGGTATGTGTGGTATGTCTACTGTGATAACATGTCTATTTGATGCCTTGATGTCTGTCTGTTGTAATCACATGCTGCTTGCTATAATTGTTACTGATAATATGATCATACGTTTGTTATGTGTTGTTGATGTGATGATATGATGGTTGATCAAATCTTGGTCAAGTGGGAGATGATTGTTGTGATGTTATACAAATAAAATATGTAATGACGATTCGACACCTAGAGTAAGTCGAGTTGATCTGAGTTGGTTGGAAACTCTCAGAGTGGGAGGTGTGGATCACTAAGATGTGGATCTGGTATGGTTGAGGTGCTAGATGCATATAATGGAAACAAATTGTTGGTGATGGATGCATACAAACATCATTCACACAGGTCAGCCTTATGGGTAGCCTCAACAGCCGTTTGAGCGGTTACTAATACAAGGTTGATGGTTGTGAACGACTGCAACGAGAGTTGTATAGTTGTCACAAGGGGCCATATGAATAGCTATAAAAGTCGTTTGAGTGGCTATCATGCGAGGTAAGATAATACTTGTGTGTAGCTGCAATAGCCATTTGAGTGGTTATTGCACAAAGGGTGTGTATGTGTACAACTTAACAATCGTTTGAGTGGTTGTCACTGAGGGGCCGTGTGAACAATTGCAACAACTATTTGAGCATTTGCCACACGAGGTTTAGCTAGATTATTCGAAGCGACCAAGATGGAAAAACTCATGTTGGAGCGAAGCGGGTGCTTTCTCATTATTGGAGAACTTCTAGAGTTTCTCACAGTTGGAGGGATTCGGGAAGGCAGTGCTTCCTTCATGTTGGAGGGCCTCTGTTTCACTTTCTTGGTAACGGGGTAGATAGTAGCCCAACTACCGATTAACGTTGTGATGGAATTGCCCAATGATGACATGTAGGACCAGTTATGCACATAGAGTAGGCTATGATCCTAGTTGATGACATTTTGAGGTTGATTGCTTTGACGACGACCTTGGGAGACAGTTGTGATTGTTGATGTGCATGTTAATATATGGTATTCTATGTTGTTTCCTATATAATGGTAATTGTAGAGTTTCTTACCTCATGTATATCTATGTTTCTCTGTTTCTTTATATGTTGGCTCAGATCGTGGTTCAAATGAGGAAGTGAGTTATCAACTGGCAAAAACACCAAGGAGGTAGGAGTGATTGAGATGAGAGTTATCTTCCACGATGACAAGGATGTTGTTGTTGCTCGAGTTAAGAGACCTTCAAAGATGATGTTGAGTCCTTAGTAGTTATACCACTGCCAGTGAGGTGTCTGTTGTTGTATACATGCCATAGTTTCCATGGTACTCTGGTGTTATATACGTGTTTTATATATGTAAATGCATGTTTTAAATATTTTAATTTTTCTGCTGTAATCATATGTATCAATAATGTGTTAGTTCCATGTGACACTCGGAAGGGTGTGACATTAGTGATATTAGAGCTGTTCAATTCTAATCGGACTGTGAGGTACATGATGTTGTTACTGTCGTATCTAGTTGGACCCTCATCGGGTGTTGACTATGTTTAGGAGTTGGGTAGAGTGTCTGTTTCCTGAGTTATCTGTCGTATCTATGAATTCCATCCATTTGGCATGACGCTTGTTTAATTTTCCTTGCCCATTCAAATGTTTCAATGATTCATGATCACTATGGATCACAAATTCCTTAGGCAAGAGATAGTGTTGCCAAACTTTGAGAATCCTTACTAGGGCATAAAGTTCTTTGACACCCTCTACCCCGAATATATATATATATATATATATATAAGTAAATATATAAAGAAACATGCATATATAAATAATAAACGTCACCAAGGTAGTGAGTACCACATGAACTAAAAACATAACATTTGCGTAAAATAAATAAAACATAAACAAAAGAAAACGTAAACCCCAAAACCCCGATGTCACATATAGAGTTGGTAAACAAATTCCAGAAATACATCGGAAATAACTATGTTAAAGATAAAGTCCTAAACTACGAGTGAGCGAGCTCCTCAGAGTTACTCCTCAACAGGCTGCTCACCATCCTCTGCATAAAACAAGGTACATGAAAAGAAACAACAGAAGATGGGGAGAAAGAAACTGTTGTATAAACACAATGGCAATATGGTAGTTTGCAAGATGATCATACAACATTTATATAAACATATCACATAGTAACAACACTTAACATATTAATACATCATATCATATCCAACAACTTATGTTATGCGATGCAATGCTACTCCACTACTCCGTTATGTATGTGGATCCATAACTATCTCAGGAAGACAACTTCGGAGTTACATATCCACATTGTCTAATAAGCACCGACGCCAGCAGTTCACCAAATCATAGGTGAACCCCTTGGATAGCCAATGCACTTTACTCTCAGATGCACCACCACAGGGGGCCATGATTCACCTAACTCTTGCAAAAATCACTGAGGACAGCCAGTTCACCTTACTCTCGAACGAACTCCCTTATGTCATAACTTCCCCCACTAACAACTCCAATGTGTGAATGCTATTGGTCGTGGCAACCATCACCCAAGAAGGGAGTGAATTGGGTTTTAAATAAAGATGAAATCTTTTTCGATAAACAAATCCCTTTGGAAAGTTAAATCAGAATTTGCAGCGAATGAATAATTCTTTTCAAATTGAAGGGTTTGAAAATAATTCCTTTGAAATTAAAGCACGATAAAGAAATATGATAATATAAATTGCCGAAACGTAAAGAGATAGGGAAAGAATATGAAAACGATGATATATCCTAGTTCGGCCACAAACTACCCATGTGGCCTACTTCCAGTCCCCAAGGCAATACCACCAAGGGTTTCCAATCAACTCTAGTTTTTAAACAGGATCAAATAGAACCATTACAATAAAGTGCACTCCTCACAGACCAGGGATATCACATCCCCCAGTGAAAGAGTCTCAAACAATAACCCAAGAGATATACCCTCTCTTGTCAACCATAAGGAATATCACCTCCCTTGTAAACACTTGGAAATCATATCCAAGAAACACCTACAAGAGATATACCCTCTCTCTTAAGAATGGTGTAGAAAAGAAGGGTTTGAGTCACACGACTCTTACCTACAATATGCACTCTTAATAGTGCCCCAATACAAGAAAACCTATATGGTGTAAAGCTCTCTCAATAATATATGGTCAATATGTAAGAATGAGAGAAGTAGTAGAGAGATTGTTTTTCAGAGTTTCAGCATAATATGAAAAGTAGTATTCTCTATTTTGAAAGTTGCCTAAGTTCCCTTTATATAGAAAATATGATTAGTTCAAGGAAAATAGGTCAAACTTAATTAAAACACATTTTCTCGTGCCATGATGGAAAAGGCAGTCGCGGCATAATGGATTATGATAATTGATTATTTCAGCATAATGGATTATGATAATCAATTATTGGTTCTCTGTTTGAAATCCTGCGAGTAGTTAAAACATATAATCGATTATCTAAAGAGTATAATCGATTATTCATATTCAAATTTAAACTTAAAGGATAAAAAGAAGTTAATACCCATTAATGCTCATTAAAGTCAATTAAGTTGATTTAAAAATGTGTTCAGTATTATATAATCGATTATGCTAATTGATTATTGTCATTTAAAATAGTTGATTCAAAATCTTAATGGCTATGAATTAATTACTCACTAAAGCACAATTAAAGCCATTTAAGTCTGGTCATAATCGATTATTGGTTATCCATAATCGATTATTACTCGAATAAAAGTTGAATTTGAAAATCTTAACAGCTATGTTAATTATGACTCATTTAAGATCAAATATTTGCCTACTAAGATTAATTTTTAGAAGCTCATTAATGTGTGTGTGTGTGTGTGACCATTTTAATTATGAGAGCTTTATTTACCATTTACATCGTTTTCTAAAACAAGCAATACAAATAGTAAAATTCCCTTTAAACCCATCTTGTTTGCTTTTTGACCTTTTGCCGCTTTTTGCAATTAAGTTCTTCTGACTTTCCCTTTTGTCATTCATCAAAACTAAAGTACCTGTCAAGGTATATATTCACATTCTCCCCCCTTTTTGATGATGGCAAACAATTCATAGAGGGATTTGCTCAAGAATAGGGTTAGAGCAATTAATTAAGAAATATCAGAGTTCTAACCACAGTTTTATGCTCTACCCCCTCACTTTATGCATACATTCAAATCCACTCCCCCTGAATCATGCAATCATATAACTCTCCCCCTTTTAGCATTATCAAAATGCCGGAAAAGCAAATAAGCAAGCCATATATTCAAGTAATTCAAAACAGCACAAAAATAACACTTAATGAGTATAGATATATACACCACTTATGAAGATAAATCATATGTTTATGATGGTTCATTAAGCTTTTATACCCACTTGTTATAATAAGCACTATTATATTTATTATCCCATATAAAGCTCATATTTATTTCAAAATAGAGTTAATCCCAAAATAATTAACTCATAGAATCATCTCACTTATTTGATATTTCAATTTATTTTGGCATCAAGAGATGAAAACATGCATACTTTCAAGAAGAGAATTTCAAAGATATAACACAGTTTAAAAGAAAATTCTTTCCCTTTGACAAGTATATCTTGTTGTATTCTTATACTTCCCTTAAACATTCAAAAATAATTTCTCCCCCTTTCGAAATTTTTTTTTCACAAAATCATTTCATTTATGAGAGAAAGGGTAGAAGCATATTTAATCTCAACAAGCATTAAACAATCCACAAATTATAATAGTATAAGAGATTAGGGATTGAGAAACTTATTGAATTAAATATAGTGTGGCGCTCCTTATATGTAGCTGGATTTCGCACATGTAATATCTTCCCTTGAATTCTTCCACTTCAAGTTGTCGGAAGAAGATCTTCCGATGCTCATCTTTATTCAATTCTCCTTTTGACCATATGTGCTTGTAATTCCAAACATTGATTGATGTATTTTGACACTTATAGAGCTCTCAAAATAAAGGTTAGCATCAAATATGGTTTAAGCATAGCTATGAGCAAGACATAGTTTGATAGATAATATATGTAGAGCATATATCACATTATCAGCTAGTCATTTAATTAGGAGTGAAATTTTCACAAATGCATTTGAGTTCAAAAACTTGATTTAAGCATGTCTACATGTCAAGATTACCAAGCTATATGACCGTTATATGCCATTTCATTCAAAACATGTCAAAACATCCCATTTCAAGCATGAGGGCTATATGTAGCAAATTTGAGGAGATAAGTATGGCTAGAAAGGCATACCGTTGAATATGTGCAAGCATAACACATGTCTTAAGATGATTATCATATGTATTGCATTTAAAAGTTCTAAGACATGTCTATGGTGATTTCATAAATTCTATGTTTATTGCAACTATATCATCATGAGGGATAAGGATAGAGATCACTAGTTTTGTCAAGATAACTCATTATGAACCTTGGTGTATGAATTTCCATGAGTCACAATATAATTGATTATTTGGGCTCCTCATAATCGATTCTTGTAATAGATTATGACTCCTCTGACATCTGTGGTTTCCCCTTTCACACGTAATCGATTAGACCACCTCTGTTTTTTTTTTCTCCCTTTTCTTCTCTTTCGACTATAATCAATTTTGTCCTCTTTGACTTATGGATAATCGATTATTGCATGTGCATAATCGATTATTACTCAGAAACTTCAGAACATGGTCAACTAATTTGAACAAAACTTGTATAACCTTATTAGTGCACTTCAATGCACAGGTAAGAGATACCAAGGTGATAAATAGTGAAAATTGATTTGATTTTTCAAATCTATAAACAAATTTGGCAAGAGATATTCAAGAGTAAAAAGATGTCGAATTCATTAACCACAATCTCAATAAATATCAGTTTAATTGCTTGTGGTGGTGTAATTAAAGATTTCTATAAAGTTAGAGAAATTTTGAATTTCATTTAATAATCTAAATTTCAAAATTAATGAGATTTTCGAAATTAATCATAAAAGATTTGAATTTTTGAATTTCAAATTTTTGGCAAGAAGAAATATTCAAAGTTGCCAAACTCATTTAAAATCTTTCCTTATCAACCACAATCTTAGTAAATTTTACTTGTGCATTTGTGATGTAATTACAGATTTTCACAAAATAGACAATTTGAAATTTGAAATTGTGCCACCATAAATTTTTCAAAAATCGCCATAAAAGTTTGAAATTTGAATTTCATGACTAGAAATTATATTTTCAATAAAGTAAGACCATGTATTAAATCACTAATTAATTTTCAAATCATATTTTTTTTAAAAATGAAAAATAATAACTTTTCAAAATAATTTTGTATAAAGGAATTTAATGGCAATTCAAAATTGAATTCATTTGAATTTGATATCTTGAAAACCCAACCATAGAACAATTAGGACCTTGATCAATGTCATGTTTAATAGTTGACAAATCATAGTTGGCACCAATTTCTTCCTTTTCATACGAAAATTGTTCACATGTGGAGCTTTTTGTTCTAGAAGTTTCATGAAATAAGTTCTCAACTTGATTATTAATAAACATGCAATTTTCATATGAAAAGGATTCAAATTTCAAAATATTTTATTCACTATGAAAAGTATATTTATTTTCAGATTTTCCAAATTACTTTCAATCGATGAAATACTTTTCAAGTAATTCATGTTCTTATTTTCCAAACTCATCATTTCCTCATACAAATTATTGTATGCACATAACCGTTCATCATTCAATGGATTGAGTTCGGAATCGATTACCTCCAAATTCCTTTAAGTCACTTTGAGAATATTTTCTATTTTCTGCACATATGACTCTGGGCTAATGTGACACCTTTTGTCGGCATGTTCTTGAGGATATCTTTCTTCCATTGAATTTTTCCCTTTCTTGTAATTACCTTTAGTCTCAAAATTGTTAGTGACAAGGTAAGTATGATCAAGCACATTTAAAATATCCTTGGCACAACCACAATCTTTAATTCTCTCATAAGTATCCTCGCATAAACAATTTCGAAGAATTTGCATAGCTTTGAGATTCAAGCAACAACAGTTTTTATCAAACTCAGACTAATGTTGTTTGGGTTTGAGAATGAATCCATTGACTTCAATATCCCATAAATCAACATCAATTGGCTGCATATAAATTTAAATTATCATTTTCTAATAAATGAAATTCTCAGCATCAAAGAATGGTGATTTATCAATTTTAAAACCATACATTTTGGAAAACTTAAAAAGTTGCCAACAAAAGGATCTTAACTCTTAGCTGTTAAGCTACTAACCAGAGTCGAAGCTCTGATACCACTTGATGGCCGTGGCAACCATCACCCAAGAGGGGGGTGAATTGGGTTTTAAATAAAGATGATATCTTTTTCGATAAATCAAAACGTTTTGAAAAGTTAAATCAAAATTTGCAGCGGATGAATAATTCTTTTCAAATTAAAACGCTTGAAAATAATTCCTTTGAAATTAAAGCGCGATAAGGAAAATACGATAATATAAATTGCAGAAACATAAAGAGATAGGGAAAGATGAAGAACACGACGATATATTCTAGTTCGGCCACAAACTACCCAAGTTGCCTACTTCCAGTCCCCAAGACAATACCACCAAGGGTTTCCAATCAACTTTAGTTTTTAAACAAGATCAAATAGAACCATTACAATAAAGTGCGCTCCTCACAGACCAGGGATATCACATCCCCCAGTGAAAGAGCCTTGAACAATAACCCAAGAGATATACCCTCTCTTCTCAACCACAAGGAATATCACCTCCCTTGTAAACACTTGGAAATCACATCCAAGAAACACCTACAATAGATATACCCTCTCTTGTAAGAATGGTGTAGAAAAGAAGGGTTTGAGTCACACGACTCTTACCAACAATATATGCACTCTTAATAGTGCTGATAAAACAATTTGAAGCCTAATACAAGAACACCTATACGGTGTAAAGCTCTCTCAATAATATATGGTCAATGTGTAAGAATGAGAGAAGTAATAGAGAGATTGTTTTTCAGAGTTTCAGCACAATATGAAATGTAGTATTCTCTATTATGAAAGTTGCCTAAGTTCCCTTTATATAGAAAATATGATTGGCTCAAGGAAAATAGGTCAAACTTAATTAAAACACATTTTCTCAGGGCATAATCGATTATTGGAAGACCATAATCGACTATATGATGATTAAGTGAGAAAACACGCTGAAAAGGCAGTCGCAGCATAATGGATTATGATAATCGATTATTGCTTCTCTGTTTGAAATTCTGCGAGCAGTTAAAACATATAATCGATTACCTAAAGAGTATAATCGATTATTCATAATCAAATTCAAACTTAACGGCTAGAAAGAAGTTAATACTCATTAATGCTCATTAAAGGCAATTAAGTTGATTTAAAAACATGTTCAGCATAATATAATCGATTATGCTAATCGATTATTGTCATTCAAAATAGTTGATTCAAAATCTTATTGTCTATGAAATTAATTAAATTAATTACCCATTAATGCACAATTAAAGCCAACTAAGTCTGGTCATAATCGATTATTAGTTATCCATAATCTATTATTACTCGAATAAAAATTGAATTTGAATATCTTAACAGCTATGTTAATTATGACTCATTTAGGATGAAATATTAGCCTGCTAAGATTAATTTTTAGAAGTTCATTAATGTGTGTGTGCGTGACCATTTTAGTTATGAGAGCTTTACCTACCATTTACATCTTTTTCTAAAACAAGCAATACAAATAGTAAAATTCCCTTAAAACCCTTCTTGTTTGCTTGTTTGACATTTTGCCGCTTTTTGCAATTAAGTCCTTCTGACTTCCCCTTTTGTCATTCATCAAAACTAAAGTTCCTGTGAAAGCATATATTCACAAATGCATGTACAATCATCAAACAAACAAATGATCATAACCACCATCTCCACTTTGACCAATAAGCATCAAAGTTTAACACCATCAACACCTTGACCAATAAGCATCAAGGCAACTTTGACCAATAAGCATCAAAGTTTATCAATGTTTGATGACTCCTTGTCATCGTCTTAACTATCATAACATCATCATCAATAATTATCTTTGTTAAGGCTTATAACTTTAATTATTGGATTGGACTATCTCTCTTGTTATTACTTTAATTATTGTCTCATTTTACCATAGGGGAAATCTTGGTGAAGCCACCCAAATTCCATTTAACCCTTCATCTTACACTATCCCAAGGCCTACATGCTCATACCAATCCATTCTCCCCATATCTGGTATAAAGATCTAAGCTACGATTGGACGTAAGCGAATCTACTCTTGGCTCCCTCGAACGGCTTGACAAATTCCTCAAGCCTTGACCAAACATAAAAAGGAACCATTAATCTCCAAATTGAAGAAACAGGAAGAGGAGATTAACAAAAGGGATAACAAGGTTACCTTAACTTGACACTAACGCGTGACTTTTCCCTCAAACGAAAGCAAGAACGTCAAGAACTTCGAAGGGTTCAAAGGGAAGAGAAAGGAGAGGTTTCTATCGCACAAGGATTGTGGAAAAGTGTCAAAATGAGGGTTATGACTCGTAACTAAAACCAACGTTTTTATGCTATCTGACCCTAAGCACGGGGTCGTGCTCACCTTGAGCACAGTCGTGCTCAACATCGAGCACACGGTCGTGCGTAAAGGAGCATGGGGTCAGCAATTTCCCCATCACTCTCTCACATTTTCCGACATGGTCTTGCTCCCCTTGGGCTCGCGAAGCCACTGGAGCACGTCTAACGGCATGGGGTCGTGCTGCACATGAGCACAGCCATGCTCATGCAGCAGAAAGGGATTTTTGACTAGAAAACCCCACTCAACCCCATTTTAACTTCCCTAAGGCATATTTCTAATAAAATAACACAACATATAACTATTCATAAAACATATAAACGTATTAAGGCTTATATACGAAAAAGGGGTGTTACAATTCCACCCCCTTATAAAATTTCGTCCTCGAAATTTCTACTCAGTAGCCCTAGGTAGCACTTTCCTCAGTAGCCCCACTCCAAACAACTTTAACCAAGGGAATTTCCTTCCCTATCAGTTGCTTAATCCTTTGGTCCTCAACTCGAAGCTGCAGTAACTCAAAAGTCAAGTTCACCTTTAATTGGATTGTATCGGGCGTTATCATTGGCAAGGATCATGAATATACTTTCAAAGTTGGGACACATGGAACACGTTGTGAAGGTTGGACAAGAAATATGGTAAGGCTAATTGGTAAGTGATGTGTGTGTAACATGCATATATTTTCATATTAGTTAGCATTTAATTGTTGCATTTTCTAGCATAGTTTTTGGTAATTTTTAGCATTTAGCATGCATTTTTGAATTTACCTTTAGTTCGGATGATTTCTGTTTGTTTTTGTTGTACAAGTAGGTGGATTGCAAATTCTACAGGTTAGCCATGGAATGTAACACACCCACGGATGGTTCTGCACTATTTCTTTCAGCAGCTGAAGCTTTCACGGCCTGATCAAGGTAGCTGCCATGATCGTGGAACATAGAGGAGCATATCAGAAAACAGCTTAAAGATCCATGGCCAGCCCATAGAACATTCCACGGCCATGGATCCTGGCAAACTATTGTTGCACGAATTTTTGAAGCTACTGGAATGATCCACAGCCTGCCCATGGAACATTCCATGACCGTGGATCGCATGCGGCAGAATCATAACTCCCAACTTATTGTCTTTTATTGAGGGAAGAGTGGTTACAAATCAAAAAGGATGTTAAAAGGAATGGAGGGGGGCTCGAAAATGAGATAGAAGACACTATGGAACACAAAGAACATTAAGGATTAGAGGGATTTTACAAAGGAGGTCTCTAGGATTTCTCTATTGCAACAACTCTAAGAGTTTTTCTTCTCCTTCTTTGGTATTTTATTCTTTATTCTGAATGTTACTTTGGATTCCTATGGATTTTATTCTGAATATGTTTGAGTAGTTTCTTTATTCTAGGATGAGGGATTAGCCCAATTTGTTATTGACAATGTCTTGATATTTTCTCTCCTTAATATATGAATTATGTCTATGATTCAATTTTTGCACACCAACTGTTTGTGAATATGTGGCCATATGTTTTACATGATTATTGATCTCGAGGGATGAACTGAAAGGTAAACCTTAATTTTAGAACTCTAAAACTAAACTTGAATTTTTAATCACGAAAGTAGATTAACTTTCCTTGAAGCAATTCTTGAATTGTCATTGTTCTTAAAGGGTTCATCTTAATTTGAATGCCATGAAAATAGGTATTGGATTATTTTGGGTACGTTATCGTATTCTAAAAGGAAACAGTAAATAATTAGGATAAGTCGCTTTCTTAGATAATTCAGAAGATTAAAGGGGAGATTTTGTTATAGACTTGTCAATACTATTGTGGTGAATCCCGATTACTAGAGTTTTTTTATAAATTGTTTTCCTTATTCAACTCTTAAATTGCCTTATAAATTATGTTCCTTCTAAATTATCTTTTCTTGGTTAATTTAATCTCTTGAAAAATCGATTCGTCTAGATAATCATAATTGTGCGTAATTGGTACTCAACAACACGGTCCTAGTGGAACGATATTTTACTACTTGGCAAAATCGTGCACTTGCGATTTACACAACAAGGTTTTGGCGCCGTTGCCGAGGATTGTGATTTGCTGATATCAGTTTTACTTGCATGTTGGTTAATCTAGACTTTTTCCTGTTTTAATTATCTTTTCATATTCCCTTGTTTTCTCTTCCTTATAGACTTTTTAATTCTTTTGAGTTTCTTTTGTGAGGTGGATTTTGAATTAACAGGAACGTGGATTACAACTATTATTATTATTCTGAGGAGGACTGGGAAACCTTTTGTTCGTATTTACCACCACCACCACCATGCTTACAAGTGATTCCCGAAGAGCCAAAACCTTGGGAGATAGCTCTAGCGCAATATTCAGAAGAGCTATCCAACTCTGAGGCCAAAGCAAGAGCCAATTTTGATTGTATCGAAGTTGTGATGCAAAATTTCAAAATGCAAGTTGAGAAAATTTGTAAACAGTTAGTACAAGAGCCTCATGAAGCACAATTTGAGAAAAATTTTGTTGTGGGGATGGATCAAAATAAAGATGAAGAGGTGGTGGTAGATGAGTCAAAAGAAGAGGAATCATCTTTCACATATCCTTGGGAAAGAACAAGTGAGAAGAAGTGTTATGAGGAAAACATTTGTTTCACCATGCTTGCTGAGAAACCGGGAATTTCGGCATTGGATAAATATATTGGTTTAGATGCTTGTGTGGACACTACAAAGTTGACTCCTTCAATTTGTCTGTTAAATTCCTTTGTGATAATACCAATTGACTCGAGAGCAGGTGAGTACATTATTGTAATTAATGAGGTCAATGAAGTCTCCACACACTTGTCAAGAGGAATTGAGGGTAGAGTCATATTGCTTCTGCAATTTTCACTCCACAAGCCATGGGATCCAGGAGGAGGATCTTACATATTGAGCATCTCTTGGCCCTTATGCTACAAGCAATGGGATCCGGGTGGAAGCTTCTCAATGAGTTTTTCTTAACCCTTCATTTTAGTTTATTTTCATTTTCTTGTTGTCAGTTGTGTGTTTCACTTGTTTTAGTTTGTGTTAGAATAAAAATAGGCCAAACACTTAATGGTTTAGGATGTTGTTTTGAGATGTCACTTTTGGCATTCTCATTATTTTGTGCACTTTACCGGGCTATGTTCCTTTCTTTAGAAGTTCTTCTTGTAGTTCCCCCTCGGTCTACTTTTTCTGCAAGTACTTCATCTGAGGATGCCTATGCTAGGCTCCAAACCTCCAGAGGCTATTCAGGTAGAACAGGCGCAACTGCACCAGGCTAATCAGAATGTCACGAGGACGGTGCAAGCTATTTATAACTGGCACATATCCTAGGGCCACTTTCCACCACTTGAGTAGGTTTTGTGTTGATTACTCCCTTTTTGCTTTTGCTTACATTGAGGACACTGTTGATTTTAAGCTTGGGGGAGTATTGCATTTTCATGCATTAATTTTTTATTTTGTTTTGTTTTCATGTGTTTGCATTCTAATGTTGCATGTTGCATGTTGTATATTGCATTGCATCTCCAAAAAAAAAAAATTGGATTGCATTTTCACACACATCATTCCTCTTTGCTTTTTTCAGTTGAAATTTATGCCCCATTCTTTTGAGGATTGTGAGATGGTATTGATTTGGAACCCAACTTGTTGATCTTAGGCAACTGGCATGATTTTATTGATAGTTGAGGTAATCTTTTGATGGTTAATAATTAGCTTGTGGTTCTCTAAATTTGTGTTTTTCATTGATTTTTGAACAACTAAATGTGAGATTTGAGCCTTCATGGGATGTATGCCCTACGTGATTTTCTTTGCTCCCATTCTTTGTGTTGAGTGATAATTCCTCATTTACTTTGTGCTCTAGAACTTGATTTGAAACCATTTTGAGGCGAAATTTTTGTTTGCATGCTTGAATGTGATAAAGGAATCTTAGGTATTTTTCTAGCTCTCTGAAATAATTGTCACACTTTCATCCATTAGTTGCCCATCTTGAGCCTATTGCATAATTATTTTTTCTTGATGCCTATGATGATTCATTGTTGGTAATCAAGTAGAATATTAAATGGAGCAAATTGTGTTTAAAAGTTGTGTTGGGAATTATATGTTTTTGAGCCTTCTCTTTCTCAAATAATAAAAAAAAAATGTTGATGAAGTCTCTCCCCGATGTTAAATATATATAAAAAAAATACTAGGGGAGATGGAAAATAAAATTCCAAAACAAAAAAGGTCATGATTAGAACTTAGAAGGCTTGAAAAAGGAGAAAAAGAGAAAGAGAGGAAAAGAAAAAATAGGGATTGTGGAGTTCTACTCTTGATATTGAAAAATGAATTTGCTCCATTTTTGTTCTATTGGGTTACTTGTGTTTATTGAAAAATTTTGTTAGCCCTTTGTGTATACTTTCTTTTCTTTACCCATCATAACATCATTCCATTGGCCCAATTGCAACCATTGAAAGACCTTTTGATTCTTGTATGCTTGCAATTTATTAGTGGAAATTTGTAATTGGTTTCTTATCAAGCTTATGGAAGTGCATCTTCTTTGTGGAATCTTGAGCGCATTGTCTTTACCCTTAAACACTTTGAGTGTGGTTAGTGGAGTGATCCTAATTCGGTGATGAGCATGATTTCTGAGAACCCTAATCCTCTAATTGGACTTGAAATTGGTTATCTCTCTATCTCTTAGATTGCCTTTGCCTATTGCTTAGTTGTGTGTATTCTCGGGTTCCTTATTTAATATTGTTTCTTGATCGCACATATTTGTTTGGCCTTAGTTGTTGCTTGAGGACAAGCAAGGTCTTAATCATGGGGGAGTTTAATGTGTGTGTAACATGCATATATTTTCATATTAGTTTGCAGTTAATTGTTGCATTTTCTAGCATAGTTTTTGGTAATTTTTAGCATTTAGCATGCATTTTTTAATTTACTTTTAGTTCGGATGATTTCTGTTTGTTTTTGTTGCACAAGTAGGTGGATTGCAAATTCTATAGGTTAGCCATGGAATGTATCACACCCACGGATGGTTCTGCACTATTTCTTTCAGCAGCTGAAGGTTCCACGGCCTGACCATGGTAGCTGCCATGGTCGTGGAACATAGAGGAGCATCACAGAAAACAGCTGAAAGATCCATGGCCAGACCATGGAATATTCCACAGCCATGGATCTTGGTAAACTATAGTTGCGTGGATTTTTGAAGCAACTAGAACGATCCACGGCCTGCCAATGGAACATTCCATGGCCGTGGATCGCGTGTGGCAGAATCATAGCTCCCAACTTATTGTCTTTTATTGAGGGAATAGTGGTTACAAATCAAAGAGGATGTTAAAAGGAATGGAGGGGGCTCGAAAATGAGACAGAAGACACAACAGAACATAAAGAACATCAAGGATTAGAGGGATTTTACAAGGGAGGTCTCTAGGATTTCTCTATTGCTACAACTCTAAGGGTTTTTCTTCTCCTTCTTTTGTATTTTATTCTTTATTCTGAATGTTGCTTTGGATTCCTATGGATTTTATTCTGAATATGTTTGAGTAGTTTCTTTATTCTAGGATGAGGGATTAGCCCAATTTGTTATTGACAATGTCTTGATATTTTCTCTCCTTAATCTATGAAGTATGTCTATGAATCAGTTTTTGCGTACACCAACTCTTTGTGATTATGTGGCCACATGTTTTACATGATTATTGATCTTGAGGGATGAACTGAAAGGTGAACCTTAATTTTTGGAACTCTAAAACTGAACTAGAATTATTAATCACGAAAGTAGATTAACTTTTCTTGAAGCAATTCTTGAATTATCATTGTTCTTAATGGGTTCATCTTAATTTGAATGCCATGAAAATAGGTATTGGATTATTTTTGGTAAGTTATCATATTCTGAAAGGAAACAGTAAATAATTAACATAAGTCACTTTCATAGATAATTCAGATGATTAAAGGGGAGATTTTGTTATAGACTTGTCAATACTATTATGGTGAATCCCGATTCCTAGAGTTTTTTTATAAATTGTTTTCCTTATTCAACTCTTAAATTGCCTTGTAAATTATGTTCCTTCGAAATTATCTTTTCTTGGTTACTTTAATCTCTTGAAAAATCTATTCGTCTAGATAATCATAATTGTGCGTAATTGGTACTCAACAACACGGTCCTAGTGGAACGATATTTTACTACTTGGCAGAATCGTGCACTTGCGATTTACACAACAGTAGCAATAAGGACCAATAAATCTGGTGGTAAGTTTCTGTGCTTTTATTACTCTACCAACCCCAGTTGTTGGAGTAATTCGCAAGAATACATGATCACCCTCCTGGAATTCGAGAGCCTTCCTTCGCTTGTCATGATAACTCTTTTGTCTACTTTGTGCCACTCTCATCTTGTCCTGGATCATCCTCAACTTCTTTGTAGTCTGTAACACCCCATTTTTCGTTAAGTGTTGTTTGTTTGTTTGTTTGATTGCTTAAGCCTTAGGACTTAGCTTAGAGTGGTTGTTGAGGGCTAAGTGGGATTTATAGGCTTAAAATCTTGTTGTGAGAGTGCATCTTGCTGACGCTAAGTTGAGCACGACCGTGCTCAAAGGCAGACCACACCTCGTAGGCGTTAAGTTGAGCACACCCATGCTCAACGAGGAGCATGACTGTGCTCGGGTCTGATGCCTTTAAATATAGAACAGTAATCGAGGTTTCTTATAAACCCTATTTTGGACAAATAAGAATCTTGTTGCGACCAAGAGTGTTCTTTTCCCTGTTTCCTCTAAACTTAGTACGTTCTAAGAGTTTTGGAAACCCTTGAGAAGTTCTCGTTCTTCTGTGCCAATCTGTGTAAGAAACGGTTTCTTCCCTTTTGGTTTCCTTTTCTATTATTTAGATTTGAGAACTAATTGGTTAACTTTCTTGTTTGACCAACGCTTGGAAGCTGACTGAGCCGCTTAAGGGAACGCATTGGTTTATCGTTAAGTTGTCACTACCGGATTCTTCATACCAGGTATGGGGAGAAGGTTAGTGTAGACAATAGGCAAGGGGGTAGCGTAAGATGAAGGGTTCCCATAGCCCCATTATTATTATTATTGATAACTGTTGTCAATGCCATGTATTGTTTGATTATATGGATTAATTGCTATTAAGGTTGTTTGATTATGCGTATGCATGTTTTGTATAGTTAATTGTTATAATTACTATGTTGTATGCCCAATGATGTATAATTGGTTGAATCTGTTATGACATGAATATTGCTATTACATTGTTGTTATTATGCATTGATAGGCTGAATGTTGATTGGTGGAGGTTGAGTTGTTAATAAGACCCTAATTGATTAATAGGATTCTTAATTAACATAACAATTAAAAGATTAATTCCCCTAATGCTTCATAAAACATGAACTTAGTAGTGAGATGTGAGGCTTATGCCAACTGGATTAGTCAAAAGACCCTAGGATCTGATTTGAGAGTGTTAGGGAGTTTTGGCTCCAAGAACATATGTTGAATTTGCCTAGAACAGTACGTCTGACTCCAGGAGCATGGCCGTGCTGAACAGGAAGCACGCCTGTGCTCTCAGTTGAATTCTGGAAGATGGCTGCACTTTGAGCACGATCGTGCAGGACAATGAGCACGACCGTGCTCCACTTAAGTGGCAGCATGACCATGCTGAGGTGAGCACGCCCGTGCTCCCCTTACTAGTCAGAACGTGAATTAAAGGTTTTAAAAGGGTGTTTCACCCCAAATGTCCCCAATAACATGATAAAACACCAATCAATGAAGAAGAGTTAGATAACTTAATTAAAGACTAATTAAGATGAAAGGTGAATAACAAGTTGGTTAAGTCGATGTCCAATGGGTTGCCACACGTTGTTATGCTTTGGTGCTTTTTGGCCAAAGTGACCTCGATGCTTTTTGGTCAAGGTGTTGATAAGTTGAACCTTGGTGCTTTTGGCCAAGGGGGCCTTGACTCTTAAGGGTCAGGGTGTTGATGTTGATGTTGGTGATAAGCCTTGGGTGCTTATTGGCCAAAGGAAAGGAGGTGGTTTCCTTGTTTGTTGTTGTGCTCATGCATCATGCATTGGAGTTGTTAATGGGGGAAGTTCAACATAGGGGAGGTTGTCCTAGAGTACGGCGATCTGACCGTCCGCGGGTGGTTTACCCAAGGTTTGGTGAACCATGCTCCCCGAGGTGGCGCATCCAAGGTATGGTGCGTTGACAATCCAAGGGGTTCACCCATGGTTTGGTGAACTGCTGGTGTTGGTGCTTTTTGGCCAATGTGGATATGTAACTCCGAAGTTGCCTTCTTGAGATAGTTTGGATCCACATGCATAATGGAGTAGCGGAGTACGTTGCACCGCATAGCATATGTTGGTTGGAATAACATGTTGATGTGATTATTTTATGTTGATGTTATATGTTGTATATTGTTATGCCATGCTATGATGTATGTTCATGTTGCGTACTACTTCCATGCCGATATGTTTACATGTTTTCTTACTCCCCGTTTTCTCTGTTCTGTTTTGGCATGTATCTCTTTATGCAGAGGACAGTGAGCAGTCAGTGGAGGAGTGACTCTGAGGAGCCGTGACTCTAGCTACGATGTTTAGTTGTTTCAGTAGTTATAGTTGTTTTAGCTTCAGTCCGTTGTATTCTGTGGATTTTATTCCGGAACGATTATACCAGCTCTATATGTGACATCGGGGTTGGGTTATGTTTACGCTTTGTTTACATTTTATTTTATTTAAAACTATGTTTTTTTCCGCGTTGAGATGTTACAATGTGGTACCTTTTATCCAGTTTTTATTTTATGAAATAATTCATGTTTTTATATTACCTCTTTTAAGTAAATGTTTTGTAAATAATTTGCGGGGTAGAGGGTGTCACATTTAGTGGTATCAGAGCAGGTCTGTCCTTTCAGGTCGTGGTATGAGTCTGTTGTGTGCTCTTGTTTGAATTGCCTATATTTATATGGGCAATGATGCTTAATGTTGTGAGCCATTGGCTTTTCCTGCTTTAAGTTTCCTGTATTAACAAGCTGCTTTGGGCATTTATAGGAACTTATGGCAGGAAGAGGAGGCAGAAAAGACCAGGCCATCGCTGACGCGTTGGCACTCCTTGCCAATGCGATCGGTCAAGTTAAGAACAGCAACAACAGAGGACCGGCTGAGTTTCAGGGTCTCGACAAGTTCCAACGGAACAATCCGCCATATTTCCGAGGAGCTTATGACCCCGAGGGTGCTTTGTTGTGGATGAGAGAGATCGAGAAGATCTTCCGAGCCATGGATTGCAATGATCAGCAGCGGGTTATCTTCACCTCGTTTATGCTCACTGAGGAGGCTGATCACTGGTGGGAAAACTGTCGTCAGAGGATGCAGGCTGAGGGCACAATGATCATGTGGGCGGTTTTCAGATATAGGTTCTTGGAGAAGTATTTTCCTGCGGATGTACGTGACAAGAAAGAGATGGAATTATTGGCGCTGAAGTAGGGAAATATGTCAGTGGGAGAGTATGCGGCAAAGTTCGAGGAGCTGGCTAGGTATTACACACCTTATCAGGTCATGGTGGATGATCAGTCAAAGTGTGTAAAGTTCTAGGAGGGTCTTCGTCCAGAGATCAAGCAGGCGATCAGTTACCAAGAGGTTAGAGTCTTCTCATCCTTGGTGAGCAAGTGTAGGATCTTTGAGGATACCTATAAGTCCAAAGTGGCCAATTTTAGGAATTTAGATAGCCAGGGCAGCAAGAAGACAAAGCAGAAGGACAAGGGCAAGCAATGTTATGCTCTAGCTGGCGGGGATTTCAAACAGAGTGGCAAGAAGCCACAGTTTTCTTATGCTAGGTCCAGGGGTGGGAACTCTAATGCCCCTAGGCCCATGAAGTGCGGCAAGTGCAGTGCACCAGATCACTTCACTACCCAGTGCAAGGAATCAGACATCATCTGTTTTAGGTGTGGCAAGTCTGACCACATCAGTCTGGATTGTGGAGGAGCGAAGTCAGAACCTCCAAGTGCTAACAAGAGTCAGCAGTCTCAGTCTAATCGACTGAAGACCACTGGAAGAGTCTTTACTCTTAGGGGAGCTGAGGCCTCCGAGTCAGATGACTTGATTCAAGGTATGTACTTAATTAATGGAACTCTTTTAACTGTATTGTACGATTCGGGTGCTATGCACTCTTTTATATCACATGATAGGGTCATGAGTCTTAAACTGCCAGTTACTTTTCTTGAGTGTGATTTGGTTGCTTCCACGCCTACAAACAAGCATGTTCTTACTTCTCATGCATGCAAGAACTGTCACATTACCAATAATGGTAGAACTTTTATTGTAAATATTGTATGCTTACCTTTAAAACAGCTTGATGTTATTCTTGGCATGGACTGGTTATCTTCCAACCATGTCCTTTTGAATTTTTTGATAAAACCATAGTTTTTGGAACTCTTGTGGAGTCTAGTAATCTGACCTTTCTCTCTGCCAACCAAGTTAAAGCTTCCATGAAAGACGAGGCCCAAGTGTACATGATGTTATCTTCCCTAGAATTAGAGAGCCCTCCTGATGTTGGAAGTGTGCCTGTTGTGCGGGAATTTCCTGAAGTGTTCCCGGGGGATGTTTACAACTTGCCCCCTGAGAGAGATGTTGAGTTCACCATAGATTTAGTGCCTGGCACCGGGCGAATATCCATAGCCCCCTATAGAATGTCTCCTCTAGAGCTAGCTGAGTTGAAGAAACAAATAGAGGATCTGATCCAGAAGCAGTTTATTAGGCCTAGTGTATCACCATAGGGAGCGCCAATGTTGCTAGTAAAGAAGAATGATGGCAGTATGAGGTTGTGTGTCGACTATCGACAGCTCAACAAGGTGACCATTAAGAATCGGTATCCCTTCCCTAGGATTGATGATCTTATGGATCAGTTGATCGGAGCGTGTGTCTTCTCTAAGATAGATTTGAGGTCAAGGTACTATCATATTCGGGTTAAGTCTGAGGACATCCCGAAGACAGCGTTTAGGACGTGTTATGGTCACTACGAGTACTTGGTTGTGCCATTTGGTGTGACCAATGTTGTTACTGTGTTCATGGACTTCATGAACAGGACCTTTCACCCTTACTTGGACAAGTTTGTGGTGGTTTTCATAGATGACATCTTAGTGTACTCCAAGACCAAGGAGGAACATGAGGAGCACTTGAGGGTTGTCTTGCAGACTCTTAAGGAGAAGCAGTTGTATGCTAAGTTGTCTAAGTGCGAGTTTTGGTTACAGGAGGTGAGTTTCACAGAACACGTCATCTTTTAAGGTGGGATAGTCGTAGATCTGGCTAAGGTAGAGACGGTGCTCCAGTGGGAGGTATCGAAGTCAGTAACCGAGATTAGGATTTTCTTGGGTTTAGCAGGGTACTATAGGAGGTTCGTAGAAGGTTTCTCTAAGTTAGCTTTACCCTTGACTCGTCTCACCTAGAATGGATAGTTGTTTGTGTGGGACTCTAAGTGTGAAGAGAGTTTCCAAACCTTAAGGATGGGTTAACATCAGCACCAGTTTAGGTTTTACCCGATCCTGGTAGACCCTTCATAGTGTACTGTGATGCATCGAAGCAAGGTTTAGGTGAAGTGTTGATGCAGGAGGGTAAGGTGGTGGCTTATGCTTCTAGGCAGTTGAAAACTCATGAGAAGACCTACCCTACCCATGACCTAGAGTTAGGAGCTGTGGTATTTGCCTTAAAGATTTGGAGGCGTTACCTATATGGAGTGAAGTTTGAGGTTTTTAGTGATCATAAAAGATTGAAGTACCTCTTTGATCAGAAGGAGTTGAATATGAGATAGCGTAGGTGGATGGAGTTTTTAAAGGATTACGAGTTTGTTCTAACCTACCACCCAGGAAAACCCAATGTAGTAGCAGATGCCTTAAGTATGAAAACTTTGCACGTCTCCGCTTTGATGGTTAGGGAGATGGATCTGATTGAAGAGTTTAGAGACCTGAGTTTATCTTGGGAAGTTACCCCTAAGAGCATTAGGCTTGGAACCCTGAAGGTTACCAACAGTTTGATGGACCAAGTTAGAGAGGGTCAGAAGATAGGCCAGTTTCTCTTAGATCAGAGAGAATTGCTTGCTCAAGGTAGAAACCTTATTTTTAAGGACTGAAGTGATGGAATTTTGAGGTTCAAGGATACAGTCTGTATACCAGACGTCCCGGATCTTAGAAGGTTGATCCTTGAAGAAGGACATAGGAGTGGACTGAGTGTGCACCCAGGTGCGACTAAGATGTATCAGGATCTCAAGCATATGTTTTGGTGGCCTAGGATGAAGAAGGATGTGGCTAAGTTTGTTTATGCGTGCTTATTGTGCCAAAAGGCTAAGATAGAACACCATAAGCCATCAGGAAAGTTGTAACCCCTAAGTATCCCGGAATGGAAGTGGGATAGTATTTCAATGGATTTTGTGTTTGGACTCCCTAGGACTTCAGCTGGTTTTGAGGCGATCTGGGTTGTTGTGGATAGACTGACTAAGTCCGCCCATTTCATCAATATGAACATGGAATATCCTTTGGAAAAGTTAGCCAAATTGTACATCAGAAAGATAGTTAGGCTACATGGTGTACCCTCTAGCATAGTGTCAGATAGAGACCCGAGGTTTACCTCTAGGTTTTGGGATGGTTTGCAAGAGGCTTTAGGAACCACGCTTAGGCTAAGTTCAGCTTATCACCCACAGACTGATGGTCAGTCTGAGCAAACCATCCAGTCCATAGAGGACTTGCTTAGAGCTTGTGTGCTAGAACAATCGGGTAGTTGGGACAAGTTTTTGCCCCTGATAGAGTTTACCTACAACAATAGTTTCCATTCCAGTATTGGGATGGCACCTTATGAAGCTCTTTATGGGAGGAGATGTAGGACACCCTTGTATTGGAGTGAACCTGGTGACAATGTGGTGCTAGGACCTAAGATAGTGCAAGAAACCACAGAAAAAGTAAGGATGATTCAGGAAAAGATGAAAATGGCACAGAGTAGGCAAAAGAGCTACCATGACAAAAGGAGGAAGGCACTCAAATTCCAGGAAGGTGACCATGTGTTCTTGAGAGTTACCCCAACAACTGGGGTTGGTAAAGTTTTCCATAGCCTTACCACCGTTCTTGTCCAACCTTCATAGTGTTTTTCATGTGTCTCAACTCAGAAAATACATTCATAACCCTAGTCATGTGATAGTACCCGAAACCATACAGTTAAAAGTGAACTTGACTTTTGAGGTATTACCCCTTCGTGTCGAGGATAGGAGGGTGAAGCAGCTAAGACGCAAGGAGATTCCTTAGGTCAAAGTCTTTTGGAGTGGGGCTACTGAGGAAAGTGCTACGTGGGAGCTGGAAAGCAAGATGATGGAATCGTAATCGAGGTGAGTAGAAATTTCGAGGATGAAATTTTTATAAGGGGGTGGAGTTGTAACACCCCGTTTTTCGTTAAGTGTTGTTTGTTTATTTGTTTGATTGCTTAAGCCTTAGGACTTAACTTAGAGTGGTTGTTGAGGGCTAAGTGGGATTTCTAGGCTTAAAATCCCTTTATTAGGCTTGTTGTCTTGTGACTTTTTGATCCTCAATCAGGACCGTGCTTGTTGTGAGAACGTGTCTCGCTGAGGCTAAGTTGAGCACGACCGTGCTCAACAGGGAGCACACCTGTGCGTAAATGCAGATCGCGCCTCGTAGGCGTTAAGTTGAGCACGTCCATGCTCAACGAGGAGTACGACCGTGCTCGGGTCTGATGCCTTTAAATATAGAACAATAACAGAGGGTTTCTCATAAACCCTATTTTGGCACAAACAGAAACCCTGTTGTGGCCAAGAGTGTTCTTTTCGCTGTTTCCTTGAAACTCAGTACGTTCTACAAGTTTTGGAAACCCTTGAGAAGTTCTCGTTCTTCTATGCCAATCTGTATAGGTAACGGTTTCTTCCCTTTTGGTTTCCTTTTCTATTATTTTGATTTGGGAACTAATTGGTTAACTTTCTTGTTTGACCAAGGCTTGGAAGTTGATTGAGCCACTTAAGGGAACGCGTTGGTTTATTGTTGAGTTGTCACTACCGGATTCTTCATACCAGGTATGGGGAGAAGGATAGTGTAGACAATAGGCAAGGCGGTAGCGTAAGATAAGGTGTTCTCATAGCCCCATTATTATTGTTATTGCTAACTGTTGTCAATGCCATGTCATGTTTGATTATATGGATTAATTGCTATTAAGGTTGTTTGATTATGAGTATGCCTATTTTGTATAGTTAATTCTTATATTTACTATGTTGTATGCCCAATGATGTATAATTGGTTGAATTTGTTATGACATGAATATTGTTGTTACGTTGTTGTTATTATGCATTGATAGGCTAAATGTTGATTGGTTGAGGTTAAGTTGTTAATAAGACCCTAATTGATTAATAGGATTCTTAATTAACATAACAGTTAAGGGATTAATTCCCCTAATGTTTCATAAAACAAGAACTTAGTAGTGAGATGTAAGGCTTATGCCAACTGGATTAGTCAAAAGACCCTAGGATCTGATTTGAGAGTGTTAGGGAGTTTTGGCTCCAAGAACATATGTTGAATTTGGCCAGAGCAGTACGGCTGACTCCAGGAGGACGACCGTGCTGAACAGGAAGCATGCCTGTGCTCCCAATTGAATTATGGAAGATGGTCGCGCTTTGAGCACGGCCGTGCAGGACAATGAGCACGACCGTGCTCCACTTAAGTGACAGCACGACCGTGCTGGGGTGAGCACGCTCGTGCTCCCCTTATTGGTCAGAATGTGAATTAAAGGTTTTAAAGGGGTGTTTCACCCCAAATGTCCCCAAAAAGTGATAAAACACCAATCAATGAAGAAGAGTTAGATAACTTAATTAAAGACTAATTAAGATGAAAGGTGAATAACAAGTTGGTTAAGCCGATGCCCAATGGGTTGCCGCACGTTGTTATGCTTTTGTGCTTTTTGGCCAAAGTGGCCTCGATGCTTTTTGGTCGAGGTGTTGATGAGTTGAACCTTGGTGCTTTTGGCCAAGGGGACCTTGACCCTTAAGGGTCAGGGTGTTGATGTTGATGTTGGTGATAAGCCTTGGGTGCTTATTGGCCCAAGCAAAGGAGGTAGTTGCCTTGTTTGTTGTTGTGCTCATGCATCACGCATTGGAGTTGTTAGTGGGGAAAGTTCAACATATGGGAGGTCGTCCTAGAGTACGGCGATTTGGCCGTCCGCGGGTGGTTTACCCAAGGTTTGGTGAACCGTGCGCCCCCGTGGTGGCGTATCTAAGGTATGATGCATCGGCTATCCAACGGGTCCACCCATGGTTTGGTGAACTGCCGGTGTTGGTGCTTTTTGGCCATTGTTGATATGTAACACCGAAGTTGCCTTCCCAAGATAGTTTGGATCCACATGCATAATGGAGTAGCGGAGTAGCGTTGCACCGCATAGCATATGTTGGTTGGAATAACATGTTGATGTGATTATTTTATGTTGATGTTATATGTTGTATTTTGCTATGCCATGCTATGATGTATGTTCATCTTGCTTACTACTTCCATGCCGATGTGTTTACATGTTTTCTTACTTCCTGTTTTCTCTGTTCTGTTTTGACATGTATCTCATTATGCAGAGGACAGTGAGCAGCCAGTGGAGGAGTGACTCTGAGGAGCCACAACTCTAGCTAGGATGTTTAGTTGTTTCAGTAGTTATAGTTGTTTTAGGTTCTGTTCGTTGTATTCTATGGATTTTATTCCAGAACGGTTATACCAGCTCTGTATGTGACATCGGGGTTGGGTTATGTTTACGCTTTGTTTACATTTTATTTTATTTAAAAACTATGTTTCTTTCCGCTTTGAGATGTTACATGTGGTACCTTTTATCCAGTTTTTATTTTACAAAATAAATGCATGTTTTTATATTACCTCTTTTAAGTAAATGTTTTGTAAATAATTTGCGGGGTAGAGGGTGTCACATAATCTCTTGCTCTATTTCAGGTCCTAGCACCACATTATCACTAGGTTCATTCCAACACAAAGGTGTCCTGCATCTCCTCCCATACAAAGCTTCAAAGGGTGCCATCCCAATATATGGCTATGTTACTTTCGATACACCATTAAAGGTGGTATTACATAATTTCGACATCCCAATTCAATGACGATGTTACTTTCGATACCTCATTCATAGGCGATATTTCTCATACATCATACATCATGTATAATAGTAACTTAATTATGCCAGACAACATATATCATCATATATCTCAAATAAGCATGCCAATCAACCAATTTTCATTTTAATTGAAAACCCCCAATTTTAGAAAATAGTTCATTGTCAAGCATGCATCATTACGTTGAAAAGCCCAAAAAAATCATAGGATAAACTCAAACCAAACTCTCAAATCATTTTGCACCATGGAAAGGGTGAGAAAAGGGTATACCTCTTGTAGACCTCCAAAAATCTATGATAAATCCTTGCGTTTCGCCAAGAATCCTTCTTGTCTTCTCCTTCTTCCTCCAAGAATCCATCCCCCAAGCTTTAGGATCAAGGCGCCAACAATCCTAGGCGTTGGGGGGAACTAGGTTCCCTATCCACACCCCAATGCTCCTAATTTCGAATTTTGATTGTTCTCCCATATTCTTTCTCGAAAAATCGGATTTTATAACAATCCTGACATTATGCACGAGGCGGATAAATATGTACAGCCGCATATAAGTATGTATAGTCACACATGATTATGTATGCCCCTTACATAATCTGCTTGCAAGCGAAACCATACTTCGGCTGTGTATAACATGTACAGGGCGTACATAGCTATGTACAGTCGTGCATCCTTATGTACAATCTGCGTTCATAATCGACGCATCATCGTGCACGGACAGGACACCATGCACGACCGTGCAAGACATATGTACGGTCGGACATATGTGTAACATGCTAATTTTCAAAAGTAAAACTCTGCTAAGGTTCATTTAAGGCTTTTATACTATTAGTTTTTTACTTTACAATTCCCCTAAAGTCGATTAAACTGGAATAAATATAGAAATATATTTTATATATAAATATGAGTGAGATGATATTTGAGTGTTATACCCTCTAGCGGATACTAGTTAGAGCAGAAGGGAGCAATGGCTTCCCTGAAATTTTTTAAACAAATTTTTCAATATAAAAAAAAATATTATTATAACACCCTTAAAAATATTATTTTATAATTAAGTTTAGGTATTTTAGGAGTGATATTTTATCTAGAAAAAGTATGATGGTTAAGCATAAAAAGATTTATGTATGTTTTATGAAGAAAACTTTTGATAAAGACAAAAATTGTATGATTTCAATATATTCATTTAAAAAGTATTAATTATGTATGTTACTTCGAAACTTTGATATAATTATATAGAGTTTAATTTTGATACATTGTCAGTGTAAAAGATTTTATACTCTCAATCACTTACAAATCACCCTTGTGCGCCTTTAAGGTAGTTATGATAAAAGTCAAATATTTTTAATGATATGACAATTTATGATTGTTTGACAATGTAAAAATTCTTTACACTGATAGTGAATGTCAATTAAATCCAAAATTAGTATGACTTAATTAGTAAAGGTATCTGAGCAGTATTGGTAAAGAAGGGTTTAATACCCTTGGCTATAGCTAGAAAGAGAGAAGGATCAGAGGTGTAAGAGTTTGTATGAAAAGTGAATAATCTCATTCATTAATTGAAGAGAAGATTACATCCATATTTATACAAGTGAGAGGAACTTTACAGAGTAACAGAATCTGTTTACTCAACAACTAATAATCTGATCTAAAACAGAAACTAACAGTATAACAAACATAACCAACTCATAACCAATTCTATACTTATCATCCCCCCGCAAACTCAGGGGCAGTAGTGACCCTTAGTTTGTATTTGCAATGCTCAAAAGTTGAAAGTGGCACTGGCTTAATGAGGACATCAACTGTTTGCTCGGATGAAGGAATATGATGAAGGATTAGCTGCTTTTGTTGGACTTTATCACGGACAAAAAAGAGATCCAGTTCAAAATGCTTAGTCCTTGAGTGAAGAACTGGATTCGCAGCTAAGAGAACAGCCCCAAGATTGTCACAAAAAAGGCGTGGGGCAGCAGTAGAAGAAACCTTAAGTTCATATAGCATAGACTGAAGCCAAGAGATTTCAACAGAAACAGCAGCAAGACAACGGTATTCTGCTTCAGTGCTTGACCTAGAAACCACATGTTGTTTCTTTGAGGACCAAGAAACCAAATTGGAACCCAAGTAAACACAATAACCTGAAGTAGATTTTCGATCATCAACATCTGAGCCCCAATCAGAGTCACAGAAGGCTGAGAGGTTGAGATGAGATGAAGGAGTAATGAGCAAACCATGATGCAAAGTGCCAGCAAGATACTTCAGAATACGCTTTGTAGCTTGCCAGTGATGAATCTTAGGGGAATGCATATATTGGCAAACTTTATTGACTGCAAAAGTGATCTCTGGTCGAGTAACAGTCACATATTGGAGACCACCGACAATTGACCTATAGAAGGTTGCATCAAGAAAGGGTTCACCACCTTCAGCTGAGAGTTTCACACCAGTGGAAGCAGGAGTAGGCATAGGCTTGGTAGTGGACATATTTGCCTTAAGAAGAAGGTCCTTGATGTAATTAGTTTGGGAAAGATGAATGCCTGACTGTTTGAGTTGATGAACCTGGATCCCAAGGAAATAGTGAAGAGGACCAAGATCCTTAAGAGGAAAAACAGAATGAAGAGTAGAGATGAGGTCCTGGATAGAGTGAAAAGAGTCACTTGTGATGATGAAATCATCAACATAAACTAGCACAAGGATTGTGTGATGTGCTGTATGTTTGATAAACAGAGAAGAATCAGTTCTAGCTGAGTGAAAACCCAAAGAGAGTAGGGTGTGATGCAGCTGGCAAACTAGGCTCTAGGGGCCTGTTTTAGACCATAAAGTGCTTTATGCAATTTGCAAACTAAGGAGCCATCTCCTTGCACAAAGCCTGGGGGTTGAGTCATGTAAACTTCCTCTTGTAGTTCCCCATTAAGAAAGGCATTATTGATATCTATCTGATGAAGAAGCCAACCTTTAGTGACTGCCAAATGACAAAATAGTTCGAATGGTGGTTGGTTTTACAACAGGACTAAAAGTCTCTGAATAGTCAAAACCCTCAAGTTGATGAAACCCCTTTGCGACAAGCCTAGCTTTGTGCTTAGTTACAGTACCATCCGCATTCCTTTTCAACTTAAAAACCCATTTACAACCAATAGGGTTCCTATCTTTAGGAAGAGGAACCAAAGACCAAGTCTTGTTTTGTATGAGTGCAGAATACTCTTGTTCCATTGCCAATTTCCATGGAGGGGAAGTAAGAGCAGCAGCCACATTTTTAGGTTCGGAAAGATTAGGTGAAGTTTCAAGCAATAGCACTTTCTTCTTAGAGATGCCTGCTTTGCCTCGAGTGACCATTGGATGATCATTATGAACATCTGTGGTGGCTGCTGGAATTGAAGGTGCAGCAAGTGAAGACTGCAAAGGCTCAGTATGTGCAGCAGTGACAGGTGCAGGAGTAGTAGCCTCAGGAACAGCAGTATCAGCATTTGGTACATGTGGAGGAACACAAGAAGGAGTGTTAGAAGGAACAATAAGAGGAATAGATGGAAGAGATATATTTTGAAAATCAGAAATTGAAGAAGAAGAGTTAGAATCAATAATAAATCTTGGATTGATTTTAAAAGGAAAATTCAATTCATCAAAGGTTACATGCCTAGAAATATAGATCTTGCCATTAGGAGATAGACATAGATAACCTTTATGAGTAGGACTATAACCTATAAACAAACATTGCTCAGACCTAAAATCAAACTTATGCTTATTGTAAGGTCTCAAAAGAGGGTAGCAGGCTGATCCAAAAGTTCTAAGTTCATGATAAGAGGGTGTTTTGTGAAATGGAACTTCTAAAGGGCTGCTGTTTTTTAGGGTTGGTGTAGGCAGCCTATTAATGAGATAGACTGCTGTTTGAAAGGCTTCTCCCCAAAACTTTAAGGGCATAGAGGCAGTGGCTAGCATAGAGAGTCCCATATCTACAATGTGCCTATGTTTCCTCTCTGCAGCTCCATTTTGCTCATGGATATATGGACAACTAAACCTATGGATAGCTCCAAAGCTATTCAGATATTTGGCGAAAGGAGCATACTCCTTTCCCCCATTTGATTGAAAAACGTTGATAGTTGTTCCCAACTGATTTTCAATGATGGTTTTAAAATGAATGAAAGATGCTAGGGCCTGAGACTTATTATGCAAGATATAAATCCAGGTAAATTTTGAAAAGGCATCTATAAAATGAATGTAATATCGACCTCCATTAGTAGAGGGAATAGGTGCAGGCCCCCAAATGTCAGAATACACTAATTGCAGTGGTTGTGTATAAGTTGTTGATGAATCAATAAAAGGAAATTTATGTGACTTTCCCATACAACAAGATTCACACACAGATGGCATATTACTAATAGAGAAGGGAACTTTGCATTTATTCAAAACTTGAGATACAATTTTGGAGTTGGCATGACCTAATCTAGCATGCCAAGTTGAAAGAAAGGAACTCTTATTATGACTACAATTTTGTGTAGTGTGAGTACAATTGTGACTAGAATTAACAGAAGAAGGTACAATAGAAGAAAAACAAGAAGCTAAAGAAGATGATGGATGAATCTTGATCTCATCAAAGGCATAGAGGCCATCCTTTAGTCTTCCTTCCAATAGGATTTGATTAGTTGCCTGAGATTTAACACAACAACTGTTAGGATGAAATTCAAAATACACACGATTTTCCTTGGCAAATTGAGATACACTCAAAAGATTTTTTGAAATCGAAGGAACATGTAGTATATTTGTCAAGATAAGGGGTTTAGAAGTATTATGAGGGGAAAAGAAAACTGATTTACCAATGTGTTGAATGCTGGCTGCAGAACCATTGGCTACCTTCACTCTATTGTCACCACTATACTGAGTCTGTGACATGAGATTTGTTGAATCTGGTGTGACATGATTGGTAGCTCCTGAGTCAGGATACCAAGAAGGGTCATACAGGGTTTCTGGTACAGCTAGCATTGCTGTGCTTGGATCATCCACATTCTCAAATTCACTATTCATTGCTGTAGTTCCTGAGTATCTGCCATCATCTTGATTCTGGTTGTCATCATCTTGATATTTTGGATCAAATCTATGATAGCATTTCAAGGCTATATGTCCATATTTTTTGCAGACTTGACACTTTGGCAAATTTCCTTGTCTTCCACCACGATTGGATTGTCTGCCTCTGCCTCTATAGCTGTTGAATTGAGCTCTTCCACCTCTTTGGAAGTTTCTGCCTCTTCCTCTGTAGGACTGTTGTGTTTGCAAAAGGTTTGATTGTAAACTATTCATGGCAAAGGCATTAGATTCTTGTTTATGCCTTTCGAGTCTGTCTTCTTGAGCCATCAGCAAGGCTTCAATTTCATCAATAGTGAATGGCTCAGTTCTGGTCATGACAGAAGTGATGAAGGAGTCATATTCAGAAGGTAATCCATTAAAGATTGCTTCAATATGGTCTTCTGTTGTAATTGGTGACCCTACTGCAGCCAAGGTATCAACTACTTTCTTGATATTCAGCAAGAATTCATTCAAAGAACCTGTCTTCTTTGCACTTTTCAGTTGAGTTTTGAGTTGATTTACCTTAGCTCTGGATTGTGATGCAAAGAACACCTCTATCTTTTTCCAAATCTGATGGGAAAAATCGCATCCTACCATTCGTGTGATAAGATTTTCTGACATTGAGGCCAACAGCCAAGAAGCAAGGAGTTGATCTTGCTGTTCCCAGTTGCTGAATTCATCACTGGTCCTCCCTTTTTCTTTGTCTCTATCATTCAAGAACTGATCAGGTTTTCCACCATTTCCTTCAATATGCTTCAAGAGCTTGTGACCTTTGATAGCAAACATTGCTTGCTGTTTCCAAGGGAGGAAGTTGTCCTCATTGAGCTTGATAGCCAGAGGGTTCGTGAGATTCTACATAGCGGAGCTTGATGTAGATGCTTCAGCCATTTTTCAGGATCTGAAGCTCTGATACCATAAAGGTATCTAAGCAGTATTGGTAAAGAAGGGTTTAATACCCTTGGCTATAGCTAGAAAGAGAGAAGGATCAGAGGTGTAAGAGTTTGTATGAAAAGTGAATAATCTCATTCATTAATTGAAGAGAAGATTACATCCATATTTATACAAGTGAGAGGAACTTTACAGAGTAACAGAATCTGTTTACTCAACAACTAATAATCTGATCTAAAACAGAAACTAACAGTATAACAAACATAACCAATTCTATACTTATCAATTAGTATGCATAGTTAGTATGTTTTTTTACACTGCCAACCAATATAATTGATTGATAGTGTAAAAAATTTATGCCGACAATGTATCAAAATGAACTCAAATTATATATAATTAATTATAAATTTTGAATAAATTATTTTAGTTAATACATTTTGGCTCCCGTGATGTTTTTATTTAAGAACCGTCACTAATCTTACTGTGAGTATGTATTTAAAAAACGTAATTCTGAGATTATCCGATACATTTGTTTGTTTGGAGGGAAGAGGATGGTTTTTTTCTTTTCTTTTTTTCGGTGCTAGTTTTATTATTATTATTATTATTATTGTTATGGAAGAGGATGGTGCTTACATGAAGTAGTTATAGTTAGGATTTAATTGGTATATATTGAAAGTGTAAAGTTTTTTTACACTGTCAACCAATCAGAAATTGACACATCATTATAAATGTTGGATTCTTATTCTGCCACCTGAAAAGTCATCAATTCCATAATTTTTGATTGGTTGTCAGTGTAAATATCTTGACACTGACAGTGCATAAACATTAAACTCTTATAGTTATTATCATAAAATTTTAAAAAATCAAATACTTTATATAATATTCTTATAAAAAAAAGGTAACATTTTAAACTGCTGAGTTCATCTAATTTTAAATAAAGTATTATTCTTTATCCTATTCAATAAAAACTTCTAATTTCCTGTTACCAAAAAAAAAAAAAAAAAATCTTCTAATTCCATCTCGTATGTGTATGAGATCGTGGTGATAGATCCTATCGACAACACGAATCAGTTAGGCCAAAACGGAATGTCAGTGATGTAGGCATTTATAAATGATTGAATGAATGGAATCTTAATTGTCACGCATGATTTGGTTACGCGATAAATTCAGTGACGTGGGCATTCATATATGATTGAATAAATAGAAGAGTAATCAACATGTGGTTGATTCGAGTATTAATGGGCCGGGCTTCTTAAGCAAATAGTTAACAAGTCGATCGATACTTGGCTCTTGTATATGAAAAAGATTTAATTGAAAGGTGTTAGCCCTTTAATGTTGTTTAGTATCGTAAAGGATTAATCTCCGTACTGACACACGTGATAACCACTTTTCCGATAAGTTAAATCTTATTAATAATATATTATTTTAGGATTACAACGATTATCTTCCCCACCTTCTAGGAAGAGTTGAACGACAACCACACTATCATCTGCTCAAGACTAGATAAGAAGATATTGCAAAATTACCACACAAATACATCCATCACCCTTTTGAAAAGAGTAATGATACGTGAACACCTGGGTTTGACACTCAGGTTGACACCTTGGTTAATCATGTGTAAACTTTTTGTTAGTTCAGTTCATTATATGGTTAATGGGTTATATGAAGCTTATTTTCCATAATCATGTAAATATTTGGTTAATCACATGCAAATATCTAATTAATTTAATTTTTTATATGATTAATGGATAATCATAAATTAACCAAATATTTACATGTGATTAGCTATATAATGAATTGAATTAATCAAATATTTATATCGATTAATCAATGTGTTAATTTTAGATGTCAATTTTGGATGTGCAACTATCATTTCCCTTTGAAAATACACCTCTGCCATACACAGCTCTGGCTCAAAACAGGACTCACCGAATATACACGACAGCAACAGACATAATAACACCCTCACCTTTACATCAACACCACCCTTTACAAAATAATTACATCACACAAAGACAATCAACCACTACTATCTATTCAGCTCTAAACCCTATACAACCAAAAAGACAATTAATAGAATCACAGTTATTTTTGTATTAAAAAAAACATTTATGCATGATTGAATTAATAGAATCTCAATTATCGTTGTATAAAAAAAGAAAAATAAGAAAGATAATCTCAATTTTCACTAGAAAAGAAAGAAAGTTGAAAGATTTCATGATTCTCAATTTTTTGTCGGTCTCAACTATGTCCTCGTCTATGTATATTATTATGGAGAATGCTAACCAGTGTCTTTAGAGCATTGCTTAATAAATAAAAAGAGAAATTTTTTTATTGAAAGGTGATGTATCTAAAATTTTGAAAAGTGTTATTTTTAATTTTTTAATACTTTGATTAGAATCGTTAACCAATACTTTTAGTGTACTGGTTAGCAAAACCTTATTATTAAAGGGGACATTTCCAAATCCAATAATTTTGGACGTCTATTCTGTAGAAAGTAAAACCCAATTCAAAGATTCTATAGCTTATATCTATATGAATTATCTTCTACACTATTTTTACTGTCTAAAGACTCGACTTGAATTAATCATTTGAAGATTCTCTCTTATCATCTCCTATTCTCCCGTTGCATATACGATGAATGTTCCAACACCACCTCATCCTCTTATTTCCAAACTCAGCCGCAACCTCAGATACCAAAACTCATGCTGCTAAATGCTAATGGTCCACCATGATTTGGACAAATCACATTTATCATTCATTATTGAATTATGGACTAGGTTCAGGCAAGGAGGCAACCCATTTAACTTTTGTCAATTATTTCCCCAAGTTGCACGTCAACATGTTCATTTATGATAATAAAGAAATTATTTTCACATTATTGTATTCGAAGTGGGTATTACGTAAGTCAACCATGTAATTGAAGTTTGGATACTTTTTTTTTTTAATGAAGTTTGGATACTTTTTTTTTTTTTTTTCTAACAAGGGGAAACAGAAAAACTGATTAACTAATCTGGGAAGAACAAATTGGGGAGGATCAACAGACACTACGATACACGAAAAATTCCCAGAATGTCCTAGATTTGCCAAAAAATATGCACTTCTATTTGCTTCCTGGAAGATATGCTGAATCCAACATGACTAATCCAAAGCCTCAATCAAATTGACAGCCTCTTCCAACAAGGGTTTTAAGAATGAGCTATTAGATTTTTTCATGTGCCATATTAACAACAACCTCGGAATCTAATTCGATTGTAACAGTACGATTTTCGGATACGCTGTATTAATGGTAAAGATATATTTATTTATATTTTTATCTGAGATTTAGGAAATGATTTTGGAGAAAGCAAAATCATATCTAGAACTTACTCTACGGTAGGAAGCTCTGGTTAAAAATTTGGTTTAAAACTCAGACGTAAACCGGTCTGCATTTTTAACTGACAGTATAATTTTATACTGACAGAAAAACTCTAATTTGACCCGAAAACTGAAATTTGTAGATTTTTTATATTTTTTCGGTGAGGAATTCTACTTTCCAAATTTCTGATTAGAAATAAAATATTATGTGTATTAGGGTGAATTTTGGGGGAAGTTCGAACGGAAAACAGTCGGTATTTCCACTGACAGTAAGATTTTAATGATCAGAAAACCTAATTTTGACTCGTGAACGAAATAATGTAGGTTTTTATCACGTTTCCAATGACATAAGGTATTTTGAAAATTTTGTAAAAAAATAAGATATTAGACGATTCTCGAGCGTTTTGGTCGTTAATCGGGTAATCGACGGAGCCGGGGACAAATAACAAAAAATATCTAGATATTTCGTAAAAACAAATATCTAGATATTTATTTGAAAATATCTAGATATTTATATCTTAACTTAACCATGATTCGTTAACTTAATCTAGATTAAGTCAAATTCCTATCTATAAATACCCTTCCCCCCTACCAAAGGGTAGCCCCACCCACGTCTCTTCTCCTTCATTTTTCTTCTTCTTCAACCAAAACATAAACTTTATTTTCAAGAGCTCTAGGTGCATCCTTGTTGAAGTGCATCAAGATCATCATCTTCTTTCGATTTCCATCATCACTTGAGGTAATATGATGATCCTTGATCATCTATTCTCCTACTTAAAGTCATTTTCATTCTATTTCATGATTTTATTTTCTTAGATCTAGAACTTCAAAGAATTCTAGAAAATTGTAGAAAAAACCTAAAAATGTGAAACCAATTTCTATGATCTAATTATGATCACTACTTTCATTATCCAAGAGCATGTAATCAAAAACATTTTCCATCCCTAAAAACTATTCTAGGCCAAAACCCTAACCTTGGAGGTTAGAGGATTTTGTTTCATATTTTCAACTTCTAACAATTTATCCTAGTTATCCAAGACCAAAATACCTAGAATCCAAAAGATTAGAATGAGAACATAACCCTAACCTCATTTGAATTACTTGGCCGAACCTAACTAAAAGTGGTTAAGGGAGGGTTTGTTGATTAACTTGTTGTGGTGTTGTCTGGATGAAGGTGAATTTGATAACACGTGGCGTGACAACCAGGAACCGCGAATCTGGAATTTCGGTGATAACCCAGGTGGGGGAAAGAACCAATCTACCATCGGAAACGATAAGTGGTATATTCTATGATAATTGTGTAGGGCGACCTAAACCTTACTAGTACAGCTCAAAATGTTCTTCAATGTGGTTTTTACTGGCCCACTCTTTTTAAGGATGCATATAATTTTGTAAAATCTTGTGATAGGTGTCAAAGGAGTGGGAATATTTCTAGAAAACATGATATGCCCCTAAATAATATTTTGGTTTGTGAATTATTTGATGTTTGGGGCATTGATTTCATGGGACCTTTCCCCAAATCTTTTTCAAATGAGTATATTCTGGTTGTTGTGGATGATGTCTCAAAGTGGGTGGAAGCAGTGGCTTTACCCACTAATGATGCTAAAGGAGTTATAAAGTTTTTAAAGAAAAATATTTTTACAAGATTTAGCACTCCTAGAGAAATCATTGGTGATGGTGGCACCCATTTTTGTAACAAACAATTTGATAATCTTTTGACAAAATATGGTGTCACTCATAAGGTAGCCACCCCTTACCACCCACAAACTAGTGGGCAAGTTGAGGTTTCCAATAGGGAGTTAAAGAAAATTTTGGAAAGAACAGTTAATAGTTCCAGGAAAGATTAGTCTTTAAAACTTGATGATGCATTATGGGCATATAGAACTGCATTTAACACTCCCATTGGCATGTCCCCCTATAGATTGGTTTTCGGAAAAGCATGTCACTTACTTGTTGAGTTAGAGCATAAGGCTTACTGGGCCTTGAAATTTTTGAATTTTGATATGCATCTTGCAGCTGAAAAGCACTTATTGCAGCTTAATGAGATGGATGAGTTCCGTCTTGAGGCATATGAAAATGCCAAACTATACAAGGAGCGCACTAAAAAGTGGCATGACAAGCACATTCAAAAGTGTGAGTTTCATGTTGGTAGTAAAGTTCTAATTTTTAACTCACGACTTCGTTTGTTTCCAGGAAAACTGAAATCTAGGTGGATTGGCCCTTATGAAGTTACCAAAGTCTTCCCATATGTCGTGCTTGAGGTAACCAGAGATGGGAAAGCAACCTTCAAGGTTAATGGGCAGAGAGTGAAGCATTACGAGGATGGCGTGGTACCTGAGCGCTACATAGTGAACTTGGAATAACACCCCTCTCGGGAACAACCGTCAGGCTCGCGACGTTAAACAAGCGCTTCGCAGGAGGCAACCTGTGTTTCTTCCTATATCCTTTTATTAACTGTTTATTTGGTAGATTAAACTTCCTCATTTATTTTTCCTTGATTTAATTTTTAGGAATTGAATTAAGTGTAGAGAGATTAGAAAGTTTCTATAAAAAAAATAAAAAAAAGTGAAAAGTGAATAAAAAATACTGCTGGGGCAAATACTCTTGCTGGTGCTTAATTCTCGTAAGCGTTGAATTGAGCACGACCGTGCTTAATATTGAGCACGACCGTGCTCATCTGCGGATTGAATAAGTTAAAAGGGGTTGAGCACGACCGTGCTTACTAATGAGCACGACCGTGCTCATTTTCTGATTTAAATTTGAATTTTAAAATCTGATTTGAATTTGAAATTGATTTTGAATTTTTAGATAGGGATGAGCACGGCCGTGCTTAACATTGAGCACGACCGTGCTCCTTTACAGATTTGAAATATATATAAAGGAGGAAAGGCAGAGCACGGATTAGGATTAACCGCGCTCTCACCTTCTCCTTCTAACTTTTTGCTCTAGTAGCCCCTTTACCCTTTCCCTAAAAGTGTTTTTGCTCCAATTATCAAAAGGTATGTTCTTCATGATTTCCATTCTTACTGAGTGAGTGAATGCATGATGTGGTCCCTTCTTATTTCCCTTTTCTTTCCTTTATTTTCGTTTTCTTTTATTATTAAATCATCAATACTGACCAAGATTTTATTTGTGAAAACAGATGTCATTCTCAATCTCCCCGGATCACCTAGAGTTTCAACACATCAAAAATTCAATCAGGGACAGACTGTACCCATTCCCGGAAGTTGAAGTTTTGACTAAATAAAAAAGGAGAAGGTTGCTACCAATTCTTACCCCGGATACACTCCATCTAGCTTGGATTTCTGTCAGGACGCAAACGAGTATGCCCGGGTAGAGACCCTTAGAGATATTGAGCGGAGGGCAGAAGAACGCCCACGTGGGTACAGTGCTGGGCATAAGTGCTATCATGACATGGTTGACAGGAAAATCAGGAGACCAGACCAGATCCCATTCCCAGCGATAGAGTGCTATACTGAAGAGGAGAGAGATAGATGGTGTGAGCTTTACTTGGTAGAAACTGAAGCAGCGAATGATTATGCATATCTAAAGATTGAAGAGGCTAGGATTGCTAAGCTAGCATTGGATGGAAATCCGGAATGAGAACCAAAGGCGGAGGAGAAAGAGAAGGAATCCTCTCGGATTCCTTGAGATAACAATTTCTAAACCCTTCTCTTTGTTTTTCTTTCCCAAATTTAAAATTTTAAAAAAAAAATGTTAATTAAATAGTGTCATTGAGTCTAGTTAGGTAATCTGCTTTTGTTTTAGTGTTTAAAAAAAATATAAAAAATTTTAAAAAATTAAAATTAAAAATTAAAAATTAAAAAAATTTAAGCACGGCCGTGCTACTTGATGAGCACGACCGTGCTCATCTGCGATTTTGAAAAAATAAAAATGGGCAGAGCACGGGCTAGGGTTCATTTGTTGAACCCGTGCTCATCTCTGCCCCTCTCCCAAAACCCTAGCGCCCCCAACCACATCGCCCCTTTTCTCCAACTTTTGCTCATCACTTCACTTATTCCAGGTAATTTTTCATGTACCTCTGTCTATTATTGTTCCTTACTCGGTTTAAGTGGGTATGTGGTAATATGATTGGGTTTTTCTTTCTTTGCTATGTGAATACCATCAGAATATGCATAATGTTCATAATAATTGCCTTTGCTTTTGGTTTTTGTATGCATGTGCCTTGTTTGGGTGATTTTTTAATGCGTTTTGGGCTTCTGTCACTCACTATTTCTGCATCTGGACATTAAGCACAGCCGTGCTCATCATTAAGCACGACCGTGCTGCTCATTTTCTTCATTTTTCTGGGTGTTTACTTTGAGCACGGCCGTGCTCATCGTTAAGCACGATCGTGCTGTTCTTCATTTTCAGAAATGCCCAGTTTCATTGAGCACGGCCGTGTGCAACCTTTTTCCAGAATAAAGAAAATTTAAAAAAATATATATATATATATATATAACAGAGAGCGCATGCATCGATTATACTGCCTATTGCTTATGATGCCCAGATTTAGTGCTTGAACTGTCTATATTTCCCTCGGCACTGATGTACTTTCTGTTTGATTTTCAGGACTATGCCTCCTAAACGCGCTCGTCAGGCTACTCAGGCTCCACCACCTCTTCAGGATGAGTATCTGCAGTTTCAGTGACCTGAGCATATTCAGAGGTTTCACAGGCTAGCCCCTTTCGAGTTCGTCTCGACTAGGAGGCTAGACATGGACTTATTGGCCGTTTACAGACTTGCTCCCCGTGTCCAGCAGCTGATTAGGCACATTGGGTGGGAGCGCATCGGATCCATCACACCTCCTACTTATCGGGAGCCCACCCTGGAGTTTCTCTCCATGCTGAGATATGTTTACGATGATGATGAGGAGGAGCCCCTCGTCATTTTTCAGATGCATGGAGTACAGAGGGAGTTGACTCTGACTGAGTTCAACATCCGCATTGGCTTTGCGACTGCAGAGTCGGTACAGATTGATTTGTACCAGCAGGGATTATTGGAGCCTCCAGTAGAGTTCATAGATTCGGTCATGTGGGCCTCAATCACCGGTGGGAATGTGCACTATAACCCCCGGATGTCGAAGGCCTCCACCATCACTAACATGCCACTGCGTGTGATTCACCGCTGGTTAGCCCACTCCATCACAGGCCACTACTCCATGCAGGGCGTGGTTTCGAGGACAGATCTGTATATCATCTGGTGTATGGTTCAGGCACGGCCACTGATTGCCGGCCATATGTTTCTACAGACATGCCTGAACATTGGCATGAGGCTGAGAGAGGGGCAAACAAGATATATCTTGGTGGGATCCTAAATTAGTCAGCTGGCACTTAGCTTTGGCGCCATGGACCCGCGTGCACAGCAGATGTGTCCTATGCTCACCATTGATGAGAGGATGCTGATTCACATCAGTGTTTTGGTGTGTGACCGATGAGGGGGTCTACACGTCGCTGCTCTAGTTGCCGCTCAGGAGGAGCCTGCAGCTGAGGCCCAAGATGAGCACCCACAAGAGGATGTTCACATAGATGACCAGCCTGCTCCACCACCACCGCAGGGAGCCTTGGATAGCCTCATTACTCGTTTGGACAGCCTCCAGTTAGGTGTCTATGCTCGCTTGGATGTTCATGAGGCGCAGGTCCAAGGTCTATACCAGCGGATGGATGTTCAGGACGCACAGGTCCAGGGTCTCAACCAGAGGATGGACGCACAGGACGAGCAGTTAGCGGCTATGTTCCAGATGATGCAGCGCCATTTTGGCCCTCCTCCACAGTGATTTTATTTTATTCATTTTTGTACACAAGCTGATATGCTCTTGTATAAAAAATGAATAATCAGTCAGGACTACTTTTACTGGGAAGATCTCTATCTCTATCTCTTTCGTTCTAGCTTAGCTAATTTTCTCTTTTCCTTGCTTGTGCTTTTAATTGGTTGCATTGGGGACAATGCTAGATTCTAAGTGTGGGGAGGGGAAATTACTTGTGCTTTTATTCCTCTGCATTGAGGACAATGCTAGATTTTAAGTGTGGGGAGGGGAAATTCAATTTTGTCTTTACTAAGTGCACACAGTTTCACTTGATTTATATGTCACATGCACTTAGCTAACTGTGATAATTGTATTATGTCCTTGGGTGATGATTCTGTGCCACAATTTTGTTCAAAAATTAGAGATCTGTATTATTACGGGGACCTAATTCAAAATTTTTATTACCTTGACAGACATATAACTTAAATTGGGTTGGGGATTATCAATTGAAAGCTGAAAATTAGCATGAGGTTCCTTGTTTGATTGCTTTTCATTGAATTGAGCTACTAAATGTGAGGCTTGAACCATTGTAGGAGTATTTGCTAAATCATGAATATTCACCCCTCTCTTTGTTTGTGTGATGTTCCCCAAGTTTTTACATTCTAGAACCCGTTTTGTGACCATTTCAAGGCGAATTTAATTTGCATGCATGTTGAATATGATTGAGGCAATTGTAGGTATTGTGGATGTATGCCTTGACAGGTACATATATTTTGATAAATGACAAAAGCAATTTTAAGTCTAAAGGACTTATCTGCAAAAAGCGTGAAAAAGGCCAAACGATCAGTCAAGATTAGGCAAAGCAATCAAGAGGGGTAAAAAGGGAATTTTACTACATGTATTGATTGTTTTAGAATAATCTGTAAATGGTAAGTAGGGTTTTTCAATTAATATGATCACTCACACACACACATATTTAATATGTGCTTTAAAAGATAAATCATTTTATTAAATAAATAATAACATGTGATTAAAACTGACAATTAAAATTGAGCTTAATTGGGCAACATTTCCTTAATTGTCAAGTTTTTGAAAAACCACCTGATACGCACCATAATCGATTATGGAAATGCTATAATCGATTATGAGTCGTGGTTAAATGGCTTTAATGAGTGTTAATGAGTAATTATGATATTAAAGCCGTTGATTTCAAATTTGAAATATAATAATCGATTATTGAATCTGGATAATCGATTATGACCTTACTGACTTCCAACGTGCTACACCTGAAACCCTGTAATCGATTATGTAATCGATTATAGTATTTTATTAAAGAGTCAGTAACATCATAATCGATTAAGGTAATCGATTATCTTCTTTGGTGAAAAGGCAGTGAAGACATAATCGATTATGGTAATCGATTATGACCTTTCTGTCCAGACGCGCGCTTCATGTAAACACATTAAATAATCGATTATGGACTTTAGATAATCGATTATGCTGCGGCTGAAATGCATTTTAAGAGGCTTGACCTAATTTCACACTGAACCCTAACCTATTCTCTATAAATAGGAAGCTTGGCAGCCTTTGTCAAATGCCCCATCTACTACTCTCTTCTACTCTCTATTGTGCTTAAACTCTGATTACTATTTTCTTTTACTCTTGCACTTACACGTGATCATATTATTTTGAGAAACTTATACACCATATAGGTGTTGCTATTTGAGCTTCAAGTTGTATTTCATATCTGCACTTTTGAGTGCTTTCTCATTGTAAAACTTTTATAGTTTGTTTTTTAAGTGAGTGTGATCTCACGAACGATTTCTTGAGGTTCTTGCACAAGGGATAGTACGTCCTGTGATTGTGTTAAGAATTCTCTACTTTGTAAAGGTTCTAGTTTAGCCTGTTTTAAAAACTAGAGTTGATTGAAATCCCTTGGTCGTATTACCTTGGGGACTGGACGTAGGCCACGTGGGTAGTTGTGTGGCCGAACCAGGATACTTCACTGTGTCATCTTCTTCCCTATCTCTTTATTTATCGCAACGTTTTTATTTTCCATACGCTTTATTTCATAAAGTTTCATTATTAAGTTATTGTTTATCAAAACAAGTTTTGAACTTAGTTTAATTTGCAAAAAGTTTTCAAAAATCAATTCACACACAATTCACCCCCCTCTTGTGTTTGAGGTCACTTGTCAACAAGTGGCATCAGAGCTTAACTCTTGGATATAAAGGACGAAACCGTCTCAAGAGGAAAGATGACTTCAAACAGTTTTCGTAATGAGGGTAATTCCGTAAACAGACCTCCATCGTTCGATGGTGAGGGGTATGGTTATTGGAAAGAAAGAATGCAAATCTTTTTAGAAGCATCTGATATTGATATTTGGGATGCTGTGGAAAATGGTCCATTTATCCCCAGGCACGAAGTTAATGGTGCTTCGGTGGATAAACCAAAAACTCTTTGGACCGACGAGGAAAAGAAAAAGGTCCAATACAATTTGAAAGCTAGGAACATCATCACCTCAGCTTTAAGCTACGATGAGTTCTATAGGGTCTCAAATTGCAAGACCGCTAAAGAAATGTGGGACACCCTTGAATTGACCCATGAAGGCACTACCGAGGTCAAAATGGCTAGGATGAACACATTAACCCATGAGTATGAGCTATTTAGGATGAAACAAGGTGAAAGCATACAAGATATGCAAAAACGCTTCACCCATATAATAAATCATCTTAGGGCTCTTGGGAAGGTGTTTAATAATGAAGATTTAATAAATAAAGTTCTTAGATGTTTAAATAGAAGTTGGCAACCCAAAGTAACTGCGATTTCCGAATCACGTGATTTAACATCTATGTCTTTGGCAACTCTATTTGGTAAATTGCAGGAACATGAACTTGAGTTGAACCGCCTCATTGAAAGCGAGGAAAGTGATAAGAAAAAGAAAGGGCTTGCTCTCAAAGCAAGTATAAGTGAAACAAATGAGGAGGATATTGACTTTGATGAACTTGATGAGCTTGGTGAAGGAGATGAGAATATGAGTCTAATGGTAAGAAAATTTAAGAAATTTATGAGGAACAAAGGGAAAACACAACCAAGCTTCACTCCTCAAAAGAAGGTTGATGGAGAAGGAACCACTTATGTGCCAACGTGCTTCAACTGCAAAAAGAAAGGTCACATAAGGCCCGAGTGTCCTCTAAGTCAAAAGAAGAATGACAAGTTTGAAAAGAGGCCACAAAAGGACAAAAGAGGAAGGAGAGCATACATTGCTTGGGAAGACAATGACATGGACTCCTCCGATGAATCCGACAACGAGGAGGCAAACCTTTGCCTTATGGCCAATCATGAGGACGATAAGGATGAGGTAACTGATAATGAAATTGAAAATGAATTGTCATATGATGATTTACTTTGTGCATGTGAAGAATTGAATAATGAAAGCATGCGTCTTAGGAAAATCATTTTATCTTCAAAGAAAACCATTTCTAATCTTGAAACAAAAATAGGTTTATTAAATAAAGAAATGGAGGCTATCAAGGAAAAACAAATTCTTTCAAACAAAACCTCATCATGCTTATCATGTGAAAACAAAATAAATGAAATTTCAAAATGCAATGAATGTAGTGTTTTGAAAAACAAAATTGAGGACTTGTATGATATTCTTGCAAAATTTACAAATGGGAGAGACAACCTCAATGTTTTGCTAGGAAATCAAAAAGGAACCTATGATAAAGCCGGCTTGGGTTATCACCCCAAACTACATGAAAAATCCTTTAAAAAGTTTTTTAGCCCAACCAATACTTCTAGTAGTCCTTTTGTAAAATGTTTCTATTGTGGTAGAAAGGGACATACTGCATCTATTTGCAATGCTAGAAAGAATGTGAATGTCAAAGGGAAGAAGGTATGGGTTAAAAAGGGCAATGCGCCCAAAGCTAACTCTCAAGGACCCAACATGACTTGGGTACCAAAAGTTAAAACTTGAAATTGTTTTGTAGGTGTGCTTGAAAGCAAGGAACTCAAATTGGTATCTTGATAGCGGATGCTCCAAGCACATGACGGGAGACAAAAACAAGTTCTCCTCTCTCACACCCAAAAAGGGTGGATTTGTTTTCTACGGTGACAACAACAAAGGTAGAATCTTGGGAATTGGAACGGTTGGTAAGAGTCCAAATCCCATCATTGAAAATGTTTTATATGTTGAAGGTTTAAAACACAATCTTTTGAGTATTAGCCAACTGTGTGATAAGAACTTCAATGTTGTGTTTGATAACTTAAAATGCACGGTCATAGATTCTAAAAATCAAACCAAGTTAATTGGACAAAGAAATGGAAATATCTATATGGTTTGCTTAGATGACCTACCTTCAAATGATGTATGCTGTCTAATTAGCAAAGAGGATGAAACTTGGCTATGGCATAGGAGGATGGCCCATATTCACATGGACCATCTTAATAAGTTGGTTCGCAAGGACTTAGTAATTGGTTTACCAAAGCTCCGTTTTGAAAAAGACAAAATGTGTGATGCTTGTCAAAAAGGAAAACAAGTAAAGGCCTCTTTCAAAACTAAAAATGTTATTTCTACAAACCGGCCTTTACAGCTTTTACATATGGATTTGTTTGGTCCATCTAGAACCATGAGCTTTGGTGGTAATTACTATGCACTTGTAATTGTGGATGACTATTCTCGCTATACATGGACATTGTTTATTTCTCATAAAAATGACGCTTTCGGTGCCTTTCGTAAACTTGCCAAGGTTATTCAAAACGAGATGGGATTAAACATTGTAACTATCCGAAGTGATCATGGTGGTGAGTTCCAAAATGAGGCATTTGAGGCCTTTTGTACTGAAAATGGAATCGGGCATAAATTTTCCTCACCAAGGACTCCCCAACAAAATGGGGTGGTGGAAAGGAAAAATAGATCTCTAGTAGAGCTAGCGAGGACGATGCTCAATGAGACCAACCTTCCTAAGTATTTCTGGGCAGACGCGGTAAGCACCGCATGCTATGTGATGAATAGAGTCCTTATAAGACCTATTATGAAACAAACGCCCTATGAAATTTACAAGGGAAGGAAGCCTAACATCTCCCACTTTCACGTATTCGGATGTAAGTGCTTTGTTTTAAATAATGGTAAAGAAAATCTTGGTAAGTTCGATGCTAAAGCTGATGAAGGTATATTTCTTGGATATTCCAATTCTAGTAAAGCTTTTCGAATATATAATAAAAGAACTATGACCATTGAAGAATCTGTGCATGTATCTTTTGATGAGACTAACCCTAAAATTGTATTAGAGGAAAGTGTTGATGATGTTGCAGAAATTCTGGGAAACACTCTTCTTGAGGAGAAAAGAACTCAAGAGGAGAACATTATTGATCAACCACCTCCACAAGAAGAAGAGACACCCCTTCCAGATTTACCAAGAGAATGGAGAACATCAAGACACCATCCTCTTGACAACATAATAGGTGATATATCAAAAGGGGTAACAACTCGAAACTCTCTTAATCAAATATGTCATTACATGGCTTTCGTTTCTCAAATTGAACCTAATAATGTTGATGAAGCCATAGTAGATGAACATTGGACACTTGCCATGCAAGAAGAATTAAACCAATTTGAAAGAAATGATGTTTGGGAATTAGTCCCTAAACCCAAAAACCATTTAGTAATTGGAACTAAGTGGGTTTTTCGTAACAAGCTAGATGAAAATGGAATAATAACTAGAAACAAAGCTAGACTTGTTGCTAAGGGCTATAACCAACAAGAGGGCATAGACTTTGATGAAACCTATGCTCCCGTAGCTAGACTAGAGGCTATTCGTATGCTTCTTGCTTTTGCTTGCATCATGGATTTTAAACTTTTTCAAATGGATGTCAAAAGCGCCTTCTTGAACGGTTTTATTCAAGAAGAGGTTTATGTGGATCAACCTCCTGGTTTTACAAATTATGAATTTCCAAACCATGTTTTCAAACTGAAAAAGGCTTTATATGGACTAAAGCAAGCCCCTAGGGCTTGGTATGAACGCCTAAGCAAATTCTTACTTGAAAATGGTTTTCAAAGAGGAAAAGTTGACACCACACTTTTTATCAAAAATAAAAAGCATGACATTTTACTTGTGCAAATATATGTGGACGACATAATTTTTGGTGCCACTAACGAAGCTTTGTGCAAGGATTTTTCAAAAATTATGCAAAGTGAATTTGAAATGTCAATGATGGGGGAGCTCAACTACTTTCTTGGGTTGCAAATAAAGCAATCAAAGGAAGGAATATTCATCAATCAGTCAAAGTACTGCAAAGAGCTTCTTAAGAAGTTTGGGATGGACAATTCAAAAGAACTATCAACTCCCATGAGCACATCCTGTTACCTTGACAAGGATGAAAATGGTAAATCCGTCGACATAAGTAAGTATAGAGGTATGATAGGCTCTCTTCTTTATCTTACTGCTAGTCGCCCTGATATAATGTTTAGTGTTTGCATGTGTGCACGTTTTCAATCGAACCCAAAAGAATCACATCTCGCCGCGGTAAAACGCATCATGAGATATCTCATTGGCACACAAAACATGGGTTTATGGTACCCTAAAGGGGCAGATTGTACCCTAATTGGATATTCGGACTCTGATTTTGCGGGTTGCAAATTAGACCGAAAAAGCACTAGTGGAACTTGCCACTTACTAGGAAATGCTTTAGTTTCTTGGCATAGCAAGAAGCAAGCAAGTGTGGCTTTATCCACCGCCGAAGCAGAATACGTTGCGGCGGGTAGTTGTTGCGCACAAATCATTTGGATGAAGCAACAGTTAAATGATTATGGAATTAATCTCAGCACTGTTCCCATAAAATGTGACAACACAAGTGCCATAAACCTCACTAAAAATCCTGTGTATCACTCAAGGACTAAACACATTGAAATTAGACATCACTTTATTAGGGATCATGTTCAAAAAGGGGATTGCATGATTGAATTTGTTGAAACAACCAAACAACTTGCAGATATTTTTACAAAACCCCTATCAAAAGAAAGCTTCTTTTTCATAAGAACTGAATTAGGGATTCTGAATCAGTCATGCATTTCTGCATAACACACCTTGTTATTTGCTAATATGTTTATTAAGTGTGCAGGCAGAAAGAGAATAATCGATTATCATAATCGATTATGCCAAAATAAAAGCTTCAGTCCACAAAACAGAGAAGTCATAATCGATTACTATAATCGATTATGCATCCACTGTCTCTTTGAGCAGCGTGGACAGGAAGATGATAATCGATTAGCACAATCGATTAGCTTCACTCATTTTTTATGACTGTATATTCCTGGCACTTTAGCTTCCGTATGCACACTCTTTAATTATCTATAACTATGATGTGTGGTTTACTATTTACATGCATGCCATGACTGTAATATTTACTTGCTTTTCCCCCTTTTTGATAATGCCAAAAGGGGGAGAGATATTTGAGTGCATGCTTAAGGGGGAGAATTTTGAGAATTTCAAAATATTGCATGAAGTGAGGGGGAGTTGAGCAAACGTTTTAAAACTCAGATATATATACTCATTGCTCTAACTCTATATTTTAGAAATTTCCTCCTGAGATGTTTGTCATCATAAAAAAGGGGGAGTTTGTGGATGTATGCCTTGACAGGTACATATATTTTGATAAATGACAAAAGCAATTTTAAGTCTAAAGGACTTATCTGCAAAAAGCGTGAAAAAGGCCAAACGATCAGTCAAGATTAGGCAAAGCAATCAAGAGGGGTAAAAAGGGAATTTTACTACTTGTATTGATTGTTTTAGAATAATCTGTAAATGGTAAGTAGGGTTTTTCAATTAATATGATCACTCACACACACACATATTTAATATGTGCTTTAAAAGATAAATCATTTTATTAAATAAATAATAACATGTGATTAAAACTGACAATTAAAATTGAGCTTAATTGGGCAACCTTTCCTTAATTGTCAAGTTTTTGAAAAACCACCTGATACGCACCATAATCGATTATGGAAATGCTATAATCGATTATGAGTCGTGGTTAAATGGCTTTAATGAGTGTTAATGAGTAATTATGATATTAAAGCCGTTGATTTCAAATTTGAAATATAATAATCGATTATTGAATCTGGATAATCGATTATGACCTTACTGACTTCCAACGTGCTACACCTGAAACCCTGTAATCGATTATGTAATCGATTATAGTATTTTATTAAAGAGTCAGTAACATCATAATCGATTAAGGTAATCGATTATCTTCTTTGGTGAAAAGGCAGTGAAGACATAATCGATTATGGTAATCGATTATGACCTTTCTGTCCAGACGCACGCTTCATGTAAACACATTAAATAATCGATTATGGACTTTAGATAATCGATTATGCTGCGGCTGAAATGCATTTTAAGAGGCTTGACCTAATTTCACACTGAACCCTAACCTATTCTCTATAAATAGGAAGCTTGGCAGCCTTTGTCAAATGCCCCATCTACTACTCTCTTCTACTCTCTATTGTGCTTAAACTCTGATTACTATTTTCTTTTACTCTTGCACTTACACGTGATCATATTATTTTGAGAAACTTATACACCATATAGGTGTTGCTATTTGAGCTTCAAGTTGTATTTCATATCTGCACTTTTGAGTGCTTTCTCATTGTAAAACTTTTATAGTTTGTTTTTTAAGTGAGTGTGATCTCACGAACGATTTCTTGAGGTTCTTGCACAAGGGATAGTACGTCCTGTGATTGTGTTAAGAATTCTCTACTTTGTAAAGGTTCTAGTTTAGCCTGTTTTAAAAACTAGAGTTGATTGAAATCCCTTGGTCGTATTACCTTGGGGACTGGACGTAGGCCACGTGGGTAGTTGTGTGGCCGAACCAGGATACTTCACTGTGTCATCTTCTTCCCTATCTCTTTATTTATCGCAACGTTTTTATTTTCCATACGCTTTATTTCATAAAGTTTCATTATTAAGTTATTGTTTATCAAAACAAGTTTTGAACTTAGTTTAATTTGCAAAAAGTTTTCAAAAATCAATTCACACACAATTCACCCCCCTCTTGTGTTTGAGGTCACTTGTCAACAGGTATTTTTCTGGCCGCCAGATATATTGTTTTTCCATGTCCATTAGTTGCCCATTTTGAGCCTTTAAAAAAAAATTTAAAATAAAATAAAATTTCCTTGGTACCCAAGTATTGATTCAAAAATTGTTTGGCGGTAACCTCTTGGAAACATAAATGGAGCAATTAGATTTGGAGATATTCCTTATGTATGGGTGGCAAAAATTATTGTTGGGAATTTCTCTCTTTGATGTGAAAATAAAAATTGAAAAGAAAGAGAGATGAAAATAATTGTGAAAAAAAAAAAGGAAAGAAAGAAAGAAGAAGAAAAAGGAAAAGTAGTGTAAAATGTGAAATTCATTAGAATGAGTGAATGATGTTATTCTATAATTCATTTCTAATGGTCCATTTATACTCTAAGGGTCCATTTCTAATGGGAACTTGAGTGATAATTGTCTTTACCCTTTTACACTTAGAGAGTTGTGAGAAGAGTGACCCTTTTATTCAATTGAGAAGTTTGATTTCAAGGAACCTAAGCCTCTAATTGGGCAATCTCTTGATCTTTCCCATAGAAATTGAGGTTGATTTATCTGTCATTGTATGTAAAGATTTAGGGTCCCTTGATGGTTAGTTCTTTGATTTTCTCATATTTATTTTAGGCCAAGATTATTGCTTGAGGACAAGCAATCCTTAAGTGTGGGGAGGTTGATAAACTTCCATTTTGTATACTTTATTGTTGGGAAATTAGGTGTGATTTGTTATTTATTTGGATATTATTGTGAATACTCACCCTATTTCCCATGATTATTGTAGAATTTGTCATCATGGCAGTGGAGCATTTAATTGGAGAAAAAGCAACAAATCTGGAAGGTTTTTTGGATAAAAAGATTGAGTTCTGAAGTTTCAAATGAGCACAGCCGTGCTCAACAGTAAGCACGACCGTGCTCATTAGAAGAGCCCGTGCTAACCAGCACGCCCTTGCTTGGTTGTTGGAGTTGACGTCGATTAGTAAGCACGACCGTGCTCATCATTGAGCATGACCATGCTCGTCAGCAAGGCCTTGCTTACTTTCTCAGTTTTAGCACGGTTTGACGCTGTTTTAGTTGAGTACGACCGTGCTCAACATTAAGCACGACCGTGCTTGTGTCTCAGAGGCCCAATTACTTAGGTTTTTACGTGGCCAATATAAGGGAGTGATGGGGTCATTCAAAGGGAGCTTTTGACAGCAGCCGTTTTGCATCGTTGAGAGCTGATCGCAGAGGAAGATCGAGTCTTGGAGTGAAGGATCGTCTCCCAATTGATTTGAAGACTGCTTCGCGTCAAAAGGGTGTTCAGGTTTTAGTTTTCTTTTTCTCTTTTATGGATTGTTACATGTCTTTGATTTGTATAGTGATTAATATGACTATGCGTAGCTAAATTCATTCCTAGGGTAATGGTGGATCTTATGTTTTGATACCTTGGATGTTTGCCTAATTTTAATTTGATTCAGTGTTTTTGTTAATTGATTGGTTTAATCCTTGTGTTTGAATTTCTTTGAGGTTTGATCATCCTTTACTAAGTAAATTAATTGACTGGCGACCGTACCACAATTAGTTAACGGAACTCTAGGATTAATCGGATTTGGGGTTGCGTGAACCAAACGTAATCCCTTGTTTTCAATCAGTTATTGAATTAATAAAACTTGCCAATTCTTTAAGCTTCTTTTAACTGCTTACCTTGCATGACCATTGGGGCTAACTGATTAGGAGAAAGAATATTAATATTGCATGACCATTGGGTATTAATAGCTTTAGAGTGAGTGATTGGCAATCAATAAGAAATACATAACATTGAGGAATTGGGTAACATCATAGGTAGTAACATAAGTGAAACCAGGCACCCTAGGCTTTCCATAATTGAACCTTTGCTTGCAATTCTTGTCTTTCTTGGTGTTTACCATCTTGTTTCTTTTAATTCTTTACTCATAACCAATTCGATTGTCTAGATAACATAAGGACTTAATTAATCTAGTACTTATCAACAATATATGTGGGTTCGATACTTGGAGTCCCAAATACTCCTATATTACTTTTACGATAAGGTGCACTTGCCCTTAAGTGTAGGTTTAGCGCAACACGGGACTACTGAGGAAAGTGGTACATGGGAGCAAGAGAGCAAGATGATGGAGGCTTACCTGCACCTTTTCAATCGAGGTGAGTAGAAATTTCGAGGACTAAATTTTTACAAGGGGGTGGAATTGTAACACCCTGTTTTCCATAAAGTCTTTTATGCGCTTCTATATGTTTGCTATGTATGCTTGTTTGTTGGTTAGTTGTTAGGAATATGCCTAGAAACTGTTAAAAATGGGCTAAGTGGGATTTTGTGGCTTAAAATCCCATTCTAGTACATGAGCACTATCATGCTTATGTCCAGCACGCCCGTCCTTGTTAGGTGTGTTCAGTGGCTTCTGGAGCCACGAGCACGGTAGTGTCAGAAACGCGCTCGTATGACGGTGTTTTTGCCTGACCGTGCTTAAATGAGCACGACCCCGTGCTCGAGTTAAGCACGGTCGTACTTAGTGAAGAACACCACTGTGCTCGGGTCTGAAGCTATATAAACAGATCAATCTATAAGGGTTATGAGTGTTTACCCTCAAATTGGCACTTTAGGTAATCCTAGTATGACAAAAACCTCTCCCCTTTCCCTTCCTTTGAACCCTTTGAATTTCATAGTGTTCTTAAGCCCGTTTGGGAGAAAAGTCACGCGCTAGTGTCATCTAAGGTAATGTTAATGTCCCTCTATTAATCTCTTTTCCTAGTTTTTGGATTTGTGATTAATTGGTTGTTCTTATGTTTTGACCAAGGCTTGGGGAACTCGTCTAGCCGCTCGAGGGAACGTGTTTAGTTTGCTTGCGTCATCGTTGTTGGGAATCTTCATTCCAGGTATGGGGAGAAGGGCTAGTATGAACATGTAGGCTATGGGGTAGTGTAAGATGAGGGTTAACCCATGACACTGTTGCATGTTAATTGTCTAATTGGTGTTATCTACAATATGTATGACGAGATTTCAATGTTATTGGCATGCTTTGATTAGCCTTGTTTGTTATTAATTGATGATGATGGTTATGCTATTGATGATGACGTTGCCATGCTAAATATGAATGTTGGTCGTTGTTGTTGTTGTTAATCCCAATGTTAATGATGATAAGACTTTAAAGAATGTTAATGATGATGTTATAAGAATTAAGGGATAATTTCCCCAATGTTCATAAGACTTGAATCAAAGTAATGAGAGGCAAGGTGAATGCTTATTGGTATAGTAAGACCCTAGGCTTGATTATGAGTGTTTTAGGGACATTAATAACGAAACAGGAATTAAAAGGCTTAATTCCCAACGAATCATAAGACATGGAGATAATTAAGAGAAACAAGATTAAATGCTTGAAGGTTTAGTAAAAGCCAATAGGTTTGATCCGTGAATCGCCCTTGCGAGTTTGGCAAGGGTTTCTAACCCTTCATGCCGAGAACAATATGGCCATGCTCCAGTAAGCACCGCCATGCTTAAAAGGAACCACGCCCATGCTCCCATTTCAAATTCAAAAAGGTCGCGATGCATGAGCACGACCGTGCTCAACAGGCAGCACAACCATGCTGAACTTAAAGTCCAACATGCTCGTGCTGGGGGTAAGCACGCCCGTGCTCCCCCAACCAAAACAGACGTGAAGTTTAAGGAATAAAGGGGTATTTTACCCCCAATTGCTCCCAATAATGAAAGAAGACACCAATCTAAATAAAGACAAGCTATATAATCCAAAGAAGCCTTAATGAAGATAATTACATGACAAATGTTAAGTTGTTAATGTTGTACCTTGGTGCTTAATGGCCAAGGGGACCTTGATGCTCATTGGTGAGGAAACAAATGGGAAATATTTTAGAGTAAGAGGAATATCATTTTCTTAAAAATAATTTTAGTATAGGTGAAAATATTTTTAAAGTATGTTTTATGACGAGAAACTTTTGGGAAATGTTTGAAAGGAATTTAAAAGGAATTAGACAATGTTCTAAAGATGGTCCGGAAGAAAAGAAGATTTCAAAAGAAAATGGATTTCCTTATAACTTCATGTTTTATAAATGAATTTCCAATGAAAAGGATTCTTGGTAAAATACTTTGAAACTATTCCGGTAACTTGGATAAGTTGCTGAGGTTTTGTTTTGCATTTGTATTTCACTTAACGAAAAAGAATAATCACACTGGGATGTAAACCTAGTATATGAGATGTCGTATTTCTAGTGTTCTGTAATATACACGTAGATCTTGGATCCGTGTCACGTTGTTGTGGACTTATGTCCTAATCACGTTGTTGTGGACTTTGTGTCCTAATTACGTTGTGAATAACGTTGTTAAAGGCAAATGTTGTTTTCTATGACCACAAGCCTAAGACTGGTGCATCGGTCTAAGGTGTTGTGATTGAGCACTCGGTTTGTTTGTCCCGTGTTGACATTGATGATTTCAAACGTTAAAAGTTCATGAAAATTCGTTAGCTTTCAAGCTTCGACAACGAAATAGAATGAACACAAAGAAAAGTTGAGAACAATTGTTTTACATGCATTTTAGGAAGACGTGCCTCCCGTTGATAGGAGTGATGCCTTGATGAGCAGGTATTCACAATACGATGTACCACTGCATCCTGGGAAGGGACAGTGTGTCATTACATCCATGAGCATGGAATACTGCATCCTGGGATGGGACAGTATGCTATGGATGTTAGTCACTTAACGTGATGCCAAAGTGGAGGCGATTTGAGTTTGATCAACTCTTAGAGTGGTGAAGGGATCTCATGAGATTAAGTTTAGAGCCTGAATATTGAAGTGTCATGCATACTTTTGTCAATTCTGACTGTACGGGCATGAGACCCTTGACTTTATACCATGTTTATTCTGACAAATTAATTGGAAATTGTGATATATGCTTATGTGATGTATGTATCATGCATATGGTTATTGTGTCCAATCCATATATTGGTATCTCACTCTTGCATGTTTTTCTTGTTTTTCCTCCTCCCTATGGGATTGTTTCATACATATATATATCTTCGGGTTTAGATGGATCCCGACGTGCCTTTGGCACCGACGAGAATGAGGACTCTCACCTTTGATGATGCGGGAGATCCGGGGGCGTGGGACATACTCCCCGGATCCCAAGCGGCCATCTATCGAAGGCCGGTTACGGAGTTGAAAGGGAACGGGGCAGAAGGACCACAGCAACGGGTTCAGACCATCGAGATGGTCCGGGTATCACTACCACCTCCTTGGTACTACCTGCAAGTGCTGGCACAGAGGGGACAGCTTCGCGAACACCCGCCTTTAGGAGTGCCGCTTCCGGGAGTTGAACCAGCTTCACCTGTGGAAGAAGACCCGGAGGAAGATCCCGAGGAATACCTTGAGGACGAGCCGGAGGATCATGTCTAGTACGACGACGACATGGATGATGTGCCGGAGTATATGCCCGACTTTGATCCTGATTTTGATGACTCTGACTCCCCCGATGAGGGCGGAGAAGTAGTGGATGCGTCGCCAGGGAACTCCTTAGGGAGCAGGAGTGTGCAGACTGGCCCTTTTCGCGGCCATTAGTTGTAGACCAGCTTAGGGGTGTCCTGTTTGGGTAAAAGTGTATCCTGGTCCGATGGTATTTTGATTTCATAGCAAACTCGGTATTTTGAGATGTGGTTCCGGACCCTTCCCCTTTTGCTTATCTTGCTTATTTTATTTAGTATTGTCAATGGCCTATTCTTATAAAGGCCCTAAGTTAAATTTGTAATCAAGACCTGACGCTACCTCGGTTGATGCTTATTTATTATGCTGATGTTATTCATGTTCTGAGTGTTCTTCTAAAGAAAAAAAAAATTATCACCTTTTTTAGAATACTTATTTACTAATAAAATCTTATTTTTCCGAAAGTAACCAGCAATTTAATAAGTGTTATTTTCCAAAAATGGGTAACCATGTGACACCCAAGTTGGGGTGTTACAAGTGCTGGCTCCTAAACGCATCAAGAGCTCTCTTTGTGTAGCTGCCATCATCTGCATCTGCTCCATAATCCGACGCTCACGCTCGGCCATCTGTGTCACCAGCTGCTGATGCCTTTCCTTCTAAGATACCAGTCTCTGGTGTAACGCCCTACCTCGGCATTACATCGGAACACGTGCGAAAATAAATTAAAAAGTAATTTGCTGGTTGTTTTCGGAAAGTTGTTTTCTCTTAAGTCAGAAAACTGGGGTATAAAAATTTTCTTCTGTGAATAACTCTTAAATACTAAGATACATACATCTAAACAGTAAAATCACATTCATAACAGAGTCACCACTACATACAACTTCTCTCAAAAGTTTCAATTTTAAAGGAAAGAGAAGCAAAATTAAACCAAAAACTAAGGTATAAAACCACCTTTACCGACCTTTCAAATACATAACCCAACCAAGACTCCTAAGCTGGTCTCTTCTATAAGACATTTATGGGAAGGACCCCCGTGGTCATTCCACGATCAAATAATTCCTCAAACCTCTAGATCTAAGTCTCTGAGTGACTTAGGAAAACTCCTCTGCACCATCTGTATTAGAGTACCGAGGTACAACAGTGAGACCAGAAGAAACCTGATATATTTGTAAGGGTAAGACACCAATATAATTTAAACACGATAACCACATGCGTGACATACAAAACATCATATAGACATATCATATATCATAATTTCTCAAAAATAGACAAGTATTTTATCAATGGGTTTCATACCAGACCAGTCATCATCATTTAAAAAAAAATATGCATGACACTTCAATATTCAGGCTCTAACTTAATCTCATGAGATCCCTTAGTCACTCTAAGAGTTGATCAAACTCAAGTCGCCATCACTTTGGCATCACGTTAAGTGACTAACATCCATAGCATACTGTCCCATCCCAGGATGCAGCATTCCATGCTCATGGATTTAATAACACACTATCCCATCCCAGGATGCAGTGGTACATCGTATTGTGAATACCTAATCATCAAGGCATCACTCCTATCAACGGGAGGCACGTCTGCCTAAAATGCATGTAAAACAATTGTACTCAACTTTTCTTTGTGTTCAATCTATTTCGTTGTCGAAGCTCAAAAGCTAACGACTTTTCATAAATTTTTAACATTTTGAAATCATCAACATCAACACGAGACACGCAGTCCGAGTGCTCAATCACAACACCTTAGATCGATGCACCAGTCTTAGGCTTGTGGTCAAAGAAAACAACATTCACCTTTAACAACGTTATCCACAATGTGATTAGGACACAAAGTCCACAACAACGTGATTAGGACACAAATTCCACAACAACGCGATTAGGACACGAAGTCCACAACAACGTGACACGGATCCAAGATCTACGTGTATATTACAGAACACTAGTATCCGACGTCTCGTATACTAGATTCACATTTGAACGTGTTTATTCTTTTTCGTTCAGTGAAACACAAATACAAAAACAAAACCTCCGCAACTTATCCAAGCTTACCGGAATATCTTTGTTGAATAAAAGTATTGCACAGAAAATCCTTTTTCATTGAAATTCATTTATAAACGCTAATTTATAGAGAAATCCATTTTTCCTTTGAAATCCTTCTTTTTCTTCCAAACCATCTTTAGAATATTGTTAAAATCCTTTCAAATCCCTTTCTAAAATATTGTCAACCACTCCTAAAAGTTCTGCTTCATAAAACATACTTTTAAAATTGTTTCCACTTATACAAAAATCATTTTAAGAAAAAGTTTTCCTCTAGCTTTAAAATATTGTAACACTTAGTTCTTAAAATGATTTTCCACTTCATTCTTGAAAAATGATAACATACTAAAATGTATTCCTTTCTCAATTCCATTCTTATTCTTCTTCTTTCATTAAAAGAAATTGACACATAAATTTCTTAAAATAACTTTTCATCTACTTTTTTTTTTTTTAAAAAGATAACGTACTAAAATATTTTTTTTTACGATTTCATCCTTGTAATTATCCATTACTTTCTCTTTTCTCAAAGAAATCATCAAATAAATATTATCATTGTCAAAATTCCTCATAAGGCTTTTTAAGACTTTTATCTCAATAATTGATTGAGCACTGACGAATGTCAGGCTTCTCGGACAACAATCCACAACAATGTAATTTTCACATCAACATCATTTCAATTAATACAGTTCATGCCATATCTCAAAAAGCTATAACACATTTCCACAAATAAATCATCAAGCTCAGATATGTAAAACAGACAATTTTAACTACATAAGATAAACTCGGGAAATCACAATAAAGCTCAAAACAACTCAACAAACCACAAATAATAACATATAGCTATCGGGAGAAAATCCCTCAGATAAGCTCCCCTTACTTGATTCCAAAGCAAACAAAGTCGTTCGTTCTATGTTGAGGGCTACGATCGTCCTCGCCTTGCTTCGCGACGGAAGTCTAAAGATTCCAACACATAACACAAGTTAAAACAACCAAAACATCCTATCTACCTAAGGCATAGGTTCGGCCATATCATGAAAATAGGGTTGGAGATTTCAAATTTTCTCAAACTCATGGATTAATGATCCTTAAGTATTAGAGATTCAATAACAATGATCATTTAACAAGGATTGAACAAAAATCCCTCTAAGCTATTAGCTTAGGGTTTCGGCCTTGACCTCCAAAATAGTCTAGAAATTTTCAAACTTTTCAAGCTCTTGGATTTAACAACTAAAGGTACAAAAGAGTTCAAATCAATGGTCCTACTTTGAAAATCAAAACAACACTTCCTTGCTCTAAAATACCATAGTTTCGGCCTTGCTAGGAAAATGGGGAAGGAAATTTTTGTTTGATGAAAGCTCTTAGATTTGGCATCCAAAGGTACTAAGGGGTTTAAATCCATGATCATATTACAAAAGTTGAAACAAAACATCTTAGGCCTAAAAGTTCATGGTTTCGGCCTCCTTAGGATAAATAGGCTAGAAATTTTTGTTTGATACAAGCTCATAGAATATCAAAATAGAGATCATTAGGAGTTCATAGAAATTGGTTTCAACTCAAAAAGGATTTTTCTACCATTTTCTAGAGTTTTTAGAAGTTAAAAGAGCTTTATGATCAACCATGGAAAACATAGAGTAAACTCATGAAATAAGTGTAAAACTTGAAAGAGAAGAGTAGGAGAGTGTTACCCTTGAAGCTAGGATGAAAAAGTATGAAGAACTTGAAGCTTGAAAATGAGTAAAAATGAAAGCTTTAAGTGGTAGAAACTTGAAAATAGTAAGATGAAGAAGAAGAAAAATGAGTGAAGTGAAATGGAGTGTGAATATATAGATGGAGAGAGGGAGTAGGCGTGAAAGAGAGAGAGAGAGAGAGGGAGAGAGAACTTGATGACCATGTTTTGGGTTATGCCATGTTTGGTTGGAGAAGAAAGAGAAAAAAGGGTTTTTAGAATAAAATAGGTTATAATTCAAAAAGTGTCATCATGACAACTTTTTAGGATATGACTTAGGCCATCCCCTAGTAAGTCACCTCACTCTCACATGTCACCTCATCACTTTTGTGCTCCTTACTCTGCTCCATTGTGTATCCGGTTCAAGTTTCCGATCATAACTTTCAATGATTTCGCCTGAATAAAATATTATATTTTATTTCCGAACGAAAATTTTCAAAAATAACCAAAATCATTGGAAACATGACAAAAAACACTAATTGTCTCATTCACGGGTCAAAATTAGGTTTTCTGCTCAGTAAACTTGTACCGACAGTGAAAACCAGACCTACTTTCGTCTGAATTTTCAACCTAAAATTTAACCGTGGCTTTCTAAGGTAAGATAACACAAGAAAATGATTTTAGTTTATTTAAAATCACTCTCTGAATTTTACCAAAAATAAATATATAAACACATGTATTTAATGCTACAGAAAGACACAAATCGGGGCGTTACATTATTACCCCTCTAAAAAGAATTTCGTCCTCGAAATTATGTAACTCGAAACCCGATAGGGTCTTGTAATTATGTCCAAATCCCGAGATCATACATCGTACTTCCCGTATTCTCTTTCCCTTAGATGATTTAACTTAATAGCGAAATTCATACTTATTCTTTGTTCTCTTCATCCTCAACATCAAATCGATTATCCTCAATTTCCGTAAACACTAATCCAAGATTCCAAGATTCTCTACATCCTTAATTCTCACGGTTAACACCAAGATTCTATCTAAGATTTACATTCCTCTCACATGGAGAGTAAAGTCAAAACTTAATCATTCCTATTCTCAATTACTGGTATGTTAGAAAACTGTTTTCCACACATCTTACCCTCATCGTTATAACCAAGATCAAAACCAACTTTTACTGCAACAGGTATCAACTTCCTACCCAAGGTATCCAATTGTAGTCTTAGCTCCTCCGAACGTATTCTACTTTTCCAGATTCTACCAAAATCACATACTTTAAGTCTTTAATTAAAACCTCGCACTACCCCTTACAGTGAAATGAACTCCAAAGGAACCTCGTTGAGTAGGATCATTAAATTTATCAACTTTGGAACTTTACCTGAAACTTAATTTTCACAAGAGCTCATCCTACTCGCTCGAGTCCATCTAAGTGCAATTACTATCCACATTCCGTTCACGTCGTAGTCTTAGTTTCCCTTGAACCTATCCCACCACTCCAAAACATATCATAGTCATACATCCCAATTTGAAAGGACATGATTACACTCCTTCATACAATTATAACTAAAAGGAATCACTTCGACTTAATTTATCCAAAATCATAAATCTTGAACTTTCCTAACAACTTAGTTTTACTCAAGGACTCCTCTTTACTGTTCTCACACATTTCTATAAATCTTCAAACTCATAAAATCAATCTTGATCATAGATATTGATCATCACCCTAGGTTCCTTTAATGATATTCTGCCTCGACCAACATTCGATTTATAATAATTGCCTCACTTACCGTTATTGATCTTAAGGATTCACATCTTACTAATCACAGCTATACCTCGACAAAACTTTCACTATTCCTTGTTCACCCGGCTAAAGAAAAGATCGTAGTTAGTTACTACAATTACTCTCAACCATCTTTCTAAAGATCATATCATTTTTTTTTCTCACTCACCCCACTCCAGTTGAGGGTGATCTGTTGGGCTTAGCCTCAACTTAGTCCTCCACACTTAAAGCAGGCTTTACCAATAAACATTGGTAAACTTCGGGTCTTCATTCGAACCGATATTTGAAGATACTCCATGTAGTCTGATCAATCCTTTGATACATTCCTTGGTTTGCCTCTCAATTGCATAATGAATCTTAACAGGTGAAACGGGTGTCGACCTCGTCAATCGGTCCACAATCACTCGAATCCAAATAAGACTCTTATGGGTCTTATGACGAAAAGTCATGGCGACACCAACATCTTAACAAGAAAGGTCTCAAACATCCAGTTATCTCTTTTTCATTGCACCCGACTAAATCTGACATGCTGGTATGAATCAGATACCCATCCTCATGACCCCAGAGATAGGTCACACATCAATGGCATTTAGAAAATACGTAGGGTAAGGTTGATCAAGGAAGACAAATCCTTTCGAACTACAATAAGACATGGTCTTAAAGATCACTGAAAGAAATCTTCAAGAAAAAAATTCCTTGACCTCACTTTCACAAAGACATGGAGAAGAATTTTATCAATTTGAAAGATACAGGAACATCCCGTATAGAAAAATTCTTCCATTAGGTTAGTGGGTGTAAAAATGCATGATCAATACATATTTACAAACATGAATCTAATAAAGTTCATTCCCCTACAAGAACTTCCAGCGGGTTTAGAAAAACAAAAGATGAATAGTTCCTAATCCCAGGAGGACTCATTCTTAGTACAAAGAATTTACAAAATGACGACGTTAAAAGAAAACAGTCTGGCCAAAAAATTCAGACAAGGTCACCACTACCAAAGTAAAAGTGATTAGACTAATTTCCATCAAGGAACTTATGTTACCAAGAAGTTGTTTGTGTCATAACTCAAGATATAGTCATAACAAACTCTTTCCACAAGATGTGAAAATATCTAGACCAACGGATACTATCAATTCCACCCACTCACATGTCTAGTACACTGAGGGTCATTTAGAAGTGTGAGTACAATTGCTCACATTGCTCACAAGTAAGGAAATCAATTAGAATAAATTGGAATTTATGGACTAGCATAACCAATTTATGTGTCCAGGATAGATTTTAAATCAAAATCAGAAAAACCTTTCTGTAATGCACCAACTTCACCTCTGTGGTTGTCTAATACAACCATAGGGCTCGAGAAACAAAGGCTGACTCACAAATTCATAAGAATCGAACAGTAAAGTGTAGAGTTTCTTAATCATAAGACACTCAATTAAGGTCGAAATTTCAAATTGATTTGCCTTGGTTCCCATTAACACGCATATCTCTCCATATGCGCTTAGTGCAGTCACCTGAATCATGCATGAATCAATCTATCGAACATACGAAGAGTTGACTTTTCTGCATGAGTTGAATCCACGGTGCCAAAATCTTTAATAGGTCCTACTCTAACATGATGATAACTCATCCTCAAGTCGATCTTTGAGTAGACAACAACTCCTTGTTAATATCAACTACGCACGGTAGAGAATACTCGTTCATAGTCATCACTTTGTCGAGTCGTTAGAAATCCATGCAGATTCTCAAGTCCTCAACAATATTGGGGCCTATGGAAAAGGCTCAGTCTCATCAACTGTTTAGGTCGTAGGTCTTCTAGTTTGGATCGAGTCGTCTAACTCGATTAACTTTGTAGGTGGCATCCTACACGAAGTGATAGAGATCAATCCGTATCTAGGAACTAGATCGATTGATAACTCAATATCCTTCTCTAGAAGCACACCTAAAACATTTCCAGGGAACACTCCCGGAAAGTCTTTTCGCACACGATACTCCTGGAACATTCTTAGCGAACATTCCCAGAAAATCGACCTTAGCAGGCATACTATCCAAATGTCTGACACCATCCAGAAAGGATAACCAAATGTGTCACACATGGATCAAACACAAATCACTAGCCCTGGGTTCCTACAAGTCAAAACTCATATAACCCACCAAGATAAACACACACTATAGACCAACGTACATTGTTTCGACAAGGAAACAATTCAAGAGATGACCAACTAGAGACCACGCAACAAAAACATAATAGACCTATTCCCCAAAGTTCCCGAAAGACTCGACCTGCTCTGATACCACTTGTAACGCCCTACCTCGGCATTACATCGAAACACGTGCGGAAATAAATTAAAAAGTAATTTGCTAGTTGTTTTCGGAAAGTTATTTTCTCTTAAGTCCGCAAACTGGGGTATAAAAATTTTCTTCTGTGAATAACTCTTAAATACTAAGATATATACATCTAAATAGTAAAATCATATTCATAATAGAGTCACCACTACATACAACTTCTCTCAAAAGTTTCAATTTTAAAGGAAAGAGAAGCAAAATTAAATCAAAAACTAAGGTATAAAACCACCTTTATCGACCTTTCAAATACATAACCCAACCAAGACTCCTAAGCTGGTCTCTTCTACAAGACATTTATGGGAAGGACCCCTGTGGTCATTCAACGATCAAATAATTCCTCAAACCTCTAGATCTAAGTCTCTGAGTGACTTAGGAAAACTCCTCTGCACCATCTGTATTAGAGTACCGAGGTACAACCGCGAGACCAGAAGAAACCTGATATATTTGTAAGGGTGAGACTCCAATATATGGATTTAAACACGATAACCACATGCGTGACATACAAAACATCATATAGACATATCATATATCATAATTTCTAAAAAATAGACAAGTATTTTATCAATGGGTTTCATACCAGACCAGTCATCATCATTTAAAAAAAAATATGCATGACACTTCAATATTCAGGCTCTAACTTAATCTCATGAGATCCCTTCGTCACTCTAAGAGTTGATCAAACTCAAATCGCCACCACTTTGGCATCACGTTAAGTGACTAACATCCATAGCATACTGTCCCATCCCAGGATGCAGCATTCCATGCTTATGGATTTAATAACACACTGTCCCAACCCAGGATGCAGTGGTACCAATGATGTGAATACCTGATCATCAAGGCATCACTACTATCAACGGGAAGCACGTCCACCTAAAATGCATGTAAAACAATTGTTCTCAACTATTCTTTGTGTTCATTCTATTTCGTTGTCGAAACTCAAAAGCTAACGGCTTTTCATAAATTTTTAACGTTTTGAAATCATCAACATCAACACGGGACACGCAGTCCGAGTGCTCAATCACAACACCTTAGACCGATGCACCAGTCTTAGGCTTGTGGTCATAGAAAACAACATTCACCTTTAACAACGTTATCCACAACGTGATTAGGACACAAAGTCCACAACAACGTGATTAGGACACAAAATCCACAACAACGTGATTAGGACACGAAGTCCACAACAACGTGACATGGATCCAAGATCTACGTGTATATTACAGAACACTAGTATCCGACGTCTCGTATACTAGATTCACATTTCAACGTGTTTATTCTTTTTCGTTCAGTGAAACACAAATACAAAACAAAACCTCCGCAACTTATCCAAGCTTGCCGAAATATCTTTGTTGAATAAAAGTATTTCACAGAAAATCCTTTTTCATTGAAATTCATTTATAAACGCTAATTTATAGAGAAATCCATTTTCCTTTGAAATCCTTCTTTTTCTTCCAAACCATCTTTAGAATATTGTTAAAATCCTTTCAAATCCCTTTCTAAAATATTGTCAACCACTCCTAAGAGTTCTGCTTCATAAAACATACTTTTAAAATTGTTTTCACATATACAAAAATCATTTTAAGAAAAAGTTTTCCTCTAGCTTTAAAATATTGTAACACTTAGTTGTTAAAATGATTTTCCACTTCATTCTTGAAAAATGATAACATACTAAAATGTATTCCTTTCTCAATTCCATTCTTATTCTTCTTCTTTCATTAAAAGAAATTGACACATAAATTTCTTAAAATAACTTTTCATCTACTTTTTTTTTTGAAAAAGATAACGTACTGAAATATTTTTTTTTACGATTTCATCCTTGTAATTATCCATTACTTTCTCTTTTCTCAAAGAAATCATCAAATAAATATTATCATTGTCAAAATTCCTCATAAGGCTTTTTAAGACTTTTATCTCAATAATTGATTGAGCACTGACGAATGTCAGGCTTCTCGGACAACAATCCACAACAATGTAATTTTCACATCAACATCATTTCAATTAATACAGTTCATGCCATATCTCAAAGCTATAACACATTTCCACAAATAAATCATCAAGCTTAGATATGTAAAACAGACAATTTTAACCACATCAGATAAACTCGGGAAATCACAATAAAGCTCAAAACAACTCAACAAACCAAAAATAATAACATATAGCTATCGGGAGAAAATCCCTCAGATAAGCTCCCCTTACTTGATTCCAAAGCAAACAAAGTCGTTCGTTCTATGTTGAGGGCTACGATCGTCCTCGCCTTGCTTCGCGACGGAAGTCTAAAGATTCCAACACATAACACAAGTTAAAACAACCAAAACATCCTATCTACCTAAGGCATAGGTTCGGCCATATCATGAAAATAGGGTTGGAGATTTCAAATTTTCTCAAACTCATGGATTAATGATCCTTAAGTATTAGAGATTCAATAACAATGATCATTTAACAAGGATTGAACAAAAATCCCTCTAAGCTATTAGCTTAGGGTTTCGGCCTTGACCTCCAAAATAGTCTAGAAATTTTCAAACTTTTCAAGCTCTGGGATTTAACAACTAAAGGTACAATAGAGTTCAAATCAATGGTCCTACTTTGAAAATCAAAACAACACTTCCTTGCTCTAAAATACCATAGTTTCGACCTTGCTAGGAAAATGGGGAAGGAAATTTTTGTTTGATGAAAGCTCTTAGATTTGGCATCCAAAGGTACTAAGGGGTTTAAATCCATGATCATATTACAAAAGTTGAAACAAAACATCTTAGGCCTAAAAGTTCATGGTTTCGGCCTCCTTAGGATAAATAGGCTAGAAATTTTTGTTTGATACAAGCTCATAGAATATCAAAATAGAGATCATTAGGAGTTCATAGAAATTGGTTTCAACTCAAAAAGGATTTTTCTACCATTTTCTAGAGTTTTTAGAAGTTAAAAGAGCTTTATGAACAACCATGGAAAACATAGAGTAAACTCATGAAATAAGTGTAAAACTTGAAAGAGAAGAGTAGGAGAGTGTTACCCTTGAAGCTAGGATGAAAAAGTATGAAGAACTTGAAGCTTGAAAATGAGTAAAAATGAAAGCTTTAAGTAATAGAAACTTGAAAATAGTAAGATGAAGAAGAAAAATGAGTGAAGTGAAATAGAGTGTGAATATATAGAGGGACAGAATTGATGACCAAGTTTTGGGTTATGCCATGTTTGGTTGGAGAAGAAAAAGAAAAAAGGGTTTTTAGAATAATAATAGGTTATAATTCAAAAAGTGTCATCATGACAACTTTTTAGGATATGACTTAGGCCATCCCCTAGTAAGTCACCTCACTCTCACATGTCACCTCATCACTTTTGTGCTCCCTACTCTGCTCCATTGTGTATCCGGTTCAAGTTTCCGATCGTAACTTTCAACGATTTCGCCTGAATAAATTATTATATTTTATTTCCGAACGAAAATTTTCAAAAATAACCAAAATCATTGGAAACATGACAAAAACACTAAATGTCTCGTTCACGGGTCAAAATTAGGTTTTCTGCTCAGTAAACTTGTACCGAAAGTGAAAACGCAGACCTACTTTCGTCTGAATTTTCAACCTAAAATTTAACCGTGGCTTTCTAAGGTAAGATAACACAAGAAAATGATTTTAGTTTATTTAAAATCACTCTCTGAATTTTACCAAAAATAAATATATAAACACATGTATTTACTGCTATAGAAAGACACAGAAATCGGGGCGTTACATTACTACCCCTCTAAAAAGAATTTCGTCCTCGAAATTACGTAACTCGAAACCAGATAGGGTCTTGTAATTATGTCCAAATCCCGAGATCATACATTGTACTTCCCGTATTCTCTTTCCCTTAGATGATTTAACTTAATAGCGAAATTCATACTTATTCTTTGTTCTCTTCATCCTCAACATCAAATCGATTATCCTCAATTTCCGTAAACACTAATCCAAGATTCCAAGATTCTCTACATCCTTAATTCTCACGGTTAACACCAAGATTCTATCTAAGATTTACATTCCTCTCACATGGAGAGTAAAGTCAAAACTTAATCATTCCTATTCTCAATTTCTGGTACGTTAGAAAACTGTTTTCCACACATCTTACCCTCATCGTTATCACCAAGATCAAAACCAACTTTTACTGCAACAGGTATCAACTTCCTACCCAAGGTATCCAATTGTAGTCTTAGCTCCTCCGAACGTATTCTACTTTTCCAGATTCTACCAAAATCACATACTTTAAGTCTTTAATTAAAACCTCGCACTACCCCTTACAGTGAACTGAACTCCAAAGGAACCTCGTTGAGTAGGATCATTAAATTTATCAACTTTGGAACTTTACCTGAAACTTAATTTTCACAAGAGCTATCCTACTCGCTCGAATCCATCTAAGTGCAATTACTATCCACATTCCATTCACGTCGTAGTTTTAGTTTCCCTTGAACCTATCCCACCACTCCAAAACATATCATAGTCATACATCCCAATTTGAAAGGACATGATTACACTCCTTCATACAATTATAACTAAAAGGAATCACTTCGACTTAATTTATCCAAAATCATAAATCTTGAACTTTCCTAACAACTTAGTTTTACTCAAGGACTCCTCTTTACTGTTCTCACACATTTCTATAAATCTTCAAACTCATAAAATCAATCTTGATCATAGATATTGATCATCACCCTAGGTTCCTTTAATGATATTCTGCCTCGACCAACATTCGATTTATAATAATTGCCTCACTTACCGTTACTGATCTTAAGGATTCACATCTTACTAATCACAGCTATACGTCGACAAAACTTTCACTATTCCTTGTTCACCCGGCTAAAGAAAAGATCATAGTTAGTTACTACAATTACTCCCAACCATCTTTCTAAAGATCATATCATTTTTTTTTCTCGCTCACCCCACTCGAGTTGAGGGTGATCTGTTGGGCTTAGCCTCAACTTAGTCCTCCACACTTAAAGCGGGCTTTACCAATAAACATTGGTAAACTTCGGGTCTTCATTCGAACCGATATTTGAAGATACTCCATGAAGACAGATCAATCCTCTGATACATTCCTTGGTTTGCCTCTCAATTGCATAATGAATCTTAACAGGTGAAACGGGTGTCGACCTCATCAATCGGTCCACAATCACTCGAATCCAAATAAGACTCTTATGGGTCTTATGACGAAAATTCATGGCGACACCAACATCTTAACAAGAAAGGTCTCAAACATCCAGTTATCTCTTTTTCATTGCACCCGACTAACTCTGACATGCTGGTACGAATCAGATACCCATCCTCATGACCCCAGAGATAGGTCACACATCAATGGCATTTAGAAAATACGTAGGGTAAGGTTGATCAAGGAAGACAAACCCTTTCGAACTACAATAAGACATGGTCTTAAAGATCACTGAAAGAAATCTTCAAGAAAAGAAATTCCTTGACCTCACTTTCACAAAGACATGGAGAAGAATTTTATCAATTTGAAAGATACAGGAACATCCCGTATAGAAAAAGATTCTTCCATTAGGTTAGTGGGTGTAAAAATGCATGATCAATACATATTTACAAACATGAATCTAATAAAGTTCATTCCCCTACAAGAACTTCCAGCGGGTTTAGAAAAACAAAAGATGAATAGTTCCTAATCCCAGGAGGATTCATTCTTAGTACAAAGAATTTACAAAATGACGACGTTAAAAGAAAACAGTCTGGCCAAAAAATTCAGACAAGGTCACCACTACCAAAGTAAAAGTGATTAGACTAAGTTCCATCAAGGAACTTATGTTACCAAGAAGTTGTTTTTGTCATAACTCAAGATATAGTCATAACAAACTCTTTCCACAAAATGTGAAAATATCCAGACCAATGGATAATATCAATTCCACCCACTCACATGTCTAGTACACTGAGGGTCATTTAGAAGTGTGAGTACAATTGCTCACATTGCTCACAAGTAAGGAAATCAATTAGAATAAATTGGAATTTATGGACTAGCATAACCAATTTATGTGTCCAGAATAGATTTTAAATCAAAATCAGAAAAACCTTTCTGTAATGCACCAACTTCACCTCCGTGGTTGTCTAATACAACCATAGGGCTCGAGAAAACAAAGGCTGACTCACAAATTCATAAGAATCGAGCAGTAAAGTGTAGAGTTTCTTAATCATAAGACACTCAATTAAGGTCGAAATTTCAAATCGATTTGCCTTGGTTCCCATTAACACGCATATCTCTCCATATGCGCTTAGTGCGGTCACCTGAATCATGCATGAATCAATCTATCGAACATACGAAGAGTTGACTTTTCTGCATGAGCTGAATCCACGGTGCCAAAATCTTTAATAGGTCCTTACTCTAACATGATGATAACTCATCCTCAAGTCGATCTTTGAGTAGACAACAACTCCTTGTTAATATCAACTACGCACGGCAGAGAATACTCGTTCATAGTCATCACTTTGTCGAGTCGTTAGAAATCCATGCAGATTCTCAAGTCCTCAACAATATTGGGGCCTATGGAAAAGGCTCAGTCTCATCAACTGTTTAGGTCGTAGGTCTTCTAGTTTGGATCGAGTCGTCTAACTCGATTAACTTTGTAGGTGGCATCCTACACGAAGTGATAGAGATCAATCCGTATCTAGGAACTAGATCGATTGATAACTCAATATCCTTCTCTAGCAGCACACCTAAAACATTTCCAGGGAACACTCCCGGAAAGTCTTTTCGCACACGATACTCCTGGAACATTCTCAGCGAACATTCCCAGAAAATCGACCTTAGCAGGCATACTATCCAAATGTCTGACACCATCTAGAAAGGATAACCAAATGTGTCACACATGGATCAAACACAAATCACTAGCCCTGGGTTCCTACAAGTCAAAACTCATATAACCCCCCAATATAAACACACACTATAGACCAACGCACATTGTTTCGATAAGGAAACAATTCAAGAGATGACCAACTAGAGACCACGCAACAAAAACATAATAGACCTATTCCCCAAAGTTCCCGAAAGACTCGACCTGCTCTGATACCACTTGTAACGCCCTACCTAGGCATTACATCAAAACACATGCGGAAATAAATTAAAAAGTAATTTGCTGGTTGTTTTCGGAAAGTTATTTTCTCTTAAGTCAGCAAACTGGGGTATAAAAATTTTCTTCTGTGAATAACTCTTAAATACTAAGATACAAACATCTAAATAGTAAAATCACATTCATAATAGAGTCACCACTACATACAACTTCTCTCAAAAGTTTCAATTTTAAAGGAAAGAGAAGCAAAATTAAATCAAAAACTAGGGTATAAAACCACCTTTACCGACCTTTCAAATACATAACCCAACCAAGACTCCTAAGCTGGTCTCTTCTACAAGACATTTATGGGAAGGACCCCCGTGGTCATTCCACGATCAAATAATTCCTCAAACCTCTAGATCTAAGTCTCTGAGTGACTTAGGAAAACTCCTCTGCACCATCTGTATTAGAGTACCGAGGTAGAACAGCGAGACCAGAAGAAACCTGATATATTTGTAAGGGTGAGACTCCAATATATGGATTTAAACTCGATAACCACATGCGTGACATACAAAACATCATATAGACATCATATATCATAATTTCTAAAAAATAGACAAGTATTTTATCAATGGGTTTCATACCAGACCAGTCATCATCATTTAAAAAAAAATATGCATGACACTTCAATATTCAGGCTCTAACTTAATCTCATGAGATCCCTTCGTCACTCTAAGAGTTGATCAAACTCAAATCGCCACCACTTTGGCATCACGTTAAGTGATTAACATCCATAACATACTGTCCCATCCCAGGATGCAGCATTCCATGCTAATGGATTTAATAACACACTGTCCCATCCCAGGATGCAGTGGTACATCGTATTGTGAATACCTGATCATCAAGGCATCACTCCTATCAACGGGAAGCACGTCCGCCTAAAATGCATGTAAAACAATTGTTCTCAACTATTCTTTGTGTTCATTCTATTTCGTTGTCGAAACTCAAAAGCTAACGACTTTTCATAAATTTTTAACGTGTTGAAATCATCAACATCAACACAGGACACGCAGTCCGAGTGCTCAATCACAACACCTTAGACCGATGCACCAGTCTTAGGCTTGTGGTCATAGAAAACAACATTCACCTTTAACAACGTTATCCACAACGTGATTAGGACACAAAGTCCACAACAACGTGATTAGGACACAAAATCCACAACAACGTGATTAGGACACGAAGTCCACAACAACGTGACATAGATCCAAGATCTACGTGTATATTACAGAACACTAGTATCCGACGTCTCGTATACTAGATTCACATTTCAATGTGTTTATTCTTTTTCGTTCAGTGAAACACAAATACAAAACAAAACCTCCGCAACTTATCCAAGCTTGCTGGAATATCTTTGTTGAATAAAAGTATTTCACAGAAAATCCTTTTTCATTGAAATTCATTTATAAATGCTAATTTATAGAGAAATCCATTTTTCCTTTGAAATCCTTCTTTTTCTTCTAAACCATCTTTAGAATATTGTTAAAATCCTTTCAAATCCCTTTCTAAAATATTGTCAACCACTCCTAAGAGTTCTGCTTCATAAAACATACTTTTAAAATTGTTTTCACATATAAAAAAAGCATTTTAAGAAAAAGTTTTCCTCTAGATTTAAAATATTGTAACACTTAGTTGTTAAAATGATTTTCCACTTCATTCTTGAAAAATGATAACATACTAAAATGTATTCCTTTCTCAATTCCATTCTTATTCTTCTTCTTTCATTAAAAGAAATTGACACATAAATTTCTTAAAATAACTTTTCATCTACTTTTTTTTTTGAAAAAGATAACGTACTGAAATATATTTTTTTTACGATTTCATCCTTGTAATTATCCATTACTTTCTCTTTTCTCAAAGAAATCATCAAATAAATATTATCATTGTCAAAATTCCTCATAAGGCTTTTTAAGACTTTTATCTCAATAATTGATTGAGCACTGACGAATGTCAGGCTTCTTGGACAACAATCCACAACAATGTAATTTTCACATCAACATCATTTCAATTAATACAATTCATGCCATATCTAAAAGCTATAACACATTTCCACAAATAAATCATCAAGCTCAGATATGTAAAACAGACAATTTTAACCACATCAGATAAACTCGGGAAATCACAATAAAGCTCAAAACAACTCAACAAACCAAAAATATAACATATAGCTATCGGGAGAAAATCCCTCAGGTAAGCTTCCCTTACTTGATTCCACAGCAAACAAAGTCGTTCGTTCTATGTTGAGGGCTACGATCGTCCTCGCCTTGCTTCGCGACGAAAGTCTAAAGATTCCAACACATAACACAAGTTAAAACAACCAAAACATCCTATCTACCTAAGGCATAGGTTCGGCCATATCATGAAAATAGGGTTGGAGATTTCAAAATTTCTCAAACTCATGGATTAATGATCCTTAAGTATTAGAGATTCAATAACAATGATCATTTAACAAGGATTGAACAAAAATCCCTCTAAGCTATTAGCTTAGGGTTTCGGCCTTGACCTCCAAAATAGTCTAGAAATTTTCAAACTTTTCAAGCTCTTGGATTTAACAACTAAAGGTACAAAAGAGTTCAAATCAATGGTCCTACTTTGAAAATCAAAACAACACTTCCTTGCTCTAAAATACCATAGTTTCGACCTTGCTAGGAAAATGGGGAAGGAAATTTTTGTTTGATGAAAGCTCTTAGATTTGGCATCCAAAGGTACTAAGGGGTTTAAATCCATGATCATATTACAAAAGTTGAAACAAAACATCTTAGGCCTAAAAGTTCATGGTTTCGGCCTCCTTAGGATAAATAGGCTAGAAATTTTTGTTTGATACAAGCTCATAGAATATCAAAATAGAGATCATTAGGAGTTCATAGAAATTGGTTTCAACTCAAAAAGGATTTTTCTACCATTTTCTAGAGTTTATAGAAGTTAAAAGAGCTTTATGAACAACCATGGAAAACATAGAGTAAACTCATGAAATAAGTGTAAAACTTGAAAGAGAAGAGTAGGAGAGTGTTACCCTTGAAGCTAGGATGAAAAAGTATGAAGAACTTGAAGCTTGAAAATGAGTAAAAATGAAAGCTTTAAGTGATAGAAACTTGAAAATAGTAAGATGAAGAAGAAGAAAAATGAGTGAAGTGAAATGGAGTGTGAATATATAGAGGGAGAGAACTTGATGACCAAGTTTTGGGTTATGCCATGTTTGGTTGGAGAAGAAAAAGAAAAAAGGGTTTTTAGAATAATAATAGGTTATAATTCAAAAAGTGTCATCATGACAACTTTTTAGGATATGACTTAGGCCATCCCCTAGTAAGTCACCTCACTCTCACATGTCACCTCATCACTTTTGTGCTCCCTAATCTGCTCCATTGTGTATCTGGTTCAAGTTTCCGATCGTAACTTTTAACGATTTCGCCTGAATAAAATATTATATTTTGTTTCCGAACGAAAATTTTCAAAAATAACCAAAATCATTGGAAACATGACAAAAACACTAACTGTCTCGTTCACAGGTCAAAATTAGGTTTTCTGCTCAGTAAACTTGTACCGACAGTGAAAATGCAGACCTACTTTCGTCTGAATTTTCAACCTAAAATTTAACCGTGGCTTTCTAAGGTAAGATAACACAAGAAAATGATTTTAGTTTATTTAAAATCACTCTCTGAATTTTACCAAAAATAAATATATAACACACATGTAATTACTGCTACAGAAAGACACAGAAATCGGGGCGTTACATCTGGCGCATCTCAACAATCTTCGCAGACTCTTGAGACTGGCGGGCCCTACTGGACGATGCTCGACTCTGCTCAGTGAAGACGCTGAAGCACCCGCGTCTATAGTTCTTGGCGAGGTCTCCCATACTGTATATGCGACCCTTTTTCTTGCTTCCAACAACCTCGACCCATGTCTGCAACTCCACTCGGGCTTCCACCTCTGGGTCAAGTGTGGAGATAGGGGAAGATGAGGCTGCCTAAGATAACCTAGCCTCATACTCCTCCTGTTATTAATAATAACGCATATCATCAAACGATATTACCATAATTCTTAAATATAAAATATAAAATTACAATAAAAAGACATATAAATCACCTGAGTGTGTTTAGAGCGCTCATCTACAAACTGGTCATATCCTTCCTAGTATGGGTCTGGGCATGAAGCTCATTTGGCCTGGCGCTACGCCCAAGCTTCCTAGCCTGCACCAAAAATACTTGTTATAACTAATAATGACAAATAATGTTTCACATTCTAAATATAAAGACATGTAAATGAATTTACAAAATATGATATTTTAAGTTACAAGGCGTCTAGCATGCTCCTACTGATTGATGCTGCCGCTAGTGTGCAGGCTCCCACCCTTATTCGAGGCCCTGTTGAGCTTTGCCTGGGCGGATTTTTTCTTGAATTCATGTGTAGCCGAGTAAGCACATAGCTCCTCCCAAATGGGTGGGAAATACCAACGTGGACGTGTTCCCTTTACTCGATATCTCTGCAACAACTCGGAGAGGCGTTTGCCCGCTTTATGATGAAAAAATTTCTTCATTGCATCATGATGCTCTACTCTCCAAGCAGCCTTCTCCTGTAAATTAGGAGAATATAATATTTGTTACGATAATAATAAAATAAAGAAACATTAAAACTAACTAAAAAATGAAACTAAATTCAAATGTACAAAATACCTTAAAAGCCGTAAAGAATCGATCCCCATCCTGATCCTCAAGCTGACTCCAATTTTTCCAGGCCCGATCAAACTGAGATGTCACCGCATATGTGACGGCATCTGCATATTTCTTCGACAGAAGGAACCTTATCAATAAAATATGGAGAACAATCAAATGCATATACATATAAAATTGGCATAAAGAATAAAATAAAATTATTTGAGATATTTCTTACTCTCTACTGACTGGGATAATAACCACTCGGCCATCAGACATAACCTCGATCTCCTCATCATCTGATGATACAGGTGGTGTATATCCATAACTCTCCTCGTCGTGATCATCAGGCTGATAATCACCATCCATGGGCATCTCCACCCCTGATGCATTTGGCTGTCTAAAACTCTCTCCATGGGTTTGAGACTGAAACCCCAGGGTGGACATCATCGTGATCCCAGGGGAGGTCTCCAAGAACTGAGTGGATGGAGCAACAGGTTGGTGGGGAGGTGTCGGAACATGTGTAGATATGGTTGTGGGCGGTGGACGTGGTGTAGGAGCAACATGTGGAGGTGGTGGTGCCATATCATGTGTAGGCATAGGTGTGGGTGGTGGGCGTGGGGGAGCAGATGTAGATGGGAGGGACACGAATCCGTCATCGACCGTCCGTGTCACGAAGCAGGGTCGACCACGACGACGTGCCCCTCCAGCAGGTGCCTTACCCTTTCCCTTACCATCAGCCATGTCTACAGTGGAAAATGATGCTAATAATAATTAACTTAAAGTAACCAAAAACACAAATTTGCAAATAATGGAAAGTGATGCTAATAAGAATTAACTTAAAGTTATGATAATGACAATACAACTTAATACAAAATATTTCACTATAATAAATAAGCTAATTATTTTTCAGAATTTGGGTCAGTGACATATTCATCTCATCTTCTTCATCTTCCGTCGAGTCGGCTTTTCAACATCTTCATCCGGAATGACTTGATTTGATTTCAAGTTTGAGGTATCCACTTCTTCCCTTACTTCATTTGCATGTGATATTTCATCCGTTTGATATGGCTCATCCAACTCTGAAACATCTATTTCAATGCGACCCCTTGATTTTGTCTTGGTTGCAACACACCAACCTTGTTTGTCCGTTCGAGTTGCTGGATAAGGACGTAGTATATGTGGTTTTTATAAAATTGATTAAGAAAGTCACCCACTTACTTCTGGTAAGTTTGTAAAACAGAATATAACTTTAAAAATTGTTCAGAAGTAAGTTTCAATACTCAGAAGATCTTAACCAGTTTGAGTTCAGAAAATTGTTTTGACATAAAAACACTGAGTGCAAAAATATAAGGAGTTCAAAGGTTGAAAGATATTGCATAGATGATTTTATCCTTGTTCACCCAAAACAATTCTTGGGCTATGTCCAACCCCAACACATGTTGGCTTTTCATTATTCAATCATTGAGTACAAGTATTCTCCGCGGCCTCTTCAGACCGTACAACTATATTCTTTCTCAACCTTTGTAGGATCCATCACTAGTATTCTTTAACAACCAGCCTCTGTAGGCTTGATCATTCTCAGCCCAATACCAGCTCTCACTAGCTAGGGGAACACAAATGCGCGCTTTCAAAGAAATGGTTGGGTAAATCCCTTTACAACAACTTTACAAATAATCAATGAAGTAAGCTACAAGTCAATCCTCTTGACTTTTATAATTAGAGAGCAATATATGGGAGTGAATATTAGAAGAAAAGATGTCAACTGATATGAACATAGAAGCTTGTCAGCACTCAGTTGATAATTTTAGCTTTGATTCTTTGGAGCCTGTTCGCTTTGTTTCTAATTTCCTGTTTTCGGAAATAATTATAAAGCGGTAAGCTTGTTTTTATTTTGTTTCCTATTTCCAAATATTTGTATAAGAAATAATGAAAATAAGAAAAAGTTGTTTCAGCGTTTCTTATATATTTTTTTTGAAAATAGGAAACAAAATGAAAACAAGATGGAAGATTTGTAAAAAAATAAAGGTGTCAGATTTGTAATTATTTCTGAAAACATGAAACTGAAAATAAAGCAAAAAGGCCCTTGATTTTCTCTTTCTAATATTGAGTTTTGAGTTCGACTCATTGTTGGTAGCCAGTATAAATAGATACCTGTTGGAACCAAAGTGGTTATGGTTTTGATCTCTTAGGTTTTGTTGTTAACAAAGTTACTAAAATGAATTTGAAATTTGGCTAAGTGTTGTAAGTCCTACAACGAACGATCACTAAATTTATTTTATGATGGTCCAAAGACCTCTACTTAAAATTGGACAAAGTTTTGGTAAAGTTAAAATTGAACTTATCGTGCCTCCAATTTGATCCTAGTTCTATTTGACGCTGGATTGTAATTTAAAACACTATCATGCATCCAAAGAAGTAAGTGAGTTCACTCCCAAGTTACTGGACTCTTATGCTTTTAAGTGACCATCCAATATACCTCTTATTTTTTAATATTATATTGGACTGTTCATGGTTATTGTCTTATATTCTTTGTCTCTCTAATGCTCTCGTCCAAGTTTCATTTTGAATATTCGGATAGTACGAAGCATTTATGAATTAGAGACAAAGGAAGAGCAAAATAGTACACATTGAGCTAATGAAAGAGTCAACCTATCTGACATTCTGCTACTATTGGTGCTACCAACCTAAGAAGTGAAAGGAAGAAAGAAAGTATCAGTCTGATCATAGAAAAAGCAACAAATGATTTTTGTCAAGCTGATAATTAGGACAACCTTTCAAAAGCTAAAGAAACAGGTTATCATACTCGCTAGGCTCAAACGGCTAAATAGTATTTAATGTTATCTCTAAACGGACATATTAAATGTTGCTGAAGAAAAAGAGAATAAGTTGTACAAAGCCTATAAATATCAGAAAACCTCTCTGAAGGAAGGTAGAACAAGCTCTGATATTTCAATATGCAAAAACTCTGCTCAAATATTCATTCTCATTCTTTGAAAAAGATATATATGTCTCTGTGCTTTTTTCTTGTAATATTCTCACATATAGTGAGTTGCTCTTAGCTTAAACTTTTAAACTCTTTGTTTTTTAGAGTGAGCCTTAAGAGACTTGTTTAGAAAAAATACTTGTAAGCCAGAAGAGGTATTGAATACTTGGAGATGTAAGTCTGAAGAGGCAAATGCAAAGAATACTTGTAAAGCAACTGTATTATAGTAGATAAAACTTTCAAGTAAAAAGGACTAGCTCTTTATGTGATCTTCTCTAAACCCTAACTCCGTTAAGTTTATTTGAAGCCAGCTCTTGGGGACTTGCATTTGAGTTTGTTAACATTTTCTTAAGAAACTGCCTTTCTTGTATGCCTTTGTTTTAGTCTTGTATATGAAATTGATTTTTAGAAAGATTTTCAAAAAGTTAAGAAACACAATTCAACCCATTTATTGTGTTTTTCCATGTCACATTCAATCCTAAGGCCAAACTGGGATTGGGACCATTTAGAGATGATTTCGAACTTGGTCCTGGTAGCTGACAGTTGTAGTTGTACTTTTTCTCTTTGCATAGCAGCTTTTGACTTGTTGACCTTTTGATAAAGCTTCTGATTCACCTTTATGATAAGCTTCGTGAAGTACAGCTTGGATATACGTTTGGGTGTTGTGTAGAGTCGTATTAGAATTATGGTTAATAATTTGCCTTGCTGAAGGAAGATCAATGTCTTGTGTGAGTGTGGCCTTTAGAAGCTTATGATGAACCTTTCTAATTTGTTTCTGATATGCTTATATTGACCTTTCTGAAAGATTCTTTGCTTCTCTTGACAGTCTTTCAAATTTGGGCATTTAGGAAAGCTGATGATTAAGTTATAGGCTCTGCATGGATTTTATCGAAGTTTCAGGGAACAATCCTGGCAACAATCGATGTGTGCACCATTAGGGGAAGTATCAGAGACTAAGTCTACCCAATCCAAATCATAACTATTGTAACAGATTAACAGTAGTTAGTATTAGAGTGTGTTTGAGAAAGCTGGAAAAAAAGATTATGCTGATAATCTGTTTTCAAATAGTCGACTATTGTGATAATCGATTATAATCAAAATCTATTTTTGTTTGGGTATGTTTGCTGAAAAACAATTTCAAGCTAATCTATTTCGTTTGTGTTGTGCACAAATAATTATTTTTACATAGTAAAGATGGAGAATGTTGTGAAAAGATACTGATCAGAAAAAGATTTTTAAAAAACAGCTGGGTCTTACAGCTTGTTAGAATAATAGATGTTTAGTTTTGTTTAATATCTACACAATTTTGTTGTTACTGGCTCTAACCTGACGTAAATTATATAATCTTGGTAATTTTTTATAATGAGTTATCACTGGGGCGCTTCTGTGTTTCTTTGTTAGATTTTCATCAAGAACGGGGAGCTTTTTTCAAACAGACAGTGTTACTTTTGTTCAAGTATGGTTTGTTGTTCTTTGAGTGTCTCAGTCAACTATTTCTTTATTTTTCAGTCTGCAACAAGTTAAAGGAAAGATTCAAATAGAGGCAGAAGTAATCTTGAATGTCTATTTATATTATGATAAAGCTGTACCACAGGAAAGAATTGAGAAGCCTGTTGGGTTATCTTTACCTGAGAATGAGATTGGTACCAATTCACAAATGCACTGATTTTCAAGCAAATGGTGCTGTGGCTTGCACCACTTGTGATTGTCCTGGCCTCAAGTTCACTCCATATTGGAAAGCCAGGGCATTATTGTAAAAGTTCATTGTGTAGTATTAGATTTTGGTCCTAACTCAATCCCAAAAGCTAGCTCATAGGATGAGGATTGCCCATTACTTATAAACTCTTATTAGAGACTATCTCTAGTCAATGTGGGACTTGGGTTTTTCCCAATACACCCCCTCACGCCCAGCACTATTGGGCTTGGTACGTGGATAATATGGTGGGTGGCCCAATAATGGATCTAGGGTAGCTCTGATACCATATTAGATTTTGGGCCTAACTCAATCCCAAAAACTAGCTCTATTGGGTTTGGTGCGTCGATAACATGGTGGGTGGCCCAATTATGGATCTAGGATAGCTTTGATACCATATTAGATTTTTGGGCCTAACTCAATCCCGAAAGCTAGCTCATAGGATGAGGATTGCCCATTACTTATAAACTCTTATTAGAGACTATCTCTAGTCAATATGGGACTTGGGTTTTTCCCAATATGTAGGCATACATGTTTTTGTTCTTGAAACAGCCTTACTCCTAGAGATTGCTTGCTTATCTGCTGAAGTTCCTGCACTGCTTTAATTTCATCTATATTTGCTGCATTTTGTGTTTGATATTATGTTGCATTTTGTCTAGGAGAAGTTCTCTGATGAAACTTCTTGATTCTGTGGATGGCTAGTGTTGCTATGTTAGCTAGGACTTTTCCATTTTATTGAGGGTTAGATAAACAATCGAGGCTTAGGAATTTGTGAGGACTTGGGATGAAACATTTTTTACAATTGTTGACACCGAGGACAAGTATAACATGCAGACGTTGTATTTAGTGACGAAATTGAATTGTGAAGAAGTGACATCTACTCATTGCTACATCAAAATAGATTCAATTGTATGATGCTTAGCATTTTTTATTGGTGACCATGTTTTAATTGATAACTGCCATCGTGTAGGTTGCGGGGGAACTGCATATAATGTGTACAAAATGTGGACGACAAGGTCATATGGGACCCAAATGATGATTTGCGTCATGTCTTGGAAATTTGTTGTACCATTAAATATGTAATTTTTGCTTGGTATTGCTTGCTATAAGTCATATTTATTCTTTTATGTACATCAAGGAGTGGATTGTATATTATATCTAGTGTTAGAGCCTCAATTGCCTTGCCTCTATCAGCTTCGTCTTTTATACATACTACCCATTTTCGTGCTAGCCAAACTTTGCCAGTATCCAATTTGTTTATTAGTCTTTATTATTTTAAAATGCATAAGAACCTGCTAGTCAAAATAGAATAAAAGGACTATCATAGATTGACAGTGAACTCAAATTATCATGATTTACCACCACATTAAAATTAGACCTTCATTTGCAAAGTAAAATTGTTTTTCCAACTATGTGATTTGCACCAAATTATCTTGGAGGTGTTGTACCCTTCTGGATTTACTATTCCTTCAGTATTTTGTTTCCCATGAAAATTACTTTAAAATTTTGGAAGTCTTAGAAATTTTGGGTTTGGGCCTAACTCAACCTCAAAAGCTAACTGGTAAGGTGAGGGTTGCCCGTTACTTATAAACACTCATCAGGTCATATCTCTATCCAACGTGAGACTCCAACACTAAGATTGAGATCTTTGAAGCTGCTCCAAGCGTACTGGAATGGTAGAGTCAAATTGAGTGCTATGTGGGTTCTCTGCATAAGCAACATAGTAAGCCGAAACACATGCTTGCAGCCATGCCATAGCCAACCGAAACTGCAGAACAAATTGGCACCATAGTGAGTCATGACAAAACGACCCAACTAGGAATGCATAAATTGAAGTATAAAAATGCAGCTGAGCCTTAATTCTTACCATGAAGTACCCAATTAGGAATGCATAAATGGATACTTCTGTTGCATAGCTCTTGTGCATCACAATGCTACAAATTCCACTCACTAGGCTACAGATTGCACCCCCTGCCACCCCACTAAGGAAACAAAACGACCCTGTGAGATCTGAGTCTATCAGTTTTTCCAAACCAACTCTATGGAACATATCCCATGTATCCGAGGATGCTTGCACAAACCCCTTGTTATAAACTCCAACATGCACAAAACCCCATCTGTTCCCACAGGTCACAAGAAAAGATGCAATCCTTATATAGCAACCAACACAGGAAAACATGAACTCATTAATTTCTCCTCCAACCAAACTTGTTGACCTTGCAAAACCCCTTAAGAGTGAGATAATGGGGACAAGGATGGAGCCAATGGAAACACTTCCAGCCAAGTACTTGACAGTGTCATAAAATGCCACTGTTGTGTCCATGTATACTCCACCAGCTAAATGCAAATACTTGACCCTTGAAATTGTGACTTGCAGCACATTCTTAAGAAACTGCATGGTCCATCCCAGGCTCAGCAGAATCACCAAGATAAACAAGGCAGCTAATTTGGTTCTGTTTTCAACAATAGCTCTAGCTCCTCCTATCCCAGAAATTAGAAAACAGCAATAAAGAATACCACTGAGGATTGACGAAAATACCAACCTCTTGCTTTTATTAGGAGGATCAGCTATTGATACTGACAAGATTTTGGTGGCATATTCAAATCTGGGACTGGCCCAGCAACCATAAAGGGATTGAATTAGTGCAAAAACCAAAGCAACTACACCAGCTGCAAGACTTACTACAGATCCAATGTACACAAACAGAATGCCAATTGCACATGTAAGCAAGGGACTCAGCCAAAATGCTGCTCTGATGGCCTTTGTGGGATTCCTGGCAGTGATCCATTGCCATGTGAAACCAAGAATTCCAGCACATGCTGTCGAAGTGAGTAGTGGAGGGTACCACTTCATTGGGTGGAAATGGTGGCCTTGAGATGCTGAGACAAGGCCATAGATGGTGAGGACAATAACCAAGATGGCAATTAGGAACAGGTGCAGGTAGAAAATAGTCTGAAAGACCTTCCTCACAATTTGACCTGTTCTGTTTGGAAAGCTTGAATCTTGTGCCTGCATAAGAAAACACCTAGTTAACATGTAAATTTTTCAATCAACGTATGTATAACAAATGCAGAGGTTATGACTTACGTATGGAAATACTTGGTTTAATTATTCAGTTAGTCCCCGAATTATTTGAGAAATTTTAAGTAGGTCTCTCAACTTAAAGAGATTTTTTTTTTTTTTTTGACACAGAAACAAGGAAGACAAACAGGAGTTATATTATAATTGATGTCTAGGAAGCAGAGAAGCTTGTTGGGTAAGAAAACAATAAAATGAACAGGGGGGGGGGGGGGGGGCGCAGAAGGAAGAAACATATATGAGAAAGGGATACAAAACCTTGATGGGATTTGTGGATGGAAGCCAGTCTTTTTGAACTTGCACTTGGATTTTCTCTACATCTGTGGCTGTGGTAACATAGAAGTTCTTCAAAATAGCCATATTTTGCTTATTTTATTGTTAAATGCTCTCAGAATTCAATGCAGGGAGTTTCTTGGATTTTCTTTCAATTTCTTGGCCCCCTTCAACGATGGAAAAATCTCAAAAACCTCACAAATGATAATTGTACTCAACAACTAGAAGCAGCTGACCAATTCCATGTTGTTCTCAAATCTCTCACATATCTTTTCTCTGCCTTAAATTTCTTATAGTCTGAGCTATATATATATATATATATATCAATGGATGTTGTCCACGTGAGACCAATAGGTGATTTCCCAGGGAAAATGTTTAGGCATTAAAGTTCTAAGGGAAAAGTGAAATAAAGCAATCGACTTTTTAAAAGAGGTGCATGACTGCATGTTGTTCACTTCACCTTCTAACTAATTTTTAGTTCTTATCCAATAATAGTTTTTTTTGGGGTACGAATTTCAAATATTTGTTTTATTTGACCATTGTGGATATTTAAAATTCGGTATCCGCTATAAGTCAGACTTAAATTTTTTTTTTCTTTTGACAAATAAGCCGGACTTAACTAGTTTGTACTATTATGTTAGATAATATATGGATACAATATTCAAGTTCAAAATTTTCAATCTATACTATATATATTTACAAATCAAACTCAATAAATGCTCCTTCAAATGTCAACTCCTCATGCATTTCACAGTTATTACATTATTTGGTAGGAAGCATCTATGCACCTGACGATTTTTCTGCATAATTATGGAAGGTTTTTATGTCCGGCTTCTAATTAGGAAGATTTTTTTACAATTAAAGCATTCATTTAATTCACATCAAGGATGCAATAACAATGAATTTTTTTTACCCAACCCCCACCCAAATAGATAGACAGCTAATCTATCAATTAGAAAATCGAAATTTTGAATTTGAAATGTGAACAAAACCAAATCGTATAAAAGTAGCAGACAAATCTATAACTTACAATTTTTTATATTATATCATATCACAATAATTCTTAAACTAATCCACCAATTAAATTGCAATTTAAAATGGTCCGAATTATTAGGTGTAAATTTACTATATTTGGTGCAAGTTTCACGCGGTCCAATTATTTGCCCTGGCAAGGGATATAAATTGCTTGGTAACATTTCTCTAAAATATGATATGCATATAAGAATTTTATAAAGAAAAATATATTATTATTATTATTATTATTGTTGTTGTTGTTGTTGTTGTTATTGTTGTCGTCGTCGTCATTGTTATTATTATTATTATTAGAAAATCATTCATAAAAAAAATGCCTTTTTAAAATCATGGTTTTCAAGATATAACATTTTTTATTTAATAATTATAATATTTTTTATACTATATACATTAGGAATAATCTCATCGAATGCTCTTCCACGTGTCAACATCTGAGAAAAACATCATTTAATTAAATTCTTCTTAAATACATCTATATTATCAAATGAAATCTATTATATACATTTAGGAATAATCTCATTGAATGTTCTTTCAAGTGTCAACATCTGATAAAAACATCATTTAATTCAAATGTTCTTAAATGCACCTGATATCATATTATCAAATGAAATTATTAAATATTATTAAATATCCAAATTTGAGTCACAAGATATTTGATTCGAATTTTGATACACCCAATGATAGTACAAATTCACTTTTAATGCACTTTAAAATTTTAGAAAATTTCGTGTATGATATAAGAAAATATTATAATATTAAATGTAATATCTTCTTGCACCGGAAAATAGGATTAACTCAAATAGATTTTGAAAATAGAAGAAAATAATAATATGATGGATAAATATATTTTCTAATGATAGTTGACTTGCATGGGAAAATATGATAAATGAATCAAATAGATATTCAAGAGAGAGAAAAAATGTTATGATAGATAAATATTTTTTTCAAAAATGCTTAACTTGCACGGAAAAATAGGATAATTAAATCAAAATAATTTTCTAGAGAGAAGAAAAAATAACATGATAAATAAATATATTTTCTAAAAATGGTTAACTTGTACCGGGCAAAAAGAAGAAATAAATTAAATCGGTTTTCAAGACAGAAGAAAAAAATTCATATCATTACGGAGATCATGACGACGTATTTACTATTTAGTATTAATGTTTAAATAAATTACATTTATAAATGATTTATCAGGTTGAAAGCGATTGTTGCTTTGAAAATGTATATTTACTATTAAATGTTCAGAGAAGTACGATACTAAGATAGTGAGAGAAGAAATAGTTAGTTTTAACTTATAATTTTGCTTTGAAAAAAAACAAATTCACAATAAAACTTTAATGGCTATTTTGAAATATTTTATTTTTTATATTCTTCATACATGTCTTATTTTTAAATTATATTTTTAATATTAAAATTGTGTACTTACTATTTACACTTTAGCATCACTATCTATATTGTAATATCTATAATAATTATTAAGTTAATATATGTTATCGTTTATGATCGACAATTCAGATAAAATAATTTTTTAACATTTTTAGGAATAGAATTTTCCACAAAAAATTTTAAACCACAAAATATGAATTCAACAATTATATATTTTAAAAAATCCTAAAAAATAGCATATTCCCCGTGCCATCTAGTATTATTACACTTAGAGGGGTGTATTGGATTGGGATTTTAAAAGATTGTTTTGGCCTAAAAAAGTCCTGCGGATTTTAAAAAACTATGTAAGAATGTAATGATTTTTAAGATTTTAAAAGACATTTTTTTTAAAGATTGTTATAATCAAGATTCTCATGTGTGGATTTTAAAGGATTTATATCATAAGACTTTATAAGATTTGAATGGACTATATGGATTTATAAGATTTGAAAGGAACACATTAATTTTTAGCAAACATTCAAAGTTACAAGAGCTAGTGAAATACGTAATAAAGAAATGAATAATATAATAAAAAAAAGTAAAACCCAATACAGTTTTTCTAGTCTTTTACTTGATAGTCAAATCGATATAGCTTCATGTCCTTCTAAGTTACATTTCTCCACATGTCTAAAGCTAAGCTATGCTAGCCCTCCAAGCATTAACATCTTCTCGTTCCTACTCTTGGGTTTGAATAACAGGTTTAAAAATTATTGTCTACACTAGCTATATTCGGTATATTAATTATACAGATAAAAATAAGGTAGTGAGAGGAGCATTCAATAGATTACAAAGAAAAAATATAGCGGCTGGAATTAGCATTCAGTAGATTAATGAAATATAATTGGTTCCATCTTTACATTTGAATGCCAACTATGATTATATAGGAAATCAAATATGATTGATGGGACTCCCTGTGATGCTACCCGATTGAATTGAGGAATAAATAACAGAAAAATAAATAAAATGTGAAGAAATAAACAAGAAGTCCCTTTTTTTTTTTTTGGATAAGCAAAATGTATATAATAATGAGCACAAGGGGTACTCACCCATATACAATGGTAACCAAAATGTAACAAGTCTATGAGACAAGTTATGGGATCCGGAAATAGAATGTAACCTGGTTGATTCTATAGCTATGTTCATAACAGTAAATACCACAAACAAAAGGATAAAAAGCCCCCAACTCTATACATTTATAATCTATCACCAACCCATCTGTTTAGTTTTTAGAGCTCTATTGTTAAAGTTTGGCCATTTATATCAATTTTATGTGACAGAGTCCCAATTTTTTAGATGCTTTGAGTAGCTCAGGAAGTATTCCTTTTGTATAAATCTTATCATAAGTGTCATAAGGATGAGTGCTACAATGCGTACACTGGGAAATGTTTGGTGACATATAATGGTAGAATAGCCAAATTGTACTCTTTAATTATTTAACTATAGAACTGGTGCGAAGCAGTGTAGAAGAAGGAGATAGCTTTTGTTGCAGTGTATGACAGAATAAGAAAAACCTGTATTATGAGGAACGACTGAACGGAGAAAGAAAGAAAAAAAAAAGAGTAAGAAAGTCTAGCAAAGTCTCATGGTTTTAGGTGAGATTTTGGAATCAGTTTTTTATTCATATCTCACACTAAAAAGTCTCACAAAATCCATCTTAAAAAACAATCCATCGAAATCAGGTAGTTTTTGAATACCACGAGACTTTTTATTACTTGTAAAAAGTGATGATTGAATACCACTAAATTTAGATTCTCTCTTTAAGAAATCCTGATAGTCTTGATTGAACACCACAAGATTTTTTATCATAAAAAAGTCCATTAAAATATTTTAAAATCCCAATCCAATACACCCCCTTTACAAATAAAAATACATCGATAATTTTTTTTTGGTAACAATATCAGTATTTTTTTTCATAAATATTTTTTCGGTAAAAATGATAAATTTATATATAATAATTACTGGTGTTTAACTGAACCAAACCAAATCAGTTAAACATAACCATCATATATTCTGGTTCAAATATATAGTTCCTGCTTTAACTATAACTTAATAACAATTCAATTATAGATTTAACCGGTTAAATCAATCAGATAGTAATTGTAGATCTCATCGTTTATCAATTATATAGGTTATTTTAGTAAAACTGTTCAATGTTTTTTTCTTTCAAAAAATTACTTTTATGCCTTAGTAGCCACCTACTTTGATAACCAGTGAATGTTTTTCCTTCATTAGGTTCGAGATCAACTTCATACTATATAATTAAATTTCTTTGTTTATTACATTATAAATTTTGAATTAATTTAATTTTAAAATCCATTAATTTGATTTTAGTTGTGTATATATAGAAATATAATTATAATTTTTCCTTAGCAGTCTACATAATAATCTTCCACAACAAAGTATATAATGATTTTTATGTTCCCAAAATGTTAAATATGTTTATTTATGATATTTAGTATTTTTTTAAATTAAGTATCAAGAAAATTATTAAGATCCAGTCAAAAAAAAAAAAAATTATTAAGAATATTTTTAAGAAGCTATATCAAAACTTTAAATAGAACTTACACAAATTTGGTTGTATTTTAGTGGATTTTTTTTTTAATCAAAGTATCATCCAGCCAATAGTCAGAGACTAATCCCTTTCAAGACGTCGTAGAGATTATCGAAGTGGGTTATGCCTCTCCCAACAAAGTACATGCGACACGAATATCAACAACTCAAAAACATATATTTTAAAATACAAATCGTCCGTGGAATCCGCTAATTTTTTCAAAAAAATATATTTTAAAATACACTTAATAACAACAGTAATATCAACAACTCAAAAACATATAGCATAAGGAACTTTAATGCATCACATTTCACATACCAAGTAATTTCGAAATTAATCCAAGTGGCTCAAAGACCTCATACTTAGATTGGTCTCTTGCTGGCATGCCATAAATCTCACACATCATTTGACAATGGCGTCCTATTGCCCACCCCTACTCATGAGGGGCGTTTCGATGTCACCCTCCTGTCGGGGATATTTCTATTTTGATACCTCCCATGTGCACATGGCGATATTTCTCCCTTTTCGACACATCAACGTGTGGCAGTGTTACTTTTAATACCTCTTTGTAGGCGGATCAGCTTCCCAAATACATCGTAGTGCTACTTTCGATACTCATTACAGCGGTATTACTCTTCGACACCCCTAGATGATGTAAGCCAAGGGGGGCAAGTCAACTTTGCAACAAAGATCACATGAGCCCAATAAAGACCAATGATCAAGAAGCTAATCAAGGACATGTTGGGTCCATGACAAGAGCAAGAGCAAAGAAAGCCTAACAAGCTCTCAATTTTATGGTGGCTATTTTGATAGAAGCAAGCCCAAAATCAAGATTGGAGGGAATGGAGCCCAAGTTGGTCACTTACCTTATCCAACTAGAAGATCCATGAATTTGTGAAGAAGGGCGTGATTTTAGTGAAAGTTGGTTTTAGTTGTTTTATTTTAAATTCAATAAGTTTAAAGAATTATGTAAGTAGGACCATTTTGAAAATTGGTGCAGCCCACCTTTTCCTAATTCTACATGTGTTTTTAGTGATGGGTTGAGATTCCTTTGTGATGTAAATTATGGGGGTTACACTTTTAATGTGAGAAGCAAGTGTAACCACCCATAATGCAAGGAATGGTAGGCGTGTTTAAATGTGGGAGTTAGTGTCTTATTTAATCTAATAATGTAGGAATTTTAGTGGGTGTAAGTTGCCAATGATGGCTAAGTTAGAGTAGGTGTTTAAGTGGGTCTTTAGTGTCATAACTAGGTCAATCAAATAGAGGTTATGCTTTGTCTTTGGATGCCAAAAGTTTGGCTGCCTACTCTATATGTAATTTTCGACCAAACACATGAAGGTAACTTGGATGTTCATTGTGGATCAAATTCCATTTTGTGAGAGAATTGTTCTATTGGGTTCTTGGTTGAACCAAACCTAGTTCTTATCAAGAATCCAAGATTCTTGTGGCGAACATCATTGGCTTATCAAACTACCCAGTTTGTGGCGCCTTCCTTCATCTCTTCCTCATCTATTTTCTTCTTTATTTCTTCACTTTTATCTATGTTACAATTCTGCACTTGAACTTTGTTTTGTTCTTGTTTTATTTTGCGCCATACATGTTATGAATTCAACCAAAACGATCATTACAAGGCAACCCTCCATTTGGTTGTGATCAAGTGGTAATTTATGGTATCTCTTTGAAAATGCGTGACCTCTCTTCTTCACACATCTTCTCAATAAAAAAGGCTCTCTCTTATAATTACATGTTACAACTTTTTTCTCGATAAAAGGTTAAGATGTGCAGAGGCATCACTGTAGAATGAATCATCCCAACTAGTGTAACACCCCGGTTTTTACTGTTCTTCAATAACAGTAATTATATATATATATATATATATATATATATATATATGCTCATATGTTTATGCTGTTTTATTTGGAATGAAAAATTATCTGGATAATTATTTTAATTTATTTTTACGTGGTTTAGTTTGAGTAATTTTAATTACTCATTTAAAACCATTTTATTAAGTGCGTCAGCACTGCCTTATTCCAGTATAAGTACATTTACTACACAATAATGTTATGTTATTGTCACTATTAGTTTTATTTAGAAAAATATTTTAAATGATATGATTGAAAGAAAATTAATTTCATATATTACTCTATTTGATTTTAGATTTGAAAATAAATTGGTTTGACATTAATCGGAGATTAAATGTTGGACCGTGGATTTTCTTAGTTGACATTAATTAATACTATTAGTAATTACATTAAATGCTTGCTGATCTTATATAAATGTGTCTAGCTGTGTATTAACCGGATGTCAGATTTTAAGATAGGTGTGCATCATTCCGAAAATTGAATTCAAAGATGAAGACGACCTTTTCAGTTTTGATGGTTCTGCTGGTTCTTACAATTGGTATTTGTATATTTTTCTTCTCACAAGTTGAAGATTATTTTCTGCATATAAATTTCTCGCTTTTGAACATATTTCTATGAGCTAACAATTTAGATGTATGACTAGATATATACAATTATGTAATTTTTTTTTATGTGGCATAGGAAATGAAGAGCTTGTGAAAGTGACAGCAATTACAATTTAATAGCAATGAAAGAGGCTTTAAGTAACTCATGTAATCCTAAGTATTTGAAATGACAGAGATGAAGAGACTTACCGGAGAAGACAAAGAGAGTTGGCTGCTAGGTGAGAGAGAGAGAGAGAGAGAGTAACTGAGAGAGAGAGCAAGCGAGAAAGAGAGCTAGCGTAATAGTGGGAGAGCGAATTTGAGTTTGAGAGCATGCACGGGTTTGAATGAGTGAGAGAGAGAGAGAGAGAGTAATAATGGTCACATTCTTTTAATATATATAGCTACTTTGATTTGATGAACCATACCTTTAGTAGCGCCTTATGTGAGAAACGCTATTAAAAATTATACATTTAACAGCGCTTCAATGGAGAAAACCTATTATATGTTGTTGTCACAAATTTTAGTTGGAATGATACCAAGTGGCAAAGCACGACTGCACGTATTCCTCTTATCCATGTCCACTAACGTTGTAACTTCTATTAATGATTTCTCTTTTAAAATGCATGAGTGCACTTACATCTTCCTCTTCTCCATCTCTACTAATGTTTTAACTTCTATTAATGATTTCTCTTTGAAAACGCATGACTGCACGTACGTCTTCCTATTCTCCATCTCCACTAACATTGTAACTTCTATTTATGGTATCTCTTTGAAAATGCGTGACCTCTCTTCTTCAAACATCTTCTCAATAAAAAGAGGCTCTCTCTCGTAAGCCAAGTAACGATCCTTTACTTCATTCTCAGAATAAATAACTTCCAAAAATGGCCCCAAAATCTTCTATGCATAACATTACACCCATTAATGAAATTGATCTTGAAAAGCTCAAAACTAATGGATTTGACATTGCTACAGAGGTCGATGCTCAAAGGTGGAATAATTTCTTCAAAATTGATCATCCTATCCCTATAATAGAACTTTAGGAGCCGACGGATCCATCAGCGCGGAAGTAGCTAAAAATCTAGTGACAATCAATGAGGGCAATATTGCTTCAGTAACAAGTGCTCCACAAAGCGATTTGGTAAGTTACAGAAGCCTGGAGTGGATAAAGGAAGACCCAAACCTTTATTCTTAGAAGGTTTATCGAGTCATATTTGGGAACAATACTGAAAAGAATAAGGCTCTGGTAGCAAGGTTAAGTTCTTCATTGAGTGTTGCTGCTATTTCATTGTTCCTCACGCCCACTATCCCCTGGATGTTTAAAAAACTGAATTGACTATCGTTTATCACCTCCTCACTTGCTCTCAAATCAATCTTCCATTCCTTGTAATGGAAAACAAGAAATACTCTCTCCATAGGAGTACTGATATCCCCTATGGACATCTCTTTCTAACTATCTTCAGGTGTAATTTTGTCCACATGCATGATGTGCTTAAAATCAAACCTTCATGCAAACCCCTCACCTCCAACTATCTTATTAATCAAAAAATTCAACCATGGGAAGGGATGGAAAATCCTAATCCTATCATTCTAGATTCTTCTTCAGAATCTATATATCTAGAACCAAAGTTACCAATGTCTCCAACTGAATCTGCTCTGGGGAAGATCCAGTCAAAGAGAAGGCGTGCCTATAGCAAGGCATTTAGAAGCGCACCAAAACCACCTCGCTTATTGGGAGAAGATCCCAAAAAGAGAAAAGTGACTCAAGAGGATTTCTTCTATGAGGGCAGTAAGTTCTAACGACAGCCCTTCCTCTTCATTCACATCTTCTGATGCTGATCATCAAGATATCATTGATGTGGTGGAAGGATTCAAGAAAGCAATTATAAAAAAGTTTGATATGAACTAAGTGCTATAACACCCCGTTTTCTCGTATATTGGAAATGATATTTAATATTTTTGCCTGAGATCAAGAAAATGATTTTGAGGAAAATAAAATCATAGTTGGAACCTACTACATCGTAGGAAGTTACAACTCAATTTTGGGTTTAAAACTCATACGTAAAACTAAAAAGTCATTAATTGTCTTAATTGTTAGTATTGAAAAAATTATTATTTTGTCTTCTTAACTTTTTGTATTTTGTAATTGTGCTTTCTTTAACTATGCATAAAAAACATCTGCAACACAATTAGTTTTTAGTAAAACTAATTAAAAAACCATTAATTGTCTTAATTGTTAGTTTGTGTATTATGTTATTATTTTTAATTTTCAAATATTAAACAGTTGGTAGTTTTTTGTTATGTTTAATATTTTAAAATTAATTATGTTTTCAAATAATACAAAATTATACTCCCAACACATTGGTTTTTTTTTTTTTTCCCTCCTTGCATCGCATGTGTCCATCTTCTAGTATAATTTCAAACAATAGTTTTCTATTCTATATAAATTGAGTGTGGAAATTAGTTTCAACTTTGTTAAATGTAATCAATTATTATTTTATTGAACATTTATTTTGTCAAATTATATTTTAGATATATTAATTGCATATCATAAATTTATGAAAAAAAATATGTTAATTTGTAGGATTTAATTGGTATACACAGCCTGTGTAATGATTTTTTGCATTGTCAACCAATAAGAAATTGTCAATCACGGAATGTGTAAAAAAAACTTTACACTAACTTGTATGAGCAATCACTTTGTTTGCATTTAATATTATTAGTAGTTACTTTGTTTGCATTTAATGTTATTAGTAATTACTTTGTTTGCATTTAATACTATTAGTAATTACATTAAATGCTTACTGACCTTATATATGTGTCTAGTTATTTATAAAAAAAAATGTATATGTTAATTAATATGCACTGTGTGTGTAATGATTTTTTTGCATAGTCAACCAATAAGAAATTGCAATGTGTAAAAAAAACTTTGCACTCACCTGTATGAGCAATCACTTTGTTTGCATTTAATATTATTAGTAGTTACTTTGTTTGCATTTAATGTTATTAGTAGCTACTTTGCATTTAATACTATTAGTAATTACATTAAATGCTTACTGATCTTATATATGTGTCTAGCTGCGTATTAATCGGATGTCAGATTTTAAGATAGGTGTGCATCATTCCGAAAACTGAATTCAAAGATGAAGACGGCCTTTTCAGTTTTGATGGTTCTGCTGGTTCTTACAGTTGGTATTTGTATATTTTTCTTCTCACAAGTTGAAGATTCTTTCTGCATATAAATTTCTCGCTTTTGAACATATTTCTATGAGTTAACAATTGAGATGTATGACTGGATATATACAATTATGTATGTTTTGTTTATATGTGGCATAGGAAATGAAGAGCTTGTGAAAGGGACAGCAATTACAAGAAATTGTCGCGAAACACTACCGCTAAAGGGACCTTGCCACAATGACTTGTGCAACCATGCTTGCATCTGGGATGTTTGCAAAGGAACTATCTGTTATTTATTCCCGATAGGGTATTGCAATCTGGAAGGTCTATGCTATTGTGAATATACATGTAGGCGCAATCGGGAAGGTCAATGCTATTGTTAATTTTAAGAAAATAAAATGAATCTATTAGCACTATTGATTTGTTCTTTCTTTCACCTTCATCCCTTTCAATAGATTTTAGCTATCTACATTCCATGGAGGATAGTTGTTGAATTTCAGAATTTTCATAACCAACTTCTACCGATCAAATCAATGGCCTTGTGCTATGGAACTGTTTATTCAATGTTTGGGATGCAATACTGCCAACAAAATATTAGATCATATAATCGCACCTTCAAAAGGTAATCCTTAAAATGACCTGAGTAATTTTTTTAATTAATTTAGGACTAACTTAAGTGGAAGATCTTTTTCATCAAAACTTAAAAAAAAATAAAAATAAATGAAAGGAAATCTTTAAGATCAAGCCTCTAATTTATCATGAGCTCGTTCCCTTCTACATTATAAATTTAAGTACAATATTTTTTAATTAAAAAAATATTGTTTAACATTTAATAATTTTGGGATAAATATATTTTTTAAAACTTTATATGAGATTCAAAATTAAAGATAATTGTTATCTATCTATCTATCTGCTATCTATCTATCTATCTATAAACAATACAATTCTATCCCCTATGCAATGTAGTTTTCCCATGTGTTATCTTTCCTATGCATGAAATGTTGCCATGTGTCATATGCCAAGTGTCAACACTAAAATTTTTCGGTTTATTATTGTATTAATAAACTTAACAAAAAATAACCCACCAAAAATAATCTATAAACAATACAATTCTATCCCCTATGCAATGTAGTTTTGCCATATGTTATCTTTCCTATGCATGAAATGTTGTCATGTGTCATATGCCAAGTGTCAACACTACAATTTTTTGGTTTATTATTGTATTAATAAACTTAACAAAAAATAACCCACTAAAAATAATAAGTGAATGAAAATTACCGAAATTGAAATTGAAATTTAAAGTGCAGGTGTAACTAATGCCCATCGATATGATTTACATCTGACATATAATGACACTATTTATTGGTAACAATATTGTATCTTGACCAGTATCTTTGTGATTATTAAAACAAAATTCAATTTCATCTATCTATAAACAATACAATTCTATCCCCTATGCAATGTAGTTTTCCCATGTGTTATCTTTCTTATGCATGAAATGTTGCCATGTGTCATATGCCAAGTGTCAACACTACAATTTTTCGGCTTATTATTGTATTAATCTATAAACAATACAATTCTATCCCCTATGCAATGTAGTTTTGCCATGTATTATCTTTCCTATACATGAAATGTTGCCATGTGTCATATGCCAAGTGTCAACACTTATTTTTCGGTTTATTATTGTATTAATAAACTTAACAAAAAATAACCCACTAAAAATAATCTATAAACAATACAATTCTATCCCCTATGCAATGTAGTTTTGCCATGTGTTATCTTTCCTATGCATGAAATGTTGTCATGTGTCATATGCCAAGTGTCAACACTACAATTTTTCGGTTTATTATTGTATTAATAAACTTAACAAAAAATAACCCACTAAAAATAATAAATGAATGAAAATTACCGAAATTGAAATTGAAATTTAAAGTGCAGGAGTAACTAATGCCCATCGATATGATTAATAAATTAAAGAAACATTAAAACTAGCTAAAAAATGGAACTAAATTCAAATGTACAAATACCTTAAAAGCCGTAAAGAATCGATCCCGATCCTGACCCTCAAGCTGACTCCAATTTTTCCAGGCCCAATCGAACTGAGATGTCACCGCATACGTGACAGCATCTGCAGATTTCTTCGACGGAAGGAACCTTATCAATAAAACATGGAGAACAATCAAATACATATGCATATAAAATTGGCATAAAGAATAAAATAAAATTATTTGAGATATTTCTTACTCTCTACCGACTGGGATAATAACCACTCGGCCATCAGACATAACCTCGATCTCCTCATCATCTGATGATATAGGCGGTGTATATCCATAACTCTCCTCGTCGTGATCATCAGGCTGATGATCACCATCCATGGGCATCTCCAACCCTGATGCATACGGCTATCTGAAACTCTCTCCATGGGTCTGAGTCTGAAACCTTGGGGTGGGCATCATCGTGATCCCAGGGGAGGTCTCCATGAACTGAGTGGATGGAGCAATAGGTCGGTGGGGAGGTGTCAGAACATGTGTATGAATGGTTGTGGGCGGTGGACGTGGTGTAGGAGCAACATGTGGAGGTGGTGGTGCCAAATCATGTGTAGGCATAGGTGTCGGTGGTGGGCGTGGCGGAGCAGATGTAGATGGGAGGGACACGAATCCGTCATCGACTATCCGTGTCACGAAGTAGGGTCGACCACGACGACGTGCCCCTCCAGCAGGTGCCTTACCCTTTCCCTTACCATCAGCCATGTCTATAGTGGAAAATGATGCTAATAATAATTAAGTAACCAAAAACACAAATTTGAAAATAATGGAAAATGATGCTAATAATAATTAACTTAAAGTTATGACAATGACAATACAACTTAGTACAAAATATTTCACTAAAATAAATAAGCTAATTATTATTCAGAATATGAGTCAGTGTCATATTCATAGTCATCTTCATCTTCTTCATCTTCCGTCGAGTCGGCTTTTCAACATCTTCATCCGGAATGACTTGATTTGATTTCAAGTTTGATGTATCCACTTCTTCCCTTACAACTTGTGTGTCATGTAAACAAGGGATTGGTTCAACTTCAATTATTTCATTTGCGTGTGACATTTCATCTGTTTGATATGGCTCATCCAACAGACCTTACAACCATATTCTTTCTCAACCTTTGCAGGATCCATCACTAGTATTCTTTAACAACCAGCCTCTGTAGGCTTAACCATTCTCAACCCAATACTAGCTCTCACTAGCTAGGGGAACACAAATGAGCGTTTTCAAAGAAATGGTTGGTTATAACCCTTTACAACAACTTTACAAATAATCAATGAAGTAAGCTGTAAGTCAATCCTCTTGACTTTTATAATAAGAGAGCGATATATGGGAGTGAATAGTAGAAGAAAAGATATCAACTGATATGAACATAGAAGCTTGTCAGCACGCAGTTGATAATTTTAGCTTTGATTCTTTGGGGCCTGTTGACTTTGTTTCTAATTTCTTGTTTTCGAAAATAATTATAAAGCGGTAAGCTTGTTTTTATTTTGTTTCCTGTTTCCAAATATTTGTACAAGAAATAATGAAAATAAGAAAAAGTTGTTTCAGTGTTTCTTATATTATTATTTTTTTTTAAAATAGGAAACAAAATGAAAACAAGATGGAAGATTTGCAAAAAATAAAGGTGTTAGATTTGTAATTATTTCTGAAAACATGAAACTGAAAATAAAGCGAAAAGGCCCTTGATTTTCTCTTTTTAATATTGAGTTTTGAGTTCGACTCATTGGTGGTAGCCAGTATAAATAGATACTTGTTGGAACCAAAGAGGTTATGGTTTTGATCTCTTAGGTTTTGTTGTTAACAAAGTTACTAAAATGAATTTGAAATTTGGCTAAGTGTTGTAAGTCCTACAACGAACGATCACTAAATTTATTTTATGATGGTCCAAAGACCTCTACTTAAAATTGGACAAAGTTTTGGTAAATTAAAATTGAACTTATCGTGCGTCCAATTTGATCCCAGTTCTATTTGACGCTGGATTGTAATTTAAAACACTATCATACGTCCAAAGAAGTAAGTGAGTTCACTCCCAAGTTACTGGACTCTTAGGCTTTTAAGTGACCATCCAATGTACCTCTCATTTTTTAATATTATATTGGATTGTTCATGGTTATTTTCTTATATTCTTTGTCTCTCTAATGCTCTCGTCCAAGTTTCATTTTGAATATTCGGATAGTACGAAGTATTTATGAATCAGAGACAAAGGAAGAGCAAAATAGTACACATTGAGCCAATGAAAGAGTCAACCTATCTGACATTCTGCTACTATTGGTGCTACCAACCTAAGAAGTGAAAGGAAGAAAGAAAGTATCAGTCTGATCATAGAAAAAGCAAGAAATCATTTTTGTCAAGCTGATAATTAGGACAACCTTTCAAAAGCTAAAGAAACAAGTTATCATACTCGCTCGGCTCAAACGACTAAATAATATTTAATGTTATCTCTAAACGAACATATTAAATGTTGTTGAAGAAGAAGAGAATAAGTTGTAAAAAGCCTATAAATATCAGTATCAGAAAACCTCTTTGAAGGAAGGTAGAACAAGCTCTGATATTTCAATATGCAAAAACTCTGCTAAAATATTCATTCTCATTCTTTGAAAAAGATATATATGTCTCTGTGCTTTTTTCTTGTAATATTATCATATATAGTGAGTTGCTCTTAGCTTAAACTTTTAAACTCTTTGTTTTTTAGAGTGAGCCTTAAGAGACATGTTTAGAAATAATACTTGTAAGTCAGAAGATGTATTGAATACTTGGATATGTAAGTCTCAAGAGGCAAATGCAAAGAATACTTGTAAAGCAACTATATTATAGTAGATAAAACCTTCAAGTAAAAAGGACTAGCTCTATATGTGATCTTCTCTAAACTCTAACTCCGTTAAGTTTATTTGAAACTAGCTCTTGGGGACTTGCATTTGAGTTTGTTAACATTTTCTTAAGAAATTGCTTTTCTTGTGTGCCTTTGTTTTAGTCTTCCGTATGAAATTGTTATTTAGAAAGATTTTTAAAATGTTAAGAAACACAATTCAACCCCTTTCTTATGTTTTCTCACGTGACATTCAATCCTAAGGCCAAACTAGTCATTTGGGACCATTTAGAGATGATTTCGAACTTGGTCCTGGTAGCTGACAGTTGTAGTTGTACTTTTTCTCTCTGCATAGCAGCTTTTGACTTGTTGACCTTTTGATAAAACTTCTGATTCACCTTTATGATAAGCTTCGTGAAGTACAGCGTGGATATACGTTTGAGTGTTGTGTAGAGTGTTGAAATTCCAGCCAAATATTGAATGAATAACCTTGACAATTTGCTCCAAAAGCAAGCATAGGGCGGTGCTTTAAATTTGAGCATCAAATTGTCAAGATAGTTAGTTGGATGGTGGAGGAGTTTGCTCTATAAATAGAGCACTTCTCTTCATTCATTCATGCATCAATCCTCACAAGAGTAAGAGAGTGAGAGAAAAATAGAGAGATCCTTAGAGAGTATTTCTAAGAGAAAAATAGTGAGCTAATTTTGTGAGAGTGTCATCCACAAATTGAGGATACAATATTCTTGTATTTCTGTATTTCCATTATTGTTATAGTGGAAGTTTAAGTGGCCTACGGGTCCCGTGGTTTTTTCCCTTGCTCACATTGAGGAGGTTTTTCCATGCTAAAAATTGTCTGGTGTTATTACACTTATTTTACGCTTCCGTTTAGTGCCTATTTTGAGTTCACAGAGGAGGGAAATTATGCTGGCATTTCCCAACATAGAGTCGTATTAGAATTATGGTTAATAATTTGCCTTGCTCAAGGAAGATCATTGTCTTGTGTGAGTGTGGCCTTTAGAAGCTTATGATGAACCTTTCTGATTTGTTTCTGATATGCTTATATTGACCTTTCTGAAAGATTCTTTGCTTCTCTTGACAATCTTTCAAATTTGGGCATTTAGGAAAGCTGATGATTAAGTTAGGCTCTGCATGGATTTTATCGAAGTTTCAGGGAACAATCCTGGCAACAATCGATGTGTGCACCATTAGGGGAAGTATTAGAGACTAAGTCTACCCAATCCAAATCATAACTATTGTAACAGATTAACAGTAGTTAGTATCAGAGTGTGTTTGGGAAAGCTGGAAAAAAAGATTATGCTGATAATCTGTTTTCAAATAATCGATTATCACAATAATCGATTATAATCAAAATCTGTTTTTGTTTACGTATGTTTGCTGAAAAGCGATTTTAAACTAATCTATTTCGTTTGGGTTGTGCAAAAATAATTATTTTTACATAGTAAAGATAGAGAATGTTACGAATAGATGCTGATCAGAAATAATTTTTTTAGAAAACAGCTGAGTCTTGCAGCTTGTTAGAAAACAGCTGAAATGTTTGGTAATAGATGTTTAGTTTTGTTTAATATCTACACAATTTGGTTGTTACTGGCTCTAACCTGACGTAAATTGTGTTAATTTTTTGCTTTGTGTAATACATTATATAATCTTGGTAATTTTTTATAATGAGTTATTATTGGGGCGCTTCTGTGTTTCTTTGATAGATTTTCATCAAGAACGGGGAGCTTTTTTCAAACAGAGAGTGTTCCTTTTGTTCAAGTATGGTTTGTTGTTTTTTGAGTGTCTCAGTCAACTATTTCGTTATTTTTCAGTCTGCAACATGTTAAAGGAAAGATGCAAATAGAGGCAGAAGTAATCTTGAATGTCTATTTATGTTATGATAAAGTTGTACCACAGGAAAGAATTGACTTATCTTTACCTGAGAAAGAGGTTGGTACCAATTCACGAATGCACTGATTTTCGGTTTGCACCGCTTGTGATTGTCCTGGCCTCAAGTTCACTCCATATTGGAAAGCCAGGGGGCATTATTGTCAAAGTTCATTGTCTAGGCATATATGTTTTTGTTGTTGAAATAGCCTTACTCTTAGAGATTGTGTGCTTATCTGCTGAAGTTCTTGCACTGCTTTAATTTCATCTATATTTCCTGCATTTTGTGTTTGATATTATGTTGCATTTTGTCTAGGAGAAGTTCTCTGATGAAACTTCTTGATTCTGTGGATGGCTAGTGTTGCTATGTTAACTAGGACTTTTCCATTTTATTGAGGGTTAGATAAACAATCGAGGCTTAGGAATTTGTGTGGACTTTGAATGAAACATTTTTTTACAATTGTTGACACCTAGGACAAGTGTAACATGTTGACCCTGTATTTAGTGACAAAATTGAATGGTCAAGAAAATGTTTTAAATTGCAGTCGTGGTTACATGTCATTTTTCATTGATGCGGACAATTGCGGGGAAATACAATCAATGCAGCTATAATTATGATCACAATACGATTTCGAAAACTGTCAAAACCAAAAGTTCGCGGCCTAGATTGCGGTCATGATATGACATCTACTCATTGCTACATCAAAATGGATTCGATGCATGACTATTTTTTTCCTAATTGTATGATGGTCAGCATTTTTATTGGTGACCATGTTTTAATTGATAACCGCCATCGTGTAGGTTGCGGGGGAACTGCATATAATAATGTGTACAAAATGTGGACGACAAGGTCATATGGGACCCAAATGATGATTTGCGTCACGTCTTGGAAATTTGTTGTACCATTAAATATGTACTTTTTGCTTGGTATTGCTTGCTATAAGTCATATTTATTCTTCAGAAATGATATTTGAACACCCGGGTGGGACACCCGGGTGCGACACCTGCACTGTAGCGTTACAGTAACGCTACTGTAGCGCTACTGTAGCGTTTTTTTTTTTTTTTTTTTTTTTTTTTTTTTTCAAATTTTGACTTTTTTTAAAAAAAATAAAAATTTAACTTTTTTAAATACTAACATTTTTGGTTAACTACGTGCAAATATCTGGTTAATTCAGTTCATTATATGGTTAATGGGTTATCCTGAAGCTTACAATTATTTTTCACAATCATGTAAATATTTGGTTAATCACATGCAAATTTTTGGTTAATTCAGTTTATTATATGGTTAATGGGTCTTTTTTTTTTGGTCGACTTTTTTTAAAACAAAAACACGTGGTTAATCCTTTGAAAATGGTTGGTTAATTCAGTGTATTCTATGGTTAATCGGTAACTCTGATGCTTCAACCATTCTATATGGTTAATCACGTGCAAATATTTGGTTAATTCAGTTCATTATATGGTTAATGGGTTATCCTGAAGCTTACAATCATTTTTCACAATCATGTAAATATTTGGTTAATCACATGCAAATTTCTGGTTAATTCAGTTCATTATATGGTTAATTTGTATGGAAAATTATTGTAAGTTTCAGGATGACCCATTAACCATATAATGAATTGAATTAACTAGATATTTGCACTGGATTAACAAAAAATGTTAGTATTTAAAAAAAACTAATTTTTTTTTTATAAAAAAAGCCAGAATTTGTAAAAAAAAAAAAAAAAAAAAAAAAAAAACTGTAGCGCTACAGTAGCGCTACAGTACGTTACTGTAGCGCTACAGTACCCGGGTGTCGCACCTGGGTGTCGCACCCGGGTGTTCATATATCATATCTGCTATTCTTTTATGTACATCAATGAGTGGATTGTATTCCCTCCGGTCCTTATTATAAGAGGCAAATGACTATTTTTTTTTGGTCCAAAATATAAGAGACATGCATGTATTTAGATAAATATTAAATGCTCATTTCCAATTTTACCCTTATTTATAATAGGGTTTATATTTACGAGACAGTACAACTTTCAATACAAGTAGGTTTGTTCATTAATTATTGAAGGGTTAAATTTGTAAACTTATATGAATATTAATTACAAATAGCTTATTTCAATGCATTTTCTTGATCTGTATGTTTTAGGGTTTTGCCTCTTATATCTAGGACCAGAAGGAGTATATTATATCTAGAGTGAGAGCCTCAATTGCCTTGCCTCTATCAGCTTCGTCTTTTATACATAATACCCATTTCCGTGTTAGCCAAACTTTGCCAGTATCCAATTTGTTTGCTATTCTTTATTATTTTAAAATGCGTAAGAACCTGCTTGTCAAAATAGAATAAAAGGACTATCATAGATTGATAGTGAACTCAAATTATCATGATTTACCACCACATTAAAATTAGACCTTTATTTGCAAAGTAAAATTATTCTTCCAACTATGTGATTTGCACCAAATTATCTTGGAGGTGTTGTACTCTTCTGGATTTACTATCCCTTCGGTATTTTGTTTCATATAAAAATTACTTTAAAATTTTATAAGTCTTAGAATTTGGGTTTGGGCCTAACTCAACCTCAAAAGCTAACTGGTAAGGTGAGGGTTGCCCGTTACTTATAAACACTCATCAGGTCATATCTCTATCCAACGTGAGACTCCAACACTAAGATTGAGATCTTTGAAGCTGCTCCAAGCGTACTGGAATGGTAGAGTCAAATTGAGTGCTATGTGGGTTCTCTGCATAAGCAACATAGTAAGCCGAAACACATGCTTGCAGCCATGCCATAGCCAACCGAAACTGCAGAACAAATTGGCACCATAGTGAGTCATGACAAAACGACCCAACTAGGAATGCATAAATTGAAGTATAAAAATGCAGCTGAGCCTTAATTCTTACCATGAAGTACCCAATTAGGAATGCATAAATGGATACTTCTGTTGCATAGCTCTTGTGCATCACAATGCTACAAATTCCACTCACTAGGCTACAGATTGCACCCCCTGCCACCCCACTAAGGAAACAAAACGACCCTGTGAGATCTGAGTCTATCAGTTTTTCCAAACCAACTCTATGGAACATGTCCCATGTATCCGAGGATGCTTGCACAAACCCCTTGTTATAAACTCCAACATGCACAAAACCCCATCTGTTCCCACAGGTCACAAGAAAAGATGCAATCCTTATATAGCAACCAACACAGGAAAACATGAACTCATTAATTTCTCCTCCAACCAAACTTGTTGACCTTGCAAAACCCCTTAAGAGTGAGATAATGGGGACAAGGATGGAGCCAATGGAAACACTTCCAGCCAAGTACTTGACAGTGTCATAAAATGCCACTGTTGTGTCCATGTATACTCCACCAGCTAAATGCAAATACTTGACCCTTGAAATTGTGACTTGCAGCACATTCTTAAGAAACTGCATGGTCCATCCCAGGCTCAGCAGAATCACCAAGATAAACAAGGCAGCTAATTTGGTTCTGTTTTCAACAATAGCTCTAGCTCCTCCTATCCCAGAAATTAGAAAACAGCAATAAAGAATACCACTGAGGATTGACGAAAATACCAATCTCTTGCTTTTATTAGGAGGATCAGCTATTGATACTGACAAGATTTTGGTGGCATATTCAAATCTGGGACTGGCCCAGCAACCATAAAGGGATTGAATTAGTGCAAAAACCAAAGCAACTACACCAGCTGCAAGACTTACTACAGATCCAATGTACACAAACAGAATGCCAATTGCACATGTAAGCAAGGGACTCAGCCAAAATGCTGCTCTGATGGCCTTTGTGGGATTCCTGGCAGTGATCCATTGCCATGTGAAACCAAGAATTCCAGCACATGCTGTCGAAGTGAGTAGTGGAGGGTACCACTTCATTGGGTGGAAATGGTGGCCTTGAGATGCTGAGACAAGGCCATAGATGGTGAGGACAATAACCAAGATGGCAATTAGGAACAGGTGCAGGTAGAAAATAGTCTGAAAGACCTTCCTCACAATTTGACCTGTTCTGTTTGGAAAGCTTGAATCTTGTGCCTGCAATCATATAAAGTAGAAGCCTTGTTGAGGGACATCATGAAACAGTTTTGTGAAGAGACAAACGAGCCTCTTCCTCGAGGTATAAACACAATGGATAGAATGTCACTCATAACGGCTGTGAGGCGTTACTTGAAGGAGAAAAGGTACGCAATTTTCTTTGATGATGTATGGAAAGTAGACTTTTGGGATGAGATCCAACTTGCCATATTTGATAGTAACAAAGGAAGTAGGATACTGATCACAACAAGGAACTTAGATGTTTCTAACTATTGTAAGAAAGATTCACATGTTCAAGTGCTTAAGTTGCTGCCCTTGCCTCCAAACAAAGCATGGGAACTCTTTTGCAAGAAGGCATTTCAATATGAGTTTAATGGAATTTGTCCATTAGAGCTCCAAGATATATCATATGAAATTGTTCAAAAATGTGAGGGATTACCACTCGCAATTGTAGCCATTGCAGGTCTTTTGTCAACCAAAGATAAAACTGTTTTTGAATGGAAAAAAATATTCAAAAATCTTAGTTTTGAGCTTGAACGTAATCCACATTTAGCCAACTTGACAAGAATTTTAGCCCTAAGCTATGAGGAGTTGCCACACTATTTGAAATCGTGCATCTTGTATTTTGGTATATATCCAGAGGACTACTCCATTAAGAGAGTGAGATTGATTAGGCAATGGATAGCTGAGGGATTTATTGAATATGAGGAGGGAAAAGTTGTGGAGGATGTCGCAGAGGAATACTTGACTGGGTTAATCCATAGAAATTTGGTTCAAGTATCCAAAGTTAAGTATGACGGAAAAGTTGCAAGCTGCAAAATTCATGATTTGGTCCGTGAAATGATTGTAAGAAAAATGAAGGACTTGAGTTTTTGCCATGTTGTGCATGAAGATAGTTCACCAATCTCTGATTTACTAGCTCGGCGCTTGGCTATAGCTACTGGTTCCAGTGATGTGTTGAGAAGCATTGAACATTCTCGTGTGCGGTCTATTTATATTTTCAAAGCAAGCAAATTGCAAGAATACCATGTGAGTCAATTGTATGGAAAATCTAAGCTTCTGAAAGTACTAGACTTGGAATGTGCTTCATTGGATTATGTTCCTAATCATTTGGGGGATCTTTTTCACCTGAGGTTCTTGAGTTTGAGGAATACAAAAGTTAAGGGTCTTCCTAGATCTATTGGTAAATTGCAAAACCTGGAGACCTTGGATCTAAAGGGAACACTAGTGCATGACTTGCCAAGTGAGATAAACAAACTTACAAAATTACGTCATCTTTTAGTTTGCTTTAGAATAACCCACTATGTTATTAATGGTGAAACCGGGGCGCGGATGAAGAAAGGCGTTAGAAACCTGACATTTCTGCAAAAGCTTTATCATGTGGAGGCAGACCATGGTGGACTAGACCTAATAATAGAGTTAAGAAAGTTGAGGCAGTTAAGGAAGTTGGGCCTAAAGAAGGTAAAGAGAGAATATGGGAATGCTCTATGTGACACAATACAAGAGATGATCTGCCTTGAATCTCTTCATATTGGTGCAATAACTGAAGATGAAATCATAGATTTGCAACTTATTTCATCTCCCCCACAACTTCGACAACTTCACTTGTTTGGACGCTTAGAGAAATTGCCAGAGTGGGTTCCAAGACTTAAGTATCTTGTTAGGCTGTCCCTTCGTTTTTCCAAGTTAATGGATGATCCACTAAAGAAACTAAAAGATCTGCCAGATTTGACGCGTCTTGCGATTGTTTGTGATGCGTATGATGGAGAAATGTTGCACTTTGAAGTAGGATTTTTGAAGCTGAAGAGACTATATCTTGTAGAGTTGGATAACTTGAATTCCATTGTTATAGACGATGGAGCTTTGCTTGCCCTTGAACGAATTAATATGATGGGCAACCCCCAACTAAAGGAGATGCCCTCTGACTTCCATAGATTGAAAAGTCTTGAAACATTGTACTTGACTGATATGCCACATGAATTTAACCAAAGCATTGATCCAAATAAGGGACATAAGTATTGGGTCATCAAACATGTGCCTATCGTATCTATCAGAGAGATGAATGGTCCAAATTCTCCTCACTACCACATCATTCGCCATACATGAATCAACAATGCTTTGGAGTCACCCAAAAGAAAATACGAAGGTATATATACTCTTCTTCTAACTGCATGATGCAAGTAAACTTAATGTGTAGTTTGTTGATGCAAATTTCTTTGTTCCATGGAATCTTGCAAATAGACATTTGTTTGCAATTTTTCCATATCTAGTGATAGAAATGTGTATTTGAAGAACAATTCTTGACTACATTCATGCTTGAATGATCAACATTAAAAGTTACTTAAAGGATCACATACATTTATCTCTTAATTTTCACTTATCTCTTAATTTTCACCATTCAAATAAGATTCATTCAAAATTTACTTTCATTTTGTTTTTTGAATTCATAGGTTTCCTCAATGTGGATGCAAGTTTCGGATTCTTCATGTAGCAACTCACAACAGCATCGTGCTTTGTTTCTTCATCGTTCCAAATAAATTAAATTCTTGGGGGTAGTAGTTCCAATGCATATGAACCTCCCCATGAATTAGTGTGCTTTCAATGCAAGACCTTATTATTGCTCTCTTTAACGCATGTTTCATTATCTTTATAACTTGAAACTTAAACACTACTTTCTTTGTTTACATTGCCTCCTAATTTCTTTGTGCTAAGACTTCCTTTCTTCTTCACACCAGTAACTCTAAACCCTTAAATAATCACTAAGCATTAAACGGTACAAGATATATTTAAATTTCTGGATATTACTTAGAACATGAACCACCAAAAACAGAGCATTAGTTACATTTCTTCCAAGTCATCTGTCTTTTCAACTCAACTTTTTTAGTCCACAAGTCTTTATGTGACACAACAATGATATTTATTTAAATTATAATATCCAAATAATGTTTTGACCAAAATATATCAATAATGTTCTGTTTCCTTCCCTAAACCTCACAACAATCATCATTTCTACTTCTTTTCATATCTCATTAATACTTAACTTTAAGATGCACCACCTTATTCATATGAGTTGTTTTTTCCTAGTGAAATTATTCAAGAGTTAAACTTATTCTGAAAACCATTGAGAACTCAAAAATTTCAACTCAATTGAACCACAAAGCATATTCAAAATCCAAATATCAACATTGATGTTAATTTGTCTAGGGTAAAGCAGTAACTCAAATATTTCAGTTGCATGATTTCTTGAAACTGATTTATATTCAGTGATTTTATTAGCTTCAGTACAATCAGATAAATCATTGTTAAATGTTTGAAATTTTAGAAAATTGAAAGCTTGTATTTGCTAATCCACTACTATATATCATTAAGAGTCACATCCATATTATACGAAAAGTCATGCATGTATTTAGGCACTTATCATTTATTAGTTTCTAAAAATATGGCACCACGCATTGAGTATACTATAGTAAAACAATTATGTTTGATAGCCTAAAGATCTCCATATATGGCTCTAGTATAAATCAGAAACATGTAGTAGATTTCCTCTCTCCTTCCAACAAATGTGTGGATATGGAGATCAGCCATAACACAAAGCAAATTCGTAAGGGCATCCCAGGACATGACCAACTCAATCCTGTTGATCCTGTCCAGACAGAAAGCTATCATCTATCAACCAAGGTACTTTACATAATAAATCCAACATTTTTCGTTTACAATCACTCTCAACATGTAAAGAATGTCTAAATGAATATAATAAGGGCAAAGTAAGCCGAGTCCTCTTCCCTGAGGATTGTTAATATGATTGCAAACTCTTTGCAGTTTGCTTGGTTCTTTTGGTGGCATTTATTGCAAATTCATAAATTACACTAACAGCAGTGCCAGCTCCAAACTTCAGCCTGCATTCCTTTTTATATGTGATCAATAGTAGAAAATCAAATCCTGTCGAAAAATAAACTCCTTGGGGAGGAGTAGTACCCATATGCTCCAGTCCCCAAAATGGTAATTCACTCGCCACCATTTTATTCACCGAAAAAATGGTAGAAAACAAAATCAAAGTTACCTGCATTGTTGTTTGTGAAACATTTTATCAGAGAGGATCTTAGTGAGTAGATTTTTCAACTTTCTTGAGGCCGAGCCAGGATTGAGAACACCATAATTCTCAGTTTTCAAACCTGAGCATGCTTTGTGCCTTCCACCCTGGGAGCACCATCCCCCAAATGAAAACTGTCCATGATGTCTCTTCAAAAGCTCTCTATCAATTTTATCTAAAACAGGATCATTTTTCTTGAATTTCCTGGCAAATGGACGGTTGCTCAAAACCATTTTCCTATAATCTTTAAGTCCTAAGGACCTTGGGTGTTGTTTTGGAGGATTGTCCCAAGTAATGTAGTGAAGGTCATTGTTAGCAGTGGTGTTCTTGTAGCCTTTAGAGTTGCATATAACTGTTTGGAAATACCCTTCAGGGGATGACACAAAGTTAGTGTAGTAGAGCAGGAGGATCCTTGGCAAATTTTCCCACCCAACAATGCAATACTCAGCGAAAGATCTTGATAGTATTGTCCAAGCTGACCCTGAATTTTGGAAGACATTCATAATAATAATATCAAGTTAATTAACTGATGCAAAAAGTAAGATAAGATAGATTATGTCATGCATGTTTCCATGTCTAGTACTACCTCTCTTCCTAAGGGACGGGCAGTGTTTAAGGTTTTGTATTAAAATTAAGAAATACATTATATAACATTAATAGTAATAAGAAATTGTATTATATTTTACTAAATTATTCTTATTGAGAACTATTGTATCATAATTCATACAACATAAAATACTGTAATACTGAAAACTGTTATGTCATAACTGCTACATGATAAAGTTAAAAAAAATATAATAATGATTTATTAATCTTTCGAAACAATCACAATAGAACAGAACTAAATTCGCTTCCAAAAAAAAAAAAAAAAACTAAATTCTTAAGGAGCTAGTGATTTAGCAATGAAGGGAGTACAATCTAATGGTGTAAAGTTTTGAAAGTTAAAGGTGATCCATTAAATGTGGGAAATTGAGAAGCAGACAGGGCAACAACTAGGTTTGAAGCACTTGTGATGATTAAAATTAGAAGCTTAAACCGTAGTCTATACATCCATAATGAATGCTTTCATAATGCTGATAACACAAATGCTAACCAGTGCATTTATGATAGTGATTAAATAATCAAAAGAAACAAGTTTTTAATTAAAAAAATGATGTATTTAATATAATAAAAAATGATATATTTAAATTTTCAATAAAAAATTATCATTTTCTAATTTCTTAGTCAATATTCTCAGAGTACTAGTTAGTAAGATCTTATAATTACTTTACAATTAATAAATGGAGATTAGCTTTTTTAAGCCACCTTTTTGTTTTATTACGTTTAGTCATTGACAATCAAATATGTCATAATTTGATCATTAGTGAGGTGGACAGCCCACCACTTGGCACTTGCACATGTTGTGGTCCGATTACATTACATCATCAATTCTTTGGCTGATAAACATTGGGGGCTGAAAACAAAAAATATACAAAAGAAAAGTAATCTAAAAACGTTTGTAAAAAAATAATAATATAAAACGTTTTATATATCTTTTTGGACATAGAACTTGCATAAAATTTCTAACAAAATACGGCAAGTCCTATTAATGTTACTCAAACAAATCACTCATTATTTCTATATACGCATAGTATGTTTGAAAAACTGTTTTTTAACATATTGTTTTATTTTCTTGTTTTTAAAACATTTTTCAATCCCCATTAACATTTTTGGTAGCAGTAATACTACGAAACTAAACATAAAGGAAAACAATTTTGTAGATTCCTCCATGCCGGGATTGGGATTGGGCCTACATTTTAAGGCGTCACAATTTTGTTTGGGGATTGGGCCTACCTTCGGTGGCTTTAGACAAAAATATTAATCATGGCCTCCAGTTTCTTTCACGAATTTAAGAGACAAATTAGTATTAACAAATATGAAAAGATCAAGTTATTAAATATGCACGGCCTAAATACTGATGGAACCCTGCACATGCGAGAAGGCACATGCATTTCATGAAGCAGTGTCAAAGAAGCAACATATATGCCGATGTGCATTGTTTATAGGGAAATTCTATGGTACCCTCCAAGAATCAACTGATTTGGAACAGTTGTTTTTGGACCAATAGATGAAATGTATACATTTAATACAGTCAAGTCAAATATTGATGTTTTTAACCAGGAAACTTTGATTTTTGCAAATTAGTCCCCTAGCAAATAAATAAGTTTTTAACCTTTTAAATCTAAAAATTGTATTATTTAAATTTTTTTTAAAGAATTATTTAAAATAAGTTTTTAACCTTTTAAATCTCAAATTATTTCATTTTTCTTTCAGTAAAAAAAATTATTTCATTTTTCTGAAATCAGGTACTTTCTCCAAATCCCTAACCCATCTCTATCGCTCCCCCTCTCATCTCTAATCATCGACCCCCTTGTCATCCCTGGAACTTCAAAATGCGAGAAAGACCAAAAGCTTTAATGGAGTCTGGGCGACGCGGGATGGCGGCGACGCGGCAGCACCGGCAAGAAGCTAGGTGGTGCTAGACAGCGTGCGGCGGAGCTTTACGGCGGTGGGTAGACGACGACTGTTTGAAACAGGACGATAAAGGAACGACGCCATCGTCGTCCATCACCGCCAACCTCGATGCACGCTCCTCATCTCCCAGATCTCCATCACTTACTTCATGTCCGTCGTCTTTGAAGTCGGCGGCGTCATCCTCCTGCTCTCAATCTTGTTGCCACGTTTGGCTAGAACCTAACAAATTTGCATTAGGGGATTTACTTATCCTTGAACTGGATATGGCATAGCGAGAAAGGGAGGGATGCCCAGTGCCCACTTTTAAGTCTAATAAACTTTCATTTTCAGATGAGTTTTAAGTTTAATAAACTTTCATTTTTAGATGAGTATTAATCTTCTTCTTATTTTGTAATTATTTATTGTTATTTAAATTAATTGGGGTTAAAACAAAATTTACTGAGGGACTAGAATGCAAAAGAAAAAAGTATGAGAACTAAATAATAAATTAGTTATGAATGACTTCATTAAATGCAATCAAGTCATCTATTGGTTCAAAAAACAACTGTTCTAAATCAGTTGATTCTTTGAGGGTACCCTAGCAGCTCCCTTGTTTATATCATACGGCAGAGTACCACCACGTCCGCTGCGTCTTCATGAAGTGACAGTTGTATTTTTCATATGAGTTATGATATTTGTATATCCAAAATCAACGTCCAACATCATATATTTATACTTTTTTATAACTATATATTATTTTATTCTCTCCAAAATTAACATCTAACACCTTAAAACACACTCCCCTCTATATGGTGTTTGGGGCGGAGGTGTTGAAATATCTTTTCTCTTTACATATTTTACCAAATCAAACAACTGGAATTTACACCACCATAGAGACAAAACAAAGGTAATTACTTTTTTTTTTTGAAGCAAAGGTAATTAATTTTTTAAATCTTTGCTAACATTCAAACTTTATTATTATTATTATTATTATTATTATTATTATTATTATTATTGCTAACATTCAAAATTTATTATTATTATTATTATTATTATTATTATTATTATTATTATTATACCACATATTAGGTAAACATTTTCCATTTGGTTCACTTGAATTTTAGAGCCATCTGAATAATAATAAAAAGTTAAGATCCAAATTAGTCCCTGAAAAATTTAAGGACCCACTTTTAGTCTCTAAAAAAAAAAATTAACCATTTAATCCATCAAATTTTCAAACGTGGGACACATTAGTCTCTAGATTTAGTTCCAACATCCATTTACTTGCTTATGTGTCCTATTAGCCATCCTACTTCACCCGTTAGTGGTCCTAATTGGCTTGTGATGAACTTTCTCCGTAGAAAACGAATAAAAAGTGAAAACTGTTCACAATTTTAAAATTCAAATACTTGAAAATCACGCAATTTTTTCACTTTTCATTAATTTTCACTATACAAATTCGTCATAGGCCACGCATGACCACTTACGGGTCAAGTAAAATGGTTAATGACATACGTAAATAAGTAAATGGATGTCGGAACTAAATCTAGGGACTAATGTGTCAAGCATTTGAAAATTTGAGGGACAAAATGGTTAATTTTTTTTTTTTTCAGGAATTAAAAATGGGTCTCCAAAATTTTTCAGGGATCAATTTGGGCTTTCACTCTGATGATAATAGTTGCACATCATATATGTTAGCTAGAGTTTTAGTTGGTATGAGGGGTTGTGTGGTTTCACTCAACTATGACTAATGGCCTCTAACTGAAAAGGACATTTTGGCAGCAAGTAGTTGAATGAAGAGCTTCCATGATGGAACCCTGAATGCTAAATTCTTCTGCTTCATAAAACTTCGGATTGATTATAAGTCTAGATGCCTGGTTTATTTTTCATTAATTTTGCACAAGTTAGAGCGTGGGCTTTTGGCCATGCTAATTGCAGATTTTCTTGTAGTGTTTGAAATTAATCATATTGATAGCTTTAGTTCTTGGCTGTTCTAACCGAATTTCCTCTAATTGGAGTTGCCCAAATGTTAGGCTAGTGTTAACTACATTCTTCTATAGGTTAGAATTTTACCCTTCCAAGAAGTACAAAAGGAAATAGGATTTACTTTGAATGCACAATTAACATAAACATTGTTTTTTATTTTATTTTTATTTTTTGATAAGCAACGTAAACACTGTTTATATTATTATTTAATTCTATACTAGTATATTATTAAGAGTATTTATTCTTATAATAATTATTTTAAAAATCATATATATAATAAAATATGATTAATTAATGATATAAAAAATGAATTAAAATAGTATGCACTGTCAGTGTCAAAAATTTACACTGACATCTACTAACATTTTGGTATCTATACTTTTATTTTAATAACTAAGAAAGATAAATAGCAATAATGCTGATTTTTTAATATGTTATTGGATGTCAGTGTAAAGAATTTTTATACTGATAGTATATAGAAATTAAACTCATAAAAAATCTTACTCTAATTGTATATATTAAAATTAAAGTAAAGAAATAACTACTAACTAGAACGGAAATATAAAATATAGATAACGTGACAAATGAATTGAAATATGGGACCCAACATGGATAATGCACCATGTATTGAACAATTTGTATATGAGTACAGTAATCAGTACTTTACTCAGATTTCAGAGCATCACATGGACACTTCTCCAGAAAGGGAAAATAAAAATGCGTGGAGCGGAGGAATTTGATTTGGTGCAAAGGCAGTGCCTGATATGAAATAAAATAGAATAGGAAGGACCGAAGGAGCATGATATTACTAGTGTGGTTCGGTTTTGTTTTTTTTTTAATTTTACATTTTCTAGTAGAATCAAAACAGCACAGTTCTGAATAATTTGAAGGTTTGTAGGAAAAAAGAAAAAAGAAAAAACCTGTGTAGAGTTTGAAAGATGTTGGGAGATTCCTCTGCTTACTGGCCCACCAAATCTCTGATTTTTTGAGGCTATAAAGCCCTGGGTCTATAATTATTGGCTTCCCCCTCTTATTCCTGAAAATAGGTATTAAAAAAATCAGTATAATGGGCAAAACATAAGACATAAAACAGAATAATACTAGTACTTACAGCTTCCAACCCAAGTTACTGCTATGCTGTACAAAATTGATATGCCTTGGAACCTTAGAAAAGGCTTGAATCAGATCTGAAAATTGGTAAGTTTCATACATTTTGAGTAAATCATCAAAATATGCAATGCCATAGCATCAAAATATGAACATTTAAGGCCATACAATTGCCATAAAACATTTAAGGCCACTCACCATACCATCTTGTGTCACCAATGGATAATCAGATGCACTGAGATTAATAAACCAGTCCCATTGGCAACTCCTCAAAAGCATTGCCACAGCATGGAGAGTGGTAGAAAGCATGGTTGGTCCTCTGTATGTGACCAAATTAGGCTTCCCCACAACCCAAACATTCCTCACTTGACCAAAAACAGGATCACTTGCCACATATTCAACCAAATCCCTATGCTCAGCCTCTGGTGCCCCATAATCCATATGAATCAAATAGTAGTTTCCTGGATGGTAAAGAGCCCTCAGCAACCTTTTGAGTTTCCCTGAGTCTCCTTTAGAAGCAGAGATCAAGTAGGCAAATGAAACCGGGTATGCCTTGATGTTCTTGGTGATGTTGAAGTAGTTCATAGCAGGCTTGGAGCTGGAGATGGGTTTGGTTAATCTGGTGGGAATAAAAAGAAGAAAGAATAATATTGAGGTTAGCATGAAGGAAACCATGAAAGTTTTGATACCCATTTTGAGAGAGAATGGGCAAGAATATAACTTTGTGGGAATGAAAGTGAGAAGTAAAGGTGGGAGAAGGTAGTTAAATGGTTAACTTTGGGAGCTTGGTTGGAGAGTGAATATAATGAGCGTGGAAACTAGGAAGAGTGTTGTTTACATAATTTTGGGTTCTTTTCTTTATGTGCAAGGTCTCCATTTGTCAGTATACTGTCGGCTCATGTGACAGAAGTATGTAGATTCAATAATAAGCACTTAGTAGTAAGCACTATTATTACAAGGTGATATAAGAGCCAGAAGTTGATACTTTCAATTGTTTATTTATATTTTTTTTATTAATTGATGATACTTTTATAAAATAAAAATAAAAATTATGATTGATTAATAGGGAGTGTAAATGATATTTACCCTGTTATAATATTATGTACACATAATACATGAACAAATTTATAATACATACTCTTTAGATATGCTCACACAAATTATTAAATCATGTCTTTTTTAGATATCATTATTAAATCATGTTAATCCACCGTTTTTTTTTACGATAAAAGGCGTACTTCATTTCAAATGCAATAACGTCAGTAATACAACTGGGAATGCTAGTAAAAATATGGGGACTAGCTAGAGATGTAGCTACTCACGCAAGCTTATGAGCTGCTACATTTGCTTGTCTCTTAGAAAACTCAATACAAGAGTTAGGAATAGTATAGAGGAGCCCTTTGCAATCACTAATGATGCACCCAAATTCTGAAAACTCAACACTTTTCTTGTTCATAGAATCTGCCACAATTTTGCTATCTATAACACCCTGCTTTTTCGTTTAGTGCTACTTATAGGCTTGTTTGGTTGTTTAAGCTGTTTTGGTTAAGGGCTAAGTGAGATTTTTTTGGCTTAAAAGTCCCTTTCTGGTAGATGAGCACGCCCGTGCTCATTAGCGAGCACGCCCATGCTTAGAATCAGGCGCGTGTGTCTGATTTTAAGTTGAGCACACCTGTGCTCAACAGTGAGCACACCCGTGCTTAATGTGCGGACCGCGTCTCGCTGACGCTAAGTCCAGCACGACCGTGCTCAAGGGGGAGCACGACCGTGCTCAAGTTCAGACTATATATGTTTGCACAGAACCGAGGGTTTACGTGAAAACCCTATTTTGGTGGCTGCCACTACCCTAGTGCGACCAGAACAATTCCTTTCCCTTTTGTTCATCAAACTCAATCAGTTCTTGAGTATTGGAGACCTTTGGGGAGCTTTGTTTCATCTGTGCTTCATATATAGGTAATGTTTCTTTCACTTGTGATTTCCTTTTCATGGTTTTGAATCGGAAACTGATGGTTTGTGTTTCTGTTTAACCAAGGCTTAGAATTGGACTGAGCCGCTCGTGGGGACGTGATCAGTTTGACTGTTTGAGCAACCTTCAATCCAGGTATGAGGAGAAGGGTAGTGTAACCATAGGCAGTGGGGGTAGCGTAAGGTAAAGGGGTTCCCCATGACCCCGGTGTCGTTGTAGGATTGTTTGTTATATGGTGTTTATCCTATGATAATATGTCTCTGGCTGTTTTAGAGTTATATGTTGGAACCAAAGTATTTTTGGATTAAATAATCTCCAAGTTTTGATGTTAACAAAAAGGATTAAATTTGTATGGCAAAGTGTTAGTTAAGAATCTAACAAGTTTCATCTAGTCTTACAGGGTATTTGAAGTTTTATAACTTAAGGAAATCTCTTAAGAGTTTTATCCGCGTCCAACCGGGTAGACGAGCCTTTCAAATATAAATGGTATATTTAATTATGAGAATATCCTTAAGTAGATGGAATTTTTGAACAGTACCAATAGACGAGCTCTACACTAATATGGATAGACGAGCTCTTAACTAAACTGAATGGACGAGCTTGAGTGCCACGGCAGCAGACACAAATCTAAGCTACTCACCTATATATAATATAGCAAGTCCAAAGACTTGATAGTAGATGAGCAAATTTTTGCCACGTCACTAGATGAGCTAAATAGAATTTTTAGCTATGAGCGTATAGACGCATTACTCTAAGTAGACGATCTCTTCTTTGCTATGCATGCTTGTTATAATCAGAATAACTATCTCGACCACATAGAAATATTTATTTCAAATGATTGATATTTATCTCAGTATATGTTGGTCCTTCTTATTTGTTATTAACGGTTTTATTGTCTTGTTTCTTTGAGAGAGACATAGTACAAATAAAGAATTGCAAAAAGCAAAATAGTACAATGTAAAACGACTTGTACCCTGTCACCTTTAACGCTGGAATAGCTGGAATTTGTACAAGGAAGGCAAGACAGTTTTTCAAGTTGCATTTACTCAGAGGTGTGCCCGTTTCATGCAAGAATATTGGCATATAGTACAATGGCCACGAGCAAGCTGAGCCACAACAGATATTACATTGTTGATTCTATCCCTAAACGGGAAAATTCAAATTGAACTGTTGAAGATTTTGAAGAGAAGAGCAAGGTCACTATAAATAGAAGACCTAGACTTTGAGAAACAACTTTTGCACATATAAAGAATTCTCAAGGAAACTCTTACGAGCCAACATTCTTTATTCTTTCAAAAGCAAAATTCTGCAATACCTTAGCTTGAATATTGCTATAAAATTCATCTGATCTTAAACTTTCATATCCTCACACATAGTGAGTTAGAAGATCAAAAGAAACCAAATCTCTTTGTTAGAGGTAGAGCCTGAAGAGGCTTGGTAAGAAAGGAATACTTGTAAGCCTGGAGAGGTGTTGAATACTTGTTGTAATCTATTTGGAGAATAGTGGAGAAAAACCTTCAAGTAGAAGGGACTGGACGTAACTCTTGGTTGGAAGAGAGTGAACCAGGATAAAACATCTTGTGTGAATCTTCTAATCCCTTATCTCTTTGGTTTTATTTGTTTATACTAACTATGGGGCTTTGAACTTGATTTTGTTAAGCTTTCAAAAGTTTGTTTTTTTGTGTGTTTGCTTCTGCCTCTTTATCTTTGTGTGAGAAAACTGTTCTTGAAAAGGTTGTTTTCGAAAAATATTAACAAACACAATTCAACCCCCTTCTTGTGTTTGCCGGTGTCAACTTCAGTTGGTATCAGAGCTCAGCCTCGAAAGGGTTGAGCATCTAACAAGTGCTGAGGAAGTACGATCCAACAACCATGGATACAGAAGGACAAGCTATCAACATACCTCCACTCTTTGATGGAACTGATTATGATTATTGGAAGAAGAGAATGATGGCCTTCTTGGACGCACAAAAGGTGAAGATGGAGTAGCCATGGCTAGAGTAGATTGGTCTGTAGATCAAAAGGCTAAACATCAACTTAATCTTAAAGCCAAACATTACTTAATGTGTGCCATCACCAGATCAGAACATGACAAGGTTCACAGCTGCAACACAGCTAAGGAAATCTGGGATACACTGGCTCTTGCTCATGAAGGCTCATCACAAGTGAAGGAGTCAAAGATAAGCATGCTGGTTCATCAGTATGAACTCTTTAAGATGGCTGATCATGAGACTATAGATCAGATGTTTGGAAGATTTCAAAAAATAACCAACAGTCTCATATCTCTTGGAAAAATTTATGAGAATAGAGATTATATCAGAAAAATTTTGAGAAGTCTCTCCAAGCAATGGAGACCAAAGGTTACTGCCATTCAAGAAGCTAAGAATCTCAACACTCTTTCTCTGGAAGAGTTTCTAGGGTCACTAAAAGTTCACGAGCTTGAACTAAGTGAAGAAGACAATTCCAGAAAGGGAAAGTCCATTGCCTTAAAGGCAAAGAAAGCCAGCTCTTCAAAAGTACTTAAAGCTGTTGATCATGAATCTTCAGATGATGCTGAACCTTCAGACAGTGATGAAGGATCAGAAGAAGATGAATTATCTTTCATCTCCAGAAAGATACAACACATGTGGAGAAAGAAAGATAACTTCAAAAGAAAGCAGTTCAACAAGAAGTTTTCTAAGGAGAAATCAGACTCCAAAGAAAAATGTCCACCTCTATGCTTTGAATGCAAGAAGCCTGGTCATTTCAAAGCTGACTGTCCTGAGTTGAAAGATAAAAAGAAGTTCTTCAAGAAAAAGAAGGGCTTGATGGCAACATGGGAGGACTTGGACTTATCCTCATCAGATGAGGAAGATGAAGCTGAGGAAGAGGCAAACATTTGCCTCATGGCTGACACATCATCAGAGAATGAGTACACTGATGATGATGAGGTAACAGATTCTGATCCGTCTACACCCAAAAATGCCTTTGATGAATTACTGCATGACTCATCCATACTATCTCATGAATACAAATGTCTTAAAAAGAACTTTGCAAAATTAACAAGAGAATATGATAGAGTCTGTATTGAAAAACAAACCTTAGCTCAAGAAAATGATAAACTCAGATCAGAGAATGTCAGTCTAACTAACAAACTTGAATGTGAGCCTGACAATTCTTGTGAAGTTGTAAAACTGAAACAAGATGTAACATACTTGACAGACACTCTGTCAAAATTTGTAGGAGGCTCAGATAAGTTAAGTCTTATTCTAAGATACTCTAGGTCACCATATAATAAATCTGGCCTTGGTTATGACAAGGAAAAGCATGAGGCATCTCATAATAAGTCAAAACCATTTATGCATCATAGAGCTTCAAAAGCTCCAGCTGAGTATGCTAAAGCCAAGTTAGGCCCGTCCAACACCTTTTGCAAAGTATGTGGAAAAAGTGGGCATTCTACATATACATGCATACATAACAGGCATAATAAACATTCTCGTCCAATGAAAACTAACATGAAAGGACCCAAGTCATTTTGGGTACCTAAGGACAAGATAATACCTGTTGCAGATTTTCTTAACAACAGGAAAGAAACAAACATCCTGGTACTTGGACAGTGGGTGCTCACGTCACATGACAGGAGAAAAGTATATGTTCCAAGACCTTAGACATAAGGATGGTGGCTGGGTGACATTTGGAGGAAACCAGAAAGGAAAGATCACTAGTATAGGTAAAATTGGTAAATATCCTTTTCCCTCCATTGATAATGTTCTTTTAGTGAATGGTTTAAAACATAATCTGCTGAGCATAAGTCAATTATGTGATAGTGGATATGACGTTTCTTTTTATAAGAACATGTGTAATGTCAAGAAAAATGATGGATCAATTTTATTCACTGCTAAGAGGCAAAACAATTTGTATAAAATTGACTTGGAAGACCTCTCAAATCAAAGTGTCCATTGTTTAATGTCCATTGAAGATGAGCGGTGGATTTGGCATAAAAGGCTAGGTCATACAAGTTTGAGATTAATCTCAAAGTTAAATAAGCATAACCTCGTGAGAGGGTTACCAAACCTTAAGTACAAATCTGATGCTCTCTGTGATACATGTCAAAAGGGAAAACAAGTCAAAGGTTCTTTTGAATCTAAGAATGTTGTTAGTACTAAGAGACCACTAGAACTGCTACACCTTGATCTTTTTGGTCCAACAAGGACTGCTTCTATCAGTGGTAAGAAATATGGTCTACTCATTATAGATGACTACACTAGATGGACATGGGTTATGTTCCTTGCTCACAAGGATGAGTCCTTCAAAGTCTTTTATGTATTCTGCAAATGTGTACATAATGAAAAAGGCATGAGTATCACTTCAATCAGAAGTGACCATGGGGGAGAGTTTGAAAATGAGCTATTTCTTACGTTCTGTGAAGATAGTGGTATTCTTCACAATTTTCTCAATACCTAGAACACCACAACAAAATGGTGTGGTAGAAAGAAAGAACAGATCTCTTCAAGAGATAGCTAGAACTATGGTAAATGACAACTCTGTCCCTAGACATTTCGGGGATGAAGCTATTAATACTGCCTGTTACATTCAGAACAGAATATACATAAGACCAATCTTGAATAAGACTCCTTATGAATTGTGGAAGGAACGAAAACCCAACATTTCATATTTTTCATCCTTTCGGTTGTAAATGCTATATTCTTAACACTAAAGATCAACTTGGTAAGTTTGATGCAAAAGTAAACAATGGAATCCTGTTAGGATTTTCTGAAACATCAAAAGGCTTTAGAGTGTATAATTCTAGAACTCTAGTAGTAAATGAAAGTATACATGTTAAGTTTGATGACAAGCAGCCTGATAAGAAATTATCAGAGCTAGATGAAGTCTTTGCAGATCTTGATTTAAACATCTCAGGAGAAATGACAGAAGTAAAAGCTGATGATCAAGTTGGAGACACTCCTCAACAACCAGATACATCCACCTCTCAACAAGACAATGTTCAGAGATCTTGGCATTTCAAGAATTATCATCCTTCAGATCAAATCATTGGAAATCCAAGTGATAAGCTGAGAACCAGATCAACTTTCAGAGAATAGGAAGATATTGCACTAGTCTCTGAGTTGGAACTAAAGACAGTAGACGAGGCTCTGCTGGACAATGGCTGGATTCTAGCTATGCAAGAGGAACTAAATCAGTTTGAGAGAAGTGATGTCTGGACTCTGGTACCTTTAGCTAAAGACAAATATGTTATAGGAACAAAATGGGTTTACAGAAACAAGCTTGATGAGAATGGTAAGGTTGTCAGAAATAAAGCAAGATTAGTTGCACAAGGTTACTCTCAAGAAGAAGGTATAGATTACACTGAAACCTTTGTACCTGTTGCTAGATTAGAAGCTATTAGAATTTTACTTTCATTTGCTGCACATCATAATATTATGCTTTTTCAAATGGATGTAAAAAGTGCTTTTCTTAATGGCTTTATCAATGAAGAAGTTTATGCTATGCAACCTCCGGTTTTGAGAGTGAAACCCAACCTGAACATGTATATAAGCTTAAGAAAGCTTTATACGGCCTAAAACAAGCCCCTAGAGCTTGGTATGATAGGCTAAGTTCATTTCTGATGGATAATGGCTTTAATAGAGGAAAGGTTGATACAACCTTGTTTAAAAAGTCAATTAAATCCAATTTCATAGTAGTACAAATCTATGTTGATGATATTATATTTGGTGCTACTATTGAATCTCTGTGCAAAGAATTCTCAAAGTTAATGCAGAAAGAATTTGAAATGAGCATGATGGGAGAACTCAAGTTCTTTCTTGGACTACAAGTTAAACAAACTATGGACGAGGTGTACATCCATCAAACTAAGTATACAAAGGAACTCCTAAAGAAGTTCAAGATGGATGACTGCAAACCAATGAACACTCCTATGCATCCCACGTCCATACTAAACAAAGATGATAAAGAGAAAAAGGTAGACCAAAAGGTATATAGAGGTATGATAGGATCTCTTCTATATCTTACTGCGTCCAGACCTGATATTATGTTCAGTGTTTGTTTATGTGCTCGATTTCAATCTGATCCTAGAGAATCTCACTTATCAGCAGTTAAAAGAATATTTAGATATTTAAAAGGTACTACTAATCTGGGTTTGTGTTTTAAGAAAAACGAAGATTACAGATTAGTTGGCTTTTGTGATGCTGACTATGCTGGAGATAGAATTGAGAGAAAGAGTACCAGTGGAGGATGTCACTTCATTGGAGCTAATCTAGTCTCATGGTCAAGCAAAAGACAAAGTACCATTGCATTATCAACTGCTGAATCTGAGTATATTTCAGCTGGAAGTTGCTGCTCACAACTTCTATGGATCAAACACCAATTGGAGGACTACAATGTGTTTGTAAGTAGTATTTCACTTATGTGTGATAATACTGCTGCAATTAATCTATCTAAGAATCCAATAATGCATTTTAGGGCTAAGCACATAGAGATCAAATATCATTTCATAAGAGATTATGTGCAGAAAGGTGTTTTTGATATTCAATTTGTAGATACTGACCATTAATGGACAGATATCTTTACTAAACCTCTTGCTGAGGACAGATTTATTTTTATTAGAAAACTTCTTAACAAGTTATTTGTGGATTAATTGTGTTATTCATGCTTGAGAAATTCTGTTATTAATGTATGACTTACAAGCTTATTACATGATTTTAAATGAGCGTCTATTGCATACCGCGTCCATTGTTTTTGTGCTGCGTCCACTGCATGTCGCGTCCATACTGTATTGTTGCTTGAACTCGTCCACACTCACATTATTTATTAACTACATTTATTTTGTCTAAAGACAAATTTATTTTATATTCTCTCTCTGCTGAGTCAGTATTTCTTTTTAATCCTTTTTTAATTTATTTCCAAAAGAAAACCCTTTGGAATTCAAAACCTTTAAAACTAAAACCCTTCCCTCTGAGGAAACTTTACGTTAACCTTCGTCTTCGAACTTACTTCAACTCTCTGTTTTCTGACTGTAAAACCCTAACCTTCTTTCTTCAACCATGGCCACCTCAACTGAAACTTTCGATGTTGAAAAATTGAATCTTGCTATTGAACATCATTTCGACTTCGAGATTCTTAAAGATTACAACCTAGATGTTAGCAATTTCGTTACTGCCGCTGGCTGGGACGACATGTTTGTTGAAAGGGTTTCCATTTATCCGGACCTGATTAGGGCATTTTGGAGGAACCCTCAGGTGTCAGACGCTGAAATTTCTGTAACAGTAGTTGGGAAAAGAATTGTGGTCTCTGAGAAGACCATCGCTGATGCAATAAACTGCCCTCAAGAAGGAGAAGTTATTACTGAATCGTGGGAGAAGGACCTTGGTGGTTCTGAGGTTATAGCCGCTTTGTTAATGAGACAAGATACTGTAAGAAAACACTCATGGAATTCTGTAGAGATGAAGGATGATGTTCGTATTCTTCATCAAATGCTAAATAAGGTGATTCTGCATAAAGTGGGGTCAAAGGACACTCTTTCTGCCCTACACAATTTCTGCCTTTGCCATTTGATTACAGAGACTACAATCAACCTTCCAAGGATTCTATATGGAAGATTCAGAGATGCAATAGTCACAAGGAAGAAGATCTCTGGAATCCCTTACTGCCACTTGCTATAAAAAATTTTCAAGTCTCAGAAGTTGGATGATTTTATCTCTTCCAAGCCAATTGAGGAGCAAGAAAGGATTCTGACACAAAAGTGCATGTGCACTGCAATCTTTGGCAAGATGAACATTGCAAATATGAATCTGAGCACCTACACAGCTATTGCCCTAGCTAAGGAGGAAGAATTGCTCAAGGTTAAAGAGGAACAGATTGAGCAAAACAGTGCTGAAGTCCTAGGAATGAAGAGGACATTCAGAAGGAAAACTGTAGCTGTTAGGACAAGAGCTCCTAAAAAGCCTGCAGCTAGCATTGTTATCAGGGAACCCACTGCAGAGGTCCCTCAACCTGCAAGAGCTTAGAAAAGGACAAGAAGCTTGATCCTTTCTCACAATGAGGATGATGATGAAGATGATAGGGACAGAGTTCCTATCAGCGCTATCCTCAAGAAGCAAAAGGCTGTCAGTGCTGCTGTTCCTACTAGAAGACAGCAACCTCAGAGAAGAGCCAAGTCTGCCATGGCTACTGAGGTAACTATCCCTGCTAATGATCCTGTTCAGTTAGTAGTAGATGCCTTAGTTTCAAGTTTAGAGGATAGAATGATTGTGTCTCTGCACTAGAAGTGTCTGTAAATCAACCAGTTGACCTTGATAATGTATATATCCCCTCACCACCCTCACCTCAACCACAAATAGCCTCACCACAACAACCACAATTCCCACCTTTGATCTCTGAGGATGATCCCTGGTTTCACCAACCAGATGATGGTATGATCCTTGGTGCTCCTTTTCCCAAAATGAAAAAGATATCATTTCCATACACTCCTCCCTCTGAACTTTATAATGGCATGTCTGAATCACTGGCCAAAGTTAAAAGGGACTGAAAGATTCTTTACCATACTCATGAACCACAACCAATTTCAACTAGACCCTGGTATCCATTGCCAGAATATGAGTATGAACCAAATGTCATTGTAAAACCTTGGTATAAACCCCACCCTGACATTGCCAAAGGCCCTCCTCTATCCAAAATGTTTAATAAACTTGGACCCTTAGTCACTCACCTACCACAAAAGAAATTCCATCCCGGAAAAATCTACCTAAACCTTGTCAGATACCCTCCATTCAAACCCTTCACTGATGGTGTAGAGAGGCATATAATCACTGATTGGTCTAAGGATCCTGCTAAGAAAGACCTGCATGATGTAATTTATAAAAGGTCTAGATCCTATAGACATGTTCCCTTCATTATGGACAGAAATACAAAGTGGAAGACTTTTGTCCATCCAAGTGAATATGGCAGGGCAGCTGACATCAAAGATTATTTCTTGTATGTCATGCTGAAGACTGAATTTGAGCTCTTCAAGGTTGTGCGGGCTGCCAATTTTGTACCCATAACTTGGTTAAATCATTCTTATAAAACCAAGATTGGAGTCGAGCCAAGAATGATATGTCCAACACTGCCCATGATTGATCTCAACAAGGACAAGGACAGGAAGAAGGAAATGTTCACTGGAAAAATGCCCTTCCCAGAGTCCTGCTTGATCAAGCCAGATGATGTTAAGGACACAGATCAAAACATCATTGACTACTGGCTGGCACAACCTATTGAGGATGTTAGAGAAGATGTAGCTGTTGATATATGGAGAAAACATATTGTGAAGTGCACAGCAGAAACATCTATTTCTGGCTTATCCTCTGAACAGAAAAAGTTCATTCCTAAGGTGAGAGGCAAATGTAGACTGTCTAACTTCAGACACTTCATCTACAAGGACATTCTAGGTGTTCCTACCATAACTCCAATCTATGTAGAAGATGAAGTCCACTGGGCTAAAGAACTGCCTACACAAATTCTGCAAAACACAGACTCTCCTCCACCATCACCACCTTCTGACCACACAGAAGAAGAAATAATTGTTGAAGACTCTGGCATGGAGATTGACTCTGTTGCACCAGTTATTGCTAATGAGGAAGTTGCTGAATCTGGGTCTAGACCAAACATTTCTGGAAAGTCAACATCTCAACCATTAGCTATCACTGTCATTCATCCAGAAAAACCTCAGACTTCAAGAGCTCTTGACACTGTTCCCAGCCAAGCTCATGCTCAGGAGAGTGCTGAAAGCTCAAGACCACCACTCTCACTGCCTCCAAATTTTGAAGAAATCATTGGCAGAATTGTAGAGGAAAGAGTCAAAGCTGAGGTGAAAGAGCAGGTAAAAGAACAAGTTGCAGAAGCTCTGGCTCCCACCAATGTGATGATGAACCAGATGATGAGCATTATGCTCAGTTTTCAATAAAGCCAGAACTTGTCAACCCAAGTCCCTGCACCTCCACAAAATCCAAATCCAAACCCACCTCCTCCACCTCCTCCATCTTCTTAGGCTTTTCTTTTGTTTTTGTATTCTTACTGACAATGATGGTGCACTTTCCTACCTTTTTGTCTGATGACAAAAAGAGCGGAGAGTGGAGAGAGAAATTAAATTAATATATATATATATATATATATATATATATATATATATATATATATATATATATATATATATATATATATATGAAAGTCCTTTTTTGAATCTATTCTTTGTCTGCATATGTATGTGTGTCACTTGACTTATATGATTGCATAGTTATTATTTTATATGCTCCGATGCTTTTGTCTGATAAGTAGTTCTGCTGATATGATAAGTAATTTGTCATATATACATATCTGTTCATATCTTATTCCTTTTTATATTCCTGTTAAGTTTGAATGCTTTGTCTTAGGGGGAGCTTTGTAAGCTTTCTCAGACTTTGTTCACTCAAATTTAATTAGTTTTTGTCACCATAAAAAAAGGGGAGATTGTTGGAACCAAAGTATTTTTGGATTAAATAACCTCTAAGTTTTGATGTTAACAAAAAGGATTAAATTTGAATGGCAAAGTGTTAGTTAAGAATCTAACAAGTTTCATCTAGTCTTCTTACAGGGTATTCGAAGTTTTATAACTTAATGAAATCTCTTAAGAGTTCTATCCGCGTCCAACCGGGTAGACGAGCCTTTCAAATAAAAATGGTATATTTAATTATGAGAATATGCTTAAGTAGACGGAATTTTTGAACAGTACCAATAGACGAGCTCTACACTAATATGGATAGACGAGCTCTTAACTAAACTGAATGGACGAGCTTGAGTGCCACGTCAGCAGACGGAAATCTAAGCTACTCACCTATATATAATATAGCAAGTCCAAAGACTTGACAGTAGACGAGCAAATTTTTGCCATGTCACTGGACGAGCTAAATAGAATTTAGCTATGAGCGTATAGACGCACTACTCTAAGTAGACGAGCTCTTCTTTGCTATGCATGCTTGTTATAATCAGAATAACTATCTCGACCACATAGAAATATTTATTTCAAATGATTGATATTTATCTCAGTATATGTTGGTCCTTCTTATTTGTTATTAACAGTTTTATTGTCTTGTTTCTTTGAGAGAGACATAGTACAAATAAAGAATTGCAAAAAGCAAAATAGTACAATGAAAAATGACTTGTACCCTGTCACCTTTAACACTGGAATAACTGGAATTTGTACAAGGAATGCAAGACAGTTTTAATTTCAAGTTGCATTTACTCAGAGGTGTGCCCGTTTCATGCAAGAATGTTGACATATAGTACAATGGCCACGAGCAAGTTGAGTCACAATGGATATTACATTGTTGATTCTATCCCTAAACGGGAAAATTCAAATTGAACCGTTGAAGATTTTGAAGAGAAGAGCAAGGTCACTATAAATAGAAGACCTAGATTTTTGAAGAAATAACTTTTGCACATATAAAGAATTCTCAAGAAAACTCTTACGAGCCAACATTCTTTTATTCTTTCGAAAGTAAAAGTCTGTAATACCTTAGCTTGAATATTGCTATAATATTCATCTGATCTTAAACTTTCATATCCTCACACATAATGAGTTAGAAGATCAAAAGAAACCAAATATCTTTGTTAGAGGTAGAGCTTGAAGAGGCTTGGTAAGAAAGGAATACTTGTAAGCCTGGAGAGGTGTTGAATACTTGCTGTAATCTATTTGGAGAATAGTGGAGAAAAACCTTCAAGTAGAAGGGACTGGACGTAGCTCTTGGTTGGAAGAGAGTGAACCAGCATAAAACATCTTGTGTGAATATTCTAATCCCTTATCTCTTCAGTTTTATTTGTTTATACTAACTGTGGGGATTTGAACTTGATTTTGTTAAGCTTTCAAAATTTTGTTTTTCTGTGTGTTTGCTTCTGCCTCTTTATCTTTGTGTGAGAAAACTGTTCTTGAAAAGGTTGTTTTCGAAAAATATTAACAAACACAATTCAACCCCCCTTCTTGTGTTTGCCTGTGTCAAGTTCATTATATGCCTCATGCTCTTGATAAATGCCCTTATATGTTCATGATGGTTACCTATGAATATGATGCTATATTGATGTTATTGTTGGCATGATATTGGTTGGATTATTGATGTTAGCATTTTTTTTATTTTAATGATGATGGTCACGTTGATAAAATACTTAATTGGTTAGGCCCTTAAAATGATTTAGAACCTTAGGGATTTAATCTAGGGAAATTTAGTTAAAATCGATGTTTGATCTCTGCCCAGAACAGTACTGTTGTGCATCGAGCATGACTGTGCTGAACAGGGAGCACGCCCGTGCTCCCAGTTTAAATTCTGGAAAATGGCCGCGTTTTAAGTACGGCCGTGCAGCAGAGGAGCACGACTGTGCAGAGGAGCACGGCCGTGCCTAAGAGGAAGCACGACCGTGCTCCACTTAAGCGGCAACATGCCCGTAATGTTTTAAGCGCACCCGTGCTAGGGGTTAAGCACGCCCATGCTCACCCCTCCTAGACAGAAACAGAATTAAAGGACTTGAAGGGGTTTCCAACCCCATTTCCCCAATGATGATAAGTTGATATAGCTAATCAAAGATAAAGATTAGACAACTTGGTTAAGGATGATCAAAGATAATTAAAGATGATGAGATAATTAAGTCGGTATCCGTTGGATTACCGCACATTGATAGCTTTGGTGCTTATTGGCCAAAGTGACCTCGATGCTTATTGGTCGAGGTGTTGATGAGTTGAACCTTGGTGCTTATTGGCCAAGGGAGCCTTGACTCCACGGTTTGGGTCTAAGGTTACGTTGATGTTGATGTTGAAGTCTTGGGAGCTTCATGGCCCGAGCAAGGAGGTGGTTGAGATTGTTTGTTGTTGTTCCATTTGCATAGAGCATTAGAGTTGTTGGTTTATGGGGGGAGGTTCGACATAGGGGAGATCGCCCGAGAGTACGGTGATCTGGCCATCCACGGTAGGTCACCCGATGGTTTGGTGACCGCGACCCCTCACGATGAGGCATCCACAGTTTGATGCGTTGGCTATCCATGGGGTGCACCCAAGGTTTGGTGAAGTGTCGGTATTGGTGCTTTTATGGCCAATACGGATATGTAATTCCGAAGTTGTTCATCCTGAGTTAGTTGGATCCACATGCATAATAGAGTAGCGGAGTAGTGTTGCATTGCACCGCATAGCATACCTGATTTTGATAATGTTGATGTATGACGATGTGTGTATGTTGATGTATGCTAGTTGATGCCATGCCTGTTTGTTTTACCTTGCTTCCTATCTCCATGCCATATATGTTTACATGATTCTTACTCCCTGTTGTTTGTTTGGCCTGATCGACACCTTGTAGAGAATGGCGAGCAGTCAGGAGAAGAGTGACTCTGAGGAGCCACCACTCATAGTTAGGGTTTTCCCCTTTCAATTAGTTTGTTAGTTTCAGTTGTATTCCGAGGATTTTATTCCGGAACAGTTATACCAGCTCTGTATGTGACATCAATTAGTTTGGACAAATGTCTGATTTATCCAGTAAATGCATGTTTTTATTTTATTTATATTTATCTTTTTATGTTGTATAACATGAGGGGTAGAAGGGTGTCACAGGAAACACTGAAAACAACTTTTTTCTGTTTTCACTGTTTCCTGTACAAATTTCTGAAAACAGGAAACCGAATGAAAACAATGTGGCATTTTTGTAATTATTTTTTAAAATAGGAAATGAAAACAAGAATATGAAAACAAAGCAAACGAGCCCTTAATTTTCTTCCCTCTTTTATTTTATTCTTCCCTCTTTCTCTTGAACACTCCTCTGAGAACCCTATCGCCGTCCTGTGAGAGCACATTCGAGGAACCCATAGTATGCCGCTGCGGTTGTACGCTGCCGTCGCTGCTGCTATTCTAGGATGCCGCCACCGTTGCGTCGCCGCCGCCTACTCCGTCCTCAATCTCATACGCTGCTCATTGCTCAGTCCGGCGATATGTTTTCTTCTTAATGTCTCATTCTCCTTTTTTGTTTCTTTCTCTTCATCGCCTGTTTTTCCTCAATCCAAATCCTAAACCCTCACTCACAGTTTCATACTCACTCACCTCATTCTTTGTCTACTCTCTCACTAGGAATAAGGGCTGGGTCCAAGCAGTCATAGCCATCATGAAGAGACCATGATCATCCCTGACATAGTAGCCAACGCTAGTGAGCTTAAGATCCTCAAAGAATGTAGCATCAACATTACACTTAAGGTGACCAGGAGGGGGCTTACACCACACAGTAGGGCTATTACTATGAACCACGGAGATCGGAGGGACCAAGGGATTATTCGCTGTTTGCCATTCTAAAAGGGTTTGGGTAGCACAAGCAAGAACTTGGATAGCAGCCTCATGAACATCCTCCCAAATAGCAAGGTTTCTACTCCTCCACATACTCCACAACACCATGACAAGAGAAAGCAGCTGGTGCATGGAGAGCTTTGCGCATGTAGAGAAGAAGAAATCCTGGAAAACAGCTAGATCTTCCAAGTAGGGTTCTATGAAGGACCACAAACCACATGATGCCAAACTTTTTCTTCCAGCAAACAAGAGAGAAAAAGATGGCAAACTGTTTCAATACCATTTGGACATCTAGCACAATAAGCTGGGCAATGAATGCCACGTTCCTGGAGAGTAATACGACTGGGAAGAATTCCTCTACATAACTTCCAAATAAAGAAAAAGATGGCAAACTATTTCAATACCATTTGGACATCTAGCACAATAAGCTGGGCAATGAATGCCACGTTCCTGGAGAGTAATACGACTGGGAAGAATTCCTCTACATAACTTCCAAATAAACGTGCGAACCATGTGAGGGACATCGAGCTTCCAAATAAGGTCCCAGTTTCCTTGGACAGCAAAAGCATCATGATTAATCACAACCTGCATGCATAACTTATAGGAACTTTTTACCGAATAGGACCCTGAGTTTTCTGGCCACAAATGAGAGTATCAGCAGCTGAAATATTGGCTATAGGAAGACGCAGAACTGCTTCCATGTTTTCCGGAGGTTGAATATTAACAAGCAGGTTCCGGCTCCAGCATTTAGTCCCTGTGATGAATAAGTTTTTTAGCTTGAGATCAGATAAATGGGGCAAAACAGGACCAAGGATACGCATAGAATCCTCACCACAGAGCCAAAGGTCCGACCACACCTTAATAGAAGAGCCATCACCAATACACCATCTAAGACTTTCCTTTACCACCACCCAGGAGCTCCAGATACTACGCCATGTGTAACTTGGATTATGGCCAATGGAAGCATCCAAGAAATTCCCCTTTGGAAAATATTTGGTTTTGAAGATATGAGATAAGGTAGTATCCGGGTTGGATAAGAGATTCCAACCTTGTTTCCCCAGAAGTGCTAGGTTAAATCCATGGAGATGACGAAAGCCCATGCCACCAAGGGACTTTGGTAAAGTGAGCCTCTCCCAAGACAACCAATGAATGCCTTTTTGATTACCACCACTAGAACCCCACCAAAAGGAATTCATCATTTTCTGGAGCTCATCACAAAGAAACTGAAGTTGACACAGGCAAACACAAGAAGGGGGGGTTGAATTGTTTTTGTTAATAATTTTTCGAAAACAACCTTTTCAAAACAGTTTTCTCAAACAAGGAAAGAAAGGCAAAAGCACACACACAAAGAAAACCTTTTTAAGAACTTAACAAGATCAAGTTCAGATCCCCACAGTTAGTATAACCAAATAAAACTCAAGAGATAAGGGATAAGAAGATTCACGCAAGTCGTTTTATCCTGGTTCACTCTCTTCCAACCAAGAGCTACGTCCAGTCCCTTCTACTTGAAGGTTTTTCTCCACTATTTTCCAAATAGATTACAATAAGCATTCAACACCTCTCTAGGCTACAAGTATTCCTTTCTTACCAAGCCTCTTCAGGCTCTACATGTAACAAAGAGATTTGGTTTCTTTTGATCTTCTAACTCACTATGTGTGAGGATATGAAAGTTTAAGATCAGTTGAATATAACAATATTCAAGCTAAGGTATAACAGGCTTTTGCCTTGTGAAAGAATAAAGGAATTGATCTTGTAAGAGTTTTTCTATCAAGAATTCTGTATATGCGCAAAAGTTCTTTCTTTAAAAGTCTAGGTCTTCTATTTATAGAGACCTCGCTCTTCTCTTCAAATTCTTCAACGGTTGTATTTGAATTTTCCCGTTTAGGGATATAATCAACAATGTAATATCCGTTGTGACTCAACTTGCTCATGGCCATTGTACTATATGACAACATTCTTGCATGAAACGGGCACACCTCTGAGCAAATGCAACTTGAAAAACTGTATTGCCTTCCTTGTACAAATTCCAGCCATTCCAGCGTTAAAGGTGACAGGGTACAAGTCGTTTTGCATTGTACTCTTTTGCTTTTTGCAATTCCTTATTTGTACTATATCACTCTCATAGAAACAAGACAATAAAACCGTTAATAACAAATAAGAAGGACCATCATATAATCAAATAAATATCAATCATTTGAAATAGATATTTCTATGTGGTCGAGATAGATATTCTGATTATAACAAGCATGCATAGTAAACAAGAGCTCGTCTACTTAGAAGAGTGTGTCTATATGGTTTTAGCTGAAATATAATTTAGCTCGTCCGGTGACGTGGCAAAAATTTCTCGTCTACTATCAAGTCTTTGGACTTGCTATATTATATATAGGTGAGTAGCTTAGATTTGCGTCTGCTGATGTGGCACTCAAGCTCGTCTACTTACATGAGTTAAGAGCTCGTCTACTTACAAGAGTTAAGAGCTCATATACTTACAAGAGTTAAGAGCTCGTCTACTTACAAGAGTTAAGAGCTCGTCTACTAGTACTATTCTATATTCCGTCTACTTAAGCATATTCTCATAAATAAATATACCATTTATTTTGAAAGGCTCGTCTACTCGGTTGGACGCGGATAGAACTCTTTAGAGATTTCCTTAAGTTATAAAACTTTGAATACCCTATAAGACTAGATGAAACATGTTAGAACTTAACTAACACTTTGCCATACAAATTTAATCCTTTTTGTTAACATCAAAACTTAGAGATTATTTAATCCAAAAATACTTTGGTTCTAACAATCTCCCCCTTTTTGATGATGACAAAAACTAATTAAATTTGAGTGAACAAAGTCTGAGAAAGCTTACAAAGCTCCCCCTAAGACAAAGCATTCAAACTTAACAGGAATATAAAAAGGAATAAGATATGACCATATAAGTATATATCACATATTACTTATCATATTAGTAGAACTACTTATCAGACAAAAGCATCAGAGCATATAACATAATAACTATGCAATCATATAAGACAAGTAACACATATACATATGCAGGCAAAGAATAGATTCAAAAACTGACTTTTATATATATAAAATTTAATCTCTCTCTCCATTCTCCCCTTTTTTGTCATCAGACAAAAAGGTAGGAAGGTGGACCATCATTGTCAGTAAGAAAAACAAAATAAAGGCCTAAGAAGATGGAGGAGGTGGGTTTGGATTTGGATTTTGTGGAGGGGCAGGGACTTGAGTTGGCAGGTTCTGGCTTTGTTGAAAACTGAGCATAATGCTTATCATCTGATTCATCATGACATTTGTAGGAGCCAGAGCTTCTGCAACTTGTTCTCTTACCTGCTCTTTCACTTCAATTTTGACTCTTTCCTCTACACTTATGCCAATGATTTCTTCAAAATTTGGAGGCAGTGAGAGAGGTGGTCTTGAGCTTTTAGCACTTTCTTGAGCCTGAGCTTGAATTGGCATAGTGTCAAGAGCTCTTGAAGTCTGGGAATTTTCTGGATGAATGACAGTGATAGCCAATGGTTGAGATGATGATTTCCCAGAAGTGCTTGGTCTGGAGTCAGATTCAGCAACTTTCTCATTAGCATTGACTGGTGCAACAGTGTAAATCTCCATGCCAGAGTCTTCAACTATGATATCTTCATCAGTATGCTCAGAAGGTGGTGAAGGTGGAGGAGAGTCTGTAATTTGCAGAATGGGTGGTGGCAGCTCTTTAGCCCAGTGGACTTCATCTTCTACATATATTGGACTGATGGTAGGAACACCTAGAATGTCCTTGTAGATGAAGTGTCTGAAGTTAGACAGTCCACATTTGCCTCTCACCTTATGAATGAACTTCTTTTGCTCAGAGGATAAGCCAGAAGTAGATGCTTCTGCTGTGCACTTCACAATATGCTTTCTCCATATATCAACAGTTACATCTTCTCTAATATCCTCAGTAGGTTGTGCCTGCCAGCAGTCAATGATGTTTTGATCTGTCTCCTTAACATCATCTGGCTTGATCATGCAAGACATTGGAAATGGCATTTTTCCAGTGAACCTTTCCTTCTTCCTGTCCTTGTCCTTATTGAGATCAATCATAGGCAATCTAGGACAAATCATTCTGGGCTGAACTCCAATCTTGGTTTTATAAGAATGCTTTAACCAAGTTATGAGTACAAAATTGGCAGCCCTTACAACCTTGAAGAGCTCAAATTCAGTCTTCATCATGACATACATGAGATAATCTTTGATGTCAGCTGCCCTGCCATATTCATCTGGATGGACAAAAGTCTTCCACTTTGTATTTCTATCCATGATGATGCAGTCTTGTCTATAGGATCTAGACCTTTTGTATATAACATCTTGCAGGTCTTTCTTGGCAGGATCCTTGGACTAGTCAGATATGATGTGTCTCTGTACACCATCAGTAAAGGGTTTGAATGGAGGGTATCTGACAAGGTTTGGGTAGATTTTTATGGGTGGAAATTTGTTTTGTGGTAGGTGAGTGATTAAGGGTCCAAGTCTGTTAAACATTTTTGATGGAGGAGGGCCTTTGGAAATGTCAGGGTGGGGTTTATACCATGGTTTTACAGTGACATATGGTTCATACTCATATTCTGGCAATGGATACCAGGGTCTGTTTGAGATTGGTTGTGGTTCTTGCGTATGGTAAAGAATCCTCTAGTCCCTCTTAACTTTGGCCAGTGATTCAGACATGCCATTATAAAGTTCAGAAGGAGGAGTATATGGGAATGGAATTATTTTCATTTTTGGGAAGGGGCACCAAGGATAATACCATCATCTGGTTGGTGAAACCAGGGATCATCCTCAGAGATCAAAGGTGGGAATTATGGTTGATGTGGTGAGGCTATTTGTGGTTGAGGTGGTGAGGCTATTTGTGCTGAGGGTTGAGAGGGGATATATACATCATCTGGTGCAGAGACAAAATCCATTCTATCATCTAAACTGGGAACTAATGCATTTACTGCTAATTGAACAGGATCATTAGCAGGGATAGTTACCTCAGTAGCCATGGCAGACTTGGCTCTTCTCTGAGGTTTATGTCTTTTAGTAGGAACAGCAGCACTAACAGCCTTTTACTTCTTGAGGATAGCACTGATAGGTACTCTGTCCTCATCATCTTCATCATCATCCTCATTGTGAGAAAGGATCAAATTTCTTGTCCTTTTCTGAGCTCTTGCAGGTTGAGGGACCTCTGCAGAGGGTTCCCTGATAACAATGCCAGCTGTAGGCTTTTAGGAGCTCTTGTCCTAACAGCTATATTTTCCTTCTGTATGTTCTCTTCATTCCTAGGACTTCAGCATTGTTTTGCTCAATCTATTCTTCTTTCACCTTGAGCAATTCTTCCTGCTTAGCTAGGGCAATAGCTGTGTAGGTGCTCAGATTCATGTTTGCAATGTTCATCTTGCCAAAGATAGCAGTGCACATGCACTTTTGTGTCAGAATCCTTTCTTGCTCCTCAGTTGGCTTGGAAGAGATAAAATCATCCAGCTTCTGAGACTTGAAAAGTTTTGATAGCAAGTGGCAGTAAGGAATTCCTGAAATCTTCTTCCTTGTGACTATTGCATCTCTGAATCTTCCATACAGAATCCTTGGAAGGTTGATTTTAGTCTCTGTTATCAAATGGCACAAGCAGAATTTGTGTAGGGCAGAGAGATTGTCCTTTGACCCCACTCTGTGTAGAATCACCTTGTTCAATAATTGATGAAGAATACGAACTTCATCCTTCATCTCTACAGACTTCCAAGAGTGTTTTCTTACAATGTCGTGTCTCATTAATAGGGAGGCTATAACTTATGAACCTCCAAGGTCCTTTTCCCACGATTCAGTTATAACTTCTCCTTCTTGAGGGCAGTTGATGGCTTTAGCGATGGTCTTCTCAGAGACCACAATTCTTTTCCTAACTATTGTTGCAGTAATTTCAGCGTCTGACACCTGAGGGTTCCTCCCAAATGCCCTAATCAGGTCTGGATAAATGAGGACCCTTTCAACAAACATACAGTCCCAGCCAGCGGTAGTAACGAACTTGCTAACATCTAGGTTGTAATATTTCAGAATGCCAAAGTCGAAATGATGTTCAATGGCAAGATTCAGTTTTTCAACATCGAAAGTTTCAGTTGAGGTGGCCATGGTTGAAGAAAGAAGGTTAGGGTTTTGCAAGTCAGAAAACAGAGAGTTGAAGAAGGTTTGAAGACGAAGGTTAACGTAAAGTTTCGTCAGAGGGAAGGGTTTTAGTTTAAAAGGTTTTGAATTCCAAAGGGTTTTCTTTTGGAAATAAATTAAAAAGGATTAAAAAGAAATACTGCCTCAGCAGAGAGAGAATAGAAAAAAAAATTGTCTTTAGACAAAATAAATGCTGTTAATAAATAATGTGAGTGTGGACGGGCTCATTTAACAATACAGTATGGGCGCGACATGCAGTGGACGCAGTGCAAAAACAATGGACGCGCATTTAAAATCATGTAAAAAGCTTGTAAGACATATCAATAACAGAATTTCTCAAGTATGAATAACACAATTAATCCACAAATAACATGTTAAGATGTTTTCTAATAAAAATAAATTTGTCCTCAGCAAGAGGTTTAGTAAAGATATCTGCCCATTGATGGTTAGTATCTAAAAATTGAATATCAAAAACACCTTTCTGCACAATATCTTCTATGAAATGATGTTTGATCTCTATGTGCTTAGCCCTAGAATGCAGTATTGGATTCTTAGACAGATTAATTGCAACAGTATTATCACACATAAGTGGAATACTACTACTTACAAACACATTGTAGTCCTCCAATTGGTGTTTGATCCATAGAAGTTGTGAGCAGCAACTTGCAGCTGAAATATACTCAGATTCAACAGTTGATAATGCAATGGTACTTTGTCTTTTGCTTGACCATGAGACAAGATTAGCTCCAATGAAGTGACATCCTCCACTGGTACTCTTTCTCTCAATTCTATCTCCAGCATAGTCAGCATCACAAAAGCCAACTAATCTGTAATCTTCATTTTTCTTAAAACACAAACCCAGATTAGTAGTACCTTTTAAATATCTAAATATTCTTTTAACTGCTGATAAGTGAGATTCTCTAGGATCAGATTGAAATCGAGCACATAAACAAACACTGAACATAATATCAGGTCTGGACGTAGTAAGATATAGAAGAGATCCTATCATACCTCTATATACCTTTTGGTCTACCTTTTTCTCTTTATCATCTTTGTTTAGTATGGACGTGGGATGCATAGGAGTGTTCATTGGTTTGCAGTCATCCATCTTGAACTTCTTTAGGAGTTCCTTTGTATACTTAGTTTGATGGATGTACACCTCGTCCATAGTTTGTTTAACTTGTAGTCCAAGAAAGAACTTGAGTTCTCCCATCATGCTCATTTCAAATTCTTTCTGCATTAACTTTGAGAATTCTTTGCACAGAGATTCAATAGTAGCACCAAATATAATGTCATCAACATAGATTTGTACTACTATGAAATTGGATTTAATTGACTTTTTAAATAAGGTTGAATCAACCTTTCCTCTATTAAAGCCATTATCCATCAGAAATGAACTTAGCCTATCATACCAAGCTCTAGGGGCTTGTTTTAGGCCGTATAAAGCTTTCTTAAGCTTATATACATGTTCAGGTTGGGTTTCACTCTCAAAACCCGGAGGTTGCATAGCATAAACTTCTTCATTGATAAAGCCATTAAGAAAAGCACTTTTTACATCCATTTGAAAAAGCATAATATTATGATGTGCAGCAAATGAAAGTAAAATTCTAATAGCTTCTAATCTAGCAACAGGTACAAAGGTTTCAGTGTAATCTATACCTTCTTCTTGAGAGTAACCTTGTGCAACTAATCTTGCTTTATTTCTGACAACCTTACCATTCTCATCAAGCTTGTTTCTGTAAACCCATTTTGTTCCTATAACAGATTTGTCTTTAGCTAAAGGTACCAGAGTCCAGACATCACTTCTCTCAAACTGATTTAGTTCCTCTTGCATAGCTAGAATCCAGCCATTGTCCAGCAGAGCCTCGTCTACTGTCTTTAGTTCCAACTCAGAGACTAGTGCAGTATCTTCCTATTCTCTGAAAGTTGATCTGGTTCTCAGCTTATCACTTGGATTTCCAATGATTTGATCTGAAGGATGATAATTCTTGTAATGCCAAGATCTATGAACATTATCTTGTTGAGAGGTGGATGTTTCTGGTTGTTGAGGAGTGTCTTCAACTTGATCATCAGCTTTTACTTCTGTTGTTTCTCCTGAGATGTTTAAATCAAGATCTGCAAAAGCTTCATCTAGCCATGATAATTTCTTATCAGGCTGCTTGTCATCAAACTTAACATGTATACATTCTTCTACTACTAGAGTTCTAGAATTATACACTCTAAAGCCTTTTGATGTTTCAGAAAATCCTAACAGGATTCCATTATCTACTTTTGCATCAAACTTACCAAGTTGATCTTTAGTGTTAAGAATATAGCATTTACAACCGAAAGGATGAAAATATGAAATGTTGGGTTTTCGTTCATTCCATAATTCATAAGGAGTCTTATTCAAGATTGGTCTTATGTATATTCTGTTCTGAATGTAACAGGTAGTATTAACAGCTTCAGCCCAGAAGTGTCTAAGGACAGAGTTGTCATTTACCATAGTTCTAGCCATCTCTTAAAGAGATATGTTATTTCTCTCTACCACACCATTTTGCTGTGGTGTTCTCAGTATCGCTTATCTTCATTGGATACTAAACATGAGACCCTTTGATTTGAGAGGTCTTCCAAGTCAATTTTGTACAAATTGTTTTGCCTCTTAGCAGTGAATAAGATTGATCCATTATTCTTCTTGACATAACACATATTCTTATTAAAAGAAACATCATATCCACTATCACATAATTGACTTATGCTCAGCAGATTATGTTTTAAACCATTCACTAAAAGAACATTATCAATGGAGGGAAAAGGATGTTTACCAATTTTACCTATACCAGTAATCTTCCCTTTCTGGTTTCCTTCAAATGTCACCCAGCCACCATCCTTATGTCTAAGGTCTTGGAACATATACTTTTCTCCCGTCATGTGACGTGAGCACCCACTATCCAAGTACTAGGATGTCTGTTTCTTTCCTGTTGTTAAGCAAATCTGCAATAGGTATTATCTTGTCCTTAGGTATCCAAAATGACTTGGGTCCTTTCATATTAGTTTTCATTGGACGAGAATGTTTAGTATGCCTATTATGTATGCATCTATATGTAGTATGCCCACTTTTTCCATACACTTTACAAAAGGTGTTGGACGGGCCTGACTTGGCTTTAGCGTACCTAGCTGGAGCTTTTGAAGCTCTTTGCTGCATAGGTGGTTTTGACTTATTGTGAGATGCATCATGCTTCTCATTGTCATAACCAAGGCCATATTTTATCAAATGGTGACCTAAAATACCTTAGGATAAGACTTAGCTTATTTGAGTCTCCTACAAATTTTGACAGAGTGTCTGTCAGATATGATATATCTTGTTTTAGTTTTACAACTTCACAAGAGTTATCAGGCTCACATTCAGATTTGTCAGTTAGACTGACATTCTCTGATTTTAGCTTATCATTTTCTTGAGCTAAACTTTGTTTTTCAATGCAGACTCTATCATATTCTTTTGTTAATTTTGTAAACTTCTTTTTAAGACTTTTGTATTCATGAGATAGTATGGATGAGTCATGCAGCAATTCATCAAAGGCATTTTTGAGAGTAGACGGGTCAGAATATATTACCTCATCATCATTAGTGTACTCATTCTCTGATGATGTGTCAGCCATGAGGCAAATGTTTGCCTCTTCCTCAGCTTCCTCTTCCTCATCTAATGAGGATAAGTCCAAGTCCTCCCATGTTGCCATCAAGCCCTTCTTTTTCTTGAAGAACTTCTTTTTATCTTTCAACTCGGGACAGTCAGCTTTGAAATGACCAGGCTTCTTGCATTCAAAGCATAGAGGTGGACCTTTTTCTTTGGAGCCTGATTTCTCCTTAGAAAACTTCTTGTTGAACTGCTTTCTCTTGAAGTTACCTTTCTTTCTCCACATATGTTGTATCTTTCTGGAGATAAAAGATAATTCATCTTCATCTGATCCTTCATCACTGTCTGAAGGTTCAGCATCATCTGAAGACTCAGCAGCTTTATGGACTTTTGAAGAGCTGGATTTCTTTGCCTTTAAGGCAATGGACTTTCCCTTTCTGGAATTGTCTTCTTCATTTAGTTCAAGCTCATGAACCTTTAATGACCCTAGAAGCTCTTCCAAAGAGAGAGTATTCAGATTCTTAGCTTCTTGAATGGCAGTGACCTTTGGTCTCCACTGCTTGGAGAGACTTCTCAGAATTTTTCTGATATGATCTCTATTCTCATATATTTTTCCAAGATATCTGAGACTGTTAGTTACTGTTTGAAATCTTCCAAACATCTGATCTATAGTCTCATGATCAGCCATCTTAAAGAGTTCATGCTGATGAACCGGCATCCTTATCTTTGACTCTTCACTTGTGATGAGCCTTCATGAGCAAGAGCCAGTGTATCCCAGATTTCCTTAGCTATTTTGCAGCTGTGAACCTTATCATGTTCTGATCTGGTGATGGCACACATCAAGTAATGTTTGGCCTTGAGATTTAGTTGATGTTTAGCCTTTTTGATCTGCAGACCAATCTGCTCTAGCCATGGCTGCTCCATCTTCTCCTCTTGGCTCAGTATAGCCATTCTCAATCAGTTCCTAGATGTCTAAGTTCTGTGCATCCAAGAAGGCCATCATTCTCTTCTTCCAATAATCATAATCAGTTCCATCAAAGAGTGGAGGTCTGTTGCTAGCTTGTCCTTCTGCATCCAAGGTTGTTGGATCGTACTTCCTCAGCACTTGTTAGATGCTCAACCCTTTCGAGGCTGAGCTCTGATACCAACTGAAGTTGACACAGGCAAACACAAGAAGGGGGGTTGAATTGTGTTTGTTAAGATTTTTCGAAAACAACCTTTTCAAGAACAGTTTTCTCACACAAAGATAAAGAGGCATAAGCAAACACACAGAAAAACAAAATTTTTGAAAGAATAACAAATTCAAGTTCAAATTCCCACAGTTAGTATAAACAAGAAAAACTAAAGAGATAAGGGATTAAAAGATTCACGCAAGTTGTGACACCCTAATCTCGGGTCATCACATGGTTACCCGTTTGCGGAAAATAAAATCATAAATTCGCTGGTTGCTTTCGGAAAATAAAGTTTTCTCAACGTTTGTCTTAAACAAAATGTGGTGATAAATTTTTTTTTTCTTTTCAACATCGTCGCAACAACGTTCACATAATCACACTTAGATATATCAAAATATATATGTAAGTCATACAACCATATTGCATTATATGTTTCACACTTAAACATTTATAATGAAACGAGTATTCCCAAAATATAACTTAAAGTAAACCTAAGCTGGTCAAACACTACGACAAAAAGAATGCAGCATCAGCATGCCCCGTACTAAACATTCTTCTTCTTGTAGACGCCATAGTCCTTAAGAGGTTCATCTGAATTCCACCACATAGAACCCAGAAAAGAAACCACAAATAAAACATGCAAGAGTGAGAAACCGACATATGGACATAACGCGATAGCCACATGCACGACACAACAAAAACTACACATATACGTACCCATATACATATTTGCGATCTCATAAACATTAACATCAAAGCATAATGGGTTTCACACCCCAAACAACATCTTTTGAAAATATGCATGAACACTTCATATACATCATCTAACATTTTCACTTAATCTCATGAGATATCCCGACCTCGTGTTTGAGTTGATCAGACTCCCGGCACGTAGCCACAGACATATAGTCACAGGCCCACGTCCAAAACCCATCGCACACTGTCCAACATCGTGGCACAGTGATAACATCGTGAATGGGGTTCCATTGTCCGTCCGGCACAATGAAAACTTCGTGGCATGAAATACCTGACGCCGCAAGGTAATCATATATCGTATTGTGGCACGTCTGCCAAATGCATGCTCGAAAACATATTTCTTTCAACACTGCTCTTTGTGTTATATCTTTTCTTGGCAAAGCTCAACAGCTTTAGACCAAATATCGTTTTAACATCTTTAAAATCATTCATTAACAACACAGGACCTCAAAGTCCGAGTGCTCAATCACGAAACCCTAGACCGATGCATCCGGCTTAGGTTCGTGGTAATAGAAAACATCTCAAAATGTTTTATCTCTTTTAGGTAGCTATCCAGTCTACCTGGTAGCTATCCAGTCTACCATACACCGAACCTTAATATCCCGACGTCTCGGTTATTAAGTTCAAATCTTTTAATATATCATCCAAGTCAAAACTTGATTTCGGAAAACACATTAAGTGGGAAGATTTCTATCATAAAAACACCGGTTACCGAAAAATGTCATTTTCAGAAAAGAGGGTCACAGAGGTTTTAACTTCATCATAATTATGAGCTGCCATTTCTAAATACTTGCTGTCGTCGGTTTTCCAAATTGCCGTTGTTAAATCATTTTAAAGTATTTTAAGGAAAAACTTAGCTGTTTCCGCTTAACAATTTTCTAAATTCACGGTTGAGTTATTTTTGCATATTAATTTCACAAAATATCTTTTTATAATATTGCGGAATATCTTATGTAAAAATTAGCAGTAGTAAAATATTTTCACGGTTGCGCCCTCTCTACGACCCATAAATCACTTTTTTATAAATAAATCATTAAAATAATAAGATTTCTCAAATACTTATTATTTCTCCCAAATAATATTTTCCACAAACATTATATCCCAATATTTCCCATAAAACATTGAATATAATATACACAGCTTATTAAGGCTTTTATCTCATTAATCGGTTGTGCACTGACCACTGTCAGGCCTCACAAACAACATTCAACATCATCATCATAATTATATTACTAGCAAATCATGCATCACAGCAATATAATATATAATTGTAGATAATTAAATCAATTAAAAGCAGATAAACAACCGTAACACAGATAAACCACTTACAGCTATAAACACATAGCTCAGTAAAATAAATCAGAAAAACACCACAGCCACATAGATAAACATATATGGACCACAAACAAAGTACACATGGCCATCCGAATGATCCCTCAAGTAACCCCTCTTACCTCTCGGAGATTCACAGCAAGTTGAATTTAATTCGTCGGAAGCCGGAAACTCACGTACACCGCTTTATACTTAACCTTCAACAATACAACCAAACGACCACATAAATAAACAATCACAAACATCAAAATCCTCTTATGTTGGTCACGGCCTCCTTAGGGTTTTGTGGCTCAAAATCACTAAACTTGCTTAAGTCATGGATTAATAATTCTAATATACTTAAGGAAATGGATTAGGGCTAAACAACAAAGTTAAGAATCAAAACCATCCTAACCCTCTAAATGGTAGATTCGGCCAAGACATGGTCATGAGGCTAGGGTTTTTTTTTTTTTAATGAACAAACTAGGATTCAACAAGTATACATGTATGATGAAAGACATGAAAAAAATGATCAACCAACACTTATATAAAATCTGGACAGTTTGAGGGTGTGTTGGTTTTGTGAGTATATCTCATGATCTACTCATCCAAAAATTACAAACTTTGGCTTATTGGAAAGATAAGAAGAAAAGGAACAACTTTGATGTTGAAGGTTTCATTTGGTTCGGATCATAACATGGGTAAAAATAGGCTTCTTTCTGCTGTCTCGCATGGATCTGAGGATTCTGGGCAGTTTCTATATTTTGGTCATAACTCTCAATATACTCATCCCTTTTTGATGATCTTTAGCTCGTTGGAAAGAAGAGAGAAAGGGGAACAACTTTAATGTTGAGAGTTTTTCGAGTTTCAGAAAGGAAGATGGTCATAGTTTCGGTGCAAGTTCGGTCAGTTTAGGACATCCATAATCATTTTCATGAAAAATGAACAAAAGTTCATCCCCCCACAGGAACATAGGAAGGAATATTTTGTTTTCAACAATCTCTTGGATTATGATAGCAAGAATGATTATAAGCACATAGAAATTGGTTTCACTATTTTAGGAGTTTTCTATGATTTATGGTGATTTTTCAAAGTTCTAGATCTAGAAACTTAAAAGTGATGAACATAGATGAAATAGACTTTGAATCATGAAACTTATTGAAGAACATAGACATGATTAGGAAAGGAGAATAGGATTCACCTCTTGAAGATCAAAAACAAGTGAAGATCCAAGGACTTGCTTCACAAAATGATGATATGAACTTAGAACTTTTGGGTGTTTTTGTGTAAAATGTGAAATAGGCAAGTAATGAAGTGAGAGTATGGCTTCTATAGAGTGTGGGCTGCGCCACTTTTGAAGGATTAAGTGGAAAGGAGGTGGCTTCTTCAAGGACTTAGGTGCAAATAACTCCTAGGGACCATTTTGCAAAATTCCAAAAGTATAGGGACTAGTTTGCAATTTCCTAATAGTTTGTAATTATGACCATGTGCAACACTTAATGTGTTCACATTGTGACTCACCATGTGAGTCATCTTGTGTGAGTCGCCGATATTATCCGTTAGCGGTTCCCGGAAATCCCGTAATCTGCTCCGCCGTTTACCCGATCGAGTATTACGCCCGTAAAACTTAAATTATGTCACTGTACATGAAATAATTCTAAAAACACACCATCATTGGAAATAAAATAAAAACCTTAAGTTTTTCGTTCACGAATTAAAATTAGGTCTTCTGATCAGTATAAATATACTGTCAGTGAAATTCGCGGGCCGGGATTCGCCTGACTTTCAAACCTAAATTTATACTGTCAGTGAAATTCGCGGGCCGGGATTCGCCTGACTTTCAAACCTAAATTTTAATCGTAGCTTCCTACGTTCAAGTAGGATTGAGTGATGAACTCCATTTATTTAAAATAATTTTCTAACACTCATATAAATATATAAACATAATCGTCCGCATTTCGATTATTTTGAAACAGTGAAAATCGGGGTGTTACACAAGTTGTTTTATCCTGGTTCACTCTCTTCCAACCAAGAGCTATGTTCAGTCCCTTCTACTTGAAGGTTTTTCTCCACTATTCTCCAAATAGATTACAGCAAGTATTCAACACCTCTTCAGACTCACAATTATTCCTTTCTTACCAAGCCTCTTCAGGCTCTATACCGTAGCGTGCTCGGGTAGTTGAGTATTTTGTGATCTGTTGGATTCCTACTACTTAGGAATTTGTCCTCAATAATTGGAATTAAGTGAAGGCAATTATTTCCAGACCTCCTGCTGTCCATTTTCACATCTTCTCAGTTCTCCCTACAATGACTTTTTAAGGTGACCAAATAATCGAATCCGTTAATTTTTTTATTTGTCATCCAATTGCTCTTATTGATAGTTCTTATTTCTCACAGCAGAGAGGGGTTCTCACATGATACACTCCCTATACTCATAAGGTGTGGTCCGAGTGGCTGGTAGCTCAAGCCCTTTAACCATATATCCATGGTTCGAATACTGGTGATGGGAGAGCTGCATATGTGGGTAGAAGAGTTGCCTCTTAACTAGTACTCCACATCCTCGGGGTATTAGTCCTACGTCTTTCGACTGTGGGGATACCCTGAATTCCATATCCGATCTAATAACATATATATATATATATATATATATATATATATATATATATATATATATATATATATATATATAACTGCTAAAATCCATTCATAAAAGGTGAATTTATGACACATTTATTCTAGGCTAAACGACATGGAATATTCAAAATATTAGAATGAAAAAAATACAAAATATGTAAATCATTCCCGAAATATGAAAATATAATGTCTTTTGTATAAAGTATATTATCAGTTGATTTAACCTGTTATACTGCTCATTTGAATTGAGTTTTTATTGGCTTTTATCGATTTTTTTAGGTCCCAAATAATTTAACCATTAGTAATTAGGTTTTCAAACTATACTATAGCCATATAAGTATCTAGCGTATGATTATGAGGATTTTCGAATTCAATACGATAAGAATTTAACAACATTGGTACATATCGTTAATCCTAATACTAGTTTCCCATAAAATGTATCCTATTTTAAAATGTAAAATGCATAGTGTGAACGATGTTAAATTTTTTTAAAATTTCTTATTGTTTACTATTTGTTGATTAATTCAGTATTTGAATAAAGTAAAAGTAAATATTCTTTAAATGTCATTGATTATTTAAATAATTGTGTTGTTAATTAATCCTAAGTTGGAAGTTTTTATTTAGGAAGTCTCAAATCTAATTTAATAGTACTAATATTTTTATTTTCTCTTTTTTTTGGACAGAAATTAATCTTTTTTCCATTATTATTGAAGTTAATATATATCATCTTTTACGTATACACTTAAAAGGGAACAAATTTTAATTACCATAGAATGTAGATAAGATTCACATTGTTAAAGTGTAAAGGTAACTGAATAATTCATGACATAAATATATATATATATATATTATTTTTAAAATTAAAAAGGTAAAACATTATGAAAATAAAGTTGGATTTTTTTCTATTTTCACTGATAATAATAAAATGAAAAAAAATCTTGTTTTTAAAGTACTCTTATTTACATACCAAGTGTGGTAAAGCATTTTCTATATTAATATCAATTAAATGAAATTTCCATAAGAATAATTATTGATAATTAATTTTATACTTGATTTTTGTCATAGTGACATGTAATGTATATCCGTACTTACTTACAAGTATCGTCCAAAAACTCTAAGGATATTCTGTTACAAGTATAAAATGATATTGCTAACCTTAAATTTAACATTCACAATTAAAATGAGTACAACCTCTGTTATTGTACTGGCCGAGGTTGTAAGCTCGGCAGCCGAGCTCGGAAGCTTAACTACTTTCACGACACACTTATCTAAAACCCAGCTAACAACCTTATCTTAGATAAGAGATAACTCTTATCAGTGAAAGGGATGGGAGTTGAGGTAAAAAGATAAGTGATAAGTGATAAGAGATAAACTAGATCCTACAAAATAGGATCGGTTTACTCCTTTCCTCCTCTATAAAAGGAGGAAGAGTCTAAGAGAATAAACACTTTAACTTTTCACTAGAGTTTGGTGTTCTCTCTTAAGCGTATTAGAGGTCCCGGTTGTGATCAAGAGACTATCAATAAGTCCTTGCCCACCGGAGTACATCAGATACAAGATTAAGAGATTGATGCACCACGTAATCAAGGGTTGAACACAGAGCTACGTTTGGCTTTGATTCCCATTGGGATACGTAGGACCGGAACATAAACATTCTGTCAAGCCATGATCTAAATCACCCCAACGTTCACTCTTGGTCTGATGTTTACGGCCAGATTCCGGCTACTCGGATCTCGGCAGGAACAGTTATCAAACAAACATCAAAGTTGTTTGGCAGAGAAAAAGAAGATGAATATGGAGAAGAAGATAATGACAATGATGCAAGAATATTTTGGAGTCTCTTTTATCAAATCAATGAAGCACCAAATTCATATAGGTAAGTGTCACTTTGCTCACTTACTGGATATCAATATTTGTTAGCATTTAAGTTATATTTTTCTTCAACATCTTTTAGCTAGTCAGGTTTGACAAATTGATGAATCTTATGCTTATTCTCTTATACTTATTACCAATATTTTAAAAAGGTTTAAATAAGCTTTTAGTCCTTGGAAAGTTTACCAATTTTGGTTTTAGTCCTTGTAAAAAAATTTCTTAGGATTTCGTCCCTATATTTTCGAAAGTTTTGTAAAAAGTCCCTATTGTTACCACCGAGTACTAAAAATCATGCTAGATGAAAAAATTTGTCAATTATAACCCTATGTCCCTAATGTATGATTTTATTTCTACTTTCTAGCCAAATTTTGGAGCAAGTCGGACAAGAACGAGAAATTACCTCGATACTCCCTGAGTACTAGATATCATACAAAATGAAGGAATTTAGCAATTTTAACCTTATTCTTTAATGTATGATTTTGTTTTTATTTTATGGCCAAATTTTACAATAAGTCGGACAGTAAAATAAAATTACCTCGATACACATGAGTACTAGATAACTGAAAAAGATGACGGTAGGGACTATTTGCAAAAATTTTGAAATTACAGGGACGAAAACCTAAGAAAAAATTTCACAGGGATCAAAACCAAATTTGATGAACATTGTAGGGACCAAAATCTTATTTAAACCTTTTAAAAATCAATTGAACCAATGAATTGAAAAAAGATTGTTTAGGGTTCAACAACACTAAATAAACTGATAATGGAGATGTTTATTATTTTATTATACCCAAAAATAGATGTGCTATTATTTATATTTATTATTATTGTTACCATCATCAACATCAAAAACATCATTATTATATTATATAGGAAATTATGAAGGACATGGAACTTCAATCCAAATGCTGAGGACCATTTTGGTTGAGAAGCATAGATAGGAGAACAACTATGGTTTCATAAGGATCCAAGAGAAGGAGATGAGACAATTCGAGCCAGAGAGAGAGATCATACCATAAAAATTCACAAAGAGAAAAAATTGGTTCTTAAGAAGAAGCTATGGCAGGAATCGGTTGAACTTGAGAAGGAGTTGGAAAATGACCTGACACAACTTATGGACAAGTATATTTCGAGCCAGTATCAAGAAGAAAGCTGTCAGAAATGAATGGCGGCTACATCACATTGACGTGCAAAGAATTAGCAAACTACAAACTGCAAACTTTTACTTTGAAAGTTGAAAAGTGAGAGGGTTGATGAGGACCATCATCAAATTTTTGATCTCGTCTTTGTCATCGATTCTGCATACTACTTTTTGTTTTTAATCTTATTTTAATTGTCAGCATACTCTGCTTTGATTTCAAATGGTTACAGATGTATCTTTATGATCATTGAATTCACTATTTTACAAAATACATATATCATATCGAAGATGTTGATGAACATATTAGTCACGCAAGAGACTGCAAACTAACCAGAGACAACCACTCAAGGGACTTCAAGCCAACTTAGGGAATCGAACTTAGAACTTTGTCATTGACATTACCAAGGCAAGATCAGAATAAAATATCAAATCCATACCTTTAAGCCAAAAGTTGAAACCTGAAGGCAAGTTTGAAGAAGAAAGGGTGTGCCACGAAAGCTCAAATGGATTGTGAACTAGTGTTCATAAATGCTTCTATTTTTTGGAGCGTTTTTTGTGGCATTGCAAATTTTTTGTTTTATGTTTAATGTACACACTTTTTTGTTGGAAGTTGAATTACAGTATATTGTGTTAGATATAACTTCATACAAAAGATCTACTATTTGGTCTTTAAATCCATTTTGGTTACATTTTATATATGATTCGGTTGCATAACACAAAATTGTGTAACTAACTAGATGTTGGTGCTTTACCTGTGATGAAGAGAAACAGTTTGGATTTGATTCCAATATGATTGTTTGTGTTATACATATTTAATTGATGAAAAAATGCATTAACAACCTTAAACATTTTGCCTTTTGCAAATAGACATCATCTACTCCTGGTTAGTTCTAATTAGTCCTCAAACTCTAACTATCAGTAAAATCAACCCTTCAGTTAACTTTAAGTCAATTTACTAATGGTGAATAAATCTAACTATTCATTTTTGTTAAATCTCAACCATTCATTTTTTCATGTAAAGGGTCAATCCCCATACAGGTAGCTTGCCTCATCAGGTACTAAAACTAATATTGATTCATGTGGTGGCAAAGTTGGTCCAAAGAGGGTTTTTCGGTGTGACAGGGAAACCATGACCATAAATGGGTAATTATTTCTAAAGAAGGGAGAGTTGTTGTACATGTCTTTGAAAATGAATTGGACCTCGTAAATATTACTCAAAAATGCTCATCATGATTGCATGGCGTAGTTTCATTTTTGTTTAGTAACATGATCAGACCATTAATTCTCAATTAAAGCCCCTAACTTATGAAATAACCAAAGTGAACACAAGAAGGGGGGGTTGAATTGTGTTTACCAACTTTTTCGGGGTTACTTAAAAAGATTTTCGCAGGCACAGCAAGAAGGTTTGATTAAGAGAGGATTAGACGAGTGAAACGTCTAATATTAAAACAGAATAGCATGCACAAATCAAGAAGGTTAAAAAGAGTTTGATAACCACAGTATTAACTCCCCAAGTTAAAAAGCTAAGACTGAAACAATACTCAAACAAATTAAAAGATAAGGGAGAAGAAATATCACTCAAGAGATTTATACTGGTTCACCCCAAAATCCACAGGGCTACGTCCAGTTTCTTGGCAGCACCAAGTTTCCACTATAACTGAGTAAATTACAGTACAAGTATTCTTTGCACACCTAGCCTCTTCAGGCTCAACACTCAAACAAGTATTCTTTTCTCACCTAGCCTCTTCAGGCTCAAAAACAGTAAGAGATAGAAGGTTTGTATAGTTAATACAACTTGCAAGTCTTTCAGATCACACTCAGAGAGTGGAATAAATATGAAGTATGAAAGACTGCGAATTTATATCTAATGATTGAGTATGTATTTAATGAAGGAATGAAGAAGTTAATGAAGAGAGTAAATGCTTCTGTGCAGAGTTCTTTTGATATTCAACTTCTTATCTTCATCTTCATTGTTTGATCTATTTAAAGGCTTCAATCAAGAGATCCGTTTGACACAGCTTCAGAAAGTGTGTTCATCTGACTTGAGCTTTCTGAGACACCATTTAATGCCAAAGAGTCGTTCTGAGTATTGATTAAATGCTTGAAAACATTGGGCATTGTCAAGAGTGTCCAAGAGTACACTTTAAACTGAGTAGCTGTTCTTTTCAGAGTATATGGCAGCAGGCTTCTTGTACTTGTTGCAGAGAGCTTTCCTCTTTCAGTGCAACATCACTTTACTTTTCCATAAAGTACTTTTACTTTGTACTGGAATAGGCAAAAGGTTACTGCAGTGGTGCAGAGATAGCGTGTTTATTCCTTAAAACCTTGAAACAACGTTCTTTTATTCTTTGTCCTTTGAGCTATTGTCCAGAGGTCTTCGAGGTCCATAAGGATGGCCTATAATTTTGAATATGGTGACTTGGACTTGATTTCTGACATACTGACTTGGTGTCAGTAATGAGAATTTTTAGACGGGTGAAAGTCATCCAAAAACTTAGACGGGTGAAAGCTTGTTCAGAAACTTAGACGGGTGTAAGTCATCCAAAAACTTAGACGGGTGAAAGCTTGATCCAAAAGTTAGACGGGTGGTTAGCTGAGCCAAACTTAGACGCATGCTTCTTGCCACGTCATCAACTGAGCTTAGTCTTTCTTGAGCGTTGACTTTTTTTGACTCATTTTTTAGACGAGTGAAACATAGACGAGTCACTGCTGAGCTTCTACTAAAAAGTAGACGGGTGAAATTTAGACGAGTGACTTCAAGTCTATTTTCCTGCACACTTATCAAATATATCAGTAATTTCATTTGGTTCAATATTACCATACTTGAACTATTTGGAATCATCAAAACATAGAGGATTTACACTTTGAATGTGTTTTAGACTTATAAGGTCTCAACAACTTATACTCCAACTGGCAAAAGCCATTAAGACTAGGAATCTAAAAGGGTAAAAAGAAATAATGATTATTGCTAGACTATAGAATTGCAAGGCTCATTATCTCAAGGTACAATCATATATCAAATTTCTATTTGCAAGCATAATCCTAAAATCATTCCAAACAAGACCAAACCCTTGAAAGCTTTAAGAGCGGAGATATCAAGGTCTAAATAAAGGAAAATATTTATATTAAAACCCAATATCAAGTACAAAGAAGTTTCATCAAAATCCACCTAATCCCAACAAAGCGGTGTTATGAGAAGATAAGGAAAAAAAACTACGTGAGAGGAGGAAGGTTGATGAACTTTCCGTCCTCCTCCTCCTCCTCATCCATAAGATAGAGACGAAGAACTAGGGCAAAACAAGCAAAACAGGCCTCCTTCTAAATGAAAAATGCATAAATTTATAAGTGCAAGGCAGCAACATGTGGAGCACCTGGCACTATGCTTCCCGATGTTGGGCGCCTGGGTCCTTATAAAAATTCGCTCGCAGGCTGTTTGGCTCCCAACGACTATAACCATAGCGTGCTCGAGTGGTTGGGAGCTATTTTGTGATCTGTTGGATGCCTACTACTTACGAATTTGTGCTCAGCAATTGGAATTAAGTGAAGGTTTATTTCCAGACCTCTTGCTGTCCATTTTTACATATTCTCAGTTCTCCCTACAATGACTTTTTAAGGTGACAATATAATCGAATCCGTTAATTTTTTCATTTGTCATCCAATTGCTCTTATTGATAGTTCTTATTTCTCACAATAAAGAGGAGTTCTCACATGATACACTCCCTATACTCACAAGGTGTGGTCCGAGTGACTGGCAGCTCAAGCCCTTTAACCATATTTTCATAGTTCGAATACTGGTGATGGGAGAGCTGCATATTTTCATGAAAGCTTAATTATATTTCCTCCCCCTTTTGGCATCAATCAAACAGAAAAAAAATAAACAGAGAAGATAAATTGCCAAAAGAAAAGCTCATTGCATTTAATCAAAGTCATGAAAGATTACAAGTGATAGACATCACTGACTTAGTACATTGCATGACTAAAAAAAAAATTTCTAAGCACTAAGAGCTAGGGCCTCCTTGGCTTTTGAAGAAAGCTTCCATCATCTGCTGCATTGCTTGCTGCTGAGCCAACATCTGAGCTTGAAATGCAGTCTGTTGAGCAATTGCTTCATCCTGTCTTTGAATGACAGTCTGCAAACTTGCAGCCATTTCATCCAGTCTCTGATGTGCAGCAGGATCAAATGCAACAACTGGAGCAGAAGAATCTGTAGTGGCCAGAGAAGTTCCAGAAGCTGATGGACAAGGAGGAGGGGTAGAAGGTAACTCTTCAACAACAATATCATCCTCAGGGTGAGGATCTAGAAATACATTTGTTGACTGAGTGGTTTCAAAATCATTATTAGGGTGGAATTCCCTTAGAAAGGCATGAATTCTGTCATGATGTAGAGGGGAATTTGTGATAGAAAGAAGGAACTCATAAGATCTCCTAATGAGATTTATGTGAGTAAAAGGAGCATGTTCAGGAAAGTTTATGACAGAGAAAGGGAATACCATGAAGAAGGGAGGGATAAAGTAAATGGAGGGTGAGACGGGGTAGAGGGCATAGGCTTGGCTACCTCTAATTGGAATGTCTGCCTTCTCTTCTTCTGTCAACCCAGAACTGCAGCCACCCTTAGAGAACATCTTCTCTTTGAATTTCAGCTTCTGATCAGTTCTCTGGATAAGGGAAAACTTCTGCTCTACTGCCAGGGATATTGTCTTCTACTTCCCTTTCAACACCATTGAGTCAGGCATCACTTTTATGGCAGTGGAGGGCTTCATGAAGATGTGAGGATTAAATAGCCATTTTCCTATTGGCTTCTGCAACCTTTCCAGCCTCACAACCTGCCTTTCAGCTTCCAGAGAAGCAATCATGTCCAGAGTCTTGCCATCAAGGTAAGAGGGATAGAGATCATCTGTTACAGAGAAGGGTGTGGTTCTGGAGGATGAGTTGTAGGGTGGTAAAGTGGCTAAGGGGAGAGGGTTGTGTCTGGTTTCAGAGGATAAGTCTGGAAAGACTATTCTCAGAGGCACTTGGCATTGGTTTGAGATATGGTCAGGAATTGGTGATTGTGGTGAGGGTGGTGAAATAGGGTTGTCAAAGTACTCAAAGTCATTGATATCCTCAGTTTGAGGAATATCAGAATGGTGAGATATTTGTGGTGAGGGTGGAGCAGGTGAGTGAGTATCAGACATGTGAGGTTCTGATGTGGTAGGGTTAGGTTCAGGTGAGTGTTGGTTAGGTGATGTATGTGGTGGAGTTTGGATTTGTGGTGAAGTATGTGGAGTGGGAATTCTTGGTGATAGAGGTGGTGTTGGAATTTTTGGTGATGGAGGTGGTGTAGGTGATCTGTGTGGTGGTGTAGGTGATCTGTGTGGTGGTGTAGGCATTCTTTGAGGTGAAGGTTGTGGAGTTGGAACTGTGGTGATAGAAGGTGATGTTTCCTGAGGTGGAGGGGTTGAATCCTTCTGAGGTGAGGGTGATGGTGATGGAGATGAAGAGGGAGGCAAGACAAGTTTCCTCTTTGTAACAGTTGTCCTCTTCTTCTTAGGGATCACAGTCTCTTCTGATTGAGACTCCCCCTCAGTTTGTACTGTCCTCTTTCTCTTGAATACCTTGGTGATCTTAGGTACAGAGGCAGTAGCTTCCTTAGCAGCAGCAGCAGGTTCAACAACCTGAGTAGACTCTTCTGTCCCAACAGTTTCAGCAGTGGTTTTTGTAATCTTCCTCTTCTTCCTCTGAAGCTGATCAGTAATTTCTTCAGCTGGTTCCTCAACCACTTCAGATTTAACACCAGGAATGGAAACAGTTGCTTCCATCTGAGCAGAGGCTTCAGCATTGCCATCCAGAGTAGGATTCAGGTTCATTTTCATTAGGGCCAGGGTTTTTGTGGTAATCTTAGTACAGAGATCAGCAGAAACAGCCCTTCTTAAGTCCAACTTACAGGCCCTGAAGATCCTAGTCATAACCATTCCAAAGGGATAATCTTTATCTTTTCCCTTTACAGCTTTCTCCATATGAATAAAGATTAGATCAGTTATGTCTATCTTTATTCTTTGGATAAGATGGAATAGGGCAAACTTTTCCAATAAATTGACATGGTTTCTAGACCCAGTCCTAGGCATTACATAGTTTATAAGCAAAACATGTAAAAACCTTGCCTTGGGGGTCAGATACTTGGAGTCCATGTTGCCAGGGTTTGCAGTCCCATAGAGTACCAAATTTACATTGGCTTCCCCTTGATCCTTCATCCAGTCTTTGTAGTGCCCAGCTCCTTCCCTAGGGCATCTCGTTACTTCAGCGAGTAACTCGTGAGTGATGAAGATATGATCCTCACCAACATCCCCAGAAATCATGTGGGTGGTTGAGTCCTTGGTGATCTTCGCTGTAGTCCAGAAATCCCTAACAAGAGCAGGGAAGACAAGTTCTTGCAGTTGAAAGAAAGGTAACCATCTAGCATGGTTAAGTTCAGGGAGTACGTCTAAACCTTTGGTTCTGAGTTCATCAAAGTTTGGAACTCTTCCAGGGAGCACCTTCTTCAGCTCAGTAACAGATACCTTAGTCTTCTCAGATAGCGTCTCAAGGAGGCTTTTGGGTGCCATTGATTTGAGAGAAGAGATTAGGGTTTGACAGAGAAGATTTCGTGAAGGTGAAGACGAAGAGAGCTTAGAGAGAGAGTTTGTAAGCAAGAAACTTTTTGAGTGGGTAGTTTTTGAAAAGACACGGGTTTATGCTAAAAACGTTTGAGTGCTTTTTGCATTGGGAAAGAGGAAAGAGAAAGAGAGTGTTGCCATAAATGACAGATAATCAAATTCAAATAAAATAAAATATTTTAGAAAAGGAGGGAAAAATGCAATGTATGTGTGTCTCAGTCAGAATTTAGCACGGCTTTTACGTCATTAGACGCTTGGCTAAATTAGACGAGTCAAGTAATCATAGAAAATATAGACAAGTAATTTTTCTGACAACACAGCAAAACATTTAATCAGGTACATTATGCATGTTAAGATTTCTTCTTATAAAAACAAATCTGTCTTCACTTAAGGGTTTGGTAAAAATGTCTGCCCACTGATAATCAGTGTTTACAAACTTAATTTCAAAAACACCTTTTTGAACATAGTCTCTAATGAAATGATGCTTTATTTCTATATGCTTTGCTCTAGAATGCTGTATTGGATTTTTAGACAGATTAATGGCACTAGTATTATCACACCAAACAGGTATATTATGCTCAAACATTGAATAATCTTCAAGTTGATATTTTACCCAGAGTAGTTGTGAACAACAATCAGCTGCAGATATATATTCAGCTTCTGCAGTTGATAGAGCAATGGTGCTTTGCCTTTTGCTTGACCAAGAGATTATATTTGTTCCAATGAAGTGACATCCTCCACTGGTGCTTTTCCTATCAATTCTGTCTCCAGCAAAATCAGCATCACAAAATCCAGCTAACCTGAAATCTTCAGATTTCTTATATAATAGACCAAGGTTAGTGGTTCCAATTAAATATCTGAAAATTCTTTTGACAGCCTTATAATGAGATTCCTTAGGGTCAGATTGAAATCTAGCACAGAGACAGACACTGAATTGAATATCAGGTCTGCTAGCAGTTAAATATAGCAGAGAACCAATCATACCTCGGTAGACAGTTTGATCTACCTTTTTACCTTCCTCATCCTTGTTTAGAACAACGGTTGGATGCATAGGAGTACTCATAGGCTTTGAATTTTCCATTTTGTACTTTTTCAGAAGCTCCTTGGTGTACTTCTGTTGATGGATATAGATTCCATCATTTGACTGTTTTATTTGAAGACCAAGGAAGAACTTCAACTCTCCCATCATGCTCATTTCAAATTCATTCTGCATCAACTCAGAGAACTCTTTACAGAGCTTTTCATTAGTAGCACCAAATATAATATCATCAACATAGATCTGTACTACTATAAAGTCTTTTCTTGAACATTTCTTGAAAAGTGTAGTGTCTACTTTTCCTCTAATGAAGTTATTTTCCATTAGATATGTGCTTAATCTATCATACCAAGCTCTAGGAGCTTGTTTGAGTCCATATAGAGCTTTCTTAAGCTTATAGACATGGTGAGGATTTTCAGAGTCCTCAAAACCTGGAGGTTGCTTGACATAAACTTCCTCCTCAATTATTCCATTTAGAAAAGCACTTTTAACATCCATTTGATAAAGAGTTATATCATGTTGTGCAGCATATGACATGAGAATCCTAATTGCTTCTAGTCTAGCTACAGGAGCAAAAGTTTCAGTGAAATCAATACCTTCCTGTTGATTGTAACCTTGGGCAACTAGTCTTGCCTTGTTTCTTACCACTTTTCCATCTTCATCTAGTTTGTTTCTAAACACCCATCTGGTTCCAATAATGGTTTTCTCTTTGGGTTTAGAAACTAGTGACCAGACATCATTCCTTTTGAACTGATTTAGCTCTTCTTGCATGGCTAGAATCCAGCTTTCATCTTGCAGAGCTTCTTCAATCCTTTTAGGTTCCAAATCTGATATGAAGGCCATGTTGTTGTTTTCATTGAAGGCAGATCTGGTTCTAACTCCTTGAGATGGACTTCCAATGATGAGATCTTCTGGATGATAGGTCTTGAATTTCCAATCTTTCTTTAGAGTCTGAGTTTCAGACTTATCAGCATCAGTCTGTATTCCAGATACGTCTACTTTTGACTTGTCTAAAGATTCTTCTACTGTAGGATTGAGTTCAATACCTGCAACATCATCTTCTAGATCTGATAGTTCCCTATCAGTCTTCAAACCATCATTAAACTTTACATGAATTGATTCTTCTACAACAGAAGTTCTAGAATTGAAAATTCTAAAAGCTTTAGACATTTCAGAATAACCAATAAATATTCCTTTATCTACTTTAGAATCAAATTTACCAAGATGATCTTTTGTGTTAAGAATATAACATTCACAACCAAATGCATGAAAATATGATATGTTGGGTTTTCTGTCTTTCCACAATTCATAAGGAGTCTTATTTAGAATAGGCCTGATCAGTATTCTGTTTTGTACATAACAAGCAGTGTTAATGGCTTCTGCCCAGAAGTACTTAGGAAGATTATTTTCATTTAGCATTGTTCTTCCCATCTCTTGAAGAGATCTGTTCTTTCTCTCAACTACTCCATTTTGTTGTGGAGTTCTAGGTGCAGAGAAATTGTGAGAAATACCATTTTCCTCACAGAACAGTTTGAACTGCTCATTTTCAAATTCTCCTCCATGATCACTTCTAATAGCAGAGATACAGAAACCTTGCTCATTTTGTACTCTTTTACTGAATACTGAAAATGCCTTATAAGATTCATCCTTGTGGGTTAAGAAGAGTACCCATGTAAATCTAGAATAGTCATCAACTATGACAAAACCATATTTCTTTCCACCTAGGCTAGCTACACTAACTGGTCCAAACAGATCCATGTGTAACAGTTGCAAAGGTCTAGAGGATGTGACTTCTTTCTTAGATTTGAAACTTGATTTTACTTGTTTACCTCTCTGACATGCATCACACAAAATATCTTTCTTAAAAGAAATATCAGGCAATCCTCTCACAAGGTTATGCTTTTTCAATTTTGAAATTTGTTTCATACTAACATGTCCTAATTTCTTATGCCACAGCCATTTTTCATCCTCTTTAGACATAAAGCATGTTACACTTTGATCTGAAAGTTCAGTCATGTCAATCTTATACAGATTGTTTTGCCTTTTAGCAGAAAAGAGGGTTTTTCCATTACAGTCATTGACCATGCATGCATCCTTAGAAAAAGATACAGAGAGTCCACTGTCACATAATTGACTTATGCTAAGCAGATTATGTTTTAATCCTTTCACAAATAACACATCATTAATAACAGGTAAGGGAGGTTTACCACCAATTTTACCTAAACCAACAACTTTTCCTTTCTGGTTGCCACCAAAAGTTACATGTCCACCTTTCTTAGGTTGGAGGTCTAGGAACATAGACCTTTCGCCTGTCATGTGTCGCGAGCATCCACTGTCCAGATACCATGACAGGTGTTTGCTTTGTTCTGTTGAGAATGTCTGCAACAGGAATGATCATGACCTTAGGTACCCATATTTTCTTGGGTCCTTTTTTGTTAGTGTGAGGAGTCTGTAAAGACTTCCTTCTCTTTTTGTGAATACACTTAGACATGATATGTCCAGCTTTTCCACAGTAGGAACATATAGATTTAACAGCTACATTTGAAAACTTTGTTGATCCTTTATGATGTTCTTGATTGGAATATCCAATACCTTCTTTGTTAAGGGAGTGCCTCTGACTTCCTAAGAGTTTAGTCAGATTATCTCTACCATTAACAAACTTGGCAAGATCTAAGGTGAGCTCTTCTACTTTCTGTTGAAGTTTAGTTACTTCTTCAGATGGTAGAGTTTCAGCTAAGATCTCAACTTCAGACTTTTCAGTCTTAAGTTTACTATTTTCTTCAGCTAACTTTTCACACTCTAGAGATTTCTGTGTGTACTCATTAGAGAGTTTAGCATACTGTCTCTTGAGGGATCTAAAAGCTTTAGATATATAGTTGGATTCTTCCAAAAGTTCATCATAGGCATCATTCAATTTTTCAAGTTCAGAATGTACCTCAGTTTCTGATTCTGAATCTGTATCAGCCATAAGACAGAGGTTTGCTTCAAGCTCCTCTCCTTCACTTTCAGTGGAGCTTTCATCAAGATCTTCCCAAGTAGCCATCATTCCTTTCTTTTTCTTGTTGAAGAATTTCTTGGAAGATTGCTTTTTGATTTGAGGGCATTCTGCCTTGATGTGACCAGGCTTTTTACATTCATAGCATACAATGACATTTCTGTCATTAGATCCACCATCCTTGTTATGCTTGTCTTTGTTGAAGCGCCTGAAGGGTTTGTCTTTTCTGAAGTTTCTTTTCTTCCACAGCTTCTTCATTTTTCTGGTGAAGAGAGACAGTTCATCATCTTCATCATCTGAGTCATCCTCATTTGATTCTCCAGATTCTTCTGAAGATTCATCTGCTTTGAGAGCTTTTGAACTTGCTCCCTTAGATGACTTCTTGTCAGCTTTGAGTGCAATGGACTTGTTTTTCTTTCCATTGTTCTCTTCAATCAATTCTTGTTCATGAATCTGAAGGGTCCCAAGAAGCTCATCAAGCTTCATTGTTGTTAAATCCTTGGCCTGAGACACAGCAGTTACAAGTGGTCTCCATTGTTTTGGAAGACTTCTGAGAATCTTTTGAATGTGTTCCTCACTCTTGTAAATTTTTCCCAGAGATTTCAATCCATTGGTTATGGTTTGAAATCTTCCATACATTTGGCCAATAGTTTCACCTTCCTCCATTTTGAACAGCTCATACTTTCTGACAAGCATGCTGACTTTTGTTTCTTTGACTTTGCTAGTTCCTTCATGAGCAATAGCTAGTGAGTCCCACATTTCTTTTGCAGACTCACAAGCACAGACTTTTTCAAATTCTTCTCTGCTCAGAGCACACATGATTGCATATCTAGCTTTGGCATTAAGCTGCCACTTTGTTCTTTGATCAGTGGTCATGTTTGCTTTAGGAACTTCCTCTCCTTTGTCATCTTTAGGGACAAAAGGACCTTCATCAATAATATCCCAAAGATCAGAGTTGGTGGATTGTAAAAACCACTTCATCTTTTCTTTCCAGTAGATGTAGTCCCCTCCATTGAAAAAAGGAGGTCTCGACATTGAGGATCCTTCTCCAGCATGGTTCTTGCTTCCACTGGTTTCTCCTGCCATCTCCAAGATCTTTTCCTCTACACTGTTAAGTGCTCAACCCAGAGGCTGAGCTCTGATACCAACTGAAATAAGCAAAGTGAACACAAGAAGGAGGGGTTGAATTGTGTTTACCAACTTTTTCGGGTTACTTAAAAAGATTTTCGCAGGCACAGCAAGAAGGTTTGATTAAGAGAGGATTAGACGAGTGAAACGTCTAATATTAAAACAGAATAGCACGCACAAATCAAGAAGGATAAAAAGAGTTTGATAACCACAGTATTAACTCCCCAAGTTAAAAAGCTAAGACTGAAACAATACTCAAACAAATTAAAAGATAAGGGAGAAGAAATATCACTCAAGAGATTTATATTGGTTCACCCCAAAATCCACAGGGCTACGTCCAGTTTCTTGGCAGCACCAAGTTTCCACTATAACTGAGTAAATTACAGTACAAGTATTCTTTGCACACCTAGCCTCTTCAGGGTCAACACTCAAACAAGTATTCTTTTCTCACCTAGCCTCTTCAGGCTCAAAAACAGTAAGAGATAGAAGGTTTGTATAGTTAATACAACTTGCAAGTCTTTCAGATCACACTCAGAGAGTGGAATAAATATGAAGTATGAAAGACTGCGAATTTATATCTAATGATTGAGTATGTATTTAATGAAGGAATGAAGAAGTTAATGAAGAGAGTAAATGCTTCTGTGCAGAGTTCTTTTGATATTCAACTTCTTATCTTCATCTTCATTGTTTGATCTATTTAAAGGCTTCAATCAAGAGATCCGTTTGACACAGCTTCAGAAAGTGTGTTCATCTGACTTGAGCTTTCTGAGACACCATTTAATGCCAAAGAGTCGTTCTGAGTATTCATTAAATGCTTGAAAACATTGGGCATTGTCAAGAGTGTCCAAGAGTACACTTTAAACTGAGTAGCTGTTCTTTTCAGAGTATATGGCAGCAGGCTTCTTGTACTTGTTGCAGAGAGCTTTCCTCTTTCAGTGCAACATCACTTTACTTTTCCATAAAGTACTTTTACTTTGTACTGGAATAGGCAAAAGGTTACTGCAGTGGTGCAGAGATAGCGTGTTTATTCCTTAAAACCTTGAAACAACGTTCTTTTATTCTTTGTCCTTTGAGCTATTGTCCAGAGGTCTTCGAGGTCCATAAGGATGGCCTATAATTTTGAATATGGTGACTTGGACTTGATTTCTGACATACTGACTTGGTGTCAGTAATGAGAATTTTTAGACGGGTGAAAGTCATCCAAAAACTTAGACGGGTGAAAGCTTGTTCAGAAACTTAGACGGGTGTAAGTCATCCAAAAACTTAGACGGGTGAAAGCTTGATCCAAAAGTTAGACGGGTGGTTAGCTGAGCCAAACTTAGACGCATGCTTCTTGCCACGTCATCAACTGAGCTTAGTCTTTCTTGAGCGTTGACTTTTTTTGACTCATTTTTTAGACGAGTGAAACTTAGACGAGTCACTGCTGAGCTTCTACTAAAAAGTAGACGGGTGAAATTTAGACGAGTGACTTCAAGTCTATTTTCCTGCACACTTATCAAATATATCAGTAATTTCATTTGGTTCAATATTACCATACTTGAACTATTTGGAATCATCAAAACATAGAGGATTTACACTTTGAATGTGTTTTAGACTTATAAGGTCTCAACAACTTATACTCCAACTGGCAAAAGCCATTAAGACTAGGAATCTAAAAGGGTAAAAAGAAATAATGATTATTGCTAGACTATAGAATTGCAAGGCTCATTATCTCAAGGTACAATCATATATCAAATTTCTATTTGCAAGCATAATCCTAAAATCATTCCAAACAAGACCAAACCCTTGAAAGCTTTAAGAGCGGAGATATCAAGGTCTAAATAAAGGAAAATATTTATATTAAAACCCAATATCAAGTACAAAGAAGTTTCATCAAAATCCACCTAATCCCAACAAAGCGGTGTTATGAGAAGATAAGGAAAAAAAACTACGTGAGAGGAGGAAGGTTGATGAACTTTCCGTCCTCCTCCTCCTCCTCATCCATAAGATAGAGACGAAGAACTAGGGCAAAACAAGCAAAACAGGCCTCCTTCTAAATGTAAAATGCATAAATTTATAAGTGCAAGGCAGCAACATGTGGAGCACCTGGCACTATGCTTCCCGGTGTTGGGCGCCTGGGTCCTTATAAAAATTCGCTCGCAGGCTGTTTGGCTCCCAACGACTATAACCATAGCGTGCTCGAGTGGTTGGGAGCTATTTTGTGATCTGTTGGATGCCTACTACTTACGAATTTGTGCTCAGCAATTGGAATTAAGTGAAGGTTTATTTCCAGACCTCTTGCTGTCCATTTTTACATATTCTCAGTTCTCCTTACAATGACTTTTTAAGGTGACAATATAATCGAATCCGTTAATTTTTTCATTTGTCATCCAATTGCTCTTATTGATAGTTCTTATTTCTCACAATAAAGAGGAGTTCTCACATGATACACTCCCTATACTCACAAGGTGTGGTCCGAGTGACTGGCAGCTCAAGCCCTTTAACCATATTTTCATAGTTCGAATACTGGTGATGGGAGAGCTGCATATGTGGGTAGAAGAGTTGCCCCTTAACTAGTACTCCACATCCTCGAGGGATTAGTCCTACGTCTTTCGACTGTAGGGGTACCCTGAATTCCATATCCGACCTAATAACATATATATATATATATATATATATATATATAGAACTGCTAAAATCCATTCATAAAAGGTGAATTTATGATACATTTAGTCTAGGCTAACCGACTCAACTATTTAAATAGCAAACTCAAACCACATGGAATATTCAAATTATTAGAATTAAAAAATTCAAAATATGTAAATCATTCCCGAAATATTAAAATATAATGTCTTTTGTGTAAAGTGTGACCCCCTCTACCCCGCATGCATTCAAAAGCGATAACACATAAGTAAAAGAGAGGGAACACATGCAAAAATATATAATATCAAAACCAGGCAAAGACTGATGCATTGTAACATAACGCGGAAATAACCAAAACATGTTTATAAAGGAAACATAACATAACTGAAACATAAACGAACCCAACGCCGATGTCACACTATAGAGCTGATATACCCAATCCGATAAACAATTCGGATAGAACTGGAAACAAACTAAACAACTACTGAAACGGAAATCCTATCTACGAGTCGCGGCTCCTCAGAGTCACTCCTCAACTGGCTGCACATCGATCTCTGCATAAACGATACATGCCACAAAACAAGAAACATAGAGATAGAGAGAAAGAAACATATGTAAGAATATAACGGCAAGGAAGCAGTTAGCAAGATGAGCATGCATCAATAACCATGTTATATCAAACAACTATATCATGACAATCATCGTCATACAACGTGTATGCTATGCAATGCAGTTCTGCTCCACTCCTCTATTATGCACTTGGATCCAAACTAACTCAGGATGCTAACTTTGGGGTTACATCTCCACATTGGCTATAGAAGCACCAACGCCGGGCCAATCCACCAACCATGGGTAGACCCTTAGGACAGTCGACGTACCTTACTCGCGGGTGCGCCACCGCGGTTGTACATGACCCTATAGTCTGGATGAATCGCCGCGGATGGCCACATCTCCGATGCATGAATGCATGGCAAACAACACATAACCACAACCACCACCTCTGCTTAGGCCCATAGGCTACCCAAGTTTTATCACCATCAACACCTCGACCACTAGGCTATCGAGGATTATCATTTAACGTTTCATCGTTAAGTCTTTTAAGCATTAACAACACTCTGGCCATTAAGCACCAGAGCTCAACACCTTGACCATCAAGCAACAAGGCTCCCTTGGAGCAAACACTAGGCTACCAAGGTATAAAATCTTAGCACTTGGAGCAGACACTGGGCTACCAAGGTACAACATCTTAACACTTGTCTTTTGTCTTCATGTTCCGTTGGTATCTTATTAAGTCTTTTAACCGTTGGTTCTGTTCTGGTTAGGTGACCACGGGCATGCTCACCCTCAGCACGGGCGTGCTGGACCTGCAGGCAAGCACGACCGTGCTGCCTGCTGAGCACGGGCGTGCTTAAATGCACGCCCTGCTCTGGGTTTCAAACTGGAGCACGGGCGTGCTCTTTGTTAAGAACGACCGTGCTCAATGGAGCGTGGCCATACCGATCTGGGCAGAAAGGGTCAAAAACCCTTTCCCAAATACTTGGGAAAGTTCACAGATTCAACCTACTGGCTTTTACTAATCTATTTATCATTAACTTCATTAATCATAGCTGTTCTTCATTAATATTCATGTCTTATCATCATAGAGAATTAATCCTTTAATCATAGCTTCGTTTTAATGTTCCTAGAACACTCACTAATCAATCCTAGGGTCTTTAACTAAGCCCTATGAACATAACCGTACCTCTCACACTATATTCATGTCTTATGACAACTGGGAGAAAAATCCCTTAATTCTCATTATTATCATTAACGTATTTTAATGTCTTAACATCATTGTTGGCATTAACATCCTCAACAATCAACACTCTTAAAGAGTACAACACAAACAACAGTCAATAGCATCATACTCATCATAATCATGGCATCACAACATTAACATATTCATAACAGACAACATCAATTAATAGTAAGAACATTAATACCAATATTATCATCACAACAGATAATCATCAAATTACAATTAATCATATAAAAATATAAACATGTTAACAAGGAAAGGGTCATGGGTAACCCTTCGTCTTACGCTACCTCCAAGCCTACATACTCATACTATTTCTTTTCCCCATACCTGGTATGAAGATGAGACTCCTGATAGTAAACTGGTGGCATTCCCTCAAGCGGCTCGACAAACGAACCAAGCCTTGGCCAACAAAAATGTTAACCAATTAGTTACCAATTCAACAAAAGGAAAAGGAAACAGAAGAGGGATAACTGGCTTACCTTACAAGACACTAACGCGCAAGTTCCTCTCCCAAACACCGCAAGGATTCCAAGAACTAGAAAGGGTTCAAGGGAGAGAAAGAGGAAGAGAGGTTTGTGCTGTTTTGGAGGCAGAGAAACCAAAATAAGGGTTGTACAAAAAACCCTCGCGTACTGTTCCTATTTATACACTCTGAGACCCAAGCATGTTCGTGCACCCTACTAAGCACGGTCGTGCTTACATCAGCGTCAACGAGACGCATTCACACTTGAGCACTGTCGTGCTCCTTGTTGAGCACGGGCGTGCTCAACTTAGCGTCAGCGAGACGTAGTCATGCGCTGAGCACGGTCGTGCTCTCTATTAAGCATGGCCGTGCTTGTGACTCAGACAGTCACAAGACGCGCCTTCAAGGCACAGGCGTACTGGACATGAGCATGGTTGTACTCGTGTATCAGAAAGGGATTTTAAGCCTAGAAATCCCACTTAGCCCTCACACAACAACACTAAGTTAAGCCTTAAGGCTTAACCAAACAAACAAGGTACACACAAAAGCACTTGACGAAAAACAGGGTGTTACATAAAGTATATTATCAGTTGATTTAACATGTTATATTGCTCATTTGAATTGAGTTTTTATTAGCTTTCATCGATTTTTTTAGGTCCCAAATAATTTAACTATTAGAAATTAGGTTTTCAAACTATACTATAGCCATATAAGTATCTAGTGTATGATTAGGCGGATTTTCGAATTCAATACGATAAGAATTTAACAACATTGGCACATATCGTTAATCGTAATACTAGTTTCCCATAAAATGTATCCTATTTTAAAAAGTAAAATGCATAGTTTGAACGATGTTATAATTTTTTTAAATTTCTTATTGTTTACTATTTGTTGCTTAATTCAGTATTTGATTAAAGTAAAAGTAAATATTCTTTAAATGTCATTGATTATTTAAATAATTGTGTTGTTAATTAATCTCAACTCTAATTTAATAGTACTAATATTTGTATTTTTATTTTTTTTGACAGAAATTAATCTTTTTTCCATTATTATTGAAGTTAATGTATATCATCTTTTACGCATGCACTTAAAAGGGAACAAATTCTAATTACCATAGAATGTAGATAAGATTCACATTGTAAATGGGTAAAGGTAACTAAATAATTGATGACATAAATATAAATATATTCTTTGAAAAATCAAAATGGTAAAACATTATGAAAATAAAGTTGGATTTTTTTTCTATTTTCATAGATAATAATAAATTGAAAAAAAATTCTTGTTTTTAAAGTAATCTTATTTACATACCAAGTGTGGTAAAGAATTTTCTATATTAATATCAATTAAATGAAATTTCCAAAAGAATAATTATTTTGATAATTAATTTTATACTCGATTTTTGTCATAGTGACATGTAATGTATATTCGTACTTACTTACAAGTCTCGTCAAAAAACTCTAAGGATATTCTGTTACAAGTATAAAATGATATTGCTAACCTTAAATTTAACATTCACAATTAAAATGAGTACAACCTCTGTTATCAAACAAACATCAAAGTTGTTTGGCAGAGAAAAAGAAGATGAAGATGGAGAAGAAGATAATGACAACGATGCAAGAATATTTTGGAGTCTCTTTAATCAAATCAATGAAGCACCAAATTCATATAGGTAAGTGTCACTCACTTACTGGATATCAATATTTTTTAGCATTTAAGTTATATTTTTCTTCAACATCTTTTAGCTAGTCAGTTTTGACAAATTGATGAATCTTATACTTATTCTCTCTTACTTATTACCAAAATTTTAAAAATCAGTTGAACCAATAATGAATTTAAAGAAGATTGTTTAGGGTTCAACAACACTAAATAAACTGATAATGGAGATTTTTATTTTATTATACCGAAAACTAGATGCGCTATTATTTATATTTATTATTATTGTTATCATCATCAACAAGAAAAACATCATTATTATATTAAATAGGAAATTATGAAGGACATGGAACTTCAATCCAAATGCTGAGGACCGTTTTGGTTGACAAGCATAGATAGGAGAACAACTATGGTTTCATAAGGATCCAAGAGAAGGAGATGAGACAATTCAAGCCAGAGAGAGATCGTATCATAAAAATTCACGAAGAGAAAAAATTATTGGTTCTCAAGAAAAAGCTGTGGAAGGAATCGGTTGAACTTGAGAAGGAGTTGGAAAATGATTTGACACAACTCATGGACAAGTATATTTCTAACCGGTCTCAAGAAGGAAGCTGTCAGAAATGAATGGCGGCTAGATCACATTAACATCCAGAGAATTAGCAAACGGCAAACCTGCAAACTTTTACTTTGAAAGTTGAAAAGTGAGAGAGTTGATGAGGACCATCATCAAATTTTTGATCTCGCCTGTGTCATCGATTCTGCATACTACTTTTTTTTTTATCATATTTTAATTGTCAGCATACTCTGCTTTGGTTTCAAATGGTTACAGATGTATCTTTATGATCATTGAATTCACTGTTTTACAAAATACATATATGATATTGAAGATGTTGATGAACCAATTAGTCATGCATTAGACTGCAGACTAACCAGAGACGACCACTCAAGGGACTTCAAGCCAACTTACGTTGTCGAACTTAGAAGTTTGTCATTGACATTACCAAGGCAAGATCAGAATAAAATATCCAATCCATACCCTCAAGCCAAAAGTTGAAACCTGGAGGCAAGTTCAAAGAAGGAAGGGTGTGCCACGAAAGCTCAAATGGATTGTTAACTAGTGTTCATAAATGCTTCTATTTTTTGGAGCGTTTTTTGTGGCATTGCAAATTTTTTGTTTTACGTTTAATGTAGTCACTTTTTTGTTGGAAGTCGAATTACAGTAGATTGTGTTAGATATAACTTCATACAAAAGATCTATTATTTTGTCTTTAAATCCGTTTTGGTTATATTTTATATGTGATTCGGTTGCATAATGGTTCACAAAATTGTGTAACTAACTAGATGTTGGTGCTTTACCTGTGATGAAGAGAAACAATTTGGATTTCATTCCAATATGATTGTTTGTGTTATACATATTTAATTTATGAAAAAATGCATTAACACCCTTAAACATTTTGCCTTTTGAAAATAGACATCATCTATTCCTGGTTAGTTCTAATTTGTCCTCAAACTCTAACTATTTGTAAAATCAACCCTTTAGTTAACTTTAAGTAAATTTACTAACGGTGAATAAATCTAGATATTCATTTTTGTTAAATCTCAACCATTTATTTGTTCATGTAAAGGGTCAATCCCTATACAGGTAGCTTACCTCATCAGGTACTAAAACTAATATTGATTCATGTGGTGGCACAGTTGGTTCAAAGAGGGTTTTTCGGTGTAGAAGGTCGAAAGCACTTGTGTAACAGCAGAACCTTGACCATAAATGAGTAATTATTTCTAAAGAAAGGAGGGTGGCTTCTACCATGAGCGAGCAAATAAGTGCATCATGGTGAGGGAGCAAAAGTGAGCCCTTAGATTTATTATTAAAATAATTGAAGGGCTCAGATTTTTTACTTGAACTTGACAATATAGATTTGCTTTATAATTGCTAAAAAGTCTCTGTTATTAATTTGCTAAATTATAAATTGTAATTTAATCCTCACTGGACAAAAAGCTTATGTAGACCTGTATTGGCCGAGGTGGTAAACTCGGCCACCAAGCTTGGAGACTTGATCTCCCAAAGATATAGGAAAGATAAGCTTAGAAGATAACACTCACCTAAGCTTATCTAAACAACTTACCTTCAAATATAAGAGATAAATCTCACCTATCAGATATCAAGAGGTTACCTTAAAAGATAAGAGATAGGAAGAGATAAACCTAATATCAAAGAGATAAGTGATGAGAAAAGATAAACCAGATCCTAGAAAATAGGATCGAATTATTCCTCTACTCTTCTATAAAAGGAGGAAGAGCCTAAGCGAAGAGGCACTTTAACTTTTACTGGAGCTTGGTGTTCTCTCTTAAGCGTATTAGAGGTCCCGGTTGATATCAAGAGACTATCAATTAGTCCTTGCCCACCGGAGTACATCAGATACAAGATTAAGAGATTGATGCACCACGTGATCAAGGGTTGAACGCAGAACTACGTTTGGCTTTGATTCCAATTGGGATACGTAGGACCGGAACATAAGCATTCTGTCAAGCCACGATCTAAACAACCCCAACGTTCACCCTTGGTCTGACGTTTACGGCCAGATTCCGGCAACCCAGATCTCGACAGGAACATTTGGCGCCCACCGTGGGGCCGAGGAAAACTTTCCCCGGCCGCACATCAGCTTTACCGAATGGATAGAGAGGCTTCAATTCGGTTTATATTAATAAAAGAAAAATGAGGATGAATGCCCATCAACTTTGGTGTTCTCATTAGAAGAAACACAGCATGAAGGATAAAAATCATGTGCAACTTGAAGAGAAGAAGAAGATATCTTAGAGAGCTCGGCCACTACAGCTCGGTCTTGGTAGGGAGAAGAAGATATCTTAGAGAGCTCGGCCACCACAGCTCGGCCTCGGAAGGCAGAAGAAGGTATCTTAGAGAGCTCGGCCACCACAGCTCGGCCTCGAAAGGCAGAAGGTATCTTAGAGAGCTCGGCCACCACAGCTCGGCCTTGAAGAGCTCGACCACCACAGCTTGGCCTCAGAGAATAGAAGAAGGTATCTTAGATAGCTCGGCCAGTTCGGCCACCACAGCTCGGCCTCGAAAGGCAGAGGGTATCTTAGAGAGCTCGGCCACCACAGCTCGGCTTCAGAGAATAGAAGAAGGTATCTTAGAGAGCTCGGCCAGCTCGGCCACCACAGCTCGGCCTCGAAAGGCAGAAGAAGGTATCTTAGAGAGCTCGACCATAACAGCTTGGCCTCGGAGATTAGAAGAAGGTATTTTAGAGAGCTCGGCCATCACGGCTTGGCCTCAAAGAACAGAAGAATATAACGTAGAGAGCTCGGCAACAGTAGTTCGACCTCGGTGAACTCGGCCATGACAGGTCGGTGAACCCGACGAACTCGACCTTTGCTTCTCGATCATCGAAGTTCCGGCTCCCTCAAAACTTACAGGTCGAGCCCCGGCTCCCTTGGAGACACAGGTCGAGCCCTGGCTTCCTTGAAAGCACAAAGTCAAGCTCTGGCTCCCTCAAAAGTCAAAGGTCGAGCTCCGACTCCCTTAAAAACAACAGATCCAACTCTAGTCCCTCTCAAGCTAACTAAAAGGAAGTCGAGTTAGGACTCCCTCTATAATTAAAACAAAGAGGTTGAGCTCGGACTCAGTTACCCAACCAATCGAGCTTGCTCTTCGCACTTGTTAGAGTCTTCTCAAGCTCATCCCCGGTGCGCAAAGCTCGGGCAGCTTCAGCCTTCATGCTTTTCATCTTCTTCGCATTATTAGAAAGCTTGTGGCTCGAAAAATGGGTAATGGAGGAGACTCGGAGAGCATAAGCAGCCGCGACTTCCATGCTAGCGTCAGGGTCCTATTCCAGTAAAAGCCGAGCATATACTGGCTTAAGAACATGAGAATCCACTAAAGGGCCCGGGTTAAAATCGTCTCGCTAAGAGCAAAGGGCAGAAGCCTAAAAGGCCGAGGTTGAGCTATGCTCCCTCGTGTTAAAAAGCCGAGGTCGAGCATTGCTCCCTCGCACTGAAAAGCCGAGGTCTTCGAGCATCCCTCCTTCGCACTAAAAAGCCGAGGTCGAGCTATGCTCCCTCGCGCTAAAAAGTCGAGGTCGAGCATCCCTCCCTCGCACTAAAAAGCCGAGGTTGAGCTATGCTCCCTCGTGCTAAAAGCCGAGGTCGAGCATTGCTCCCTCGCACTGAAAAGCCGAGGTCTTCGAGCATCCCTCCTTCGCACTAAAAAGCCGAGGTTGAGCTATGCTCCCTCGTGCTAAAAAGCCGAGGTCGAGCATTGCTCCCTCGCACTGAAAAGCCGAGGTCTTCGAGCATCCCTCCTTCACACTAAAAAGCCGAGGTCGAGCTATGCTCCCTCGCGCTAAAAAGCCGAGGTCGAGCATTGCTCCCTCTCACTAGAAAGCCGAGGTCGAGCATTGCTCCCTCCCTCGTACTGAAAAGCCGAAGGCCGAGCACAACACCTCCTCACAAAAATCCAAGCAATGCTTTGTCAAACAAGGCGGAAACCCAAATAAGACATGGTTCCGCAGAAACCAAAAATCTGAGCAGTGCTCGGCCAAATAAACCGAAAACCTAAGAAAAACTTGGTTTTAGAAGCCCAAATGGACAAGGTAAAAAGTCCAATGCTAAAGTATGACTACGCTCTACAATATAGAAACTCTAATAAACTCTTTCGCTTTTTCAAAGCTCAGAGCTTGGGGGGCTTGTGTACGGGTTGAGTCGGTAAGCTCGACCACCGAGCCTACCGAACTAAAGTGTTGGCAGAGAAATAAAGCTCGGCCACCAAACCCAAACAATCAAAGGGAAAGGATTACTAGGCTCGCCCACCGAGTCCACTAAACTCAAGTATTGGCCGAACTCAAGAGAACAAGGGTAGAAGATCTACAAAGTAAATCCTAGACTCTCCAATGATAATATTATAGCCAAGCTCGGTTTCTGTCATGAAAGCTTTTACGCTCTTCCAAGCTCGAAGCTTGGGGGGCTTGTGTACTGGCCGGGGTGGTAAATTCGGCCACTAAGCTTGGAGACTTGATCTCCTAAAGATATAGGAAAGATAAGCTTAGAAGATAACACTCACCTAAGCTTATCTAAACAACTTACCTTCAAATATAAGAGATAAATCTCACCTATCAGATATCAAGAGGTTACCTTAAAAGATAAGAGATAGGAAGAGATAAACCTAATATCAAAGAGATAAGTGATGAGAAAAGATAAACTAGATCCTAGAAAATAGGATCGGATTATTCCTCTACTCCTCTATAAAAGGAGGAAGAGCCAAAGAGAAGAGGCACTTTAACTTTTACTGGAGCTTGGTGTTCTCTCTTAAGCGTATTAGAGGTCCCGGTTGTGATCAAGAGACTATCAATAGGTCCTTGCCCACCAGAGTACATCAGATACAAGATTAAGAGATTGATGCACCACGTGATCAAGGGTTGAACGCAGAACTACTTTTGGCTTTGTTGAACGCAGAACTACGTTTGGCTTTGATTCCCTTTGGGATACGTAGGACCGGAACATAAGCATTCTGTCAAGCCACGATCTAAACAACCCCAACGTTCACCCTTGGTCTGACGTTTACGGCCAGATTCCGGCAACTCGGATCTCGGCAGGAACAAGACCCAACTTCCTCTCTCATTCGATCTCCTCTCCCTTCTGATACACAGCGGAATGGGCTCTATAACAACAAGTCTGTGTTGCGATTTTTGCTGTGTAAAAGGAAAACGAGGAGCTGGTGTGTACGTTTAATGGCGATAGCTGGTGTGCCCGTACGTTTCACGGTGGCATTGATGATGTTGGTGTTAGGTGGAGGTGTTGATGATGTTGTCACCATAATAATAACAACAACTTTCATTGTTTTGAGAAATTGAAAGCAACTTTCACTGTTTTGAGAAACTGAAATTTGTGTTGAACCACAACAATAAGATGAAGAAAATGGAAGCTGCGCAACCAAAAACTTGTTAGGGATGACTCACTTTTCGGATAGGGATGTGACTAACGGAAATCATGAATGTAACTTGAACAATAGATTATGTACATACAAAAGACAATACAAAACACATCTCTAATGTTAGCCTAATGGTCAGGACTTATGGTTTACACAATAGGTTGTGTGTTCGAATCCTAGTTTCTTTATTTTCATTTTATATTCTCAAACATTAACTGATCTAAAAATATAGGAAGCGCCAGGAGCAAGGATCGATTACGTGACATCAGAGATATGTTTTGCTTAGCATTTAATTATATTCAAATTAAAACTTATAGAAACTTTTCCCCTATCATCTACTTCCTTCAGTCGGGTCTAAAAGACCCATTTTTCATAAAATGGAGTCCTTCTCCATCGGTCAATACGGCCCATTCGCAGAGTACCGCACCTTGCTTGCCAACCACAGTAAAGCTTCGATTTTTTTAAAGATGAATGATTTTGTGATTTTTTTGGTTCCCCATTTCGTTTCTTTACATGGCAGCGGTGAGAAGGAGGATGGAAGTGAGAAAGAGGATGTAAGCAGATCTAAGCTTAAGGAGGAAAAGTAACATGGACTTTGTTGCAAATAACAAATTTAAAAGATCAACCCATATAAAGTTTAAATTTTTAAATATACCCCAAAAATAACCTACAACAACAAGTCATTTTTGCTCCCTCACCATGAGGGAGTTTTTGCTCCCTTATGGTAGAAGCCACCAGAAAGGAGAGTTGTTGTACATCTCTTTGAAAATGAATTGGACATCATAAATATTATTCAATAATGCTCATCATGATTGCATGGCGTAGTTTCATTTTTGTTTAGTAACATGATCAAACCATTAATTCTCAATTAAAGCCCCTAACTTATACTCCAATTGGCAAAAGGCATTAAGACTAAGAATCCAAAAGAGTAAAAAGAAATAATGACTATTGCTAGACTATAGGATTGCACGGCTCATTATCTCAAGGTACAATCATATATCAAATTTCTGTTTGCTAGCATAATCCTAAAATCATTCGAAAGAAGACCAAACCCTTGAAAGCTTAAAGAGCGGAGATATCAAGCTCAAAAAAAGGGGAAATATTCATATTAAAACTCAATATCAAGTACAAAGAAGTTCCATCAAAATCCGCCTAATCCCAACAAAGCGGTGTTATGAGAAGATAAGGAAAAAAACTACATGAGAGGAGGAAGGTTGATGAACAATCCGTCCTCCTCCACCTCCTCAATCACAAGATAGAGACGAAGAACTAGGGCAAAACAAGCAAAATAGGCCTAAGGGATGCCTGAGGACTCCTTCTAACTGAAAAACGCATAAATTTATAAGCGCATGGCAGCAACATATGGTGCACCTGGCGCCCTGCTTCCTGATGTTGGGCGCCTGGCACCTCATAAAAATTCGCTCGCAGGCTGTAAGGCTCCCAACAGCCATAACTGAGACAACCCGATGTCCCATTAATCAAAAACCTAATTAACTAAAACTTAATCGCAATATAAACGTTAAGCATACACATAAAAACAGGGAAGATATAAAAACTTTAAATATATAGAATAGAAACACAAACATCACACCACACACACACACACACATATAGTACAAATACATGGTCCTTATACACTGTAGAGGGTACCCTATCAGTAGGGTCCCGATAATACAAGCCAACATATTGATACTGAAGAAAACACAGATAAAAGTCTGAAAGCAAACGACACCTCACATTGCTCCACTCTAACCCAGTCCTGCTCAAAATGTACATAAAAAATGGGCTCACCACACACACATCCTATGTACAACGCACGCACTAGCCTCCATTACTCTAGCGTGGACGACTAGAGCTACCTAACTCTCACCACGCGTACGTCGGTACACCTGCTATCGTGGTCTCGGTAGTGGTACTGATGCTGCTGTCCCACTGCTACCAGATATATTCCTGCGATGATGACGCTGGAACCGTCGTCGGTAATGAGCACTATGGCGAGCATCATCCAGGTGAGTCACTATAGTGGGAACGACCGTCTATGAGCCCTTAGCTGCCCAAGGGTAGGGCTGTGGCATAGGCGGAGGATACCAAAACATTGGAAGGGGAAAGGTTTGTCCCAGGCGGAACGTCTCGACAAACCCGAAGTGAGGTCCCTCTCCAAATCTCACATAGGCAGATACTGGACTCGTATTGCAGTAAAGGAGTTGCTGGATCCATCTCCACCCTCCGTCATATGTGGAACTCTAACTAATGGGTTCCCATCAGTGGAAACCCTGCCGATCCGGTCATCCACGAGTGATCCAAGTGAGGCATCACGATCAACTGGGTCTTCTTCGCAAATCAAGAACAAACATACACAGAAAGAGGTAGGGAGATAAGAAACTAGCTATCCTCATAAGCGGAAAAAGGATGCATAGCATTTATACAATAATAGCACGAAGACATGCATCATAGAATAAGTACATATAGAAAACAATCATCCTCGAAACATGTTATCATCCTCTACCCTTAGCACTCATTCAGCTGATCTTGATGCTGACGTGGCCACCACACAATCCTGTCACACATCCATCGTCTGATTAGGGATATTAGTTAGTCATCCAAGCGGTGCATCCATGATCATCGGTGCACACCCCAGTTCCCTCTAGGGTGCTCATTTAGAGAATGTAACTAATTCCCCATCCCCGGTGAAGAATAGTCGCACAACCACAAATATGTCTCTACTCTCGTTGGAGCAGCTAGTTAAGGACTACAAGAGTATCATAGTAGTCTTCCTCATCCTCAACATGAGGGCACTCACCTATGACATCCGGTATCCGTAATCGGATACTCTGACCTCGTGTATTCCACCCACACGACTGTGATCAAAATAATACATCTATATGAGTCTCACTGACTCGTATCGGCTCATAACCTAGTGCCTCAACCTTCCATCTCTATCTCATATCATATGGCTTATTGAGACACCCCGCTGTGCCCCTTGTGCCGTTAGTTGTTTAATTAGATTCCTAGTGTTATTAACATTGATTATAAATCGAAAATGCGAAGAAATTAAAATTTGACCAACAGTGAAAGCAATTATCAAAGTCATATTATAAATACACACTTAAATACAATACCAAAACACTGTCTAGGTCATCCTTTCAGCGAGATCCCTAGCAGGTACCACATTATACAAACACTTATTTGCGGAAACATAAGTGTATTCAGTGTTTGCAGAGAGTGAAAGAATAAGTGAGGAGGGGGGAATAGAACGCGCACAATTTTTTAGGATTTTAGGGTTAGCGATCGATTTATCGGTCTCCAAATCAATATCCGAAAAAGAGAAAAATAGTTTAGCCACCGAATTAGCCGTGGTCGCTAAAATAGAGTCGTTGGCAGTCCCCAAATCAGTCCCTAAATGAGTCAACAAATTTGACTATTGCAATTTTCAGTTTCGGGACCGATTTAATTGGGACCATATTTTCAGTCGCTAAATCAGTCTCCGAGTTGGTTCTAATGACCAAATTCTTAAAAACTCGGCTCAGTCCCTAAGTTAGGGACGGATTCTTATCGGTCCCCAATATCGGTCCCTAAAATGCTCTTTTTTTTGTAGTGGTACCCGGACATCGTATTTGTACTATATATATATATATATCTGTGTGTGTGTGTTTTTGTGTGTGGTGTGATGTTTGTGTTTCTGTTCTATTTATTTAAAGTTTTTATATCTTCGTTATTTTTATGTGTACCCTCATCGTTTATATTGCGATTAAGTTTTAGTTAATTAGGTTTTTGATTAATAGGACATCGGGTTGTCTCAGTTATGGCTATTGGGAGCCTAACAGCCTGCGAGTGAATTTTATGAGGTCCTAGGCACCCAACATCGGGAAGCAGGGCGCCAGGTGTAGCACATGTTGCAGCCTTGCACTTATAAATTTATGCATTTTTCATTTAGAAGGAGTCTTCAGGCATCCCTTAGCTCTGTTTTTCTTGATTTGCTCTAGTTCTTCGTCTCCATCTTGTGAATATGGAGGAGGAGGAGGAGGAGGAGGAGCACGAATTGTTCATCAACCTTCCTCCTCTCACGTAGTTTTTTTCCTTATCTTCTCATAACACGGCTTTGTTGGGATTAGGCGTATTTTGATGGAACTTCTTTGTACTTGATATTTGGTTTTAATGTAGATATTTTCCTTTATTTTGAGCTTGATATCTTTGCTCTTAAAGCTTTCAAGGGTTTGGTCTTCTTTGGAATGATTTTAGGATTATGCTTGCAAAAGGAAATTTGATATATGATTGTACCTTGAGATAATGAGCCTTGCAATTCTATAGTCTAGCAATAATCATTATTTCTTTTTACCCTTTTAGATTCTTGGTCTTAATGGCTTTTGCCAGTTGGAGTATAAGTTAGCGGCTTTAATTGAGAATTAGTGGTCTGTTCATGTTACTAAACAAAAATGAAACTACGCCATGCAATCATGATGAGCATTATTGAGTAATATTTACGATGTCCAATTCATTTTCAAAGACATGTACAACAACTCTCCCTTCTTTAGAAATAATTACTCATTTATGGTCATGGTTTCCCTGTTACACAAGTGCTTTCGACCTTCTACACCGAAAAAACCCTCTTTGGACCAACTTTGCCACCACATGAATCAATATTAGTTTTAGTACCTGACGAGGTAAGCTACTTGTATAGGGATTGACCCTTTACATGAACAAATAAATGGTTGAGATTTAACTAAAACGAATAGTTAGATTTGTTCACCATGAGTAAATTGACATAAAGTTAACTGAAGGGTTGATTTTACTAATAGTTAGAGTTTGAGGACCAGTTAGAACTAACCAGGAGTAAACGATGTCTATTTGCAAAAGGCAAAATGTTTAAGGGTGTTAATGCACTTTTTCATAAATTAAATATGTATAACACAAACAATCATATTGGAATCAATTCCAAACTATTTCTCTTCATCACAGGTAAATCACCAACATCTAGTTAGTTACACAATTTTGTGAACCATTATGCAATTGAATCATATATTAAATGTAACCAAAACGGATTTAAAGACAAAATAATAGATGTTTTGTATGAAGTTATATCTAACACAATCTACTATAATTCAACTTCCAACATAAAAGTGTCTACATTAAACATAAAACAAAAAATTTGCAATGCCACAAAAAACGCTCCAAAAAATAGAAACATTTATGAACACTAGTTCACAATCCATTTGAGCTTTTGTGGCACACCCTTTATTTTTCAAACTTGCCTTCAGATTTCAACTTTTGGCCTGAGGGTATGGATTGGATATTTTATTCTGATCTTGCCTTGGTAATGTCAATGACAAAGTTCTAAGTTCGATTCCCTAATTTGGCTTGAAGTCCCTAGAATGGTAGTCTCTGGTTTGTTTGCAGTCTCTTGCGTGACTAATATGTTCATCAACATCTTCGATATGATATATGTATTTTGTAAATAAGATATAAAAAAGTAGTATGCAGAATCGATGACAAAGACTAGATCAAAAATTTTCCGTTTTCTATTTCTCTGCATGTTAATGTGATGTAGACGCCATTCATTTCTGATAGCTTTCTTCTTGAGACCGGTTAGAAATATACTTGTCTATGAGTTGTGTCAGGTCATTTTCCAACTCCTTTTCAAGTTCAACCGATTCCTGCCACAACTTCTTCTTGAGAACCAATTTTTTCTCTTCGTGAATTTTTATGATATGATCTCTCTCTGGCTCAAATTGTCTCATCTCCTTCTCTTGGATCCTTATGAAACCATAGTTGTTCTCCTATCTATGCTTGTCAACCAAAATGGTCCTCAACATTTGGATTGAAGTTCCATGTCCTTCATAATTTCCTATTTAATATAACAACGATGTTTTTTTTGTTGATGATGATAACAATAATAATAAGTATAAATAATAGCGCATCTATTTTTTGGTATAATAAAATAATAAACATCTCCATTATTAGTTTATTTAGTGTTGTTGAACCCTAAACAATCTTCTTTAAATTCATTATTTGTTCAACTGATTTTTAAAATATTGGTAATAAGTAAGAGAGAATAAGCATAACATTCATCAATTTGTCAAACCTGACTAGCTAAAAGATGTTGAAGAAAAATATAACTTAAATGCTAAAAAATATTGATATCCAGTAAGTGAGCAAAGTGACACTTACCTATATGAATTTGGTGTTTCATTGATTTGATTAAAGAGACTCCAAAATATTCTTGCATCGTTGTCATTATCTTCTTCTCCATCTTCATCTTCTTTTTCTCTGCCAAACAACTTTGATGTTTGTTTGATAACAGAGGTTGTACTCATTTTAATTGTGAATGTTAAATTTAAGGTTAGCAATATCATTTTATACTTGTAACAGAATATCCTTAGAGAGTGAGAAAAGAGAGAACATACCTGTTCCCTTTTAAGTGCATGCGTAAAAGATGATATACATTAACTTCAATAATAATGGAAAAAAGATTAATTTCTGTCAAAAAAAATAAAAATAAAAATATTAGTACTATTAAATTAGAGTTGAGACTTCCTAAATAAAAATTTCCAACTTAGAATTAATTAACAACACAATTATTTAAATAATCAATGACATTTAAAGAATATTTACTTTTACTTTAATCAAATACTGAATTAAGCAACAAATAGTAAACAATAAGAAATTTAAAAAAATTATAACATCGTTCAAACTATGCATTTTACTTTTTAAAATAGGATACATTTTATGGGAAACTAGTATTACGATTAATGATATGTGTCAATGTTGTTAAATTCTTATCGTATTGAATTCGAAAATCCGCCTAATCATACACTAGATACTTATATGGCTACAGTTTAGTTTGAAAACCTAATTTCTAATAGTTAAATTATTTGGGACCTAAAAAAATCGATAAAAGCTAATAAAAACTCAATTCAAATGAGCAGTATAACATGTTAAATCAACTGATAATATACTTTATGTATCACCCCGTTTTTCGTCAAGTGCTTTTGTGTGTACCTTGTTTGTTTGGTTAAGCCTTAAGGCTTAACTTAGTGTTGTTGTGTGAGGGCTAAGTGGGATTTCTAGGCTTAAAATCCCTTTCTGGTACACAAGTACAACCATGCTCATGTTCAGCACGCCTGTGCCTTGAAGGCGCGTCTTGTGACTGTCTGAGAAACATGCACGGCCGTGCTTAATAGAGAGCACGACCGTGCTCAGCGCATGACTGCGTCTCGCTGACGCTAAGTTGAGCACGCCCGTGCTCAACAAGGAGCACGACCGTGCTCAAGTGTGAATGCGTCTCGTTGATGCTGATGTAAACACGACCGTGCTTAGTAGGGTGCACGAACATGCTCGGGTCTCAGAGTGTATAAATAGGAACAGTACAAGAGGGTTTTGTGTACAACCCTTATTTTGGTTTCTCTGCCTCCAAAACTGCAGAAACCTCTCTTCCTCTTTCTCTCCCTTGAACCCTTCCTAGTTCTTGGAATCCTTGCGGTGTTTGGGAGAGGAACTTGCGCGTTAGTGTCTTGTAAGGTAAGCCAGTTCTCCCTCTTCTGTTTCCTTTTCCTTTTGTTGAATTGGGAACTAATTGGTTAACCTTTTTGTTGGCCAAAGCTTGGTTCGTTTGTCGAGCCGCTTGAGGGAATGCCACCAGTTTACTATCAGGAGTCTGATCTTCATACCAGGTATGGGGAGAAGAAATAGTATGAGTATGTAGGCTTGGAGGTAGCGTAAGACGAAGGGTTACCCATGACCCTTTCCTTGTTAACATGTTTATATGATTAATTGTAATTTGATGATTATCTGTTGTGATGATAATATTGGTATTAATGTTCTTACTATTAATTGATGTTGTCTGTTATGAATATGTTAATGTTGTGATGCCATGATTATGATGAGTATAATGCTATTGACTGTTGTTTGTGTTGTACTCTTTAAGAGTGTTGATTGTTGAGGATGTTAATGCCAACAATGATGTTAAGACATTAAAATACGTTAATGATAATAATGAGAATTAAGGGATGTTTCTCCTAGTTGTCATAAGACATGAATATAGTGTGAGAGGTACGGTTATGTTCATAGGGCTTAGTTAAAGACCCTAGGATTGATTAGTCAGTGTTCTAGGAACATTAAAACAAAGCTATGGTTAAAGGATTAATTCTCTATGATGATAAGACATGAATATTAATGAAGAACAGCTATGATTAATGAAGTTGATGATAAATAGATTAGTAAAAGCCAGTAGGTTGAATCTGTGAACTGTCCTAAGTATTTGGGAAAGGGTTTCTGACCCTTTCTGCCCAGATCGGTACGGCCACGCTCCATTGAGCACGGTCGTTGTTAACAAAGAGCACGCTCGTGCTCTAGTTTGAAACCCAGAGCAGGGCGTGCATTTAAGCACGCCCGTGCTCAGCAGGCAGCACGGTCGTGCTTGCCTGCAGGTCCAGCACGCCCGTGCTGAGGGTGAGCAAATAGAACATGAAGACAAAAGACAAGTGTTAAGATGTTGTACCTTGGTAGCCTAGTGTCTGCTCCAAGTGCTAAGATGTTATACCTTGGTAGCCTAGTGTTTGCTCCAAGGGAGCCTTGATGCTTGATGGTCAAGGTGTTGAGCTCTGGTGCTTAATGGCCAGAGTGTTGTTAATGCTTAAAAGACTTAACGATGAAACGTTAAATGATAATCCTCGATAGCCTAGTGGTCGAGGTGTTGATGGTGATAAAACTTTGGTAGCCTATGGGCCTAAGCAGAGGTGGTGGTTGTGGTTGTGTGTTGTTTGCCATGCATTCATGCATCGGAGATATGGCCATCCGCGGCGATTCATCCGAGACTATAGGGTCATGTACAACCGCGGTGGCGCACCCGCGAGTAAGGTGTGTCGGCTGTCCTAAGGGTCTACCCATGGTTGGTGGATTGGCTCGGCGTTGGTGCTTCTATAGCCAATGTGGAGATGTAACCCCAAAGTTAGCATCCTGAGTTAGTTTGGATCCAAGTGCATAATAGAGGAGTGGAGCAGAACTGCATTGAATAGCATACACTTTGTATGACGATGATTGTTATGATATAGTTGTTTGATATAACATGGTTATTGATGCATGCTCATCTTGCTAACTGCTTCCTTGCCGTTATATTCTTACATATGTTTCTTTCTCTCTATCTCTATGTTTCTTGTTTTGTGGCATGTATCGTTTATGCAGAGATCGATGTGCAGCCAGTTGAGGAGTGACTCCGAGGAGCCGCGGCTCGTAGATAGGATTTCCGTTTCAGTAGTTGTTTAGTTTGTTTCCAGTTCTATCCGAGTTGTTTATCGGATTGGTTATACCAGCTCTGTAGTGTGACATCGGCGTTGGGTTCGTTTATGTTTTAGTTATGTTATGTTTCCTTTATAAACATGTTTTGGTTATTTCCGCGTTATGTTACAATGCAGCAGTCTCTGCCCGGTTTTGATATTATATATTTTTGCATGTGTTCCCTCTCTTTTACATATGTGTTATCGGTTTTGAATGCATGCGGGGTAGAGGGGGTCACACTTTACACAAAAGACATTATATTTTCATATTTCAGGAATTAATGATTTACATATTTTGTATTTTTTAATTCTAATCATTTGAATATTCCATGTGGTTTGAGTTTGCTATTTAAATAGTTGAGTCGGTTAGCCTAGACTAAATGTATCATAAATTCACCTTTTATGAATGGATTTTAGCAGTTATATATATACATATATATATATATATATATATGTTATTAGGTCGGATATGGAATTCAAGGTACCCCTACAGTCGAAAGACGTAGGACTAATCCCCCGAGGATGTGGAGTACTAGTTAAGGGGCAACTCTTCTACCCACATATGCAGTTCTCCCATCACCAGTATTCGAACTATGAAAATATGGTTAAAGAGCTGAGCTGCCAGTCACTCGGACCACACCTTGTGAGTATAGGGAGTGTATCATGTGAGAACTCCTCTTTATTGTGAGAAATAAGAACTATCAATAAGACCAATTGGATGACAAATGAAAAAATTAACGGATTCGATTATATTGTCACCTTAAAAAGTCATTGTAGGGAGAACTGAGAAAATGTAAAAATAGACAGCAAGAGGTCTGGAAATAAACCTTCACTAAATTCCAATTGCTGAGCACAAATTCGTAAGTAGTAGGCATCCAACAGATCACAAAATAGCTCTCAACCACTCGAGCACGCTATGGTTATAGTTGTTGGGAGCCTAACAGCCTACGAGCGAATTTTTATAAGGACCCAGGCGCCCAACATCGGGAAGCATGGTGCCAGGTGCTCCACATGTTGCTCCCTTGCACTTATAAATTTATGCATTTTTCATTTAGAAGGAGGCCTGTTTTGCCCTGGTTCTTCGTCTCTATCTTGTGGCTGAGGAGGAGGAGGAGGACGGAAAGTTCATCAACCTTCCTCCTCTCACGTAGTTTTTTTTCCTTATCTTCTCATAACACCGCTTTGTTGGGATTAGGCAGATTTTGATGAAACTTCTTTGTACTTGATATTGGGTTTTAATATAAATATTTTCCTTTATTTTGAGCTTGATATCTCCGCTCTTAAAGGTTTCAAGGGTTTGGTCTTGTTTGGAATGATTTTAGGATTATGCTTACAAATAGAAATTTGATATATGATTGTACCTTGAGATAATGAGCCTTGCAATTCTATAGTCTAGCAATAATCATTATTTCTTTTTACCCTTTTAGATTCCTAGTCTTAATGGCTTTTGCCAGTTGGAGTATAAGTTAGGGGCTTTAATTGAGAATTAATGGTCTGATCATGTTACTAAACAAAAATGAAACTACGCCATGCAATCATGATGAGCATTATTGAGTAATATTTACGAGGTCCAATTCATTTTCAAAGACATGTACAACAACTCTCCCTTCTTTAGAAATAATTACCCATTTATGGTCATGGTTTCCCTGTCACACCGATAAACCCTCTTTGGACCAACTTTGCCACCACATGAATCAATATTAGTTTTAGTACCTGATGAGGCAAGCTACCTGTATGGGGATTGACCCTTTACATGAAAAAATAAATGGTTGAGATTTAACAAAAATGAATAGTTAGATTTATTCACCATTAGTAAATTGACTTAAAGTTAACTGAAGGGTTGATTTTACTGATAGTTAGAGTTTGAGGACTAATTAGAACTAACTAGGAGTAGATGATGTCTATTTGCAAAAGGCAAAATGTTTAAGGATGTTAATGCATTTTTTCATAAATTAAATATGTATAACACAAACAATCATATTGGAATCAAATCCAAACTGTTTCTCTTCATCACAGGTAAAACACCAACATCTAGTTAGTTACACAATTTTGTGAACCATTATGCAACCGAATCATATATAAAATGTAACCAAAATGGATTTGAAGACCAAATAATAGATCTTTTGTATTAAGTTATATCTAACACAATCTACTGTAATTCAACTTCCAACAAAAAAGTGTCTACATTAAACATAAAACAAAAAATTTGCAATGCCACAAAAAACGCTCCAAAAAATAGAAGCATTTATGAACACTAGTTCACAATCCATTTGAGCTTTCGTGGCACACCCTTTCTTCTTCAAACTTGCCTTCAGGTTTCAACTTTTGGCTTAAAGGTATGGATTTGATATTTTATTCTGATCTTGCCTTGGTAATGTCAATGACAAAGTTCTAAGTTCGATTCCCTAAGTTGGCTTGAAGTCCCTTGAGTGGTTGTCTCTGGTTAGTTTGCAGTCTCTTGCGTGACTAATATGTTCATCAACATCTTCGATATGATATATGTATTTTGTAAAACAGTGAATTCAATGATCATAAAGATACATCTGTAACCATTTGAAACCAAAGCAGAGTATGCTGACAATTAAATTAAGATTAAAAAAAAAAGTAGTATGCAGAATCGATGACAAAGACGAGATCAAAAATTTGATGATGGTCCTCATCAACTCTCTCACTTTTCAACATTCAAAGTAAAAGTTTGCAGTTTGCAGTTTGCTAATTCTTTCCATGTCAATGTGATGTAGCCGCCATTCATTTCTGACAGCTTTCTTCTTGAGACTGGCTCGAAATATACTTGTCCATGAGTTGTGTCAGGTCATTTTCCAACTCCTTCTCAAGTTCAACCGATTCCTGCCACAGCTTCTTCTTAAGAACCAATTTTTTCTCTTTGTGAATTTTTATGATATGATCTCTCTCTGGCTCGAATTGTCTCATCTCCTTCTCTTGGATCCTTATGAAACCATAGTTGTTCTCCTATCTATGCTTCTCAACCAAAATGGTCCTCAGCATTTGGATTGAAGTTCCATGTCCTTCATAATTTCCTATATAATATAATAATGATGTTTTTGATGTTGATGATGGTAACAATAATAATAAATATAAATAATAGCGCATCTATTTTTGGGTATAATAAAATAATAAACATCTCCATTATCAGTTTATTTAGTGTTGTTGAACCCTAAACAATCTTCTTTCAATTCATTGGTTCAACTGATTTTTAAAAGGTTTAAATAAGTTTTTGGTCCCTACAATGTTCATCAAATTTGGTTTTGATCCCTGTGAAATTTTTTCTTAGGTTTTCGTCCCTGTAATTTCAAATTTTTTGCAAATAGTCCCTACTATCATCTTTTTCAGTTATCTAGTACTCATGGGTATCGAGATAATTTTATTTTACTGTCCGACTTATTGTAAAATTTGGCCATAAAATAAAAACAAAATCATACATTAGAGAATAAGGTTAAAATTGCTAAATTCCTTCATTTTGTATGATATCTAGTACTCGGGGAGTATCGAGGTAATTTCTCTTTCTTGTCCGACTTGCTCCAAAATTTGGCTAGAAAGTAGAAATAAAATCATACATTAGGGCCATAGGGTTATAATTGACAAATTTTTCATCTAGCATGATTTTTAGTACTCGGGGGTAACAATATGGACTATTTACAAAACTTTCGAAAATATAGGGACGAAATCCTAAGAAATTTTTTTACAAGGACTAAAACCAAAATTGGTGAACTTTCCAAGGACTAAAAGCTTATTTAAACCTTTTTAAAATATTGGTAATAAGTAAGAGAGAATAAGCATAAGATTCATCAATTTGTCAAACCTGACTAGCTAAAAGATGTTGAAGAAAAATATAACTTAAATGCTAACAAATATTGATATCCAGTAAGTGAGCAAAGTGACACTTACCTATATGAATTTGGTGCTTCATTGATTTGATAAAAGAGACTCTAAAATATTCTTGCATCATTGTCATTATCTTCTTCTCCATATTCATCTTCTTTTTCTCTGCCAAACAACTTTGATGTTTGTTTGATAACAGAGGTTGTACTCATTTTAATTGTGAATGTTAAATTTAAGGTTAGCAATATCATTTTATACTTGTAACAGAATATCCTTAGAGTTTTTGGACGAGACTTGTAAATAAGTACGGATATACATTACATGTCACTATGACAAAAATCAAGTATAAAATTAATTATCAAAATAATTATTCTTTTGGAAATTTCATTTAATTGATATTAATATAGAAAATGCTTTACCACACTTGGTATGTAAATAAGAGTACTTTAAAAACAAGATTTTTTTTTTCATTTTATTATTATCAGTGAAAATAGAAAAAAATCCAACTTTATTTTCATAATGTTTTACCTTTTTAATTTTAAAAATAATATATATATATATTCTATCTACATTTAACAATGTGAATCTTATCTACATTCTATGGCAATTAAAATTTGTTCCCTTTTAAGTGTATACGTAAAAGATGATATATATTAACTTCAATAATAATGGAAAAAAGATTAATTTCTGTCAAAAAAAAAGAGAAAATAAAAATATTAGTGCTATTAAATTAGAGTTGAGACTTCCTAAATAAAAAATTCCAACTTAGGATTAATTAACAACACAATTATTTAAATAATCAATGACATTTAAAGAATATTTACTTTTACTTATTTCAAATACTGAATTAATCAACAAATAGTATTGAATAAACGATATGTACCAATGTTGTTAAATTCTTATCGTATTGAATTCGAAAATCCTCGTAATCATACGCTAGATACTTATACGGCTATAGTATAGTCTGAAAACCTAATTACTAATGGTTAAATTATTTGGGACCTAAAAAAATCGATAAAAGCCAATAAAAACTCAATTCAAATGAGCAGTATAGCAGGTTAAATCAACTGATAATATACTTTACACAAAAGACATTATATTTTCATATTTTGGGAATGATTTACATATTTTGTATTTTTTTCATTCTAATATTTTGAATATTCCATGTCGTTTAGCCTAGAATAAATGTGTCATAAATTCACCTTTTATGAATGGATTTTAGCAGTTCTATATTATATATATATATATATATATATATATATATATATTATATATATATATATATATATATATATATGTTATTAGATCGGATATGGAATTCAGGGTATCCCCACAGTCGAAAGACGTAGGACTAATCCCCCGAGGATGTGGAGTACTAGTTAAGGGGCAACTCTTCTACCCACATATGCAGTTCTCCCATCACCAGTATTCGAACCATGGATATATGGTTAAAGGACTTGAGCTACCAGCCACTCGGACCACACCTTATGAGTATAGGGAGTGTATCATGTGAGAACTCCTCTCTGCTGTGAGAAATAAGAACTATCAATAAGAGCAATTGGATGACAAATAAAAAAATTAACGGATTCAATTATTTGGTCACCTTAAAAAGTCATTGTAGGGAGAACTGAGAAGATGTAAAAATGGACAACAGGAGGTCTGGAAATAATTGCCTTCACTTAATTCCAATTATTGAGGACAAATTCCTAAGTAGTAGGAATCCAACAGATCGCAAAATAGCTCTCAACTACCCAAGCACGCTATGGTATAAAGCTTGAAGAGGCTTGGTAAGAAAGGAATAATTATGAGCCTGAAGAGGTGTTGAATACTTGCTGTAATCTATTTGGAGAATAGTGGAGAAAAATCTTCAAGTAGAAGGGACTGGACGTAGCTCTTGGTTGGAAGAGAGTGAACCAGGATAAAACAACTTGCGTGAATCTTCTAATCCCTTATCTCTTTAGTTTTTCTTGTTTATACTAACTGTGGGAATTTGAACTTGAATTTGTTATTCTTTCAAAAATTTTGTTTTTGTGTGTTTGCTTCTGCCTCTTTATCCTTATTTGAGAAAACTGTTCTTGAAAAGGTTGTTTTCGAAAAATCTTAACAAACACAATTCAACCCCCCTTCTTGTGTTTGCCTTTGTCAACTTCAGTTGGTATCAGAGCTCAGCCTCGAAAGGGTTGAGCATCTAACAAGTGCTGAGGAAGTACGATCCAACAACCATGGATGCAGAAGGACAAGCTATCAACAGACCTCCACTCTTTGATGGAACTGATTATGATTATTGGAAGAAGAGAATGATGGCCTTCTTGGATGCACAGAACTTAGACATCTAGGAACTGATTGAGAATGGCTATACTGAGCCAAGAGGAGAAGATGGAGTAGCCATGGCTAGAGCAGATTGGTCTGCAGATCAAAAAGGCTAAACATCAACTAAATCTCAGGGCCAAACATTACTTGATGTATGCCATCACCAGATCAGAACATGATAAGGTTCACAGCTGCAACATAGCTAAGGAAATCTAGGATACACTGGCTCTTGCTCATGAAGCCTCATCACAAGTGAAGGAGTCAAAGATAAGGATGTTGGTTCATCAGCATGAACTCTTTAAGATGGCTGATCATGAGACTATAGATCAGATGTTTGGAAGATTTCAAACAATAACTAACAGTCTCAGATCTCTTGGAAAAATATATGAGAATAGAGATCATATCATAAAAATTCTGAGAAGTCTCTCCAAGCAGTGGAGATCAAGGGTCACTGCCATTCAAGAAGCTAAGAATCTGAATACTCTCTCTTTGGAAGAGCTTCTAGGGTCATTAAAGGTTCATGAGCTTGAACTAAATGAAGAAGACAATTCCAGAAAGGGAAAGTCCATTGCCTTAAAGGCAAAGAAATCCAGCTCTTCAAAAGTCCTTAAAGCTGCTGAGTCTTCAGATGATGCTGAACCTTCAGATAGTGATGAAGGATCAGATGAAGATGAATTATCTTTTATCTCCAGAAAGATACAACATATGTGGAGAAAGAAAGGAACTTCAAGAGAAAGCAGTTCAACAAGAAGTTTTCTAAGGAGAAATCAGACTCCAAAGAAAAAGGTCCACCTCTATGCTTTGAATGCAAGAAGCCTGGTCATTTCAAAGCTGACTGTCCCGAGTTGAAAGATAAAAAGAAGTTCTTCAATAAAAAGAAGGGCTTGATGGCAACATGGGAGGACTTGGACTTATCATCATCAGATGAGGAAGAGGAAGCTGAGGAAGAGGCAAACATTTGCCTCATGGCTGACACATCATCAGAGAATGAGTACACTGATGATGATGAGGTAACATATTCTGACCCGTCTACTCTCAAAAATGCCTTTGATGAATTGCTGCATGACTCATCCATACTACTATCTCATGAATACAAAAGTCTTAAAAAGAAGTTTGCAAAATTAACAAAAGAATATGGTAGAGTCTGCATTGAAAAACAAAGTTTAGCTCAAGAAAATGATAAGCTAAAATCAGAGAATGTCAGTCTAACTGACAAATCTGAATGTGAGCCTGATAACTCTTGTGAAGTTGCAAAACTAAAACAAGATATATCATATCTGAAAGACACTCTGTCAAAATTTGTAGGAGACTCAGATAAGCTAAGTCTTATCCTAAGGTATTCTAGGTCACCATTTGATAAATATGGCCTTGGTTATGACATTGAGAAGCATGATGCATCTCACAATAAGTCAAAACCACCTATGCAGCAAAGAGCTTCAAAAGCTCCAGCTAGCTATGCTAAAGCCAAGTCAGGCCCGTCCAACACCTTTTGTAAAGTGTGTGGAAAAAGTGGGCATACTACATATAGATGCATACATAATAGGCATACTAAACATTCTCGTCCAATGAAAACTAATATGAAAGGACCCAAGTCATTTTGGATACCTAAGGACAAGATAATACCTGTTGCAGATTTGCTTAAAAACATGAAAGAAACAGACATCCTGGTACTTGGATAGTGGGTGCTCACGTCACATGACGGGAGAAAAGTATATGTTCCAACACCTTAGACATAAGGATGGTGGCTGGGTGACATTTGGAGGAAACCAGAAAGGGAAGATTACTGGTATAGGTAAAATTGGTAAACATCCTTTTCCCTCCATTGATAATGTTCTTTTAGTGAATGGTTTTAAAACATAATCTGCTGAGCATAAGTCAATTATGTGATAGTGGATATGATGTTTCTTTTAATAAGAATATGTGTTATGTCAAGAAGAATAATGGATCAATCTTATTCACTGCTAAGAGGCAAAACAATTTGTACAAAATTGACTTGGAAGACCTCTCAAATCAAAGGGTCTCATGTTTAGTATCCATTGAAAGAGCGATGGATTTGGCATAAAAGACTAGGTCATGCAAGCTTGAGATTAATCTGAAAGCTAAATAAGCATAACCTCGTGAGAGGATTACCAAACCTTAAGTACAAATCTGATGCTCTTTGTGATGCATGTCAGAAGGGAAAACAAGTGAAAGGTTCTTTGTGATGCATGTCATGTGTATCACTTCAATCAGAAGTGACCATGGGGGAGAGTTTGAAAATGAGCTATTTCTTAAGTTCTGTGAAGATAGTGGTATTCTTCACAATATCTCAATACTGAGAACACCACAGCAAAATGGTGTGGTAGAGAGAAAGAACAGATCTCTTTAAGAGATGGCTAGAACTATGGTAAATGACAACTCTGTCCTTAGACACTTCTGGGCTGAAGCTGTTAATACTGCCTGTTACATTCAGAACAGAATATACATAAGACCAATCTTGAATAAGACTCCTTATGAATTATGGAAGGAACGAAAACCCAACATATCATATTTTCATCCTTTCGGTTGTAAATGCTATATTCTTAACACTAAAGATCAACTTGGTAAGTTTGATGCAAAAGTAGACAATGGAATCCTGTTAGGATTTTCTGAAACATCAAAAGGCTTTAGAGTGTATAATTCTAGAACTCTAGTAGTAGAAGAATGTATACATGTTAAGTTTGATGACAAGCTTCCTGATAAGAAATTATCAGAGCTAGATGAAGCTTTTGCAGATCTTGACTTAAACATCTCAGGGGAAACAACAGAAGTTAAAGATGATGATCAAGTTGAAGACCCTCCTCAACAACCAGATACATCCACCTCTCAACAAGACAATGTTCAAAGATCTTGGCATTTCAAGAATTATCATCCACCAGATCAAATCATTGGAAATCCAAGTGATAAGCTGAGAACCAGATCAACTTTCAGAGAGCAGGAAGATTCTGCATTAGTCTCTGAATTGGAACCAAAGACAGTAGACGATGCTATACTGGACAATGGTTGGATTTTAGCAATGCATGAAGAACAAAATTAGTTTGAGAGAAGTGATGTCTGGACTCTGGTAACCCTACCTAAAGATAAATCTGTTATAGGGACAAAATGGGTTTACAGAAACAAGCTTGATGAGAATGGTAAGGTTGTCAGAAATAAAGCAAGATTGGTTGCACAAGGTTATTCTCAAGAAGAAGGTATAGATTATACTGAAACCTTTGCACCTGTTGCTAGATTAGAAGCTATTAGAATTTTACTTTCATATGCTGCACATCATAATATTACGCTTTTTCAAATGGATATAAAAAGTGCTTTTCTTAATGGTTTTATCAATAAAGAAGTTTATGTAATGCAACCTTCGGGTTTTGAGAGTGAAACCCAACCTGAACATGTATATAAGCTTAAGAAAGCTTTATACGGCCTAAAACAAGCCCCAAGAGCTTAGTATGATAGGCTAAGTTCATTTCTGATGGATAATGGCTTTAATAGAGGAAAGGTTGATACAACCCTGTTTAGAAAGTCAATTAAATCAAATTTCATAGTAGTACAAATTTATGTTGATGATATTATATTTGGTGCTACTAATGAATATCTGTGCAAAGAATTCTCAAAGTTAATGCAGAAAGAATTTGAAATGAGCATGATGGGAGAACTCAAGTTCTTTCTTGGACTACAAGTTAAACAAACTATGGACGAGGTGTACATCCATCAAACTAAATACACGAAGGAACTCCTAAAGAATTTCAAGATGGATGATTGCAAACCAATGAACACTCCTATGCATCCCACGTCCATACTGAACAAAGATGACAAAGAGAAAAAGGTAGACCAAAAGGTATACAGAGGTATGATAGGATCTCTTCTATATCTTACTGCGTCCAGACCATATATTATGTTCAGTGTTTGCTTATGTGCTCGATTTCAATCTGATCCTAGAGAATCTCACCTATCAGCAGTTAAAAGAATTTTTAGATATTTAAAAGGTACTACTAATCTGGGTTTGTGTTTTAAGAAAAATGAAGATTATAGGTTAGTTGACTTTTGTGATGCTGACTATGCTGGAGACAGAATTGAAAGAAAGAGTACCAGTGGAGGATGTCACTTCATTGGAGCTAATCTTGTCTCATGGTCAAGTAAAAGACAAAGTACCATTGCTTTATCAACTACTGAAGCTGAGTATATTTCAGCTGCAAGTTGCTGCTCACAGCTTCTATGGATCAAACACCAATTGGAGGACTACAATGTGTTTGTAAGTAGTATTCCACTTATGTGTGATAATACTGCTGCAATTAATCTCTCTAAGAATCCAATACTGCATTCTAGGGCTAAGCACATAGAGATCAAACATCATTTCATAAGAGATTATGTGCAGAAAGGTGTTTTTGATATTCAATTTGTAGATACTGACCATCAATGGGCAGATATCTTTACTAAACCTCTTGCTGAGGACAGATTTATTTTCATTAGAAAACATCTTAACATGTTATTTGTGGATTAAGTGTGTTATTCATGCTTGAGAAACTGTGTTATTGATGTATGTCTTACAAGCTTTTTACATGATTTTAAATGCGCGTCCATTGCATACCGCGTCCATTGCTTTTGTACTGCGTCCATTGCATATCGCGTCCATATTGTTTTGTTGCTTGAACCCGTCCACTCTCACAGTATTTCTTTTTAAATGTTTTAAATTATTTCCAAAAGAAAACCCTTTGGAATTCAAAACCTTTAAAACTAAAACCCTTCCCTCTGAGGAAACTTTACATTAACCTTCGTCTTCAAATTTACTTCAAAACTCTCTGTTTTATGACTTACAAACCCTAACCTTCTTTCTTCAACCATGGCCTCCTCAACTGAAACTTTCGATATTGAAAAACTGAATCTTGCTATTGAACATCATTTCGACTTTGGGATTCTGAAAGATTACAACCTAGATGTAAGTAAGTTTGTTACTGCCGCTGGTTGGGACGACATGTTTGTTGAAAGGGTCCCCATTTATCCAGACCTGATAAGGGCTTTTTGGAGGAACCCTCTAATGTCAGACACTGAAATTTCTGCTACAATAGTTGGGAGAAGAATCGTGGTTTCTGAAAAGACCATAACAACTGCTCTCAAGAAGGAGAAGTTATTACTGAATCGTGGGAGAAGGACCTTGGTGGTTCTGAGGTTATAGCCGCATTGTTGATGAGACAGGATACTGTAAGGAAACATTCATGGAAGTCTGTAGAGATGAAAGATGAAGTTCATATTCTTCATCAAATGCTGAATAAGGTGATTCTGCACAAAGTGGGGTCAAAGGACAATCGCTCTGCCCTACACAAATTCTGCTTGTGTCATTTGATCACTGAAACTAAAATCAACCTTCCAAGGATTCTGTATGGAAGATTCAAAGATGCAATAGTCACAAGGAAGAAGATTTTAGGAATTCCTTACTGCCACCTGTTATAAAAAATCTTCAAGTCTCAGAAGCTGGATGAGTTTATCTCTGCCAAACCTATTGAGGAGCAAGAGAGGATTATGACACTTAAGTGCATGTGCACTGCAATCTTTGGCAAGATGAACATTGCTAATATGAATCTGAGCACCTACACAGCTATTGCCCTAGCTAAGCAGGAAGAATTGCTCAAGGTGAAAGAAGAACAGATTGAGCAAAACAATGCTGAAGTCCTAGGAATGAAGAGGACATTCAGAAAGAAAACTGTAGCTGTTAGGACAAGAGCTCCTAAAAGGCCTGCAGCTAGCATTGTTATCAGGGAACCCACTACAGAGGTCCCTCAACCTGCTAGAGCTCAGAAAAGGACAAGGAACTTGATCCTTTCTCACAATGAGGATGATGATGAAGATGATGATGACAGAGTTTCTATCAGTGCTATCCTCAAGAAGCTAAAGGCTATCAATGCTGCCATTCCTACTAGAAGACAGCAACCTCAGAGGAGAGCCAAGTCTACTATGGCTACTGAGGTAACTATCCCTGCTAATGATCCTGTTCAGTTAGCAGTAGATGCCTTAGTTTCAAGCTTAGAGGATAGAATGGATTGTATCTTTGCACCATTAGTATCTGTAAATCAACCAATTAACATTGATAATGTATATATCCCCTCACCCCCCTCACCACAACAACCACAATTTCCACCTTTGATTTCTGAGGATGATCCTTGGTTTCACCAACCAGATGATGGTATTATCCTTGGTGTCCCTTTCCCAAAAATGAAAAGAATTCCTTTTCCTTACACCCCTCCCTCCGAACTTTACAATGGCAAGTCTGAATCACTTGCCAAAGTTAAGAGGGACTGGAAGATTCTTTACCATACTCATGAACCACAACCAGTTTCAACCAAACCCTGGTATCCATTGCCAGAATATGAGTATGAACCTCAAACTATTGTAAAACCTCTGTATAGACCTCACCCTGACATTCCCAAAGGCACCCCTTCATCCAAAATGTTTAACAGACTAGAACCCTTAGTCACTCACCTACCACAAAAGAAATTCCCTCCTAGAAAAATCTACCCAAACCTTGTCAGATACCCTCCTTTCAAACCCTTTACTGATGGTGTACAGAGACACATCATATCTGACTGGTCTAAGGATCTTGCTAAGAAAGACCTGCAAAATGTTATATACAAAAGGTCTAGATCCTTTAGACAAGAATGAATCATCATGGATAGAAATACAAAGTGGAAAAATTTTGTCCATCCAGATGAATATGGCAAGGCAGCTGACATCAAAGATTATCTCATGTATGTCATGCTGAAGAGTGAATTTGAGCTCTTCAAGGTTGTACGGGCTGCTAATTTTGTACCCATAACTTGGTTAAGACATTCTCATAAAACCAAGATTGGAGTCCAGCCAAGAATGATTTGTCCAAGACTGCCCATGATAGATCTTAATAATGACAAGGACAGGAAGAAGGAAAGATTCACTGGAAAAATACCCTTCCCAGAGTCCTACTTGATCAAGCCAGATGATGTTAGGAACACAGATCAAAACATCATTGACTACTGGCTAGCACAGCCCACTGAGGATATCAGAGAAGATGTAGCTGTTGATATATGGAGAAAGCATATTGTGAAGTGTACAGCAGAAGCATCTACTTCTGGTTTATCCTCTGAGCAAAAGAAGTTCATTCCCAAGGTGAGAGGCAAATGTGGCCTGTCTATCTTCAGACACTTCATCTACAAGGACATTCTAGGTATTCCTACCATCAGTCCAATATATGTAGAAGATGAAGTCCACTGAGCTAAAGAACTGCCTATACTAATTCTGCAAATCACAGGCTTTCCTCCACCTTCACCACCTTCTGAGCATACTGAAGAAGATATCATAGTTGAAGACTCTGGCATGGAGATTGACATTGTTGCACCAGTTATTGCTAATGAGGAAGTTGCTGAATCTGAGTCTAGACCAAGCATTTCTGGAAAGTCAACATCTCAACCTTTGGCTATCACTGTCATTCATCCAGAAATTCCCCAGACTTCAAGAGCTCTTGACACTATGCCAAGTCAAGCTCAGGCTCAAGAAAGTGCTGAAAGCTCAAGACCATTTCTCTCACTGCCTCCAAATTTTGAAGAAATCATTGGCAGAATAGTAGAGGAAAGAGTCAAAATTGAAGTGAAAGAGCAGGTCAGATAACAAGTTGCAGAAGCTCTGGCTCCTACCAATGTTATGATGAATCAGATGATGAGCATCATCCTCAGTTTTCAACAAAGCCAGAACCTGCCAACTCAAGTTCCTGCCCCTCCACAAAATCCAAATCCAAACCCACCTCCTCCACCTCCTCCATCTTCTTAGGCCTTTATTTTGTTTTTGTTTTCTTACTGACAATGATGGTCCACTTTCCTACCTTTTTGTCTAATGACAAAAAAAGGGGAGAAATGGAGAGAGAAATTAATTTTTTTTATATATATAAAAGTCAGTTTTTGAATCTATTCTTTGTCTGCATATGCATGTGTGTTACTTGCCTTATTGATTGCATAGTTATTATTTTATATGCTCTAATGCTTTTGTCTGATAAGTAGTTCTGCTGATATGATAAGTTATATGTGTTATATGCTTACCTGTTCATATTTTTTATTGCAATTAAGTTTGAATGCTTTGTCTTAGGGGGAGCTTTGTAAGCTCTCTTGGACTTTGTACACTCAAATTTAATTAGTTTTTGTCATCTTCAAAAAGGGGGAGATTGTTGGAACCAAAGTAATTTGGATTAAATAAATCTCTAAGTTTTGATGTTAACAAAAAGGATTAAATTTGTATGGCAAAGTGTCAGTTAAGATCCAACAGGTTTTATCTAAGTCCTACAGGATATTCGAAATTCAATATGATAAGGAAATCTCTTGAGAGTCTATATCCACGTCCAACCGGGTAGACGAGCCTTTCAAATTATATGGTATATTTTAAATTATAAGAATATGCTGTAGTAGACGGAATATAGAACAGTACCTTAGATGAGCTCTACTCTGATTTGAATAGACGAGCTATAGGACAGTGCTTGTGGACAAGCTCTTAACTCATGTAAGTAGACGAGCGTATGTGCCACGTCAGCAGACGCAAATCTAAGTTATTCACTGATATATAGCAAGTCCAAAGACCTGATAGTAGACGAGCAAAATTTAGCCACGTCACTGGACGAGCTAAATAGAATTTTAGCTCTAAGCGTATAGACGCACTTTTTAAGTAGACGAGCTCTTCACTTACAATGAATGCTTGATATAATCAGAATTAATATCTCGACCATATAGAAATATTTATTTCAAATGATTGATATTTATTTCAATTATATGATGGTCTTTCTTATTTGTTATCAACGGTTTTATTGTCTTGTTTCTATGAGAGAGACATAGTACATATGAGGAATTGCAAAAAGCAAAATAGTACAATGCAAAATGACTTGTACCCTATCACCTTTTACGTTGGAATAGCTGGAATTTATACAAGGAAGGCAAGACAGTTTTTCAAGTTGTATTTGCTCAGAGGTGTGCCTGTTTCATACAAGAATATTGTCATATAGTACAATGGCCACGAGCAAGCTGAGTCACAACGGATATTACATTGTTGATTCTATCCCTAAACGGGAAAATTCAAATTGAACCGTTGAAGAACTTGAAGAGGAGAGCAAGGTCTCTATAAATAGAAGACCAAGACTTTTGAAGAAACAACTTTTGTGCATATACTGAATCCACAAGAATACTCTTACGAGCCAACATTCTTTTATTCTTTCAGAAAGCAAAGTCTGTAATATCTTATTAGCTTGAATATTGTTATAATATTCATCTGATCTTAAACTTTCATATCCTCACACATAGTGAGTTAGAAGATCAAAAGAAACCAAATCTCTTTGTTAGAGGTAGAGCCTGAAGAGGCTTGGTAAGAAAGGATTACTTGTGAGCCTGAAGAGGTGTTGAATACTTGCTGTAATCTATTTGGATAATAGTGGAGAAAAACCTTCAAGTAGAAGGGACTGGACGTAGCTCTTGGTTGGAAGAGAATGAACCAGGATAAAACAACTTGCATATCTTCTAATCCCTTATCTTTTTAGTTTTTCTTGTTTATACTAACTGTGGGAATTTGAATTTGAATTTGTTATTCTTTCAAAAAGTTTGTTTTTCTGTGTGTTTGCTTCTGCCTCTTTATCTTTGTGTGAGAAAACTGTTCTTGAAAAGGTTGTTTTCAAAAAATCTTAACAAACACAATTCAACCCACTCTTCTTGTGTTTGCCTGTGTCAACTTCAAGTTTTTCTAGACAACACATTTCATTTCCGTTGAAGTGCAGTAAGAACAAAATTTTTTTTTCTGCTGTTTATGCATCCACATCTCATATTGCTAGGAGGGATTTATGGATGGAATTGGCATCTTTACAAAAATATTTTAACGGGCAATGGTGTTTCATTAGAGACTTTAATGCCATTGTAGGATCTCATGAAAAAAGAGGGGGTAGATTGCCTATTTCAGTTGCTTGTGAGGAGTTTAAAGGTTGGTCAGATTCTTGTAATCTTACTCACTTCAGACTCGTGGAGCAGAATTTACTTGGACAAATAAGAGGAATGGTAGGAAGCACAATGAATTAAGATTGGATAGGGCTATTTGTAGTGATGCTTGGTTAGCTTTTGGGATAGTGTGGCATGCTGTACTTTAACTAAGATTTGTTCTGATCATTACCCTCTTTTGTTGGTTTTAATGAAAGGTGTTCAAACATATCCATCACCTTTTAAGTTTCATGATATGGGGAATGAACATGTAGATTGTTGGAGGTTAGTTAAGGAGGTTTGGAATAGGCCTGTATTTGGGAATCCTATGTTTATTCTTTCTCAGAAGTTAAGGAACTTAAAAAAGGAATTAAGATCATGGAATACTTTAGTTTTTGGAATTGTGCATTTAAAAGTGGAAGAGGCCATAGCTAAGGTGGGTAAAATTCAAGAAGCCATAGACAAATATGGCTTCTCTGAAGAATTAAAAACTCTAGAGGAGGCTGCACAATGTGAATTACATAGATTGTTGTCTTGATAGGAATTGTTATGGAAAGAGAAGTCTAAGATAAATGATAGGGGTTAATGATAGGGGTTCAGATATTCCTTCTCTATGGGGCATTTGTTCTGTATCTCTATCTCATTTTATCTTAGTTTCTTCTAGACAGAACATTTCATTTTCTGTTGAAGTGCAGCAGGAACAAATATATTTTTTTTCTGTTGTTTATGAGTCCACATCTCATATTGCTAGTAGGGATTTATGGATGGAATTGGCATCTTTACAACAATCCTTTAATGGGCCATGGTGTTTTATTGGCGACTTTAATGCCATTGTAGGATCTCACGAAAAAAGAGAGGGTAGATTACCTATTTCAGTTGCTTGTGAGGAGTTTAAAGGTTGGTCAGATTCTTGTAATCTTACTCACCTTCAGACTCGTGGAGCAGAATTTACTTGGACAAATAACAGGAGTGGTAGGGAGCACACTGAATTAAGATTGGATAGGGCAATCTTTAGTGATGCTCGGTTTGCTTTTTGGGATAGTGTGGCATGTTGTACTTTAACTAGGAGTTGTTCTGATCATTACCCTCTTTTGTTGGTTTTAAAGAAAGGTGTTCAAACATATTCATCACCTTTTAAGTTTCATGATATGTGGAATGAACATATAGATTGTAGGAGGTTAGTTAAGGAGGTTTGGAATAGGCCTGTATTTGGGAATCCTATGTTTATTATTTCTCAAAAGTTAAGGAACTTAAAAAAGGAATTAAGGTCATGGAATACTTTAGTTTTTGGAAATGTGCAGTAAAAAGTGGAAGAGGCCATGGCTAGGGTCGATAAAATTCAAGAACATATAGACAAATATGGCTTCTTTGAAGAATTAAAAACTCTAGAGGAGGTTGCACAATGTGAATTACATAGAGTGCTGTCTTGTCAGGAATTGTTATGGAAAGAGAAGTCTAAGACGAGTTGGGTGACTCATGGAGATAGAAATACCTCATTCTTTCATAAGGTGGCTAGGATTAGGTATGCATCTAAACAAATGTCTATTCTAAAGGTTAGTGACTCTGCTTTAGTGAGTCGAAGTGATATAGAGAGTCATGTTCTTGACCTTTACACTAACTTGTATGCTTCAGATAATCATTGCATTGATAATGGGTTAGTTGATCAAGTCATTGCATCTTTAGTCACATTTGAAGATAACATTATGTTAACAAATGTGCCTCTTATGGATGAAGTTAAAGCTGCTGTTTTTTCCCTTGATAGAAGTAGTTCTCCTGGCCCTGATGGCTTTGGTGGGAGCTTCTACCATACATATTGGGATGTCATTTGTAATGATGTATATAATTCTGTTCTGTTTTTTTCACCAAAAGCTGGTTTGCTCCTAACCTTAATTCAATCATTGTCGCCTTAGTTCCCAAGTTCCCTAATGCTGATAGAATAGAGAATTATAGGCCTGTAGCCCTAGCTAATTTTCAGTTTAAAATTATTACTAAGATCATAGCTGATAGGCTTGCCTTGGTTGCTCCTAAAATCATTTCTCAAGAGCAAAGGGGGTTCCTAAGAGGGAGACACATAACTGACTGCATATGTATTGCTTCAGAAGCAATCAATATGCTTGATAAGAAAAAACATGGGGGGAGCATAGCTCTCAAGCTAGATATTAAAAAAGCATTTGATACTATAGATTGGTCCTATCTTCTCAATGTCTTAAAAGCCTTTGGTTTTGATAGCAATTTCTGTTGGTGGATTGATCTAATTCTTCAGTGCTAATCAATCTATTTCTATTAATGGACATGGTATAGGATTTTTAAATGTAAGAGGGGGGTTAAACAAGGAGATCCCATGTCTCCTTTGTTGTTCTGCCTAGCTGAAGATGTTTTAAGTAGATCTAGCTCCTTGTTAACTAGAGCTGGTATGTTTCAGCATATGAGTAGTCCTAGGAATTTTGCCACTCCTAGCCATGTGTTATATGCTGATGACATTTTAATCTTTTATAAAGCATAAAAGAGAAACCTACAGAATTTAATTAATCTATTTCAAAGGTATGGTGAGATCTTAGGTCAAGTGTTAGGCAATGATAAGTGCAGGTTCTACACAGGCTCTGTCTCTATCAGGAGAGTGGCTGAGCTGAAAAGCCTTCTTGGTTTTTTTGCAGGGTCCTTGCCTTTCATTTACCTAGGTATTCCTTTATTTAAGGGCAAACCTAAGCAGAGATATTTGCAGCCTATAATTGATAGAATTAAGACTAAGCTAGCTAATTGGAAAGGGTCCCTATTATCTGTCATGGGGAGGGTGCAACTAGTTAAATCAGTCATTCATGGAATGTTAGCTTATAGCTTCCATGTATATTCTTGGCTAATTTGTTTGTTAAAACAGTTAGATGGTTGGATTAGAATTCATTTGGACTGGAGATGTTTTGAGAAGAAAACATGTAACTGTCTCATGGAAAAAATGTGTTCTCCTATAACTGAGGGAGGACTTGGCATAAGGTCAATAAGATCTATTAATGAGGCAACCATACTTTTGGTTGGAACCTAGCCTCATCCTCTGAACAGCGTGCTTGCTTTTTAAGGGCAAGGTTTCGAAAGAACTTAAGTCATTGCATTAGTTCATCAATTTGGCCTGCTTTGAGAAAGTGGTTTCATTTGGTCATGCATAATGTCTCTTGGCAAATTGGAAATGGGATAAGTGTGAGTTTCTAGACTGACAGATGGGAAAATGATACAATAGTTAAGTTATTGAATATTCGACAGAATGTTCATCAGTTTTCGTCTGTCTCGGTTTCTGATTTTATAGTAGACGGTTCATGGTTTATGGTTTATTCCTAATGCTCTTACTGCTAGATTTCCTGCTTTAAATGACATTGTTATACAGGTATATTTGTTTATTGATCCGAGTGAAGACATGTTAGTCTGGATTGCCTCCTCAACTGGTCAATTAACATTTAAGGAAGCTTATCAGTTTCTTAACCCTGTTCTTAATTCTGTTAATTGGAGTCAATCTATTTGGTTGCAAAATGCTCCTCCTTCTAGATTGATAACTCTTTGAATGAAGAGTTATTTAGCTCCTTTTTGTTATGGCTTTTTGCTATCTTTGAGGTTCTGTGTCTTGTTTTTGTTATAAAATGTTAGTTGTAAATATTTGTGTGAAGTTTTGTGTAGAGCAGCCATTTTCTCTTGGTTGCTCTATCATTGTCTTAAAATTCTGTGTCTGCATAAGAAGCACCTTTGCCGGACCATCGCTGAAGCTCGGGGGAATAAGCTAGTGGATGTTGCATCATGAATCATCTCTGGTAGCAACGCACTAAAGGACAAAAGCTGACAAGGACACCTTTCCTCTCTCCTCAAGGGCACTAGCACTGTCATCTTTAAGGAAGCACACGCGCCTAGGATCAGCTGCTGAACGTTTTTAGGAATTGGGCTAGGGTTATTTTATTAATACTTTTGGTGGTTGGCCCAAAATGGAATGAAAGAGAATAGGGTTTTGTGTACTATAAAAGCATTTAGCAACCCTAGTGAAGAGGAGAGGGGAATTTTTATTACACATATTTATTTTGTCCCTTCTTGAGAGCAAGCGCTGTCTTCTTCCTTTGAGTTGCTGCTGCTGCTGTGTTTTCATTTTCAACCATTTAATGGTTTCTTGTTCATTTCTTATTTTTGTTCTTTGTAAGCTCATTATGAGCTAAGTACTTTTAAGCTTTAGGTATGCTTATATAATGAATGTTTAGCTGAGTTATGTAATGACTATGTTTTGCATCTTCTTTTATCACGCATTTAATGTTGTTTAATTAAGAGTGATCAACTTGATTGAATATCTAGCTTGCTTGGTTTGGAAAAATTAAGTAAGTGGGAACTTGAAAAAAGATAGGGGTTAAGTCATTAATTGGAAACTTAATTGATGTTGATTAGGCTAGGAATAGCTATTCAAGTCCCTAAGCTAGCTGGAGCGTACTTAATTAAGAGGGTGGGGTAATTAATCTGAATCTAGGAATAGAACAAAGTTAATGAACCTAACCCTTTAATGTTGTAAAACAAACCTTAATTTCTTGGAGTTAGATGCTAGAGCATAGTCAGAGCATGATGAAGGCTAAATAGGATTTATGCTGCAGCATACCTAGAGTTATTTTTCTCACCTGATCAAACCTTTCATTTCTCTGTTCACTTGTTTATTTTCGGTTTTTAAATCTTAGCCTTATTTAATTTTCATTGCACACACACTATAATTTTTTGTTACTAAGCCTGACTTCTAGAGCGTATAATTTGAATTGGAGTCTATTACATCATTATAATCCCTGTGGGAACGATATCTGAACTTAAGTTCTATATTACTTAAGGCATTTGTGTATACTTGCACAAGCTTAGGAAGAACTATTTTTAAACGCAACAAGTTTCTGGCGCCTTTGCCGGGGGATTGTTAATGGTGTTATAATTTTGTTTTTAGATTATTAGTTCTATAGTTAGAGGTTCTAACACTCTGAGTGATTTGCTGTAGCACAGGGTACTGAAACTGTATGCACATGTTCTTGTCACCTGATTATAGATTTGATCCAGAGATAGAATGAACATTCAGAAGGCTTAGAAGAGGTCATACATCTCAGCCTGTACCTGTGTTGGTTCTGAACACTCCAACCAACTCCACACCAGAATCTACTGAAGCATTGTCCCCTGCTGTTTCAGAAATGGCTGAAGAAGTGCCACAAGACAGCATGGCTATGGCCAATGACAGAAACTGTGCTATCAGGGGGTATGCTGTGTTTGACCCCGAAGGTATGAATAATGGGATAGTGTGGACTCCCATCACTGCACCTCAGTTTGAGTTCAAGCCAATGATGTTCCAAATGTTGCAAACAATTGGACAATTTAATGGTGCTGCAACAGAGGATCCTCATTTGCATCTGAAGCATATTTTAGATGTGGCAAACAACTTCAAAATTACTGGAGTCACTGATGATGCATTCAGATTGAGACTATTCCCATTCTCTCTAGGAGGTAAAACTAAGAACTAGTTGAACTCTCTGGATGTAAATTCAATTGACACTTGGAACAAGCTTGCTGAAAAGTCCTTAACCAAATTCTTTCCACCAACCATGAATGCAAAGATGAGAACTGACATCACTTCTTTTAGGCAGCATGATGATGAACCACTATTTGAAGCATAGGAGAGATTTAAACAACTGATTAAGAAGTGTCTCCACCATGGCATTCCATTCTGTATTCAGATAGAACACTTCTATAATGGTGTTTTACCTAGTTCAAGAATGATGCTGGATGCCTCAGCTGGAGGCAGTCTTCTCACCAAATCTTACAATGAAGCTCATGCTCTGATAGAGGGGATAGCAGCTAACAGTTAAGCCATCACAGCATCCAAACTTGAAATACTCCAACTACAATAACACCTTAAATCCACCCCCTGGATATCAGCAACAGTAGCTTAGGCAGTAGCAACCACAAGTGCAGCAAAAAGCTCTAGACTCATCCTTAGAAGCTGTACTGAAAGCATTCATGACAGAAACCAAGGCTGGAATGAGAAACTTAGAAACCCAAGTGGGACAACTGGCCAATGCAATCAATTCAAGGCAAATTGGCACTCTACCTGCTTCTACTGAAGATCCGAAGGCCTCCAGTTCTGGAGGAGGAAAGGAGCAGTGCAAGGTGATCCACTTGAGAAGTGGTAAAGATGTAGAAGTTGCAGAACCAAAGAAGAAACAGAGGGTGAAAAATTCAGAATCTGAAAAGGAAAAATCTAGAGAAGGTGCTGCACCAGAACAACCTGTAGTAATTGAAAAGGTACCTGATGCTGCAGCACTCCCTGCTATGCCCAAACTGATTCCAGAAAGGCCCCCCACCACCTTTTCCTCAGAGATTGAAGAAAGCTCATCAATAAAAACAGTTCAATAAATTCCTAGATGTGCTGAAACAGCTTTATATCAACATACCTTTGGTAGATGCTCTGCAACAAATGCCCAATTATACAAAGTTCATTAAAGATGTGCTCACTAAGAAGAGAAGATTGGGAGAATTTGAAACTGTAGCTATGACTGAAGAATGCAGTATGATGTTGCAAAATAAAGTGCCAAGGAAAATGAAAGATCTTGGAAGCTCCACCATACCCTGTTCCATTGGAGATACTTATTGTGGCAAAGCTCTATGTGATTTGGGATCAAGCATCAACCTCATGCCCCTGTCCATTTTCAAGAAGCTTGGAATTGGAGAAGCTAGGCCTACTTCTGTTATACTTCAGCTGGCAGACAGATCCATTGCCTATCCAGAGGGAAAAATTGAAGATGTTTTGATCAAGGTTGACAAATTTGTATTCCCTGTGAATTTCATTATCTTGGATTTTGAAGCAGATAGGGAAGTCCCCATCATTCTAGGGAAACCATTCTTGGCAACAGGGAAGACCTTGATTGATGTACAAAAGGGAGAACTCACAGTGAGGGTTAATGATCAGAAAGTTACCTTTAATGTCTTCAATGCCCTCAAGTACCCAGATGAAGGCATGGAAGAATGCTCTCTCATTCAGACATTTGATGAACTGGTGCAATAGCAATTTTTGAAGAATCATACTAATTATGCTGTAGCATCAGTAGAAGATGATAACTACTCTGATGAAGAGACTAGAGAGTCCCTGGACAGCAAGGTTGTTCAACATTTGTGGACCAGAAAATATGAATCATTGGAGGTAAATGATGATGCTTTCAAATATAATATTCCTTCTATTGTTAAATCTCCATCTCTTGAACGGAAAATTTGCCAAGTCATTTGAAATATGCTTACCTTGGTGATAATGATACTTTACCTGTAATTATCTCTGCCTCACTGAACTGTCTGCAAGAACAATTGCTAACATCTCTGAAAAGACATAAAAAAGCAATAGGTTGGCAAATAGCAGACATCAAGGGGATTAGTCCATCATTACGCATGCACAAGATTCTCTTGGAAGAAGGTTCAAAGAATAGCATTGAAAGTCAGAGAAGGTTGAATCCAATCATGAAGGAGGTGGTCAAAAAGGAGATCATTAAGTGGCTGGATGCAGGGATTATCTATCCTATTTCTGATAGTGTGTGGGTGAGCCCAATCCAATGTGTGCCTAAGAAGGGAGGTGTGACTGTCATCACCAATGAAAAGAATGAAATCATTCCCACAAGGACTGCGACTGGTTGGAGGATTTGTAAGGATTATAGGAAGCTGAACAAAGCTACAAGAAAAGATCATTTCATCTTGGCTTTCATTGATCAAATGTTGGACAAACTTGCTGGGAAGGATTATTACCGCTTTCTGGATGGATACTCAGGGTATAACCAGATTGCTATAGCACCAGAGGATCAGGAAAAGACAACTTTCACTTGTCCTTATGGCACCTTTTCTTTTAGAAGAATGCCATTCCGCTCGTGCAGTGCTCCAGCAACCTTCCAGAGATGTATGATGGCTATTTTATCTGATATGATTAAGAAGTCTATGGAAGTGTTTATGGATGATTTTTCGGTGTTTGGAGAAACTTTCCAAACTTGTTTGATGAATCTGGAGCAGTTAACAGATGTGAAGAAACAAATTTGGTGCTGAATTGGGAGAAGTGTCACTTCATGGTGACTGAAGGTATTGTGCTGGGACATAGAATCTACAGAAATGGCATTGAAGTGGACAGGGCAAAGATTGAAGTTATTGAAAAGTTACCCCCTCCCATATCAGTAAAATGAATTAGACGCTTCCTAGGCCATGCTGGTTTTTACAGAAGATTCGTTAAGGACTTCTCCAAGATCTCTAAGCCATTATGTCAGTTGCTAGAGCATGATAGGGCTTTTCAATTTACTGTTGAATGTTTGAAGGCTTTTGAACTCCTCAAGACTGATCTTATCACTGCATCTATCATTGTTCCACCTGATTGGGAAAAGCCTTTTGAGCTCATGTGTGATGCAAACGACTTTGTAGTAGGGGTAGTCCTGGGACAGAGGTACAACAAGTTGCTGCATCCTATCTATTATGCAAGCAAGTCCGTAATTGATGGTCAAATCAATTTTACCACCACTGAAAAGGAGTTGCTAGCTGTGGTATTTGCCTTTGAGAAGTTTAGATCCTACCTTGTTGGAACAAAAGTGGTTGTCTACACTAACCACTCAGCAATCAAATACTTAATTGACAAGAAAGATGCTAAACCAAGGCTGATAAGGTGGGCACTGCTGTTACAAGAATTTGACTTGGAAATCAAAGATAAGAAGGGGGTGGAGAATCAAGTTGCTGATCATCTGTCAAGGTTACCAGAAGATGTTGTAGCATCCAGGGGAATAGCCATTGATGAATCTTTCCCTGATGAACAACTTCTAGCAATGCAAGATGCTGCAGCACCCTGGTATGCTGATCTGGTCAACTTCCTGGCCAGTGGTGTGGTTCCTCCAGACATGAATTCTCAACAAAAGAGGAGATTTTTCCATCAAGCCAAACAATATGTCTGGGATGAACCACACCTCTACAAGATGTGCCCTGACAATCTGAACAGAAGATGTGCTGCAGATGAAGAATTTCATGATATACTGACTCAGTGCCATGCTGCAGCATATGGTGGACATTTTGGTGGTATGAGAACTGCTGCCAAAGTTCTCCAGTCAGGTTTATTCTGGCCTACCCTTTTTAAAGATGCACATGAATTTGTTAAATACTGTGATAGATGCCAAAGGGTAGGGAATTTGTCTAATAAAAGTGAAATGCCCCTCAATACCATTTTGGAAATTGAACTTTTTGATGTATGGGGCATTGATTTTATGGGACCATTTCCCCCTTCCTTTGGCTATCTTTACATTCTGGTAGCTGTTGATTATGTGTCTAAATGGGTGGAGGCTGTGGCAACAATAAAAAATGGTGCTAGGGTGGTAACAAATTTTTTACAGAAAAAACATTTTTTCTAGATTTGGAACCCCTAGAGCAATCATTAGTGATGAAGGAACCCATTTTTACAACCAAGTTTTTACCAAACTACTTGCAAAATATGGAGTTAAGCATAAAGTAGCCACAGCCTATCATCCCCAAACTAATGGCCAAGCTGAGTTGTCCAACAGGGAGATCAAAAGAATCTTGGAAAAAATGGTCAACCTAAGTAGGAAGGATTGGTCCTCACATCTAGATGAAGCTCTGTGGGCTTACAGAACTGCATTCAAGACTCCTTTGGGGATGTCCCCATATAGATTGGTATATGGAAAAGCTTGCCATCTGTCCCTGGAGTTGCATCACAAGGCTTTCTGGGCAATCAAGAAACTGAACATTGATCTTCAGTCTGCTGGAGTAGCACGCATGATAAGAAGATCCATCACAGATCCTTCCATGAAGGGGAACAAGTGCCGTTGTTTAACTCTAGGCTGAAGCTTTTTCCTGGCAAGTTAAAGTCAAGGTGGTCTGGCCCATTCAAAGTTGTAAAGGTCTATCCACATGGAGCAGTAGATTTACTGGATGCTGAAAGTGGCAAGGAATTCAAGGTTAATGGCTAGAGAATCAAACATTATTTTTGTGAACGTTTGGACAGAATGAAGGTCACCACCACCCTTGATGACGTTGAATGATGCTGCACCATGGTCAGGCTGAGGACCTGATAAACCAAGCACTCATGGGAGGCAGCCCATCAATAAAGAGTATCTAACTTCTTGAATAATGAGGTAGCAGTGGAGGCAGAAGTCAATTTAGGCTATAGCATGCTCTCTGATGACAAACAGAAAAATGCAATCTTGTGGATGGGGACTATCTGCTGACCAAGGTACAAAAGTGGGGGACCAACTTTTATTTTGTCCGTTGTGAGTAAGGTGGATAAGTTTAAAAATTTTGAATTTCAAAAGATATGGAGAGAGAAACTACAATCCCCCACAACCAAGCCCCAACCACACGATCTCCACCCCTCTCTCATCTTTATTCCATTCTTTCCCCACGTCTACCACCCTCAGCAGCCCATACCCTTCTCTCACCTGACACATTAAATAGACCACTCAACCCTCTCTTCCACTCACACTCTACACCCAACGACTACTTCTTCTTCTTCAACCCGTACAACCTAAACACCCAAACCCTTCCTCTCCTCCACCAACCAAACCCTAAGAAAAACCAAGCATGACAGCTAAAAAGGGAAGTCGCATCAAACACAGAGCTGTGAAAAACACTGCCCTCGCCTCTACCAATCCAAACGAAACCCTAACTACCTGGGTTGGTGACGAAGTGCAAGAGAAGTATGAAAAAGAAACCCTCAATCGCAGCCTCCATCAAGAGAAAGGGTTCAAATATGGAAAGGGGGTGAACAGGGGCTTGCTTCCAGAACTGGTGGACGTGATTGAAGCACATCAGTGGAGAACCTTTGCTGAGCATAAGGGGGGTTTATGCACCCAAATGGTTAGGGAGTTCTGTGCGAACATTGCGTCTGCTGCCCAAACCTTCGTGGTAATCAGAGGAGGAAAGGTCTCATTCCTTGCCAAAACTGTAAACAAGCATCTTGGACTGGAAGAAGTGGAAAATGAGTACCAACAAATTCTAAAGGCTGTGACTGACCAAACACTGTAGCAGATGAAGACAGAACTAGCCCTCCCTGGTGCAGAGTTCATTCAACAAGCTGAAGGTCATCTAAAGTTACCTAGATCCATGCTGTAGCCTCTAGCCAAGGTTTGGTATCATTTCCTGAGATACTCCCTCTCCCCTACTGCTCATCTGGAGACAGTGGACAAAGAACGATTGGTTCTACTCCACTGTATCATGAACAAGAAGAAGATAAATGTGGGAGAGGTGCTCAAGAACCAAATCTCTACCTATGCCATGAAGCAGCAAGGCAACTTAAGCCTCCCCTGTCTCATCACTAAACTATGTCTGGAGAAAGGAATAGAGTACAACCCCGGAGAAGGGCTAGAACAGAACAAATGGCCCATTGATATGAACTGTGTTTTGAGGATGTACTCTAATTCAGAGAAAGCCAGTGCAAGTGTGAGCAAGCCCCCCAAATCTAGCATCCCAGAGCAGCAGGATCACTCTGGGATGCTGGATCAGAACTGACCGCCATGCTGCAACAACACATGCAGAAGGAGCAAGCCTTCTGGCAATTCTGCTTTTGCAAGTACAAGTGGGAGAAGCAGACAATGAAGCTGAATGGCAGGAAGCTTGAAACTCCCATTCCCCAGTTCCCTCAATAAATTTTGGCTCCCTTTGTAGAAGATGTTTCTGTATCACACCAACAACACAAATCTGTTTCTGACCCAGTATCTAAGAACCCTGAAAAGACTACCAACATCAACCCTGCCCATAGCTCGGCCTCTGATGAAGACTGGATGGGTACTGCCCCATCCAAGCAGCAGAAAGATACTGAGACCTCTGTGCCCAAAAAGAAGAAATCTGCCTCTCAAACCTCCCAGCAGATAAGGGGAGCACTAAAAGGCCCCGTGCTGCAGAACAAGAGAAAGCACCATCCTCCACCCCTGTTGTCGCAGCCGCTTCCCCTCCAGCATCAAAATCAAAAGGCACCAAATCAGCTGTTGAGAAAGGAAGCCCAGTGAGGAAGATTGCTACTACCTATGCTGCAGCAAATGAGGAAGATAAGGAAGACACAATTCCTCTCTCCAAGAAACTAAAGCTGGCTGCTCCCAATGCTACAACTAAGATCAAGAAGGAGAAGGTTGCTGCAGCACTGAGGAAATAAGAGGCTGAAGGTACTGAAGCAGAGGAATCTGACAAAGAATAATTTGCTGAGGCAGAAGAGGAGAAAGAAGAGGAAGCTGAAGAAGATTCTGAGGAGGGAGATGAAGATGAGGCAGAGGTTCAGCAAGAAGAAAAATAAGAAGAAGAAGAAGAAGAGAATAAAGATGAAGAAGTCCAGGTCACTGGAGTAACACATGGCAAGGTGCCATCCACCAAAAATGGAGGCACCGGGAAGAGTTTGCGCACCAGAGCACCGCAGGCTTGAAATAGAGCCACAGTGGATGTTGTAGCTCTGCAGCATCCCACATCAGGATGCACTAAACCTTCCCCCCATTACCAGTTTATTGTTTCAGTCTTTTACTTTTTGCAATTTAAAGGTCACTAGGACCTTTTGTGTTGGTGTGTTTGTAGGGCCATAGTTGTTTTGAGTTCTACTTAACGAATGGCTGTGCATGAGTCTCACCCCCTGTTTTAGCTCCAAATGATTAATGATTACTTGGAGATGGCCTTTGGCCTCTTTTTCTGTGTTTAACTCTTAATGCTTGGAATGAAACTCTTGCTGAATAATCTAATGCAGTAACTTAAATGTGATCACCAACACTGCTGCACCACTATTTAGGATAGAGGATACCTGCTCTGTAGCATGAACAGATAATAGTGAGCTTGAGTGACCAAACTGAAATACATATATAAATCACACTCATGCATTTTCTATAAGATTTGCTTTGATTCTGTCTGATATGAACTCACTTGATTACACACAGTTTTAGCTTGAGGCAATTTTCTTTTTGTTTGATGTTAGCTAGAGCCTTAATAAGCCCACCCACTTAATGTACTTGCCCCTAGTATGCCCCTTTGAGCTTTAGCCATTTATTGAATCAGCTAGAACATTACAAGCCTTAGTACTGGAAAAAAAAATTCAAAGTTCACCTGAAAGGTAGATCTTAAGGATGCTTTTATAGCTAGTTCTGACATCAGTTTGGAGGGGAAGCTTGAGGACAAGCATCTGCTTAAGTTTGGGGGTAGTGTGCTGCAACACATGTGCATACTGCAGCAAGGCTATAAATAAAATAGTGAAGGGATAGGCAGCAAAGGAATTAAGAAGTCATAAGTGTATAATGTGAAGCTACCATTCCTCTGTGAAGCAGTTATGTAAAAAAAAATTGAAAAATTGAACAGAGGATAATGACAAGCTTGAAAATTTGTAGTGATTTGTTCTCTGGTTCTCAACAAAAATGTAATAAGTTGCGGACTTAGTGATGGAAAAGAAAGGATCCAAGAAAACAGAAAATTGAGGATTTTGGGAGCAATTGGGAAATTGAGCGAGAAAGAAAAGCATCCTTTTGTTCTACCTTGAGAATAGCTACTTTCCCAAATATCTTAATCCCACCTGTCCTAAGCCCAGTTACAGCCCTAAAGACCTCTTGTTGTGTGTAACTCTGTGATTGTTTTAATTGTGATAGAATCTCAGCAAGTCTAAATATGAGGGGCATGTTTGTGGTAAAAAGTGAAAAGTCTAATGTAAGGGTGAGATGCAGAACCAAATGTTCTGAGAGGTGAATGCTGCAGCATGTGTTAATCTGTTTGAACCAGTGTGTAGCAGTTGTTGTTGTGAGCAGGATAGAAAGAGTATTTTGGTCAGGAAAGCAATTGTGGATTTCTGAGCTGTGGCAAGAAAGAAAAATCTGGGTGATCCATGCGCTCCATTCTTTAATTAGAATTCTCCTGTTTTTCATTTGTATTTCTTTTGCATTACTTGAGGACAAGCAATGGTTCAATTTTGGGGGTGTGATAACTCTTTGAATGAAGAGTTATTTAGCTCCTTTTTGTAATGGCTTTTTGTGTTAAGTTTTATGTATAACAGGCATTTACTCTTGATTGATCTATCATTATCTTAAAATTCTGAGTCTGCATATGCAGTACCTTTCCTAGAGCATGGCTGAAGCTCGGGGGAATAAGCTAGTGGATGTTGCAGCATGAATCATCTCCGGTAGCTATGCACTAAAGGACAAAAGCTGACAAGGACACCTTTCCTCTCTCCTCAAGGGCGCTGGCACTATCATCTTTAAGGAAGCACACGTGCCTAAGATCAGCTGCCGCACATTTTTAGGAATTGGGCTAGGGTTATCTTATTAATACTTTTGGTGGTTGGCCCAAAATGGAATGAAAGAGAATAGGGTTTTGTGTATTATAAAAGAATTTAGCAACCCTAGTGAAGAGGAGAGGGGAATTTTTATTACCCTCATTTAATTTGTCCCTTCTTGAGAGCAGGCGTTGTCTTCTTCCTCTGAGCTGCGGCTGCTGTTGCGTTTTCATTTTCAACCATTGTAATGGTTTCTTGTTCATTTCTTATATTTTTTCTTTGTAAGCTCATTATGAGCTAAGTACTTTTAAGCTTTAGGTTTGCTTATATAATGAATGTTTAGCTGAGTTATGTAATGACTATGTTTTGCATCTTCTTTTATCATGCATTTAATGTTGTTTAATTAAGAGTGATCAACTTGATTGAATATCTAGCTTGCTTGGTTTGGAAAAATTAAGTAAGTGGGAACTTGATAAAAGATAGGGGTTAAGTCATTAATTGGAAAATTAATTGATGTTGATTAAGCTAGGAATAGCTATTCAAGTCCCTAAGCTAGCTAGAACATGCTTAATTAAGAGGGTGGTGTAATTAATCTGAATCTAGGAATAGAACAAAGTTAATGAACCTAACCTTTTAATGTTGGAAAACAAAATTAATTTCCTGGAGTTAGATGCTAGAGCATAGTTAGAGCATGATGAAGGCTAAACAGGATTTATGCTGCAGCATACCTAGAGCTATTTTTCTCACCTGATCAAACCTTTCATTTCTCTGTTCACTTGTTTATTTTCGGTTTTTAAATCTTAGCCTTATTTAATTTTCATTGCACACACACTATAATTTTTTGTAACTAAACCTAACTTCTAGAGCGTATAATCTGAATTGGAGTCTATTACATCATTATAATCCCTGTGGGAACGATATCTGAACTTAAGTTCTATATTACTTGTGGCAATTGTGTATACTTGCACAGGCTTAAGAACAACTGTTTTTAAACGCAACATAGATCATTTATAGTATGGAGACTTTTTCATAATAGAGTCTTAACTGATGAAAATTTAAGGCTTTTAGGTCTACATAGTGTCTCTATGTGCAGCTTATGTGGTAGGTCTGAAGAGAGTTCCATTCATTTTTTCCTGCATTGTGATTTTGCAAATTCTCTATGGTTGTGGCTTGGACAAATCCTACAATTTAATATATTGTGGAATGTTTGGCATTTGTGAAATTTGCAAAGATTTGAAAATAGGAATCTTTCACTTTTTTTTTTTTTGAGCAAAATACTAGCTATGCAAAAGCATCACTATGAGAACTGACATCCCAGCTAGGCTGACACCCCAGAACCCACCAATCATTTGCAGCATACCAAAATTTTGTTAATAAAAAAGGGTAAAAGTACAAATAAAATCAAGGGGGACAAAGACCAAATCCCTTGACAAACAATATTTAAACCTATAATTAGGTAAGCCAATCCTATTTCTATGAAAATCCTCACTGATAGAATAGGAATAGTATTCCACCAGTGAAAATCAAGAAAAGAGAAACCAAGAGAGGCAATTTTATCTGCACAATTATTGCCCTCTCGGTAGATATGAGAAGACCAAAATCTCATTCTATTAGTTAACTCTATACAATTTTTCCATCTATTCCTAAGCTCCCAAGGAACAATACAGTTTAAAATGGATCTCAGCTCAATCTTAGTATCATCAATCCTGAGCTTATTTTGATAGAGCCAAATTCCCCAAAAGCAATTGACAATGGCAGCAGAAACTACATCATACACTTGAGGAGACCACTGCCTATCACAAACTGAGATGATAGAAAGGATTGATGAAGTATCAATTTGAAGATTCAGTTTAGAACTAATAGTCCATATATGATTAGCAAAAGGACAAGAACAAAACAGATGCTGAGCAGATTCAAAATTGCTTTCACAAAGACTGCACATTGAAGTGATTATGCTGCCCCTATTTCTCAAATTGTCATCTGTTGTGATCTTGTTCTGCATGATTCTCCATAACAACAATGACTTTGAAGGAGGACTAACTTTGTTCCAGATGTGTTTTGTCCAGGGAACAAAAGAACCAGATGTATTATAAAATGATAAGCTTCCTTAAATGATAAGTCACTTGAATAGACTGCAATTTCTCTTTGATGACAGGAAACTTATCCAACATGATATCAGGAATTTTCCAGTTTCCATCAATGATAATGTCCTTCACAGTTGAGGATAAGTGTGAATGAACATGAGGAGGAATATCTAGAGCTGCTACCATAGTGTCCGGAAGCCAAGGGTCTGTCCAAAAGTTAATTGAAGCACCTGAACCAAGCTGCCAAACACAGTTTTCTACTATTTCTGAAATCTTATACTTCAAACCAGCCCAAATTGTTGAGCTGATATGATATTGAATGTAGGATTTCTGCCTGACAACTCTAGCTCTCAACAGACAAGCCCATTCTTCAAATGATTGCACAAACTGCCAGCATAATCTAAGAACAGGAGCATCATTAACACTTCTGAGAGATCTTAGACCTTGAGCCCCTTCACTAATAGGACTGCAAACCTTTCTCCAAGAAACTGTGCAGATCTTCCTACAATTAACATCACCAGACCAGATGAAGTTTCTAATCCACCCTTCAACAGATTTTAACAGTCTTGTTACTCTTCCAACAATTGATAGAAGGGAGGCTTTCCAGGCAGCAAGCTTTGATTTAATTTTATCTGCAATTGGCTGCAAGTGGATTGTTTTAGGCTTTCCTTTAAAGATTGGGATTCCAAGGTACATGCAGGGGAACTTACCAATGGCAAAGCTAAGCATATCAGCTATGATAGCTTGCCTTCTAACAGAAACAGAACCTGAATAAAAGGTGGATTTGGTTGGATTTATGATTTGTCCTGAGGCAGCACCATACCTTAGGAACAACTCCTTTAGAGCTAGCAAATTCTTCTGAGTACCTTTGCAGAACAACATAACATCATCTGCATACAACACATGGGATGGAACCTGACTTCCTCTAGGGTTAGAGATAAGAGACAGCTTACCATCAAGGACTAGTTTTGCAATTCCCCTACTTAAAACTTCCTCATCTAGACAAAAAAGCAAAGGATATAATGGATCCCCTTGCCTTACACCTCTATTACAAGAGAAATATCCAGAAGGCTTTCCCTTAAGAGAAATTGACAGACAAGCAGAAGTAAGAATGGCCTTTATCCAATCACAGAATCTTTGGTCGAAACCAAAAGATTTGAGGACCTTCAACAAGAAATTCCAATCCAAGGTGTCAAAGGCCTTTCTAATATCAATTTTCAAGGCCAGGTTACCACCAAAGTTCCTTTTATCAATCATGTTGATAATTTCAGAAGTAAGGCAAATGCAATCAGATATTTGTCTCCCTTGAATGAAGCCTCTTTGGTTAGGGGAAATTATATGAGGAGCTACTCTTGCAAGTCTGTCTGCCAACACTTTTGTGATGATCTTCAATTTGAAATTGGCCAATGCAATTGGTCTATATTGCTCAATCTTCTCAGCTTCAGTAACTTTAGGAATTAGCACAAGAAGATTTGCATTATAGTTTGGGAGAATCCAACCAAAAGCAAAGAATTGATGAACTTCCTCAAACACATCATTACCAATTGTTTCCCAGAAACTTTGATAGAAAGAGGCACCAAATCCATCAGGACCAGGGGCTCCATCATGATTCATGCCAAATACTGCTAGTCTAACTTCTTCAGGAGAAGGCAAAGCAGTAAGCATTTGGTTATCATCACTAGAGACAACATTAGGAATAGCTTCATCAACAAGACCATTGTCTACACAGTTATTTTCAGAAGAGAAGATATCTTGAAAATAGCAAATCACATGATCCTCAATCTGAGTTGCAGTATTAAGAATTTCATCTCCATGTTTGAGCATACTCATTTGTTTTGCAACATTTCTAACTTTGGCCAATTTAGGAAAATACTTGGTGTTTCTGTCTCCTTCAAGATGCCATTTAACTCTGGATTTCTCATGCCAATAAAGATCCTGAAATTGCAAGGCTTTCTCCAAATCCAACTGAGCATTCTTTTCAAGTTCAAACAGAGAATATGAATAGCCCTGATCATCTAACTGATGCTGAATTGAGTCAAGATGCTGCATAGCATTAGAAACCTTTAAATGCACATCACCAAAAATAGTTTTGTTCCACTCCTTTAACCTGGACTTTAGAAGCTTTAATTTATGACTTAGGACAAACATTGGACAGCCATGGAACTCAGTTTTCCATACATCTTTTAATATGAGAGTCTTGCAGATCATTCAAATCTTTCCAAGGGAGGTTATGAGAGTTTTGTAGATCATTCAAATCTTCCCTAAGGGACCTCATGTGCAAATAATTAGTAGAAGCATAGATTGCTGCCATACCAACATCCTGATTGTCAACCTTGACAGAGAAGAACTCAGTTTTCCATGCATCTTTTACTATGAGAGTCTTGCAGATCATTCAAATCTTTCCAAAGGGGCCTTTGTGTAAATAATTAGTAGAAGCATAGATTGCTACCATACCAACATCCTGATTGTCAACCTTGACAGAGAAAGCTACAAACTGAGTAGAAACAGCAATGATGGAGGGGCTCCAATCACTAGAGCAAAGACACCATAGATTAGGCTTTAATTGGCCTCTATCATTAGAAGCAAAGATCTTCAGATTTACACTCTTCCAAAACCTAGCTGGAACTTTATCAATCGTTATCCAAGGCTCTGAAATGAACACAAAATCAGGCTTGTGAGAAAGACAAAGCTGCTTAAGAGCCAACCTTGTAGAGGGGATGGCAAAACCTCTTGCATTCCAAAAAAATGCACTTCATTTGGCAAGATTCAATGATCCTGCCCTAGATCGGGTAATAGGAGCTTCTGTCTGAGGATTTTTTCTTTTTTTGCCTCAATTTTTTTTTCTCTGATTTAGTAAGAACCCTTTCAAAACCTTCCTCATTGACTTTTCCATTCTCAGCATTTTCAGTCCTATGTTCTTCATCAACTAAGTCATTCCAATTTCTATTCAGCACAACATTCGCATCATGTAAAACAGAATCAGTGAAATTTTGAGCCATATCAACAACCACCTTTGAGGAGGATCTAATTAGAGGAGATTTAATCTGAGATTCTGGAGTATCCTTTACAAAAGCATTCGAATTTCCTGTCACTTTGGGGGATTGATTTAAAGTCTGTTGAACTGAGTTTTGAGATGCATCCATCCCAGCAGAATTACCACTTCCACCAGTGCTTGAATTACTGCCTTTATCCTTTGAACCTGAAACCAAACTCCTATCCTTAGCACAAGGAGAAACTTCCTCATCAAACACAGTTTTAATAGCATCATCATCTTCAAATTCCTGATTGTTAACAGGCAAAGGAATATCATTCCTTATCATAACCGGGGACACATTTCTTCCAATATCAACATCTATAACCATGTCTGGCCCTAAAACTGGATCCAACATAGGAATATTAGAATCCTTCTTGTTAGTTTCATTCGGATTAGATGGAGCAAGACTTGTTTCACCTTGCACCACATCCTGCAAAATTCCTTTTCCCTTATCAATTGGCACTTGTTGCTTACTCCCTGGGATAGGATAAACATGTACATGAAGATCTTTTTTTCCAGACTCCTTTGGCACATAGCGAGAAACCACTTTCTTAGGACCAAAGTTACCTTTAACATCATTGGCAGCATTTAACCTTTTGCAATGGGATGGAGTAGCTTCGTGATGGGCATAGACCCACCGGTGTATAGAGGAGCACCGGTATCTGAGGCTCGGTTCTGTTTCCCGATCGCACTCCTCCTCAGGAACTCCTCATCGGTGGCCCAATACCGACCCAGGCCGTCCAGAACCTCGGAAGTTAAGAAGTCCCCCGGAGATGAACCATGGTGGGTCTTTCCCATGAAATTCTTCACAACCAGGGGTCCGCGATGCTCAAAAGTGGCCCGAATAGCTGCCTCATCCTCTGGTAGCCACCTGTAAGTGGACTGCATGACATACAAGACATCAGACCACAGTGTAATGGCAAAAAACAATAAAAATTAAATCAAGAACAAACTAATTAATGAACCATTTAAATAAGTAATACTTACACCAAAGAGGTGCTCGAACCAGTGATCTCGGACCGTCATGGGATCTTAGTCCATGTGAGCCAAGATCCGGTGTAGTTCCCCTTAACAAGCTCGGAAATCCTCGTGTGGGGCCCATCTACTGACCAGAAACTGTGGGTAAATAAGATGTATATATTAATCATAATATAAATATTCAAATAATAAAAAGCAAAAAATAAAGATAAATGTTTAACTCACTCCAATGTTGCATATGGGCAAATCCATATGCGCATGTTCATGGGTGTAGTCACCCCCGAACCCGAAGCCTGCTCCCCCACAGGCTGCTGTACTGAGGATGCTGTAGGGAGAGGGGTGGAAGCCACAACAGTGGCTGATGGAGCCGCAGAGGGGGGGCTGACACCATGTCTGGATGATGTGGCCCCCTGAACTGCAAGAGGTGCCATCGAGGTGATGAGAAGGGGTGGCGGTGGGGGTGGGGGTGGGTGCTACTCTCCCACGTCCACAGCCATGGAACCCACGCCCATAGGAATAACGTCCCCCACGTCCAGCATCGTCAGCCATCTGTCTATAATTAAAACACAAGTTACATAACATAACAATATATCATAACCAAAATAGACTAAGTATCATAACAATATATATCATAACAAATATGCATCCTAACCAATTTACAGATTACCTAGCTGGAATCTCTATCACTGAATTCATCCTTACTCTCGTCCTCATCGGTTGAGACATATGTTTCCTCGCTATCTGCAGCCAAGCCATAATGAGTCTCCAACTCAGTGTCAATTACCTCGTCGCCAGGTCCGGGATCAGCAAGAATGCCCTAGTACTTGTCCGGGTCAATTTGCAACATTATTTGAATCCTGTCAATCCAATGAACATCTTGGTATGGAGCTTCTGTCTCAGGTTGACTTATCACATTATCGGTGATCGTACTGCATGCCTTCACTCGAATAACAACCAACCAGTCTTGATGTCCCTCTGGAAACAGGGTAAAATATACCTGCTCCGCTTGTTGTGCAAATATAAACGAGTCGTACACCTGATATCTTTGCGACTTCCTAACTTCTACAGTCCCATGCTTAGTGTCAACTTTTGTGCCCCTATTGGAAGTGTTATCAAACCATTCACACTTGAATAAGACTAACTTTCTACTGGGATGACCTGAATACGTTAATTCATAAATATCAGTTAAGATTCCAAAAAAATCATCCTCTAATTGACCGTTGGTCCGTCTAACACAAACGTCGCAATTTGAAGTTTTCATGCCCTGACCCCATCGACTTGTGTGAAACTTATATCAATTTATAATGTAAGTCTCAAATGTTCGAATTCTCCTGTCTGGTCCCCATGCTAAAGCGTACAATACTGCGTTTTGAATTTGGCTTTCCTTAACCTAGGATTAATGATTCTCAAGAGTATTAGTTGTGAAAACAATCGTAAGGTAGTAGTTAATAGCAATATAAGTTAGATGACTTACATAATTTTTGAACCACTTAGGAAAATGTTTGGCAACCTCTTGAGGAATTTGAGACTCCGAGATGTTGGAATCAAGCTGTTTCATCTCATTGGCATATATTCTATCATTAGACAATACAAAATCTATTAAATAAGAAATACTGACACAATTTAAGAAGTTACTAATGAATTAATAGCAACTTACTCTAGTAATGGCTCCACCTCCTCGCAATTCTGAAGCACATACAACTCAATAGCTATCATTTCACGGGCACCCAACCATGATTTCTTTTCTGCACCACATGCCCTGCTTGGATGATTAAAAATTGATATTTGAGGACTAGAAGAACATCCTTCACCAACATCAACATTACGCGGGAATCTAGTTCTCCTTGTCTCTATGTTGTCTGGATAGTAAAATGAGGCAAAAGTTGAAGTAGAAGCCTCCTCCACTAGATATGCTTCACCAATAGAACCTTCAATCCTAGCCTTGTTCTTTACTTTTAATTTTAACGTATGCAAAAACCTACATATTACAACCCTAAGTTAATGATTATTAACATGTACATACCAATTTTGATATCATAATTGATTGCAGGTACAAAATAAGTTTAATACCTCTCAAATGGGTACATCCAATGATATTGAACCGGACCACCCACTCGTGCTTCGCACGGTAAGTGGATGGGAAGATGGTCCATCGAATCAAAGAAGCTCGGAGGGAATATCTGTTCCAGTTTACATAGCAAGACCGGAATGTCCCACTCCATATCCTTTAGTTACTTAACCTTCAATGTTGTGGAAGTTAATACTCTGAAGAACTGACTCAACTCAACAAGCGGCTTCCAAATCTCCACCAGTAAAGAGGCAAATGCAATGGGACGCAACCGTTGCAGGAATACATGACAGTCATGACTTTTCATTCCATGCAGTTTTCCCTCCCTGGCATAACACATCTAGATGGGTTAGAAGCATAACCATCTAGAAACTTAGGTTGTTTAACCCATTCACAAACAGCTACCCACTGGGGTTTGCTCAGTGCATACTTTGGCTTCGGTTTCGTAACTTGCCACCCCCGATGTCGACCAATTCTAGATCCCATCGTCTACAAATTTTAGCTATATCTAATCGTGCCTTATACGTATCTCTTGTCTTACCGTTGACATCCATCACCGTGTCAAACACATTTGTAAACACATTCCGCTCACTGTGCATGGCATCATTGTTATGGCGTATCAAATGCGTCTTCCAATACGGCAACCTCCAAAAAATACTTTTTTTGGTCCAATTATGTTCAATACCATATCCAAGTATCTGGCCACCTCCAGACTCATGAATCAATGGGAGCATACTAACCATCTGCCAAACCTGTTCTCCTGTAAATAGTTGAGGAGGTACGGCGGTCTCAACATGGCCCTTCTTGAATGCAGTTCTATTCCGCCTATAAGGATGATCTTGTGGAAGGAACTGACAGTGACAATCAAAATAAGAAGTCTTCCGACTATGGTTGAGCGTGAAACCCTTCGACCTCCCCATGCAACAAGGGTAGCCAAGCCGCCCAGCAGTCATCCATCCCGACAACATCCCGTACGCAGGAAAATCATTGATTGTCCACATCAAAGCTGCCTTAAGCATGAAATTTTGCCTCAATGATACATCGTATGTCATTACACCGGAATTCCACAAATGGTTCAACTCTTCAATGAGAGGCTACAAGTACACATCAATCTTGATTTTCCGATTCGATGGTCTAGGAATTATGACTGTCAGAAACATAAATTCCCTCTTCATACACATGCCTGGCGGGAGATTATATGGGGTCAGAATAACCGGCCAACAAGATTAAGCTTTACCGTATTGACCAAAAGGATTAAATCCATCAGTACATAAGCCTAATCTTACATTCCGAGGCTCTTGAGAGAACTCCGGGTACATCCTGTCAAAATGTTTCCATGCCTCTCCATCTGACGGATGGCATAAGACACTTGGATCCCTTCGATTGTTGTCATGGCATCGCATGTGAGGAGCGGTAGCCATTGAAGAGTACATCCTTTGGAGTCTAGGGGTAATCGGGAAATACCACATTCGCTTCAAAGGGGTTTTTATTTCAACACCCCTTCTATCAATTCTGATCTTATACCGGTCAGCATGACAAAATCTACAAGCCATTAGGTCCGCGTCTTCGTTAAGATACAACATGCATCCATGCTGGCAACATTCAATTCTATCAACCCCCAAGCCCAAATTTGACACAGATTTCTTCGCTTGATATAGATTCCGAGGCATACGGTTATCGGTCGGCATTGCATCACCCATAAAACCAACCCAGCGATCGAACTCATCCTCCGTCTCATTGTAGTCGGAATTGATGCTAAGAGCAACCAAGGAAGCTGACAATTCTGAATAGGTCTGACATCCATCCCACAACGGAGCTTGTGCAGCCGCCAACATGTCATAAAATCTCTATGCATCCGGATTCAGATCCTCCTTTATGTAATGGTCCTCAAAACGATCATCGTCTTCTTGAATTCCTATACCAATAGAGGGGCCAGCATGATTGAAAATCATCTGCTCAAAAGGGATGAATTGTTCCCTCCCCTCACCAGGACCAAAATATGCATCTTCCATCATAAACGGGGGGACCAATGGTAATTTTTCACCATGGTTGAGCCAATATTAATAATTCGCCATAAACCCCCTCTCGTAGAGATGTGCCACCACATCATCCCCGTACTGGAATCTTAGATGCTTGCACTTCTTACAAGGACACCTCATTTTTGGATCCTTTTGACTTAGATATTCCTCTTGCTGGCTCGCATAAATAGCAAACTCGTTCACTCCCTCTATGAATTCGTGTGTCAGTCATCCATGATCCTTCCTTCTATCCATCCACTTTCGATTCTCAGGTGCTTCCATCACTGCTAACTACCATAAGAATTCTCAGTCCCAAAGCTCCATCGTTCTCCAATTCTAATTACAAGGTATGGCCCTAACCCATTTGATCACAAATCTTTTCAACACTCCATTAACAGTTATTCCATAATTCTCATGCTTTATACCAGATGAAATTTTGGCAGCATTTCCCATTGGTCTCCGGTATATGTAACAGCCTGATTTTCGGATACGCTGTATTAACAGTAAAGATATATTTATTTATATTTTTATCTGAGACTTAGGAAATGATTTTAGAGAAAACAAAATCATATCTAGAACCTACTCTATGGTAGGAAGCTCTGGTTAAAATTTGGGTTTAAAACTCAGACGAAAACTAGTCTGCGTTTTTAACTGACAGTATAAGTTTATACCGGCAGAAAACCCTAATTTGAGCCCAAACTGAAATTTATAGAATTTTTTATATTATGTCCGTGAGGAATCCTACTTTTCAAATTTCTAATCAGAAATAAAATATTATGTTTATTCGGACGAATTTTGGTAAAAGTTCGGACGGAAAACAGTCGGTGTTTTCACTAACAGTAAGATTTTAATGATCAGAAAACCTAATTTTGACTCGCGAACGAAATGGTTTATGATTAAATAATATTTCCAACGAGTTTGGTTATTTTGAAAATTTTCAATCAAAAAACGGACGGAAACTCTAATAGGGAAACCGACAGAGTCGAAAACGAAACTGCAGAGACCCGTCAAGAGATCAGGACAACGAGTTATACATGATGACTCATGGAGGATGAGTCATCAAGCATTTATGAGCATTAAATGCTAGTAATCATGACTTTTAGGTGAAATAACCAAAATACCCCTATGGTTAACCTAACCAACGTTTTGTTAAATTTAACCATGGTTACGGAACCAAGGTTAGTTCTTGTGGCCAAGAATCAGCCACACCCTTCCTAAAATGTGAGCCACATAAATTTTACCATGGTAACTAATTTAACCCTAGTTAATTTATTATTAACTATATTTAAGTTATTATATTATTTTCTAAACTTAACCTATGTTAATTAACTCAACTATGGTCACTTTAAATTATTAAACAAAGTCATTTGACACTCAAAACAGCCCCACCCCTTGCCAAAACCGCACCCCCTCCCACTCTTAGTCATATTTTCATTTCACTTTGCTTCATCATTTCACACTCACACAAAACACAAGTTCTTAGTGTTCAAGAACACAAGTTCATACTTGATTGAATCTTGCCAAGATCATCATCCTTTCTTCATCTTCTTCACACTCTTGAGGTAACATGATCATACATGATCATCTCCTCTCTTTTTTTAAGCTCTTGTTCTTCATATTTCTTGGTTTTCCATTTCTAGATCTAGAACTTTAAATAATTCTAGAAAATTGTATAAAAATCATAAAAATGTGAAACCAATTTCTATGATCTAGTTACGATCTCTACTTTCATTATCCAAGAGCATGTAATCAAAAACATTTTCCTTCCCTAATATCTATTGTTGGCCGAAACCCTCTAGGAAAATGGGTTTGATGTTTTGTTTCTTTTTTTGAAAGTTAGTACTTGATTTAATTTCTATAATACTTGTATAGCCCTTATCCAAGAGCTTAAGTCCAACTAAATTTTCTAACCTATTTATTCTATTAAGGCCGAAACCCTAACATGAAAGGGTTGAAAAGTTTTTGTTTAATTTGTGAAATCTATTGCGTGATTCATGCTATCTAATACTCTAAGATCATTTATCTAAGAGATTAAGTTGATTTGAAAATCCTAGCCTATTTTCCCTTGTGAGGTCGAAATTCAACTAAAAAGAGATTAGAATATTTTGTTCATATTTTCAAGTTATGACAATTTATCTAAGCTATCTAAGACTATAGGAACTAGAATCCAAAAGCTTAGAATGAGAAAAGAACCCTAACCTTATTTTGAATTGAATGGCCGAACCTAGCTATTTAGGAGTAAGGGTGAGTTTGGTGATTAATTTGTGGTTATGTCGTTTGGTTTAAGGTGAAACTGTTAAGCTATGATGTGATAACGAGGAACGTCGAAATTGGAATTCTGGTGTTAGCTCAGGTGGAGGAAAGAATCATTCTACCGTCGGAATCGATAAGTAGTATATTCTATAATAATTGTGTAGGGCAACCTAAACCTTACTAGTAGTCGAGTAATCGACAAGACCAAAATCGCATTGGAAACCTTTTCTGTAAAACCAATGGTGATTCAGGGATTGTAGGTTTATCGGCATTAGGTTGATTTTATGGTATTGAGGATATATGAATTTATTACTTGTTGAATTTATTGTGATATGCTGGTTAAGGTATTCCATTGCATGTGACGTTTTATTTTTACTGTTTGAATATTTCCTGATATTGTGTTATGCATGATCTGCCTGGTTTGATAATGTGCTTAGTTGACTTGTAAAGAAAGATATGTGTTGTTCGGAAGATGTTTATTTGGGTGAGAGAATAATTGTGACTTAGAGGTGCCTAGCCTAATACGTTGTTTTATAGATGAGATTATGAGATATGATTTGAGGATTTACACGAGTTCTAGTGAGAGGTTGAGGCGTTAGGTTATGACCCCAAAAGAGTCGGTGAGACTTATAGATATAATTTTATGTGTAGCAATGGGGCTACTATAGATATAATTTTATGTGTAGCAATTAGGCTACTATAGATATAAATTTATGTGTAGCAATTGGGCTACTATAGATACAATTTTATGTGTAGCAATTGGGCTACTATAGATATAATTTTTATGTGTAGCAATCGGGCTACTTATATTATATATGATAGAGTGGAGTGCTCGCTCGGACGAAGGACTAACAGTCCTATGAGGATGGAGATGGTGTGACAAGATTGTAGTGGTCAAGTCAGCATAAAGGTTTAGTTGCATGAGAGTAAAGGTAGAGGATGATATCGTACTTTGAGGATGATTGTTAGTTATGTGTGATGTGTGTCTTTGACTGTTATTATATTATATACTATGACTCTTTTCTGCTTTTGATGATAGAACTGTTTCTTATCCCCTATATGTTTGTGTGTGTATTTTATTTTTGATGGGATCGTACGAGAAGACCCAAGGGAAGAACCAGTTGCTGAGGAATTAGATGGAACTCCGTATGAACCAGATGCGGGAGTACGAGCTGTGAATTTCGGCAATGTAGTTTAGTGTCTAGGGCCAGTGAGTCTTATAAGACGTTTTATATTTTCCGCTTAAGTTAGTTGTATAACTATATACCTGTTAGGGATCCCACTGATGGGATATCCTAAACAATGTTTTTGTTAACTCTAATGCAAGACATATGTGTGTATGTATAGTATACTTATGTTGTGGTGTGTTAAGCTATAAGAAGTTGTATGTTTAATTAATTTAAGTTTTAACTTTTACGTATTTTCACGATAAGCGTGCGATTAAGAATTCAATTAATAAGGTTTTAATGTAATAACACAACAGGGTGTCTCAGTATACACAAATTGAACGCAGTTATTCTACCACGATCAAATATACACCCGGAGAACAACAGGAAATGGGGTATTATGTGATACTCAAGCTAAGGTGTTGAACTAACTTCCCCGCAATATCCTCATAACACAATTGTTCTCATGAGCTCGGCCTCTCAATTTAGGTCCGAGCTGCAATTGTTCAAGGGTATATGTGAAAACCTAAATAATATTGAGTAGTCCCTGATTGAGTACATCCACGTTTGGCAGTCGTTACGTCCACGACTCTAGGTCGCGAGGCCCCGGCCTTTTGTGGCTCACGAACCCGAATATCCCTATAGACCCATTTAGGTCTTGACTTCCCCAATTTGTCAATCCACAAAGAATTGTAGCTCGAAAATATGGCACGTCTGCCAACTCATGCATGTAAAACAGTTGGTTCTCTGTTTTTCTTTATCGTTCATTCTTTCTTGTCGAGGCTTAAAGCACACGACTAAAGGCATAAAGCCCAATTATTCTCAGCACAGGATACGTAGTTCAAGTGCTCAATCACGATACACTAGGCCGATGCACCAGTCCTAGGTTCGCATATATGGGACACGAAGTCCAACATTTATAACACAGAATAAAAATCCATGTGTTATCTAATAGAACTCTAGAACGACCCGACGTCTCTGCCTCTAGGTTTCTTAACTTTCTTGTTTTCAACACAATTTTCGTTATGAGAAAACAAATGCCAAAATAAAAATCCAAAACTCATCAAAGTTCATCGGAAATATTTTCGCCCTTTTAAAACATGTTGCAGAAAAACCATTTCCACTGAAATTCATTTCTAAAACGCTAAATCGCTAAAAACCATTTTAAAATCTTTTTGAAATAGACAACTATAAACACGAGAAGGGGGGGTTGAATTGTGTTTATTAGAATTTAAAATAAAGTTAAAAACTTTTTGCATGCAGAAGCTAAGCACAGACGGGTGTAAAAAGATACACAGACAGGTCACCTGTCTGTTGTAGTTTTCTCAGAAAAACAACACACGTAGAGATAAGAAAACAGACTTGACAGAAACAGTTTTAACCCCTTTGTTAGAAAGCAGATGATATATATAATCAAAGTAACTAAAGAGATTAAGGGAAGAGAGATTAACACAGAGATTTATCCTGGTTCACTCTTTAACACAAAGAGCTACGTCCAGTCCTTGGCAGCACCAAGATTTATCCACTATAACTGATCAGGTTACAGACTCCAAGTATTGTTTGCACACCTAGCCTCTTCAGGCTCCAACACAAGTATTCTTTGCACACCTAGCCTCTTCAGGCTCACTCAGATTTGTTTGAGAGTTTGGTTTGTAATAAATACACTTACAGACCTTTCACTAACACTCAGAGAGTGCTGTTTCAGAAATGGCTGAAGAAGTGCCACAAGACAGCATGGCTATGGCCAATGACAGAAACTGTGCTATCAGGGGGTATGCTGTGTTTGACCCCGAAGGTATGAATAATGGGATAGTGTGGACTCCCATCACTGCACCTCAGTTTGAGTTCAAGCCAATGATGTTCCAAATGTTGCAAACAATTGGACAATTTAATGGTGCTGCAACAGAGGATCCTCATTTGCATCTGAAGCATATTTTAGATGTGGCAAACAACTTCAAAATTACTGGAGTCACTGATGATGCATTCAGATTGAGACTATTCCCATTCTCTCTAGGAGGTAAAACTAAGAACTAGTTGAACTCTCTGGATGTAAATTCAATTGACACTTGGAACAAGCTTGCTGAAAAGTCCTTAACCAAATTCTTTCCACCAACCATGAATGCAAAGATGAGAACTGACATCACTTCTTTTAGGCAGCATGATGATGAACCACTATTTGAAGCATAGGAGAGATTTAAACAACTGATTAAGAAGTGTCTCCACCATGGCATTCCATTCTGTATTCAGATAGAACACTTCTATAATGGTGTTTTACCTAGTTCAAGAATGATGCTGGATGCCTCAGCTGGAGGCAGTCTTCTCACCAGATCTTACAATGAAGCTCATGCTCTGATAGAGGGGATAGCAGCTAACAGTTAAGCCATCACAGCATCCAAACTTGAAATACTCCAACTACAATAACACCTTAAATCCACCCCCTGGATATCAGCAACAGTAGCTTAGGCAGTAGCAACCACAAGTGCAGCAAAAAGCTCTAGACTCATCCTTAGAAGCTGTACTGAAAGCATTCATGACAGAAACCAAGGCTGGAATGAGAAACTTAGAAACCCAAGTGGGACAACTGGCCAATGCAATCAATTCAAGGCAAATTGGCACTCTACCTGCTTCTACTGAAGATCCGAAGGCCTCCAGTTCTGGAGGAGGAAAGGAGCAGTGCAAGGTGATCCACTTGAGAAGTGGTAAAGATGTAGAAGTTGCAGAACCAAAGAAGAAACAGAGGGTGAAAAATTCAGAATCTGAAAAGGAAAAATCTAGAGAAGGTGCTGCACCAGAACAACCTGTAGTAATTGAAAAGGTACCTGATGCTGCAGCACTCCCTGCTATGCCCAAACTGATTCCAGAAAGGCCCCCCACCACCTTTTCCTCAGAGATTGAAGAAAGCTCATCAATAAAAACAGTTCAATAAATTCCTAGATGTGCTGAAACAGCTTTATATCAACATACCTTTGGTAGATGCTCTGCAACAAATGCCCAATTATACAAAGTTCATTAAAGATGTGCTCACTAAGAAGAGAAGATTGGGAGAATTTGAAATTGTAGCTATGACTGAAGAATGCAGTATGATGTTGCAAAATAAAGTGCCAAGGAAAATGAAAGATCTTGGAAGCTCCACCATACCCTGTTCCATTGGAGATACTTATTGTGGCAAAGCTCTATGTGATTTGGGATCAAGCATCAACCTCATGCCCCTGTCCATTTTCAAGAAGCTTGGAATTGGAGAAGCTAGGCCTACTTCTGTTATACTTCAGCTGGCAGACAGATCCAGTGCCTATCCAGAGGGAAAAATTGAAGATGTTTTGATCAAGGTTGACAAATTTGTATTCCCTGTGAATTTCATTATCTTGGATTTTGAAGCAGATAGGGAAGTCCCCATCATTCTAGGGAAACCATTCTTGGCAACAGGGAAGACCTTGATTGATGTACAAAAGGGAGAACTCACAATGAGGGTTAATGATCAGAAAGTTACCTTTAATGTCTTCAATGCCCTCAAGTACCCAGATGAAGGCATGGAAGAATGCTCTCTCATTCAGACATTTGATGAACTGGTGCAATAGCAATTTTTGAAGAATCATACTAATTATGCTGTAGCATCAGTAGAAGATGATAACTACTCTGATGAAGAGACTAGAGAGTCCCTGGACAGCAAGGTTGTTCAACATTTGTGGACCAGAAAATATGAATCATTGGAGGTAAATGATGATGCTTTCAAATATAATATTCCTTCTATTGTTAAATCTCCATCTCTTGAACGGAAAATTTGCCAAGTCATTTGAAATATGCTTACCTTGGTGATAATGATACTTTACCTGTAATTATCTCTGCCTCACTGAACTGTCTGCAAGAACAATTGCTAACATCTCTGAAAAGACATAAAAAAGCAATAGGTTGGCAAATAGCAGACATCAAGGGGATTAGTCCATCATTACGCATGCACAAGATTCTCTTGGAAGAAGGTTCAAAGAATAGCATTGAAAGTCAGAGAAGGTTGAATCCAATCATGAAGGAGGTGGTCAAAAAGGAGATCATTAAGTGGCTGGATGCAGGGATTATCTATCCTATTTCTGATAGTGTGTGGGTGAGCCCAATCCAATGTGTGCCTAAGAAGGGAGGTGTGACTGTCATCACCAATGAAAAGAATGAAATCATTCCCACAAGGACTGCGACTGGTTGGAGGATTTGTAAGGATTATAGGAAGCTGAACAAAGCTACAAGAAAAGATCATTTCATCTTGGCTTTCATTGATCAAATGTTGGACAAACTTGCTGGGAAGGATTATTACCGCTTTCTAGATGGATACTCAGGGTATAACCAGATTGCTATAGCACCAGAGGATCAGGAAAAGACAACTTTCACTTGTCCTTATGGCACCTTTTCTTTTAGAAGAATGCCATTCCGCTCGTGCAGTGCTCCAGCAACCTTCCAGAGATGTATGATGGCTATTTTATCTGATATGATTAAGAAGTCTATGGAAGTGTTTATGGATGATTTTTCGGTGTTTGGAGAAACTTTCCAAACTTGTTTGATGAATCTGGAGCAGTTAACAGATGTGAAGAAACAAATTTGGTGCTGAATTGGGAGAAGTGTCACTTCATGGTGACTGAAGGTATTGTGCTGGGACATAGAATCTACAGAAATGGCATTGAAGTGGACAGGGCAAAGATTGAAGTTATTGAAAAGTTACCCCCTCCCATATCAGTAAAATGAATTAGACGCTTCCTAGGCCATGCTGGTTTTTACAGAAGATTCGTTAAGGACTTCTCCAAGATCTCTAAGCCATTATGTCAGTTGCTAGAGCATGATAGGGCTTTTTCAATTTACTGTTGAATGTTTGAAGGCTTTTGAACTCCTCAAGACTGATCTTATCACTGCATCTATCATTGTTCCACCTGATTGGGAAAAGCCTTTTGAGCTCATGTGTGATGCAAACGACTTTGCAGTAGGGGTAGTCCTGGGACAGAGGTACAACAAGTTGCTGCATCCTATCTATTATGCAAGCAAGTCCGTAATTGATGGTCAAATCAATTTTACCACCACTGAAAAGGAGTTGCTAGCTGTGGTATTTGCCTTTGAGAAGTTTAGATCCTACCTTGTTGGAACAAAAGTGGTTGTCTACACTAACCACTCAGCAATCAAATACTTAATTGACAAGAAAGATGCTAAACCAAGGCTGATAAGGTGGGCACTGCTGTTACAAGAATTTGACTTGGAAATCAAAGATAAGAAGGGGGTGGAGAATCAAGTTGCTGATCATCTGTCAAGGTTACCAGAAGATGTTGTAGCATCCAGGGGAATAGCCATTGATGAATCTTTCCCTGATGAACAACTTCTAGCAATGCAAGATGCTGCAGCACCCTGGTATGCTGATCTGGTCAACTTCCTGGCCAGTGGTGTGGTTCCTCCAGACATGAATTCTCAACAAAAGAGGAGATTTTTCCATCAAGCCAAACAATATGTCTGGGATGAACCACACCTCTACAAGATGTGCCCTGACAATCTGAACAGAAGATGTGCTGCAGATGAAGAATTTCATGATATACTGACTCAGTGCCATGCTGCAGCATATGGTGGACATTTTGGTGGTATGAGAACTGCTGCCAAAGTTCTCCAGTCAGGTTTATTCTGGCCTACCCTTTTTAAAGATGCACATGAATTTGTTAAATACTGTGATAGATGCCAAAGGGTAGGGAATTTGTCTAATAAAAGTGAAATGCCCCTCAATACCATTTTGGAAATTGAACTTTTTGATGTATGGGGCATTGATTTTATGGGACCATTTCCCCCTTCCTTTGGCTATCTTTACATTCTGGTAGCTGTTGATTATGTGTCTAAATGGGTGGAGGCTGTGGCAACAATAAAAAATGGTGCTAGGGTGGTAACAAATTTTTTACAGAAAAAACATTTTTTCTAGATTTGGAACCCCTAGAGCAATCATTAGTGATGAAGGAACCCATTTTTACAACCAAGTTTTTACCAAACTACTTGCAAAATATGGAGTTAAGCATAAAGTAGCCACAGCCTATCATCCCCAAACTAATGGCCAAGCTGAGTTGTCCAACAGGGAGATCAAAAGAATCTTGGAAAAAATGGTCAACCTAAGTAGGAAGGATTGGTCCTCACATCTAGATGAAGCTCTGTGGGCTTACAGAACTGCATTCAAGACTCCTTTGGGGATGTCCCCATATAGATTGGTATATGGAAAAGCTTGCCATCTGTCCCTGGAGTTGCATCACAAGGCTTTCTGGGCAATCAAGAAACTGAACATTGATCTTCAGTCTGCTGGAGTAGCACGCATGATAAGAAGATCCATCACAGATCCTTCCATGAAGGGGAACAAGTGCCGTTGTTTAACTCTAGGCTGAAGCTTTTTCCTGGCAAGTTAAAGTCAAGGTGGTCTGGCCCATTCAAAGTTGTAAAGGTCTATCCACATGGAGCAGTAGATTTGCTGGATGCTGAAAGTGGCAAGGAATTCAAGGTTAATGGCTAGAGAATCAAACATTATTTTTGTGAACGTTTGGACAGAATGAAGGTCACCACCACCCTTGATGACGTTGAATGATGCTGCACCATGGTCAGGCTGAGGACCTGATAAACCAAGCACTCATGGGAGGCAGCCCATCAATAAAGAGTATCTAACTTCTTGAATAATGAGGTAGCAGTGGAGGCAGAAGTCAATTTAGGCTATAGCATGCTCTCTGATGACAAACAGAAAAATGCAATCTTGTGGATGGGGACTATCTGCTGACCAAGGTACAAAAGTGGGAGACCAACTTTTATTTTGTCCGTTGTGAGTAAGGTGGATAAGTTTAAAAATTTTGAATTTCAAAAGATATGGAGAGAGAAACTACAATCCCCCACAACCAAGCCCCAACCACACGATCTCCACCCCTCTCTCATCTTTATTCCATTCTTTCCCCACGTCTACCACCCTCAGCAGCCCATACCCTTCTCTCACCTGACACATTAAATAGACCACTCAACCCTCTCTTCCACTCACACTCTACACCCAACGACTACTTCTTCTTCTTCAACCCGTACAACCTAAACACCCAAACCCTTCCTCTCCTCCACCAACCAAACCCTAAGAAAAACCAAGCATGACAGCTAAAAAGGGAAGTCGCATCAAACACAGAGCTGTGAAAAAACACTGCCCTCGCCTCTACCAATCCAAACGAAACCCTAACTACCTGGGTTGGTGACGAAGTGCAAGAGAAGTATGAAAAAGAAACCCTCAATCGCAGCCTCCATCAAGAAAAAGGGTTCAAATATGGAAAGGGGGTGAACAGGGGCTTGCTTCCAGAACTGGTGGACGTGATTGAAGTACATCAGTGGAGAACCTTTGCTGAGCATAAGGGGGGTTTATGCACCCAAATGGTTAGGGAGTTCTGTGCGAACATTGCGTCTGCTGCCCAAACCTTCGTGGTAATCAGAGGAGGAAAGGTCTCATTCCTTGCCAAAACTGTAAACAAGCATCTTGGACTGGAAGAAGTGGAAAATGAGTACCAACAAATTCTAAAGGCTGTGATTGACCAAACACTGTAGCAGATGAAGACAGAACTAGCCCTCCCTGGTGCAGAGTTCATTCAACAAGCTGAAGGTCATCTAAAGTTACCTAGATCCATGCTGTAGCCTCTAGCCAAGGTTTGGTATCATTTCCTGAGATACTCCCTCTCCCCTACTGCTCATCTGGAGACAGTGGACAAAGAACGATTGGTTCTACTCCACTGTATCATGAACAAGAAGAAGATAAATGTGGGAGAGGTGCTCAAGAACCAAATCTCTACCTATGCCATGAAGCAGCAAGGCAACTTAAGCCTCCCCTGTCTCATCACTAAACTATGTCTGGAGAAAGGAATAGAGTACAACCCCGGAGAAGGGCTAGAACAGAACAAATGGCCCATTGATATGAACTGTGTTTTGAGGATGTACTCTAATTCAGAGAAAGCCAGTGCAAGTGTGAGCAAGCCCCCCAAATCTAGCATCCCAGAGCAGCAGGATCACTCTGGGATGCTGGATCAGAACTGACCGCCATGCTGCAACAACACATGCAGAAGGAGCAAGCCTTCTGGCAATTCTGCTTTTGCAAGTACAAGTGGGAGAAGCAGACAATGAAGCTGAATGGCAGGAAGCTTGAAACTCCCATTCCCCAGTTCCCTCAATAAATTTTGGCTCCCTTTGTAGAAGATGTTTCTGTATCACACCAACAACACAAATCTGTTTCTGACCCAGTATCTAAGAACCCTGAAAAGACTACCAACATCAACCCTGCCCATAGCTCGGCCTCTGATGAAGACTGGATGGGTACTGCCCCATCCAAGCAGCAGAAAGATACTGAGACCTCTGTGCCCAAAAAGAAGAAATCTGCCTCTCAAACCTCCCAGCAGATAAGGGGAGCACTAAAAGGCCCCGTGCTGCAGAACAAGAGAAAGCACCATCCTCCACCCCTGTTGTCGCAGCCGCTTCCCCTCCAGCATCAAAATCAAAAGGCACCAAATCAGCTGTTGAGAAAGGAAGCCCAGTGAGGAAGATTGCTACTACCTATGCTGCAGCAAATGAGGAAGATAAGGAAGACACAATTCCTCTCTCCAAGAAACTAAAGCTGGCTGCTCCCAATGCTACAACTAAGATCAAGAAGGAGAAGGTTGCTGCAGCACTGAGGAAATAAGAGGCTGAAGGTACTGAAGCAGAGGAATCTGACAAAGAATAATTTGCTGAGGCAGAAGAGGAGAAAGAAGAGGAAGCTGAAGAAGATTCTGAGGAGGGAGATGAAGATGAGGCAGAGGTTCAACAAGAAGAAAAATAAGAAGAAGAAGAAGAAGAGAATAAAGATGAAGAAGTCCAGGTCACTGGAGTAACACATGGCAAGGTGCCATCCACCAAAAATGGAGGCACCGGGAAGAGTTTGCGCACCAGAGCACCGCAGGCTTGAAATAGAGCCACAGTGGATGTTGTAGCTCTGCAGCATCCCACATCAGGATGCACTAAACCTTCCCCCCATTACCAGTTTATTGTTTCAGTCTTTTACTTTTTGCAATTTAAAGGTCACTAGGACCTTTTGTGTTGGTGTGTTTGTAGGGCCATAGTTGTTTTGAGTTCTACTTAACGAATGGCTGTGCATGAGTCTCACCCCCTGTTTTAGCTCCAAATGATTAATGATTACTTGGAGATGGCCTTTGGCCTCTTTTTCTGTGTTTAACTCTTAATGCTTGGAATGAAACTCTTGCTGAATAATCTAATGCAGTAACTTAAATGTGATCACCAACACTGCTGCACCACTATTTAGGATAGAGGATACCTGCTCTGTAGCATGAACAGATAATAGTGAGCTTGAGTGACCAAACTGAAATACATATATAAATCACACTCATGCATTTTCTATAAGATTTGCTTTGATTCTGTCTGATATGAACTCACTTGATTACACACAGTTTTAGCTTGAGGCAATTTTCTTTTTGTTTGATGTTAGCTAGAGCCTTAATAAGCCCACCCACTTAATGTACTTGCCCCTAGTATGCCCCTTTGAGCTTTAGCCATTTATTGAATCAGCTAGCACATTGCAAGCCTTAGTACTGGAAAAAAAAATTCAACGTTCACCTGAAAGGTAGATCTTAAGGATGCTTTTATAGCTAGTTCTGACATCAGTTTGGAGGGGAAGCTTGAGGACAAGCATCTGCTTAAGTTTGGGGGTAGTGTGCTGCGACACATGTGCATACTGCAGCAAGGCTATAAATAAAATAGTGAAGGGATAGGCAGCAAAGGAATTAAGAAGTCATAAGTGTATAATGTGAAGCTACCATTCCTCTGTGAAGCAGTTATGTAAAAAAAAATTGAAAAATTGAATAGAGGATAATGACAAGCTTGAAAATTTGTAGTGATTTGTTCTCTGGTTCTCAACAAAAATGTAATAAGTTGCGGACTTAGTGATGGAAAAGAAAGGATCCAAGAAAACAGAAAATTGAGGATTTTGGGAGCAATTGGGAAATTGAGCGAGAAAGAAAAGCATCCTTTTGTTCTACCTTGAGAATAGCTACTTTCCCAAATATCTTAATCCCACCTGTCCTAAGCCCAGTTACAGCCCTAAAGACCTCTTGTTGTGTGTAACTCTGTGATTGTTTTAATTGTGATAGAATCTCAGCAAGTCTAAATATGAGGGGCATGTTTGTGGTAAAAAGTGAAAAGTCTAATGTAAGGGTGAGATGCAGAACCAAATGTTCTGAGAGGTGAATGCTGCAGCATGTGTTAATCTGTTTGAACCAGTGTGTAGCAGTTGTTGTTGTGAGCAGGATAGAAAGAGTATTTTGGTCAGGAAAGCAATTGTGGATTTCTGAGCTGTGGCAAGAAAGAAAAATCTGGGTGATCCATGCGCTCCATTCTTTAATTAGAATTCTCCTGTTTTTCATTTGTATTTCTTTTGCATTACTTGAGGACAAGCAATGGTTCAATTTTGGGGGTGTGATAACTCTTTGAATGAAGAGTTATTTAGCTCCTTTTTGTAATGGCTTTTTGTGTTAAGTTTTATGTATAACAGGCATTTACTCTTGATTGATCTATCATTATCTTAAAATTCTGAGTCTGCATATGCAGTACCTTTCCTAGAGCATGGCTGAAGCTCGGGGGAATAAGCTAGTGGATGTTGCAGCATGAATCATCTCCGGTAGCTATGCACTAAAGGACAAAAGCTGACAAGGACACCTTTCCTCTCTCCTCAAGGGTGCTGGCACTATCATCTTTAAGGAAGCACACGTGCCTAAGATCAGCTGCCGCACATTTTTAGGAATTGGGCTAGGGTTATCTTATTAATACTTTTGGTGGTTGGCCCAAAATGGAATGAAAGAGAATAGGGTTTTGTGTATTATAAAAGAATTTAGCAACCCTAGTGAAGAGGAGAGGGGAATTTTTATTACCCTCATTTAATTTGTCCCTTCTTGAGAGCAGGCGTTGTCTTCTTCCTCTGAGCTGCGGCTGCTGCTGCATTTTCATTTTCAACCATTGTAATGGTTTCTTGTTCATTTCTTATATTTTTTCTTTGTAAGCTCATTATGAGCTAAGTACTTTTAAGCTTTAGGTTTGCTTATATAATGAATGTTTAGCTGAGTTATGTAATGACTATGTTTTGCATCTTCTTTTATCATGCATTTAATGTTGTTTAATTAAGAGTGATCAACTTGATTGAATATCTAGCTTGCTTGGTTTGGAAAAATTAAGTAAGTGGGAACTTGATAAAAGATAGGGGTTAAGTCATTAATTGGAAAATTAATTGATGTTGATTAAGCTAGGAATAGCTATTCAAGTCCCTAAGCTAGCTAGAACATGCTTAATTAAGAGGGTGGTGTAATTAATCTGAATCTAGGAATAGAACAAAGTTAATGAACCTAACCTTTTAATGTTGGAAAACAAAATTAATTTCCTGGAGTTAGATGCTAGAGCATAGTTAGAGCATGATGAAGGCTAAACAGGATTTATGCTGCAGCATACCTAGAGCTATTTTTCTCACCTGATCAAACCTTTCATTTCTCTGTTCACTTGTTTATTTTCGGTTTTTAAATCTTAGCCTTATTTAATTTTCATTGCACACACACTATAATTTTTTGTAACTAAACCTAACTTCTAGAGCGTATAATCTGAATTGGAGTCTATTACATCATTATAATCCCTGTGGGAACGATATCTGAACTTAAGTTCTATATTACTTGTGGCAATTGTGTATACTTGCACAAGCTTAAGAACAACTGTTTTTAAACGCAACATAGATCATTTATAGTATGGAGACTTTTTCATAATAGAGTCTTAACTGATGAAAATTTAAGGCTTTTAGGTCTACATAGTGTCTCTATGTGCAGCTTATGTGGTAGGTCTGAAGAGAGTTCCATTCATTTTTTCCTGCATTGTGATTTTGCAAATTCTCTATGGTTGTGGCTTGGACAAATCCTACAATTTAATATATTGTGGAATGTTTGGCATTTGTGAAATTTGCAAAGATTTGAAAATAGGAATCTTTCACTTTTTTTTTTTGAGCAAAATACTAGCTATGCAAAAGCATCACTATGAGAACTGACATCCCAGCTAGGCTGACACCCCAGAACCCACCAATCATTTGCAGCATACCAAAATTTTGTTAATAAAAAAGGGTAAAAGTACAAATAAAATCAAGGGGGACATAGACCAAATCCCTTGACAAACAATATTTAAACCTATAATTAGGTAAGCCAATCCTATTTCTATGAAAATCCTCACTGATAGAATAGGAATAGTATTCCACCAGTGAAAATCAAGAAAAGAGAAACCAAGAGAGGCAATTTTATCTGCACAATTATTGCCCTCTCGGTAGATATGAGAAGACCAAAATCTCATTCTATTAGTTAACTCTATACAATTTTTCCATCTATTCCTAAGCTCCCAAGGAACAATACAGTTTAAAATGGATCTCAGCTCAATCTTAGTATCATCAATCCTGAGCTTATTTTGATAGAGCCAAATTCCCCAAAAGCAATTGACAATGGCAGCAGAAACTACATCATACACTTGAGGAGACCACTGCCTATCACAAACTGAGATGATAGAAAGGATTGATGAAGTATCAATTTGAAGATTCAGTTTAGAACTAATAGTCCATATATGATTAGCAAAAGGACAAGAACAAAACAGATGCTGAGCAGATTCAAAATTGCTTTCACAAAGACTGCACATTGAAGTGATTATGCTGCCCCTATTTCTCAAATTGTCATCTGTTGTGATCTTGTTCTGCATGATTCTCCATAACAACAATGACTTTGAAGGAGGACTAACTTTGTTCCAGATGTGTTTTGTCCAGGGAACAAAAGAACCAGATGTATTATAAAATGATAAGCTTCCTTAAATGATAAGTCACTTGAATAGACTGCAATTTCTCTTTGATGACAGGAAACTTATCCAACATGATATCAGGAATTTTCCAGTTTCCATCAATGATAATGTCCTTCACAGTTGAGGATAAGTGTGAATGAACATGAGGAGGAATATCTAGAGCTGCTACCATAGTGTCCGGAAGCCAAGGGTCTGTCCAAAAGTTAATTGAAGCACCTGAACCAAGCTGCCAAACACAGTTTTCTGCTATTTCTGAAATCTTATACTTCAAACCAGCCCAAATTGTTGAGCTGATATGATATTGAATGTAGGATTTCTGCCTGACAACTCTAGCTCTCAACAGACAAGCCCATTCTTCAAATGATTGCACAAACTGCCAGCATAATCTAAGAACAGGAGCATCATTAACACTTCTGAGAGATCTTAGACCTTGAGCCCCTTCACTAATAGGACTGCAAACCTTTCTCCAAGAAACTGTGCAGATCTTCCTACAATTAACATCACCAGACCAGATGAAGTTTCTAATCCACCCTTCAACAGATTTTAACAGTCTTGTTACTCTTCCAACAATTGATAGAAGGGAGGCTTTCCAGGCAGCAAGCTTTGATTTAATTTTATCTGCAATTGGCTGCAAGTGGATTGTTTTAGGCTTTCCTTTAAAGATTGGGATTCCAAGGTACATGCAGGGGAACTTACCAATGGCAAAGCTAAGCATATCAGCTATGATAGCTTGCCTTCTAACAGAAACAGAACCTGAATAAAAGGTGGATTTGTTGGTTGGATTTATGATTTGTCCTGAGGCAGCACCATACCTTAGGAACAACTCCTTTAGAGCTAGCAAATTCTTCTGAGTACCTTTGCAGAACAACATAACATCATCTGCATACAACACATGGGATGGAACCTGACTTCCTCTAGGGCTAGAGATAAGAGACAGCTTACCATCAAGGACTAGTTTTGCAATTCCCCTACTTAAAACTTCCTCATCTAGACAAAAAAGCAAAGGATATAATGGATCCCCTTGCCTTACACCTCTATTACAAGAGAAATATCCAGAAGGCTTTCCCTTAAGAGAAATTGACAGACAAGCAGAAGTAAGAATGGCCTTTATCCAATCACAGAATCTTTGGTCGAAACCAAAAGATTTGAGGACCTTCAACAAGAAATTCCAATCCAAGGTGTCAAAGGCCTTTCTAATATCAATTTTCAAGGCCAGGTTACCACCAAAGTTCCTTTTATCAATCATGTTGATAATTTCAGAAGTAAGGCAAATGCAATCAGATATTTGTCTCCCTTGAATGAAGCCTCTTTGGTTAGGGGAAATTATATGAGGAGCTACTCTTGCAAGTCTGTCTGCCAACACTTTTGTGATGATCTTCAATTTGAAATTGGCCAATGCAATTGGTCTATATTGCTCAATCTTCTCAGCTTCAGTAACTTTAGGAATTAGCACAACAAGATTTGCATTATAGTTTGGGAGAATCCAACCAAAAGCAAAGAATTGATGAACTTCCTCAAACACATCATTACCAATTGTTTCCCAGAAACTTTGATAGAAAGAGGCACCAAATCCATCAGGACCAGGGGCTCCATCATGATTCATGCCAAATACAGCTAGTCTAACTTCTCCAGGAGAAGGCAAAGCAGTAAGCATTTGGTTATCATCACTAGAGACAACATTAGGAATAGCTTCATCAACAAGACCATTGTCTACACAGTTATTTTCAGAAGAGAAGATATCTTGAAAATAGCAGATCACATGATCCTCAATCTGAGTTGCAGTATTAAGAATTTCATCTCCATGTTTGAGCATACTCATTTGTTTTGCAACATTTCTAACTTTGGCCAATTTAGGAAAATACTTGGTGTTTCTGTCTCCTTCAAGATGCCATTTAACTCTGGATTTCTCATGCCAATAAAGATCCTGAAATTGCAAGGCTTTCTCCAAATCCAACTGAGCATTCTTTTCAAGTTCAAACAGAGAATATGAATAGCCCTGATCATCTAACTGATGCTGAATTGAGTCAAGATGCTGCATAGCATTAGAAACCTTTAAATGCACATCACCAAAAATAGTTTTGTTCCACTCCTTTAACCTGGACTTTAGAAGCTTTAATTTATGACTTAGGACAAACATTGGACAGCCATGGAACTCAGTTTTCCATACATCTTTTAATATGAGAGTCTTGCAGATCATTCAAATCTTTCCAAGGGAGGTTATGAGAGTTTTGTAGATCATTCAAATCTTCCCTAAGGGACCTCATGTGCAAATAATTAGTAGAAGCATAGATTGCTGCCATACCAACATCCTGATTGTCAACCTTGACAGAGAAGAACTCAGTTTTCCATGCATCTTTTACTATGAGAGTCTTGCAGATCATTCAAATCTTTCCAAAGGGGCCTTTGTGTAAATAATTAGTAGAAGCATAGATTGCTACCATACCAACATCCTGATTGTCAACCTTGACAGAGAAAGCTACAAACTGAGTAGAAACAGCAATGATGGAGGGGCTCCAATCACTAGAGCAAAGACACCATAGATTAGGCTTTAATTGGCCTCTATCATTAGAAGCAAAGATCTTCAGATTTACACTCTTCCAAAACCTAGCTGGAACTTTATCAATCGTTATCCAAGGCTCTGAAATGAACACAAAATCAGGCTTGTGAGAAAGACAAAGCTGCTTAAGAGCCAACCTTGTAGAGGGGATGGCAAAACCTCTTGCATTCCAAAAAAATGCACTTCATTTGGCAAGATTCAATGATCCTGCCCTAGATCGGGTAATAGGAGCTTCTGTCTGAGGATTTTTCTTTTTTTGCCTCAATTTTTTTTTCTCTGATTTAGTAAGAACCCTTTCAAAACCTTCCTCATTGACTTTTCCATTCTCAGCATTTTCAGTCCTATGTTCTTCATCAACTAAGTCATTCCAATTTCTATTCAGCACAACATTCGCATCATGTAAAACAGAATCAGTGAAATTTTGAGCCATATCAACAACCACCTTTGAGGAGGATCTAATTAGAGGAGATTTAATCTGAGATTCTGGAGTATCCTTTACAAAAGCATTCGAATTTCCTGTCACTTTGGGGGATTGATTTAAAGTCTGTTGAACTGAGTTTTGAGATGCATCCATCCCAGCAGAATTACCACTTCCACCAGTGCTTGAATTACTGCCTTTATCCTTTGAACCTGAAACCAAACTCCTATCCTTAGCACAAGGAGAAACTTCCTCATCAAACACAGTTTTAATAGCATCATCATCTTCAAATTCCTGATTGTTAACAGGCAAAGGAATATCATTCCTTATCATAACCGGGGACACATTTCTTCCAATATCAACATCTATAACCATGTCTGGCCCTAAAACTGGATCCAACATAGGAATATTAGAATCCTTCTTGTTAGTTTCATTCGGATTAGATGGAGCAAGACTTGTTTCACCTTGCACCACATCCTGCAAAATTCCTTTTCCCTTATCAATTGGCACTTGTTGCTTACTCCCTGGGATAGGATAAACATGTACATGAAGATCTTTTTTTCCAGACTCCTTTGGCACATAGCGAGAAACCACTTTCTTAGGACCAAAGTTACCTTTAACATCATTGGCAGCATTTAACCTTTTGCAATGGGATGGAGTAGCTTCGTGATGGGCATAGACCCACCGGTGTATAGAGGAGCACCGGTATCTGAGGCTCGGTTCTGTTTCCCGATCGCACTCCTCCTCAGGAACTCCTCATCGGTGGCCCAATACCGACCCAGGCCGTCCAGAACCTCGGAAGTTAAGAAGTCCCCCGGAGATGAACCATGGTGGGTCTTTCCCATGAAATTCTTCACAACCAGGGGTCCGCGATGCTCAAAAGTGGCCCGAATAGCTGCCTCATCCTCTGGTAGCCACCTATAAGTGGACTGCATGACATACAAGACATCAGACCACAGTGTAATGGTAAAAACAATAAAAATTAAATCAAGAACAAACTAATTAATGAACCATTTAAATAAGTAATACTTACACCAAAGAGGTGCTCGAACCAGTGATCTCGGACCGTCATGGGATCTTAGTCCATGTGAGCCAAGATCCGGTGTAGTTCCCCTTAACAAGCTCGGAAATCCTCGTGTGGGGCCCATCTACTGACCAGAAACTGTGGGTAAATAAGATGTATATATTAATCATAATATAAATATTCAAATAATAAAAAGCAAAAAATAAAGATAAATGTTTAACTCACTCCAATGTTGCATATGGGCAAATCCATATGCGCATGTTCATGGGTGTAGTCACCCCCGAACCCGAAGCCTGCTCCCCCACAGGCTGCTGTACTGAGGATACTGTAGGGAGAGGGGTGGAAGCCACAACAGTGGCTGATGGAGCCGCAGAGGGGGGGCTGACACCATGTCTGGATGATGTGGGCCCTGAACTGCAAGAGGTGCCATCGAGGTGATGAGAAGGGGTGGCGGTGGGGGTGGGGGTGGGTGCTACTCTCCCACGTCCACAGCCATGGAACCCACGCCCATAGGAATAACGTCCCCCACGTCCAGCATCGTCAGCCATCTGTCTATAATTAAAACACAAGTTACATAACATAACAATATATCATAACCAAAATAGACTAAGTATCATAACAATATATATCATAACAAATATGCATCCTAACCAATTTACAGATTACCTAGCTGGAATCTCTATCACTGAATTCATCCTTACTCTTGTCCTCATCGGTTGAGACATATGTTTCCTCGCTATCTGCAGCCAAGCCATAATGAGTCTCCAACTCAGTGTCAATTACCTCGTCGCCAGGTCCGGGATCAGCAAGAATGCCCTAGTACTTGTCCGGGTCAATTTGCAACATTATTTGAATCCTGTCAATCCAATGAACATCTTGGTATGGAGCTTCTGTCTCAGGTTGACTTATCACATTATCGGTGATCGTACTGCATGCCTTCACTCGAATAACAACCAACCAGTCTTGATGTCCCTCTGGAAACAGGGTAAAATATACCTGCTCCGCTTGTTGTGCAAATATAAACGAGTCGTACACCTGATATCTTTGCGACTTCCTAACTTCTACAGTCCCATGCTTAGTGTCAACTTTTGTGCCCCTATTGGAAGTGTTATCAAACCATTCACACTTGAATAAGACTAACTTTCTACTGGGATGACCTGAATACGTTAATTCATAAATATCAGTTAAGATTCCAAAAAAATCATCCTCTAATTGACCGTTGGTCCGTCTAACACAAACGTCGCAATTTGAAGTTTTCATGCCCTGACCCCATCGACTTGTGTGAAACTTATATCAATTTATAATGTAAGTCTCAAATGTTCGAATTCTCCTGTCTGGTCCCCATGCTAAAGCGTACAATACTGCGTTTTGAATTTGGCTTTCCTTAACCTAGGATTAATGATTCTCAAGAGTATTAGTTGTGAAAACAATCGTAAGGTAGTAGTTAATAGCAATATAAGTTAGATGACTTACATAATTTTTGAACCACTTAGGAAAATGTTTGGCAACCTCTTGAGGAATTTGAGACTCCGAGATGTTGGAATCAAGCTGTTTCATCTCATTGGCATATATTCTATCATTAGACAATACAAAATCTATTAAATAAGAAATACTGACACAATTTAAGAAGTTACTAATGAATTAATAGCAACTTACTCTAGTAATGGCTCCACCTCCTCGCAATTCTGAAGCACATACAACTCAATAGCTATCATTTCACGGGCACCCAACCATGATTTCTTTTCTGCACCACATGCCCTGCATGGATGATTAAAAATTGATATTTGAGGACTAGAAGAACATCCTTCACCAACATCAACATTACGCGGGAATCTAGTTCTCCTTGTCTCTATGTTGTCTGGATAGTAAAATGAGGCAAAAGTTGAAGTAGAAGCCTCCTCCACTAGATATGCTTCACCAATAGAACCTTCAATCCTAGCCTTGTTCTTTACTTTTAATTTTAACGTACGCAAAAACCTACATATTACAACCCTAAGTTAATGATTATTAACATGTACATACCAATTTTGATATCATAATTGATTGCAGGTACAAAATAAGTTTAATACCTCTCAAATGGGTACATCCAATGATATTGAACCGGACCACCCACTCGTGCTTCGCACGGTAAGTGGATGGGAAGATGGTCCATCGAATCAAAGAAGCTCGGAGGGAATATCTGTTCCAGTTTACATAGCAAGACCGGAATGTCCCACTCCATATCCTTTAGTTACTTAACCTTCAATGTTGTGGAAGTTAATACTCTAAAGAACTGACTCAACTCAACAAGCGGCTTCCAAATCTCCACCAGTAAAGAGGCAAATGCAATGGGACGCAACCGTTGCAGGAATACATGACAGTCATGACTTTTCATTCCATGCAGTTTTCCCTCCCTGGCATAACACATCTAGATGGGTTAGAAGCATAACCATCTAGAAACTTAGGTTGTTTAACCCATTCACAAACAGCTACCCACTGGGGTTTGCTCAGTGCATACTTTGGCTTCGGTTTCGTAACTTGCCACCCCCGATGTCGACCAATTCTAGATCCCATCGTCTACAAATTTTAGCTATATCTAATCGTGCCTTATACGTATCTCTTGTCTTACCGTTGACATCCATCACCGTGTCAAACACATTTGTAAACACATTCCGCTCACTGTGCATGGCATCATTGTTATGGCGTATCAAATGCGTCTTCCAATACGGCAACCTCCAAAAAATACTTTTTTTGGTCCAATTATGTTCAATACCATATCCAAGTATCTGGCCACCTCCAGACTCATGAATCAATGGGAGCATACTAACCATCTGCCAAACCTGTTCTCCTGTAAATAGTTGAGGAGGTACGGCGGTCTCAACATGGCCCTTCTTGAATGCAGTTCTATTCCGCCTATAAGGATGATCTTGTGGAAGGAACTGACAGTGACAATCAAAATAAGAAGTCTTCCGACTATGGTTGAGCGTGAAACCCTTCGACCTCCCCATGCAACAAGGGTAGCCAAGCCGCCCAGCAGTCATCCATCCCGACAACATCCCATACGCAGGAAAATCATTGATTGTCCACATCAAAGCTGCCTTAAGCATGAAATTTTGCCTCAATGATACATCGTATGTCATTACACCGGAATTCCACAAATGGTTCAACTCTTCAATGAGAGGCTACAAGTACACATCAATCTTGATTTTCCGATTCGATGGTCTAGGAATTATGACTGTCAGAAACATAAATTCCCTCTTCATACACATGCCTGGCGGGAGATTATATGGGGTCAGAATAACAGGCCAACAAGATTAAGCTTTACCGTATTGACCAAAAGGATTAAATCCATCAGTACATAAGCCTAATCTTACATTCCGAGGCTCTTGAGAGAACTCCGGGTACATCCTGTCAAAATGTTTCCATGCCTCTCCATCTGACGGATGGCATAAGACACTTGGATCCCTTCGATTGTTGTCATGGCATCGCATGTGAGGAGCGGTAGCCATTGAAGAGTACATCCTTTGGAGTCTAGGGGTAATCGGGAAATACCACATTCGCTTCAAAGGGGTTTTTATTTCAACGCCCCTTCTATCAATTCTGATCTTATACCGGTCAGCATGACAAAATCTACAAGCCATTAGGTCCGCGTCTTCGTTAAGATACAACATGCATCCATGCTGGCAACATTCAATTCTATCAACCCCCAAGCCCAAATTTGACACAGATTTCTTCGCTTGATATAGATTCCGAGGCATACGGTTATCGGTCGGCATTGCATCACCCATAAAACCAACCCAGCGATCGAACTCATCCTCCGTCTCATTGTAGTCGGAATTGATGCTAAGAGCAACCAAGGAAGCTGACAATTCCGAATAGGTCTGACATCCATCCCACAACGGAGCTTGTGCAGCCGCCAACATGTCATAAAATCTCTATGCATCCGGATTCAGATCCTCCTCTATGTAATGGTCCTCAAAACGATCATCGTCTTCTTGAATTCCTATACCAATAGAGGGGCCAGCATGATTGAAAATCATCTGCTCAAAAGGGATGAATTGTTCCCTCCCCTCACCAGGACCAAAATATGCATCTTCCATCATAAACGGGGGGACCAATGGTAATTTTTCACCATGGTTGAGCCAATATTAATAATTCGCCATAAACCCCCTCTCATAGAGATGTGCCACCACATCATCCCCGTACTGGAATCTTAGATGCTTGCACTTCTTACAAGGACACCTCATTTTTGGATCCTTTTGACTTAGATATTCCTCTTGCTGGCTCGCATAAATAGCAAACTCGTTCACTCCCTCTATGAATTCGTGTGTCAGTCATCCATGATCCTTCCTTCTATCCATCCACTTTCGATTCTCAGGTGCTTCCATCACTGCTAACTACCATAAGAATTCTCAGTCCCAAAGCTCCATCGTTCTCCAATTCTAATTACAAGGTATGGCCCTAACCCATTTGATCACAAATCTTTTCAACACTCCATTAACAGTTATTCCATAATTCTCATGCTTTATACCAGATGAAATTTCGGCAGCATTTCCCATTGGTCTCCGGTATATGTAACAGCCTGATTTTCGGATACGCTGTATTAACAGTAAAGATATATTTATTTCTATTTTTATCTGAGACTTAGGAAATGATTTTAGAGAAAACAAAATCATATCTAGAACCTACTCTATGGTAGGAAGCTCTGGTTAAAATTTGGGTTTAAAACTCAGACGAAAACTAGTCTGCGTTTTTAACTGACAGTATAAGTTTATACCGGCAGAAAACCCTAATTTGAGCCCAAACTGAAATTTATAGAATTTTTTATATTATGTCCGTGAGGAATCCTACTTTTCAAATTTCTAATCAGAAATAAAATATTATGTTTATTCGGACGAATTTTGGTAAAAGTTCGGACGGAAAACAGTCGGTGTTTTCACTAACAGTAAGATTTTAATGATCAGAAAACCTAATTTTGACTCGCGAACGAAATGGTTTATGATTAAATAATATTTCCAACGAGTTTGGTTATTTTGAAAATTTTCAATCAAAAAACGGACGGAAACTCTAATAGGGAAACCGACAGAGTCGAAAACGAAACTGCAGAGACCCGTCAAGAGATCAGGACAACGAGTTATACATGATGACTCATGGAGGATGAGTCATCAAGCATTTATGAGCATTAAATGCTAGTAATCATGACTTTTAGGTGAAATAACCAAAATACCCCTATGGTTAACCTAACCAACGTTTTGTTAAATTTAACCATGGTTACGGAACCAAGGTTAGTTCTTGTGGCCAAGAATCAGCCACACCCTTCCTAAAATGTGAGCCACATAAATTTTACCATGGTAACTAATTTAACCCTAGTTAATTTATTATTAACTATATTTAAGTTATTATATTATTTTCTAAACTTAACCTATGTTAATTAACTCAACTATGGTCACTTTAAATTATTAAACAAAGTCATTTGACACTCAAAACAGCCCCACCCCTTGCCAAAACCGCACCCCCTCCCACTCTTAGTCATATTTTCATTTCACTTTGCTTCATCATTTCACACTCACACAAAACACAAGTTCTTAGTGTTCAAGAACACAAGTTCATACTTGATTGAATCTTGCCAAGATCATCATCCTTTCTTCATCTTCTTCACACTCTTGAGGTAACATGATCATACATGATCATCTCCTCTCTTTTTTTAAGCTCTTGTTCTTCATATTTCTTGGTTTTCCATTTCTAGATCTAGAACTTTAAATAATTCTAGAAAATTGTATAAAAATCATAAAAATGTGAAACCAATTTCTATGATCTAGTTACGATCTCTACTTTCATTATCCAAGAGCATGTAATCAAAAACATTTTCCTTCCCTAATATCTATTGTTGGCCGAAACCCTCTAGGAAAATGGGTTTGATGTTTTGTTTCTTTTTTTGAAAGTTAGTACTTGATTTAATTTCTATAATACTTGTATAGCCCTTATCCAAGAGCTTAAGTCCAACTAAATTTTCTAACCTATTTATTCTATTAAGGCCGAAACCCTAACATGAAAGGGTTGAAAAGTTTTTGTTTAATTTGTGAAATCTATTGCGTGATTCATGCTATCTAATACTCTAAGATCATTTATCTAAGAGATTAAGTTGATTTGAAAATCCTAGCCTATTTTCCCTTGTGAGGTCGAAATTCAACTAAAAAGAGATTAGAATATTTTGTTCATATTTTCAAGTTATGACAATTTATCTAAGCTATCTAAGACTATAGGAACTAGAATCCAAAAGCTTAGAATGAGAAAAGAACCCTAACCTTATTTTGAATTGAATGGCCGAACCTAGCTATTTAGGAGTAAGGGTGAGTTTGGTGATTAATTTGTGGTTATGTCGTTTGGTTTAAGGTGAAACTGTTAAGCTATGATGTGATAACGAGGAACGTCGAAATTGGAATTCTGGTGTTAGCTCAGGTGGAGGAAAGAATCATTCTACCGTCGGAATCGATAAGTAGTATATTCTATAATAATTGTGTAGGGCAACCTAAACCTTACTAGTAGTCGAGTAATCGACAAGACCAAAATCGCATTGGAAACCTTTTCTGTAAAACCAATGGTGATTCAGGGATTGTAGGTTTATCGGCATTAGGTTGATTTTATGGTATTGAGGATATATGAATTTATTACTTGTTGAATTTATTGTGATATGCTGGTTAAGGTATTCCATTGCATGTGACGTTTTATTTTTACTGTTTGAATATTTCCTGATATTGTGTTATGCATGATCTGCCTGGTTTGATAATGTGCTTAGTTGACTTGTAAAGAAAGATATGTGTTGTTCGGAAGATGTTTATTTGGGTGAGAGAATAATTGTGACTTAGAGGTGCCTAGCCTAATACGTTGTTTTATAGATGAGATTATGAGATATGATTTGAGGATTTACACGAGTTCTAGTGAGAGGTTGAGGCGTTAGGTTATGACCCCAAAAGAGTCGGTGAGACTTATAGATATAATTTTATGTGTAGCAATGGGGCTACTATAGATATAATTTTATGTGTAGCAATTAGGCTACTATAGATATAAATTTATGTGTAGCAATTGGGCTACTATAGATACAATTTTATGTGTAGCAATTGGGCTACTATAGATATAATTTTTATGTGTAGCAATCGGGCTACTTATATTATATATGATAGAGTGGAGTGCTCGCTCGGACGAAGGACTAACAGTCCTATGAGGATGGAGATGGTGTGACAAGATTGTAGTGGTCAAGTCAGCATAAAGGTTTAGTTGCATGAGAGTAAAGGTAGAGGATGATATCGTACTTTGAGGATGATTGTTAGTTATGTGTGATGTGTGTCTTTGACTGTTATTATATTATATACTATGACTCTTTTCCGCTTTTGATGATAGAACTGTTTCTTATCCCCTATATGTTTGTGTGTGTATTTTATTTTTGATGGGATCGTACGAGAAGACCCAAGGGAAGAACCAGTTGCTGAGGAATTAGATGGAACTCCGTATGAACCAGATGCGGGAGTACGAGCTGTGAATTTCGGCAATGTAGTTTAGTGTCTAGGGCCAGTGAGTCTTATAAGACGTTTTATATTTTCCGCTTAAGTTAGTTGTATAACTATATACCTGTTAGGGATCCCACTGATGGGATATCCTAAACAATGTTTTTGTTAACTCTAATGCAAGACATATGTGTGTATGTATAGTATACTTATGTTGTGGTGTGTTAAGCTATAAGAAGTTGTATGTTTAATTAATTTAAGTTTTAACTTTTACGTATTTTCACGATAAGCGTGCGATTAAGAATTCAATTAATAAGGTTTTAATGTAATAACACAACAGGGTGTCTCAGTATACACAAATTGAACGCAGTTATTCTACCACGATCAAATATACACCCGGAGAACAACAGGAAATGGGGTATTATGTGATACTCAAGCTAAGGTGTTGAACTAACTTCCCCGCAATATCCTCATAACACAATTGTTCTCATGAGCTCGGCCTCTCAATTTAGGTCCGAGCTGCAATTGTTCAAGGGTATATGTGAAAACCTAAATAATATTGAGTAGTCCCTGATTGAGTACATCCACGTTTGGCAGTCGTTACGTCCACGACTCTAGGTCGCGAGGCCCCGGCCTTTTGTGGCTCACGAACCCGAATGTCCCTATAGACCCATTTAGGTCTTGACTTCCCCAATTTGTCAATCCACAAAGAATTGTAGCTCGAAAATATGGCATGTCTGCCAACTCATGCATGTAAAACAGTTGGTTCTCTGTTTTTCTTTATCGTTCATTCTTTCTTGTCGAGGCTTAAAGCACACGACTAAAGGCATAAAGCCCAATTATTCTCAGCACAGGATACGTAGTTCAAGTGCTCAATCACGATACACTAGGCCGATGCACCAGTCCTAGGTTCGCATATATGGGACACGAAGTCCAACATATATAACACAGAATAAAAATCCATGTGTTATCTAATAGAACTCTAGAACGACCCGACGTCTCTGCCTCTAGGTTTCTTAACTTTCTTGTTTTCAACACAATTTTCGTTATGAGAAAACAAATGCCAAAATAAAAATCCAAAACTCATCAAAGTTCATCGGAAATATTTTCGCCCTTTTAAAACATGTTGCAGAAAAACCATTTCCACTGAAATTCATTTCTAAAACGCTAAATCGCTAAAAACCATTTTAAAATCTTTTTGAAATAGACAACTATAAACACGAGAAGGGGGTTGAATTGTGTTTATTAGAATTTAAAATAAAGTTAAAAACTTTTTGCATGCAGAAGCTAAGCACAGACGGGTGTAAAAAGATACACAGACAGGTCACCTGTCTGTTGTAGTTTTCTCAGAAAAACAACACACGTAGAGATAAGAAAACAGACTTGACAGAAACAGTTTTAACCCCTTTGTTAGAAAGCAGATGATATATATAATCAAAGTAACTAAAGAGATTAAGGGAAGAGAGATTAACACAGAGATTTATCCTGGTTCACTCTTTAACACAAAGAGCTACGTCCAGTCCTTGGCAGCACCAAGATTTATCCACTATAACTGATCAGGTTACAGACTCCAAGTATTGTTTGCACACCTAGCCTCTTCAGGCTCCAACACAAGTATTCTTTGCACACCTAGCCTCTTCAGGCTCACTCAGATTTGTTTGAGAGTTTGGTTTGTAATAAATACACTTACAGACCTTTCACTAACACTCAGAGAGTGGTTTTAAATATAAAGCTTTAGGAAAGTCTGCGTAATAACTTCAAATGATTGAAGAATACAGAATGAGTAAATGAACAGAGTAATGGCTCTTTAATGCTTTGTAAAACTCTGATGATGTTCATCTTCAATGACTTCTGTATTTATAGCCTTCAAACATTTAATATCCGTTAGAGACATTCCTTGCAACTATGGCTTCAAGCAGAGCTTCATTAAATGCAATATAGTCGTTCTGGGCAGCCATTAATGCAATGAAGACGTTGGTTGTACTCTAACATGAGGGATAATAGCTTTATGCATCGGGTAGACGCCAACTCAGAGTTGTGCAGAGTGCTTTTGTACTTTTGCAGAGTACATTTCCCTTTCTGTGTAATGACTGAAAGTACTAGGGAATAAAGCATGTTGGAAATATTCTTTAACTGGAAGTTTATCTCTGACTTCCTGGTTTGCTTGAGAGAGAGCACTTCTGAGTTTCTTGATAAGCGTGAGAGAGTTCTCAGAGTATTCTTCATGAGGGGACAGCTTGCAAAAGCTTCCTGTACTTCGAGTTCTTTAACGAAGAACCTTAGACAAGTTGAAGAATAGAGACAGGTTGTAAAATCAGTTTGCACATAATCAACAATCCTAGTCAGCAGACAGGTTGACTTCTTGGCTTATACGGACAGGTGAGACTTAGATAGACAGACAGGTGAGTTTTGTAATCTTCTGATCTGTACACTAAGTAGACGGGTTAGCCACCACAAAATAGGTTAATTAAATCATTACCCAATGTTTAGTTTTCATCAAAACTTAGGGAAATGCACACAGACATTTTAGAGACTTAACACTTTTGGCTTCGAAGAAAAACTTTGAAAAAAATTTCCGCCACAATGACATTATTTGAAGATTTTGCATCTGAATCAATTTTTTTGTAAAACAAAAGACTTTTCATTTTGAACAAAACTTTTTTCCCTGATAACGTCAAAATGTTTTAGAGACTTTTCTTCTTCTTCATCTTTTTTTTTTTGAAACATATTACGAAATTAACATTAATGCGATTTTTGACTGTTTGTCCTCGCAAACACTCACTTCTTAAATATTATTTCAAAATAGTCTTGAATCTCTCGAATTCGTGAACTTTAACAAGAATGTCCTTATATCACATTATCTTAACATTCTTCCACTTAATGAAAACAAAACTCATTAATTTTGTGATTAAGACTTTTAAGCGGTTTAACTGTCATTTTCAAGCTATGGTCGATGCCATGCTCTCAACCAATACAGTCATCAACCAATACAGTCATGCACAATATCATCAATATATGCATATAGGCAATCCAATCATCATAAAAAATCTAAACAATTACCAAATCATCAACTAAAAGCATAAAAACAATTATCACATAACTACAACAATTACTCACATACAAATAACCAAACTAATAGTATGTAACTACCAAACTCATGAGGCAATCTTCCCTTACCTATAGTAGAAAACTAAAGAACCTTTCTTCTATTTTCCACAGTTAGCTCCCTGCTTAATGAAACTTCGCAAGATTCCCCACTAACGACCCGACACCTTGCAACGCACGCAAGAAATTCTGCGACAACTTGTCCCCCAAACAAGCGTAGTCACGACCAACATCCAAGAGAGAGTGTCCAAGCACATTCAACAATCAAACAACGTAACAATCAATAACTCAACATCAAACATACAATCAAATAATTTCAAACATTTAATTTAACAAAAACAGAACCAATTTTCCAATAAAATCAATTTGGGCAAAATATGGTTCATCACTAAAATTGGGGAAAATGGGATTTGATCATATAAATATGAAATTGACCTTGGAAATCATCAATTAACAGTACCAATTATTCTAAAACATAGTTAATTTCATACTTTTAAAACTGAAATGAAAATGTTAGGGGTCAGTGTTTGAGAAATTGATTTAGGGCTTTTTGAATTTTGAACAAGAAAAGATGAAATCCAACTCACCCAAGATGAAGAAGAAGGAGGAGGATAGAATGCGGTGGCTAATGGAAAGTCCGGCACGATGGCAATGACGGAGGACAGTGGCGACGATGTTCTTCCTGTGACAACCACGACCAAAAGGAGGTGAGTTTCATAAAAGAGTCTGATGAAGTCGATCTAGACTTAAGAAGGTGGAAACCACCATGGTAGCGAGGCTAGAAGATCCTTACCACGGCGGCAACGATGAACGCCAGAGTAACAGGAACATAACGCACATTCGTCGCCTTCTTCGCTCTAGGCGGTGAGCGGCGATGGAGGTCCTCTAGCAGGTGGGTGGAAGTTGTGGCCTAGAGAGATGGAAGAGAAAAATAAATGAAGCTTGGAGATGGAGAGGAGAATTGTGTAGTGTTCTGAAGGTGGAAGAAATAAAAGAGAAAGAAGAAAGAAGGGGGGATGTACATGAGGTTCTTGACCAAGGAAGGAACAAAATATCTTTCTTTCTTTATTTTTTCTTTCATTTCTCATTTAAAAAAATGAAAATTAAAAATTAAAATAGAGTACAATAAAAAAATAAGTTTCTTCAACCATATTACTTTAAAATAGTGTTTTTTTTCTAAACAAATAATAATACTAACAATGGTGTAGTACTAGTGCTTTGCAAGCATACATACACTGAAATAACGCAGTGTTAACATACCCAATAAAATAATTTAAAAGGGTAAACAAAATTACTCAAACTAAACCACATAAAAATAAACAAAAATAAACATCCAGATAATTAATCGTCCCAATAAAATAATATAAATATATACGTAAAAACTGGGATGTTACATAAACAATAAGAGCTTAGCAAGTTGAAACGTGGTGAGCTAGTTAGAGAAAAACGTACAAACCAAATAGAAAAATTCTAGCTCATATAGAGGAGCTTTTAGACAAAGTATGTAGTGAAAATCCTTTAGACCCCAATGTCAATAATAAAAATACTGAATTAACTATATTAAAGTTAAAAGATCCAACAAAAGAAGTAAAATGTAAACCTATGATTTATACAAAGCAAGATAGGGATGAATTTGTAAAAGATATCGAAGAAATGTGCAAGAAAGGATTAATTAGACCATAAAAAATTAAGCTTCGGCACCAACATTTTATGTAAAAAATCACAATGAAATAAAAAGAGGTAAAAGAAGAATAGTGATTAATTATAAATAGATAAATGATGCAGTGGAAGGCGACGCTTATTTTCTTCCAAGAAATGATTTAATTATTGAAAGAGTTAGAAATATGAATTGGTTTAGTACTTTCGATTGTAAATCAGGATTTTATGAAATACGATTATCTGAAGAATCTAAAGCATTAACAACATATAGTTTCCCTCAAGGTCAATATGAATGGAATGTTCTTTCAATGGGAATGAAACAGTCAACGAGAATCTTTCAACGAAGAATGGATTCTATACTTAAATTTTTTAAAGATTTTTGTCTTATTTATATTGATGATATATTGTTTTTTAATAATAAAGATTTAGATGACCATTTTAATAAAGTAGCATTAGTACTTAATAGATGTCTGGAGCATGAAGTAATCTTAAGTAAGAAAAAAGTTGTATTTTCTCAAAAAAAAAAATTAAACAAAAGCTAGAAATGCAAAAGCATCACTGCAAGAGCTGACATCCTATCTAGGCTGGCACCCCAACACTCACCAATCACCTGCAGCATTCCAAAAATTTATTGATAAAAAATTAAAAAATAAAGAGCAAAAAGCAAGGGGGGACATCAACCAAAACCCTTGCAAAAGAACATTATTTGAATCTAAAGTTAGGCAAGCCTACTCTATTCCTATAAAAAATAGGAATGGTGTCCCACTAATGAAAACCATGGATACTAATACCAAAAGAGGCAATTTTATCTGCACACGTATTGCCCTCTTGGAAAATATGAGAAGAAATGAACCTCATCCTACTAATTAAATATAAACAATTTTTCCACATATTCCTTAGATGCCAAGGAACAATGTTAATTGACTTGAAGGCTTGAATCACCAACATGGAGTCACATTCCAAAAAGAGACTGTGCCAACCTTCATCAAAAGCCAACTCTATTGCATACATGGCACCATTCAGTTCAGCATGGAAAGAGTGATCAATGCCAATGTTTACAGCAAAACAACCCATGACTGCACCACTACTATCTCTAAAAATACCACCACAAGCTGCAAAACCTCGGGAACCTCTAGCAGCCCCATCTGAGTTACACTTAATCCGATAGCAAGGAGGAGTGCAACACCTAACTTCCTTAATGGAAACTGATTTAGCAGGTTTAACCGAAACAACAAACCGCTTGAGGATTGTGAATTCATGCCTAGAGGTTCCAAAATGACCTTTGCTGTGATTTCCAGTCAAGGAAACACCAGCTGTAATGCCATTTAGGACAATCCTCAGCCACTTTTTTCTCCTCGAACCTTAATTTGTTCCTACAAGACCAAATGCCCCAAATGCTAAACACCACAGAAGCTAGGACAATATCTTTAGCTTGGGAAGACCATTGCCTATTACAGAATGATAAAATCAAATGAATAGAGGAAGTGTCCAATCTTATACCAATGACATTGCTCAACCAATTCCAGACCTGCTGAGCAAAATTGCAATCACAAATTAGATGCTGTGTAGACTCAGAATCATTATTGCAAAGACAGCACATTGAGACTATGTAACAGGCTCTACTTCTCAACTTGTCATCAGTAGGAAGCCTATCCTGCAAAATTCTCCTCACCAAGAATGATTTGGAAGGTGGAATGGTCAAGCTCCAAATCAATTTAGCCCAACTAACTGCCTGGCCACAATGCCTATAGTGCAAATAAGCCTCTTCGAAAGTCAGCTCTCCAGAATCAGAGTTCTTCCATCGAATCAAGTCTTCACAGGGCACAGCTGGGATAATTAATTATTTTCGCAAAATAAAATTAATTATTTGGGATTAGAAATTGAGAAGGGAAAAATAATAATGCAAAAGCATGTGTTAGAAAAATTACGAAATTTTCCAACCAAATTAAAGGATAAAAAGGAATTACAAAGGTTTCTTGGATTACAATCATTATTTCAAATGAAGGTTTTATAAAGAATCTTGCAGCAGAGAGGAAGGTACTTCAACAAAAATAAAAGAAAGATGCTTTTGGTCATGGACCGATGAAGACAAAATAATTACTGAAAAAAACAAAATTAATATGATCTTCCTGGGCTATATCATCCATCAAATGATGATCTAATTATTATTGAGACCGATGCATCTAATGAATGTTGGGGAGGAGTTATGAAAGCAAAGCCCCCAGGGCAAAAGAAAGAATTACTTTGTCGATACGCTTCTGGAACTTTTTCAGATAGTGAAATTAATTATCCAACACATGAAAAAGAAAGTCTAGTACTAATCTGAATGTTGGAAAAACATCGGATCTATGTACTAGATAAAGAATTTATTGTTCGAACTAATTCAACTTATATTGCAGGTTTTAAGAATATTAATCATAAAGGAACTTATAAGCAAGGAATATTAATCAAATGGCAGATGAAATTATACGAATATAATTATTCAATGTGTCATATTAAAGGAGAAAAGAATATTCTTGCATATATTTTATCAAGAGAATGGAGCGACTCACAACATAATTATTAAAGCAACAATACCAACTCAAAAAGGAAGTAGGAAAGCAAAAGCTGAGAGAATCTGAATTAACTAAAGCAGAAGTGGAATTAATTAGGTTTAAATAAGTGTTTGGTCACTGCAAAATACACCAATTTTGATTTTAGTCCCTTTAACATCCTATTTTCTCAATTCTTGTTTGAGGAAGAGATTAGGCATGTTTGAGGACTAGATCTTATTCCTTAGGTGTTAAGGAGTCTATATTTCAAATTTGAGGTCAATCAGACTTCAAACAAGCTCAGAATGCGACGAAACGCGTGAATCAGGGTTTTCTGGTCAAGCTAGCACGCTCAAACGCTCGGAGTGCCACGCTCGAGAACACATCGAAAACGGACAGAACACATGTCAGATTCCTTCAACTTGAAGTAATTGACTTTTGTCAACGCTCGAGTTTTCCATGCTTGAGCGTTGGAGTTTTCCACGCTCGAGCGTTGGTGTTAGAATTTTGGGGGAAAAAAAAAGAACTTAAGTGAGATGGTAACTTACCATCTTCAAAAATAGAAAGAAAGAAGCAGAGAGTGAAAAGAGAGAGGTCAGAGAGAAGAGTGAACTTCTCGTGCCGAGTACGATCAATGAGACACCCCGATGTCCCATTAAAGAAAAACCTAATTAACTAAAACTTAATCGCGATATAACGTTAAGCGTATATACAGAAACAACGAATATATAAAAACTTTAAATATAGAGAATAATGACATAAACATCAAACCACATATACATACATATATAACAAACTCACTGTGCTGGTATATTGTAAAGGGTACGCCATCAATAGGTTCCCGATAATACAAACTGTCATATGAAAGGGTGATCATCATGGTACCCCACAAGCCACCTGTTGTCATCATGGTACTCCAGCTCAAGCATTCCCATCAGTGGGAACTATGAAGGCCCTGTCATCCAAGGATGATTGAGGTGTGGCATCTTGCTCAACTTGGTCTGCTTCGTGATACAAAAATAAAACATTAACATAAAGAAGTAGGGAGATAAGAAACGTGCTATCATCATAAGTGAAAAAGGTTACATAGTAAATATACAATAATAGCACACAGACATGCATCATGGAATAAACACATATAAATAATAATAATCCCCGAGACATTATCATCCTCTACCCTTCGCGCTCATGCAGCTAAACCTGTATGCCGACGTGGCCACCACATAACCCCCTCACAGATCCCTTGTGACACCCTCTACACCACATGTATTCATAATGTAACACCCTCCTTGGGCATTACATTGGAACACGTGTGGAAAATAAATTAAAAGTAATTTGCTGGTTGTTTTCGGAAAGTTATTTTCTCCTAAGTCAGAAAACTAGGGTATAAAAAATTTTATTCTATGGATAACTCTTAAATACCAAGATACATACATCTAGACAGTAAAATCACATTTATAACAGAGTCACCACGACATACAACGTCTCTCAAAAGTTTCAATTTTAAAGAAAAGAGAAACAAAATTAAACCAAAAACTAAAGTATAATACCATATTTCAAATACATAACCCAACCAAGACTCCTAAGCTGGTCTCTTCTACAAGACATTTATTGAAAAGACCCCCGTGATCATTCCACAATCAAATAATTCCTCAAACCTCTAGATCTAAGTCTCTGAGTGACTTAGGAAAACCCCTCTGCACCATCTGTATTAGAGTACCGAGGTACAACAGTGAGACCAGAAGAAACCTGATATATTTGTAAGGGTGAGACAGTAATATATGGATTTAAACACGATAACCATATGCACAGCACAAAACATCAGATAACATGTAAAGTCATATATCATAGAATTCTTGAAAATAGACAGTATTATATCAAGGGGTCTCATACCCGATCAGTCATGGTTTTTATAAAAATATACATGACATTTCAATATTCAGGCTCTAACCTAATCTCATGAGATACCAACTTCATTTTTCGTTTAAGCTGATCAAGCTTTTTACATGGATCATTGTCAACGAAAAGAATCCAATGTCCAACACCTTTGTAACTCATTGGTAGATCACTCAGCAGCCAATGGTTATTGCGTACAAATTATGACATCTCAATTGTCATTACGATAAACGGGAAACTTCTGTCCACCCATTGACAGATCACTCAGCAACCAATGGTTATCGTAGTTCATGGGTGTATTTCCCCAAAATTCATTGGCCAACATATGACTCAATGATTTCCAACTGAGCAACATGGCACGTCTACCAAACAAATGCATGTAAAAATCATTTTTTTCTCAAAATTTATCTGTGTGTACATTATTTCCTTGTCGAAGCTCAAAAGCTAACGACTATTCATAAAATCTTTGACTTTAAGATTCTTTCAACATCAACACGGGACACGAAGTCCGAGTGCTCAATCACAATGCCCTAAACCGATGCACCGGTCTTAGGCTTGTGGTCATAGAAAACAACATTCACCATTAACAACGCTTATCGCAACGTGATTAGGACACACAGTCCACAACTACGTGATTACGACACACAGTCCATAACAACGTGATTAGGACACACAGCCCACAACAACGTGATTAGGACACACAGTCCACAACAATGTGACACGGATCAAAGATCTACGTGTAAATCATAGAACACTAGTATTCCGACGTCTCGTATACTAGATTCACTTCCCAACATATTTATTCTTTTTCGTTCAGTGAAAACACAAATACAAATTGAAACTTCAGCAACTTATCCAAGCTTGCCGAAATATTTGCAAAAGTAGGTTTTTCCAGAAATTCTTTTCATTGGAAATTCATTTGTAAAATGCTAAGTTATAAAGAAACCAATTTTCCTTTGAAATCCTTCTTTTTCTTCCAAACCATCTTTAGAACATTGTTAAAATCATTTCAAATCCCTTTCTTAAATATTGCCAACCATTCCTAAAAGTTCTCCTTCATCAAAACATACTTTTAAAATTGTTTCCACTTATACTAAAATCATCTTAAGAAAAGATTTTCCTCTAGCTCTAAAATATTTTAACACTTATTAGTTCTTAAAATGATTTTCCACTTCATTCTTGAAAATGATAACATACTAAAATGTATTCCTTTCTTATTCTTCTTCTTTCATTAAAAGAAATTGACACATAAATTTCTTAAAATAACTTTTCATCTAAATTTTGAAAAAGATAACGTACTGAAATATTTTTACGATTTCATCCTTATAATTATCCATTACTTTCTCTTTTCTCAAAGAAATCATCAAATAAATATTATCATTGTCAAAATTCCTCATAAGACTTTTTAAGACTTTTATCTCAATAATTGATTGAGCACTGACGAATGTCAGGCTTCTCAAACAACAATCCACAACAATGTAATTTTCACATCAACATCATTTCAAATAATACAGTTCATGCCATATCTCAAAGCTATAACACATTTCTACAAATAAATCATCAAGCTCAGATATTTAAAACAGACAAATTTTAACTACATCAGATAAACTCGGGAAGTCACAATAAAACTCAAAACAACTCAACAAACCACAAATAATAACATATAGCTATCGGGAGAAAATCCCTCAGGTAAGCTCCCCTTACTTGATTCCAAAGCAAACAAAGTCTTGTGTTCTTTGTTGAGTGCTACGATTTTCCTCGTCTTGCTTCGCGACGAAAGTCTAAAGATTCCAACACATAACACAAGTTAAAACAACCAAAACATCCTATCTACCTAAGACATAGGTTCTGCCATATCATGAAAATAGGGTTAGAGATTTTCAAAATTTCTCAAACTCATGGATTAATGGTCCTTAAGTATTAGAGATTCATAAACAATGATCATTTAACAAGGATTGAACAAAAACTCCTCTAAGGCATTAGCCTAGGGTTTCGGCTTGACCTTCCAAAATAGGCTAGAGATTTTCAAAATTTTCAAGCTCTTGGATTTAACAACTAAAGGTACAAAAGAGTCTAAATCAATGATCATTTAACAAAAGATGAAGCAAAATTTCCTTGCTCCATCAACACCTAGATTCGGCCTAGCTAGGAAAATGGGGAGAGAAATTTTTGTTTGATACAAGCTCATAGAATATCAAAATAGAGATCATTAGGAGTTCATAGAAATTGGTTTTAACTCAAAAGGATTTTTCTACCATTTTCTAGAGATTTTAGAAGTTAAAAGAGCTTTATGAACAACAATGGAAAACATAGATTAAACTCATGAAATAAATGTAAAACTTGAAAGAGAAGAGTATGAGAGTGTTATCCTTGAAGCTAGGATAAAAAAGTAAGAAGAACTTGAAGCTTCAAAATGAGTAAAAATGAAAACTTTAAGTGATAGAAACTTGAAAATAGTAGGATGAAAAAGAAGAAAATGGGTGAAGTGAAATGGAGTGTGAATATATAGGGGGAGAGAGGGAGTACGCATGAAAGAGAGAGAGAGGGAGAGAACTTGATGACCAAGTTTTGGGTTACGCCAAGTTTTGAAAAAGTGTAATGATGACATTTTTTATGGATGTGACAAAAGGCTTCTACCACCATGCCTACTTTTCCAACAAGTCACTTCAACTCTTTCATGTCTCCTATTCTGCACCATTGCGTATCCGGTTCAAGTTCCCGATCGTATTTCGCCCGGAATAAATATTATATTTTATTTTCGAACTCAAATTTTAGAAAATTTCCAATATTATACAAAACACAATAAAAACACCAACCGTTTCATCCACGGGTCAAATTTTGGTTTTATGCTCAGTAAACTTGTACCGGCAGTGACAATGTAGACCGGCTTTCGTCTGAATTTTCAACCGAAAATTTAACCGTGACTTCCTACGGTAAGGAAACACAAGAAAATGATTTTAGTTTATTTAAAATCACTCTCTGGATTTTACCAAAAATAAATATAAATGCACATGTATTCACTGCTATAGAAAGACACAGAAATCGGGGCGTTACACATAACACATAAGAGTGATAAAAATAAACGAAAAAGAACACATGCAAATTATATCATAATAATAAAAACCGAGCAGAGGTTGCTGCATTGTCACATAACTTCTCAAACGCGGAAAATAAAACATGTTTTAAAGAAACATAACTGAAAACATAAACGAAACCCAACCCCGATGTCACATTACAGAGCTGGTGTAACCATAGTTCGAAACATCTCAGATAAACAACGTAAACTAAAGAAATCCTAACTAGGAGTAGCGGCTCCTCAGAGTTACTCCTCAGCAACCTGCTCACCATTCTCTGCATAACCAAAAAGATACATGCAAAGCAAACAACAAAAGACGGGGAGTAAGAAACATTTATAAAACATAATGGCATGGAAGCAGTTAGCAAGATGAGCATGCATCACATATTCACACAGCATATATAACAACATAACTTATTAAATTCATATCCTATCCATCATATCCACAACAAAACATCTCAACATATTAATATCATCTATATCATTCTAAATAAGGAATGGTATGCGATGCACCGCTACTCCACTATTCCAATGCATGAATGAGCAACATAGCGCACAACCAACAATCACCACCTCCGCTTGGGCCACTCGGCTACCCAATTTTTATCACCATCAACACCTCGACCACTCGACTATCGAGGCCCCCTTGACCACTTGGCTACCAAGGTTCAACGTTATCTTTAATCTTTAGTCTTTAATATTTTATCTTTTAACACTCTGGTCCTTAAGCACCAGATCATCACCTCGACCACTCGGCGATCCAGGCCCCCTTGGCCACTCGACAACCAAGGTACAACATTAACAACACCTTTACATTATGCATCAAGGTGACCTTGGCCACACGGCTACCAAGGTACAACAACAACAACACCTTGACCACTCGGCTATCGAGGCCCCCTTGGCCACTCGACTACCAAGGTACAACATTATCTTTTCTCTTTTATTATTAACACTCTGGCCAATAAGCACCAGAGTTCAACACCTTAACCATTAAGTGAGACACCCCGATGTCCCATTAAAGAAAAACCTAATTAACTAAAACTTAATCTCAATATTAACGTTATAAGAATATACATAAAATCATAAATATTAAAACTTTAAACATAAAGAACGAAAACATAGCCATGACACACACACACACACACAGATATATATATATATATAAAGGTACAAAGTACTGTATAGTGTACCACATCTAAATAGGGCCCCAAAAGTACAAACTGACAAAATAACTGAAGATACAACAACCAGCAAAAAGACGCACTGGCCACAAACTCTCTAGTCAACTACTCGGGTCCACTTCTCGTTCTCTAGCATCTGGCTCATAAGGAGTTCCATCTAATTCCTCAATAACTGGCTCCTCCGCAGGGTCTTCTCATATTGATCACATAAATAAAACATATACAAAAAGAAATAGGGAGATAAGAAACATGCTATCATCAAAGGTGGAAAAGGTTACATAACATATATACAATAATAGCACACAGGCATGCATCACTAAATAAACACATATAAATATAACATTCATCCTCAAATTATATTTTATCATCCTCTACCCTTCGCACTCATGCAACTAATTCTGTATACTGACGTGGCCACCACCTAATCCTGTCACACATCCCTCGTCCGATTAGGGATATAAGTCAATCAACCAATTCCATGAACATCGGTGCACGCCCTAGTTCCCGCTAGGGAGTCCATTTTTCAAATGAAACTATATCCCCATCCCCGGTGGAGAATAGTCGCACTGTTTAGCAAGGACTATATGAGAGTATCATGGTAGTCTTCCTCGAGCATCATCGCCAGTAGGGCACTCACCCGTGACTCCTCTATCACGGTAGTCTTCCTCGAACCTCATCGTTCACAGGGTACTCACCTGTGACTCCGGTATCCGTAATCGGATACTCTGACCTCATGTGTTCCACCCACACGACTGTGATCAACACTATGTATCTATATGAACCTCACCAACTCATACTCGCCAGCTCATATCAGTTCATAACCTAGTGCCTTAACCTTCCATCATCATCTCATCTAATATCTCAAGTCTCATCGTATCATCAATCTCATCATTAAGAAAAATATTAATTAATTAATTAGGTTATGCACGACTAAGTCACAAATCATACTCTTTCCCAACATGCATCACTTAAGATATTATATATCATCACCTAGATGCCAACTAAGCATATCATTGCAGATAAAACATATTATCACTCAATGCATGTTATCAACCATAATCATAAGAAATAATAATAAAATCATAATAACAAAATCATAATAAAATAAAATAATGATAAAACTGTAACACCCTGCTTTTTACTGTTTTAAATAACAGAAATACATATGAATATGTTTATATGTTTATTTACGTTTTAGAAATTTATTTTAAATAAACGAAGTTCATCACCCAACTCTACGTGAACGTAGAAATCTATGAAATTTAGGTTGAAAAGTCAGGCGAATCCCGGCCTGCGAATTTCACTTACAGTATATTTATACTGATCAGAAGACCTAATTTTAATTCGTGAACAAAACACTTAAGGTTTTTATTTTATTTCCTATGATTGTACATTTTTAGAATTATTTCATTAAAAGTGAAATAATATACGTTTTACGGGCATTATGTTCAATCGGGTAAATGACGGAGCCGATTACGGGAGTTTTGAGACTTGATAAGTGAATAAACCCTATATTCTCTTAGGAATAAGTCATCCATGTGAGAGGTTTAATGTGGCTTAGGGTTATGTTAGCAATTTTTAACAATTGCATTTTTATCCTTAAACTTTCTATTAATTGCATTTTTGTCCCTAAACTAATTTCCATGAAACACTAAGTGAAGTGGGCCAAATTCTTGCCATTCAAACCTATTAAGGGTTGCACCCAAAAGGCCCAATTTCATGGCCAATGATTCATTTCCATGAAGCAAATTCTAGTCTTAAATTTTCCTATGTTTTCATTATGCCTTAAATGATTTTCAAGTGCAAAATTAATTGGGCTTGGGCTTTCTAGGCCCAAAATTTCGAAAGGCCCATGACCTTGGTGGCTTGCTCTTAAATTCTAGAGGCCACTTGAAGCTCTAGCTCATTCTCAAACATTCTCCACTATTCCATCATCTTCTCCATTCTTCTTTTTCTCTTAAGCTTCCATAAGCTTGATTTGTGAAGCAACTTGGTGATTCCTTGCCCATTTTCAAATTCCAAGAGGTGATTCATGTTCCTTATCATCTCTAAGCTATTGTTCTTTCATTTCATTTCTTGTTTTAAAGACTTTTTCATGATGTTCATCTTAGTTACTCTTAACTTTGATAAATCATAGAAAATCATAGAAAAATCCTAAAAATGTGAAACCAAATTCTATGTTCCTATTATCATCACTTCTATCATAATCTAAGAGTATGTTGAAAACCAAAATTTCCTCCCCACATTTCTTGATGAGGCCGAACCCTATGTGGAAGTGTGGAGGAAGATTTTGTTCATTTTCTAAACAAATGATCTTATATACTATCCTTCTAGTATGTACTCATGGTGAATCCAAGTTGGTTTAGCAAACAAAAATCTCTAACTCCATGAACTCCTCAAGGCCGAATCTAGGGTTTTGGAGGGTTGGAGAATTTTTTATCCAAACTTTGTTGATTAGTTACTAATCCATTGTCTTAAGTAATTAAGATCATTAATCCAGTGACTTGGACAATTCTAGAAATTTTTAGCCACTAAACCTAGGGAGGCCGTGACCTATGATAGGGAATTAGGAGATTTTAATTGTTTGATTAGTGATTAGTTGATTGTGATTGATGAAGGTTTAGCAAGTTCGTTGTGTACGTGAACCCGGATTTCCGACAAGTTACGTATTAAGCCGCGGAGAAATTTTCGAGAGGTAAGAGGGGATTACCTGAGGGTTTTATTTGATGGCTACGTGCCAAATTGTGTTGTCTGTAATTATTTATTTGTTGGTGGTTGTTTAAGTGTTCAAGTTGTGTTATTTTTATCTGTGTTGTTTATCTGCTTATAATTGTTTATCTGTGATTATTTATTTTAATGTTATGATGCATGATTTGCCTGGAAATATAACTGTGATATTTGTGGTGGATTGTTGTTTGAGAAGCCTGATAGTGGTCAGTGCCCAATCAATTAATCAGATAAAAGCTTTGAAAAGCTTCGTAAATTATATTCAATGTTTTAACGGTAAAATATTGGAAGATAATATTAATGGAAAATATTTATTTGGGAAAAATAAGGAGTTTTGGAAAATATCATTATTTTAATGATTTATCACTGTAAGAGTAATTTATGAGTCATAGTGAGGACGTAACCGTGAAAATATTTTTGTACTGCTGATTTTTATGTAAGAAATTCCAGAATATTATAAAAAGTTATTTTATGAAATTAATCTTCGAAAATAACTTAATAATGATTTTAGAAAAAAATTTAAGTGGAAAAAGCTAAAATTTGGCTTAAATGGCCTTTAAAATGCTAATTTGACGGCAACTTGGAAAAATACCGACGGCAAGAAATCCTAAAGCGGCAGTACGTGTTTTAAACAATTTTGAGCCCCAAGTGACCATCTTTTCTAAAAATTTAAATTTTTAACTTATGATTTTATTTCCCATTTGAAATGATTTTCCGAAATTAAGTTGATCTCAACTGTGTTAAAGTGGTTTTGAACTTAGTAACCGAGACGTCGAGGTACTAAGGTTCGTGTTGTGTTATGGACTTAGTGTCCTTTGGACTTTGAGGTCCTGTAGACTTGGTGTCTACTATAGACTTGGTGTCTACTATGTTAAAAACATATAAGATGTTTTCTATTACCACGAACCTATGGCTGGTGCATCGGTCTAAGGGTGTCGTGAATGAGCACTAGGACTTTGAGGTCCTGTGTTATTAATTAAAGTTTTAAAGATGTTTAAAACTATGATTAGTCGTAAACCATTTTGAGCTTCGGCAAAGGGAGATTGAACACAAAGAAAAGTGTCGAGAACAAAGTGTTTTTGTTGCATGCATTTGGCAGACGTGCCCCGGTTTATGTGTGAGTACCTTGCGGCGTCAAGTATCTCATGCTATGATTTTCTTCATTGTGCCCGGGTGGACAATGAAACCCCATTTACGGTTTTATCACTGTGCCTTGGGTTTGGACAGTGTGCAATGGGTTTTGGCTGTGTGCCTATTTGCCTTGTGTGGCAATCGAGCCTCACTACAGTTGGGATATCTCATGAGATTAAGTGCGAAGTTAGACGATGTGTTTTGAAGTGTTCATGCATAGTTTTTCAAATGATGACGTGTGGGGTGTGAAACCCATTGATAAACTATTAGCTTGATATGAATGCTTATGTTTATATAACATGTATATGTGTATGTATTATCTGTGGTGTCGTGCATGTAGTTGTCGAGTTAAATCCAGATATTGGTTTCTCACTCTTGCATGTTTTATTTGTGGTTTCTCTAGTTGTGCATATATATTTACATCTGAGATTAGATGGACCCGGCTATGCCTCTGGCACATTTGAGACTGCGTTCGATCACGTTTGATCACGCACATCATGCTGGTGCTTGGGAGATTAACCCGGGGGCACTGAGCGCCACGTATTTTGGTCCTAGTCGAGAGATCGCTGGCACAGTAGCTGCGGGACTACAGCGGAGGAAGCGTGTCGTGGAGACTGTCGAGGTATCTCTACCTCCAGTTTGGCTTTATCTACAGTATTTGGCTGAGCACGGGTTGCTTGATATTCCACCTTAGCCGATTCAGCCTCTTCAAGTGGCAGTACCTGTAGCACCTCTGGCCGAGGTGGTAGAGGATTCTGAGTTACACCCTCCCGCTGTTGACAATGACGATTCTCCCGACGAGGGAGCGGGAGCAGTGGTAACATCACCGGATACACCTGCTATAGGTAGGGGTGATCATCATGATCTCCCCAATGGTTTTCATTAGCTTGACCAGCTATAGGGATAGTTTTGGGGTAGCGAATCTTGTCAGTTTTGATCTGGCTACTGAGAGCCATGAGTTTTTGGTATGGTTCTAGACCACTCGTTACGTTATATGTATATGTCTTTATTTTTCTGACTTAGTTTGATGGAGAATAGCCTATACTTATGAGGGCTCTTTTGTAATCTCCTATTAGTGCTGCAGTATGTATTTAATGGATGATTCATATATGTATATATATGTTGGTTTTTGTTATCGATGTTTTAAAAAAAAACAAACAAAAATTTATCACCATTTCAATGAACTTAAAAGTTTATTTTCCGAAAGTAACCAGCGAATAATAATTTATTTTCCGCTTTTGGGTAATTATGTGATGACCCTAGAAGGGGTGTCGTAAAAACCATAATAATAAAATAATAATAATAACATATTCAAATAAATATAATAAACTATAATTAACATGTTAATCAAAACAGCACACAGCAAGCAACTTAAATACGGTAAAATCAGACAACATCAAATATCATAAAATTAACCTAACAGCAATAAACATACAATCTTCATGTCATCATTGGTACCACTAAATAGTCACCAATGTGATATTGATATTGTCAATTATTCACCCACTAGTAGGGTTTAGCTCGCCCTACACCATTAATGTAAAATATGCTACTTAGTCATTTCCGACGATATGAGGCTTCTTTCTCCCACCTGAAGTGTCATAGGCTAGCTTTAGAGCAACGAAACGGACCGACTCCAATACTCATCAAATCTGCCACATGAGGTTCTCCTACCTCCAGGGCTCCAAAAATTCACCTGAATGCATATTCATGAAGCACGTGTTAAGTGTATCCCAAATCTGAAGACGGAATTCAAAACCGATAAACGGATTGAAAGATAACCTCAATATCATCTCCAACGAAATTTAGGCATAATAAGTACGTAGGCTTACCGTAGCCTAATCAAGAAAAGAAAGATAGGATGATGAAGTAGACGTCGCGAGGATCACAACGGTATAATTGATTTCTCGATAGGACGAACGGATTGATCGGAAACTCCTCTGGAATTTTATCTCTCCCTCACATCCTCTCCTCTATCTCTCTCTATATTTTCTGACTTCTACCAACTTCTCCAAGCTTCCCACGAAATGACTCAATTTATCTCTTTTTTTTTATTTTATTTTTTTAATACTGGGAGCTCAGCACCCAGCAACCAGTGCTCAGCGCTGGTGTGGCTGCACCGCCCTTCTCCGTGAATCACAACGTGACACGTGTCCAACCATCCAGCGCTTAGCGCCCAAATTCCAGCGCTAAGCGCCCCTTACTGTCTAGTACTCATGATTCATACGTTTTATCGCATTCTAAGCTCATTTGAAGTCCGATCGACCTGAAATTTGAAAGATAGACTCTTCTATACCTAAGGAACAAGATAAAGTCTTCAAACATACCTAATCTATTCCTCAAACCTAAATTTCCAATTGTAACACCCTTTTTTCATATACGCTGTATTACCAGTAACGATATATTTATTTATATTTTTATCTAAGATCAAGAAAATGATTTTGGATAAAATAAAATCATATTTATACTCTACCTTTATGGTAGAGGTTTACGATAAAAACTTGGGTTTAAAATTCAGACGGAATTTGGTCTGCATTTTCACTGACAATAAAATTTTATTGAGCAGAAAACCTAATTTTGACCCGAGAACGAAATAGTTTAGTTTTATATCGTATTTCCAACGATATTGGGTATTTTGAAATTCTTGCTCAAAAATATATTATTATACTTTATTCAACCGAATTTTTAAAGAAAACGCACGAGAAAATTTAATTCGGGTAAACGACGGAGTCGGGAACAGATGTGCAGAGATAGAACTGGACACCGGATGGAGGAGCACTTGCCACCTAGGGGTGGTGAGTCATGGGGTGAGTCACCACCATGACTCACCAAGCAATGATGGCTTATGGCAAAAATATCTAGATATTTTATGGTCAAAAGACCAAAATGCCCTTAAGTTATTAAACAATTCCTTTTGTGTCCCAAAACACATCCTCCTACCCTCCTAATTAGCTAAGTTTCCTGGAGCCCTCCCCCTCCAATACCACTCTTCATTTCACTTCATTTCCTCACAAAATCCTACACAAAACCCTAAGTTCATCACAAGGTTTTTCATTGAAACTCCAAGATCTTGGTCATTTCTTCATCCTCTAGAGGTATAACCTCCTTCTCCATGATCTATTCTTCCATTCCCCTCTTGAAAAGTTTTGATTCCATTAAGTTTTTCTCAAGATCAAATTTCATCCTCTTTTCTTTAGAAATTCATGAAAAATCATAGGAAAATGATTTTGGGGTTATGATAATTTCTATGAACTCTCTAAGACCTCTATACTCTAGATCCAAGAGGATGAGAGCAAAAGAAATTCCTAACCCATTTTTTTATGTTGGCCGAATACCCTTCTAAATGGGTTAAATGAGTTTTCTTCAATCTTTAACTTGTATGATGATTTGTATAAGCTATCCAAGATCCCTAGATTGATGATCCAAGAGCTTGAAAAATTTAGAGATCCCTATCCAATTTATTTTCACTTGGCCGAAACCCTAACTAAGTGAGTTAGATGAGTTTTGTCTCAAATTTTGACTTGTGACAAGTTTTCTATGCTATCTAAGACCCTACCATTCTATATCCAAAAGATTTAAATGAAAAAAGAACCCTAGCCCTATTTTGGTGTCTTGGCTGAACCCTAGCCATTTATTACTCTAAATGGATTTTGTTTGATTAACTTGTTTTTACGTTAATTTGGTTAAAGGTTGATTGTCAGATTTTGGTGTGGTAAAGAAGAGCTTCAATTTCGTGTTTCCAGTGTTAGCTCAGGTGGGAAAAAGAAGCATCCTATTGTCAAAACGGATAAGTAGCATATTTTATAATAACGATGTAGGGTGACCTAAACCCTACTAGTGGGGCGAGTAATCGACAATACCAAAATCACATTGGAAACTACCCTCTAGTACCAATAATGATTTGGGGATCGTAGGTTTATCACCGTTAGGATAATTTTATAATATTCGAGGATGTCTGATTTTATCACTGTTGAGCTATTTGTGATGCGCTGGTTGTGGCAACATACTTTATGTGATGTTTTGCGATACCTGAATATTTTATTATTATTTTACTGTGGATAATCTGTTTTGTCTGATAATTTGAAAAAGTGGTTATTTCATGCTTAGTTGACATCTAGGCAATGATATATGTCGGTCGGGAGATAGATATATTAGGGAGAGAATGAATGTGATTTAGACGTGCTTAACCTAATTAAATAATATTTTATTATGATGAGATTAATGACGTGATATAACTTGAGATATTTTATGAGATAGTGATGAGAGGTTAAGGCACTAGGATATGCCTAGATATACGTCGACGAGACCCATGCAAATGCATGATGTAGATCACAGCCTTGTGAGTAGAACGCATGAGGTCAGCATATCCTTAGATATATCCGTAATTCTTGCAGAGCTGTTCCGTGTAGCTTTGGGCTACTGTGGCTTCGGGCTATTGTGGTTTCCCGGACCATTTATGTATACATATACATATGGATATATATATTTATATATGATAGAGGGGAGTGCTCACTCAGACGAAGGACTAACATCCTTATTATGATGGAGGTTATGTGACAGGATCGTGGTGGTCACGTCAGCATAAAAGTTCAGTTTCATGAGAGTAAGGGTAGAGGATGATACCGTAAATTAGGATGAATGTAATATATGTGATGTGTGTCTTTGGCTATTATTGTATTCTATGCTATGATTCCTTTTCTGCTTATGATGATAGAACTGTTTCTTATCTCCTATTTTGTTGTATTGTATATATTTTGTTATGTGATCGTATGAAAAGACCATGTGGAGGAGCCATCTATTGAGGATCTTGATGGAACTCCTTATGAGCCAGATGCTGGTGGACGAGCGGTGGATTCTAGCGGTAGAGTTTAGGGAGTATGGCCAGTGCGTCTTTTGAGACGTTTTATTTTCCGTCGCATATAACAGTTTGCATAATTATGTATCTGCAAGGGATCCTACTGATAGGATACCCTAGACAGTGTTTTGTACCTTGATGGATAGACTTATGTGGTGTATGTGTAGTATGTATATGGTGTGATGGTTTATCTTTCAGAAATATATATGTTTTATCTTTAAGTTTTTAATATCTTCATTTTTCTGTATATACGTTTAACGTTAAGAACACGATTAAGTTTTAATTAATGAGGTTTGAATTTAATGGCACAACGGGGTGTCTCACCTATTGTGCCTTCTTAAGCGTTCTAAACCGTATAAAGGAAACCCAAGAACACATTCTCATTCAATTCAACGCCGGTTAATCTTGTACTTTCCATGCAAGGTTCCCAATGCCTAAACATGCATGTTAGACATTACATCAAAGTCTTAAACATAGTCATCAAACATATAAACAATGCCTTAAAACACAGATGTTACATTAAGAATCAAGGCATTGGCCACTCGGCTACCAAGGTACATTATTATCTTTAAGTTATCTAACTTGTCTTTACTTCGTTTGGTGTCTTCTTTCATTATTATTTTTGGGAACAATTGGGGTGAACAACCCGTGTTCTGTTTTCTGCGTTTTTTTGTCTAGGGTAGCACGGGCTTGCTGCCCCCAGCACGGGCGTGCTGAACTTTTGAGCACGGTCGTGTTGACTATTGAGCACGGCCGTGCTCATTAGAGCATAACTGTACTGATCTGGGTAGAAAAGGTTTAGGAACCCTTGTTATGTTTCTTAGGGCATTCAAAGATCAATCCTATTGACTTTTAACTATCCATCAGTCCTCAGTTTCATTATTCTTAATTAATTTCCATGTCTTATCATTTCGGGGAATTAATCCTTTAATTCCAGCTTCATTATTAAAGTTCCTAAAACACTCATGAACCAGTCCTAGGGTCTTTAACTAAACCTTTGAACATAACCTTGCCTCTCATACGATATTAATGTCTTATGAACAAACTGGGAAAACATCCCTTAACTCATTTATCATTGTTAACATAGTTTCACATCTTTAACATCATTAATAAGCCCTATTAATTAATTAGAGTCTTATTAACGTCCACTTTGGCATAACAGCCTCAACAATCAACATTCATTCAGAGCACAACATCATCATCATCACTATAACAACAACATCATCATCATGAGCGTTCATCCATTGCATCATTAAACATCATACACAATTAAGTATAACAATAACATTTAATCATTCATCATCATGAATTAACCACAAACAATACAATTATCAAAGCATGCTATTAACATTGGAATCACATCATACGTATATCAATTAACATCAAATAGGCAAACAACGTATGACAGGGTCATGAGTTAACCCTTCATCTTACGCTAGCCCCACGCCTACATGTTCATACTATCCCTTCTCCCCATACCTAGTATGAAGATTCCCAACAACAATGATGCAGGCAACTAAACACGTTCCCTCGAGCAGCTCGACAAACTCCTCAAGCCTTGGCCAAACACAAGAGGATTTGAAAGCTATAAAGGAACATACTCTGTATAACAGATTTAACTAGCTCATTTCTTCCCATAATTGATAGCAAATTTCCTTTCCAAGATGTAAACTTAGCCAAGATTTTATCAGCAACAGGCCTAAGGTGAATTATCTTTGGTTTACCCTTGAAAATAAGGACACCAAGGTAGATAGAACGAAAAGAACCAGCAGTAAAGCCAAGTATATTAGCAATTCTACCAGATCTAGCAGAAGTGAGGTCACCTGAGTAAAACTTACATTTATCGGGGCTCAAAAATTGTCTTGATGCTTGGCCATATTCATCAAATAACTAGCTCAAAGCTTGAAGACTCCTCTTATTTCCTTTGCAGAAAATTAAAACATCATCTGCATACATTAAGTGACTAGGACAAACTAGATTCCTTGGACCAACTGCATGTTTTAACAGACCAGATTCCATCAAAGATGTAATTCCCCTACTAGGTACATCTTCAGCCAGACAAAATAGCAAAGAAGATAAGGGATCTCCTTGTCTTACCCCCCCTCTTACAAGAAAAGTATCCTTCTGTTTTGCCATTGACCAGAAAAGATAGCTTGGCAGATTCAAGAATTGTTTTGATCCAAGGTATCAAAAGCTTTCTTTATATCCAGCATCAAAGCTAAATTAACACCAAAGGATTTATAATCTAGGAGATTAGTAACCTCGAATGCAATTCAAACACACTCCTTAATATTTCTGTCTTTCACAAAGCCTCTTTGTTGTGGAGAGATGAATTTAGGGGCAATTAGAGCAAGCCTATCAGCAATGACCTTGGTTATTATTTTGAACTGAAATTGGCTATGGCTATAGGTCTAAAGTCTTCAACTCTATCAGCATTGGGCACTTTAGGAACCAAGACAACCAAATTGGAATTCATATTGGGCATAAGCCAGCCCTGAGCAAATAATTGGGACAGTGCCCTACACACATCTTGGCCAATGATGTCCCAGAAAGATTGATAAAAACAACCCCCAAAACCATATGGACCAGGAGCTTCTTCATTATTCATCGCAAACACATCATTCTTAATCTCATCATAAGATGGCATACTTGTTAGAAAACAATTGTCTCTATGTGAAACTATAGAAGGAATAACTCTGCTAATTAGACCATTAGGATGGCAATTATTAGGGACTGCATACATATCAGAAAAATAGCCAACTACATGCTGAGCAATTTGACTAGGATCATCAATTACAACATTACCATTTTTCAGCATGGACATGGATTTTTGCAGTATGTCTAACCTTAGTGATTCTGTGGGAAAAAAGCAATATTCCTATCTCCATCACAGTACCATTTAACTCTGGACTTTTCTCTCCAACATACCTCTTCATCATTCAAAACTTGTTGAATATCTGTTTGTGCTAAAATTTCTTGCTTTAGCAAATCATCAGATGCCCCATTAGAGTCAATCAGTTGCTGAACAATGTCAACAACAGATATGGCAGACTTCACCCTAGAATGTACATTTCCAAATACTAACTTGTTCCAGTCTTAAGCTCATATTTCAAGGCGTTTAACTTCTGAGACAGTACAAGCATAGGACAGCCATGGAAGCTTCTATTCCAGACCTCTTTAACCAGCCTATGATAATCTGAATGTCCTATCCACATTTTGTGAAATTTAAAGGATGAAGGGAAGGATTGACCATGCTTATTGGCATACAGCAACAAATGAGAGTGGTCTGATTGGCTCCTCCCCAAGGTACAACAAGTAGAAGAGTTCCAAAAATCCAACCAAGCCTCATTACACATGCTTCTATCTAATCTCTTCTCTGTAAGTGAAACACCTCTTCTGCCATTACTCCATGTAAATGATGCACCTCTAGTTTGCAGGTGAATCCACTTTGCAGCATCAGAGAAACCTTAAACCCATCACAAGCATTTCTCAAAGGAAGGGAAGAGCTTCTTACTTCATGAGATCCCAAAACCGAATTAAAGTCACAAACTATGCACCTAGGACCAGGATTGTTTAATTGAATACCATTTAATTCACTCCATAACTGCCTTGTTAACTGATAACTCGTGCTAGCATACACATCAAACATGAATATCATTTGATTATCTGAGCAAATATAGAAGGAACATTGCTGATAAGATACTAACAGAACAGTAGGGTTAAGATGGATGCTGCAAAGACCCATAAGTTAGGAATGTGGATCCCCTATAATTCAAACAAAAAACCTTAAGATTTAATTGCCTCCAATAAGAATCAGAAACTAAAGAGATATCTATCCAAGGTTCTGCCAGGAAAGCAAAATTTGGACTATCTGAAAGGCATAAGTTTTTGAAAACTGACCTTGTGCTAGGGTTACCAAACCCTCTACAATTCCAAAATAGAATTTTTATTATGCATAAAGTTTAGGACCATCCCTTGAACGGGCAACTTGTCTATCTGCCTTAGCTGCCCTTTGCCTAATCCTCTTCTTCATTGATTTGGTAAGGACTGTAGTGAAGCCTGCATTAGAAACCTCAATAAGAATTTCCACCAAATATTTACTGGGATCTGCCACAGAAATAGGGGATGGCAGAAAGCAATGTTTTCAAAATAGGACCGATCATTGAACCGGTGAGGGCACTGGGTCACGGTTCACCGGTCCGATCGTGGTCAAACCGTGGTCAAATTGGTTATAATTAAATATATAGTTTTAATTTTATATAATATATTTAATAATAAAAAATAATCTAATATACTATAAAATGCTCTATTAGAAGCAGCCAGATAAATTTATTTTGACTGGCTGGACAACATAAAATAATTTAAGAAACCCTCAAACTTTAAACAACTTGGACGCAGTACACTTTTTTTGTTCTCCTAGCCCAATGTTATTTGGTCTATAAGCAAGTGGGTGTTGATATTCTCACCTCATAACTAGATATTTCCACCTCCCATCCCCATTTTTTCTAATTTATTTCCCAAAATATCCTCCCCTCTCTCCTTTGATTTTTCCTCCCCACCCCATCTCCTTCTTCCCTTTCTTCTCCATTATTCATCCTTATCATCTCCATTTATGGCAGAAGGCAAGGCGACAACTATAGTTTTCTTATCTTTTCTATAAATAATAAAAACTAAACCACTTAAAAGTTATTTGAATCAGAAACATCTGGTACCCACTGATGATGCAGCAATGACAAAAGGGAGGGGAAGAGGCGGAGTCTGACTGTGGTTTTCGGGATGAGACGCGGCGGTTTCAAGGACATGGTGCGGCGATATCTGGCGTGACATGGCAGTCTTGTTGTGCGATGCAGATCGGGATAGAAGAAGGCAAGGACTTGCAAATTTGGTATGACGGTGATGACTGCTTCTACCTTCTGGTTCAACTGATACAATGAAGAGGATTGAGGTGAAAAATAGAGAATGTAAGTGATAAAAAAATCATTTACAGAAACTACGGAAAGTATAGTTTCTGGAAGAGGAAAAAATTACTTATGGAAACTATAGTTTCCATAAGTGATCAAATTTTTTCACTTACGGAAAATATACTTTCCGTAAGGGATCAATGAAGAAAAAGGAAAGGGACGGGTGTGAGTGATGAAGAAGAAGAAGAAGAAATGGGGTGAGGGGTATTTTGGATGAAAAAAAAATTAAAAAAGTAGAGAAAAGGAGCTGGGAATATCCAGTTATGAGGTGGTAATATCAAATCCCAAAGCAAGTCTTCTAGTTTTATTAAACACACTATTCGACCCAATATTATTAGACACGCAAGTACAAATTCTAGTATTAGCCTAGTCTCAACAAAAACCCTAGTCCCAATATATGCTGCATCTGGTGCGTCTCCACTCTCCCCCAACAGTTGTTGAAGTTCATCTCCCACAACAATGTTGTCGAGTTTGACCCCAATCTATCCTCTTGTTCATCTCCCCAATCTATCCTTTTGTTCATAACGGAAGTTTGACCCCTCCATGGAACCGACGAAGAAGATGGTGGGTCTGCGTCCCTTTTTCGTGGTGCTAGAAGAACGTTTTCTTGAACTGGTTCAAATCGACTGAAACGGGTTTTGACCGGTTTTTTCCGGTTTTCAACCTGTTTAAAGGTTCTCTGGCTGGTTCCTTGCAAGGCCGGTTTTGGGGGTCAAGTAAACTGAGACACCCCGTTGTGCCCCGGTGTTTTATTAGATTAATTCCCTCTTAAATCATTTCTTAATCGTGCGCTTAGCATGAAAAATACGTAAAAATTAAAACTTATTTAATAATCATATAACTTCTGCAAATTAAACACATCAACATTGTAATATATAAATACACACCGGTTTATTTATTAGATTACCAAAACACTGTTGAGGGTATCCTCTCAGTAGGATCCCTCACAGGCATAAACTTAAATAAAAGTCATACTTAGCGGAAACATATAAAAATACTCCTTAGACACACTGGCCATAGTGTCTATACTCTAATCACCGTGGATCACAGATCAACCTCCAGCGTCTGGTTCGTAAGGAGTTTCCATCCAACTCCTCAGCAACCTCTGTTTCATATAAATCTCCGTCCAGCTCCTCAGCAACATAATCCTCCATTGGTTCTTCTAATGTAAGTAAAGTAGCCCACAAGAATACAGAAATATAGGGGATAAGAAGCAGTTCTATCATCAAAAAGCGGAAAAGAGTAATAGTAAACTATACAGTAATTGTCACAGACAAATCATCATTCAACACCTAACTAGCACAACATCCTCAAATTCAAGTATCATCCTCTACCCCAATCTCGTATAACTAGACTTTCATACTGACGTGGCCACCACTGATTTCTTTCACGCATTCCTCTCGGGGAATGTTAGTCAATTGTTCAAGCGACAGGTTCCAAATTCCCGGTGCACATTCTCTTCCATGGTGAGAACGCTCATGCAAAGCATGACACTATAGCTGCACGATGCTCCCGGTGCACACCCCGTCCACTCCCGGGGGTGCTCAATGAAATTCAATGACACTATAGCTGCACAACCTATTTCTAAGGTGGAACGGTCTAGCGAGAACTCTTGACCTCGTGTATTATATTACCAATACAAGGTTGTGAACAACAACACCGACCTTGTGTATTATATTACCAATACACGTGAATCTCACAAACCCATTTTAACAACATCCTAGTGCCTTAACCTTCCACTAGAACTCAACATATATTCTAGGTCACCATACCTCTTTAAAATAAATCATCTAGGTTAGGCACTTCTAAATCACCATTATTCTCACACCCAAAACAAACAACTATCTCTCGAACAACATATATATCTTTTCTTAAAATCCACTAAGCATCATATTAACCACCAGACAGATCATGCATAACATAACATCACAAAATATTCAAATACCACAAAATACCACATAAGCAATTCAATAATAATAATAAATTCAATCAACCTCAAATAAGATAAAAATCATCCTAACGTCGATAAGCCTACAATCCCCGAATCACCATTGGTTTTACAGAAAAGGTTTCCAATGTGATTTTGGTCTTGTCGATTACTCGACTACTAGTAGGGTTTAGGTCGCCCTACACAATTATCATATAATCTACTACTTATCGATTCCGACGATAGGTTGATTCTTTCCCCCACCTGATTGACATGCACGCTTTCCCGTACAAGCTCCGAATGGGTCCACGTTACTGCCACGAACCTCATCACGCTGTCCAACAACATCCACAAATCTGCCACCATCCATCCTTACACATCCACCGTTCCGCTTTCCTTCCCGATTACACGTATGAGTAACACAATTCGCCGGAAACACCAAATACCAACCGAATCAACAATAGGGTTTCAAATAAATAAATCTATTTGAATCAAGAGAAAAAAATCGATGGAAAAACTTACGAGAACAACGGCTGGACTTAGGAGAAATCGGATTCAAAATAAGCTCATGAATCCTAGTGAAAAGCTACCAAAACAGGGCTACTATTCGAGCTTCATTACTATGGACACAGATCTTTATTTATAAAACGGAACGGTGATACTGAAGAACTATCCTTCAGAAACAATCTCACAAAGTTTCAGATCGATCCAACTTTTAACGAATCTCAGATCGCAATTTTATTGTGACAGGTTTGGTGGTACCTGGGTTGAGTTTCTCACCTCCTAGGCCTACTGTCCGAGCTTCATATCTCACACTCTGGAGGTTTGTTCCAAATTATGACCGTTGGATATTAAGAACTACAAGTATTGAACCTTCTTCTAAAATTTGGGAATGATCCAACGGTTGAAGAGTGTTGAAGACTCCTTCACTGCAACTGCTCCAACTTGATTTCAAAGCTTCCATCAAAGGCTTCTTGCAACTATTGAGATTTCTCTCTCAATTCTTCTCCTCTAATCCGAAGTAGTGGTTGATAGAGAGAGTTAAGGAGATGAGGAAGATAACTAAGATCATAGAAGTGAGGGTTTACCTCTAAAAGAAAGTGAAAGAATGATCAAGTTGTGCAAGAACAACAATGAAGTTTTTGAAGAAAAAGTGAAGAAGAAATGGAAGAGATGAAGAAGTGAGTGAAGGGGGAGGGAGGCCACGGTTTTGGGGTATTTATAGGGTAGATCTTAGGCTTTGTTTGGTTTGTTAGCTTTTAGATTAATGGGTTTTGTGATTATTTAATTAATATATGATTAACCATAGTTAATAGTTAACTTAACTAAGGTTATTTTGGCTAATCATGGTTAATAATATGTGGATCACAATTAAGGTAGATGCGGCTGATTTTGGACCACACATAATGACTCACCAATGAGTCATTGATCCTATCCGTTAGCGGTTCCCGGAAATTCTGTACGCAGCTCCGTCAGTTACCCGATTTCGGTTTTTGAGAGGAAAATGATGAAATGAAAGCAAAATGAAATAGGTATGGTTTAATATATATATATATATATGCACGAAATTTAGGATATGTAGAAGGTTTACAACCACGTAAAATGAGTGGTTAAGAGTGCGTAGATGTATCTTGTTACTAACCGCAAAAGCTTGGGGTATTTTTGGTCATTTTACCCAAAAGTCATGATTACTAGCATTTAATGCTCATAACTGCTTGGTGACTCATTGAGTCATCATTACTCCATGAGTCATCATGTATGACTCGTTGTCCCGATCTCTTGACGGGTCTCTGCAGTTCCGTTTTCGACTCCATCGGTTTCCCGATTAGGGTTTCTGTCTGTTTTTCGATCGAAAATTTTCAAACTAACCAGACTCGTTGGAAATATGATTTAATCATAACCCATTTCGTTCACGAGTCAAAATTAGATTTTCTGATCATTAAAATCTTACTGTCAGTGAAAACACCGACTGTTTTTCTTTCGAACTTTCGCCAAAATTCGTCCGAATACACCTAATTTTTTATTTCTGATCAGAAATTTGGAAAGTAGACTTCCTCACGGACAAAATATAAAAAATCTACAAATTTCAGTTTTTGGGTCAAATTAGGGTTTTCTGCCGGTATAAAATTATACTGTCAGTTAAAAAACGCAGATCGGTTTTTGTCTGAGTTTTAAACCCAAATTTTAACCAAAGCTTCCTACCATAGAGTAGGTTCTATATATGATTTTGTTTTCTCCAAAATCATTTCCTAAGTCTCAGATAAAAATATAAATAATATATATTTACCGTTAATACAGCTTATCCGAAAATCGGGCTGTTACATAAACCGGCTTGGTTCCTGGTTCCTGTCGGACCGGTTCGATCGGTCGATCCGGTTCGGTTTTGACTACCTTAGTTAAAAGTCTTCCTCTTCTTCTTCCTGTTGGCTCATAAAGGACTGATAATTCACATATCTGCAATTACTATTTGATTTCCATTGTTACTGGTTGGTGTAACAGTAGTTGCACTTCTTGTTGCAAAAATTCCAAGAACAGCATTATTATCAGTAACAATTCTCCCCTAAATAGGAGTGCTATTACTCACATAATTGTCCATAGAATCCTCCACAATAGTGTCATCTGAGTGTTCTATTCTGCTATTAAAATTCTGTTTATAAGACTGAGGTGAGTTATCTAAAGGCTCACCACCAACATGTTTCTCTATCACACCTTGAACTGGATAATTCACCACATTATCCTTTAGAACTCTATTCACCCAAACTCCATCTGTCTCAGATTTTTATATAAATCCAAGAAGTGGTGATCTTGATCTTTGAGCCTCAGAATCATCAAACGGAACATTGTTAATTCCCACAAAGGCTTCAAGATCAACAACCTCTTCAACTGATACAACCTTAGAAAAACTAGCACCTGGCAAATCCACTAACCTATCTTTTTGTGGGTTAGAAGGATCCTGATCCTCTTGAAAAATTTCTTTACCCTTATCCAAAGGTTTATTAGCATTATAAGCCTTAGGGACATACTACATAAACTTTTTAGGTGGCTCTTTACTCCCAGCCATTCCCTTTACAGGATTATCAGTACCTTGTTGTTGCTTCTTGCAGTTAAAGATAGAATACCCGATGGTTTCACAATAAGAGCAAAAATAGAGCATCCTTTCATATTCAACCTCTACAAAGAAAGCATAACCTTCAAGTTCCACAAGAATTCTGTCTCGAAGCTCCAGTTTGAGATCAATCTCGATCAAGACTCTAGCAAAGTGACCAAAAGATCTTTTCATTGTTGCTTAATTAAGTGCAATTGGAATGTCGATTCCTCCACCAATCTCGAAAATAATTTTCGGGCGCCAATACTCCCTTAAAAGACCATGGAATCTTACCCAACACTGTGCATGATACTGACGAATAGAATTTGGATTGAAGTCCAGAGTCCATGATGATAATCTAAGAACACCTGGATTAAGGTTCCAAGATCCAGAATTTTTGTAAATGATAACCTGGTAATTATAAAATGAATTTCAATTAAGTAAACTTAATGATTAAATATCTTAACAGTTATTTATGAATATATATGCAGAAAAACGAGCTGGCGAGGGATCCTACTGCATTTGAGGTGCTGAATCTGATGAAGAAGACCAAGACTGAGGAGTGGGTCGGGAACACGGGCGAGATTGGTGTGAGTTAAATTCTATCATTACATTAATTAATTATACTTAATTATATATTCCTCCGACTGTTGACTTATTTTGCCTTATAATGTAGGGCGAGTTCACCTGCCGCCGAGATGAGTCCATTAGTCAGGGGCATGAGCCTTCTGCTGCCTCTGACAATGCCCTTTTCTTGGAGGTGGTTGGTGGCAGGAACAAGAAGGGCCATGTATATGGTTTGGGAGCCCTGTGAGATGAGTATGTGGCCTCTGCCACACCATCTTCAAGGTTATGCCAAGGCCCTACACCAAACGTCAGAGGGCTCGTCGCCAACCTCAATCCTAGGCTCGTTAGTCAGCTTGCGGAGAGGGTGGCTGCACTGGAGAGGGAGAATCATCTTGTGTACAAGCACTTGGGCTTCAAACTCGGCGGATCTGGTCCCGCCCCTGAGGACGCTGCTGCTTCGGATACCCTGAAGTTGACCCAGGCAAAAACAAGAAGGGGGGGTTGAATTGTGTTTGTTAATAATTTTCGAAAACAACCTTTTCAAGTTTTCTCACACAAAGATTAAGAGGCAGAAGCAAACACACAGAAAAACAAACTTTTGAAAACTTAACAAAATCAAGTTCAAATCCCCACAGTTAGAGGATTCACGCAAGTCGTTTTATCCTGGTTCACTCTCTTCCAACCAAGAGCTACGTCCAGTCCCTTCTACTTGAAGGTTTTTCTCCAATATTCTCCAAATAGATTACAGCAAGTATTCAACACCTCTCCAGGCTTACAAGTATTCCTTTCTTACCAAGCCTCTTCAGGCTCTACCTCTAACAAAGAGATTGGTTTCTTTTGATCTTCTAACTCACTATGTATAAGGATATGAAAGTTTAAGATCAGTTAAATATTATAGCAACATTCAAGCTAAGGTGTTACAGACTTTTGCTTTTGAAAGAATAAAAGAATTGAGCTTGTAAGAGATTTTCTATCAAGAATTCTGTATGCGCAAAAATTTGTTTCTTCAAAAGACTAGGTCTTCTATATATAGTGACTTTGCTCTTCTCTTCAAATTCTTCAACGGTTGTTTTTAAATTTTCCGTCAAATTGCATAATATCCATTGTGACTCAACTTGCTTGTGGCAATTCTGAATTGTACTATATGTCAACATTCTTGCACAAAACAGGCACACCTCTGAGCAAATACAACTTGAAAAACTGTCTTGCCTTCCTTATACAAATTCCAGCTATTCCAGCGTTAAAGGTGACAGGGTACAAGTCATTTTGCATTATACTATTTTGCTTTTGTAATTCCTCATTTGTACTATGTCTCTCTCAAAGAAACAAGACAATAAAACCGTTAAAACAAATATGAAGGACCAACATATACTTGAAATAAATATCAATCATTTGAAATAAATATTTCTATGTGGTCGAGATAGTTATTTTGATTATATCAAGGATTCTCAGTGAAGAGGAGCTCGTCTACTGAATATAGTGCGTCTATATGCTCATAGATAAAAACTCTTTTTAGCTCGTCCAGTGACGTGGCAAATTTTGCTCGTCTATTATCAAGTCTTTGGACTTGCTATATATCGGTGAGTGACTTAGATCTGCGTCCACTGATGTGGCACTCAAGCTTATCTAATCATATTAGTTAAGAGCTTGTCTATTAGTATTAGATAAAATCTCGTCTACTAGTACTGTTCTATATTTCGTCTACTTATCATATTCTCATAATTAAATATACCATTTATTTTGAAAAGCTCGTCTACTTGGTTGGACGCGGATATAACCTCTTTCAATGTTTCCTTAACATATTGAATTTCGAATATCCCTGTAAGACTAGACAAAACATGTGAGATCTTAACCAGCACTTTGCCATACAAATTTAATCCTTTGTTAACATCAAAACTCAAAGATTATTTAATCCAAAAAATACTTTGGTTCCAACAATCTCCCCTTTTTTGATGATGACAAAAACTAATTAAATTTGAGTGTGCAAAGTCTAAGAGAGCTTACAAAGCTCCCCCTAAGACAAAGCATTCAAACTTAACAAGAATAGAATATTGGAATAAGATATGAACAGAGAATCAGATAAGCATATATCACATATTACTTATCATATTAGTAGAGCTACTTATCAGACAAAAGATAGCATCAGAGTATATAAACTATTATGCAATCATATAACACAAATAACACACATTCATATGCAAACAAAGGTTTCAAAAACTGACTTTCATATATATATAAATTTAATTCTCTCTCCATTTCTCCCCCTTTTTTGTCATCAGACAAAAAGGTAAGGAAAGTGGATCATCATTGTCAGTAAAAAAAAAAATCAAAAGAAAGGCTTAAGAAGATGGAGGAGGTGGGTTTGCATTTGGATTTGGTGGAGGGGCAGGGACTTGGGTTGGCAGATTCTGGCTTTGTTGGAAGCTTAGCATTATACTCATCATCTGGTTCATCATGGCATTGGTGGGAGCCAGAGCTTCTGCAACTTGTTCCTTCACTTGCTCTTTCACCTCAACTTTCACTCTCTCCTCTACAATTCTTCCAATGATTTCTTCAAAGTTTGGAGGTAGTGAAAGTGTTGGTCTTGAACTTTCTGTACTTTCCTGAGCACGAGCTTGACTGGGAAGAGTGTCAAGAGCTCTTGAAGTTTGAGGCTGCTCTGGATGAATTACAGTTAAAGCTAATGGTTGAGATGATGACTTTGCAGAAGTGCTTGGTCTAGAATCAGATTCAGTAACTTCCTCATTAGCTGTGACTTGTGCAGTAGAGTCAATCTTCATACTAGAGTCTTCAACAATGATTTCTTCTTTAGTGTGCTCATAAGGTGGTGAAGGTGGAGGAGAGTCAGTGATTTGTAGAACAGGTGAGGGCAGCTCTTTAGCCCAGTGGACTTCTTCTTCTACATAGATAGGGCTTATGGTAGGAACACCTAAAATGTCCTTGTAGATGAAGTGTCTGAAGTTTGACAGTCCACACTTGCCTCTGACCTTAGGTATGGACCTTTTCTATTCTGAAGATAAGCCAGATGTAGATGTTTTTCCTGTACATTTCACAATGTGTTTTCGCCAGATATCAACTACGACACCTTCTTGAATAAGTTCAATAGGTTGTGCCAACCAAAATTCTAGATGTTTTGATCTATATCACTAACATCATCATGATTAATCATGCAGGACTCTGGAAAGGGCATCTTTCCAGTGTTCCTTTCCTTTTTCTTGTCTTTGTCCTTGTTGAGATCTATCATTGGCAGTCTTGGACATATCATTTGAGGCTGGACTCCAATATTGGTTTGTTCAAGGTATCATTCAACCAAGTTAGAGGTACAAAGTTGGCAGCTCTTACAACCCTGAAGACCTCCAATTCTGACTTCAGCATGGCATACATGATATGATCAATAATGTCAGATGCTTTGCCATATTCACTTGGATGGACGAAAGTCTTCCACTTTGTTTTGTTATCCATGATGAGGGGAACGTGCCTATAGGATCTAGACCTTTTGTATATGACATTTTGCAGGTTTTTCTTAGCTGGATCCTTAGACCAGTCAGATATTATGTGTCTCTCTACACCATCAGTGAAGGTTTTGAAGGGAGGGTATTTTACAAGGTTTGGATTCATTTTTCTGCGTGGAAATTTGTTTTGTGGTAGGTGAATGACTAGGGGTCCATGTCTGTTGAACATTTTGGATGGAGCAGGGCCACTGGGAATGTTAAGATAAGGTTTGTACCAAGGTTTTACAAATACTTCAGGTTCATACTCATATTCAGGCAGGGGATACCAGGGTTTGTTTGAAACTGGTTCTGGTTCATGAGTATGGTATAGAATTCTCCAGTCCCTCTGAACTTTGGCTAGTGATTCAAACATGCCATCATACAGTTCAAAAGGAGGAGTGTATGGAAAAGGTATCTTTTTCATCTTTGGTAAAGGGGCACCAAGGATAATGCCATCATCTGGTTGGTTAAACTAGGGATCATCCTTAGAGATCAAAGGTGAGAATTGTGGTTGTTGTGGTGAGACTATTTGTGGTTGTTGTGGTGAGGGTGGTGAGGGTACATAAACATCATCAAGGTTATCAGGTTGATTTACAGGCACATCTGGTGCAGAGACTATGTCCATTCTATCCTCTAGACTAGAAACTAAGTCATCTACTGCTAATTGAACAGGATCATTAGCAGGAAGAGTTACCTCAGTAGCCATGGCAGTCTTGGCTCTTCTTTGAGGTTGGTGTCTTCTAGTTGGAACAGCAGAACTGATAGCCTTTTGTTTCTTCAGGATTGTACTGATAGGAACTCTGTCCTCATCATTCTCATCATCATCCTCATTGTGAGATAGGATCAAATTTCTTATCCTTTTCCTAGTTCTGGCAGGTTGAGGAGCCTCAGCTGTTGGTTTCCTAATTACAATGCCAGCAGCAGGCTTCTTAGGAATTCTTGTCCTAACAGCTATAGTCTTCTTCTTGAATGTTCTCTTCATTCCTAGAACCTCAACATTGTTTTGCTCAATTTGTTCCTCTTTAACCTTGAGCATTTCTTCTTGCTTAGCTAGGGAAATGGCAGTGTACGTGCTTAAGTTCATATTGGCAATGTTCATTTTGCCAAAAATAGCAGTTGACATGCCCTTCTGTGTCAGAATTCTTTCTTGTTCCTCAGTTGGCTTAGAAGAAATAAAGTCATACAGCTTCTGAGACTTGATGATTTTTTATAAAAGATGTAGTAAGGAATTCCAGAAATCTTCTTCCTTGTGACCATTGCATCTCTGAATCTTCCATAGAGAATTCTTGGAAGGTTGATTTTTGTCTCTATAATAAGATGACAGAGGCAAAATTTATGTAGGGCTGACAGGTTATCCTTCGACCCTACTTTATGAAGAACAACCTTATTCAACATTTGATAAAGGATACAGACATCATCCTTCATTTCTATAGATTTCCATGAATGATTTCTTACTGTGTCTTGTCTCATCAGCAAGGCGGCTATTACTTCGGAACCACCAAGATCCTTCTCCCAAGATTCAGTGATAACCTCTCCTTCTTGAGAGAAATTAATGGCATCATAGATGGTCTTTTCAGAGACCACTATTCTTCTCCCAACTATAGTAGCAGAGATTTCAGCGACTGTTACCTGAGAGTTCCTCCAAAAAGTCCTAATCAGGTCTGGATAAATAGAAACCCTTTCAACGAACATGCCGTCCCAACCAGCGGTAGTAATAAACTTGCTTACATCCAAGTTGTAATATTTCAGGATCCCAAAGTCAAAGTGATGTTCAATGGCAAGATTCAATTTTTTCAACATTGAAAATCTCAGATGAGGAGGCCATGGTTGAAGAAGGAAGGTTAGGGTTTTGCAAGCCAAAAAACAGAGAGTTGTTTTGAGAGTTTGAAGACGAAGGTTAACGTAAAGTTTCCACAGAGGGAAGGGTTTCGTTTTAAAGGTTTTGAATTTCAAAGGGGTTTTTCTTTTGGAAATAAATTTAAAAAAAAGGTTTAAAAAGAAATACTGACTCAGTAGAGAGAATATAAAATAAATTTGTCTTGAGACAAAATAAATGCAGTTAATAAATAATGTCTGTGTATACGGGTTCAAGCAACAAGCAAGCATGGACGAGACATGCAGTGGACGCGGCTCAAAAACAATAGACGCGAAATGCAATGGACGCGCTTTAAAACCATGTAATAAGCTTGTAAGGCATACATTCATCAATAGCAGAATTTCTCAAGACTGAATAACACAATTAATCCACACATAGCATGTTAAGATGTTTTCTAATAAAAACAAATCTGTTCTTAGCAAGAGGTTTAGTAAAGATATCTACCCATTGATGGTCAGTATCTACAAATTGAATATCAAAAACACCTTTTTGCACAGAATTTCTTATAAAATGATGTTTAATCTCTATGTGCTTAGCCCTAGAATGCAGTATTGGATTCTTAGATAGATTAATTGCAGCAGTATTATCACACATAAGTGGAATACTACTTACAAATACATTGTAGTCCTCCAATTGGTGTTTGATCCATAGAAGTTGTGAGCAGCAACTAGCAGCTGAAATATACTCAGCTTCAAGAGTTGATAATGCAATGGTACTTTGTCTTTTGCTTGACCATGAGACAAGATTAGCTCCAATGAAGTGACATCCCCCACTAGTACTTTTTCTTTCAATTCTGTCTCCTGCATAGTCAGCATCACAAAAGCCATCTAATCTGTAATCTTCATTTTTCTTAAAGCACAAACCCAGATTAGTAGTACCTTTCAAATATCTAAATATTCTCTTAACTGCTGATAAGTGAGATTCTCTAGGATCAGATTGAAATCGAGCACATAAACAAACACTGAACATAATATCAGGTCTGGACGCAGTAAGATATAGAAGAGATCCTATCATACCTCTATATACCTTTTGGTCTACCTTTTTCTCTTTATCATCTTTGTTCAGTATGGACGTGGGATGCATAGGGGTATTCATTGGTTTGCAATCATCCATCTTGAACTTCTTTAGGAGTTCCTTTGTATTGGTTTGATGGATGCACACCTCGTCCATAGTTTGTTTAACTTGAAGTCCAAGAAAGAACTTGAGTTCTCCCATCATGCTCATTTCAAATTCTTTCTGCATTAACTTTGAGAATTCTTTGCACAGAGATTCATCAGTAGCACCAAATATGATATCATCAACATAAATTTGTACTACTATGAAATTGGATTTAATTGACTTTCTAAACAAGGTTGTATCAACCTTTCCTCTATTAGAGCCATTTTCCATTAGAAATGAACTTAGCCTATCATACCAAGCTCTTGGGGCTTGTTTTAGGCCGTATAAAGCTTTCTTAAGCTTCTATACATGTTCAGGTTAGGTTTCACATTAAAAATCCGGAGGTTGCATTACAAATACTTCTTCATTAATAAAGCCATTAAGAAAAGCACTTTTTACATCCATTTGAAAAAGCATTATATTATGATGTGCAGAAAGAAAGTAGAATCCTAATTGCTTCTAATCTAGCAACAGGTGCAAAAGTTTCAGTGTAATCGATACCTTCTTCTTGAGAATAACCTTGTGCAACCAGTCTTGCTTTGTTTCTTACAACCTTACCATTTTCATCAAGCTTGTTTTTGTAAACCCATTTTGTTCCAATAACAGATTTATCTTTAGGCAGGGGTACTAGAGTCCAGACATCACTTCTCTCAAACTGATTTAGTTCTTCTTGCATAGCTAGAATCCAGCCATTGTCCAGCAGAGCCTCGTTTACTGTCTTTGGTTCCAACTCAGAGACTAGTGCAGTATCTTCCTGCTCTCTGAAGGTTGATCTGGTTCTCAGCTTATCACTTAGATTTCCAATGATTTGATCTAGTGGATGATAATTCTTGAAATGCCAAGATTTTTGAACATTGTCTTGTTGAGAGATGGATATTTCTGGTTGTTGAGGAGGGTCTTCAACTTGAACATCAGTTATAACTTCTGCAAACTTAACATGTATACATTCTTCTACTACTAGAGTTCTAGAATTATATACTCTAAAGCCTTTTGATGTTTCATAAAATCCTAACAGGATTTCATTGTCTACTTTTGCATCAAACTTACCGAGTTGATCTTTAGTGTTAAGAATATAGCATTTACAGCCGAAAGGATGAAAAATATGAAATGTTGGGTTTTCGTCCCTTCCACAATTCATAAGGAGTCTTATTCAAGATTGGTCTTATGTATATTCTGTTCTGAATGTAAGAGGCAGTATTAACAGCTTCAGCCCAGAAGTGTCTAGGGACAGAGTTGTCATTGAGCATAGTTCTAGCCATCTCTTGAAGAGATCTGTTCTTTCTCTCTACCACACCATTTTGCTGTGGTGTTCTAGATATAGAGAAATTGTGAAGAATACCACTTTCTTCACAGAACTTGTGAAATAGCTCATTTAAAAACTCTCCCCCATGGTCACTTCTGATTGAAGTGATACACATGCCTTTTTCATTCTGTACACGTTTGCAGAATATAGAAAAGACCTTGAAGGACTCATCCTTGTGAGCTAGGAACATAACCCATGTCCATCTTGTGTAGTCATCTACAATTACTAGACCATATTTCTTACCACTGATAGAAGCAGTCCTTGTTGGACCAAAAAGATCAAGGTGAAGCAGTTCTAGTGGTCTCTTGGTACTAAAAACATTCTTAGATTCAAAAGAACCTTTGACTTGTTTTCCCTTTTGACATGCATCACAGAGAACATCAGATTTGTACTTAAGATTTGGTAACCCTCTCACGAGGTTATGCTTATTTAGCTTTGAGATTAATCTCAAGCTTACATGACCCAGCCTTTTATGCCAAATCCATCGCTCATCTTCAATGGACACTAAACATGAGACACTTTGATTTGAAAGGTCCTCCAAGTCAATTTTATACAAATTGTTTTGCCTCTTAGCAGTGAATAAGATTGATCCATCATTTTTCTTGACATTACACATGTTCTTATTAAAAGAAACAACATATCCACTATCACATAATTGTCTTATGCTTAGCAGATTATGTTTCAAACCATTCACTAAAAGAACATTACAATGGAGGGAAAAGGATGTTTACCAATTTTACCTATACCAGTGATCTTTGATAGGCTCCGGCAAGTGTACCGGATCGAAGCAAGTAATAATAAAATGGTGAGAAACCGAGTATCGAATTCAGGGATTGGGAAACCAAGTACCACTTTACAAATTAAACAACTATTTAGACTAAGAAAAAGATGTGAATAGATTTCAAGAAAATAAAAGAAACATTAACATAAATCAAATATTTTTGGGTTTTTAAATATGACAAGAGAGCTTCCAGGATCGGGACTACCACAACAACCAATTACGAATCTATTGAGAAACACAACAATGAATGAATAAAACTTCACTGAGTAATTTTCATTAATTTCTTCTCAAGAGTCTACAAGCTTTTATAGCATGGTGATAACCATCTAAAGTAGAAACAGAAAAACAGAAAAAGAAGTAACAGAAAAAACTGATTCTAACAAACCTAAAACTATCTAATAGAAGATCCCAATGCCCTCAGCCCAAAGCCACAACAATACAACCAACTATATACAACTACTAAGAGCCTACATAAACTAGATACAACTACAAGAGTTGGGCTTTGGACTAAGGATCCATTTTGTCACTCCCCCTCAAGATGGAGAGTGAAGGGCTGATGAACTCCAATCTTGTTTGCTAATTCTTGAAAAACTTTAGCCCCCAAAGCCTTGGTGAATATATCTGCTTGTTGTTGTTTAGAAGGAATGAAGACTGTTTGAATGGCTCATGTTTGCAGATGTTGCCGAATGAAGTGGCAGTCCACTTCAATATGTTTAGTCCTTTCGTGATAAACTGGGTTTGCAGCCAAGTGCAGGGCTGCCTGGTTATCACAATGAAGAGTTGTGGAACTTGTTAATTGTACTTGCAGACACTGAAGGAGGTTGCGCAGCCAAAGAATCTCACAGGTGGCATGTGCCATTGCTCTGTACTCTGCTTCACTGGAAGACCTTGAGACTGTATTATGCTTTTTAGTCTTCCAGGACACAGGAGCTGTGCCAAGCTTCATGAGATAGCCAGTTGTGGATTTTCGGGTTAGAGGACAGGAGCCCCAATCCGAGTCACTGTAAGCTGTCAGTTGTAAATCATTATCTTTAGGCAAGATAATTCCCTTCCCTGGACTTGACTTCAAGTATTTGAGCACCCTAAGTGCAGCATTCCAATGGCCTTCTCTAGGTGCCTGCATATGTTGACTTAAGATGTGGACAGAATAGGTCAAATCTGGTCTAGTGATAGTTAAATAAATGAGTCTCCCAATCAGTCTTCTGTATTGGGAGGGATTAGGAAACAATTCACTTTGATCTAATCCTAACTGATGATTCTGTTCAAGAGGGAAAGCAGCAGGTTTAGAGGCAAGCATGCCACACTCATTTAAAATGTCCAAGGCATACTTCCTTTGACATAAGAATAAACCAGTTTTTCCTTTAGCTAATTCCAGGCCAAGGAAGTATTTAAGGTTGCCAAGATCTTTCATATGAAACCACTTATTTAAATGTATTTTGACATCAGTGCAAGCATGACTGTTATTTCCAGCAATGACTAAATCATCCACATATATCAAAACAGCTATGAAAACAGTGTGATTAGTATAGGTAAACAGGCTATGATCTGCTTGTGTTTCAACAAAACCATAAGCAATTAGAGACTGAGACAACTTAGAGAACCAATTTCTAGAGGCTTGTTTTAAGCCATAAAGGGACTTCCTCAACCTACACACCATGCCTTCTTTAGGAATGGGATACCCTTGTGGAGGATCCATATAAACTTCTTCATCTAAATCCCCGTGCAAGAAGGCATTGCTCACATCCATTTGTTGGAGCTCCCAATTCCTTGCAACAGCAATGGCTAAGAGGCACCTAACTGTGGTCATTTTTGCCACAGGGGCAAAGGTTTCATTGAAATCTTCCCCTTCAATCTGTGTGTAGCCTTTAGCCACAAGCCTAGCCTTATGTTTCTCTATTTCACCATTAGCCTTGTACTTAAGTTTATATACCCATTTGCATCCTATTGGTTTCTTTCCTTTAGGTAGCATGACAAGATCCCATGTTTTATTTTCTTCTAGGGCTAATATCTCTTGTCTCATGGCTTCCTTCCACTCAGTCTGTTTATTTGCTTGGTCATAAGTCTTAGGCTCCTCATGTTCTGCTATAGCAACTAGAAAAGCCAGGTGTTTTGCAGAGAACTGATTATAGTTAACAAAGTTAGATATGGGGTAAGCTATATCTGATTTGGGTTTAGGATCAAGAGACCTGCTAGTGGCATTTGCTATGGCTGATTCACAGTAGTAATCTTTAAGGTAGGTAGGTGGTTGCCTAGATATAGGCCTATTGGAAAAATCCTGTTGGGGAATACTGGTGTTCTCCCCCTCACTATGAGTACTGTCTTCAGTATTCAACATTTCAGTGCCCTGTTCATTATCCATCCTGTTAGGAGAGTTGTTTCTCAACTCATCTTGGCTCTCTCCACTGAGAGATTGGGTTTCATCAGGGTAATGCAGTAAGGGTTGAGATAGGCTTTCTAGGGTAGGTGTGTTTTCATTGGTAACAGCAGAATTTGTATTTTCAACAAAAGGGAAAATATTTTCATAGAAAATAACATCTCTAGAAACCAAAACTCTTTAGTTTTTAAATTGTAAACTTTCCAAGCCTTTTGTCCTGTTGGGTAACCAATGAAAACACATCTTTCTGCCCTTGGATCAAACTTATCTTTGCTTTTAGAAGCATTCCTAACATAGCATAAACAGCCTAAGATCTTCAAATGTTCATAAGAGGGTGCTTTACTATATAACATTTCATAGGGTGTGACACCTTTGTTAGCTACTGTGGGGGTTCTATTGATGATGTGTGTGGCAGCAAGCACACACTCACCCCAAAATCTTAAAGGTAGGTTTCCCTGAAACCTAAGAGCTCTAGCCACATTTAAAATGTGCCTATGCTTCCTTTCTACCCTTCCATTTTGTTGTGGTGTGGCCACACAAGATGTTTCTTGGGCAATTCCCTCTTTTTGGAAGAAACTTCTAATGGTTGAGTTAATGAACTCAGTCCCATTATCACTCCTAACCTTCTTAATACTTCTGCCAAACTGAACTTTTATCATTTTGTGAAAATTTATGAGAATCCCAGCAGTTTCACTCTTATCCTTCATCAAATATACCCAAGTCCCTCTACTATAGTCATCCACAATAGTAAGAAAGAAATGTGAACCATTGTGTGAAGGTGTTTGGTATTTGCCCCATAAGTCACAGTGTATTAAGTCAAAGGGTTCCTCAGCTTTATTTAGACTAGAATTGAAACTAAGTCTACATTGTTTTGCCCTATGGCATACATCACAACAAGACATATTATTGAAATTGAAACTACTTTTAATGAAAGGAGAAAGATACTGCAATGACTGGTTTGAGGGATGACCCATTCTTGCATGCCACAAGGTGGTTTGATCCTTTGTTGCTGCTAAGGAAGTTCCCTTTGCTGTGATTTGCATTACATATACTCCATCAAGCAAATCACCTGATCCAATCCTCATCTTCGAGGTCTGGTCCTGTATATGACAAGCATTAAGATCATAAGTGACTTGGCAATTCAAATCTTTAATCAATTTATGAACAGAAATCAGATTGCAATTAAAACTTGGCACATAAAGAACATTCATGAGTTTTATGTTGTCATTTAATTGTATGTTTCCTATTCTTTCAACTGAAACTGATTCTCCAGTAGGCACTATAATATTAAAAGGCTTTTCAATGCTCTTTACTTCCTCTAGAAGAGTAAGCAAAGGGGTCATGTGGTGAGAAGCACCACTGTCCAATACCCAAAAATGCCTTTTAAGCATGCCTACTTTACCAGCCATGTTGTCTTGAGGCACACAAGTTCCATGCAAGGCATGTCCTGTATTCTTGTGGCTCAATTGCTCTTTATGATCTTCATCTGCACAAGCAAAGTGTGCACTGGTCTGGGCTGCTCCTCTGCCAAGACCTCTCTGAGTTCTGCGTGTGTCCCAATTAGGTGGGTACCCAACAATCTCGAAACATTTTGACTTCACATGCCCAATCTTCCCACAGTGCTCACATTTTGGCCTAGGACCATCACGTCCTTTTAGCCTAGTGTTGTTTGAATAAAAGGCTGAACCTGCATCATTCTTCAAGACCCTTTCTTTTTCAGCCAAGAACCTTGACTCTTCTCTCAAAACCTGATTAAAAGTAGTCCTGAGAGATGGCAATGGTTCAGTGTTGAGAATTGTGGCCTTAATGTGGGCGAATTGATCACTGTCGAGGCTTCCCAAGAACAAATGGACTCTATTTTCTTCTTCTCGCTTCATGAGTGCTCTGGATGCACCACAAGTGCATTCTGGCAACGGTTGAAGCTCACTGAGCTCATCCAAATATCCTTTGAACTGTGTATAAAAATCTTTAATCGCTGCACCCGATTCTTGTTGCAGTAAACAGAGAGTGCGCCATAGTTGATGCACCCTTGGTGCACTTGTTTGAGCAAACCTTTCTTCCAAATCGTCCCAAATTTCTTTGGCGGTGGTAGCATGTGATATGCTAGCGTGAAGTTTAGGATCAACGGAATTAAGGATCCAAGCCAGAACCATGGAGTCCGCTTTGTCCCAACTGAGATATTCTGTTGAGTCCTCATCAGGTTTCTTGATCGTCCCGTTTATGAACCCCAATTTTGTTTTTGCTCGTAGGGCTGTTTTCACAGATCTTGCCCAAGTGCGAAAATTGTCGCCATTGAGAGGTGCTGCAACGAGAGGTATTCCTGGATTATCGGAGGAGCTCAAGAGATACGCAGGGTTTGGATTGGTGGGATTGTTGCCGTCGCCGTCGCCGGAGGTATGAGGTTTCTTCTCCCACGCGTTCTTCGGCTTCTTCTTCTTTTCATCCCCAGAATCGTCGCTCTTTGATGCCATATTGAGAAAAACAACAATGAATGAATAAAACTTCACTGAGTAATTTTCATTAATTTCTTCTCAAGAGTCTACAAGCTTTTATAGCATGGTGATAACCATCTAAAGTAGAAACAGAAAAACAGAAAAAGAAGTAACAGAAAAAACTGATTCTAACAAACCTAAAACTATCTAATAGAAGAGCCCAATGCCCTCAGCCCAAAGCCACAACAATACAACCAACTATATACAACTACTAAGAGCCTACATAAACTAGATACAACTACAAGAGTTGGGCTTTGGACTAAGGATCCATTTTGTCAGAATCCCACTTGACTTTACCTTTGTTAATATCTAACTAAATTGAAGGTGAATTTATCCTAAATAAGTTAATGTTCCCTCTCGAGATACAAGAACCGTGCCCAATTAAACCAACCCCTACTCTCGTGGTAATTGTATTTAAATTGAACCCTTTAAGCTTTGTGACAATTCAACGAGCCCTCGAATGACTGCTTCTAGCTCCCGTGATTTAAGTCGTAAGTTCAATTCCTATAGATCCGATACCTAAGTTCACCGCTAAGTTCATCCTTAGAATATCTGAGACATGCAAAAAGGTGATCAATCAATTTACATGGATGAAGCACAATAAGAATCAAATCAATGAGTAAAATATTAACAAAAGGGAAAAATCAAATATTAATCATAATAGTGTCAAAGGGCATTGCCTAATCCTAGAAACAAAACAATTACTCAACCATAAAATAAAGAACAAGAAGAAAAGAAGAAAACTGCATTATTCGAGGTATATCCGCGGTACTGCTTGCGGTACTCTCCGGCGCTGCACCTGTTGTGTCCCCCTCTTCTGCTCGCTGCCCCTACGCAACTCTCCTACTGCGCTGATCTTCTTTATATATATCACAACTTCTTCTTTTAATTTCCAAATCAAATCTCTACTAAATATTTGTTACAGTATCACACCCACAAATTAAGATAACAACAATATCTTAACAGATATGTTTATAGATAAGCAATTCATGTTTTGCTTTTATTTTTCATTCAAATTGCAATTTCAATCTCAATTTCAATTGTGTGGGCCCTTACAGATTTGCTTCACGTGATTTGCTGGAGCAATTCAATTGCCAAATCTTATCATATCCTTTATTGTTGTGAGAGGCAATTATTATCTAAATCCAAATTTGATTTGGATCCAATCTTTTATCTCAATGCCAATTGAATTATCTTTTAATCATAATAATCCAAATCCAAATTGATTTGGATTCAAATTCATCGTGTGGGCCCTCGCAATTTACTTGCCAATCTTCAATTTAATTGCAATCCTTCTTCTTTGTCCTTTCCTAAAAATAAAAATAATAAAATCTTGAGAAAATCAATTAAATTCTAATTAAAATCAATTAAATGCACACATTGACTCTAAAATAACTAAAATAGGAAAACAAAGTCTAATTTAGGTTAAATCAAGCATTCAACAAAATTTAATTGATGAAATCCACTCTAAAATATTAGCTAAAACATGATAAGCCAGCGGATTATCAAAATACCCCAAACTTAAACTTTGTTTGTCCTCAAGCAAACTATAAATCAAAAAGACTCAAAACTTGGCAAGCTCAATGGATTCAATCAAACCTTACATATGCTTCATGCAATATATTTTTTTTTTTCAATACAATTCCAAACAATGTTTACCCCTATTTCATTATAGTAATCCCCAAATTCATTTACTTCAAACAAAGGTAATTTCATCATAAGTGCAATCATCAATCTAAGCAAAGGATCCAAGTTACACACAAAAGGGAGATCAACAATTTCAAACAATTGCTTTCCTCACAAGGGCATATAGTATTTCACTCATTCACTCAATTTGTCTAGGATATCAACTTTCACTCAATTTCACATTTTAAGAGCACTTTCCATGAATTTGATTTTCATCTAAAAAAATAGTTCCCATGAAAACATGCATGCATCATCAAAAGGTCTTTTAAAGGTTGTAATGGGGCTTGGTTAAAGGTAGGATATACAAAGGTACTAAGTTTTAAGTCCCTAGGAATTAAGAGAGCCTGAACATTTTTACACCTAGACTTTCCACTCTTATTCCTTCTTCCAATTTCTTTTTCAATTTTTTTTTTCATTTTTTCACTTTGAGTGGCTACAACCTATTTCCTTTGACACCCTTTTATTTTGCCCTTTTTGGCGTTTTTGTACTTTTCTTCTTTTTCTTTTTGCTTTTGGCTTCAATCCTTATTTTTTTCTTTTTCTCAACCCAAAATAACATATCAAACCCTTGTAGCCACCCGAAACTTAGTTTCCTACAAACTTTATCTTGCTAAGCATCCATGCTCTCCTAAATCCTAAGATTGGGTTAACATGATTTTTCCGGATTTTTGGCTTATAACATAAGGTCATCAAGAAACAATAGGCTATTAGGCTCAGTGCGGCTAACTAGGGAACATGCATTAGGGATGGTTCTTTTTAGGCCAAGTAGTTATTTTAAAGAAAATTGCCTAGATCATTTGATGCAAACATATAAACATGCAAACCATGAAGAGATTCAAGCAAATCCGAGAAAGTGCAACTTAAAAGTGATTCACACAATTTAAAAATAATGTTGGAGGCTCAAATTCCTCACCTGGACATTTTTCGCAAATTGTTTGATTGAAATGTAATATATCCCTGATGTATGCATCCCTTCACCCCAAACTTATCATAAGTCATGCAATCACAACAAAGTTTCTCAAAGTTCAATTTTTAATTTTCATGGGGATCAATTTTTCAATTTTCAAATCATTAGGGGAAATCATCAAAAATCAATAGTTTTTTTTTTTATGCAATCCATCTATGCTAAATTAAATAAAATCCCTTCAAGCTTACCAACACAAGACTCACACACATATGACTCAAGTAAAGAAAAGCAAAATAATAAAAAAGAGAAGGGTTTAGAAAAACTCATTGAAAATGCTTTCACTCGGATCCCATAGCCTGTGGTAAAAAGACCAAGAGATGCCCAAGATGTAAGACCTTCCTCCCGGATCCCATGGCTTGTGGAGTGGAGATGGAAGAAGCAAGTGTGATGAGATTCTATTTACTTCTCTAAGTGCTATTATGAGCCCACTTCCTCCTGGGTCAAATGGTAAGTCACCTACTCGAAGAATGACCTTTATGTAATTAGTTTCTCCATGAAGCACCAGAACCATAACTTTTTGAGGCGACCTTAGAGCCTTTGCCGCTGTTGATGAAAACTCCCTATTCTCAGGCAATGATTTGAACTCCAAAGTTGGTATTTTTACTAAGTAATGTGATAGACAATTTGTAGGCACCAACTTTGTAACATCCACACATGCATGTAAACCAACATATTTATCTAACTCAGGATTTCTAGGCTCCTCAATAGGAATGGTGAAGGAAGAGTTTTCTACATGATTCTTCTTAATCATCCCTTGCAAAGGAATAATGGGGGATAATTCCTCCTTGCACTCCGCTTCATGATCCTCTCCTCTTAAATCATCTTCCACCACGACTTCATCTTCATTTAAGTCCATATTGGCAACAACATTCTCTTCAATTTGAGTCTCGTGCGGCTTTTCTGCTAGCGATTTAGAAAATTCGTCAGCTTGCTCTTCTAGTCTCTGAAAGTTGTTACTTAGCATCTCCGCTACCAATTGAGAACGTTTCTTACGCATTTTATGCCTCTGAATCATGGAACTAAATTCCTCCTTGCTACGCTTTATGCTCTGGATCAATTGTTGAGCATCTATATCCCAAAGTGATTCCAGCACCTCGGGATCCTACTTAATGTCTGGTGGTGGTTGTAAGGATGACAAATAGGATCCCCATTCCTCCTTGGAGTATATCTTCACATGCTTATCAATAATACAATCAAGCACAATCCAATCAATTTGAGATTCCCTATTTAGATAGAAACAATGGTCCATGTGTGGCATCTACCTAACACAAACAAAACTCAAAAGAAAAGATTAAACATATACAAAATAGAAAAAATGTCTAAAGTAGTTGTCTTCTTTGTTACTAATAATATTGGTAGTGCCAATCCCCGGCAACGGCGCCAAAAACTTGATAGGCTCCGACAAGTGTACCGGATTGAAGCAAGTAATAATAAAACGGTGAGAAACCGAGTATCGAACTCAGGGATTGGGAAACCAAGTACCACTTTACAAATTAAACAACTATTTAGACTAAGAAAAAGATGTGAATAGATTTCAAGAAAATAAAAGAAACAATAACAGAAATCAAATATTTTTGGGTTTTTAAATATGACAAGAGAGCTTCCAGGATCGGGACTACCACAACGACCAATTATGAATCCCACTTGACTTTACCTTTGTTAATATCTAACTAAATTGAAGGTGAATTTATCCTAAATAAGTTAATGTTCCCTCTCGAGATACAAGAACCGTGCCCAATTAAACCAACCCCTACTCTCGTGGTAATTGTATTTAAATTGAACCCTTTAAGCTTTGTGACAATTCAACGAGCCCTCGAATGACCGCTTCTAACTCCCGTGATTTAAGTCGTAAGTTCAATTCCTATAGATCCGATACCTAAGTTCACCGCTAAGTTCATCCTTAGAATATCTGAGACATGCAAAAAGGTGATCAATCAATTTACATGGATGAAGCACAATAAGAATCAAATCAATGAGTAAAATATTAACAAAAGGGAAAAATCAAATATTAATCATAATAGTGTCAAAGGGCATTGCCTAATCCTAGAAACAAAACAATTACTCAACCATAAAATAAAGAACAAGAAGAAAAGAAGAAAACTGCATTATTCGAGGTATATCCGCGGTACTGCTTGCGGTACTCTCCGGCGCTGCACCTGTTGTGTCCCCCTCTTCTGCTCGCTGCCCCTACGCAACTCTCCGACTGCGCTGGTCTTCTTTATATATATCACAACTTCCTCTTTTAATTTCCAAATCAAATCTCTACTAAATATTTGTTACAGTATCACACCCACAAATTAAGATAACAACAATATCTTAAGAGATATGTTTATAGATAAGCAATTCATGTTTCGCTTTTATTTTTCATTCAAATTGCAATTTCAATCTCAATTTCAATTGTGTGGGCCCTTGCAGATTTGCTTCACGTGATTTACTGGAGCAATTCAATTGCCAAATCTTATCATATCCTTTATTATTGTGAGAGGCAATTATTATCTAAATCCAAATTTGATTTGGATCCAATCTTTTATCTCAATGCCAATTGAATTATCTTTTAATCATAATAATCCAAATCCAAATTGATTTGGATTCAAATTCATCGTGTGGGCCCTCGCAATTTACTTGCCAATCTTCAATTTAATTGCAATCCTTCTTCTTTGTCCTTTCCTAAGAATAAAAATAAGAAAATCTTGAGAAAATCAATTAAATTCTAATTAAAATCAATTAAATGCACACATTGACTCTAAAATAACTAAAATAGGAAAACAAAGTCTAATTTGGGTTAAATCAAGCATTCAACAAAATTTAATTGATGAAATCCACTCTAAAATATTAGCTAAAACATGATAAGCCAGCGGATTATCAATCTTCCCTTTCTGGTTTCCTCCAAATGTCACCAAGTCACCATCCTTATGTCATAGGTCTTGGAACATACACCTTTCTCCCATCATGTGACATGAGCACCCACTGTCCAAGTACCAGGATGTTTGTTTCTGTCCTGTTGTTAAGCAAATCTGCAACGGGTATTATCTTGTCCTTAGGTACCCAAAATGACTTGGGTCCTTTCTTGTTAGTTTTTATTGGACGCGAATGTTTAGTATGCCTATTATGTATGCATCTATATGTAGTATGCCCACTTTTTCCACACATTTTGTAAAAGGTGTTGAACGGGCCTGACTTAGCTTTAGCATACTTAGCTGGAGATTTTGAAGCTCTTTGTTGTATAAGTGGTTTTGACTTATTGTGAGATGTGTCATGCTTCTCCTTGTAATAACCAAGGCCAGATTTATCATAAGGTGACCTAGAATACCTTAGAATAAGACTTAGCTTATCTGAGCCTCCTACAAATTTTGACAAAGTGTCTGTCAAGTATGTTACATCTTGTTTTAGTTTTGCAACTTCACAAGAATTGTCAGGCTCACATTCAAGTTTGTCAGTTAGACTGACATTCTCTGATCTTAGTTTATCATTTTCTTGAGCTAAGGTTTGTTTTTCAATACAGACTCTATCATACTCTTTTGTTAATTTTGCAAACTTCTTTTTAAGACTTTTGTATTCATGAGATAGTATGGATGAGTCATGCAGTAATTCATCAAAGGCATTTTTAAGAGTGGACGAGTCAGAATCCATTACCTCATCATCATCATCATTGTATTCATTCTCTGATGATGTGTCAGCCATGAAGCAGATGTTTGCCTCTTCCTCAGCTTCATTTTCCTCATCTGATGAGGATAAGTCCGAGTCCTCCCATGTTGCCATTAAGCCCTTATTTTTCTTGAAGAACTTCTTTTTCTCTTTTAACTCAGGGCAGTCAGCCTTGAAATGACCTGGTTTCTTGCATTCAAAGCACAAGGGTGGACCTTTTTCTTTGGAGTCTGATTTCTCCTTAGAAAACTTCTTGTTGAACTGCTTTCTTTTGAAGTTACCTTTCTTTCTCCACATGTGTTGTATCTTTCTGGAGATGAAAGATAATTCATCTTCATCTGACCCTTCATCACTGTCTGAAGGTTCAGCATCATCTGAAGATTCAGCAGCTTTAAGGACTTTTGAAGAGCAGGCTTTCTTTGCCTTTAAGGCAATAGACTTTCCTTTTCTGGAATTGTCTTCTTCATTCAGTTCAAGCTTATGAACCTTTAGTGACCCGAGAAGCTCTTCCAGAGAAAGAGTGTTCAGATTCTTAGCTTCTTGAATGGCAGTAACCTTTGGTCTCCATTGCTTGGAGAGACTTCTCAAAATTTTTCTGATATGATCTCTATTCTCATAGATTTTTCCAAGAGATCTGAGACTATTGGTTATTGTTTGAAATCTTCCAAACATCTGATCTATAGTCTCATGATCAGCCATTTTAAAGAGCTCATACTGGTGAACCAGCATGCTTATCTTTGACTCCTTCACTTGTGATGAGCCTTCATGAGCAAGAGCCAGTGTATCCCAGATTTCTTTTGCTGTGTTACAGCTGTGAACCTTGTCAGGTTCTGATCTGGTGATGGTACACATCAAATAATGTTTGGCTTTAAGATTAAGTTGATGTTTAGCCTTTTGATCTGCAGTCCAATCTGCTCTAGCCATGGCTGCTCCATTTTCACCTCTTGGCTCAGTATAGCCATTCTCAACCAGTTCCCAGATGTCTAAGTTTTGTGCATCCAAGAAGGCCATCATCCTCTTCTTCCAGTAATCATAATCAGTTCCATCAAAGAGTGGAGGTCTATTGATAGCTTGTTCTTCTGTATCCATGGTTGTTGGATCGTACTTCCTCAGCACTTGTTAGATGCTCAACCCTTTCGAGGCTGAGCTCTGATACCAACTGAGGTTGACACAGGCAAACACAAGGGAGGGGGGTGTTGAATTGTGTTTGTTAATAATTTTCGAAAACAGCCTTTTCAAAACAGTTTTCTCACACAAAGATTAAGAGGCAGAAGCAAACACATAGAAAAACAAACTTTTGAGAACTTAACAAAATCAAGTTCAAATCCCCACAGTTAGTATAAACAAATAAAACTGAAGAGATAAGGGATTAGAGGATTCACGCAAGTTGTTTTATCCTAGTTCACTCTCTTCCAACCAAGAGTTACGTCCAGTCCCTTCTACTTGAAGGTTTTTTGTTGACAAGTGACCTCAAACACAAGAGGGGGGTGAATTGTGTGTGAATTGATTTTTGAAAACTTTTTGCAAATTAAACTAAGTTCAAAACTTGTTTTGATAAACAATAACTTAATAATGAAACTTTATGAAGTAAAGCGTATGGAAAATAAAAACGTTGCGATAAATAAAGAGATAGGGAAGAAGATGACACAGTGATGTATCCTGGTTCGGCCACACAACTACCCACGTGGCCTACGTCCAGTCCCCAAGGCAATACGACCAAGGGATTTCAATCAACTCTAGTTTTTAAAACAGGCTAAACTAGAACCTTTACAAAGTAGAGAATTCTTAACACAATCACAGGACGTACTATCCCTTGTGCAAGAACCTCAAGAAATCATTCGTGAGATCACACTCACTTAAAAAACAAACTATAAAAGTTTTACAATGAGAAAGCACTCAAAAGTGCAGATATGAAATACAACTTGAAGCTCAAATAGCAACACCTATATGGTGTATAAGTTTCTCAAAATAATATGATCACGTGTAAGTGCAAGAGTAAAATAAAATAGTAATCAGAGTTTAAGCACAATAGAGAGTAGAAGAGAGTAGTAGATGGGGCATTTTTCCAAGGCTGCCAGGCTACCTATTTATAGAGAATAGGTTAGGGTTCAGTGTGAAATTAGGTCAAGCCTCTTAAAATGCATTTCAGCCGCAGAATAATCGATTATATAAAGTCCATAATCGATTATTTAATGTGTTTACATGAAGCGCGCGTCTGGACAGAAAGGTCATAATCGATTACCATAATCGATTATGTCTTCACTGCCTTTTCACCAAAGAAGATAATCGATTGCCTTAATCGATTATGATGTTACTGACTCTTTAATAAAATACTATAATCGATTACATAATCGATTACAGGGTTTCAGGTGTAGCACGTTGGAAGTCAGTAAGGTCATAATCGATTATCCAATTTCAATAATCGATTATTATATTCAAAATTTGAAATCAACGGCTTTAATATCATAATTACTCATTAACACTCATTAAAGCCATTTAACCACGACTCATAATCGATTATAGTATTTCCATAATCGATTATGGTGTGTATCAGGTGGTTTTTCAAAAACTTGACAATTAAGGAAAGATTGCCAATTAAGCTCAGTTTTAATTGTCCGTTTTAATCACATGTTATTATTTATTTAATCATATGATTTATCTTTTAAAGCACATGTTAAATATGTGTGTGTGTGAGTGATCATATTAAATTGAAAACCCTACTTACCATTTACAGATTATTCTAAAACAATCAATACAAGTAGTAAAATTCCCTTTTTACCCCTCTTGATTGCTTTGCCTAATCTTGACGGATCGTTTGGCCTTTTTCACGCTTTTTGCAGATAAGTCCTTTAGACTTAAAAATTCTTTTGTCATTCATCAAAATATATGTACCTGTCAAGGCATACATCCACATTTTTCACCACTATTCTCCAAATAGATTACAACAAGTATTCAACACCTCTCCAGGCTTACAAGTATTCCTTTCTTACTAAGCCTCTTCAGGCTCTACCTCTAACAAAGAGATTGGTTTCTTTTGATCTTCTAACTCACTATGTGTGAGGATATGAAAGTTTAAGATCGGTTGAATATCATAGCAATATTCAAGCTAAGGTGGTACAGACTTTTGCTTTTGAAAGAATAAAAGAATTGAGCTTGTAAGAGATTTTCTATCAAGAATTCTGTATGCGCAAAAAGTTGTTTCTTCAAAAGACTAGGTCTTCTATATATAGTGACTTTACTCTTCTCTTCAAATTCTTCAACAGTTGTTTTTGAATTTTCCCGTTTAGGGATAGAATCAAATTGCATAATATCCGTTGTGACTCAGCTTGCTTGTGGCAATTCTGAATTGTACTATATGTCAACATTCTTCAACAAAACGAACACACCTCTGAGCAAATGCAACTTAAAAAACTGTCTTGCCTTCCTTGTACAAATTCCAGCTATTCCAGCGTTAAAGGTGACAAGATACAAGTCGTTTTGTATTGTACTATTTTGCTTTTGTAATTCCTCATTTGTACTATGTTTCTCTCAAAGAAATAAGACAATAAAACCGTTAAAACAAATATGAAGGACCACCATATACTTGAAATAAATATCAATCATTTGAAATAAATATTTCTATGTGGTCGAGATAGTTATTCTGATTATATCAAGGATTCTCAGTGAAGAGGAGCTCGTCTACTAAATAGAGTGCGTCTATATGCTCATAGATAAAAACTCTTTTTAGCTCGTCCAGTGACGTGGTAAATTTTGCTCGTCTATTATCAAGTCTTTGGACTTACTATATATCAGTGATCGAGTAACTTAGATCTACAACCACTGGCGTGGCACTCAAGCTCATCTAATCATATTAGTTAAGAGCTCGTCTTTTAGTATTAGATAAAATCTTGTCTGCTAGTACTATTCTATATTCCGTCTACTTATCATATTCTCATAATTAAATGGTTTAAATAAGTTTTTGGTCCTTACAAAGTTCATCAATTTTGGTTTTGGTCCCTGTGGAATTTTTTCTTAGGTTTTCGTCCCTATAATCTCAATTTTTTTGCAAATAGTCCCTATTATCATCTTTTTTCGTTATCTAATACTCATGGGTATCAAGGTAATTTTATTTTACTGTCCGACTTGCTGTAAAATTTGGCCATAAAATATAAACAAAATCATACTTGAGGGACATAAGGTTAAAATTGTTAAATTCCTTCATTTTGTATGATATTTAGTACTCAGCGGATACCGAGATAGTTTCTCGTTCTTGTCCGACTTGCTCCAAAATTAGGCTAGAAAGTAGAAATAAAATCATACATTAGGGTCATTGGGTTAAAATTGAAATTTTTTTTCATCTAGTATGATTTCTAGTACTCAGGAAATAATAGGGACTATTTACAAAATTTTCGAAAATATAGAGACGAAATCCTAAGAATTTTTTTTACAAGGACTAAAACCAAAATTGGTGAACTTTCCAGGGACTAAAAGCTTATTTAAACCTAATTAAATATACCATTTATTTTGAATAGCTCGTCTACTTGGTTGGACGCGGATATAACTCTCTTTCAATGTTTCCTTAACATATTGAATTTTGAATATCTTTGTAAGACTAGACAAAACATGTTAGATCTTAACCAGCACTTTGCCATACAAATTTAATCATTTTTGTTAACATCAAAACTCAGAGATTATTTAATCCAAAAAATACTTTGGTTCCAACATACCTATGTTCATGGACCTACTGCTCCCGATGACCCATCTGTTCCCCGGACCTCTGGCCAGCAGCATGATGCAGATGATCATGAGGCTGATGATCATTGGTCCCCCCCACCTCAACCCCTACTCAGTTGACTTGTACTTTTTAATTACAGGTTTTTTTAAGACAGCAAATTAACCAAAATATAAAATAAAATAAAAATATTTAGCAACCGAATTAATTCGGTCGCTAAATAATAGGACCAAATAAAATTTTCAAAAAAATAAAAAAATTTATTATTAGCGACCGAATTATTCAGTCGCTATTCGATCGCAAAAGGTACCAGAAAAAACAATTTGGTACCAAAGTATAGCGATCGATATTATAAATTTAATGACTACCATTTTTCGGTGGCTAATTAGCGATCGCTTAATAATTCGGTCGCTAAATGTTTAGCGACCACTGTTTTAGTAACCGCCTTAGCTCGGTCGCTAATTCAGTCACTAATTGTTTTAGCGACCGAATTATACTGTTTAGCGACCGTGTAAGTCGGTTGCTAAATACTTAATTTCTTGTAGTGATTATTCTCTTTGGCTATCTGATCAATTTGCTCTATGTTTTCTATTTGATCATTTTCTTCTTCAATTATTTTTAATTGTTCTAATAATTGTTGAATTTCTTCTATGTCATTTGATTTCTTTAATGTTTCCATACACTCATCTTTTATCCTCTCCATGAGGTTATTGGTGGGGATAATTTTGATGGTTCTAGATTTAATTCTTGTTTTATTATTATTTTTTACAAATCTTTTGATTTTAATAATTCTTCTAATTCTTTTCTTGTTATGCATTTATTCTTTTCTTCATCTTCTAAGTGTGTGTTTGGTTCCACTTCTAGAGGCACCCGAAGTGCTTCTGCACATGTCAAATGTGATTCTGGTTAAAAAAAAAGAGGTGTTTGGTAACAAGTTTGTGGAAGCATTTTTGCATCCAGGATTGATTCTACCAGAAGCAGCTTGGAGTAGCTTCTACTATTTTTGAATTGAAAAATTACATTAAGTTTTACATCAAACTTGCTTTCAAAGAAAAAAATCTAAACATAAATCACTTTACTTCAAACTCAATTGTATTGAAATCAATTCTACAAAATCAATTTATCCGAAATCACGTTTGTCAAACGCTCATCCAAACACACACCAAAAGATTTTCTAGCTGTTCAAGAACTTCTCTAATTTTTTCAATATCTTTGTTTTCATCTACTTCATTGCCTTTACTTATATTATTTAGTGTATCTCTTATATTATTTATTTCACTTTGTCCCTTCTGTATTCTATTATAAGTATAATTGACAATTTTATTGGTATTTTCTATTTTTATTAGTCTCTTCCATTACTTTTTCTATTTCTTCGAATCTTATTGCTATTTCTTCGTATAAACCCATTATTTTATTGATTTATTGTTATATTATTATTTTTGTATTTTTTTTTTATTTTGTCTTTTAGTGGGATTTTCTACAGTGTCAGGACGGGTTGTACAAAAAAACTTTGCTCTTGCAAAAGAATTTTTGTCCATCTTCTTCTTTAGTTCTTTTAATTTATGTGTGCCAGAGTTGATACCTATCTTTCTTCTATGTTCATGTTCTGAGTATCCTGAATAGTATGATTATTCTTGAAGAGTCTTTTAAATATTAGGAAATATTATTATTATTATTATTATTATTATTATTATTGTTAGGCTAAATTACACTTTTTGTCCCCAAATTGTTTTTCAATATTCAATTTGGTCCCCAAGTTTTTAAAATGTTCATTTTGGTCCCTAAGTTCCTAAAACTTATTCAATCAAGTCCTTCCATCAAGTTGACTAACGTACATGGACGTTGACCCCAAAATAATGGTCCCCAAATTGTTTTTTAATGTTCAATTTGGTCCCCAAGTTGTTTTTCAATATTCAATTTGGTCCCCAAGTTGTTTTTCAATGTTCAATTTGGTCCCCAATTCCGGCGGACCAGACGCGGTCAACGTCCATGTCCGTTAGTCAACATGACGGAAGGACTCGATTGAATAAGTTTTAGGAACTTAGGGATCAAAGTGAATATTTTAAAAACTTGGGGACCAAATTGAACTTTGAAAAATAATTTGGGGATCAAAAGTGTAATTTAGCCTTATTATTATTATTATTATTATCTAAAATTGTATTGTCAACCTTTTTATTTTAATGTGAGAATTCACTTCCCCTTTTAGTACTTCTTTTAAATTTGGGAAAATGATTTATAGATATAGCTTGTAAAAATGGTTCAGCTCGTATATTAATAAATTAAGTATCAAACTAATAAAATGATGTATCTTAGTTTAAGTAAATCGCCAAGTTAATTTTATGTAAATTGTTAGTTAAACTACACCATTATTGACATTTAGTAACATTTGAAAAATGTTACTAAATTATCAAAAAATGTTGCTATTTACATTAGTAACATTTTCACAAGTGTTATATCTGAGCCATGTTACTAAATGATTTTAGCAACAATTTAACACATCATTAACAACATTTAAAAAATGTTACTAATTTACCTTTTTATAACATTTTATAAATGTTACTAATTTACCATTTTTTTGTAACATTTCAAAAATGTTACTAATTACTTTTTTGTAACATTTTATAAAAATGTTACTAATTAATAACCTACCTTTTTGTGACATTTTAAAAATGTTACTAATTACCTTTTTGTAGCATTTTAAAGATGCTATTTATTTTAAATCTTTACTTTAAAGATGTCACTAATTAATTTTGTGACAACCAAAGCAAACACAAGAAATAACCTAAAAATAGTTCATATATAACAAATTAAATCAAAGTTATTTTTCTCCATTCACATTTAAAGTAAAATCAAGTTTTATAATAATGTTAATATTACAAAGAAACTAAACTATATTTGCCTATTGAACAATTACAAAGACATTTTCCTTCATGAGCCACCAATGCTAATCCTCATCTCTGAGATCCTCAAGCTTCAACAACACTATCTCTTCTAGGTATGGAACTTTGTTGGACCTCTTTTCTTCTTGGTAGTAGAGCCTGTTATTAAATATAAATTTGAGTATATTAAAGCACTTTTAGTATAGTATGGTATAATAAGATAAATTACTCTAGTGTAATGGTATCAAACATGTAATTAACATCCTGATTCCACACCATACAATAGTTAAATGCCATAGAGCATCCTGATTCCACGCAGCACAGCACCTGAAGCAAGGATATCAGCATCAAAAATTGATATTTTGTACAAATTCATTTAACAGCTATTTTACCTGAAGGTCCTTTGACATATCAACTCATTTCACTACTATAAGACACTATACTAAAGCATCCTCAAACTTGGAACAACTCTCCAATCAATAGATCCATTTGCTTAACACTTTTCTCAGCAAGTGTGAACTCATAGCTAGCTTGTACCTATTGATGGCAAAAAATAATCTATACTATTAATTAAACTCATATATGTTTAGTAACAGGGAACTATTATTCAATGAAACAACTTTGGCATCAACCTTGACATCCCACTGGGATTTGGCTAAAATGAAAGGAAACTATAACATATCTATTAAGAAGCCACTTGATATAAAAGAGGAAGCACTTAAACAATGGGTTAACAAGTTACTTAGTTGCTTCTTATACCTCTTAAACGTGCCTATCCCCCAACCACTTGAAAGTCCGCTAGACAAAAACTAGACAAAATTATATACTGAACATTAATTATTGGACTGGGGTGAAGATTAAACTTTACACCATTTGTTCATGTCCTATTTATATGTAAAATAACCGGACGACCTAAAACCTTAAGATGTTAAATTAGTTTCTCTCTTACCTTTGGAATGATTAACAGAGATTGCTCTGCTATAGCCAACTGCTCCTGGGATCTTGAAGTTGTAGCAAGGTACTCCAAATAAACTGATATTGCAGCTTCAACAACCCTTCACCAGCTACCACCTTTCATATATATTGATAAATCAAGTATTAAAAAATGGCAGATTAAATAGGAAATTATTAAAAAAAAAAAAAGTAGCCATGGAGTACAACTTCAGCTAGTATGTATTTGTCTCTGTGTGTGTGTGTATATATATGCTTCAAGGAGATAATGCTACGTGGCTTCGTCCTTAAAATACTAAACCTCTTCTAGGGATAACATTGGCTTTACAAATGTCACTGCCATCCACCACCCAAGACCAAAGACTAAAACGAAAACTAGAAAAAACCATAGAAGTATCAAACTCCAAGTTAATAATTGGAAACACTCACCAACCAGCATGTATAAAAACACGCTTACAAAGTGTATGACCAGTAATCAAGCCAGGTCCATAGCAGCTTCAAAAACAAAACAAGAGGTAAATGTTTAAACCATCCAAGAAAGGAGGTAGTACCTCTAATCCAAGAAATCCAAATAGAGTCATGGGATGCTGAGAGGGACAGAGATATTTGTTCTGGTTAAAATCCTTCAACGCTTCTTTTAACCAAAGGATCTTTGTCTGGCAAGTCCACAGGATTCCCAGGGAATGTCTGGTCAAGAGGAACAGTCACAGGCTTAAAAGGTCTTGTTGGAATCTTGCCATGAACAATCAGTGAAGTTATTAAAAACAAGAGAGATAGTGCAACAATAGGAGGCACCAAAACCGATCCAAATTTTGCAGTAAATTAAACACAATCCCAATTTTAATGCAAGTAACATGCACTGATCCTCAAATAGCAGAACAAGGAAGCAACTAGTAATAATTTTAATGCAAACCGAAGCAATCCAATCCAAAGAAAGGAAACCAGATTGAAACTTAGCAAGTGTTAAGAAACATGAGGAAATTGAAGAGATAAATATGAACTTGATTGAAATGATTTATGATTTATGTATAAACCAAACTAGAAACTGAAAAAATCATTTTACTGAAAGCTAAACCAGTCCAAAAATTGTAGACATCCAACAAGTATAAACCCATAACTCATCCGTAGGTTCTGGAACCCATACCACAACATAAACAGAAATACATGTTTGAAAGATCTTTAGCAAAATAGGTTTGGCATTTTACCAAATAGTAGATGTGCAAACCAAGTAAAACTAATTCAACCTCAAACAGAGTAACTATACAAGGTGGAATAGGAGTCAAGACGTATAAAGAATTCATTTCATGGTTGGGAAGAAATGTTCTTACCCCTTTCTTCTATCATCTTCTTGTTCTCTTTCTTCTAATCACTCATTCTCTTTGTGCCTCTTGTGCTGAAGTTTCTGTGCTCTTATATTAAAAAGTAATCGAGAACAAAAATGACTTTTCGATTCAAACACATACTCAATTCAATCATCACACAACAGCAAAACACTGATATACATGGATATAATGATAGAGATAGTGAGTGAGTGAGAAAACTAACCTGAATGATGAAAGTTTTGAGCAATGCAAGGTTCTTCTTCATTTGATATTCAAAGGGAGCGAAAATGGAGGTTGTGGCAGTTGTGGAAGAGCAAGAGAGAAACGGATTGGGATTTTAGGGTTCAGAAAAGTGAAAATTTAGAGAGAGTGAGAAAATTTCAGTGTTAGTCTGCGAAGTGAACCTGCAAGAGTGAGAGTCTATTGAGAGTGAAGGTTGTGGGTTGAGTCAGAGAAAATGAGAGTTTCAGAGAGTGAAGGTTGTATGCGAGACGAGAGTGAATTAGCAATCGGAAAGATCAAGGTTAATTTCTTTTAGTAACATTTTCTCCAATAAATGTTACATAAGTATAAATTATTGTTATTTGATAACATTTTAATTAATGTTACAGGATAAACGTTGTTAAAGGCCCTTAATCTAGTAGTGGTTAAAATGATTTATTTGTAGTTAAGCAATATGCAAACTGAAAAATAGACAAAAGTATATTCTATGGTCAGTTATTTGTATATTGGAGTTAAACTATACTATCATTTAGTTAAAAAAGGGTTAAATATGTTTTTGGTTCCTGCAAAATGAGTAAATTTTGATTTTGGTCCCCGTAAAAAATTTTCATTAGTTTTGGTTCCTGTAAAATCTGAAATAACTATTTTGGGTCCTTATTGTCATGTGACCATCCCAACTGAACAATAACCTCTGTGGTGTCATATTAGCATATATATGATTCCCCTAAAATTTTCCTTTAATCCTAAAATGAATTACATTTATTTTTCCTAAAATGGATGCTAGGAACTAAAAATGGGGATTTCAAATTTTAGAGGGATTAAAATCAAAGAAAAACAATCTATAGGGATTAAAACCAAAACTTTTTTCATTTTATAGGGACTAAATTTAGTAATTTCATATTTTAGAGGGATGAAAATTAAAGAAAATATTTTACAGAGATCAAAACTAAAATCCGTTCATTTTTTAGGGACTACAAATATATTTAACCTCGAAGAAAAAAAAAAAAAAAAACCTTACGAACTTGAATGAAAATTTGTTTGGTTAGTCGAACTTTAGATTCATCCCCCCTTTAACTTTCGGTGCAGCTCAAGACAAATGACACCAGGTGAAAAGGCACAAAAAAGTGAACGCCAGAGCGAGAGCAACAGCAGGTACAAAATATCTGGGACTCAGGCCAGAGGCACATCCTAGCCTATATTTTTTTTTCCTACTTTTCTTATGTATATGTCTATGTAGTAGGATGATTTACGTAGCTGCAAACTTCATTTATAACTCCTTTAAGCCGCTGATCATGCAATAACTTGGGAAAATATAAATTATTTTGGCGACAGTACAAGCATGTCCCTGTTGATTAATTGATTCATGTGCACTGACGCACCCTGATCTACCATTATTAGCTGCACCATACAATAATTTTAGAACAAATTTAAGAACACATAATAAGTTTTAGTTTGAATAAAAGGAAAAAAATAGAACAGTTTTTTTGAATACATTCATCTATTAGAACAATTTATTTAAACATCAATAACATTTAAAAAATTGATATTAGTATAATAAATTAATAATGACTAGTTTACTACTGATTCTCCAAATCAATTATCTTTGGGATCTGTAGGACTCATTTGTTGCTGTACCAAGCATATTTGAAATACAATATCAGTTGTCCTGAGCCCAGTGTAGACCCACACCGTTTGGTTTCTGCACCGCACTAAGGTAGTCGAGCTAATATTACAGGTAATGATATTCTAACACCAAAGTTGACACCTTGGTTAATCGGTGCAAATATTTGGTTAATTAGTTTATTATATTGTTAATCATATATAAATATTTGGTTAATTCATGATGACCCATTAATCATATAAAGAATTGAATTAATCAGATATTAGTATGTGATTAACCAAATATTTACATGGTTATAGAAAATAAGCTTCAAATGACCCATTAACCATATAATGAACTGAATTAACCAAAAATTTCCACATGATTAACCATGGTATGGCTGGAAGTGTCCAAATCAGGCGTTAGGATATCATTCCTCGGTATTATACTTCAGATATAAGTAATGTGGTCCAACGGAAACCACAACACCACATGGCGGTGAGAATGGTATATAGTAATAGAAGAACTCTTTACCTCTCTGTCTGGCTTCCTGCGTTGGTGAATTAAATGAGTTGTTGTTATTCACACCATAACTAAATTATTGATGCACTAATATACTAATTAAGGTGCCTTTCTTTCTAGAGGTCCCAGGTTGCCAAGTTTGGATTGGGAGGGAAGAATCAATTATTAAGCCTTGAATGAGATATAAGGCCAAGGTTGCTGAGTTGTTTTGTTTTGTTGATACTTGATAATAATTGGAGGGAGAAAGAGAGGGACATTCACATTTACGTCTTCATTCAGAGGAGCAAGTACCCTTCCTGTGTTTCTCTATACATTCCCTTCATCAACCAGCAGCATCTGATACCCACAACCATCCTCTGCATTTTCACTCACCCACCTTTACTACCTCAAACAACATCTACCATTAAAAAAGGAACCCACGTCTTCTTCCATCTTCACTCTTCCAACCAGAAATTCTCCCGCTATATCTCCCAATTTCCAACATTTTCTTGGCAACTAAATGGTCAAACAGTATTAGGTAAGCCGCTGGGAGATTTCTTCTGTTCCTAACATCATGCATCTTGTGCCATCATTCCTCATGTTAGTGTTTAGTTTAAGAATATTCAACCATTTTTGGTTTAGTTTTATACCAATCTTTTTTATCTTTGCAATTAACTTGAATCTAGGAAGTGCTTCTAGCACGGTTTTGCTCTCTCGCTCCCTCCTTTTCTCTCTTTGTGGGGAGGGTGATGTTAGTGGCGTTGTAATTGTTTAGATGATATTTTGTGGGTCTTAAATATATTTTCTGGGTAGTTTTGTTTCTGCAAATATGTCATTTCCTTTGTTAAGCAAATGCCCTTGAATTTCTAACAGATGACAAGGAATTGGGTCTAACAAAAGCTAGCAAGTGAGGAGATTTTTGGTAATAATTCTCCTTCGAAATTTGCTAGACTCTGAGATGCAGAATGCCTTTACTTTTTTCCTCTTGAGGTAATTATTATTATTCTAACTATGTCATTTTGATTCTGTCAAATTTTATCATATGACCTCAAGAAAGTCTTTAAAGTCTAAGACATAGTCTTTCTTTTCTAAAATGTCAATCAACTTCTCTCTATGCTCCAAGACCTATTGGTTCTCTAAACATGCCATTCAAGTGCAGTCATGCCAATCAACTTATAGTTATAACAATGGCAAGTTGGTTTCTTCGATCCTCTTTTAAAACTTTTGTTTTACTGCACAGTTTTATTTAATTAAGGATCACTCCAGTGGCAAACATTTTTCGATTGTTTCAAATTTCAATGCATTCCACATCATTCTTCTGCAATCTTTTGCTTTCTGGAAATATATTCATTCTTGGTTATTATTGTTGTACTTATATCCATATACTATGAGATTTCTCCTTTATCATATTAACTGGTAACTTATGTTGAGGCCTTCTCTCCTCATTAATCACACTTAGCTTAACACTAACACATAGTTAGTGAGGCAACATGTGATTTGGATTATGAATCCCTTCTGACAATTTAAATTTTCTAGATCTGAATTTATGTCACAGCTATGTGGAGTCCTAGGAGCTGTTTGGATACTTATTTGAAAGCCAAAAGTGAATATTTTTAACATAATCTTTAAATGCCTAATGTCTAACATCAAGTGAGATATCACATGATACATAGTTAGCAAATCTCCGCAAAATTTGAAACTTTGTGAGTAGTGGTTGAGCTTAATGTTGGCACAGGGAGCTATGGTTTCCCCAAACCTTTTTTAAAAATTCTTAAAATATTATATTAAAACAAATTAAAGACTTGACTCCTTCAAATATATGCTCAATCTCATCACACTTTCCATCTTGTGAGTGTTTAGAAAAGACGAACTTGCAACTCTTTTAACTCTTTTCTCTTTGTATTTTGTTTTCCTAATCTTTTATTAGAAACAAGGCCCTCTCAGATTAGCTTGACGTGGGTGTTGGGCTGTTTTTTTCCTCTACGTTATTAGGCTTTTCCCTTCCATTTCATATGATATATGCTGAACTGATATTTGTATTATTAATTGTATAGCATGTGGGGTTATCAAATAAAAACCAAAAAAACAATTAATTAAAAATCTCGTTTCAATGGTTCCGAAGTGAGTCAGTTAGCGTACTAGTTTCTTTGTTTTTGTTGAGAAAGAGAGAAAAAGAGGGCAAAAATGATAGAATGTGTTACACATCGGAGCTCTGCTATTTATGATGAATCATAATTAATACAAATATTAATGATATCCTATTTTTTTATATTCACATGGTACTATGAAATCACCCTATTTATTTACATTATTTCTAGGCTAAAATACCATTATGGTCTCTTAACTTATTTTTTAGATTCAGTTTGGTCCCTTAACTTTTAAAATGTTTAATTTGGTCCCTTAACTTATTTTTTAGATTCAGTTTGGTCCCTTAACTTTTAAAAGGTTCAATTTGGTCCCTTAATTTGTCTCTGTTGACCCAAGTCAGTCATCTCCCGTCAATAAAGTCAGTAACATTGTTAAATGAGTTTCAATTTGGTCCCTTATGTTTCAAATTGGTCCTTTAAATTGTTAACTTGTTTCAAATTGATCATTTAAATTATTAACTTGTTTCAAATTGATCCTTTAAATTGTTGACTTGTTTCAAATTGGTCCTTTAAATTGTTGGCGAATTTCAACCGGGTCCTCAAAAAATTAAGATTATTACTGACTCATTGACGGAAATGACTAACTTAGGTCAACAGACACAAATTAAGGGACCAAATTGAATCTTTTAAAAGTTGAGGGACCAAACTGAATCTAAAAAATAAGTTAAGGGACCAAATTGAATATTTTAAAAGTTAAGGGACCAAACTGAATCTAAAAAATAAGTTAAGAGACTAGATTGAACATTTTAAAAGTTAAGGGACCAAATTGAATCTGAAAAATAAGTTAAGGGACCAAAATGGTATTTTAGGCTTATTTCTAATACTCACCTCAAGCTGGAGCATATAAATCATATGCATCAAGCTTGTTACATAAGTAGCTTATACGAGGACCCCTCAAAGACTTAGTGAAAACATATACCAATTGATCATTTGAACTAACAAAGCTAGTATTGATGTCTCCAGATGAAATCTTCTCTCTAATAAAATGACAATCTATCTCAATGTACTTAGTCCTCTCATGAAATACTGGATTTGAGGCAATACAACTTGGTTATCATAGAGGAGTGTCATCTGAGTGACCTCCCCAAATCTAAGCTCCTGAAGTAACTGTTTAAGCCATATGAGTTCACAAGTAGCCAATGCCATGGCTCAATATTCTGCTTCGGCGCTGGACCTCGCAACAACATTCTGCTTCTTACTTTTCCATGAGATATAAGGTTGCCCCCAATAAAGATACAATAACCCAGAAGTGGATCTCCTATCAGTAGGAGAGCCCGCCCAATCAGTATCTGAATATCCCACAACTCGAGTATGACCCTTGTTTTCATAGACAAGACCTTTTCCTGGAGCTGCTTTAATGTACTTCAAGATTCGAATTATGGCATCCCAATGTCCTTCACAAGGTGAATTAAGAAATTGACTTAGCATACTAATAGTGAAGGAGATATCTGGGTGAGTGACATTGAGATAATTTAGCATGCCTACCAATCTTCTGTATCTCTCTAGATCTGAAAGTGGCTCCCCCTGATTTGGTATGAGCTTGTCATTAGGATTCATAGGAGTGTCAACTGGTTTAGCATTCATCAAACCTGTTTCCTCAAGAATATGTCCATGGCATATTTCCTCTGAGAAATTACAATGCCATCCTTGGATTGTGCCACCTCTATCATCGGAGCCTACCAAGATCCTTTGTCTGAAAGTGATGACAAAGATGTTGCTTTATTTGAGCAATGCCATGATGATAATTGCCTATAATGACAATGTCGTCAACATATACAACCAAGTAAATACAACATGTGCCTGAATGATGATAGAAGACCGAGTGATCTACCTCACTTCGAGTCATACCAAAATGTTGAACAACATTGCTAAATATGCTAAATCAAGCTCTAAGAGACTGTTTGAGACCATATAGAGATTTACGGAGGCGACAAACAAGTCCTGGAGACTCCCTCTAAGCAACAAATCTAAGAGGTTGCTCCATTTAAACTTCTTCATTTAGATCACCATGGAGGAAAACATTTTTAATATCAAGTTGGTGAAGAGGCCATTGGTGAGTAGCAGCCATAGATAAAAACATGCGAACACAAGCCATTTTTTCCACCAGAGAAAATGTGTCCCCATAATCCAAGCCAAAGACCTGTGTATAACCTTTAGCAACTAGTTGTGTCTTATGGTGATCAACCTGACCTTCAGGACCAACTCTGACTGTAAAGATCCATCGACATCCAACAATTGACTTCCCTGGAGGAAGAGGAACAAGGTCCCAAGTCCCACTGCTCTGAAGGGCACACATTTCTTCAACTATAGCTTGGGCCACCCAGGATGAGAAAGAGCTGCACTGTAGTCTTTGGAATAGATATAGAAGACAAGGAAGAAAGACAAGCAAAATACGAAGAAGACAGATGATGATAGCTTAAAGTAACATAATGAGGAGAAGGATTATGAGTGGACCGTATACCTTTTCTGAGTGCAATAGGAAGATCAAGTGTAGGAGGTTAGGCGTAGCAGATGGAGGAGAGTCCACAGGAGCTATAAGTGGAGACATCAGTGCTGGAGGTGGAGACACAAGTGCTGAAGGTGGAGTAACTTGTGTTGCAGGTGGAGGCTGCCGATAATGATAAACCTGAAAAGGACAAGGAGGAACATGATTTTCTTGAACCTGGGGATTGTCTTGAACCTGAGGCATCACAGGTCGAAGGTACTCAACAGAGATAGAAGGAAGAAGTAAGGTGTCTGAGATAGACGTAGGTATGGAAGTAGGTCCAAAGAAAGGAATGGACTCAAAGAAGGTCACATTAGCTGAGACTAGATACCTGCACAGAGTAGGTGAATAACAATGATAACCTTTTTGAGATCGATGGTAACCTAGAAAGACACTCGAGAGACTGAGCAAACAATTTATCAAGACTAGGACCAAGATTATGGACAAAACAAGTAGACCCAAAGACTCGGGGTGGCAAGGGATGTAGAGGCTGATGGGGAAATAACACAAAACGTGGTACTTGGTTATCATGAACAGAGGAAAGCATCCGATTTATGAGATAACAAGCTGTAGGAACAACATCCCCCCATAATCGAAAAGGAACGTGGTCATGGATTAATAGAGTCCTAGTGGTTTGGGATAATCGATAGGTTCATTATCTTTTTCATTCATATGGGTTCCTTAATTTTCAGGAGTTTTAATTTTCAGAGGTGTTTCTATTGCCTGGTAGGTTCTTGGTTTCTTGATTTGTACTTTCTCGGTTTCTCACTGTTCTTTTCTTGGTGCAGGAGAAGTTTGTTTTATACTCCTCTTCATTGCTCCAACGTACGTATCCATATTTTTATTACTACATTATTTTCTCCCCTTCCCTTCCCCACACCCATTACAAAGTTTGAAAATTGTGAAAAATATGGTTTTTCAAATTCACGTTTAAGAGAATAGTGACCAACCAGTCCACAGAACAGTTCACATTCCTTCCCTACATTTCGACATTGCTCAATTGTTTCATTTTTGGTTGGTAACCTTCTCAACAACTCTTTAACAAAAGTCAACAAGTGTGTCTTCTTATCAAAAATCATTATTTTTTATAAGAAGACACACTTGTTGACTTTTGTTAAAGAGTTGTTGAGAAGGTTACCAACCAAAAATGAAACAGTTGAGCAATGTCGAAATATATGGAAGGAAAAACCATAATTTCACAATTTTTAAACTTTGTAATATGTGTGGGGAAGCGAAGGGAAGGGGAGAGAAGAATGTAGTAATACAAAAATATGAATACATACATTGGAGCAATGAAGATGAGTATCAAGCAAACTTCTCCTGCACCAAGAAAAGAAGAGTGAGAAACAGAGAAAGTACAAATCAAGAAACCAAGAACCTACCAAGCACTAGAAATACCTCTGAAAATTAAAACTACTGAAAATTAAGGAACCCATATGAATGAAAAAGATAATTAATGAGACACTCCTTAGTATCTCATTTAATATCTAACATGTCCTAATATAATCCCGTAATAATTTCATCAACAACATTAAGTTCATACATTTATTAAATATAAAAGGCCCTCTGGGCTCCACATATTGGTGAATTCATCATCCATAATAAATTGGGCATATACATCCACCTTTTATAATAGTTATCATAATACAAGTAAATATAAACATATGAATATATCATAATATATGTAAGTTCCTGGACAAGTTCTCAAAAGAAATATTACAACGTATATAGTCAATACACAATATAATCTAGTACATCTCCTACAGAGCTGGTCTATACAGACTATACCTACTCCCCACATTCAAGACCACTCCGCTTTGGAGAACAGTGGCATAACTGAGCAGCAAGTAATTCATCTATCATCGTTATGAAGTTATGATCATTTGATCCATTAGATGCGTCCGTCATCTCGCTATCCAGTAAGCCTACTAGGTTCAGAAAAGCACAAATGGAAAAATTTAAACATACCAGATAGTAGGTAAGATGACTATCATCTATACAAAAGGTTAGTATAGTAGTAATAGTCCAAAACAAGCAGGAATAAAACATAGCATCACAACTGAAATTAATTAGGAAATTAAAACAATATCAAGTATATTCATATTGTGACACCCGGGGCTGACGAGCGAGGGCAAGGAGCGGTCGCCAATGCAAGAAGGCACGGACAAGGAGCGGCTCCTAACAGGCTTCTAGGCGGAGGGACACATGAATGAACACACCGGAATGAGAGGTATCCTGATATTGTGTAGGTATGGGACTATACAATTGAGGATGACTTGTATGAATTGATTGGTACTACCTACACTAACAAGATGCATCTTCTTTTCGGTAGCCCATCACTTAAGAACTCCATAGTGTTGACAAGTGACTCTAAACACAAGAGGGGGGTGAATTGTGTTTTTCAAAAACTTTGGCAAATATAAAACTTTTCCCTTTGAATATATTATGAAAGACAACTTTGTTAAATACGCGTGCAATAAAAGGCGTTTTGCAAAAGATAAAGCAGAAATAAAAAGATAAGGGATGAGAAGATGAACACAAGCGAGATATCCTGGTTCGGCCACAAACTACCAAAGTGGCCCATGTCCAGTCCCCAAGGCAACACGACCAAGGGATTTCAATCAACTCTAGTTTTTAACAAGATCAACTAGAACCTTTACAATATAGAGCACTCCTCACAGACCAGGGATATCACCTCCCCCAGTGAAAGAGTCTCAAGACAATAACCCAAGAGATATCACCTCTCTTGTCAACCACAAGGAATATTACCTCTCTTGTAAACACTTGGAAATCACATCCAAGAACACCTCAAGAGATATCACCTCTCTTGAAAACAAGGTGTAGAAAAGTAGGATTTGAGTCACACGACTCTTACCAAAAATATGCACTCTTAATAGTGCTGATTAAACAAATTGAAGAACAAATACAATAACACCTATATGGTGTAGAGAATACTCAATATAATATGGTCAATGTGAAAGTGCAAGAGATAGAGTATAAAAAAATGTTTTCACAGAGTTTTAGCACAAAGAAAATGATAGCAGTGTATTGAATCTTTTTGAAGGCTGCCTAAACTTGCTTTTATAGGAGTTCAAAAGAAATTAGGTCAAGCCTCTTAAAATTCATTTTTGTCGCAGCATAATCGATTATTACATTCTGATAATCGATTATTTAAACCAATTTCAGGAAGCGCTCACTTTGACAGAATAGTCATAATAATCGATTACATAATCGATTACAGGGTTTCTGTTTGAAGCTCGTTTGAAGTCCGACAGGACATAATCGATTATACAAAAACCATAATCGATTATTCTTATTCAAAATTCAAACTCAACGGCTTTAATGTCATAATTACTCATTAACACCAATTAAAGCCATTTAACCTCGACTCATAATCGATTATTGGATTACCATAATCGATTATGGCACAAATAAAATTGATTTTGAAAAACTTGACAATTAAGAAATTGATTGCTCATTAAGTATGATTAATTGTCAATTTTAATCCCTTTAAAATCACATGATAAATTCTTTTAAGCATATGTTAAATGTGTGTGTGTGAGACCAATATTAAATTGAGAACTCTACTTACCATTTACACACATTTTCTAAAACACACAATACAAATACTGAAATTCCCATTTTGCCCCTTGTGCTTGCTTTCTTTATAGCTTTCCGCTTTTTTCAATTTAGTCCTTCTGGACCTTTCCCTTTTGTCATTCATCAAAACTTAAAGTACCTGTCAAGGCATATATTCACACATAGTTAAACGTGTTTGACTTGGAGCAATTCTGAGATGGGTGACCTCCTGGGAAGTTTTCCCTAGAAGCGTGTGAGTGAGAACAAAGCACGCTGAAAATACCCATGTTAGTTTGTTGGGACAGTCGTCAATCCATAAAGCAGCCAAGGATGTTACAAATGGTATCAGAACGGCACCTCTCCCAGTACAGTGTGGTTCGAGGATGAACCAAGTGGAAGCTAGTGGGCATGTGACACCCGGGGCTGACGAGTGCGGGGAGTGGTACCCGGTGCAAGAAGGCACGGATAAGGAGCGGCTCCTGGCATGCTTCTAGGCGAAGGGACACATGAATGAACACACCGGAATGAGAGGGATCCTGAGACTGTGTTGGTATAGGACTATACAGTTGAGGATGACTTATATGAATTGATTGGTACTACCTATACTAACAAGATGCATCTTCTTTTCGGTAGTCCATCACTTAAGAACTCCACAGTTAAGCGTGCTTGACTTGGAGCAATTTTGGGATGGGTGACCTCCTGGGAAGTTTTCCTTGGAAGCTTGTGAGTGAGGACAAAGCACACTGAAAAGACCCGTGTTGGTTTGTGGGGACAATCGTCAATCCAGAGAGCAGCCAAGGAAGTTACACATATCATTTCAAATAATTGTAAGGGTATAAACATAACGTCCCAATCATATATGTGGAAAGATCAATGCTAATGCACATGCGTATGATTGTTTAGTGAGAACCAACTCGATCTCGGGAGAAACAACAACAACAGATGAGCAATCAGGATTCAACGTTTCCGTAACCAATAGCCAAAACAAGTGCTTAAAAAACAAATCAATTGCCTGCCACACGGCTAATTCGAAACATCCTCAACTGATCCTAAGTAGTTCAGGGTCTCGTCATTGATACATCTGTGTTGCATCGGATACCACGGCAACAGGGGAGCTACCACCTGGCCTTGTGGAGTTCCGCACCGAATGTACCCCCTAGGTCATCTCAACCTTCCCTTAGTACTCCCACCCGCTATCTACTCATAGACACCACATGCAAGAATGGACGCAATGCAATCATTTATAAAATTGTATTCGCCCAAGTGATCATCACATCCAAGTAAGATGAGCATTGGTGTCCATCGACCATAAAGGGACATTTCAAATTCATAGTAGTCCAAGTAAAATTCAAATATAGGTATTCATAGTCCACATGGACCCCATCCATGTGGAAATCCAATCAATGGTCATTGTGCATCACATGATACCAAGCATAATCATTTACCTTGAGCCACGCATCCAGTACATTTACTTTCACATAAAATCAAATATTCATTATTCTCACACAAAATAAGGTCAATCACAACTATTCTAGGGTGTAGCCTTCTGTAAGTTAAGACTGTAAGATCAAACCCATTTGGATTAGCACAATTAGAGATTTACAAATTCCAAGTTTCTACACTAAACTAGAATTCTTCTCTTTAAATGACGTTACTTTTGTAACACCTTGCTTTTTTGTAAGTGCTTTTGTAAAGCTTGATTGGTTGCTTAAGCTGGTTTTGTTAAGTTAGAATTGTTGGTTGAGGGCTTAGTAGGATTTTTGGCTTAAAATTCCCTTTCTGGTATATGATCATGCTCGTGCTCATTAGCCAGCATGCCCGTGCTTAAAGGCTGAAGCGTATTTTAGTTTTAAGTTGAGCACGCCCGTGCTCAACAGTAAGCATGCCCGTGCTCAATGTGCTGACCGCATCTCGGTGACCCTAAGTTGAGCATGACCGCAGTCAGGTGCAGCCTATATAATTTGGCACAGAACCCGAGGGTTAATGTGAAACCCTATTTTGCTAGTTGCAGCAGCCACTGTTGCGGCCTAGAGTGCCTTCTTCCCTATTTCCTCTTCATCCCTTGCTATAGTCGAGTTTTGGAAGCAGTTTGGGAAGCTAGTTGGTCTGTGGCAGTCTATAGGTAATAGTTCCTCTTCCCTTGTGGTTTCCCTTTCGTTTTTGGTTGGGAAACTAATCTGTTGTGTTTCTGTTGGTCTAGGCTTGGAGGTTTAACTAAGCCGCTTGGGGAACCGCGACCAGTTTGCTTAGGAGCTTACGTTGGAGCGACCTTCAATCCAGGTATGGGGAGAATGGTAGTGTTTACATAGGCTATGGGGGCAGTGTAAGGTAAGGGATTCCCATAATCCCAGTTGTTGTTAGTTTTACATGCCTATGTGATGTATGTTGTTTATATGATGAAATGTTCTATTTATGTTGTATGCTTCGTATTCATGGTCATATATTCCTATGTGTTTTCGATGTTATGTTGTTATCTTGACATGCATATGATAGTATGATGGTTATTGTTGATATGAATATAATGATGATATGTTGGTTGAATGATTGTTGCCATAACTGTTGGTTGGATGATGATGTTATGACTGAGTTAATGGTGTTAAATCTAGGAAATTATGTTGCTAAAACGGATTAGGATTAATGGACTTAATCGTTGAATTAATTGGTTAAAACCTAAGTTAGAACTCTGCCCAGAACAGTACTGTCGTTGAGCACGGTCGTGCTGAACAGGGAGCACGACCGTGCTCCCCAGTTTGAATTCTGGAAAATGGCCGCGGCACGGCCATACAGCAGAGGAGCACGACTGTGCAGCTGAGCACGACCGTGCCGAATAGGAAGCACGACCATGCTCCACTTAAGCGGCAACACGTCCGTAATGTGTTAAGCACGCCCGTGCTGGGGGTTAAGCACGACCGTGCTCACCCCTCCTAGACAGAAACAGAATTGAAGGACCTTAAGGGGTTTCAAACCCCATTTCCCCAATGATGATAAATGATACAAATAATCAATGTTATGGATAGATAACTTGGTTTATAATTAGTAAAGATGATTAAGAAGATGAGATGGTGAGATGATGAGATGGTTAAGTCGGTATCCGTTGGATTACCGCACGTTGATAACTTTGGTGCTTATTGGCCAAAGTGACCTTGATGCTTATTGGTCGAGGTGTTGATGAGTTGAACCTTGGTGCTTATTGGCCAAGGGAGCCTTGACCCCGCGGTTTGGGTTTAAGGTTACGTTGATGTTGATGTTGAAGTCTTGGGAGCTTCATAGCCCGAGCAAGGAGGTGGTTGAGATTGTTTGTTGTTATGCCATTTGCATAGAGCATTGGAGTTGTTGGTTGATGGGGGAGGTTCGACATAGGGGAGATCGCCCAAGAGTACGGTGATCTGGCCATCCACGGTAGGTTACCCGATGGTTTGGTGACCGCGACCCCCCGTGATGAGGCATCCACGATTTGATGCGTTGGCTATCCATGGGGTTCACCCAAGGTTTGGTGAACTGCCGTTGTTGGTGCTTCTATGGCCAATTTGGATATGTAACTCCGATGTCGTTCATCCTGAGTTAGTTTGGATCCACATGCATAGATGGAGTAGCGGAGTAGTGTTACATTGCACTGCATAGCATACTGATTATGATGATGTTGATATGTGATGAGTTATATATATATATTTCTTGATAGTATCCATTGAGAGAAGATGAAATTCCTCACTCTCTGGATTGATAGGAATATTTTTCTCTACCGTTTTGATAACATAATCAGAGGTAGCAAAAAACCTACCTTCTGGTTTGTATAATTCTTTTGTGGGTATCTTTGGGATTACCCAATTATCAATATCTTGATTGATATTCTCAAAGCAGATTTCCTCCTGGAAAATACTGCTTGGATTGATAGGAATATCAGATTCCTGAAGAGATGAAGAAGAAGGTTGGGAGGAGTGGAAAGAAAGCCTTGAAAGGGAGCGAGATAACATAATTTCAATTATCTGATATCATTGCCTTCCTTTGGTTCCATAAAAATAGTAGATATAGATCTAAGCCTTACTTTGTTGAATATATTTTTTCTAAAAATATTAAAATTAACAACTTTACAAAGATTTACAAAATCATTAGATCTTATTAGTCTTAACCATAGCTGTACCTTACCTTTTGAAAAGGGATTTACTTAAATAACCAAAAGCTACCTCAAAGTAGACTTACTGCTACTCGCTATTCATACTTTAATTTATCTTGCTTCAAGCATCGGCAAATTAGACTGACTGCCTCTATCCACACGAGGTCTTACTGCTACAGCTTTAACAAGACATACCAAAGTATAAACACGGAGGTACTTACCAGTTAAGAGGTACCCAAACCAGTTAAGCATAATAATTTTTTCTGAAAAAACTCTTTTTTTTTTGTACTCGACAAGGTACGGATCTTAGACCCATACTACAGTTCCTACTTCCCCATCTGGCTCTGATACCAGAGGGATGACGAGGTTACAGGAAGGGAAAGGGGGAAGAGAGCAGGATTTTGAGAAGTAAGATTAACAGAGGTATTTTACATATAATAAAAAAAATAATTAAAATATGGAAATTAAAACATGAAAAAAGTAAAAACAAGTACTGTAGAAATTAAAACAGAGAATATAAAAGCATAAACCTAGAAAGGCGGTGAACCGACCAAGATCTGGAAAAATAAAAGAAACCGGAGCGGAGGCAGAGCCTCACCAGGACCGGTGGAGGGAGAAGAGATACTTTAAACCATAAGTTTATTGAATGAAAAGATTACAAGTTGAAACCTACAAGATTGAAAACAAAAAGATTGATCCGAAAGAGGAAGGTAGAATATCTGAGGAACTCTTACTCTTGAGTACTCAGAGCTTCTATCTCTAAAAACTCTCTCTAAAACTTCGGATCCCTAACAACTGAGCCTAACATCCTTTAAATAGAAGATTGAAAAGTTATTATTACAACAGTATAGGTAACAGAAACCTAAACTATTGCAACTATTGATGAATAGTACCGGTAACTTGACTGGAACTGCGACTGTCGGCAATGAACAGTGCCGGTGATGAACAGTGCCGGTATCATGACTGGGACTGTAGCTGTCGGCAAATTGCTTTGATTGACTGGTGACCGGAACTATTCATCATCACTCAGATTGACTGTGGTATCGATCCCATAACAATCATCTTCATTTTGATAGAATGGGTCGGAACATTGGCTTAAGTCTTCTTGGTCTTCATCTTCCTCGTCAGACTGGGGAAGTTGTTGTTTAGACGACTTTGCTGTTTTTGAAGGAGAAGCTGACTCTTGTTTTGCCAGATTCAAAATAGCTTCCAAAAATTGCTTAGGAAACTTTCTTTGGACTTGGTTCCAGCTAAGGCTGAAATAATATGAGACTTTTGATTCAGAAACTCACAAGCTTCTAGATTGGCTGCCTTCATCCATTTTGGATTTTGTTGGAACCATATTTTGATATTATCGCTGGTGGCTGCTGCATAGTTGAACTGTGCCCACCATTTGACATAAGTTGATCTTTGCAAAATTGGCAAAATACCAGGATAAAGTTCTTGCTTCTGATACTTGTATTGCCAACTAAACACCCATGCAAGGGAAAATTTTGAGAAAAATACTAGATTGACCGGAAAGGGGCTCTCCTTGTTGTCAAAGTATTTATCAAATGTTTGATATCCTTCGAGAAGATCTGGTGGAAGGATTTGTTTGATTGGACCAAAAATTTTTCCACCAATGGATAAACCACTGAGGAAATTTATAATTGACATTCTTCTTGAAATAAATCAACCAAGAATGTCTATTTTGATTGTTTTGGTACCAGAAAACATTGTACCAAGCTGTTTGGTAATCCCAGTAATTAAAACCAATGGGATCAAAAGTTTGAGAAATTTTTTTGAAAACATTCAAGTTCTTTCCAAATTGCTCAGGTGTTAAAACCTTTAAAATCTGGAAAGTTGAATGAGTGTATGTTGATTGATCTTTGGGATCCCGAAAATGTTTAATCGAGATTGAATCAGTGTCAATCAATATAAACTCATAAAAATTTCTGTTTTTATTTGATTGTGTTTGCTGGAAATGGCAACCATTTTGAAAGATTTTGGCGGGAACTTTGTTAGGGTTATTATCCCAAAATCCTGGTTCCATTTGCACAACAAATTGGTGTTGATTTTTGGCAACATATTGAGTTGCAAAGGTTTGGGTTTGAGTGTTGTCTGTTGATAATCTTGTATCAGGTTTGACAACATTTAAGGGAGTAGTTGTTTGGGCTAACTCTTGGATTAGGGTTTTTAGTAAGGGTGGAGAGTCGGGTTCATTCTCCACTCTATCTCCCCATGTTCCCTTAGGGAGTTTGGTTAGGCCTTGATCTTGAAAGGCTAACAAAGATTGGATTGGAATGCCATAGTCTGATTTAGACTGTTTGGCGGTTTGCTGAGTCGATGACTCTGCTTTGATTGTTGGCTTCTGGGGGGATGACCCCAGTTTGATTGCTTTCTGGGTTAATGACCCAGACTGGGTTGAAGACCCTGATTCTTTGGACGCACCTTGGCGCGGGAGTCCAGCAAGGACTAGTTTACCTTTTCCCTTCCCCTTCACAGAGGAAGTTGATGTCTTTGGCATTTCTGCCACTCTCACTCTTTTATTTACCCTGCAAATACTCACGAGTAAGGAAGTCAGGGAGAGAGAGTTTGAAGAGCTCTTGATAAATTCAATTTGAAAATAAAAAAGCGCTTAAGATAGCTTGCCATCTAGCAAAAATTTGTTTTGAAGCTACATTTTTAACATCTTTTTGCAAAATGTCTTTAGCCGATTTACAATCTACTCTAACCAAAAACTTTTGATTAAGTAAATCAGATTGAAACTTTGAAATGCACAAAATAATTGATAAAATTTCCTTTTTAACAGTTGAATAATTTTTTTGTGCAGAATTCCAATGTTTAGAAGTATATGCAATGATACATCATCTACTATCCCTAGACCAATTTATCAGACAGAAGATGATCAACGATCAATTCAGTCTCCAACCTTTTCCTCCCTTAATGAATCTTATAATGATTTGTAAGTTCATTATTGATAAGGAATCCCTTTGAAAGGACTTTTACTCTGAGGAATGGAAACCTCAAAGAGAGTGGTTCTTACAAGAATATAAGGGAACAATTAAGAATAATATCCAAGAGGAATATTATCAATTTCTTAACAATGTTAAGACAAATGTTTTATTTTTTGACTGGTTTCATGCTTATGCAGTCAAAAACCAAATTAACTATCCTTGGAAAACAAAGATAGATGTTGACAAAACCACGAATGTCATTACTGTATGGCATTTGAAAAATGGTGAGTTAGTAAAAACAGAGTTACCACCAAATAACTCTTTCCAACTCCCCGGTGTTAAAGATCCTAACACCAACAAACTAATAATGGCTGCTCCTTTCAAAAATAAAAATGCTGATGAAGATATTTCGGCTCATGACATTAACAAATTGATGGAGCAATCAAATTATACAAACAAGTATCTCCAAGTTTTAGGAGATCATCTTATAAAAAAAGATGCTTCCATCCAAGCATCTATTTCGGGGATTAAGAAAGAACGTCCCTTAGAAAAACCCTTATTCAAGCCCTTTAAGGTCAATAGAAAGGTTAAGGAAAACCTTAAATTTCTTCTTAACCCGTAAATTAAGAAAGAAAAACAAGAGCTTACTGATAAGCTAAAAGGTCTAAGTGTTCCAGAAACCCCTGCGAGTGCTATCCAAGAAGGTCGACCATTGATAAGAGGAAAGGAACACTCTATCAATATCTTAAACGAGGATGGCTCAGAAACAGAATCTGTTGCCAGTACTTCTAAAACCAGTTTAGGAGGAAAACCTCCAATCAACCTTAATCCAGTCCTTACCCAATCATGGAGAAAACCTTCAAAGCTCTATTATCCTAGGGCAACTCCTCCAGATTTGCTTCTGGAAGAAAACGCTCCAACCTTCAAAAGCTTTAATGCAAACAACATCTATGAATGGAACATAGATGGTCAAATGGAGTATCAAATCCTCCAAACAATGCAGCACATGACAATGATGGCAACTGCATATCAAACTTCAAACGATTGCTCGGAAGAAGCAATCTGCAATATCTTGGTTGCTGGTTTCACTGGCCAACTCAAAGGTTGGTGGGATCATTCTTTCTCTGAAACGCAGAGAGAGCAAATGTTTACAACAATCAAACTGACCCAGAAGGTAATCCAATTTTGGATAATGACGGCCAAACAATTCCAGATGCTGTCAATACCTTAATCTTTTCAATCTGCGGACACTTTATGGGTAGTCCTTCTACCTGGAAAGATAGGTCTGCTGAGTTATTATCCAATCTTAAGTGTAGATCTTTATCCAGTTTTAGGTGGTATAAGGATACCTTCCTAACTAGGGTTTACACTAGAGAAGATTGCCAGAATAGGTTCTGGAAAGAAAAGTTCATTGCAGGTCTCCCAACAAGCTTAAGTGATCTGGTAAAAGATGAGCTTATAGCCCAATCTCCAGATGGAAATATTCCATATGAGCAATTGAGTTATGGACAACTCATTGCAGCAACCCAAAAAATAGGGGCAAGACTTTGTAAGGAAGACAAAATCAGAGATCAATTCAAAAAAGAGAAAGCCGCAAAGAAAGATTTAGGATCTTTCTGCGAGCAATTTGGGATACCCCCTTACCCAAAAGATAAATCAAAATCTTCCAAGAGGTATAAAGAAAAACCTCATAAACCTAAGTATACTAAGTATACTAAGTGGAAGAAAAACAAACGGTTTAACAAACCAAAACCTGAATTCCAACCAGAATTCAAACCTAAACCAGAAACTAGTACTAGGTTTCCCAAAAAAGCGGTTACATGTTATAACTACAGAAAACAAGGCCATATCAGTAAATACTGTAGGCTAAAGAAAAAGATTAGAGAATTAAATCTCGAACCTTCAGTTGAGGAACAACTGAATAATCTTTTAATCCAAACTTCGGATGAATCAGATGGTGATTTCTCCGAAGATCTCAATCAAATCCAAGATGATGATATTGGAAGTTCGGATTCTGATTCATCTCAAGAAGTTAATGTCCTCACTAAGGAACATGATCTCCTTTTTGAGGTAATTAATTCAATTTCTGATCCAAATGAAAGAAGCAGATATCTGGATATGCTTAAGTCTTCAATGGAATCCTCAACGGAAAAGGATTTCAAAAACAAAGGAAAAGTTATTGTCAAAGACCATTTTGACTTTAAACAAATCCTTAAAAGACTTGAAGCTACTCAACAAACGAAACTTGTGACAATTCAAGATCTCCAGCAAGAGATTAAGAATTTGAAACAAGAGGTTAAAGAGATCAAACAGGAACAATCTGTTCATAAGTTAATTCTGTCACAATTGGCAGAAGCCCAAACTGATGATTCTGATTCGGATGAAAAACCTGAATCAAGCGTCATCAAAGATAGTGAACAGAATACACCTACTAAAGTTCAAGAAAATAAAGATCTAGAAGAAGATCAAAGATTCTTGAATTTAGTCAATCAGCTAAAAATTCAAAAGTTCCATATCAAGATCAAAATTATTATTGGAGAATTTGCTCTTGATTCTACAGCGCTCTTTGATACAGGTGCTGATTCAAATTGTATTCAGGAAGGGTTAATCCCTACTAAATACTTTGAGAAAACCTCTGAGAAGTTAAGTGCAGCTAATGGTTCTAAACTTAGAATCAATTATAAGCTGTCAAAAGCTTTGATAGAAAATCAAGGTCTTCAAGTTGAGACCCCTTTTCTGTTAGTCAAAAATCTTTAAAATGAAGTGATTCTTGGAACACCATTCATAAGATCACTTTTCCCTCTTTCCATTACGCATGATGGAATTACAACTCAACATTTGGGAAAAGATATAGTTTTCCCTTTTATCAGAAAAACAATCATTCGAGATTTGAATTTTCTCGATTACAAAATTAATCAAATCAATTTTTTGAAAGAAGAAATTTCTTTTAAGAATACAGAGTTGCAGTTACAACAACCAAACATCAAAAATAGGATTCAGGTCCTATCTGATGAAATTCAAAAATCTATCTGTTCTGATTTGCCAACAACATTTTGGAATAGAAAGAAATACGTTGTAGATTTGCCTTATGAACAAGATTTCAATGAAAGGCAAATTCCCACCAAGTCTAGACCAATTCAGATGAATCATGAACTTCTTAGGTATTGCCAGAAGGAAGTTAATGATTTCTTGAAAAAAGGATTGATTAGGGAAAGCAAATCTCCCTGGTCATGTTCAGCTTTTTATGTCAATAAACAAGCAGAAATTGAGCGAGGTACACCCCGCTTAGTTATCAATTACAAACCTTTAAACCAAGCTCTTAGGTGGATAAGGTATCCAATTCCTAATAAAATGGATTTACTTAGCCGTTTAAATTCGGCTAAAGTATTCTCAAAATTTGACATGAAATCTGGTTATTATCAGATAGAAGTCAAAGAAAGTGATAGTTACAAAACAGCGTTCACTGTTCCTTTCGGGCACTATGAATGGAATGTAATGCCCTTTGGACTCAAAAATGCTCCTTCAGAATTCCAGAGAATTATGAATGAGATTTTTAATCCTTATTCAGATTTTACACTTGTCTACACTGACGATGTGTTAATCTTTTCCCAAACTATCGATCAACACTTCAAACATGTCAAGATCTTTATTGGTGTAATCAAGAGAAATGGTTTAGTAGTGTCTAAAACCAAAGTTTCTCTCTTTCAAACAAAGATCAGATTTCTTGGTCATAATATTCACCAACGAACTATCATTACAATCAATCGAGCAATAGATTTTGCGGATAAGTTCCCTGATCAAACTATAGACAAAAACCAGCTCCAAAGGTTTTTGGGTTGTCTCAATTATGTTGCTGATTTTGTTCCTAATCTCAGCAATATTATCAAACCTTTACACAATCGTCTTAGGAAGGAACCTCCTCCTTGGACAGACGAACACACCAAAGTTGTTCAAATCATAAAATCTCAGATAAAGAATCTTCCATGTCTTTATCTTCCAAATCCAACTGCTTTCAAAATTGTCGAGACCGATGCTTCTGACATTGGCTATGCCGGCATTTTAAAACAAAGAATTTCAAATAAAGATCATATCATTGCATATACTTCTAAACATTGGAATTCTGCACAACAAAATTATTCAACTGTTAAAAAGGAAATTTTATCAATTGTTTTGTGCATTTCAAAGTTTCAATCTGATCTACTTAATCAAAAGTTTTTGGTTAGAGTAGATTGTAAATCGGCTAAAGACATTTTGCCAAAAGATGTTAAAAATGTAGCTTTAAAACAAATTTTTGCTAGATGGCAAGCTATCTTAAGCGCTTTTGATTTTCAAATCGAATTTATCAAGGGCTCTTCAAACTCTCTCCCTGACTTCCTTACTCGTGAATATTTGCAGGGTAAATAAAAGAGTGAGAGTGGCAGAAATGCCAAAGACATCAACTTCCTCTGTGAAGGGGAAGGGAAAAGGTAAACTAGTCCTTGCTGGACTCCCGCGCCAAGGTGCGTCCAAAGAATCAGGGTCTTCGACCCAGTCTGGGTCATTAACCCAGAAAGCAATCAAACTGGGGTCATCCCCCCAGAAGCCAACAATCAAAGCAGAGTCATCGACTCAGCAAACCGCCAAACAGTCTAAATCAGACTATGGCATTCCAATCCAATCTTTGTTAGCCTTTCAAGATCAAGGCCTAACCAACTCCCTAAGGGAACATGGGGAGATAGAGTGGAGAATGAACCCGACTCTCCACCCCTACTAAAAACCCTAATCCAAGAGTTAGCCCAAACAACTACTCCCTTAAATGTTGTCAAACCTGATACAAGATTATCAACAGACAACACTCAAACCCAAAGCTTTGCAACTCAATATGTTACCAAAAATCAACACCAATTTGTTGTGCAAATGGAACCAGGATTTTGGGATAATAACCCTAACAAAGTTCTCACCAAAATCTTTCAAAATGGTTGCCATTTCTAGCAAACACAATCAAATAAAAACAGAAATTTTTATGAGTTTATATTGATTGACACTGATTCAGTCTCGATTAAACATTATCGGGATCCCAAGGATCAATCAACATACAATCATTCAACTTTCCATATTTTAAAGGTTTTAACACCTGAGCAATTTGGAAAGAACTTGAATGTTTTCAAAAAAATTTCTCAAACTTTTGATCCCATTGGTTTTAATTACTGGGATTACCAAACAGCTTGGTACAATGTTTTCTGGTACCAAAACAATCAAAATAAACATTCTTGGTTGATTTATTTCAAGAAGAATGTCAATTATAAATTTCCTCAGTGGTTTATCCATTGGTGGAAAATTTTTGGTCCGATCAAACAAATCCTTCCACCAGATCTTCTCGAAGGATATCAAACATTTGATAAATACTTTGACAACAAGGAAAGCCCATTTCCGGTCAATCTAGTATTTTTCTCAAAATTTTCCCTTGCATGGGTGTTTAGTTGGTAATACAAGTATCAGAAGCAAGAACTTTATCCTGGTATTTTGCCAATTTTGCAAAGATCAACTTATGTCAAATGGTGGGCACAGTTCAACTATGCAGCAGCCACCAGCGATAATATCAAAATATGGTTCCAACAAAATCCAAGATGGATGAAGGCAACCAATCCAGAAGCTTGTGAGTTTCTGAATCAAAAGTCTCATATTATTTCAGCCTTAGCTGGAACCAAGTCCAAAGAAAGTTTCCTAAGCAATTTGGAAGCTATTTTGAATCTGGCAAAACAAAAGTTAGCTTCTCCTTCCAAAACAGCAAAGTCGTCTAAACAACAACTTCCCCAGTCTGACGAGGAAGATGAAGACCAAGCAGACTTAAGCCAATGTTCCGACCCATTCTATCAAAATGAAGATGATTGTTATGGGATCGATACCATAGTCAATCTGAGTGACGATGAATAGTTCTAGTCACCAGTCAATCAAAACAGTTTGACGACAGCTACAGTCCCAGTCATGATACCGGCACTGTTCATCATCGGCACTGTTCATTGCCGACAGTCGCAGTTCCAGTCAAGTTACCGGTACTGTTCATCAATAGTTGCAATAGTTTAGGTTTCTGTTACCTGTACTGTTGTAATAGTAACTTTTCAATCTTCTATTTAAAGGATGTTAGGCTCAGTTGTTAGGCATCCGAAGTTTTAGAGAGAGTTTTTAGAGATAGAAGCTCTGAGTACTCAAGAGTAAGAGTTCCTCAGATATTCTACCTTCCTCTTTCGGATCAATCTTTTTGTTTCCAATCTTGTAGTTTTCAACTTGTAATCTTTTCATTCAATAAACTTATGGTTTAAAGTATCTCTTCTCCCTCCACCGGTCCTGGTGAGGCTCTGCCTCCGCTCCGGTTTCTTTTATTTTTCCAGATCTTGGTCGGTTCACCGCCTTTCTGGGTTTATGCTTTTATATTTTCTGTTTTAATTTCTACAGTACTTGTTTTTACTGTTTTCATGTTTTAATTTCCATATTTTAATTATTTTGTTTTATTATATGTAAAACACCTCTGTTAATCCTACTTCTCATCATCCTGCTCTCTTCCCCCTTTCCCTTCCTGTAACCTCGTCATCCCTCATATATATATATATATATATATATATATATATATATATATATATGTTGATGTATGTATGCCTATGATGCTGCTATGCTGGTTGTTTACCTTGCTTCCTATCTCCATGCCGTATATGTTTACATGATTCTTACACCCCTCTTTGTGTTTGTTTGTTTGGCCTGATTGGCAATTTGCAGAGGATGACGAGCAAACCGGAGAGGAGTGTCTCTGAGGAGCCACCACTCATAGTTAGGGCCTTTCTTTCTGTTAGTTAGCTAGTTTCAGTTGTTTTTCCGTGATGTACGGAATGGTTATACCACCTCTGTTGTGACATCGGGTTGGGACGTTTGTTATTATTTTATTCGTTTATTTGTTTTAAACTTGGTTTTAATTCCATGTTATGTGAACTAGTTCATGTGGGACTTTTCTACCCATGGATAAAGGTTTTCATTTATTCAATAAATGCATGTTTTATTTTATTATTTAAATCTTTTATGTTGTATAATATGCAGGGTAGAAGGGTGTCACAATTAGTGGTATCAGAGATGTTCGGCCCTGTCCAGACGTGGTATGAGTCTGTTGTGAGTCTGTTGTGTGCTCTTATTTGAATTGTCTATACTTATTATAGACAATGATGCTTAAAGTTAGATTGCCTATCGCTTTTACCTGCTTAAGTTTCTATAGCTAAGAGTTGTGTTGGACGTGTACATGAACTAATGGCAGGGAGAGGACGCAACGATCAGGCGATTGCGGACGCATTGGCACTTTTGGCCAATGCTATCGGACAGGTCAACCATAACAACAACAATGGTGGCCCAGCTGAGTTTCAAGGCCTGGATAAGTTTCAGAGGAACAACCCTCCGTCGTTCAAGGGAGCATATGATCCGGAATGAGCTTTGCTATGGTTGAGGGAGACTGAGAAGATCTTCTGAGCTATGGATTGTAACGATCAGCAGAAGCTCATCTTTGCTACCTTCATGCTGACTTAGGAGGCTGAGCATTGGTGGGAAAACTGCAGGCAGATGATGCAGTCTGAGGGCACAACGGTTACATGGGTTGAGTTCAGGCAGAGGTTTCTGGAGAAATACTTTCCGGCAGACATCAAGGACAAGAAGGAGATGGAGTTCTTGGCTTTGAGGCAGGGTTCGATGTCAATTGGTGAGTATGCTGCCAAGTTTGAGGAGCTGGCAAGGTATTACACTCTGTACCACCATACTGCTGATGAGCGTTCCAAATGCATTAAGTTCGAGGCTGGACTTAACCCCGAGATCAAGCAGGCGATCAGCTACCAGGAGATCAGAGTCTTCCTAGTTCTGGTCAACAAGTGCAGGATCTATGAGGATGCTAGTCAGTTCAAAGTTGCCAGTTCCAGAGGATTGGATAGTCAGAGTGGCAAGAGGACTGATTAGAGATGCAAGGGCAAACAGTGCTATGCTCCGACCAGCAAGGATTTCAAGCAGAGTGGCAAGAAGCCACAGTTTCAGCAGGATAGGTCTAGACCCATGAGGTGCGGCAAGTGCGGCGCACTGGATCATTACTCTTCTCAATGCAAGGAATCAGCTGTGATTTGCTTCAGGTGTGGCAAGTCGGGTCATATCAGCCGTGAGTGTGAGGGAGCCAAGGCAGAGCCTCCCTATGCTAGCAAGAGTCAGAAGTCTCAGGCCAACCGACTGAAGACCACTGGGAGAGTCTTTACTCTTAGTGGAGCCGAAGCCTCCGAGTCCGATCACTTGATTCAAGGTAGATGTTTTATTGATGGAACTCAATTGACTGTATTGTATGATTCGGGTGCTACTCACTCTTTTATATCGCATGATAAGGTCAAGAGTCTTAAGTTGCCCATTTCCTTTCTTGAGTATGATTTGCTTGTATCTACACCCACGAATAAACATGTTTCCACTTCTTATGCATGCAATAACTGTCATATAGTCATAAATGATAAAACCTTTGTTGCTGATCTTGTATGCTTGCCTTTGAAAGACATTGATATTATTCTTGGCATGGACTGGTTATCTTCTAACCACGTCCTTCTGAACTGTTTCGATAAAACCTTGGTTTTTGGAACTCCAAAGGAGTCTAAGAATCTGGACCTTCTCTCTGCCAGCCAAGTTCAAGCTTCGCTGAGAGACGAAGCCCAAGTATACATGATGTTAGCTTCCCTGGAAGTAGAGAGCAGCCCTCCTGATGTCGCCAGCTTGCCTGTTGTGTGGGAATTTCCTAAGGTGTTTCCGAGGGATGTTTATAACTTACCCCCAGAGAGAGATGTTGAGTTTACCATAGACTTAGTGCCTGGCATCGAGCCAATCTCCATAGCACCCTATAGAATGTCTCCTCTAGAGCTAGCCAAGTTGAAGGAACAGTTGGAGGACCTGATGAAGAAGCAGTACATTAGGCCCAGTGTGTCTCCATGGGGAGCACCAGTGTTGTTGGTGAAAAATAAGGATGGTAGTATGAGGTTGTGTGTCGACTATCGGTAGCTCAATAAGGTGACCATAAAGAATCGGTATCCCCTCCCTAGGATTGATGATCTTATGGACCAGTTGATGGGCGCTTGTATTTTTTCTAAGATAGATTTGAGGTCAGGGTATCATCGGATTCGGGTAAAGTCTGAGAACATCCAGAAGACAGCATTTAGGACGCGATATGGTCACTACGAGTACTTGGTTATGCCTTTTGGTGTGAACAATGCTCCTGCGGTGTTCATGGACTACATGAACAAGACCTTTCACCCTTACTTGGATAAGTTTGTGGTGGTGTTCATAGATGACATCTTAGTGTACTCCAAGAGCAAGGGGGAAAATGAGGAACACCTGAGGGTTGTCTTGCAGACCCTTAAGGAAAAGCAGTTGTACTCTATGTTGTCTAAGTGTGAGTTCTGCTTAGAGGAAGTGAGCTTCTTAGGACATGTCATCTCTAAGGGTGGCATAGCAGTGGACCCAGCTAAGGTAGAGACGGTCCTCCAATAGGAAGCACCGAAGTCAGTGACCGAGATTAGGAGTTTCTTGGGGTTAGCCGGGTACTATAGGCGGTTCATAGAAGGTTCTCTAAGATAGCTTTACCCTTAACCCGTCTCACCAAGAAGGGATAGTTGTTTGTGTGGGACTCTAAGTGTGAAGAGAGTTTCCAAACCCTTAAGGATAGGTTGACATCAGCACCAGTGTTAGTTTTGTCAGATCCTAGTGAACCCGGAAGTTGACACAGACAAACACAAGAAGGGGGGTTGAATTGTGTTTGTTAATAATTTTCGAAAACAGCCTTTTCAAGAACAGTTTTCTCACACAAAGATAAAGAGGCAGAAACAAACACACAGGAAAACAAACTTTTGAAAGAATAACAAATTCAAGTTCAAATCCCCACAGTTAGCTTAAACAAGTAAAACTAAAGAGATAAGGGATTAGAAGATTCACGCAAGTTGTTTTATCCTAGTTCACTCTCTTCCAACCAAGAGCTACGTCTAGTCCCTTCTACTTGAAGGTTTTTCTCCACTATTCTCTAAATAGATTACAGCAAGTATTCAACACCTCTCCAGGCTTACAAGTATTCCTTTCTTACCAAGCCTCATCAAGCTCTACCTATAACAAAGAGTTTTTGGTTTCTTTGATCTTCTAACTCACTATGTGTGAGGATATGAAAGTTTAAGATCAGTTGAATATTATAACAATATTCAAGCTAAGATATTACAGACTTTTGCTTTTGAAAGAATAAGAGAATGTTGGCTCGTAAGAGTTTTCTTGAGAATTGTGTATATGTGCAAAAGTTATTTCTTCAAATGTGTAGGTCTTATATTTATAGTGACCTTGTCCTTCTTTTCAAGTTCTTCAACGGTTCAATTTGAATTTTTCTATTTAGGGATAGAATCAAGAGTGTAATATTCGTTGTGACTCAGGTTGCTTATGGCCATTGTACTAAATGACAACATTCTTGCATGAAACGGGCACACCTCTGAGCAAATGCAACTTGAAAAACTGTCTTGCCTTCCTTGTACAAATTCCTGCTATTCCAGCGTAAAAGGTGACAAGGTACAAGTCGTTTTGCATTGTACTATTTTGCTTTTTGCAATTCCTTAATTGTACTATGTCTCTCTCAATGAAACAAGAGAATAGAACCGTTAATAACAAATAAGAAGGACCAACATATAATTGAAATAAATATCAATCATTTGAAATAAATATTTCTATATGATCGAGATAGGTATTCTGATTATATCAAGCATTCATTATAAGCGAAGAGCTCGTCTACTTAAAAAGTGCATCTATACGCTCATAGCTAAAATTCTATTTAGCTCGTCCAGTGACATGGCAAAATTTTGCTCGTCCATTATCAAGTCTTTGGACTTGCTATATATCGGTGAATAGCTTAGATTTGCGTCTGCTGATGTGGCACATACGCTCGTCTACTTACATGAGTTAAGAGCTTATCCACAAGCACTGTTGTATAGCTCGTCTATTCAAATTAGAGTAGAGCTCGTCTATTGGTACTGTTCTATATTCCGTCTACTTGAGCATATTCTCATAATTAAAATATACCATATATTTTGAAAGGCTCGTCTACCCGGTTGGATGCGGATATAGACTCTTAAGAGATTTCCTTATCATATTGAATTTCGAATACCCTGTAAGACTAGATTAAACTTGTTAGATCTTAACTGACACTTTGCCATACAAATTTAATCCTTTTTGCTAACATCAAAACACATAGATTATTTAATCCAAATTACTTTGGTTCCAACAATCTCCCCCTTTTTGATGATGACAAAAACTAATTAAATTTGAGTGAGCAAAGTCCAAGAGAGCTTACAAAGCTCCCGCTAATACAAAGCATTCAAACTTAAAAGGAATATAAAAAGGAATAAGATATGAACAACAGATAAGTATATATCACATATTACTTATCATATCAGCAGAACTACTTATCAGAGCATATAAGATAAATAACTTATGCAATCATATAAGACAAGTAACACACATACATATGCAGACAAAAAGTGTGTTTCCAAAGACTGACTTTCAACTTTCATATATATAAAATTTAATTTCTGTCCTCATTTCTCCCCCTTTTTTGTCATCAGACAAAAAGGTAGGAAAGTGGACCATCATTGTTAGTAAGAATACAAAAACAAAAGAAAGGTTTAAGAAGATGGAGGAGGTGGAGGAGGTGGGTTTGGATTTGGATTTTGTGGAGGGGCAGGAACTTGGGTTGGCAGGTTCTGGCTTTGTTGAAAACTGAGCATAATGCTCATCATCTGGTTCATCATCACATTTGTGGGAGCCAGAGCTTCTGCAACTTGTTCTTTTACCTGCTCTTTCACCTCAGCTTTGACTCTTTCCTCTACAATTTCGCCAATGATTTGTTCAAAATTTGGAGGCAGTGATAGAGGTGGTCTTGAGCTTTCAGCACTCTCCTGAGCATGAGCTTGACTGGAAACAGTGTCAAGAGCTCTTGAAGTCTGGGGTTTCTCTAGATGAATGACTGTGATAGCTAATGGTTGAGATGTTGACTTTCCAGAAGTGCTTGGTCTAGACTCAGATTCAGCAACTTCCTCATTAGCAATAACTGGTGCAACATAGTCAATCTCCATGCCAGAGTCTTCAACTATTATTTCTTCTTCTGTGTGCTCAGAAGGTGGTGAACGTGGAGGAGAGTCTATGATTTGCAGAATTGGTGGGGGCAGCTCTTTAGCCCAGTGAACTTCTTCTTCTACATAAATTGGACTGATGGTTGGAACACCTAGAATGTCCTTGTAGATGAAGTGTCTGAAGTTAGACAATCCACATTTGCCTCTCACCTTAGGAATGAACTTTTTTTGCTCAGAGGATAAGCCAGAAGTGTGACACCCTTCTACCCCGCATGTTATAAGCCATTTAATTTAAAAACAATTAAAGGAAAACATGCAATTATTATTGAAATAAATAAAACAATTGTCCATGGGTAAAACAGTCCCACATGAATCGTTTACAACGCGGAAAATGAAAAGAGTTTTAAACAGTAAAAACATAACAAACCAATAAAATATCCGAACCCCGATGTCACCTACAGAGCTGGTATAACCGTTCCGGGATAAACACCCACGGAATTACAACTGAAAACTAACATAACACAACTAGCCCTACTATGAGTGGCGGCTCCTCAGAGTCACTCCTCTCCGGGCTGCTCGTCATCCTCTGCAAGGTGCCAACCAGGCCAAACACAAACAAACATGGGGAGTAAGTTCATGTAATCATATACAGCAAGAAGTAGGAAGTAAAGTAAACAGTAAACACAGCAACATTACACCAAACAACAACATCATTATTATGCTATGCAGTGCAATGTAGTCCTACTCCGCTAAACCAACAATGCATGTGGATCCACTAAACTCGGGATGAACGACTCCGGAGTTAAATATCCACATTGAGAATCTACTCAACGCCGGAGAATCTACTCCTTGGATAGCCAACGCATCAAACCAACGAATGCCTCGTCACGGGGGCGCTAGGAGAATCTACTCCAACCGTGGATGGCCAGATCGCCATACTCTGGGACGATCTCCCCTATGTCGAACATCCCTAATCAACAACTCTGATGCTATGCGTATGCAACACAACAACAACGCAGCACTACTTCCATAACTCCAACGGAAACGACCGAAGATAACAGCAGAATCAACCGCAACAACTTGCCTCGCGGAATCTACCTGAGGACTTAAGCGGAATCAACCGTAGCCCTAGGGCAAACTCTCGGCCACCAAGGTACACAGCAATACCAACACCTTAAACCCAAACCGCAGGGTCAAGGCTTCCCTGGCCAAAAAGCACCAAGGCACAACTCATCAGCTTGCGGCACCCAAAAGGGTATCGACTTAACACCTCACCATCTCATTATCTTTAATTATCTTAAATATCATCAACCAGATTATCTAATCAATTAATCATCATTGGGAAATGGGGTTTAAAACCCCTTAAGTCCTTTAATTCGATTATGTCTCAGTGGGTTGAGCACGGTCGTGCTCGTAACCCAGCACGGTCGTGCTTAAGCACGTGAGGGGCGTGCTCCCCTTTAAGTGAAGCACGGTCGTGCTTCTCATTGAGCACGGTCGTGCTCAGCAGCACGGTCGTGCTCTTTGTCCTGCACGGCCATGCTGAACAGCGCGACCATTTACCCAGAATTCAACTGGGAGCATGGTCGTGCTCCCTGTTCAGCACGGTCGTGCTCATCGCGCGACAGTGCTGTTCTGGGCAGGAACAGAGACTGTGTTTTAACCAATCTTCGAGATTTAATCAGTCAACATCCTAAATCAGTTATCAATTTATTTTACGGATTAAACTCGGCAATACAATCAACATCAACGTAACAGTGGCATCGACCAACAATATCAACATGTTAATAGCAATGCAACCAACATAAACTCAACCAACCATGAACATAAACATAACATATTATCAATCATTAACATGTTATCAACTAACCAACAAGTATACATGCATAACAGATCATCATATAAACAAAACCGGGGCCATGGCGACCCCTTTACTCTACTCTAACCCCGAGCCTATGATCACACTACCCTTCTCCCCATACCTGGATTGAAGGTAGATCTAACGACGTCCCAAGCAACGAACCGATTCCTTTCCTTACAGCAACTCACACCGAAACGAATCTTGGATCATCAAAATAAACCAAAGATTAGTTCCCTATTCACAATAATGAAAGGAAACTAAGGAAGGGTAAGGAACGTTACCTATGCACTAACACAGTTAAGCTAGAGGTCTCCCAAGGCTCCCAAAACTGATCAAGAGGAAGAAAAACGGAAGAAGGTTCGTTCTGGCCGCACACACAGAGGCTGCTGCTACCAAAAACTAGGGTTAAACGTAAACCCTTGAGTTCTGCGTCGTTAATATAAATCTCAGACCTGAGCACGGTCGTGCTTACTATTGAGCACGGTCGTGCTCGATTTAACGTTACGAGACGCGGTCCATGCATTGAGCACAGGCATGCTCCCTGTTGAGCACGGCCGTGCTCAACTTAAAATCAGAAACACGCTTCTGACTTTAAGCACGGGCTTGCTGGCTGATGAGCACGGGCATGCTCATGTACCAGAAAGGGACTTTTAGCCAAAAATCCCACTATGCCCTCGACCGATAAATCCAACTTAATAAACTCAGTTTAATAAAATTAATTTCGAAAAACAGGGTGTTACAATTCCATCCCCTTATAAAAATTTCGTCCTCGAAATTTACACGTACCTCAAGGGAAAAGATGCGGGTATGCTTCCATCATCTTACTATCCAGCTCCCAGGTAGCACTTTCCTCAGTTGCCCCACTCCAAACCACTTTAACCAAAGGAATTTCCTTGCCTCTTAGCTGCTTCACCCTCCTATCCTTGACTCGAAGAGGTAACACCTCAAACGTCAGGTTCTCTTTCAACTGTATAGCGTCGGGTACTATCACGTGACTAGGGTCATGAATATACTTCCTGAGTTGAGACACATGAAAAACATTGTGGAGATTTGACAAGAACGGTGGTAAGGCTATTTGGTAGGCGACTTCGCCGACTCTTTTAAGGATTTGGTAAGGGCCAATGAACCTCGGAGTAAGTTTCCTCGCCTTCATCACTCTACCAACCCCAGTCGTCGGGGTAACTCTCAAGAATACATGATCGCCTTCCTGGAATTCGAGCGCCTTCCTCCTTTTATCATGGTAGCTCTTCTGCCTACTCTGTGCAACTCTCATCTTTTCCTGAACTAACCTAATCTTTTCTGTTGTTTCCTGGACTATCTCTGGTCCTAGCACCACACTATCACTAGGTGCACTCCAATACAAGGGTGTCCTACATCTCCTCCCATACAGAGCCTCATAAGGTGCCATTCCAATGCTGGAATGGAAACTGTTGTTGTAGGTGAATTCTATCAGGGGCAAAAACTTGTCCCAACTTCCTGACTGTTCTAACACACAAGCCCTCAACAAGTCCTCTAAGGACTGGATGGTCCGCTCAGACTGCCCATCAGTCTGTGGGTGGTAAGCTGAACTAAGCCTATGCTTTGTCCCTAAATCCTCTTGCAAACTATTCCAAAACCTAGAGGTAAACCTCGGGTCTCTATCTGAAACTATGCTAGAGGGTACACCATGAAGCCTAACTATCTCCTTGACGTACAACTTTGCCAACTTCTCTAAAGGATACTCCATGTTCATCGGAATGAAATGGGTAGACTTAGTCAGTCTATCCACAACAACCCAAATTGCCTCAAAACCAGCTGGAGTCCTAGGGAGTCCAGACACAAAATCCATGGAGATGCTATCCCATTTCCATTCTGGGACACTCAAAGGTTGCAACTTACCCGAAGGCCTCTGATGCTCGATCTTAGCCTTCTGACAAACTAGGCACGCATACACAAACTTAGCTACATCCTTTTTCATCCTAGGCTACCAAAACATTCTCTTAAGATCCTGATACATCTTAGTGGCACCTGGGTGCACACTCAATCCACTCCTATGACCTTCTTCTAAGATCAACTTCCTAAGCTCAGGAACCTCTGGCACACAAACTCTATCTTTGAACCTCAAGATACCATCACTGCCATCCTTAAAACTTAGGTCTCTACCCTGAGCGAGCAACTCTCGCTGGTTTAAGAGATACTTATCTAACTTCTGACCCTCTCTAATCTGATCCATCAGACTGTTGGTAACCTTCAAGGTACCAAGCCTAATACTCTTAGGGGTAAACTCACAAGCCAGACTAAGGTCTCTAAATTCCTCAATCAGATCCATCTCCCTAACCATCAAAGCGGAGATATGCAGGGTTTTCCTACTCAAGGCATCGGCTACCACATTGGCCTTTCCAGGGTGATAGGTCAGCTCGAAGTCATAGTCCTTTAAAAACTCCATCCACCTACGCTGCCTCATATTCAACTCTTTTTGATCAAAGAGGTACTTCAAACTCTTATGATCACTAAATACCTCAAACCTCGCTCCATACAGGTAATGCCTCCAGATCTTTAAGGCAAATACCACAGCTCCTAGCTCTAGGTCATGGGTAGGGTAGTTCTTCTCATGGGTTTTCAACTACCTAGAAGCATAAACGACTACCTTACCATTCTGCATCTGCACACCACCTAACCCTTGCTTCGAAGCATCGTAGTAAACTACGAAGGGTTCACTAGGATCTGGCAAAACTAACACTGGTGCTGACGTCAACCTATTCTTAAGGGTTTGGAAACTCTCTTCACACTTAGAGTCCCACACAAACAACTGTCCCTTCTTGGTGAGACGGGTTAAGGGTAACGCTATCTTAGAGAAACCTTCTATAAACTGCCTATAGTACCCGGCTAACCCCAAGAAACTCCTAATCTCGGTCACAGACTTTGGCGCTTCCCACTGGAGCACCGTCTCTACTTTAGATGGGTCTACTGCTATGCCACCCTTAGAGATGACATGTCCTAAGAAGCTCACTTCCTCTAACCAGAACTCACACTTAGACAACTTAGCATACAACTGCTTTTCCTTAAGGGTCTGCTAGACAACCCTCAGGTGTTCCTCGTGTTCCTCTTTGTTCTTGGAGTACACTAAGATGTCATCTCTAAACACCACCACGAACTTATCCAAGTAAGGGTGAAAGGTCTTGTTCATGTAGTCCATGAAGACCGCAGGAGCATTGGTCACACCAAAGGGCATAACCAAGTACTCGTAGTGACCAAATCGCGTCCTAAACGCTGTCTTCGGGATGTCCTCAGACTTAACCCGAATCTGATGGTACCCTGACCTCAAATCTATCTTTGAAAAGGCGCAAGCGCCCATCAACTGGTCCATAAGATCATCAATCATAGGGAGGGGATACTGATTCTTTATGGTCACCTTGTTGAGCTGTCGAAAGTTGACACACAATCTCATACTACCATCCTTCTTCTTCACCAACAACACAGGTGCTCCCCACGGAGACACACTCGGCCTAATGAACTGATTCATCATCATTAGGTCCTCCAACTGTTCCTTCAACTTAGCTAGCTCTAGAGGAGACATTCTATAGGGTGCTATGGAGATTGGCCCGGTGCCAGGCACTAAATCTATGGTAAACTCAACATCTCTTTCTGGGGGTAAGTTATAAACATCCCCCGGAAATACTTCAGGAAACTCTCGCACAACAGGCATGCTGGCGACATCAGGAGGGCTGCTCTCTACATCCAGGGAAGCTAACATCATGTATACTTGGGCTTCGTCTCTCATCGAAGCTCGTACTTGGCTGGCAGAGAGAAGGTCCGGATTCTTAGACTCCTTTGGAGTTCCAAAAATCAAGGTTTTGTCAAAACAATTCAGAAGGACATGGTTGGAAGATAACCAGTCCATACCCAGAATAATGTCCAGGTCTTTCAAAGGTAAGCATACAAGATCAGCAAGGAAAGTTTTATCATTTATAACAATATGACAGTTCTTGCATGCATATGAAGTGGAAACAGGTTTATTTGTAGGTGTAGAAACCAACAAATCAAACTCAAGGAAGGTAATAGGCAAATTAAGACTCTTGACCCTATCATGCGATATAAACGAGTGAGTAGCACCCGAATCATACAATACAGTCAATTGAGTTCCATCAATTAAACACGTACCTTGGATCAAGTCATCAGACTTGGAGGCTTTGGCTCCACTAAGAGTAAAGACTCTTCCAGTGGTCTTCAGTCTGTTGGCCTGGGACTTCTGATTCTTGCTAGCGCTGGGAGGCTTGGCCTTAGCTCCATCACACTCGCGACTGATGTGTCCTGGCTTGCCACACTTGAAGCAGATGACCTGTGCTTCCTTGCACTGGGACGAATAGTGGTCCTGTGCTCCACACTTCCCACACCTCATAGCTCTAGGGGCATCAGAAAACCCCCCCTGAAGCTACTCTGCTGAAACTGGGGCTTCCTGCCACTCTGCTTGAAATCCTTGCCCGTAGGGGCATACCGCTGCTTGCCCTTATCCCTCTGATCAATCCTCTTGACACTCTGGTTGTCCGATCCTCTGGAACTAGCAGCTCTGAACTGGCTGGCATCCTCATAGATCCTGCACTTGTTGACCGGAGTCCCGCTTCGAACTTTACACACTTGGAGCGATCGTCAGTCTCATGCTGGTACGGAGTATAGTACCTAGCCAGCTCCTCGAACTTAGCCGCATAGTCACCAACTGACAGTGACCCCTGCCTCAAAGACAAGAACTCCATCTCTTTCTTGTCCCTGATATCTGCTGGAAAATACTTCTCCAGAAACCTCTGCCTGCATCTTCTGCCTGACAGTGCCCTTTGCCTGCATCCTTTGCCTGCAGTTATCCCACCAGTGCTTCGCTTCTTCAGTCAACATGAAGGTGGCGAAGATGAGCTTCTGCTGATCATTGCAGTCCATCGCACGGAAGATCTTCTCTGTCTCCCTCAGCCACAACAATGCGCCCTCTGGGTCGTACGCTCCCTTGAACGATGGAGGGTTGTTCCTCTGGAACTTATCCAGTCCCTGGAACTCAGCTGGCCCACCGTTGTTAGGGTTGACCTGTCCGATAGCATTGGCCAAAAGTGCCAACGCGTCAGCAATCACCTGATCGTTGCGTCCTCTACCGGCCATTAGTTCCTGTACATGCCCAAAATAGCCTTTAATACAGAAACTTAGCGAGTAAAAGCTACAGACAACTAACTTAAAACATCATTATCTATAACAAGTATAGACAATTTGTAACACCCTGTTTTTCCTATGCTTTCTGTAGCAGTATAAACATATTTAAATGTGTTTATTTTAGATTAAACTCAGAGGATGATTTTAATTAAACTAAAATCATTTTCTTGTGTTGTTATATCATATGAAGTCACGGTAAAATTTTCGGTTGAAAATTCAGACGGAAGCCGATCTGCGTTTTCACTGCCGGTATCCGTTTACTGAGCAGAAAACCTAATTTTGACCCGTGAAAGAGACGGTTAGTGTTTCTATCATGTTTCCTTCAACTTTGGTTATTTTGTAAATTTTCGTTCAAAAATAAAATAAAATATTTTATTCGGGCGAAAACGTCGGAAATTTACGATCGGAAATGCAACCGGGTATGAAATGGAGCACAAAGAGGGATGAAGTGACTTGAGGTGACATGATGGGAGAGACTCTTACACACTCCAAAAGTATAATCATTATACTTTTTCAAATTATAATACTAATCTAATCTGAAAGCTATTTCTCTCTCCTCTTTCCATCCCATCAAGCCTTAACTCTCAAACTTACTCCACAAGCCACTCCAAACCCCTCTCTTCTCCCTCAATTTCGTGACCTCTTCCCCCCTTCCCCTATATATACCCCTTTCATTTACACTTCCTCAATTTTTCTTCTTCTTCATCACTTCTTCACTCTTATACTTCATCTTCTTCTTTAAGTTTCAACTACTTAAAGCTTGCATTTTTATTTATCTTTTGCACTTGTGTTCTTCATTAAAGTTCTTCCTCTTCTTAAGGGTAATGCTCTCATATAAATTTCTTTACAAGTTTATCACTTTATTTCATTATTTGCTTTATGTGTTCTTATTAAGCTTTAAACTTCAAAAATCTCTTAAAAATGGTAGAAAACTCCTTTTGAGTTGAAACCACTTTCTATAGTCTTGTATTTACTTGTATTTTCACATACTAGAAGTTTGTGTAAAACAAAGCTCCCTAGCCCTTTCTTTATAAGGAGGCCGAAACCATATATTATGGTTTAGGTGAGTTTTGTTTCAACTTTTGAGAAAATGATCATGTGTTTGAGTTTCTAACTATCCCTTGATCTTAAATATATAAATCTTGGAAGGTTTTGATAGCTTGTTCCTATGATGGCCGAAAATATGAATAAGTAGGCCTAGGGTACTATGTTTCATCTATCCAAGTATGATCATGGATTTAGAACTCTTAATACCTTGTGATTCTAAACCTAAGAGTTGTTATCAAACAAAGATTTCTGACCTATTCTTTCTATGATGGCCGAAACTATACCTTAGTGGCCTAGGAAGGTTTGGTTTCATTTCTCCAAAATGATCATGGACTAAGGCTTCTTAATATAGAAGGATGCTAAGTCTAAGTGATTGGAAATTTTAAAGATTGTATAGTCTATTCATTCTATGATGGTTGTGAACCTAGGATATGTTATTTTCATTTCTCCAAAATGATCATGGACTAAGGCTCCTTAATATAGAAGGATGCTAAGTCTAAGTGATTGGAAAGTTTAAAGACTTCTAACTTGTTTATTTTATGTTGTAAAACCTAGAATGTAACTCCTTTCATTTTCCCAAGATGATCATGGACTAAGGCTCCATAAGATATTTGGATGCTAAGTCTAAGAGATTGGAAAGTTTAAATCTTTCTAACTTGATTTCCTATGATGGCCGAAACTAGGGTTTTTGGACCTAGGATGTATTATTGTTATTCTTCAAAAATGATTATGGACTAAAGCTCCTTAATGTAGAAGGATGCTATGCCCAAAAGATTGGATGATTTAAAGATTCCTAGCTTTGGAATCCCATCAAGGCCGAACCTTAAGGGTTGTGAGCCTAAGATGTTTGGTTTTCATTCTTCCAAAATGATCATGGTTTTGAGCTCCTTAATACATATGGATGCTAGACCTAAGAGATTGGAAAGTTTAGTGAATACTAGCCTATTTTTCTAGCTTCGGCCGAATACCCTAAGTCTATGACTTAGTGGGATTTTGATTTAACTTTGTTAAATAATCATTGTTTATGAACTCCTAGCACTTGAGGATCATAAATCCATAAGTTGCATGATTTTCGGGAATCCTTAACCTTACTTTATTGTCTTGACTGAACCTAATACCTTGTGGTTTAGTGTTCTTAGTTGATTTTTAACTTATGATCTTGTGTTTGTAACCCTAGACCTCTATCGTCAAGTAAGCGAGGACGTTCGTGAATTACCCTTTCCAAGCATCCAACCTCTTAACTTCACGGAAGGTAAGAGGGGATTGCCTAGAGATATTCAATGACTATATGCATGTGTGTATGTGTTTACTTGAATGATTTGAATATTGTTATGATATTGAACCGATACTTGAATGACTTGTTTACTTGAACTATTGTGATTATTACTTGAAGTTGAATCTTACTTGATTTAAAGTATTGTGCATATATGTGATGAACTGTCATGGACTGTGATATTATTGTTGAGAATATATTATTGTTGATTGAAGTTTGAGAAGCCGGACTTGAGTCTGTGCCCAATGACTATAAGGATCAAAAGCCTTAACAAGCCTTAAATAGAACTTTGAAAGTTTTGGGTTCATTTATAACAATTCCTTGTTTAAAGTGCTTACTTCAGAAGAATAAGATATTGTTTTTAGAAAAATGTGAAAGTGATTTCAAGTCAATAGATACTACCTTTTTATGATCAAAAGTTTTGTACGAGAGAAAACCTTTTCGAACTGTGTGTTTTATGAAGGAAAAACCCTTTGAAAATATTTGACTTTATTCCATCAAGGATTTCAAAGAGCAAACGAATTTCCTAAATGTTTTATAAAAGAGTTTGCAAAGGAAAACGATTTTCTCCTAAATGATTTAGAAACATTCCGGTTACTTGGATAAGTGACCGAGGTTTTGTTTTGGATTTGATTTTCACCGAGCGAAAAGTAAGTACATGCGAAAGAGAATCTAGTTGTGAGATGTCGCCCCTAGTATTCAGTTATACGCACATGATCTAGGATCCGTGTCAAGTACTATGGACCAAGGGTCCTATTCATGATGTTATGGGCTGAGAGTCCAAAACTCGGAATCGAGAACGGTGTGTTCTGATTTCGTTGCTGCGGACTAGGTGTCCTTATCATGTTAGAATAAAACATGGATAAAATCATAAGTGATTTCTACGACCACAAACCTTGACTGTGGCCTCGGTCTAAGGCGTTGTAATTGAGCTCTCGGACTGCATGTCCTGTGTTTCTTTAAGTTCAAGTGATGGGGAATTGTGAATAGTCGTTAGCTTTGAGCTTCGACAGCGAAAAAGAGTATACACAAAGAAAAACCTTGATAACGGAAAGTTTTTATTCATATGCATTTCCCCTTAGCAGACGTGCTCAAGTAAACCAGATACAAGGTGGTATCTGAGGGTCAGTCCGATTGGCCCAGTTGGACGCATTCGAGACGTTGTGCATCCGGAGACCTTGGTGCACGAGGTTATGGTGGAAACTTGCCAGTGGGCATCAGAGCTTGACCAACTCTTTATTACTTCTACAATGAAATGGTGTTGTTATCTCATGAGATTAAGTTAGAGCCTGATTATTGAAGTGTCATGCATAAATTTTATAAAAATGTTTGTTCAGGGCATGAGACCCACTGATATAACACCTGCTCTATCTCATTTGCTAAATACATGTTATTATGCTGCGATGTTGTATGTATCATGCTTATGGTTGTTGTGGGATATATCTTTTACTGGTATCTCACTCTTGCATTTCTACTTGTTACTTTCTTTTCCTTTTGGTATCGTCGCATGCGTACGTGCTTAGATTGACCCGAGCATTCCACTAGTGCCGTCCGCATCGAAGACTGAGGTCTTCGATAACGCCGGGAGTGCGGGGGCGTGGCAGATCCACGAGGGGGCTACATCTGCCACCTATGAAGGACCCATTACGACCACGGATTTTGACGCTAACGGGAACCCGACACGGAGGACGCAGACCGTGGAGACTAGGACGGTTGCGCTCCCTCCGACTTGGTTATATCTGCACACATTACACGTGGCTGGGCTTCTACAAGAGTACTTTGATCCAGCTCTAGAGGATGACCCAGAGGAGGAACCTGAGGAAGATCCTGCAGTGGGACTTGAGGAGGACCCCGAGGAGGAGCCCTTGGAGGTCATGGAGGAGGACGAGCCGGATTACCATGTTTTAGACTATGACGATGATTTTGATTCCTTGGATGAGGGCAGTGAAGTCATAGATCCATCACCAGAGTTCTCGTCTCGTGGCAGTGTTTGTGGAGATCCTACCTGTAGCCAGTTTGGAGCTTGTGGGTGTTTGCCGTTAGACTTTTGGCTTGGAGAGCTATCTTTTGAGACGTGGTTCTAGAACCCCCTTTCCCATGTTTTGCTTACCCTCTTTAGTCGTATCTGTAGACCTTTTATAATTCTGTTTCAATGGCCGTTAATAAGGCCCTATTTTGTACTACACTTGAGTCCCCCTGGGACAGTTATATATGTATGTGTGTTGTTTCAGTTCATGTTCTGAGTGTTCATCACTTCTTCTTTCATTTTAAAGAAAGAAAAAAAAAAAAGGAGATTTTTAAGTACCATTTTCAGTAATACTATTTATAAAGAAGGTTTATTTTCCGAAAGCGACCAGCATTTAAACAAATTTTAATTCCGCAACGGGTAACCATGTGATACCAAGTTAGGGTGTCACACAATTCACACAAGAGTCACACAACAGACTCACAACAGACTCATACCACGTCCGAACAAGGTCGAACTGCTCTGATACCACTAAATGTGACACCCTTCTACCCCGCATGTTATAAGCCATTTAATTTAAAAACAATTAAAGGAAAACATGCAATTATTATTGAAATAAATAAAACAATTGTCCATGGGTAGAAAAGTCCCACATGAATCGTTTACAACGCGGAAAATGAAAAGAGTTTTAAACAGTAAAAACATAACAAACCAATAAAATATCCGAACCCCGATGTCACCTACAGAGCTAGTATAACCGTTCCGGGATAAACACCCACGGAATTACAACTGAAAACTAACATAACACAACTAGCCCTACTATGAGTGGCGGCTCCTCAGAGTCACTCCTCTCCGGGCTGCTCGTCATCCTGTACAAGGTGCCAATCAGGCCAAACACAAACAAACATGGGGAGTAAGTTCATGTAATCATATACAGCAAGAAGTAGGAAGTAAAGTAAACAATAAACACAGCAACATTACACCAAACAACAACATCATTATTATGCTATGCAGTGCAATGTAGTCCTACTCTGCTAAACCAACAATGCATGTGGATCCATTAAACTCGGGATGAACGACTTCGGAGTTAAATATCCACATTGAGAATCTACTCAACACCGGAGAATCTACTCCTTGGATAGCCAACGCATCAAACCAACGAATGCCTCGTCACGGGGGCGCTAGGAGAATCTACTCCAACCGTGGATGGCCAGATCGCCATACTCTAGGACGATCTCCCCTATGTCGAACATCCCTAATCAACAACTCTGATGCTATGCGTATGCAACACAACAACAACGGCAACACCACCTCCACAACTCCAACGGAAACGACCGAAGATAACAGCGGAATCAACCGCAACAACTTGCCTCGCGGAATCTACCTAAGCGGAATCAACCGTAGCCCTGGGGCAAACTCTCGGCCACCAAGGTACACAGCAACACCAACAACTTAAACCCAAACCGCGGGGTCAAGGCTTCCCTGGCCAAAAAGCACCAAGGCACAACTCATCAGCTTGCGGCACCCAAAAGGGTATCGACTTAACACCTCACCATCTCATTATCTTTAATTATCTTAAATATCATCAACCAAATTGTCTAATAAATTAATCATCATTGGGAAATGGGGTTTAAAACCCCTTAAGTCCTTTAATTCGATTCTGTGTTAGTGGGTTGAGCACGGTCGTGCTCGTAACCCAACACGGTCATGCTTAAGCACGTGAGGGGCGTGCTCCCCTTTAAGTGAAGCACAGTCTTGCTTCTCATTGAGCACAGTCGTGCTCAGCAGCACGGTCGTGCTCTTTGTCCTGCACGGCCGTGCTGAACAGCGCGACCATTTACCCAGAATTCAATTGGGAGCACGGTCGTGCTCCCTGTTCAGCACGGTCGTGCTCATCGCGCGACAGTGCTTTTCTGGGCAGGAACAGAGACTGTGTTTTAACCAATCTTCGAGATTTAATCAGTGAACATCCTAAATCAGTTATCAATGTATTTTACGGATTAAACGCAGCAATAGAATCAACATCAACATAACAGTGGCATCGACCAACAATATCAACATGTTCATAGCAATGCAACCAACATAAACTCAACCAACCATGAACATAAACATAACATATTATCAATCATTAACATGTTATCAACCAACCAACAAGTATACATGCATAACAGATCATCATATAAACAAAACCGGGGCCATGGGGACCCCTTTACTCTACTCTAACCCCGAGCCTATGATCACACTACCCTTCTCCCCATACCTGGATTGAAGGTAGCTCTAACGACGTCCCAAGCAACGAACCAATTCCTTTCCTTACAGCAACTCACACTGAAACGAATCTTGGATCATCAAAACAAACCAAAGATTAGTTCCCTATTCACAATAATGAAAGGAAACTAAGGAAGGGTAAGGAACGTTACCTATGCACTAACACAGTTAAGCTAGCGGTCTCCCAAGGCTCCCAAAACTGATCAAGAGGAAGAAAAATGGAAGAAGGTTCGTTCTGGCCGCACACACAGAGGCTGCTGCTACCAAAAACTAGGGTTAAACGTAAACCCTCGAGTTCTGCTTCGTTAATATAAATCTCAGACTTGAGCACGGTCGTGCTTACTATTGAGCACGGTCGTGCTCGATTTAACGTTACGAGACGCGGTCCACGCATTGAGCACGTGGGTGCTCCCTATTGAGCACGGTCGTGCTCAACTTAAAATCAGAAACACGCTTCTGACTTTAAGCACGGGCTTGCTGGCTGATGAGCACGGGCGTGCTCATGTACCAGAAAGGGACTTTTAGCCAAAAATCCCACTATGCCCTCGACCGATAAATCCAACTTAATAAACTTAGTTTAATAAAATTAATTCCGAAAAACAGGGTGTTACAAGAAGTAGATGCTTCTGCTGTGCACTTCACAATATGTTTTCTCCATATATCAATAGCTACATCTTCTCTAACATCCACAATAGGTTGTGCTAGCTAGTAGTCAATGATGTTTTGATCTGTGTTCCTAACATCATCAGTGAATCTTTCCTTCTTCCTGTCCTTGTCCTTATTGAGACCAATCATAGGCAATCTTGGACATATCATTCTTGGCTGGACTCCAATCTTGGTTTTATAAGAATGATTTAACCAAGTTATGGGTACAAAATTGGCAGCCCGCACAATCCTGAAGAGCTCAAATTCAGTCTTCAGCATGACATACATGAGATAATCTTTGATGTCAGCTGCCTTGCCGTATTCACTTGGGTGGACAAAAGTCTTCCACTTTGTATTGCTGTCCATTATGAAGGGAACATGTCTATAGGATCTAGACCTTTTGTAAATTACATCATGCAAGTCTTTCTTAGCAGGATCCTTAGACCAATCAGTGATTATATGCCTCTCTACACCATCAGTGAAGGGTTTAAATGGAGGGTATCTGACAAGGTTTAGGTAGATTTTTCTAGGAGGGAATTTCTTTTGTGGTAGGTGAGTGACTAAGGGTCCATGTTTGTTAAACATTTTGGATGGAGGAGGGCCTTTGGGAATGTCAGGGTGGGGTTTATACCAAGGTTTTACAATGACATATGGTTCATACTCATATTCTGGCAATGGATACCAGGGTCTGTTTGAGATTGGTTGTGGTTCATGAGTATGGTAAAGAATCTTCCAGTCCCTTTTAACTTTGGCCAGAGATTCAGACATGCCATTATAAAGTTCGGAGGGAGGAGTGTAAGGAAATGGAATTCTTTTCATTTTTGGGAAAGGGACACCAAGGATAATACCATCATTTGGTTGGTGAAACCAGGGATCATCCTTAGAGATCAAAGGTGGAAATTGTGGTTGTTGTGGTGAGGCTATTTGTGGTTGAGGTGAGGATGGTGAGGGGATATATACATTATCAAGGTCAACTGGTTGATTTACAGACACTAATGGTGCAGAGACACAATCCATTCTATCCTCTAAACTTGAAACTAAGGCGTCTACTACTAACTGAACAGGATCATTAGCAGGGATAGTTACCTTAGTAGCCATGGCAGACTTGGCTCTTCTCTGAGGTTGCTGTCTTCTAGTAGGAACAGCAGCACTGACAGCCTTTTACTTCTTGAGGATAGCACTGATAGGAACTCTGTCCTCATCATCTTCATCATCATCCTCATTGTGAGAAAGGATCAAGCTTTTTGTCCTTTTCTGAGCTCTTGCAGGTTGAGGGACCTCTGCAGTGGGTTCCCTGATGACAATGCCAGCTGCAGGCCTTTTAGGAGCTCTTGTCCTAACAGCTACAGTTTTCCTTCTGAATGTCCTCTTCATTCCTAGGACTTCAACATTGTTTTGCTCAATCTGTTCTTCTTTAACCTTGAGCAATTCTTCCTGCTTAGCTAGGGCAATAGCTGTGTAGGTGCTCAGATTCATATTTGCAATGTTCATCTTGTCAAAGATTGCAGTGCACATGCACTTTTGTGTCAGAATCCTTTCTTGCTCCTCAATTGGCTTAGAAGAGATAAGATCATCCAGCTTTTGAGACTTGAAATTTTTTTATAGCAAGTGGCAGTAAGGGATTCCAGAGATCTTCTTCCTTGTGACTATTGCATCTCTGAATCTTCCATAAAGAATCCTTGGAAGGTTGATTTTAGTCTCTGTGATCAAGTGACACAAGCAGAATTTGTGTCGGGCAGAAAGTTTGTCCTTTGACCCCACTTTATGCAGAATCACCTTATTTAGCATTTGATGAAGAATATGAACATCATCCTTCATATCTACAGACTTCCATGAGTGATTTCTTACAGTATCTTGTCTCATTAACAAAGTGGCTATAACTCAGAACCACCAAGGTCCTTCTCCCATGATTCAGTAATAACTTCTCCTTCTTGAGGGCAGTTTATTGCATCATCGATGGTCTTCTCAGAGACCACAGTTCTTTTCCCAACTACTGTTGCAGAAACATCAGTGTCTGACACCAGAGGGTTCCTCCAAAATGCTCTAATCAAGTCTGGATAAATGGGAACCCTTTCAACAAACATGTCGTCCCAGCCAGCGACAGTAATGAACTTGCTAACATCTAGGTTGTAATATTTCAGAATTCCAAAGTCGAATGATGTTCAATGGCAAGATTCAGTTTTTCAACATCGAAAGTTTCAGTTGAGGAGGCCATGGTTGAAGAAAGAAGGTTAGGGTTTGCAAGTCAGAAAACAGAGAGTTGAAGTAAGTTTGAAGACGAAGGTTAACGTAAAGTTTCCTCAGAGGGAAGGGGGTTTCATTTTTAAAGGTTTTGAATTCCAAAGAGTTTTCTTTTGGAAATTAATTAAACATTTAAAAAGAAATACTGACTCAACAGAGAGAGAATATAAAATAGATTTGTCTTTTAGACAAAATAAATGTAGTTAATAAATAATGTGAGTGTGGAGGGTTCAAGCAACAAAACAGTATGGACGCGACATGCAGTGGACGCAGTACAAAAACAATGGACGCGGTATGCAATGGATGCGCATTTAAAATCATGTAATAAGCTTGTAAGGCACATATCAATAACAGAATTTCTCAAGCATGAAAAACACAATTAATCCATAAATAACATGTTAAGATGTTTTCTAATAAAAATAAATCTGTCCTCAGCAAGAGGTTTAGTAAAGATATATGCCCATTGATGGTCAGTATCTACAGATTGAATATCAAAAACACCTTTCTGCACATAATCTCTTATGAAATGATGTTTGATCTCTATGTGCTTAGCCTTAAAATGCAGTATTGGATTCTTAGAGAGATTAATTGCAGCAGTATTATCACACATAAGTGGAATACTACTTACAAACACATTGTAGTCCTCCAATTGGTGTTTGATCCATAGAAGTTGTGAGCAGCAACTTCCAGGTGAAATATACTCAGCTTCAGCAGTTGATAATGCAATGGTACTTTGTCCTTTGCTTGACCATGAGACAAGATTAGCTCCAATGAAGTGACATCCTCCACTGGTACTCTTTCTTTCGATTCTTTCTCCAGCATAGTCAGCATCACAAAAGCCAACTAATCTATAATCTTCATTTTTCTTAAAACACAAACCCAGATTAGTAGTACCTTTTAAATATCTAAACATTCTTTTAACTGCTGATAAGTGAGATTCCCTAGGATCAGATTCAAATCGAGCACATAAGCAAACACTGAACATAATATCAGGTCTGGACACAGTAAGATATAGAAGAGATCCTATCATACCTCTGTATACCTTTTGGTCTACCTTTTTCTCTTTATCATCTTTGTTCAGTATCGACGTAGGATGCATAGGAGTGTTCATTGGTTTGCAATCATTCATCTTGAACTTCTTTAGGAGTTCCTTCGTATACTTAGTTTGATGGACGTACACCTCGTCCATAGTTTGTTTAACTTGTAGTCCAAGAAAGAACTTGAGTTCTCCCATCATGCTCATTTCAAATTCTTTCTGCAATAACTTTGAGAATTCTTTGTACAGAGATTCATTAGTAGCACCAAATATAATATCATCAACATAAATTTGTACTACTATGAAATTGGATTTAATTGACTTTCTAAACAAGGTTGTATCAACCTTTCCTCTATTAAAGCCATTATCCATCAGAAATGAACTTAGCCTATCATACCAAGCTCTTGAGGCTTGTTTTAGGCCATATAAAGCTTTCTTAAGCTTATATACATGTTCAGGTTGGGTTTCACTCTCAAAACCCGGAGGTTGCATAACATAAACTTCTTCATTGATAAAGCCATTAAGAAAAGCACCTAATCTAGCAACAGGTGCAAAGGTTTCAGTGTAATCTATACCTTCTTCTTGAGAGTAACCTTGTGCAACTAATCTTGCTTTATTTCTGACAACCTTACCATTCTCATCAAGCTTGTTTCTGTAAACCCATTTTGTTCATATAACAGACTTATCTTTAGGTAGGGTTACCAGAGTCCAGACATCACTTCTCTCAAACTGATTTAGTTCTTCTTGCATTGCTAAAATCCAGTCATTGTCCAGCAGAGCCTCGTCTACTGTCTTTGGTTCTATTTCAGAGACTAATGCAGAATCTTCTTGCTTTCTGAAGGTTGATCTAGTTCTTAGCTTATCACTTGGATTTCCAATGATTTGATCTGGTGGATGATAATTCTTGAAATGCCAAGATCTCTGAACATTGTCTTGTTGAGAGGTGGATGTATCTGGTTGTTGAGGAAGTGTCTTCAACTTGATCATCAGCTTTTACTTCTGTTGTCTCTCCTGATATGTTTAAGTCAAGATCTGCAAAAGCTTCATCTAGCTCTGATAATTTCTTATCAGGCTGCTTGTCATCAAACTTAACATGTATACATTCTTCTACTACTAGAGTTCTAGAATTATACACTCTAAAGCCTTTTGATGTTTCAGAAAATCCTAACATGATTCCATTGTCTACTTTTGCATCAAACTTACCAAGTTGATCTTTAGTGTTAAGAATATAGCATTTACAATCGAAAGGATGAAAATATGATATGTTGGGTTTTCGTCCCTTCCACAATTCATAAGGAGTCTTATTCAAGATTGGTCTTATGTATATTCTGTTCTGAATGTAACAGGCAGTATTAACAGCTTCAGCCCAGAAGTGTCTAGGGACAGAGTTGTCATTGAGCATAGTTCTAGCCATCTCTTGAAGAGATATGTTCTTTCTCTCTACCACACCATTTTCCTGTGGTGTTCTAGGTATTAAGAAATTGTGAAGAATACCACTATCTTCACAGAACTTTTGAAATAGCTCATTTTCAAACTCTCCCCTATGGTCACTTCTGATTGAAGTGATACACATGCCTTTTTCATTCTGTACACGTTTACAGAATACAGAAAAGACCTTGAAGGACTCATCCTTGTGAGCTAGGAACATAACCTATGTCCATCTTGTGTAGTCATCTATAATGACTAGACCATATTTCTTACCACTGATAGACGCAGTCCTTGTTGGACCAAAAAGATCAAGGTGTAACAGTTCTAGTGGTCTCTTGGTACTAACAATATTCTTAGATTCAAAAGAACCTTTGACTTGTTTTCCCTTTTGACATGCATCACAGGGAGCATCAGATTTGTACTTAAGGTTTGGTAACCCTCTCACGAGGTTATGCTTATTTAACTTTGAGATTAATCTCAAGCTTGCATGACCTAGCTTTTTATGCCAAATCCATCGCTCATCTTCAATGGACAATAAACATGAGACACTTTGATTTGAGAGGTCCTCCAAGTCAATTTTGTACAAATTGTTTTGCCTCTTAGCAGAGAATAAGATTGATCCATCATTCTTCTTGACATAACATATGTTCTTATTAAAAGAAACATCATATCCACTATCACATAATTGACTTATGCTCAGCAGATTATGTTTTAAACCATTCACTAAAGGAACCTTATCAATGGAGGGAAAAGGATGTTTACCAATTCTACCTATACCAGTAATCTTTCCTTTCTGATTTCCTCCAAATGTCACCCAGCCGCCATCCTTAAGTCTAAGGTCTTGGAACATATACTTTTCTCCCGTCATGTGACGTGAGCACCCACTGTCCAAGTACCAGGATGTCTGTTTCTTTCCTGTTGTTAAGCAAATTTGCAACAGGTATTATCTTGTCTTTAGGTACCCAAAATAACTTGGGTCCTTTCATGTTAGTTTTCATTGGACGAGAATGTTTAGTATGCCTATTATGTATGCATCTATATGTAGTATGCCCACTTTTTCCACACACTTTGCAAAAGGTGTTGGACGGGCCTGACTTGGCTTTAGCATACCTAGCTGGAGCTTTTGAAGCTCTTTGCTGCATAGGTGGTTTTGACTTATTGTAAGATGCCTCATACTTCTTATTGTCATAACCAAGGCCAGATTTATCAAATGGTGACCTAGAATACCTTGGATAAGACTAAGCTTATCTGAGCCTCCTACAAATTTTGACAGAGTGTCTGTCAAGTATGTTACATCTTGTTTCAGTTTTGCAACTTCACAAGAATTGTCAGGCTCACTTTCAAGTTTGTCAGTTAGACTAACACTCTCTGATATGAGTTTATCATTTTCTTGAGCTAAGGTTTGTTTTTCAATACAGACTCTATCATATTCTCTTGTTAATTTTGCAAACTTCTTTTTAAGACTTTTGTATTCATGAGATAGTATGGATGAGTCATGCAGTAATTCATCAAAGGCATTTTTGAGAGTAGACGGGTCAGAATCTGTTACCTCATTATCATCAGTGTACTCATTCTCTGATGATGTGTTAGCCATGAGGCAAAAGTTTGCCTCTTCCTCAACTTCCTCTTCCTCATCTGATGAGGATAAATCCAAGTCCTCCCATGTAGCCATTAACCCCTTCTTTTTCTTGAAGAACTTCTTCTTCTCTTTTAAGTCAGGACAATCAGCTTTGAAATGGCCTGGCTTATTGCATTCAAAGCACAGGGGTGGACCTTTTTCTTTGGAGTCTGATTTCTCCTTAGAAAACTTCTTGTTGAACTGCTTTTTCTTGAAGTTACCTTTCTTTCTCCACATATGTTGTATCTTTCTGGAGATAAAAGATAATTCATCTTCATCTGATCCTTCATCACTGTCTGGAGGTTCAGTATCATCTGAAGACTCAGCAGCTTTAAGGACTTTTGAAGAGCTGGATTTCTTTGCCTTTAAGGCAATGGACTTTCCCTTTCTGGAATTGTCTTCTTCATTTAGTTCAAGCTCATGAACCTTTAATGACCCTAGAAGCTCTTCCAGAGAGAGAGTATTCAGATTCTTAACTTCTTGAATGGCAGTGACCTTTGGTCTCCACTGCTTGGAGAGACTTCTCAGAATTTTTCTGACATGATCTCTATTCTTATAAATTTTTCCAAGAGATTTGAGACTGTTGGCTATTGTTTGAAATCTTCCAAACATCTGATCTATAGTCTCATGATTAGTCATCTTAAAGAGTTCATATTAGTGAACCAGCATGCTTATCTTTGACTCCTTCACTTGTGATGAGCCTTCATGAGCAAGACCCAGTGTATCCCAGATTTCCTTAGCTGTGTTGCAGCTGTGAACCTTATCATGTTCTGATCTGGTGATGGCACACATCAAGTAATGTTTAGCCTTGAGATTTAGTTGATGTTTAGCCTTTTGATCTATACTCCAATTTGCTCTAGCCAATACTGCTTCATTTTCACCTCTTGGCTCAGAATAGCAATCAGTTCCCAGATGTCTAAGTTCTGTGCATCCAAGAAGGCCATCTTTCTCTTCTTCCAATAATCATAATCAGTTCCATCAAAGAGTGGAGGTCTGTTGATAGCTTGTCCTTCTACATCCATGGTTGTTGGATCGTACTTCCTCAGCACTTGTTAGATGCTCAACCCTTTCGAGGCTGAGCTCTGATACCAACTGAAGTTGACACAGGCAAACACGGGGGGGGGGGGTTGAATTGTGTTTGTTAATAATTTTTCGAAAACAGCCTTTTCAAGAAGAGTTTTCTCACACAAAGATAAAGAGGCAGAAGCAAACACACAGAAAAACAAACTTTTGAAAGAATAACAAATTCAAGTTCAAATCCTCACAGTTAGCTTAAACAAGTAAAACTAACGAGATAAGTGATTAGAAGATTCACGCAAGTTGTTTTATCCTGGTTCACTCTTCCAACCAAGAGCTACTTCCAGTCCCTTCTACTTGAAGGTTTTTCTCCACTATTCTCTAAATAGATTACAACAAGTATTCAACACCTCTCCAGGCTTACAAGTATTCCTTTCTTACCAAGCCTCTTCAGGCTCTACCTATAACAAAGATTTTTTGGTTTCTTTGATCTTCTAACTCACTATGTGTGAGGATATGAAAGTTTAAGATCAGTTGAATATTATAACAATATTCAAGCTAAGATATTACAGACTTTTGCTTTTGAAAGAATAAGAGAATGTTGGCTTGTAAGAGTTTTCTTGAGAATTGTGTATATATGCAAAAGTTATTTCTTCAAAAGTGTAGGTCTTCTATTTATAGTGACCTTGCCCTTCTTTTCAAGTTCTTCAACGGTTCAATTTGAATTTTCCCGTTTAGGGTTAGAATCAAGAGTGTAATATCCGTTGTGACTCAGCTTGCTCTTGGTCATTGTACTAAATGACAACATTCTTGCATGAAAAGGGCACACCTCTGAGCAAATGCAACTTGAAAAACTGTCTTGCCTTCCTTGTACAAATTCCAGCTATTTCAGCGCAAAAGGTAACAGGGTACAAGTCGTTTTGCATTGTACTATTTTACTTTTTGCAATTCCTTATTTGTACTATGTCTCTCTCAATGAAACAAGACAATAAAACCGTTAATAACAAATAAGAAGGACCAACATATAATTGAAATAAATATCAATCATTTGAAATAAATATTTCTATATGGTCGAGATAGGTATTCTGATTATATCAAGCATTCATTACAAGCGAAGAGCTCGTCTACTTAAAAAGTGCGTCTATACGCTCATAGCTAAAATTTTATTTAGCTCGTCCAGTGACGTGGCAAAATTTTGATCGTCCATTATCAAGTCTTTGGACTTGCTATATATCGGTGAATAACTTAGATTTGCGTCTGCTGACATGGCACATACGCTCGTCTACTTACATGAGTTAAGAGCTCGTCCACAAGCACTGTTCTATAGCTCGTCTATTCAAATTAGAGTAGAGCTCGTCTATTGGTACTGTTCTATATTCCGTCTACTTGAGCATATTCTCATAATTAAAATATACCATATATTTTGAAAGGCTCGTCTACTCGGTTGGACGTGGATATAGACTCTTAAGAGATTTCCTTATCATATTGAATTTCGAATACCCTGTAAGACTAGATTAAACTTGTTAGATCTTAACTGACACTTTGCCATACAAATTTAATCCTTTTTGTTAACATAAAAACACAGATTATTTAATCCAAATTACTTTGGTTCTAACAAACCCTTCGTAGTTTACTGCGATGCTTCTAAGCAAGGGTTAGGTGGTGTATTGATGCAGATTGGTAAGGTAGTTGCTTACGCTTCTAGACAGTTGAAAACCCATGAGAAGAACTACCTTACCCATGACCTAGAGTTAGGAGCTGTGGTATTTGCCTTAAAGATTTGGAGGCATTACCTTTATGGCCCAAGGTTTGAGGTTTTTAGTGATCATAAGAGTTTGAGGTATCTCTTTGATCAAAAGGAGTTGAACATAAGGCAGCGTAGGTGGATGGAGTTCTTAAAAGATTATGACTTCGAGTTGACCTATCACCTAGGAAAGGCCAATGTGGTGGCCGATGCCTTGAGTAGGAAAACCTTACACATCTCCGCCTTGATGGTTAGGGAGATGGATCTGATTGAGGAGTTTAGAGACCTTAGTCTAGCTTGTGAGTTTACCCCTAAGAGTATTAGGCTTGGGACCTTGAAGGTTACCAACAGCTTGATGGACCAGATTAGAGAGGGTCAGAAGTTATACAAGTTTCTCTTAGACTAGTGAGAGTTGCTCGCTCAGGGTAGAGACCTTAGTTTTAAGGATGGAAGTGATGGGGTCTTGAGGTTTAAAGATAGAGTTTACATACCAGATATCCCGGAGCTTAGAAAGTTGATCCTTGAAGAAGGACATACGAGTGGACTAAGTGTGCACCCAAGTGCCACTAAGATGTATCGGGACCTTAAGATGACGTTTTGGTGGCCTGGGATGAAAAAGGATGTGGCTGAGTTTGGGTATGCGTGCCTAGTTTGTCAGAAGGCCAAGATAGAACACCAGAGGCCTTCAGGTAAGTTGCAATCTTTGAGTATCCCAGAATGGAAATGGGATAGCATCTCCATGGATTTTGTGTCTGGACTCCTTAGGACTCCAGCTGGTTTTGAGGCTATATGGGTTGTTGTGGATAGACTGAATAAGTCTGCCCATTTCATTATGATGAATATGGAGTATCCATTGGAGAAGTTGGCTAGGCTATACATCAAAGAGATAGTTAGGCTTCATGGTGTACCCTCTAACATTGTATCAGATAGAGTCCCGAGGTTTACCTCTAGGTTTTGGAATAGTTTGCAAGAGGCTTTAGGGAGAAAGCTTAGGCTTAGTTCAGCTTACCACCCACAGACTTATGGGCAGTCTGAGAGGACCATCCAGTCCTTAGAGGACTTGTTGAGGGCTTGTGTGCTAGAGCAGTCTGGTAGTTGGGACAAGTTTTTGCCCTAATAGAGTTCACCTACAACAACAACTTACATTCCAGCATTGGGATGGCACCTTATGAGGCTCTATATGGGAGGAGATGTAGGACACCTTTGTGTTGGAGTGAACCTAGTGACAGTGTGGTGCTAGGGCCAGAGATAGTCCAGGAAACAACAGAAAAGATCAGGTTGGTTCAGGAAAAGATGAGAGTTTCACAGAGTAGGCAAAAGAGCTACCATGACAAAAGGAGGAAGGCGCTCGAATTCCAGGAAGGCGATCATGTATTCTTGAGAGTTACCCCGATGACTGGGGTTGGTAGAGTGATGAAGGCGAGGAAAATTACTCCGAGATTCATTGGTCCTTACCAAATCCTTAAAAGAGTCGGTGAAGTCGCCTACCAAATCGCTTTGCCACCGTTTTTGTCAAACCTCCACAATGTTTTCCATGTGTCTCAACTCAGAAAGTACATCCATGACCCTAGTCATATGATAGTTCCCGATGCAATACAGTTGAAAGAGAACTTTACATTTGAGGTGTTACCCATTCGAGTCGAGGATAGGAGGGTGAAGCAGCTAAGAGGTAAAGAGATTCCTTTGGTCAAAGTAGTTTGGAGTGGGGAAATTGAGGAAAGTGCTACCTGGGAGCTCGAGAGCAAGATGATGGAGGCGTACTCGCATCTTTTCGCTTGAGGTACGTAGAAATTTCGAGGATGAAATTTTTATAAGGGGATGGAATTTTAACACCCTGCTTTTTCGTAAGTGCTTTTGTAAAGCTTGTTTGGTTGCTTAAGCTGGTTTTGTTAAGTTAGAATTGTTGGTTGAGGGCATAGTGGGATTTTTGGCTTAAAAGTCCCTTTCTGGTACATGAGCACGCCCGTGCTCATTAGCTAGAACACCCGTGCTTAAAGACTAAAACATATTTCAGTTTTTAAGTTGAGCACGCCGGTGCTCAAGAGTGAGCACTCCCGTGCTCAATGTGTTGACCGCGTCTTGGTGACGCTAAGTTGAGCAGGACCGTGCTCAAGGGTGAGCACGACCGTGCTCAGGTGCAGCCTATATAATTTGGCACAGAACCCGAAGGTTAACGTGAAACCCTATTTTGCTAGTTGCAACAGCCACTGTTGTGGCCTAGAGTGCCTTCTTCCCTATTTCCTCTTCATCCTTTGCTATAGTGGAGTTTTGGAAGCAGTTTGGGAAGCTAGTTAGTCTGTGGCAATCTATAGGTGATAGTTCTTCTTCCCTTTTGGTTTCCCTTTTCGTTTTTGGTTGGGAAACTAATCTATTGTGTTTCTGTTGGTCAAGGCTTGGAGGTTTAACTAAGCCGCTTGGGGAACCGCGACCAGTTTGCTTAGGAGCTTACGTTGGAGCGACCTTCAATCCAGGTATGGGGAGAAGGGTAGTGTTTACGTAGGCTATGGGGGTAGGGTAAGGTAAGGGGTTCCCATAACCCTGGTTGTTGTTAGTTTTACATGCCTATGTGATGTATGCTGTTTATATGATGAAATGTTCTGTTTATGTTGTATGCTTCGTATTCATGGTCATATATTCCTATGTGTTTTCGATGTTATGTTGTTATCTTGACATGCATATGATAGTATGATGGTTATTGTTGATATGAATGTAATGATGATATGTTGGTTGAATGATTGTTGCCATAACTGTTGGTTGGATAATGATGTTATGACTGAGTTGATGGTGTTAAATCTGGAAAATTATGTTACTAAAATGGATTAGCATTAATGGACTTAATCGTTGAATTAATTGGTTAAAACCTAAGTTAGAACTCTTCCCAGAACAGTACTGTCATGCATTGAGCACGGTCGTGCTGAACAGGGAGCACGACTGTGCTCCCAGTTTAAATTCTGGAAAATGGCCGCGCATTAAGCACGACCGTACAGCAGAGGAGCACGACCGTGCAGCTGAGCACCACCGTGCCGAATAGGAAGCACGATCGTGCTCCACTTAAGCGGCAACACACCTGTAATGTGTTAAGCACGCCCGTGCTAGGGTTAAGCACGACCATGCTCACCCCTCCTGGATAGAAATAGAATTAAATGACCTTAAGGGGTTTCAAACCCCATTTCCCCAATGATGATAAATGATACAAATAATCAATGTTATGGATTAGATAACTCGGCTTATAATTAGTAAAGATGATTAAGAAGATGAGATGGTGAGAGGATGAGATGGTTAAGTCGGTATTCGTTGGATTACCGCACGTTGGTAACTTTGGCGCTTATTGGCCAAAGTGACCTCGATACTTATTTGTCGAGGTGTTGATGAGTTGAACCTTAGTGCTTATTGGCCAAGGGAGTCTTGACCCCGTGGTTTGGGTCTAAGGTTACGTTGATGTTGATGTTGAAGTCTTGGGAGCTTCACAGCCCGAGCAAGGAGGTGGTTGAGATTATTTGTTATTGTGCCATTTGCATAGAGCATTGGAGTTGTTGGTTGATGGGGGAGGTTCGACATAGGGGAGATCACTCGAGAGTACGGTGATCTGGCCATCCATGGTAGGTCACCCGATGGTTTGGTGACCGCGGCCCCCCGTGATGAGGCATCCACGGTTTGATGTGTTGGCTATCCATGGGGTTCACCCAAGGTTTGGTGAACTGCCGATGTTGGTGCTTCTATGGCCAATATGGATATGCAACTCTGAATTCGTTCATCCTGAGTTAGTTTGGATCCACATGCATAGTTGGAGTAGCGGAGTAGTGTTGCATTGTATTGCATAGCATACTGATGGTGATGATGTTGATGTGTGATGAGTTATATAATATATATATATATATATATATATATATATATATATATATATATATATATATATATGTTGATGTATGTATGCCTATGATGCTATTATGCTGGTTGTTTACCTTGCTTCCTATCTCCATGCCGTATATGTTTACATGATTCTTACTCTCCTCTTTCTGTTTGTTTGTTTGGCCTGATTGGCAATTTGCAGAGGATGATGAGCAGCCCGGAGAGGAGTGACTCTAAGGAGCCACCACTTATAGTTAGGGCCTTTCTTTCTGTTAGTTAGCTAGTTTCAGTTGTTTTTCCGTGATGTACGGAACGGTTATACCAGCTCTGTTGTGACATCGGGTTGGGACGTTTGTTATTATTTTATTCGTTTTCTTGTTTTAAACTTGTCTTTAATTCTGCGTTATGTGAACTCGTTCATGTGGGACTTTTATACCCATGGACAAAGGTTTTCATTTTTTCAATAAATGCATGTTTTATTTTATTATTTAAATCTTTTTATGTTGTATAACATGCGGGGTAGAAGGGTGTCACAACTTTGATCATTCACTTAAATTGACTCTAAGATTATATAAGTCTGAAACTTTACCAATGTAAGCTACACATCCTAAGCTTTCCAAGAAGATAAAAATCATTCAATTTCGAGTTTCCTAACCCGAGATATGATATGACAAAGAAGACTGTTTTGCAGCAGGATTCTAGACTTGATGTATCTGGTTTTTAGTGCACTGACAAACCTATAAGACCAAAAATTATGAAACTTACCATTATTAAACTAGGATATGTTATCTTTCAAATAGAATTGGTTTCACTCAAAAAGGATTTTCCTAACGCAAGTTATGCGCATTCCATTTGGACTGTCCTGTAACAGATTTCAGAATTGAACATATCTGGTCTTTTGAGCATTATGATCAATACCATTGGGAAAAAAATTATGAAACTTAACAATACATAACTAATATGTGTTACCTTTCAAACTCAATTGTTTATGTGTTACCTTTCAAACTCAATTGTTCTTACTCAAAAATAAGTTCCCTAGATCAAGTTATGTGCGTTCAAACTGAAGGAACTCACCTGTGATTCCGATATCCATAATCGGATACTCTGACCTCATGTGTTCCACTCAGACTGCTGTGATCAACACAATGCATCTATATGGGTCTCGCCGACTCGTATCAAGTCATAACCTAGTGCCTCAGCCTTCCCTAACCACCTCATATAACGTCTCAAATCACATTATACCATCAATCTCATCAAAATTAAAATATTAATTAATTAATTTGGTTAGGCACGACTAAGTCATATATCATCCACTCCCCAACATGAATAGCTCCAAAATATCATATATCAGTGCCTAAGAACCAATTAAGCATGTCATAGCAAATAAAGCATGTTATCACACAAAACATGTTATCAACCATTATCATAATAAAATAATAATAATCTCATTATAATAAAATATGTAATAAAATATATAAAATAAATTTAATTAACCACATATAACATATTAATCCAAACAGCACACAGCAAGCAGCTTAATAGGCAAAATCATGCAACCTCGAATATCACCAATTTAACCTAACGACGATAAATTTACAATCTCCATATCATCATTGGTACCACTAAGTAGTCCCCAATGTGATATTGACATTGTCAATTATTCTCCCACTAGTAGGGTTTAGGTCGCCCTACACCATCATTGAATAAAATGCTACTTAGTCATTTCCAACGTTAGAGGGTTCCTTTCTCCCACCTGAGAAGTCGTAGGCTAGCTTAGAAGCAACAAAATGAGCACACTCCTCCCCTATTCAAATCTGCCATGTGAAGTTCCCCTAGCTCTGAGGCTCCAAAAATTCACCTGAATACATCATTGTGAAGCACACGTTACGGGTAACCCTAATCTAAAGACGAAATCGAAAACCGATAAACGAATTGAAAGATAACCTCAATACTATCGCCGACCACATTTCGGAAGAATAAGGACATAGGTTTACCTTAGCCAAAGCAAAGAAAGAAAGCTAGGGTTAAGAAGATGACATTTTTACGATCACGATAACGTAGTCGGAATCTCGATAGGATGAATGATCGAGTCGGAAACTGAGCTGGAAGTTCTCTCTCTCACTGACTTTACTCTCTCTCTCTCTCTCTCTAGCTCTTTCTGGTGTTTTCATGAAGGGCCTCAGCTCCCTTTTTATTTTTGCCAAATTCATTGGCCACGCTTGAGCGTGCCCATGCTCGAGCGCCCGGCTACCCACGCTTGACCTTGGTGCTTCCTTCCAGGTTGGGTCACTGCCCCCACCAATCATAACGTGCCACGTGGAGTCAAAACGCAGCCCTGTTTGGTTGATTCACCATGCTTGAGCGTGAGAAAGGCCACGCTTGAGCGTGCCTGCACTCAAGCACCAGAACAGCCACTCTTAAGCGTGCTGTGCTGGACAGAAACCCTAGTTTCTGTTTCCGTTCGTTCTGAAATCATTTGATCGTGTACTTGTCATGCAAGTGTTCTTATATATAAACATGGATATAAATCATATATTCAACGTCGTAGAATTATTAACGGAGTCTTAGAAATGCGGATATTATACTGCCCAAAGTTTCGAGGTGGTAGGACCAGTCGGAGTGGTCCCGAGAGGCAGTGCTCGTCATAGTCTCTAGTTTCAGCGGATGCACTTGCACCGTCATGTGCTTATATCTGACAGCAGCATGGTGATGACATCAGGACCACCGCAGAGGCCACCATGGAGGGTGTATAGACGCAGGTGATACGATTCGGCAAGTATACCTAGTCGATAACAAGTAATACGGTGGTGAGACTGGATATCGTTCTCAGAGATCGCGGACAAGTACCACTTCTCAAATTGAACCACTATTTAGACGATCGTTTGGAAGGAAGGGAGCTCAATTAACATGTAACAAAAAAACAAGAGTAAATTTTTTTTGGTATTTTCTTAATTAATTAAAGATCAACAACAACTTAGAAAAGAGAGATAAACAGGATAAAAGGCGCTAGGGATCCGATTTCGTCCAATTATGCATTCGGGTTCCTCATAGACAAGGAATCCTTTGAATTGCTAAAACCTTAATTATCCTAATTCCTATTGATTGGTTGAAGGTCCAATTCCCTAAGTTAACTAACCCCTAATTCCTTAGGTGATTAACTCTATCAAACTTCACTAATTACCCTAATTCCTTAGGTCTAATTAATTAAGTCGAAGATTAAGCTCCATGAAATTGTTTGAAAAACCACACTAATCAAATAACCTATTCCTAGATTACTCAACTAATGGTATTAATTACAAGAGGCAAACATCATCAATCACTATTCCTAGCATATCAATGAATCCCAAAACAAAAGAATGGTAGCTAAGCATTCAAATGTCATTAAAAATAGTAACTAATACATCAACAACCAATAGTTCATAGAATAAAGTAGAGAGTTAACAAAGCATCAGCATAAATGAACTACATCATCTCCCTAGCTAAGAGGAATTTAGCTAGACATGCTAAACCCTAGAAAAGAGGAAAAGAGAAGAGAAAAGGGATAGAACTCCATGAAGTAGAAGGTAGATGATGAAGGATTCCTCCTCCTTATCCTCTTCAACTCTAAGAAATTGCCAAATTAGGGTTGGAAGCAGAGATTTTCGTGTGTGGCTGCTGATGGGTCTGTCCAAAATGAGAAATGAGGGTTTAAATACCCTATCAGGAAAATGAGCTAGCGCTCAGCACAGTATTTCTGGCGCTCAGCACCAGAAGCACAGAAAGCAGTTTTCCCTCTACCTACTAGCGTTGAATGCAGGATTTCTGGCGTCCAGCGCCAGCTTGACTGATGCTAGTCTTCACAAAATTCTCTTTCCAGATTCTTTCATTCTCACATAAGCTCCACTTCCTTCCACTTCTCTTCAAGCTTTTCCACATTTATTGAATTCTAAAATGATAGAAAACATATCTAAGTTAGACTGCAATGAAAGGGAACAAAACAACTAAAAATTAACCTTAACTACAAGAATTATTAAAAACACTCACAACAACTAACAAAGACTCGACTAATCAAAAATGGGGATAGAAAAAGGATAAAACCATGCAATTGGGAATAAAATACACTCAAGAAAGACATAATTACTTGATAAATTAGCGAATTATCACTCCCCCAAACCTAGCATTTTGCTTGTCCCCAAGCAAAAATAACTAGAACTGACACACAGAACACAAAAACAAAAGGCAACAAACCAAGCTCTAACATGATTAAGGAAAACTAAATGAGAGCACAATTAGACAAACTCACCAAAAGGCAAAATTGCAACAAGACTAATTCCTAAAACAGAAGCATCAACTAGTAGCAAGCTTAATTCCAAAAAATGCCAGGAAGCAAAATGCATAACAACTTTGGAACTTCATATTCTTCAAAATTAAAAATCATGGCAATTTGGCAAGAGAAGAACCATAGAACCTTAGTCCTCACAAGATGCACACTCATCAAATAATCACTCAAGTGTATGGTGGTGAAATGTTTCCCTCAAAGCACACATTAGAGTCATGGAACCATAGATTTGCTTTTCATCTAATTCCAAAAATCACAAACTACAAGCATGCACAATCAAAGGGACTTTATTTGGGTTGTAACTTGGCTAAAGTGGGAAAACAAGTGAGATGAGAAACAAACAAAAGATGTCCAAGAGAATAGGAGAGCAATTTCAACAATTCAATTGTTTCAACACAAAGCACAAAATTCCAAATTGCTATAATTGATTTGATTTTTTTTCCCACTACTCCTTTCCCTTCTTTGGAGTTTCACACAAGTTTATTCACAATTTTTTTTTCTCTTTTCCCTTTTGGATAATCAACCTTTTTTTTTTCTTCAAGCACTTTTACACTCTTTTTTTTTCAAAATTTCTCGCATTATTCCCTTACCCTCTCTCCAAAACCAAAATCTTTGCTTGTCCACAAGCAATTCACCAATGCTCTCCTATTCTCAAGTTGGAATAAACATGGTAATTATCATTCAAGAAGTAAGGGTGAGAACAAAAAGTAACAATAAGCTCAAAGGGGTTAGCAAGGGAATTTTTCATGCAAGGTTGGCTTTTTGGTTCAAGTGGCTTATGAAAAACTGCCCAAATCATTTTTATGCAATACATGCAATTCATGAATCTTAGATAAAAGAATCAAGCAAATCTCAGCACATCAACTCAATGGTGCACACTAAAAAAGAATTAACATTCAAGCCCAATATCTCACCAAGGTTAAAACCAAGATCCCAAAATTCCATCCCAAACCTCATTGTCATGGATTTAATGAAAAAGAAACGAAAATATGCAAAGAGGTTATGAAAAATGCTATGACAAATTTGAAAAGTGAAGACTAAACTAGAAGAACTTCAAAAGAGCGGAACATAGCCCGACAAAATACACAAAATGATGAGAATGCCAAAAGTGACAACTCAAACAACATCTAAAATCATGAAATGCTTGGCTTGGTTTTTTTTTTTTTTTTGGGCCAGCGCTGGATGCTAGCTTTCTGGCGATGAGCGTCTACAGACCAGAGAGGTCATCTTTCTGTGAGTTCTAGCGCTCGACGCCGAAGATCCTGCGCTAAACGCAGGATATCAGATATCAGCAAAATTATGCAGCTTTTTCTAGCGCTAAACGCAGGGTTTATGGCACTGAACACTAGACCCAAAAAAGAGTTTCACATTTTAAGCCCAGACAGCCCTCTCAGCTCACAATTATCATTTTTAACATGCAGAATTCACACTCTAATGATATAAGGGAGGGATCCAAGGATGCACTACATATCTAACTATTCAAAAATAACACACCAACATGCAAATGCAATCAAACACAACCTAATGCAAAAATCACATAAAACATGCAATCACTATGCAATCTAACTTAGCAAAACAACAACAAACACATTAAAATAAGAAAAGAAGAGAAGAAAGGTTGGGTTGCCTCCCAACAAGCACTTGTTTAATGTCCCTAGCTTGACGTCCTGTTGAGCATTCAAGGTGGTTTAAAGTCCTCGGATGTGTCAAGCCCCCATCGCTTCAAGTATGAGAAATTTCCAGAAGCTAGAATTGCAACCATTGACTTTTCATTAATTCCCTCCTTTTGGCTCTTGTCCAATTGTCTCGGAGGCTTGCTTGATCTTGAGGATGATTCTTCTTCCTTCACCTCTAGTTGACTTTTAAGACCAACAACATTAATGGGAGCAAAGAGATCCGAAGTCTCCGGAGATTTTTCAAACATCTTAATAGTGACTTGATCCCCATCAACTCTCAAAATTAGTTCACCTCTTGGCACATCAATAACAGCTCTAGCAGTAGCTAAAAAAGGGCCTTCCAAATATAAGGGGAATGTTGTGGTCATCATTAATGTCCACAATGATAAAATCCATTGGGAAGATGAAACGATCAACCTTGACAAGGATGTCTTCAACCAAACCCCATGGATGAACCAATGATCGATCGGCCAATTGCAAGCAAAGGTTGGTTGGTTTAGGATCTCCCAACCCCAATTGCTTGTAAATGGATAGAGGCATGAGGTTGACACTTGCACCTAAGTCACATAAGGCCTTTCCGGAATATTTGGACCCAATTAAGCACCAAAAGGTGAAGCTTCCCGGGTCCTTAAGCTTTGGAGGGAGTTTTCTCTTCAAAATTGAACTGCACTCTTCAGTGAGTGCTATCTTCCCATCTTCTTCCCATTTCTTCCTTTTGGAGAGTATTTGTTTCATGTACTTCGCATACGAAGGCATTTGCTCAAGTGCCTCTTAAATGGGATATTTATGTGGAGCTTTCGGAAAACATCCAAGAATCAGTTGAACTTTTTTTCTTCATTTTGCTTTTGAAATCTTTGAGGGTAGGGAAGTTTTAGCCATGACGGAGGTGGTTTGTCCGCATCTCTCAAGATTTCTTTCTTTGTCTTTTTTCTCGCCCACTCCTCATCCACTAATTTTTGTTTCTCATCCAAAACAGGTTGGATAGGGGTGGGGAAAGATAATCCAACCTTTCTAGACTCAAGCTCATCATCAGAACAATCTTCAATAATGCCTTCAACAAGTTTATTATTTTTCTCATCATTTTCACTCTTCTTTCCATCCTCTTGGTCTTTTGAACTATTTACCTTTGGGCTAATCACCTTACCGCTCCTAGCTGTTATAGCCATACATTGCTCTTTTCCTTTAGGATTGGATTCGGTGTCGGCCGGAAATGTGCCTTGAGTTCTCTCCATCATTTGCTTTGCTAATTGGCCTATTTGGTGCTTTAGATTCTTGATGGAGGCATCTTGATTCTTCATCATTGCTTCTTGATCCTTAAAATTAGCTTGAGTAGCTTGCATGAATTGGGCTAAAATATTCTCCAAATTGCTTGAACTTTCTTGAGGCGGCTTTGCTTGAGAATTTGAACTTTGCCCTTGTTGCCCTTGTCTCCAACCAAAGTTAGGATGGCTACGCCACCCCGGATTGTAGGTGTTAGAGAAAGGATCATGCTTGGGCCCTTGGTTTCCCATGTAGTTCACTTCTTCTTGACCCGTACCTCCAACCACACTAATTTCACAATTGCCATTGGCATGATTACCTCCACAAAAGTCACACACCGAGGCGGCTTGAACTTGGGCCACTTGTAATTGAGAATTTTGTAGTTGAATGGACCCCAATTGCTTGGTAAGAGCGACCATTTGTGCCTTAAGAGCATTCTAATCATCAAGTTCCAAAACACCTCTCTTGGCCAATGATCGAGAACTAGGCATTTGGATAATCATTATTGGCCATAGTTTCAATCAAGGCTTTTTCTTCATCGGGTGTCTTTTGACTTAGTGTTCCACCCGCCGCTGCTTCTATCATACTTCGGGAATTCCGGTTGAGACCATTGACAAAGGTTGCAACTTGTTGCCATGTTTATAACTCATGATTTGGACAATCGGTTAGCAAAGACTTGAACCTCTCCCATGCTTCATAGAGTGATTCTCCATCCTTTTGTGCAAAAGCATTGATCTCCACCTCAACTTGATCATTCTTGACGGAGGGAAGAAACGAGATAAGAACTTGCTCACCAAATCATCCCAAGTTGTAATGCTCCCATGAGGATGAGATTGAAGCCATGACTTAGCTCTATCCCTCAAAGAGAAAGGAAAGAGCCTTAAACGAATAGCCTCATCCGAAGCTCCATTCACCTTAATAGTATCACACAACTCAATGAATGTGCCAATGTGAGAATGCGGGTCTTCACTCTCTAGCCCTCCAATAGGGAACTATTCCAATATTATTTTAGGTGCTCCATCGGGTTATCATTAGATTCGTGTGAAGGCAGTGGATATCCCGAAGACAGCATTTCGAACATGCTATGGGTATTACGAGTACTTTGTGATGCCGTTCTGAATGACGAATGTACTTGCTATATTCATGGATTACATGAACATGATTTTTCATCCTTATCTAGATCAGTTTGTTATTGTCTTCATAGACGACATTCTAACCTATTCTCCTAACGAAGTGAAGCATGCTGAACATCTTATTATGGTTCTCCAGATCTTAAAGGAGAAACATTTATACGCGAAACATGAAAAGTGCGAGGTTTGGTTACATAAAGTTCAGTTTTTAGGGTACGTTATCTCGAATGAAGGTATCGTAGTGGATCCATCAAAAGTTGAAGCTGTTCTAAAATAGGAGAGACCAAAGACGGTAATAGAAATCTGTAGTTTCGTGGGTTTAGCTGGATACTATACGAGATTTATTGAGGGATTCTCCAAGATAGTAGGACCTCTTACCCAACTAACTTGGAAGGATCAAGTGTTTGCGTGGACTGAAGCGTGAGAGGAGAGTTTCCAAGAGTTAAAGAGAAGTTTGACTACTTCACCTGTGTTAGTATTACCTGATACTAAGGAGCCTTTCGAGGTATATTGTGATGCTTTGCATCAGGGGTTAGGTTGTGTGCTAATGCAGAACCAGAAAGTGGTAGCTTATGCTTCAAGACAATTGAAGATTCATGAGAGGAACTACCCAACTCATGACTTGGAGTTAGAGGTTGTAGTTTTTGCGCTGAAAATATGGAGGCATTATTTGTATGGAGCAACATTCATCGTTTTCAGTGATCACTAAAGCTTGAAATACTTGTTTGATCAAAAGGAACTCAACATGCGACAGAGACGCTGGTTGGAATTTCTGAAGGATTATGATTTCCAACTACAGTACCACCCTAGAAAAGCAAATGTGATAGCAGATGCCTTGAGTAGAAAATCAATGCATGTGTCTACAATGATGGTCAAAGAATAAGAGTTGTTAGAGCAATTCCAAGATATGCGATTGACGGATGAGATGTCACTGGGAAAGCTTTGCTTAGGTATGATTACTGTTTCCAATGGATTGATGGAACAAATACGAGAGAAACAAGAAAGTGATCAGTACCTACAAGAAGAAAGGGAATTGGTGTGACAAGGAGCAATATCAGAATTTAAAGAAGGGATAGATGGAATCTTAAGGTTCGGTGAAAGGATTTGTGTACCGGACGATTCCGAGATCAGAAAGTTGATTCTTGAGGAAGCTCAAAAGAGTAAACTGAGTTTGCATCCAGGAGAAACAAAGATGTATCTAGACCTCAAGTTCAAAAGAGTAAATTGAGTTCGCTTCATGTTTAGTCTGTCAAAAGGCTAAGACTGAGCATCAAAGACCAGTAGGAATGCTACAACCTTTGAGCATCCTAGAATGGAAATGGGATGGCATCGTGATGGATTTTGTGACAAGTTTGCCTAAGACCCGAAAGGGACATGACGCGATATGGGTAATAGTTGATCGATTAACCAAGTCGGCTCACTTTTTGCCCATCAACATAAAGTATTCAATGGAGAGCTTGACTCAGTTATACATCGGGGAAATTGTCAGATTACATGGTGTACCTTTGAGTATTATTTCGGATCGAGATCCAAGGTTTACGTCAAGGTTCTGGTAAAGTCTGCAAGAGTTGCTAGAAACAAAGCTTAGATTGGATTCGGCATATCACCCACAGATGGATGGACAATCAGAGAGGACAATCCAGTCACTTGAAGACTTGATTGTGTTTTGGAGCATACCGGGAGTTGGGATGAATTTCTACCATTGATATAATTCACCTACAACAACAGTTTCCACTCGAGCATAGGAATGTCACCCTATGAGGCTTTGTATGGTCGACGATGTAGAACACATTTGTGTTGGTAGCAAGATGGAGAAAGTTTAGTGTTAGGACCAGACAATGTACAACAGACAACAGAAAAGGTAAAAATGATTCAGGAGAAAATACGGACAACTCAGAGTCAGTAGAAGAGTTATGCGGACAAGAGACGATGACCTCTTGAGTTTCAGGAAAGCGATCATGTGTTTTTGAGAGTCGTGCCTATGACTGGGGTTGGCAGGGTGATTAATGAAGTTGACACAGGCAAACACAAGAAGGGGGGGTTGAATTGTGTTTGTTAATATTTTTCGAAAACAACCTTTTCAAGAATAGTTTTCTCACACAAAGATAAAGAGGCAGAATAAAGCACATAGAAAAACAACCTTTTGAAAGAATAACAAATTCAAGTTCAAATCCCCGCAGTTAGTATATACACGTAAAACTAAAGAGATAAGGGATTAGAAGATTCACGCAAGTTGTTTTATCCTTGTTCACTCTCTTCCAACCAAGAGCTACGTCCAGTCCCTTCTACTTGAAAGTTTTCTCCACTATTTTCCAAATAGATTACAGCAAGTATTCAACACCTCTCTAGGCTCACAAGTATTCCTTTCTTACCAAGTCTCTTCAGGCTCTACCTCTAACAAAGAGTTTTTGGTTTCTTTGATCTTCTAACTCACTATGTGTGAGAATATGAAAGTTTAAGATCAGATGAATATTATAGCAATATTCAAACTAAGATATTACAGACTTTTGCTTTCTGAAAGAATTACAGAATGTTTGCTCGCAAGAGATTTCTTGAGATTTTTGTATATGCGCAAAAAGTTATTCCTTCAAAAGTCTTGATCATCTATTTATAGAGACCTTGCTCTGGTCTTCAAAATCATCAATGGTTGTATATTAATTTTCCTTTTAGGGATAGAATCAACAATGTAATATCCGTTGTGACTCAACTTGCTCGTGGCCTTTGTATTATGTGACAATATTCTTGCATGAAATGGCACACCTCTAAGCAAATGTAACTTGAAAAACTGTCATGCCTTCCTTGTAAAATCCAGCTATTCCAGCGTAAAAGGTGACAGGGTACAAGTCGTGTTGCATTGTACTATATTGCTTTTTGTAATTCCTTATTTTGTACTATGTCTCTCTCATAGAAACAAGACAATAAAACCGTTAATAGCAAATGAGAATGACCATTATATATATTTGAAATAAATATCAATCATATGAAATAAATTCACTTTGGTTCATATTGCTTTAAATAAGATATAAATGCTCAAAATCTTCGTCCATCAAAACAGTTGTAAAGGCAAGGTAAGTAAGAAGAGTTTTAAGGCTCCGTCCACTGACGTGGCAAAAAATCTGCGTCTACTTAAAACAACGTTCTTGCCTGAACTTGAGTTACTTGAAATCTCCGTCCAGTGATGTGGCACTAATAAATTAATGTTATCATTGGAGAGTAACTCGCATCTACTTAAAAGAGATTTCTCCGTCTACTAGAAACATTCAAGCGCGCGTCCACTGACGTGGCACTCGAGTTAAAGGAAATCCTTCCATTGATAGACTGGACTCGACCACTCAGGGAATCTTTCAATAAAATAATATATGGACGCGGATTTCAAAGTATATAGACTTAACATTTTAACTTATACAAAATCAGAGATCCTTAAAGGGTGAAAGCACTTGTTAGATTACTTCTAACACTTTGCTATACAAATTTAATCCTTTTTGTTAACATCAAAACTTAGAGATTATTTAATCCAAATTACTTTGGTTCCAACAATCTCCCCCTTTTTGATGATGACAAAAACTAATTAAATTTATTTTGCAAAGTCTAAGAGAGCTTACAAGGCTCCCCCTAAGACAAAGCATTCATCAGAACAAAGCAGTTAAGGCATATGAAGCTAAGTCTTATTTGCAAGAAAATATAAATTATCAGACCAAGATAGCAGCTTATTAAACATTTGAGACGAAGCAGTATCAGAGCATAATTGACAAAATAGGCATAAGCATAAAGTTAAAAAATAGTATCAGCAAGATGAATAGTTAACAGAATAAACTTATGCATATGCAGACAAATATGTACTTTTTCAGAAAGAATTGCTCTGTATAAACAATCAGTATAAACAAATTTAATCTTTCCTTTCTCCCCCTTTTTTGTCATCAGACAAAAAGGTAAAAGGGAGTGGACCATCATTGTCAGTAAACAAAAAAAAAAAAAAAAAAAACAGAGAAAGAAAAAGTTTTTAGGTAGGAGGAGGTGGAGGGGGTTGGTTTGGATTAGGGTTTTGGTTCTTTTGGAAGTCCATGAGCAGAGCCATCATCTGAGTCACCAAGGCATTTGTAGGGGCCAAGGTATCTTGAACTTGCTTCTGAACCCGTTCTTCAAATTGTTGAACCATCTGTTCAGTCTTTTCTTCAACTATCTTGCCAACCTTATCATCAACAATTTTTCCAATGATGTCTTCAAGGTTGGGTGGCAAGGAAAGTTGTCTTGAGCTCTCAGCAGTGTCAGAGACAGTGTCTTGAGCTTGGGTTGGTGGATTAACCATAGCAAGAGCTAATGGTTGAGAAGAATTCTTAGCAGACTCAGCACCTTGCTTGGAGACACAGACCTCAGCAGACTGCTCAGCTTGTGCAGATGGAGGTTCAATTGAAACAGGTTGAGAAGACAATTCAGCATTAAGTTCAGGGCCTTCTACAATCAACTCCTCAGCTATAGGTTTAGAGGATGAGGTTGCTGGAGAGGCACTGGCAGCTTTCACAGATTTCTTGGGGACATGCTGCCCAGTGGATAGGAGAAATTTCCTCCACATCCCTGCTGGTAATAGGAAGTGCCCACAGATCTTTGTAGATCATGTGCCTTAGCTTGGAAAGTCCACACTTTCCTCTGATCTTGGGAATTTCTTTCTTCTCTTCCTGAGAGAGACCAGAAGAAGAAGCTTCCTTTGTGCAGTGGATTATGTGAGACTTCCAGTAATCAGCAGCTATCATCTCTCCAATATTCTTCACATCCTCCATATACAGATAATAGTCAAGCTTGGAGTAGTCAAAAGTTTCTCTAGATACATCCAGCATTGCAGAGTTAGCTTCAGGCATGACTCCCTTGTTTCTTCTGCACTTCCTATCCTTGTCCTTGTTGAGGTCTATCATTCCAAGCCTAGGACAGATAGGGTAGGGAGCAATGCCTACACGTGTTTCCTTATTATGCCTAAGATAGGTGATAGGAACACCACGTGCATCTCTTTCAACTTGGAAGTAGCTGAACTCCCACTTCAGTATATTATAGAACAATGGGTCTGTGAAGGGGTCAGATGCTTTTCTATAAATGCTGGGATGTTCGAATTTCTTCCGTTTGGTATTGCCATCCAGTATGATTGGATTGTGCTCAGATGATCTTACTCTCTTCTCAGGAATAGTAGGCAGTCTGTTCCTTTTAAAGTCAGTTTCCCATACAGGAATGATGTGCCTTTCTACTCCATCAGTATGAGGAATCAGGGGTGGGGTTTTGATGAGGTTGGGGTAAATTTTTCTTTTGGGGAAACGTTTGAGAGGTAGGTGGGTAAGGAGAGGTCCATTTTGGTTGTTCATTTCAGATGGAAAGGGACCTTTGGGAGGTTGGGAGTTTGGATATTGTGTGGTCCAGGGGTAGTCCTCATAAGGTACATATTCATATTCAGCATGAGGGTACCACCTTGTTAGAGGAATGTTTGGGTCAATATCAGGATCTGGTTGAGGAGTGTGAAACAAAACTTTCCAATCACTCTTGACCTGAGCCCAATTCTCAGATTGATTAGCAAAGAGGGTGGATGAGGGTACAAGGGGTGGAAAGAGTTTTCTGATAGGTTTAGGAAAGGGGGCACCTCCGCAAATTCCATCATCTTTTTTATGAAACCAGGGGTCAGAATCTGGTATTATAGGTGGAAAGATGGTTTTAAGTGGTGAAGGTTGTGGTATGGTCAATTGATTTGGGCTGATTTGTGGTGAGGATGGGGTTGTAGTTTGGTCAGGTTAGTCTTTTTGTGGTGAAGGTTGGGGTGTGGGTAATGTAGGTCTATATACATCATCAAAAAATCCTACTTCAGGAGTAGGGGCACCAACATTCTCAGTATTTACAAAAGGAACATCTTCTGCTATATTTACAGGAACTTCAGCAGAAGTGTTTACCTCAGAGGCTACAAAGGTTCTAGCTTTCCTTGCAGGTTGCCTCCTCTTGGTAGGCACAGCAGCAGCAGCAGCTGATTTCCTCTTCAAGGCTGTTCCCAGAGGAACATTATCATCTTCATCATCCTCATCTTGAGGCAGCACCATCTTCCTTGCTCTCTTGGGAGCAGGTTGAGGAATAGGTTGAGGTGCCTCAGCTCTGGGCTCATTAATCACAATGCCTCGGGTAGGCCTTTTAGGGTTAGGCTTCCTGACGGCCATTGTTTTCCTCTTGGTTCCTCTCTTGAGACCAAGGGTAGCAGCATTATTTGCCTCAACTGATTCTTCTTTTATCTTCATCTTCTCCTCATGTTTGGCCATCTCAACTTGCTTGTAAGTGTCAAGATGCATGCCACTAAGGTTGCTTCTCCCAAAAATAGCAGCTTGCATTCCTTTCGAACGAAGGATTTTTTCTTGTTCTTCTTGAGGCTTTGCACTTATATCATCATACAAGCCTTGCTGCTTGAATATTTTTGACAGAAGATGAGAGAAGGTGATGTGAGAGGCGGATTCCCTGTTTGTAATGGCATCCTTGAAGCGATGAAATAGGATCCATGGCAGATTTATCTTTGTTTCAAAGACCATGTTGCAAAGACAGAATTTATGGAGGGCAGATAAGTTGTCCTTAGACCCTTCCTTATGAAGCACCACCTTGTTCAGGATTTGATGAAGAATCCTGATATGATCCTTTATTTCAGATGATTTCCGTGAGTGAGTTCTCACTGTGTCTTCCCTCATCAGTGTGATGGCAATGGTCTCTGTGCCGCCTAGGTCTTCTTCCCATTTTTCAGTGAAGACCAAACCCTCTTGAGCATAAACGATGGCATTAGAAATGGTTTTCTCAGAAACAGTTATCTTCTTCCCCTGTACAAACCCTACTACCTCTGTTTCAGAAATCTTCGGTCTTCTCCAGCAATCCCTTATCAAGTCGGGATATATTGAGACCTTTTCCAGAAATAACCCATCCCAACTAGCAGCGTTGATAAATTTACTTACATCCAAGTTGTATTCACTCAGAACTTCAAAATCGAAATGATGTTCCACAGCAATATTCATGATGTCTGTTGCATAAGCAGGCTCGGGAGTAGAGGTTGAAGCCATTGTTGAGTAAATGAGTTACGGTTTGGTGAAATAGAGAGTTCGAAAACTTTTAGAGAGAGGTTATCAGAGATGAAGAGTAGTGAAAGGTTTTTCAAAGGGAAAGAGGTTTCTTTTAAAGAGTTCCGAATACCAACAGTTTTCAAGGAAAATTCAAAAAGAAGTAATTGACAAGACATGTCTTTAGAGAAAAACGGCGTTGGTATATTGGGACCATAAAAAGTTATGATGGGATTGATGGAAGTAGCTGACTCAGCAAGGAAATGATTAAACCCAAACGTTTTAAAATAAATATGTCTAGAGACAAATAAATGCTATTAAAAATAAATTTTTATGCATAGACGAGTCCACACAAGGTTGAGGGTGGACGCGTAAAAACATACGTAGTGGACGCGGCACACCAACAGTAGTGGACGTGTAGACTACACGTGATCTGAACGTGCAGAGAAAATATGCAATCAACACATATACTAAATCAAACCACATACAACATGTTAAGATGTTTTCTAATGAAAATAAATCTTTCCTCAACAAGAGGTTTATTAAAGATATCTGCCCATTGATGGTCAGTATCTACAAAATTGAATATCAAAAACACCTTTTTGCACATAGTCCCTAATAAAATGATGTTTGATTTCTATGTGTTTATCTCTAGAATGCAAAATTGGATTCTTAGATAAATTTATTGCAGCAGTATTATCACACATAAGTCGAATACTACTTACAAACACATTGTAGTCCTCCAATTGGTGTTTGATCCAGAGAAGTTGTGAGCAGCAACTTGCAACTGAGATGTATTCTGCTTCAGCAGTGGATAGAGCAATGGTACTCTGCCTTTTGCTTGACCATGATACTAGGTTAGCTCCAATGAAGTGACATCCTCCACTGGTGCTTTTTCTTTCAATTCTATCTCCAGCATAGTCAGCATCACAAAAGCCAACTAATCTGTAATCTTCATCTTTCTTAAAGCACAGACCAAGATTAGTAGTACCTTTTAAATATCTAAAAATTCTTTTAACTGCTGATAAATGAGATTCTCTAGGATCAGATTGAAATCGAGCACATAAACAAACACTGCACATAATATCAGGTCTAGAAGCAGTTAGATAGAAGAGAGATCCAATCATACCTCTGTATACCTTCTGATCTACCTTTTTCTCTTTATCATCTTTGTTCAGTATGGACGTGGGATGCATAGGTGTGTTCATAGGTTTGCAGTCATCCATCTTAAACTTTTTGAGTAATTCCTTTGTATACTTAGTTTGATGGATGTACACCTTGTCCATAGATTGTTTGACTTGAAGTCCAAGGAAGAATTTGAGTTCTCTCATCATGCTCATTTCAAACTCTTTCTGCATTAACTTTGAAAATTCTTTACACAAAGATTCATTAGTAGCACCAAATATAATATCATCTACATAAATCTGTACTACTATGAAGTTGGATTTAATTGACTTTCTAAACAAGGTTGTATCAACCTTTCCTCTGTTAAATCCATTATCCATCAGAAAAGAACTTAGCCTATCATACCAAGCTCTTGGGGCTTGTTTTAGGCCGTATAAAGCTTTCTTAAGCTTGTATACATGTTCAGGTTGGGTTTCACTCTCAAAACCCGGAGGTTGCATAACATAAACTTCTTCATTTACAAAAGCATTTAGAAAAGCACTTTTTACATCCATTTGGAAAAGCATAATATTATGATGTGCAGCTAATGATAGTAAACTTCTGATTGCTTCTAGTCTAGCAACAGGTGCAAAGGTTTCATTATAATCTATACCTTCTTCTTGAGAGTAACCTTGTGCAACTAATCTTGCTTTATTTCTTATAACCTTACCATTCTCATCAAGCTTGTTTCTGTAAACCCATTTTGTTCCAATAACAGATTTATCCTTCGGTAGGGTTACCAGAGTCCAGACATCACTCCTTTCAAATTGGTTTAGCTTTTCTTGCATTGCTAAAATCCAACCATTGTCCAGCAGAGCCTCGTCTACTGTCTTTGGTTCCAATTCAGAGACTAATGCAGAATCTTCTTGCTCTCTGAAGGTTGATCTAGTTCTTAGCTTATCATTCGGATTTCCAATAATTTGATCCGGTGGATGATAATTCTTGAAATGCCAAGTTCTCTGAACATTGTCTTGTTGAGAGGTGGATGTTTCTGGTTGATGAGAAATGTCTTCAACTTGATCATCAGCTTTAACTTCTGTTGTCTCTCCTGAGATGTTTAAGTCAAGATCTGCAATAGCTTCATCTAGCTCTGATAATTTCTTATCAGGCTGTTTGTCATCAAATCTAACATGTATAGACTCTTCTAATATTAAAGTTCTTGAGTTATACACTTTAAATCCTTTTGAGGTTTCAGAAAATCCTAGTAGAATTCCATTATCTACTTTTGCATCAAACTTACCAAGTTGATCTTTAGTGTTAAGAATATAACATTTACACCCGAAAAGATGAAAATAAGATATGTTGGGTTTTCTACCTTTCCACAATTCATAGGGAGTCTTATTCAGAATAGGTCTGATGTATATTCTGTTCTGAATGTAGCAGGCAGTGTTCACAGCTTCAGCCCAGAAGTGCTTAGGGATAGAATTGTCATTGACCATAGTCCTAGCCATCTCTTGAAGAGATCTGTTCTTTCTCTCTACCACACCATTTTGCTGTGGTGTTCTTGGTATTGAGAAGTTGTGTTGAATACAACTTTCTTCACAAAACTCATGGAATAGCTCATTGACAAATTCTCCCCCATGATCACTTCTAATTGAAGTTGTACACATGCCTTTTTCATTCTGTACACGTTTGCAGAATACAGAAAAGACCTGGAAGGACTCATCCTTGTGAGCAAGGAACATAACCCATGTCCATCTAGTATAGTCATCTACAATGGCTAGACCATATTTCTTACCACTGATAGAAGCAGTCCTTGTTGGACCAAAAAGTTCAAGATGTAGCAGTTCTAGTGGTCTCTTGGTACTAACAATATTCTTAGATTCAAAAGAACCTTTGACTTGTTTTCCCTTCTGACATGCATCACAGAGAGCATCAGATTTGAACTTAAGGTTTGGTAATCCTCTCACGAGGTTATGCTTATTTAGCTTTGAGATTAATCTCAAGCTTGCATGACCTAGCCTTTTATGCCAAATCCATCGCTCATCTTCAACGGATACTAAACATGAGACACTCTGATTTGAGAGGTCCTCCAAGTCAATTTTGTACAAATTGTTTTGCCTCTTAGCAGTGAATAAGATTGATCCATCATTCTTCTTCACATAACACATGTTCTTATTAAAAGAAACATCATATCCACTGTCACATAATTGACTTATGGTCAGTAGATTATGTTTTAAACCATTTACTAAAAGAACATTATCAATGGAGGGAAAAAGATGTTTACCAATTTTACCTATACCAGTGATCTTTCCTTTCAGGTTTCCTCCAAATGTCACCCAGCCACCATCCTTATGTCTAAGGTCTTGGAACATATAATTTTCTCCTGTCATGTGACGTGAGCATCCACTGTCCAAGTACCAGGACATTTGTTTCTTTCCTGTTGTTAAGCAAATCTGCAACAGGTATTATCTTGTCCTTAGGTACCCAAACTGACTTGGGTCCTTTCATGTTAGTTTTCTTTGGACAAGAATATTTAGTATGTCTGTTATGTATGCATCTAGATGTAGAATGCCCACTTTTTCCACACACTTTACAAAAGGTGTTGGACGGGCCTGATTTGGCTTTAGTATACCTAGCTGGAGCTTTTGAAGCTCTTTGCTGCATAGGTGGTTTTGACTTAATGTAAGATGCCTCATGCTTCTTATTATCATAACCAAGGCCAGATTTATCAAATGGTGACCTAGAATACCTTAGGATAAGACTAAGCATATCCGAGCCTCCTACAAATTTTGACAGAGTGTTTGTCAAGTATGTTACATCTTGTTTCAGTTTTGCAACTTCACAAGAATTGTCAGGCTCACATTCAGATTTGTCAGTTAGACTGGCATTCTCTGATTTCAGCTTATCATTTTCTTGAACTAAACTTTGTTTTTCAATGCAGACTCTATCATATTCTTTTGTTAATTTTGCAAACTTCTTTTTAAGACTTTTGTATTCATGAGATAGTATGGATGAGTCATGCAGTAATTCATCAAAAGCATTTTTGAGAGTAGAAGGTTCAGAATTTGTTACCTCATTATCATCAGTGTACTCATTTTCTGATGATGTGTCAGCCATGAGGCAAATGTTTGCCTCTTCCTCATCTGATGAGGATAAGTCCAAGTCCTCCCATGTAGCCATTAAGCCCTTCTTTTTCTTGAAGAACTTCTTCTTTTCTTTTAAGTCAGGACAGTCAGCTTTGAAATGGCCTGGCTTTTTGCATTCAAAGCACAGAGGTTGACCTTTTTCTTTGGAGTCTGATTTCTCCTTAGAAAATTTCTTGTTGAACGGCTTTCTCTTGAAATTACCTTTCCTTCTCCACATTTGTTGTATCTTTCTGGAGATGAAAGATAATTCATCTTCATCTGATCCTTCATCACTATCTGAAGGTTCAGCATCATCTGAAGACTCAGCAGCTTTAAGGACTTTTGAAGAGCTGCCTTTCTTTGCCTTTATGGCAATGGATTTTCCCTTTCTGGAATTGTCTTCTTCATTTAGTTTAAGCTCATGAACTTTTAAAGACCCTATAAGTTCTTCCAGAGAGAGAGTGTTCAGATTCTTAGCTTCTCGAATGGCAGTGACCTTTGGTCTCCATTGCTTGGAGAGACTTCTAAGAATCTTTCTGATATGATCTCTGTTCTCATATATTTTTCCTAGAGATCTGAGACTGTTTGTTATTGTTTGAAATCTTCCAAACATCTGATATATACTCTCATGATTAGTCATCTTGAAGAGTTCATACTGGTGTACCAGCATGCTTATCTTTGACTCCTTCACTTGTGATGACCCTTCATGAGCAAGAGCCAGTGTATCCCAGATTTCCTTTGCTGTGTTGCAGCTGTGAACCTTATCATGTTCTGATCTAGTAATGGCACACATCAAGTAATGTTTGGCCTTGAGATTTAGTTGATGTTTAGCCTTTTGATCTATACTCCAATCTGCTCTAGCCAAGATTGCTCCATCTTCACTTATTGGCTCAGAATAGCCATTCTCAATCAGTTCCCAGATGTCTAAGTTCTGCGCATCTAGGAAGGCCATCATTCTCTTCTTCCAATAATCATAGTCAGTTCCATCAAAGAGTGGAGGTCTGTTGATAGATTGTCCTTCTGCATCCATGGTTATGGGATCGTACTTTCTCAGCACTTGTTAGATGCTCAACCCTTACGAGGCTGAGCTCTGATACCAACTGAAGTTGACACAGGCAAACCCAAGAAGGGGGGGGGGGTTGAATTGTGCTTGTTAATATTTTTTGAAAACAACCTTTTCAAGAATAGTTTTCTCACACAAAGATAAAGAGGCAGAATAAAGCACACAGAAAAACAAACCTTTTGAAAGAATAACAAATTCAACCTCAAATCCCCGCAGTTAGTGTAAACACGTAAAACTAAAGTGATAAGGGATTAGAAGATTCATGCAAGTTGTTTTATCCTGGTTCACTCTCTTCCAACCAAGAGCTACGTCCAGTCCCTTCTACTTGAAGGTTTTCTCCACTATTTTCCAAATAGATTACAGCAAGTATTCAACACCTCTCCAGGCTCACAAGTATTCCTTTCTTACCAAGCCTCTTCAGGCTCTACCTCTAACAAAGAGTTTTTGGTTTCTTTGATCTTCTAACTCACTATGTGTGAGAATATGAAAGTTTAAGATCAGATGAATATTATAGCAATATTCAAACTAAGATATTACAGACTTTTGCTTTCTGAAAGAATTACAGAATGTTTGCTCGCAAGAGATTTCTTGAGATTTTTGTATATGCGCAAAAAGTTATTCCTTCAAAAGTCTTGATCATCTATTTATAGAGACTTTGCTCTGGTCTTCAAAATCATCAATGGTTGTATATTAATTTTCCTTTTAGGGATAGAATCAACAATGTAATATCCGTTGTGACTCAACTTGCTCGTGGCCTTTGTATTATGTGACAATATTCTTGCATGAAATGGCACACCTCTAAGCAAATGTAACTTGAAAAACTGTCATGCCTTCCTTGTAAAATCCAGCTATTCCAGCGTAAAAGGTGACAGGGTACAAGTCGTGTTGCATTGTACTATATTGCTTTTTGTAATTCCTTATTTTGTACTATGTCTCTCTCATAGAAACAAGACAATAAAACCGTTAATAGCAAATGAGAAGGACCATTATATATTTTTGAAATAAATATCAATATAAATTCACTTTGGTTCAGATTGATTTAAATAAGATATAAATGCTCTAAATCTTCGTCCATCAAAACAGTTGTAAAGGCAAGGTAAGTAAGAAGAGTTTTAAGGCTCCGTCCACTGACATGGCAAAAAATCTGCGTCTACTTAAAACAACGGTCTTGCCAGAACTTGAGTTACTTGAAATATCCGTCCAGTGACGTGGCACTAATAAATTAATGTTATCATTGGAGAGTAACTCGCGTCTACTTAAAAGAGATTTCTCCATCTACTAGAAACATCCAACCGCGCGTCCACTGACGTGGCACTCGAGTTAAAGGAAATCCTTCCATTGATATAGAGTGGACTCGACCACTCAAGGAATCTTTCAATAAAATAATATATGGACGCGGATTGCAAAGTATATAGACTTAACATTTTAACTTATACAAAATCAGAGATCCTTAAAGGGTGAAAGCACTTGTTAGATTACTTCTAACACTTTGCTATACAAATTTAATCCTTTTTGTTAACATCAAAACTTAGAGATTATTTAATCCAAATTACTTTGGTTCCAACAATTAAATCTAGCAAACTCACTCCTAAATTCATTGGACCCTACCAAATTCTTCGTCGAGTAGGTCCTATAGCTTACCAAATAGCCTTACCGCCTTTTCTTTCAAATCTTCATAGTGTTTTCCCTGTGTCGCAATTGTGAAAGTATATTCCTGATCCTGGTCATGTCATAGTACCTGATACAGTACAATTGAAAGATAACTTAACCTATGAGGCATTACCTGTAAGGATTGAGGACCAAAGAGTGAAACAGCTAAGAGGGAAGGAGATCTCGTTAGTTAAAGTGATCTGGAATGCAACGTCGGGAGATGCTACATAGGAGTTGGAGGACAAGATGAAGAAACAATATTCGCATTTGTTTTTAAGGTAACTTTAATTTCGCGGACGAAAATTCTTTTTAGAGGGGTAGTGTTGTAACACCCCATTTTTACTGTTTTTCAATATCGGTAGATTATATATGTTTATATTTTTATTTGAGACCTAGAAAATTATTTTGGATAAACAAAATCATAATTATACTCTACCTTATGGTAGAAGGTTACGGTAAAAACTTAGATTTAAAATTCAGACAGAAACCCGGTCTACATTTTCACTGACAGTAAAATTTTACTAATCAGAAAACCTAATTTTGACCCGAGAACGAAACAGTTTAGATTTTATCACTTTTCCAACGAGTTGGACTGTATTGAAAATTTTCGGAAAAAAAAAAAGTATTATACTTTATTTGGGCCAATTATCAACAATCGGGCAAACGACAAAGCCAGATACGGAACTGTATAGAGACCAGCTAAGAGATGAGAACAACGAGTCATGGATGACTCATAGAGGATGAGTCACCATGGTGAGTCATGGTCATGACTCACCAAGCAATGATGGAATTTCAAAAATTTAGCTAACCTCCTTAAGAAAATAGCCCAAAGGCCCTTGACCTTTCATTCTAATTCCAACTTTGTCCAAACATTTTGGGACCAAAATACCCCCTATACTACACGACTCCCTCCCCATACAAGCACTTGGTCATTCATTTTTCACTTCATCAAGTTTCTTCATATCCATTTCTCTCATAAAAACCCTAGATTTCCATGATTGAAAAACTTGAAGCTTTGATCAAATTTCTTCGTTTCTTCATCATCTAAGAGGTAAACCTCATTTCTATGATCATGGTTACCTTTTTTATCATTTAATTCCATTCAATTTTTGTCAAGAATCCTGTGCTTCCATTTTCTTGGATTTTCTTCAAATAATTATAGAAAAATCATAGGATGAAAATTTTTGAAATATGATAATCTTTCTTAACTCTCTAATACTCTAGGATCATGGATCCAAGAGCTTGAAAAATTTATAGATCCCTAGCCAATTTTTCATAACTTGGCCAAACCCTATACCAAATGGGTTAAGTAGGTTTTCGTCATTCTTTAACTTGTTATCATGTTGGTTATTATTGGCTAGGTTTTGTGTTCAAAACCATGAGGTCCTAGATGAACAACACCATCTTATTGCTTGATCTTCCCAAATGATCCAAAAAGGTATAGGGAGATTACCATCATCCTACCTTAGGGTAGATATGTTGGTGGTTTAATTAATGTGTATATGGTCTTGTAATCCTAAGTGTGAGTGTTGTGTATTTTATTGGTTATTGAGACACCCCGTTGTGCCCTGTTGTGCCAATAATTATTTATTTAGACTTACTCACATTCTTAACATTAAACGTAACCCGAAAATACTAAGATGTTAAAATCTTAAATATAAACACATCCAACTTCTGAAAGTCAACCCACCATACCATATTGACATTATACCTATACACATATCTTTAACAAATAATACAAAACACTGTTTAGGGTTTCCTATCAGTAGGATCCCTTACAGATACATACTTATGCAAACTGTTATATTCAGCGGAAAATAAAATGTCTCACAAGACGCACTGGCCATACTCCCTAAACTATACCACTCAAATCCACAGCTCATCCTCCAGCATTCGGTTCATACGGAGTTCCACCAGATCCTCGGTAGCTGGCTCCTCCATAGAGTCTTCTCATCATACAATACAACAAAATAGGAGATAAGAAAACAGTTCTATCATCATAAGTGAAAAAGAATACATAGCATATAATATAATAATTGTCAAAGACAAGCATCCCACATAACTAACAATCATCCTTAAATCACAATATCATTCTCTACCCTTACTCTCATGCATCTAAGACTTTATGCTAACGTGGCCAACACGATCAAGTCACACAACCTCCATCATAATAAGAATGTTAGTCCTTTGTCCGAGCGAGCACCCCCCTTTTATCATATATATCCAGATACACATGTATACACAAATGATCCAAAACCACAGTAGACCGAAGCCACAGTAACACAAAGCTACACATAACAAGAATATCAGTATCACATCAGTGGTCCGAAACCACAGTAGCCCAAAGCCATAGTAGCCTAAAGCTACACAGAGTCTCTCTGCAAGGATTACGGATATCCATGGATACTCTAACCTCATATGTTCCACTCACACAGATATGATCAACATCATGCATCTCTATAGATCTCACCGACATATATCGAGTCATACCCTAGTGTCTTAACCTCTCATCACTATCTCAACATACATTCCGTGTCACATCTCATCTATAAAATAATCAATTTAGGCTAGGCACCTCTAAGTCACAATCATTCTCTCACCCACATACATATCTCCTGAATAACACATATCCTTGCCTAAATGCCAACTAAGCATGTTATCAGTCCAAACAGCTCATACGAAACAAAATAATAATAAAATATTCAAACAACAAAATAAAACGTCACATACAGTAGATTACCTCAACCAACGCATCACAAACATTTTAATAATAATAAAATCAGACATCCTTGAATATTTTAAAATTATCCTAACGGCGATAAACCTACAATCCCCAAATCATCATTGGTACTATGGGGTAGTCACCAATGTGATTTTGGTCTTGTCGATTACTTGACCACTAGTAAGGTTTAGGTCGCCCTACACCATTATTATAATATATACTACTTATCCATTCCTACGACAGGATGAATCTTTCTCCCACCTTATCGGCATGCGTGTTTCCCGTACAAGTTCCGAATGCATCTACGCTATTGCCACGAACCTCGGCACTCTTTCCAACACGTCCACAAATCTGCCACCATCCATACTCACATCCCCCGTTCCGTTTTTCGTCCTGATTACACGTACGAGTATCACAATTAGCCGGAAACACAGAAATACCAACCGAATCAACAATAGGGTTCCAATCAATAAATCTATTTGAATCAAGAGACAAAATCGATGGAAACACTTACGAGAACTGCGACTGGACTTAGGGAAAATCGGATTCAAAAATGAGCTCAAGAATCCTAGGGAAAAGCTACCAAAACAGAGCTACTGTTCGAGCTCCATATCTCTGGCCACAGACATTTAATTATAAAAATGAATGGTGACAATGAAGAAATATCCTTCCTAAACCTTCTCACGAAGTTTCAGCCCTATCCAACGGTTAACGAATCTCATATGAAAATTCTATGGTTGCAGGTTAGGTGGTATCCGGGTTGAGTTTCTCACCTCCTAGTCCCACTGTTCTAGATGAATATCTCACACTCTGGAGATTATTTCGAAATTCTAACCGTTTGATATGAAGAACCACAAGTCTTGAACCTTCTTATGAAATTTAAGAACGATCCAACGGTTGAAGAGTGTTTGATGACTATCTCACTGTGACTGCTCTAACAATGTTTCAAAGCTTCCAACAAAGGCTTCTTGTAACTATTGAGGATTCTCTCTCAATTCTTCTCCTCTTAATCCGAAGTAGTGGGTGATAAAGAGAGTTAAGCTGATGAGGAAAAGGATCCTCACTTTAAAATGAAGAAAAGAATGATCCAAGATGCAAGCTTTGCCATCATGGAGTCTTAGGTTTTTAAGAGAAATGACTTAGAGAATTTTGATGAAATGAATGAATGAATTGCCTCAAGTGATGAAGAGGAGAGGGCTGCACGAAATTAGCTAGGTGTGGGGGGTTTATAGCCAAGTAAATTGAGTGGTTGAGGGGAGAGGATGTGTCACTTAATAACCATAGTTGATGTTAACAAAGCTAGGTTAGGTTAATACATAAATATATTTTAGGTTTTGCATTTATGAGCATTTATGGTGAAGATGAGTCATCACCATGATGACTCATCCCCTCTGAGTCATCATGGATAACTCGTCGTTCTGTCTCCCGGCGTATCTCTGCGCATCCGTATCCGATTCCGTTGTTTACCCGATTACGGTTTTTGAGAGAAAAAGACTTAGAATGTTTGAAGAACACATAAATGAAATGTCCAAGTGTATGATGAAGGGGGAGGCCATGTATGTAACATCCGTGTTTTAAGGCATTATTTATATGTTGGATAACTAGGTTTAAGACTTTGATTTAAGGTCTAATATGCATGTTTAGGTGTTGGGAACCTTGCATGGAAAGTACGAGATTAACCGGCGTTGAATTGAATGAGAACGTGTTCTAGAGTTTCCGTTATACCGTTTAGAACGCTTAAGAGTGCACAATAAGAAATTTATTTTTGACGAATAGATTAGGCATGTGTGAGAACTTGATCTTATTCCTTAGGTATAGAGGAGTCTATGTTTCAAGTTTCAGGTCAATCGGACTTCAACCGAGCTCAGAACGCGATAGAACAAATGAACCAGGAACGCTGGACAGCGACCAGCGCTGAGCGCTGGCTTCCTGGCGTTGAGCGCCGGCCAGAGGGACATGTGGCAGGCTACGATTTTTCCCAGAAAGGCGGTGCAGCCCAGCCAGCGTTGAACGCTGGATCTGGGCACTGAGTGCCAGTAAAATTAAAAAAAAGTTTTAAATTGAGTTTCATGGAAGATGATAGAAGATGGCAGAAACAGAAAAATAGAGAGAGAGGTAGAGGAGAGAAAGAAAGAGATAGAAACTTCTAGAGCTGATTCCGATCAATCCGTTTGTCCTATTGAAAAAACGATAATACCGTTGTGATCTTCGCGACGCCTACTTCATCATCCTATCTTTCTTTTCTTGATTAGGCTAAGGTAAGCCTATGTCCTTTTTATGCCGAAATGCTGTCGATGACGGTATAGAGGTTATCTTTCAATCCGTTTATCGATTTTCAGTTCCATCTTCAGATTTGGGTTACACGTAACGTGTGGGGAACTGAACGTGGCAGCCATCTAGAGGTGTGAGAGGAGTCCGTTTCGTTGCTATAAAGCTAGCCTACATCGTCGGAATTGGCTAAGTAGCATATTTTACATTAATAGCGTAGGGCGATCTAAACCTTACTAGTGGGCGAATAATTGACGATGTCAATATCACATTGGCAACTACTTAGTTGTTTGCTGTGTGCTATTTGGATTAACATGTTAATTATAGTTTATCATGTTTGTTTGAATATATTATTATTATTTTATTATTATCATGCTTTTATTATTATTTTATTATGATTTGATTATGATGATTTTATTATTATTTTATTGTGATTATGGTTGATAACATGTATTGAGTGATAATATGTTTTATCTGCTATGGTGTGCTTAGTTGGTTTCTAGGTGATGATATATGTTATCTTTCAGAGATGCATGTTGGGGAGAGTATGATATGTGACTTAGTAGTGCCTAGCCTGGTTAAATTAATATTTTATAATGATGAGAATGATGATGTGATATTATTGGAGATATTTTATGAGATAGTGATGAGAGGTTAAGGCACTAGGGTATGAATCGATATACGTCAGCGAGACCCATATAGATGCATGTTGTTGATCACAACCGTGTGTTTGGAACACACGAGGTCAGAGTATCCGATTACGGATATTGGATGTCAAGGGTCAGTTCCCTAATGGGAATGGGGGAAACTACCGGGATACCCTTAGCTGAGGTTACTTTGTATTGTGCAGCTATTCCCTAACAGGAATGGGGGAATAGTGTCATTCTTTGAATAAGTGCCCTAACAGGAATGGGGGTGTCTCATTCACTGGATGAACACCTTAACGGGAATGGGGGTGTGCATCGATACAAATATATACGGACACTCCACTTGGAATACTGACTAATATCCCTAATCAGACGAGAGATGTGTGACAGGATTAGGTGGTGCCCACGTTAGTATACATGACCAGTTGCATGAGCGTGAAAGGTAGAGGAATATAATGTACTTCGAGGATAATTGTTATGTTTATGTGTTTATGTGGTGATGCATGTCTGTGTGCTATTACTGTATATATGTTATATAACCTTTTCCGCTTATGATGATAGCATGTTTCTTATCTCTTATTTCCTCTATTTTGTGTTATGTTCTATTTATGTGATCGATATGAGAAGACCCTGCGGAAGAGCCAGTTACTGAGGAGCTAGATGGGATCCCTTATGAGCCAGATGCAGGAGGGCGAGAGTAGACCCAAGTGGTTGAGTAGAGAGTCTGTGGCCAATGCGTCTTTTTGCGGGTTGTTGTTTCTTTAGTTATTTTGTCAGTTTGTACTTTGGGGCCCTACTCTGATGTGGTACCCTATACAGTACTTGGTACCTTTATGTATATGTATATATATGTGTGATGGCTATGTTTCCGTTCTTTATGTTTAGAGTTTTAATATTTATGATTTTCTGCTCTATATGCTTAACGCTAATTTCACGATTAAGTTTTAGTTAATTAGGTTTTTCTTTAATGGGACATCAGGGTGTCTCAGTGTACTCTTGGACAATGAGGAGAAGAAATTGGTTTGTTAATGTTAAAAGAGAACCATGGTTGAATGTAACTAGACATAGGTTAGGTTAAGTTAGAAATATAATATTATAAGCTAGCTATTCTTAGAAATCATCATGGCTAGGAAAGAAATGTGTGGTGGATGGGTGTTGAAGGGTGTGGCCGTGTGTGCACCACAAGGAGGAAGGAGAAACCAAATTGGTTTTGTCTTGGTTATGACCATGGTTAGAAATTAACTAGGATAGGTTAGGTTAAGGGCATTTTGGTTATTTCACTTATAAAGTGTCATGATTACTTATGACATCATGGATGACATCATGAGTCGTCATGTTTGACTTGTTGTCCCGATCTCTTCCCGGGTATCTGCAATTCCATTCCTGATTCTGTCGATATCCCGATTTAGGTTTTCTTACGTGATTTTCTTTGAAACTTCACCCGAATAAAATATAGTAATATATTTTTGAGCAATAATTTCAAAATAGGCTATCTCGTTAGAAATATGATATAAAACTAAACTGTTTCGTTCTCGTGTCAGATTTAGGTTTTCTTTTTAGTAAAATCTTATTGTATGTGAAAACGCAGACTAGTTTCTCTCTGAATTTTAAACCCAAATTTTAACCAAAGCTTGCTACCATAGAGTAGGTTATAAATATGATTTTTTTTTCTCAAAAATCATTTTCTAGGTCTCGGATAAAAATATAAACATATATATTTTTACCAATAATACAGCATATATAAAAAGCAGAATGTTACATTACTACCCCACTTAGAAAAAAATTCCATCCTCGGAATTTCGTAGCTCGAAACTAGAAATTATCTTGTTAATCGTATCTTAATCTAAAGATCCTACATTGTATTCCTCATCTCTGTCTTCCCCCTAAGTGACAGCGGTAACTTCATAATAGAATTCATTCTTATATCGTCCTATTTATCCACGAAACTATCCATCACTACATTATGTTCATTGTCATTAACATTTCACCTTAATCTATCATCCTTGAAGGGCATAATCAAAACGTAATCATTTTCTCTTCTTAATACTGGTTCACTAGAAAACCTTATTTCAACATCTAACTCCCACAATTAACACCACCATCAATAATACCTTAACTTCCTCCTCAATGTATCCAATCACTGTCTTCGTTCCTTGGAGCGTATTCCACTATTCTAGATTATATCAAAATCACACTTCTCAAGTCTCTAAGTAAAACATCTCAACACTCCTTAAGATAAACTAAAATCAAAAGAAACCACGCCATTTAGGATTATCTAACTCTGCAACTTTGAATTTCGTTAGCAAACTCAATTTACACAAGAAATCATCTTTTCTGCTCATATTCAACTTAGGTGAAACTACTATAGGTACTTTCCTTTTAATATTCCAAATTCATACCATCAATCTTAACTACGAGCATTTGATCATTACCTTAGATTCTCTTAGTGATACTCTCCCTCGATCATAACAAGATCTACCAACACCCTCTTACTTAATGATGTTGAACTTAAGGGTTCTCTTCTTACCATTCACGACTACATCTTAACAAAACTCCTATCACCTCTTGTCTATCCTACTAAAGGGTTGATCATAATAAGATACTACACATACTCCATGTCATCCGTCTAAAGATCAACTCGTTTTCTTTCTTGAGCCATGATCTTATAAAAGGAATCATTAGCTCACATTTATATAACATATCATACTACATAAAATTGGTATATAAATATCATATGCCATATAAATGTTAACTATCGCGTCGGGACTCACTACCCAACTTCTAAGCATAGTCAATATCTGATGTGGATTCAACTAGACACGGCCAGTAACAACATCCTAAACCTCACAGTCTGAATAGAATCAAACTGCTCTGATACCAAATGAGACACTCCGTTGTGCCCCGTTGTGCCAATTAATTATTTATTTAGACTTACTCACGTTCTTAATGTTAAATGTAACCCGAAAATACTAAGATATTAAAATCTTAAATATAAACGCATCCAACTTCTGAAAGTTAACCCACCATACCATAAAGATATTATACCTATACACGTATCTCAAACCATCATAATACAAAACACTATTTAGGGTATCCTATCTGTAGGATCCCTTACAGATACATACTTATGCAAACTGTTATATTTAGCAGAAAATAAAACGTCTCACAAGACGCACTGCCAAATTGATTTTGTCTTGGTTATGACCATGGTTAGAAATTAACTAGGATAGGTTAGGTTAAGGGAATTTTGGTCATTTCACTTATAAAGTGTCATGATTACTTATGACATCATGGATAACATCATGAGTCGTCATGTTTGACTTTGTAACACCCCGATTTTTTTTCCGTTTCTTAATACTCTATGATTATGAATGTATATGTGTGTTTATTATTTTAAATTTTGGATGAATTATTTTAATATGAATTTTCTAGTATAAAATTTAAGAAGTAAAATATGATCGTTTTTTTCACCATTAAGAACTAAATGAAACCGGAACGAAACAAATTTTGTCCAATTTTCATTGGTGCAGATTTTTGAAATGACTTGATAAGGAAACCCTTGAAAGGTTGATGTAAATAGTGTTTCCATTAAATGCTTTTCATCATTTTAGCCATTTACACAAGTTATGTAACACCCGATTTTCTGCTTGTCTGTAAATTGTGATTATGTGAATATTTAAGATTTTTGGTGATAAATTATTTTGATAAGACCAAATTAAGTCATCTTTATTTATTTTATATTAAAAATATATACAGTTGAATTTTCAGTAGAAAAGTTTCGACGTTTATGGTTTGAGTTTTCGCAGTCAGTAAAACCCTACTGACCCGAAAATAATCTTAAAAATTCGAAAATTTAAAATCTTATTTTTTTTAACCCAATTATATTTATTTTTATGATCTTAGTAATTATTTATTTTTATATGAATTTTTCGGGTGAAATTTTATGAATAAAAATACGATCGGTTTTACCGTTACGTAACAATCGGTACCGGAACGAACCCGAAATAATTAAATCTGATTTTCTCAGATTTTGGAAAGATTTTATTTGATGTGAATAGTGACTTTATGTCACTATTCAACAATAATTATGTCAAATGTAATAATTATTTTACATTTCCTAGAAACCTAATACATTTAAATTAAAATATGAATTTATTAATGTTAAAAAAATTTAAAAAAATTGCAGAAAATTTAGAGAGGGCTGCACCCCCTCTCCCCTATAAATACCCCCTCCTTTCTCATTCATTCATCTCTTTTTCCATTTCCTAGCCAAACTCTTGCCAATTTTCTAACTATACTATTCATCATCTTCAACCTCTACACTTTGAACTTGGAAGCTACTCATCTTTCACATACCCATCTCTTGCTCTTCATCATCATCATTTAGAGGGTATAAACCCTAAATCTTTGCTTTTTTCTTTTGAGTTCTTACAATCAACTTGCATGTTCATAGTTTTGTTGTAAATTGATTTTCTTTTAATGCATGTTCTTCCAATTAAATTTTTTTTTTCACTTATCTTCATCCTAACAATCCTCTTTTGAACAAAAATTGAAAATGGTTTTTTTAAAACTTTTTAAGAAGAAATAGAATTTTTATCACCATTTGACTTCATGGATGTTAATAAAAAGGTTGAAGAAGTTATGTTTTCTGAATTTTTAAAAGAGAATAACTTGGTGTGGATAAATTGGGGTAGAATGTGATTCTGGCAGTATGATGTACCTTCATTCGTAAGCCCATAAATTTTTATGCAAAAAATATTTCTGAAAACTAATTACATATTTGTATAGGAGACTTCTGGGGCTTCAATTTGATATATAATATGTAGGTATTTGGTTAAGATTTACTAGATTAAAACACCTCTCAAAGTAGACTCAAATTCTGACTGCGAAAATGTAAACATATTTGGTTGGATGATGATTTTGAGTATGATTTTGAAAGTCAAAAGTTTTTATAAAATTTTCTGGGTTAATACTAAAGTATAAATAAAGTTTGGTTAAAGATTTGAGATTTTTTTATGTCTATATGAAGAAAAACAATTTCATAAAGTTGCATGTTGGGGAATTGGATTTTTAGAAAATCTTGTGAAATCAGAGGCAGTGTGTAATTTTTCATAAATTAATACTTTCGAATTTTAAAATGGGACCAACTACAATATGCTTATATGTGAGTTGGGTACCTTTAATTAAATTTTCAAAGATTTTTGGGGTCAATTGAATGATCATTCGCAATTTAAACCCACTGCTATTCTGAAATTTCTTTTATAAAAGAGTTCACCCAAATTTTTGAATGAGTTTCCTCAAATCTTGTTTAGGAACTGAAACTAAATCTGAATTTTTATGAAATGGGCTCTATTTTATGAAGTTAACCATGATCTTGTGCAATTATAACTCTCAATTGGTGATTTCAAAATTTAGTTTTATAATTCTCAAATTTTATTAAAGTACCACAATTCTTGTGAAAAAGCCTTTACGCCAAGTTTGAGTCTTATTAGAAATCAATCAAGTTTTGCTAAATTAAATATATGGCTTCCTTGATTTTATGTTTTGAGAAAGGAAATTGATGGTTATGTTGTATGATTTTTGTTGCATGCGCTTGGATGCTCTGTCTATGTGAATAGTTGTGCTTACACTTACTTGAGAGAACGGTTTCTTCCTTTCGAACTGTCGTGGAATTCCTGCGTGTACTATGAGATGTCAAAAGGACCGGGATATTGTTAAGAAGGAAAGGCAAATTGTTAGAGCACCAAGGAAAGGATCTTGTTCTGATCCACAAAGGTAAGGGGAGATAGCCTGAGGGATGATATAATTATGGTAACTATATGCTTGTGTGTCTGGATTGTTTGATTTTGTTGACTGTTGTTGTTGATGTGTGAAAAAGATGAATTGTGATGTGTTTGTGTGTTTAATTTTATGATGTTGTGATAAAGTTGTTGTTACTCTGACTGATTCATGTGCTATTGATAACATGTTGAATTAAAATGTATAATTGAATATATTATGTTGCTATGTTGTGAATTGTTGAATGTGTGTTGCATAGTAGCCTAACCGTTGGTTAGAGCCCAATCCTTAAAGTAAAGATAAAAGCCTTAATAAAACATACATTAAAGCAAAAAGAGAAAATGTTTTCAAGTTGACCACTATTCTTTGAAGGGAAGGCTAATATTTTTATCAATCTTTAGTGAAAAATTTAAGAATTTTAAAAAAATAAAGATTTTCTTTATAAAGGTGAGAAAAATTTATCTTAGGAAGCTGTTAGGGATGTTTTCCATAAAAACATGAAATTTCAAAAACTCGTTACAGTGAAAATTTAAAATTTTGTTTCTTTGCCAAAAGATTTTAGTCCTCTTTATATTACACAAAATCCTTCTTAAAAAGCCTTTATTTTAGAAAAAGAGGATCTTTTCCAAAATAAAGATATGCTTTTAGAACAAAAAGATTTTTTTTATATATGATTTCAAAATGAATTTCAAAAGAAAACGTTGTTCGAAAAAGGTTTTTTTTTAATTTAAACAAAAATATCCGATAACTTGGATAAGTTACGGAAGTTTTGTTTTTGGATTTTGTATTTTCACTGAGCGAAAAGGAAGAAAAGTTGAAAAGTTGAACCTAGTGACCGAGACGTCGGGTAACTAGTGTTTTTAGAAGCACGTTGATCTATGATCCATGTTACGTTGTTGTGGACTATGTTCCAGTGAATGTTGCTATGGACTGCTGTTCCATATGAGTTGAATGGAAATGATAAGAAGGTGAAAGTTGATTTTCTACGACCACAAGGTTCCATGGCTGATGCATAAGTCTGGAACTGTTGTGATTCGACACTCGGACTTAAAGTCCTGTGTTGTTAATAAAAGTTTGTAAGATATCGAAAAAGTTGAAAGGTCGTGAGCCTTGTGCCTCTACAAAAAGAAAAGAATGATGCGCAAAGAAAAGTGGAAAACAAAAGTGGTTTTTCTCATGCATTCATTTTTGGCAGACGTGCCCACGTTGTTTTTGTATGAATATCTGGAAGAGTCAGATATCTCATGCTACGTTGTTCCGTGTGAATATCTGGAAGGCCAGGTATTTCATGCTACGGTGTTTCATTGTGCCTTGATGGACAATGAAGTCCATTAGCCCGGATTACTGTGCCTTGTGTTGGACAGTATGCTATGGACATTCCACGCACGTTGTACACTGTGCCAGGAGTTTGGACAGTGTAAGTGGAAATTCACGTTGAGCCTTGTATGGCAATCGAGCCTGATCAGCTCCTTTTTAAAGAAAGTTGAAAACTCCGGAGTCTTGCATCAAAGTTGAATTTTTCATGAACATCTTGGTTTTTCAAAGTTGATGATGGATTGGTGTGATATTATATTTAGTTTAATCTTTCACATGCTGTAAACAGGATGATATCTGTTGTATATGCTGTTTGTGTTGCAAGTATGTAGTTTATCATAATTATCCGTATGACAATATCTCACCCTTACCATATATCAGGTTCTCCTAGTTATGGCTGAAGTACCTTAGTGCACAAGGGCAAGAGGTGTCGGGATGTTCTAACCTCGCATGGGGATTTTAATCCCGCATCCTCGAAGAGGTTAGTGAAAATTTTATGATGAGAACTACAGAGTTCTTTCCAGTAGTTGTCTATTAGAACGACCAGCTTAGGATGTTTCGTTGAGACGGGTGTTTTAAGAAAATTGTTGTAGTTGGAGAACCTTGTAATGAACTTATTACTTTCCGTAGGAAAGATTTCCTCATAAAAGTTTACATGTTGAAGTGTTTTGATTCATAAATAAATCCAACTTTTATGTGCCATTAAGCAGGGTATGATATTATGTTTGTGTTGTGTGTACTATTCCTTTTGAAAATATTCCGCAGTGAAGAAAAAGAAAATTTTTGCCCCCATATTTTTAGACTTATGAAGTTAATGAAAGTTTTTCGAAAGCAACCAATAAACTTTCCTTTTAACTTATTTCCGAATATGATTAGGAGGTAACACTCAAGGGGGGTGTTACAGACTTGTTGTCCCGATCTCTTCGCGAGTCTCTTCAATTCCATTCTCGATTCCATCGATTTCCCGATCTAGGTTTTCTTACGCAATTTTCTTCGAAACTTCGCCCGAATAAAATATAGTACTATATTTTTTAGCAAAAATTTCAAAATTGGCTATCTCATTAGAAATATGATATAAAACTAAACTGTTTCGTTCTCAGGTCAGAATTATGTTTTCTGATAAGTAAAATCTTATTGTCAGTGAAAATGCAGACCGGTTTCCGTCTGAATTTTAAACCCAAATTTTAACCAGAGCTTCCTATCATAGAGTAGGTTATAGATATGATTTTGTTTTCTCCAAAATCATTTGCTAGGTCTCGGATAAAAATATAAACATATATATTTTTACCGATAATACAACATATATAAAAAGCAGGGTGTTACAGTTATATGTGTGTGATCCTCTTGGAGGACTTGATTTGGTACTTGTGTTTGTGGTATGGTTATAATTGATGAACAATATGATTATGTGATGCGTGACTATTTGATAAAAATTATAAATTTGTACATTAAGATCATGTATAACAAATTATGCCTAGTATGTTTAAAATTCAAGTTATGAATTAATACTTTGATGCATAAATATGAATCACAAATTATGCCTAGAAATGGCATGACAACTTTGATTCTATCAAACTATCACTAGTGCAATAAGTGCTTTTTACGTCAGTCAAAATTGATTTTACACGTCGGAATAATGTCTGACGTAAATACAGCTGATGTTAATAGTTAATATTTTAACGTCAGTTGTTTAAATAACTGACGTTAAAAGTAAAACTATTAACGTCAGTTGTTTAATAAAACTGATGTTAATAGTGTAAAACTAACGTCAGTTGTATTAATGAACTGACTTTAATAGTTTTATTTTTAACGTCAGTTGTATTAAACAACTGACGTTAATAGAGTATCTTTTTTTAAAATAATACTATTAACGTCAGTTGTTTGAAACAACTGACGTTAAAATATTTATTTTTAAAAAAAAAAAATTGATTTTAAAATAACACTACCCCCAGCTGTCCCTGCATTCAGTAAACATCCCAGCAACACAGAATATTGTTACAGAATTGCAAACACTCAACTTTGGCAAAAATAGGGTCTCATAAAGTGTACCCTTAAATTTCAATATTACTAAAAGAAAAGAAATATACAAAGGAACAATGGGCAGACTTAAAACCAAAACCCATGTATAGGAAAAATATAACTATCTACAAGTATACATATATAAATTTTAGCCTCTAATGTCTAAAAACGAAATTACCAATCTAAGTATATATAAATGTTAGTCTCTACAAAGTCTAAAAACAAACTACTCATCTAAGTATTCAGGAGGTATTTTCTCAATTCTTTTTTCAGCAGAATACTTGAAGAAGAATTCTGCCAAGCGCATCCTCAAGTCTCTAAACTCATTTTTATGAAGAGGTGATTGGTCGTTAAATGCCTACACACGTTCAAATAATAACAATAACATTAACGCAAGTCATCACCAAAACTATAATATATAATTTAATAAGTTGTTTAAATATTACCTTCTTCCATCCCTCTGTAATAGATGCGAAGACTATGTTTAGCATATGATGTATCACATAATAGCCGCATGACCACCCGTCAATTTGAAATCGAGACTACAAAAGAAATTAAATTCAATGTCAGTTAAATATACATATAAATTAGTAATTATAATATTAATTATTTGATAAATAAACTACCAAACCTTGAGGATAATCCATTCAGGATTTCCTTTAGCCTTGGAAGTCCTACTTCTCCCGTTGGCGCAACTTATGCTACTTGCCTTCAACGCGCTATCATAAACAAATAATCATGTCAATTAACAAATTCCCATCACGTGTGTAATAAAATAAAAGGAACTGATCTTAAAAATTAAATTAAATTGAAGATTAGTTACTTACGTATTAACAGCTTCTATCACCTCCTGTGGCAGGTTTTGGAAGAGAGAGCAGAAGAATATGACAGTATGCCTAGACGGGTGAAGTACGAGCAACTGCCAATGATTATTCATACAGTAGGGAGCCAGATATAATTCTTTCCGATTGTCTCCCATCAAGTTCCCTATGTATTTACTTAATTTATCGCCATTGGCAATGAATTGAGGCAGAAGGACTGACGGATCTAAGAAGCCATATAGTAATTTGGAGCCCATATCAACCTGAAGACGTGTCAGATACCTGAGATATGAAAAGGTCGACGATGTTAATTACATAATATATATATATTGAAATTAAAATAAATTATAAAATGGAAAAATACCAAAATTAGATAAGTTATAAAATTAAAGTTAACTTACGTGCACCAGAGACTCACAACCATGCTGGCTAGCCACACGTTATCTGTGCAGAATGATGAACCTTTCCATCACGTTTCCTCTCATCATTATGCCATCTAAGATTCTTCGCATCTTTCACATTGGCAAACAATCGCTTGAACCTTGGAATTATTGGAAGATACCACAACACCTTCGCAAGAGGACCCTTTTTTCTCGCATCACAAATCGAATCATCAAGATCATCACCATCATCACCACCCTTCACTTTGTATCGTGATAACCCACACTTGGGGCAATCGTGATTGTCTTCATGAACACCCGTGTACAATATGTAATCATTGGGGCATGCGTGTATCTTCTTATACTCCATACCTATCGGACACAATACTTTCTTGGCCTCATAGTTACGGTCAGGCAGTGTGTTGTCCTCCGGTAGCAAGTCTTTCAACACTTCAAGCAATTCAGTGAAGCTTTTATCGGTCCAACCATTTCTCGCCTTCACACAAACCAATTTTAGCACCGCCGACAACCGTGTATGAGTAGTACACCCTGGATACAAAGGCTTATCTACATCATCGCACAACCTATCATACACATGTGCTCGATGAAAAGATTCTTGTCCAATATCACGGATCATGTCCTCTACTCGATCATCCTCCATATCTACGTCAACGTCCTCACTTTGGGAGACACTTGCCTTAGTATGCAACAACACATCACCATGCCATATCCATCTTGTATAACTCAAGCAAATCCCTACACAAATCAAATGAGTATATATCCTTCACTGTACATTTCCTCGTATTCAAACACTTGACACAAGGACAACAGAACATTCCATTACTATTAGGAACATTCCTTTGAGCAAATTCTATAAACACTCCCACTCCCTTCAAATACTCAGCACTTGTGCGCTTACAAACCATCCAGCTACGATCCATAGCTAGATAGGATCTGTAGATATACAAACATATATCCAATAAAAGCACAATACGGGAGATTGAAAACTAGTTTTTGAAAAATGACAGATGAGAGCATGAAACAAGCTAGGTGGTTTATTTCCACAGTAATCTCGTATCATTCTTCTCATCAAGCAGGCAACAACACGTATTAGGACTATTGCTATATCCAATACTATAACCACTCAGCCATATGAATCAATCCAGAGAGCATGATACAAGCTAGGTGGTCAAATATTATCTCAAATTTACACAATTTTCAGGTTTCTTAACACGGAAAAGAAAGAAGCAGATTAAGATAAATTATCAAAACAGAATTCCAATGAGCAATTGTTGATGTCACATGCTACAAGCAACTCTAAATTTCTTCCCATTTTGAAATAGGTCATGACAGCAGAATAAAAATAAGAGAAAACACAAAGCCCTCGACCAAAAATAGAGACATTCCAAACAACTCAAACTCTGAGTTTCAACTATAGAGACTACAGTTTCAACATACACTCAAAACCAAAAAAAAAAATTTAGTGCCCTAAAGAACTCACCAGAAATAGGTGCTCGCGTGGTGGTGGTGAGGGGAGCTCGAGTGGTGGCCAACGTTCGATGTGGTTGCTGAGAGTCAGAGGGACAAGGAGAGTTAGTGCACGCAATGATCACAAGGCAGAGAGTGAGCGGGAAAGACTGAGTTAGGGTTAAGAGATAGAGATAGAAAGAGAGTACCTCACGGTGGTGGTGGAGAAGCCCTCGCGGTGGTGGCGGTGGAGAGGAGCTCGCGATTAGGGCAGAGTGAGAGTGAGAGTGAGAGTGATGAAAAGAGAAGAACAGAGATAGAGCAAAGTGACAAAGGCATAGAGAGCGCACGGGTGTTAACGTTATAACCAAAAAAATCTTTAAAACAATATTTTGCGTCTGTTGTTACAAAGAACTGACGTTAATTGAACTTTTAACGTCAGTTATGTACAACAAATGACGTTAAAACTTCATTTGTTTAACGTCAGTTGTATTAAACAACTGACGTTAAAAATATATTTTATTATTTTAAAAATAGTTTTAACGTTAGTTATTTAATACAACTGACGTTAAAGGTTTATCAGTTTCTGCAAAAACATTTATACCTTTGACTACTGGGCTACCTTCCCATGCACCTTGTAACTTAATCCTCTTAATGAACATTAAGTTTATAGACTCAGTTTTGAAGAAAATCAGGCAGTCTCTTCTCCATATAAAGTACCATCCTTCCTCTATAATACACACACTTCTTCCCCTATATTTCGTTTTCTATTTCTTCACAATATGGCTCTGCCATATTTGAGATTTTTATTATTTCTTCCTATACCTAGACTCAAAGGTTTCTGTCTTAATGGTCAAACAACTTCTGAGGTTGAGTAAATCACATAACATGGATGATAAGGTTGGGTAAATCACATAATGTGATTCCCTCACTTTATTTCAAACAACTTCTGAGGTTGAGTAAATCACATAATGTGAGTTTCTCACCTTATCATCCTTCAGGAGAATCGACGGCTAGAGTTCCAAAACCTCAGCTTTGGTAGCCAGTGACTGTTCCAGGGCCATTGCTGAAACAGATCGAGTGCACCCTGCCGCTCTGGAAAAATCAGCCGTTCGACTCTCCTCTCTTAATCACCCATGAAGGGAAACGAAGCCTCAACAAATGTTTAAGATGTTGGCCTCTGATTTCGCAGCAAGTGACTGTGGCCTCAGATGGAGCATTAAAGACTTCAACTGAGGGGTACGAAGGGGATACAACCATTGGAGTTTCTGAGGACAGGACTGAGAAGAAACTTGTAACACCCCAATTTTTATCACTTTCTTATATCTGTATATATATTTAAGTGTGGATATTTTTATCCGAAACCTAGAAAATGATTTCGGCTTTGACAAAATTATTTCTAAATTATATTTCATAGAATGAAGCTCCAGTTAAATTTTTGGGTTGAAACTCGGACGAAAATCAGTCTGTGTTTTCCCTGTCAGTAAGAATTTACTGATCAGAGAGCCTAATTTTGAATTGTGAATGAAAAATTAATGACTTTTACTCTGATCCCAAGTGATAGGAGTTATTTTTTTTTCGAAATAATTAGTGAAAGCACGTTGAGGAAGTTTGAGACGGGTAAATAACAGAACGAGATGTAGTGCAAAAATAATGTGGAACAAAGATGATAAAAGTGATTGATGTGACTCATGAAAATTGATCACATCATAACTTTTTATCTATAATTTCACTTAGATACATTATTATATTACCAAAACCCATTATTTACATCTAATCTAAACAAACATGTCCCTAAAATATCTAAACCAACCCCTCCTTAAGACCCTGTACCCGGCGCCCTTCCCCTCCCTCTCACACGATCACTTTTCTCTTTCTCTTGCCAAAATCTTAGCCTTTCACGTTCAAATTTTTTTAAGCTAAGTTACTTGAGCCTTCATCAATCATCATCATCAACTTCAAGCTTATCATAAGGTAATCTCACAACCTTTCTCTTTTTCATTTCTTTGATCATACCCATTCTAGATTTTTAAGCTTGAAACCCATTTCTTCCTTACATGATTAGAGCTATCTTTTGTTGTATGATCAAAGTTTAGAGAGTTAAAATTCATGTCTTTACCTTCATGAGCTTCCTAGTAGTGTGTTGATGTTGTTGTTGTTGTTTAACACTTCATACCCATTTTCGTTTTGTTTAGGCTTGCACCATTATCTTACTAAGTGATCAAACTAGTGATAGTAAATAAACTCAATGGATCATCCTCTTGATCTTTGAAATGTTGTTGTTATGTTGTTTAAACCCAAACCCTCTTCCACAATGAAGGATGAAACTGAGTTGAGAGAAAGGATGAGTGATTTTGTTTTTTTCAAGTCAAATACTTGTTTTAAAGCTCCCTAGGACCTATATGATCAAGCTCTAAGAGCTTAAGATAAACAAAATTCCCTAGCCAATTTTCCTAGTTATGGCCGAAAATCACCCTAGGAGGAACTAATAGGATTTCTTCAATTTTTTAACTTGTAATCTATTGGTTTGTGAAGGATTAACTGCGTAACTAGTTACTAAGGCGGTACTGAAGGAAACTGAAGCTCTTTTGACTCCTTCCAAGGCAAGAAACTTGATTCAGAGGTAAAGGGAGTAAGCCTGAGTAGTTCCTAGTAGTTTTATATTTAATATTATGAACTGCTTGGAATGTTTTATGACATATGGATTGTCTGTGAGAATGTTTGTTATACATTCGATGAATGTATGCACTTAGTGTTATTTGTGTTGTTGTTTAAGACTGGTTGAATCATGACGTATGTCATGGCTTATTAATAAAAGACTTGGTTTTAGTAAAACATATAAGGTCACAGAAAAGTGGAAATATGATTCATGGCTTTCTTTGGAAAGTGGAAAGGAAACAGAAAAGGACTAGCTTTCCGTGCCGAGGTTTCAGATTTGGATTCTGATTTTTAGTGAAGCCGGACTAGCCATCCTCCTGTTAAAGACCTAGAATTTCGAGACGTCGGACTAGTGTCTGTTGATAAAAGATTTTTGAAAAATATTTAGAGAGAGTTCAAAACTCAAATTGATATTAAAAGTCTAATATCTGAAAGATGATCTGGCAGACGTGCCATCGAGTTACAGTTTCACATAGGGTGAACTGACAAATTTGATAGTTACGGACCAAAGGCATATTCTTGGGCTTTTGGGTCTTTAGGGACATTCAGGCTCGAACTCCACGAAATGCTTGGGGCTTTGCAACCTCTTGTCGTGGAAATCGGCTACCCTGCACGAGATGTACTCAATAGGGGACTATCAAATCTTATTTAGGTAATACGCGAACTCCTAGAACAATTGGGGAAAGGACCCAGTGGAGAGGCCACCCAACGCGAAACAATTGTGTTATAGGAGTTATCGCGGCCTATCATACTCGAGGAAGGGAAGTTAGGATCTCCGGAGATTGTGTTAGAAAGTGGATATTGAAGTGTTAATAGAAGACTTACGAATAAAGTATTAAATTTGAACTTTTGTTTTAAAACGAGTTGTTACTTTGGAATTTTAATGCTGTTTATGATGTTAAATATATGACTGCTATGTTTATACTCATATATTGGTAACTCACCTTTTCAAATTTTTCTGGTTGGTGCTTTACTTTCATGGTACACTATTATGGGTATATAGATGGATCCGATGCATCACCTGACTTACTCGGGGTTTCTGGGCCTCGCTTTTGAGAAAAGAGAGGATGAAGGCGCATGGGTAATACACCCAGGAGCCCGGAACGCCAGATATACCGGGCCACTACTGACAACAAAGGGAAGTGAAGCAGGAGCGACACAGTATGCTCACAGCTTAAAGACCGTCGAAGTGCCACTACCACCGATTTGGCTTCTTTTGAGGACCTTGTTAGAGACTGGGAACACTCATCATCAGCCTCCACCTCTGCAAGTAGTACCTGGATCTGGACCTGCCTCTCCTGTTCTGGAGTTGCCTGCACCTATAGTCGTTGTAGGAGGAGAGAATGACGATGAAATTATGATTGAAGAAGATCCCGAGGAAGATGACCCTATTGAAGAAGACCCTGCAGAGGATGATGATGAGGAGTTGGAGTACCACCCTGTAGATGATGAGGTTATAGGTCCTGTTGTTGTGGTGGATGACGGAGTAGGTTCACCCGATCCTTCTCCCGTTAGGGGTGACCATGGAGGTCTCCCCAACGGATTCCACTAGTTCGATTAGCATAGGTATTCTGTCTGATAGGGGTAGTGTCAACTTCAGTTAGCTGTATATTCAGGCTTATGAGAGCCACGTTTTTTTTGTAATCCTGGTTCTCCTCTTAACCCTCTTATTTTGGTATCGTATGTATCATGTATATATTTTCTTACAAGTACTAGACACTCTAGCTAATGACCCACCTACTGTGCAAACCAAAACTGAGATGTAATTATTTTTGAGACGCATGGATGCACAGTTATATATATATATATATGTTCTATGGCTCGGAGAGCCTTTATTTCAAATGGAAATATAAGTATATTGGCAGGTATTTTGTCTGAAATGTTGAAATTACAGAGGAGACTCTGTCGATTTTTTTTTATGACCAAGGTTCTAAATAATTTCCGAAAGTAACCAGCAATAAGTAACGATTCCTTTTTCGCGTTAAGTTGTATTTTAAAGAAAAAACCATGTAATGCCTAGGAAGGTGTTACAAAACTGATGTTAAATCAGAAACTTTTTTATATTTTAGGGCTATGTTGCAGAAATTTTTTATCTTTTAGTCATGTAATTGTAACTTATGAATCACTTCAATGGGATACGATTTGATTATATATATATATAACTTGTTTTATATTAAGTGTTTATTTATTTTAATTTGCACATGAATTTGTTTATTAATTCAAGCTAATTAATATGGAGTTATCTGCGTTAAGAGTGGTAGCGAGGGAGATGACAACGAAAGAAAGATAGGAATGAGTTTCAGATAGGAATATAGGATTATTTACGTCAGATTTTTATTTAACTGAAGTAAAAATCACAATTTTAACGTCAGTTGTATAAATAACTGACGTTAAAAGTGTTAATCATTCTTGCATATCACTTTTAACGTCAGTTAGTTAAACAACTAACGTAAATAGTGATTTAATATTTACAAAACTACCACCGCCTCCTTTTTAACGTCAAACATATGGTTAACTGACATAAATTGTTCCAGTATATTACATTATTTCCACTAGTGTATGTAACTCTAAGTTTGATTAATGGTTTAAAAAGTAATAAAATCAAGAAGGAAATGCAAGTTTACAAAAAAAAAATTCAATAGTGTGAGATATGACTTTTTAGGTTTCAATGACTCCAAAATGGTTTTAATTTGAGTTTAAGATTTAAGAGAACAAAAATCATGTTTTAGCGGACTTAAAAACAGAATTTTTGTGAAATCGGACATGAAAAAAAAAAAACAAGGGTTCTAATTTCGTTCAAAACTCTTTTAGGCAGTTTGAAACTGTTTTCCATGTCTATTCAAGTGTCCTAAGACTCCAAAATAGGTTTTGGAACATTTGGTTTAAAAATCGTTGAAAAAGGACTTACGCAATTTTCGTATTTAACGATGTTCGGTCAAGTTTTAGAATTTCTTTACAACTGTGAAGTGAAACTTGAAATTATCACTTTAATACTTTAATACAATTATTTGAAACTAAGAAAGTGAAAGATTTGAGAAAAACGACCATATTTTTAAAAATACAGAGTTTAAGTTGAATACAGTAGAAAGCGGTAAAGCAGTATTTAAATAGTTTCGACGTTTTTCAAGAAACTATTTTTGAGAAATTTAGTACTTATGTAATTTTGATGGAATTTTATTTCAAAATGATTGGTTTTAACCAAAGGTTTTGGTTTTAAGACAAAATGAATATTAGTTCGTGAGGACAAGAATTTACGGTAAAATGCAAAAACCTAAGTCATGAATGACTTAGTGAAAACTAGAACTTATTAATTTATGATGTGGGGTGGATCAAGACCTTAAGTCATAAAGTATGGATAATTCATTATCCATATCTCCATAAAATTTAATGGACTCAGAATTAATTGTTTTCTTGAAAGCCATGAAAAAGGCTCAACTAGAAAAGTGCAGAGAAATAAATAATTGGACTTGTGATCCAATTTAATAATGAGTTAGGATTTGTAATCAAGTGTTTTAAGACACTTTTGCACAAAGATGAAAGGTTCCTTGAGAACTTTAGCTCGATGTTAAGGGCCGGTGATTCAGACCTGAAAACATCTAGCAGCTGAGAAAGCACGTCAAAAGGATTTCGGTGGAATCAAGAGGTCATCTAGTGGATGGACGAGAAGAACACATTTCCATAAAATTTTGCCTAAACACATAGTGAAACTATGTTCTGTAAGGCCGTTGTTCCTATGAGATTGAGCTGACACTTTAATGCGGGTGTGAATTCCGTAGTGACGATCTGGTTGATGCTTGGGGATGTCAGGGTATAAAATACTCATATAGGCCCTGTTGGTAGCTCCTCTGTGGTGTGGTGATCTTGCAATGCACCAACATACTTGACTAGATGCTACGTGTTCTCTGGTAGTGTAGGATGTTCCAGAAAAAGCCTATGTGCATGTTACTGACTGTTGACGCAATTTTACCCAAGGCTGGTGTAATCCGGAACAATCCTCCGAACCACTCTCTCCGACTATTTGTTAAAACCATGGTATAGGAATCAGAGGTCATTCCTCGAGTCTTAGATGTTTTCTATCTAGGAAAACATTGCCCTGTGATTATGTTTCTATGAAACATTATTATTCTGACATGATTGATGATATAACTGTATATTGATAGTTATACGTACATGTGTGTCGTACCACTGCATATCTGCATTATGTGTATGATGAATGGGGATCTCACCTCATTTTTTGTATTTTTCTGGTTTTCTGTTTTATTTTACATTCTACAAAGATGACGATGACACTTTCGCCACCATACTCAGCTGGAGTTTGAGATGACATGGATACATGGACACAGTCTCGATGGCTTTTGTATAGTGGACGTGAGGAGTATACCCAGGGCGTGACGACTTATCATCCTTGATTGTTACGGTTGTGCGGGGATGACATTTCGTCAATGTTTTGTATTGGCCAGCATGATAAGTCTTGTGTCTATGTTTATATTTTGTGGAGTTGTGTCTCAAATCCTGTTCTTATTATCATAAACATATTTCCAGTATGTTGTTAATTTACCGACGTTGGTATTTCTGCCATTTTCTGGATGTTTATGTTTATGACTGTTAATACCTGGAGAATGATGTATGTTAAAGACTGTGTATCGTACTATTTGCGAAAAGAAAAAAAAAAGTAAACCCGTATTTTTGGTCGAAAATATTTATTTTCCCCTTCACTCGGTCTTATAGAATGTAAGTGTCACAGACAATGTAGCGCCCGAGAAGGGTGTTACATTGAGGACATAGAGACTTGAAGAGTTATTATCTTGCCTTTAGCTTAGTTTGTTAGTATCGTAGCATGGTTTAAGCACGTCATGCCGACATCATTATTAGTTTCAGTTTGGTTTTCTCAGATTGTAGTTAGATGCCCGGTTTTGAGGCTTTTGATTTTTTTATTCCAATGTAGGGATTTATTAATATTTTTCATTACTTTGAAATATTATAATTTTACTTAATATAAGGCATTTTTCAGGCTTAATTATTTGTGAAAATTTCTATGACTTGTATATTTTAATTAAATATTTTAAAAGATTTTTATTGAATTTATTTTGGGTTACTAATGTAACAAATGGCGCTAAATCGGACTGTGGTAGTGGTACTTTTTCTAAAACAAAACTTGGGCGCATAGGATGCTTGTTAGAGTTATAAATGCTGCATGTTATTCTTTGGGGTACTGGATCTGATCAACCGAGTATTTCATTGGTAGTGAGCATATTTATGGTGACTAATAGGCGAATGCTAATGTTGCACTTGTAGCAGCTTTTGATTGTATAGCCAGAGCCATTCATAGGGAAGACAGAGACTCTCTGTCAACTGAAGGGGAATGGAGGTCAATCATTGATAGAGTGGTGGCAACCTAGGACCCTTAGCACATAGGGCTTTTCGAATAAAAGAAGAACGATCCGCCACCATTCTGAGGCAGTTTAGATTCGAAGGAGACTGAATTTCTTCAACTCGTATGGGAGAAACGTTACTTTATTGTTTGATTCAGGAGCAACACATTCTTTCATATATCCTTCATTTATGAAATTTGCAGTTACCTATCTTTCGTTTGTCCTTCGATTCTCGTGTTTCTACATTTATGGAGGATAATCTTATTACTTCCAGTGCTTGTTTAAATTGTTTTCTTGTGCATCGGGATGTGCCTTAAGTCATCGATTTTATTTGTTAACTATGTCTAGGTTGGATATTGTTCTTGGTAAGTACTGATTGTTGTCTAGACTTGTTTTCATAAAGTACTCTGATAGAACTATTTTTTTTGTTGCTTCTTCACAACCAATGTCGATTGATCCTTTAATGTAGACCCATATTGTATTTGTTGTTTCTTGTAGTAAGTGCTTAGTTGAGGGAGCTCAAGGATCGATACATACTCTTGTTTTCTGGTAAGGTAGAGATTTTTAGTGACATGGTAGTAATACCTATAGCTTTAGTAAAAACACTTTTCTCACTCTTTCATGGTACAAATATTTGTGTTTTTTTTTTTAACAAGTAAATTTGTCTATTATGAAAAATTGGGATTTTAAAACTATTGATTTTTGATTTGAGATTCTTAAAATATTTTCATGTTATTTGATGAATTGATTTTGTGAATATGTTTTTCTTGTTCTTCCTTTTAATTGTTTGATGGCGAAATTGCCAACACTAATCTCACTCCCCTGTACGTCTATTCACTTGTCACACACTTTGCTAAAGTCCAATTACCCCCCCTTATGCATTCAACTTCAAATCACATTTACAACTCTAACTTCTCAAAGTTATATATCTATGAAATCATATTTCTTTGGAATCATAACTCTGATGTCCCTGACGCAGGTTTTAAGGTTGAGGTGCACTAATTTAATTTATTTTTATTTGAACTCTTAATTATTAGTGTTTAATTATATTATAATATCAAATCACACTTTAATTATTGTGAAGGAATATGTTTGATTTTGTAATAAATTTTGAGTGCTTTTAGTGGAAAAAATGATAGGAGTATGAGTTTATATGTGGACAATATGCAATTGAACAAAGTAACCATTAGGGATAGGTATCTTTTGCCTAGAATAGATGACCTTAGATCAGTTGAGAAGAGTGACGGTTGATCCTAGTAAAGTAGATGCAAAGATAGGATGAGAGAAGCCTAAGACATTGATAGATGTGAATGTGACACCCGGAGCTGATGAGGGCGAGGAGTGGTCACCGGTGCAAGAAGGCACGGACAAGGAGCGACTCCTGGCAAGCTTCTAGGCGAAGGGACATGTTGTGTGTGGCTCATATTTGTTATAAGTTGGGCTGTCGCTGGAGCGGCACAGTGCTTTAAGTGCAAACAGATTGGGCATTACAAAAACGCTCAAACGCTCCCGGGGACGCAGGCACAATTGGCCGAACCTCGTTAACAAATTCTCTTGTTCTTGTGTCTGTTTACTATTTTCGTTTTCTATATTCGATTGCTTGTTACCAACAATTGGTATCAGATGGCTCTTAACCCTGGTGTGAAATTCGAGGTGGGGAAGTTGATGGAACTAGCAATTTTGGATTATAGTAGAGGAGGGTTAAGGACGTGTTGGCTCAACAAGGTCTGTCGAAGGTGCTGTACGAGAGTAAACCAGATGACATGAATCAATTGGATTGGGATGAGTTGAAGGAGAAGGCTGCGGGAACCATATGACTCTGTCTGTCAAATGAGGTGATGTATCACGTCATGGATTTAACATCTCCAACAGAGGTATGGCAAAAATTGGAGAAGCATTACATTTCCAAGTCTCTGACAAGCAAGTTGTATTCGAAGCAGAGACTTTATGGCTTGAAGATGCAGGAGGGTTCTGATTTGCAACAGCATGTCAATGCTTTCAATGGCATAATCACTGATTTACAGAAGCTTGATGTGAAGGTTGAGGATGAAGATAAGGCAATAACTCTACTATGCTCTTTGCCTAATTCTTATGAACACTTGGTAACTACTCTTACCTACGGAAAAGACACTATCAAACTGGACGATGTTACTGCAGCACTTATGTCTCTCTGTCAAAGAAAACAGCATGCAGGGGAAGGGTCTCAGGGCAAAGGTCTGTATGTCAAGGGGGGTCAAGAACGTGGGAGGCAACAAGGCGGAGCAGGTTCTGCCAAGGGAAAACGGTCGAAATCCAAGGGCAGAAAAATGGCACAGTGCTTTAAGTACAAACAGATCGGGCATTATAAAAAGGATTGTCCCAACAAGAAGGAGGGAAACAATGGTAGTTCAGTGAACTTACGACAGTGAAGGAGACTTACTCTCTGTCTCTACCAGGCAATTCACATATGAATGGATACTTGACTCAGGTTGCTCCTATCACATGACACTGAACAGGGAATGGTACACCACATACAGGTCAGGCAATTTTGTTTTTGTTTATTTGGGAGATAATAAAGCTTGTGCTATTGTAGGCATGGGAGAAATCTGAATTGTAATGGATGATGGTGTTGTGAACACGTTATGTGAGGTTAGGCACATACCTAATCTAAAAAAGAGCTTGATCTCCTTGGGGACTCTACAGGCCAATGGATTCAGTTATAGAGCTGATGCGGACAGTGATACTCTCAGAGTATGCAAGGGTACTTTGATTGTGATGAAAGGAAAAAGGACTACAGGGAACACTTACAAGCTGTTAGGGAGTACAGTTAGGTGGAGTTGCTGAAGTTGCTTCAATAGAATCCAACGACAATGCCACCAAACTATGGCACATGCGTTTGGGTCATCTCAGTGTGCATGGTATGACAAAACTATGCAAAAGGGATCTGTTCAAGGGTGTCAGCAGCTGCAAGATGGATCTGTGCAAGTATTGTGTGCTTGGGAAACAGACTCGAGTTAGTTTTAAAGCTGCAAAACACAGAACCCAGGGTATCTTGGACTATGTTCATTCTGATGTATGGGACCCCACTCAGGAACCATCTCTAGGCAGTTCCAGGTATTTTGTGACTTTCACTGATGATTTTTTGCGCAAGGTCTGGGTGTATTTTCTGAAATAGAAATCATAAGTATTTGCCAAGTTCAAGGTCTGGAAGGCAGAGGTAGAGAATCAGGCGGCCAGGAAAATCAAATACCTGAGATCAGATAATGGTACAGAGTACACCGATTCAAAATTTCAGAAATTCTGTGAAGAACACGGTATTCAAAGGCATTTTTCAGTTCGTAAAACTCCACAGCAGAATGGGGTTGCAGAGAGGATGAACAGATCCCTTACTGAGAGGGCAAGATGTCTGAGATTGAATGCTGGTCTTTCAAAGTGTTTCTAGGCAGAGGCAATCAGTATGGCATGCTATGTCATCAATAGATCACCACGAGCCTCATTGGAGGGAAAAGTTGCAGAGGAAGTATGGATAGGTAACCTAATTGATTTTAGTAATTTATGAATTTTTGGTTGTCCTGCTTATGTGCATATATCTAGTAATGAAAGATCTAAACTTGATCCCAAGTCAAAAAAGTGTATTTTCGTAGGTTATGCCAAAGGTGTGAAGGGGTTCAAGTTCTGGAATCCAGCTTCAAGGAAGATGGTGATTAGCAGAGATGCAGTATTTGATGAACAGTTTATGCTAAAGCAATTAGTTCTGACAGATGTGCCCGAGCCAGATGGGGATACCTTGGGATCCAAGGTAGTTCATGTGGAAGTTGAATAGGTCTCGATGAAGAAGGGCAAGGAACCGTGTTCTAGTCCAAGACCAGAACCTGAATCTCAAGCGGAGAGTTCAGGTGTGCAGTAGTATACTCTTGTCAGAGATCAAGAACACCGTGTTATCGAACCACCAGAGAGATATAGGTTTGAAGATTTGGTCTATGTTGCACTACATATCATTTCAGGAGATCCGTCTAACTTTCAAGAGGCTATAAACAGCCAGGAGAAAGAAAGATGGATGGGTGCCATGATGGAGATGGAATCTTTGCATAAGAACCAGACATGGGAGCTAGTTCCGTTGCCTCTGAACAAATGGCTATTGGGTGTAAGTGGGTGTACAAGAGGGAACCTGCAGTATCAGAAAAATAAGGGGAAAAGTTCAAGGCTCGTCTTGTTGCAAAAGGGTATTCACAGCAGAAGGTGATTGATTATGATGAGATTTTCTCTCCGATCATGAGACATACTTCTATCAGGTCTAGCATTGGTAGCCAATCGGGATATGCATTTTATGACACCTGGGGCTGATGAGGGTGGGTAATGGTCGCCGATGCAAGAAGGCACGGACAATGAGCCACTCCTGCCAGGCTTCTATGCGGAGAGACACATGAATGAACCGATTACACACCGGAATGAGACGGATCCTGAGACTGTGTAGGTATGGGACTATACAATTTACGATTGCTTACATGAATTGATTGGTACTACCTATACCAACAAGATGCATCTTCTTTTCGGGAGCCCATCACTTAAGAACTCCACAGTTAAGCTTGCTTGACATGGAGCAATTCTGGGATGGGTGACCTCCTGGGAAGTTTTCCCAGGAAGCGTGTGAGTGAGGACAAAGCATGCTGAAAAGACCCGTATTGGTTTGTGGGGACAGTCGTCAATCCATAAAGCAGCCAGGGATTTTACACATTTAGAATAGATGGATGTGAAGACAGCTTTTCTCCATGGTGAACTAGAGGAGCAGATTTACATGAAACAGCCAGAGGGGTTCAGTGAAGCTGGACAGGGTCACCTGGTTTGTAAGTTGAAGCGGTCTCTATATAGGTTAAAGCAGACTCCAAGACAGTGGTACAAGCGTTTTGATTTTTATATATTTAAGATTGGTTATAGGCGATGTGAGTATGATTGTTGTGTTTATGTGAAGAGGCTTGATGATGGTTCTTTTATTTTTCTGCTACTTTATGTTGATGATATGTTGATTGCTGCTAATCATTTGAGTGATGTCAATGAGCTGAAAATCTTGTTGGGAAAGGAGTTTGACATGAAGGATTTAGGAGCTGCTAAGAAGATTCTTGGGATGGATATTCACAGGGACAAAGGAGCTAGAAAATTATGGCTCTCTTTGCAAAGCAATGTTCAGAAGGTTCTAGACAGATTTGACATGAGTAATGCTAAGGCTGTGAGTACTCCATTTGTGAATCACTTCAAGCTTTCATTGGATCAGTGTCCAAAGACAGATGCATAAGCTGAATACATGTCAAAGGTTCCCTATGCCAGTGCAGTTGGTTGCTTGATGTATGCTATGGTTTGCACTAGACCTGACTTGGCACAGGCTGTAAGCCAAGTTTGCAAGTTAATGTCGAAACCAGGAAAGCAACATTGGGAGGAAATAAAGTGGATTTTCAGGTATTTGAAGGGCACTACAGGTCGTGGTATTATGTTTGGCAGTCAACAGGGTGATTCTTCAGTTTTTGGTTATGTGGATTCGGACTATGCAGGTGATTTGGATGATAGGAGGTCTACAACAGGGTATGTTTTCACTCTTATAGGAGGGCCTATTTGTTGGAAATCATCAGTTCAGTCTATTGTTGCTATGTCCACAACTGAAGCAGAGTATATGGCAGTTGCTCAGGCTTCCAAGGAAGCTCTGTGGCTTACAGGGCTGGTAAAGGAGTTAGGCATTGAGCAAGGTGGAGTTCAGTTGCATTGTGACAGTCAGAGCATTATCTACTTGGCAAAGAATCAAGTGTACCATGCTAGGACCAAGCATATTGATGTGAGGTTTCACAAGATCAGAGAGTTGATAGCTTCTGGGCAGATACTACTTCAAAAGGTTCAAACTTCTGAAAATGCAGCTGATATTTGAACCAAGCCAGTTACCACAGACAAGTTCATGCATTGCTTGGGCTTGTTCAACATTCGCCAATGCTAGACTTTGGAGCACCCCCAACCCAATAGAGAGTTTGATCTTCTAAGGAGCTTGATATTCGTCAAGGTGGAGATTGTTGTGTATGGCTCATATTTGTTATAAGTTGGGCTGTCGCTGGAGCGGAGTGCACCGAGGGGATGTAAACCCTATTTCTATTATCTCTAACAATATACAGCCGCTCAAACGCTCCCGGGTACGTAGGCACAATTGGCTGAACCTCGTTAACAAATTCTCTTGTTCTTGTGTCTGTTTACTATTTTCATTTTCTATATTCGATTGCTTGTTACCAACAGGACACATGAATGAACCAATTACACACCTGAATGAGAGGAATTTGGAGATTGTGTAGGTATGGGACTATATAGTTGAGGATGACTTATATGAATTGATTGATACTACCTATACCAACAAGTTGCATCTTCTTTTCGGAAGCCCATCACTTAAGAACTCCAAATTTAAGCGTGCTTGACTTGGAGCAATTCTGGGATGGGTGACCTCCTGGGAAGTTTTCCCAGGAAGCGTGTGAGTGAGGACAAAGCACGCCGAAAAGACTCGTGCTGGTCGGTGGGGACACTCGTCAATCCATAAAGTAGCCAAGGATGTTACAAATGGTATCAGAGCGGCACCTCTCCTAGTATTGTGTGGTTCGGGGACGAACCAAGCGGAAGCTGGTGAAGGAGCGGCTCCTGGCAAGCTTCTAGGCGAAGGGACACATGAATGAACCGAATACACACATGAATGAGAAGGATCCGGAGACTTTGCAGGTATGGGACTATACAGTTGAGGATGACTTATATGAATTGATTGGTACTACCTATACCAACAAGATGCATCTTCTTTTCGGAAGCCCCTCACTTAAGAACTCCAAAGTTAAGCGTGCTTGACTTGGAGCAATTATGGGATGGGTGAGCTCCTGGGAAGTTTTCCCAGGAAGCGTGTGAGTAAGGACAAAACACGCTGAAAAGACCTGTGTTGGTCTGTGGAGACAGTCATCAATCCATAGAACAGCCAGGGATGTTACAGTGAGAAGTTTCCTAGAATTGGAGGAGTATTATAAATGGCTTCTCTAGACTAGCCTTACCTCTCACCAAGTTGACTAGGAAAGGAAAATTTCTTGTACTGGATAAAATTCGAAGTTTTTAATGATCATAAGAGCTTTAAATAGTTGTCAAAAAGAAAGAGTTAAATATAACGCAAAGAAGGTGGATGAAATTTCTTAGGAACTATGATTTTCAGTTGAAGTATAGTCCAGTAAAAGCCTATGTAGTGGTCCATGCTCTTGGTAGGAAAATCTTCACATCTTTCTAGCTTGAGGTTGCAAGAAATGAACCTAATATAAGTGTCTAGAGACATGAATTTGGATGTCTTTTTAATGCTTTAAACTTGAAATTGAATAGCTTAAAAATTTGTAGTGACCTTAGAAAATAGATTCACTGAGTGTAGTTGGTGGACGGGAATAAAAATGAATGTTGTCTTAAAGAAGTATATATATGCTCAAGTTTTATTATTATGTTGTAATTTTGTTATGTAACTTTTTTTAGAGAATCACTTTCCTTGAAAATTTAGATTGCTTCTCAAGTGACCAAATATTAATTCGCGATTAATATACCCCTAGGATTTGATTTCCATATAAATTAATGGCATGTCTTATCCTAACAAAGTTATATTATCAAAAAGTGAAAAATGTTATTTCTTATTTGTATGTGCCTACTCGAAGATCAAGATATAGAACATATTTCTTAGTACTACCGTAGTGTTTATTTTTATAGTTGTTTATGTACAATGTCTGCAAAATTTAATTGCAATTTTAATAAATCATATTGTCCATTTTGTTATCACATTTCTCTTAAGTAAGATCTTCTTATCAACAGAAAGTGAAACTATTTCTTTTTCTTGTGAAATTATCATTTTGGGCTAGATAAGAATTATTATGTGGATGGGTTACTGCTTCTCCTTTCTTTATTTTTCTTATTTATAAAATTCCCTCATTCTGTGAATAATATAAGAAACTTGGTGTAGATTTTGTAAGAAGCTATTATATCTACGTATAGATGGTATAAAAACATTACTTCAATTTCTTTTGTGAATTGTTTGTTACAAATTTAATTTGTGAGAATGCTTATGATGATGAAATGCAAGTGAAGGTGTTCTAATTATAAGCGGATGGACAAAAACAAATGCTTAAATGCATAATTTTATTATATAAATGTTATTATTGACTTCATTTTAAAATTTATTTTTTTGTGTTAATAGAAGTTATTTTTGTGTGATTTACCACCCAGATTCTTTTTGGGAGACTTTAACTGAAATAGCATGAGTCTTTATAATAATAGATTCATATGAATTTCTTGTTGTATGGGTTTGGCTTTGTTTACCATGTTTTAGTTTCTTTTGATTCTTTTTAATAAATTTTTGGTGTGCTGCAAGTAATTGATAGAGATTATAGTGTCGACCTAGTTGAGATTGCCTACAATGCTACTTTTGAATGCAAATTGTTTGTTTTTAAAAAAAAAATAGTTTTATAGAAATGTGTCATGAATTGTACATTTATTATCTGGTGATATATTTTAATTACTATATATATATATATATATATATATATATATATATTGATGATGTTATTAGGAAATGTAGGTCCCCTTTATGTTAGTGCGAAGTAGGTGAGAAGATCTTGTTAGAACCAGATTTAATCCAAGAGACCACAATTAGGATAAATAATTGAGGGAAAGATGCGCATTGCACAGAATAGGTAAAAAGGGTCATGCCGACAAGGAAAGAAAGTCTTTAGGATTTTGAAAGAGGAAAATGTATTCTTGAGAGTCACTCCTAAGATTTGGATTTTTTTTTTTTTGTGTGTTGGCGGGGGGGGGGGGGGGGGGGGGGGGGGGGGGAGTCAATGTCATTCAGAAAACTAATTCTTTGTTTCATGAGACGTTTCCAAATTCTTAAAAGAGTGGGCTTGTTGCTTACAAATTGGAATTCGCCAAAGTTGCCAAACCGCCATGATATTTTTCATGTGTCGCAACTTAGAAAATATGTGCCTGACGAGTCTCGTGTGATAACTCATGAGTCTGTTCAATTGAAAGATAGTTATTATCTATAAGCTCAGGCCTAGTCAAAATTTGGAGCAAGACGATTCCTTTGGTGAAAGTATCAAGGGAAGGATTGACTCCTGAGGAGGCTACTTGGGAGATGGGGGAGGACATTGTACGCCAATACCCAGATGCATGAGTATGGGATGAATTTTGGGGATGATATTCTCTAAGGAGGAGAGAAATGTAACATCCTAAACTTTCAAAATAGTCTTTTTAATAAAAGGAATAAGCTAGTGAGAGTTTTAGTCTAAAAGATTTGTTAATATAAGAATTTATTTAAATTATTTAACAATTAAAAAAATGTAAAACTAGTTAAATAAATAAATAAAAAAAGAGAGAAAAGCCATGAGAATTTTGTAGTTCAAGTGTAGTATATATGATTATGATTATGTACAATCATAAACAAGAGACTTAAATAAAATTCTTTTTTTTAAAAAAAAAATATGTATTGCAATGCGCGCTGCATAGTGAGTGTTGCGAGGGATAGCATTCTGAGAGGCGATCTTTCTTTGGCAGTGCAACCGTAGCAGCACACAGATCCAAGAATGCCATGAAGGGAACAACAATTTTTAGTGAAGCACTAGCTTTTGACATATATAATATTTAGAGCTTTTTGGAGGTCTTCGAGAGGTGAGTAACAGTACTTTTTACAAACCATTTCCATGGTATATGTTTTTGTTGTGTTGACAAGGGCTTACCCTATGATTTGAGAGATTTTAATTGAATGATACATGTTTTCAATAACCTAATTTCTAAAATTGGGGGGTTTTCATAAATATGGGGATAATTGTTAAATTGAAGTTATGATGTGCTCGATTATGTTGTTATCTCTTGATGTTCATGATTGTCATATTGTACTTACAATATACCATGAACAATTTTTAGTGAAGCACTAGCTTTTGTTATATATAATTTTTAGAGCTTTTTGGAGGTCTTCGAGAGGTGAATAACAGTACCTTTTACGAACCATTTCCATGGTATATGTGTTTGTTGTGTTGACAAGGGCTTACCCTATGATTTGAGAGATTTTAATTGAATGATACATGTTTGCAATAACCAATAACCAAATTTCTAAAATTGGGGGGTTTTCATAAATATGGGGATAATTGTTAAATTGAAGTTATAATGTGCTCGATTATGTTGTTATCTCTTGATGTTCATGATTGTCATATTGTACTTACAATATACCGTGAACAATTTTTAGTGAAGCACTAGCTTTTGTCATATATAATTTTTAGAGCTTTTTAGGGGTCTTCGAGAGGTGAGTAACAATACCTTTTACAAACCATTTCCATGGTACATGTGTTTGTTATGTTGAAAATGGTTTACCATATGATTTAAGAGATTTTAATTGAATGATACATGTTTTCAATAACCTAATTTCTAAAAGTGGGGGTTTTCATAAATATGGGGATAATTGTTAAATTGAAGTTATGATGTACTCGATTATGTTGTTATCTCTTGATGTTCATGATTGTCATATTGTACTTACAAATTTACTTGATAACATGATGTGTGTTTATTTAGTATGAATAATAAGAATATATGTTTAAATTATGGTAAATGAACATGTATTATTAGTGGGATTTGTCTCCCAACTTTATTAGGGATGATTTTTTTAGAAATAAGCTAGGATTGCCTAGCTATAGATTCAAATAATTTCTCCAATGGGTTTTGATCTGATCCCCCCTTGATTTTGTATTCTCTTTTCTTTTCTTAATAAATTTTAGTTGTGTTGCAAATGATTGGTAGTTTGTTTGGTGCCAACCTAGTTGGAACACCCCCCTTGGGCGTTACATATCTAACTCTTAACTCGTCGTGGAACTTAAATAAAAAGAATTTTGCTGGTTTTGCTTTCGGAAAAATAACTTACTTTAAGTTAGAAAAACTTGGGTGTAAAAATTTTCTTTCTGAAATACTTCGGAAAAGTGATACACACGTCACAAAAGTAAAATCCTAAACTGATCACTCTGCAATTTAGAAAACATACTTGAATAAAGATCTAGAATTTTTACAAAAGTTTCGACAAAGTCTCCTCTGTAATTCCAACATCCCAAACAGAACACCTGCTAAATATATATCAACAGAGTCTTAAAACCTAAGCTGGTCGTTCTAAAAGACATTCATAAACACAACAATAATCCAATAAAAGACTCTCAGAGTCATAATACATATAACTATGACCTTCTCCAAATAGAAATTGACTCCATAAACTAAGCTGGTCGTACTATAAGACTCTTACTGGAAAAGACCCCATGGTTATTCCAGTAAATCAACTTTCTTCAAAAGTTGGGACCAAACCCTCCGAGTGGTACAGAGAACCCCTCTGCATCATCTGTACACTAAAAACAAAATACCACAAAAAGAAACAAAACAGAAATAATGCAAAGGTGAGATACCAATATATGAGTTTTATATAGTAGCCACATACACGACTCACAAGACAACAACATATGACAACAATACATAGCATAACATCATAATTATAGCATAGGGATTCATTCCCGACAACCAAATGCAATTTTATAAAACCTTTCATGTCACTTCAATATTCACCATCTAACTCATAATTCTCCGGAGATCCTAACTTCCCTTTGTCGAGCATGATAGGATCGCGATAATGCCTATAACACAATTGTTTCGCGTTGGGTCGGCCTCTCAATTTAGGTCTGATCCCCAATTGTTCTAGGGTATCGTATCTCACCTAAATAATACAGAATAGTTCCTGATTGAGTACATTTCAAGCATTGTAACCGAGTTCCACGACCCGAGATTGCAGCCCCGAGCATTTCGTGGATTTCGAACCCGAATGTCCCTGAAGACCCAAAAACTAAAGGAGCCATCTTTGGTCCGTAACTATTCAGTTTGTCAGTCCACCCTTTGTGAAACTGTAGCTCGATACACAATGGCACGTCTGCCACAACAGCACATTGGCCAGACTATGCATGCAAAAAACAATGGTTTTGTTTTCTGTTTTCTTTCTCGCTTCGTTTCTTTCACCGTCGAGGCTTAAAGCTCCCGACTACTTATTATTCAGGTGTTAAATACATTTTAATACCAACTTAAGATTTTAAAATATCTTTCTCATTTCGAACACTAGCCCGACGTCTCGATAATCTAGGTTCTTCTCAATAGGAACACTAATCCGGCTTCTTAGAAATCTGAATCCAGCCTATATTCTCGGCAATCTAGATTCAGCCCGAATCTCAGCATCGGAAATCAAGGTCCTATCCGTTCCTCAAAACTCAAAACAGGAGCTCTAGCCCGTCATTTCTGTAACTAGGTCTTATCCTTTCCTCAAAACTCAACACAGGAACTCTAGCCCGTCATTTCGGTAACTAGATCCTTTCCTTTCCTCAAAACTCAAAACAAGAACTATGGCCCGTCATTTCGGAAATCTAGGTCCTTTCCACTTTTCTCTTTTCCACTTGGTTTTTCGTTCAGCGAAAACTAAATCGAAAAACAAAAGTTCAAAAGTTTCTCAACTTTGTGACATAAATACTTTTCGTTCTTGTAAATACACTTTCGTAGAAAAATTTGTCCTCTAAAATTCATTTTTTGAAAACTTAGAAAACCACTGAAATCTTTTCTCAACTTTAAACCAAATATAAAACCCTTGTAATTGAATTTATCAAAGATAACATTTTCACTAAACCTTTCCATTTTTGAACAACTTTTTGTAAACCTAAAAGAAAACCCTTGTTTTCAAAAGATTTTCACTTTCGACATTCTTTTAAAACATTTTCATGAATTTTGATGCTTTCCATTTTCAATTTCTTTTCCTAAACTTTATTCTATCTTCACACTTCCATCATTAGAATTTTCTTCTCACTTCCAAAGAAACAGAACACCACTTTTTCAATCTGTCTGATTTAAGGTATTTTAATGTCTTAATTTTTATTAACAAGCAATGACCAATGTCATCCCCTCAGCCAATCACAATCAAGCAATAAATCTCAATCAACATCATCAACAAACGATAACATTAAAACTCCAATCAAACTCTAAACAATTCAAGCAAGACATCATTACAAAGATTAAAACTTAAAATACATTTAAACACAACAATAAGTATGTGACTAACTAAAACTCCTCAAGCAAACTCCTTTTACCTTTGTAGATCAGAAAAGATCCTTTATCTCGGATTCCACAATTTACTCCATGTCCAACGAAACTTCGCAAGACTAGACGCCCACTAACAACTTGAAGCCTTGTAACACACCAAGTAACTCAGAACAATTTCTTAACATGAAGTTCATGTTTCCTCTAAACCAACACAATCACGATCAACAACCAAGAGAGCATCCAAGCACATTCAATCAGTCAAACAAAATAATCCCAAATTAATAATCCTCAAAATATAAAATAAGAGGAAACTATATATTTAATTTAACCAAATAGAATTTGTAACACCCCGATTTTTCACTGCTTTCTAATATCAGTAATAAATATAAATGATTATATTTTTATCCGAGACTTAGAAAATGATTTTGTATAAACCAATGTCATTTCCATGATATATTTGATATCATAAGGTTACGATGAAATTTTGGGTTGAAAATTCAAACGGAGCCAGGTCTGCGTTTTTCATTGACAGAAAAAGTTTACTGCTCAGAAAACCTAATTTTAATTCGTGAACGAGATGAAAAATATTTTTATCATATTTGCTACGATATTGGAAGTTTTAAAAATTTTAGTGTAAAAATAAAATATTATTTTTGCTACGAGCGAAAACGTCAAAATATCTCTAGGAAAACTTGAGTCAGATGAACCAGGGGGTCAGCAACAGGCTGAGATGACTGATGTGACAGATCTGACGAGCATTTATGACGATCCTATCCGAATCATAATGGTCATAACGGCACATAAATGCCATTAGATATTTTAGCATGGAAAAGACTATTTTACCCTTGGTTTTACATGGAATTAACAAATGTGCCATTGGTGGATTTGACCAAATTACCCCCAAACCCCACGGCTCCACCCTCAATAATACCACACTTAGGCAATTTTTCAACTCACTTATATCATCTTCATGAACCAAAACTAATTTCTATCAAAAACCCTAATCGGCCAAAAACCGAATCGGGTACGTTTGTGCAGAGATATATCGAGAAACAGACCGATAAGTCATCTATGATGACTCAAGAGGAATGAATCGTCATGGTGATAATTTACTCTAGTCATCATGAAGATGAAGAAAATACCTAGATATTTTGAACGTTAACCTAACCTACGTCGGGTTAAATCTAACCAAGGTTAACTAACCAACGCAAAATATCTTCTCCCTAACATATGGTGTAGGAGGCAGCCACACCACCTAAACACCCTCATCCACACAACTTCTAAGGCTCCAAGGCTACCCATCCTTCACCATTCTTAACCATGTGTTCATTTTCCATTTCAACCACAAGTTCAACAAGGCTACATGGTTCACTTCTTTACCACACATCACCTTTTAACACAAAACTCCTTTTGTTTATTCTCATTTCCTCTCTTGTTGGTGCGCCAGCCATCATTCCCTCACACTAAACCATTTTCTCTTCATCATTCATCCAAAAACACCATTTTCTCTTAAGAACTCTAAGAACACACATTGATGTTCATACTCGCTGAAAACTATACCGAAATTATTACCCTTTTATGTTATGAAACTCGAAAAACTTTCCACATTAAAGTTGTTCCTCTTCCTCTCTTCTTTCCAACAAGCTAAAGATCATCAAAAACGGATAAGTATATTGGGAGATATGCCCAAATTACCGAAACAGCTCAAAATCTTCATCTTCCTCACTTTTCTCTCTTTTTCTCTCAAGAACACTTGGTGATTTTTGTGAAGAAACTTGATCATCTTCATCACTTGTTCATTATCAAGAGGTAGAATCTTTCTCTCCATGATCAATCATGTGTTCTTCTTTATTCTTTTCATGAAAATCAAGTCAAGAACATCATTTTTCAAGTTTCTAGATCCATTCTTCAAAACTCTCTAGAAAATTGTAGAAAAATCCAATTGACTTGAAACCAATTTCTATGAACTCATCTTGATACCTATATTCATTATCTAGAAGCATGAACCCAAAATAAATTTCTTCCCTATTTTCCAAGCAAGGCCGAAACCTATGTGTTAGGTGAATATGGGTTTTGTTTCAAAAAAAAACTTGTTAAATGATCATTGGTTTCATCTTCTAATCCTTATGGATATTGAATCCAAGTGATTAGAAAACCAAAAATCAAACCCTAACCTATTTTCTTAAAAGGGCCAAAACTCTAACTTAGATGGTTAGGTGATTTTTGATTCAAACCTTTGTTGAATAATCATTGATTTTGTCATTCTAACATTTAAGGATCATTATTTGTTTGATTTTCATTAATTTTGTGGTAATTTGTTGTGAAGGATAAATCGTTGTTTGATTATCCTGAGTGTGCGAAGGAAACGGAGATCGAATCAGAAAATTGTTCGTGAATCAAACATTTGAATCTTCAAGCGGTAAGGGGAGACAGCCTGAGGAGTTTAAGATAATCGTATGCTATTTTGTTGAGTTGTCTGTGAACTATCTGTAATGATTTTCTGTGATTTTTGAATCGTTCATTGTTTAAGTGATTATATGCTTACTTGATTTTTGTGATATATTGATTTACATGATTATAATTGAATTGTTAAATTATAATTGTGATGCATGCCATGACTTGAATGTATGCCATGCTATATTGTGGTGAAATTATCTATTGTTGAGTGATGGATTGAGAAACTTGACATTGGTCAGTGTTTAATTTAAATTGAGGATAAAAGCTTAATAAGCTTGGACAATTAATCAGAGTGATTAATTTATGAGAATTTGAGAAAAAGGTGGAAAAATATTATTCTAATAATATTTTTGTGGAAAATGTGTCCATAAAGTGACAGTAAGGGGCGAAACTCTGAAAATTTTTACAGGCGCTAGTTTTTCCAAAATAAATTCAATTTTATTATAAATTGTTATTTGAAGTGATTAAGTCACGAAAATAACGTAATATAGCAGTCAGAACAATTACTTCTGACAGAAAAGTTATTTAAGTTATAAAAAGATTTTTATGAGAAATTTTGACAAAGAGATTTTATTTTGTTATTATCAAATTTTAATTAGTAAGGACTTTTTGAAAGTTGACTTTTATTTAGAACCATTTTGAGAAATAAAGTGATTGGAAAGAAAAGTATTTATCAATGATTTTTACGTTTTATCAACGTTTTAACAAAAAAGAATTTCTGTAAGAGGATTTTCATTCATTGATATTATTCCGTTAAACTTGGATAAGTTTTCGGAGATTTTTGTATTTTTTTTTCACTGAGCAAAATGTTTTACAAAGGATAAACAAACCTAGTAACCGAGACGTCGGGGTTCTAGTGTTCTGTGGACACGTAGATCAGGGATCTGTGTCATTGGACTGAGTGTCCTGTAATGGTTTTTGTGGACTGTGTGTCCTAAATTTGATGTGGAAAATGTGAGTTCCATAACAGCGAGCCTAAGACTGGTGCATCAGTTTAGGGCTTTGCGATTGAGCACTCGGACTGTCTGTCCTGTGTTAAGTTTAAAACATTTGGACTGTGTGTCCTGTGTTTGTTTAAAGTGAAAAGTCTTAATATAAAATTAAGCATGGTCGTGAGCTTCGGGCTTCGACAAGGGAAGATTATTACGACAAAGAAAACGAAATGAGAATAAATGTTTAAATGCATTATTTGGCAAACGTGCCTGAGTTACCATGTGTATGACTACAATTAGTTGTATAGTTGTCACAAAGGGGCCATATGATAGCTGGTTTGAGTGGCTATCATACGAGGTCGGATAATACTTGTGCATAGCTGCAATAGCTATTTGAGTAGTTATTGCACAAGTGAATTTGTACATAACTGCAATAGATGTTTGAGTGGTTATGTATCTGTGCACAACTGCAATAGCTGTTTGAGTGGTTGCCACAGAAGGGTAGTGTGAAATATTATTTATACATAACTGCAATAGCTGTTTGAGTGGTTGTTACAGAAGGAATAATATTTATACATAACTGCAATAGCTGTTTAGTGGTTACGTATTTGTGTACAACTGCAATAGTTGTTTGAGTGGTTGTTACAGAAGGGTAGTATGTGATACATAACTGCAATAGCTGTTTGAGTGGTTATGTATCTGTGTATAACTACAATAGCTGTTTGAGTGGTAATCACAAAGAGGTCGTGTGAACAGTTGCAATAGCTGTTTGAGCAATGGTCACATGAGGTTGAGGTGGATTATCCGACACTGTAACGTGGAACGCTGAACGCTGCACCCTTATTTGGCAATTGAGCCTGATTTACTCAACGAAAAGAAGTTGGGATCTTTGGATATTAGGTATTAAATTTAGATGTGGTATATGGAAGTGTCATGCATTTTTATAAAATGATGATGACTGTCGGGTATGAAACCCTTTTTGATAAAGTTATTCTGTTGTTTGGATAATTTTTATATGCTGTGAATATTTGGTATATGTTGTTTTGTGTGTCGCGTATGCGGTTGTCTTATCAAAACTCATATATTGGTATCTCACCCTTGCGATATATTTGTTTTTCTGGTGTTTCTGTTGTACCTTTGTACATGAGAGCAGATGATGCAGAGGATTTCCCGTTCACTCGAGGAGCTTAGTTCCGATCCTTGAAGAGGTCAGTGATAGTGGTAAGGACCATGGAGGTCTTTCCAACGGATGTTGTCTAGATTGACCAGCATAAGATTTTCTTGGGGTGTGTGTGTTTTTCAGAAAATCGGTAAACGTAGTTTTCAGACCTTTTATGTGGGTTAGTTTTCAGTTGGGAATCCTGAAATACTTTCAGGAAAAACTTGTACGCTGTGAAGGATTTAATTTCGAATATACTAAATTTCTGTGTTGATGAATATTATATAATGTTACCGTTATAATATGTGAGGCAAATTTTCAAAGGTGTCCCATTGAAGAAAAAAAAATTCCCCCATTTTCGGACTTATGCAAAATTATAAGCCTTATTTTCCGAAAGAAACCAGCAAATTCCTTTTAATTTTATTTCCGCACGTGTTCACAAGGTAATGCCCAAGGGGGGTGTTACAAGTGGTATCAGAGCTAGTCGAGTCTTTCGGGAACCTTGGGGAATAGGTCTGTTATGTTTTTGTTGAGTGATCTCTGGTTGGATCTTGTTTGAATTGTTTCCTTGTCGAAAACAATGTGTGTTGACACACAAGTAGGTGTGTTTTGATGGGTTTTGATTTGGTTGAGATGTTGTGGGGACCCATGGATAGTAGATGGTGCATTGTTTGAATTACTTCTTAGAAGTAACGTGTTTTAAACATGTAAGTATACATTTCAGTTTCTGGTTGCCATTTAACTGATTGTGTCTTGTAGGTCAGTTATGGAACCAGAAGGTGCACGTGGACGTGGATGTGGACGTGGTCGTGGCAGAGGCCGTAGAGGTGGTCGTGTTGACGGCCGTGGTAACTTCGAAGAAAACTATGACGAAGCTAGAGGCATGGATTATGCAATGCAAGCAATGGTGGATGTTGCTGCTGCTATTGCACAGCAAACGGCTACGATGGCTGCCCAGAATTTCCAGGAATAACTTCGCACTGAACAGGCTGTTGACGGCCGAGGTCTTACTGTTTTTAGACGCCAGAATCCTCCACAATTTCATGGAGATGTGGATCCTACAAAAGCTGATTTGTGGATTCAGGAAATAGAGAAAATATTTGAGTTGATTCACAGTCCAGAAGGAGTGAAGGTGCCTTATGCTACTTATCTGCTGTTCGGAGATGCTGAGTATTGGTGGAAGGGCACTAAGCAATTGTTGGAAGCAGAAAATCAGGAGATTACTTGGGAGATATTTCAGAACTTGTTTCTGAACAAGTATTTTCCTCAGAGTGCTTGAGCTGAAAAAGAGCAAGAATTTCTGCGTCTGCAGCAGGAGGACATGTCTGTTGGGGAATACGCAGCAAAATTTGAGTCACTTGCCAAGTATTTTCACTTCTTCCAAAATAACCCGGATGAAGACTGGAAGTGTGAAAGGTTTGAAGGAGGACTACGATTTGAAATTAAGGAGTCGGTACTGCCATTGGAAATCAAGAATTTCCAAGCTTTAGTTGAGAAGTGTAGAAAAGTGGAATTGATGAGGAAAAGGAGAGCTAATAGAGGGAATGTTGGAGGACCCTCTCAATTCAAGGATCAATTTCAAAATCAGAATCAGGAGGAAAAGAAAATCCAGAGAAAACCATATTTCCGACCACCAGGAAATGACCAGAACCAGCAACTCTACTGTCTAGTTGTTTCTGCATCAGGTAATGGAGGCCAAAGGAACTGAAGCCAAGGCCAGGGCAGGAGATGTTTCAAATGTGGAGATCCAAATCACATGGCCGATAATTGCCCTTTTAAAGAAATGAAATGTTTCAATTGTGATCAAGTAGGATTATCAAGGGATTGTAATGCACCTAGGCGTGGACCAGTTGCCAATCACACAAGACCCAATAAACCGACGGCTAAGGGGAGAGTTTATACCATGAGTAGTGCCGAAGCTTCAAATTCTGACGATCTCATATAAGTAATCCTTTAACTGAACTTTTAAATTCAGGTGCAATGTAAACTTTTTTTTGATGGATTGTGTGAAACATTTGAGTTTATCTGTGTAACACCCAGATTTTTTCTGCTTGTCTGTAAATTAAGTTTATGTGCGTAATTAAGAATTTATTTTTAAAAATAGTGATAATTATTTTGATAAGACCAAATTAAGTCATCTTTATTTATTTTATTTTCTATTAAAATTTTACAGTTGAATTTTCAGCAGAAAATTTCCGACGTTTACGGTATGAGTTTTCGCCATCAGTTAAGCCTCACTGACCCGAAAATAATTTTAAAAATTCGAAAAAATTAAAATTTTATTATTATAACCCATTTATATTATTTTTATGATTTTTGAAATTAATTATTTTTTTATGAATTTTTCGGGCGAAATTTACGAATAAAAATATGATCGGTTTTTACCGATACGTAACAATCGGTACCGGAACGAAACCATAATAATTCAATCTGAATTTTTCCAGATTTGGAAATATTTTGAGTTGATGTGAATAGTGACCCTTGTCACTATTCAAACACTATTAATGACTGGTAATTATTGTTTTTTCATTTCCTAGAAAAACCATCATTTTTTTTAGTTTTAAAAATTTGAATTAAAATTGATTAAAATGAGGAAACTTCCTCGGATTTGAGAGAGGGAAGCCCCCCCCCCCCGCCCTCCTATAAATACCCCTTCATTTTCTCATTCATTCATCACTTGTTCATTCTGTAGCCAAACTCTTGCCATTTTTTTTCTTGAATTTTCTTTCATCTTCTACCTTAAGCTTTAAAGCTTGGAAACTAATTATCACTCACACACTCATCTTTTGCTCATCATCATCTTCAGTTTGAGGGTATATGTCCTTAACTCTTGCTCTTGTTTCAAGTTCCTTTTATAATCTTTGCATGTTCATGGTTTTTGTTAAAATTCTTTTAATGCATGTTTGTAAACTTAGCTTGTTTAAGCTTATCATCATTTTTACAATTCTTTACAACCTTTGCATGTTGAAACAAAATCTTCCCATGACCTTGATAAGGGGTAGCCGAAACCTCATGGAGGAAGATTGATGATTCTACTAAAAGTTTTACATGCATGTTGGTTATTTAGTGTTTATACTATATAGTTATGATTTTAACTTATTATTTTTCAAAGAAAGAAATTATTTTCACACACAAATCAGTTTTAACAAGTCCTAAATTTTCTTCACTTTCATTTTATGAAGTTCATATAATCATAAGTTCATCCAACCCTATGATCTTACGGTGGTAGAAAAACACCTAGAGGGAGAAAGGGTGAACTTGGTTGAAAATCACACATGCAAGACTTGAAACATATTGGTTGTATATTTTCTTTTTATGTGTTTTGTTAATAATATGTTGTCCTTCCTCAATAAGATTTCATGGCTAAGACTCTAAAATTTTAGAGTTAATGAAGCCTAGCTTTTAATCTTTTGGAAGGAGGCATGTTAAATAAAATGTATTCTTTGCATGGATGCTGTAATATGGAGTTGGAAAAATTTTAAAGTTCTTAGCCTTATATTTTTTTTATGGCCGAAACTCACTTGATGAGTTGATGAGGCTTGATTAATTATTTTTGAAGTTAAATAATGCTTAACACACTATAGTATTTACATGCATAAAATTTAATTGATGAAAAGTAATGTTTTTACACTATTTTAGTTAAAGGTCGAAACCTATGGGTAATAAGGCCAAGGATTTAAAATTTTATTTTCAAGGTTTTGAACCTATGTTTGTATTTTAAATACTAGTAGAAATTAAATAAAAAAGTTTGTACATATTTAAAATTTCTAGCTTGGTTTTTCATGACCTGGCCGAAACATACATGAGAATTTTAGGATAAGTTGTAAAGATTTTTAACTTAAGTTAAATATGTATTTTTGTTTAGATTTGAAATCGTGATGGTCATGGAATCGTTTCGTTTTAACTAGTCAATCGGAGCTTTTAAACACCGGATTTGAGGTAAGGGGAGATAGCCTAATGGATGATATAATTATGGTAACTATATGCTTGTATGTTTGGATTGTTTGATTTTGTTGATTTCTGTTGATGTGTGGAAAAGATAAATTGTTATATGATTATGTGACTTAAATTATGATATAGTTGTTGTTTTAGTGATTATGTTGAATCGTTTTATTTATGCAACTTTGATGATGTATTGTATTGAAATATATGCATAAATATAATATGTTGTTTACGTTGTAAATTGTTGAAGTTTGTGATTGTTTCATAGTAGCCTAACCATTTGGTTAGAGCCCAACCCTTAAGGAAAGATAAAAAGCATTAAGAAAACTATACACAAGTTGAAGATAAATGTATTTAAGTTGAAATATATTTTGGGAACAGTAAATAATTTTATTTACTTAAGTGGAAATTTTAAGAGATTGAAAATAAAAGATTTTATTCAGAAAAAGAGAAAAGAGAATTATTTTGGAAATATTAAGATGTTTTCTATAAAAGCTTAAATTTTTGAACTATTTTATGTTGTAAAAATTTTTATTGAAAACAAATGAATTTTTGGTTCTTTACTAAAGAGATTTTGTTCTCATACATTACACTAAGTTTCCTCTTAAAAATCTCTATTTTTTTTTTTTTTTTGTTGTTAAAGAAGATTTTCTTTCTAAAAGGTGAACTTTTGGAATTTTATTGTAAGTAAAGTATCTGATGACTTGGATAAGTCACGGAAGTTTGGATTTTGGATTTTGTATTTTCACCGAGCGAAAAAGAAGAGTAATTGAAAAGTTGAACCTAGTGGCCGAGACGTCGGGTAACTAGTGTTTTTTAGAAGCACGTTGATCTATGATCCGTGTTTCGTTGTTGTGGACTATGTTCCAGTGAATGTTGCTATGGACTGTTGTTCCATATGCATTGAATGGAAATGATAAAAAGGTGAAAACGGTTTTCTACGACCACAAAGTCCAAGGACTGATGCATAAGTCGGGGACTGTTGTGATTCGGCACTCAGACCTAAGGTCCTGTGTTGATAATAAAAGTTGTAAGACATTTAAAACATTGGAAAGTCGTGTGCTCTGAGCCTCGATAAAGCGGAAAATATCAGAACACAAAGAAAAGTTGAAAATAAAAGGTTTTACATGCATTGATGTTTTTGGCAGACATGCCCACGTTGTTCGTATGAATATCTGGAAGGGTCAGGTATTTCATACTACGTTGCAGTCATTGTGCCTTGATGGACAATGAAGTCCAGTAGCCGTGATTACTATGCCTTGTGTTGGACAGTATGCTATGGACATTCCACACACGTTGGGCACTGTGCCAGGAGGTTTGGACAGTGTAGTGTGTTGGTAATGGCTACAATCTCAAGAGGGGGGGTGAATTGAGAGATTGAAAACTTTTTGAACAATTTAAAGCAAAACAGAGTTTTCTTAAAGAAAATTAGTTTTCACTCAATTTTAATTCCCAAGATTCAGATTATTAATCAAGTAATGACGTAAACAAAGATTACAAGAAAGAAACAATAAGTTTAACACAAGTTGCAGATCAAAGACTCAAGTTAACAAGCATTTAAGACTCATTTACATCACACATATGCATATAACAAAAATATGAGTTTAGAGATGACAAGAACACGCAAACCGATTTATCCTAGTTCAGCTACCTCCTCTGGTAAGCCTACATCCAGTCCCACACCTCTGTGGTTTTCTTCACTATAACCAGAAATTACAATATCCAATTACAGCAACACAAGGATAACCTCCTTGCACAAACCTTTCACCAAAAATCACACTTGCTTTTCTTACCCAAGGATCCCTTCTATCCTTGTTCAATCCTAAGAGATACCCTCTCTTAATCACACTAATTCGCAGAAAGAATTGAGTAGAAGAAAGACTCTAATAGTCTGATTATACAAATTGAAGCTCTAAGAAATATCACACTTTTCTCTCAAAGATGAAGCACTATGAATATTTCGAATTTCTCTTTTTTAGAATGTATTAGATGTTGAAAAGTATTGTTATGAAGTCCTTTTATAGGTATTTGAAGATTTAGATTCGTGGGTCTTATCACATAAGTTGTTACAAGTGATTAAAAATCAGTTTTGCAAAGTTGTAACAGAATAGTCTGTGTACTACATCTGTGTACTCGTGTTTTTCAAACATTTTCAAAGCTCGTACACAGATTAGCTTCTTTGCACATCTGTGTATTAAACCAAGTCTTCAGCTTTTTCAAACGCATACACAGATGTATAGATTTGTACACGTGTGTATCTCTTGCCTTGTTCTTGAATACACATGTGTATACCTTTGTACACAGGTGTATATTAGAACACCAACCCAGATTATTCCAAAATTCAATACACATGTTGTGTACATCGATTTATCATTGAAGAACACATTTTGAAATATTTGAGTTGTTCTATACACAGGTGTATCATTTTTGTACATCTGTGTATTCTTCATATTTTTCAAAACATAACGCTGATACACATGTGTACAACGCATGTGTACAGATTTGTAATTTCAGACCCGAGAGCTCAGTTTCGAATACACAGGTGTACAACACATGTGTACAGACAGATTTCTTTTGTTTTTAAAACTCAACTTATCATACACATGTGTATGATACCTGTGTACATAAATGTTCTTTCTAAAACTTGAAATTTAGCTTTATATGAACATATGTACAACACATATGTACAATACACTTAATTTCTTAATCCAATTAACATCTTTTGAAAAACCTTTCCTTTTGAAAAACTATTTTGTTTATCCTTTGTAAAAATTAGTTTCTTCTTAAATTCCAAGTGCTTCACCTAAGGAATCAAGTGTGCTATTTTTACAATAGCATCTAAATAATGAAATCTTCATGGCTTGATGCTTTATTCCTTGTCCATTGCTTTGTGTCCTTGTCCTTGCATCCCTTGATCCTTGACTTTTCTTTTTCATGAGTGATCTTGCATAATACTTAACACACTATAAGTATATAATCAATATCAAAAAGCTTATGCAAAATACACTTTGTTTGTCATACATCAAAACATCAATGAGGGCTTAGTCTTACATAGTGAAAATTACGTTGTGCCTAATATACTTGGCAATCGAGCCTGATCAACTCCTTTTAAAGAAAGTTGAAAACTCCGGAGTCTTGCATTAAATTTGAAATTTTCATGAAAATCATAGTTTTTCAAAGTTGATTGATGACTTGAGGAGCTGTTATATTGAATTGAATATTTTATATATTGGAGTTATGATAATATTTGTTGTATATGATGTTTGTGTTGCAAGTATGTAGTTTATCATGATTATCCATATTCTAGTATCCCACCCTTGCATTTTGTCGGTCTTATTTCATTGTGGCGTATATTATTGTATCAGAAAGTAGATGAACCCAGACGCGCCTCTGCTACACTCCCGGGCGCGAGCCCGCATATTTGAAAATCATTTTGACTCGGATGCGTGGGATTTTGGACCGGGAACCCACGTAGCCCATTACACAGGTCCAGTTACTACCGTTGAGGGCAGCATTGCGAACGGACCTATGAGGAGTGTTCATACCATTGAGACAGTGCAGATCACGTTACCACCTTCAGACCTCTGTCTCCAGCATTAGGCAGCTCATGGCTTAGTGGTCCTAGGACAACAACCACCACAGGACTTGCCACTTGAGGAGGCACCCGTTGCCCAGATGGATGCGGATCAACAGGAGCCTATGGAGGACGATCCAGTCGAGGACCCTGCAGAGGAGATAGATGAAGACCCTCAGTATTACCCTCTGGACGAGGATGACGATTCTGATGAGGGTAGTATGGTGGAGGATCCCTCCCCGGTTGTGTCTCCACAAGGTGGAGATAAGTTTGGTGGTCTCCCGAACGGACACCACTAGGACTAGACCAGCCTTAGAGTTGTTTTCGGTGGTAGTAGTGTTTAAAAGCTGTCTTTGTATTCTGTATCTGACTAGGTCCCTTTAACTTGAGTTTAACTCTTTTCAAACCTGTTGATAACAGTTTCTGTTGATATGAAGAATTATGTTGTAATCACTCTATGTACTTTTGTCAAGTAGCCTGTCATCAAGAAGGCTTGGTATTTATATGAGAAGTTGTTATGTGTGACTATGATGTTATTTTATTAGTAATTATATCAAAAATGTTTATGATCAAAAGTTTTATGATATCCCAAGGCGGGAAACATTCAAAATAAATATATATTTTCCGAAAGAAAATCGACACATTATTAATAATCATATTTTCTTAAACAAGTAGTAATTAATGTGACGCTCAGGGAAAGGGTGTCACATTAGGATGGTATCAGAGCTAGTCGAGTCTTTCGGGAATCTTTGGGAATAGGCCTGTTGTGTTTAAGTTATGTGATCTCTGAATAGGCTTGTTTGAATTACTTCTTAGAAGTAATAATTGTTGGAAGTGATTGAAATGCTCTCATCTAGTTGCCATTTAACTGATTTTTATCTTACTGGATAAGTTATGGAGCTAGATGTCGGACGTGGACGTGGCCGTAGGGGAGGCCGTAGAGGTGGTTTCGTTGGTGGACGTGGACCTGATGGTGGGGTAGCAGATTTTGCAGCTCAAGCTATGGCAGACGTTGCTGCTGCCATTGCCCAACAAACCGCTACAATGGCTGCACATCACCAATAGGAAAAAGCTCGTGCGGAACAAGTAGCAGAAGGGCGGGCTCTGACAGCCTTTCGACGACAGAATCCACCACAGTTTCATGGGGATGATGATCCGGTTAAAGAAGACTTGTGGATTCAAGAGATCGAGAAGATTTTCGAGCTGATAAATAGTCCTGAAGTGGTACGAGTGCCGTATGCTGCTTTCTTACTAATGGGAGATGCTGAGTATTAGTGGAGAGGCACCAGACAGATGCTCGAGGCGAATCAACAAGAAATCATTTGGGAGGTTTTCCGTACTGCATTCCTGGACAAGTACTTTCCACAGAGTGTTAGAGGTGAGAAAGAATAGGAATTTCTGCATCTTCGCCAAGGAGACATGACTGTTGGAGAATATGCGGCTAAGTTCGAGTCATTGGCCAAGTATTTTCGCTTTTTCCAAGACAATCCAGATGAGAGCTGGAAGTGTGAAAGATTTGAAGGAGGATTGAGGTATGAGATCAAGGGGTCAGTATTGCCACTAAAGATCAGGAATTTTCAGGCTCTGGTGGAAAAATGTAGAAAAGTTGAACAGATGCAGAAAGGAAAAGACAATCGAGGGAATGTTGGTGGACCCTCACGATAAAGAAACCAATTCCAAGGCCAGAACCAGAGGGGTAAGCAAGCTCAGAAAAAGCCATACACAAGACCAGCTGGGAACAACTGGAATCAACAACAGTACCGTCCCGTGACCTCGGTCTCTGGAAGTGTTTACCAGAGGACTCAAGGGCAAGGTCAAGAGAAGAAATGTTTTAAGTGTGGAAACCCGACCCACTTTGCTGATGTATGTCCCGTGAGAGGGATGAAATGTTTCAACTGTGATCAAGTAGGGCACCTGGCAAGGGACTGCAGGGCACCAAAGCAGGAACTCACCGTCAACAGTACCAGAGTTTTCAAACCAACAGCAAGGGGAAGAGTTTTTTACCATGAGTGGTGCTGAAACCTCTAACTCCAAGGACCTTATGAAAGGTAGCGGGGATATTGCCGGTAATCTCTTAACTGTGCTTTTCGATTCTGGTGCGACGCACTCATTCATCTCAAATGATTGTGTGAGACTGTTAGCATTGCCTGTTACTTGTTTGCCGTATGATTTGATTGTCTCAACTCGTACCTCTGAACCTATCACTGTTAACTCAGTATGTTTGAACTGTCCGATTATCATTCAGGATCGACACTTTCTTGTTGATCTGATTTGTTTGCCCTTAGTGCAATTAGATGTGATTTTGGGAATGGATTGGTTGTCTTCCAATCATATTCTTTTAGACCATGCTCGTAGAATATTAATTTTTATGGACCCCGAGATTTCTGGATTTCTCTCTACCCACCAAGTGAAATATTTTTTCGAAGGAAAAGGATCAGAAGTGTTTACATTTAACAAGTTTAGAAATTGAGGAAGAAGTTATTATAGATATGATACCAGTCGTAAGAGACATTCCGGAGGTGTTTCCTCCCGATGTACCTGGATTACCCCCGGTGAGAGATATCGAATTCTCGATTGATCTTGTTCCAGGAGCTGGTCCGATATCGATTGCTTCGTATCGGATGTCACCAACAGAACTCGTAGAATTAAAAGCCCAGTTGGAAGATCTGTTGTCGAAGCAGTTTATAAGGCCAAGTGTTCCCCGTGGGGAGCACCTGTTCTTTTAGTGCGAAAGAAGGATGGAGGATCGAGACTTTCCATAGATTATAGGCAACTCAACAAAATGATGATTAAGAACAAGTATCCGTTGCCTCGTATAGATGATTTGATGGACCAACTGCAAGGAGCTGTTGTTTTCTCAAAAAGTTGACTTGAGGACAGGATACCATCAGATCAGAGTAAAGACTGAAGATATTCCAAAGACTGCTTTCCGAACGCGTTATGGGCATTATGAGTATCTTGTAATTCCGTTTGGAGTAATGAATGCCCCTGCTGTCTTCATGGATTACATGAACCGGATTTTTCGTCCGTTCTTGGACAAATTCGTTGTTGTGTTCATAGATGATATCCTCATTTATTCCCGGAGCCATGAGGAACATGACGTGCATCTGCAACAAGTCTTACAGACCTTACGCGAGAAGGAACTTTATGCAAAACTCTCTAAGTGTGAGTTTTGGCTTGAGGAGGTGAAGTTCTTAGGGCATGTGATTTCCAAAGAAGGGATTGCTATTGACCCTGCTAAAGTAGAAACCGTACTCTCTTGGGAAAGACCAAGGACGGTAACAGAGATTCGAAGTTTTGTCAGCTTGGCTGGATACTACCGAAGATTTATTGAAGGATTCTCCAAGATGGTAGCACCGTTGACTCAGCTTACACGAAAGGATCAACCTTTTGTGTGGACGGACAAATGTGAGGAAAGTTTCCAAAAGATAAAACAACGCTTGACAACTGCACCAGTGTTAATCCTTCCTGAACCCAATGAGCCTTATGAGGTGTACTGCGACGCTTCATATCAAGGCTTAGGCTGTGTATTGATGCAACACCAAAAGGTTGTGGCTTATGTGTCACGTCAGTTAAAGACTCATGAGAAGAACTATCCGACTCATGATCTGGAGCTAGCCGCTGTGGTTTTTGCACTGAAGATGTGGAGACATCATCTGTATGGAGCCAAGTTTGATGTTTTCAGCGATCACAAAAGTCTGAAGTATCTGTTCGATCAGAAGGAACTCAACATGAGGCAAAGAAGATGGATGGAATTTTTGAAGGACTATGATTTCACGTTACAGTATCATCCTGGAAAGGTAAATGTTGTAGCAGATGCGTTAAGCCGGAAGGCCATTCATGTCTCAGAAATGAGGGTGAAGGAGCTAGAATTGATCGAGAAATTTCGCGACCTCTATTTAATGATGGAGATAAGTCCAGAAAAGATCAGTGTGGGAATGATTAAGATCTCAAGCGGATTGCTGGAAGAAATCCGAGAACAACAAGCTTCTGACGTGTACCTCCAAGAAAAGAAAGAACTCATGGAACAAGGAAAAGCACCGGAATTCAGTTTGGGACCAGACAACATTTTGAGGTGTAAGAGACGTGTCTGTGTACCTGAAAACCCAGAGATGAGAAAAATGATTCGTGAGGAAGCACACAAGAGTAAATTAAGCATTCACCCAGGAGCAACCAAGATATCAGGATTTGAAGCAGAACTTTTGGTGGCCAGGCATGAAGAAACAAGTGGCAAAATTCGTGGCATCTTGCTTAACTTGTCAGAAGGCGAAAGTAGAACATCAACGACCCGGTGGAATGTTACAGTCTCTGGACGTGCCAGAATGGAAATGGGAAAGTATATCCATGGACTTTGTAGTGGGATTACCAAGGACTTCAAAGGGTTTTGATTCGATTTGGGTAATTGTGGACAGGCTAACAAAGTCAGCTCATTTCTTCCCTGTCAAGTCAAATTACAAGGTGGAGAAGCTAACTGAAGTGTATATTAGCGAAGTGATCAGACTCCATGGTGTACCCTCTAGCATCATTTCAGATCGAGTTTACTTTGCGTTTCTGGGGAAGTTTACAGGAAGCGCTAGGAACCAAGTTAAGGCTCAGTTCGGCGTACCATCCACAAACTGACGGGCAAACGGAAAGGACAATTCAGTCACTGGAAGGCTTACTGAGAGCGTGTATTCTAGACAATCATGGAAGTTGGGACGACCTTTTGCCACTCATAGAGTTCACGTACAATAACAGTTATCATTCGAGTATAGGGATGGCACCCTATGAGGCTTTGTATGGAAGGAAGTGCCAAACGCCGCTGTGTTGGTACCAAGATGGAGAAAGCGCCATTTTAGGACCCAAAATTGTGCAACAGACAACGGAGAAGGTGAAGCAGATCCGTGAAAGAATGAGTGTAACATCCTAAAATTTCAATATAATTATTTTAATAAAAAGATTAAGTTGCTATGAGGTTTAGTGTAGAATATTGCTAATAAAAGTATTTACTGAAATTGTATAAGAAAAAAAAAAAAGAGAAGAACAAGTATTACAGCTAACAAGAAAAGCAAATTCATGTCTGGTGTAGGAAGTTTTCTTTTATAATAATTCAAAAAAATAAATAAATACAAAAGCACAGCACACAAGAGATTCACGTGCTGTACACTAAGAATTCAATGGAATTCTTTTTGAAGAAGAGATAGTGGGCCCACAACAATATAAAAGGAGGAAAATTAAAATAAAAATAGGAACCCAAACTTAGCCATTTACGTAGACATGTTTATATTATTTATTTTAACATTGGCGTTAATTTTAGTAGACGCCCAGGTTTTGAGGCAATCCATTTTTACTTATGTAAGGATTTACTATCATTATTTTACTTTAATAATTATTGAGGCATTTTCAGACAATTATATTTATGAAAATTTTTATTTAGCAGTTTTTTTGTGTGAATCTATTTTGGGCTACTAATGTAACGAAGAAGGGCATTACATTTATGGTATCAGAGCAGTTCGATTCTAAATCGGACTATGGTAATGGGTTTTTCTTCTAAAATAAAACTTGGGCGCATAGGATGCTTGTTAGAGTTATAGATGCTGCATGTTATTCTTTGGGATATGGACCTGATCAACCCAGTATTTCATCGGTAGTGAGCAGATTTATGGCGACTAATAGGCGAGGGACAAATCTTGAACCTGCAATAGCTTTGGATTGAACGGCCAGAGCTATGCATGTGCAGACGGAGACTCTCTGTCAACTGAAGGGGAATGGAGGTCAGTTACTAATGGAGTGGTGACAACCTATGACCCTTAGCACGCGGGGCTTTTCGAATTCAAGAAGAACAATCCGCCATCATTCAGAGGCAGCTTAGATCCGAAGGAAACTGAATTTCTTCTACTCGTATAGGAGAAAAAGTTACTATATTGTTTGATTCATGAACGACACATTCATTAATATATCCTTCATGTGTGAAATCTGGAGTTACCTATCTTTCGTTTGTCCTTGACTCATGTTTTTCTACTTCTATGGAGGATAATCTTATTATTTCCAGTGCTTGTTTAAATTGTTTTCTTGTGCATCAAGACATCCTTATGCCATCGATCTTTTACCTATGTCTGGATTGTATGTTATTCTTGGTATTGACTTATTGTCATCTAGAATCATTGCCATAAAGTACTCTGACAAAACTATCCTTATCTTTTCACATCCAATGTCTTTTGATCTTCGGTGTCGACCTATATTTTATTTGTTGTTTCTTGTGATAAGTGCTTGGTTTAGGGAGCTCAAGGATACATACTCTTACTCACTACTGCTATAGAGGTAGACAATGATGTAGCGACTATACCTGTGGCGCACAAGTTTCAATAGGGGGCTGAGTTTAGCATAGATCTAGTACCAAAGAGTGGACCAATATCTGTAGCGCCTTACAAGATGACACCTTTAGAGTTGAGTGAACTTAAGAAACAGTTTGACGAGTTTCCTAAGATTGGCGGGTTGCTATAAAAAGTTCATAGAGCAGTTATATGGACTAGCCTTACCCCTTACCAAGTTAGCTTGGAAAGAGAAACCTTTTGAGTGGGATAAGGAGTGTGTAGAGAATTTTTGGGAGCTTAAGAAAATATTGATGTCAGCACCTATCTTGACCATTGAAAATATGTGTTACCATAATTATCAATAATGAATAATTAATTGAAATTGTTGTGCATGATTGAAAATTTGAATTATGACTTGGTCAACTAATTCTAATATGTTAGAGTGAAAATGGATATCATGATGTACTGCTGCATATATGTAAAAGTTCTTATCTTTGTGAATTGTTATTTGATCCTTCCATATGAGGTAACCTATTTCAAAAAAAAAAAAATTAACTTGTTATTTTCTCTAAATATAGTTGTGGAGAAATCTGTTACAGTTATGCCGCTTGAAATATGAACAAATTCCTTTTTCTCTCTTAATAAAATCGTCATTGATATGATAGGATGAAATGTTAATGTTTGACACATGAATGTTGTTTTGTAACTCTTATGTATGATGTTCTAATTTAAAAGTGTTTGATTTAAAAATAATTATAGTAGATATTTTAGAGTTACCTTTAGAATTAAATATTGATTTTTTTTTTATTTTTTTTTTTGTGGTAGGCTAGAAACACCATTATTCCTTTGACCCTAAATCATTTATATTATGCATGAAACTCTTAATAGACTTAGTAATTGGTGTGTGGTTTGGAAAAAATATGTTAAAATAGAGAAGTTGTTATGAAATGTATCTTTAATTACAATAATAACAATAAATAAATATACCGTAAAAAAGGGGGGAATATATGCATGTATAAGAAACAAAAATAAGTAACATGTAAATTCATTATTTGTTTCCAGTAGTACATAGTATAGATAACCAAGTTGTATCAAGATTTAAAGATGATGTATTGGTGGATGAGAATAAAAATGAGTTTTGTATTAAAGAAATTGTATATATATGCTCAAAATTTATTATTATGTTGTGAATTTGTTACATTAATTTTTAGAGAATTACTTTTTGGAAATTTCAGATTGCTTTTCAAGTGACCAAACATTAATCGTGATTAATATGCCCCTTGGAATTGTTTGACATATAGATTAATGGCATGTCTAATCCTAACAAACTTATATTCTTATCAGAAAGTGAAAAAAAAAGTAATTTCTTATTTGTATGTGTCTATTCAAAGATCAAGATGAAACTGATATCTTAGTACTACTATGTTATTTATTCATGGTGTTTTTTTTTCTTTTTGATACAGTTGTTTTTTTGCACAATGTGTTGCAAATTTACTAAATCTTATTCTTGACTTTGTTATCACTTTTTTTTTTTAAGTAAGATAATATTGTCAACAGAAAGTAACTATTTCTTTTTCTTATGAAATTATCTTGGGCTAGATAGAACTTAGTATGTAGGATGGATGCCTCTAGTGCTTCTCCTTTCCTTCTTTTTTATTTATTTATAAAATCCTCTATTTTGTAATTAATATAAGAAATTTGGTGTAGATTCTATAAGAGACTATTAGATTTACGTATGGATGGTATAAAATACTTCAATTTCTTTTTGGATTGTTTGTTATAAATCTATTTTTTTAGGATGCTTATAATGATGAAATGCAAGTGGAGCTATTAAAATTAACGTAGGATGGACATAAACAAATGTTTAAGTACATGATTTTATTATATAAATGCTATTATTGTCTTATTTTTAAATATATTTTTATAATCAAGGTGCCATGAATTGTACACTTATTGTGTGGTGAAATAGTCAATGACTAAATATATAAATTGATGGTGTGACTAGGAAGTGTAGGTTCCTTTTATATTAGTGCGAAGTAGGTGAAAAGATCTTGTTAGGACCAGATTTAATCCAAGAGACAACAGTTAGGATTCGAATGATTAAGGGAAAGATGCACACTGTGCAGATTAGGTAAAAAGTATTATGCCGACAATAGAAGAAAGCCTTTAGAATTTTAGGAAGAGGAACATGTATTCTTGATAGTCACTCCTAAGACTGGGTTGGAAGGTCAATGAAAGCCAAATAGCTCAATCCTCGTTTCATGGGTCCACATCCTAAAAAGAGTCGGGCCTATTGCTTACCAAATGTCTATTCCACCACAGTTGTCGAATTTCCATGACGTCTTCCATGTTTCTCAACTTCGGAAGTACGTACCAGTTGTTTCACACGTGATAACTCCTGAGTCAGTACAATTAGGGATAATTTGATCCTTAAGCCCAAGCCTATCCAGATCATTGACAAGAGCACTAAAACTCTGAGTAACAAGACAATCCCATTGGTGAAAGTGATTTGGGAAGGGCTGACTCCATGGGAGGCTACTTGGGAACTTGAGGAAGATGTCAGACAACATCATCCAGATCTTTTCGGCACAGGTACATAACTTAGTATTGCCTAACCTTTAATGTTGTGTTGTTTAGGTGAGACGTGAGAATTTCGGGGACGAAATTCATTAAGGAGTGGAGAAAATGTAACATCCTAAAATTTCAATATAATTATTTTAATAAAAAAGATTAAGTTGCTATGAGGTTTAGTGTAGAATATTGCTAATAAAAGAATTTACTGAAATTGTATAAGAAAAAAAAAAAAGAGAAGAACAAGTATTACAGCTAACAAGAAAAGCAAATTCATGTCTGGTGTAGGAAGTTTTCTTTTATAATAATTTAAAAGAATAAATAAATAAATACAAAAGCACAGCACACAAGAGATTCACGTGCTGTACACTAAGAATTCAATGGAATTCTTTTTGAAGAAGAGATAGTGGGCCCACAACAATATAAAAGGAGGAAAATTAAAATAAAAATAGGAACCCAAACTTAGCCATTTACGTAGACATGTTTATATTATTTATTTTAACATTGGGTTAATTTTAGTAGACGTCCAGGTTTTGAGGCAATCCATTTTTACTTATGTAAGGATTTACTATCATTATTTTACTTTAATAAAAAAGATTAAGTTGCTATGAGGTTTAGTGTAGAATATTGCTAATAAAAGAATTTACTGAAATTGTATAAGAAAAAAAAAAAAGAGAAGAACAAGTATTACAGCTAACAAGAAAAGCAAATTCATGTCTGGTGTAGGAAGTTTTCTTTTATAATAATTTAAAAAAATAAATAAATAAATACAAAAGCACAGCACACAAGAGATTCACGTGCTGTACACTAAGAATTCAATGGAATTCTTTTTGAAGAAGAGATAGTGGGCCCACAACAATATAAAAGGAGGAAAATTAAAAATAAAAATAGGAACCCAAACTTAGCCATTTACGTAGACATGTTTATATTATTTATTTTAACATTGGGTTAATTTTAGTAGACGTCCAGGTTTTGAGGCAATCCATTTTTACTTATGTAAGGATTTACTATCATTATTTTACTTTAATAATTATTGAGGCATTTTCAGACAATTATATTTATGAAAATTTTTATTTAGCAGTTTTTTTGAGTGAATCTATTTTGGGCTACTAATGTAACGAAGAAGGGCATTACAATGAGGGTTTCCTAAAGCAGACAGAAGAGTTACGCTGATCGAATAAGAAGACCTCTGGAATTCAAAGAAGGCGAACATGTATTTCTGAGGGTAAATCCTACAACTGGGGTAGGAAGAGTTAAAAAATCCAGAAAGCTCACTCCTAAGTTTATTGGACCATACCAGATTCTTCGTCGTATTGGTCCAGCAGCTTATCAAATCTCTCTGCCACCTTTTCTTTCAAATATCCATGATGTCTTTCATGTCTCCCAATTGAGAAAGTACATTTCCGATCCTTCGCACATCATTGAACCTGATGTTGTTCAGTTAAAGGAAAATCTATCCTATGAGACTTCACCAGTAAGGATTGAAGATAGAAGGATTAAGCAACTCCGGGGCAAACAGATTCCATTAGTTAAGGTTGTTTGGGATGACACAACTGGAGAAGCAACTTGGGAAGTAGAAGATAAGATGAAATTACAATATCCTGATTTGTTTTCAGATACTTAATTTCGAGGACGAAATTTCTTTTAGGGGGGTAGTAATGTAACACCCTGATTTTTTCTGCTTGTCTGTAAATTAAGTTTATGTGCGTAATTAAGATTTTACTTTTATAAATAGTGATAATTATTTTGATAAGACCAAATTAAGTCATCTTTATTTATTTTATTTTATTAAAATTTTACAGTTGAATTTTCAGCAGAAAATTTTCGACGTTTACGGTATGAGTTTTCGTCATCAGTTAAGCCCTACTGACCCGAAACTAATTTTAAAAATTCGAAAAAATTAAAATTTTATTATTCTAACCCAGTTATATTATTTTTATGATTTTAGAAATTAATTATTTTTTTATGAATTTTTCGGGCGAAATTTACGGATAAAAATACGATCGGTTTTTACCGATACGTAACAATCGGTACCGGAACGAAACCACAATAATTCAATCTGAATTTTTCCAGATTTGGAAAGATTTTTAGTTGATGTGAATAGTGACCCTTGTCACTATTCAAACACTATTTATGACTATGGTAATTATTGTTTTTTATTTCCTAGAAAAACCATCATTTTTTTTAGTTTTAAAAATTTGAATTAAAATTGATAAAAATGAGGAAACTTCCTCAGATTTGAGAGAGGGCAGCCCCCCCCAACCTCCTATAAATATCCCCTCATTTTCTCATTCATTCATCACTTGTTCATTTTGTAGCCAAACTCTTGAATTTTCTTTCATCTTCTACCTTAAGCTTTAAAGCTTGGAAACTAATTATCACTCACACACTCATCTTTTGCTCATCATCATCTTCAGTTTGAGGGTATATGTCCTTAACTCTTGCTCTTGTTTCAAGTTCCTTTTATAATCTTTGCATGTTCATGGTTTTTGTTAAAATTCTTTTAATGCATGTTTGTAAACTTAGCTTGTTTAAGCTTATCATCATTTTTACAATTCTTTACAACCTTTGCATGTTGAAACAAAATCTTCCCATGACCTTGATAAGGGGTAGCCGAAACCTCATGGAGGAAGATTGATGATTCTACTAAATTTTTTACATGCATGTTGGTTATTTAGTGTTTATACTATATAGTTATGATTTTAACTTATTATTTTTCAAAGAAAGGAATTATTTTGACACACAAATCAGTTTTAACAAGTCCTAAATTTTCTTCACTTTCATATAATCATAAGTTCATCCAACCCTATGATCTTAAGGTGGTAGAAAAACACCTAGAGGGAAAAAGGGTGAACTTGGTTGAAAATCACACATGCAAGACTTGAAACATATTGGTTGTATATTTTCTTTTTATGTGTTTTGTTAATAATATGTTGTCCTTCCTCAATAAGATTTCATGGCTAAGACTCTAAAATTTTAGAGTTAATGAAGCCTAGCTTTTAATCTTTTGGAAGGAGGCATGTTAAATAAAATGTATTCTTTGCATGGATGTTGTAATATGGAGTTGGAAAAATTTTAAAGTTCTTTGCCTTATATTTTTTTTATGGCCGTAACTCACTTGATGAGTTGATGAGGCTTATTAATTATTTTTGAAGTTAAATAATGCCTAACACACTATAGTATTTACATGCATAAATTTTAATTGATGAAAAGTAATGTTTTTACACTATTTTAGTTAAAGGCCGAAACCTATGTGTAATGAGGCCAAGGATTTAAAATTTTATTTTCAAGGTTTTGAACCTATGTTTGTATTTTAAATACTAGTAGAAATTAAATACAAAAGTTTGTACATATTTAAAATTTCTAGCTTGGTTTTTCATGACATGGCCGAAACATACATGAGAATTTTAGGATAAGTTGTAAAGATTTTTAGTTGTAAAAAATTTTATTGAAAACAAATGAATTTTTGGTTCTTTACTAAAGAGATTTTGTTCTCATACATTACACTAAGTTTCCTCTTAAAAATCTCAATTTTTTTTTTGTTAAAGAAGATTTTCTTTCTAAAAGGTGAACTTTTGGAATTTTATTGTAAGTTTTTCTAAATGAATTTCATAGGAGAAAAATGTTTAAAAAAAAAGATTTTGTTAAAATAAAGTATCTGATGACTTGGATAAGTCACGGAAGTTTTGTTTTTGGATTTTGTATTTTCACCGAGCGAAAAAGAAGAGTAATTGAAAAGTTGAACCTAGTGACCGAGACGTCGGGTAACTAGTATTTTTTGAAGCACGTTGATCTATGATCCGTGTTACGTTGTTGTGGACTATGTTCTAGTGAATGTTGCTATAGACTGCTGTTCCATATGCGTTGAATGGAAATGAGAAAAAGGTGAAAACGGCTTTCTACGACCACAAAGTCCAAGGACTGATGCATAAGCCGGGGACTATTGTGATTCGGCACTCGGATCTAAGGTCCTATGTTGATAATAAAAGTTGTAAGACATTTAAAACATTGGAAAGTTGTGTGCTCTGAACCTCGATAAAGCGGAAAATATCAGAACACAAAGAAAAGTTGAAAATAAAAGGTTTTACATGCATTGATGTTTTTGGCAGACGTGCCCACGTTGTTCGTATGAATATCTGGAAGGGTCAGGTATTTCATACTACATTGCAGTCATTGTGCCTTGATGGACAATGAAGTCCAGTAGCCGTGATTACTGTGTCTTGTGTTGGACAGTATGCTATGGACATTCCACACACGTTGCGCACTGTGCCAGGAGGTTTGGACAGTGTAGTGGAAATTACGTTGTGCCTAATATACCTGGCAATCGAGCCTGATCAGCTCCTTTTAAAGAAAGTTGAAAACTCCGGAGTCATGCATTAAAGTTGAAATTTTCATGAAAATCATAGTTTTTCAAAGTTGATTGATGACTTAAGGAGCTGTTATATTGAATTGAATATTTTATATATTGGAATTATGATAATATCTGTTGTATATGATGTTTGTGTTGTAAGTATGTAGTTTATCATGATTATCCATATGCTGGTATCTCACCCTTGCATTTTGTCGGTTTTATTTCATTGTGGCGTATATTATTGTATCGGAAAGAAGATGAACCCAGACGCGCCTCTGCTACACTCCCGGGCGCGAGCCCTCATATTTGAAAATCGTTTTGACCCGGATGCGTGGGATTTTGGACCGGGAACCCACGTAGCCCATTACACAGGTCCAGTTACTACCGTCGAGGGTAGCATTGTGAACAGACCTATGAGGAGTGTTCGTACCATTGAGATAGTGCAGATCACGTTACCACCTTCAGACCTCTGTCTCCAGCACTGGGTAGCTCATGCCTTAGTGGTCCTAGGACAACAACCACCACAGGATTTGCCACTTGAGGAGGCACCCGTTGCCCAGATGGATGCGGATCCACATGAGCCTATGGAGGAGGATCCAGTGGAGGACCCTGCAGAGGAGATAGATGAAGACCCTCAGTATTACCCTCTGGACGAGGATGACGATTCTGATGAGGGTAGTATGGTGGAGGATCCCTCCCCGGTTGTGTCTCCACAGGGTGGAGATAAGTTTGGTGGTCTCCCGAATGGACACCACTAAGACTAGACCAGCCTTAGAGTTGTTTTCGGTGGTAGTAGTGTTTAAACGCTGTCTTTGTATTTTGTATCTGACTAGGTCCCTCTAACTTAAGTTTAACTCTTTTCAAACCTATTGATAACGATTTCTGTTGATATGAAGAATTATGTTGTAATCACTCTATGTACTTCTGTCAAGTAGCCTGTCATCAAGAAGGCTTTGTATTTATATGAGAAGTTGTTATGTGTGCCTATGATGTTATTTTATTAGTAGTTATATCAAAAATGTTTATGATCAAAAGTTTTATGATATCCCAAGGCGGGAAACATTCAAAATAAATATATATTTTCTGAAAGAAAATCGACACATTATTAATAATCATATTTTCTTAAACAAGTAGTAATTAATGTGACGCTCGGGGAAAGGGTGTCACAGTCTGTTTATTCCTTATCATGCGATGTGATCAATTCTAAACTTCTTGCAGAACCAATTTTTGTGGAATTTTATATGTGGGAACTATCTTATTGTTGTTCAGGATAGACACTTTCTTGATAAAAGAAGTTTCTCGATGAGACTTAGTCTATTCACTTTTTACTTTTGGTGGAAGTGACCTAGTCTGAATTTTGTCTGACTGTTGTTCTTTTAAATCGTTGTGTAGTAAAATTCTTGTGAAAGAAGGAACTTTATTAGATTCATGTTTGTAAACGTGTACCGATCATGCATTTTTACATGCACGAACCTATGAAAGAATCTTTTTACATAATGGATATTCCTGTATTCCTTTCAGAGTGACAAAGTTTTTCTATATACTTTCTGGTGAGAGTAAGATCTTGGGATTTTAAAATCCTGTTTAGTTTCGAGTAGCAAAATTTCGAGGACGAAATTTTTTTTTAGTGGGGTAGTAATGTAACCCCCCGATTTTTCACTGCTTTCTAATATCGGTAATAAATATAAATGATTATATTTTTATCCGAGACTTAGAAAATGATTTTGGATAAACCAATATCATTTCCATGATATATTTGATATCATAAGGTTACGATGAAATTTTGGGTTGAAAATTCAGATGGAACCCGGTCTGCGTTTTTCACTGACAGTAAAAATTTACTGCTCAGAAAACCTAATTTTAATTCGTGAACAAGATGAAAAATATTTTTATCATATTTTCTATGATATTGGAAGTTTTAAAAATTTTAGTGTAAAAATAAAATATTATTTTTGCTGCGGGGGAAAACGTCGAAATATCTCTAGGAAAACCTGAGTCGGATGAACCAAGGGGTCAGCAACAGAGCTGAGATGACTGATGTGACTGATCTAATGAGCATTTATGACGATCCTATCCGAATCATAATGGCCATAATGGCACATAAATGCCATTAGATATTTTAGCATGGAAAAGACTATTTTACCCTTGGTTTTACATGGAATTAACAAATGTGCCATTGGTAGATTTGACCAAATTACCCTCAAACCCCACAGCTCCACCCTCAATAATACCACACTTAGGCAATTTTTCAACTCACTTATATCATCTTCATGAACCAAAACTAATTTCTCTCAAAAACCCTAATCGGGCAAAAACCGAATCGGGTATGTTTGTGCAGAGATATATCGAGAAACAGACCGATAAGTCATCTATGATGACTCAAGAGGAATGAATCGTCATGGTGATAATTTACTCTAGTCATCATGAAGATGAAGAAAATACCTAGATATTTTGAACGTTAACCTAACCTACGTTGGGTTAAATCTAACCGAGGTTAACTAACCAACACAAAATATCTTCTCCCTAACATATGGTGTAGGAGGCAGCCACACCACCTAAACACCCTCATCCACACAACTTCTAAGGCTCCAAGGCTACCCATCCTTCACCATTCTTAACCATTTGTTCATTTTCCATTTCAACCACAAGTTCAACAAGGCTACATGGTTCACTTCTTTACCACACATCACCTTTTAACACAAAAATCCTTTTGTTTATTCTCATTTCCTCTCTTGTTGGTGCGCCAGCCATCATTCCCTCACACTAAACCATTTTCTCTTCATCATTCATCCAAAAACACCATTTTCTCTTAAGAACTCTAAGAACACACATTAATGTTCATACTCGCTGAAAACTATACCGCAATTATGACCCTTTTATGTTATGAGACTCGAAAAACTTTCTACATGAACGTTGTTCCTCTTCCTCTCTTCTTTCCAACAAGCTAAAGATCATCAAAAACTTTCTACATGTGAAATGTGATGAATTAAAGTTCCTTATGCTATATGTTTTTAAGTTGTTGATAAAACTATTGTTATTAAGTGTATTTTAAAATATATTTTTTAGAAAAAATTAGCGGATACCATGGAGGATTTGTATTTTAAAATATATGTTTTTGAGTTGTTGATATTCCTGTCGCATGTACTTTGTTGGGAGAGGCAAAACCCACTTCAATAATCTCTACGACGTCTTAAAAGGGATTAGTCTCTGACTATTGGCTGGATGGTACTTTGATAAAAAAAAAAATCCACTAAAATACAACCAAATTTGTGTAAGTTCTATTTAAAGTTTTGATATAGCTTCTTAAAAATATTCTTAATAATCTTTTTTTTTGACTGGATCTTAATAATTTTCTTGATACTTAATTTAAAAAGTACTAAATATCAGAAATAAATATATTTAACATTTTGGGAACATAAAAATCATTATATACTTTGTTTTGGAAGATTATTATGTAGACTGCTAAGGAAAAATTATAATTATATTTCTATATATACACAACCAAAATCAAATTAATGGATTTTAAAATTAAATTAATTCCAAATTTATAATTTAATAAACAAAGAAATTTAATTATATAGTATGAAGTTGATCTCGAACCTAATGAAGGAAAAACATTCACTAGTTATCAAAGTAGGTGACTACTAAGGCATAAAAGTAATTTTTTGAAAGAAAAAAAAAATTGAACAGTTTTACTAAAATAACCTATATAATTGATAAACGATGAGATCTAACAGTTACTATCTGATTGATTTAACCGGTTAAATTTATAATTGAATTGTTATTAAGTTATAGTTAAAGCAGGAAATATTTGAACCAGAATATATGATGGTTATGGTTAACTGATTGGTTCAGTTAAACACCAGTAATTATTATATATAAATTTATCATTTTTACCGAAAAAATATTTATGAAAAAAAATATTGATATTGTTACCAAAAAAAAATTTATTGATGTTTTTTTATTTGTAAGTGTAATAATATTGAAAAATTTGAACTTGAATATTCTATCCATATATTATCTAACATAATAGTACAAACTAGTTAAGTCCGGCTTATTTGTCAAAAAAAATAAATAATAATAAGTCTGACTTATAGCGGATACCGAAATTTAAATATCCACAATGGTCAAATAAAACAAATATTGGATATTTGTACCCAAAAAAAATATTGGATAAGAACTAAAAATTAGTTAGAAGGTGAAGTGAACAACATGCAGTCATGCACCTCTTTTAAAAAGTCGATTGCTTTATTTCACTTTTCCCTTAGAACTTTAATGCCTAAACATTTTCCCTGGGAAATCACCTCTTGGTCTCACGTGGACAACATCCATTGATATATATATATATATAGCTCAGACTATAAGAAATTTAAGGCAGAGAAAAGATATGTGAGAGATTTGAGAACAACATGGAATTGGTCAGCTGCTTCTAGTTGTTGAGTACAATTATCATTTGTGAGGTTTTTGAGATTTTTCCATCGTTGAAGGGGGCCAAGAAATTGAAAGAAAATCCAAGAAACTCTCTGCATTGAATTCTGAGAGCATTTAACAATAAAATAAGCAAAATATGGCTATTTTGAAGAACCTCTATGTTACTACAGTCACAGATGTAGAGAAAATCCAAGTGCAAGTTCAAAAAGACTGGCTTCCATCCACAAATCCCATCAAGGTTTTGTATCTCTTTCTCATATTCTCATATATGTTTCTTCCTTCTTCCGCAAGTTTTTCCTTTGGAAACACCCCCCCCCCCCCCTCCGGGGGTTGATTTCTTGTTCATTTTATTGTTTTCTTACCCAACAAGCTTCTCTGTTTCCTAGACATCAATTATAATATAACTCTTGTTTGTCTTCCTTGTTTCTGTGTCAAAAAAAAAAATTCTTTTTAAGTTGAGAGACCTACTTAAAATTTCTCAAACAATCCACTCATTGATGTACATAAAAGAATAAATATGACTTATAGCAAGCAATACCAAGCAAAAAGTACATATTTAATGGTACAACAAATTTCCAAGACGTGACGCAAATCATCATTTGGGTCCCATATGACCTTGTCGTCCACATTTTGTACACATTATTATATGCAGTTCCCCCGCAACCTACACGATGGCGGTTATCAATTAAAACATGGTCACCAATAAAAATGCTGACCATCATACAATTAGGAAAAAAATAGTCATGCATCGAATCCATTTTGATGTAGCAATGAGTAGATGTCATATCATGACCGCAATCTAGGCCCCGAACTTTTGGTTTTCACAGTTTCCGAAATCGCATTGTGATCATAATTATAGCTGCATTGATTGTATTTCCCCGCAATTGTCCGCATCAATGAAAAATGGCATGTAACCGCGACCGCAATTTAAAACATTTTCTTGACCATTCAATTTTGTCACTAAATACAGGGTCAACATGTTACACTTGTCCTAGGTGTCAACAATTGTAAAAAAATGTTTCATTCAAAGTCCACACAAATTCCTAAGCCTCGATTGTTTATCTAACCCTCAATAAAATGGAAAAGTCCTAGTTAACATAGCAACACTAGCCATCCACAGAATCAAGAAGCTTCATCAGAGAACTTCACCTAGCCAAAATGCTACATAATATCAAACACAAAATGCAGGAAATATAGATGAAATTAAAGCAGTGCAAGAACTTCAGCAGATATGCACACAATCTCTAAGAGTAAGGCTATTTCAACAACAAAAACATATATGCCTAGACAATGAACTTTGACAATAATGCCCCCTGGCTTTCCAATATGGAGTGAACTTGAGGCCAGGACAATCACAAGCGGTGCAAACCGAAAATCAGTGCATTCGTGAATTGGTACCAACCTCTTTCTCAGGTAAAGATAAGTCAATTCTTTCCTGTGGTACAACTTTATCATAACATAAATAGACATTCAAGATTACTTCTGCCTCTATTTGCATCTTTCCTTTAACATGTTGCAGACTGAAAAATAACGAAATAGTTGACTGAGACACTCAAAGAACAACAAACCATACTTGAACAAAAGGAACACTCTGTTTGAAAAAAGCTCCCCGTTCTTGATGAAAATCTATCAAAGAAACACAGAAGCGCCCCAATAATAACTCATTATAAAAAATTACCAAGATTATATAATGTATTACACAAAGCAAAAAATTAACACAATTTACGTCAGGTTAGAGTCAGTAACAACCAAATTGTGTAGATATTAAACAAAACTAAACATCTATTACCAAACATTTCAGCTGTTTTCTAACAAGCTGCAAGACTCAGCTGTTTTCTAAAAAAATTATTTCTGATCAGCATCTATTCGCAACATTCTCTATCTTTACTATGTAAAAATAATTATTTTTGCACAACCCAAACGAAATAGATTAGTTTAAAATCGCTTTTCAGCAAACATACGTAAACAAAAACAGATTTTGATTATAATCGATTATTGTGATAATCGATTATTTGAAAACAGATTATCAGCATAATCTTTTTTTCCAGCTTTCCCAAACACACTCTGTTAGGCACAGATCAATATGAAGAGTGAATGATCTTCTGTCTTATTGAGATGCACAGCAATGCTCTTATATAGAGATACAAGGAACTAACAGAATTGAAACAAACTAACTGTTGTAGAAGAACTAACTAACAGAAAATAGCACTATGGCTAAGACTCTATACTAGAGGAAACTAAACATGACTCAACAATCCCTCCCTTAAACTATTGCATATCAGAGGACATTTTTCTGTAAAATGCAATTAGTTTAACTTGGGAATTTCACATACTCCTAGAAGCTTTCGAAGCTTGATAAACAATTCTAACTTCAGGGGCTTGGTCATTAGATCTGCAATTTGTTCCTTTGTACCACAATGAATCAATTCAATAGCACCTTCCTTTGTAAGGTCTCTGAGGAAGTGAAATCGCACATCTATGTGCTTGCTCCTACCATGCATGACTGGATTTTTGGACAGTTTTATGGCTGAGCTATTATCACATAGTAAAGTAGTGCACCCTTCCAGAACATACTCTAGTTCCTTTAGAATCCTCCTCATCCAAATGGCTTGACAAGCACATGCTGCAGCTGCTATAAACTCAGCTTCTGTGGTGGAGAGTGTGACAATGGGTTGCTTTTTAGAAGTCCAAGCAACTGCTCCACCACTTAGTAGGAAAACATATCCAGATGTGCTCTTCCTATCCTCCAAATCACCTGCATAATCACTATCTGTATATGACAGCAACTCTTCACTCCCTCCCTTCTTGTATAGAATGCCAAAGTTCACTGTTCCTTGCAAGTACCTTAGAACTCGTTTAGCAGCTTGAAAATGCAGCTGTGTTGGTTTACTCATGTGTCTGCTGATGAGGCTCACAGCAAACACCATGTCTGGTCGAGTGGCAGTAATATAGATGAGACTTCCTACTATTTGCTTGTAGTAAGTCTCATTTATCTTTTCTCCATGTTCATCTCTATGTAACTTCTGCCCTGGAACCATAGGAATTCCTACTGAATTACTTTCAGACATGCCAAATCTCCTCAAAACTTCCATGGCATATTTTCTCTGATAAATGTAGATTCCATGCTCTTCCTGCAAGACTTCAATTCCAAGAAAGAATCTCATCTTTCCTAAATCAGTCATTTCAAACTTCTTTTGCATGGAGCTTCTAAAAGAATTCATTAAACATTCATCATTGCCAGTATAAATGAGATCATCTACATAAACACTGACAATAAGAACATTTCCCTCCTTACTGTGTTTCAGAAATAAAGTCTGCTCATTCTTACTTCTTTGAAAACCTTCACTGATGAAATAGGACTCTATGTGACTAAACCAAGCTCTTGGAGCTTGTTTGAGTCCATATAGGGCCTTATGCAGCTTGTAGACCTTATGCTCACTGCCTTGCTTGACATAACCCTTTGGTTGTTCAACAAAAACATCTTCGTTCAGCTTTCCATATAGAAATGCAGATTTGACATCTAATTGATACAGTTTCCAGCCTCTGTGAGCAGCAACAGCAATTATCATCCTTACTGTGTCCATTCTACTTACTGGTGCAAATACCTCAGTGTAGTCCACTCCATATTGCTGAGAATACCCTTTAGCCACAAGTCTGGCTTTATATTTATCCACTTGACCAAGTTCATTCAACTTAGTCTTGTAGAGCCACTTCACACCTATCCTCTTTGCACCATTTGGAAGATCAGTAAGTTCCCAAGTTCCATTTTTGATGATGGAATTCATTTCTGCATCCATAGCTGTCCTCCACTTGGAGCTTTTGACTGCTACTTCAAATGACACTGGATCTGCTGAGTCAATCTGAGCCATATTCACTGCATCTCCTTCTTCTTCTGAGAGATCTTCACCTGAAACATGGTCCCTCATCCATCCAGGAGGATGTCTATCTCTTCCTTCTCTGTTTCTGTCAGCTTCAGATTCTGCATTGAGAGGTAATTCATGCTCATTAATTCCTTCTTCACTATCACTGTCAGCATCAGTTTCTTCTTCTGCTCCTGATTCACCAAGATCCATGTCTACTGTCAAATCTTCCTTGTGGTTGGTCTCCCAATTCCACTGAGTTTCTTCTTCAAACACCACATCTCTACTTACAATGATCCTTTTTGTAATTGGATCATATAATCTGTACCCTTTTGATTCATCACTCATGCCAAGAAGAACACACTTGCAACTCTTGTTTTCTATCTTGGTTCTTTTAACATCTGGAACATGCACATGTGCCACACATCCAAAGACTCTAAAGTGATTAACTGATGGTTTTATGCCACTCCATGCCTCTTCTGGAGTCTGATTCTTGACAGCCAAGGTTGGTGATCTATTTAAAACATACATAGTCCAATTCACTGCCTCAGGCCAGAAGTTCTTTGGAATTTTCTTTTCTGAAAGTAGAGTCCTGACCATGTTCATGACAGTTCTATTTTTCCTCTCAGCTACCCCATTTTGTTGAGGGGTATAAGCTGTAGTTAGTTGCCTTTTTATTCCATTCTTTTGACAGAAATCATGGAATTCTATAGAGGTAAACTCCCCTCCTCTATCAGTTCTGAAGCTTTTAATAGGCAATCCTGTTTCCTTCTCAACTAAATTCTTGAAACATTTGAAGTAATTGAAAGCTTCTGATTTTTCAGCTAAGAAGTAAACCCATGCTTTCCTTGAAAAATCATCTATAAAGCATAAGAAATACCTCTTTTGACTGTTTGAGGCTGGAGTGATAGGACCACAAATATCTGCATGCACAAGCTCCAATTTTTGAGTTGCTCTCCACTTACTTTTCTTTGGAATTGGATCTCTGTGCTGCTTTCCCTTCATACAATCTGTGCATACAACTTCAGTGGCTGTCAATTGAGGAAGACTTTTAACCATTTCTTTGCTATGCAGGGTTTTTAAACCTTTATGGCTTAAATGTCCATATCTACAATGCCACAAGTGAGTAAGATCTTGTGCACTGGTATGGAAACAAGCATCCTTCTTAACAGATAACTGAGCAAATAGAATGAACATTCTATTGGTTGTCATGCTGGTTTGTAAAATCAAACCTTTATCAGGATGAAACACCTTGCATTTTCCTGATTGGAACATTACAGTTAATCCTCTTTCTTGCAGTTGTCCTATGCTCAAGAGGTTGTTCTTGAGTTCAGGCACAAAAAACACATCACAAATCACATGTATAACTCCATTTATGCTCAGCTTCACATTACCTTGTCCAGTCACATCCATCTTTGAATTGTTTCCCAGCTTCACTTGTTGCTTGAAGCTTTCATCCATTTCACAGAACTAGGCTTTCTTTCCACACATGTGGTTTGAACAGCCTGAATCCAAGAACCAAGCATCTGCTTGCTGCACATCACATTTCTCATTATAAGCCATCAAGAGTAACTCTTCCTCTTCATTGAATTCTGCATAATTCACCTCCTTATCCCACTCAGGACATTCATACTTGTAATGCCCTAGTTTGTGGCATTTGAAACATTCAACTGTGGCTCTACTCTGTCTCCCTCTACCTCTTCCTCTTCCTCTATAGCCACCCCTTCCTCTGCCTCCAAGATCATTTCTTTCTTCAAAGCTAATCTTTAATGCCTGCTCCTCTCCATGATGCTTGTGGAACTTCTGTTCATGGACTATCAGTGAACTTTGCAGTTCATCAATAGACAACTCATCTGTATCCTTAGACTCCTCAATTGAGCAAACAATGTAGTTGAACTTGTCAGTTAAGGATCTAAGGATCTTTTCGACTATGGTAACATCTTGCATCTGCTCTCCATGAGTTCTCATTTTATTTGCCACAGTCATCACTCTAGAGAAATAGTCAGTGATAGTTTCTCCAATTTTCATTTCAAGAACCTCAAAATCCTTCCTCAAAGGTTGAAGAATTGATCTTTTTACCCTGGCATTTCCTTCATACTTCCTTTTCATTGAGTCCCAGATCTGCTTGGAGGTGTTCTTCTCCAAGATTGTTTCCAAGATCGTTCTGTCTATCGCCTGAAACAAGTAGTTTTTCACCTTGAGATCTTTCAGCTTTGTCTCATCAATCCTTTTCTGCTGAGCCTCATTCAGCACTTGCCCCTTTGTTGGTTCTGTGAAACCTGTCTCGACTAGGCTCCAATACTCCTTGGACCTCAAGAAATTCTCCATTAGCATGCTCCAATGATCATAATGACCATCAAAGCGAGGGATTGCAGGTTGCACAAAGTTTCCTTCATTCGCCATTCTTGATTCTTGCTAACACTTCTAAGTATGCAACTTTCCTTCTCAGGCCCCAGTAGGAGCTCTGATGCCAAAATGTTAGGCACAGATCAATATGAAGAGTGAATGATCTTCTGTCTTATTGAGATGCACAGTAATGCTCTTATATAGAGATACAAGGAACTAACAGAATTGAAACAAACTAACTGTTGTAGAAGAACTAACTAACTAACTGATAAAACTAACTAACAGAAAATAGCACTATGGCTAAGACTCTATACTAGAGGAAACTAAACATGACTCAACACACTCTGATACTAACTACTGTTAATCTGTTACAATAGTTATGATTTGGATTGGGTAGACTTAGTCTCTAATACTTCCCCTAATGGTGCACGCATCGATTGTTGCCAGGATTGTTCCCTGAAACTTCGATAAAATCCATGCAGAGCCTAACTTAATCATCAGCTTTCCTAAATGCCCAAATTTGAAAGATTGTCAAGAAAAGCAAAGAATCTTTCAGAAAGGTCAATATAAGCATATCAGAAACAAATCAGAAAGGTTCATCATAAGCTTCTAAAGGCCACACTCACACAAGACAATGATCTTCCTTGAGCAAGGCAAATTATTAACCATAATTCTAATACGACTCTATGTTGGGAAATGCCAGCATAATTTCCCTCCTCTGTGAACTCAAAATAGGCACTAAACGGAAGCGTAAAATAAGTGTAATAACACCAGACAATTTTTAGCATGGAAAAACCTCCTCAATGTGAGCAAGGGAAAAAACCACGGGACCCGTAGGCCACTTAAACTTCTACTATAAGAATAATGGAAATACAAAAATACAAGAATATTGTATCCTCAATTTGTGGATAACACTCTCACAAAATTGGCTCACTATTTTTCTCTCTTAGAAATACTCTCTAAGGATCTCTCTATTTTTCTCTCACTCTCTTACTCTTGTGAGGATTGATGCATGAAAGAATGAAGAGAAGTGCTCTATTTATAGAGCAAACTCCTCCACCATCCAACTAACCATCTTGACAATTTGATGCTCAAATTTAAAGCACCGTCCTATGCTTGCTTTTGGAGCAAATTGTCAAGGTTATTCATTCAATATTTGGCTGGAATTTCAACACTCTACACAACACTCAAACGTATATCCACGCTGTACTTCACGAAGCTTATCATAAAGGTGAATCAGAAGTTTTATCAAAAGGTCAACAAGTCAAAAGCTGCTATGCAAAGAGAAAAAGTACAACTACAACTGTCAGCTACCAGGACCAAGTTCGAAATCATCTCTAAATGGTCCCAAATGACTAGTTTGGCCTTAGGATTGAATGTGACGTGAGAAAACATAAGAAAGGGGTTGAATTGTGTTTCTTAACATTTTAAAAATCTTTCTAAATAACAATTTCATATGGAAGACTAAAACAAAGGCACACAAGAAAAGCAATTTCTTAAGAAAATGTTAACAAACTCAAATGCAAGTCCCCAAGAGCTAGTTTCAAATAAACTTAACGGAGTTAGAGTTTAGAGAAGATCACATATAGAGCTAGTCCTTTTTACTTGAAGGTTTTATCTACTATAATATAGTTGCTTTACAAGTATTCTTTGCATTTGCCTCTTGAGACTTACATCTCCAAGTATTCAATACCTCTTCTGACTTACAAGTATTATTTCTAAACATGTCTCTTAAGGCTCACTCTAAAAAACAAAGAGTTTAAAAGTTTAAGCTAAGAGCAACTCACTATATATGATAATATTACAAGAAAAAAGCACAGAGACATATATATCCTTTTCAAAGAATGAGAATGAATATTTTAGCAGAGTTTTTGCATATTGAAATATCAGAGCTTGTTCTACCTTCCTTCAAAGAGGTTTTCTGATACTGATATTTATAGGCTTTTTACAACTTATTCTCTTCTTCTTCAACAACATTTAATATATCCGTTTAGACATAACATTAAATATTATTTACTCGTTTGAGCCGAGCGAGTATGATAACTTGTTTCTTTAGCTTTTGAAAGGTTGTCCTAATTATCAGCTTGACAAAAATGATTTCTTGCTTTTTCTATGATCAGACTGATACTTTCTTTCTTCCTTTCACTTCTTAGGTTGGTAGCACCAATAGTAGCAGAATGTCAGATAGGTTGACTCTTTCATTGGCTCAATGTGTACTATTTTGTTCTTCCTTTGTCTCTGATTCATAAATACTTCGTACTATCCGAATATTCAAAATGAAACTTGGACGAGAGCATTAGAGAGACAAAGAATATAAGAAAATAACCATGAACAATCCAATATAATATTAAAAAATGAGAGGTACATTGGATGGTCACTTAAAAGCCTAAGAGTCCAGTAACTTGGGAGTGAACTCATTTACTTCTTTGGACGTATGATAGTGTTTTAAATTACAATCCAGCGTCAAATAGAACTGGGATCAAATTGGACGCACGATAAGTTCAATTTTAATTTACCAAAACTTTGTCCAATTTTAAGTAGAGGTCTTTGGACCATCATAAAATAAATTTAGTGATCGTTCGTTGTAGGACTTACAACACTTAGCCAAATTTCAAATTCATTTTAGTAACTTTGTTCACAACAAAACCTAAGAGATCAAAACCATAACCTCTTTGGTTCCAACAGGTATCTATTTATACTGGCTACCACCAATGAGTCGAACTCAAAACTCAATATTAAAAAGAGAAAATCAAGGGTCTTTTCGCTTTATTTTTAGTTTCATGTTTTCAGAAATAATTACAAATCTAACACCTTTATTTTTTGCAAATCTTCCATCTTGTTTTCATTTTGTTTCCTATTTTCAAAAAAAATAATAATATAAGAAACACTGAAACAACTTTTTCTTATTTTCATTATTTCTTGTACAAATATTTGGAAACAGGAAACAAAATAAAAACAAGCTTACCGCTTTATAATTATTTTCGAAAACAAGAAATTAGAAACAAAGTCAACAGGCCCCAAAGAATCAAAGCTAAAATTATCAACTGAGTGCTGACAAGCTTCTATGTTCATATCAGTTGATATCTTTTCTTCTACTATTCACTCCCATATATCGCTCTCTTATTATAAAAGTCAAGAGGATTGACTTACAGCTTACTTCATTGATTATTTGTAAAGTTGTTGTAAAGGGTTATAACCAACCATTTCTTTGAAAACGCTCATTTGTGTTCCCCTAGCTAGTGAGAGCTAGTATTGGGCTGAGAATGGTTAAGCCTACAGAGGCTGGTTGTTAAAGAATACTAGTGATGGATCCTGCAAAGGTTGAGAAAGAATATGGTTGTAAGGTCTGAAGAGGCTATTGAGAATACTTGTACTCAATGATTGAATAATGAAAAATGTAACATCCCTGGCTGCTCTATGGATTGACGACTGACCCCACAGACCAACTCGGGTCTTTTCAGCGTGCTTTGTCCTCACTCACACGCTTCCCGGGAAAACTTCCCAGGAGGTCACCCATCCCATAATTGCTCCAAGTCAAGCACGCTTAACTGTGGAGTTCTTAAGTGATGGGCTACCGAAAAGAAGATGCATCTTGTTAGTATAGGTAGTACCAATCAATTCATATAAGCCTTCCTCAACTGTATAGTCCCATACCTACACAGTCTTAGGATCCCTCTCATTCGGGTGTGTAATCGGTTCATTCATGTGTCCCTCCGCCTAGAAGCCTGCCAGGAGCCGCTCCTTGTCCGTGCCTTCTTGCACCGGCGACCACTCCCCGCCCTCGTCGGCACCCGGGTGTTACAAAAAAGCCAACATGTGTTGGGGTTGGACGTAGCCCAAGGATTGTTTTGGGTGAACAAGGATAAAATCATATGTGCAATATCATTCAACCTTTGAACTCCTTATATTTTTGCACTCTGTGTTTTTATGTCAAAACAATTTTATGAACTCAAACTGTTTAAGATCTTATGAGTATTGAAACTTACTTTTGAACAATTTTTAAAGTTATATTCTGTTTTACAAACTTACCAGAAGTAAGTGAGTGACTTTCTTAATCAGTTTTATAAAAACCAGATATACTACGTCCTTATCCAGCAACTCGAACGGACAAACGAGGTTGGTGTGTTGCAATCAAGACAAAATCAAGGGGTCGCATGGAAATAGATGTTTCAGAGTTGGATGAGCCATATCAAACAGATGAAATGTCACACGCAAATGAAATAATTGAAGTTGAACCAATCCCTTGTTTACATGACACACAAGTTGTAAGGGAAGAAGTGGATACATCAAACTTGAAATCAAATCAAGTCATTCCGGATGAAGATGTTGAAAAGCCGACTCGACGGAAGATGAAGAAGATGAAGATGACTATGAATATGACACTGACTCATTTTCTGAATAATAATTAGCTTATTTATTTTAGTGAAATATTTTGTACTAAGTTGTATTGTCATTGTCATAACTTTAAGTTAATTATTATTAGCATCATTTTCCATTATTTGCAAATTTGTGTTTTTGGTTACTTAATTATTATTAGCATCATTTTCCACTATAGACATGGCTGATGGTAAGGGAAAGGGTAAGGCACCTGCTGGAGGGGCACGTCGTCGTGGTCGACCCTACTTCGAGACACGGATAGTCGATGACGGATTCGTGTCCCTCCCATCTACATCTGCTCCACCACGCCCACCACCCACACCTATGCCTACACATGATTTGGCACCACCACCTCCACATGTTGCTCCTACACCACGTCCACCGCCCACAACCATTCATACACATGTTCTGACACCTCCCCACTGACCTGTTGCTCCATCCACTCAGTTCATGGAGACCTCCCCTGGGATCACGATGATGCCCACCCCAAGGTTTCAGACTCAAACCCATGGAGAGAGTTTCAGATAGCCATATGCTTCAGGGGTGGAGATGCCCATGGATGGTGATCATCAGCCTGATGATCACGACGAGGAGAGTTATGGATATACACCGCCTATATCATCAGATGATGAGGAGATCGAGGTTATGTCTGATGGCCGAGTGGTTATTATCCCAGTCGGTAGAGAGTAAGAAATATCTCAAATAATTTTATTTTATTCTTTATGCCAATTTTATATGCATATGTATTTGATTGTTCTCCATGTTTTATTGATAAGGTTCCTTCCGTCGAAGAAATCTGCAGATGCTGTCACGTATGCGGTGACATCTCAGTTCGATTGGGCCTGGAAAAATTGGAGTCAGCTTGAGGGTCAGGATCGGGAATCGATTCTTTACGGCTTTTAAGGTATTTGTACATTTGAATTTAGTTCCATTTTTTAGCTAGTTTTAATGTTTCTTTAATTTATTATTATCATAACAAATATTATATTCTCCTAATTTACAAGAGAAGGCTGCTTGGAGAGTAGAGCATCATGATGCAATGAAGAAATTTTTTTCATTATAAAGTGGCAAAACGTCTCTCCGAGTTGTTGCAGAGAAATCGGGTAAAGGGAACACGTCGACGTTCGTGTTTCCCACCCATTTGGGAGGAGCTATGTGCTTACTGGGCTACACATGAATTCAAGAAAAAAATCCGCCCCAGGCAAAGCTCAACAGGGCCTCGGATAAGGGTGGGAGCCTGCACACTAGCGGCAACATCAATCGGCAGGAGCAAGCTAGACGCCTTGTAACATAAAATATCATATTTTGTGAATTCATTTACATGTCTTTATATTTAGAATGTGAAACATTATTTGTCATTATTAGTTATAACAAGTATTTTTGGTGCAGGCTAGGAAGCTTAGGCGTAGCATCAAGCCAAATGAGCTTCAAGCCCAGACCCATACTAGGAAGGATACCGGTTAGTTTGTAGATGAGCGCTCTAGACACACTCAGGTGATTTATATGTCTTTTTGTTGGTAATTTTTAATTTTTTATTTAAGAATTATGGTAATATCGTTTGATGATGTGCATTATTGTTAATAACAGGAGGAGTATAAGGCTAAGTTATCTTAGGTTCGGTCTCAGGCAGCCTCATCTTCCCTACCACTGTAACGCCCTGTTTTCCATAAAATGTTTTTATAAAGCTAGTTTTATTATTTTGAAAAAAAAAATGTTAGTTAAGGGCTAAGTAGGATTTTTGCTTAAAAGTCCCTTTCTGGTATATGAGCACGCCAGTGCTCACCAACCAGCACGCCCGTACTTGAAGTCAGAAGCGTGTTTCTGATTTTAAGTTGAGCACGACCTTGCTCAATAGTGAGCACGCCCGTGCTCAATGCGGTGCTCAATGGTGAGCACGACCGTGCTCAGGTGCAGCCTTTATATAGCTGGCACAGAAACCGAGGGTGGCGTAAAACCCTATTTCTGTGTTGGCAGCCGTCACTAGCTTCGGCCAGAGTGATCTTTTTCCCTATTTCCTCTTCTTCCATTGCAATAGTGGAGTTTTGGAAGCTGTTTGGGAAGCTTAGTGCGCCTGTATTGGTGTTAAGGTAATGGTCCCTTTTCCTTTGTCAGTTTCCTTTCATTTTAATGAGAGATGCTGATTAATTGTGTTTCTGATCAACCAAGGCTTAGTACCGGAGTAAGCCGCTCGAGGATTCGGGATCAGTCCGCTGTTTAGGACATTGTGGAGCTACCTTCAATCCAGGTATGGGGAGAAATGGGATTGTAACCGTTAGGCAGTGGGGATAATGTAAGGTAAAGGGGTCCCCATGACCCCTGAACCGTTGTATGATTTACTGTGGAAATTGTCTGATTGCAGTGATAATATGTTTTGATGTGAATTGGAGTCTTATATGTATGTTCATCACTTGTTTATGTTTATGTTGTTATGGTTGATATGAGTATGATATTGTGATGATAACATTGGATGATTGATTGAGATGATGAGTTACTGTTTTGAGTGGATGCGGTTGTTACTGATGGGTTTTAACCCTTAAAACGTGCTAATAATGAATTTAGGTTGATTAATGGATTAAATCTGGGAATTTGATTAGAACTTGGTTTCTGTCCCTGCCTAGAACAATGCAGTCGTGCATTGAGCACGACCGTGCTGAACAGGGAGCATGACCATGCTCCCATTTAAATTCTGGAAAATGGCCGCGCTATTCAGCACGGCCGTGCAGGTCAAACAGCACGATCGTGCTGCTGAGCACGACCATGCTGAGTGTGAAGCATGACGTGCTTCACTTAAGAGGGAAGCACGCCCTCACGTGTCCAAGCACGACCGTGCTAGGGTTTAAGCACGACCGTGCTGATCCCTCCTGGACAGAATTACAATTAAAGGACTTAAGGGGTTTTAAACCCCATTCCCCTATGATGATACATTGAGATAATTAATCAAAGATAAAGATTAGACAACCTGGTTATTAATTATATAAGATAATTAAGATATCAAGATGGTAAGTCGGTATCAGTTGGGATACCGCAAGTTGATAAGTTGAAAGTCTTGAGTACTTATTGACCCAAGCATGTTGAGTTGAACCTTGGTGCTTATTGGCCAAGGGAGCCTTGACCCCACGGTTTGGGTCTAAGGTTACGTTGAATGTTGATGTTGAAGTCTTGGGAGCTTCATGGCCCAAGCAAGGAGGTGGTTGAGATTATTTGTTGTTGTGCCATTTGCATAGAGCATTGGAGTTGTTGATGGGGGCGGTTCGACAAAGGGGAGATCGCCCGAGAGTACGGTGATATGGCCATTCACGGTAGGTCACCCAAGGTTTGGTGACCGAGGCCCCCTGTGATGAGGCATCCACGGTTTGATGCGTTGGCTATCCATGGGGTTCACCCAAGGTTTGGTGAACTATCGGTGTTGGTGCTTTTATGGCCAATACAGATATGTAACTCCAAAGTCGTTCATCCTAAGTTAGTTTGGATCCACATGCATAGTTGGAGTAGCGGAGTAGTTGATGCATTGCATAGCATAACATACTTGGTTGATATAGTACTGTTGGATGTTGTATGTTTACCTTGCGTACTATTCCCATGCTGTATATATGTTTACATGAATCTTACTCCCTATTATTGTTTGTGTTTGGCCTGATCGGCATTTGCAGAGGATGACGAGCAGCCCGGAGAGGAGTGACTCTGAGGAGCCGCCACTCATTGTAGGGTTGTTTTTCAGTTAGATAGTTTGTCTAGTTGTTTTTCCGTGATGTACGGAACGGTTGTACCAGCTCTGTTGTGACATCGGGTTGGGACGTTTGTTATTATTTTCTTTATGTTTATTTGTTTAAACTTATTTGATATTTCCGCAGTTGTAAACCGGTTCATGTAGGACTTTTCTACCCATGGACAATTGTCTTATTTAATTTAGTAAAATGTATGTTTTTCTTTTATTTGTTTTATATTTAAATGTCTTATAACATGCGGGGTAGAAGGGTGTCACAACCACCACACTTGACCCAGAGGTGGAAGCCCCAGTGGAGTTGCAGACATGGGTCGAGGTTGTTGGAAGCAAGAAAAAGGGTCGCATATACAGTATGGGAGACCTCGCTAGCAACTATAGACGCTAGTGCTCGAGCGTCTTCACTGAGCAGAAACGAGCATCGTCTAGTAGGGCCCGCCAGTCTCAGGAATCTGCGGAGATTGTCTAGATGCGACAGAGACTAGCATCTCAGGAGGAAAGGCATCAGCAGCTGGTGACGCAGATGGCCGAGCGTGAGCGTCGAATTATGGAGCTAGATGCAGATGATGGCAACTACACAGAGAGAGCTCTTGATGCGTTTAGGACCCAACACCCCTCAGCCACACTCCCAGCAGGACCAGCACCTTCATAACACCCCTCAGTCGCAGCCACCATTGTCCCAGTTGATCGCCACCGTCCCAGCCTGATGATCATCACCAGACCGGTGATGAGAGGGATCAATCCTTTATGGATTTGTTGCGGGGCTATAGAGAGGACTATTAGTTTTTTTAGGATTAGATTTCATTTTGTATGATGTACGCACTCTTTATCAAAACAGTTCATTTTTAGTTATGAATTTCATTTATCGTTTAAAATTATTATTCATTTATCATTTAAAATTATTATTGATTTATCATATTATAGTCTAAATTATAATTAACAAAAAAATTACTAAAGTTTATAAATAATTATGATTTTTATATTAAATAATGAATTAAAAAATACAATAATTCATATTTTAAATAATTAATTAATAAAAAAATAAATAAATTAAATTTTTTTAAAAAAAAAATATTGCAATTTGTGACAGCCAGGCCATCACTATTTGTCTTGTGATTTGTGACGGCCAAGCTGTCACTACTGGCATTGTAATTTGCGAAGGCCAAGTCGTCGCTAATGGCACTTTGATTTGCAATGGATAAGTCTGTCACTGATGCTGAATTTTTGCGATGGCCACTTAAAAATACCGTCAGAAACGGTTTGCGATAGCCACATATGCGACAGGTCCGAAGTGTTCGTAAATCCGTCATAAACACTTATTTTGCGATGGATTTTTGACATTTGCGACGGTCTTAATTTGGCCTTCGCTAATAACAATTTTTTGGATGACCACAAGGTTTTTTCCCAATGGATGTCTTTTAAAGTGACCATCTTAGGATATATTTTATTTTGTGGCAGTTACGTCATTTGAGGACAGTCTGTATATGTGATTCGGAGATCCTCTCTTTTGGGTAGTAGTTTCAAACTTTTTTGTTCGATTATATTTGTATGTATACATATTTTCAGAAAACTAGTAAGCTGCAACGAACTTTTATGTATATGACCAGGATCTACATAGTGATATGTGAAACGTGGTTTTACTACTTTATATGGATGTTTAAGTTTTAACGTATCACACAGCACAAAAATTTGTACCCGTTTTTCGAATGTAGTTATTACGTAAATTATTTTCCAAAAGCGACATCATTTATGTTTTCCGAAATCGAGTTAGACATGTAGCATCGAAAGGGGTGTTACGAAAAAGGACACACGGTAGGGTTGTTAGAAGGGGAAAAATAAAAAGGATGGCAATGACCTTCAACATTCTCAGGATAGGGAACTTCATAATAAGTGAGGGATAAATGAAGGGAGGTTTCAATCACTTTTCTTCCACAATAATGATCTTTTATTTATTGTTTTATTTGAGACCATCGGTATTTATAAATTGCTTTACCTCCAATAAGTACTAGTCAAGTCAGTAAGGTTCATTTAAGATGACGAAGCTCTCTCTAGTCTCTCTGTCTTTTTTTCATTTATTACACTCGAATTTGGACTATGTTTAGAACTTGGACCAACAAATCTGGTAAAACAATTTTTTATTTAGAATATATAGAAAAAATTCAAAATTTAGAATTTAAAATGATAGGGCATCTTTTTTACGGAAAATAAGTTTCATGTTACCCATGAGGTTTTGTGACAATTCATTTTAATCTGTTAATTAACTAAACAATATATACATTCTTATTTACTTATTTTAGAAGAACTTTATAACGTTAAATTTGTATATTTTACTAGATTTTGATCCCGTGCTCGCACAGGACAAATCATAAATGTTTTCTTTTGTTTTTTCATATTTGTATGAATACCAGGACCGTGGAGGTCACAAGGCCACTAAGAGGCACTTGCCTTAGGCCCCACATGCAATTAGCTATTAACCCTTTATAATTTTATATATTATATAAAGGCCCAAAAATTTAATATGTAATAAATACATCAAACAAAGAAACGAATGGAGAGTGGTGCAAGTCTGGGCAAGGAGAATGTGGCTGGCCAAGTTCCTCCCAAACAGCCTGACGGGGAGGGGGGGCAGGGTCATCAGGGTTTGAAAAAGCTCTCTTTTCGTGACAAACTGCTGGGTGCACAGGAACCCTTACCACAAAAAGAGGTGTCTGATCTAGTAGGCCAAAACTATTCAAGGTGGATCTGATAGAGGGAGATAGGCTATGACCTAGATGCTATATTGATGATGTGGTGGTGGAGGAGTTGAGGAGACCTTGGAAAGATGCAATAATTGTTAAAACACTAGGAAAAACCCTAGGGTTCTTGGCTTTGCGTGAACGTCTGAAAGTATCATGGAAGCTTGCAGGGAATTTTGAGATGGTGGACATTGGTGATGGATTCTTCATGATCAAGTTTGATTTAGAAGCAGATAAGGAGAAGGTGATGGGAGGTGGTCCTTGGATGGTGTATGATCAATGCTTGGCCGTGCAACCATGGGAGCCTGACTTCATTGCTTCTCAAGTTAAGATAGTGAAAACGATTGTATGGGTTCGGTTCCCTAGTCTGGGTATGGAATACTATGATGAGAGTGTACTCCTTGCCTTAGCCTCTGTTGTGGGCACTCCCATTAAGGTTGATATGCAAACTAAAGATGCCTCAAGAGGCAAGTATGCGCGAGTGTGTGTCGAGATTCGCCTGGATCAGCCTGTGGTGGGTAGACTGTGGTTCAGAGGACACTGGTTTAAGGTGGAATATGAAGGGATCCATCTGTTTGTTCTAAATGTGGTTTGTATGGCCATGTGGGGCGGAATTGTAACAAAACTAGTGAGGAAAATCTTGAACCAGAAGCGGGAGTGGAAGCTGCAAGCGGCGGAGTTGCACCTAAGAAGGTGGCGGAGCTAAACAACCCTAAAATCAGTATTAATGCTGGCAGCGAAAATCATGCACCAGATGAGCTGCATGGCGAGTGGTTAACGGCGAAGGATAAGAAAAGATCCCCTAAATTTCGTCAACCGTTTACGGGATGGAGTAAAGGAGTAAATGGTGTCCGAGATTCTAGCAAAAGTTTCCAAGGGAATAACAGATTTGATGCTTTATACCAGGTGGGGTCCATCAATGAATTTAATTCTATTCCACTCATGGAGATCAGGCACGTGACACTCCTAAAATATGGAAACAAAACAAACGGCCAAGAAGTGATGGGAGGAAAGGACATGAGAACAAGGGTATGGAAAAAGGCAAAGGTATTGTTAGTGTTCGCATGCCTTCGCAGGGTCAGAAAGGGAAAGGATTGATGGTAGTCTCTCAAGGGAAGGGTGAAGGGAGCCTGCATGTTGGGGAGCCTTCGATGATAGTGAATAATATGGGAGATAGAGGTCATGGAATCAGAACTGTGATGGACGTGGAAGTGGTGAGTCCTAACAAGTTGCGGTTTGTGGATAACCCGAAACCACCAGACCCACATGGTGTGTATGGGGAGAGGCATGGTATTGGTGTTGTGAATGAAAGTCAGGGATTGATTTCTCCAGGTGAGAGTGATGCGATGGAAGAAGTGGTTGAGGAAACTCAAAACATGCTCCAGCGTTAGGTTGCGGCAGCATGTTTCCTCTTTTACATGTTTTATGATGACCATGCTAAAAGATACCTCTATCCTATTGTGGAATGTTAGGGGATTTGCCAGTAAAAATAGTTATAGGCATATGCATGAGCTGCTCATCAGGTTTAAACCTGACTTGGTTTTTCTATTTGAGACACACACTCCTTTTGCTGCATCAAAGAAATTCTAGGACCGTGAAAGGTATGAGTGTCTGGTGGTGGAGGAGGCTCAAGGTCATTCGGGTGGTATTTGGGCCTTGTTTTCTCAATCTAGCAATTTTGGATTTGATGTCATTGATCATATGCCACAGTGTGTGAGTGTTCGTATTTCATTGGGGAATCAAGCTTGGATTTGTTCAGGTATTTATGATGTGAACTAGAGGTTGCTTTTTCAAGAGGCTTCAGTAGAGCATTTGGTTAAAAGACAATCGGACCATAATCCTCTACTCCTTAGATGTAGTCACCAAGTCTCCTCTAAGGAGGGCAGGCAGTTTTGCTTCCAAGCAGCCTGGTGTACGCATGAAGGATATTCACAAGTGGTCAGGAACGCCTGGAATAAACATAGTGATAATGTGGTTAAGCAGTTGGATGAGGTAAAGGAAGTCTCTATTCAGTTTAATAAGGATCAATTTGGGAATATACTTGCCAAGAAAAAGCAGTTGGAAGCAAGGCTTAAAGGAATTTAGAGAACTTTGGAGACTGTGGACTCGGCCAGTTTGTTAATTCTTCAGAAAGAACTTCTTCAGGAGTATGAGGGTATTCTGTTCCAAGAAGAGACTCTTTGGTTTCAAAAGTTGAGAGAAAACTGGATCAAATTGGGTAGTAGGAACACAGATTTTTTCCATGCCCAGGAAATGGTGAGAAGGAAAAGGAATAAGATTCACGGCCTTCATATTTCCTCAGGAGAGTGGTGTACTGAGCCGGCTGTTTTAAAAGAAGAAGCAGTGAAATTTTATAAGAACCTTCTAGGCACTAGAGACTCGGTTAGGGTGGAGTCCTATGGTGCCCCTAGGGTCTTTTTAAATAATGAAGATAGGGAGAACTTGACTAAAATGGTCACGAAGGAGGAAGTCCACAAGGCACTCATGAGTATGAAATCTTATAAAGCCCCTGGCCCGGATGGTTTTCAACCTATCTTTTTTAAGATGTTCTGGGATGAAGTGGGGGATGATGTTTGGAGGTATGTTAGGAAGGCCATGGAGTTTGGGAGATTTGAGCCAGGTGCTACCGATGCTCTAATAGTTCTTATTCAAAAAGGTGACCACCCTAGCTCTTTTAAAGACTTTAGACCTATTAGCTTGTGCAACGTTATTTATAAGCTAGTATCTAAAGTGTTGGTTAACAGGCTAAGACCTATTCTTAGTAGGATTGTGAGCCCCTTGCAGAGTAGTTTTATTCCAGGGAGAAGCACCTGGGACAATGCTATTGTGTTACAAGAAGTGGTGCATTATATGAGAACTAAGAAGAAAAAAGTGGGTGACCTGGTGTTAAAGCTGGATCTTGAGAAAGCGTATGATAGAGTGGATTGGCACTTCTTAAGAAATACTTTGCAGTTGTTTGGCTTTCCTGAGGTTATTATCTCCCTCATCATGCATGGTATATCTTCTTCCTCTATCTCCCTTCTTTGGAATGGTAGCAGAACAGATTGTTTTAGCCCTATGAGGGGTCTTCGTCAAGGGGATCCTCTCTCTCCTTACTTGTTTGTGCTTTGTATGGAGAGACTGGGGGAGATGATTGTGCAGGATATTGGGACTAATCATTGGGTTCCGGTGAAAATCTCTAAGAATGGGCCTAGCCTCTCCTATTTATTTTTTGTCGATGATGTGCTTATTTTTGCCAAAGCCAAGGTGTCTCAAGCTCGTCTCATTGGGAGTGTGTTGAAGAATTTTTGCCTCATCTCTGAGCTTAAGGTGAGTTTAAATAAATCTGTTATTTATGCTTCTAAGGGTGTCTCTAATGGGAAAAAGGTAAAGATTACAGATGCAACATCTATTAGATTCACCACCAATCTAGAGAAGTATTTGGGTTTTCGTCTCTTTAACGGGAGGATTACCAAGCAAGATTTTGAAGATGTCGTGAATAAAGTTGAAAGCAAGCTAGCCTCTTGGAAAGGAAGACTTCTTAACAAACCAGGGAAAGTGGTGTTGGCTAATGCGGTTCTCAATGCCTTGCCTTCTTATGGGATGCAAATTCAGTGGTATCCTCAATGTATTTGTGATTACTTGGATAGAATGGCTACCCGCTTTATTTGGAAGGGGTCGGATGGCAAGGGTCTCCATTGGGTTAGCTGGAATAAAATGGCTAAGAATAGGAAGCTTGGTGGATTGGGGACCAGAGTAGCTAGACATCAAAATACTGCCTTGTTGGGGAAAGCAGTTTGGGAAATTCTAAACTGTGAGAATAAATTGTGGGTGCAAATGTTTCAAGACCTGTATATCAAGGGTGGGAGTCTATTTGATGGTGTTAAAACTAGGGGTTCTCCAACTTAGAACTCAATTGGGCGTGCGGTGCAGGTGTTAAAAGATGGTTTTGGGATAAAGATAGGGGATGGAAATTCTAGCTTCTGGTACGTTCCATGGGCCATGAAGACTCCCTTATGTGATCAGGTTCAGTATGTTGATATCCATGACATGGACCTGAAGGTGAAGCAGGTGTGGAATGGAACTAGGTGGAACTTGTCTATGTTCTATACTTCTCTTACGCCTGAATTCTGTGATAGCATCAACAAAATCACGCCGTGGTTGGATATTGATGTCCCGGATGTGTGGGTGTGGAAAGATGTAGTCAACGGTATTTATTCAGTTAGTGCAGCGTATAGATGGCTCATGGAGAGGGATGATGTTAATGTTAATGATACTAGTTGGAGATGGATCTGGAAAACCAAAGTGCCAGCAAACATGCAGTTTTTCTTGTGGCAAGTTTGTCATGAGGCCATTCCAGTTAGAGCTGTGTTGAAGAACAGGGGTATTGCGGTTGTAGATGTGTGTCCAGTTTGCAAAAACTATGCAAAATCCATCACTCATTGTCTTTTCACGTGCATTCGGGCCAAGGCAGTGTGGAGTAGATGTGTCCCTCAGCTGGTTACCTCTGTTTCGAAGAGTACAGATTACCTTTCCTGGCTGTGTGAAGGTATTTTTTATTATGGCATCGGAGTGACTGTGGTGATATGGATTATTTGGTGTGCTAGAAATAAATGTATCTTTGAAGATAGAAACCACTTCGCTGCGGAGCTTTACTACCAGTATCTTGCAACTCTCTCTCATATCATAGCTGCGTATAATGGGGTTAATGAGGAGGGGCTGCAGAGGGTAGAAAGGCTTATTTCTTGGAAGCCGCCTGTGCATGGGTCTGTGGCAGTGAATGTCGATGGGAGCCTGTACACTGATTCGGGGGATGCAGGCTTCGGTGGCTTAGCTAGTAAGAGATCATGATGGAACCTTTTTACATGGTTTCTATGGGAGTATTGGCAAGTCTTCTATTATTCATGCAGAAATCATGGCAATTTATCATGGTCTCAAGATGTGTTGGGATAGAGGCTATAGAAGAGTGGTTTGCTATTCTGATTCAGCTCATGTGGTTGACTTGGTTAATAACAGTGACATTATTATTCACCATCGTCATGGCGCTACTTTGGCTACTATTAGAAGAATGATGCGGCAGCAGTGGGATTGTGTGGTGTTGCATACTCTTAGAGAGGGTAATTCTCCTGCAGATTTTTTGGCTAAGATGGGAGCTCATAGCACCTCGGGGATCACTGAGTTACAAGAAGCACCTAGTGGGATGGCATCCTTTTTGTTAGCAGATGCCATGCAAGTCACTTTTGTTAGAGCTTAGCTGCTTGCTTTTCTTGTTTTTTATCTTATGTAACCAAAAAAAAAATACATCAAAACATGATAAAGGCCCAACAATAACAACATGTATGTGAGAGAGATTTTATTAAAGCATCAAGTAGCAACGTGGTTTTCTAGCCCAAACTGGTATCAATATAATTATATGACCCAACAATCCTATTATGTTTTTTTAAATGGGTCGGTCTTAATATTTATGAGTGTGTAGGAGTGAACTTCTGGGAAAGTAAAAATTGATTGCAATTGAAACTATTTGTTCCTTTTGTCAAAGAAAATTAAGTGTTGGTACCATTCGAGAAAAATCAGTTGCACGTGTGATTTTGTTAATAATAATGAATTGAATTTAATAAAGTAATGGTTTTTTTTTCTTAAATATAGGACGAAATTCGAAAAAAATCTCTAATAAATATGCTTAGGCCCCAAAATGTCTGTACACAACCCTGATGAATACAATAGAAAATAAAAAAATATATGATAACGACACATGAAAACTAACACATGACAAAATTTTCTTGTATAGGGATTGCTTTGTATTATTTATAAAAGATATATATATATATATATATATATATAACACAAACATTTCTAGCATACATAATAGATTAAAAAAATGACTAAGAACAAAAATTTGTAGTGTCATTATGGAGATAAAGTTATTAAAAAAACTATAACTTAGTGCTAATTATGATATACATGTTAGTAATTTAAAAACAGTTTTAACTTTTAAAAAGAAATTAATAGCATGGTGACATATATTTTTGATGTTATAATATAGTGTTACATATATCCTTTCTTAATGAAATTGAATTTTGTTTTAATAATCGTAAAGATACTGGTCAAGATACAACATTGTTACCAATTAATAGTGTCATTATATTTCAGATGTAAATCATATATATCGATGAGCAATAGTTACACCTGTACTTTAAATTTCAATTTAAATTTTCATTTATTTTTTATTTTTTATTATTAATACAATAATAAGCCCAAAAATTGTTGTGTTGACACTTGGCATATGACACATGGCAACATTTCATGCTTAAGAAAGATAACACATGGCAAAACTATATTGCATAGGGGATAGAATTGTATTGTTTATAGAGAGATAGATAGATGAAATTGAATTTTGTTTTAATAATCACAAAGATACTGGTCAAGATACAATATTGTTACCAATTAATAGTGTCATTATATGTCAGATGTAAATCATATCGATGGGCATTAGTTACACCTGCACTTTAAATTTCAATTTCAATTTCGGTAATTTTCATTCATTTATTATTTTTAGTGAGTTATTTTTTGTTAAGTTTATTAATACAATAATAAACCGAAAAATTTTAGTGTTGACACTTGGCATATGACACATGACAACATTTCATGCATAGGAAAGATAACACATGGCAAAACTACATTGCATAGGGGATAGAATTGTATTGTTTATAGATTATTTTTAGTGGGTTATTTTTTGTTAAGTTTATTAATACAATAATAAACCGAAAAATAAGTGTTGACACTTGGCATATGACACATGGCAACATTTCATGCATAGGAAAGATAATACATGGCAAAACTACATTGCATAGGGGATAGAATTGTATTGTTTATAAATTAATACAATAATAAGCCGAAAAATTGTAGTGTTGACACTTGCCATATGACACATGGCAACATTTCATGCATAAGAAAGATAACACATGACAAAACTACATTGGATAGGGGATAGAATTGTATTGTTTATCGATAGATGAAATTGAATTTTGTTTTAATAATCACAAAGATACTGGTCAAGATACAATATTGTTACCAATAAATAGTGTCATTATATGTCAGATGTAAATCATATCGATGGGCATTAGTTACACCTGCACTTTAAATTTCAATTTCAATTTCGGTAATTTTCATTCACTTATTATTTTTAGTGGGTTATTTTTTGTTAAGTTTATTAATACAATAATAAACCAAAAAATTGTAGTGTTGACACTTGGCATATGACACATGACAACATTTCATGCATAGGAAAGATAACACATGGCAAAACTACATTGCATAGGGGATAGAATTGTATTGTTTATAGATTATTTTTAGTGGGTTATTTTTTGTTAAGTTTATTAATACAATAATAAACCAAAAAATTTTAGTGTTGACACTTGGCATATGACACATGGCAACATTTCATGCATAGGAAAGATAACACATGGGAAAACTACATTGCATAGGGGATAGAATTGTATTGTTTATAGATAGATAGATAGATAGATAGATAGATAGATAGATAGATAGATAGATAGATAGATAACAATTATCTTTAATTTTGAATCTCATATAAAGTTTTAAAAAATATATTTATCCCAAAATTATTAAATGTTAAACAATATTTTTTTAATTAAAAAATATTGTACTTAAATTTATAATGTAGAAGGGAACGAGCTCATGATAAATTAGAGGCTTGATCTTAAAGATTTCCTTTCATTTATATATTTTTTTTAAAGTTTTGATGAAAAAGATCTTCCACTTAAGTTAGTCCTAAATTAATTAAAAAAATTACTCAGGTCATTTTAAGGATTACCTTTTGAAGGTGCGATTATATGATCTAATATTTTGTTGGCAGTATTGCATCCCAAACATTGAATAAACAGTTCCATAGCACAAGGCCATTGATTTGATCGGTAGAAGTTGGTTATGAAAATTCTGAAATTCAACAACTATCCTCCATGGAATGTAGATAGCTAAAATCTATTGAAAGGGATGAAGGTGAAAGAAAGAACAAATCAATAGTGCTAATTGATTCATTTTATTTTCTTAAAATTAACAATAGCATTGACCTTCCCGATTGCGCCTACATGTATATTCACAATAGCATAGACCTTCCAGATTGCAATACCCTATCGGGAATAAATAACAGATAGTTCCTTTGCGAACATCCCAGATGCAAGCATGGTTGCACAAGTCATTGTGGCAAGGCCCCTTTAGCGGTAGTGTTTCGCGACAATTTCTTGTAATTGTTGTCCCTTTCACAAGCTCTTCATTTCCTATGCCACATATAAACAAAACATACATAATTGTATATATCCAGTCATACATCTCAATTGTTAACTCATAGAAATATGTTCAAAAGCGAGAAATTTATATGCAGAAAGAATCTTCAACTTGTGAGAAGAAAAATATACAAATACCAACTGTAAGAACCAGCAGAACCATCAAAACTGAAAAGGCCGTCTTCATCTTTGAATTCAGTTTTCGGAATGATGCACACCTATCTTAAAATCTGGCATCCGATTAATACGCAGCTAGACACATATATAAGATCAGTAAGCATTTAATGTAATTACTAATAGTATTAAATGCAAAGTAGCTACTAATAACATTAAATGCAAACAAAGTAACTACTAATAATATTAAATGCAAACAAAGTGATTGCTCATACAGGTGAGTGCAAAGTTTTTTTTACACATTGCAATTTCTTATTGGTTGACTATGCAAAAAATCATTACACAGACCGTGCATATTAATTAACATATACATTTTTTTTTATAAATAACTAGACACATATATAAGGTCAGTAAGCATTTAATGTAATTACTAATAGTATTAAATGCAAACAAAGTAATTACTAATAACATTAAATGCAAACAAAGTAACTACTAATAATATTAAATGCAAACAAAGTGATTGCTCATACAAGTTAGTGTAAAGTTTTTTTTACACATTCCGTGATTGACAATTTCTTATTGGTTGACAATGCAAAAAATCATTACACAGGCCGTGTATACCAATTAAATCCTACAAATTAACATATTTTTTTCATAAGTTTATGATATGCAATTAATATATCTAAAATATAATTTGACAAAATAAATGTTCAATAAAATAATAATTGATTACATTTAACAAAGTTGAAACTAATTTCGACACTCAATTTATATAGAATAGAAAACTATTGTTTGAAATTATACTAGAAGATGGACACATGCGATGCAAGGAGGAAAAAAAAAAAAAACCAATGTGTTGGGAGTATAATTTTGTATTATTTGAAAACATAATTAATTTTAAAATATTAAACATAACAAAAAACTACCAACTGTTTAATATTTGAAAATTAAAAATAATAACATAATACACAAACTAACAATTAAGACAATTAATGGTTTTTTAATTAGTTTTACTAAAAACTAATTGTGTTGCAGATGTTTTTTATGCATAGTTAAAGAAAGCACAATTACAAAATACAAAAAGTTAAGAAGACAAAATAATAATTTTTTCAATACTAACAATTAAGACAATTAATGACTTTTTAGTTTTACGTATGAGTTTTAAACCCAAAATTGAGTTGTAACTTCCTACGATGTAGCAGGTTCCAACTATGATTTTATTTTCCTCAAAATCATTTTCTTGATCTCAGGCAAAAATATTAAATATCATTTCCAATATACGAGAAAACGGGGTGTTATAGCACTTAGTTCATATCAAACTTTTCTATAATTGCTTTCTTGAATCCTTCCACCATATCAATGATATCTTGATGATCAGCATCAGAAGATGTGAATGAAGAGGAAGGGCTGTCGTTAGAACTTACTGCCCTCATAGAAGAAATCCCCTTGAGTCACTTTTCTCTTTTTGGGATCTTCTCCCAATAAGCGAGGTGGTTTTGGTGCGCTTCTAAATGCCTTGCTATAGGCACGCCTTCTCTTTGACTGGATCTTCCCCAGAGCAGATTCAGTTGGAGACATTGGTAACTTTGGTTCTAGATATATAGATTCTGAAGAAGAATCTAGAATGATAGGATTAGGATTTTCCATCCCTTCCCATGGTTGAATTTTTTGATGAATGAGATAGTTGGAGGTGAGGGGTTTGCATGAAGGTTTGATTTTAAGTACATCATGCATGTGGACAAAATTACACCTGAAGATAGTTAGAAAGAGATGTCCATAGGGGATATCAGTACTCCTATGGAGAGAGTATTTCTTGTTTTCCATTACAAGGAATGGAAGATTGATTTGAGAGCAAGTGAGGAGGTGATAAACGATAGTCAATTCAGTTTTTTAAACATCCAGGGGATAGTGGGCGTGAGGAACAATGAAATAGCAGCAACACTCAATGAAGAACTTAACCTTGCTACCAGAGCCTTATTCTTTTCAGCATTGTTCCCAAATATGACTCGATAAACCTTCTAAGAATAAAGGTTTGGGTCTTCCTTTATCCACTCCAGGCTTCTGTAACTTACCAAATCGCTTTGTGGAGCACTTGTTACTGAAGCAATATAGCCCTCATTGATTGTCACTAGATTTTTAGCTACTTCCGCGCTGATGGATCCGTCGGCTCCTAAAGTTCTATTATAGGGATAGGATGATCAATTTTGAAGAAATTATTCCACCTTTGAGCATCGACCTCTGTAGCAATGTCAAATCCATTAGTTTTGAGCTTTTCAAGATCAATTTCATTGATGGGTGTAATGTTATGCATAGAAGATTTTGGGGCCATTTTTGGAAGTTATTTATTCTGAGAATGAAGTAAAGGATCGTTACTTGGCTTACGAGAGAGAGCCTCTTTTTATTGAGAAGATGTGTGAAGAAGAGAGGTCACGCATTTTCAAAGAGATACCATAAATAGAAGTTACAATGTTAGTGGAGATGGAGAATAGGAAGACGTACGTGCAGTCGTGCGTTTTCAAAGAGAAATCATGAATAGAAGTTAAAACATTAGTAGAGATGGAGAAAAGGAAGATGTACGTGCACTCATGCATTTTAAAAGAGAAATCATTAATAGAAGTTACAATGTTAGTGGACATGGATAAGAGGAATACGTGCAGTCGTGCTTTGCCACTTGGTATCATTCCAACTAAAATTTGTGACAACAACATATAATAGGTTTTCTCCATTGAAGCGCTGTTAAATGTATAATTTTTAATAGCGTTTCTCACATAAGGCGCTACTAAAGGTATGGTTCATCAAATCAAAGTAGCTATATTAAAAGAATGTGACCATTATTACTCTCTCTCTCTCTCTCTCTCTCTCTCTCTCTCACTCATTCAAACCCGTGCATGCTCTCAAACTCAAATTCGCTCTCCCACTATTACGCTAGCTCTCTTTCTCACTTGCTCTCTCTCTCAGTTACTCTCTCTCTCACCTAGCAGCCAACTCTCTTTGTCTTCTCCGGTAAGTCTCTTCATCTCTGTCATTTCAAATACTTAGGATTACATGAGTTACTTAAAGCCTCTTTCATTGCTACTAAATTGTAATTGCTGTCACTTTCACAAGCTCTTCATTTCCTATGCCACATAAATTTTTTTTACATAATTGTATATATCCAGTCATACATCTCAATTGTTAGCTCATAGAAATATGTTCAAAAGCGAGAAATTTATATGCAGAAAATAATCTTCAACTTGTGAGAAGAAAAATATACAAATACCAATTGTAAGAACCAGCAGAACCATCAAAACTGAAAAGGTCGTCTTCATCTTTGAATTCAATTTTCGGAATGATGCACACCTATCTTAAAATCTGACATCCGGTTAATACACAGCTAGACACATTTATATAAGATCAGCAAGCATTTAATGTAATTACTAATAGTATTAATTAATGTCAACTAAGAAAATTCACGGTCCAACATTTAATCTCCGATTAATGTCAAACCAATTTATTTTCAAATCTAAAATCAAATAGAGTAATATATGAAATTAATTTTCTTTCAATCATATCATTTAAAATATTTTTCTAAATAAAACTAATAGTGACAATAACATAACATTATTGTCTAGTAAATGTACTTATACTGGAATAAGGCAGTGCTGACGCACTTAATAAAATGGTTTTAAATGAGTAATTAAAATTACTCAAACTAAACCACGTAAAAATAAATTAAAATAATTATCCAGATAATTTTTCATTCCAAATAAAACAGCATAAACATATGAGCATATACATATATATATATAATTACTGTTATTGAAGAACAGTAAAAACCGGGGTGTTACACTAGTTGGGATGATTCATTCTACAGTGATGCCACTGCACATCTTAACCTTTTATCGAGAAAAAAGTTGTAACATGTAATTATAAGAGAGAGCCTTTTTTATTGAGAAGATGTGTGAAGAAGAGAGGTCATGGATTTTCAAAGAGATACCATAAATTACCACTTGATGACAACCAAATGGAGGGTTGCCTTGTAATGATCGTTTTGGTTGAATTCATAACATGTATGGCGCAAAATAAAACAAGAACAAAACAAAGTTCAAGTGCATAATTGTAACATAGATAAAAGTGAAGAAATAAAGAAGAAAATAGATGAGGAAGAGATGAAGGAAGGCGCCACAAACTGGGTAGTTTGATAAGCCAATGATGTTCGCCACAAGAATCTTGGATTCTTGATAAGAACTAGGTTTGGTTCAACCAAGAACCCAAAAGAACAATTCTCTCACAAAATGGAATTTGATCCACAATGAACATCCAAGTTACCTTCATGTGTTTGGTCGAAAATTACATATAGAGTAGGCAGCCAAACTTTTGGCATCCAAAGACAAAGCATAACCTCTATTTGATTGACCTAGTTATGACACTAAAGACCCACTTAAACACCTACTCTAACTTAGCCATCATTGGCAACTTACACCCACTAAAATAACTACATTATTAGATTAACTAAGACACTAACTCCCACATTTAAACACGCCTACCATTCCTTGCATTATGGGTGGTTACACTTGCTTCTCACATTAAAAGTGTAACCCCCATAATTTACATCACAAAGGAATCTCAACCCATCACTAAAAACACATGTAGAATTAGGAAAAGGTGGGCTGCACCAATTTTCAAAATGGTCCTACTTACATAATTCTTTAAACTTATTGAATTTAAAATAAAACAACTAAAACCAACTTTCACTAAAATCACGCCCTTCTTCACAAATTCATGGATCTTCTAGTTGGATAAGGTAAGTGACCAACTTGGGCTCCATTCCCTCCAATCTTGATTTTGGGCTTGCTTCTATCAAAATAGCCACCATGAAATTGAGAGCTTGTTAGGCTTTCTTTGCTCTTGCTCTTGTCATGGACCCAACATGTCCTTGATTAGCTTCTTGATCCTTGGTCTTTATTGGGCTCATGTGATCTTTGTTGTAAAGTTGACTTGCCCCCCTTGGCTTACATCATCTAGGGGTGTCGAAGAGTAATACCGCTGTAATGAGTATCGAAAGTAGCACTGCGATGTATTTGGGAAGCTGATCCGCCTACAAAGAGGTATTAAAAGTAACACTGCCACACGTTGATGTGTCGAAAAGGGAGAAATATCGCCATGTGCACATGGGAGGTATCAAAATAGAAATATCCCTGACAGGAGGGTGACATCGAAACGCCCCTCATGAGTAGGGGTGGGCAATAGGACGCCATTGTCAAATGATGTGTGAGATTTATGGCATGCCAGCAAGAGACCAATCTAAGTATGAGGTCTTTGAGCCACTTGGATTAATTTCGAAATTACTTGGTATGTGAAATGTGATGCATTAAAGTTCCTTATGCTATATGTTTTTGAGTTGTTGATATTACTGTTGTTATTAAGTGTATTTTAAAATATATTTTTTTGAAAAAATTAGCGGATTCCATGGACGATTTGTATTTTAAAATATATGTTTTTGAGTTGTTGATATTCCTGTCGCATGTACTTTGTTGGGAGAGGCATAACCCACTTCGATAATCTCTACGACGTCTTGAAAGGGATTAGTCTCTGACTATTGGCTGGATGATACTTTGATTAAAAAAAAATCCACTAAAATACAACCAAATTTGTGTAAGTTCTATTTAAAGTTTTGATATAGCTTCTTAAAAATATTCTTAATAATCTTTTTTTTTTTTACTGGATCTTAATAATTTTCTTGATACTTAATTTAAAAAAATACTAAATATCAGAAATAAACATATTTAACATTTTGGGAACATAAAAATCATTATATACTTTGTTGTGGAAGATTATTATGTAGACTGCTAAGGAAAAATTATAATTATATTTCTATATATACACAACTAAAATCAAATTAATGGATTTTAAAATTAAATTAATTCAAAATTTATAATGTAATAAACAAAGAAATTTAATTATATAGTATGAAGTTGATCTCGAACCTAATGAAGGAAAAACATTCACTGGTTATCAAAGTAGGTGGCTACTAAGGCATAAAAGTAATTTTTTTGAAAGAAAAAAAACATTGAACAGTTTTACTAAAATAACCTATATAATTGATAAACGATGAGATCTAACAGTTACTATCTGATTGATTTAACCGGTTAAATCTATAATTGAATTGTTATTAAGTTATAGTTAAAGCAGGAACTATATATTTGAACCAGAATATATGATGGTTATGTTTAACTGATTTGGTTTGGTTTAGTTAAACACCAGTAATTATTATATATAAATTTATCATTTTTACCGAAAAAATATTTATGAAAAAAAATACTGATATTGTTACCAAAAAAAAATTATCGATGTATTTTTATTTGTAAAGGGGGTGTATTGGATTGAGATTTTAAAATATTTTAATGGACTTTTTTATGATAAAAAATCTTGTGGTATTCAATCAAGACTTTTAAGTAATCTAAATAAGTCTAGTGGTGTTCAATTAAGACTATCAGGATTTTTTAAAGAGAGAATCTAAATCTAGTGGTACTCAATCATCACTTTTTACAAGTAATAAAAAGTCTCGTGGTATTCAAAAACTACCTGTTTTCGATTGATTGTTTTTTAAGATGGATTTTGTGAGATTTTTTAGTGTGAGATATGAATAAAAAACTGATTCGAAAATCTCACCTAAAACCATGAGACTTTGCTAGACTTTCTTACTCTTTTTTTTTTTCTTTCTTTCTCCGTTCAATCGTTCCTCATAATACAGGTTTTTCTTATTCTGTCATACACTGCAACAAAAGCTATCTCCTTCTTCTACACTGCTTCGCACCAGTTCTATAGTTAAATAATTAAAGAGTACAATTTGGCTATTCTACCATTATATGTCACCAAACATTTCCCAGTGTACGCATTGTAGCACTCATCCTTATGACACTTATGATAAGATTTATACAAAAGGAATACTTCCTGAGCTACTGAAAGCATCTAAAAAATTGGGACTCTGTCACATAAAATTGATATAAATGGCCAAACTTTAACAATAGAGCTCTAAAAACTAAACAGATGGGTTGGTGATAGATTATAAATGTATAGAGTTGGGGGCTTTTTATCCTTTTGTTTGTGGTATTTACTGTTATGAACATTAGCTATAGAATCAACCAGGTTACATTCTATTTCCGGATCCCATAACTTGTCTCATAGACTTGTTACATTTTGGTTACCATTGTATATGGGTGAGTACCCCTTGTGCTCATTATTATATACATTTTGCTTATCCAAAAAAAAAAAAAAAAAGGGACTTCTTGTTTATTTCTTCACATTTTATTTATTTTTCTGTTATTTATTCCTCAATTCAATCGGGTAGCATTACAGGGAGTCCCATCAATCATGTTTGATTTCCTATATAATCATAGTTGGCATTCAAATGTAAAGATGGAACCAATTATATTTCATTAATCTACTGAATGCTAATTCCAGCCGCTATAATTTTTCTTTGTAATCTATTGAATGCTCCTCTCACTACCTTATTTTTATCTGTATAATTAATATACTGAATATAGCTAGTGTAAACAATAATTTTTAAACCTGTTATTCAAACCCAAGAGTAGGAACGAGAAGATGTTAATGCTTGGAGGGCTAGCATAGCTTAGCTTTAGACATGTGGAGAAATGTAACTTAGAAGGACATGAAGCTATATCGATTTGACTATCAAGTAAAAGACTAGAAACACTGTATTGGGTTTTACTTTTTTTTATTATATTATTCATTTCTTTATTACGTTTTTCACTAGCTCTTGTAACTTTGAATGTTTGCTAAAAATTAATGTGTTCCTTTCAAATCTTATAAATCCATATAGTCCATTCAAATCTTATAAAGTCTTATGATATAAATCCTTTAAAATCCACACATGAGAATCTTGATTATAACAATCTTTAAAAAAAAGTCTTTTAAAATCTTAAAAATCATTACATTCTTACATAGTTTTTTAAAATCCGCAGGACTTTTTTAGGCCAAAACAATCTTTTAAAATCCCAATCCAATACACCCTTCTAAGTGTAATAATACTAGATGGCACGGGGAATATGCTATTTTTTAGGATTTTTTAAAATATATAATTGTTGAATTCATATTTTGTGGTTTAAAATTTTTTGTGGAAAATTCTATTCCTAAAAATGTTAAAAAATTATTTTATCTGAATTGTCGATCATAAACGATAACATATATTAACTTAATAATTATTATAGATATTACAATATAGATAGTGATGCTTAAGTGTAAATAGTAAGTACACAATTTTAATATTAAAAATATAATTTAAAAATAAGACATGTATGAAGAATATAAAAAATAAAATATTTCAAAATAGGCATTAAAGTTTTATTGTGAATTTGTTTTTTTTCAAAGCAAAATTATAAGTTAAAACTAACTATTTCTTCTCTCACTATCTTAGTATCGTACTTCTCTGGACATTTAATAGTAAATATACATTTTCAAAGCAACAATCGCTTTCAACCTGATAAATCATTTATAAATATAATTTATTTAAACATTAATACTAAATAGTAAATACGTCGTCATGATCTCCGTAATGATATGAATTTTTTTCTTCTGTCTTGAAAACCGATTTAATTTATTTCTTCTTTTTGCCCGGTGCAAGTTAACCATTTTTAGAAAATATATTTATTTATCATGTTATTTTTTCTTCTCTCTAGAAAATTATTTTGATTTAATTATTCTATTTTTCCGTGCAAGTTAAGCATTTTTGAAAAAAATATTTATCTATCATAACATTTTTTCTCTCTCTTGAATATCTATTTGATTCATTTATCATATTTTCCCATGCAAGTCAACCATCATTAGAAAATATATTTATCCATCATATTATTATTTTCTTCTATCTTCAAATCTATTTGAGTTAATCCTATTTTCCGGTGCAAGAAGATATTACATTTAATATTATAATATTTTCTTATATCATACACGAAATTTTCTAAAATTTTAAAGTGCATTAAAAGTGAATTTGTACTATCATTGGGTGTATCAAAATTTGAATCAAATATCTTGTGACTCAAATTTGGATATTTAATAATATTTAATAATTTCATTTGGATAATATGATATCAGGTGCATTTAAGAACATTTGAATTAAATGATGTTTTTATCAGATGTTGACACTTGAAAGAACATTCAATGAGATTATTTCTAAATGTATATAATAGATTTCATTTGATAATATGATATCAGATGTATTTAAGAAGAATTTAATTAAATGATGTTTTTCTCAGATGTTGACACGTGGAAGAGCATTCGATGAGATTATTCCTAATGTATATAGTATAAAAAATATTATAATTATTAAATAAAAATGTTATATCTTGAAAACCATGATTTTAAAAAGGCATTTTTTTTATGAATGATTTTCTAATAATAATAATAATAATAACAACGACGACGACGACGACGACGACGACAACAACAACAACAACAACAACAACAACAACAACAACAATAATAATAATAATATATTTTTCTTTATAAAATTCATATATGCATATCATATTTTAGAGAAATGTTACCAAGCAATTTATATCCCTTGCCAGGGCAAATAATTGGACCGCGTGAAACTTGCACCAAATATAGTAAATTTACACCTAATAATTCGGACCATTTTAAATTGCAATTTAATTGGTGGATTTGTTTAAGAATTATTGTGATATGATATAATATAAAAAATTGTAAATTATAGATTTGTCTGCTACTTTATACGATTTGGTTTTGTTCACATTTCAAATTCAAAATTTTCGATTTTCTAATTGATAGATTAGCTGTCTATCTATTTGGGTGGGGGTTGGGTAAAAAAAATTCATTGTTATTGCATCCTTGATATGAATTAAATGACTGCTTTAATTGTAAAAGATTCTTCCTAATTAGAAGCCGGACATAAAAACCTTCCATAATTATGCAGAAAAATCGTCAGGTGCATAGATGCTTCCTACCAAATAATGCAATAACTGTGAAATGCATGAGGAGTTGACATTTGAAGGAGCATTTATTGAGTTTGATTTGTAAATATATATAGTATAGATTGAAAATTTTGAACTTGAATATTGTATCCATATATTATCTAACATAATAGTACAAACTAGTTAAGTCCGGCTTATTTGTCAAAAGAAAAAAAAAATTTAAGTCTGACTTATAGCGGATACCGAATTTTAAATATCCACAATGGTCAAATAAAACAAATATTTGATATTTGTACCCCAAAAAAAACTATTATTGGATAAGAACTAAAAATTAGTTAGAAGGTGAAGTGAACAACATGCAGTCATGCACCTCTTTTAAAAAGTCGATTGCTTTATTTCACTTTTCCCTTAGAACTTTAATGCCTAAACATTTTCCCTGGGAAATCACCTCTTGGTCTCACGTGGACAACATCCATTGATATATATATATATATAGCTCAGACTATAAGAAATTTAAGGCAGAGAAAAGATATGTGAGAGATTTGAGAACAACATGGAATTGGTCAGCTGCTTCTAGTTGTTGAGTACAATTATCATTTGTGAGGTTTTTGAGATTTTTCCATCGTTGAAGGGGGCCAAGAAATTGAAAGAAAATCCAAGAAACTCTCTGCATTGAATTCTGAGAGCATTTAACAATAAAATAAGCAAAATATGGCTATTTTGAAGAACTTGTATGTTACTACAGCCACAGATGTAGAGAAAATCCAAGTGCAAGTTCAAAAAGACTGGCTTCCATCCACAAATCCCATCAAGGTTTTGTATCCCTTTCTCATATATGTTTCTTCCTTCTGCGCGCCCCCCCCCCCCCCCCCGGTTCATTTTATTGTTTTCTTACCCAACAAGCTTCTCTGCTTCCTAGACATCAATTATAATATTACTCTTGTTTGTCTTCCTTGTTTCTGTGTCAAAAAAAAAATCTTTTTAAGTTGAGAGACCTACTTAAAATTTCTCAAATAATTCGGGACTAACTGAATAATTAAACCAAGTATTTCCATACGTAAGCCATAACCTCTGCATTTGTTATACATATGTTGATTGAAAAATTTACATGTTAACTAGGTGTTGTAATAAAAGCACGACAATCAAAGTGCCCTTTCACTTGCTGGTTGTCAAAAAACACTCTTAGCAAGAGTGGTTTTTCCAAGTCCACCCATTCCTACCACTGAAATCACAGTGCGGGATGTTGCTTCATGTACTAACATACCAACCAGTTGTTCCCTTTGGGATTCAAATCCAACGACTTCAGCCTCTTCAATGAAAAGGGAAACTAAGCGAGGATCAAACCAATTGTCATTTGGGTTCCCCTTAGTGCTGCTGCTTGATCCATGTTCAAGTGAAGATTTAAAGTTGTACCTTTTACCTCTTTCATTGATTGCACGAACTGATAATTTGATGTCTTGAATCTCTGATGATAACCGAAGACGAGGCTTAAGGGTTTTGATTAGGCGAGCAATCTTTTGTAATGAAGCTATAAATCCACGATGATGGGTCCTCTGTGCCACATAAATGATGTATTCATCAATAGCATCTTCTATGCGAAAAGATGCTTCTCTCAGCTGCTTCACCCAAGCTTTTATTCCCTCCTTAGTGCCACTTTCATCTGCGGCCCTTCTATCTGCATCTTTGAGGAAGGCTTGAATGCTCTCTAGTTCATCTTTTATGCCTTCAAATTCTTTGTGGACATCTTTCAGCTGTCTTGCTTCTTCGTTTAGGTATTCGTAAACCTCCTTCAAAGCAAACAACACTGCAGTTTCTGCCATTTCTCTTTCTATCCTTATTTCATTTCATCTCCTCTTACTGGCTTGTGATTCTACTCCTCTGTATATTTGCAACTTGGGTTTTAGCATAAACACCTTATGGAGTTGGAAAATGATATCCTTGGTTGTGGTTGGTGGGGTTGTAGACGATAAATTTTGAGCATGATGAGAAGAAAAATAGTGGATGGTAGGCCATGTTGATACCTTGATTTCAACCACGCAAAGCCAAAAGGATGTCTTATCCATTCAACATTATTGAAAACAAAACGATTTTTTTTCATAACCATTTTGGACATGCTTTATAAATAATACTCCGATCCTTATTATAAAAGGTAAATAATTATTTTTTTTTATCCAAAATATAAGAGACATGCATGTATTTTGACAAATATTAAATGCTCATTTCCAATTTTACCCTTATTTATAATAGAGTTTATATTTACGAGACAGTGCAACTTTCAATACAAGTAGGTTTGTTCATTAATTATTGAAGGGTTAAATTTGTAAATTTATATGAATATTAATTACAAATAGCTCATTTTAATATATTTTCTTAGTATGTATGTTTTTAAGGTTTTGTCTCTTATATATAGGACCAGAGGGAGTATATGCTAACATGAATATTAATAAATACCAAAAAAATAAAAATATTGTTTGTAAATAAGTGAATTGATTGTGAGTGTCAGCCACTGATTTGAAAACCCTTTTATTATATATATATATATTTTAAATCCTTTACTTTTTTTTTATATATTTCTGTTATAAATTCAGACGATATATATTTTGAATTATTTATTTTATTGATAAAACTAGGAATCTAGAAATTTATCAAAGAAATAACTTATAATTGATATAAGTTTCGTAAACAAAAACGTGCTTCAAAGAAAATTAAAATCACAAAGGAAATGAAAGTACAAGAGAGGTTTTTGTATGCCAAAGGGGGTTGAAGTTTGCAAGCGTGTTTTTGACACAAGACTCAACTTTCTTAAATAGATAAATATTGGAATCCACCGACTTCATCCAACTTTAAATCCGATAGGTGATTGAATTATTATAATCTCGAATATATTATTTCCAATATCTTTTGTTTTTAAATCATTGAAGTCTTTGTCTGGTCTTTCAATTATCTTTTAGTCTTCCATTATCTCCAGCTTTTTGACTTGTCAGTAGAGACGACAAACTTGCTTTCATTACTGATTTGTGCTGGACTTTTGATCTGACGGTTCATTCTGTCCAAAACAGTAATGAAAATCAATGCAAGGCACCACTCAAACTTGCAAAACCATTGTTAACTACTGGGCAGAGATTGTATCTAACATGCATACAGGATTACAGGCCATTTAGATACCCATTCATTATATTATCACCGTTTGGCAAATATTGAACCGGACAAATGTTTATATTATCTTTTTAGTGATGCAACTTCATATTGGTTGAGCACTGGAGCTAAATGTTGGGTAAAATCGCACGCACCAATAGAATTACCTATGCATCCAAGGATCTTCGATGGAATATAAACACAAGCATATCACAAAGAGAATAATAGAAGAACACACAAAGATTAATATAATTCGGCACATCTTGCCTACATCCACGAAAACGCCTCAACAATGTGTTTCACTATCTCAAATATGATTGATTACCAGAATTGTAACCTGTCCCATTTTGTGTATCACCCTACAAACCTGAGTACCCCACTCAAAGAGTTACAAGAAATGATAAACACTCATCTCACTACAAATGATCACCCATAATTGGGGATGCTTCTACTCTTCACATGATCACCCACACTTGGCGATACTTCCACTCTTCAATCACCCACTACTGGGGATACTTTCACTCTTCACATGATCACCCACTACTGGGGATACCCACTACAAAAAAACAGTCGTTTAGCGACCGACAAAATCGGTCGCTAAAAGTAATAGCAACTAGTTAGCGATCGATTTTTTTATCGGTCGCTGTTGGTCGCACGTGGTGGCCAAAATAGCGACCGAACACGTAGTGGCTAATTCGGTCGCTGTTTTCCATTACCCTAGCCATATTTAGAGACTAATTTTTCAGTCGCTATTTCGGTCGCTAAATGTCTAAATTGCACTTAATGTTGGCATGTTTAGCGACCGATTTGGTGGTGGCTATTTCGGTCGCTAATTTTATATATATATATATATATATATATTAATTACTTAATGTTTTAATATTATAATTAACCCTGATAATAATATGTAAACAAAAATTAAAATTGCATTTAAATAAAATTGTTACGCAAATAAATAAAAGTACTTTCATCCATAAAATTGTAACCCAAATAAATAAAAGTACTATATCATCCATGCAAGCAAAAATTCATGACATAAAGAAACATCCACAAAAAGTACTAATATAGTCAACGAAAATGTAACAGTACAATCAAAATAATAAAGATCATGACGGAGGTGGGTCGTCGTCCTACTGTGCATCAGCGTCGACATCCTCCTCGTCGTCCTCTGCAGCAGGCGGTGGTGGTGGTGGTGGTGATGGAGGCGGCTGAAGATGCAGGTGAGACAAGATGTATCCAGTGGTGCCTCTAAGCTCACCAATCTCGGCCTTCAAGGTCTTCTGCCTAGCATCCTTCTCGGCGAGCTCCTCAATTAGTCATGTAATACGATGCTGCATCTGCTCTACGACCTCTGGAGGAACGCTCGCCATGCTAGTGTCTCCAGACGAGCGGGATGTCATGGCCATATAATGACTGCCCAACTGTCCAAACCCATACACGTGCCCCTTCTTATTTTTACCTCCAACAACCTCCAAAAATATGGCATTCGAATCAACAGATGCTGGAGAGTGCTGCTCCTGGCTAGAAGAATCACCCTCCTGTGAGGCACGTGTATGAGCATCCGCTAGGGCATGATCATATTTTTCCTACAAAATAAAATTGATTATAGTATTATTAACAATTATTAACAAATAATAAGTTGAACATAATTAAACTAATTAATTTTGTAAGTAAGTTTTCCTTTTTATTCTCACAGAAATGTTTTTTGCCTTATCGTTCACCCATTCTCCTGACTTAAACTTCTTTATTTTTTCGAGGAGCTCATAAGCAGTAGAGAGCCGGGCAAACTGCTGAGTCTGCAAATTAAAATAAATTAGCACAACATGAGTCACAATAAAAATATTAAATAGGAAATAAATTAAAATAAACTACAGTATATACCATCCTCTCAAAATGGTCTCCTGCCCCGACCGACCCTCTAATGTAGGCTGATGCTCCACTATCCTTTGCCCGATTCTGTTTGGCGATGGCACTCCTCTTCTCACTGGCCCAATGTTGTTGTAGTCCATATAGTACTTCAGGTTCCATCCACTTCCCCTTATCTATCCCGTTCCTCAACCTGCTCATTGCATTTTTCATAATGCAAGCACCCCTATGATCAAAACCCTTCCTAATCAAATTCTCATGGCAATCAACCATGAAATTGACACATCCATCCTATTGAGCTCCGCTCAGCACTAACAAACAACATCTACAGTTTACAACGACATGCATCATTTTTAATCTACCAGCACACAACCAGCATCCTATTGAGCTCCGCTCTCTACTAACAAACAACATATAAAGTTTGCAACCACATGCATCAACTTTAATCTAATCTACCAGTACACAACCAGCGTCCTATTGAGCTCCGCTCTCCACTAACAAACAACATATAAAGTTTGCAACCACATGCATCAATTTTAATCTACCAGCACACAACCAGCATCCTATCAAACAATATATTCAATTGCAACCACATGCACCATTTCTAATATACCAGCACACAACCAGAATCCTATTGAGCTCAGCTCTTCACTAACAATCAACAAATCAATTCAAAGTCTTCAAGCACCACTAGCAACAATGAAAAGATAGAGTATTTGACCTACCTCAACTCCAAGCAAATAGTGAAAATGGGTGACTGCTAGAGTGGTTGTCAATAGACAAAGAAGACTGTAAGAAAAAATAATAACATCAATAATAGCAACATAAGTCACTTCAATTTCTCATCATTCTAGAAACATGCCTCCGAATCCTGTGAGAGTATATCAGCTAATATAAAACAGATAGTATAGGATAATAGATTCATTACACCTCAGAGGACAACAAAATATCCTGAAGCACCGATTTGAATGCCAGCAAAATATCTTGAAGCACCAATTTGAATGCTCAGGCAGCAGTGGAAGCAACACAGATTACAAATCCAAATAAATGAAAACTTGGTTCACCCTGCAGCAAAAATGTTTACATGTGAGATAGGGGGCAAAGAAATTGATTCTTGGAGAGAATAGGAAATGAGAATCCAAATCAAACACACATTCAGTACCAAGGCAATTCTACAACTTCTGAGATATCTATGTGTTTTATCAGATCAATAACGTACATACTCGTACTCTATTATTTTAGAGACAAGTTCTCTTTAAAGAAGGCAAATCTAACATTTATATATTCCCTTGATATCCTTAATATCTATTTCATACAGAGAAAGTACAGTTTTTTTTTGCTTAAAAAGTCAAATTTAGGTAAAGCACACATTTATGTAAGAAATTCAAAATCAACCAGCAACCAAAATTTTTGTGATTTATAGCAAGATAATTGGAGGGAGAAGGTACCCACAATAAGGGGGCTCCAAAGTCAATTGAAGAATGCCTCACATAGACTTGTCCACATTGTAAGCCATAAATATAAGCACTCGGAAAGTACAATTATAACTTGTACAAAATACATTTATCATTCAAACTGTTCTGGCTAGTAGCTTCATGTGTAGGTATAGCAATTACAGTGTTATTTCTCTAATGATCATCTTAGTCAATATATATGAATTTCTGAGAAGTCCACCAATTATAGCCTTTGATTATTCAAACTATCAAGTACGTCCAACATGTAATGATTTTCACGTTTTAAAATTTTTTCCACAAATTAACAAATCAATTTAGCCAAGATTAATTTTTATCAATCTGTATCACAACAATGAGTGCAGAATTAAGAGGCAAAATAAGAATCACATGTAAATTTGACTGTCCAATAAGCAATGTGCATGACAACTGATAAACAAGAGACTAAAACAGAGTAGAAACAGAAATAATAAAATCATTTTATAAGCCCACTATTATCAATGAGGTCCTACCCCATACACCTTATTTGCATTGAGTTTGGAACTAATAGAGTCCTGTGACATTGTTCTGATCACATAGCATTTAAAGGGAAACATCTACAGTTGTGGAATCCTCAAACTGAAGGGAGCAAATCAAAAGAGCAAAAAATGAATACTTGATGCATTATTGCAAGCTAGCTACAGCATCTAATATCTCCGTCCAGAAACATTATGTCCCTTTCAAGGACTTTCAAGGAGGTATATCCAAGAACCAACTTACTAATAACTGTTATCAATAGGGGCAATTAACAAACAGCAACCAACAAAAGTCATTTAAGCTATGCATTGAAAATAAACTAATTTCCTCCCAATTCATATTATTGTTCCAAGTAACCTCTATAACATACTCTCTATATTACCCATTTCATATTAATATTAATTTTAATTTCTAAAATGAGTAAAAAAGATAAGAAAGCAGAGCAAGCAGCACAGTACATTGCGGAAGAAGGCGGAGAGATGAAGCTGTCAGCCAGAGCATACACACTACAAAAAAGGAGAGAGATGGAGACAGAACGGAGATGGCGGTGTCGACTTCTGCTACAGATATTGAACAAAATACACTATAGATCTGGATCGTGTTGTTGGTTGTTGCGGCAGACCAGTGAAACGAGAGTAAGAGAGAGAGAGACGCGAGTGACAGAAAGACACGAGTGAGAGAGAAGGAGAGCGAGAGTAGAGGAGGTGGTGCGCTTACCATAGAGGGAGAGTGGAGGAGGTGGTGGCCGGAGACTTCAGGATCGACGGCGCAGCAGGGATCGACGGCGCTGGAAGGTGGTTGAGAGAGTGAGGGCTGCTAAAGGAAATGAGGGAAAAAGGGAAGTAATAGGGTTTTTTAATTTTAGCGACCGAAAATTTCGGTCGCTAACACTACAAGAAAAAATGGTTTTAGCGAGGGCCAAAGGCCGTCGTAAAACTTAAAAATCCGTCGCAAAATTACTGTTTGTGACGGATTTGCGACGGCTGAAAATCCGTCGCATATAGGCTCGTCGCAAAAGTGTTGCGACGGCTTTTTTGTTAATGACCATCGCAAATTTGAGACGGCCTAGCCGTCGCTAAATTATGCAGATTTGCGAAGGCTTGGCCGTCGCAAAAGGCCGTCGCTAAATTTTGAATATTTGTGAAGGCTTGGCCGTCGCAAAAGGCCGTCGCTAAATTTTGAATATTTGTGAAGGTTTGGCCGTCGCAAAAGGCCGTCGCAAAACACTAAAATTAGAGACGACTAGGCCGTCTCAAATGACAAATATTTAGCGACGGCTAGGCCGTTGCAAATCAGTCGCTAATCACCAAATTTTAAAAATTATTAATATTTAAATATGAATTATTTTTAATCAATTATTTAATATAAACTTTAGTAAACTTTTTTTTAATTATAATTTTCTACTATTAAAATAAATTATAATTCTAAATGATAATAAATGAATAATAATTTAAACAATAAATGAAAACTAATCATAATGAAACTTAAAAAACCAAATTATTTTATCAAAGTGTACGTACATTATAAAGAAACTAACAATTGTTTTGACAAAGTGCGTACATCATACAAAATAACCATAAAGAATCTAATAATCCTCTCTATAACCCCTCAACAAGTCTGTAAAGGATCGACCCTCCTCATCATCAATCTGCTGATGACCCTCAGGCTGGGACGAAGGTGGCTGGGACGGCGCCTGCTGCGGCTGAGGGGTGCTGTGAAGGTGCTGGTCCTGCTGCGACTGTGGCTGATAGGTGCTGGCTCCAAAACGCATCATCAGCTCTCTCTGTGTAGCTGCCATCATATTTAACTGTTCCATAATCTGTCGATTGATCGCCTCCTGAGCTGCCAGTCTTTGCCGCATCTCGACCATCTCCGCAGACTCCTGAGACTGGCGGGTCCTACTAGACGATGCTCGACTCTGCTGAGTGAAGATGCTAGAGCACCCGCGTTGATAGTTGCTAGAGAGGTCTCCCATACCATAAATGCGACCCTTTTTCTTACCGCCAACAACCTCGACCCATGTCTGCAACTCCACTTGGGCTTCCACCTCTGGGTCAAGTGTGGTAGGGGAAGATGAGGCTGTCTGAGACCGAACTTGAGATAACTTTGCTTGATACTCCTCATGTCATTAAAATTAACGCACATCATCATACAAAATGACCAGAACTTTGTTAATTATAAAATAAAAATAAATACCAATAAAGAGATGTGTAAATCACCTGAGTGCGTCTAGAGCGCTCATCTACATAGTCGCCGGTATCCTTCCTAGTATGAGTACGGGCATGAAGCTCATTCGGCTTGGCAGGACGGCGTAAATCCCTAGACTGCACCAAAAAAAACTTGTTAATATTTAAATTTAAACATTCTAAATATAAACAAAATTTAAATGAATTCACAAAATATGATATCTGAAGTTACAAGGCGTCGAGCGTGCTCTGGATGACTGATGCTGCTGCCAATGTGCAGGCTCCCACCCTTTTCCGAGGCCCTGTTGAGCTTGGCCTGGGTGGATAATTTCTTGAATGCAGGTGTAGCCCAATAAGCACATAGCTCCTCCCAAATGGGTGGGAAACACCAGTCTGGACGTTCTCCCTTTGACCGTTGCCTCTGCATCAACCTTGAAAGACATTTGCCAGCTTTGTGATGAAAATTTTGCTCAACTTGATCATGATGTTCTACTCTCCAAGCAGCCTTCTCCTGTAAATTTCGAGAATATAATGTTTTTTATGATAATAATAAATTAAAGAAACATTAAAAATAACTAAAAAATGGAACTAAATTCAAATGTACAAAATACCTTAAAAGCCGTAAAGAAACGAGCCCGATCTTCGTCCTGCAGCTCACCCCAATTTTTCCAGGCCCGATCAAATTGAGATGTGACCGCATATTTGACACAATCAGCGGATTTCCTCGACGGAAGGAACCTTATCAATAAAACATGGAGAACAATTAAATACACATACATATAAACTCAACAATAAAATAACATTATTTGAAAAGTTTCTTACCCTCTACCGATCGGGGTAATAATAAGTCGGCCGTCAGACATATACTCGACGATGTCCTCCTCATCATCTGATATAGGCGGTGTATATCCATGACTCTCCTCGTCGTCCATGGGCAGATTCACCCCTGGTGCATTTGGCTGTCCAGAACTCTCTCCATGGGTATAAGTCGGAAACGCTGGGGTGGGCATCACCGTGATGCCAATCGAGGTCTCCATGAACTGAGTAGATGGAGCATCAGGTCGGTAGGGAGGTGTCGGAACATAGTCAGGAGGCATAGCTGTGGGCGGTGGACGTGGTGTAGGAGCAACAGGTGGGGGTGGGGGTGCCATAGCATGTGTAGGCAAAGGTGTTGGCGGAGGGCGTGGTGGAGCAGATGTAGATGGGAGGGACACGAATCCTTCATCGACCATCCGTGTCACGATGCGGGGTCGACCACGACGGCGTGCCCCTCCAGTAGATGCCTTACCCTTTCCCTTATCAACCATGTCTATAGTGAAAAATGATACTAATAAAATAAAATTAATCTTTATCGTCACCAAAACACAAATTTGCACATGATGGAGATTGATGCTAATAATAATTAACTTAAAGTAACCAAAAACACAAATTTGCAAATAATGAAACATGATTCTAATAATAAATAACTTAAAAGTTATGATAATGACAATACAACTTAATATAAAATATATCACTAAAATAAATAAGCTAATCATTATTCAGAATTTGAGCCAGTGTCATATTCAAAGTCATCTTCATCTTCTGCATCTTGTTCATCTTCATCATCTTCCGTCGAGTCGGCTTCTTCAACATCTTCATCCGGAATGACTTGATTTGATGTGAAGATGGAGGCATCCACTTCTTCCCCTACAACTTGTGTGTCTAGTAAACAAGGGATTGGTTCAACTTCAATTGCTTCATTTGCATGTGACATTTCATCCGTTTGATATGGCTCTTCCAACTCTGAAACATCCACTTCAATGCGACCCCTTGGTTTTGTCTTGATTGCAACACACCAACCTTGTTTGTCCCTATGCGTTGCTGGATAAGGAACACAGTATACTTGCCTCACATTATATGCCATGATAAACGGATCAAAGAAGTGATATTTTCTCCTCATTTGGATGTCCACAATATTATATTTTTTATCCACTTTAGTGCCTTGACTAGATGGATCGAACCACTTACAATAAAACAACACTATTCTCTTAGGATAATCTAAATAACGATACGACAACTCATATATATGTTGTATCACACCATAAAAGTCGTCTGCACCTCCGCCTGACTCACCCTTTACGTAAACACCACTATTTATTGTTGTTTTGTCTTCTGTCCATGATTGAGTATGGAATTTGTATCCATTCACAAAGTAAGTGTGCCATTCTTTGACAATTGTTAGAGGACCATCAGCCATGTTTCGTAAGTGTTGATTAATGACTGTAGGTGCCTCACTGTAAACCTATTCACAGAGTTGACAATAAGTTTTTTATCTGCATACATTTGAGTGAATAACAGAATGATAGATGGAATAATACTTACTTGTTGCTTAAACCATATTGGAAAATCTGCATGAGTACGAGCAGATGCATCTCGGTTGCTTATATTTTGAGATGACAAGAATGCACTGAACATATATGGATATAAGTTATGACAATTAACATATGCTATCGAAGGAATAAAAATTATAAACATATACGTACTCATGATATGGTTTAACCTCGGCACAATTGATCAATACATGAACATGAGCCGAGTTCCACTCTTCCTTCGTTAAATAATGTGTCAACTCCTTTCCAGAATGACGACCGGGAAGGCAAAAAACTGATAAGGTTCCGGGTAGTCTTCCACTTTCGTTTTCCATTTCATTCCTTCTAATTGTTGGCGACAAAACCATGTATTTGAAATAATGAGAGCAGAAATGAGTTGTCTCACGATGCAAGTAAGACGCACAGATCGAACCTTCAACCCTAGCCTTATTTTTCACCGAGCGTTTTGACTCGCCCATGAATCTATTGAAAAAATGATGATGTTATTATTAATTAACTAACATGCGTGGAAAAGGCTAAATAGTATAGATACTTATATTACCTTTCAAATGGATACATCCACCTATATTGAACTGGACCACCAAGTCTGGCTTCATATGCAAGATGAATTGGAAGATGCTCCATTGAATCAAAGAAGCCGGGGGGGAATATTCTCTCCAACTTGCACAGTATGAGTGGAATGTTTTGTTCCATCCTGATCAGATCGTCTTCCTTCAAAGTTGTAGAACACAAGTCCTTGAAGAATTGGCTTATTTCAGTGAGAGCATTGATTACATGGGGTGGAAGTGAACTGAAGGCGATGGGAAGTAAGCATTCCATAAACACATGACAATCATGGCTTTTCATCCCATGCAACTTGCATCTGATAACATCAGCACATCTTGCCAAGTTGGAAGAATAACCATCAGGCATCCTGAGCTCCTTTATCCATTGACAAACTAACCTTGCTTCCTGGATAGTCAAAGTATAATTGGCCTTTGGCTTGTACATCTTCCCATTAGCCTGATGTCTCAGCTCCAAATCCGGTCGCCTGCAGTACAACTTTAAGTCCATTCTAGCCTTATCGTTGTCTTTGGTCTTGCCACGCACGTTCATCGCAGTGTTGAAAATGTTGTCAAAGAAGTTTTTTTCAATGTGCATTACATCAAGATTGTGCCTCAATAAATTATCTTTCCAATATGGAAGATCCCAAAAAATACTTCTCTTTGTCCAATTACGCCACTGCCCGTAACCATCTAATCGGGAAACCCCGGCTTCAGTGACTTTTGGCAAGTCCCTGACTCTACTCCAAATCTGTTCTGGTGATAACCTCGGAGGCGGCCCATCTGTTTCAACAACCCCCTTCCTGAAGGCGTTCTTATTCCTTCGAAATTGATGATCGTTCGGTAAGAACCTCCGATGAGAGTCAAACCAAGACGACTTCCCCTCGTACTTTAAGGTAAATGCCTTTGTATGCTCCATACAATGCGGGCATGCAAACTTCCCATGCGTCCCCCAGCCAGACAACATGCCATACGCAGGGAAGTCATTAATTGTCCACATCAACGCTGCTCTCATTATAAAATTTTGTTTCCGAGAAATGTCGTACGTCAAAACACCATTCCACAACCTCTTCAGATCATAAATCAAAGGCTGTAAGTATACATCAATGCCAGCCTTTGGATTAGACGGACCCGGAATCAGACAAGTCAAGAACATATATGGCTTTGACATACACATTTCAGGAGGAAGATTGTAAGGGGTAACAATAACGGGCCAACATGAATAAGGCGAGGCTGAGGCTTGGATATATGGGGTAAAGCCATCCGAGCATAACCCCAGTCGTACACTGCGAGGATCCGCTGCAAAATCCGGATGCACCCGATCAAAGTGCTTCCATGCTTCACCATCAGAAGGATGGCGTAACACTCCGGCTTTCCTCCTATTCTCATGGTGCCAAGTCATTTTTTCCAGCAGTCTGCATCGATGCAAACATCCTCTGTAATCTAGGAATGATTGACAAGTAGAACATCGACTTTACCGGAACTGGTTTCAGATTACTTCTACTTCTGGTGCGCTGACGATACCTTGGCGCGTGACAAAATCTGCACGATACCAATGAGCCATCATTTCTGTCGAAATCATTATCGTAAAAGATCATGCATCCATTCTCACAACAGTCAATCCTCTTGGACTCCAATCCCAACTTGGACACTAACCTCTTCGCATCATAATAATTGTTGGGTAATCCTCCTTTGAAAGGCGTCCCGGCCAAAACCATTTTGGCAATGAAATCCAAGCCCAACTCGGGTATGTTCCAATTGGACTTGGCAGACAACAGTTGAACACACATCGATAACCTCGAGTCGGGGGACCCTTCCCACAAAGGCTTATTTGTCTCTGTTAGGAGATTGTAAAATTTTTGCGCTTCAGGATTAGGGGGCTCTTCTGTATTATTTGACTCAAACGACCCGGGCATCATGAGAGCGTCACACACCATCTCCTGCATGGAAACAAAATGATCTTCATATCCAACTTCTGCACCACTACCTGAACCACCAGTGCAATTCTCGTCAATGCCAAAATTAAATTGCGGCATTTCTTCTCCATGGTTTGTCCAAATCTAGTAATTAGACCTGAACCCAACTTTATACAGGTGGAGCCTCACATCGTCTAAACTCTTAATCCGTGTACAGTCACACTTCACACAAGGACATCTAATCACCCCCCCCCCCCCCCATTGTTATAGGTATCTTGCTGACTTGCCTTGGTAATAAATTCTTCAACACCATCTAAAAAAGATTGTTTCAACCCCCCTCTGCGTGGATAAACCCTATCATACAATCAAGTACGATTCGAAGGAACAAATTCCATCCTCTGCATTTGACCCAAAAAAAAGATAACTATATTGAAAAACAAATATCCAAAATAACTTATTATAGTGCGGATAATTACTTAGCTTTCATTTTATTACTTATTGTCACGACCCAAAAAAAGGATCCGTGACCATATTTCAATGTATTCTAAAGAAATAATCCAAGGATGATTATATTTTTCAAGAATTGCTCATTTAGAATCATAACCTGATCATTTCTCAAGAATTGCTCATTTAGAATCATAACTTGTTTTACAATCCTTTCAACTTATGTCATGTTCTCAATTTCATTTCAACAATGTTCTCATCCGGATCTATACATGATTTAGTTTAGCACCCTGGCCATAGTTTATTCCAACTTCAATTATGATCACTCATATTACAACACAAAGGCATTCATCATAGAGATAACCAACTCAAGCCACCAAGTCCTACTTAATAAAGCTAATCACAACAGAGCTATTGCATATAACATCATGCCACACTCCAGACATACTCATCTGAATCACATATTACATATATCACCATGACTCATCACATCATCACGTTTTTGAAATTTGTAAACATCATTACGTCTCGTTGTCCCCAGTGCAAATTCCAAAGGTCAATTCAAGCATCAGATAGATTCCACAATTTACATCCCAAAACATATTTCCGAACTAATCAATTCCAATTGGCTTGCTTCCAGTGACAGTCTAAAGCTAACAAATAATATTGTTTATTTTTAAAGTCTGACAATTTTCTAACATGTGAATACACATCTAAATCTAATAAATAATACACTATTTTCCCTTTCATTTCGGACCCCACAAGTTATTATATGAGACACGGTGTTGCAAAATCAACAGATATTGGAAGGAATAAGCAATGTACTGTCATAAATTATTGTAATTCAAAGTAAAAGGTTCTATGCTTGTTCACAAGAATAAGGGAAAACAAGTTCATATGCTACCATCAACTACTCTTCTCTGATAAAATGTTCAAACTGAATACAGAAAAACAGTAAAAACCAAAACAAAAAAAACAAAAAATAAAGGATCCAAAGGTTAGTTAGCCTTAAATTATCATTCATAATTTCTTTCAGCAATTGCTCCCAATTGATGATGGATTATTAAGCAGCATTGATTTTAAAAACTAATGAATCTCAATGAACTTCTTTTTTATCAGGAAACAAATCCCTAATTATTGTATCTAACAGTAAAGAATATAAAAAATACAAGAATCAGTGAATGGGAAGGTGAAAGTAATTACCTGGATTCTAGCAATGTGCTTTGATTCGTGAAACAACAAGCTTCAATGCAGTTTTGCTGAGCTGAGAGGTTGAACTTGAAGTCTTGAACCAACGAAATTAAACTTGAGTGATGGATGCCTAGACATGGAAACATTAACAGTGTTTAGAACAAACTTGAAAACATTAACAGAACTCAGTCACACATTCAAGTGTTCATTTGAAACATTCAGCTCACATATTTCACCCTTTTTTTCACATGAGGGTGCTAGAAGATAGTACTAGGAACATAAGCTTCACCACCTATGCTGATACATCAAAACAGTGCAATACTTCTACACCTAAAGTGATACATTTTTTCAAGCACCAAAAAAGGTCTACTAGTCCCTTTTCTAGGAACATGCTTCTGATCCGTGCCACCAATTAAAGATGTCCTTTAATCGATACTTTCCAATACGATCTAAACATGATAGAACTCTAAAAGAGTGTGTGTAATAGTAGCCATAGCCATACACACACATCAATTAACTCAAAAAGGAACAAAATGATCGATTCAAAGCAATTTCATATACAAGTCAAAATGCAGCCAAAGATTACTTCTATTTTCAATTTTTATTTTTTCAATTAGTGAGAACTTGAACCTATACCTAGTCAAAATGCAAACAACAAAAAGAAGTGAACTGACACTACTCATATTGATGATGAAATGATGTTAATGCACGTTCAGTGTCACTTTTGGAATTACTGATATTTTGGAAGATCTATATGAATTGGTATTTTGAAAGTGCAGGAACAATTTTGAACAACTAAGATTTTTCATAATATTCCAGAGCTGGACACATTCTCTTTACATCAAAACACTTAAAGAAGCAAATAAATAAATATATGTTTGCTGTTTGTGCATCAACAATCATAAATCAATAGGCGGTGTGAGTCTTTACCAACATCATGAAGAGGTAGTGGCTGATCAGAGAGGTTCAAAGCGGCGGCAATGGTGGAGACGCGGTGGAGAACGACGGAGTTCTGTTTCCTGTAACAAAGCACAATCAAAAACTGAGATTAAGCTCTGGACAAGAAGAGTAAAGGTTCGAAAATGGTGGGAAAACACCAATGGATGGCGGCCGGAGTTCTTACCCGCGGTGGCTGTAAGGGTTGATGGTGGTGGGAGGCGCGGCTCACGCGGGAGGCGGTGCGAGGGGTGGGTAGAGGTGGGAGGCGAGGGAGATCTGCAGTGGTGGTGGGAGGCGCGGCTCACGCGGCAGTGGCGGCACGAGATCTGCAGGTTGGGCGGCGAGCGGTAGGAGCAGATCGAAACAGCGTGAGAGGGGAGGAAGAAAAGGGTTGGTTCGAATATGAGAAGTGAGGGAGGAAGAAAACTGTTTGGAATCTAGATGGAAATTAGCGACGGCCATTTTAAAATTAGTGACGACTAGCCGTCGCAAATCAGTATTCCGTCGCAAAATGAGTATGCCCGTCGCAAATTACAGTCCGTCGCAAACCAATAAAGCCGTCGCAAAAAACATTTACACATTAGCGACGGCCATGCCCGTCGCAAAGTGGCACCAACATTCGGTACTGATGGATTTGCGAAGGAAATGCCGTCAGTAATCTCTTTTACCATTTGTGACGGCCCAAGCTGTCGGAAAACATAAAATTAGCGACGGATTTCAGGCCGTCGCAAAATTTCCCTCGCTAATTAGCCTTTTTCTTGTAGTGTAAATCGGTCGCTAGTTAAAAATAAAAAATTGGTCGCAAAATTGGTCGCTATTAGGTCCCTAGGCTTTTCACAATCACGATTTAGCAACCGAATTAATTTCAGTCGCTAAAAGGATAGAAAAACATTAAATCTCTCAAAAACCAGTCGCTAAATGGTCAAACAAATTGACTTTTTATATTTTAGGCTTAGCGACTGAATTAGCGACCGTGATGAATTGCGACCACTTTTTCGGTTGCTAATTAGGTGGCTAAACACCAGATTTTGACATTTTCTACAAATCAACCAAACAGTCATAAAATCGGTCGCTATTAGCGACCGAAACTTTTTGATAGCTAAACACGACTTTTTTGTAGTGACCTCAACACTTCACAAGACTCCCTTTATATAGTGAAGGGACATAGCTTCCATTCATGAATAAGAGATAATTATATTAATTATTTCCCACATTTTCTATATCATTAATATCCACTCCTTCCTCCAAAGATGAATGTAGACTTCCCATGAGTCAAAACATTGAACTTCGCTTCCTCTTGAATTGTGCCAATTTAATTTCCATCCACTTGAATTAATATTTGGAAATTTGAATTGATTTTTCCAACAATTCCTCCCTCAATTAAAATTTCCAAATTTCAACAACTTCTCAAAATTTAATCTTCCATTCATTTTTTTTACCACTGCTTACTCTTCTCATGGCTTGGCCTCTTCGTCATACTTGTACCGTCGTTGTCCATCATCCACAATGGAACACGCCACCTAGCTTCCACATTGCTAGGAAGACTTTCGACACAAGGGACCCCACACATGGATCCAACGACTACCGCCTTCTCTTCAATAAATGTCCCAACCGAACCATCAGCTCTGATACCACTGTTAGGTAAAATCGCACTTGCCAACGGAATTAGCCACGCATCCAAGGATTTTCCATGGAACACAAACACAAGCACACCACAAAGAGAATAATAGAAGAACACACAAAGATTAACGTGGTTCGGCACCTCTTGCCTACGTCCATGAAAACGCCTCGACAATGTGTTTCACTATCTCAAATATGATTGATTACAAGAATTGTAACCTGCCCCATTTTGTGTATCACCCTACAAACCTGAGTACCCCACTCAAAGAGTTACAAGGAATGATAAACACTCATCTCACTACAAATGATCACCCACAATTAGGGATGCTTCTACTCTTCGCATGATCACCCACACTTGGCGATACTTCCACTCTTCACATGATCACCCACTAATGGGGATACATCCACTCTTCACATGATCCCCACTACTGGGGATACCTCAACACTTCACAAGACTCCCTTTATATAGTGAAGGGACATGGCTTCCATTCATGAATGAGAGATAATGATATTAATTACTTCCCTCATTTTCAATATCATTAATATCCACTCCTTCCTCCAAAGATGAATGTAGACTTCCCATGAGTCAAAACATTGAACTTCGCTTCCTCTTGAATTGTGCCAATTTAATTTCCATCCACTTGAATTAATATTTGGAAATTTGAATTGATTTTTCCAACACTTAACATATTCTAAAAAGACTGTTTGCAGTTTGCTGGAGATTCTGTTCTTTTTATCAGGTAAGGAATATAGTAATTTTACTGGAAACTTCAGGAATATAGTCTTGTCGTCAACTCATGCAACTAAAGAAAAAAAATTGGAACATGCATTGTGGTTCAGTGTTCTATAATCTCATGTAAGTTATCATCTGTTTCTACCTCCCTACCAAGTAATAATATGTGCTTTACTGTAGTCAATCTGAAACTTTGTCCTAGTTTATTGAGCCAACCAAGTTTTGAACATTTGATAGGTTGGATGGGATGAATTAACAACAGGTGAGCGCCCAAGTAGAGTTTTAATTTGGGATATTGAACTAGTAGTGACTCCTTTCTATATTTGCGAACCCCACCCACCCCCCCCCCCCCACCCCACCCCCTCAAAAAAAAAAAAAAAAGAGTTCAAATTCCATTATGAAATTTCTTTTTGCCTTCCATTGATTATCTCTATTAGATTATTTTCTGGTTGTAAACAATTCATTTAAGAGAATATCTGATAACTGATTTCACTTTAATACAAATATGAGGTGTGGGGAAATTTGATACTATTTGTGGGCATACTGTGATAAAATTTGCTTGCAGATATGTGATCGGAGTCAAAAAGCTGCTTAATGTAACACCCCGATTTTTCTGCTTTCTAAGATCGGTATAAATATAAATAAACGTTTATATTTTTATCTGAAACTTAGAAAATGATTTTGGGAAAACCAAAGTCTTTCGGTTGAAAATTCAGACGGAACCCGGTCTGCATTTTTGCTGACAGTAAGATTTTACTGATCTGAAAACCTAATTTTGACCCGAGAACGAAATGAATAGATTTTATATCTCATTTCCAACGATATAGGTTATTTTGAGAATTTTCAAAATACTTAGGTTTTATACTTGATTCGGGCGTAAAAACCCTAAATCAGGTAATCGACGGAGTCGAGAACGGACGTGTAGAGACAAAACCCGACATCGGATGCTGAGATATGGTGCCACCTAGGGTAGTGAGTCATACGGATGAGTCACCCATGTCATGATTCCCTTTAAACAAAAATCTAGATATTTCCTCAAATTTGTGTAAAGACCATTTCGCCCTTAGACTATTTTTCCATTGAACTTTCATTGAAATGATAAGTTTGCCCCACACTTTGTGGACACAAATCAGCCACCTCTCCTTCAACCTCAACCACATAATTTTCATGATTACTTTAGGAAAAATTAGCATTTTGTCCTTAAGTCATCTTTATAATACAAAATTGCCATTGTGTAAGATTACTCTTTTGTCCCTAAAAATTTATGCTTTGGACCCTTTTACCCCTAGATCCCCACGGCCCAAACCCCATTTGTGAGCCCATTCCATGGCTATAAAAGCAAGACTCCATCTTCTTCCTTAATTTTCCTCCATTTTTCTTAAAAACTCTAAGTTTCCATAGCCTTATTTTGTGAAGCAACCAAGTGATTCTTAGCTCATTTTTCATTTCCAAGAGGTATACCATGCTTCTCTCACTCAATCATCATCATGTTCTTCATTTAGTTTTATGTTTTAAAGCCTTGATCATCCTTTCAATTCTTAGATCTAGAACTTTGAAAATTCATAGAAAATCATAGAGAAATCCTATGATAATGAAACCAATTGCTATGATCTTAGTATCCTCTCTATATTCAAGATCCAAGAGTATGCATCAAACTAAAATTTTGTGCCCTATGATCTTGACAAGGCCGAACCCTAGTTTTGTAGGGGAAGGACTTTGTTCAATTTTTTTTAAAACTAGTCTTGCTTGATTCAATCTTATAGTTCATATATGTATTGAATCCATGGTTGTTGAATCAAAATAAAACCTCTAAGCCATTATTTTCTTCATGGCCGAAATTATGTTTTTAAGGAGTTGAAAGATTTTTTTTCATTTTTCAACTTATGTTAATTTATCTTAACTCTACACTACTCTAAGGTCATGGATCTAAAAGTGTGTGAAATTTTCAGATCTCTAGCCTATATTTGGTGTTATGGCCGAATTAGGGTTCTTGAAAGGTTGGAGTATTTTATTTCAACCTTTGTAAGTTAATCATTGTTTTAGGGTTTTGAGTGATTGAGAATAACTAATCCAAAAGCTTAGAAATTTTAGAGATTTTTATCCATCCAAACACCTTAGGCCCGAACCTATCATATAGGAGCATAGGTGTATTTAGTTGTTTGATTGATAATTATTTGTTGTGTTTTGTTGAAGGATTAATTGGTTGTTTGATTGGTTGAGTTGTGTGGAGGAAACCGGAATCAAATCAAAAAAGTACTTCGAGAAAAGAATCAAAAACTTCAAGAGGTAAGGAGAGTACCTGAGGGATTTTTCCGATAGCTGTATGTAAATTGTTTGTAGTCTGTATATATTATTTGGTGTATGTATTGTTTTACGTAATTAGATTTCTCTGCTTTTAAATTATCTGCTTTTAATTATTTAATTATATGCATTTAATTGTGATTATATGTTGTTGCATGCCATTAATAGCTATTTGCTATATTATTGGCATGAAATGTTTTTTGATGTTGATTGTGGATTGGAAAGCCTGACAGTGGTCAGTGCTCAATTAATTACGAGGTTAAAAGCGTTAATAAGCTTTTCATGAAATGATGAGTTTTAATTAGTGGAAAATAGTAATATATTATTACTTAATTATTTTTTTGGTGAAAAATGGATAATAGAAAAAAAAAATATTATTTTAATGATTTAATAACGAAATAGCGTTTTAAGAGTCATAGTGAGGACGTAACTGTGAAAATATTTTTGCATTGCTACTTTATACATAAGAAATTTCTAAATATTAGAAAATGCTATTTTTAGAAAATAAGTTTCAAAAATAATTTTGTTATGGTGTTGGAAAAAATATTTTACTAGAAAAGGCATATTTGGATTTAAAACGTTTTTAAAACGTCAAACGTCAGACAATTCCCACAATAACTACAGTAGGATTATTAAAAACGATAATATTTGTTAGAACAGAGAATTTGTCTCAAAGCAATATTTTCAGGTTCAAAATATTGATTTTTGAAAGAAAATGAATTTTAAGTGATCTTGATTATTTTATAAAACGAATTTCCAACGTAAAAGGATTTTCGGTAAAGTGGATTTATACAACGGGTTATTTTCGACAACTTGGATAAGTTGAGGAAACTTTGTTTTTGGATTTGTGTTTTACAGAGCGAAAATGTTGTTAAATTGAAAGATGAACCTAGCTGCCGAGATGTTGGTGTCCAGTGTTCTATGAAATGGGCCCGGGGTCCGAAAGGTGTTATGGACTAGATGTCCTATAAAAATCTATATTGTTTTTTGTGCGCCAAAATCTACAAATCTAAATCTGGTGCACGGGTCTAGATTTCGTGATTTGCACATTTTTGACTTGGAGTCTGTTTGATTGGTTTGGACTTGGAGTCCTTTTTATTGGAATGGTTGTTTAACTTAAATGTTTAAACCTTGGTTTGGTCGTGAGCCTTTGAGTATCGACAAGGAAAGAATGAACACAAAGAAAATGGCATGAACAAAACGTTTTACATGCATTTTTGGGCAGACATGCCTCTGCATAGGACTTGAATACTTGATGGCAAGTATTCATGAAGTTTGAATAACTGTGCCTTGATGGATATATGACCACGAAACCATATACTATGAATAGTACTCATTGTGCCTCGTTTTGGACAGTAATATGGTTAATTTGAACTCTGTCTTATCTGGCAACGATTCTGCCTTATTGGCATTGATTCTACCTTATTCGGCAATGAGAGCCTGATCAGCTCATTTATTTGTTAGTTGGAGCTCCAGAGATTAGGTATCAAAGTTAGTTGATGAGTATTGAAGTGCCATGGTTTTTAAAACGGTTACGACTGTCGGGTATGAAACCCTTTGATAAATATATTGTTTATCTTTAAATATTCATGTTAAATGGTATTTGAGAATCGTGCATATGGTTATCATTTTAAAATCCATATATTGGAACTCACCCTTGCATATACATGTTCTCCTGCTTTGCTGTTGTACCTTGGTACACGAATGCAGATGTTGCAGAAGAGTTCCTTAAGTCATTTGGAGACTTAAGTTTGGATTGCAGAAAGAGATGTGTGATCATAGGGATGATCACGAGATCTTATCAGTGAGTGTCTTGTAGAGCAACCAGCTTAGGATTTTCTATGGGTTGCATGTTTGAAAAGGTCGGTGAATGTGGTGTTATACTTTAGTCTTTGGTTTAATTTCTCTCTTTTTGAAAACTGAAACTCTTGAGAAGAATTGTATGTCGTGGCGACTTTGTTATGTATAGGATTTACTATTTTAATGTGTGAGTATCTTGCTTTTCTAGAGCTTTCTGTTTAAGGAAAAAAAATTATACCCATATTTTCCGACATCAAAATAGATCAATCCGAAAGCAACCATCAAAAATTCTTTTTAATTTATTTCCGCACGTGTTTACATAATAATGGCCAATGGGGGTGTTACACTGCATGTTGTAGAATTTATTATTCCATCAGGTAAGATATTTATTTATAAAATCATAGCATGACTTATTGTTAAATTTAGTATCTGATGTTTGCTTGCACAGATGTTCTGGCACAAGGCCAAATACTAAGAACTTAAGAAGCTTCCCTGGTATTTATGATGAAGACCTTATCCTACAATAGCTCAGATGTTCTAGAGTTCTAGAGGTTGTTATAATTTCTAGGGTTGGATATCATACTCGAATGACTCATCAAGAGTTATGCAAAAGGTGGGGGAGAAACCTCCTATGGTTTTAAGATTATCTTGAATGATGGTTGATTTTTATTCCTTCATGTATCTAGGTACCAATTTCTTCTTTCTGAGGCCAACGTATCTCAAGATCCATTAAGCATCTCAGTTGCTGTTTTGCAACAATTTAATATCCTTTTTGCAATGTTCCATGTTGGCTACACCAAACTGTATCGTCGAGCAGGGCAGGTCTATGCTGAATCTATTATGCCTTGTTTTAGCTTGAGTTTATATATTCATTCATATTGTGGTTTATCTGATTTGGTTAGTTTTGTGCCCTGGTCGGTTTTATAGATTGGTGCACTGGAGGATAAGAGCAAACAGGTTTTACAGGGAATACCTGGGTTTCAAAAATGTTTATGTGGTTATCAGGTGTAGAAGTATTAATCCTATCTAGCCAATAGACTATGTCAGTTAATTAGTTAGACTTTCTGTTTTTAGCTTAGCCTTTAAGCTATTAGTTAGTTAGCTCTAACAAACTCTTATCAAAGAGTCTTTCCTCTTATTCAGCTATAAATATAGATAGTCTGCTACTTTGTAAAATACAATTATTCAATACAATCAATGAGAAGTATCAATTCAGTTTACACACATCTTGTTATTTTACATGGTATCGTGAGCCAAAACCTGGAGATTCTTTCTTGCTAATTCTTCAACAATCATGGCTAAAGATGATGAATCACCAACCTCTCCACAATCAAAGAAAGACAACAAAGATGATGAAGCATCAGCTTCTTCAAAGAGAAAAGAAGAAGAATGCCATCAATCATGAAGGTAGCATCGACACCTTGTCTCCAATCTTTCTTCATGCCTCAAATCAACCTGGCCAATTATTTGTCAGTGAGCTTCTCAATGAGGCAAATTATGGTGAATGGGTCACGGATATGAGTAACACCTTATACGCCAAGAACAAGATTGGCTTCGCAGATGGTTCTATCCCCATGCCAGATGACTCACCAAATTTGGCTCATTGGATGCGGTGCAACGCCATAGTCAAGGGTTGGTTAAAGAACAACATGGATAAAGAAGTAAGAGGAAGTGTGCGATATGCTACTACTGCAAGGGAGATTTGGAAGGAGCTGGAAGAAAGATTTTCTAAAGGGAATGCACCCAGGATCTATGAGCTGCGTCGTGCAATCACACACCTAAGGCAAGAAAAGCAATCGGTCCCATCATACTGTACCAAACTTAAAGGGTTGTGGGATGAGATTTAGTCAATTGCACCATGGCCGGAATGCAATTGTGGTGGCTGTGAATGCAATGTGCAAAAACAACTTGCAGATATGAGAGAGAGGGAACATCTATATGATTTCCACATGGGGCTAGATGAAGTCTTCAACACAGTAAAGACTCAAAATCTCAGTATGGCACAGAAGGTGACTCTTGGACATGCATACCACTTGGTTGCAGAAGATGAACAACAAAGGTTGATATCTGCCATGCATAAACCAATTGGAGAAGCCTCAGCTTTTCAATCACAAAATGATCGCAGAGGATCCAAGAAGAAGAAGCCTACTTGTGATCATTGTCAGAAGGTAGAGCATGTCAAGGAGGAATGCTGGGAAATTGTAGGCTATCCATAAGATTGGAAGAAACCAATTGTTGAAAGGAAGAATGGATCTTGGACCAACAAGAAGGGAGGAACTAAGGGTACTCAGGTCAGCAATGACAACAGTCCCATCCCAGGCTTAACATTGAAGCAATATGAGAGACTCATACAACATTTACAAGATGATGCAAATCATGTAGCAGAGAAGCAGAAATCTACATCAACAGTTAATATGGTAGGTAATTGTTTCCTTAACAAACCTTGGATAATAGACACTGGGGCAACTGAGCACATTACTTGTGATAAGGATATGCTAACAGAAAATATTACCTGCAATCAACAATTTGTTAAAATTCCTAATGGTACAAGTGTACCAGTAAAAGGACTAGGAAAGGTTAATCTTCCAAATGGCATGCATATTGATAATGTTCTATACATTCCTGACTTTCACTGCAACTTGCTTTCAGTTAGTAAACTAACAAAGTATTTTAATTGTGTTGTTATCTTTGAGGCTAATTCTTGTTCTATACAGGACTTACCCTTGAAGAAGCAGATTGGCATGGGTAAACACCAAGATGGTCTATACTTCCTTGAACCTATAGAGGATGGGAGAATGGCCATGAAAGTTAGGAAAGAAGTGGATGCTAGATTGTGGCATCTTAGGTTAGGACATACTTCAAATGCAAAAATAACTAGTATACATTATGTGTCTTCTAATATCAGTAGTTTCAATAGTGAACACTGTGATTCTTGTATGAGAGCCAAACAAACAAGGCTTCCTTTTCCCTTAAGTTCAATAAAGACTAGTTCTTGCTTTGAATTAATCCACTGTGATATATGGGGCAGACATACCACTAGTTCTATTTCTGGTGCTTATTACTTTTTAACCATAGTGGATGATTTTAGTAGGGGTGTGTGGATTTATCTCATGAAGCATTAGTCTGAAATTGATCATTATCTGCAATCCTTCATATGTATGATTGAAACTCAATTCCAAAAGAAAGTAAGGAGGGTTAGGTCTGATAATGGTCTTGAATTCACCTCTAATAGCATGCAAAGTTTTTATGCAAAGAAAGGGATCATGATGGAACTCACTTGCACCTATACTCCACAACAAAATGGAGTTGGGGAAAGAAAACATAGGCACATTCTTGAGGTAGCCAGAGCCATTAGGTTTCATGCAGGCCTTCCCTTAAGATTTTGGGGAGAATGTGTTCTAATTGCTGCACACCTTATAAACAGAATTCCATCTAAAGTCATAAACAACAAAACTCCATATGAGATTCTGTTTGGAAAGAAGCCAAGCCATGATCACTTGAGAGTTTTTGGCTGCCTAGCCTATGTTTTGAAGACTAGAAGAGAGGGAAAGTTTGATGGGAGGGGGAGAGCCTGTGTTTTCCTAGGTTATCCTACTGGACAGAAAGGTTATAAGGTCTATGACACTAAAACCAGTGAGATTCTAGTGTTTAGAGATGTTATATTTTGTGAGGAAGAATTCCCTTTCAAGTCAAAACAGGACAGTCATAAGAAACCTTATAATGTGCAGCATGATACTTGGGAAGACAACACTGGAACCTCTATTATCCATCATAATGAAAGTAATCAGGAAATAGCAGTAAATGAGCAAGAATCACAGTCAACTGATATGCTGGATTTTACTGAAACCAGTAATGAGAACATAGGAAATGAAGGGCAAAATGAACATAGGCATAGTGAAAGAGTAAGACATTTACCTAAGCACTTAAGTGATTACAAAATTGATTTGCCTTCTTCAATTATTGCCCCTGTATCTAATTGTTCTACTAGTACTAGTAATACTGTTCTTTATCCTATTTCCAATTACATATCTTATGATAAACTGTCTTCTTCACATAAAGCCTTCCTTGTTGCCATCTCTTCAAGAGATGAGCCAAAAACTTATAAACAGGCTGCTGCTTATCAACATTGGAGGGATGCTATGCAGAAAGAAATTGAGGCTCTTGAGAGCAATGGAACATGGACTCTGGAACAGTTCCCAGCAGGCAGAAATACAGTGGACTCAAAATGGGTTTACAAGATAAAGTATAAGCCAAATGGAGATGTAGAGAGATACAATGCAAGATTGGTTGCAAGAGGATTCACTCAGAAGGAAGGTGAAGATTTCCATGAGACTTTTGCACCTGTTGCCAAGCTAGTCACAATAAGGTGTTTACTGACAATTGCAACCAAGAAGGGATGGATTGGTCACCAACTAGATGTGAACAATGCATTCTTACATGGAGACCTCAATGAAGAAATCTACATGAGCCTGCCACAAGGATATGCAAAGGAAGGAGACACTAGGGTCTGCAAGCTTAGAAAGTCACTCTATGGCTTGAAGCAAGCCTCTAGAAACTAGTATCAGAAATTCACAGCAGCTCTCAATGCAATTGGTTTCACTAAATCCAAGGCAGATCACTCCCTATTCATCTACAAGACAGAGAAGACTTTCCTCACAGCTTTGATCTATGTAGATGATGTTATCCTAGCAGGGAACAGCTCTGAGTTCATGACAGAAGTAAAGAGGTATCTGGATCAGACTTTCAGCATCAAAGATATGGGAATCCCAAAGTATTTCCTAGGCATTGAGGTTGCAAGGTCACCTGAAGGCATTGTTCTAAGCCAAAGAAAATATACTTTGGACATTCTTCATGAGACTAAAATGGAAAACAGCAGGCCAAGTAAATTTCCCATGGAACAAAACTGTAATCTCAGATCTAATAAGGAGGATCCAGATGCTGATGCACCAAGGTATAGAAGATTGTTGGGAAAGCTACTCTACTTGACCATCACAAGGCCAGACATCACATATGCTGTGAACACTCTGTGTCAGTACATGACTTCACCCAAACAAATTCACATGGATGCAGTTGAAAGAGTCCTCATATATTTGAAGACAACTCCTGGCCAAGGAATCCTTTTATCCAGTAAGAGTGATCTCACTCTGCAGGCCTATTGTGATGCAGACTGGGGAGGGTGTCTTACCACTAGAGATCCTGCACTGGCTACCTGATCATGCTAGGAGGAGCACCTATCAGCTGGAAAACTAAAAGGCAAACAGTTGTTGCAAGATCATCAGCCGAGGCAGAATATAGATCCATGGCAACAAATGTGAGTGAGGTAATTTGGTTGAGATGGTTGCTTAGTGAGATGGAAGCAACACAAACTGAACTAACTGAGATGTTTTGTGACAACCAAGATGCCCTACATATAGCCATGAATCCAGTCTATCATGAGAGAACCAAATATGTAGAAATAGATTGTTACTTTGTGAGAGAAAGGATTCAGTCAGGAGATATTAAGGCCTTAAGATTGGAACATAAGAACAGCTTGCAGATGTGTTTACTAAGCCCTCAGGCAAGGAAAGATTTGAGACTTTACTCACCAAGTTGGGCATTAAGAACTTACATGCACCAACTTGAGGGGGAGTGTAGAAGTATTAATCCTATCTAGCCAATATACTATGTCAGTTAATTAGTTAGACTTTCTGTTTTTAGCTTAGCCTCTAAGCTATTAGTTAGTTAGCTCTAACAAATTCTTATCAAAGAGTCTTTCCTCTTATGCAGCTATAAATATAGATAGTCTGCAACTTTGTAAAATACAACTATTCAATACAATCAATGAGAAGTATCAATTCAGGTTACACACCTCTTGTTATTTTACATCAGGCTCGCAGTTATTTTCGTGAATTTAAGAATGGAGTGGCAACAATACAATCATGTACTGCTAGTATCAATATCGGATTCATTTGAAGCAAAACTATCTGCTGATTCTAGGCGTTATACACATTTTTCTTCATTTTTATGAAGATTTGTCAAGTAAAATATTTTTCATAAAATAAAATTGATATTGATCCAAAAAGAAAACTGTGTAGTTTGGCTTCTACTTTCTGATATCTAATTTGAAGACCTTGTTAATATACACTCAGTTATGAACTTTATATGCTAAATGGTACCTAGTACATTGCATGAAGCATAGTCCTAAACTTAAATCTGTCTCCCCCTTCAGCATATTGCAATTTCTTCTGCAGAAGCATTTAATGCGCGTGTCTTTTTTATTTACATTTTGGAAGAGTTTCCCTCCATGGATATAGAATATTTTTCTTCATGATTTTGTAAAAGCTCCCAACCACTCATGATAAAGGTCTTCCTTTTTTGTTTTGGGTTTAACAGGATATGGCCAAAGAGGAGGTACAATCAGCTTTAGAAGAATTCCTGAGGCGGTTGTCAATTCTGAAACAACTGTGGAGCAAAAGGAAGAGGAAAATACTGAACTGAAGGAACAACTAAAACAATCTGAGAAAAGGTGAGTTGAATATGAGCTAAAGATGAAATTAATGGAGGAGGCATGGCAAAAACAGATGGCATCTTTGCAAGTAAGTTTTCAGTTCAAACGAGTCCTCAATTACGAGATATTTGTAATTTAATGGTGTTAAGTGGTTTCTTTCTTTGTAATTGGTTGCTGCCATCATTGATTAGTTTTAACTTGCACTTGTCCTAAAACTAAAGTTCTGAAATCTGGTTCAATGTGCTTAGTAGTGGCAGTGTTCATTGCACAAAAGCTATCCTGTGTTTAGGAAAATACTTGCAATTCATGGTTCCATTTGGCTATTCATGGTTCAACTTTGTCGTGTTTTGGACTCTTTAGTAGTAGTTACGAACTTTGATATCTGTTGACGTCATTTTTTACCAGCCCGCAAATTTTGGATCGAAACAGTTGATTAGTTACAATTCTATATCAAATACTAATATAATTATTTTCATACTTACATTTTTACTTTTTCTACAACATCTAAGGATAAGGTTAGTAATACTTTTTTCTCTCAGTTTGAGACGTGAGGCTTTTCTCTCAGTTTTGAGACGTATTTTCTTTCTTTCTCAATACGGTGATCTAGTCAGGTGGGAGATATGGCGACCAACATCAGTATGGGAAGCCTATCTCTGGAGGATGATGATGAGTATGGTATGAGTTTTGGTGTTGAGGATAGAGCAGAGGAGGAAGACAACTTTCAACTCTGTTTGGTGGGTAGGTTTCTAACAGATAGACCTATTCGATCAAACATTATGGTGGACAAAATGGCGAGTGTATGGAGACTAGTTCGAGGGGTGAAGATCAAGGAAGCACAACCGGGAATATTTCTGTTCCATTTTGCTCATCGGAAGGACATGGAGGATGTGTTAAAGGGTGGACCCTGGTCATTTGATAATCACTTGTTGGTTATGAACAAAATGCAGATAGGGGTGTCACTCTATATGATACCTCTAAATCATGAGAGTTCTAGATCCAAATCCATGATTTACCAGTTGGGTTTATGACAGAGGCGGTGGGAATGCATCTGGGAAATTACATTGGTGAGTTTCTTGAGTACGACCCATCGAATAACTCAAGTTTCTGGCGTAGCTATATGCGAATCCGGGTGCGTATTGATGTTAGACAACCGCTGAAGAAGGAAAGGAGGGTTCGGAAGACAGGAGGCGAGTGGTGCATGACAAAGTTCAAGTATGAGAAGCTGGGCTTATTCTGCTTTGTATGTGGATTGCTGGGGCACACAGAGCAGAAATGCGAAGTTCTTTATACCAGAGACTTGGATGATGGAGTTCGGTATTGGAGTGCAGAGTTGAGAGCTGTACCGAGAAGACAAGGAGGTGGCGGCGGTAACAGATGGCTGACGGAGGAGGGGACTACACGTCCAAACCCTAGTGGGGGAGGCGGTGGAAGCTCAAATTTCAAACCAACCGTGTTTAGTGGTCCAGTAACTGGAAATCCCGTGGATCACGGCATGAAGGAAGCAGCGGTTACTAATGCACAAAATCAGTTTAATGCTGGCCAGAATATTCCTTTTCAAGTGGTGGGCATTTTAATGTGGACCCACTAATAAACTTGAATGCTGGACACAATCAGTTGCATGCGGCGAATCTGGTGCGAGCTAGGGGGAAGGAGCAGATTTCGGGATTGGTAAATCACATGGTGATTGATAGGCAGAATCTTGGAAGTTATACGACTGGGCCCACTAATTTGATTTTGTGCACTAATGATAGTGGTGTGCGTCCAGAGGGGGAATGTCCCATGAAGAAACGGCAGAGGGAGAATGAAGACGTGCATGGCTCTCCCATGCAGGGGTTCACGTCCATTATAAACCCATTGGGGGGTGCTGAAGAAAACTTTGAGTCCAATCATTTTTTAATGGCGGGTCCTGGTTCCCAGGCCTGCCAGGACCAATGAAAATCCTAAGTTGGAACTGCCGAGGCCTGGGTACACCTGAGGTAGTTCCTGTTCTTCAGAATCTTGTTAGATTCCATAACTCGGATGTAGTTTTTTTTATTGAGACTTTAGCTAATGCTCGGAGGATTGAAGAAGTGAAGAGGAAGATCAGTTTTGACAATGCTCTTTCTATTGATAAAGTAGGTAGGAGTGGTGGTCTATGTAACACCCCGGTTTTTACAGTTTTTCAATATCAGTAAAATATATATGTTTATAATATTTTTATTGGAATGCTAATTATTTTATTGAGTGCGTTAACACTGCCTTATTTCAGTATATGCACACTTACTAGACAATAATTTACGTTATTGTCACTATTATTACCAGTATAGAAAAATATTTTAAATAATATGATTAAGAGTAAAGTATTTTCATATTTTTATTCTATTTAATTTTGGAGTTAAAAATAAGCTGGTTCGGAATTAATCGGAGATTAATTTTGAACCGTTGATTTTCTTAGTTGATCAATTCAACTATCAATCTCTACCTTATTTCAAATTTTGAAAGTATATATTTGTCATCCTTTATTTTTAGATTCAAGAACTAAAAACGTGTTTATTTTTAGGCTTAATTTTTATCACACATTTTGTACCTACACATTCAAGTAAATGAAAAACAAATAAATAAAAAACCCCAAGTCCCTCCCTTCCCCGTACGCGACAGAACCCCATTCTTTTTTTTCTTCTTCCTCTTCTTTCCTTTATTCTTCTTCTTCCTCCCCACTTCACTTTCTTCCTCCTTCCTCTCCGGCGCAACCCCTACACCAGCCACCAGAACCGCACGTCGCCGCCGTGCACCACCGTTGGTCGCTTGCCGGCGTGAGAAGGAGAAGACACGCGACTGTTTCGCGTCATCCAGTTTGAAACGGAGCTCATCATCGCCACCCACCGCCGTTCCTAGCTGCGGTAAGTCTGACCAGCCGCCTTCCATGGTGGTTTCGAACCCAACTCGTTGGTTAAGCTTCCTTCTTACTCTTTTATGCTCTCTTTTATCTCTGTTGTCCCTGTTCACTGTAGAACCGTAGCTGTCCGTCGTGCCGCCGCCATCCGCCACCGCGAGGAGCACCGCAACACCACCCCAACTTCTTCTTTTTCATCTTGGGTGAGTTTCTTACCCCTAATCCTTGGTGATTATGAGAACCCCAAATCATTTGCAAAACCCTAACCCTAACCCTTTGAATTCAGTTTATAATTTTGAAATTTAACATTGTTTTATGCTATTGAGACTATGAATTAGTGATTCCCTAAGCCAATTTTATTGTTCTTTGGTTAGATTAATTTCCCCCTTTCACTGTACTCGACTAACTCTGACTTACTGGTATGAATCTGATACCAATCCTCATTACTCTTGAGGTAGGTCACATGTCAATGACATTTGGAAAATAAGTAGGGTGAAATTGATCAAGGATGACAAGTCCTTTCGAACTACAATAAGACATGATCTTAAAGATTACATAAAGAAAGTTTCAAGAAAAGAAATTTTCTTGATTTCACTTTCACAAAAGCATAAAGAAGAATTCTATCATTTTGAAAGATACCGGAACATCTAGTATGAAAAAAAGATTCTTCAATTAGGTTCGTGAGTGTAAAAATGCATAGCTAATACATGTTTACAATCATGACTCTAATAAACTTCCTCCTTTCACAAGGACTTCCAGCGGATTCAGGAAATCAAAAGATGAATAGTTCCCAACCCCAAGAGTATTCGTTCTTAATAAGGAATTTACAAAACGACGATTTAAAAAGAAAACAGTCTGGCCAAAAATCAGACTGGATCACATCTACCAAAAGTAAATGTGACTAGACTAAGTTTCATCAAGAAACCTCTATTATCAAGACGTCATTTGTGTTATAACTCAAGAAATAGTCATAACCAATTTTTCAACGAAATGTGAAAATATCCGGACCAATGGATACTATTTAATAAATCCACTCAAATGTCTAATACACTGGCAGGTATTTTAGAAGTGTGAGTACAAATTTTCACATGCAAGGAAATCCATTAGGATATATTGAGATTAAGGACTAGCATAACTAATGTATGAGTCCTAATAGATTTCAAACTAAAGCCAGAAAATTCAGTTTGACACGGCAACATCGGTCGTCGTTATTGTCTAATACAACCATAGGAATTTGAGGGACAATTGTCAATTTACAAGTTCATAGAGAATTAAATAGTACAGTGAAGAGTTTCTTAATCGAGAGACACTCATCTAAAGTCGAAAATTCAAATCGATTCGCTTTGGTTCCAACCAATACAAAGGTCTTTCCGGACACACTTAGTATGGTCACCCTGAATCGAGCACGATCACGGATTAATCGATCTATCAAACATACGAAGAGTTAATCTTTCTTCATAAGCTGAGTCAACGACGCAAACTCTTTAATAAGTCCTTACTTCAATTTGATGATACATCATCCTCAAGTCGATCTTTGAGTAGACAACAACTTCTCGCGAGTGATCCATCAAATCAACTATGCACAACAGAGAATGCTTGTTCATAATTGTCATTTTGTTGAGTTGTCAGAAATCCATGCGGTGGCTCGAACCATCACACAACTTTGGTGCCTTCGACAGAAGACACTCAGTCTAACAAACTGCTTAGACCACAGGTCTTTCAGTTAAATCGAGTCATCTAACTCGATTAATTTTGTAGGCGACATCCTACACAAGGAGATAGAAATCGGACCGAACTTAGAAACTAGATCGATCAAATACTTAATATCCTTTCGCAAACGGTAAACCTGGAACATTCTTAGTGAACATTCCTAGAAAATCTACTTTAACACGAATACTACTCAATGTCGGATACAATCCAAAAGGATAACCGAATAGGTCACACCTAGACCAAAATACAACCTACAAACCATCGTTTCCCATAAGACAAAATTAGTGGAAACCTATCAAGAAAAACAGATTCTTATAAACCAACACACATTGCTTCGACTGGGAAGCAATTCAACCAAGATCCAATCCAGAGATCACACAACAAAAACATAACAGACCTATTCCCCAAGGTTCCCGAAAGACTCGACCAGCTCTGATACCACTAATGTAACACCCCCCTTGGGCGTTACATGTCTAACTCTTAACACGTCGCGGAACTTAAATAAAAAGAATTTTGTTGGTTTTGCTTTCGGAAAAATAATTTACTTCAGAAAACTTGGGTGAAAAATTTTCATCTGAATATTTCGGAAAAGTGATACACACGTCACAAAAGTAAAATCACATTATACTTGAATAAAGATCTAGAATTTTTACAAAAATTTCGACAGAATCTCCTCTGTAATTTCAACATCCCAGAATGAAAACACCTGCTGAAACATTTATATTTTCAACCCAGAAAGTCCAGTCATCTAAAATAAATCAATTTAGTAATATTCTGAAAATATTTACATCAACAAGCTATACATGACCTAAACGAAAATCTTAGATTTCCATATAAAAGAAATGCTCTCAGAGCCATCAACAATCCATTTAAAATAAAGGCTCTCCGAGCCATGAACATATATACTATCATAAAACAACAAAATCTTAAAACCTAAGCAGGTCGTTCTAAAAGACATTCAAAAACACAACAATAATCCAACAAATGACTCTCAGAGCCTTAATGCAAATAAATACGAAACTTCCCTACAACTAAACTTAACTCGATAGACTAAGCTGGTCGTACTATGAGACTCTTACTGGAAAAGACCTCCATGGTAATTCCATTTACTCAACCTTCGTTAAGAGTCGAGACTAAACCCTCCGATTCAGGGTAGAGAACACCTCGGTATCACCTGCAGTCACGTACCAAAGTACGACACAAAACCACACAAATGTATTGCAAAGGTGAGTTACCAATATATGAGTTTAAACATAGCAGTCATATATTTAACATCATAAACAACATTAAAATATCAAAGTAACAACTCATATAAATATAATGATATTCATATCATAAGATTGTTTGGAATTAAGCTTTTGTTTGTAAGTTTTCTGTTAACACTTCAATATCCACTTTCTAACTCAATCTCCGGAGATCCTAACTTCCCTTCTTCGAGTATGATAGGCCGCGATAATTCCTATAACACAATTGTTTCGCGTTGGGTGGCCTCTCCACTGGGTCCTTTCCCCAATTGTTCTAGGATTTCGCGTATCACCGATATAATATTTGATAGTCCCCTATTGAGTACATTCGTGCGGGGTAGCCGATTTCCACGACAAGAGGTTGCAAAGCCCCAAGCATTGCGTGGAGTTCGAGCCCGAATGTCCCTAAAGACCCAAAAGCCCAAGAATATGCCTTTGGTCCGTAACTATCAAATTTGTCAGTTCACCCTGTGTGAAACTGTAGCTCGACGGCACGTCTGCCAGAACATCTTTTCAGATATTAATTAAATGTTTAATATCCACTTGAGTTTTAAGATCTTTGTTAAAGATTTTTCAAAATCTTTTATCAACAGACACTAGTCCGACGTCTCGGAACTCTAGGTCCTTAACAGGAGGAAGGCTAGTCCGGCTTCACTGTAATCAGAATCCAGTCTGAAACCTCAGCACAGAAATCTAGTCCTTTTCTGTTTCCTTTCCACTTTCCAAAGAAAGCCAAAATTCATGTTTTCCACTTTTCTATGTTCGTATATATTTTTGATAAAACAAGGTTTCTTCTTTATAAGTCATGCTTCAACCAGTCTCAAAATATTCATCAACATAATTGATCACATATATATATATATATATACATATTCATCAAATCACCATACAGTTTTCAGATCTCAGTATTACATAACACATATATGTATATATATATTCACAGTCATTCCACATATTATTAATTATCACATGCAGTTCATAACATTAAATATTCACAGTCATTCCACATATTATTAATTATCACATGCAGTTCATAACATTAAATATATAACGGCTAATAACTCCTCAGGCTTACTCCCTTTACCTTTGAAGACCAGAAAAGATCTTTTATTTCGGATTCCACAATTTATTCCTTATCCCATGAAACTTCGCAAAATTGGACGCCCACTACAACTGGAAAATTTGCAACACACGCAAGTGACTCATCGACAACTTTCTAACATGAAAATCATGTCTTCTCTAAACAAGCGCAATCACGAGCAAAGTCCGGAGAGCATCCAAGTATATTCAATCAATCAAACGACGTAACCACGAATTAATAATCCTCAAAGCGTAAAATCAGAGGAAACTATATATTTAATTTAATAAAATAGAATTGATTTCTGTGCTGAGGAGTTATTAGCCGTTATATATTTAATGTTATGAACTGCATGTGATAATTAATAATATGTGGAATGACTGTGAATATTTAATGTTATGAACTGCATGTGATAATTAATAATATGTGGAATGACTGTGAATATATATATACATATATGTGTTATGTAATACTGAGATCTGAAAACTGTATGGTGATTTGATGAATATGTATATATATATATATATATGTGATCAATTATGTTGATGAATATTTTGAGACTGGTTGAAGCATGACTTATAAAGAAGAAACCTTGTTTTATCAAAAATATATACGAACATAGAAAAGTGGAAAACATGAATTTTGGCTTTCTTTGGAAAGTGGAAAGGAAACAGAAAAGGACTAGATTTCTGTGCTGAGGTTTCAGACTGGATTCTGATTACAGTGAAGCCGGACTAGCCTTCCTCCTGTTAAGGACCTAGAGTTCCGAGACGTCGGACTAGTGTCTGTTGATAAAAGATTTTGAAAAATCTTTAACAAAGATCTTAAAACTCAAGTGGATATTAAACATTTAATTAATATCTGAAAAGATGTTCTGGCAGACGTGCCGTCGAGCTACAGTTTCACACAGGGTGAACTGACAAATTTGATAGTTACGGACCAAAGGCATATTCTTGGGCTTTTGGGTCTTTAGGGACATTCGGGCTCGAACTCCACGCAATGCTTGGGGCTTTGCAACCTCTTGTCGTGGAAATCGGCTACCCCGCACGAATGTACTCAATAGGGGACTATCAAATATTATATCGGTGATACGCGAAATCCTAGAACAATTGGGGAAAGGACCCAGTGGAGAGGCCACCCAACGCGAAACAATTGTGTTATAGGAATTATCGCGGCCTATCATACTCGAAGAAGGGAAGTTAGGATCTCCGGAGATTGAGTTAGAAAGTGGATATTGAAGTGTTAACAGAAAACTTACAAACAAAAGCTTAATTCCAAACAATCTTATGATATGAATATCATTATATTTATATGAGTTGTTACTTTGATATTTTAATGTTGTTTATGATGTTAAATATATGACTGCTATGTTTAAACTCATATATTGGTAACTCACCTTTGCAATACATTTGTGTGGTTTTGTGTCGTACTTTGGTACGTGACTGCAGGTGATACCGAGGTGTTCTCTGCCCTGAATCGGAGGGTTTAGTCTCGACTCTTAACGAAGGTTGAGTAAATGGAATTACCATGGAGGTCTTTTCCAGTAAGAGTCTCATAGTACGACCAGCTTAGTCTATCGAGTTAAGTTTAGTTGTAGGGAAGTTTCGTATTTATTTGCATTAAGGCTCTGAGAGTCATTTGTTGGATTATTGTTGTGTTTTTGAATGTCTTTTAGAACGACCTGCTTAGGTTTTAAGATTTTGTTGTTTTATGATAGTATATATGTTCATGGCTCGGAGAGCCTTTATTTTAAATGGATTGTTGATGGCTCTGAGAGCATTTCTTTTATATGGAAATCTAAGATTTTCGTTTAGGTCATGTATAGCTTGTTGATGTAAATATTTTCAGAATATTACTAAATTGATTTATTTTAGATGACTGGACTTTCTGGGTTGAAAATATAAATGTTTCAGCAGGTGTTTTCATTCTGGGATGTTGAAATTACAGAGGAGATTCTGTCGAAATTTTTGTAAAAATTCTAGATCTTTATTCAAGTATAATGTGATTTTACTTTTGTGACGTGTGTATCACTTTTCCGAAATATTCAGATGAAAATTTTTCACCCAAGTTTTCTGAAGTAAATTATTTTTCCGAAAGCAAAACCAACAAAATTCTTTTTATTTAAGTTCCGCGACGTGTTAAGAGTTAGACATGTAACGCCCAAGGGGGGTGTTACAGTCTAGCTCTCTTGTGGAAAAATTCAACTCAGTGTGAGATAATTAATTATTCTAGACATTTTATAAATGTTGATATTACTGATGTTGCTAAGGGGAAGTGGAGATTGACAGGCTTTTATGGTATTCCGGATAGAGGTAGAAGAAGGGAGTCCTGGGACATGCTTAGACAACTGAGAAATATGTCTGATATTCCTTGGTGTGTCATCGGTGATTTTAATGATATTCTATCAATGGCAGATAAGAAAGGAAGAGTAGCTCACCCATCTTGGCTTATGGGGGTTTCAGAGAAGCAGTGCAAGATTGTGATTTATCAGATATTTATTTGGAAGGCCACCCATTCACGTGGGCGAATGGTAGGGGCTCGGATAACTTGGTGGAGGAACGGTTGGATAGGGCTATGGTCTCTTCTCATTGGGGTGTCTTTTATCCTGAAGCCAGATTGCATAACTTGGTCTCTTCTGTTTCTGATCACTCTCCTTTGTTGCTCGATACAGATGGTTGCCCAGTAAAGGTTAGAACGCGGAGGTTCAGGTTCGAAAATGCTTGGCTTTTGGAGGAAAATGTGGAGGATGTTGTGAAGGGTTGTTGGTCGCGCCAGGTTGAGGGAGGTTTGTGTCCCAAGATCAAGCATTGTGGTGAATTGATTGGGAACTGGGGGAAATCTATAAAGGCTCACTTTAATGCTAGTATTACAAGCTGTAGGAGAAGGATTACAATGCTCCAAGGTTGCTATGATGAGAAGGCACGCTTGGAGTTACAAACAGCCAAGGCTGAGATGAACAGGTTGCTAACTCAGGAGGATAAGTACTGGAGGCAACGAGCCAAAACTCATTGGATGAAGGATACTGATACAAATACCCAGTTTTTTCATGCATCAGCTTCGGTTAGAAAGAGTAAGAATGAAATCAAAAAGTTGCAAAATGAGAATGGTATCTTTGTTGCTTCTCAGAATGAGCTTGGGGATTTGGCCAGGAATTATTTCACTGATCTTTTTAGTGAGCATCACACTGATGTTGACTGTGTAGTGGACTTGATCTCGCCTAAGATCAATGTTGAAGATAACATGCGACTTCTGGGTCCTTTCTCTGATGAGGAGTTTAAGGCAGCGGCTTTCCATATGCATCCTGATAAAGCTCCAGGGCCGGATGGTTTTAATCCTGGTTTCTACAAGCATTTCTGGGATACCTGTGGAGGAGATGTGATCAATGCTTGTCGTACATGGTTGGAGGAGGGTAGAATTCCTGATGAGATAACTGAAACGAGGATTGCTTTGATTCCTAAGTGTGATCAGCCGCAGTCTATGAAGGATCTTAGGCCTATCTCTCTTTGCAACATGGCTTATAAGATCCTAGCTAAGACTCTTGCGAACAGGTTGGCCTCTGTTATCTCCAAATGTGTTTCTGAAGAGCAGTCGGCTTTTGTGGCAGGCAGGTCTATTATTGATAATGCCTTGATTGCTTTAGAAATTGTGCATTATCTCAAGTGTAAGAGAGGTGGTCAGAGAGGAGAAGCAGCTCTGAAGATTGACATTAGCAAGGCCTATGACAGAGTCAGTTGGGAGTACCTGAGAGCTGTTATGCTTAAGATGGGTTTTGATCAGCGTTGGGTGGATTAGATCATCATGTGTGTGGCTTCGGTTCAGTACACCGTTCAGATGAATGAAGATGAGGTAGGCCCGGTGAAACCAGGTAGAGGGTTAAGGCAAGGTGACCCCTTATCCCCCTATTTGTTTATTCTTTGTGCAGAAGGCCTCACTTGTCTTATTAAGAAAGCAGAACTGGCAGGTGATATCCATGGTGTGCGTATTTGTAGAAGAGCACCAGTTATTTCTCATCTTCTCTTTGCGGATGATAGTTTCTTGTTTATGAGGGCATCGGAGAGGGAGTTCATTAATATGAAGAATATTCTCTCAACATATGAAGGAGCTTCAGGCCAAGCAATAAACCTCCAGAAATCTGAGGTAATTTTTAGCACTAATGTTTCTAATGACTCTCGTACTCATCTTGCTAATGTCTTGGGGGTCTCTCAAAGAATGGGTGTTGGTAAATATCTTGGTCTTCCATCTATGATTGGGAGAAACAGAAGGGCTATTTTTAGTTTCATTAAAGATAGAGTGTGGAATAAAATTAGCTCTTGGAGGTGTAAGACTCTTTCTATGGCGGGTAGGGAAGTGCTTATTAAATCTGTAGTGCAATCTATTCCTTCTTATTGCATGAGCATATTCCTTATTCCACCCTCTCTTGGTGATGAAATACAGCGCATGATGAATTCTTTCTTTTGGGGTTCTAGCCAAAGAGACTCAAGAGGTATTAATTGGTTGGAGTGGGATAAACTCACAATTTCAAAGAAGCATGGAGGTATGGGGTTCCAAAATGTTTATGCTTTCAATTTGGCAATGTTGGCTAAGCAAGCTTGGAAATTTATTGATTGCCCGAATGCTCTTGTATCAAGAATTTTTAAAGCCAAATATTTCCCTAATGGTACCTTTTTGGATGCTAATCTAGGTAATAGCCCCTCTTATTGTTGGAGAAGCATGTGGTCCTCCCAAGCTCTTTTAAAAGAGGGTGCACGGTGGTGTATTGGAGATGGTCTTAATATTGATGTGCTCAATTCACCTTGGTTACATGGCGCAAGTCCTTGCATTGATAGTAACCTTGCAGTTGAAGGTGTGGAGAGGCTAAAGGTTAGTCAACTTTGGATCCCTGGCCAAAAAGTCTGGAATACCAATTTGTTATCCTTATTGTTTCATCATGACCAAGTCCAAGCTATCACTGATACTCCTCTTTTTCCATCTATATCTCAGGACAAAATTATTTGGGCACCTAACTCCACTGGGCAATACACAGTTAAAAGTGGGTACTACACTGCGATGAATAAGTTGGTGGATGATAGTAACCTTAGATGTGAGGGGGAGTGGGACTTGATATGGAATTTGAGTGTACCTCCTAGAGTTAAGCTTCACTTATGGAGGGCTTGTAGAAACACTCTCCCAACCAAGGATCAACTTAGCAAAAGGCATGTGAATTGTGGTACTTTCTGCGCTAGATGCAATGAAGCCTTTGAGAATACGTGGCACATCTTTGTCTCTTGTCCTTTGGCTGTTCAATGTTGGCGTAAGTCTGGGTTACTAGAAAAGGTGAGTTGCGCTACTAATTCTGCAGAAAGCTTTAGTGAATGGTGCTTTAAGGCTTTGTTGATGTTACATAGTGATGACAGAGCTTTGTTTGCTTCAGTCATTTGGAGTCTGTGGCAATCTAGGAATGCTAATCTTTGGGAGGATGAAAATCATAACTCAACAACAGTGTGCTGTAGAGCTTCTAATTTTCTGGATGATTGGAAAATGGCTAAGAGCTTGCGTAGGGAGGAGCAAATAATGCCCACAATCGAAAGTGATTCTTGTTGGACTGCTCCTCCACATGGCTTCCTAAAATGTAATGTTGATGCTTCTTTTAGCAAAAATGATGGTTGCACAGGATGGGGTTTGTGTTTGAGGAATGAGTTTGGCACTTGTGTGGTAGCAAAGACTCTTTGGAGCAAACCGTGCTTGGAAGTTCATGAAGGTGAAGCCCTTGGTATTTTGTTTGGTATCCAGTGGAGCTCTAGTATTGGTTTTAATAATGTCATTGTTGAGTCTGATTGTCTTAGAGCTGTTGATAGCGTTATTAAGCCCAAAGTAGATGTTTCTGAGTTTGGGTGCATTGCCAAAGAATGTTCTAGATTGTTATCTTTACTTCCAAACCTTAGTGTGAGGTTTATTAGGAGGCAAGCCAATGGAGTTGCTCACTGCTTAGCAAAGGTGGCTCCTACTATGCCTAGCCCCCATAACTATCAGCATTTTCCACATTGTATTTCTTCTTTAATTGCTAGTGAAATAAACTGATTTGGTTTGCCTAAAAAAAAAAAAAAGTTTATTCCTTGAATAAAAACAAAAATATTTTTGATATTATTAGTTGAAAATTGAAATGCTTTATATACTATCATTAATTAAACTGAGTACGGATGGAAAAAAAAAACATTTTTATTTTAATGTAAACTGAATATATTATATCTAAATGTGAAAGGAAGTGTTGCTTAAATATTGATTTTAAGCATTTACATAATATAGTTTAACAAATATCACATGATTCAATGTTTACTTGTAATTTGATCCCTGGAGTCATATGTATAAAAAATATTATTGGGAGGGGTTCTTGTTTAGGTGTCTGATAATATCCCGGGTGATTAATCTTTTACTCATCGGGTAAGAAGATACTCTGAGAAAAAAAAAACTAACTTTTGATAACTTTTTAAAATGTTACTAAGAATACATTTAGCATCATTTTTAACGTTTAGCTATATTTAATAAAATTCTTTTTATATACTAAAAAATGATACAAAAAGAATATATTATAATATTTATTAAATGTTATTATAGGTATAAAAAATATCATTAAAGACTTTTTGTGGACTTTATGCAACATTTGCTCAAATGTTCTAATATTCATTTTTTTTTACAATTTCACAATATTTTTTAAATGTTCGTGTCTTCAAAAAAGTACTTATGGGTGAGCAGAACCCGACTCGGCCCGTAAACTCGTCCCAACGTAAAGTGTTCGGGTCGAGTCAGACCCTAACTCGATCTGTAAAAGGGACTAACTCGTGTCCCTGTGAGTGCCTTGACGTCGGGTTAGGGTTGACCTTAGGGTCACCCGGCCTGGCCCTATACTACTACTATTTTCGACTTTTAAAACACCCTAACTTGACGTCCTGATCCCGTAGACAGCTAAACATAACATAATGCTTCTATTTTTTTTTTTTTTTTATTTCACTCATTTGACTCGACCATCATGAACACATTATGGTTCCCAATTTGGACTCCTTTCTCTCACCTTCAACCGTAACTTATCACCTCCTTCCGCCGTGCCCGACCACCACCTTCCGCCGTGCCTGCCGCCTGGTTCTCCTCCTCTCTCTCGATTAGTCTCACTTTGTATCTCAACAAGTAGCGCACCTGAAGCCCTAAGCACCCCTACCATCAAGGATCTATGCGCGTCGCCATCTTCTCCGGTCAGGTCTCCGCAGTGCGCCACCACACTTCACTCTCAACTTCCATTCTCTCCTCAAGTTATGCACCCTCAACGGCTGTCTTGACGCCGTCATTCATCACCATTGTTGTGCACCGTCAAGGACCATCACCACCGTTCCGCACCGGCAAGGACCACCGTCACCCTCCGTGTGTGTAAAAAATTACTTATGTTATATTGTAGGTTTAAATAAGTTTTTGGTCCCTACAAAGTTCATCAAATTTGGTTTTGGTCCCTGTAATCTCAAATTTTTTGCAAATAGTCCCTATCGTCATCTTTTTCCGTTATCTAGTACTCATGGGTATCGAGATAATTTTATTTTACTGTCCGACTTGCTGTAAAATTTTGCCATAAAATAGAAACAAAATCATACATTAGGGAATAAGGTTAAAATTGCTAAATTCCTTCATTTTGTATGATATCTAGTACTCAGGGGGTATCGAGGTAATGTCTCGTTCTTGTCCGACTTGCTCCAAAATTTGGCTAGAAAGTAGAAATAAAATCATACATTAGGACCATAGGGTTATAATTGACAAATTTTTTCATCTAGTATGATTTTTAGTATTCAGGGGTAACAATAGGGACTATTTACAAAACTTTAGAAAATACAGGGACGAAATCCTAAGAATTTTTTTTACAAGGACTAAAACCAAAATTGGTGAACTTTCCAGGGACTAAAAGCTTATTTAAACCTGGCTTTTTTACTTCCCTAGTGTAATTTGGTAGTGTAATTACGTGAATGGTGTAGTTTTTAAAATAATTACGGAAGTAGGGTAAGTCGAAAGCAGTGGTAACAAAATAAAATATTGAAGTCGTATATCCTACTCACGATTCATTTTTATATTCATAAAATAAAATTAAAAAATCAAGGGAGTCGTATGCATCTTATATGACTTGTATTTTTTATAATTTTTTTGGTAAGTCGTGTGTGAAAATTACGACTTTGCAGAGCCAACCACAATATTTTGTGCAGCTTTGAAATGAATGTTGTTTGTCTTCTATCACTGCTCCAACGTTGAAGGTTATTTGTGCTATTGTTAGCTTTTGTCTTCTTTCACATTGATGATCAATGGTTGGAGCACGCAGGCCATAGGAACCCACTTGCATGCCTATCTTTTGTCTTCTTTCATTTTATGAAGCCTTTTACTAAGAGTGTATTTAGGAAAGATTATTTTTCCCCATTTCAGCTATTTTTAGCTAAAAAGTTATTTCATAAATAATCTATTATGTTTGACATTTTGCTTAAATTTATTAAAAAAAAACTTTTTTTGAGGAAAAAACTGTTTTATGCCATCTAGTTTTTTCTAGCTTAAGATTATTGTGATTTAATTATTTTTCATTCTCAAAACTCTCTTCCTTGTTTACCCCTACAAAATTAACATCTACACAAATATTATTAAATTATACAAATAACTTCATACCCTTTTTCATAATTTACCATATAAAAGTGGGTTTTTTTTTTTTTTTTGCACCTTCCAAACGAAATAGATCTTAAAATCGTTATTCAGCAAACAGACCCAAACAAAAATAGATTCTGATTATAATCGATTATCACAATAATCGATTATACAAAAATTGATTATCAGCATAATTTTTTTTTCAGTTTTCCCATACACACTCTAAGTCTCTATCATCATTTTATGTAGCAAAAGTTGATAGTGTCACATGAAAAATTGGATGGCCTTACACTATTATCTCTTCAGCGTAAAAAATTGGATGGCCTTACACTATTATCTCTTCAGACGTAATTGTTACACATGACTTACCAAAAAAAATTAAAAAAAATATACAACTCCTATAAGATACATACGACTTCCTTGTTTATTTTATTTTATGAAAATAAAAATGAATCGTGAGCAAGGTATACGACTTCTATATTTTATTTCGTTTCCACTGCTTATGACTTACCCTACTTCTATAATTATTTTAAAAACTATACTATTTATGTAATTACACTGCCAAGTTACGGGAAGTAAAAAAGCCAAATTGTACTGTACACTTTAGCACTATCTCATTGGGCTGCTCAATCACCCCCAACGCTGTTTAAGAACAATATGCAACTTGATTATAAACAAATGAATAAATAATCTTTTCTTTTGGAGTGTGAGTATAAATAAATGGTACTACCTCAACGTCAAGTAATTCTTTTTTATTAAGCATACCGGACCTAACATAGGCAACGGAAACAAAATAATCTGACCAAGCAAGCATTCAATCCTGCGATATTTATTAAACAACTACATTATTTAAATGTTTAAAATCAATACTTAAGCAACACTTCCTTTCACATTTAGATATAAATATATTAAGTTTACTTTAAAACAAAAATATTTATTCATCCATTCTCACTTTAATATATATATATATATATATATATATATATATATAAAGGCAAATTCTACCGTACTCACGTTAATTCAATGGGTTTTGGAACATTTATTTTTGAAAATGATCTTCAATTTAATGAATTTAGATCAAACATTTTTTTATTTAAAACTTTCACTTATCTCAACTGAGTCCTTAACTAATTAAATATTTTTCTATTTAAAATTAAAAATTCTTATTAATTTAATTTTAATTTTAATAAATCAGGATAAGTTGTTTTTTTTTTTTTTGAAAAACAAATCCCACAATCCCCCTTCTTTTCCATCTCTTGTTGAAAAAAATCTTATGATAATTAACAAACCAATCCTCTATTTTAGCGTGATTGTGTTCTATTGATTAAGGGTTTCTATGATCTTTATTTCATTTTCTGCCCTATCCTGTGTGCGAATTGTGAGACACTGAAATGAAGGAGAAGATGAAAAAGAGGTTGGGATGAAAGTAGTGGTTACATGACTAAATTACAATAACAAAAACTTTGACTACTATTTAATAAAAAGGAAGAGATGATGAAACGAAGGTGAATTATTGACCCATAAAAAACTGTTCCAAAACCCCTGTTTTTTTTATGGGTACTGTAGCAGTCCCCATAAAAGCATTTCAACTAATAACATTAAAATAGTTTTTCTTTATTTTAAGAAATAAGCTTTTCTATGAAAATAACTATATTAGTAATTGATAAAGAATTGTAATTAAGAAATGAGCCAACTATGCCGATCCAAAATTTAAGGGTTTGTCAAACAATGGTGTTAACAGAGATCAAAGTTCGTGATAACTACTAAAGAAAGAGTCCAAAACACGGCAAAGTTGAAGTCTCCTCACTATATATTTGTTTTTCTCTTTGCAGGCCATTTAGATATTTATTAACATTTAGGTTAGCATATAATATTTAGACTGCATGTGCTGCATGTCCCAACTAGATATAAAAAAATCATTTTCGTTGTATTTTTTCTTATGTTGAATGGGTATGGCTTCCTTTTGGCATTGCGTCGTTGAAATTTGGGTATCATCGTGGCCTACCATTTTTATTTTTTTCTTCTCAATTCTCAAAACTTTTCGTCATCCTTCCATATTTTTACAAAACTCCACCAACCAAGGCTATTATGTTCCAACTCCATAAGGGTGTTTATGCTAAAACCCAAGTTGCAAATATACAGAGGAAGTAGATTTACAAGCAAGAGGAGATGAAATGAAATAAGGATACAAAGAAAAATGGCAGAAACTGCTGTATTGTTTGCTTTGAGGCAAATTTACCAATACCTAAACGAAGAAGCAAGACAGCTGAAAGATGTCTACAAAGAATTTGAAGGCATAAAAGATGAACTAGAGAGCATTCAAGCCTTCCTCAAAGATGCAGATAGAAGGGCTGCAGATGAAAGTGACACTAAGGAGGGAATAAAAGCTTGGGTGAAGCAGCTGAGAGAAGCATCTTTTCGCATAGAAGATGCTATTGATGAATACATCATTTATGTGGCACAGAGGACTCATCATCTTGGATTTATAGCTTCAATACAAAAGATTGTTCGCCTAATCAAAACCGTTCAGCCCCGTCTTCGGATATCGTCAGAGATTCTAGACATTAAATTATCAGTTTGTGCTATCAATGCAAGAGGCAAAATGTACAACTTTCAATCTTCACTTGAACATGGATCAAGCAGCAGCAACACTAAAGGGAACCAAAATAGCAATTGGTTTGATCCTCGCTTGGTTTCCCTTTTCATTGAAGAAGCTGAAGTGGTTGGATTTGAATACCCAAAGGAAGAACTGGTTAGTATGTTAGTAAATGGACTAATGGAGCAACATCTCGCACTGTTATTTCAGTGGTAGGAATGGGTGGACTTGGAAAAACCACTCTTGCTAAGAGTGTTTCTGGCAGCCAGCAAGTGAAAGGACACTTTGATTGTCTTGCTTTCGTTACGGTTTCTCAATCATATAAAGTAGAAGCCTTGTTGAGGGACATGATGAAACAGTTTTATGAAAAGGCAAACGAGCCTCTTCCTGGAGGTATGAACACAATGGATATGAAGTCACTCATAACAGCTGCTAGGAGTTACTTGAAGGAGAAAAGGTACGCAATTTTCTTTGATGATGTATGGAAAGTAGATTTTTGGGATGAGATCAAACCTGCCATATTTGATAGTAACAAAGGAAGTAGGATACTTATCACAACAAGGAACTTGGATGTTGCTAACAATTGTAAGAAAGATTCACATGTTCAAGTGTATAAGTTGCATCCCTTGCCTCCAAACAAAGCATGGGAACTCTTTTGCAAGAAGGCATTTCAATATGATTTTAATGGAATTTGTCCCTCTGAGCTCCAAGATATATCTTATCAAATTGTTCAAAAATGTGAGGGATTACCACTTGCAATTGTAGCCATTGCAGGTCTTTTGTCAACCAAAGATAAAATTGTTTTTGAATGGAAAAAAATATTCAAAAATCTTAGTTTTGAGCTTAACCGTAATCCTCATTTAACCAAAGTGACAAGAATTTTAGCCTTAAGCTATGAGGAATTGCCATACAATTTGAAATCGTGCATCTTGTATTTTGGAATATATCCAGAGGACTCCTCTGTTAAGAGAGGGAGATTGATTAGGCAATGGATAGCTGAGGGGTTTATTGAATATGAGGAGGGAAAAGTTGTGGAGGATGTCGCAGAGGAATACTTGACTGAGTTAATCCATAGAAACTTGGTTCAAGTATCCAAAGTTCAGTATGATGGAAAAGCTAAAAGCTGCAAAATCCATGATTTGGTGCGTGAAATGATTGTAGGAAAAATGAAGGACTTGAGTTTTTGCCATGTTGTGCATGATGATAGACCACCAATCTCTGATATACTAGTTCGACGCTTAGCTATAGCAACTAGCTCGGGTGATGTTTTGAGAAGCATTGAACACTCTCATGTGCGGTCTATTTTTATTTTCGAAGCAAGCAAATTGCAAGAATATCATGTGAGTCAATTGTATGGAAAATCTAAGCTTTTGAAAGTACTAGACTTGGAAGGTGCTTCCTTGGATTATGTTCCTAATTGTTTGGGGGATGTTTTTCACCTGAGGTTCTTGAGTTTGAGGAATACAAAAGTTAAGGGTCTTCTTAGATCTATTGGTAAATTGCAAAACCTAGAGACTTTGGATCTAAAGAAAACATTAGTGCATGACTTGCCAAGTGAGATAAACAAGCTTATAAAGTTACGACATCTTTTAGTTTGCTTTAGAATGCCATACTCTGTTATTAATGGTGAATCAGGGATGCGGATGAAGAAAGGTGTTAGAAACCTTACATTTCTGCAAAAGCTTTATCATGTGGAGGTAGATCATGGTGGAGTAGACCTAACAATAGAGCTAAGGAAGTTGAGGCATTTAAGGAAGTTGGGCCTAAAGAAGGTAAAGAGAGAATATGGAAATGCTCTATGTGACACAATACAAGAGATGATTTGCCTTGAATCTCTTCATATTTGTGCGATAACTGAAGATGAAATCATAGATTTGCAACTTATTTCATCTCTCCCGCAACTTCGACAGCTTCACTTGTTTGGACGCTTAGAGAAATTGCCAGACTGGGTTCCAAGACTTCAGTATCTTACTAGACTGTCACTTCGTTTTTCCAAGTTAAAGGATGATCCACTGAAGAAACTTAAAGATCTGCCAGGTTTGATGCGTCTTGTAATTGGAAGTGATGCATATGATGGTGAAATGTTGCACTTTGAAGTGGGATTTTTGAAGCTGAAAAGACTATTTCTACTAGATTTGAATAACTTGAATTCCGTTATTATAGACCATGGAGCTTTGCCTGCTCTTGAACAAATTGAAATGATGCGCAACCTCCAACTACAGGAGATGCCCTCTGACTTCCACAGATTGAAAAACCTTGAAACGTTGTATTTGATTGATATGCCACATGAATTTAACCAAAGCATTGATCCAAATGAGGGACATAAGTATTGGGTCATCAAACATGTGCCTATCATATTTATCAGAGATGAATGGTCCAAATTCTCCTCATTACCACACCATTCGCCATACATAAATCAACAATGCCTTGGAGTCACCCAAAAGAAAATATGAAGGTATATATCCTCTTCTCCTAACTGCATGATGTAAGTAAACTTGATGTGTAGTTTGCTGATGCCAATTGCTCTTTTTCATGAATTCTGGTAAATAGACACTTGCTTGCAAATTTTTCATATCTAGTGAGAGAAGTGTGTAGTCTAAGAAAGTGAGATGAGCAAATTTCAACCATACAATTATGCATGGCTAGTAACATTAGAAGTTACTTAAAGAGTCACATATATAAGTTTATCTTTTAATTTTAACCATTCAAATAAGATTTAGTCAAAATTCACTTCTGATTTTTTCTTTTGGAACTCATAGGTTTCCTCAATGTGGATGGAAATTTCAGATTCTCCAGCAACTCAACAGTATTGTGTCTTTTTTTTTTTTTTTTTTTCATCGTTCCAAATAAATTAAATTCTTGGAGATCGTAGTGCAGCAATATGAAACTCCCCATGAATCCGTGTGCTTTCAATCCTAGACCTTGCTTTTGTTCTCTTTAATAATTCATTATCTTTACAACTAGAAACTTAACATTATTTCTTTGTATCCATTGCCTCCTAATTTCTTTGTGCTACAACTTGCTTTCTTCTTCACACTAGTTTATGATATGGACAAACTTTAAAATTACAACTAGAACTTAGTATCCATGGAACGAAATTATAGAGAAACAAAATATTTAAAAACATATTGATATAAAGAATAGGTAAATTGCTGAAGAAAATAGCTGATAGTTTCTATAAGAAGGAAAATGAAGTAGTTTTACAAAGCAAAGGGAATGCTAGTAATGGAAACACGTTGGACATTATTGATTTGAAGAGATAGTAGCAGTATAGTGTATGTAGCTTTCTTTATCCACTTAATGGATTGATTCACAATTGTTTCCCTCATGCCTATTATAGAGCTGTTGCATCGCCACTCATGGGTGGTTTTACTTTTTTTCTAGACATCCCATGATGCTTCTGCTTGGTTATTTCTATGGTTAATATAATCACAATTACTCGAAAGTATTAAAATATAAGTTGCCGACCTTGGCTTCTACATAGCTGTGGACTTTTCTAGAAACTTGCATCAACTTCAACACATATATAAACACTAAACCCTTGAGTTATCACTAAGTATTAAACAGTACAAGTTAAATTTCTGGATATTACTAAGAACCTAAACCACAAAAAGCGAGCATTAATTTCATTTCTTCCTTGTCATCTATCATCAGCTCAACTATTTTCTCCACAAGTCTTTATGTAACACAACGATAATAATTTAAATTATAATATCCAAATTCATGTATAGGTAAGGAGATTCTACATCTCAGAGAGTCAAGTTTTAGATATTCGTTCAATCTTCTCAATAATGTGGTAAGTGGTAACCAAGAAATATCAATATTGTTCCGTTTCCCTTCCTTAACCTCATAACACTTATCATTTCTACTACTTTTCATATCTAATTAATACTTATCATTAAGATGTACCACCTTTTTTTTTTTTATAAGCAAAATAATATTAATGGAGCACAAAGGGTGCTCAACCCAGAACATAAATACACAAACCTATTCTGAAAACACTAGATCTTCAAAATACCAATAAACAAAAGACTAACCCCTTGTGTAGATCAAATATATGCCAACCAGACATACTACCTTTTCCCCCCTCTACATACCTCCTTTCACCCTTTTAAGCATCCTAATCACCAGAAAAAATTGTTGAAAACGAATCCACCAAAGCAGCAGCCACCAAAAACCAAAAACAAATACCCTCACTACTAAGAAACTCACCTAAACAAAGCCTCAACCTATACCAACCGAACTTGAGAGCAAACAACTAAACCATTAACAGCCAAAACAACAGCTATAATACCACAGCCACCATAAAAAATTGAACCCATCCAGTAACCACGTAAAGGCTAAATTGAAGCTAATACTCCAAAAGAATCTATCCACTTGCTGCCTCTTTAGTTTTAACCAAATGCATATTCAAAATCCACCTTATTCATATGACTTAATATTTTGTGTGAAATTATTCATGAGTTAAACTTTCTCTGAAAACCTTTGAGAATTCAAAATTTCAACTCAACTGAATAACAAAGCATATTCAAAATCCACATATCAACATTGATGCTTAATTTGTCTATGGTAAAGCAATAACTCAAATTTATTCAAAATTCATAACACTTGACCACGTATAAAATCCTTGTTTATCAAGAACCCAACTACACCAAGTCAAAATACCAATCAATAATGATCATCATCATCATTTATCACAACACAGTAGCAATCATTTAACCCGAACTTTTTATGGTTTTGTTAATTATATTCCATCTTAAAACTTCTTCAAATAGCACTTATCTGTCCCAATAATTACCTAATCTTTGACATATCAAAATGGTTATTGATTAAACTTTTAAAATCACTGAAGCTTTTATCTTAATGCCTCATAAAATATGATTCAGGATATGGATCACCTGTAGTTGAAACTGCATGGGTGTGCATTTGTGATCCAATGGTTGAAACAAAGTTCTCTCTCCCCTGAATCAAGACTTGATAAAATCAGAACCCTATCGCGAAGCCATGAGTCCCAGCAACAACTGTAGCTCGGCATTCACGCTTAACCGCTAGACACTGGCCCGGGGGCCTCTGCACTAGACTGGACCAGCATCCACTGTATCACAGATAACAATTTAATTAAATAAAAGAGGAAAGATATATATCAAGTATTCATTCATTCTATTACATAAAGAAAAAGACAACCACATTTAGTTAGAATGGGAAATAGAAGTTGATACACTAACGGTCAGTTACTAGTTGTTTAACATTGACAATGAAATGGCAATGGCTGCATTTACTTCGAGTTCAAGTATCCTTTATCAACGGTCTCCTACCTCCCAAATCTGAATTCTTTAATACAATCACAAATCACAAGTTCACCTCAACATGGCTCCCTTTTAAAACCTTTTACCCTTTCCGCACTGCTTGGTCCACCAATTGTTAGTTCACTTTTCAATTTTCAGCTTATACGAAGAGCAAATTTTTTGCCTACTTTAAGCATTATTTATACTTCCTTCATAAAAGGCTTCCTCAAAATGGAACCAGGAAGGAAAAAAACAAATTATCCAAAAGAAAAAGCTAACAAATTCATAAACGAATTAATTCATTAATAATATAATAATTATTCCTTATAGAAGAACATACACAGACTGACAACCGTAGAGGCCACAAAAAACAGTGTCACTCTAACAACTAATAATAACTAACATATTTCATCACATAATCTGATCAGAAAGCGACGGAAGTCGCCGGAAAAAGTTAGCCGAAATGGACGGCATGTCGTCACGGAACCTCGGATGGCGCATGTAATAGAAACCTGCCCCCAACACAAATCCCTTAAACGGCACCGCGTAGAACACTAATGACGCCACCAAACACAACACCGCAAATATCCCAGTCGCACGTGGATCCCGCCAGCTAAACAGAGCTTCCAAACGCTCCCCCTGTGCTGCCACGTCACCAAGCAGTGTCTGCGCCCTCCCCGCAAGCCCACGCACCCTATCATACCTGATCCGAACCACCTCCGCGGACCTCGTTGTCGGAAACCCATCGAACTCTTCATCCAATTCATCAAGGCTCACCATGTCCACGTAGGACATCCTCGTATCCATGCTCTGTGGGGCCCTCTGCCTGTAACGGAATCCCAAAAGTAAAATCAAGAAAGCATACATGAACACCGTAGGGAGCACCAGGGAAGGGCACAACACAATTGCCACGAGCAGCACGTGCATTAAAACAGTAGTTGGAGGGTGCACCCACGTGCGAATCCCATCCATCCAACGAGCAAGCGTCGCGACACGTGACAGAACCCCCACCACCCTGAACCAGTTCGCCTTGCTCCGCCGCATGCTCCACACGTGGGTATCCGAGTCCAGCATGAACTGAACCACTTCCTGACCCAACGGCGGTTCAGACCGGGCGAGTCGGGCCGTGACAATCCTCATAGCCGTGTGCCTCAACATATCTTGTTGGGCCGGCCCAAACGGACGCACGTAATGCATCCTCGGTAAAATTGGGCTTGCATAGGCCTGCATCAAACTCAACCACGAGGAGCATGAAAATCTCACCGCAATCTCAATCTCCCCCATTTTCTTGGCGCCACATGGCAGTAAAACGGTTAGTGAGTACGAATTTACGTACACCCGGTTGGTATCCAGTGTGGACAACCGCACACGAATTTTCCCCAACCTAACGTCTCTGTTGGGCTTCCCTTCTTCCTTCTTGTACCTTCCGTTATCGAACACGCCGATAGTGAGAACCGTGCAAGGGTCGTAGACATCCCAAGTGTACTGCTCATTCCATCTCGGGTTAAACCGATCCATGATGGTTCGGGTTCGGACCCATTTGGGTCCGTATTTGGCCACCACGTAAGCATCGGTGGTGCCACGCGTCCCGTCCTTGGTCTTCACCGGAAGAAGATTAGCGGCACCTCGAATCCCAACTTCAAGCAAACCGATCGGAGCCTTGGCTAGTTGCTTTGCAGAAGCACGAACATCGCTGGTCACGTGAGCTGCTTCGTCTATCACGTGATATCCACCTTCCAAGCAAACTCGAACATGGATTCTGCCTGTGTAGTTACGGTTCTCTTCATCGGTGGACAGATTAAACCATCGTGACTTCGGATCCGTTCGATCGTCTATCCTCCGTTCGATGGATGCCACGTGGATTTTGGCTTGGCCCACTGATTTACAATTTGAAACGTCTTCAACGGTGATAACAAGAAACGGCTCAAACGGCTCAGCCGCCACGAATATGAGGTCCTCGTTCCACGTTGGGTTAGCCGAGCCGGAAAAGGATGAACCGGCTGAGGTTCTTCCTGTTTTTAAAACCTGTGCGCCGAGCTGAGCCTTAACGTAAAGCTCAGGGTTCCTAACCTTAGGCTCGTTACCCGAACCTAACTGCAAATCCTGGGTCTGGATGACCGTTAGTCTCAGATACCAAAGCTTTGGAGAGAGATAAACCTTAGCTCGGGTCTCCGGTATCAACCCGCCGGAATCTGATTGCCAAGCTTCTTGAAACGCCTCGTCAGCCTGTGTTCCGATCCATACGGCGAGCATGACATCATTTCCCGGCGAGGTCTCCGATTCCAGAGTGTACCATTGAGGAGCCAGAGGACTATCTGGTGGCACTCGTTTTGGCACTTCTTGCAAATCAAATGACACCGTTCCTAGAGATGTTTCAGTACTCTGTTCTTCACCTCCTTTCTTCTCCTCGCACCAAACGGATACCTCCAACGACGTCGAATTGAGCCCCTCTTTATCAAACGCGAAAACCCGATCCCATTCTCTGTTCTCGGTTACGCTTTTGGTCTTCACGCTGTGAGTTCCGATCACGAGCTTCGCATAAACCGTCGGGCTAGGTTCCGGTTTCGCTATCTTCGCCTTCACCATTCGAACATAGAGGAACGGCATTCGATCCACGAGATCGTAAGCGCTGCGGTTTTTATCGCTGCTGAGTGATCGGAGTTCGTTGTCGTTTACATTCAGATCACCACGCTTTTGTATTATCTCATCACTCTTTTCCTTTTGCTGTTTCGGCTTCCTAGAATGTGCAATCGGTGGATTCTCCACCTCCGCAGGTGGAGGCGGAGACGGCGGAGCAGGAGCAGCCTCCGCCGCAGCTTCCTCCTCCTTCGGTTTTGGATTTTCCGATTTCGTCTTTTCTTCTTCTTTAGGTTTATTCTCATCTTCCTTTTTTTCCTCTTCTTTCTTCTCTTCTACTTTCTCTTCCTTTTTCTTCTCCTCTTCTGGTGCATTCTCTGGTGGCTTCTCTTCAGCCCTTGGCGCCGCCTCTTCCTTTTTCTCACTGGCTGCGTCGGTAACCGGTGGATCCTCGTCAACATAACAAACTTTCAGTCCAAGCTCACCTTTGATCTGAGAAAACACGCTTCTCTTCTCCAAGGGATAATACACAATCTCTTCCGAACCAGACTTCACAAAAGTGCTTCCTGAGATTTTCACTTTCCCCAAAAAAGTGCTTCTTTTACCAGTTTTCTTATCGTTGTAGAGATTGATCTCCAACGTTTCAGAAGCCATTGAATCTTTGTCGTGGACAACGAACTCGAGCCTCTCGTCCCATTGAGGATTGAGATCTCTTGATTTAGTCTTCGTTCTCCTTCTCTGGCCGTCGAAATCTACGATTGCGTAAGCACTCGCGGTTCCTTGACCGTCTTTTGGCATCAAGTTCTTTGCGTTGCATACCTCAACAATAAGCTTCCTTCCAGAACTTTCCGCCATTGATGAATTGTAGTGAGGTTGAGACTTCTTGAGAGGGAGAGAAACAGAGGGGTTTTTCTTTTGTGATAACAGAAGTTAGTTTGTGTGTTTATTTTAGTTAGTTAGCTTCAGTGGAATAAATGAATGTTAGGGTAAGGACGTTTTTAAGGGGACTGCTACAGTACCATAAAAAAAAAGGGGGTTTTTGAACCGTTTTTCATGGGTCAATAATTCACCTCCGTTTCATTATCTCTTCCTTTTTATTAAAAAGTAGTCAAAGTTTTTGTTATTATATTTTAGTCTTGTAACCACTATTTCCATCCCAATCTCTTTTTCATCTTCTCCTTCATTTCAGTGTCTCACAATTCACACACACGGTACGACATAAAATGAAATAAAGATCATAGAAACCCCTAATCAATAGAACACAACCACTCTAAAATAGATTATTGGTTTGTCAATTATCATAAGCTTTTTTTCAATAAAAGATGGAAAAGAAGGGGGATTGTGGGATTTGTTTTTTTTTTTTTTAAAAAAACTTATCCTGATTAATTAAAATTAAAATTAAATTAATATAAAATTTTAATTTTAAATAGAAAAAATATTTAATTAATTAAGGACTCAGTTGAAATAAATGAAAGTTTTTATGTTTAAATAAAAAAATATTTGATCTAAATTCATTAAATGGAAGATCATTCATCCATTGGTTCAAAAATAAATGTTCTAAAACCCGTTGAATTAACGTGGATACGGTAGAATTTGTCCCTTTTTTAAGGTAAAAAGGCGAGGAGCGTGGACACGTAGGAAACACATGCAACGTGGCAAAATCTCGGGGTGCGAGTTTTTGGTGCGATGAACACAAAATCAACGTGGGATAACTGGGGGTGAGTCAGTTAGCTGAGCACCGTGCCTGGTGCTGCTGATTCTGCCGAGTCGAGTCGAGTCGAGTCGAATCTTTGTTATTCTATGTATTAGAGAGCTTGGTTTAGAGGAAAATTACCAATAACAGAAATGCCATTTACAAATGTCACTTATATAGGTTAGAAATTGAGGTGTAGGCTAGAAATTCGTGTGTCTTGAGGCACGTTGTTCCATATAACTTAATTTTGGAATCCATAGACCATCACTTTAATGTATATCCAAAATCCAAACACACTATTATTCTTACTTAAAATCTTGCATTCTCGGGATATAAATGAGGGAGGTTGGAATGAGTTTAGGTTGGCTTAAATTGAGCTAATATTTTGATTATGTGTTGGATTTAAATCCGATTTGGTACATGTACTCATAATGATTGGGTTGGAACTAAGCTAACACAATATGTTGCATAATTATAATATGTAGATTTAAATATTTTGAATAACTAAATCATAACATTAAGGAAGTAAAAAATTAATAGTGAGATATATTTTATGATAAATATATTATGATGTTATATAAAAATTATTAATTTAAAACACAGTGTTATTATTTATACTTAATTTAAAAGATGTATAAAATTTCAGCGAATGCATATAATGGGCTGATAACTCGAAGCACAACTCAATCCATTGCAATTAGTTTTGGGCCAATATAGGTTAATATAAGGGCCAACTCTTTGCACCTTGCATTATTACTTAACACACCTTGCAAATTTTAATTTCTTTTCATTTTCCAAAACTACTCTTTTTAGTTCTATTCCCTCCCTCACCCAACACATCCGGAAACTAACCTAGCTCCCCCACCTTCTCCCACACACCGCGCGCTTCCCTCACTGGCCATCCACTCAGCCGAGTGCCTCCCACTGTGAGGAATCGCACCGCACACCTCTTGCACCACGGCCACCTCCCACTCAGCATTACCCGTCGCGTTGTCCATCTCTTCAGGTAGGTACTCTTGCATGTCTTCCTCAGATTAGTTTGTTCAAAGTTTGTCAAAATTGTTGTTTGTTTTGTCTCCGTATTGTCATTTCCGGACATAAATTCAGTGGCCTGGTGTAGTTTGGTGTTTGAGCTCCCCCGGATTAGCATTTCCAGAAATCTTCCGGAATTGGTTTTCTGGATAGTTACCGGATTCCACATTCCGGACGTTACCAGAAGTCATTTTTCGGATGCGTGTTGTGAGAACCCGTTCGCAAATTGATTTTCCGGATGTTATCCGGATTTCAAATTCCGGAAATGTTCCGGATTTGAGTTTCCGGATGTTTTTTTTTTCTTTTTAAATGCTGGAATTGGAATTGTCTTTAACTGTATTGGCCCCTTAGTAGGAGTAGTGATAATTAGACACAAAATTGGTGCCTAACATCGTATAAAAGTATTCCTTCCTAGTTATTTATTGTTTTATTCGCTCTAAAAAATGGTTTGCATGTAATTCTGCATACTTATTAATTATTGAAGCTTAATATGCAATGGTTTGCATGTAATTCTGCATACTTATTAATTATTGAAGCTTAATATGTAGCTTGTAATGTTATTACTGAATTTCTGCGTGTAATTTCTTATGCAGGATGGTGTGTACTCATAGTGGAGTGGGGTCTCCTACTGACCGACAAAGACCGATGGCTTCTGCACGTGCTCAACGTGTCGCTGCTAGTCGTGTAAATCAGACTCAGCAGGATGATGAGGTCGTTGGACAGGATCCTGCTCCGGAGGTTGAGGTACCTATACAGCTTCAGCAGGAGGATGATGTTCCACCTGTTGAGTCCTTCCCTGGAGGCCCAGAGGATACGGCTGTCCTTAGGTCATATGGTGAGCATGTTGCTCACGCTCTATGGAATGGATACGTAAGTATCCTCTATAAATTATAATGTTACTAATTTACATTTTGATTTAGTTTAGTATTAAATAAATTGTTTTCACTGATATTTCATACGTGTTTATGGTTGCAGGACCGTCGTGAGCTGAAGGTTGTAACACATGGCCGGAAGCTAGCAAGATTCCCATGCAACCACATCAAAGTTGAGACTTATGTTAGGGAATCTGGTTTGGGACCTCTGATGCACTGCTTGCATGTGAATGTTGATAAGGGGTTGTTGTCGGCCTTTATCGAGAGGTGGCATAAAGATACTTGTACCTTTCACTTACCGTTTGGCGAGATGACAATTACTTTAGATGACGTCTCGTGCTTATTGCATCTCCCAACCACCGATGCGTTTTTCACACTGCCTCTGATGGACAAGACCACCGCAAACTCATATCTGGTTGAGTATTTAGGAGTGGAGGAATCTGAGGCTAAATTTGAGACTGATGGGACTAGAGGTGCGCATGTTCGCTTTAATTGGCTGGAAGATATCTACCGGGAGCAGTTGGAGGCAGGGGAAGTGGAAAATGCGATCAGAGCGTATCTATTACACTTGGTTGGTTGCACTATTTTTGCGGATAAGAGTTCGACATATGTTGATGTTGCTTCCTTGGATCTCTTCCGCGACCTTGGCGCCTGCAGAAGGTATGCCTGGGGTGCAATTGCTCTGGCATACCTATACGATCATCTATGTGATGCTAGTCGACATAATGTAAAGCAGTGCGGAGGTTACATGACATTATTGCAGGTATAATTATTTTATATTACATTGCTTATGTTTGTTATATTGTAAACCATTTAGTGACACATTATTATCGTTTCAGGGTTGGATTTTTGAGCATTTCCCAAGCATTGGTAACCGTAATATGGTAGATGGATACACCGAAGATCTACCAAGAGTACAGCGTTGGACACCTATGAGGGGTGTTGGGGCTATCCATCCTTTCCGGGTTTCCATTGACCAGTTGAGAGCGGATGAAGTCATATGGATGCCATATGAGGGTCATAGGGTGCACCGACCATTTGAGGACATCTCATTGTATTCAGGTTTCATCAGATGTGGCCGATTGAGGCACCCCTATTTACCTTTGAGGGTGTTGCGGCAGTTTGGCCATGTGCAGAACATTCCTCGGTCACCTCTTGATGTAACGGGTATCATGCCATCATTAGAGGAGATAGATGCTAGATGGTCGCAGCCTGTTGATTGGGTGGTTGTCAGGGGACCACGTGTTACTGAGCCAGCGCAATGTGTCCACGGATACATTCAGTGGTACCATAGGATCTCCCATCCTTACTTGATACCTCCGGATGTAGGAGCTCCTTCTAGGGTGCCAGACATCCAGCCAGAATTGCAGGATGGTGACAGTTCCAGGAGTTTTGGTCAACAAGTGGTGAGTTTAACTTGATTTTAATAATAATGGGTTACTTTACATAGTTTGTTCTCTATAAGAGTGTGTTAAGTTGGAATTTGTTTTCACACGATGTTGTTTGCAATTTCAGGAAAGGTTTGAGAAGATACGTGACTTACTAGAGGAGATGGTTGACAGAAGGATGGTAACCCCTGGTACCGATGCTTGAGAGCACACGCGTTCAGCTTTGACACTAGCTCGTGGGGGGATTCAGTTTGGAAACACATATCAGAGAAGGAAGAAGTCTCGATCCAGGCCTACTACTAGTTGATTACTTGTAGATACTCAAAGTCCTTAGTTAATGGCATTGTTAAGCCATTTATTTTGTTTATTTATCTAGTTCCACAGTTAATGATGGTAGAGGAACTTTGAAACTATATTTTACTGAATGTAGTAATGTTGCTATATTTTGCTTTCCAGCAATAGTAAATTATTGATGCATTTGGTTTATTAAATAGTTGATTATGGAACTATTTTTCTCTTGGATGTGTTTTAAATTAACTAGTTAATAATAAAACGACCATTTGAGATAATATAAATTGCAGGATAACATTTGTATGACCATTAGATATATATGAACTCAAATTATATAATCATAATATTTATACATCCAGTCAACCACCCTCGCACAATAGAGTGAATCTTTTTACCCAAAAAATTAAGGAAAACATTTATGTATCCAATCAATCATCTATAATATCCATCCACTCTGGATCCTTTTGTACTAACAATGAGTTGAAATGTTGTAAGCGGCGACCATATGGAATTTCCCATGCACGAGCATCGGGATAACAGAATCTACGCCACCCATATCCAACAGGGGATAACGGGCACTCATCCTTCAAAAAGACCTGTAAAACATTAAAAGTAAACAAATTCAAATAATTGATACAATTAGTCTGTATAATATTATACAGCAGTAACGTCTTATTATACCTGTACAAAGTGACAATTATGCACAAGAGAAATGCAAATTAGTCTGTTACTTGAATATGATGATGGTGGCCTACTTCTTAAAGGAAAAAAGGTATTGCTTTGATGAATGGATAGGGCAACTAGGACAACATTATATCTTGAAGCAATTGCGTAACACATGTCCGGTATGCTCATCCATTTTTCTTGGGACACAACTGTTTGGTTTCCAACATATAGTGAATTTATTAGGTCAACCACACGTTGTTCACTATCAAATAATTTAGCATACTCAACACGAAATTCTTTGAGCTCTTTAATCAAGTCGATGCGGACTTGTGCCCAAGAATCCTCACTCATTCCAAGTAATGCAGCAATGGCACGATAACCACAATTCCCATCAGCTTATTGCACATCAACAATGTGTTCAACAAAGTGTTGAAGTTGAGGAGGAATTTGATCTAGCATTGGATATGCCCTCTTGCGTCTACTTGATTGGCTTGACGGTTTAGGAGTAGGGCGAGTTGATATGCTCTCTTGTACCGAATGAAGTGAATCAACGTGTTCAAAATACGAGGGATCACGTTTAGTCGACCTAGCAAACTTCGCTGCATTACCTTTTGATGCTCCTTTTGTTCGGACCTGTAAAAACACATAATTAAACAAAATCAATGAAAACCCTTTCTAAATCGTTATACATAGACAAGAATTTCAGGATTACCTTCACGGGTGGTGGACACATTGAAGTTGTATTTGGATATGCAATTTCACGCAGTTTAGTTTTCATTGTAATTTTTCCAGATAAATCAAGCTCCTGAAATCGATTATTCAATGCATCTAGCTCATGCTGCAATGATAGCTCTGACCATGATTCGTCCAACCCTTGGTATGCAAGGGTTAACCTCCTCCAATGAGAATGAACTGAATGCAAAGGAACAGAGTTACCCATCGTACTATACTTACCAAGTTCACATGCACACGGTAGCCCATGTGTCCTTCTAATGTTGCAACCACAGACAACACTGTTAATCCTGACAATCTTAACTCGTTCAAACTCATCTACAATATGATTTAGAGCACTCCTTGAAACAAATCCATGCAAAGTCATGTACATACGTACATTAAATCTATGTTCCACTATGTTTATGCTTCTCTCAAATGATGCCTTTATCTCAGTATGCTGCAATATGATCATGTTATTCATGGCATCCCAACAACTGCACAAGTCCCCCGTGCTATCCTAAATCAATGTCTTCAGCCTCCCATGTGCAGACTCAACCCTGTTATCAAACACAACAAAAAAACATCACATAAATAGATAATCATAATAAAAGACGAAATTTATTCTATTGTATATTAATGTTTTAATATAAGAGACACCTGTTAGTTGTTGTGCTCCCAAGGTGCATAACCCGATGTATCCATGCTGCGACAAATTTTTCCTTGTGAGGAATCAACCACGTATTTTTCACGTAGTCACCAAAAATAGGAAAATTGTAACATACATTTTCAAAGTTCCTCAAACGCTCCGCAAACTCACACTCAGTAGGGGAGCCCATAATACTACCCCAAGCATCCATCACAATGTCCCACTTCTCCTTCGGGTGCACTAACATCTTGCATTTGGCCTTCACATTCTTGACAATGTGGAATTGACATAATAATTGAGTTGAACTAGGAAAGACAGTGTGAACTGCATTCATCAGCGTAATGTCTCTATCGGTCACTATTACTTGAGGTATTGAATCCTTAGATAGAAACATACCTCGTAACCTCTGTAATACCCAGATGAAATTATTACTTCGCTCAGACTCCAAATAAGCAAACCCAATGGAGAATGTCAGCTCTGTAGAGGTAACACTAACAATTTCAAGTAACGGCAACCGATACTTGTTGGTTTTATAAGTGCTATCAATGATCAACACAATGGGGAATGTATTCAAAAGTTTTACGGCATCTGGATGTGTCCAAAATATATCTCTAACAACATGGACATGTCCAGCCTTCTATGCCAACAGACATACTTATCACGCTCACATAAATACAACAAATGTTGCATTTCTGTTCTAGGGCCTCTTTCAGATATTCTAATATCTTGCCGCACATTATACAATTGTTTGATGGTAGTGCAATTATTCTTATTATGCTCCTTCAATGTGATCATTATGTTTCTTGGCTTAACCAAGCTCTTTGTCATATCTTCGACCAAAGACCTCTCTTGGACGCTTAGGCGACCAACATATGCATGACCAACCAAGGTGTCCGCTAACTCATGGTTGTGAAAGCCACACACTACATTAAGTGTCCATCCATCACCATTTTTCAACGGTTTTCCTCTTAATTTTAAAGGACATTTACATTTCTTAGTTCCAGTCACCTTGCGAGCTAACTCCTTTTTTCATGGTCTATACTTTCCACCCCTTTCACAACCAAGAGTCACCACCGTCGTCCTTCTTTTACCTCCTGTGTCTGACCTGTGAATGACGACAACAACACCATTCTCTCTGCCAACTTGTCGAGCCCAATTCAACATATCATCTCGAGAAGGAAATATCTGTCAATAAAAATATTAGCATCATGTTATAATGTTCACACATATTCATAAAATAATACTAATAATATTTCATTATTCAACCACCTTTGCAGTAGTGGATGCATCACTACAATCAGCATCTTTTACATTCGGAACATCCAACCTCTCTATGCTCACAGGATTCTGAAAAAAATAAATAAATAAAGGTAAAGGATGAGTTTTAGTCAAGGAGGATAATCAAGGTAAATCATAATTTATTCTTACATCTCCATATGTTCCCATATTAAATGACATGTCCATGTCCTCAGATAGATTGCCAAAATAGTCATCCATGTCTGAAAACAACATTAAAACTACCATCATAACAAATAATAATAAGAAGAACAAATAATAATAAGAAGACAGCATTAATTTGATTAACAAAATTTGCATCAGGAAATTTACACCTCCGGAAACCAGTTTCCAGATGCTAAATTTGGAATTCGAAAATGCACCTCCGGATTTTAAATTCCGGAGGAACAAAATATTTAACTTCCGGAAACGTAATTCCGGAGGCATACAATTAAAATCTGGTAAAAAATATAAGCATCCGGAAACTAAATTCCGGATGTGTAAAATCTAACACATAAAATATTGCATCTGCAAACTAATTTCCGGAAGTCTTCTGGAAAATGGTTTCTGGATAGTGTCCGGTGTGTCCGGAAATGGGTTTCTGGATATTTTCCGGAAGTGGGTTTCCAGAAGTTTTCCGGAAATAATATTGGGGTTTTTTTCAAATGTTTACGTATATACTTACTTGCACCTCACCACCGTTTACAGCACGACGACAATGAACCAACAGTAGCCCTTTAAACCTGCAACCCACTCTCAAACCAATTTGAAAACACTCACAAAACTCACTCTTTCATTATTGTGTGACAATGGTGGCAGAATGGTGGAGGGAAGGATATAGTTTTCTAGTGAGAGGGAAGGGGGGGGGGGGGGGGGGGGTGTTGGGTGTTGCCGTGTAGGTGTAGGTGTTGTATGTTGGAGGTGGAGGGAAGCTGGTTTGTTACCAAAAGAGTATTTTTGGAAAGAAAATATCAGAATCAAGTTGCAAGGTGCCACTAGCAAATTGCACGGTGCTAATAGCAACGGCCTTAATATAATGGGACGAGACTTTCAACACTTTTAACACGATTCTTACACTTTTTTTTTTGTAATAATAAAATAAAAAATACATATAATGACTTTTGATAAATTGTTCACATAATTTTTTTTTAAGAAAAAAAAACCGACGGGATTCATTAAAAATACATATTTTAACACACTATTTTTTTCTTTTTAAAAGTAGAAAAATGTGAAAGTTGTGTAAAATCTCTGGTGTTGAAATATCATTGCCCAATGCCCATGTGGAATAGTTGTATTAATAGTTGTATTATTTTCATGTGATCATGATAAAAGCGTTGGAGATGAAAATGCTTAATGCGTTTTGGTGAAACAATAAAATCACTGCAGCAACCAGCAAGGCACGCTCTACTCATTTTTGTCCTTTCTCCTCCTTTTTCTTCTTTCACTTTGTTGTTTTTGTTGTCACTCTTGGAGCACTAGCGCTGGCTGGTGGACTACTTGGTGTTCAAAGGCTGCAACACCTCATTCATTACCAGTACTAGTAGTGCAGTCAAATTAGAAAAGAAAATGACCTAACGTTTCATTTTTTACCTAAAGTGTGTGAATTTACTTCGTACCAAAAAAAAAAAAAAAAGTGAATTTACTTTTAATGTGGGTATATGAAAAAGTATACATTTTTAGATTATATTTAATAATTTAGGATTTCTTTGTATTTTCTCATATAAGAGTAAATATATAATTATTTATTTATAGTAGAAACAAATTCATAAGAATTCAATTTTGTTATTATCAGCATCGTACTTGGACCACATAACTAACCTTTCGATAATGAACAATTAATAAAGTATAATGATTTTATAATTCTTCATGAATGGCGCTCATAATTACTTATAATTATTCACTAATCCTATGATAATAGTCATCCTCAATCTATATATATATATATAACCCTCAAATAGGGCATCTTCTCTCCATGCACTTATCACACTATCATGTGCTTGTTTGATGTGTGAATCAGTGCAAATCAAACTCAAGATGTTGTCGTCTATTAATTAATAATGTAGCCAAAGATATTCATGAAATTGAGTTGCTATGTATGATTTTTTATTCACTGCCCATAGATTTTATTCCGTTTTTGTTTGCCTTGATTTTGCTCGTCTTTGTCCACCGAATGCATGTTTTCTTAATGATAAGAAAAGCCCACTTGGAGCAGCAATCTGCAAATATGAACGTTGTTTTGTTTCTGCGTTTCTGGATAGTTTTTTCGATCGTGAAATATGTAAAGGAAACATTAAAAAAAGATGTTCAGAACTTTAACGGGCTCAATATCCGTTACTATTACATGTGGACATTAACCGCTATATATGTACGTACAGACATTGTGCATGTTGCTAATATTTAATAGAATTGTTAGCTAAAGAGAAATAATTAAACGGAGTGGCAGAGTTAATGCTTTTCATGTTAAGTTAAATTTATTATTTTAGTTTAATTTCAGGAAGAAATAGAAAGTTTAAAGAAAATATACTACTATTATGCTCACTAGTATTAGAATATTAGACAGTTAATCTAGTTAACTTAGTTGATTGAAATCAGTTATTCTGTTTAGAGTTAGTTACTTGGTAGTTACATTTAGTCCAAGTTAGCTATGCTTGTACAAGCCTCCTATATATTTTGATCTCTGTACATTCTCTACATTCAATGGAATTCATTCTTCCAATTCGAAGCCTCAATATGGTATCAGTTTGATATTTTTTCTCTGCGTTCTCTGCTTTCCCTGCAAGCTTCACTAGCTTTGCTTTCTTTCGTTCCATCTTCTTCTTGAATTCTGTCTCTGTGTCTCCCATGGCAGCCATATGGATAACAATCCTTTGCTTCTCAATCCTTCTTCGTGTGGAAAGAGAAAGTAAAAAAGAAAACAAAGAAAAAGAACACACTACATCATAAAGGACCATTAATAATGCATATTTTGAGTGAGCAAGAGAGTGAGAGCAGCTTAAATGGGGGTTGCTTATCAAAGTCTTAAATTTAAGGACAACTTTTCTATGGGTCGCACCATTAGAGTTGTGTGATATGGATGTTACATATAAGGACATTTGCTTCTGTAAGCTACTGGTCAGGACCCAGACTTGAATTACAGGATGGGCCGACTAAAAAGTTAAAGTTCAACCAATAAATTAACATACATTAAATTTCATTAAAAATATTCAAAATTATATGTTCCAAAACATTAATTAAATTAGTAATTTATCAAAACAATGAATGTCCTCCTGCATGTCATGAAAGTCATCTTTAATTAAATATACACTAATTTTTTCAATAATTTTATTTTTTTAATGTATGTCTACTTCAACAATCAGTCAAAAATTCATCTTCCATATTATTATGAAGTATAGTCTCAACTATATTCATAGTTAAAAAAAATCGTTTTATAGTAGTTGTAAAAATAGGTTATGTGTGAATACGAATAATCACTAGTACTCTATTTATATGATGATAAATTTTTACTTTTCTAATTTTTACCAACTAATAACATAGATCATAAATAGTTTGCACATCTATTATTAATTTTAAAAGTAAAATAGAGTCAGTTATTTTTTTTTTAAAAAAAAAACAGGGGGGACCAGGGCTCCTCCCACCCTCCAAGTGGGTCCGTCCCTGCAACAGGTCCTTATACAAGGACAACCAATGAAAAGAACAGAGAGAACACATTGGGAAATTAAAATATAAATAAGTTAATATTTTAACATGAAAGAAAAATAAATATAAATAAAGATGTGGGTTAACTTGTGGGACCCATTTAGTGAACTCTTAAGAGTTGTACTATTGGAGTATATAGTTGCTTAAAGTGATATAAAGTAGAAAGTAGTGAAGTGGCATGATAGGCCCTGTAAAAAGAGGAGTTTAGTTAAGCCACTCCAATGGGTATGCTTTGAATGAGTCAGTGAGAGAGTGAGTGAGTGAGAGGCTTTGGCGGCGAGAGAGATTTCTGTGGTGAGTGAGAGTACAATTATAGAAAAAGTTTAAATTTTAAAATTGGAAAGAGATAACGCTTAATCAAAAAAGCGCTATTAAATATATGATTTAATAGCGCTTCATAAAGTAAACGTTATTATACTTTAAGATCTTTAACAATGTTTTCTGTGACACCCCGGGGCTGACGAGGGCGGGGAGTGGTCGCCGGTACAAGAAGGCACGGACTGAAGTTGACACAAGCAAACACAAGAAGGGGGGCTGAACTGTGTTTGTTAATAATTTTTGAAAAACAGCCTTTTTCAAAATAATTTTTGCACATAAGGATTAAGAGGCAGAAGCACACACACAGAAAAAGAATCTTTTAAAGACTTAACAAAATCAAGTTCAAATCCCTACAGTTAGTATAATCAAATAAAACTAAAGAGATAAGGGATTAAAAGATTTACACAAGCATTTTATCCTGGTTCACTCTCTTCCAACCAAGAGCTACGTCTAGTCCCTTCTACTTGAAGGTTTTTCTCCACTATTTTCCAAATAGATTACAACAAGTATTCAACACCTCTCCAGGCTACAAGTATTCCTTTCTTACCAAGCCTCTTCAGGCTCTACCTCTAACAAAGAGATTGGTTTCTTTTGATCTTCTAACTCACTATGTGTGAGGATATGAAAGTTTAAGATCAGTTGAATATTATAGCAATATTCAAGCTAAGGTATTACAGACTTTTGCTCTTGAAAGAATAAAAGATTTTGAGCTAGTAGAATGACAAGAGTTTTTCTAGCACGATTTCTGTATTTTCAAAAGTTTTTTTTCTTCAGATGTTGAGGTCTTCTATTTAAAGTGACCTTTCTCTTCACTTGAAATTCTTCAACGGTTGTTTTTGAATTTTTTCGTTTAGGGATAGAATCAAATGCATAATATTCGTTGTGACTCATAGCTTGCTCGTGGCCATTCTGAAATGTACTATAGGTTATCACTCTTGCACAAAACGGGCACACCTCTGAGTAATTGCGACTTGAAAACTGTCTTGCCTCCCTTGTACAAATTCCAGTTATTCCAGCGATAAAGGTGACAGGGCACAAGGTGTTTTGCATTGTACTATTTTGCTTTTGCATTTCCTCATTTGTACTATGTCACTCTCAAGGAAACAAGGCAATAAAACAGTTAAAACAAATAGGAAGGACCAACATATACTCGAAATAAATATCAATCATTTGAAATAAATACTTCTATGTGGTCGAGGTAGTTTTTCAAGAGCATGTGAAAGGTTCACAAAGAAAAAGAGCTTGTCTACTTAACAGAGTGCGTCTACACACTCATAGTTAGAAACTCTTTTAGCTTGTCTAGTTACGTGGTAAATTTTCTCATCTACTATCAAGTCTTTGGACTTGCTATATATCGGTGAATAACTTAGATCTCCGTCTACTAACGTGGCACTCAAGCTCGTCTACTTATAGAGTTAAAATTCTCGTCTACTGAGACTACTCTATATTCCGTCTACTCAAACATATTAACATAAATTGTTACACCCCGACTTTCCGCTGTTTTCTAATATCGGAAATTTATATAAAGACGTTTATATATTTATCTGAGACTTAGAAAATTATTTTAATTAATCTGAAACCATAGTTACACTCTACTTGACCGTAGAGAGTTACGATAAAAATTTAGGTTGAAAAGTCAGGTGAAACCCGGTCTGCGAATTTCACTGACAGTATATTTATACTGCTCAGAAGACCTAATTTTAACTCGTGAACGAAACATTTAAGATTTTTATTTAATTTCCTACGATTTTGGTTATTTTGAAATATTTCACTAAAAAGTGAAATATTATATTTTATCCGGGCGTCGTATTTAATCGGGTAAACGGTAGAGCAGAATATGGGATTTCCGGGAGCCGCTATTGGATAATTCCAATGAGTCATATGAGATGACTCACCCATGTGAATGCATTTATGGTGCACATGGCTTCATTATTACAATTTCTAAGGAAATTGCATTCAGGTCCTTAGACTTTTTCTATTTTGCAATTTGGTCCTTCAAAGTATTTGCACTTTGGTCCTTATGAAACTAGAATTCCTTGCTCTTTGGTCCCTATTTTCGCAGCCCACACTCCTATAAATACCCTCCATCACACTTCATTTCATTCCTATTGCCTTTTGTTCATAAAACACTTATAAGTTTCCCAGGTATAGTTTTATGCCTTAAGCTTTAATGGACCAAGATTGAATGGATCCAATTTTCATCAAGCCCATTTGCACAAGGCCCAAGCCTTTCCTTGGCTGCCATAAGTGCAAGAAGTCTCCACATCCTTCTCCATTCTTCCACAATCTTCTTCATCTTCTCCAACTTCTTCTTCCTCTAAGAACACACTTTGGTGTTCATGATAGCAGAAATTCCACCGAAATTCTGACCCTTTTATGTTCTGAAACTCGAGAAACTCTCAACATGAAAGTTGTTCCTCTTTCTCTCTTCTTTCCAACGAGAAAAAGATCATCAAAAACGGATGAGTATATTGAGAGTTATGACCAAAATACAGAAACTGCCCAGAATCCTCAGATCCATGCGAGACAGCAGAAAGAAGGCCCTTTTCACCCCTGTTATGATCCGAACCAAATGAAACCTTCAACACCAAAGTTGTTCCTTTTCTTCTTATATTTCCAATAACCCAAAGTTTGTAATTTTTGGATGAGTAGATCATGAGATATACTCACAAAACCAACACACCCTCAAACTGTCCAGATTTTATATAAGTGTTGGTTGATCATTTTTTTTCATTTCTTCAATCTTCAAGAGGTAAAAGCTCAACTCCTTGATCATCTAAGATTTCATATTCAATTGTTTCTCATGTTTATGCCATGAATCATATTTTCCCATTTCTAGATCTAGAACTTTGAAAATCCATAACAAATTCTAGAAAAATCCTATGATGTTGAAACCACTTCCTAAGTTCTTATAATCATGTATACTTGTTGAATCCTAGTTTGTTCATTAAACTAAAAACCCTAGCCTCATGAACATGTCTTGGCCGAATCTACCATTTAGAGGGTTAAGATGGTTTTGATTCGTAACTTTGTTGTTTAGCCCTAATCCATTTCCTTAAGTATATTAGAATCATTAATCCATGACTTAAGCAAGTTTAGTGATTTTGAGCCACAAAACCCTAAGGAGGCTGTGACCTATTAAAGAGGATTAGGTGTTTGCTTTGCTTGTTTTGATTGGTTGTTTGGATGTGTTGTTGAAGGTTAGTGTTTCATGACACGTACGTGTGTCACCGATTATTCGGAGCCGTGTCAACTTTCTTAATCGGAGGTCAAGTTCTTCAAGAGGTAAGGGGAGCTTACCTGAGGGATTTTTCCCAATAACTATTAGCTTTAGTGTGGTCTGTATACTTGATATGTGGCTGTGGTGCTTTGATTTTGCTGTTTACATTGTGTTGTTTATCTGTGTTAGATGATTTATCTGCTTTTAATTTATTTAATTATCTGCAGTTGTTTATTATATTTCTATGATGCATGATCTGCCTGGTGATATAATTCTGATAATGTTGTTGAGTGTTGTTTGTGAAGCCTGACAGTGGTCAGTGCACAACCGATTTAATCAGATAAAAGCTTCAATAAGCTATATACATTATATTCAATGTTTTATGGGAAATGTTGGATATAATAGTAGTGGAAAATATTATTTGGGAAAAATAATGAGTATTGAGAAATATTATTATTTTAATGATTTATTGATAAAACGTCAACTATGAGTCACAGTGAGGACGTAACCGTGAAAATATTTTAGTACTACTAATTTTTACGTGAGAAATTCCGTAATATTATAAAAAGGTATTTTATGAAATTAATCTTCAAAAATAACTTAAGTATGATTTTAGAAAATTGTTTAAGTGGAAAAAGCTAAAAGATGTAATTTGACGGCAAATTGGAAAGTGTCGACGACAAGTATTTTTAAAGCGGCAGTACGTGTTTTAGATAAACTTGTGCCTCACATGATTCTCTTTTTGGAACATAAACGTTATAGAAAAGAATTTCAAGTAATCGATGATTTTATAAAGGAGTTTTTATAAAGGAGTTTTTCTAACCGTGTTATTTTCTGTCAACTTGGATAAGTATCAGAGACGTCGCGATACTAGTGTTTTTTAATTTAAGCACGATGATCTTTGATCCGTGTTATGTTGAGTATCCATGTTATGAGATTACGTTGTTATGGACTTGGTGTCCTTTTCAGGTTGTATATCCACATGGTGGGTTATGTTGTAAAAGGTAAATGTTGTTTTCTACGACCACAAACCCCAAGGCTGATTGCAAGGTCTAAGGTTTTGTGATTGAGCACTCGGACTTCGTGTCCTGTGTTGACGTTAAAAGATCTAAACACGTTGTTAAGTTAATACGTTGAAAATCACGAGTAGTCGTAAGCCATTTTGAGCTTCGGCAAATAAAGACTGAACACAAAGAAAAATGATGAGAACAAACGTTTTACATGCATTCATTGGCAGACGTGCCCACGTTGTGAAGTGTGGTACCTTAATGAGTAAGGTATTCCATGCCACGTTGTTTTGTGTGAATGCCTTGGGTGTGAGGTATTTCATGCTACGTTGATTCATTGTGCCTTGATGGACAATGAAAAACCATATACGTTGATCACTGTGCCTTGTGTTGGACAGTGTGCTATGGTAAACACGTTGTGCCTAATATACCTGGCAATACCATATACGTTGATCACTGTGCCTTATGTGGACAGTGTGCTATGGTAAACACGTTGTGCCTAATATACCTGGCAATACCATATACGTTGATCACTGTGCCTTATGTGGACAGTGTGCTATGGTAAACACGTTGTGCCTAATATACCTGGCTACGTTGTGCCTAATATACCTGGCAATCGAGCCTGATCAGCTCATTTACACGTTGTTGGGGATCTCCGGAGATTTAGCGAAATGTAGAGACTAGATATTGAAGTGTTCATGCATAGTTTTCAAACGTTGATGTTTGGGGTATGAAACCCATTGATAAAGTACTTGTTTAGTTTTGAGAATGTATGCTGTTATAATTGTATGTGTGTGTATATGCTGTTTTGTGAGTCGCGCTTTTAGTTATTGTGTTAAATCCATATATTGGTGTCTCACCCTTACAAATATACAACAGGTTTACTCTAGTCTACCATACTCCTTTGGTATACTAGTACGAAGCGGAGGGATTCACTAAGTCACTCGAGGACTTAACTCCTAGATGCTTGGAGAAGTATCTGTTAGTGGGAATGACCATAAGGGTATTCTCAATAACTGTCTGTTAGTTAAGACCAGCTTAGGTTCTTTTTATGTGATGTCATGTGTTGAAATAAACGAAGTTGATAAAGATCTAAGTGTGAAACTTACGAGGTAGTATAGTTGTATGACTTTTGTATATGCTTATATATCTAAGTATGGTTATGATTATGTCGTTGTTAGGGAGTTAAAAGGAAAAATTTTAACACCATATCTTGAAGAGATTCACGTTGAGAAATTAATATTTTCCGAAAGCAACCAGCAAAAAAAAAATCTTATTTTTCCGCAAACGGGTAACCATGTGATGACCCGGGAGTAGGGTGTCACATAAATAAGTATACCATTCATTTTGAGCAGCTCGTCCACTTGGGTGGACGCGGATATTAAGAAACTCATTCGAGGTTTCCATAACTTATTAAAATTTCTAATATCCCTGCAAGACTAGATAGAGCATGTTAGATCTTAACTAACACTTTGCCATACAAATTTAATCCTTTTTGTTAACATCAAAACTTAGAGATTATTTAATCCAAATTACTTTGATTCCAACAATCTCCCCGTTTTTGATGATGACAAAAACTAATTAAATTTGAGTGAGCAAAGTCTAAGAGAGCTTGCAAAGCTCCCCCTAAGACAAATCATTCAGACTTAACATGAATAGAATAATAGGATAAGACATAAACTCAAAAGCACATATCATATATAACTTATCATATCAGTTCGGCTATTTATCAGACAAAAGATAGCATCAGAGCATATAAACAACTATACCAAACATGTAAGACAAATAACAAAGATGCATATGCAGACAAAAGAATACTTTCAAAAACTGACTTTTATATATATAAATTTAATTCTCTCCATTCTCCCTTTTTTTGTTATCAGACAAAAAGGTAAGAGAAGTAGACCATCATTGTCAGTAAAGAATAAATCAAAAGAGAAACTTAAGAAGATGGAGGAGGTGGAGGAGGAGGGTTTGGATTTGGATTTGGGTTTGGTGGAGGGACAGGAATTTGTGATGTTCATCATCTGGTTCATCATTACATTAGTGGGAGCTAGGGCTTCTGCAACTAGTTCCCTCACTTGCTCCTTGACCTCAACTTTTACTCTCTCCTCAACAATTCTTCCAATAATTTCTTCACTGTTTGGAGGCAGTGAGAGTGTTGGTCTTGAACTTTCAGCACTTTCTTGAGCAGGAGCTTGACTTGATAGAGTGTCTAAAGCTCTTGAAGTTTGAGGTTGCTCTGGTGGATGAATTACAGGCAGAGCCAATGGCTGAGATGATTTCTCCTCAGAAGTGCTTGGCCTAGAATCAGACTCAGCAACTTCCTCATTCTCAGTAACTGTATGAGTAGATTCAATCTCCATAGCAGAATCTTCTACAATAATTTCCTCTTCAGTATGCTCAGAAGGTGGAGAGGGTGGAGATGAGTCAGTGAGTTGCAGAATAGGTGGGGGCAGCTCTTTAGCCCAGTAGACTGGTTCTTCTTCATAAATAGGACTGATGGTAGGAACACCCAAAATGTCCATGTAAATAAAGTATCTGAAGTTTGAAAGTCCACATTTGCCATTGATTTTGGGAATGAACTTTTCTGTTCCAAAGTTAAACCAGATGAAGAGGCTTCTTCTGTACATTTCACTAAGTGAGCTCTCCAAATATCATCTGCCACATCTTCCCGAATATCCTCAATAGGTTGTGCCAACCAATAATCTATGATATTCTGATCTGTGTCGCTGACATCATCAGGGTTAATCATGCAAGATTCTGGAAAAGGCATCTTTCCAGTGTTCCTTTGTTTCTTCTTGTCCTTGTCATTGTTTAAATCTATCATCGGGAGTCTTGGACATAGCATGTAAGGCTTGATTCCAATCTTGGTATTCTTCAAGGTATGGTACAACCAAGTTGGAGGCACAAAATTAGCAGCCCTTACAACCCTGAATAGTTCAAATTCTGACTTCAGCATGGCATACATGATGTGATCAATGATATCAGCTACTTTGCCATATTCCCTTGGATGGATGAAAGTTTTCCACTTTGTTTTGTTATCCATAATGATGGGAACATGTTTGAAGGATCTTGACCTTTGTATATGACATCTTGTAGGTCTTTCTTTGCAGGATCTTTAGACTAGTCAGAAATTAAGTATCTCTCTACACCATCAGTGAAGGGTTTGAAAGGAGGGAATTTGACAAGGTTTGGATAGATTTTTCTGCGAGGAAATTTGTTTTGTGGTAGGTGAGTGATGAGAGGTCCAAGTCTATTGAACATTTTGGATGGTGGAGGGCCAAGGGGAATGTCAGGATGAGGTTTATACCATGGTTTGACAGTTGTTTCTGGTTCATACTCATATTTTGGCAAAAGGTACCAGGGTCTGTTTAAAACAGGTTCTGGTTCATGAGTATGATACAGAATTCTCCAATCCCTCTTTACTTTGGCTAATGATTCTGATTTGCCATCATAAAGTTCAGAGGGGGGAGTGTATGGAAAGTTTTTCTTTTTCATTTTAGGGTAGGGTGCACCAAGGATAATTCCATCATCTGGTTGGTTGAACCAGGGATCATCCTCAGGTATCAGAGGTGGGAATTGTGGTTATTGTGGTGAGGCTATTTGTGGTTGGTCAGGGGAAGTGTTTTATGGTGAAGGTGGTGTGGGGACATATACATCATCAGTTTGATTTACAGACACATCAGGTACAGAGACTATATCCATTCTATCTTCTAGGCTAGAAACTAAGGTATCTACTGCTAATTGAACAGGATCATTAGCAGGAAGAATTGCCTCAGAGGTCATAGCAGCCTTGGCTTTTCTTTGAGGTTGCTGTCTTCTTGTTGGAATAGCAGCACCAACAGCCTTTTGTTTCTTCAAAATTGCACTGATGGGAACTCTGTCCTCATCATCTTCATCATCTTCATTATGAGATAGGACCAGGTTCCTTGTCCTTTTCTGAGTTCTGGCAGGTTGAGGGGCCTCAGCTGTAGGTTCCCTAATTACAATGCCAGCAGCAGGTTTCTTAGGAACTCTTGTCCTAACAGCTGTGGTTTTTCTCTTGAAAGTTCTCTTCAGCCCTAGAACTTCAGCATTATTCTGCTCAATTTGTTCTTCTTTGACCTTGAGCATTTCTTCTTGCTTGGCTAAGGCAGCTGTAGTGTAAGTACTCAAGTTCATGTTGGCAATGTTCATTTTACCATACACAGTAGTTGATATGCCCTTCTCTGGCAGAATTCTTTCTTGTTCTTCACTAGGCTTAGAAGCAATAAAATCATAAAGATTTTGTGCCTTGAAGATCTTTGATAAAAGATGATTATAAGGAATACCAGTGATCTTCTTCCTAGTTACCACATCATCTCTGAATCTTCCATATAGAATTCTGGGAAGATTGATTTTTGTCTCTATAATAAGATGACAAAGGCAAAACTTGTGTAGGGCAGACAAGTTATCCTTTGACCCTGTTTTGTGAAGAATCACTTTATTCAGTATCTGATGAAGAATGCGAACATCATCCTTCATTTCCACAGACTTCGATGCATGAGTTCTAAATTTATCTTGCCTCATTAGCAAAGCAGATATTACTTCTGAGCCACCAAGATCCTACTCCCAAGTTTCAGTAATGACTTTTTCTTCTTGAGCGCAATTTATTGCCTCAGAAATGGTCTTCTCTGAAACTACTATCCTTCTCCCAAGAATAGTACTAGAAATTTCATCAATTGTTACCTGAGGGTTCCTCCAAAAAGCCCTAATCAGGTCTGGGTAAATAGAAATCTTCTCTACGAACATACCATCCCAACCAGCGGTAGTGATGTTCTTGCTTACATCTAGGTTGTATTCCTTCAATATCCTGAAATCAAAATGATGCTCAACGGCAAGTTTCAATTTTTCCACATTGAAATTTTCAGATGAGGAGGCCATTGTTGAAGAAGGAGGGTTAGGGTTTTGCAAGCAGAAAACAGAGAGTGAGAGTGAGAGTTCGAAGACGAAGGTTAATGAAAGGTTTCCTTAGAGGGAAGGGGCTTGCTTTAAAAGTTTTGAAAATGTAAAGAGGTTTAGATGGAATTGATAGAAATTACTGACTCAGCAAAGAGAATATATGATAAATTTGTCTTTTAGACAAAATAAATGCAGTTACTAAATAATGTATAGACGAGTTCAAGCACAAAGCAAGCATGGACGCGGCATGCAGTGGACGCGACACAAAAACAATGGACGCGGTATGCAATGGACGCGCATTAAAAACATGTAATAAACTTGTAATGCTTACATACATCAATAAAAAAAATTTCTCAAGGTTGAATAACATAATCAATCCACACATAGCATGTTGAGATGTTTTCTAATAAAAACAAATCTGTCCTCAGCAAGAGGTTTAGTAAAGATATCTGCCAATTGATGGTCAGTATCTACAAATTGTATGTCAAAAACACCTTTTTGCACATAATCTTTTATAAAATGATGTTTAATCTCTATATGCTTAGCTCTAGAATGCAGTATTGGATTCTTAGATAAGTTAATTGCAGCAGTATTATCACACATAAGTGGAATACTACTTATGTAACACCCCCCTGGGCATTATTTTGAAACACGTGTGGAAATAAATAAAAAAAGTAATTTGCTGGTTGTTTTTGGAGAAATTGTTTTCTTTCAAGTTAGAAAACTGGGGTATAAAAATATTCTTCTGCGGATAACTCTGGAAAAGAAAAAACCAAGATGCCCACATTTAGACAGTAAATCATATTCATAACAAGTCGCCACGGCATACAACTTCTCTCAAAATTTTCAATTTTCAAAAAGAGAAAATTAAGCCAAAGACTAATGTATAATACCACATTTACCGACCTTTCAAATATATAACCCAACCAAGACTCCTAAGCTGGTCTCTTCTAAGAGACATTTATTGAAAAGACCCCCGTGGTCATTCCACTATCAAATACTTCCTCAAACCTCTAGATCTAAGTCTCCGAGAGACTTAGGAAAACTCCTTTGCACCATCTGTACTAGAGTACCGAGGTACAACAGCAAAACCAGAAGAAACCTGATATATATGTAAGGGTGAGACACCAATATATGGATTTAAACACAATAACCACATGCGTGACAGACAAAACATCATATAGACATATAGAATCATATATCATAATTTCTCAGAAATAGACAAGTATTTTATCAATGGGTTTCATACCCGAACAGTCATCATCATTTAAAAAAAATATGCATGACACTTCAATATTCAGGCTCTAACTTAATCTCATGAGATCCCATCATCATTCTATGAGTTGATCAAACTCAAATCGCCACCACTTTGGCATCACGTTAAGTGACTAAACATCCATAGCATACTGTCCCATCCCAGGATGCAGTATTCCATGCTCATGGATTTAATAACACACTGTCCCATCCCAGGATGCAGTGATACATCGTATTGTGAATACCTGATCATCAAGGCATCACTCCTATTAAAATGCATGTAAAACAATTGTTCTCAACGTTTTCTTTGTGTTCATTCTCTTTGTTGTCGAAGCTCAAAAGCTAACGACTTTTCATAAATTTTAACGTTTTGAAATCATCAACATCAACACGGGACACACAGTCCGAATGCTCAATCACAACACCTTAGACCAATGAACCAGTCTTAGGCTTGTGGTCATAGAAAACAACATTCACCTTTAACAACGTTCATCACAACATGACTAGGACACGAAGTCCACAACAACGTGATTAGGACACGAAGTTCACAACAACATGACACGGATCCAAGATCTACATGTATATTAAAGAACACTAGTATCCGACGTCTCGTATATTAGATTCACATTTTAACGTGTTTATTTTTTTTTTGAAAAGATAACGTACTGAAATATTTTTTTTTACTATTTCATCCTTGTAATTATCCATTACTTTCTCGAAAAGAAATCATCAACTGAATATTATCATTGTCAATATTCCTTATAAGGCTTTTTAACGCTTTTATCTCAATAAGTGATTAAGCACTGACCACTGTCAGGCTTTTCAGACAACAATCAACAATAGTACAGTTTCACATCAACTTCATAACATATAATACAATTTATGACATATATCAGAACTATAACACATATCTGCAAATAAATCATCGGCTCAGATATTTAAACAGATAATTTAACCACCTCAGGTAAACTCAAATAACCACATCAAGACTCAAAACAAACTTCACAGATCACATACTAACAACATATAGTTATCGGGAAAAATCCCTCAGGTAAGCTCCCCTTACCTGATTCCAAAGCAGAAAAGTTCCTCGTTTCTTGTTGCGTTCAACGATCTTCCTCAACTCACTTCGTGACGGAAGTCTAAAGTTTTAACACATAACACAAGTTAAAACAATCAAAAACATCTAGTCTTCTCTAGACATAGGTTTCGGCCATAAAGATAAAATAGGGTTTGAGATATACAACTTTCACTAACTCATGGTTTTGTGATCCTTGAGTATTAAAGATTCATAATCCATGACCATTTAACAAGGATTGAACAAAAATCCCTCTAAGCCACTAGCTTAGGGTTTTTGGCCATGACTCATAAAATGAGCTAGGGATTTTCAAACTTTTCAAGGTTCTAGATTCAACAACAATAGGTACCAAAGAGTTCAAATCAATGATCATACTTCAAAAATTGAAACAAAACTTCCTTGCTCAACAACAACATAGGTTCCGCCTTATAGGGAAAATAGGGAAGAAAATTTTAGTTTGATGTAAGCTCTTAGATAATGAATATAGAGATCATTGTGAGTCCATAGAAATTGGTTTCAAGTCAAACAGATTTTCTACTAATTTATAGAGATTTTAGAAGTTTATAGATCTAAGAATATCAAATGGATGAACATGGCATAACTCAAGAAATAAATGAAGGAAAGAACTTAGATGAGTAAGAGAATAAAGTATTACCCTTGAAGCTTGAAGAAAATGGATGCAAGTGATGAGCTCTTGAAGAAATTTCAATGGAGTTTGAAGTAGGAGAATGTGGTTTTGTGAGTGTAAACCATGAATGAAGAAAATGAGTGAATATATAGACAAAGAAGGGTGTGAGCCGTGGAGAAGGAGAGAGAAGAAGAGCTTGGGCTCCAAGTTTGGGTTAAGGAGTGTTTGGTAGGAGAAAGTGAGAGAAAAATGAGTTTTTGGGATAAAATATGATAAATTCAAAAAGTGTAATGATGACTTCCTTTGATGTGACATTAGACTTCAATCATCAAGTCACTCCAATCTCCATCAAGTTACTTTGGTCATCTCAGCTCTCCATCCTTCTCCATTGTTTACCCGGTTGAAGTTTCCGATCGTAATTTTCAAAGATTTCGCCTGGATAAAATATTATTTTTTAATCTCGAACATAATTTTTTTAAAAAAAAACCAAGATCATTGGAAACACGACAAAACACTAATCGTTTCGTCCACGGGTCAAAATTTGGTTTTCGGCTTAGTAAACTTTTACTGTCAGCAAAAATACAGCCAGGTTTTTGTCTGAATTTTCAACAAAAAATTTAACCGTAACTCTCTACGGTAAGGTAGATGATGACTATGATTTTGGTTAAACCAAAATCATTTTCTGGATCTTAAGAAAGATAACTCATATATATATATATATATACTATTATTGAAAAGCAGAAAAATCGGGGTGTTACATTACTACCCCACTTAAAAAAAATTTCGTCCTCAAAATTTCGTAACTCGAAACTAGATAGAATCTTGTAATTATATCATAATCCCAAGATCCTACATCGTACTTCCCGTATTCACTTTCCCTTGGATGATTTTTGCACCTTAATAGCGAAATTCATTATTATTCTTCATTCCATTATCCTCAACATCAAATCGATCATCTTCAATTCATACTCTCCTTCCTTTAATGTTAATCCATTATAAAATTCTCCTCTGCATCCTTAACTCTTACTTTTAACACCAAGATTCAGACTAAGATTCACACTTCTCTTACATCACACACATCAGTTTCTATTCGAGATCCTATATCGCTTCACTCCTCTTATTGCTAACTCCATACAAAATTAGTTCTTACGTCGTTCTCTTTCATCCTCAAGACTTTCTACCACCACATTGTATCTTAGTTCCTCCCACATGAAGAACAAAATCAAAACTTAATCACTTCTATCTTTAATTACTGATTAATTAGAAAATTGCTTTCCACATATCTAATTCTCATATTTAATTCCAAGGTCAAAACTAACTTTACTGCAACATGTATCCACTTCCTACTCAAGGTATACAATTGTAGTCTTATCCCTTCTGAACCTAATTTGTTTTTCTCCAAATTCTATCAACATCACATACTTCAAGTCTCCAATCAAAGCTTCGCAATACATCTTAAGATAAACTGAAATCAAAATACAACCCGCCAGGTTGGATTATCCAACTCATCAACTTTGAATCTTCCTAACAAATTTATATAACACACGACTTTATCTCTTTCGATTCGAATCAACTTAAGTGAAATTACTATAGATACTTTCCTTTCAAACATCCAACTCATACAATCAATCTTAATTATAAACATTTGATCATTACTCTAGATTCCTTTAGTAACATTCTACCTCAAATCATGATAAGATCTACTGAAATCGTCTTACCTCGTGACATCAAGCTTAATGGTTCTCACTTGCCAAACAACTCTACATCTCAATAAAATTCCTACTATAGGAATGATCGTACTTAGGTACTAATCCTACTCCCCGTTAACCTTCTAAGGATAGATTGTCCCTTACTTGCCCCTTAGGTTGAGGGTGATCAGTTGGACTTAGCCTCAACTTGGTCCTCAACACTTACAGTAGACTTTACCGATAAACATTGGTAAACTTCGGGTTTTCATTTAGAATGATACTGGAAGATACTCCATGAAGTCTGAACAGTCCACTGATACATTCTTTGGTTAGCTTATCCACTGCATAGTGGATCTTGACAGGTAAGAAGGATGTTAACTTCGTCAGTCTGTCAACGATCACACGAACAAAACGAATCTCTTAAAGGTGTTCGATAAATTCATAACGAAATCCATTAAAACACTAACTTCTTGACAAGGATTGTCTTAAGTGTCAAGTTATCTCTCTTTCACTGTACTCGAATAACTCTGACATCCTGGTGTGAATCAGATACCCACCCTCAGGACTCATGAGGTAGGTTACATGTCAATGACATTTGGGAGAATACGTAGGGTAAAATTGATTAAGGATGACAAATCCTTTCGAACTACAATAAGGCATGGTCTTGGAGATTACAAAAAGAAATTTTCAAGAAAAGAAGTTTCTTGATTTCTCTTTCACAAAAGCTTAGAGAAGAATTCCATCGATTTGAAAGTTACAGGAACATCCCGTATGGAAAAAGATTCTTTAATTAGGTTCGTGCATGTAAAAATGCACGATCAATACATATTTACAAACATGACTCTAATAAAGTTAATTCTTCCACAAGAACTTCTAGCGGATTTAGAAAATCAAAGGGTGAATAGTTTCTAATCCCAAGAGGATTCATTCTTAGTACTAAGAATTCACAAAATGGCGACTTTAAAAAGAAAACAGTCTGGCTGAAAATCAGACTGGGTCACCTTTACCAAAGTAAAAGTGATTAGACTAAGTTTCATCAAGGAACTTGCGTCACCAAGAAGTTGTTTGTGTTATAACTCGAGAAATGGTCATAACAAATTCTTTCAACGAAACGGGTAAATATCCAGACCAATGGATGATATCAATTCCACCCACTCAAATGTCTAATACACTAAGGGTTATTTAGAAGTGTGAGTACAACTTCTCACAAATAAAGAAATCAATTAGAATAAATTGAAATTTTTGGACTAGCATAACCAGTTTATGAGTTCTGATAGATTTCAAATCAAAATCCGAGAAATCTGTCTAACACGCACAAACTTCACCGATGTGATTGTCGAATGCCACCATAGGGCTCGAGAAGCAAATGTTGACTTACAAATTCATACTAATCAAATAGTACAGTGAAGAGTTTCTTAATCATGAGACATTCGTTTAAGGTCGAAATTTCAATTCGATTTGCCTTGGTTCTAGTCAACACACATATCTTTCCATACACGCTTAGTATGGTTACCCTGAATCGTGCAAGATCACAGACATCTTAATCAATCTATCGAACATACGAAGAATTGACCTTTCTGCATGCACGGGGCAAAATCTTTAATAGGTCCGTACTTCAATATGATGATAACTCATCCTCAAGTCGATCTTTGAGTAGACGACAACTCCTCGTTAAATCGACTACGGATGGCAGAGAATACTCGTTCATAATCATCACTTTGTTGGGTCATCAGAAATTCACGCAGAGTCTCAAACCTTCAACAGTCTTGGGGCTTCCTACAGAAAAGACTGAGTCTAACAAACTGCTTAGACCACAGATCTTATAGTTCGAATCGAGTCGTCTAACTCGATTAACTTTGTAGGCGGCATCTTATACAAAGTGATAGAGATCAATTCGTATCTAGGAACTAGATCGATTGATAACTCAATACCCTTCTCTAGCAGCAAACTCAAAACATTTCCAGGGAACACTCCCGGAAAGTCCTTTCGCAAACGATACTCCTGGAACGTTCTCAGTGAACATTCCTAGAAAATCTACCTTAACAGGCATACTATCCAAATGTCTGACACAATCCAGAAAGGATAACCAAATATGACACACATGGATCGAAACACAATTCACTAGCCATAGGTTCCTACAAGTCAAAACTCGTATAACCCATCAAGATAAACATCTACCTATAGGCCAACACACATTGTTTCAACAAGGAAACAATTCAAGTGATGACCAACTAGAGATCACACAACAAAATCATAACAGACCTATTCCCCAAGGTTCCCGAAAGACTCGAACAGCTCTGATACCACTTGTAACACCCCCCTGGGCATTACTTTGAAAACACGTGCGGAAATAAATAAAAAAAGTAATTTGCTGGTTGTTTTCGGAGAAATTGTTTTCTTTCAAGTTAGAAAACTGGGGTATAAAAATTTTCTTCTGCGGATAACTCTGGAAAAGAAAAAAACCAAGATGCCCACATTTAAACAGTAAAATCATATTCATAACAAGTCGCCACGGCATACAACTTCTCTTAAAATTTTCAATTTTCAAAAAGAGAAAATTAAGCCAAAGACTAATGTATAATACCACATTTACCGACCTTTCAAATATATAACCCAACCAAGACTCCTAAGCTGGTTTCTTCTACAAGACATTTATTGAAAAGACCCTCGTGGTCATTCCACGATCAAATACTTCCTCAAACCTCTAGACCTAAGTCTCTGAGCTAGTGACTTAGGAAAACTCCTCTGCACCATTTGTACTAGAGTACCGAGGTACAACAGCAAAACCAGAAGAAACCTGATATATATGTAAGGGTGAGACACCAATATATGGATTTAAACACGATAACCACATGCGTGACAAATAAAACATCATATAGATATATAGAATCATATATCATATTTTCTCAGAAATAGACAAGTATTTTATCAATGGGTTTCATACCCGAACAGTCATCATCATTTAAAAAAAATATGCATGACACTTCAATATTCAGGCTCTAACTTAATCTCATGAGATCCCATCATCATTCTATGAGTTGATCAAACTCAAATCGCCACCACTTTGGCATCACGTTAAGTGACTAAACATCCATAGCATACTGTCCCATCCCAGGATGCAGTATTCCATGCTCATGGATTTAATAACACACTGTCCCATCCCAGGATGCAGTGATACATCGTATTGTGAATACCTGATCATCAAGGCATCACTCCTATCAACGTGAGGCACGTCTGCCTAAAATGCATGTAAAACAATTGTTCTCAACGTTTTCTTTGTGTTCATTCTCTTTCGTTGTCGAAGCTCAACAGCTAGCGACTTTTCATAAATTTTAACGTTTTAAAATCATCAACATCAACACGGGACACACAGTCCGAGTGCTCAATCATAACACCTTAGACCGATGCACCAGTCTAAGGCTTGTGGTCATAGAAAACAACATTCACCTTTAACAACGTTCATCACAACGTGATTAGGATACGAAGTCGACAACAACGTGATTAGGACACGAAGTCCACAACAACATGACACGGATCCAAGATCTACGTGTATATTACAGAACACTAGTATCCGACGTCTCGTATACTAGATTCACATTTCAACGTCTTTGTTCTTTTTCGTTCAGTGAAACACAAATACAAAACGAAACCTCCACAACTTATCCAAGCTTGCTGGAATATCTTTGTTGAATAAAAGTATTTCACAAAAAATACTTTTTCATTGAAATTCATTTATAAATGCTAAGTTATAGAGAAAATCCATTCTTTTGTTTCAAATCCATTTTCTTTCGAAATTCTTTCTTTTTCTGAACAACGTTAGAACTTTGTAAAATCCTTTTGAATCCATTTCTGATCGAAATAATACAAATCATTTCCTCAAAGGTTTTTCTTCAGAAACATATTTCCAGATGGTTTTCATTTATACTAGAATGATTTATAAGTCAAATGATTTTCCTCTATCTTTAAAATATTTTGGACGCTTAGTTCTAAAAATGATTTTCCACCTCATTCTTGAAAATGATAATATACAAAAAGGTATTTCTTTCTCAATTCCATCCTTATTCTTCTTCTTTCATCAAAAGAAATCGACACATAATTTTCTTAAAATAACTTTTCATCTACACATTTTTTTTTTTTGAAAAGATAACATACTGAAATATTTTTTTACTATTTCATCCTTGTAATTATCCATTACTTTCTCGAAAAGAAATCATCAACTAAATATTATCATTGTCAATATTCCTTATAAGGCTTTTTAAGGCTTTTATCTCAATAATTGATTGAGCACTGACCACTGTCAGGCTTTTCAGACAACAATCAACAATAGTACAGTTTCACGTCAACTTCATAACATATAATACAATTTATGACATATATCAGAACTATAACACATATCTGCAAATAAATCATCAGCTCAGATATTTAAACAGACAATTTAACCACCTCAGGTAAACTCAAACAACCACATCAAGACTCAAAACAAACTTCACAGATCACATACTAACAACATATAGTTATCGGGAAAAATCTCTCAGGTAAGCTCCCTTTACCTGATTCCAAAGCAGAAAAGTTCCTCGTTTCTTGTTGCGTTCAACGATCTTCCTCAACTCACTTCGTGACGGAAGTCTAAAGGTTTAACCCATAACACAAGTTAAAACAACCAAAAACATCTAGTGTTCTCTAGACATAGGTTACGGCCATGAAGATAAAATATGGTTTGAGATATACAACTTTCATTGACTTATGGTTTAGTGATCCTTGAGTATTAAAGATTCATAATCCATGATCATTTAACAAGGATTGAACAAAAATCCCTCTAAGCCACTAGCTTAGGGTTTTCGGCCATGACTCATAAAATGAGCTAGGGATTTTCAAACTTTTCAAGCTTCTAGATTCAACAACAATAGGTACCAAAGAGTTCAAATCAATGATCATACTTCAAAAATTGAAACAAAACTTCCTTGCTCAACAACAACATAGGTTCGACCTTATTGGGAAAATAGGGAAGAAAATTTTAGTTTGATGTAAGCTCTTAGATAATGAATATAGAGATCATTTTGAGTCCATAGAAATTGGTTTCAAGTCAAATAGATTTTTCTACTAATTTTTAGAGATTTTAGAATTTTATAGATCTAAGAATATCAAATGGATGAACATGGCATAACTCAAGAAATAAACGAAGGAAAGAACTTAGATGAGTAAGAGAATAAAGTATTACCCTTGAAGCTTGAAGAAAATGGATGCAAGTGATGAGCTCTTGAAGAAATTTCAATGGAGTTTGAAGTAGGAGAATGTGGTTTTGTGAGTGTAAACCATGAATGAAGAAAATGAGTGAATATATACACAAAGAAGGGTGTGAACCGTGGAGAAGGAGAGAGAAGAAGAGCTTGGGTCCCAAGTTTGGGTTAAGGAGTGTTTGGTAAAGAAAGTGAGAGAAAAATGAGTTTTTGGGATAAAATATGTTAAATTCAAAAAGTGTAATGATGACTTCCTTTGATGTGACATTAGACTTCAATCATCAAGTCACTCCAATCTCCATCAAGTCACTTTGGTCATCTCAGCTCTCCATCCTGCTCCATTGTTTACTCGGTTGAAGTTTCTCATCGTAATTTTCAAAGATTTCGCCCGGATAAAATATTATATTTTATTCTCAAACATAATTTAAAAAAAAAAAAAAACCAAGATCATTGGAAACACGACAAAACACTAACCTTTTCGTCCACGAGTCAAAATTTGGTTTTCGGCTCAGTAAACTTTAACTGTCAGCAAAAATGCAAACCGGTTTTTGTCTGAATTTTCAACCAAAAATTTAACCGTAACTCTCTATGGTAAGGTAGAGCATGACTATGATTTTGGTTAAACCAAAATCATTTTCTGGATCTTAAGAAAAATAACTCATATATATATACATATATATACTGTTATTGAAAAGCAGAAAAATGGGGATGTTACAACTTACAAACACATTGTAGTTCTCCAATTGATGTTTGATCCATAGAAGTTGTGAGCAGCAACTAGCAACTGAAATATACTCAGCTTCAGTAGTTGATAATGCAATGGTGCTTTGTCTTTTGCTTGACCATGAGACAAGGTTAGCTCCAATGAAGTGACATCCTCCACTGGTACTTGTTCTTTCAATTCTGTCTCCAGCATAGTCAGCATCACAAAAGCCAACTAATCTGTAATCTTCATTTCTCTTAAAGCACAAACCCAGATTAGTAGTACCTTTCAAGTATCTAAATATTCTTTTAACTGTTGATAAATGAGATTCTCTAGGATCAGATTGAAATCGAGCACATATACATACACTGAACATTATATCAGGTCTAGACGCGGTAAGATATAGAAGAGATCCTATCATACCTCTATATACCTTTTGGTCTACCTTTTTCTCTTTATCATCTTTGTTCAGTATGGACGTGGGGTGCATAGGAGTATTCATTGGTTTGCCATCATCCATTTTGAACTTCTTTGGGAGTTCTTTCTGCATTAACTTAGAAAACTCTTTGCACAGAGATTCATTAGTAGCACCAAATATGATATCATCAACATAAATTTGCACTACTATAAAATTGGATTTAATTGACTTTCTAAACATGGTTGTATCAACCTTTCCTCTATTAAAGCCATTTTCCATTAGAAATGAACTTAGCCTATCATACCGAGCTCTAGGGACTTGTTTTAGGCCGTATAAAGCTTTCTTAAGCTTATATACATGTTCAGGTTGGGTTTCGCTTTCGAAACCCGGAGGTTGCATTACATATACTTCTTCATTAATAAAGCCATTTAGAAAAGCACTTTTTGCATCTATTTGAAAAAGCATTATATTATGGTGTGCAGCAAAGGAAAGTAGAATCCTAATTGCTTCTAATCTAGTAACAGGTGCAAAGGTTTCAGTGTAATCTATACCTTCTTATTGAGAATAACCTTGTGCAACCAGTCTTGCTTTATTTCTTACAACCTTACCATTCTCATCAAGCATTTACAACCGAAAGGATTTAGAATTTAGAATATAGCATTTACAACCAAAAGGATGAAAATATGAAATGTTGGGTTTTCGTCCCTTCCACAATTCATAAGGAATCTTGTTCAAGATTGGTCTAATGTATATTCTGTTCTGAATGTAGCAGGTAATATTAACAGCTTCAGCCCAGAAGTGTCTAGTGACAGAGTTGTCATTGAGCATAGCTCTATCCATCTCTTGAAGAGATCTGTTCTTTCTCTCTACCACACCATTTTGCTGTGGTGTTCTAGGTATTGAGAAATTGTGAAGAATATCACTTTCTTCATAGAACTTGTGAAATAGCTCATTTTCAAACTCTCCTCCATGGTCACTTCTGATTGAAGTGATACACATGCCTTTTTCATTCTGTACACGTTTGCAGAATATAGAAAAGACCTTGAAGGACTCATCCTTGTGAGCTAGGAACATAACCCATGTCCATCTAGTGTAGTCGTCTACAATGACTAGACCATATTTCTTACCACTGACAGGAGCAGTCCTTGTTGGACCAAAGAGATCAAGGTGTAGCAGCTCTAATGGTCTATTAGTACTAACAACATTTTTATATTCAAAAGAACCTTTGACTTGTTTTCCCTTCTGACATGCATCACAGAGAACATCAGATTTGTACTTAAGGTTTGGTAGCCCTCTCACGAGGTTATGCTTATTTAGCTTTGAGATTAATCTCAAGCTTGCATGACCTAGCCTTTTGTGCCATATCCATCGGTCATCTTCAATGGACACTAGACATGATACACTTTAATTTGAGAGGTCCTCTAAGTCAATTTTATACAAATTGTTTTGCCTCTTAGCAGTGAATAAAAGTGAGCCATCATTTTTCTTGACAATACACATGTTCTTATTAAAAGAAACATCATATCCACTATCACACAATTGACTTATGCTCAGCAGATTATGTTTTAAACCATTTACCAAAAGAACATTATCAATGGAGAGAAAATGGTGTTTACCAATTTTACCTATACCAGTGATCTTCCCTTTCTGGTTTCCTCCAAATAAAACCCAGCCACCATCTTTATGTCTTAGGTCTTGGAACATACACCTTTTTCCCGTCATGTGACGTGAGCACCCACTGTCCAAGTACCAAGATGTTTGTTTCTTTCCTGTTGTTAAGCAAATCTGTAACAGGTATTATCTTATCCTTAGGTACCCAAACTGACTTGGGTCCTTTCTTGTTAGTTTTCATTGGACGCGAATGTTTAACATGCTTATTATGTATGCATCTATATGTAGGATGCCCACTTTTTCCACACACTATACAAAAGGTGTTGGACGGGCCTGACTTAGCTTTAGCATAATTAGCTGGAGCTTTTGAAGCTCTATGTTGTATATGTGGTTTTGACTTATTATGAGATGCCTCATGCTTCTCCTTGTCATAACCAAGGCCAGATTTATCATATAGTGACCTAGAGTGCCTTAAAATAAGACTAAGCTTATCTGAACCACCGACAAATTTTGACAGAGTGTCTATCAAATATGTTACATCTTGTTTTAGTTTTGGAACTTCACAAGAATTATCAGGCTCACATTCAAGTTTGTCAGTTAGACTGACATTCTCTAATCTTAGCTTACCATTTTCTTGTGCTAAGTTTTGCTTCTCCATGCAGACTCTATCATACTCTTTTGTTAATTTTGCAAACTTCTTTTTAAGACTTTTGTATTCATGAGACAGTATAGATAAGTCATGCAGTAATTCATCAAAAGCATTTTTAAGAGTGGACGAGTCAGAATCCATTACCTCATCATCAGTGTATTCACTCTCTGATGATGTGTCAGCCATGAGATAGATATTTGCCTCTTCCTCAGCTTGATCTTCCTCATCAGATGAAGATAGGTCTACGTCCTCCTAAGTATCCATTAAGCCCTTCTTTTTCTTGAAGAACTTCTTTTTATCTTTCAGATCAGGGCAATCAGCTTTGAAATGGCCAGGCTTTTTGCATTCAAAGCACAAAGGTAGACCTTTTTCCTTGGAGTCTGATTTCTCCTTGGAAAAATTCTTGTTGAACTGCTTCCTTATGAAGTTACCTTTCTTTCTCCACATGTGTTGAATTTTTCTGGAGATGAAAGATAATTCATCTTCATCTAATCCTTCAACACTATCTGAAGGTTTAGCATCATCTGACGATTCAGCAGCTTTGAGGACTTTTGATGAACTTGCTTTCTTTGCCTTTAGAGCAATAGACTTTCCTTTTCTGGAATTGTCTTCTTCATTCAGTTCAAGTTCATGCACCTTGAGTGACCTAAGAAGCTCTTCTAGAGAAAGAGTATTCAGATTCTTGGCTTCCTGAATGGCAGTAACCTTGGGTCTCCATTGCTTGGATAGACTCTCAGAATCTTTCTAATGTGATCTCTATTTTCATATATTTTTCCGAGAGATCTGAGACTGTTGGTGATTGTTTGAAATTTTCCAAACATCTGATCTATAGTTTCATGATCAGCCATTTTAAACAGTTCATACTGGTGAACCATCATGCATATTTTTGATTCCTTCACTTGAGATGAACCTTCATGAGCAAGGACTAGAGTATCCCAGATTTCTTTAGCAGTGTTGCAGCTGTGAACTTTGTCATGTTCAGATCTGGTGATGGCATACATCAAATAATGTTTTGCTTTGAGATTAAGTTGATGTTTAGCCTTTTGATCTGCAGTCCAATCTGCTCTAGCAATAGCAGCTCCATTTTCACCTCTAGGCTCAGTATAGCCATTTTCAATCAGTTCCCAGATGTCTAAATTTTGTGCATCCAAGAAGGCCATCTTCCTCTTCTTCCAGTAGTCATAGTCAGTTCCATCGAAGAGAGGAGGTCTGTTGATAGCTTGTCCTTCTGCATCCATGGTTGTTGGATCGTACTCCCTCAGCACTTGTTAGATGCTCAACCCTTTCGAGGCTGAGCTTTGATACCAACTGAAGTTGACACAGGCAAACACAAGAAGGGGGGTTGAATTGTGTTTGTTAATAATTTTTGAAAAACAACCTTTTTCAAAATAATTTGCACACACAAGGATTAAGAGGCAGAAGCACACACACAGAAAAAGAATCTTTTAAGGACTTAACAAAATCAAGTTCAAATTCCCACAGTTAGTATAATAAAAAAAAAAACTAAAGAGATAAGGGATTAGAAGATTCACGCAAGCGTTTTATCCTGGTTCACTCTCTTCCAACCAAGAGCTACGTCCAGTCCCTTCTACTTCATGGTTTTTCTCCACTATTTTCCAAATAGATTACAATAAGTATTCAACACTTCTTCAGGCTACAAGTATTCATTTCTTACCAAGCCTCTTCAGGCTCTACCTCTAACAAAGAAATTGGTTTCTTTTGATCTTCTAACTCACTATGTGTGAGGATATGAAAGTTTAAGATCAGTTGAATATTATAGCAATATTCAAGCTAAGGTATTACAGACTTTTGCTCTTGAAAGAATAAAAGATTTTGAGCTAGTAGAATGACAAGAGTTTTTCTAGCACGATTTCTGTATTTTCAAAAGTTTTTTTTCTTCAGATGTTGAGGTCCTCTATTTATAGTGACCTTTCTCTTCACTTGAAATTCTTCAACGGTTGTTTTTGAATTTTTTCGTTTAGGGATAGAATCAAATGCCTAATATTCGTTGTGACTCATAGCTTGCTCGTGGCCATTCTGAAATGTACTATAGGTTATCACTCTTGCACAAAACGGGCACACCTCTGAGCAATTGCAACTTGAAAACTGTCTTACCTCCCTTGTACAAATTCCAGCTATTCCAGCGATAAAGGTGACAGGGCACAAGGCATTTTGCATTATACTATTTTGCTTTTGCATTTCCTCATTTGTACTATGTCACTCTCAAGGTAATAAGGCAATAAAACAGTTAAAACAAATTGGAAGTACCAATATATACTCGAAATAAATATCAATCATTTGAAATAAATACTTCTATGTGGTCGAGGTAGTTTTTCAAGAGCATATGAAAGGTTCACAAAGAAAAAGAGCTCGTCTACTTAACAGAGTGCGTCTACAGGCTCATAGTTAGAAACTCTTTTAGCTCGTCTAGTGACGTGGCAAATTTTCTCGTTTACTATCAAGTCTTTGGACTTGCTATATATAGGTGAATAACTTAGATCTCCGTCTACTGACGTGGCACTCAAGCTCGTCTACTTATAGAGTTAAAATTCTAGTCTACTGAGACTACTCTATATTCCGTCTATTCAAACATATTAACATAAATAAGTATACCGTTCATTTTGAGCAGCTCGTCTACATGGGTGGACGCGGATATTAAGAAACTCATTCGAGGTTTCCAAAACTTATTAAAATTTCGAATATCCCTGCAAGACTAGATAGAGCATGTTAGATCTTAGCTAACACTTTGCCATACAAATTTAATACTTTTTTTTAACATCAAAACTTAGAGATTATTTAATCCAAATTACTTTGATTCCAACACGGACAAGGAGCGGCTCCTGGCAGGCTTCTAGGCAGAGGGACACGTGAATGAACCGATTAGACACCGAAACGAGAGGGATCCTGAGGTTGTGTAGGTATGGGACTATACAGTTGAGGATGGCTTATATGAATTGATTAGTACTACCTATACTAACAAGATGCATCTTCTTTTAGGTAGCCCATCACTTAAGAACTCCACAGCTAAGCGTGCTTGACTTGGAGTAATTTTGGGAAGGGTGACCTACTGGGAAGTTTTCCCAGGAAAGGTGTGAGTGAGGACAAAGCACGCTGAAAAATACCCGTGTTGGTTTGTGGGGACAGTCGTCAATCCATAAAGTAGCCTGGGATGTCACAAATGGTATCAGAGTTAGTCGAGTCTTTCAAGAATCCTTGGGTATAGGCCTGTTATGTTTGTGTTGTGTGATCTCTGATTTTAACTTAATTGGATTGTTTCTTAGAAGTAATGTGTGTTAACACAGGAGCATATGTTTTAGTTTCTGGTTGCAGTCTAACTGATTTTGTCTTGTAGGCCAGTTATGGAACCAGAAGGTAGAAGTGGGCGCGGCCGTGGAATGGTCCGTTGGGGCGGTCGTGTAAGATGTGGAAACAGTTCTTAGTCAAGAGAGGGGGTGAATTGACCTTTTTAAATCTTTTCGAAAAACAATGTTTATATTCCCTTTTTCAAGTAGTGTAGCAAGAGAGTAAATTTTCCTTGAAACTTAAGCAAGAACAATTGCTATATCAATTCAAGAATGCACTTAAAGGAATATATACAATTGCATAAGCTAAGAGAATGTATCATACAACAATCATGCACCATAGTATCATAAGCATAGAACATAAAGAATCATGCATACGATAATAAAGATTGTAAGAAAGTAAAGAGAGTAGGGATAGAGAAAGTGACACAAGTATTTTACTGGTTCGACCCACAACCTGAGTGGCCTATGTCCAGTCCCCAAGTACCACATTCTCAAGAGATACCACACTCCTTACAAAAGTCACTCTCCCTTGTAGGATGCCTCACCCACAAGTACCACACTCTCAAGAGATACCTTACTCTTGAAACTTGTTGGATACATCACCAACAACTCACAAAGGGACGCCTCACCCTGACACCTTGTTGGATACCTCACCAAAAAAAACCACAAGAGATACCACACTCTTGCCTGCAAAGGGATGCCTCACCCTTACTTTGAAGGATACCTCACCAACAAAGATTTTTCTCCAATGGTCACTTTGATGGATACCACACCAACAAAGATTTATACCCCTCAAGAGATGCCCCACTCTTGAGTAACCTTGGGATTCACACTCCCAAAACAAAACTCAGAATTACAAATTGAGTAGAAGAGAAAATCCTAGCACAAACACTTGTGCATCAAAGCTTGTAAGCTTCTAAGATCACTTGTAACAAAGGATGAATAGATGGCTTTCTATTTTGGCATTATAATAGTATATTTTTGCATATATTTTCATTGTTAAAACTCTTAAGCATGTATCCTTTATATAGACTTCAATTGGAGCTAAAAAAGTTAAAGTTTTGCTATTTTTTGGGTGAGTATTCGAATACTCTCACAGGGTATTCGAATACTCCTTGTAACAGAACCCAACAAACTCAACAGAACAGAGAGTATTCGAATACCAAGCAGGGGTAATACTCTCCCCTAATATTACCAAAATCCTTGTGTAATGGCATACATGAGTTGGTATTTGAATACTCTTGAAGGAATTTTGAGTTTTCCTCAAATTAGACCAATAAACAACTATGTATGTGATTACTTATATACTTTCAAAACATTTTTCATCATTTGACATTTTATAATAGCTCTAATTATTTCTATCTTTAGGTTTAGCATTATTATCTTCTTTATTTTGTTAAGCCATCTAAACAAACTAAGTTACTTATGACTTACATCAAAACCTAGAAAAGAAAACATAAAACATCAATACGATTACATCAACATCAATTATAATCATCATCAAAAAACTTATCATTTCTTTACTCTTGAACATAGGTGGAGATATTCTTCACGGAAGCATACTTGAGACTTGTATCTCATCAGCATCTACAATCTCCCGTTTTTTGATGATGACAACTCTTTTGATATGAAGACAACTCTTTTGATCGTTTGATGAAACTTGAATCTTGCTATGCTTTTGTATCATAAGGTTTTGATAACTTGTGAATAAGGTGTATCATAATTTTTGCTGAACTCCCCCTGAATATATGACAAGCCTCCTAAGTAGATTAGTGAGTCCTGCAAAATAAACACAAAAGCACACATTTTCTCCCCCTTTGGCATTATCAAAAAGCTTATAATATGTGGAGAGAAAGGACACAATATCCACAAATACATATAATAGATGTCATACATGCATAATCAAAATATATCAAATAAGTTCAAAGTATGCATACTAACATCCATAAAAGCATATGTATGATGGATATCTGAGTCTAGTGTATCAGAGTCAAGTTTGTATACCAACAGAGGTATACTAATATAGTCATCCAAGAATATAGAAAACAGGGGTCAAACAACATCATCACACAAATCAAGAGTAAAATCAGAGCAATATAGAGAACATACAGTCATCTAACAAAATATAAGCATATAAAGCATAGAAAGAGGAACAAGAGATATCAAATCTCATCATCATCATCATCATCTCCATCCTCTGCATCCTCCTCACTCTATCTGTCAAAGCAACATCAATAGTAGACAGACCTTGATGGCGAACATCCATACTGTTTAATTCAGTTTTCAAGTATCCCTCCATGTTTGTGAACCTTTTTTCCATCTGCATTCCAAGGGTCTCTATTCTTGTTTCCATGCGATTAAGGCTTGAAGCCACATAGCATTGAAACGGATCAGTGAAGTTCATTGCAGAGGTATTTGCAGAATGCCTTGGCTGAGAGCTATGTGAAGCATGTATCTAGTCAGCCATGTCCAATTCCGCATCCAGCTCATCTGGAATATATTGAGCTTGATTCACTGGGGATCCCTCATGAAACCAAATATCGTTCACCTTCTTGATACTCATTCTAGCTAAGGTAGTTGTACCAAATCTTCTAGTCACAGGCAAAAAGGTTATGTTGAGATCAACATCATAGAATTCCAGAAATGCTTGGATCAGATTAGCATATTGAATCGGGCTACGATGGTTGTTCTTACAAGCTAACCATCTCTGAGAAATGTACCATGCCCAATTCATTTTCACATTAAACTTCATGCAATACATCAGAAACAAATCTTCTTCAAGCATCATAGAGGTATTCGATTGCCTAGGGTTCAAAATAGTAGCTACTGCATAGTTTAGCAATCTGCCCTCCATATTTAGTAAGCCAACCTTAGGCTTTCTCTCAAGGCGATCAAGCATAGGACCATTAGCAAGACTTTCTATTATTCCTCTCATAGAAAAGCTCATAATAGATGAGGGATCAATGATTTTTAGTCCCACATAGGGTATTCCTATCACACTATCCCAATCTTGAGGATGAAAAATAAAGTTTTTCTTAGCTACTGAACAGAGCAACGTACTGTAACACCCCGTTTTCTCGCGTCTTGACCGGTAATTATATTTTATATTATTATCGGGGATATAGAAAATGATTTTGAGGAAAACAAAATCATATTTGAGATCTTCTTTATCGAAGGAAGTTACGGTGAAATTTTGGGTTTAAAACTTAGACTGAAACCGGTCTGCGTTTTTATTGACAATATAATTTTATACCAGCAGAAAACCCTAATTTCGGCCCAAAACGAAAAGTTTCAAAATGTTGTCACTTTTTGGGGACATTGTATGTTTCAAGAATTTTTACTCAAAAATAAAATATTTTATTTTATCGGGTGAAATTTTAGCAAAAAACGGTCAAAAACCTTAATCGGGTAAATCGACGGAGATGGAAACGAATCTGCAGAGGTGTGCCAGAGGATAGGAGTAATGACTCAACATGGACAACTCACCCTAGTGAGTCATCTAGTGACTCACCACTTGTCATCATGACTTTAGATATTTTATAAAATATCTATACGTGGAAAAGTCCATAATAACCTTAAGTTCCTAACTAATTCCCAATGTGTCCCAAGATATTTTTAGACCCTAAAAAATTTTGTGCAGCCCCTCCACTAAACCAAACTTATTTCATTTTGATTTCATTTCATCATCTTTCTCTCAAAAACCCTAATCGGGTAAACAACGGAACCGGACATAAATGCGCAGAGATACACCGGGAGACAGAGCGGTGAGCCATCCATGATGACTCATAAGGAACGAGTCACCATGGTGAGTCATGGTAGTGACTCACCTCCCTCATCAATGCCCATAAATGCTAGAATCAAAATATCTAAACATTTTGGACCTTAACCTAGCCGATGCTTAGTTAACTTCAACCAAGGTTAGACAACCATAATAAACCACAAAAATATCTTCTCCTCACTTGGTTAACCACATGGCAGTCACCACCACTCACTCCTTTCATTTTATCTTTATTTCTTGACATTTTCTACAGAAAATACCCTTTGATCTTTTAATGAATTCCTTTGATGTCCAACAAGTGTTTTGATAATTTTATCCTTCTATCATATATAAATTCGACCAGCCACCTTCACTTTTGGTCATCCATCCATTTTGCTTCACCTTATCATGATGATTCATTAAAAATATCTAAGTTATAATATATTATTTCTTAACTTAACCTTGACCATGATTAAACCAACCATGACTCAACTAAAATATCTTCTTCCTCTTTGTGGTGTAAAACATGGCCACACCTCCTAGCCACACCTTCACCACACATTTCCTTCCTAGCATAATGATTCCTACGGCTAGCTAGGTTAAAATATTATATTTTCTAACTTAACCTAACCTATGTCTAGTTGCCTTCAACCATGGTCTTCATTTGAATTGATGAGCCAAATTCCTTTTCCTCAATTGTCAACAGATGCACGGCCAAGACCACATCAACATACCCTCGGACTTCATTTCACTTCATTTCATTTCATTTCCTTTCAATTCATTTCACTCCTAAGTTATCATCCAAGTTCATGACACAAAGTGTTCTTCTTTCCTCTCTTTTGCTAAGTTTCGGTCATTCTCATCAATTCTTGATCCAATCACTTGTTTGATAAACCAAGAGTAGATCCATCATTCTCTCCTCATTCTAAACCAATCCATCTCACACAAATTTCTATTTTGAAGCAAAATCTTTTCCTTGTTCTTCATACACAAATTCGGCCAACATCACTTCTCCATCATCCAAGAGTTTGTTTCATGAATGAACCATAGATCCATGATCCTTTCATCATTCTAAGCCTTAGTTATCTCATCCAAAAATCCTTTTTGAGCCTTACACAAAAATGGATATTTCTTGGTCAAGAACATCAATCTCTTGATCATCACCCTTTTGGCTTAAGATAAGTGATCTAAGCCTTGATTCCTATCTTTGGTTATGTCTAAGCTTAGTTGAATAATCCTTTTGAATTTTGTGCATTGATCTCTAGGTTTTTGGAAGAAAAACCGTGGCCATCCTTAGGAGAACAACATCATTCTTACTTGTTTTAAGTGATCTACATGAGATAAGGGGGGAGATTACTACTATCCTACCTTAATGTAGATATGTATGTGATTTATATTGTTTTTGTGTTGTCTTGAAACCCTAAAAGTTAGGGTTATGTCTTTGTGTTTTTGTGAGACTCTAAGAGGACTTGGTGTAATAATTATGTGGTGTATGTTGTGTGATGAAAATTTATGGATGATAGCATTATTTGATGCATGATGGTTAAAAGAAAATTGGTTGCATGCTTACTTGATCATTGAAAGATAATATGTGGAATATGCTAAATAATCATGCCATGATTTAGTGTTTGAATACATGAATATGTATGATGTTTTGAGATTGATTGATGAAGAGAAAATATTCATTTGTGTTGGACATGGTTTCGGCCGTGATGAGAAAAATGATCAGAATGTTAAGGATTAAAATCATGGAATCTTATAAGTATTTCAAGTTTTTAAAGGATAACAAAACCAAGAAAAATCACTAAGTTTGTAAAACTGTCTTTAGGACAATATACACTACCTTGTCCTATTTTTTTTAGGACTACCTTATTCTATTTTAAAGGATCCAAAATTGGTTTGAATTGAATTGGTTAATTATATTGAAAGTTATGGGTTTTTAAATAAATAAGGACTAATATGAAAATTCTGAGAATTTCAGGGAATTTTCTGAAAATTTTATTTTTAAGTATTGTGATGATAGTCCTTAATTATATAAGACCATAGAAATTGGTTTGGTGTTAATTGGCTAATACATAAAAAGATATAAACTTTTTAGTAAACAATGACCTTTTTGCAAATATTGTAAAATGTAGAGCATAAATGTAATTTCTGGAAAGTTTATGAGGACTGGAAAAATATTTCTATAGAAGCTGGTTTGGTGTGATTTGAAGTTTTAGTTAAAAAGTCATAAGGTTTTAAGTACATAATGTTCTTTTTGCAAATAATGAAAGTTTAGGGACTAAACTACAATTTTCAAAAATTTATGTAACTGGACAGTTAGAAACTGTTTTTCATACCTATCTAAGTGTTCTAAACTCCAAAATGAGTCTTGGACCATTAGGGTTAAAAATCATTGAAAAATGACTTACGCAAGATGTTCAGTCGAGTTTTTAGGAATTTTGTATAAATGGTAAGAAAGATGTAAAATCAGTGTTTCAACATCCTAAAATGAGTATTATAACTTAGGAAAGTTATATATTTGAGGTGAAGAACCATATTTTCAAAAGTATGGCTTTTGAGCCTAAATTCAGTAAAAAGCGGCGAAACAGTCGTTAAGCGTTTTTAAAGATTTTCGAGAAAAGGTTTTGAGGAATTTGGTACTTATGTATTTTGATGGAATCTGATTTCAAAATGGTTTTGTGACACCCCATTCCCAAGGGATCACATTTACGTAACGTATTATAAAAACTCAACTTTCATAAACTTATAAATTTGCTGGTTTCCTTCGGAAAAGAAATAAGTTTACTACTTACTTATATTTGTCAGAAAGGTGATAAATTTTTTTTTCTTTTTCTTTATTGTACATACATACAACTAACACCTAGTAACATAATATACAACTATATATCATACATATGCTTCAAAGTTTTACACAAGACCTTTGTCCTACCAGGTCACCATCTACTGTCACACCTATATCACAATAACTGAAAAACAACATAACTATGTCATAGTGGGAGTCTGAAAAATACTACTAAAAAAGATTGGCTCTCAGTAGCCAAATAGTCAGACTATCTAAAAATCCCACTCTACCCAACAGACTATACCCTACAGCTAGTCATCACCTACAGAAACCCATTAGAGAGTCTTGTGTAAACTCCCCCACCTCCAGGAGGTGTATCAGGAGGGGATGCATCATCTCCCACCCCGACATCTGGGGCAACTCCATCATCCTCCGGCACATAGTCCGGATCAGCTATCGGATCCTCCTCGAGATCCTCCTCCATCTCCTGTGGCGCATCCTCTGGTATCAGGACTGTAGGCCCTGGAGGAGACTCTGGGGCAACCTGCTGTAGTGGCTGAACATGAGGAGGTGGCTGATGCTCCAGATCGCCATGACGCACCAAGTGCGGTAGAATCATCCATATGGGAGGCAGTGAGACTTCTATTGTCTCCCTCGTATGTATCAGTTGTTGGGGTCCATCAGCTACTGTCCCTCGAAGTGTCCGCATCGGACCCGTGTACGTGGCATTCCGAGCTCCTGGGTTGATCACCATTCCCCTGATCAGCATTATCCAACATGAGGGCTCGGACCCCCGAGTAATTCAGATCTACCGCATTCGGGTCCATCTGAACGTATATATAGATTCCACATACATAGAAAAGAAACAACAAAACAGATATGCAAGGGTGAGTTACCAATATATGAGTTTTACAAAGACAACCCCATGCACGACACACAAAACAGCACATACCATATAATGATAGTATACATAATTATCTAAACAGTAGAATAATTCAAAGGATTTCATATCCGACAGTCATCGGCATTTTATAAAAAAATGCATGACACTTCAATATCTCGGCTCTATTTTTGATACCTAATCTCATGAGATCCCACAACTTTCTGTTTCGTTTTGAGCTGATCAAGCTTTGCACATGGCCCATTGTAAAAACGAAATAAAACAATGTCCAAGAGAACACATAACACACTGGTCACACACAGTACACCAAGGTTATTGTTCAAAAATGTAACTCATTGGCTCACACAGAATCCCAATGGTCACTGCGAACAATGGAGTTTATTGTCCATAACCTATTGCATCACTCCGAATCACAATAGTTATCGCACAAAATTAGACACTCAGTCCAGAAAAATACATTGGTTCACACAGAAACCCAATGTGTCATATGGAACCATAGTCCATACCAGATACATTGATCCACTCAGGACTCAATGATCATGACACGTCTGCCAGCTATGCATGGGAAAAAAATTTATTCTCGTTTTGTTTTCTTTGTCGTAATAATCTTTCTTTGTCGAAGCACAAAGCTAACGACCATGCTTAATTTATTATTAAGACTTTTACTGCAAACAAACACAGGACACACAGTCCATATGTTTTAAACTCAACACAGGACGCACAGTCCGAGTGCTCAATCGCAAAGCCCTAAACTGATGCACCAGTCCTAGGCTCGCGGATATGGAACTGACATTTTCTACATCAAATTAGGACACACAGTCCACAAAAATCATTACAGGACTCTCAGTCCAATGACACAGATCCCAGATCTACGTGTCCACAGAACACTAGAACCCCGACGTCTCGGTTCCTAGGTTCGTTTATCCTTTATAAAATTGTTCGCTCAGTGAAAAACAAATACAAAACCAAATCTCCGAAAACTTATCCAAGTTTAACGGAATTATTTTCATTGAATAAAACTCTTTACAGAAATTCTTTTCTGTCAAAACGTTGATAAAAAGTAAAACTGTAAACAAATTCTTTTCTATTTAAATTATTTATTTCCAAACTTTGTTCTCAAGAAACATCAACTTTTAAAATCTCAATTAAATAAATTTAATAATTCCAAAATATAAACCTTTTTCTCAAAATTTTCCATAAAAATCTTTTAATAGTGTAAATAACTGTTCTGCTTCGCGTAATTATTCTGACAGCTAAAATACGTTATTTTCGGAACTTAATCACTTTAAATAACATTTTATAATAAAATTGAATTTATTTTGGAAAAACTAGAGCCTGTGAAAAATTTCACAGTTTCGCCCTTACTGTCACTTTATTGACGTATTTTCCCCTAAAATAATATTTTTCCACTTTTTCTCAAAATTACACAAATTAATCACTCTGATTAATTATTCAAGCTTATTAAGCTTTTATCCTCAAATTAATTTTAAACACTGACCAATGTCAGGCTTCACAGTCTAACAGTCAACAGCAAATAATTTTCATCACAGAATAGCATGACAGATATCAATTCATGACATGCACTACAATTATAATATAACAAAATATAATCAGATATATCCACATATCATATAGCTCATATAGCTCAATTACTCAAGTAAACAGATAATCAGCAGACAATCAATTAAAACATTAGCAGTAGATAATTTAAAACACAGTAAATTACTACGGTCAATACAGACGACTCTAACAAATAAGCATGATGTTATCTTATACTCTTCAGGCTTACTCCCCTTACCTCAAGAGTTGAATCAACAGTTTCAAGTAATCTCCCGATTTTGATCCGATTCGTCTTCGACGACTTAGACTAAACATACGCGATCGATTCCTTCAAACGAAATGCAACCAAAATAAATCAAATCAAACAACAACACATCTAATTCATGAAGAGTAGGTTTCGGCCTCTTCAAAAAAAACTAGATTAGGAAACTTAAAATTTTTCCAACTTAGGGATTTATGATCCTTAAGTATCTTAAACATAATTAAGTACTTAAACCAAGAACATGGAATAAAAATCATCCAATTTCAAGAACTAAGTTTTGGTTTTCTCAAAGCAAAAAGGCTATGGATTATTTGGAATTTTCATCAACTCTTGGATTCAATCAACTTACAAAACCTAAAATTGGATTCAAGAGGTTTTAAGACAACTTTGGAATCAAAAATTCCTTCAACAACAAAAATAGGGTTTCGGCCCTTTTGAACAAAACTAGACTTGGATTAGATTCTTGGTTTTCAATCCACTCACATACAAGAGCTATCATGATATCAATAGATTAAATCATGAATCAAAACTTAAAGTTGAAAAAATTCAAGAACACCCACTTTAAGGGGGGTTTAGGCCTAGCTCAGAAAATGGGTAAAGAAATATCTCATGATCATATGCTTCTAGATGATGAAAATAGAGATGATTTTGAGATCATAGCAATTGGTTTCATATGAAAAGGATTTTTCTAGAATTAGTTATGGATTTTTGAAGTTTGCTTCATGAACTTTGAATAAACTCAAGAGCATGATGAACATAAGCATGAATCCATAAAAGTTGTGAAGAGAAAGGCTTAAGATTATAAGATTAAGAGATGTTACCTCTTGTATCTCTAAAAACTTGATGAATTGGATGATGTTCTTCACAAATTCTCCTTGATGTTCTTAAGGAGTTCTTAAGAAAAGTATGAACTTGGTGAATTAAGAAGAAATGGAATGAAAGAAAAATTGCCTAAGTTAGCTTAATGGGGGAGGGGAGCCGTGGGTTTAGGGACCAAATGGTCCAAAATTGCATTGGCAAACTTGCAATTTTCATGACCATCTAGGGGTAAAATCGTCCATTCCACGCAAAAGTATCCGTTTGTCATAAATGCGCCATTATGGCCATTATGATATGGATAGGCTTGTCATTAATGCTAGTCACGTCAGTCACAGCAGTCATCTGAGCTCCGTTGCAGACCGTTTTAGTTCATCTGACGCGAATTTCCTAGAGATATCTCGACGTATACGCCCGCAGCAAATATAATATTTTAATTTTTTTGCTAAAATTTTCAAAACTTCAAATATCGAAGCAAATATAATAAAAATATTTTTCATCTCGTTCACGACTTAAAATTAGGTCTTCTGAGCAGTAAACTTTTACTGTCAGTGAAAACGCAGAACGGGCTCCGTCTGAATTTTCAACCCAAAATTTTATCGTAAGCTTATAAGACTAAGCATAACATGGAAATGACGTTGGTTTACCAAAAATCATTTTCTAAGTCTCGAATAAAAATATAATCACTTATATATTTATTACCGATATTAGAAAGCAGTAAAAAAAATCGGGGTGTTACAGGTTTGGTTTTAACCAAATGTTTTGTTTTAAGACAAAAAGAATTTTAGTCCGTAAGGACAAGTATTTACAGTAAAATACAAAACTTAAGTCATAAATGACTTAGTGAAAATATGAAATTAATAGTTTATGACTTATGGTGAAGCAAGACCATTTGTCGTAAAGTGTGGATAATTCCATATCCTTACATCCATAATACCTAATGACAAAGAGTATTTTAAGGTTACTTGCTCGACAAGTAATTCCGTTCAGGAATGGACTTAAAGAGGTATAATGAGTTGGTGAGAACGACCAACCTTCATAATATACTAAATCGTTGAAACATGGATAGACCAATTAGGGGATCCTAAATCTTGTGCAAGGATTCACGGGTTGGTACTATCTTGCCTCTAGAATGGCTATTGATTCCGTCAAAGGAATCCCGAAGTTTATCCAGTGGATAAATACGAACGCACATGCCGTTATTGGTTTAATCCAAACAAAATTGTAAGTAAGGCCTTTGTGCCTAGGAAGCGGGCTGACATGCTCTGTGCGCATGTGGACGTGCTAGTGACGATCTTCAATGGTCTTAATGATGATCAGGGTAGGAAGGGCACAGATGTCCAGTTGGTGATTCTTCTGGTCATGGTGTTTCATGCAATACACTGACATCTACTACTAGATGCTAGCCGTACCAGGTTATTGAGAATGTTTCACAATCAGTTCTAATTCCACATGTGGCTGTTATTATTGATTCGCACAAGATGCCTAATATTGGCAGTTGTGAAACATCGAGCTCTAACCACTCCTTCCGAATGTTCTCTTAAGCTCTGGAGTTAGGGTCAGATCTTCCTTGAGGCTGTGTAGGAATGGGACTATGCAGTTTCAATCAGTCATCTCTATTCTCGAGTCTTAATGAATTGACAGTGTCTGATGTGTTTTGAGAAGCTTGTTGTGTGTAGATATTGTTTACCTTCGGGTATGTGTCGATTTACTGTTAATCGTCTGATTGTATTGTGATATGTATGTTGTCATATGTATGTGAGTCGTATCACTGCATGTCTGCCTTATGTGTAAGATAAATGGAAATCTCACCTCCTTATTTTTATATTGCCTATGTCGGCTGGTTATGTGCCTTCTATATTCTTTTGAGAAGATTGAGACGTTAAGATGTCCCTTGGCTGAAGCATCGTAGAGATTGAGGTTCAAGCATGCAGACGATATGTTGGAGTTTCTAGTGGACTTCTTCCAGACTATCGATAGTTTGTAGATCATGTCTTTCCTCTTGGAAGAGGAAAGGGCTTAATCCAAGAGTTACTCTTGTAGTGAATCTAATAGTGTCTTTTGCGAGGACATCGGTAATGAACTCAAATAGAGTTTCCACTAGATCTCGTCAGTTGGGGATGACCTTCTCACGATGTACGAGAGAGGATTGTCTTTTCTATTTTAGTTTGGTCAGCTGGGTATGTTTTGTGACACCCTTCTACCCCGCATGTTATAAAGCACTTAATATAAGCAAATTAAATGGAAAACATGCATTTATTGAAAAATATAAAATGTTGTCCATGGGTAGAAAAGTCCCACATGAATCAGTTCTTAACGCGGAAATAAAAACGAGTTTAAAACAATTAAAACATAACAATAAAATAAACATATCCCAACCCCGATGTCACATACAGAGTTGGTATAACCGTTCCGGAATAAAATCCACGGAAATACAACTGGAAACCATAAAATTAACTGAACATAAACTAGCCCTAACTATGAGTGGCGGCTCCTCAGAGTTACTCCTCTCCGGGCTGCTCGTCATCCTCTGCAAGGTGCCAACAGCGAACTGGTCCCAAATCCTCAAATGGCTTGTTCCGATGACGAGCCTTGGATTGACAGAACACACAAGGATTAGTTCCCAATTCAAACTAAGAAAAGGAAACTCACAAAGGGACAACACTTACCTCACTAGGAAGAACCAACACTAACCAAGCTTCCCAAATAAATCTCCAAACACCAACCAACACTGGTTTTAGAGAAAAAGAGGAAGGAATTCGTGTAAGGTGGCTGCTAGGGTTTAAGAGAAGGGTTCAAACTGAAACCCTCGAGTTCTGTTCACGTATATAACATTCGGACCTGAGCACGGTCGTGCTCACCCTTGAGCATGGTTGTGCTCCACTTAGCGTCACCGAGATGCAGTCAGCGCATTGAGCACGGGCGTGCTCACTGTTGAGCACGGTCGTGCTCAACTTAAAATCAGAGACACGGTCCTGACTTTAAGCACGGGCATGCTGGCTAATGAGCACGGGCGTGCTCATATACCAGAAAGGGACTCTTAAGCTAAAAAATCCCACTATGCCATTAACCAACCACACAACTTAATAAAACCAGCTTTAAGAAAATTCTTCTGAAAAACGGGGTGTTACAATTCCACCCCCTTATAAAAATTTCGTCCTCGAAATTTACATGTACCTCAAGGGAAAAGATGCGGGTACACCTCTATCATCTTGCTCTCCAGCTCCTAGGTAGCACTTTCCTCAGTTGCCCCACTCCAAACCACTTTGACCAAAGAAATCTCCTTGCCTCTTAGTTGTTTCACCCTCCTATCCTCGACTCGAAGAGGTAACACCTCAAACGTCAGGTTCTCTTTTAACTGTACAGCGTCAGGTACTATGACGTGACTAGGGTCATGAATGTACTTCCTGAGTTGAGACACATGAAAAACATTGTGGAGGTTTGACAAGAACGGGGGTAAGGCTATTTGGTAGGCGACTTCGCCTACTCTTTTGAGGATTTGGTAAGGACCAATGAACCTCGGAGTAAGTTTCCTCGCCTCCATCACTCTACCAATACCAGTCGTCGGGGTAACTCTCAAGAATACATGATCGCCTTCCTGGAATTCGAGCGCCTTCCTCCTTTTATCATGAAAGCTCTTCTGCCTACTCTATGCAACTCTCATCTTTTCCTGAACCAACTTAATCTTTTCTGTTGTTTCTTGAACTATCTCTGGCCCTAGCACCACACTATCACTAGGTACATTCCAACACAAGGGTGTCCTACATCTCCTCCCATACAGAGCCTTATAAGGTGCCATCCCAATGCTGGAATGAAAACTGTTGTTGTAGGTGAACTCTATCAGGGGCAAAAACTTGTCCCAACTTCCTGACTGTTCTAACACACAAGCCCTCAACAAGTCCTTTAAGGACTGGATGGTCCGCTCAGACTGCCCATCAGTCTGTGGGTGGTAAGCTGAACTAAGCCTAAGCTCTGTCCCTAAAGCCTCTTGCAAACTATTCCAAAACCTAGAGGTAAACCTCGGGTCTCTATCTGAAACTATGCTAGAGGGTACACCATGAAGCCTAACTATCTCTTTGATGTACAGCTTAGCCAACTTCTCGAATGGATACTCCATATTCATCAGAATGAAATGGGCAGACTTAGTCAGCCTATCCACAACAACCCAGATAGCCTCAAAACCAACTGGAGTCCTAGGGAGTCCAGACACAAAATCCATGGAGATGTTATCCCATTTCCATTCTGGGATGCTCAAAGGTTGCAACTTACCAAAAGGCCTTTGATGCTCTATCTTAGCCTTCTGACAAACTAGGCACGCATACACAAACTCAGCTACTTTCTTTTTCATCCCAGGCCACCAAAACATCCTCTTAAGGTCCTGATACATCTTAGTGGCACCTGGGTGCTCACTCAGTCCACTCCTATGTCCTTCTTCAAGGATCAATTTCCTAACCTCAGGAACATCAGGTATGCATACTCTATCCTTAAACCTCAAGATACCATTACTGCCATCCTTAAAACTTAGGTCTCTACCTTGAGCGAGCAACTCTCGCTGGTCTAAGAGAAACTTATCCAACTTCTGACCCTCTCTAATCTGATCCATCAGATTATTGGTAACCTTCAAGGCTCCAAGCATAATACTCTTAGGGGTAACCTCACAGGCTAGACTAAGGTCTCTAAATTCCTCAATCAGATCCATCTCCCTAACCATCAAAGCGGAGATATGCAGGGTTTTCCTACTCAAGCCATCAGCCACCACATTGGCCTTTCCTAGGTTATAGGTTAGCTCGAAGTCATAGTCATTTAGAAACTCCATCCACCTACGCTGACTCATATTCAACTCTTTTTGATCAAATAGGTACTTCAAACTCTTATGATCACTAAAAACCTCAAACCTTGCTCCATACAGGTAATGCCTCCAAATCTTTAAGGCAAATACTAGGATTGGGCAACACTAAAACTGGTGCTGATGTCAACCTATTCTTAAGGGTTTGGAAACTCTCTTCACACTTAGAGTCCCACACAAACAACTGTCCCTTCTTGGTGAGACGGGTTAAGGGTAAAGCTATCTTAGAGAAACCTTCTATAAACCGTCTATAGTACCCGACTAACCCCAAAAAACTCCTAATCTCGGTCACTAACTTTGGCGCCTCCCACTGGAGCACCGTCTCTACCTTAGCTGGGTCCACTGCTATGCCACCCTTAGAGATGACATGTCCTAAGAAGCTCACTTCCTCTAACCAGAACTCACACTTAGCCAACTTAGCGTACAACTGCTTCTCCTTAAGGGTCTGCAAGACAACCTTTAGGTGTTCCTCATGTTCCTCCTTGCTCTTGGAGTACACTAAGATGTCATCTAGGAACACCACCACAAACTTATCCAAGTAAGGGTGAAAGGTCTTGTTCATGTAGTCCATGAAGACCGCAGGAGCATTGGTCACACCAAAGGGCAAAACCAAGTACTCATAGTGACCATATCGCGTCCTAAACGCTGTCTTCGGGATGTCCTCAGACTTAACCCGAATCTGATGGTACCCTGACCTCAAATCTGTCTTAGAAAAGATGCAAGCACCCATCAACTGATCCATAAGGTCATCAATCCTAGGGAGGGGTTACCGATTCTTTATGGTCACCTTGTTGAGTTGCCGAAAGTCGCCACACAACCTCATACTACCATCCTTCTTCTTCACCAACAACACAGGTGCTCCCCACGGAGACACACTCGGCCTAATGAACTACTTCTTCATCAGGTCCTCCAACTGTTCTTTCAACTTAGCTAGCTGTAGAGGAGACATTCTATAGGGTGCTATGAAGATTGGTCCGGTGCTAGGCACTAAGTCTATGGTAAACTCGACATCTCTCTCTGGGGGTAAGTTATAAACATCCCCCGGGAACATTTCAGGAAATTCCCGCACAACAGGCACGCTGGCGACATCAGGAGGGCTGCTCTCTACTTCCAAGGAAGCTAACATCATGTATACTTGGGCTTCATCTCTCATCGAAGCTTGTACTTGGCTGGCAGAGAGAAGGTCCGGATTCTTAGACTCCTTTGGAGTTCCAAAAATCAAGGTTTTATCAAAACAATTCAGAAGGACATGGTTGGAAGATAACCAGTCCATACCCAGAATAATGTCCAGGTCTTTCAAAGGTAAGCATACAAGATCAGCAATGAAATTTTTATCATTTATGACTATAAGACAGTTCTTGCATGCATACGAAGTGGAAATAGGTTTATTTGTAGGTGTAGAAACCAACAAATCAAACTCAAGGAAAGTAACAGGCAATTTAAGACTCATGACCCTATCATGCAAGATAAACGAGTGAGTAGCACCCGAACCATACATTACAGTTAATTGAGTTCCATCAATAAAACATGTACCTTGAATCAAGTCATCAGACTCAGAGGCTTCAGCTCCACTAAGGGTAAAGACTCTCCCAGTGATCTTCAGTCTGTTGGCCTGGGACTTCTGATTCTTGCTAGCACTGGGAGGCTCGGCCTTAGCTCCATCACACTCGCGGCTGATGTGTCATGGCTTGCCACATTTGAAACAGATAACCTGTGTTTCCTTGCACTGAGACGAATAAGGGTCTAGTGCTCCACACTTACCGAACCTCATAGCTCTAGGGGCATCAGAAAACTCACCCCTGAAGCTTTTCTGCTGAAACTGTGGCTTCCTGCCACTTTGCTTGAAGTCCTTGCCCGTCGGGGCATACCGTTGCTTGCCCTTGTCCCTCTGATCAGTCCTCTTGCCACTCTGATTATCCGATCTTCTGGAACTGGCAGCTCTGAACTGACTAGCATCCTCGTAAATCCGACACTTGTTGATCAGAATCGGAAAAACTCTGATCTCCTAATAACTGATGGCCTATTTGATCTCAGGCCGGAGTCCCGCTTCAAACTTCACACACTTGGAGCGATCGTTTGTCTCATGCTGGTAAGGAGTGTAGTACCTAGCCAGCTCTTGAAACTTGACCTCATAGTCACCAACTGATAGTGACCACTACCTCAGAGACAAGAACTCCATCTCTTTCTTGTCTCTGATATCCGCTGGAAAATACTTCTCCAGAAACCTCTGTCGGAACACAGCCCATGTAACTGCTGTGCCCTCAGCCTGCATCCTCTGCCTGCAGTTATCCCACCTATGCTCTGCCTCCTCAGTTAACATGAAGGTGGCGAAGATGAGCTTCTGCTGATCATTACAATCCATCGCACGGAATATCTTCTTTGCCTCCCTCAGCCACAACAGTGCTCCCTTTGGGTCATACGTTCCCTTGAACGACGGAGGGTTGTTCCTCTGGAACTTATCCAGTCCCTGGAACTCAGCTGCCCCACCGTTATTGTTAGGGTTGACCTTCCCGATAGCATTGGCCAGAAGTGCCAATGCATCCGCAATCGCCTGATCGTTACGTCCTCTACCGGCCATTAGTTCCTGTACATGTCCAACACAACTCTTAATACAGAAACTTAAGCGAGTAAAAGCTATAGGTAACTAACTTAAAACCTTATTATCTGTAACAAATATAGACAATCCAAACAAGAGTCACACAACAGACTCACAACAGACTCATACCACGTCCGAACAAGGTAGAACTGCTCTGATAAATGTGACACCCTTCTACCCCGCATGTTATAAAGCATTTAATATAAACAAATTAAATGGAAAACATGCATTTACTGAAAAATATAAAAATGTTGCCCATGGGTAGAAAAGTTCCACATGAACCAGTTCTTAACGCGAAAATAAAAATGAGTTTAAAACAATTTAAACATAACAATAAAATAAACATATCCCAACCTCGATGTCACATACAGAGCTGGTATAACCGTTCCGGAATAAAATCCACGGAAATACAACTGGAAACCATAAAAATAACTGAACATAAACTAGCCTTAACTATGAGTGGCGGCTCCTCAGAATCACTCCTCTCCGGGCTGCTCGTCATCCTCTGCAAGGTGCCAACAACGAACTGGTCCCAAATCCTCAAACGACTTGTTTCGATGACGAGCCTTGGATTGACAGAACACACAAGGATTAGTTCCCAATTCAATCTAAGAAAAGGAAACTCACAAAGGGACAACACTTACCTCACTAGGAAGAACCAACACTAACCAAGCTTCCCAAATAAATCTCCAAACACCAACCAGCACTGGTTTTAGAGAAAAAGAGGAAGGAATTCGTGTAAGGTGGCTGCTAGGGTTTAAGAGAAGGGTTCGAACTGAAACCCTTGGGTTCTGTTCACGTATTTAACATTCGGACTTGAGCACGGTCGTGCTCACCCTTGAGCATGGTCATGCTCCACTTAGCGTCACCGAGACGCGGTCAGCACATTGAGCATGGTCATGCTCAACTTAAAGTCAGAGACACGGTCCTGACTTTAAGCACAGGCATGCTGGCTAATGAGCACAGGCATGCTCATGTACCAGAAAGGGACTCTTAAGCTAAAAAATCCCACTAAGCCCTTAACCAACCACATAACTTAATAAAACCAGCTTTAAGAAAATACTTCTGAAAAATGGGGTGTTACATGTTTGGGAGTTAATGAAACTGTCTATGGAGCTTCGACTTCAGGTATCTTATATTTTAGGAGCTGCATCTCCATATCTTTATGTGGAGTCTGTATATTTCTATGATATCTGTTTATAAGTTAGGTTGAGTATCATGTAAATGATTTACGAACTTATGACCCTAATTGTGATAATGGAATATTTTATTGTCCATTCATTTAAATCAAGGTAGTTATATTTATGACTTGCGGAAAAGAAAAAAAAAATTACCCCATTCTTTTATAGCCAATTTTAATTAACCTACTTTTCGGCCTTAAAATGTCACTTACGATGTAGTGCCCGAGAAAGGTGTTACACGTACCATTTTCACCTTGCTTAAGGCCAGCAATGAATAGTCTAGCCATATTTGGAGAATATGTCTCCCTCAACTCAACAACGGACTGCAATTTCTGCCTGATGAACACCTTATGAAAAGAGAAGTTTTGTTTCTCATACCAGCTGCATTTCATGTAGATTGGACTTAACACTTTCTTGTCCATAAAATCTACTTTGAATTCAATGAACTTTGACTTACTTGAGAACCAAGAAGACATGTCCACTCTATCAGCATCTTCTTCTTCTTCTTCTTCTTCCACTTGCTCTTCCTCTCCTTCCGTAGTGCTTTCATCTAACTCTTCAGTGTCCATAAAGATGACTTCCTCTTCCAAAGCAACCCTCTTCTTTCCTTTCCTAGATCCACTAGACAACCTATCACCCTTCCTTCTAGGAGATGGTTGAGTAGAGGATGTAGTTCCTCCTCTCATTCGAGGTTTCTTTCCAGCCATGATGATGAAGGAGGTTTAGGTGAGATAGATGAGAGTTTGATGATGACAAGAGAGCAGTATATGAAGAACAAAGACCAAGAACAGGGTTCTTTGAAGAAACTATGGTCTAAACATGATGTTGGAGAAGAGAGGTTTTATACCAATTGAATTCGAGCAAGGGCCATTTAAACATGAAAAAAAATTTCAGATCTGTAGAGTATTCAAATACTAGAGGGGGTATTCGAATACTCCTAAAAATTTGTACCAGATTTTTGCTGGTACTCGAATACAACATGGGGTATTTGAATACTTCATGGAAAACAGAGAAATTTTGTGTGGTATTCGAATACTGCCTGGATAGAGAGAAAAATTCACATAGTTTTCACATATATTCATACATATTGCTCATCCAGAGATCAAACCACATACTTATAAGATTAAAGATCAATATATATATGATATGAATCTAACAAACATGCATCCAAACAATCATAGCATATAAGATCAATCAATACATGTTTCATCTATGATCCCTAGTTCTCTTCTAATATAAAAGAAGTTTTCTCTAGGCAAAGGTTTGATAAAGATATCGGCTAATTGTTTATTTGATTCAACAAAGTCTAGAACAATATCTCCTTTTTGAACATGATCTCTTAAGAAATGGTGTCTTATCTCAATATGTTTAGTCCTAGAGTGTTGGATAGGATTCTTGGATAGATTGATGTAACTAGTGTTATCACATCTAATTGGAACTTGGTCCAATTGTATTCCATAGTCTACTAATTGTTGTTTCATCCAAAGAATTTGGGCACAACAACTACCAGCTGCAACGTATTCCGCTTCGGTGGTTGATAAAGCAACACTAACTTGCTTTTTACTAAACCATGAAATTAAGAAATTACCAAAAATATGACATGTGCCACTTGTACTTTTCCTATCAAGTTTGCATCCGGCAAAGTCTGAGTCCGAATATCCAACTAAACTACAACTAGATCCTTTAGGATACCAACGTCCTACATTAGTTGTACCTAACAAATATTTCATTATTCGTTTTACGGCGGTTAGGTGAGTTTGTTTAGGACTTGATTGATAACGGGCGCACATGCATACACTACACATAATATCCTGTCTAGTAGCGGTAAGATAAAGTAGAGAGCCAATTATACCTCTATACTTTGTTACATCTACCAGATTACCATGTTCATCTTTGTCAAGATAGGAGGATGTGCCCATTGGTGTAGAAGCTTCTTTTGCCTTGTCCATGCCAAGTAGTTCCTTGCAATACATGGCTTGGTTGATGAAAGTTTCACTAGGCACTTTTTTGATTTGTAGCCCCAAGTGGAAAGTGAGTTCACCCATCATAGACATCTCGAATTCACCTTGCATTTGCTTAGAGAATTCCTTGCACATAGATTCATTAGTGGCTCCAAAAATAATGTCATCAACATATACTTGTACAATCAAAATATCATGCTTTTTCTTTTTAATGAAAAGAGTAGTGTCAACCTTCCCTCTTTGAAAATCTTTTTACAAAAGAAATTTTCTAAGTCTCTCATACCAAGCTCTTGGAGCTTGTTTCAAACCGTAGAGAGTCTTTTTAAGTTTAAAAACAAAATTTGGTTTTTCAAAGTTTTCAAAACCGGGTGGTTGATCTACGTAAACTTCTTCTTGAATTAAACCATTAAGAAAAACACTTTTGACCTTCATTTGATAGAGCTTAAAATCCATAAGACATGCAAAAGCAAGAAGCAATCTAATAGTTTCTAACCTAGCAACGGGTGCATAAGTTTCCTCATAATCTATTCCTTATTCTTGATTATAACCTTTGGCTACTAAACTTGCTTTATTCCTAACAATTATACCATTTTCAACCAACTTGTTCCTAAAAACCCACTTAGACGTTCCAATTACTTGTTTATTACTAGGTTTAGGTACAAGTTCCCATACATCATTTCTTGTAAATTGATTTAACTTATCTTGCATAGCAATTACCCAATGTTCATGTATGATAGCCTCATCAATTGTCTTAGGTTCAACTTTAGACACAAAAGACATAAAATGACATACATTCCTAAGAGAAGAACGAGTAGTTACCCCTTTGGTGATGTCACCTATCACCTTATCAATTCGATGGTATTTAGTCATTCTCCACTCCTTAGGAAGTTCCTCATCTCTTTGTTGTTGTCTTGAGGCTCCAATCTTGGTTCTTGTTCATTGTCCTTTGCTTGACCTTATTGAGAATCCATTCTTGTATCTACAATATCTTCATTATGCACTTTCCCAATTTCTTGGGGGTTAGTCTCATCAAATGATACATGAATAGATTCTTCTATAATATTAGTTCTTTTGTTGTAAACTCTATATGCTTTACTTGATGATGAATAACCAACAAAGATTGCTTGATCCGCTTTAGCATCAAACTTTCCAAGATTATCTTTTCCATTATTTAAAACATAGCATTTGCATCCAAAGACATGTAAATGTGATATATTTGGTTTTCTACCTTTATATAACTCATAAGGAGTTTTCAACAAGATAGGTCTAATAAGCACTCTATTAGACATATAGCAAGCGGTGTTAACCGTATCCGCCTAAAAATATTTAGGTAGACTAGATTCATTTAACATGGTTCTTGCCAACTCCTCTAAGGACCTACGTTTCCTCTCAACAACTCCATTTTGTTGAGGGGTCCTTGGAGCCGAAAAGTTATGTTCAATTCCATGTTTATCACAAAAACATTCAAATTCATGGTTTTCAAATTCTCCACCATGATCACTTCTAATGCATGCTATTTTCAAATATTTTTCATTTTGAATCACTTTAGCAAGTTTATTGAAAGCATGGAATGCATTACTTTTATGAACTAAAAATAATATCCATGTAAATCTTGAGAAATCATCAACAATCACAAAAGCATAATAGTTTCCACTAAAACTCATTGTCCTTGAACGACCAAATAAATCCATATGAAGCAATTGCAAAGATCTAGAAGTAGAAACAACATTCTTGGATTTAAAACTAACTCTAGTTTGTTTACCCTTTTGGCTTGCATCACATAAACCTTCTTTGTTAAATTTTCTCTTAGGCAAACCAATCACTAAATCCTTAGAGATAAGTTTGTTAAGGTGATCCATGTGAATGTGTGCAATTTTTCTATGCCATAGCCATGCATCATCATCTTTACTAATCAAGCATTGTATGGAAGATGAAATTTCATTCAAATCAAGCATATATATGTTATTGATTCTCTTGCCTAAAATCCTAACTTGTTTATCATGCATACTTTCAAACAAGTAATATTTTTCATCAAAAACAACTTTACAGCCCTTATTACATAGTTGACTAATGCTTAACAAGTTATGCTTTAGGCCTTCAACCAATAGCACATTATCAATTGTGGTATTAGAATTCTTACCAACCTTACCACTCCAAGAATTTTACCCTTGTTGTTATCTCCATATGTGACATGACCACTTTTCCTAGGAGATAGATGGTAAAACTTGGAGATGTCTCCGGTCATATGTTTAGAGCATCCACTATCCAAGTACCACACCTTGCATAGTGTCTTCAAACATATCTATACAAAAGAGATCAAATCTTAGGTACCCAATTTGGATTGGGTCCTTGTATATGAGTCTTGGGTTTGCTCCCTTTAGGGACCACATCAAGTTACAATTCTCAACACCTTTTCTTTTGATATAACATTTTGAAATATGGTGTCCAAACTTGCAACAAAAATAGCATTTTATAGTTGATTTTTTTTTGTTTACTTGATGGAAAAAATTGAGTGTTGTTAGAGGCTTTAGCATCAAATGGATTGTATCCCAATCCGGCCTTAACAAAACTCATAGTATGTTTACCAAGTAAGACATTAAGATCGTTACTTCCATTTGTGAATCTTGCAAGTGACTTTTTCAAATCAATGTTTTCACTTTCCAAATTCTTGCAATTTTCACAAGTGGTGCAACATTTTTTCCCTTTTCCTTTTGAAGAATTTGTACACATTTTTTGCATAGTCTCAATCTCTAGCTTTTGATCCTCAACTTACTTCTTTAAAACAATTTTTTCTTTTTCAAGTTGAGCCATCAAATTCTTTTGTTTCAAAACAAGTTTAGCTAAATCAAGAGACTCTTTATGCAATTCTTCAAAAGCGTCATGCAAGTCATCATAAGTAAAAGAGAGAGAGAGTTCATCATCCAATACCTCATCTTCACTTTGATGTGAAGTCATTAAACATAGATTGGCCTCTTCACTATGACTATCTTCATCACTTGAGGATGACATCTCATTTTCCTCCCATGCTATGTATGCTTTCTTACCCTTCTTGTCTTTCTTGCCCTTCTTCTTATCTTTATCATTCTTCTTCATGTAGTTGGGGCAATCATATTTCATGTGACCGGGTTTTCCACATTCATAGCAAGTTGGGTTGGAAGTACTCTCCTTTGTGAACTTCTTGTTGTTGAAGTTGCCTCTCTTGAAATTGCTTCTTCTCTTGAGAAACTTTCCAAACTTCCTCACCAACAAGTTGATGTTCTCCTCTTGGAATTCCTCACTAGAATCATTACTATCACTTAGGTCTTCCTTTCTTGAAGATGCAACCAAGGCTATGCCTTTCTTCCTCTTGTCTTGATCTTCACTCTCATTTAACCTTGATAGCCCAAGTTCATGCTCTTGAAGCTTGCCAAAGAGTGTAGCAAGTGTCATTGTAGAAAGATTCCTCGATTCTGCAATCGCCGTCACCTTGGGTTGCCAAGACCTATTCAAACATCTTAGAACTTTGTTAATAAGATCCTCATTATCAAACACTTTACCAAGAGCACTAAGTTGGTCAACAATATATGTAAAACATTTTTGCATATCACATATAGATTCACCATGCATCATTCTAAACAATTCATACACATGGATTAAAGTGTTCATCCTAGATCTCCTTACTTCACTTGTGCCCTCATGGGCTACTCAAGTGTATCCCACATTTCCTTTCAGGAATTACAAGTAGAGATTCTAAAGAACTCATCAATACTAACTCCCGTAGTAATGATGTTCTTAGCCTTCTTATCTAATTGGACCTTCTTCTTATCATCATCGGTCCATAAAGATCTAGGTTTATCCTTTTCCTTTTTATTAACAACATGTTTAGGCATAAAAGGACCATTCATAATGGTATCCCATATATCAACATCTATTGCCTCAATAAAAATTTTCATCCTTGCTTTCCAATAAGGATAACCTTCACCATTGAAAATAAGGGGTTTATAAATAGAAACATAATCACTTGTCTCATTTGATTGAGAAGCCATTTCTACGAGACTTGAAAGGTGATTATCCTTAGATACCAATTGTAAAATGTGGAAATGGTTCTTAGTCAAGAGAGGGGGGATTGACTTTTTAAAACTTTTCGAAAAGCAATGTTTATATTCCCTTTTTGAAGTAGTGTAGCAAGAGAGTAAATTTTCCTTGAAACTTAAGCAAGAACAATTGTTATATCAATTCAAGAATGCACTTAAAGAAAGATATACAATTGCATAAGCTAAGAGAATATATCATACAACAATCATGCACTATAGTATCATTAGCATAGAACATAAAGCATCATGCATACGATAGTAAAGATTGCAAGAAAGTAAAGAGAGTAGGGATAGAGAAAGTCACAACCTGAGTGGCCTACATCCAGTCCCAAGAATCCTCTTGGAGAGATTCACTATGACAAAGTTTGTACAAGAGATACCACACTCCTTACAAAAGTCACTCTCCCTTGTAGGATGCCTCACCCATAAGTACCACACTCTCAAGAGATACCTCACTCTTGAAACTTATTGGATACCTCACCAACAACTCACAAAGGGATGCCTCACCCTTACACCTTGTTGGATAGCTCAACAACAAAAACCACAAGAGATACCACACTCTTGCCAACAAAGGGATGCCTCACCCTTACTTTGAAGGATACCTCACCAACAAAGATTTTTCTCCAATGGTCACTTTGATGGATACCACACCAACAAAGATTTACACCCCTCAAGAGATGCCTCACTCTTGAGTAACCTTGAAATTCACACTCCCAAAACAAAACTCAGAATTACAAATTGAGTAGAAGGGAAAATCCTAGTACAAACACTTGTCCATCAAAGCTTGTAAGCTTATAAGATCACTTATAATAAAGGATGAATATATGGATTTCTATTTTGGCATTATAACATTATATTTTTTCATATATTTTCGTTGTTAAAACTCTTAAGCATGTACCCTTTCTATAGACTTCAATTGGAGCTGAAAAAGTTGACGTTTTGCTGAATTTTTGGGTGAGTATTCGAATACTCTCATAGGGTATTCGACTACTCCCTGTAACAGAACCCAACAAACTCAACATAACAGAGAGTATTCGAATACCAAGCAGGGGTATTTGAATACTGTCCCTTAAAATTTCCAAAATGCTTGTGTAATGGTATACATTAGTTGGTATTTGAATACTCTTGAAGGAATTTCGAGTTTTCCTCAAAGTAGATCAATAGACAACTATGTATGTGATTACTTATATACTTTCAAAACATTTTTCATTATTTGGCATTTTATAACAGCTCTAATTGATTTCTATCTTTAGGTTTAGCATTATTATCTTCTTAATTTTGTTAAGCCATCTAAACAAACTAAGTTACTTATGACTTACATCAAAACCTAGAAAACCAAACAAAAAACATCAAAACGATTACATCAACATCAATTATAATCATCATCAAACACTTTTCATTTCTTCACTCTTGAACATGGGTGGAGATATTCTTCACGAAAGCATACTGAGACTTATATCTCATCATCATCTACAGGTTGTGGTGCCGGTCGCGGTAATATTGGTGACTATGATGCTATTGGACAGATGAATCATGCTATTGAAGCGATGGCGAATGCTGCTGCTGTTGTGCCTCAACAAACGACCACTATGGCTGCATAGAACCAACAGGATCAGGTTCGAGTGAATCAAGCCGCTGAGGCAAGAGGATCAACCAATTTTCGACGACAGAATCCTCCGCAATTTCATGGGGATACAAATCCTGAGAAGGCTGATTTATGGATACAAGAGCTGGAAAAGATTTTCGAGTTCATCAATAGCCTTGAAGGAGTGAAAGTCCCGTATTCTACTTTTATGCTTTTAGGCGATGCGGAATACTGGTGGAATGGTACTAAACAGCTGCTAGAAGCAGACAATCAAGAAATTTCTTGGGAAATTTTCCGCAACACTTTCCTGGATAAGTACTTTCCTCAAAGTGCTAGAGTCAAGAAAGAGCAAGAATTTCTGAATTTACAGTAGAAGGAAGTGTCTATTGGGGAATATGCGGCGAAATTTGAATCACTCGCCAAGTATTTCTATTTCTTCCAAGCTCAACCAGATGAGGGTTGGAAATACGAGAAGTGTGAAAGAGGTTTGAGATATGAGATCAGGGAGTCTGTGTTACCGCTTGAAATTCACAATTTTCAAGCCTTAGTAGAAAAATGTCAGAAGATGGAACAGTTGAAGAAAGGTAGAGATACCCGGAGTAATACTGGAGGACCATTTCGATTCAGGAACCAATTTCAGAATCAAAAGGGGAAACAAGCTCATAGAAAGCCATATTTCTGACCACCAGGAAAGAATCAGAACCAACAATCCTATCGTCTCGTCGCTTCTGCGTATGGTAGTGGAAGCCAGAATAACCAAAGTCAAGGCCGATTCCAGAAATGTTTTAAGTGTGGGAGTACGAACCATATTGCTGAGAACTGTCAGTTAAAGGGAATGAAGTTCTTTAAGGTGGACAGATAGGGCACTTGGCAAAAGACTGCAATACACCGAGGTCTGAGCCAGTTACCAACCATTCAAAGACCAATTGACCGACGACAAAGGGAAGAGTTTACACCATGAGTGGTGTTGAAGCTTCACAATCTGATGATCTCATACAAGGTAGTTGCGACATAACTGGTAATCTTTTAACTGTACTTTTCGATTCTGGTGCAACACATTCTTTTATTTCGATGGATTGTGTGAGATATTTGAAATTGCCTATTTCTTTATTGTCATATGATTTTATTGTTTCAACTCCAACTGCTGAACTAGTTATCGTGAATGCTATATGTTTGAACTGTCCTATTGTTATTCAGGACAGACACTTTCTTGTTAATCTGATATGCTTGCCTTTAATACAATTAGATGTAATTCTAGGCATGGATTGGTTATCTTCCAATCATATCCTTTTCGAGGGGGTGATCGATTTGAGTACGGTGCCTGTAGTGAGAGAGTTTCCGGACGCATTTCTGAATGATGTTCCGGGTTTGCCACCAATCAGAGATATCGAGTTCTCCATCGACCTAGTTCCAGGAATCGGTCCGATTTCCATCACTCTGTATCGGATGTTGCCTACAGAACTTGCTCAGTTGAAAGCTCAACTAGAGGACCTTCTGTTGAAACAGTTCATACGACCGAGTGTTTCCTCGTGGGGATCACCAGTTCTTTTAGTGAGAAAGAAGGACATAGGTTCGAGACTCTGGTGGATTTTCGACAACTTAACAAAGTGACGATCAAGAATAAGTACCCTCTACTGTGCATAGATAATCTGGTGGATCAACTGCGGGGAGCTATTGTGTTCTCAAAGATCGACCTGAGGACGGGTTATCACTAGATTAGGGTAAAAACTGAAGATATACCAAAGACTGCATTCAGAACTCGTTATGGACATTACGAATACCTAGTAATGCCTTTTGGAGTGACGAATGCACCTGCTATCTTCATGGACTACATGAATCGGATTTTTCGTCCGTTTCTTGATAGGTTCGTTGTAGTGTTCATCGATGACATCCTCATTTACACTAAGAGTCATGAGGAACATCTGCAACAGATCCTACAAATCCTACGTGACAAGGTGTTGTATGCAAAACTATCTAAGTGCGAGTTTTGGCTCGAAGAAGTGAAGTTCTTAGGGCATGTGATTACCAAAGAAGGGATTGTTGTCGATCATGCGAAAGTAGAGGCAGTACTTTCTTGGGAAAGACCAAAGACAGTGACAGAAATCCGAAGCTTTATCGATGTGGCCGGTTATTACCGGAGATTTATCGAAGGTTTTTCCAAGATAGTAGCATCATTGACTCAACTTACAAGGAAGGATCAACCCTTTGTGTGGACTACAAAATGTGAGGAAAGTTTTCAAAAGATAATGGAATATCTGACAAGCTCACTGGTGTTAGTACTTCCTGAACCAAATGAACCATGTGAAGTATATTGTGATGCTTCGCATCAAGGTTTAGGTTGTGTGTTAATGCAACAACGAAAAGTTGTAGCGTATGTGTCACGCCAATTAAAGACTCATGAGAGAAATTATCCGATGCATGATTTGGGGTTAGCTGCTGTGGTTTTTGCACTAAAGATATGGAGACACCACCTGTATAGGGCCAAGTTCCATGTCTTTAGTGACCACAAGAGCCTGAAATACCTGTTTGATCAAAAGGAGTTCAACATGAGATAAAGACGATGGATGGAGTTTCTGAAGAATTACGACTTCACTTTGCAATATCATCCTGGAAAGGCAAATGTTGTAGCGGATGCACTGAGCCGGAAGGCCATTCATATCTCAGCTATGATAGTAAAGGAACTCGATCGAATTAATTAAAAAGTTTTGTTATCTCAACTTGATTATGGAAGTAAGTCAAAAGAAAATCAGTCTGGGAATGATCAAGATCTCTAGTGGATTAATGGAAGAGATCCGAGAACAACAAGCTGTTGATGCATATCTTCAAGAGAAAAAAGAGTTAATTGAACAAGGAAAAGCTACAGAATTTAGGCCGCGTTTGGGTAAACAACTTAATTAAGAGCTTATCACATAAGACCTTATCGCATAAGAGCTTATGCCATAAGAGTTTATGAAGAAAGGGGCAGGAGAGGATTCGAAGGGGGAAAACACGGAAGGGTCATAAGCACTTATTAAAATTCCATAAGCTTGTTCCAGTGACTTATGAAAATAAGTCAAAAACTCCTTATGGGATGACATAAGTTATTTTTATAAGCTCTGCCAAACACACTGCATAAGAGCTTATGTCATCAGATAAGTCAAAAGGAGCTTAAATAAGCTCTTCCAAACGTCACCTTAGTTTGGGATCAGATCACATCTTAAGGTGCAATGGACGAGTCTGTGTACCTGACAATCCTGAGATGAAGAATATGATTCTTGAAGAATCACACAAGAGTAAGTTAAGTATTCATCCTAGATCAACCAAGATGTATCAAGATCTAAAACAAAGGTTTTGGTGGCCTGGCATGAGAAAGCAAGTTGCGGAGTATGTAGCATCATGTTTGACTTGTGAAAAAGCAAAGGTAGAACATCAACGACCCGGTGGAATGCTACAATAGTTAGATGTACCTGAATGGAAGTGGGATAGCATATCGATGGATTTTGCGGTAATTTTACCGAGGACCTCTAAAGGTTTTGATTCAATTTGGGTGATCGTTGACAGGTTAACGAAGTCAGCACACTTCTTACCTATTAAAAGCAATTATACTGTAGAAAAGTTAACTGATGTTTACATCAAAGAAGTGATCGGACTTCATGGAGTGCCTTCGAGTATCGTTTCAGATAGAGACCTGAAGTTTACTTCATGTTTTTGGAGAAGTCTGCATCAAGCGCTGGGAGCCAAGTTACGTTTAAGTTCACATATCATCCTCAAACTGACGGTCAAACGGAAAGAACAAATTTAAACATTAGAAGACTTGCTGTAACAGTTGCTGAGAGCATGTGTCTTAGATCATCGAGGAAGATGGGATGATCTCTTGCAGCTTATTAAATTCACATACAACAATATTTTTCATTCAAGTACAAGGATGGCACCCTATGAGGCTTTGTATGGGAGAAAATGTCAAACGCCATTGTGTTGGTACCAAGATGGAGAAAGCATAATTTTAGGTCCCAAAATTATGCAACAAACAATGGAAAAGGTTAAACAAATCCATGAAAAGATGAAAACAGCACAAAGAAGGCAGAAGAGCTACTCCAATCGAAGAAGACGATCTCTCGAATTTCAAGAAGGTGAACATGTATTTCTGAGAGTCACACCCACGACTGGGGTAGGTAGAGTTATAAAGTCAAGAGAACTCACTCCTAAATTTATTGGACCTTATCAAATTCTTCGTCGTATTGGTCCAATAGCCTACCAAATTGCTTTACCACCTTTTCTTTCAAACATTCATAATGTTTTCCATGTCTCACAATTGAGGAAGTATATTCGTGATCCATCACATGTAATTGAACCCGATGTAGTACAATTAAAAGAAAACTTGTCTTATGAGACTTCACCTGTACGAATCGAGGATAAGAGGATTAAGCAGCTCAGGGGTAAACAAATTTCCTTAGTCAAGATTATTTGGGATGAAACAACCGGAGATGCAACATGGGAAGCTGAGGACAAGATGAAATTACAATTTCCTGATCTTTTTCCAGGTGCGTAATTTCGACGAAGAAATTTGTTTTAGTGGGGTAACATTATAACACCTCAGTTTTTACTGTCTTTCAATATCGGTAGATTATATCTGTTTATATTTTTATTTGGGACCTAGAAATTATTTTGGATAAAACAAAATCATATTTAGGCTCTATTTCATGGTAAAAGGCTACGGTTAAAATTTGGGTTTAAAATTCAGATGGAATCCGGTCTGCGTTTTCACTGACAGTAAAATTTTACTGATTAGAAAACCTAATTTTGACCCTAAAACGAAATGTTTTAGATTTTTATCACTTTCCAGTGATGTAATCTAATTTGGAAATTTTAGCTCAAAAATAAAATATTATATTTTATTCGGGCGAATTTTCGAAGAAAACACGCGAGAAAATCTAAATCGGGTAAATGACGGAGTCGGAAAAGGAACTGCAGAGATAGAACCGGACACCGGATGGAGGCGACAACTTTCCACCTAGGGGTGGTGAGTCATGGGGTAAGTCACCACCATGACTCACCAAGCATTTATGACAACTTCAACAAATATCTAGACTTAAGTGTGAATGGTCCATTTTACCCTTGACCTTTCCTTGTAATTCCAACTTTGTCCCACTTTTTGTTGACCATTTTGCCCTTCAAAATTTTGGCACCTCCTTACTATTACCCACTTCATCACTTCATTTTATACATTACCTAAAGACACTCTAAGTTCATATCTCTTCAAAAACCTAAGACTCCATTATTGGAAAGCTTGAATCTTTGATCATTTTTCTTCATTCCTTTCACCATCTAGAGGAAAACTCTCAAAGCCTATGATCATGAATACTCTTTCATTCATTCATTTCCCTTCATTCCTGTCAAGATTTCTAGAATGCTATTTTCATTGATTTTCTTTGAAATAATTCTAGAAAATCCTAGAATGAAATTTTTTTAAAGTATGATAATTTTTCCTAACTCTCTAATACTCTAGGGTCATGGATCCAAGAGCTTGAAAAATTTAGAGATCCCTAGCCTTTTTTTCAAGATGGCTGAAACCCCCTAGAAGTAGGTTAAGTAGGATTTTTTCAATTTTCATGCTTGTTTGATTTGTTGGTTGTATAGGTATTGGTTAGTTGTTGTTGTACGAACTTGTGGACAAAGAAACAAAGCTTAAACACTTGGAATCTACACTTGTTGGAGCATCAAAGAGGTAAGGGGAGTTTACCTAAGGGTTTTGATAGTTATATGCTTTTGTTGTTTAGTTTATATATGTCTTTAAATGTAATGATCTTGTGATGTTTTGAATTGATGACTTATAATTGTTGTTTGATATTTGGTGTATCTATGATTTAAATGTTTGTCCATATATGTTTATTTATGTGATTATGCATAGATTGTGTTGACTGTACTGGTTGAGAGCGTGGCGCTCGGCCACAACTTGATAATTTTCAAGTGGTAAAAGACGTGAATCAATGAAGATAAATGTCTTGATTTTGTTTTGCTTAAAACTCACTAACTGAGAGATTGTAAGGACGAATAGTGAAAGTCGCATTATCTTTACTATTGGTAATGGCTACAATCTCAAGAGGGGGGGGGGGGGGTGAATTGAGAGATTGAAAACCTTTTCAGCAATTTAAAGCAAAACAGAGTTTTCTTAAAGAAAATTGATTTTTACTCAATTTTAATTCTCAAGATTCAGATTGTTAAACATGTAATGATGTTAAACAATTTTAACAAGAAGATTCAGATTGAAGATTCAAGTTAAAATCAATTGCAATACACTTTCATTCACACACATGCATATAACAAGTATATGGAGTTAAGAGATGAGAGAAACACGCAAACCGATTTATCCTGGTTCAGCTACCTCCTTTGGTACACCTACATCCAGTCCCACACCTTTGTGGTTTTCTCCACTATAACCAGAAATTACAATATCCAATTACAGCAATCACAAGGATAACCTCCTTGCTTCAAGAACATACCCAAAAGCACACTTGCTTTTGTTACCCAAGGATCCCTTCTATCCTTGATCAATCCTAAGAGGTACCCTCTCTTAATCACACTAATTCGCAGAAAGAATTAAGTAGAAGAAAGACTCTAATAGTCTGATTATACAAATTGAAGCTCTTAGAAATATCACACTTTTCTCTCAAAGATGAAGCACTAATGAATATTTTGAATTTCTCTTTTCAGAATGTATAAGATGTTGAAAAGTGTTGTTATGAAGTCCTTTTATAGGTATTTGAAGATTTAGATTCGTGGGTCTTATCACAAAAGTTGTTATAAGTGATTAAAATCAGTTTTGCAAAGTTGTAACAGATCAATCTGTGTACTACATCTGTGTACTCATGTTTTTCAGACATTTTCAAAGCTCATACACAGATTGCATTCTTTGTACATCTGTGTATTAAACCAAGTCTCCAGCTTTTTCAAACGTATACACAGATGTATAGATTTGTACACGTGTGTATCTCTTGCCTTGTTCTTGAATACACATGTGTATACTTTGCGTACACAGGTGTATGTTAGAACACCAACCCAGATTATTCCAAAACTTCAATACACAGGATGTGTACATCGATTGATGCTTAGAAACCAAGTTTTGAAATAATTGAATTGTTCTATACACATGTGTATCATTTCTGTACATCTGTGTATCTTTCATATTTTTCAGAACAATACACTGATACACATGTGTACAACGCATGTGTACAAATTTTAGTTCCAGACCCAAAAACTCTGTTTCGAATACACATGTGTACAACACATGTGTACATGTTTTCAATATTAAACCCGAGACCTCAGTCTTGTGTACACAGGTGTACAACACATGTGTACTGCCTTTCAACTTAAAACCTGAGAGCATACTTTTGGATACATAGGTGTACAACACATGTGTATAGGCAAATTTCCTTTTGTTTTTCAAACTTAACTTTTCATACACATGTGTATGAAGCCAGTGTACAGAAAGGTTCTTTCTAAACTTGAAATTTAGCTTTATATACACATGTGTACAACACATATGTACAATACACTTAATTTCTTAATCCAATTAACCCTTTTTGAAAAACCTTTCTTTTGAAAAACTATTTTGTTTATCCTTTGTAAAAATTAGTTTCATCTTAAATTCCAAGTGCTTCACCTAAGGAATCAAGTGTGCTATTTTTACAATAGCATCTAAATAATCAAATCTTTATTGCTTGTTGCTTTATTCCTTGTCCATTGCTTTGTGTCCTTTGTCCTTGCATCCCTTGAGCCTTGACTTTCCTTTTTCATGAGAGATCTTGCATAATACTTAACACACTATAAGTATATTATCAATATCAAATAGATTAAGTAAAAACACACTTTGTTTGTCATACATCAAAACATCAATAAGGGCTTAGTCTTACAATTACTTCCCTTAAAAATTCCAAAAAAAAAAAAAAAATTGAAATGGGAAGTCTCTAAAATGTTTTAAAATCCTCAAGGAGAAATTGTATTTGAAATAAAAAAAGTCTTTTGTTTTACAAAGAATTTGATTTAGACAAAAAAGTTTAGAAAATTTGCAATTATGGCCGAAACTCTGTAAAATCATTTCTTTACGTCAAAAGATTTGAGAAAAATGATTTTCTTTGCGATTTAACGTTTTAGAAACGAATTTCAGCGGAAAATATTTTTTGCTAAAGGTTTTAAACCAGCGAAAATATTTCTGAGAAACTTGGATAAGTGTCGGAGTGTTGTTTTGGTATTTTTTTTCACAGAACAAAAATTGCGTTGAAAATAAAAGTTAAAGAACCTAGTGGCCGAGACGTCAGAATTCTAGTGTTCTGTGAGAAAAACACGTAGATCGTTGATCCGTGTTGTCTGTGGGGGACTTTGTGTCCTATAAGTGATGTGGCGGACTTCGTGTCCCATATACGTGAACCTAGGACTGGTGCATCGGTCTAGGGTTTCGTGAATGAGCACTCGGACTGTGTGTCCTATGTTGAGAATGATTGGGCGTTGTGCATTTAGTCATGTGCTTTGAGCATCGACAAGAAAGTACGAACGAAAAAGAAAGCAGCGAAAACAATTGTTTTATATACATTGACTGGAAGACGTGCCATTGTAGCAGATGTGCCATTGTGTTATTGAGCTACAATCCAAGAGTGGATTGACAAATTGGATAGTTACAGACCAATGTACCGAGTCTTTAGGGACCTCCAGGTTCGAAGGAAGGCCAGGGCTTTGCAACCACGAGTCGTGGAAATCGACTACCATACACGGATGTGCTCAATAAGGAACTATTCAATATTTTTTATGGGGATTATTGCGACCTATACTGCTCGACGAAGGAAAGTTAGGATCTCCGGAGAATAAATATTAAAAACAGATAGTGGATCTTGAAGTGTCATGCATCTTTACAAATTGCGAGGGTTGTCGAGTATGAATTCCCATTGATAGTATTATTGTTGCGAATTCGTATATTTTTATTATGTATGTGCTGGTTATATATGCTGTTATCTGTGTGTCGTGCATATAGCTATCATGATAAAACTCATATATCGGTATCTCACCCTTGCATTATTTCTGTTGGATTCTGTGGTGGTATTTCGATATTTGTGTACAGATGAACCATCAGGGGGATCTGTCTTATTTGGGGATTCTGTCTCTGATGTTTGAAGATGTTGATGACGACGGCACATGGGTTATCAACCAGGGAGCCCGCAATGCCACGTACACCAAACCAGTGTGTGTCACTGAGGGCACATTAGCAGCAGGACCTCAGATGCGTACCCACAGTATCAAGACTATGGAAATCCCACTGCCACCTACATGGTTATTATTAGGAGCATTGGTGGAGCAGGGAGACATCGGTCATCAGCCTCCACTCGTTCAACCACTTCAGGAGGCAGCACCACATTCACCACCAGCCCCTCTGGTACTTGTACCAGAGATAGACGATGAGATTGAAGAGGACCCGCAGGAGGAGGAGGAGGTTCCTGAGTGTCATCCTCTAGGTGATGGTGTGGACCCCGTTGCTGAAGCGGAAGTAGAGGTACCCTCACCGGATACCCCTGTAGGTGGGGAGGACCATGGCGGTCTTCCCAACTGTTTCCTTTAGTGCCACCAGCATTAGGACTTTTTAGTTCTCATTTTTGAGGAAGTGGTATTTTCGATAGTCTATATATTTGGCTATTGAGAGCCATTCCTTTTGAGTCTTGGTTCTAGACTTACCGCTACAGTATAGTTATGTTTTTAATTTACTTATGTATTTACTCTGATAAGTGACCTGTATGTATAAAGGTCCTGATGTAAAAAGTTTATGATGATGCATATATAGATGTGATGTTTGTTTATATCGAAAAAGAAAATTTTTACAACCAATTTTCGAGTAAAGCTAAGTAATTAGAAAATTTTATTTTTCCGAAGGTAACCAGTGTTTATTTTTGTTTTATATTTCCGCAATGAGTTAGACATGTAATGCCAAGGGGGGTGTTATTAGTGGTATCAGAGTGGCACCTCTCCTAGTAAGGTGTGGTTCGAGGACGAACCAAGCAGAAGCTGGTGGGCATGTGACACCCGGGGCTGACGAGAGCGGGAAGTGGTTGCCGATGCAAGAAGGCACGGACAAGGAGCGGCTCCTGGCAGGTTTCTAGGCGGAGGGACACGTGAATGAACCGATTACACACCAGAACGAGAGGGATCCTAAGGCTATGTAAGTATGGGACTATACAGTTGAGGATGACTTATATGAATTGATCAGTACTACCTATACTAACAAGATGCATATTCTTTTCGGCAACCCATCACTTAAGAACTCCATAGTTAAGCGTGCTTGACTTGGAGCAATTTTGTGGGATGGGTGACCTCCTAGGAAGTTTTCCCAAGAAGCGTGTGATTGAGGACAAAGCATGCTGAAAAAAAACCTGTGTTGGTTTGTGGGGACAGTCGTCAATCCATAAAGTAGCCTGGGATGTCACATTTTCCATTAGAAAGCGCTATTAATAATCCAATCTTTAATAGTGTTTGGTTGAGGAAACACTACTATATCATTATTCCATCTTTTTTTAAAAGAATATTAGAAAAGATAGAAACTTTAATATCATTTTCTTGATCACACGTTATTAACGATTGACCTAACCAATTTTTTAAATTTTTTTTTCATTCTTTTCAATTTCCAATGCAACCAGAACATTCTGTTCACTACATTTTCTATGGACAATTGTCAAAATTATAATTTTTTTTTCTAAATGAGTACTTCTTTTCTATCTTTGATTATCAAGTTGATTAAGTTTAGAAATCTAGAAATTAATGTACAACGTACATACATGATATTTGAGTTTACTTTACAGTGACAATAAAAAATTGTTGAATGGATAAAGATTGCACTTGAAGATGTTGAAATCAAATAAAATAGACTTTAAACAATGCAATTTCTATTTTATTTCTCATGTTTAAAATTAAATTTACACACACACGGTGTGAGTTCACATTGACAATCAAAGATTGTGAAAATGATAACGGTTGTACTTGAAGATGTTGAGATCAAATACAAGAGACTTCAAAGAATGTAATTTTTATTTTATTGAAATTCAAATACATTGGTTGAGTTTATAGTGACAATAAAAAATTGAGTATATCGTTGTTAATTCTTTTCAGCAACATGCCGAGGCAATAATATGAGGAGATCGCACATATGTGTTGTACATATGTGTTGTACACATGTGTATATAAAGCTAAATTTCAAGGTTTAGAAAGAACCTTTCTGTACACAGGTATCATACACATGTGTATGATAAGTTGAGTTTTAAAAACAAAAGAAAATATGTCTGTACACATGTGTTGTACACCTGTGTATTCGAAACTGAGTTCTTGGGTCTGAAATTACAAATCTGTACACATGCGTTGTACACATGTGTATCAGCGTTATGTTTTGAAAAATATGAAGGATACATAGATGTACAAAAATGATACACCTGTATATAGAACAACTCAAATATTTCAAAACTTGTTCTTCAATGATAAATCGATGTACACAACATGTGTATTGAGTTTTGGAATAATCTGGGTTGGTGTTCTAATATACACCTGTGTACAAAGGTATACACATGTGTATTCAAGAACAAGGCAAGAGATACACACGTGTACAAATCTATACATCTGTGTATGCATTTGAAAAAGCTGAAGACTTGGTTTAATACACAGATGTACAAAGAAGCTAATCTGTGTACGAGCTTTGAAAATGTTTGAAAAACACGAGTACACAGATGTAGTACACAAACTATCCTGTTACAACTTTGCAAAACTGATTTTTAATCACTTGTAACAACTTATGTGATAAGACCCACGAATCTAAATCTTCAAATACCTATAAAAGGGCTTCATAACAACACTTTTCAACACCTTACACATTCTGAAAATGAAAATTCGAAATATTTCAAAGTTTCCAAAAGTGCTTCATCTTTGAGAGAAAGGTGTGATATTTCTTAGAGCTTCAATTTGTATAATCAGACTATTAGAGTCTTTCTTCTACTCAATTCTTTCTGCGAATTAGTGTGATTAAGAGAGGGTATCTCTTAGGATTGAACAAGGATAGAAGGGATCCTTGGGTAAGAAAAGCAAGTGTGCTTTTTGGTGAAAGGTTTGAGCAAGGAGGTTATCCTTGTGTTGCTGTAATTGGATATTGTAATTTCTGATTATAGCGGAGAAAACCACAGAGGTGTGGAACTGGATGTATGCGTACCAGAGGAGGTAGCTGAACCAGGATAAATCGGTTTGCGTGTTCTTCTCATCTCTAAACTCATATTTTTTATATATGCATATGTGTGATGTAAATGAGTCTTAAATGCTTGTTAACTTGAATCTTTAATCTGAATATTCTTGTTAAGATTGTTGTTTCTTTCTTGTAATCTTTCTTAACATCATTACTTGATTAATAATCTGAATCTTGGGAATTAAAATTGAGCAAAAACCAATTTTTTTTAAGAAAACTCTGTTTTGCTTTAAATTGTTCAAAAAGTTTTCAATCTCTCAATTCACCCCCCCCCCCCCCCTCTTGAGATTGTAGCCATTACCAACAAGTGGTATCAGGGCTAAAAGTCGTGTTACAAAGCTTAATAGCTTCAAGAGTTGGCTACAAATGACATCCTGGGTGAAGGGGCTTCTCTCAGTAGACCCCCTGCATTTAATGGCTCCCAATACATGTATTGGAAAGAGAGAATGCTAATTTTTCTCGAAGCTGCTGGTTTAGATATTTTAGATGCTATTGAAAATGGTCCCTATGTTCCATTTATTCTTGATGCTATGGGAAATAAACAGAATAAACCAAAAGGTGAATGGAATGATGATGATAAGAGAAGAGTTGGTTATAATGCTAAGGCAAAAAAATATTATAACAGCTGCTTTGAATTATGATGAGTTTTTCAGGGTCTCCAACTGTAAATCAGCAAAGCAAATGTGGGATACTCGACAACTCACTCATGAAGGAACCAACGATGTGAAAAGAGCAAGGATGAATGCACTAGTCCATGAATATGAACTCTTCCACATGAAGAATGGTGAGGAGATAGATGAGCTGCAAAAGAGGTTTAGACATATTGTGAACCAACTAGAAGGACTTGGACACACAATCACAGATGAGAAACAGATTAACAAAATCATGAGCTGTTTGAGTCACGAATGGCAGCCAAAAATCACTGCAATTGTTGAAGCAAAGGATCTAGACACCATGCAGATTGCAACTCTATTTGGCAAGTTGAAAGAACACGAATTGGAACTCAATAGATTGAAATGCCATGAAGATAAGGAGAAAATGAAGAAAGGAATCTCACTCAAGGCTCATGAGACACCCCGATGTCCCATTAAGAAAACCCTAATTAATTAAACCTTAATCCGTAATTAACGTTAACGTGATTAATACATTCGAAAATATATGTAAAATAAAATTTGTAGTTATTTTAAAACAGTTTAAACATACGCAAGCGACGTCATCCACACATATATACAATATATACATCACATCTATCAGAGTACGCCAAGTCCCCTCCATGGGACCATTACAACTTACAACCATCTATACAGACTCAAAGTATAAACATATATAGACTAACCAAAGAGACAAGAGACACAGAAGAAGTCCTAGGGATACCCGGCCCGCCTCTCAAAATACATCAAAATACAAAACAATCTCACAGAGGCTCACTACCTATAGACGCATCCAACATATCCACATCATCAGTGATGTGGGCGTCAAGAATTACCCTTGCCTTCGTCTTAACGGCGCACTTATACCCGTGGTGGAATCTTCTGTAGATAGCGTTGTGGCCAGTAATCTTTCCAAGTTGTCGTTCCCATCTTGCCATTGTTGTTTATCTACTAAACCGATAACATACATAGAAAGATAGAGGAAGAAGGGAGATAAGCAACAGAACATAGTCATAAAAATGGGGATGGGGACACATAGATCAACAGTCATATATACATAATACAACAAACAAACAATCATTCATCCAGTCACACCAACACAATCATCTTCAAGAGTCACACTCTCAGATCATTCCTCTAAGGAGTCTCACTCCTATGCATGTCGGCCGATATATCTTATCCGGGTCTCAACCCCAAGACATTCCCTTATCAAGCCTCTCTGCTTAAGGAACATTAGTTAGTTTGTCTAGGTAACTTTTTCGCTGACCCATAAGAGTGCATCTCTCTGTGAGCTCAGCTCCATCAGAGGTATCTGGGTTGCCTTGAATAGTCAACCTTAGACGTGGATACTCAGGGCAAAGTCGGGACAACTAGGCTCTACCGGGGTACACGACGCACTAGGAGCTACCTAATGGTCACTGTGAGCCTCCCGAGTCCAGTTCGTACATCCCCAAGACATTATTAAAATATTATTTTATTGGGGTTTAGCCATTGTTGATTACTCAATATCCTAGTAGGGGGCACCCTACATACATGCATATATATATATATATATATATATATATATATATATATATATATATATAACTGTGACTCTATGCTTGCCTCCCCGACGATGTCGGTTACTTTCTCCCCACCTTGGCTTATCCGGTACAATTTTCTAAGCTCTCAACACGCTTCGTCTAAGCTATACAGCTGCTGTCTTGCTTCCTAGGGGACCCCTCAGTGCTCCCAAAATTTGCCCTAACACATGGACAGAGTCCCGACAATGTCATAAACTCTAATTTTACTATAGATTGTAAAAAAGAGCTCAGATTCAAGCTAGAACCCAAGAAAGAAAATGATTGACAAATGCTAAGTTAAGGATTTGAGCATTACCTCAATTGTAACAAAGAAACACTAGCCTATATGTGTAGTACTAGTTGCCCTGATCACAGATTTGAAGTCGGAATCATGATCTGACGGACAGATTTCCCCCGGGCTTAACTTTCTCTCTCTCATTTTCGAGCTCCCCTTGATCTCGCTCGTTTTCTCTCAAAAATTTGAGAGTTTTCTCCAACTTTCTTCCTTTTAAAAGCTAAAGGGGGTGAGTCAGCACCGATTACGCCCGGCCTAAGTTTTTCGCACCCGGCTCAGCCGATTACGCCCGGCTCAAGTTTTCTACGCCCGGCTCAAATGCATACATCACCGCCTTTGTGTTGCGCCCGGCATAACAAACCTGCGCCCGGCCTAATTTATGAGCCCGGCTCAACAAACCTGAGCCCGGCCTAACCCGCGTTGACCAGAAACTCTGATTCACACGTTTTGTCGCGTTCTAAACTCGTTCGAAGTCCGATTGACCCCAAATTTGAAACACATACTAATTAAGCTCTCCTGCCAACTTAATTGTTGTCTGATTCCTTAATCAAGAAAACGGGTGTTACAGCTCATGTCTCTAAAGAACCAAAAGAAAGTGATGAAGACAATGACCTTGATGAAGATGAAGAATCCAAAGAAGAAGATATGGAATTGCTTATGAGAAAATTTAGAAGATTCATCAAAAAGAATAGAATGAAGAAGCAATTCAGTTTTCCTACCAAGATCAACACAAACAAAGGTGAAAGCTCTTCCTCAACTATAAAATGCTTTGAATGTGGAAAGCTTGGACACTAAAAAAATGAATGTCCAAAGCTGCAAAAGAAAGAAAAGTATGAGAAGAATGACAACAAAGAGAACAGAGGAAGAAAGCTGATAGCGTGAATCCGCAAGTGTACGGCTTCGTCGTCAAGTAATAAAAAGATCGAACCCACAGAGACCGTGATCTTAATAACAATTAATTATTAAATCAATTTACTAAACTGTATAAAAAAAAGATTTGGAAAAGATTTGGTTTTTAAAATTAAGATTAACTAACAAATCAAATATCTAAAACGAAATCAGTTAAAAATCGCAATCAAATCAAATCTGGGATTTTTTCAAATTAAAAGAGATTTCCAGGAATTGGGTTACCAACAAGACTGCTCATACTACTAAATTGACTACCCCTTGTTAATTATCAAAATTGCTTTAAAGGTGAATTTATCCTAAATAAGTTAATATTCCCTCTCGGGATACAAGAACCGTACCCAATTAAACCAACCCCTATTCTCGTGGTAATTGTATTTAAATTGAACCCTTTAAGCTTTGTGACAATTCAATGAACCCTCGAAGGACCGCTTCTAACTCTCGTGATTTAAGTCCTAAGTTCAATTCCTATAGATCTGATACCTAAGTTCACCGCTAAGTTCGTCCTTCGAGTATCTACGACATGCAAATAAGTGGCTACTGAATTTACAAGTAATTCAAGCAATAGGAATCAAATCGAAAGCAAAATTGAAATTAACAAGAAGAAAAACATCAATCCATCACATGAAATGAGTCTTGGGCATAGCCCCAATTCCTAGAAATAAAGAAACTACTCACACATTGCCATGTTAATAACAACGTTGAATAACAAAAACATGAAAATCCTAAGAGAAGAGAAGAAATTGAGAAGAAGAGAAATCCTAATTTAAGCCTAAGGTAGCAGCTAAGATGTTCTATTTTCGAGCCTTAGAGTCCTATTTATAATGTAGGGCAACTTGGATCCAAATCTATTACAAAATCAAATCAAATCTTCAATTTAAAATTCCAGATATTGCGCGTCACAGCCTGATGGCCATCACGGCCTAGCCGTGACGGATTCTAACTTGGGGGATGGCTACACTTTGGGTCTGTCACGGTAGATTCTGCCTTCATGGTCTGGTTCAACTTGTATGTCACGGCCGTGACCCTCATCACGGGCAGGCCGTGATCAGTTCTGTTTTCAGCACTCTTTCTTCTTTTCAGCTCCACTCGATCACGGCCAGGCCGTGATGGCCTCTGTTTGGCTAATTTTTCTGTGTTCTTCAAGCTCCTTCTTGATCATGCAAGCTTCAAAATAACTAGTTCTGAGCATTTAACCTTCAATTCCTGCACACAAACACCACAAAACCACTTTACCCGTTCCAAGGTAAAAACTAACAAAAATCAAATTAAATATGCCTAAACTATATGAAAATGCATGCAAAATGACAAGGAAATATGAGGTGAAATCACACTCATCAAACTACCCCAAGCTTAAGATTTTGCTTGTCCTCAAGCAATAACTAAGGCCAGAAAAGATAATTAATAAGAGAATGGACAGTGAACCAAGAACCCGAGAAATAAATCCAAGTAATAGGCATATCCAATAAGAAATCAAGAGACAATCAATTTCAAGTCCAATTAGAAGCTTAGGTTCCCTAAATTCATATCTCTCACTGATTCGGGCACTCATCTCACCTCACTCAAGTGTTTAAGGGTATATGACAATTCACTCAATTTCCTCAAGGAAGGTACCCTACCATAAGCTTGACTATTAACCAAATCTCTACTTTATTAATGAAAACACACAAGAATCAAGAGGTCTTTTATTTTGGTTGTAATGGGGCCATGGGATTAATTGTTAGGGGGGGAAACCAAGAAAAGGAAATTCAAGAAGGCTAACAAAAATATCAAATAATGCAAAGTATGACAACCTTCTAAAATACCTTTTGGGCTTTAAATCACTCTTCCAGAAATCGAGTGCCCCAGCACTATACCTTCTTTTACCATAAAATGGCATTTTTCCCAATTCAATACCAAATTAGTTTCCTCACAACGCTGCAAAATCTTAGATAAATTTGTTAAACAATCATCAAAGGTAGTTCCATAAACAGAAAAATCATCCATAAAAACCTCCATGATGTTTTCAATATATTCAAAAAAATTGCAGTCATGCATCTTTGAAAAGTAGCCGGTGCATTACATAGACCAAAAGGCATTCTCCTATAGGAAAAAGTGCCATAGGGACAAGTAAATGTGGTCTTTTCTTGATCACTAGGATGTATAGGAATTTGATGAAAACCGGAATAACCATCCAAGTAACAAAAGTGGGAATGCCTAGCTAATCTTTCAAGCATTTGATCAATAAATGGGAGAGGGAAGTGATCTTTTCTTGTTGCCTTATTTAACTTCCTATAGTCAATGCACATTCTCCATCCGGTTACTGTCCTAGTAGGAATTAGTTCATTTTTTTCATTTTGAACAACAGTCATCCCCCCTTTCTTAGGAACCACATGCACCGGACTAACCCACTCACTATCGGAGATTGGATAAATAACCCCCGCATCTAACAACTTAAGCACTTCTTTCTTAATCACCTCTTTCATATTAGGGTTCAATCTACGTTGATGCTCAATGGATGTTTTATGCTCATCTTCCATTAAAATGCGAGGCATGCAAAAGGAAGGATTTATGCCCTTAATGTCATCAATTGTATATCCTATCACTTTTCTATGCATTCTCAGCTCCCTAAGCAATTTCTCAGTTTCCAATTCATTCAAGCTAGCATTCACAATTACCGGATAGGAAGAGTTAGGACCAAGAAATTCATACCTCAATGTAGAAGGAAGAGGTTTTAGTTCTACCTTAGGAGCTTTTTCATCTTTCAAGTTTTCATTTGGTTTTGACTCAAGTTTTTCTTTCTTTCTTTTGTGAGGAGAAATTTCCGGACTAGCCTCCAAGAAGCGGGCATAATCCCTTACTTTTCCTCCATGAGCACTTAAGTCTCCACCAATCAAGCACATCTCCAATGGATCACCAGAATAAACTTGAGTAGATTCTTCTTTCACCGCTTGGTGTACTAAGTCAATCTTGCAATAATTGCTCCTGCGGTAGCCAAGAAAGGCCTACCAAGAATAATGGGGATTTGGGAATCCTCCTCCATTTCAAGTACCACAAAATCCGCAGGAATGAAAATTTTACCCACTCTAATAGGAACATCCTCCAAGATGCCCACAGGAAATTTGACGGACCGATCCGCCAATTGAAGGGAGATTGTTGTGGGTTTTAGTTCACTCATCTCCAACTTCTTGCAAATAGAGAGGGGCATAAGACTAACACTAGCCCCCAAATCACAAAGAGCTTTATCAAAACTAGTGTTACCAATCAAGCAAGGAATAGAGAAACTACCTGGATCTTTCAATTTAGGAGGCAATTTATTTTGAATTAAAGCACTGCACTCTTCAGTTAAAGCAACCGTTTCATAATCCTCTAGCTTTCTCTTATTTGACAAGATATCCTTAAGAAATTTAGCATGTGTAGGCATTTGTTGCAATGCCTCAGTGAAGGGTACATTAATGCACAATTTCTTAAGGACCTCTAGAAATTTCCCAAATTGCTTATCTAACTTGGCCTTAGCTAACCTTTGAGGGAAAGGTACTGGGGTTTGGTAAGGTGGTGGAGGGACATACTTAAGACACTTTTTCACTAGGTTCTTCCTCTTCTAAGGGTTGTGTCTTAGTTGGTTCCTCTTCCTCATCTGCACTCTTTTTATCACTCTCCCCTTTTTTAGCCTTGGGATCCTCAAGTTTCTTACCACTCCTCAAACTCACAGCTTTACATTGTTCATTACTTGGATTCACTTCAGGCTGTCCAGGAAATTTGCCCGGTTGCCTATTTGAATTGCCTGCTTGTTGGGCAATTTGAGTTTCTAACATCTTGTTATGGATGGCTAAGTTATCTACCTTAGATGTTAACTCTTTTATTGCCTCATTAACTGACCTACCTTGTTGCCTAAATTCTTCATTTTGCTTTGTTTGAGTAGCAACAAAATTTTCCATAAGGGACTCAAGTTTAGACTTTTGTACCTGAGGATACCCCAATGCGGGTTTCCTATTACCTTGGCCTTCTTGGAATTCATGGTTCAACGTGTTGTTGTAGTTCCCGTATGAGAGATAAGAATTATTCTTCCTTCCTTGGTTGTAAGAATTTGGGGGAACATAGTTTGGAAACTTCGGGTTCGTGTCATAAAAGTTGTGACATGAATTCACTTGTTCCCCCGAAGCGCCTGATTCATGAGCACTTCCATGTGGGCATTCCACGAAGTCATGTCCCTGCTCTCCACAAATCTCACAAGCAACGTTAGTAGCACCTATTGAACTCACATTAGCCTTTTCAAGTTTATCAAAGCGCTTACTCAAAGAGTCAAATTTAGACATAATCAGATCTGAGCTATCTACATCAAACTTACCTCCCGAAATCTTTTTCGGGTTATTACCTCTTTCTGAACCCCATTGATGATAGTTGGTGGCAACGTTCTCAATGATCTCAAATGCTTGAGCCAATGGTCTATTCATCAATGCTGCACCAGCTGCGGAGTCAAGTGACACCTTCGAAGAATAGTCCAATCCATTGTAGAAGGTATGCACTAAAACCCACTTTTCAAGCCCATGATATGGGCAAGATTCTAGCAATCCCTTGTAACGATCCCAAGCTTCGGATAAGCATTCTCCGTCCTTTTGGAAGAAGCCGGTGATCTGAGTTCGTAGGTAAGCGGTCTTGGATGGTGGGAAGAATTTTTCCAAGAACACCTGCTCCAATTGGTCCCAAGTGGACAAAGTATTAGCAGGCACTAACTTCAACCAAGCTCTTGCCTTTCCAGATAGAGATGAGGGGAATAACCTCAAGCAGATAGCATCAACCGGTGCACCTTGAATTCTTATTGCATCGGTGAATTCGAAGAACGTCTCCACATGATCAGTTGGGTCTTCCGAGGGCAATCCTCCAAATTGATGTTGCCTAATCATGCCAATTAACTAAGGTGGTAAAGTGTAGTTCTCCGCCTCAATTCTGGCCTAGCAATCCCAGTTCGCAAACCCCTAGCATTTGGGGCTGTGTAGTCCTTCAGTGGTTTAGTATCCGGTAGATTCGCTATGAGTGGAATGGGAATCAACCTCTCTCTCGCTCTTTGTCTTTGTAGTCTCATACGTCTATGAAAGGTCCTTTCGATCTTGGGGTCAACTTCAATAAGATTTCCAAGACTTTGGGATCTTCGCATAAAAGAGAAAAATACCTGCAAAGATAGAGATAGATACACTAGAAAAAGAAAGAAAAATTAATTAAAAAAAGTCCAAAAAATCAATTTAAAAATTAAATTGAAATTCAACAAAACACAATTCCCGGCAACGGCGCCAAAAACTTGATAGCGTGAATCCGCAAGTGTACGGCTTCGTCGTCAAGTAATAAAAAGATCGAACCCACAAAGACCGTGATCTTAAATAACAATTAATTATTAAATCAATTTACTAAACTGTATAAAAAAAAGATTTGGAAAAGATTTGGTTTTTAAAATTAAGATTAACTAACAAATCAAATATCTAAAACGAAATCAGTTAAAAATCGCAATCAAATCAAATCTAGGATTTTTTCAAATTAAAAGAGATTTCCAGGAATTGGGTTACCAACAAGACTGCTCATGCTACTAAATTGACTATCCCTTGTTAATTATCAAAATTGCTTTGAAGGTGAATTTATCCTAAATAAGTTAATGTTCCCTCTCGGGATACAAGAACCATGCCCAATTAAACCAACCCCTACTCTCGTGGTAATTGTATTTAAATTGAACCCTTTAAGCTTTGTGACAATTCAATGAACCCTCGAAGGACCGCTTCTAACTCTCTTGATTTAAGTCCTAAGTTCAATTCCTATAGATCTGATACCTAAGTTCACCGATAAGTTCGTCCTTAGAGTATCTACGACATGCAAATAAGTGGCCACCGAATTTACAAGATGTTCTATTTTCGAGCCTTAGAGTCCTATTTATAATGTAGGGCAACTTGGATCCAAATCTGTTACAAAATCAAATCAAATCTTCAATTTAAAATTCCAAATATTGCGCGTCACGGCCGTGATGGCCATCACGGCCTAGCCGTGACGGATTCGGACTTGGGGGATGGCTACACTTTGGGTCTGTCACGGCCGTGATGGTCATCACGGCCTGGCCATGATAGATTCTGCCTTCATGGTCTGGTTCAACTTGTATGTCACGGCCTGACCCTCATCACGGGCAGGCCGTGATCAGTTCTGTTTTCAGCACTCTTTCTTCTTTTCAGCTCCACTCGATCACGGCCGTGATGCCTATCACAGCCAGGCCGTGATGGCCTCTGTTTGGCTAATTTTTCTGTGTTCTTCAAGCTCCTTCTTGATCATGCAAGCTTCAAAATAACTAGTTCTGAGCATTTAACCTTCAATTCCTGCACACAAACACCACAAAACCACCTTACTCGTTCCAAGGTAAAAACTAACAAAAATCAAATTAAATATGCCTAAACTATATGAAAATGCATGCAAAATGACAAGGAAATATGAGGTGAAATCACACTCATCAAAAGCCTAGAAGAGCATATATAGCTTGGGAAGAGAATGATATGGATTCCACTAGTGAATCTGAAAATGATGAAGTCAATCTATGTCTCATGGCAAGTCACCAAAGTGATAGTGAAACCTTGGTAAATGACACTTCTCCTACCTATGATGATTTACAAGATGCCTTTGATGATTGTATGAAGAGTATGTTAAAATTGGCAAACAACTTATATCTTGTAGAAAGATAATTGCAAAACAATGTAGTGATTATGCATCTTTACAAATAAAGCTTAAAGAACTAGAAGCTAAGAATTTACAATTGCTTGCATCTAGTTCAACTTGCACCAAATGCACTACACTAGAAAAGGAAGTTGAAAAACTGAATGTAGTTCTATCTAAGTTCACTATGGGTAGAGATAACTTGAATACCATATTAGGACAGCAAAAGGGTGTTTATGACAAAGCTGGAATTGGATATAAACCAATGGTACATGAAAAATCTTTCAAGAAGCTTTTTGTTGCACCTAGTTCTTCAACTAGTCCTTTTTTGAAATGCTATTATTGTTTAAAGAAAGGTCATACAGCTGCTACTTGTAAACATAGGAAGAATATACATGTTGGCATTAAACAAATTTGGGTTCCAAAAGGAACATATGTTGCTACTAACACCAAAGGACCCAACCAGATTTGGGTACCTATAGAACACACATAAATTCTGTGTTGCAGATGTGTTTGAAGGCCAAGAACTCAAATTGGTATCATGATAGAGGCTTTTCCAAACACATTAGGGGTAACGATAAAGAAAGAATATTGATTGAATATCTTCTCTAATTATTATTATGAATATGTGGTTATGCATCCTTTTGTTTAAAGTTATTTCATCAATCATGAATCAATTATTGGAACCAAATGAATTTTTCTTATGAATAAGTTTGATGAGAATGAAACCATAATGAAAAATAAAGCTAGATGAATGGCTATAGGCATAATTGATTGATAGTTGATGTTATTGAATGCTTGATTGTTCTTAAAATGTGTTTTTAAATGATTTGAATCAATTAATATGTGATATATATTGTTTGTTTTGAATCCTTAATTGATTTGGAATTTCAGTTAGATCTGTACATAGCCTTAGTACACAGATGTATTGAACCTTTTTAGTGTTGAAGTTTCTGTACACAGATGGCATACACAGGTGAACTGCGTAAAAATGCTACTAGGACACCAGTACACAAGATATGTACACAGATGTATATATCAGAACATTTTTTTTGCCATATCTGAAATGCTATACACAGATTGACAATTTTTGTACACAGGTGTACCAACAGAAAAATGGCTAAATACACAGGTGTACATAATCGATATATAAAGGCCAGAAATGCTTTTTAAAGAGAAATTTATGTTTTCTGGTTGTGCTTTGCTTATCTAACTATGTTTAAACCATGTTTTGTTTTGATGTATTGCTCTTGCCATCAAATGATGAATTTTATGAAAGCAATATTGATTTCAAGTTTGGTTTATATCTTCCATATTTTCTTTTTGATAATGACAAAGGGGGAGATGTACCATATATGAGATGTATCATACATGATATATTAAGATATTGAAAAAGCTATAAGCTATGATACATGGATGAATAGGCTTTGATTTATAAACTAACTTTGAATCTCTCAGTAAATGAAAATGACTTTCTATGATAATGATATGATAACACTTGATCTTTTGAAAGATGTCTATGAGACAGGGGGAGGATCAAAGTGTGTCAAGAACCATGTTAGTATAAAGCTGCACTCTGATTTTAATTACTAAGGTTAAGTATGGTAAGGTTTGTCATAATAAAAAAGGGGGAGTTTGTAAGACTAAGCTCTCATTGATGTTTTGATGTATGACAAACAAAGTGTATTTTGCATAAGCTTTTTGACATTGATTATATACTTATAGTGTGTTAAGTATTATGCAAGATCACTCATGAAAAAGAAAAGTCAAGGATCAAAGGATGCAAGGACAAGGACACAAAGCAATGGATAAGGAATAAAGCATCAAGCAATGAAGATTTCATCCTTTAGATGCTATTGCAAAAATAACACACTTGATTCCTTAGGTGAAGCACTTGGAATTTAAGAATAAACTAAGTTTTCCAAAGGTATAAAATAAATGAATTTTTCAAAGGAAATGTTTTTCAAAAGATGTTAATTGGATTAAGAAATTAAGTGTATTGTACATATGTGTTGTACACATGTGTATATAAAGCTAAATTTCAAGGTTTAGAAAGAACCTTTCTGTACACAGGTATCATACACATGTGTATGATAAGTTGAGTTTTAAAAACAAAAGAAAATCTGTCTGTACACATGTGTTGTACACCTATGTATTCGAAATTGAGCTCTCGGGTCTGAAATTACAAATCTGTACACATGCGTTGTACACATGTGTATCAGCGTTATGTTTTGAAAAATATGAAGAATACACAAATGTACAAAAATTATACACCTGTATATAGAACAACTCAAATATTTCAAAACTTGTTCTTCAATGATAAATTGATGTACACAACATGTGTATTGAGTTTTGGAATAATCTGGGTTGGTGTTCTAATATACACCTGTGTACAAAGGTATACACATGTGTATTCAAGAACAAGGCAAGAGATACACACGTGTACAAATCTATACATCTGTGTATGCATTTGAAAAAGCTGAAGACTTGGTTTAATACACAAATGTACAAAGAAGCTAATCTGTGTACGAGCTTTGAAAATGTTTGAAAAACACGAGTACACAGATGTAGTATGTAACACCCGGGTGCTGACGAGGGCGGGGAGTGGTCGCCGGTGCAAGAAGGCACGGACAAGGAGCGGCTTCTGGCAGGCTTCTAGGCGGAGGGACACATGAATGAACCGATTACACACCCAAATGAGAGGGATTCTGAGGCTGTGTTGGTATGGGACTATACAGTTAAGGAAGGCTTATATGAATTGATTGGTACTACCTATACTAACAAGATGCATCTCCTTTTCGGTAGCCCATCACTTAAGAACTCCACAATTATGCGTGCTTGACTTGGAGCAATTATAGGATGGGTGACTTCCTGGGAAGTTTTCTCTGGAAGTGTGTGAGTGAGGACAAAGCACACTGAAAAGACCCGTGTTGGTTGGTGGGGACAGTCGTCAACACATAAAGCAGTCAGGGGTGTTACATAGTACACAGACTATCCTGTTACAACTTTGCAAAACTGATTTTTAATCACTTGTAACAACTTATGTGATAAGACCCACGAATCTAAATCTTCAAATACCTATAAAAGGACTTCATAACAACACTTTTCAACACCTTACACATTCTGAAAATGAAAATTCGAAATATTCCAAAGTTTCCAAAAGTGCTTCATCTTTGAGAGAAAAGTGTGATATTTCTTAGAGCTTCAATTTGTATATTCAGACTATTAGAGTCTTTCTTCTACTCAATTCTTTCTGCGAATTAGTGTGATTAAGAGAGGGTATCTCTTAGGATTGAACAAGGATAGAAGGGATCCTTGGGTAAGAAAAACAAGTGTGCTTTTTGGTGAAAGGTTTGTGCAAGGAGGTTATCCTTGTGTTGCTGTAATTGGATATTGTAATTTCTGATTATAGTGGAGAAAACCACAGAGGTGTGGGACTGGATGTAGGCATACCAGAGGAGGTAGCTGAACCAGGATAAATCGGTTTGCGTGTTCTTCTCATCTCTAAACTCATATTTTTGATATATGTATATGTGTGATGTAAATGAAGTCTTAAATGCTTGTTAACTTGAATCTTTAAACTGAATCTTCTTATTAAGATGGTTGTTTTTTTCTTGTAATCTTTCTTAACATCATTACTTGATTAATAATCTGAATCTTGGGAATTAAAATTGAGTGAAAACCAATTTTCTTTAAGAAAACTCTGTTTTGCTTTAAATTGTTCAAAAAGTTTTCAATCTCTCAATTCACCCCCCCTCTTGAGATTGTAGCCATTACCAACAACCGCCACCTCTGCTTGGGCCAATAAGCACCCAAGTTCGTCACCATCAACATCAACACCTTAACCCATATGGGTCAAGGCCCCCTTGGCCAAAAAGCACCAAGGTTCAACTTTAACAACACCTCGACCAAAAAGCATCGGCGCCACTTTGGCCAAAAAGCTCCAAAGCATATCAACGTGTGGCAACCCATTGGGCACCGGCTTAACCAACTTATTTATCTTATTTATCTTATTTATCTTATTTTATCTTAATTAATCTTTAATTAAAGTATCTAACTTATTATGATTTGATTGGTGTATTATTTCATCATTGGGGATAATTGGGGTAAACGCCCCTTTAATTTCCTTTAATTTTGTCCTGTTCAGCATGAGGGAGCATGGGCGTGCTTACCCCTAGCACAGTGGTGCTGCCACTTAAGTGGAGCATGGTCTTGCTCACTGTTATGCACGACCATGCTTAAAGCGTGGCCATCTTCCAGATTTGAACTGGGAGCATGGGCGTGCTCCTTGTTAAGCACAACTGTGCTCCTGGAGCTGGCCGTACTGTCTGGGTAGAAAATGACTTAATTCTTTTGAGCCAAAACTCCCTAAAACACTCTTAAACCAATCCTAGGGTTCTTGACTAGACCATTTGGCATAAACCTCACCTCTCACTATTAATCCATATTTTTTGTGAACACTTTTGGGGAAAACATTCCTTTAGTCATCATGTTAATAAGAGTCCTATTTTGGCCAATTAGGGTCTCATTAACGCATTCAATCAACTTTCAACCAATAAGGTATAAACCAACAATACCAAACCAGCAATGTATACAACATTTCAACCAACAATAATCATGGCATAATAACATACCAATTTAACCAATTAAATCATGGCATAACTCATAACATCAAACATATAGGTTGGCATACATTATCTTGAACAATAAAGCAATTATAAAAGTTAGGCATTCATGATTGGCATACCAAATAACCAAACAACATACACTTAACATGTGATAGACAAACATTCAACAGATAACAACCAATGGGGTCATGGGAACCCCTCATCTTACGCTAACCCCTTGCCTAATGTTCACACTATCCGTCTCCCCATACCTGGTATGAAGATTCCAACAAAAGCCAAACAGTAAACCAAAAACGTTCCCTCAAGCTGCTCAGTTAGCTTTCCAAGTCTGAGTCAAACAAAAACGGTTAACCAATTAGTTTCCAATCCTAATAAAGAAAAAGGAAACATAAAAGGGAAGAACTATTACCTTCTTAGATTGGCACAGACCAACTAAGACTTCCCAAAATCCTCCAAAACTCCAAGAATGTAATGGGTTTAGAGAAAATAGGGAAAAAAACAAGGTATAGCCGCATTAGGGTGGCTGTGTGCGCCAAAATAGGATTTTAAAATGAAACCCTCAGTTACTGTGCTAGTCTTATAGGCTTCAGCCCCGAGTTGGGTCGTGCTCAACTTGCGTCTGCGATGCGCGATCATCCACTGAGCACGGTCGGGCTCCCTATTGAGCACGGCTGTGCTTGTGACTCAGACAGTCACAAGACACGTGCCATGAGCACAGGCGTGCTGGACATGAGCAAGGTCGTGCTCATGTACCAGAAAGGGATTTTAAGCCTATAAATCCCACTTAGCCCTTCTATAACAACTCTAAGCTAAGTCCTAAGGCTTAAACAAGAAAACAAACATACATATAAGCACTTAACGAAAAACGGGGTGTTACAAATGCGACCAGTTTGCATTCGGCGTTTGATCTTCATACCAGGTATAGGGAGAAGTGTTAGTATGAACATGTAGGCTATGGGTAGCGTAAGATGAGGGTTAACCCATGACCCGTTTGCAAGCTAATTGTCTAATTGATGTTGTATGCTATTGTATGTTGTTGCCTTGATAATTGCTATGCCTATTTATGTATGATGCTATTTTGATGAGAATGCTATTATGATGATGATGTTGTGCTCTGAATAAGTGTTGATTGTTGAGGATGTTAATGTCAACAATGATGTTAACACGTCTCTAGTTAATTAATAGGGCTTGTTAATGATGAAAGACATGAATATAGTATGTGAGGCAAGGTTATGTTTATAGGGCTTAGTTAAAGACCCTATGATTGATTAGTAAGTGTTTTAGAGACATTAATAACGAAGCTGTGATTAAAGGATTAATTCTCCATAAGCGTAAGATATGGAATTAATTAAGAATAACGAAGCTGAGGACTAATGGATGGTTAAAAGCCAATAGGAATGATCCTTGAATGTCCTAGGAAATTAGTAAGGGTTCTTCAACCCTTCTGCCCAGAAATAGTACGGTCACGCTTCAATAACCACGGCCGTGCTTAATAGGGAGGACGACCGTGCACCCGTTTGAAATTCAAAAAGGGCGCGCTGTATCAGCACGCCCGTGCTCAACAGTCAGCATGACCATGCTTGACTCCAGGAGCAGCACGCCCGTGCTGAGGGTGAGCACGGAACAGAAACAAAAAACAATAACTGGTGTGTTTCACCCAAATCAAGTAAAATGTGAAAGAAGACACCAAACAAAGTAAAGATGAGTTAGACAACTTAAAGATGATAATGTACCTTGGTAGCCGAGTGGCCAAGTGGGCCTTGATGCTTAATGGTCAAGGTGTTGGGCTCTGGTACTTAAGAGCATAGTGTTAATAATTAAAGTAAGAAGATAATGTTGTTGATTGCTGTACCTTGGTAGCCAAGTGATCAAGGTGTTGTTAATGTTGAACCTTGGTAGCCTAGTGGCTAGAGGGCCCTCAATAGCCGAGTGGTTGAGGTGTTGAGCTCTGGTTCTTAATTGCCGGAGTGTTGCTAAAGTTAAAAGATTAAAGATGATGTTAACTTTGGTGCTTATTGGCCAAAGGCGTTAAGCCATAAATGGTGTTGATGGAGGTGGTGGTCAAACAATTGTTTGTTTGTATGCATGCATCATGCATGAAGTTGTTAGGGGAGGTATGACAGTTAGGGGAGGTCGTCCGAGAGTAAGGCGATATGGCTGTCCATGGTGATTCTGAAGTTGACACAGGCAAACACAAGAAGGGGGGGTTGAATTGTGTTTGTTAATATTTTTCGAAAAACAACCTTTTCAGAAAGATTTTCTCACACAAAGATAAAGAGGCAGAATAAAGCACACAGACAAACAGTCTTTTGAAAGAATAACAAATTCAAGTTCAAATCCCCACAGTTAGTATAAATACGTAAAACCAAAGAGATAAGGGATTAGAAGATTCACACAAGATGTTTTATCCTGGTTCACTCTCTTCCAACCAAGAGCTACGTCCAGTCCCTTCTACTTGAAGGATTTCTCCACTATTTTCCAAATAGATTACACCAAGTATTCAACACCTCTCCAGGCTCACAAGTATTTCTTTCTTACCAAGCCTCTTCAGGCTCTACCTCTAATAAAGAGTTTTGATTTCTTTGATCTTCTAACTCACTATGTGTGAGAATGTGAAAGTTTAAGATCAGATGAATATTATAGCAATATTCAAACTATGATATTACAGACTTTTGCTTTTTGAATGAATAAGAGAATATTTGCTCGCAAGAGATTTCTTGAGATTTCTTTGTATGCGCAAAAGTTGTTTCTTCAAAAGCTTTAGTCTTCTATTTATAGAGTCCTTGATCTCCTCTTCAGCATCATCAACGGTTGTTTTTGAATTTTCCGTTTAGTAATAGAGTCAACCAAGTAAATATCCGTTGAGACTCAGCTTGCTCGTGGCCTTTGTACTATGTGACAAATTCTTGCATGTAATGGCACACCTCTGAGCAAAAGCAGCTTGAAAAACAGTTTTGCCTTCCTTGTACAAGTTCCAGCTATTTCAGCGTAAAAGGTGACAGGGTACACAACGTTTTGCATTGTACTATTCTGCTTTTTGCAATTCCTTATTTGTACTATGTCTCTCTCATTGAAACAAGGCAATAAGAACCGTTAATAGAAAATGAGAAGAACCATTATAAATAAAATGTATATCAATCATAAGAAATAAATTCGCTTTGGTTCAGATTGGTATAAATGCTTAAAATTCTTCGTCCAACAAACGAAAGCAAAGGCAAGGTAAGTAAGGAGAGTTTTAAGGCTCCGTCCACTGACGTGACGTGGCAATAGAAAACTAAGGTTATTATTTGAGAGAATCTCACGTCTACAACAAAAGAAATTCTTCGTCCACTGGAAACATTCAAGCGCTCGTCCACTGACGTAGTCAAAGGGAGATCCTTGATAGAGTGGACTCGACCACTCTTTCAGTATAAAATATTCAATATAAAATACATGGACGCGGATTTGCAAAGAGAATAGACTTAACATTTTAACTAATAAGATCAAAACCTAGAGATTATTTAATCCAAATTATTTTGGTTCCAACAATCTCCCCCTTTTTGATGATGACAAAAACTAATTAAATTTATTTTGCAAAGTTTAAGAGAGCTTACAAGGCTCCCCCTAAGACAAAGCAGTCATCAGATAAAAACAGTTAAGGCAAAATAAGCTAAGTCTTATTTGCAATATAATATTGGTTAACAGATCAAGATAGCAGCCTATTAAACATTTAGAAATCAAAGCAGTATCGAAGCAAAGTCATAAAAAAAAATGTCAAGGCATAGTATCAGCAAGATGAATATATATTTATGCATATGCAGACAACTATGTACTTTTAAAATCTCTGTATAATAAAATTTAATCTTTCCTTTCTCCCCCTATTTTGTCATCAGACAAAAAGGTAAAAGGGAGTGGACCATCATTGTCAGCAAACAATAAAAAGGTAAAAACAGAGAGAAAGTTTTTAGGTGGGAGGAGGTGGTGGAGGAGGTGGTTGGTTAGGGTGTGGATTTTGATTCCTCTGAAATTCCAAGATCAGAGCCAGCATCTGATTCATCACTGCATTTGTAGGGGCCAGAGAGTCTTGAACTTGCTTCTGCACCCTTTCTTCAATCTGTTGAGCCATCTGTTCAGTCTTTTCCTCAACTATCTTGCCAACCTTATCATCAACAATTTTTCCAATGATGTCTTCAAGATTGGGTGGCAAGGTAAGTTGTCTTGAGCTCTCAGCAGTGTCAGAGACAGTGTCTTGAGCCTGGGCTGCTGGTCTGACCATAGCAAGAGCTAATGGTTGAGAAGAAGTCTTAGCAGACTCAGCTCCTTGCTTAGAGACACCAGCCTCAGCAGACTGCTTAGCTTGTGCAGATGGAGGTTCAACTGAAGTAGGCTGAGAAGACTGTTGCTCATCAAGTTCAGGGCCTTCTACAATCAACTCTTGGGCTACCTGATCAGAGGAAGATGTTGCTAAAGGTGCAGTGGCAACTGTAACATATTTCTGAGGTAAATCCTTTGCCCAGTGGATAGGAATAATTTCCTCCACATCCCTGCTGGTAATAGGAAGTGCCCACAGATCTTTGTAGATCATGTGCCTTACTCTGGATAGGCCACACTTTCCTCTGAACTTAGGAATTTCTTTCTTCTCTTCTTGAGTCAAGCCAGAAGAAGAAGCTTCCCTGGTGCAGTGGATGATGTTAGACAACCAGAAGTCTGCAGCCTTCATTTCTCCAATATTTTGCACATCCTCCATATACAGATAGAAGTCAAGCTCGGAGGGATCAAAGAATTCCTGAGACAAATCCAGCATAGCAGAGTGAGCTTCAGGCATGACTCCCTTATTTCTTTTGCGCCTCATGTCTTTGTCCTTGTTGAGGTCTATCATGCCAAGCCTTGGACAGATGGGGTAGGGAGCAATGCCTACACGTGTTTCCTTATTGTGTCTCAGCCATGTGATAGGAACCCAACGTGCAGCTCTTTCAATCTGGAAGTAGCTGAACTCCCACTTCAGAATGTTATAAATCAGTTGATCTACGAAGGGGTCTGAAGCACTTCCATAGATTCTGGGATGCTCAAATTTCATCCATTTTGTGTTTGCATCCAAAATAATTGGAATGTGCGCAGATGATCTAGCTCTCTTCTCAGGTAAGGAAGGCAGTCTGTTCCTCTTAGGATCAATTTCCCATACAGGAATGATGTGCCTTGCTACTCCTTCAGTGTGAGGAATCAATGGTGGGGTTTTTTGTAGGTTGGGGTAAATTTTTCTTTGAGGGAAACGGTTGAGGGGTAGATGGGTGAGGAGAGGGCCATGGTGGTTGTTCATTTCGGATGGAAAGGGACCTTTGGGGGGCTGAGAGTTTGGGTATTTGGTGGTCCAGGGGTATTCCTCATAAGGTTCATAGTCATAATCAGGATGGGAGTACCACCTTGTCAGAGGAATTTCAAGGTTAATTTCAGGGTCAGGTTGGTGAGTATGGAATAGAATTCTCCAATTTCTCTTGACCTGAGCCCAGTTCTCAGACTTATTTGCAAAAATAGTGGATGAGGGTATAATTGGTGGAAAGAGTTTTCTTAGAGGTTTAGGAAAGGGGGCACCTCAGCAAATTCCATCATCCTCTTGATGAAACCAAGGATCTGAGTCAGGAATTATGGGTGGAAAGAGGGTTTTGAGTGGTGTAGGTTGGGGTGTGGTTAATTGAGTTGGGCTAATTTGTGGTGAAGATTGATTTGAGGTTTGGTCAGATTGGTTTCTTTGTGGTGAGGGTTGAGGTGTGGGTAATGTAGGTCTATATACATTATCAAAGAATCCTACTCCCGGAGTAGGGGCATCATCACTCACAGTATTGGTAGGAACATCAGAAGAGGTGTTTACCTCAGAGGCTGCAAAAGTTCTTGCTTTCCTTGCAGGTTGCCTCCTCTTGGTAGGCACAGCAGCATCAGCAGCAGTATCAACAACAGCAGCTGCTTTCCTCTTTAAAACTGTTCCCAGAGGAACATTGTCATCTTCATCATCATCTTGAGGCAGAACCAGCTTTCTAGCTCTCTTGGGAGCAGGTCGAGGAACAGGTTGAGGAGCCTCATTCCCAGGCTCATTGATAACAATGCCTCTGGTAGGCCTTCTAGGAACAGGCTTCCTGACAGCCACAGTTTTCCTTTTAGTTCCTCTCTTGAGACCAAGAATAGCTGCATTGTTGGCCTCAACAGCTTCTTCCTTAATCTTCATTTTCTCCTCTTGTTTTGACATTTCAACAAGTTTGTATGTGTCAAGATGCATGCTGCTTAGGTTGCTCTTTCCAAAAATGGCAGCTTGCATCCCCTTCGAACGAAAGATCTTTTCTTGTTCTTCTTGAGGCTTTGCATCTAAGTAATCATACAAGCCTTGCTGCTTGAAGACTTTTGACAGAAGATGAGAGAAGGTGATGTGGGAGGCGGTTTCTCTGTTTGCAATGGCATCCTTGAAGCGATGAAACAGGATCCATGGTGGGTTTATTTTAGTCTCATAGACCAAGTTACAGAGACAGAACTTGTGAAGGGCAGAAAGGTTGTCCTTAGACCCTGCCTTGTGAAGCACTGCCTTGTTTAGAATCTGATGAAGAATCCTGATGTGATCCTTCATTTCAGATGACTTCCATGAGTGAGTCCTCACTGTATCTTCTCGCATCAGTGTAACCGCGATGGTTTCTATACCACCAAGATCTTCTTCCCAGTTTTCTGTCATGATTAAACCCTCTTGGGCACAAACGATTGCATCAGAAATGGTCTTCTCAGAGACAGTTATCTTCTTGCCTTGAACAAACCCTACTACCTCAGAGTTAGAAATCGTTGGTTTCCTCCAGAAATCCCTTATTAAGTCTGGATAAATCGAGACCTTTTCCAGAAACAAACCATCCCAACCAGCAGCGTTGATGAACTTGCTTACATCCAAGTTGTACTCACACAGAATTTCAAAGTTAAAATGATGTTCAGCAGCAATATTAATGATGTCAATAACATAGGCAGGCTCGGGAGTTGAGGTTGAAGCCATTGTTGAGTTCTTGAGTACAGGTTTAGGTTTGAAGAAGGAGAGTTCGAAAACTTTCAGAGAGAAGTTATCAAAGATGAAGAGTAGCGAAAGGTTTTTCAGAGGGAAAGGAGTTACCTTTAAAGAGTTTCCGAATACCAACAGTTTTCAAGGAAAATTCAAAAAGAAAAGATTGATTAGACAAGACTTTAGTGAAAAAACGGCGTTGGTATATTGGGACCATAAAAAGTTACGATGGGATTGATGGAAGTAGCTGACTCAGCAAGGAAATGATTAAAATCAAACGTTTTAAGATAACTGAGTTCAGATATATAAAGATGCAAATATTTTAAAAACAAATGTATGTAAGATTGGGTCCACAAAGGATTGAGGGTGGACGCATAAAAACATATGTAGTGGACGCGGCACACCAACAGTAGTGGACGCGTAGACTACACGTGCTCTGGACGCCAAAACCAGTGGACGCGCAGATAAAACATGCAATCAATACATAAACCAAATTAAACCACATACAACATGTTAAGATGTTTTCTGATAAAAATAAATCTGTCCTCAGCAAGAGGTTTAGTAAAGATATCTGCCCATTGATGGTCAGTATCTACAAATTGAACATCAAAAACACCTTTTTGCACATAGTCTCTGATAAAATGATGTTTGATTTCTATATGCTTAGCCCTAGAATGAAGAATTGGATTCTTAGACAGATTAATTGCAGCAGTATTATCACACATTAGTGGAATACTACTTACAAACACATTGTAGTCCTCCAATTGGTGTTTAATCCAGAGAAGTTGTGAGCAGCAGTTTGCAGCTGATATATATTCTGCTTCAGCAGTTGATAGAGCGATGGTACTCTGTCTTTTGCTTGACCATGACACTAGATTAGCTCCAATGAAGTGACATCCCCCACTGGTGCTTTTTCTTTCAATTCTATCTCCAGCATAGTCAGCATCACAAAAGCCAACTAATCTGTAATCTCCATCTTTCTTAAAGCACAGACCAAGATTAGTAGTACCTTTTAAATATCTAAAAATTCTTTTAACTGCTGATAAATGAGATTCTCTAGGATCAGATTGAAATCGAGCACATAAGCAAACACTGAACATTATATCAGGCCTAGAAGCAGTTAGATATAAGAGAGATCCAATCATACCTCTGTATACCTTCTAATCTACCTTTTTCTCTTTATCATCTTTGTTCAGTATGGACGTGGGATGCATAGGTGTGTTCATAGGTTTGCAATCATCCATCTTAAACTTTTTGAGAAGTTCCTTTGTGTACTTAGTTTGATGGATGTACACCCCGTCCATAGATTGTTTGACTTGAAGTCCAAGGAAGAATTTGAGTTCTCCCATCATGCTCATTTCAAACTCTTTCTGCATTAGCTTTGAGAATTCTTTGCACAAAGATTCATTAGTAGCACCAAATATAATATCATCTACATAGATCTGTACTACTATGAAGTTGGAATTAATTGATTTTCTAAACAAGGTTGTATCAACCTTTCCTCTGACAAAACCATTATCCATTCGAAAAGAACTTAGCCTATCATACCAAGCTCTTGGGGCTTGTTTTAGGCCGTATAAAGCTTTCTTAAGCTTGTATACATGTTCAGGTTGGGTTTCACTCTCAAAACCCGGAGGTTGCATAACATAAACTTCTTCATTGATAAAACCATTTAAAAAAGCACTTTTTACATCCATTTGAAAAAGCATAATATTATGATGTGCAGCAAATGAGAGTAAAATTCTGATTGCTTCCAATCTTGCAACAGGTGCAAAGGTTTCAGTATAGTCTATACCTTCTTCTTGAGAATAACCTTGTGCAACCAATCTTGCTTTATTTCTTATAACCTTACCATTTTCGTCAAGCTTGTTTCTGTAAACCCATTTTGTTCCTATAACAGATTTATTCTTAGGTAGGGTTACCAGAGTCCAAACTTCATTTCTCTCAAACTGATTTAGCTCTTCTTGCATTGCTAAAATCCAACCATTGTCCAGCAGAGCCTCGTCTACAGTCTTTGGTTCCAATTCAGAGACCAATGCAGAGTCCTCTTGCTCTCTGAAGGTTGATCTGGTTCTTAGCTTATCGCTTGGATTTCCTATGATTTGATCCAGTGGATGATAATTCTTGAAATGCCAAGTTCTCTGTGCATTGCCTTGTTGAGAGGTGGATGCTTCTGGTTGATGAGAAGGGTCTTCAACTGGATCATCAGTTTTAACTTCTTTTGTTTCTCCTGAGATGTTTAAGTCAAGATCTGCAAAACTTTCATCTAGCTCTGATAGTTTCTTATCAGGCTGTTTGTCATCAAATCTAACATGTATAGATTCTTCTACTATTAAAGTTCTTGAGTTATACACTCTAAATCCTTTTGAGGTTTCAGAAAATCCTAGTAGAATTCCATTGTCTACCTTTGCATCAAACTTACCAAGTTGATCTTTTGTATTTAAAATATAACATTTACATCCAAAAGGATGAAAATAAGATATGTTGGGTTTTCTGCCTTTCCACAATTCATAGGGAGTCTTACTCAGAATAGGTCTAATGTATATTCTGTTCTGAATATAGCAGGCAGTGTTCACAGCTTCAGCGCAGAAGTGCTTAGGGACAGAATTGTCATTGAGCATAGTCCTAGCCATCTCTTGAAGAGATCTGTTCTTTCTCTATACCACACCATTTTGCTGTGGTGTTCTTGGTATTGAGAAGTTGTGTTGAATTCCATTTTCTTCACAAAACTCATTGAATAGCTCATTGACAAATTCTCCCCCATGGTCACTTCTAATTGAAGCTATACACATGCCTTTTTCATTCTGTACACGTTTGCAGAATACAGAAAAGACCTTGAAAGACTCATCTTTGTGAGCAAGGAACATAACCCATGTCCATCTAGTATAGTCATCTACAATGACTAGACCATATTTCTTACCACTGATAGAAGCAGTCCTTGTTGGACCAAAAAGATCAAGGTGTAGCAGTTCTAGTGGTCTCTTGGTACTTACAATATTCTTAGATTCAAAAGAACCTTTGACTTGTTTTCCCTTCTGACATGCATCACAGAGAGCATCAGATTTGTATTTAAGGTTTGGTAATCCTCTCACGAGGTTATGCTTATTTAGCTTTGAGATTAATCTCAAGCTTGCATGACCTAGCCTTTTATGCCAAATCCAACGTTCATCTTCAATGGACACTAAACATGAGACACTTTGATTTGAGAGGTCCTCCAAGTCAATTTTGTATAAATTGTTTTGCCTCTTAGCAGTGAATAAGATTGATCCATCATTTTTCTTGACATAACACATGTTCTTATTAAAAGAAACATCATATCCACTGTCACATAATTGACTTATGCTTAGTAGATTATGTTTTAAACCATTTACTAAAAGAACATTATCAATGGAGGGAAAAGGATGTTTACCGATTTTACCTATACCAGTGATCTTTCCTTTCTGATTTCCTCCAAATGTCACCCAGCCACCATCCTTATGTTTAAGGTCCTGGAACATATACTTTTCTCCCATCATGTGACGTGAGCATCCACTGTCCAAGTACCAGGATGTTTGTTTCTTTCCTGTTGTTAAGCAGATCTGCAACAGGTATTATCTTGTCCTTAGGTACCAAAACTGACTTGGGTCCTTTCATGTTAGTTTTCTTTGGACGAGAATATTTGGCATGCCTGTTATGTATGCATCTAGATGTAGAGTGCCCACTTTTTCCACACACTTTACAAAAGGTCTTGGACGGGCCTGATTTGGTTTTCGCATACGTAGCTGGAGCTTTTGAAGCTCTTTGTTGCATAGGTGGTTTTGACTTAATGTAAAATACCTCATGCTTCTTATTGTCATAACCAAGGCCAGATTTATCGAAGGGTGACCTAGAATACCTTAGGATAAGACTAAGATTATCTGAGCCTCCTACCAATTTTGACAGAGAGTCTGTCAAGTATTTTACATCTTGTTTTAGTTTTGCAACTTCACAAGAATTGTCAGGCTCACATTCAGATTTGTCAGTTAGACTGACATTCTCTGATTTCAGCTTATCATTTTCTTGAAACAAACTTTGTTTTTCCATGCAGACTCTATCATATTCTTTGGTTAATTTTGCAAACTTCTTTTTAAGACTTTTGTATTCATGAGACAATATGGATGAGTCATGCAGTAATTCATCAAAGGCATTTTTCAGAGTTGAAGGTTCAGAATCTGTTACCTCATCATCATCAGTGTACTCATTTTCTGATGATGTGTCAGCCATGAGGCAAATGTTTGCCTCTTCCTCTACTTCCTCTTCCTCATCTGATGAGGATAAGTCCAAGTCCTCCCATGTAGCCATTAAGCCCTTCTTTTTCTTAAAGAACTTCTTCTTCTCTTTTAGGTCAGGACAGTCAGCTTTGAAATGTCCTGGCTTTTTGCACTCAAAGCACAAAGATGGACCTTTTTCTTTGGAGTCTGATTTCTCCTTAGAAAATTTCTTGTTGAATGGCTTTCTCTTGAAATTACCTTTTCTTCTCCACATATGTTGTATCTTTCTGGAGATGAAAGATAGTTCATCTTCATCTGATCCTTCATCACTGTCTGAAGGTTCAGCATCATCTGAAGACTCAGCAGCTTTGAGGACTTTTGAAGAACTTGCTTTCTTTGCCTTTAAAGCAATGGACTTTCCCTTTCTGGAATTGTCTTCCTCATTTAGTTCAAGTTCATGAACTTTTAATGATCCTAGAAGTTCTTCCAGAGAGAGAGTATTCAGATTCTTAGCTTCTTGAATAGCAGTGACCTTCGGTCTCCACTGCTTGGAGAGACTTCTCAGAATCTTTCTGATATGATCTCTATTCTCATATACTTTTCCCAGAGATCTGAGACTGTTTGTTATTGTTTGAAATCTTCCAAACATCTGATCTATAGACTCATGATCAGTCATCTTGAAGAGTTCATACTGGTGAACCAGCATGCTTATCTTTGACTCCTTCACTTGTGATGAGCCTTCATGAGCAAGAGCCAGTGTATCCCAGATTTCTTTTGCTGTGTTGCAGCTGTGAACTTTATCATGTTCTGATCTGGTAATAGCACACATCAAGTAATGCTTGGCTTTGAGATTTAGTTGATGTTTGGCTTTTTGATCAACACTCCAATCTGCTCTAGCCAAAACTGCTTGATTTTTACCTCTTGGCTCAAAATAGCCATTCTCTATCAGTTCCCAGATGTCTAGGTTCTGTGCATCTAGGAAGGCCATCATTCTCTTCTTCCAATAGTCGTAATCAGTTCCATCAAAGAGTGGAGGTCTGTTGATAGCTTGTCCTTCTGCATCTATGGTGGTAGGATCGTACTTCCTCGGCACTTGTTAGATGCTCAACCCTTTCGAGGCTGAGCTCTAATACCAACTGAAGTTGACACAGGCAAACACAAGAAGGGGGGTTGAATTGTGTTTGTTAATATTTTTCGAAAAACAACCTTTTCAGAAAGATTTTCTCACACAAAGATAAAGAGGCAGAATAAAGCACACAGAAAAACAGTCTTTTGAAAGAATAACAAATTCAAGTTCAAATCCCCATAGTTAGTATAAATACGTAAAACCAAAGAGATAAGGGATTAGAAGATTCACACAAGATGTTTTATCCTGGTTCACTCTCTTCCAACCAAGAGCTACGTCCAGTCCCTTCTACTTGAAGGATTTCTCCACTATTTTCCAAATAGATTACACCAAGTATTCAACACCTCTCCAGGCTCACAAGTATTTCTTTCTTACCAAGCCTCTTCAGGCTTTACCTCTAATAAAGAGTTTTGATTTCTTTGATCTTCTAACTCACTATGTGTGAGAATGTGAAAGTTTAAGATCAGATGAATATTATAGCAATATTCAAACTATGATATTACAGACTTTTGCTTTTTGAATGAATAAGAGAATATTTGCTCGCAAGAGATTTCTTGAGATTTCTTTGTATGCGCAAAAGTTGTTTCTTCAAAAGCTTTAGTCTTCTATTTATAGAGTCCTTGATCTCCTCTTCAGCATCATCAACGGTTGTTTTTGAATTTTCCGTTTAGTAATAGAGTCAACCAAGTAAATATCCGTTGAGACTCAGCTTGCTCGTGGCCTTTGTACTATGTGACAAATTCTTGCATGTAATGGCACACCTCTGAGCAAAAGCAGCTTGAAAAACAGTTTTGCCTTCCTTGTACAAGTTCCAGCTATTTCAGCGTAAAAGGTGACAGGGTACACAACGTTTTGCATTGTACTATTCTGCTTTTTGCAATTCCTTATTTGTACTATGTCTCTCTCATTGAAACAAGGCAATAAGAACCGTTAATAGAAAATGAGAAGAACCATTATAAATAAAATGTATATCAATCATAAGAAATAAATTCGCTTTGGTTCAGATTGGTATAAATGCTTAAAATTCTTCGTCCAACAAACGAAAGCAAAGGCAAAGGTAAGTAAGGAGAGTTTTAAGGCTCCGTCCACTGACGTGACAACCAAAACTTCGTCTACTTAAAACATCGGTCTTGCCAGTACTTGAGACATTTAAAATCTCCGTCCAGTGACGTGGCAATAGAAAACTAAGGTTATTATTTGAGAGAAGCTCACGTCTACAACAAAAGAAATTCTTCGTCCACTGGAAACATTCAAGCGCTCGTCCACTGATGTGACACTTGAGTCAAAGGGAGATCCTTGATAGAGTGGACTCGACCACTCTTTCAGTATAAAATATTCAATATAAAATACATGGACGCGGATTTGCAAAGAGAATAGACTTAACATTTTAACTAATAAGAACAGAGATTTCTTTAAGACTAAAGGCACTTGTTAGATTCAAAGCATTAACACTTTGCTACACAAATTTAATTCTCATTGTTAACATCAAAACCTAGAGATTATTTAATCCAAATTATTTTGGTTCCAACAGATTCATCCGACTAGGGAATCATGTATACCCTGGTGGCGCATTAGAGAGTATGGTGCATCGGCCATCCAAGGGGTCCACCTGTGTTGGGGACCGCCGGCGTTGGTGCTTATTGGCCAATGTGGATATCTAACTCCAAAGTCGTATGCCGGTATAGATAGATCCACATGCATTCGGAGTAGTGAGTCACATTGCATTATATAACTAATGTATGTGATATGTTTGTGATATACTTGTTGTGTTGGTATGATGATGTATGTTATGATTGCTATGTGTTGTATGTTCATCTTGCCAACTATTATGTTGCCGTTATGTTTATATATATGGTTCTTACTCCCCGTCTTTTGTTTTTTCCTTGCATGTATCTTTTTGGATATGCAGAGGACGGAGAGCAGCTTGTTGAGGAGTGACTCCGAGGAGCCGATACTGATAGTTTAATTTTGTTTAGTTTATGATGTTTATCAGAGTGTTTCGGAATATGGTTATATCAGCTCTATAATGTAACATCGGCGTTGGGTTTATGTTTCAGTTATGTTATGTTTTCTTTTATAAACATGTTTTATATTTCCGCGTTTGAAAAACTATGTTACAATACGGCAACCTCTGCCTGGTTTTTATTAGTATGATATAATATGCATGTGTTCTCTTTCATTTTTATATCTTTTACGCTTTATGAATACATGCGGGGTAGAGGGTGTCACAATTAACCTGACTTCTTTTACTAAGGTTCATATCTTATGAGCATTGGGAATTAACCTTTAATTCTTGCTTGTTTACTAACGTCCCTATATCTTTAATTAGTGTATTTATAACAACAACCGCATTCATCTCATAACATCCATCATCATGATTCAATGCATTTAATCATGGCATACATCATCATCATCAATAATAGTTCATAATTACAACATGCCAAGCATATAAAAAAAAACAGACATTCATATAACAAACAATATCACTTAAGCATTTAGCACACTACAAGGTCATGGGTTAACCCTTCATCTTACGCTACCCCAAAACCTACATGTTCATACTAATTCCTTCTCTTCATACCTGGTATGAAAATCTAAGCTACGATTGGGCGTAAGCGAATCTACTCTTGGTTACCTCGAACGGCTCGATGAGTTCCTCAAGCCTTGGCCAAAACATCGAAAGGGAAACCATTAATCGCTATTCCAAGAATCAAAGCAAGGAAAGAGACTAACAAAGGATAACTACTTTACCTTAATTGACACTAGCGCGCGCGACTTCTCCCCAACGAAAGCAAGAATGCCAAGAACGTCTAAGGGTTTCAAAGGGAGGAGAAAAGAGAGGCTTCTGTCACACAAGAATTGTGAAAAAGTGGCAAATGAGGGTTGTAACTTGTAATCTTCCAAAAACCCACCTATATATAACATCAGACCCCGAGCGCGGCCGTGCTCACCCAGAGCACGGGCGTGCTTAAAGGAGCACGGGGTTTGCACGAATCCCGTCATACACTCCATTTTCCGACATGGCCGTGCTCCCCTTGAGCACGGTCCTGCTTGTGGCATACGCAGCCACTGAGCACGCAAAAAAGCACGGGGTCGTGAAAGAGCACGGGGTCGTGCTTCACATGAGCACGGTCGTGCTCATGAACCAGAAAGGGAGTTTTCTCCAGAAAATCCTACTTAACCTCATTTTAACTTCCCTAAGGCATATTCCTAATAAACTAGCACAACACACAACTATATAAAGCACATACAAACGTATAAAGGCTTACATACGATAAATGAGGTCTTACATTAAGTAAAAGAAACTGTAAAATTAATGCAAATTCGATAAACAAGAGAAAAGCATAATAAAATAAGTTTACTTGTCAAATGACGATGAATAGAGTAAAGAGACATAAAATTAAGTGAAAATAGATAATAAAAAGGGTTTGTCAACCAATACGTAAATTAGACAGAAAATACAGTACTTAATAACTCGCAACTTTCAAAGAAAACTTTGAAGTAAAGATTAAGGCATTAATGAAAGTACAAATTGATAAATGAAAGTGTTGAAAAGAGAAGTTTATGAACTAAAGTAATAAATAAAGAGACTATTAGAAATTAACAAAACAGAACTTAATAAAGAAATAGAAAAAAATCTACCACCTTGAATCAATGGCAATAAAGTGAAGAACATGTAAGAAATAAGCGTAAGAACACTGAATGTAAAAAGAACATTGAAAGGAACTTGAATTGAATAACTGAAATTGTATTGAAACAGTTGGGTTGGAAGAAGTACTTGATTTCAATATGTTAATCTGTTGTGTGATCGAGATATGTTGGATGTTTATCAAGTAACCAACCCTTATTACATGGAGTTTACAAGTAGTTATAGACAAAAGAAAATAATTTCCTAATAATAACTTCCTGCTCTATTTGCTGACAAGTATATGGCAGTTCGCCATATTCAAATTTAAAATATTTGACAAACAAAGTTCTACAATTGCTCAAGTTTTGAACTACTCCGTGTCAACTTGCTTGTCTTCAATGGCTTTGTTTGTTTGACATGTCAACTTGATAACTTCATGTCGAATCCACACTTGTCAATTCTTCTACAAAATTCGACATCTTTCTTCTGACACCAATTCTTCTGTCGACTTCATGTTTGTCAACTTTAGACTTGGTTAATTTTCTTTACTCCCACCAGCATGCATTGACTTTGAGATCTTCTTTTAACTTCAGGAACTTGCTTTCATCTGTCTGACGCGAACCTTAGAATTTTGAAAATTCACTCCAACAGGTATGAATGATATCCTCTAGTCAATAATAAGATACTAATCCCTTTCGAGACATAGAGATCATTGAAGTGGGTTTTGTCTCTTCCAACAAAGCTTCTTCATACTCACTACATGAGTCAAACTCGTGACATTATGCTTAAGGAATCAAACTATCTACTATTTGTGCTGGGTCTTCTTGATAAAGTTAGGACATTTTAATTCCACCAAAAGAGGTAAAATCAAAGATAACATCGTGCCATCATCTATTAGAGCTGGTCATTTAGTGGAAATATATAGCCTGTGAGATACCTAAATCAGGATTCAGGAGCAGATACCATGAATGAATGCTCTTTACCGTGACAAAAGAAAAAATGCAACTTAAAATACTGACATGAGTGAATGATTTATGTGGGATTCCTTGATGGAAATTCTGTTCGAAACAGGGTTAGGCCAAAGGTGACCCCAATTGTGAAATGGATATGATGAAATATTTTGACAAGGGATCCCGATATCTAATTTGGGATGGCATGCTGCCACTAGAGAAGTGGACAGCTCAAAGTTCCCACTAAGATTTGGAGGTTTTCAATTTTGGGACTCTGATTAGGAATATGTATATAATATTTTAATGTCTCTTGATTATTTAATTATTGCCAGCTAGAGTTGGCTTGATTCTGTCTTGCCTTAATTTTCTACAACTTAATAATGTAATTTTTTTTTAAACAATAACTCAATTTACATTAAAAGGGGATTTCTTGTGGGCTAAGAACGGCAGGAGAAATAGTGGAAAGCAACTTTGAAGGCTTGAGAGCAGCTGCTGCAAGATTAATTAGTAATTAACCCCACGGTTCTGGAATTTGGATTCTCTATATCTGAATTTCCCTGAAGTTCCTATATTTAGGCAACTTTTGCGACTATTTTTTTTCCTTACTACATCCAACAAATTTGGCTCCAAAGTTTGTCGTATAGAGTTTTGCCAATTGCAGGAGAATGTAGGATTCCCAACTGCAGGAATCAGTATCCCACAGTTTCGTGGGATTTTTTTTTTTTAAAGTAAGGTAACAAGTCACCATAAATTTATTAATAAAATAAAAAAGAAAACAAGAATATGATGGGAGATAAAAACCAAAACTCATGCAAAATAAACGAGAATCAAGCATATCCATGGGATGCTATTAATAGCTTTTGACAAAATGGATAAAGGAAAAAACCTTTAGTGGTCTGATGGCTACAAATTGTATGACTCAATAATTCACCTATAGCTGAAAACTTCATTCAGTTATCTCTTATATGATCGTTTGGTAATGTTGTGGAATACATAGATGTGACAATTAAACAAAGTGGACTTGGCTGATTGTCTTTTAGCCAGGCTAAAGAAAACAGATTGTTTTTGGTATTAATTGGGAAAAGTCCTCTCAGATCAAGTCGATCCATTTCAAATATCCTCAACTTATGTCAAAGCAATCGATTTAATAGAAGTGGACCTCCATTAACTTCCATTACTTGTATTTTATTCTCTATACACAGTGCCAAATATAGGCAACTTGTACTTTCTCCGTTGCTGAAGGGGTTAAAGGGGAATCAAGTCCATAGTATTTCTTAAGGATGATAATGATACAAAATCGACCTTTGGTTCGTGCGAGAAGCTTGAAGTACCATTAACCAAGTACTTTGAGTCTCTACTTTTAAAATCTTTATTCTAAAATCCAAATAATGGTTTCATGATAGTGCAATATTGATAGACATTAGAAAGAATGAGTGAATTTATAAAATTAAAAAAATAGGGATCAAATATCCTAAAAAATACATGAACCAAAATCGCACAATGCAATTAAGCATTTTATATATTTTAAATATTTATTTATCTAAGTATTACATCCATTTCAAAATAACCATGGTTTAAAATTAGGTTTAAATAAGTTTTTGGTCCCTGTAAAATACATCAATTTTGGTTTTAGTCCCTGCAAAGTTTTTCCTTAGGATTTCGTCCCTATACTTTCAAAAATTTTGGAAATGGTCCCTCCGTCATCTCTTGCCGTTAACTGCTGACGTGGCAAACGGAATGCCACGTCAGCAGGGACCATTTCCAAAAAAAATTGAAAGTACAGGGACCATTTCCAAAAAAAATTGAAAGTACAGGGACGAAATCCTAAGGAAAAATTTACAAGGACTAAAACCAAAATTTTAAAAATTTACAGGGACCAAAAACTTTGCTGAGACCAAAAATTTATTTGTGGCCCTAATGTATGATTTCTTTCAATTTTGAAGCCAAATTCTGGAGTAAGTCGGATATGAACAAGAAATTACATCGATATCCCTGAGTATTGGATATCATACAAAATGAAGGAATTTAGCAATTTTAATCATGTGGTCCATATTGTATGATTTTGTTTCTATTTTCTTGCCAAATTTCATAGCAAGTCGGACAGGAAAATAAAATTACCTCAATACCTTTGAGTACTAAAAATCATACCAGATTAAGGAATTTAGCAATTTTAACCTTGGTAAAATTGGCTAGAATATAGAAAGAAATCATACATTAGTGTCATATGTTTCAAATTGACAAATCTCTTCATTTGATATGATTTCTAGTACTCGGAGGTATCGAAATAATTTCTTATTCCTATCCAATTGCTCTGAGATTTGGCCAACAAATAGAAAAAAATCATACATTAGGGATAAAAGGATAAAATTATCAAATTTATTCTTCGGATATAATTTATAGTACTCGTGGGTACTGAGGTAGTTTATTGTAATCTTATCCATGTCTGACTTGCTCTGAAGTTTGGCCAGAAAATATAATTTTTTTTGTTTAAATAATTTTTTGGTCCCTGTAATGTTCACAAATTTTGGTTTTAGTCCCTGTAAATTTTTAAAATTTTGGTTTTAGTCCCTGTAAATTTTTCCTTAGGATTTCGTCCCTGTACTTTCAATTTTTTTTTTGGAAATGGTCCCTGCTGACGTGGCATTCCGTTTGCCACGTCAGCAATTAACGGCAAGAGATGACGGAGGGACCATTTCCAAAATTTTTGAAAGTTCAGGGACGAAATCCTAAGGAAAAATTTTGCAGGGACTAAAACCAAAATTGATGTATTTTGCAGGGACCAAAAACTTATTTAAACCTTAAAATTATGACTCTATTTGATTTGATTATACTATTATCCATTAAATGTTGAGGTTGACTTAAATTCTTGATTTAAAGGTTCTCGTCGGTAATTTCTTATTTTATTATTATATTCATGTTTAGTGATTATTATTGAGATATTTAGAAGGTATATAATAATAAATATAAAAGATATACGAGATATATGCAAGATACGAAATAGATTTATTTTTAATAGGAAATAAGGAAAATAGTGTCAGGGGTTTTTGTCAAGTTCTTACCGAGATACTTGTATTAAGGAATAATTTGTGAATTGAGAGAGAAGAAATTCTGATTAATGTTTGAGATGAGAATTTACAGTTTTATGCTTGAAAGTTGCATTAGCAGATGATTTGCAACTTCATCATCAGAAGTTATGTTGGAGAAGGTTTCCAATATTATCCACGGTTTTTTTAACCTATGCAATATTACATAGGATAAGAGTTATTAATTACCCATAATCAATCCAATGTTAATTATTTTTGTCAAGCTTATTAATTATGATTTTTTTTTTAAAAATCATATATCTCTCTCCTATTTATTTGTTATATTAATAACCATTTGATTTTCAGATAAAATAAAAGAAGTAGGGATAGAGTTGATGAAATAAAACCAAAATTCAACAACATACCTTTTCTTTGTTGCTGAAAAAAAAAATCTTTGTAGATAAATAGAAATAAGGAGGGTATAGTGCCTTTTCTTTGTGCTGGCAACGTACCTTTTCAAATGGTTATTACTTTTTGATGGGAAGAGATATTGAGTAATTAATTTTTAGTAAGAAGAAATATTAATATAGGAAGGTGAATCCAAACAAATAAATAAAAGAAAAATATAAAAAAATCATAATTATTGAGCTTGACATTATTAATTAATGTTGGATTGATTGTGGGTAATTAGTGACTCTTATCCTATACAATATTGCATAAGTTAGAAAAACCTTATTATCCATCCCAAAGTTGTAGTGTTAGAGGATTTAAAACTTTATTCATTCAAAAGTTATATTTATTGTTCATATCGTAGTGAAATTTAATATATTCTATTCCTGCAACATTAAAATACCTAAAATTTTATCATTCTATCAATGCTCTCTCATTCCATTTAGTAGAAACAATAAGACACAATAATAAAATTTAAAAAACAAGTAATGGAATACTAATACTAATAAGACAATAATATAATCTAAAATGAGAGAGAGAGAGAGAGAGATCATTCTCCTTGTTCAGACTACGTTCATCAAAATCTTGATTATTACTCAATCTTCTCCTTTGCAGGAGCCTTATTTCATATAACAATTCAAGTTACATGTATACAACACCAGAGACAGAGCTATGACCAAGAAAACAGAAAATTATAATAAAAAATAAGGATAGCCATGCCCATATTTGATTGTTTATAAGATAAGGAAACACATATTAAGATCATCCTTTACAGTTTTGGATGTGGTTAATTTAATGTATATTTTGGACATCAAGGACCAACCCCAGGGGATTTTGGGTCATGATCTCTATTTGCCCCAGTCCCGCCATAGTCTTGGGTTTCCAAATCGATCCTCCTGATCTCCATCAATCCTTCATCCATATCTACCAGCGTCTCCTCACCATTTTCCAAATTCAGTACTCCCTGCAGCTGCCAAAGTACAGATTATGAACAAGACCCCAAAAAACAAAATGAGCTAAACAACCGTTTGGATGAGGAATTTTTTTATGAGAAAAAGTACTTATTTTTTAAATAAATAAATGCTTTCTAAAAAAAATATGTGTTTGGATAGATTTTTAGAAAGAAACAAAAACAAAAGCGGTAAAAAAAAAATACATTACAATTTCTAACGTCATCTCAAAAAAAGATAAATAGTAGAAGAGAAAAGTGGGAATCAATAATATATTATTGGACAATAATATCTATATAATAAATCTAAAAATAATTATAAAACTCATCCAAATACAAAATAGTTTCTGCTTCTAATAATAATAGCTTTTATTTTTACTTCTACATCATAAAAACTATTTTTTTTTAACTTATCCAAACAGGAACAAATAAAGTTCATGGTTTTCTGTTAGGAAAAAAAAAAGTTCATGGTTTTCACTTAGTTATTCATATCCTTTTGGCTGGTGAGGATTATAATCAAGAAAATCAGTGGGATAGTAGAAGTAACTGCACATCAGAAAAGGGTTGGTATGACTGAAATTTTTTACTTTATTCTCTTTGCTGGATTTATCTTTGTTACAGAGGAAGAGCACATCAGCTGAAAGCATATTTTGAACCAGCAGTTCTATCAAACATCTTCAGAAACGAGAAATTCTTGCATAAACATAGTGCATCAAGTTAAGTCTATTATGCTAATCCTATTATTAATTATTAATTATGATACTTAATTTTGATTATTACTTTTAATAATGTTTTCGACTTTCTGTTTTTTTGACGGATTATAATGTTTTCGACTTAGGGCATACAAAATATATAACCTTGACTATACTGTAGAGAGAAGAGAGAAAGAGACAGAGACAGAGACAGAGAAATATCAGAAGAACTGACCTGAGCCAAAGAAGGCATAACTGCTGCATCTTCTACATTCAAATTTCGGGTTCCTGTAACAAGGCAAATCAATTCAATGCATAACTATATTTTACACAGAAATCGCAAGAGAACACAACAAATTGAAACTGTAATTCGTTAAAACCTATGATGAGGCTTACTGGTTGCAGGGATAGCAGAGACAGAGAGAACATAAGAGAAACCCAAAAGGGTCACAAGCAAAATGAGAAAGTTTGTCTGCATCTGCAATTAAATTTACTGAGAAGGATGAGCAGCGATTGGTAATGGGCTAATGGTTGGTGGAGGGTGCAAGAACCAAGAACCCTTTTATGCTTAAATAGGTGCCACAATTAAAGAGACTTTATTGCACCTTTTTTTCGGGGTAATGTGTTTATCCTTATTATTATGCAAACAAGTGAATGTACTGCAAGCAAAAATGTCAACTTTTTTTTCTTACGGGGGAGTGTTTTTTAATTTTTTAAGTTTTGGGTGTTGAATTTGAAGAGAATAAAATAATATGTCATACTAACGAGTGCCCTTAATATACTCTTTAAGGAATCAAGAAAAGCAGGTTTTCATTGGAAAACCAAATATTTCACTTTTTCAAATGTTAAAAACACTAATTTCCTATGGAAACCTTCTTTTCTTGGTTTCTTAACGAGTGCAGCATTTTCCTAAAATAATACTATCTTCAGTCCTTAATTTAAGAAACAAAACCCTGAAACACACAGATCAAAGAAATGCATTGAAATGAGCTAATTGTAATTAATATTCATATAAATTTTCAAAAATACCCCTTTTAATTAATAAAAAAAACTTACTTTTATGGAAAATTGATATATCTCGTAAATATAATCATATTATAAATGAGGGTAATATTGAAAATTAGTATTTAATATGCGTGAAAATTGATGTATGTTTCTTATATTTTGAACCAAAAAAGTACTCATTTGTTTCTTATATTAAGAACCGGAGGTAGTATATAAATATAGAATAATATAAATATATGGTGTCGGATGTTGATTTTGGGTATACAAATATTATAATTCCTTATAAAATTATGACCAATTAACAAGAAGAGTAATGATATTTGGATACAAAAATGATGTCCAATACTGTATAAAAGTATTCCTCCCAACTTATTTATTATTTTCTTCTCTCTCATTACGTATTTCATCACTCTCAAGACACTCATAAGCTCTACGGTATCTATACAAGGTGTCCAAATTGTATTTCCAAATATTTTTACTCTTTATAAAATAAAGAGTTTAAAAATATTAGTTCGAAAAGAGGGCAATTGTACCTGTCATGTGATACCCTTCTACCCAGCATGTTATAAGACATTTAAATATAAAACAATTAAAAAGAAAAACATGCATTTACTGAGGTATTACTACGTAACACATGCGGAATTTAAATTAAAAAGATAGTTTGCTGGTTGCTTTCGGAAAATAATTTATATAAGTACATAAGCGTCTGAAATTGGGTATAAAAATTTGTCACGACTTCAAACCTAAGCTTTGATCGGCACACAGGCTTACAATCCTAGCCTGGCAAGTCTATTTAATTTAGAAATATACTTGAATAAAAGCTAATATTTTTACAAAAATTTCGACAGAGTCTCCTCTGTAATTCAAACATCCCAGGTAAAAGAACACCTGCTAAAATAATTACATTTTCATTCCAGAATTCCAGTTACACTAAAATACATCCAGACAGTATTATTTTGGAAATAATTACATCAACAGGCTATACAAGACCCAAAAGGAAAAGCTTAGATTTTCATTCAAAAGAAATGCTCTCCGAGCTATAAACTTCACATTCAAAAATAAAGGCTCTCCGAGCCATACAAATAAATACTATTAGAACTCTATAACATCTCAAAGCCTAAGCTGGTCACTCTATCAAATAGCTAAAACCAAGTCTTCGAGCGACTTAGAAAGACTCCTCTGCAACATCGGTACGAGCGTACCGAGGTACAATAGCGAAACCAGAAGAAACCTGATATATCTATAAGGGTGAGATACTGACAATTGGATATATCATACAACAACCATATACATGATACATACAACACAGTATCATATTAACATTTATTCAATAATCAAGATAAAATCATAAGACAGCAAGTGTTGTATCAGTGGGTCTCATACCCGAACAATCAGTTTCATAAAATCAATGCATGACACTTCAATATTCAGGCTCTAACTTAATCTCATGAGATAACAACATCATTTCATTGTAGAAGTAATAAAGAGTTGGTCAAGCTCTGATGCCCACTGGCAAGTTGCCACCATAACCTCGTGCACCAAGGTCTCCGGATGCACAACGTCCCGAATGCCTCCAACTGGGCCAATCGGACTGACCCTCAGATACCACCTTGTATCTGGTTTACTTAAGCACGTCTGCCAAGGGGAAATGCATATGAATAAAAGACTTTCAGTTATCAAGGTTTTTCTTTGTATGTACTCTTTTTCGCTGTCGAAGCTCAAAGCTAACGACTATTCATAATTCCCCATCACTTGAACTTAAAGAAAACACAGGACACGCAGTCCGAGTGCTCAATCACAACGCCTTAGACCGATGCCGCAGTCAAGGTTTGTGGTCGTAGAAATCACTTATGATTTTATCCATGTTTTACTCTAGCATGATAAGGACTCTTAGTCCACAGCAACGAAATTAGGACGCACCGTCCTCAATTCCGAAATTAGGACTCTTAGCCCATACATCAAGATTAGGACCCTTGGCCCATAATTCTTAACACGGATCCTAGATCACGTGCATATAACTGAATACTAGAGGCGACGTCTCGCGTACTAGATTCTCTTTCACATGTACTTACTTTTCGCTCAGTGAAAATCAAATCCAAAACAAAACCTCGATCACTTATCCAAGTAACCGGAACGTTTCTAAATCATTTAGGAGAAAATCATTTTCCTTTGCAAACTCTTTTATAAAACATTTAGGAAATTCGTTTGCTCTTTGAAATCCTTGATGAAATAAGGTCAAATATTTTCAAAGGGTTTTTCCTTCATAAAACACATAGTTCGAAAAAGGTTTTCTCTCGTACAAAACTCTAAATCATGAAAAGGTAGTTTCCTTCAACTTAAAATCACTTCAACATTTTTCTAAAAGCAAAGATCTTATTCTTCTGAAGTAAGCACTTAAACAAGGAATTGTTATAAATGAACCCAAACTTTCAAAGTTCTATCCAAGGCTTATTAAGGCTTTTAATCCTTATAGTCATTGAGTACAGACTCAAGTCCGGCTTCTCAAACTTCAATCAACAGTAATATATTCACAACAATAATAATATCACAGTTAATGACAGTTCATCACATATATATAATTCATAACACTTTAAAGCAAGTAATGTTCAACTTCAAGTAATAACCACAATAGTTCAAGTAAACAAGTTATTCAAGTATTGTCTCAATATCACAATCATAGTCACAACACTCAATCAACACATACACACATGCATACAGTTATTGAATATCCCTAGGCAAGCTCCCCTTACCTTTGAAGACAAGTAAAGGATCCTCGTCTTAATGCTCACGTTAGCTCCAAGAGTGTAACTATCTACTCCATCAAGCAAGCATAGCCGTGTCAAACGTCTCAGAGAGGGAATCCAACAACGTGCAACAACCAGAAATCAAGAAATCAATTACACATGATCAAACACACATTCTAATTTGATCTAAACACTTAATCTGATTACCAAACAAGGTCATTTTCAAGGAAAATCATGTTTGGAGCTTAAACTTCACAAAATGTATTTTGATTTTCCAATAAAATCAATTTGGGCAAAAGAGGTTTCATCACACAATTTGGGAAACTTGTTTTTGCTTAAAGAATCATGAAATGAAACTTATAAATCATCAATTAAAAGTCCTAATTTCATTAAATCATCGTTAATTTCACAAGGATGAGTCAATTTCAACTAATGTCAGATTTGGGTTTATGACTCCTAAACCAAATTTGGGGAAAATAAGATTTGCTTATAGGAAAGCGAAATTGATTTGTCAGAACTTAAATTAACAGTCCCAATGTTATAAATGCATACTTAATTTTACAAAACATAACCAATTTCAATAAAAATCGAATTGGGGTTTTAGGGTTCATATCCTAAATTGGGAAAACTCATTCTAATCCTAGAATCATGAAATTAGTTTAATAAAACATCAGTTTGTAGTCTCAATCGCACGAATACACATTTAATTTCAAAGTTTAAAGCTGAAATCAAAATGTTAGGGTTAGGGTTTCAAAATCAATTTGGGGATTTTCATTCTAGAAGAGATTAGAGGGTAAAACACTTACCCAAGGTGAAGGAGATATCATGGTGGCTGTCTTGGGGTGTAGCGGCGGCGGCATCACGGCAGCTCCGGCGAGGACACGACAACAGTGCTCCCTGCAGCGGAGACAGCGACCAAACATGAAGCCAAGCAGGCCAGTATGAGCAGGGCGGCGTGCGTGGTCGTCTTCCTCCTACTGTGTGGTGGTCGGACAGCGACAGACGGCGGGTTGCAGGCAGCGCTCGCGGTGGCTGGCGTGACGCGAAGGAGAGCTGAACCCGCGTCATCTTCTCGCTCTAGGTGACGGTCCGACGGCGCTCCATGGTGGTTGGCAGCGTGGCTGAGTTAGGGAGAAGGAGGAGAAGATGGAGTGAGGAGGAAGAAGAGAAAAAGAAAGAAGAAAGGAGAAAGAAGAAGTGGGGGGAAAGAAGAGGGTAATCGTGTCTGAAAAGGGAAGAGAGGAGAGAGAAACTTAGTTTTGTTTTAGTGGGTACACTATGAGTGATAGATATTAAGTCTAAAAATAAATTTGTTTTTAGTTTTTGGATCTAAAAATAAAGATTGATAAATATATGATTTCGAAATTCAAATTAGAGTAAAGATTAATAGTTGAACTGATCAACTAAGAAAATACTCGGTCCAAAATTAATTTCCGATTGATGCCAAACCAATTTATTTTCAAGTCTAAAATTAAACAGAATAAAATATGAAAATACTTCTCTCCCAATCATATCATTTAAAATATTTCCTAAATAAATATTAATAGTGATAATAAGATAACATTATTGTCTAACAAACATACTTGTACCGAAAAAAAGCTGTGCTAGCGCACTCAATAAAATCATTTTAAAGGAGTAATTGAAGTTACTCAAACCAAATAAAATAATACAAACATATAAACATATAGATATTTACTATTATTGATGTACAGTAAAAACTGGGGTGTTACACATCAAACCGTGGATGCCTCATCACGGGAGGCCTCGGTCACCAAACCTTGGGTGACCTACCGTGGATGGCCAGATCACCATACTCTCGGGCGATCTCCCCTTTGTCGAACCTCCCCCCTCAACAACTCCAATGCTTTATGCAAATGGCACAATAACAAACAATCTCAACCACCTCCTTGCTTGGGCCTTGAAGCTCCCAAGACTTCAACATCAACGTTCATTGTAACCTTAGACCCAAACCGTGGGGTCAAGGCTCCCTTGGCCAACCAGCACCAAGGTTCAACTCAACGTACTTGGGTCAATAAACACCCAAGATTTCAACTTATCAACGTGCGGTAACCCAACGGATACCGACTTAACATCTTATTATCTTAATTATCTTATATAATTAATAATCAAGTTGTCTAATCTTTCTCTTTGATTAGTTATCTTAACTTACCATCATAGGGGAATGGGGTTTAAAACCCCTTAAGTCCTTTAATTGTAATTCTGTCCAGGAGGGGTCAGCACGGTCATGCTTGGACACGTAAGGGCGTGCTGCCCTTTTAAGTGAAGCACAATCGTGCTTCACACTCAACACGGTCGTGCTCAGAAGCACGGTCGTGCTGTTTGACCTGACGGCCGTGCTGAACAGCGCGGCCATTTTCCAGAATTCAAATGGGAGCACGGTCGTGCTCCCTGTTCAGCACGGTCGTGCTCATTGCACGACAGTGCTGTTCTGGGTAGGAACAGTAACCGAATTCTAACCAAATTATTTAGGGATTAAATTCATTAATCCTAACCCATTTTAGCAACATAACACCATCATCCTGTCAACAATAATCACAACATACGTTCAACCAACATATTATAATCATACTTATGAATACAACAACCATTATAAAACAACCAATCAACTAACAGGTAAATCATACAATCACATATAATCAACCAGGGCCATGGGGACCCCTTTACCTTACACTACCCCCACTTCCTAATGAGTACAATACCCTTCTCCCCATACCTGGATTGAAGGTTGCTCTACCGTAAGCTCCACACAGTGAAACGACCACGGTTCCCGACGTGACTCAACTAGCCTTTCACACCTCTAGACCAACAAGACTCACAGAAGGCTCCTAAAGGCTTCCAAAACTCTAGAAACGGGTTGAGTTTAGTGGAAGTAGGGAAAGGGATCACTCTGGCCGAAATTGGTGACGACTGCCAACAAAAGTAGGGTTTTTCACGTTAACCCTCGGGTTCTGTGCCAAACTTATAAAGTTCGGACATGAGCACGGTCGTGCTCACCCTTGAGCACGGTCGTGCTCCACTTAGCGTCAGCGAGACGCGGTCAGCACATTGAGCACGGGCGTGCTCACTATTGAGCACGGTCGTGCTCAACTTAAAATCAGAAACACGCTTCTGACTTTAAGTACGGGCGTGCTGGCTAATGAGCACGGGCATGCTCATGTACCAGAAAGGGACTTTTAAGCTAAAATCCCACTTAGCCCTTAACCACAACTTTTAAATTAATAAAACTAGCTTTATAAAAACCTTTTATGGAAAACAGGGTGTTACAATTCCACCCGCCTTATAAAAAATTCGTCCTCGAAACTTCTACGTACCTCAAACGAAAAGATGCGGATACGCCTCTATCATCTGACTCTAGAGCTCCCAGGTAGCGCTTTCCTCAGTTACCCCACTCCAAACTACTTTAACCAAGGGAATCTCCTTGCCTCTTAGCTGCTTCACCCTCCTATCCTCGACTCGAAGGGGTAACACCTCAAATGTCAAGTTCTCTTTTAACTGTATTGTATCGGGAACTATCACGTGACTAGGGTCATGAATGTACTTCCTGAGTTGAGACACATGAAAAACATTGTGGAGATTTGACAAAAACGGGGGTAACGCTATTTGATAGGCAACTTCGCCGACTCTTTTAAGGATTTGATAAGGACCAATGAATCTCGGAGTAAGTTTCCTTGCCTTCATCACTCTACCAACCCCAGTCGTCGGGGTAACTCTCAATAATACATGATCGCCTTCCTGGAATTCGAGTGCCATCCTCCTTTTATCATGGTAGCTCTTCTGCTTACTCTGTGCAACTCTCATCTTTTCCTGAACTAACCTGATCTTTTCTGTTGTTTCCTGGACTATTTCTGGCCGTAGCACCACACTATCACTAGGTTCACTCCAACACAAAGGTGTCCTACATCTCCTCCCAAACAGAGCTTCATAAGGTGCCATCCCAATGCTGGAATGGAAGCTGTTGTTGTAGGTGAACTCTATCAGGGGCAAAAACTTGTCCCAACTTCCTGACTGTTCTAACACACAAGCCCTCAACAAGTCCTCTAAGGACTGGATGGTCCGCTCAGACTGCCCATCAGTCTGTGGGTGGTAAGCTGAACTAAGCCTAAGCTTTGTCCCTAAAGCCTCTTGCAAACTATTCCAAAACCTAGAGGTAAACCTCGGGTCTCTATCTGAAACTATGCTAGAGGGTACACCATGAAGCCTAACTATCTCTTTGATGTACAGCTTAGCTAACTTCTCCAATGGATACTCCATATTCATCGGAATGAAATGGGCAGACTTAGTCAGTCTATCCACAACAACCCAAATCGCCTCAAAACCAGCTGGAGTCCTAGGGAGTTCAGACACGAAATCCATGGAGATGCTATCCCATTTCCACTCTGGGATGCTCAAAGGTTGCAAGTTACCCGAAGGCCTTTGATGCTCTATCTTAGCCTTCTGACAAACTAGGCATGCATACACAAACTCGGCTACATCCTTTTTCATCCTAGGCCACCAAAACATCCTCTTAAGGTCCTGATACATCTTAGTGGCACCTGGGTGCACACTTAATCCACTCTATGACCTTCTTCTAAGATCGACTTCCTAAGTTCCGGAACATCTGGCACACAAACTCTATCATTAAACCTCAAGATGCCATCACCTCCATCCTTAAACCTTAGGTCTCTACCCTGAGCGAGCAACTCTCGCTGGTCTAAGAGGAACTTATCTAACTTCTGACCCTCTCTAATCTGATCCATCAGACTGTTGGTAACCTTCAAGGTACCAAGCCTAATACTCTTAGGGGTAAACTCACAAGCTAGACTAAGGTCTCTAAACTCCTCAATCAGATCCATCTCCCTAACCATCAAAGCGGAGACATGCAGGGTTTTCCTACTTAAGGCATCGGCCACCACATTGGCCTTTCCTGGGTGATAGGTCAGCTCGAAGTCATAATCCTTTAAGAACTCCATCCACCTATGCTACCTCATATTCAACTCCTTTTAATCAAAGAGATACTTCAAACTCTTGTGATCACTAAAGACCTCAAACCTCGCTCCATAAAGGTAATGCCTCCAGATCTTTAAGGCAAATACCACAGCTCCTAACTCTAGGTCATGGGTAGGGTAGTTCTTCTCATGGGTTTTCAACTGCCTAGAAGCGTAAGCAACTACCTTACCATTCTGCATCAGCACACCACCTAACCCTTGCTTAGAAGCATCGCAATAAACTACGAAGGGGTCACTAGGATCTGGCAAAACTAACACTGGTACTGATGTCAACCTATCCTTAAGGGTTTGGAAACTCCCTTCACACTTAGAGTCCCACACAAACAACTGTCCCTTTTTGGTGAGACGGGTTAAGGGTAAAGCTATCTTAGAGAAACCTTTTATAAACCGCCTATAGTACCCAGCTAACCCCAAGAAACTCCTAATCTCAGTTACAGACTTTGGTGCTTCCCACTGGAGCACCGTCTCTACTTTAGCTGGGTCCAAGGCTATGCCACCCCTATAGATGACATGTCCTAAGAAGCTCACTTCCTCTAACCAGAACTCATACTTAGACAACTTAGCATACAACTGCTTCTCCTTAAGGGTCTGCAAGTAAGGGTGAAAGGTCTTGTTCATGTAGTCCATGAAGACCGCAGGAGCATTGGTCACACCAAAGGGCATAACCAAGTACTCATAGTGACCATATCGCGTCCTAAACGCTGTCTTCGGGATGTCCTCGGACTTAACCCGAATCTGATGGTACCCAGACCTCAAATCTATCTTTGAAAAGACGCAAGCGCCCATCAACTGGTCCATAAGATCATCAATCCTAGGGAGGGGATACCGATTCGTTATGGTCACCTTGTTGAGCTGCCGAAAGTCGACACACAACCTCATACTACCATCCTTCTTTTCACCAACAACACAGGTGCTCCCCACAGAGACACACTCGGCCTAATGAACTGCTTCTTCATCAGGTCCTCCAACTATTCCTTTAACTTAGCTAGCTCTAGAGGAGACATTCTATAGGGTGCTATGGAGATTGGCCCGGTGCCAGGCACTAAATCTATGGTGAACTTAACATCTCTCTCTGGGGGTAAGTTATAAACATCCCCCGGGAACACTTCAGGAAATTCTCGCACAACAGGCAAGCTGGCGACATCAGGAGGGCTGCTCTCTACTTCCAGGGAAGCTAACATCATGTATACTTGGGCTTCGTCTCTCATCGAAGCTTGAACTTGGCTGGCAGAGAGAAGGTCTGGATTCTTAGACTCCTTGGGAGTTCCAAAAATCAGGGTTTTATCAAAACAATTCAGGAGGACATGGTTGGAAGATAACCAGTCCATACCCAGAATAATATCCAGGTCTTTCAAAGGCAAGCATACAAGATCAGCAATGAACGTTTTATCATTTATAACAATATGACAATTCTTGCATGCATAAGAAGTAGAAACAGGTTTATTTGTTGGTGTAGAAACCAACAAATCATACTCAAGGAAAGTAACAGGCAATTCAAGACTCTTGACCCTATCATGCGATATAGCGAGTGAGTAGCACCCGAATCATACAACACAGTTAATTGAGTTCCATCAATAAAACATGTACCTTGAATCAAGTCATCAGACTCGGAAGCTTCAGCTCCACTAAGAGTAAAGACTCTTCCAGTGGTCTTCAGTCTGTTGGCCTGGGACTTCTGATTCTTGCCGGCGCTGGGAGGATCGGCCTTGGCTCCTTCACACTCTCGGCTGATGTGTCCTGGTTTGCCACATCTGAAGTAGATAACTTGCGTCTCCTTGCACTGAGACGAGTAGTGATCCGTAGCACCACACTTGCCGCACCTCATGGGTCTAGAGACATTAGAGAACCCGCCTCTAAACCCATCCTGCTGAAACTGTGGCTTCTTGCCACTCTGCTTGAAATATTTGCCGGTCGGAGCATACCTCTGCTTACCCTTGTCCCTCTGATCGGTCCTCTTGCCACTCTGGCTACCTGACCCTCTGGAACTGGCAACTCTGAACTGGCTGGCATCCTCATAGATCCTGCACTTGTTGACCAGAATAGGGAAAACTCTGATCTCCTGGTAGCTGATGGCCTGCTTGATCTCAGGTCGGAGTCCAGCCTCAAACTTGACACACATAGAGCGGTCATCTGTCTCATGCTGGTAAGTGTAGTACCTCGCCAGCTCCTCAAACTTAGCCGCATAGTCACCGACTGACAGCGACCCCTGCCTCAAAGACAAGAATTCCATCTCTTTCTTGTCTCTGATATCCGCTGGAAAGTATTTCTCCAGGAATCTCTGCTTGAACACAGCCCATGTAACCGCTGTGCCCTCAGCCTGCATCCTCTGCTTGCAGTTATCCCACCAGTGCTCTGCCTCCTCGGTCAGCATGAAGGTAGCAAAGATGAGCTTCTGCTGATCGTTGTAATCCATGGCTCGAAAGATCTTCTCTGTCTTCCTCAGCCACAACAAAGCTCCTTCCGGATCGTACGCGCCCTTGAACGATGGAGGGTTGTTCCTCTGGAACTTATCCAGTCCCTGGAACTCAGCTGGCCCACCATTGTTAGGGTTGACCTGACCAATAGCATTGGCTAGAAGTGCCAATGCGTCCGCGATCGCCTGATAGTTGCGCCCTCTACCGGCCATTAGTTCCTGTACACGTCCAACACAACTCTTAATACATAAACTTAAGCGAGTAAAAACTATAGGCAACTAACTTAAAACATCATTATCTATACAAGTATAGACAATTCACACAAGAGTCACACAACAGACTTACAACAGACTCATACCACGTCCGAATAAGGTCGAACAGCTCTGATACCACTAAATGTAACACCCTTCTACCCAGCATGTTATAAGACATTTAAATATAAAACAATTAAAAAGAAAAACATGCATTTACTGATTTAAATAAAACAGGTGTCCATGGGTAGAAAAGTCCCACATGAACCCGTTTACAACGCGGAAAATAAAATAATTTTAATCAAATAAAAACATAACCAAATAAATAACCCAACCCCGATGTCACAATCCAGAGCTAGTATAACCGTTCCGGAAACAAATCCACGGAATACAACTGGAAACAACTATCTAACTCAAAAACAACCCTACAATGAGTGGCGGCTCCTCAGAGTCACTCCTCTCCGGGCTGCTCGTCATTCTCTGCAAATGCCGATAAGGCCAAACACAAACAATAACAAGGAGTAAGATTCATGTAAACATATATACAGCAGGGGAATAGTACGCAAGGTAAACATACAACATCCAACATTACTATATCAACCAAGTATGCTATGCTATGCAATGTATCAACTACTCTGCTACTCCAACTATGCATGTGGATCCAAACTAACTCAGGCTGAACGACTTTGGAGTTACATATCCGTATTGTCCATAAAAGCACCAACACCGACAGTTCACCAAACCATGGGTGAACCCTATGGATAGCCAACGCATCAAACCGTGGATGCCTCATCACGGAGGGCCTCGGCCACCAAACCATGGGTGACCTACCGTGGATGGCCAGATCACCGTAGTCTCTTGCGATCTCCCATTTGTCGAACCTCCCCCATCAACAACTTCAATGCTTTATGCAAATGGCACAACAACAAACAATCTCAACCACCTCCTTGCTTGGGCCTTGAAGCTCCCAAGACTTCAACATCAACGTTCAACGTAACCTTAGACCCAAACCGTGGGGTCAAGGCTCCCTTGGCCAACAAGCACCAAGGTTCAACTCAACGTACTTGGGTCAACAAACACCCAAGATTTCAACTTATCAACGTGTGGTAACCCAACGGATACCGACTTAACATCTTATTATCTTAATTATCTTATATAATTAATAATCAGGTTGTCTAATCTTTCTCTTTGATTAGTTATCTCAACTTACCATCATAGGGGAATGGGGTTTAAAACTCCTTAAGTCCTTTAATTGTAATTCTGTCCAGGAGGGGTCAGCACGGTCGTGCTTAGACCCTAGCACGGTCGTGCTTGGACACGTGAGGGCGTGCTGCCCTTTTAAGTGAAGCACGGTCGTGCTTCACACTCAGCACGGTCGTGCTCAGAAGCACGGACGTGCTGTTTGACCTGCACGGCTATGCTAAACAGCGCGGCCATTTTCCAGAATTCAAATGGGAGCACGGTCGTGCTCCCTGTTCAGCACGGTCGTGCTCATCGCGCGACAGTGCTGTTCTGGGCAAGAACAATAACCGAATTCTAACAAAATTATTTAGGGATTAAATTCATTAATCCTAACACATTTTAGCAACATAACACCATCATCCCGTCAACAATAATCACAACATACGTTCAACCAACATATTATAATCATACGTATGAATACAACAATCATTATAAAACAATCAATCAACTAACAGGTAAATCATACAATCACATATAATCAACCGGGGCCATGGGAACCCCTTTACCTTACACTACCCCCACTGCCTAATGAGTATAATACCCTTCTCCCCATACCTGGATTGAAGGTTGCTCTACCGTAAGCTCCACACAGTGAAACGAGCACGGTTCCCAACGTGACTCAACTAGCCTTCCACACCTCTAGACCAACAAGACTCACAGAAGGCTCCCAAAGGCTTCCAAAACTCTAGAAACGGGTTGAGTTTAGTGGAAGTAGGGAAAGGGATCACTCTGGCCGAAACTGGTGACGGCTGCCAACAAAAGTAGGGTTTTTCACGTTAACCCTCGGGTTCTGTGCCAAACTTATGAAGTTTGGACATGAGCACAGTCGTGCTCACCCTTGAGCATGGTCGTACTCCACTTAGCGTCAGCGAGACGCGGTCAGCACATTGAGCACAGGTGTGCTCACTATTGAGCACGGTCGTGCTCAACTTAAAATCAGAAACACACTTTTGACTTTAAGTACGGGCGTGTTGGCTAACGAGCACGGGCGTGATCATGTCCCAGAAAGGGACTTTTAAGCTAAAATCCCACTTAGCCCTTAACCACAACTTTTAAGTTAATAAAACTATCTTTATAAAAACATTTTATGAAAAATAGGGTGTTACATGTCATGTCACAAATTCGGTGTCTGTGACCAACCAGAAGAGGGGTGGCAACGCCAAATCCGATGCCTTGCCCAGTTTAACACTTCCTCATTCTTAATGCAAGATAAATAAATAACCAAAACTGTTCAACATTGAACCTTTCTGCTTTTAAGGAAAAGACGAACTTATATGTCCTCATCTGATAAGTTTGCATAAATGGAATACAAATAACTCCTAATAACATATTTGAATACCAAACTCTTGTAGAAAAATGATACAATTTAGTTTTCAATGTTTGGTCGAATTGGTAGTAATTATACTGAAAGAAGGCTAGATAGATCCTTTTGTAATAATGAAATGCTTGAGCTTTGGAGCAGTGTTGATTGCTGTACATTAACTAGGGCCAAATTTGACCATTTCCCAATTCTGATTTCTTTGAAGAAGGAAGACAGGAAACATGGTTCTATGTTCAAGTTTCACAAAATGTGGTTAGATCATCCAGGTTGCAGGAGTTTGATTGCTGAATCTTGGAAAGAGACTATTGTAGGCTGCCCCATGTTTATTCTTACTCAAAAACAGAAAATTTTGAAAGTTAGATTGAAAGAGTGGAATAAAACAGTGTTTGGAGATGTTCACAACAATGTTAAGGAAGCATTGAATAACCTGGATCAAATACAGAAGCTTATCAGTGAAGACGATGGCTCAGATGATCTTTTTAATAAAGAGAAGGAGGCTCAAAATTTGCTGCAACAGGCTTTGAGATATGAAGAGGTTTTCTGGAAAGAAAAATCCAGGATCAAATGGCATATTGAAGGAGACAGGAACACTGCTTTTTTCCATCGTATGGCTAGAATCAAATCTGTTACAAAACAGATCACCATCCTAAAGGATAATGACAGATTCCTTAATTCCTCTGCTGATATAGAATCTCATGCCCTGAACTTCTACCAAAATCTGTTTGCTCATGGTAATAATTGCCAAACCACCAATCTGGTTGATAGAGTTATCCCCTCCTTAGTCTCTGATCAGGATAATGCTTTCTTGACAAATTTGCCAACACTGGAGGAGGTAAAATCTGTAGTTTTCACAATGAATGCTGATGGAGCTCCAGGTCCAGATAGTTTTGGTGGACACTTTTATCATACCTATTAGGACATTATAACTCAAGATGTTTTCAATGTTGTTCTCCAATTCTTTAAGCATGGTTGGCTTCTTCCAAATATAAATTCTAGCATTGTTGCGCTTATCCCAAAGGTTCTAAATGCTGTGAAAATAGAGCAGTATAGGCCAATTGCTTTGGCTAACTATAAGTTCAAAATAATCACCAAGATCTTGGATGATATACTGGCAACTATAGCTCCAAAAATCATAACTGAAAATCAGAGAGGTTTCATTAAAGGCAGGCAGATTTCAGATTGCATTGGCGTTGCTTCAGAATGCATTAACCTATTGGATAAAAAGTCTTTTGGTGGTCAACTTGCTATGAAGATAGACATCAAGAAGGCCTTTGACACACTAGATTGGAACTTTCTCCAAGCAGTGCTTCAGTCTTTTGGTTTCAATAATCAATTTTGCAAGTGGATTGAGGCAATTTTGCACTCGGCTAAACTGTCCATATCAGTTAATGGGAAGGCTATTGGCTACTTCAATTGCAAGAGAGGGGTTAGACAAGGTAATCCCTTGTCCCCTCTTCTGTTTTGTACAACTGAAGAGGTGCTTAGTAGAGGCATTAGCAAGCTGGTTGAAGAAGGCAATTTGCATTTATTGACTGGTCCTAGAAATTGCAGGATGCCTAGTCATGTCCTATATGCAGATGAAATTTTAATCTTCTGCAGAGCCTCTAAATCTAGCCTGGATAACTTAATGGCTTTGTTTAAAGAGTATGAGCTGAATTCTGGTCAAATAATCAGTGCTGAAAAATCTAAATTCTACACAGGTCCAGTTTCTGCCTCTAGAACTGAAGCTTTGGCATCTCAGATTGGTTTCACTCCTGGTTATCTGCCTTTCATTTATTTTGGAGTTCCGCTGTTCAAAGGAAAGCCTAGAAGAATACATCTCCTCCCTATTGCAGACAGAATCAAATGCAAATTGACTTCTTGGAAGGGTTCTCTACTCTCAATAATGGGTAGAATTCACTTGGTGAAATCCATTATTCATGGAATGCTCATTTACAGTTTCCAAATTTATGCTTGGCCAGTGAACTTGCTGAATACAGTGGATAAGTGGTTGAGAAACTTTGTTTGGGCTGGGGATATCAACACAAAAAAGGTTGTAACAGTCTCTTGGAAAAAGGTTTGCAAACCTTTCATTGAAGGAGGTCTTGATGTGAGATCAATCAAAGCCATCAACAAAGCTGGTTTACTTAAGCTAGGAAGGGAGTTTATGGCTTCCAAAAATCAGTGGTCTGTTCTCTTAAGGGCCAGAACCATCAGGTAGCAAATTCCAATCAGACATCACATTTCCTCTTCCATCTGGGCTGGTATCAAAAGCTGTCTAACTGAAGTGCTTGATAATGTATCCTGGAATTTGGGAAATGGTATGGATATCAGCTTCTGGAGTGACAAATGGCCCTCAAAAACAGTTCTGGATCTTCTTAATTTGCCTGCTGATATGACTCCTGTATTGGCTGCCAAGGTTAGTGATTTTATTGTTAATGGTCATTGGTGTATTCCTAGAACACTGCTCCTTTATTCATCTGAGCTCAGATCTGAAATAAAAAAGGTTGTGATTCCTAGCTTTCCCTGCTCAGATCAGTTAGTCTGGACAGATTCTGAATCTGGTATGCTAAGTTTCAAAGAGGCTTATGTTCATAATAGTCCAGTTGGTCAGGTTGTTCCTTGGACAAAGTTAATCTGGAACAACAGTGTCCCTCCCTCAAAATCATTCATTCTTTGGAGAATCATGCATAATAAGATTACCGCTAATGAAAACTTGCATTATAGAGGCTGCATAGTGGTTTCTATGTGTAGTCAATGTGGAAATTCATATGAGACAACAAAGCATTTATTTTTAGATTGCCCCTTTGCTAAAGATCTATGGCGGTGGTTTATGAGTGCCATAAACTGCTTTATTGATCTCTCTAGTTTTGATGCAGTTCTTTCTTTATGTCTCAGAGGCTGGAGTCCTCAAATCTAGGATATCATTATTTCAGGTATACTTAATATTCTGTATGCTATCTGGAGATGCAGAAATCTAGCTCGATTTGACAACCAAAAGGTACCTGTTAGCTCTGCTATAGCCTTGATTTCTTCGAACATCTCCTTAACTAGTATGCATAGCAAAAGGGCAATGTCCAACTCTCTTGTGGAATTCTCTATGTTAAAGTTCTTTCATGTTCAAGGTCATCCTTCTACTGCTCCTCGAATCACAAAGGTTATATGGCAACCTCCTCTATGTGGCATGGTGAAGTGTAATACTGATGGCAGTGCTCACGGCTCTCCTGGCCCAGCTGCTTGTGGTGGATTGTTTAGAGACAGCAAAGCATCAACCCTTGGTTGTTTCTCAGCCAATCTTGGATCTCTATGCTCTCTTCATGCTGAGTTATATAGAGCTATGTATGCTATTGAAATTGCCTTCAAAAAGGTTGGCCCAATCTTTGGTTGGAATGTGATTCCAAAATTGTTGTTTCAGCATTTACAAATTCTAATCTTGTTCCTTGGAAGCTAAGGAATAGATGGATCAATTGTGTTTTAATTACAAAGCAAATGAGGTTCATAGTTTCGCACATCTATAGAGAAGGTAATCATTGTGCAGATAAATTAGCTGCTTATGGCAGTAGGATTACAGGATTTGTTTGGTGGGATTTAATCCCAGATTTTGGTAGGGAGGATTTTTTTAGAAATAGATTTGGGTTACCATTCTATAGATTTTATTGATTCCTCATGGGTAAGGTTTATGTCCCACCATGTTTCTTTGTATTCTTTTGCTTATTTTAATTTTATTAAGGTGTGCTGCAGATGATTGTTAGGATTTGGGGTGCCAACCTAGCTGGGATGCCTTATTCTTTTGTGATGCTTCTGCACACCTTGCCTTTAAAAAAAAAAAAAGTTTTCAATGCTTTCCAATGCAAACACATTTACTTTAGTAGATAAATAAAAGCATATTGAGAGGTTGCGGCTTAGCACTACAACCCCATAGTTAGGAGTCAGGCAACTCGGGATGATCCAGCAGTTTCCACACCTGCATCTCAACACTAAGAGAGAGTGAGTTATATAAACACGGTAAGGGCTTCATAAGTAAAAACATATGGAAATTATGCAAACATAAAAATACAACAAAGTCTAACTCTTCAAAACCTTTAATCACATAATTAACATTCAATATTCTCATTGTGGATTTTATACCATGATGCTTGGATTGCCTCGCGAATCGAATACAACATATTTCATTTGCACTATCGAGCTTATGTCTCGCAGTCCCCGATAGGCATACAATCCTTTCACCACTAGGCGTTACGTCTCGCCATCCCTAGTGCGGTCTTACAATTACTGGGCATCCCCAGCATATGGCAATATCATCACATCAAGCTCTACTGGGCGATACGTCTCGTCGTCCCCAGTAGGCTATCCATAATACTATGCAACTGGGCGTTTCATCTCGCCGTCCCCAGTGCATTCTCATTATGAAAATCTCGCTCAACAGGGCATTATGTATCGTCGTCCCCAGTGCGACTTTTCAATTTGTCAATTCAAGCATCAAGTATATTCCATAATTCACATGACACACACATATCCAAACTTAACAGTTGGCATCACTTTCACACCTCCGTAAATTTCCAATATCAAGTCACATAATATCTCCACAACTAAATAATGATAATCCAATGCTTACAGTAAAACATATCTCAAGCCTATATATATATATATATATATATATATATATATATATATATATATATATATATAGCAACTCTCATTTGAGAGACTGTACCATTTAGGCTAAATTACACTTTTGGTCACCAAATCGTTTTCAATATTCAATTTGGTCCCCAAGTTTTTTAAAATGTTCAATTTGGGGACCATTATTTTGGGGTCAACGTCCATGTTCGTTAGTCAACTTGATGGAAGGACTCGATTGAATAAGTTTTAGGAAATTAGGGACCAAAATGAACATTTTAAAAACTTGGGGACTAAATTGAACATTGAAAAACAATTTGGGGACCAAAAGTGTAATTTAGCCTACCATTTACGTATGTGTGTTTCACATAATCTCATCCATTAAGGTTTTCACTATTTAATAGCTTATGATAAAACATACAATGAGTACCAAACAATATTCACTCATATTACACAATAAGCATACTTAAGTTTATCCATGCATCATGATCCAATAAACATAGTGGCAATCAATCATTCATGTGCAATACACATACCACACACTTACTCTTAGTCATTTTCACAAAGTCAAGGACTTACCACACTTCATCACTCATGTTCATAACAAACCATTCACAATTGTAAATATCAACAATACTATTTTCTTATACTTCCATTCTAATAACCTAGTAAACCTACGCTATAATCATATCAACATAACTCATACTCCCCCTGAACTCAATTATAACAAAAAAAAGTACCTATATTTTATGGGCTCAAATATAAGCAAAATCCAACCAACTCAACTGTATTTAATGTCAGTATTCCAAAAATCAAGAAAACTAACCAATCCAACCAATTCCCCTTTTACTTTTCCAAGAGAATTGCACACTCCCGAAACAATTAAAAGTAGTTTAGTAAATATAACACAATTTTTTTACATAATTCAAGACAATTAAACTAAATTAACTAACTTCCTTAATAAGTGTGAAATTAGTTAATTTTGCTTATAATTGAGTCCGGAGGGAGTAGTAGAATATTATAAACAAACGTTTTTCTTTTATCTTCTTTCAACAATACAATTCGTTTATCATAACTTGTTCATTCAATGTCTCTATAACACTCATTGTATACATAACAATTCAACATGTAGAACGTTTAATCACTACTAAAGCATTCATATTCTTATTCCAATCATATAGGGCCTCCTTGGCCACCCAACTAAAATTCTCCTCATTGTTCACAGAATTGTTGTTTATGGACAATACATGTCCCACTTAAGATTTACATCTTGCTATATCACTTTACTGATCTTTACTCAATTCTATGAGTACACTTCATAAGTAAACTTCCTAACATTTAAATAGTTTTATGTCCTTTATAACAAACTTGTAATTTAAGCAATAGTACCTAAGTTATAAAATTATAGCCTAATATGCAACCTTACCAAGACTAATTGTCAAATGAGGCTTACAGCAAGCTCAGACCAAGTTCAAACGGAAATTGGGAATAATACAGATGTTCATAAATTTCTAAATTTTAATCACAATAAGACTTACATGTCTACTTTTGAATGACACTAATTTCACAAAAAAAGGAGGTCTACAGCTCTGAATATAAATTTTGGAGTAAGGATTGTCCGAGTATAACCGAGACAGGCAATACTCGAATTTCCAAATTGAACTAGGACTTCCTTATATCTCATTAAATCACGAAATTTTAGCAAAATAAACTTCTATATCACAGTTTTCAAATGCAATAAGTTTTATCTCATTCCAAGTTTTACAACTCAAGATATACTTTTTTTATTACAGGCTGTCAGGATGCATTCCGAACAGCTCTAGCCTTGTTTTCAAAAAATAACTGACAACATCACAGGTCTACTAAAATCATGAAAATTATATACTATATATATATATATATATATATATATATATATATATATATATATCTGTGTGTTATCTTTCAAATGGGACCCATTTCATCTCATTCCGAGATCCATAACTCAAGATACAATTTTTTGATTACAGGCCTGTCAGACTCTCATCACAAAACCGAGATACTCTAAAAAAAATCAAACCTCAAGCTCCAACAATGGAGTTCCTCACCCCCAATTTCTAGGGTTCAACCAAATAGTAATAACCTTTGTTTTTCTTTCAATTTCATGAAGTTAAACTGTTAAGTCTCTAAAATGTCTGTGTGCATTTCCCTAAGTTTTGATGAAAACTAAACATTGGTTAATGATTTAATTAACCTACTTTGTGGTTGCTAACCTGTCTACTTAGTGTACAGATCAGAAAATAACAAAACTCACCTGTCTGTCTACCTAAGTACCAACCTGTCTGGATAAGCAAAAAGGTCAACCTGTCTGCTGACTGGGATTGTTGATCTTCGTACAAACTGGTTTCAACCTGTCTCCACTCTGCTCTCAAACTCGTCAAAGGTTCTTTGTTAAGAACTCGAAGTACAGGAAGCTTTTGGAAGCTGTCCCCTCATGCAGAAAACTCTGAATCTCTCTCTCACGCTTATCAAGAAATTCAGAAGTGCTCTCTCTCAAGCAACCTAGGAAGTCAGAGACAAACTTCCAGTTAAAGAATGTTTCCAACATGCTTTATTCCCTAGTATTTTCGGTTATTACACAAGAAGGGAAATGTACTCTGCAAAAGTACAAAAGCATTCTGCCCAACTCTGATTTGGCTACTACACGATTCATAAAGCCATTATCCTTCATGTTAGAGTACAACCAACGTCTCCATTGCATTAATGGCTGCCCAGAACGACTATATTGCATTTAATGAAGCTCTGCTTAAACCCATCGTTGCAAGGAATGTCTCTAACGGATATTAAATGTTTGAAGGCTATAAATATAGAAGTCATTGAAGATGAACATATCAGAGATTACAAAGCATTAAAGAGCCATTACTCTGTTCATTTATTCACTCTGTATTCTTCAATCATTTGAAGTTATTACGCAGACTTTCCTAAGCTTTACATTTAAACCACTCTCTGAGTGTTAGTGAAAGATCTGTCTATCTGTAAGTGTATTTATTACAAACCAAAAACTCTCAAACAAATCTGAGTGAGCCTGAAGAGGCTATGTGTGCAAAGAATACTTGTCTTGGAGCCTGAAGAGGCTAGGTGTGCAAACAATACTTGGAGTCTGTAACCTGATCAGTTATAGTGGATAAATCTTGGTGCTGCCAAGGACTGGATGTAGCTCTTTGCGTTAAAGAGTGAACCAGGATAAATCACTGTGTTAATCTCTCTTCCCTTTATCTCTTTAGTAGTTTTAATTATATATCTTCTGCATTCTAACTATGGGGTTAAAACTGTTTTTATCAAGCTTGTTTTTCATCTGTATGCTTGTGTTGTTTTCTGAGAAAAATATAACAGACAGGTGACCTGTCTGTGTAACCTTTTTACACCTGTCTGAACTTAGCTTCTTTGTGCAAAAAGTTTTTAACTTTATTTTAATTTCTGATAAACACAATTCAACCCCCCTTCTCGTGTTTATAGTTGTCTATTTCAGTTGGTATCAGAGCTCAGCCTCTGGGTTGAGCATCTAACAGTGTAGAGGTAAACGATCCTGAAGAATAGACATGACTGCTGGAGCTAGTGGAAGTTACCAGACTGAAGGAGCCTCCTTAATCAGACCTCCATTCTTCAATGGAGAAAACTACAACTATTGGAAAGACAGATTTCAATGGTTCATTCTATCTACAAACTCTGATCTCTGGGATGTCATCACAGATGGTCCTTTCATTCCTAAAAATGATGACAACACTGACAAGCCAAAGGCTCAGTGGACTCCTGCAGAAAAGGCAAAGTGGGAGCTGAATCACAAAGCCAGATACAACATTAATTGTGCTCTCAGTCCTGATGAGTTTGAAAAGGTCTGTGCCTGTGATTCTGCCAAAGAAATATGGGACACCTTAGCTGTCACACATGAAGGAACAGCCAAAGTCAAGGAATCAAAGTTTGCCATACTTGTCAGAAAGTATGAACTATTTCTCATGGAGGAAGGCGAATCTGTTGCTCAGATGATAGGAAGATTCCAAGCTATCATCAATGGCCTAAAGTCTCTTGGCAAAGTTTACTCTAATGCTGAGAAGGTTGGAAAGATACTAAGGAGTTTACCTAAGCAGTGGAGACCTTTGGTAACTGCTATCTCTCAAGCCAAGGATCTTACCACCTTGACTATGGATGAACTTCTTGGTACACTCACTGTTCATGAGCAAGAACTTGGAGATGAAATCTCAACAAAGAAGGGCAAGTCAATTGCTCTGAAGGCTGATCAAAAGTCTTCAAAAGCTTCTAAAGCTTTGAAGGCAGACGAGTCATCCAGTGATGCTGACTTGTCTGAACCCGAGGATTCTGAAAGTGATGAAGAATTATCTCTCCTAACCAGAAAGATAAAGCTTCTCTTACAGAAGAAGAAGTTCAGAAAAGATAAGCCATTCAGAAGGTTCAACAAGGACAAGAACTTCAAAGATTCCACTTCAACAGACAAGAACTCAATTGTCTGCTATGAGTGCAAGAAGCCAGGTCACATCAAAGCAGAATGTCCTCAACTCAAGAAAGCCCCTTTTAAGAAGTTCTTCAAAAAGAAGAAGAAAGGAATGATGGCTACTTGGGAAGATCTAGAGTCAACATCTTCTGATGAAGAGACAGAGGAAGAAGCAAATCTCTGTCTAATGGCTAACACTGACTCAGATTCAGATAATGAGGTAAATTCTGATTATGAGGAATTACTTGATGCCTATGAAGAATTGCTGGAGGAATCCAACTGCTTATCTAAGGCTTTCAAATCTCTCAAGAGAGATCATGTTAAGCTCCTCAGTGAGCATAAACAGAAATCTCTAGAGTGTGAGAAATTTGCCAAGGAGAACAGTGAGCTGAAGACTGAAAAGTCTAATGAAGCCAAGATCTCTAGTGATACATCACAGTCTGAAGAAGTTGAAAAACTTCAACAGAAAGTGAAAGAGCTCACTTCTGATCTTGCCAAATTTGTTAATGGTAGAGAAAATCTGACCAAGCTGCTTGGTTGTCAGAGGCACTCCCTTAACAAAGAAGGTATTGGATATGTCCATCAGACACATCATAAAGTATCAACTAAATACTCTAAAGTGTCTACTACATCTACTTCTATTAAATCCATACCTGTCTGTAATTTCTGTGGAAAGACTGGACATGTTATGTCTAAGTGTCTTCATAAGAAAAGAAGGAAGTCTTCACAGACTCCTAGAACTAACAGAAAAGGACCCAGAAAACTATGGGTACCTAAAGATCAAATAATCTCTGTTGCAGATGTCCTCAACAGCACAAAGAAAACACCACTGCTGGTACCTGGACAGTGGTTGCTCGCGACATATGACAGGAGAAAGGTCTATGTTCCTAGACCTCCAACTTAAGAAAGGAGGACATGTGGCATTTGGTGGAAATCAGAAAGGGAAGGTTATAGGAATTGGTACTATTGGTGGTAAACCTCCTCTTCCCTCTATATCAAATGTTCTTATGGTTAAAGGATTAAAACACAATTTGCTTAGCATAAGTCAATTATGTGACAGTGGATTTGATGTCTCCTTTACCAAGGATTTCTGTATAGTTAAAGATCCAAGTGGCAAAACCCTCTTTTCAGCTAAAAGGCAACAAAATCTGTATAAGATTGAACTGACTGATCTCTCAGATCAAAGTGTAACCTGTCTGATGTCTAAAGAGGATGAAAGATGGTTATGGCATAAGAAACTAGGACATGCTAGTATGAAACTTATTTCAAAACTAAAAAGGGATAACCTTGTGAGAGGATTGTCTGATATTAGTTTTTAAGAAAGATGTTTTGTGTGATGCATGTCAAAGAGGTAAACAAATAAAATCAAGTTTCAAATCTAAAAACCAAGTATCAACCTCTAGACCTCTTCAATTGTTACACATGGATCTGTTTGGACCAGTTAGTGTTGCCAGCTTAGCTGGAAGGAAATATGGATTTGTCATAGTTGATGACTATTCTAGATATACATGGGTACTCTTCTTAACCCACAAGGATGAGTCTTTTAAGGCTTTCTCAGTATTCTGTAAAAGAGTACAAAATGAGCAGGGTTTCTGCATTTCTACTCTTAGAAGTGACCATGGGGGAGAATTTGAAAATGAACAGTTTAGACAGTTCTGTGAGGAGAATGGGATCTCTCACAATTTCTCTGCACCTAGAACTCCTCAACAAAATGGAGTGGTTGAGAGAAAGAACAGATCTCTGCAAGAGATGGCTAGATCTATGCTCAATGAGAATAATCTCCCTAAGTACTTCTGGGCAGAAGCAGTAAACACAACCTGTTATGTACAAAACAGGATACTCATTAGGCCTTTTCTGAAGAAGACACCTTATGAACTGTGGAAAGGAAAAAGCCCTAACATTTCTTACTTCCATGCATTTGGTTGTGAATGCTTCATCTTAAATACCAAGGATCAACTTGGAAAGTTTGACTCTAAGACAGACAAAGGTATCTTTTTGGGATACTCTGAAATGTCTAAAGCTTTTAGAATTTACAATTCTAGAACATCTGTTATTGAAGAATCTGTTCATGTCAAATTTAATGATAGCTTAAAGACTGATAAGGAATTGTCAGATCTAGAAGATGATCTTGCAGGTCTTGATATAAACAAGTCAGAAGATCAACAACCTGACTTAACCAAATCAGAACCTGAAGCAGAACTAGACAGACAAGTGGAGCAGACAAGTCAACAGACAAGTCAAGAACCTCTTGAAAGAGACTGGAAATTCAAAACTCATCATCCTAAGGATCTCATTATTGGAAATCCCTCAGAAGGAGTGAGAACCAGATCTACTTTAAGAGAATCAAGCAATGTGGCCTTTATGTCAGAAATAGAGCCAAAACACATTGAAGAAGCTCTTGATGATGAAAGCTGGATTCTTGCTATGCAAGAGGAACTCAATCAATTCACCAGAAATGATGTCTGGACACTTGTCTCCAAGCCCAAAAACAAGTCTATCATTGGAACAAGATGGGTTTTCAGAAACAAGTTAGATGAAGATGGCAAAGTTGTCAGAAACAAGGCAAGGTTAGTAGCTCAGGGCTATAATCAACAAGAAGGTATTGACTATACTGAAACCTTTGCACCTGTAGCTAGAATTGAAGCTATTCGCATTCTGATGTCATATGCTGCACAACACCAAATCACTCTTTTTCAAATGGATGTGAAAAGTGCTTTTCTCAATGGAATAATTGAAGAAGAAGTTTATGTTAAACAACCCCCTGGTTTTGAAGATACTGATAAACCAGATCATGTTTTTAAACTTAAAAAGGCATTATATGGTTTAAAGCAAGCACCTAGGGCATGGTATGATAGACTGAGTTCTTTTCTCATGCATAATGGTTTCACAAGAGGTCAAGTAGATACTACTCTGTTTAAGAAAAGCTCTAAAGAGAACTTCATTATAGTCCAAATATATGTTGATGATATTATTTTTGGAGCAACTAATGAAAAGCTATGCAAGGATTTTTCAAAACTGATGCAAGCAGAATATGAGATGAGCATGATGGGAGAATTGAAGTTCTTCCTTGGTTTACAAATCAAACAGACAAGTGATGGAATCTACATCCATCAACAAAAGTATATCAAGGAAATGCTTAAGAAGTACAAAATGGAAAGTGCTAAACTTATGAAAACTCCCATGGAAACCAATGCAAAACTAAGTAAAGATGATGAAGGTAAAAAAGTAGACCAAACTGTCTACAGAGGTATGATTGGATCTCTACTGTACTTAACTTCAAGCAGACCTAATATTCAATTTAGTGTCTGCATGTGTGCGCTAGATTTCAATCTGACCCAAGAGAATCTCATCTTAAAGCTGTTAAGAGAATATTTAGATATTTGCTTGGTACTACTAATCTTGGTTTGCTATATTTAAGAACTAAAGAATACAGATTAGTGGGATTCTGTGATGCTGACTTTGCTGGAGACAGAATAGAAAGAAAAAGCACCAGTGGAGGATGCCACTTCATTGGAGCAAATCTAGTCTCTTGGTCAAGCAAAAGGCAGACAACTATTGCTCTATCTACTGCTGAAGCAGAATATATCTCAGCTGCTAGCTGTTGCTCTTAACTCTTATGGGTAAAGCATCAACTTGAGGATTACTCTATTTTTGAACATAATATATCTGTATGGTGTGATAATTCCAGTGCTATCTGCTTAACTAAAAATCCAATTTAGCATTCTAAGGCTAAGCATATAGAAATCAAACATCACTTCATTAGAGATTATGTTCAGAAAGGTATCTTTGATATTAAGTTTGTTAAAACTGAAAATCAATGGGCTGATATCTTCACTAAGCCTTCAGCAGAAGAAAGATTTTTATTTATTAGAGATAATTTAAACATACATTGCATTGTTGAATGAAATGTCTAAGTTTTGAACTGTCTATGATTACCTGTCTTATAGCTTTATATCACCTGTCTGTGATCACCTGTCTGACTCTGCTGAGTCACTATGCTGAAACTCAACAGTTTTATTAAAATGGTTATTATTTATTTAATACCATTTGTTAATCTGAAGCTAATCATGGGCACGACAGTCTTTACCTCGAAATCATGTTTTCATTATGTCTTAAGTGGGCGCTATAGTTCCCCACATAAATCGTGCCGTTTTGAATTAAAAATGTCTAATTTCTCTCTCCTGCTTTTATTGCTTTAAAAGGCAATTTTCAGAAAGATTCAAACTTTATCTTTCTCAAAATCCCTAAGTCTTTCTATCTTCGTCTTCCTCTCGTTCAAACCCTTCTCTCTTCCAAAACCCTCGTAATCTCCTCTCTGAAAAATGGCATCTTCAAAGCGTCTGTCCCCAAAAGAAATTGCTGAGCAATACGAAATGAGAGTAGCTGATGTTGAGAAGATTCTTCCTGGAAAGACTGTTGATCTCCAACAGATGAAGAAATGGGGAATGGATGTCACTGAAGAGTTGGAATACTCCAAGTGGACAGCCTTCTTTGATATCAAGGAGCTTGTTCATCCCAAGCTTGTCAGAGACTTCTGGAGGAATGCTGTGGTCATCACTAGCGTGATTGATGGAACCAAGAGCTTCAAGGCTCAAATGTCATCTGATGTAACTCTCCAGTTTCCTATTGGATCTTTGGAGTTGGCAACAAGATGTCCAAGGATTGGAACTGCCTTCAGACCTGACTGGGAAGATCAGGTAGGAACTGAAAATGTCAATATTGCTATTTATGGAGTTCCCAACCCTGAGAACAAGAGGCCTGTCTGCATAGTGCCCAAGTGCAGGTTCTTGCACAAACTGCTGCTGGAGTGTGTGATGCCAAGAAAAGGATCACGAGACAATGTGACCAAGATGGACAGATTTGCTCTGTACCACTTGATTCACAAAATCAAGATAGACATCAATGACCTCATCTACATGTATCTTGAGTCTCTGATCAGAAGGACAAACATGCCTACCTACCCTTATGGAATGTTGCTGACAAGGGTGTTTAGGAACAAGTTGTTTGTTCCAACTGATGTCATTTTGTGGACATGGCTCTGCCCATAGACAAGAAGGTCCTGTCTATGATGGGGATTGAACGAATCCCTCTGGAGGAAGAAGAAGAAGACAAGAAGAAGAAGAAGAAGAAGAAGAAGAAGAAGAAGAAGAAGAAGAAGAAGAAGAAGAAGAAGCCTGCTGCTGAGCAGAAGCAGAAGGTGAAAGCAGAAGAACCAGTTGATTCCACTGGTGAATCAGAGGTTCCAATCTCTGAGAGGATCTGGAAACCTGCTGGAAAAGTGGCCAGACAGGACCAGAGGCCTGAGGAACCCACAGCTTCTGAAGAATCTGCTGAGACTGTTGAGCCTCTCAGGTTCAAGTTGAAGAAACCCTCTCCCAAGAGGAAGGCCAGTGTGGCTGGGAAATCTGGTGTGGTTTCTGCACAACCCACCAAGAAGAGAAGACTGGTGAAGACCTTTACCAAGGTCAGACAAGTGGCGTCTGAACCTAGTAAAGAGGAAGCATCTGCTCAGGGGGAGCAGACATCTCCACCCTTAGAGGAGCCAAGGGAGATCAAACCTCTTGATCTGGGAATCATTCCCAGAAAAAGAAGGTCAGGCTACCCTATGCCTGTGGTGGCCATTGCTGGAAGGGAAGAAGTCCCTGCAGAAGAGCCTGCTGTTGTTGCTACTGCTGCAACCTCTGCTAACCTGTCTGATGGGACTCAGACAATTGATCATCTTGAAGCCACTGCTCTGTCCCCTTCAAGGAAGAAGACAAGACTCTTTGAAGATCAGTTTTTTACCTTTCCTTCTGCACCATCCTCTCCCCTTCACCAAGGTATTCCAAGTTCTGTCATTTCCTCCCCCTCTGCCCTCTTTGTTAATCCTTTGTCTGTTGCCTCCCCTTTTCATTCACCTGTCTCTTCTCACCCCACCCAAACATCTTTTGATGTGGTGTCTGATATATGTCAGTACACAGTTGTTCACAGGGACTCAACTCCCAGAGAACAATCTAGCATATCATCAAGACTGTTTGTGAGTGATCTGCAATCTCTGATGACTGCAAGTGTCTCTCACCTATCTATCATTCCTTCTCCTCCACCTCACATTCTGAACCAATGTAGGGAGATTTTCTTCTATCCCCCTATTGTTCTGTTCATTAGAACATTGGAAAGATCTCACTATCGTGCCTCTGTTGTAATGTTACCTTCTAGGTCTAGATACTTCTTTCTCTTAGTCACAGGGTCAAATTCATTTTTTTATCACATAGACTCTCTCTTAGCCTTACCTCCATCTATCTCAGCCAATCAACCTCTTCCCCCTCCTATTCAAATTAGAGTCACTCGTCTGTCTCTTTGTGAAAGACTCTCCTGTGTCTTTCCCTCTCCTGATTTTGACCTAGTCAGAATCAAACCTCTGTTTAAGTTAGCTTTTCTTCCTTTGTTTTACTTCAGAACCATTCATCAGTATTTCTTTCCCCATGTCTCCTCACCCTTCACTGTACCTAAGGCACCCCTAGTTTTAGCCTTACCCTGGTATCCAAACCAGTCTGCTGCTTCAACCAGTCTGTCTACAGAAGCCTCCTCCTCTAAGATGGTGGATTTAAATAGCTTCACTCTTCTCAAGGCTGAGCTAGAAGAAGTCAGAAGACTTTTGGATGCAGAAAGGCATGCTAGGCAGCTGTTAGAAAAGAAAGTTGATTCCTTGTCTCTTCTTTTTAATCAGCCTAGATAAATGGTTGTAGAAACTGCCTTGTAAATGAGAAGCTTATGATGAATAAAAATCAATATTACTTTATCTTCTTTATTGTCTCTTTTCTCTCTACTGTTATCTGTTTGTCCCTTTTTGTTGCTGACAAAAGGGGGAGAAAAATGTAAGATGATTGGAGAAAAATAGTGATGGTTAAATGCTACGTGTTCTGGAGAAAATATAAATTGATTAAAAATAAAATTTTAATTCTCTGATTCTCTGATATTCTGAACTTAAGACTGCTGCATATTGCTCTCATACTGTTAAATGAACTAAGTTGCACCTGTCTGCACAGACAGAAAATCTCAACCTGTCTACTCTCTGATATTCTATAAGTTGATATTTTCTAAGGTTCATTAAATCATTTGAATGTTTGTCATCATCAAAAAGGGGGAGATTGTTAAGTCTCTAAAATGTCTGTGTGCATTTCCCTAAGTTTTGATGAAAACTAAACATTGGTTAATGATTTAATTAACCTACTTTGTGGTTGCTAACCTGTCTACTTAGTGTACAGATCAGAAAATAACAAAACTCACCTGTCTGTCTACCTAAGTACCAACCAGTCTGGATAAGCAAAAAGGTCAACCTGTCTGCTGACTGGGATTGTTGATCTTCGTACAAACTGGTTTCAACCTGTCTCCACTCTGCTCTCAAACTCGTCTAAGGTTCTTTGTTAAGAACTCGAAGTATAGGAAGCTTTTGGAAGCTGTCCTCTCATGCAGAAAACTCTGAATCTCTCTCTCACGCTTATCAAGAAAATCAGAAGTGCTCTCTCTCAAGCAACCTAGGAAGTCAGAGACAAACTTCCAGTTAAAGAATGTTTCCAACATGCTTTATTCCCTAGTATTTTCGGTTATTACACAAGAAGGGAAATGTACTCTGCAAAAGTACAAAAGCATTCTGCACAACTCTGATTTGGCTACTACACGATGCATAAAGCCATTATCCTTCATGTTAGAGTATAACCAACGTCTCCATTGCATTAATGGTTGCCCAGAACGACTATATTGCATTTAATGAAGCTCTGCTTAAAGCCATCGTTGCAAGGAATGTCTCTAACGGATATTAAATGTTTGAAGGCTATAAATACAGAAGTCATTGAAGATGAACATATCAGAGATTACAAAGCATTAAAGAGCCATTACTCTGTTCATTTATTCACTCTGTATTCTTCAATCATTTGAAGTTATTACGCAGACTTTCCTAAGCTTTACATTTAAACCACTCTCTAAGTGTTAGTGAAAGATCTGTCTATCTGTAAGTGTATTTATTACAAACCAAACTCTCAAACAAATCTGAGCGAGCCTGAAGAGGCTAGGTGTGCAAAGAATACTTGTCTTGGAGCTTGAAGAGGCTATGTGTGCAAACAATACTTGGAGTCTGTAACCTGATCAGTTATAGTGGATAAATCTTGGTGCTGCCAAGGACTGGACATAGCTCTTTGCGTTAAAGAGTGAACCAGGATAAATCACTGTGTTAATCTCTCTTCCCTTTATCTCTTTAGAAGTTTTGATTATATATCTTCTGCATTCTAACTAAGGGGTTAAAACTGTTTTCACTACCAGAAAACATGAAATTAGCGATGGACGATTACCAACAGACTGCGTTTCCGTCGGTAGATAGGAAATTTCCGACGGATTTAGCCGTCGGTAATTAAGAATATCAATAGTTGCAGTCATTACCGACGGAAATTCCGTCGGTAACATTACCGAGGACCGTTTCCGTCGGTAAATCCGTCGGAAATGACGGCGGGAATGACAAATTCTTGGCGGGAGACTGTACCGACGGATACTTCCGTCGGTAATTTTGAATTGTAAGTACCGACGGATTAAACCGTCAGAAATATTCATGTGAGTACCGACGGAATAGTCCGTCGGTAATCATTTATTTTGAATTTCCGACGGAATATTCCGTCGGTAATCATTTATTTTGAATTTCTGACAGCAAAATCCGTCGGAAGCTGTCAGTAACTTCTATTTATCATCACCGTAACGACCCTTCTTCCCCCTCCCTCACTTCTCCCTTTGATTTCCCTCTTTGTCTCCCTGTTCTCTCTACCCACCACCCTCTCTGCCCACCACCGTCGCCGCCACCGTCACCGCCACCAAACACCACCGTCGCCGCCTCCGTTCATGACGTGAACAGCCCCTGCATCCACCCCTTTCTCCTCTCATTTCCTCCTCTCCTTTTCTCCTCCCCTCTCAGCGAACCACCACCGAACCACCACCACCCCTCTCCTTCTCCTCTCCTCTCCCTGTCCCCTCCATTCCCTTGCAAAACCACCACCACCATTAACCACCACCAGATTCACCACCACCACAGTGTATGTATCCTCCTAATTTTATTCCTATTTATGTTTAAAATTTTTTTGGATTTATTGATTAATTATAATTAATGTTGATTAAGGTTTTTTTTGTGTTTTGTTGGTTGTTGTTGTGATGTCTGAAATTTTGTGAATCTGATTTATTTTGTTGTTTTTGTGCTCTTTGTTTTGAGGGCTACCAGAGGTTGAGACTAGCCACCGTCACCTTCTTTGCGTACAACAGTTTCTTGGGCCCCTAGAGGTACTGGCGGTTTTATATTTTGGGATATTAATTATAATTGTTCAATGCATGCTAAAGAAATTGTATAAATTTTATTTGTCTAATTTGTTGTAATTTGTATATACCTGTTTAATTTGTTTGAGTGTATTTTTTTATATATATATTTGTCTAGTTGTAATTAACAAAATTGTGTTTATTAGTTTTAAATTTAGTAAGCTATTGTTTTTGCTAATTGCATAAATTAATTAATTAATGTAGATTAATTAATGAATTTACTCTAATATAAAATCATAAGGACAAGTACCGTTGATAGGATGAGACATAGCTAGGATTAGTTAACCAGTAAAATCGTTTTCCTCCCACATATACTTGCAGCAGTAGTGATGAAGCTAGCTGATTCGACGTAGCGATGGTGATCGATTATAAGCATGATCGAGATTATTTGTACGTAAATAATAGAGTGATTAAATAATACTTAAGAAGTTAATTAATTAAATTAGATTCGGCAGTAATGAGTAGATTTGCCAGTAGCTCATGGTGATCGGTTAAGCGTGATCGGGATCGTTTGTACGTAGTTATGGTTTAATTAATCAATAAAATAATTACATAATAATGAGTAATTAGTTCTTGGTTATGTAATACTTGATATTAGTGAAGAAGTTAATTAATTAAATCATTAATTTAAACTAAAGTAATTAGTTATTATTTAAAAATATCATATTTGAATAAATCAATCTTATGGGAAGAATTACTAATTATTATTTAAGTAATTAACATCATATGATTTTAAAAAGTCAAGTAACGTAATAAGTGGGAAGAATAAAAAAAATATTTAAAAAGAAATTTGTTAGTAACAATTATTGCAGACAATTAACTGATATACTAATAATAGATTTTAAAAGTTGATAAATAATTAAAAGTCAAGTAAACAAACCTAAGTAATTAACAAATTCAATAAAATGTTTTGTTAATTAAAATTAATTTAAAACATAAATGATTTAATAAAACATTAGACAAATAATAATGCGAAATTTTTTGGGACAAGGATTTGTTTAATTATGTGTTTAATTGTTTAATATTATTGTTAAACTTTATGCAAATTATCTCTGTTACTTAAAAAAGTTTTAGTTTATTTTAGAGTATAATTTAATACGACATTGAGAAAAACCTTAGTCACCCGTTCAAGATTCAATATTATTGAGCATGTGTACTCGTGGTCATGGTATCGCTCATTTTATTGAATCTTGAATTGTCCAATTGGGACAGTTTGGGAAGAAACTTTTTCTCCACTGATATACTAATTACTCACTGATTCTCATATGTTAAATAGTTGATGAAATTTCGGGTCGAAGCATTTCCTTTTGTTCTCCGGGTCCATATTTGATTGTGGTATCTTATCGCGGTCAAGTCGTGTACTTGGAGACCAATGGGAAATGCTGCCGAAATTTCGTTAGCTATAAGGCATGAGAAACGATGAGTAACTAGTATAATACAGTGTTGAAAAAGTTTTTCCTCGAATGGGATAGGGCCACACCTTTTAAGGAAAGGGAGTGGTTCGGGGTTATAGTATCAAGTTTAAAAATACGTTAATTTATCTGGAAATGCAGAAAGATGGAATATTATCCCCGAGCCGTAGTTGGGTGTATGATAGGAACGAGTCTGGGAGACGACTTCTGAAACAATCATTTGTAGATGGAGTCGAGGAGTTTATATCGAAAGCCAAGCAACATAGTGATTATGCCGAAGAGGGGGGGATTAGATGTCCGTGCATAAAGTGCAATTGTATGACGGTTTTGAGTGATGACAACGTAAGGTTACACCTATACCGACGTGGGTTCAAGCCTAATTATTGGATATGGACTGATCATGGCGAGGAGTTGGCGGATATTGATATGAATGAAGTCAGTGGTGACGATCTTGACATGGGTGCATTAGGCAGTGGCTTACACGATGACTATGTCGAACAACTCCAGTCAATGCATATGATGGTGGATCATTGTCTTGGGCAAAATGGGAATTTCGAGGCGGATGAGTCTGATGACATGGAAGAGCCTCCTAATGAATCGGCACAGAGATTCTACAACTTATTGTTAGAGACAAATAAGCCATTGTTTGAAGGGGCGTCAGATTCAAAATTATCAATTTGTGTTAGGCTTCTAGCTTGCAAGTCCAATTGGAATGTCCCCGAGCAGTGTTTAGAGTTTTTTTGTAAAATGCTTCAAGATGTGACACCCTTCAAAGAGTTGTTGCCAAAAAGTTATTATGATGTAAAGCAGTTGGTGTCGAAACTTGTGTTGGGGGCTAAGAGGATTGATTGTTGTCCGAACGGGTGTATATTAAGTGTATATTTGTTGGTTGCCATATTATTGTATTAATAAATTTATAAATTTTTCAGGTGGATCCCACTTTCGATGGGATCCAAGCACGTTACCTGGGCCATCAAGAAGCATTATCGTCGCTTCTGGCCATCATGGGGGGTGATCCCCGATGCCGACAGGGATCGTATCTTCGGACGATTCGGGGTAAGTTGTTGTTTATTATTTCCTGTAATTGTCCCTTAATTTTTTCACATATTTTATATATATTTTTTTGTATAATGTTATTAATGTCTTTTTTCTTTGTCCACAGGAGCTTGTGCGTTAGTTACCGGAGCATGACTCAGAGATACGCGCTATCTTTAACGAGCGCGCACCGCACCGACTGAGGGACATGCTCCGGGAGTGTAGGGAGGATCGGATACGTCGGGATTACATCGGGCCCAACATCTGGGCCCAGCTATGTGCCTACTGGGACACTCCAGCTTACAAGCTGAAGTGTCTGCAGGCGAAGAGGAATCGGGCTTCAGAGAGGGGTGGGAGCATGCACACCGGTGGCTCGATTAGCCACATGCAGCATGCCATTAACATGGTATGCATATATAAATAATTTAATATATAAACTGTACATTTTTGTTAACAATTTAAAAAATATTTAATTGATTTTATTCCTGTGTTGATTGCAGGCAGGAGAGCTTGCCCGGACCGTCGATGTCCCTATCGTCGATGTCCCTACCGTCTTTCAGCAGACGCATATTCGCTCGGACACCGGCCAGTATGTTGATGAGAGGTCGAGGCAGACCATGGTGAGCTATATAAATATAAAGTGCTATCACCTTTAAAGTATATGTGTGTGTTATAGTTTAATAACATAATTTTTGTAATGTATTCATCACAGGAGGAGTACAATGCCAGGTTCAGTCAGGTTGCATCTGAGGTTGCCTCCTGCTCTGGTGCCTCGGATCCTTCTCAGCTAGACCCTGCTGAGGTTGAGCCGATACAGACCCAGGTCTGGATGGATGTCATGGGCGGGAAGAAGAAAGGGCGGATCTACGGTACCGCGTCTCTAGCTCGTACCATCCGTCTGGGGTCGTCGTCGAACTTGACCATTCGGGAGACTCCACCCTCCGGCCCACAGGACACGGAGGAGATGCGGCGGATAAGGCAGGAGCTGGAGGAGCATAGGCGGAATTCAGAGCGCATGCAGCAGCGGATGGAGTCATGGTCGCAGGTGATGACCACTCTGATCGATTTGCTTCCACCTGAGAGGCGCAGCGCTATGCAGGGGGTACTCGATACTGGCGAGCCCTCCACTACTCGTACCGATCCACCGCCGCAGCCGCATGATGGCGATGCGCCTACTGGGCTGCAGGATGATGGTCACCTGACACCGGCGACATCCCCCCGACAGGATGACGATGTTATCCATTATTATGATGACTATTAGAATAATTATATAGATGTAGCTGAGTTTAGTACATTGACAGATATTTATGTATTTGTTTTTATTTTAATGTAACTACATTTTTTAATTTAATTTGTAATTTCAGTTTTGAATTTAAATTATTATATTTAATTAATTATAATAAAATCAAATTAAACTTAACGTTTAAAATAAAAATAAAATAATAATCACTATTTCAAATAAAAATTAAATAATAAATAATATTTAAAATAAAAAAAGTATTTAATAATTATAAATAAAATAACATTAACAAATTAATTAATATTTAAAAACAAAATAGTATAAAAATATATAAAAAATAATTCAAAAAAAATTTCCGACGGAATTGTCCGTCGAAAATTCTTCCGGAAAATTCTGTCGGAAACCAAGGCTCAGAATTTCCTACGGACTTTTCCGTCGGAAGAATTTCCGATGGAATTTTCCGTCGGAAAATCCGTCTTCAATTTCCGACGGTGTAATCCGTCAGTAACGTTACCGATGGACCTCCATTCCGTCGGAAATGCTTTCCGACGCGCTGGATTCCGACGGTTGACAGTCCGTCGGAAATTCCGTTGGAAACTCTGTTTTCCGACGGCTTCTTTGACTTTCCGACGGGTTTTGGCCGTCGGTAAACGCCTTATTTTTTGTAGTGTTTTATCAAGCTTGTTTTTCATCTGTATGCTTGTGTTGTTTTCTGAGAAAAATATAACAGACAGGTGACCTGTCTATGTAACCTTTTTACACCTGTCCGAACTTAGCTTCTGTGTGCGAAAAGTTTTTAACTTTATTTTAATTTCTGATAAACACAATTCAACCCCCCTTCTCGTGTTTATAGTTGTCTATTTGATAAACATTAATAAAGAAGATTTTACAAGATTGAACAAGAGAAAATTAAAAAATCATTAGACTCTCTCACCTTAGAGTTCTTACCCAATCATGGAGGACAAAGAAGATTGAAGAAGATGAGAAGATGATGGGGTCTTTGGGAAGCTTGGAAGATGTTCACCAATCATTCCTTCATGGCCAAGAAGAGAAGGAAGCTTCATCTTCAAAAGCTCTCACCTTTTTCCCTATTCCTTTCTTTATCTCCTTCCCTCCATTTCTCTTCCTCTCTTCTCTACGTTAAGTGCTGATAAATGAAGGGTGGGAGCCCTCTTCCTTTTATTTCCCACTTACCAGCCCAAATTAACATTTGATCTTTTATTCTTTTTTAACAATTGAGAAACTGAAACTTTAATAGTTGACCTTGGTTTATTCAAATATCATTTTTTCCTCAGCTTTACTTACTTTAATATTTTTCTCTTATAACCTTTTAAAAAAAATAAAATTAACCCGAGTAAAAGAAGTTGAACTCTTATTACCCCGTGAAAAGAAAAAAAAAATCAGGTTTCATAGTACCAATGACATATTCATATATACTTAAGTAATAAGTACACAGTTACCAACTTTTCTAAAGAGTGTGCAAAGGTTGCTCTACTTCGAGTTGTTTTGCAGAATATTGCAAAGTATATATATTTTAATGGAAATTATATTTGAACAACCAAATAGGGTGTTACAATGCATGTATACAAAGATGTTTTAAATGTTCCTTTTGTTTTTTGATGTAGTGTTAGAATGCGTGTACACAAAGAATACTTGTATACAAAGATGTATTGTTAGCATGTTCCTTTTGTTTTTTGATGTATTGTTAGAATGCGTGTATACAAAGAAGATGAAAAAGTAAGTTAGAGATACAAATAAACACATACGGTGTCACATATGATTAGGGATGACAATTTGGACCCTGTCCTGTGGGTACCCACAAAAAATACCCACAACGGATAGGGTAAATACCTATTTTATGATAATGGGTTCGGGTCTGGGTAATTACCCATAAAAAAGAGAGGGTATGTGTGCAGGAGTACCCGCCCGGATCAAGTTACTCCAAGAGTAACTTTAAAGTGTTACTCTCCATCCCATCCATCCATTTTTACTTATATCTTATGGTGTAGATTTATTCACTCAAAAACCCATGTGACACCCACTATTCGCTATTCTCGTTGCTTCCTCTTCCATTTCACAAGCCCCGTGTTTTCTTCTCCGAGCAAGCAACTGTAATGCGGAGCCATGGAGGATACAGGGGGACACGACGCACCACCTATTGTGACACCCTCTACCCCGCATATTAATATAAAACATTTACTTGAAATAAGTAATATAAAAACATGCATTTATTGAGTAAAAATAAAAACTTAGATAAAAGGTACCACATTGTAACACTTTAATGCGGAAAGAAACATAGTTTAAAAGTATAAAACAAACACATAAACATAACCTAACCTAGATGTCACATATAGAGCTGGTATAACCGTTCCGGAATAAAATCCAAGGAATACAACGAAACTGAAAATAAACTATCAACTATAAAACTAAGCATCCTAACTAGAGTCGCGGCTCCTCAGAGTCACTCCTCCACTGGATGCTCACCGTCCCCTACATAAAGAGATACATGCCAACAACAGGAACAGAAAAACGGGGAGTAAGAAAATATGTAAACACATCGGCATGGAGATATTAAGCAAGATGAACATACATCATAGCATGGCATAGCAATATACAACATATATAGAGGCAACAACATATACATCCATGTCAACATATCAATTCAACCAACATATGCTATGCGGTGCAATTCTACTCCGCTGCTCCGTTATGCATGTGGATCCAAACTATCTCAGGAAGGCAACTTCGGAGTTACATATCCACATTGGCCATAAAAGCACCAACGCCGGCAGTCCACCAAACCATGGGTGAACCCCTTGGATAGCCGACGCATCATAACGAGGATGCACCACCGCGGGGGCGCACGGTTCACCAAACCTTGGGTGAACCACCGAGACTTTTCCAGATCGTCAAACTCTAGGACGACCTCCCCTGTGTTGAACTTCCCCCACTAATAACTTCAACGTATGAATGCATGAGCACAACAGCATACAAGGCAACCACCTCCTTTGCTTGGGCCAATAAGCATCCAAGACTTATCACCATCAACATCAACATCAACACCTTAACCCATATGGGTCAAAACCCCATTGGCCAAAAAGCACCAAGGTTCAACTCATCAACACCTCGACCAAAAAGCAACGAGGCCACTTTGGCCAAAAAGCACCAAAGCATATCAACGTGCGGTAACCCAATGGGCACCGGCTTAACCAACTTATTATTCTTTGTTATCTTAATTAATCTTTAATTAAGTGATCTATCTCTTCTCCCTTGATTGGTGTTTTATCACGTTATTGGGGACATTTGGGGTGAAATACCCCTTTAAAGCCTTTAATTCACGTTCTGACCAGTAAGGGGAGCACGGGCGTGCTCACCCCAGCATGGTCGTGCTGCCACTTAAGTGGAGCACGGTCATGCTCACTGTCCAGCACGGCCGTGCTTAATGCATGGCCGCCTTCCAGAATTTAACTAGGAGCAAGGGCATGCTCCCTGTTCAGCACGGCCGTGCTCCTAGACCAGTCGTACTGTTATGGGCAGATTCAACTTGTGTTCTTGGAGCCAAAACCCCATAACACTCTCAGATCAGATCCTAGGGTCTAGTCAAGGATCATCAAACAAAACTCACCTCTCATTACTATCAATCCATATTTTATAAACATTTTTGGGGAATTAAGTCCTTTAATTCTCATGTTCATTAAGAATCCTAATTTAGCCAATTAGGGTCTTATTAACGTTTTCAACATAACGACAACATATCTCAGCCAATCAACATCTTCAATAACAACAACCAATAGAATTCTCATCATATCATCATTAATAAACCAATGGCATTCAACATAGAAATATTCATCAATAAACACTGTTTGGCATATAACATCATAACAATCTAACAATGATGACAAAGAGGCATACCAATTAACTAACCAACAATTATAGCAATTTAGCCAATTGGACATACAATCAAACAGAACATGGCATACTCATAACAGTTAACAATATACAACGGGGCTATGGGAACCCCTCATCTTACGCTACCCCCTTGCCTAATGTCTACATTATCCTTCTCCCCATACCTGGTATGAAGATTCCATAGCAAAACTCCAAATGGCAAACCGGTCATGTTCCCTTAAGCGGCTTAGTCTGCTTCCAAGCCTTGGTCAATCAAGAACATTAACCAATTAGTTCCCAAATCTAGAAATAGAAAAAGAACCAAAAAGGAGAAACCGTTACCTATACCAATTTGGCATAGACGAACTAGACGTTCCCACGAGTCTCTAAAGCTCCAACATGTAATGGGTTTAGAGAAAATAAGGAGAAAACAAGGTTCAGTCGCACTTGGGTGGCTGTTGTTGCCAAAATAGGGTTTACAACTAAAACCCTCGGTTACTGTTCTCTTTTTAAAGGAACAGACTCGAGCACGGTCGTGCTCCTCGTTGAGCACGGGCATGCTCAACATAACGCCTACGAGGCGCGGTCTACCTTTGAGCACGAGCGTGTTTCCTATTGAGCACGGTCGTGCTCAACTTAGCGTCAGCAAGACGCGTTTTCCCAACGAGCACGGTCATGCTCTCTATTAAGCACGGCCGTGCTTGTGACTCGGGCAGTCACAAGACACAAGCCTAAGAAAGGGATTTCCACCTAAAACCCCACTTAGCTCATTCTAAACAGTCCTAACAAACAAGGCACATCAAAAGCACTTAACGAAAAGCGGGGTGTTACACCTATCACACCGTCACCACCATCTTTTCCCTCCACCGTGGTTGTCTCATTCCATATTCTTCTCCCTCTGCGGTGGTCGTTGCACAGCCATAGAAGCGTACGAGGGCCTCCACCAAGAAAGCTTCAAGTCTACCATTAATGGCGGCAACTGAGCTCCATATTCTTCTCCCTCTGCGGTGGTCGTTGCACAGCCGTGGGAAGCGTATGTAGGTCTGCACCAAGAAAGCTTCAAGTCCGCCATTAATGGTGGCAACTGAGCTCCATATCCAGCATCTTGTTTCTCAAGCAAAAAATCATTCTATTTCTCAAGGTGTTGCTATGGGTGGCTGCTGAGCTCGAGGCGGCATTTATTGAAGCCGTTGGAGGTGCGTGACTGAGCTGCAATGAATGTATCTCGCAGTGCGTCGCACGGTTTGGGCGGATTAGCGTGGACAGGTCGACAACGGCGACTGGTTGGTTGTCGACATGGAGCCGGCCTTGAAAGTAAGGTGATAGTTGTTATACTGTGGTGGGCTTGTTGACAGCGGCGACACTATGGTTCACGTTTTGAAGATGATGAAGATAGGAAGAACAACCTGGCAAAAAAAGGAGGATTTGGGGGAATAACAACGTGAAAAAAAAAAACAAAGAAAGAAAGGATGATGTATCACTTACGTTTTCAAGTGGAGAAATTTGAGCCTTTAAATGTGAGTAAAAATGGATGGATGGGATGTGTGACACCCGGGGCTGATGAGGGCGGGGAGTGGTCGCCGGTGCAAGAGGCATGATCAAGGAGCGGCTCCTGGCAGGCTTCTAGGCGGAGGGACACATGAATGAACCGATAGCACACCTGAATGAGAGGGATCCTAAGACTGTGTAGGTATGGGACTATACAGTAGAGGATGGCTTATATGAATTGATTGGTACTACCTATACCAACAAGATGCATCTTCTTTTCGGTAGCCCATCACTTAAGAACTCCACAGTTAAGCGTGCTTGACTTGGAGCGATTCTGGGATGGGTGACCTCCTGGGAAGTTTTCCCGGGAAGCATGTGAGTGAGGACAAAGCACGCTGAAAAGACCCGAGTTGGTCTGTGGGGTCAGTCGTCAATCCATAGAGCAGCCATGCATGTTACAAATGGTATCAGAGCGGCACCTCTCCCAGTACGGTGTGGTTTGGGGACGAACCAAGCGGAAGCTGGTGGGCATGTGACACCCGGGGCTGATGAGGGCGGGGAGTGGTCGCCGGTGCAAGAGGCATGATCAAGGAGCGGCTCCTGGCAGGCTTCTAGGCGGAGGGACACATGAATGAACCGATAGCACACCTGAATGAGAGGGATCCTAATACTGTGTAGGTATGGGACTATACAGTAGAGGATGGCTTATATGAATTGATTGGTACTACCTATACCAACAAGATGCATCTTCTTTTCGGTAGCCCATCACTTAAGAACTCCACAGTTAAGCGTGCTTGACTTGGAGCGATTCTGGGATGGGTGACCTCCTGGGAAGTTTTCCCGGGAAGCATGTGAGTGAGGACAAAGCACGCTGAAAAGACCCGAGTTGGTCTGTGGGGTCAGTCGTCAATCCATAGAGCAGCCATGCATGTTACAGGATGGAGAGTAACACTTTAAATAACTTGATCCCCTCCCACATATATATATATATATATATAATTATAATTATATATTAATTTTTAAGAATAAAATTAATGTAAAAGTTCTAAACCTAGGGCTCATTAGTGTCTTTCCCTTTCCAAACTTACAAGTTCATGAATTTATTGTTTTGGATGTTTATTGAGATATTTACTCATTTTGGATGTTTTAGATGTTTTTAATTAGTTTAATACTTTGGTTTGAAATGTTTCATGAGTATATTTGTTTGTAGTGGCTCTTTTAATGTTGTGTGTTCTATATCTTCATCTTCAATGTCTTCTATATTTATAGGCTCCAATCATTTTAAATCATTTAGAGACATTCCTTTAGATTTTGGCTTTGAGCTGAGCTTCATTAAATACAATAAAGTCGTTCTGGGTAGCCATTTAATGCATAGGAACATTGGTTGTACTATAACAGGAATGAGGAGTGCTTTATGCTTTATGCAGCAGCCAAATCAGAGTTGTTCAGGTTGCTTTTGTACTTTGTAGAGTACATTTCCCTTTTTGTGCAACTTCCAATTATACTAGAGAATAAAGCATATTGGAAGCACTCCTTTTCTTGAGTTCCATGGTTGCTTGAGTGTTTGACCTTCTGACTTTCTTGATTCCCGTGAGAGTAAGCTTCAATAAACTATGACTGAGTAGACAGCTCTTAAAAGTTCTTTTGTCCTTGCGTGTTCCTCATCGAAGGACTCTTTTATGCAGACAGTCAACATTCCAGTCAGCAGACAGGTTGTCTTAACTCATGAGACAAGCGTACTATATGTTTGACCAAGAGTGTCTTAAGGTAGACAGGTGATAAATATACTTGAAAAGATAATCTGCACACTAGGTAGACAGGGCAGCAACCAATATGGAGTTCAATTAAATCATTGATAAATGTTTAGTTTTCATCAAAACTTAGGGCAAATGCACATCAGACATTTAGTGACTTAGCAATCTCCCTCTTTTTGATAATGACAAACATTTAGATGATTTAATGAACCTTATAAAATATTAACAGATAAAATAAGGTTCATACAGACAGGTTAATATTTCTGGATCACAAGATGTTATGCAGACAGGTATTACAACATAGTTTAAAGAATTTATGCATATAACATCAGAGAATTGACAACCAATACATTTATCAAATCTTGACAACAATTTGTCAACATTATTTAGACTTATCAGAGTAAAGATTGACAAAGTTCATTTTAGACTTTATAAATAGGTTTTAAACATGTTTAAGATAGGTTAAGGTTCATATGTTATCTTTGTTATTTTTCTCCCCTTTTTGGCATCAACAAAAAGGAACCATAGGAGGCAGAAAAGCAAAAAAGAATAAAACAAGATTTAGAGAAGACAAAAGATTTTATTAATCATCATTAGCTTGTAAAGGCAAGTTACAAAAACTACTGACGCCTATTTAAAAGCAAAAACAGGGATTCTACTTTAGCTTCTAAAGCAATCCTAGCACGCCTCTCTTCATCCAATTGCCTTATTGTAGCTTCCAACAAAGTTTGCAAATAATTGAATCTTGTGATGTCACAAATTGAGGTTCAACAGCCTCAGTTGTAACAGCTTCAGAAGAAGTAGAGTCCTCAGAATTCCATGGAAGTGCATAGACAGGTGGTGTAGAAGGAATAGAAAAATATTCAATAACTATAGGAAAGAAACATTGGTGAATAATTCTATAAAAGAAAAAGGGTAGAAAAGCAATTTTGAAAAGAGGTCTGACTCTATTAATGTCTTCCTCAGGTGAAGAGAAAATTGAAGAAAAACGTTTAGACAAAGACGGGTGAGAGATAGTAATTTTGATAGGAGGGGGAAGAGGTTTAGGGTCATAATATGCAGGCAAAGGGATAACATCATCCAAATATTCTATGAAAGATAATGGTCCCGTTACTAGAATGAAAAAGGGTTTTGATGGAGAGGGCAGCATAACTACAGACGGGTCATAGGTAATGCCTGGAACATTTAAGAAAGCTTTCTCCTTCTGAACCTTAGAGGCTCAACAGTTTCAGTTGTTTCTGCAGAAGTGGAGGGCTTCTCAAGCTCAGGTCTTCGTTCTTGTCTGGCCACTTTCCCAGAGAGATGGGAACCTCAGACTCATCTGCTGATTCTGTTGTCTGCTTCTTCTTCTCAGCAGCTTCATCCTTCTTCTCATCCTCATCCTTGAGGGGCTCAGCCAGGGGAATTCCTGGGATCTTCATCACAGACAGAGTCTTCTTGTCTATGGGTAGAGCCATGTCTACAAATTCTCCATCTCCAGGAACAAAGATTTTGTTCCTAAAATGTCTTGTCAGCAACATCCCATAAGGAAAAGTTTGCATTGAGATCCTCTTGATCATGGATTCAAGATGAAGAAACACAAGATCATTCAGATCAATCTTTGTCTTGTGAATCAGATGATAAAGAGCAAACCTGTCCAGCTTAGACACATTGTCTCTGGAACCTTTCCTTGGCATGACACACTCCTGTAATAGCCTTGGCAAAAATCTGCATTTTGGTACCATGTTGATAGGTTTGAGATAAGGAGGGTTTGGAATCCCATAAAGGGCAATGTTGATGTTGGCAAATCCAAATTCATCCTCCCATTCAGTTCTGAACCCAGCTCCTAGCCTGGGAAAGTTTGTGACCTTCTCCAGAGAGTTAATGTTGAAGATGAAGGTCGTTTTAAGCACAAGCCCTCTGTGTTCCTTCGTCCCATCAAGAGGGTTGGTGAGAATGGTAGCAATATTCCATAAATCTCTGACCAGTCTTGGGTGAACAAGTTCCTTCATATCAAAGAAGGGGGTCCACCTGGAGTAATCCAACTCCTCAGTGATGTCCATTCCCCATTTCTTCATGAACTGAAGATCTACAACTTTACCAGCAAGTATCTTCTCCACATCATCAACTTTCATACCATACTTAGCAGCAATCTCTGTAAAGGTAAGATTCTTTTTAGGTGCCATAGATAAAGACGAGTTTAGGGTTTGATAAATTTGGGGGTTTTTTAGCGAGAGAAGGAGACGAAAGGTTTGAAAGATTTTTGAAAGCGTAAAGGGAAAGACTTTCAGACTTTTTGTCTTTTATAGACATAAAGTTAAGAGAGAGAGAAAGACAATTTTAATGTTAAAATGGCACGAAATATGTGGGAAACCACAACGCCCACTAAGACATTATGGATAACATGGTTTCAAGAAAGAAAACTGCCTAGTACATGATTAGCTTCAGATTATTAAATGGTATTAAATAATTAATAACCATTTTAGTAAAAACTGCTGAGTTCATACAAGTATGACTCAACAGGGTCAGATAGGTCATATAAAACGCATAAGAAAAGTTAAGCATGCAATCATCAGACATGTTATTCAACAATGCAATGCAAATATCAGTCCATTGATTTTCAGCTTTAACAAACTTAATATCAAAGATACCTTTATGAACATAGTCCCTTATAAAGTGATGTTTAATTTCAATATGCTTAGCCGTAGAATGTTGTATGGGATTTTTAGATAAGCAGATAGCACTGGAATTATCACACCACACAGAAATATCATGCTCAAATATAGAGTAATCCTTAAGTTGAAGTTTTACCCATAAGAGTTGTGAGCAACAACTAGCAGCTGAGGTGTATTCTGCTTCAGCAATTGATAATGTAATTTTTGTCTGCATTTTGCTTGTCCATGAGACTAAACTTGCTCCAATGAAGTGGCATCCTCCACTGGTGCTCTTTATTTCCATTCTGTCTCCAGTAAAATCAGAATCACAATATCCCACTAATCTGTATTCCTTTGTTCTCAAATACAGCAAACCAAGATTAGTTGTCCCAAGCAAATATCTAAATATTCGTTTAACAGCCTTAATATGGGATTATCTAGGCTCATATTGGAATCTTGCACACATACAGACACTAAATTGAATATCAGGTCTGCTTTAAGTTAAATACATAAGAGAGCCAATCATATCTCCATAGACAGTTTGGTCTACCTTTTTACCTTCTCCATCTTTGTTTAATTTTGCATTGGGTTGCATGGGAGTTCTCATAGGTTTAGCATTTTCCATTTTGTACTTCTTAAGTATCTCCTTGGTGTATTTTTGTTGATGGATGTAGTTCCTATCACTTATCTGCTTGATTTGCAGTCCAAGAAAGAACTTTAACTCTCCCATCATGCTCATCTCAAATTCTGCTTGCATTAGCTTAAAAAAATCCTTGCATAGCTTTTCATTAGTTGCTCCAAAGACAATATCATCAACATATATTTGAACTATTAAAAAACTATCTTTTGAACATTTCTTGAAAAGATTTGTATCTACTTGTCCTCTAGTAAATCCATTATGCATGAGAAAAGAACTAGGTCTATCATACCATGCTCTAGGTGCTTGTTTCAAACTATATAAAGCCTTTTTAAGTTTCAAAACATGATCTAGTTTATCAGGATCTTCAAAACTAGGGGGTTGTTTAACATACACTTCTTCAATTATACCATTAAGAAAATCACTTTTTACATCCATTTGAAAAAGAGAGATTTGGTGTTGTGCAGCATATGACATTAGAAAGCGTATGGCTTCTATTCTAGCTACAGGTGCAAAGGTTTCAGTATAATCAATAGCTTCTTGTTGGTTATAGCCTTGAGCTACCAATCTAGCTTTGTTTTTGACAACCTTACCATCTTTATCCAGGTTGTTTCTGAAAACCCATCTTGTGCCAATGACAGACTTGTCTGTTGGCTTGGAGACAAGTGTCCAGACATCATTCCTTGTAAATTGATTAAGTTCCTCTTGCATAGCAAGAATCCATCTTTCATCATCAAGATCTTCTTCAATATGCCTTGGTTCAATCTCTGACAGAAAAGCCATATTGCTTGATTCTTTCAAGGTTGATCTGGTTCTTACTCCTTCTGAGGTTCCAATGATGAGATCCTTAGGATGATGAGCTTTGAACTTCCAGTCTTTTCTGAGATCATCAGGTTAATCTTGACTTGTCTGCTCTACTTGTCTGTCAGACTCTTCAACAGGTTCTGCTTTTGATACGTCAGGTTGTTGACTTTCTTGTTTGTTTATATCAAGTCCTACAAGATCATCATCTAGATCTGATAGTTCCCTATTAGTCTTTAAACCATCATTAAACTTAACATTAATATATTCCTCAATAACAGAGGTTCTAGAGTTATAAACTCTACATGCCTTAGACATTTCAAAATATCCAATGAAGATACCCTTATCCACTTTGGAATTAAACTTTCCAAGTTGAACCTTAGTGTTCAGAATGAAACACTTACATCCAAATGCATGGAAGTAAAATATGTTAGGTCTTTTTCCTTTCCACAGTTCATAGGGAGTCTTCTTTAGAAAAGGCCTTATAGTATTCTATTTTATACATAACATGCAGTGTTTACTGCTTCTGCCCAGAAGTACTTAGGGAGATTATTCTCATCGAGCATTGACTTAACCATCTCTTGCAGAGATCTGTTCTTTCTCTCAACCACTCCATTTTGTTGTGGAGTTCTTGGTGTAGAGAAATTGTGACAGATCTCATTCTCTTCACATAACAGTCTGAATTGCTCATTTTCAACTTCTCCCCCATGATCACTTCTTAGGGTAGAAATACAGAAAACTTGCTCATTTTGTACTTTCTTACATAATACAGAGAAAGCCTTAAAAGACTCATCCCTGTGGGTTAAGAAGAGTACCCATGTAAATCTAGAATATTCATCAACTATGACAAATCCATATTTCCTTCCAGCAAAGCTAGAAACACTAACTGGCTCAAACAGATCCATGTGTAACAACGTTGTTACTAAAGAGGTCTAGAGGTTGACACTTGGTTTTTAGATTTGAAACTTGATTTTACTTGTTTACCTCTCTGACATACATCACACAAAACATCTTTCTTAAAGCTAATATCAGGCAATCCTCTCACAAGGTTATCCTTTTTCAATATTGAAATTAGTTTCATACTAGCATGTCCTAGTTTCTTATGCCATAACCATCTTTCATCCTCCTTTGACATTAGACAGGTTACACTTTGATCTGAGAGATCAGTCATTCAATCTTGTAAAGATTTTGGTTCCTACTAGCTGAAAAGAGGGTCTTGCCACTCTTGTTTTTAACTATACAAGCATCCTTGGTAAAGGTGACATCAAATCCACTATCACATAATTGATTTATGCAAAGCAAATTGTGTCCTAACCCTTTGACCATAAGAACATTAGATATTGAGGGAAGAGAGGGTTTACCACCAACAGTACCGATTCCAATCACCTTCACTTTCAGATTTCTTCCAAAGGCAACATATCCACCTTTCTTAAGTTGGAGGTCTAGGTATATAGACCTTTCTTCTGTCATGTATCGCGAGCAACCACTATCCAGGTACCAACAATGGTGTTTTGTTTGTCCTATTAAGGACATCTGCAACATGAATTATTTGATCTTTAGGTACCCAAATTTTTTCTAGGTCCTTTTCTGTTAATTCTAGGAGTCTGTGAAGACTTCATTTTCTTCATATGAATATACTAAGACATAACATGTCCAGTTTTTCCACAGAAGTTACAAACAGGTTTGGATTTAATGGAAATTGATTCAACAGACACTTTAGAGTTTTTTTGGATACTTTATATGTGTTTGATGGACATATCCAATACCTTCTTTGTTAAGGGAGTGTCTTTGACAGCCAAGCAGCTTAGTCAGATTGTCTCTACCATTAACAAATTTGGTAAGATCAGAAGTGAGCTCTTCCACCTTCTGTTGAAGTTTAACAACTTCTTTAGACTGTGATGTTTCACTAGTGATCTTAGCTTCATCAGACTTTGCAGTCTTCAACTCCCTGTTCTCTTTGGCCAGCTTCTCATATTCTTGAGATTTCTATTTATGCTCACTAAGGAGCTTTACATACTCTCTCATGAGGGATTTGAAGGCCTTAGATAAGCAGATAAATTCCCCCAACAACTCCTCATAAGCATCATGTAACTCCTCAAATTCAGGGTGTACCTAATTTTAAGAATCTGAGTCTGTGTTAGCCATCAAACAGAGATTGGCTTCCTCCTCTGCTTCTTCATCTTCAGAAGATGTTGACTCCAGATCCTCCCAGGTAGCCATCAACCATTTCCTCTTCTTTCTGGAGAACTTCTTTTGAGGGGCCTCCTTGAGTTGAGGGCACTCAGCTTTGATGTGACCAGGCTTCTTACACTCATAGCAGACAATTGGGCTCTTGTCTGTTGATGTAGACTCCTTGAAGTTCTTTTATTTATGAAACCTTTTGAAAGGCTTATCCTTTCTGAGCTTCTTCTTCTTCAAGAGCAACCTTCTTCTTCCAGAGTGGCAAGCTACAAGAGTTCGGATGTTCAGAGTAATAGGAAGAGTGATCATAAAGACAAGGGAAAGCTGCGTCTAGCTCCAGTCGGCTAAGACTTCAAACAGAGTGGTAAGAAACCACAGTTCTCTACAGGCAGGTTCAGGAATTGGGATTCTTCTGCTCCTAGGCCCATCAGATGCGACAAGTGCAGGAAGTATCATTTCACCACTCAATGAGAGGAGACCGATGTCAACTGCTTCAAGTAGGGCAAGTCTGGCCACATCAGCCGAGAGTGTGAGGGGACGAAGTCAGAGTAGCAGAGTGCTAGAAAGAATCACCATTCCCAAGCCAATCGACTGAAGAACAGTGGGAGAGTCTTTACTCTTAGCGGAGCTGAGGCCTCTGAGTCCGAGACTTGATCCAAGGTATGTGCCTTATTGATTGAACTCCTTTAATTGTTTTGTTTGATTGGGGTGCGACTCATTCTTTTATATCACATTACTGTGTCAAGAACCTTAGATTACTTATGACCCTTCTTGATTGTGATTTAATTGTTGCCACACCCACAAATAAGCCCGTTCTTACTTCACATGCATGCAAGAATTGTCTCATTACCATTGACGGTAGGAACTTTGTAGTTGATCTTGTGTGTTTACCCCTGAAACAACTTGATGTCATTCTTAGTATGGACAGGTTATCTTCCTACCATGTCCTCTTGAACTGTTTTGACAAGACCAATGTTTTCAAAACTCTTGTCGAGTCTAAGGATCCGAGATTTCTCTCTGCCAGCCAAGTTAAGGCTTTTATGAAAGAAGAGGCCCAAGTTTACATGATGTTATCTTCCCTAAAAGTAGAGAGCAAGCCTAATGTTGGGAATGTGGCAATAGTGAGAGAGTTTCCTGAAGTGTTCTCTGGGGATGTTTACAACTTACCCCCTGAAAGGGATGTGGAGTTTGCCATAGACTTAGTATTGGGGACGGGACCAATATCCATAGCACCTTATAGGTTGTCTCTTCTAGAACTAGTAGAGTTGAAGAAACAGTTGGAGGAACTGATTCAGAATCAATGTCTTCTATATTTATAGGCTCCAATCATTTTAAATATGTTAGAGACATTCCTTTAGATTTTGGCTTTGAACTGAGCTTCATTAAATGCAATTAAGTCGTTCTGGGCAGCCATTTAATGCATAGGAACGTTGGTTGTACTCTAACAGGAATGAGTAGAGCTTTATGCTTTGTGCAGCAGCCAAATCAGAGTTGTTCAAGTTGCTTTTATACTTTGTAGAGTACATTTCCCTTTTTGTGCAACTTCCAGTTATACTAGAGAATAAAGCATATTGGAAGCACTCATTTTCTTGAGTTCCACAGTTGCTTGAGTATTTGACCATCTGACTTTCTTGATTCCCATGAGAGAAAGCTTCAATAAACTCTGACTGAGTAAACAGCTCTTAAAGTTCTTTTGTCCTTGCGTGTTCCTCATCGAAGAACCACAGACAGTTGAGAGCTTCATTAGACAAGTTGACTCTTCTATGCAGACAGTCAACATTCCAATCAGCAGACAGGTTGACTTAACTCATGAGACAAGCGTTCTCTATGTTTGACCAAGAGTGTCTTAGGGCAGACAGGTCATAAATGTACTTGAAAAGTTAATCTGCACAATAGGTAGACAGGTCATCAACCAAGATGAAGTTCAATTAAATCATTGATAAATGTTTAGTTTTCATCCAAATTTAAGGCAAATGCACATCAGACATTTATGGGCTTAACAAGGTTGTCATGGTGTATGAACTATGGGTATAAGGGTAACAATATTTAGGTTCAAATTGTAGAGCTTGTAGTAGTTTGGTTTGAATTTAATGATATGGGAAAGGGAAGTTTTGGGTTCCTACCGCTGAGAGTTTAGGAAAAAGAAGACTACATTTCAGTTGTTTATTCTTTTTTTTCTTTTCATTTTAAATAAATAAATGCCAATTAAGCATGCAACTTGGAAAAACCTTTCCCATATAGGATACTTTTGTTAAAGATTTAACAGATGTTGGATGGATGGACTAAAATTGCTACTTTCAAAATACTGGGGGACCAAATGTGTTCAGGAAAAACAATAGAGACTAAAATCGCATATGAGCTAAAGTTGAGGGACCAAAAGTGTAATTATTTTATATTGTCAATCTTCATAAATTTTTATGTATATAATTTTTAAGATAATTATGATAAAATCAATTATTTTATAATATGATAACTTATTGTTAATAAATAGTGTAAAATTTATTTACAAATACCAATCAAATGCAAGTAATATATTCTACTTTTAATCATGATGCCTAATTTAAAGTAGTTTCTCTCATCAAAACCGTGTGCCTATTGGGTCCACAATCTTTTATTGTTTTGCGAACCAGCCCACAAACGCTCTGAAGCTTTGAGCCAACAATTGTGACTCATCACGTGAAAAGGGACAGGCAATACCATAAACGCTTTACAAACGTGTGAACCTCTTATGTCTCGGAGGAAGATGCTTCACGCTTCTCCATTTATCTCTTGTGAAGCGAAATTGGCCAATTAGGAATAGTGATGAAAATTGGTAAGGTCTGGATAGAGTACTATAATATCGGTCCTTATACTTGAATTTAAAAAAATGCTCGTACCTGGACTCATACCTGCATGGGTAGCTAAACCTCTACCTGTATCTTCTGTTACCCATACCCACACCAGTTACTCATGCTTTAACTAAGAAAAAACTATAAATAACATAAAAAGTATATTATAACTCAATTAAAAAACTATTTAAAGATCTCTCAAATCTACTCATGAAACATTACAAACCAAAGTATTAAACTAAATAAAAACATCTAAAACATCTAAAATGAATAAATATCACAATAAACATTTGAAATAATATATTTATGAACTTGTAAGTCTGAAAAGGGAAAACATTAATACGTCATAGGTTTAGAACTTTTACTTTAATTTTACTTTTAACAATTGATATATATATATATATATATATATATATATATATATATATATATATATATGTATGTATGTATGTATGTATGTGGGTGCGGTACGGAGCGGGGTAGGTACTAAAATATACTCACACTTATACTCTCTCTTGTTTCCGATTAATTACCCGGACCTGGACTCACGCTCATAAAGCGGATATTTACCCTATCCATTGTGTGTATTTTTGCGGGTAACCATCGGACAGAGTTTAAATTGTTATCCATAATTGGGAACATCAAAAGTCGAAGCGAACTATTCCCCAAGTCAAAATAGATGCGAGAGTGCTAATACCATAAAATAAATAAATAAATAAATAAATAAATGCTCATTTATCCTTTAAAGTTTAAACACAGTGTTTGTTGAAATTGCGATTTTTTTAACAAATATCCGTAAAAGAAACTAACACTAAAATAGCCCCTCTTCAAATATGCACCAAAATACTGTTTTTGATTTACATTAGGAAGTCAGCTTCCCATTGTCGAATTCCCCTTCTTATTTTATTATTTTTTAATTCATAGTTAGAAGTCGATTTTAGTAATGTCAACTTCTCAACTAGATTTTTTGTTTAACTACATAATTAGTTCAAATTAATTTGTTAATTTTTTTATAATTAACTATATTAATTTAGTGTTTCAATAATAACTGTGTTAATTTAGTTAATTGTTATGTTAATTAAAAAATTAAAAAATAATTAAAGCATTAATTAAAATTAATTGATAATTTATTAATAATTAATAATTTATTACAAAAAATAATTTTAAGATTGGGAAGAAGTTCTGATATAGTGACGACAATTATTCCTGCTATGAGTCGGATTCCGATAGATTCTATATCTTTTTGGCGGACCTTTTTCCCTTAGGTCCATTTCAGTACGAATGCGGGAAGAATGTGGACGACCTCGAGGAACAATCTGCATTTCTGGATTGTGGCACATCGTTTCTCCGTCGTATTGTGACCCATATGCTTTGTTGGCACCACGCCGAATTGTTCCCGGTAAACGTTGAATACATTCTGCAACTGGTACACGTGTGGCACATACCTCTTAAAGTCAAGAGCAGCACATGCACAAGCAGTGATGACATGTGAATAGGGATGTGAAGTGCCTGAAATTTTCCATAGTCACACCACCTTATATTCAAGTTCACCCTAAAATTCACCGCAGGTCGCCGCTCTCGTGGGTTGATCAATTCCTCCACTAGGAATTTACTTTGTTGCAGATCGAATGTACGAACGCCGGATTGGAAGAGTTCACCTTTACTCGCTTGGCCTTTATGAGAATTTTAGTATAAACATGGCCGAATCAGATCAATGCCTCTAGGTGCTCTCCCTTCTCGATGAAGTGGCTAACCAACCTATAATAGGTTGCCTTTACCAATGCAGTGAATGGAAGATTTAGCACCCCTTGAGCACGCTGTTGACGGATTCTGCAAGATTGGTTGTCATGTGTCCCCAATGCCGTCCTTCATCCCGAGCTTGATTCCATTTTTCCTTGGGGATAAGGTTAAGCCACCTAGCCTCCTCTGCATTGTCCTCTGCTTGATGTGTCAAATGCAATATACATGCACTAATTGAGGTTCTGACCATGCATCCACTACCCTATCGTTGGTAGGCACTTCATATTGATTCGACCCTATCCGAAATCAAGCAAAGGTCAGCTTGAGGTGTGACGTGCCTTCGCAAGTTTCGTAGAAAGAAAAACTAGGCGTCCACCGTCTCACCCTCGAAAATGGCAAAGGCAACGGGGAATATGTTTTTTTCCCATCTTGAGCAATTACCATCAAAAGAGTCCACATGTACTTTCCATACAACCAGGTGCCATCAACTTGGACAATGGGCTTGCAAAATGGAAACCCTCTAATGCACGCATTTGAAAGTCCAAAATAGTCTACCGAATATTCGCTTATCACGAACTTATCCGTCCTGGTTGTAGACCGGCAATGTCTGCAACTCTACAATCGCGCCTAGGACAAATTATTGCATGGCTAGGAGCCATCTTGGTAGTTCATTATAAGACTGTTTCCAGTTGTCGTACACCCTTTCGATAGCCTTTTGCTGAGCTATCCATGCCTTTCTAGAGGTGGTGTACTGGTATCGTTCACATTTTTGTGCAATCAGCACTGACACTGTTATTAAGGGTTCCTTGATGTTTCCCGGCAAGTGTACCAAGTTGATGCAAGTAATAATTAAAATGGTGAGACCGAGTATCGTTCTCAGGGATTGATAGATCAAGTACCACTTCGTAAACTTAATAACTATTTGAACGAATAATTATGAGAATATTGGAATCAATTATTAAAGGCAATTAAGCTATTAATTCAAGTAAACAAATGCAAGCAATGAGAAGACATTCGCAATATTATGAGGAATAACAATTATGAGAAAGGTCTAGGGATTTGACTTCACCTATGTTTATCAAGTTTGATGTAATTATGAATCCTCGCAATTACTAATCCTCTACTTTTGTCAACCAAGAGTCCTAAATTATCCTAACGTCTCTCTCGAGTACGGTTAGCAAACACCCCTTAACCCTTAACCAACTATATCTCTATGATGGTTAATTATTAAGAAATTCATTAAGCTCTATGACTCCCTATGAAGGTTGCATACAATCCCTACGGTATATCTCTATTCGCATAAACTATATGGTTTTACCCCAATGCTCTAAACACATAACTAACCTCCCGGTATTGTTATGATTGGCAAATCATGCATAATAATGGCCAGTTATAAGCAAGCATTAAGCGCAGAAGTAAAACACAGAAGGGATGAAGAAAAGAAACTACGAGAATATCATAAAAACATTCAAACCGTCTAAACGCAGCTACATCATCTCCCTAGAATGGAGGAATTAGTTCATCATCATAAGAATCAATGACATAATCGAATAAACCAACATCAAAACAAGAAAAGAAGGTCTGGGCGCAGCAACACAGAGCTAGACGCAGTCAAAAGAGCAAAGTGTGGAACCCTATTTCTATTCAAAAGGCGAGAATTTATAAGTTCTGGTATCAGCGATTCGCGGGGCGAATTACGTTTCATGGGGCGATATTTAAATTATAGCTCGGTCCAGAAGTGCACCATCCGCGGGGCAAATGGTCCATCCGCGGGGCGGATGACTCAAAATTTCTAGCCTCTTCTTGCTTCTCTTCCTTGCTCCCAGGCTTCACTTTTATCATTCCCAAGCTCATGTATGAACCTGAAATTTATTCAAACTAGAAAATCATAGAAAAAGACTCAATTTCCTAATTTAAATAAAGAAAATACATTCAAAGACTCTAAACATTGCTTAAGGAAAACAAAGCCAAAGTTGAGTACTAATTGAGGATACAACTTATCCTTATGGTAAAATTCACAAGAAAATCTAGAGTAAAACTAGATAATCTAGCGGATTATCATTCCTCTTTAACAAGTTCATTGATACTTTGACAGATCACGTTTGAGTCAAGCTTGTGATGATCTTGTGAAAGTGCTGCTGATGCACATGTATGCTCTGCTTCCAGCTTTTGGATCTCCAAAATATGGGTCTTTGTGCCGAGGATTGCTTTACACTTCCACATGCGGATATCAACTGGATACCTGGTAACAAATCTCATCTGATCTGATTGCCCTACCTTGAAATCCAAAGACTTTGAGATATGGTAGTGCTTGATCGCTGACATGAAGGTTTCTTTTCTTTGGTTCCTCATACCAACATGGAGGTTTCCCGTGGCATCAGTTATTTGTAGACAAGGGTGGGTCAAAGCTTGACTGTATTCCTTCGAGTCATCTATTTAGACGAAGTTCACATTATGCATGTGTGATGGCATGTTGCAAGCAGGAACAGTTGATAACGGGACCTCTTCAGGTTTGTTTTCGATATCATCATCGTCCACAGAGTGCAAAAGAACATCATCCTCATTTTCACTAAAGGGTCCGAATTCTTCGTTGTGAACACCGCCCACAACGCTTACAGGGTTTGCATGTGTTGGTTGCTCTAGAACTGGAGTGTATGTTGGTTAGTCTGGAACAAGAGTGTATGATGGGGTATCAAGGTCAAATGATTGACAAGTCTGTTATTGATCAAATGACTGGTAGGTTTGTGGTTGGTGAAATGGCTCGTACCCCTAGGGTTGATTATGAGATGGAGTTGCCCCCCAGTCATCACTGACTTGTGTTTCTTTGTGGTCAAATGGTCAATAGGATTCAGATTGATAATGTGGTTGATCATGTTGAATGATGAGGAGGTTGAAAATGTGGTTGAGAATGCTCAACATCTTCCAAATTAGCGTATAGCTCATTACAGCTGAGGCTTCTAAACTGGTTGAAAACCTCGAACTTCGTCTGTATGTCTTCATCGGATTCAAGCTTCAAAGGCTGGTATTGGACACATCCTTGTCCGATGGATATAGGGTATCGATAATATCGTTCACCCTTTTGTTTGAACCAGCTCTGATCTTATTATGGATCTTCTCTCTCAAGTTGTCAAGTGTGATATTGATCCTAACCTTGAATGACTTTGGATCATCACATTGAAACTTCGCCCATTCGATTGTTGGTGTAAGCCCTAAAGGTCAATGTTTTTCCTTTAGACTTACATTTGTATCTTTCTATTATTTATGATATGAAGCATTTCAGTTTATTATGTTATTTGTTTAAATGTAATAAAGTCCTTAAAATAGAAAGTTCAGTTTAATAGAATATCAAGTATACGGCTTGATCGTGAGACACTATTAAACAATAGAGCACTATTATTAAATATTTGTAGTCAAGTATCATTATTAACAAGGAATTTAATAATACTTCGAGACTATTATGTGTGTAGACTGATGGCCACATCTCACGGGTCATGGATACGAGATATCAAGTCGTCACATAGGTACACAATAGAGTAATAATGTATTGGATTGAGCAACCATGAGAAAACTACATTGAACGTTATGTGGGCGCCATAAGTAGTTCTCATAGTGACAATAGTGTATGTAATCCTTCGACCTGAAATCACTACGATCCTTACATGAGGAGTTGTGTGCATATTACGAGTAATGCAAAAGGATGTGAGTGATTTAAATGATATCTGTCCCTCCTACATAACAGGAGTGATATCTGTGGACCCCTTGAAGGAGTGAGAATATGAAACCATTACCGTGTTGAAATGAGATATTAACCTCATTTATTGTTATTAAGTCTACTCAGGCATCAAGGAACACGTGAACATTGGTCACGGAAAAGCTTAAGTAAAACCATTGACATTCTCATTATTTGGGTAACAGTGATGCGTTGCCAGACACCGCTTATTGTTTATAATATTAAATTTGATTCAATATTATTGTCAACGTTATGGGAACCTATAGGGTCACACACTTAGAGCAGACTAATTGGAGCAAAAAGAGATATTGAGTTAGACTCATTTTCTATTGGGTCGAGCTCATGTCAGGTGAGCCTATGAGTGCCAGGTCAAACCCTTTCAGCAAACTAGTGCGCCCAGCTTATAAATAGCAGCACAAGGAGTGTTGAGCTGCACAGCATAACCCTGGCTACACTTTGCACTCTGTTTTCTTGAAAGAAACACGATCAACGTCTCCTCTTGAATCTAGCACTGCTTAGAGACGCGCTCCAAGAACGCACACGTGGGACGTGGCTATCTATTTGTGTGGACTATATAGAGGTGCCGCTGTGTTACTGCGGTGCTATGGTATTTGACAACCCATCTCTGCATGTTACATGCTTTAAGGGGTAAAAAAAAATTAAACATGAGCCATGACCATTCGCTTGGATTCTTCATGGGAATTTTTCCGCTCTGTTTGTTTTATACGCAAATTCCCAACACGCTAGTCATCATCATTTGTCCATTGTATTAGACAAACATAAAGACACTTGAGTGAGGTAGGATAAGTAGAGATAAAAGTTTTTAGGTGCTGAGTGTGATTGAGTGAAGCTTGTTGAAGGTTTTTAGGTGTAGAGTGAGGCTGGGTGAAGCTTGAACGCCTTCTATTTATAGACCTTTGTACCGACGAAATAAATGGTTGAGATTGCACCGACGAAATTATTGGACGATTCAGAGTCACCGTTACTTTGTGCGCGTCAGAGTGTCATTATCACACTTGTCTGTTGTGATAAAGTAGGAATCAAAGTACTGTGCGCAGGTTAGAGATGCATTATATTTGTTCTTCACAGCTTTAAGTTTCTCTTTTAACACAAAACCTTTCCAGCTTTGAAAACTTAACGATTACCACTAGTTTTTCACAAAGTCTTCATACCCACTACTTCCTTCCAACAATCCAACATCCTAAAAGGTTTTGGCCCCCAATTCACATCGTTTTCTTTTAGAACAACTGCACAATGATCCGAGACTCTGTTGAAGGCCCCAATGGGACAAATTACACCATGTTCTCAACCATTCCTTGGAGACTAAACACCTGTGAAGCCTTCTATTAGCTGACCCATATGCTCGGTACCAAGTATATTTTCTACCAATCAAAGGCGTGTCAAACAAAGTTGCTTATTGTAAAAAATTATTAAACAGAAACATCTCCTCCTGCCTATTATGATGAATCACACCTTTCCTTTCCCCATCATTTTTAACTGAGTTGAAACCTCCTGCCACACACCAACTATCTCCCCCCTAGCAGCCATACAATTAGACACCTCTTCCCACAACTCTTTCTTTCTTAATACACTTGTTAGTAGATTTCAAATAGTTTACTTAAAATCATTTATCACAAATGTTTGGATCCATCAAAATCACATGTAACAAAGCTTTAGACGCTTGGAGACGCAACAATTCAGTGATATGATGAATTTGTAAATGCAAGAATTGCTGCAATGAATTAGGGGTGCAGATGGACAATTCTATTTTGAATAAAAAGAAACAAAAATATTTGAATGGCATGTTCCTTTTTGTATTGGTCTGCTATGTATGATTGCATGCCTTTATAAACAAATTGTTTGGCACTTGAGTATATATAAGTGGTTGAAAGTTTCATGCCTTATTATATAAATGCTTGACACTTTTATACAGGTGGTGGAAGGTTTCATGTCTTTATTTGAATGTTTGGCACTTTAGTGTATATATAGATACATAGATATATATGTTGTACTTTGATTATGTTGACTTGATGAGGGTGTGAGATATGATGAGCATGTTCCTATGCTTGAATCATTGATGGAAAGCACAAAAGGGTGTGAGATATAATGAAATGTTTCTGTCGCTTTAATAACTGCTTATTCTTTTCAGCAAAATAAACTTGCATACTTGTTAGATTTGTTTTGTTCAAGTAATATTGATTTGTTCAAGTACCCTTATTGCAATTTAATTGTATTCCTTGAATGCAAGCACAAGAAGGGCCAGGTCTATAGTTTGGGTTCCCTAGGGGATGAGTACGTGGCCTCGACGATGCCATGTACTCAATCCGACCCTGGCCCTACACCAAACGTCCAAGAGGTCATTGCCTGTTGTAAAAATAATAAATAAAATGAGATAAATAAAATAAATAGAAAAAAAAAAGATGAAGAACACCAATAAAGTTTATAGTCTGAGACGTGTAAAATTACACTGTCCTTACGGATTATTTCGCCCGCAAAAAATAATTGCCTCAAATAGAGAAACTCCCCCAGGATATAACAGACTCTTCTAGAATAACAATATTATTCTGGGTGCCAGAACAGCAAGAATTACAACAACTCTCATACATATAAAAAATAAAAATATTTTCCTCCCAATAAATAAGAATAAAAACTTTTGAGAAGACAATGAACCACTTTCCAAATGTTCTAAACCACTCCTCTGAATATTTTCGTTGACCACCTTCTCCTCCAAAAAGTTGATCATGTATATATAGCTATAGGCTTCCTTGTGTCTCCAAGTTCCTTCAAATAATTGCACCGTTTTGGAATTCAAAAAGAAATGTATGCCTTCAACCAAGCATTCAAGACATATAAAAAGCCATAAAGATCATTTGATACATTAAGATAAAAAACTGATATCAAATAACATAATAAAAACCAATTAAAAATATATTAAATCATTAATGGAAATATTGAAGAAAATTAATTGTAATAAATGGTAAATTTAAAACCTTTTAAATATTAAATTATTTTGAAATATTTAAATAAATTATCCAACATTGCCAACCTCAATGTTGAGCTTGTGGAGAAAAGAGAGAAAATCCACAACGTGGGGGATCGGGTAGCCTTACTCAAGAGGGAGATGGACCGAGCACTTCTGGTTCTGTCCCTGTAGATGCAACTGAATCAGTTGTCTCTACCGTTGCTGATGCCCCCGATGCCTCCCCTGTTCCTAGTGCCGATGGCCTGCACGATGCAGATGATGAGGCCCATGACCATTGATCTCCCCTCCCCGTCGACTTGTATTTTTTTATTTTTTATTGGATAATGTTTATGTACAATTACTGATTTTTAATTTATTATATAAATTATTGAGTTTTCATTTTAGTAAATTAATGTTTACTATTAATATTTTAACAATAAAATAATTTTAAAAAATAACAATAAATTAAATTAGCGACTGAACTTCGGTAGCTCATTTTAGGTACCATTTACTTTAGCAACCTATTATGTTTTGTCGCTATTAGGGACTGAAAAATGTGGTCGTTGAATTGATCGCAGAAGTAGCCCCTAAAATATGATTTGGAAGCACATTTAGCGGCCCAAATTATTTTAGTTTAGCGACTGCCTATTTGCATCACAAATTAGCGACAGAATCACATCGCAGTCGCTAGCACCCTTAGCTACCCCACAGGATAGTGATAAAGACAAATTAAGTGATTAGCGACCGAATATGTCGATAGCTAATCACCTAATTTCTTGTAGTTATGTTGAAAGCTTGATTGAATACTTAGAGGGAAAAGAAAGAAAAGTAGAGGAGAGGTTGACGAAAATGTAAAGATTGTATTCACTTCTACATCTGAATGTTTATAACAAAGGTATATATGTTCACAATAATGAAACTTTTTAATTGAAAGAAAATATACAATGAAAGTTTAATTGAAAGAAAATATACAATGAAAGTTTTTTTTTTTTTATAGGCAAATGTTAGTATGTTATTATGTTAATTATTAATTTTTTTCTCATTTGCCAATGTTTGAACCTTGGATCTCCAACACCTTAAACCCTTAGCTTTTACCACTTGAGCTACCCCACCCCCCAATATACTATGAACTTGGTAACCGTCTAATAAACCCTAGTTGATGTGACAATATCATTTTCAGTTTTCTATCGTAACATGACTATTATAACTAACTAAACAAGTTTAGGATAGTTGGATGTTATTTTCTCTAGTTAAAACTATTGCTATTATCAAATTTAGTTTTTATCTTACTTTTTTTTTTTTAATAAAATAGAATGCTTTGCATGAATTATTTGCAGGCTCTCCAGTGAGGCCTTTTTTAAAACTAATAATAATATTTTATAAATAAGTAATTTTTATAAAAATTATAAATGACTTTTAAAATTATAAATAATTACAAATTAACTTTTGATTTAAATGAAAAATTTTAAAAATAATCTTTTATGCAATATAAATGTCACTTTAAATCTTAAACAAACAGATATTCCTTTCAATTATTTTAACTTCGTTTTGTTTAATAGTTTTATATTATTATTTAAATGAAATAAAAGATATAATTAAATAAATGCTTCAACAATAAATCGAAAAAAAAAAGACATGATGAAAAAAAGAAATGAGGGTGCATGCACAGCCTACCTCCAGCATTAAGGGCTCGTTTGGTGGTCAGGATAGAATAGGAGCGGATAGGATAAGAGAGCAGGATAGGAGTATGATAGGATATGAGCAGGATAAGTTGTTATCCTATCCGACGTTTGGTATCCACCAGATAACAAACTGCATAGTGAAAATTTCTATTTTGTTCTGAATGTTTTCATATTTTATTAGATTTTAGTTTTTTTTTATAATTTTCATTTTTTAAGATTATATAAAAAGACAAAATTGTCCTTATGATAAAATTACATATAATATTTTAAATTTTTAAATTTGTTTAACTTAAATTAATTTTTTATAATTTTAAATATTCATTTCTAGTTTTTAGTTTGCATATAGTTAAATTATTAGAATATTTTTATTTATTTTTCAGTTTTTTAAAATAATATAAATTAACAAAATTAGCCTTGTGACAAAATAAAATAAATTTTAAAATTAATTATTAATTTTTTTTTATTTTATGTTTTAGTATACCTTTTTTGATAACCATATTATATTTTATTATACTTTAATTATTTTATATATAAAACATTTTTATACTTTATTATACTTTAAATCACCTTATCCTATCATGTTGAGTTCTAACCCAGCTCTCCCCTCAGGATAGAATTTTAACTAGGATAGGATATGATAGGTGACAGACCGGATTAATTTATCCTATCCTGCTGGCTCACCAAATAATAGTTTCAGACATGATATGATAGCTTATCCTATCATGTCTCTCTTATCCTAACCACCAAACGAGCCCTAAGAGTTCTATCGCAATATATGTTAAAAAAAAATTGAGTTCCATCGCAATATGATAAAAAAAACATTAAAAAGGACTATCACTGGATTTGAACACGAAAAGATGAACAAATAAACCAACAACTTAGCCAGAGGCTCAACAAGGCCTCACTGTTAACACATAGCATACAATATTATATAAAGTTTAAGGGTGATGCCTAAAGCAAGGGCTTTAGTGGTCTCACCCTTGGGTCAGGCCTGCGTGCGATACACGGGTAAAATATGTGTTAGCGGTATAATTTCATATTATTCGAAAACCCAATACATGATTAAGTTAAATGTGAAATTAATAAATAAAAGTATAATTGTAACGCCCTACTTTTTATATACGTTGTGTTACAGGCAACGATATATCTATTTCTATTTTTACCTGAGACCTAGAAAATGATTTTGAGAAAAACAAAATCATATCTAGAAGCTACTATATTGTAGGAGGTTAAGGTAAATTTTTTTTGTTCAAAATTCAGACGGAATCCTGTCTGTGTTTTTACTGACAGTACAATTCTGTACCAGTCAGAAAAACTCTAATTTGACCCGAAACTGAAAAGTTTTAGATTTTTATCACTTTTTAAGTGATACAATCTATTTTAAAAATTTTCGCTCAAAAATAATTTTTTTTTTTATTCGGGAGAATTTTCGAAGAAAACGACGAAAAAACCTAAATCGGGTAAACGACGGAGCCGGCTACGGAACTGCAGAGATAGAACTGGATTCTGGATTGATAAGACAACTTGCCACCTTAGGGGGTGAGTCATGTGGTGAGTCACCACCATGACTCACTATGTCATGATTACATTTAGGAAAATATCTAGATATTTTTATGTGAAAAGACCATATTGCCCTAAAGATTTCCGTGAATGCCTATGTGTCCCAAAAGTGTACTACAACATCACACACTTGGGCAAATTTTCATGCAGCCCCTCATTCCACACCAAAGCTCACTTGTTTATCACACTTCTCCACTTTCCTACACCAAAACACTTAGTTCATCATCAAAGTTTCCATTTGAGTTTCAAGCTCTTGCTTCTTTCTTCAATTTCTAGAGGTATATCCTCCATATCCATGACCTAACCATTCTTTCCTTTCATGAAAGTTATGTTCATCCACTTGTTTTCCACAAGTTCAATTTTATACCCATTTTCTGGAGTAATTTCTAGAAAATCATAGAAAAATGGTTTTGATGTTATGATAATTTTTATGAACTCTCTAAGACCTCTAGACTCTAGATCCAAAAGGTTGAGAGCAAAAGAAATTTCTACCCTAATTTTCTAGAGTTGGCCGAAACTCTCACAAATGGGTCAAGTGGTTTTTTCTTCATTCTTTAACTTGTGTTGTTGTTTGATTGTGAAAGTGATTGTTAGTTGGTTGAAATATTTTGTGTGGAGGAAGGAAACAAGGACAAGGACTTAGATCAAAAGGAAATCATGTTCTTCAAAGGTAAGGGGAACTTACCTGAGAAGTTTTGGTAGTCATATACTATGTTGTCTGGTATGTGTAAACTACTTATAGTTATTTTGTGATATTTATTTGATGATCTTGTGATATTTGAGTTGTTGATTGATAAGTTTGAGAATGATATTTGATATTGGATGAATATAGGATTTAAAGTTTGTCCATATATGTTTATTCATGTGACTATGTGTGGGATTGTGTTGATCGAAAGACATGACAATGGTCATGGCTAGAATAATGAAAATTAAGTCTCTAAAAATCCTAAACAAAGAATTTAAGGACTTTTAAATTCTCGTCAGTGGAAGGAAATTAAGAAAAATGAGAAATAATTATACTCTTGAAAAAAAGAAATGACAAATTTGAGAAAAATAAGATGATTTCAGAATAATGATTAAGAAATGAGTGTTAGTGAGGACAAATTATGAAAAGGTGTATTATATTTATTTTTCAAAAGAAAATAGTTTCAATAAAGAAAAGAGAAAGAAAAGATCAAAAATATTTTGACGTCGTTCATTAAAAAGTCTTTTAGATAGAAAAGTCGTTGGTTTGCGAAAAGATTGCTTTTAGATGAAAATATTTAAGAAAATGCCTTTATGGTGGAAATTGCTGTTGAGATTTTTTCATGGTTTAATCAAAAGTTTTTAAAATTGATTCTAAAGGATTTGACGTTTTCAAAAATGAATTTCAAAGGAAAAGGATTTCTGAAAAATGTTGTTAAAAAGAGCGAAAATGTCCTTTTTGACAAGAGTTGTTAAACTCTTGTATTTGGATTTTTAGATGGGTTTTCACTAAATGAAAATCTGTATTTGAATGTTTTTGGAACCTAGCTAACGAAACGTTAGACTAGAATTCCTGTGAATGTTTGAAAGATAAGGACCTAGCAACCGAGACGTCGGACTAGAGTTCCTGTGAGTAAAGTATTGTGGTCGCGGATTAAAAATCCTACGTTGGCGACTTGACTTCGTGTCAAAGTGTGGACGAACCTAGGGCCGGTGCATCGGCCTAAGGTTTCGTAAATGAGTACTTGGACTACGTGTCCTGTGTTGAGAATAATTGGGCTTTATGCCTTTAGTCGTGTGCTTTGAGCCTCGACAAGAAAGAACGAACGAAAAAGAAAACAACAAAATAACTGTTTTACATGCATGAAAAGCCGGCAGACGTGCCATTGTGTTACGAGCATACCGTTCCATAATTGGACTGACAAATTGGGTAAGTTCAGACCAGCGGGTCTTTAGGGACATCTGGGTTCGAATGCCACAGAAGGTCGGGGCCTCGCGACCCCGGGTCGTGGTAATCGACTGCGATACACGGATGTACTCAATCAGGAACTGTTCAATGTTACTTAGGTTTTGACATGATACCCTTGAACAATTGGAGCTCAGACCTCAATTACTTATGGGGATATTGCGTCCTATACTGCTCGACGAAGGGAAGTTAGGATCTCCGGAGATTACAAAATAGATAGTGATATTGAAGTGTCATTCATTTTTACAACTCACAATAGTTATCGGGTATGAATCCCCTTGTTCATATGTCATTATTGTTGATGATTTATTTTACCATTATATATGTTGTCGTAATTATATATTATTGTCTGTGTGTCGCGTATGTGACTATCGCGACAAAACTTACATGTCGGTAGCTCACCCTTGTGATATATCTGTTTTTGGTTTTGTTGTTGTACCTTGGTACACGAGTACTGAAGCTGCAAAGGAGTTTCCAGCTTCACTTGGGGATATTAGTCCCGATCTTTGAAGAGGATGATGATAGTGGGGAGGACCATGGGAGTCTTCCTAGTGGATATTTTTAGAGTGACCAGCTTAGGATTTCTTTGGGTTGTTTGTTTTTAGAAGATCTGTACATGTGGCTTGAGAACCTTCATTTTTTCTTGATTTCAGTTTTGCCTATTGAAACATTTTACGGAAAACTTGTATGCTGTGGCGGACTTGTTATGCATATGACCAGGATATGTATTTTGAGATGTACAATGTGGTTTCACAGCTTTTTGATGAGTGCATAAGTTTTCAGTATTGAGAAGCAAAAAAACTTTTTACACCCGTTTCTTTGATTTATAAAAAAAAAAAACGTATGTGAATTATTTTCCGAAAGTAACCAGCAAATTTTTTTTATTTAATATGTTTTCCACAATTGAGTTAGACATGTAGAGCCGAGGGGGTGTTACACTAGTGGTATCAGAGCTGGTCGAATCTTTCGGGAACCTTGGGGATTAGGTCTATTATGTTTTTGTTGTGTGATCTCTGGTTGGACCTTGTTTGAATTGTTTCCTTGTTGAAGCAAAGTGTATTGATACACAAGTATGTGATTTCTTGATGGGTTCTGACTGGTTGTGGCTCCGTGAGAACCCATGGGTAGTAGATGGTGCTATTGGTTCATATTGACATGTTTGTTTATCCTTTTGGATTGTGCCAAACATTTGAACAATGTACCAGTTGTGGAAGATTTTCTTGGAGTGTTCCCTGAGAATGTTCCAGGTTTGTACTTGCGAAGAATATTGAGTTTTCTATCAATCTAGTTCCTAGATTCAGTCGGATCTTGTAGAACACAGATGGATCATCAATTAGTTAGACAATTAGGAATATGCATAGTGCTATGTGATATCTGTAAAGTAGTTGAGTCAGTTAGGCAGTTAGGTTTTTCTGTTTTGTAACTACCTTGAGGGACTTGTATAGAACAGATATATAAGCCATAGCTGAGAGAAAATTGATAAGTCAATTTTCTGAGTGCAATACACTGTAATCCTTGAATGAGTGATTCATAAGATCAGAGAGTGCAAGGGAGGATTGAGAGTGATTAGTTTCAAACCTGTAAAGCCTTGTACATGGTGTTCTTAATCTAGTGGATAGAAGACTCGCCTCAGCATGGATGTAGGAGCACATTGCTCTGAACCACGATAACATCCTTCTCTTATTCTTCTTTCCTTCTTTCTTTCTCTGCATACTTTCATTTTCTGCTGCACAACTCATAAAGAACATTCAGTTCTTGCATTCATTGTTAGTGTTGAATTCATAACAATTGGTATCTTGAGCTTTGTCGAATTGGGGCTGATTCCACGATGGGTACCATGTTCGATGTGGACAAATTCAATGGAGAAAATGACTTTAGCCTATGGAGGATCAAGATGGAGGCTCTTCTTATTCTTCAAGGACTCGAGGAAGCCTTGGGAGGAGTGAGCAAACTTCCTGCAGCACTTTCAGAAAAAGAAAAGAAAGACTTGATCAGCAAGGCACACAACATGATCTTTCTTTCTTTGGGTGATGAAGTTCTTCATGAAGTAGCTGATGAATCCACTATAGCAGGTGTTTGGCTCAAGCTTGAAAGCCTATATATGACTAAGTCATTGACAAATAAACTCTATTTGAAGAAGAGACTCTATCAGTTGAAAATGGAAGAAGGATCATCAATCAAAGAACATGTCTCTCAATTCACTAAGGCAGTTCTTGATTTAAAGAATCTTGATGTCAAGATTGATGACGAGGATCAAGCTGTGATGCTGCTGTGCTCACTTCCTCCCTCTTATGAGAACTTGGTTGACACAATGATGTTTGGTAGAGAAAGCCTCACCTTAAAAGAGGTCAAAGCCACACTTAACTCTCGAGAAATGAAGAAGAGAATTACTGATGACAAAGGTAAAGGTGCAGAAGCAGAAGGACTGTTTGCAAGAGGGAGATCAGAGAACAAAGAAGCAAAGGGCAAGAATAGAAGGCATCGATCCTAGTCCAAAGGCAAGAAGGAATGCTACTACTGCCACAAAGAAAGACATTTCAGAAAGAATTGTCCAGAGAGGAAAAGAAAGAGCAATGCAAAGCAAAATTCAAATGACTTGGTTGTGGTAGCAGATGGGTATGAAAGCTCAGATGTGCTAGCTGTCACTGAAGATTCTTGAAGTGAGGAATGGATTCTTCACTCAGGGTACTCATTTCATATGACCCCAAATCAAGAATGGTTTGAATCCTACAAAAGGGTTGATGCTAGAAAGGTACTAATGAGGAACAACATCTCTTGCAAAGTAGCTGGAATTGGTACTGTAAGGGGTTCAATTCAGTGATGGATCATCAAAATTGTTCACAGATGTGAGACATGTACCCGAGCTTAAGAGAAATCTTCTTTCTCTTGGCATGCTGGATCAAGCAGGATGTACATTCAAAGGAGAAGGTGGTGCTCTAAAGATCAGCGAAGGCTCAATGCTCCTAATGAAGGGAATCAGAAAGAATGGCTTGTACAGACTGCAAGGTATAACTATATTAAAACCTGCTAGTTTAGTTTCTGTATCCTAAATGAATTTCACAAGACTATAGCATCTTAGACTAGCCCATGTGAGTGAAAGAGGTTTGGAGGAATTGTATAAGCAGGGTTTAATTGGTAATGGAGACTTTGAAAGGCTAGAGTTTTGTGAACGCTGTCTTTATGGCAAGCAGAAAAGAGTTAAGTTTTCCACAGCAACACACACAACCAAAGCCTCAACTGAGTATGTGATTATGACATATTGGGGCCAGCAAGGGTTCCTTCATTGGGTGGTGCTAGTTACTTCATAACTTTCATAGATGATTGGTCAAGGAAAGTGTGGGTTTATTTGTTAAAACACAAGAATCAAGCATTCAAATGTTTCAAACAATGGAAAGCACTTGTTGAGAACCAAACTGGAAGGAAAGTGAAGGTCTGGCATAACCAGGCACAAAACAGTGAGATTAACTCCTCAACAAAATGGTCTTGCTGAAAGAATGAACAAGACCATTTTGGAGAGGGTTAGGTGCATGCTGTCAAATGCCAACCTAAGCAAAATGTTTTGGGGAGAGGCATTTCACACAGCCTGCTATCTAATCAATAGATCTCCCTCAACTGCTATTGATTTCAAGACACCAGAGGAGTTGTGGACAGGAAGAGCACCAACCTATGACAACCGGAGAATATTTGGATGTACTGCTTATATCCATGTAAATGATGGGAAACTGGAGCCTAGATCAAAGAAGGGAATCTTCTTGGGATATCCTGATGGAGTGAAGGGTTACAAGGTGTGGTTAACCAGTCCAAGTGGAGGAAAGGCGGTGATCAGTAGAGATGTTGTTTTCAAGGAAGAAGACGTGCTTGAGGATGCAGGACAGAAGACTGAATCATCTCAAAAACCTCATGAACCAGAAAAGAAGGTTCAATTGGAGGTGGAGCATAATGCTGCAGATAAAACAAATGACAGTGATCAGCCTTCTACTGAAGAACGGCAAGATGAAGTACCAGAATCATCTTACAATATGGTCAGAGACAGGGCTAGAAGGCAGATCAAACCACCACAAAGGTTTGGCTATGCAGACCTCATTACTTATGCTCCCAGTGTTGAAATTGAGGATCAAGCAACTGATCCTATTAACTACAAGGAAGCAACGAAAAGTTGAGATAAGGAACACTGGAAATCTGCTATGACTGATGAGATCAACTCCCTTATGAAAAACAGCACCTGGAAACTTGTAGACAAACCTCCAAAGCACAAAATTGTAGGCTGCAAGTGGATTTTCAAGAGGAAGCCAGAAATTCCAGTGGTTGAAGGATGTAGATACAAGGCTAGACTTGTGGCAAAAGTTTTTACACAAAATGAAGGAATTGATTATAATGAGATTTTTTCACCAGTTGTGAAACACGCAAGTATTAGAATCATTTTTGCTCTAGCTGCTGCCTACAATTTGGAACTTGAGCAAATGGATGTAAAGACAGCCTTCTTACATGGTCAATTAGATGAAAGGATATACGTGAAACAACCTGAAGGGTATGAAGTAGAAGGAAAGGAACATATGGTATGCTTGCTGAAAAAGTCCTTGTATAGACTTAAACAATCACCAAGACCATGGTACAAAAGATTTGACACCTTTGTAGTGTCAAATGGCTATAACAGAAGCTCCTTTGACTGCTGTGTCTACTTTAAGAAAGCCAACATAGGACATTTCATATATCTCCTACTCTGTGGATGACATGCTCATTGCAAGTAAAGACCTAGATGCAATTAGCTAGCTCAAGGAACTACTAAGCTCTGAATTTGAGATGAAGGACTTAGGAGCTGCAAGGAAGATTTTGGGAATGGAAATTCTTAGAAAGAGAGATGAAAGATTACTCTACTTGCATCGTTCAAGTTATGCAGTGAAAGTGCTTAGAAGATTCAATATGCAAGATGCCAAGGCAGATTCAACTCCAATAGCTGGTCACTTCAAGCTATCAGTTGAGCAATCTCCTAAAACCGATGAAGATCAGAAGGACATGGATAGCATACCTTACTCTAATTCCATAGGGAGTTTAATGTATGCTATGGTATGTTCAAGGACTGATCTTGCCTATGCTGCCAGCATGGTCAGTAGATTCATGGGAAACCCGGGAAAGGAGCACTAGCTTGCAGTCAAGTGGATTCTTAGGTACTTGAAAGGGACAAAATCTGGTGGTCTGGTATTTGGCAAATTAGAATAAAAAAACAGCAATGTAGCAGGATATGTGGATGCTGATTTTGCAAGGGATATTGACAGAAGAAGGTCTCTAACAGGATACCTATTTACTCTCTATGGAAATGTGGTAAGTTGGAAGGCAAATTTGTAATCAATAGTTGCCTTATCTACCACTGAATCAGAGTATATTGCTTTGACTGAAGCTATCAAGGAAGCAATTTGGCTCAAAGGGTTTGTAAATGAACTAGAAGGAAGATTAACTTCTGTGACAGTATGGTGTGATAGCCAAGGTGCTATTCATCTCTCAAAGAACCAAATGTTCCATGAGAGAACAAAGCATATTGACATCAGAATGCACTACATTCGTGACATCATTTCAAAGGGCATTGTTGAAGTGAAGAAAGTTCCTACAGAAGACAACATGGCTGATATGTTAACCAAGGTGGTTCCTAGAGCCAAACTTCTACACTGCATGAATTTGGCAAGGATTGGAACCTGTGACAAATGAGTCTCTTTTAGAGACTGGATGCATACGTAGCTGGTACCTAAATTGAAGATCCAAGGTGGAGATTTGTAGAACACAGATGGATCATCAATTAGTTAGACAGTTAGGAATATGCATAGTACTATGTGATATCTGTAAAGTAGTTAAGTCAGTTACGCAGTTAGATTTTTCTGTTTTGTAACTACCTTGAGGGACTTGTATAGAACAGATATATAAGTCATAGTTGAGAGAAAATTGATAAGTCAATTTTCTGAGTGTAATACACTGTAATCTGCGAGTGAGTGATTCATAAGATTAGAGAGTGGAAGTGAGGATTGAGAGTGATTAGTTTCAAACCTGTAAAGCCTTGTACATGGTGTTCTTGATCTAGTGGATAGAAAACTCGCCTCAGTATGGATGTAGGAGCACATTGCTCTGAACCACGATAACATCCTTCTCTTATTCTTCTTTCCTTCTTTCTTTCTCTGCATACATTCATTTTCTGCTGCACAACTCATAAAGAACATTCAGTTCTTGCATTCATTGTCAGTGTTGAATTCATAACATATCTCCATCGCTTTCGTGTAGGATGTCGCCTATAAAGTTAGTTGAGTTAGACGACTCGACTTAACGGGAAGATCTGCTGTGAAAGCAGTTTAGAAGAGTGAGTGTATTCCCGTGGAGAGCACCAGTTTTGTTATTAATAAAGAAAGACAAAGGTTCGAGACTCTGTGTGGATTTCCGACAACTCAACAAAGTGACGATCAAGAACAAGTACTCTCTGCCACGCATAGTTGATCTGATGGATCGATTGCGAGGAGTTGTTGTTTTCTCAAAGATCGACTTGAGGATGAGTTATCACCAGATTAGAGTGAGGACCTACCAAAGATTGTTGCGCCGTTGACTTAGCTTGCGAGGAAAGACCAACTCTTTGCATGACTGGAGGAACTGACTAAGTTTCCCGTGATCGTGCACGATTCAGAGGAGAACATAGGAAACAACAATCCACCAGACTAAGCGAGTCTGGAAGGACCTTGTGCTTGTTGAGACCGAGGTGAGCCGATTTAAATCTTCAACTTAGATGAGTGTCACATGACTAAGAAAACTTTTAACTGTATTATTCAACTCTTTTATTGGTCATACTTTCACTTTCCGCCCTGAGTGAGAATATTGGATTTCTCTATTTCTGTAAATTCTCATACAAGTTCATTCATTTCTATCCTTCAGAGCTAATCTCTACTGCTTTATTCCATTTAAAGCATTCTCTACGAACTCGTGTATTGACCATTGTTTTTCTAATCCCTATGGTTGTATTAGACAATCACTGCGATCAATTTTGTACGTGTCGAACTGACTTTTCTGATCTTGATTTAAAGTCTATCATGACTCCTCAATTGGTCATGCTAGTCTGTAATTTTAATTTACTCCAATGGACTCCTTGTATGTGAAAATTTATACTCACGCTTCTCAAATACCCGCAGTGTATTAGACATTTGAGTGGATTGATTTGATAGAATCCATTGGTCTGGATATTTTCACATTTTGTTGAAAAATTTGTTATGACTACTTCTTGAGTTGTAACACAGATGACTTCTTGGTAACATAAGTTTCTTGATGAAACTTATGCTAGTCACTTTTTCTTTTGGTAAATGTGACCTAGTCTGATTTTTATTTTTTTTTTGTCAAACTGTTTCCCTTTTTAAATTGCCATTTTGTCAATTCCTTGAACTAAGAATGAATCCTCTTGGGATTAGGCACTGTTCGTCTTTTGATTTCCTAATCCACTGGTAGAGACATGTTTATAAGAATGTACCGGGCATTTTTTTACTCACGAACTTATTGAAGAATCTTTTCACATACTGGATACTGTATCTTTCCGATTGGTAAAATTCTTCTATATTCTTTCTTGCGAGGGTAAGACCAAGAAATTTCCTTTCTTGAAAATTTCTTTCCTTAATCTTCAAAGCCATGTCTTATTGCAGTTCGATAGAACTTATCACTTTTTGATCAATTTTACCATATATCTTTTCTAAGCGTCATTGACGTGTGACCTATCTCATAAGTCATGAGGATGATTATATGATCCATATCACGATGTCAGATTTAGTCGAGTGCAGTAAAAAGATAACTAGACGTTTGAGACCTTCCTTGTTAAGATGATAACGTTGCAATGAATTTAGTCGTGGGTTTACCGAGGACCTCTAAGAGTCTTGAATTGTTTCTAGTGATCGTGGACAAGCTAACGAAGTCGACACCCTTCTTACCTATTAAGATCCACTATGCAGTGGAAAAGCTAACCACAGTATGTATCAGAGGACTGATCAGACTTCATGAAGTATCTTCCAGCATCATTTCAGATGAAGACCGGAAGCTTACCCCATGTTTTTATCTAAGTTTGCATCAAGCGTTAGGAACCAAGTTGCGGCTGAGTTCAGCTTATCACCCTCAATTCGATGGACAAGTAAGAAACGATCTAATCCTTAGAAGTTTGGCTGGCAGTAAGTGTAGTACCTAAATACGATCATCCCTAGTAGGACAAACAAGAGGTGATAGGAATTTTGGTAGAGGTGTAGATCTGACTAATAAGATGAGAATCTCTAGAATTAACATCAGTAAGTAAGACGATTTCGGTAGATTTTATCATGATCGAGGTAGAGTGTCGCTAAGGGAAATCTAAGGTAATGATCAAATGCTCGTAGTTAAGATTGAATGTATGAGTTTGGAAGATTTAAAGGAAAAGTGCTGATAGTAGTTTCACCTAAGTTGAATGTGAGCGAAAAAGATGATTTCTTGCGTAAAACTAAGTTTTTTAGAGTAGTTCAAAGTTGATGAGTTAGATAATCTTACTCGACGTGGTTTCTTTTGGTTTCAGTTATATTAAGAGGTGTAATAATGTTCTTTTGAGGTTAAGATGTATGATTTTTATATAAATTGGAGTGGTGGACTAGGTTCAAAGGGACTAAGACTATGATTGGCTATCTTGGGTAGGAAATCGATGCGTGTGTTGGGAAGGTAAGGTGAATCTTGGTGTTAACAGTGAGAGTTAAAAATGTTGAAGAAGGTTTTTCTAGTGGACCACTATTGAGAAGAGAAGTGATTAAGTTTAATTATTGTCTTTCATGTGTGAGAGATTAAGGTTCAATGTTAAGGACAGTGAACATAATGTGCTAGTGGTTAGTTTCGGGGATAAACAGAACGAAGAATAAGTATGAATTTTGTTGTGAAGTTACCGTTGTCGCCTAAGGAGGATGAATGACAAAAATGCAAAATAGGATCTTGGGGTCAAGATGCAATTACAAGATCCCGTCTAGTTTCGAGTCATGAAATATCGACGACAAAAATTTTTTTTTGTGGGGTAGTAATGTAACGCCCTGCTTTTTATATACGCTGTATTACAGGTAACGATATATCTATTTATATTTTTACTGAGACCTAGAAAATGATTTTGAGAAAAAGAAAATCATATATAGAACCTCCTATATTGTAGGAGGTTAAGGTTAATTTTTTGGTTCAAAATTCAGACGCAACCCGGTCTGTGTTTTCACTGACAGCACAATTCTGTACCGGTCAGAAAAACTCTAATTTGACCCCGAAACTGAAAAGTTTTAGATTTTTATCACCTTTTAAGTGATATAATCTATTTTAAAAATTTTCGCTCAAAAATAAAATATTTTATTTTATTCGGCCAAATTTTCGAAGGCAACGACGAAAAAACCTAAATCGGGTAAACGACGGAGCCGAATACGGAACTGCAGAGATATAACCGGATGCTGGATTGATGAGACAACTTGCCACCATAGGGGGTGAGTCATGTGGTGAGTCACCACCATGACTCACTATGTCATGATTACATTTAGGAAAATATCTAGATATTTTTATGCGAAAATACCATATTGCCCTTAAGATTTCCTTGAATGCCTTTGTGTCCCAAAAGTGTACTACAACCTCACACACTTAGGCAAATTTTCATGCAACCCCTCATTCCACACCAAAGCTCACTTGTTTATCACACTTCTCCATTTTCCTACACCAAAACACTTAGTTCATCATCAAAGTTTCCATTTGAGCTCCAAGCTCTTGCTTCTTTCTTTAATTTCTAGCAGTATATCCTCCATCTCCATGACCTAACCATTCTTTCCTTTCATGAAAGTTATGTTCATCCACTTGTTTTCCACAAGTTCAAGTTTATACCCATTTTCTTGAGAAATTTCTAGAAAATCATAGAAAAATGGTTTTGATGTTGTGATAATTCTTATGAACTCTCTAAGACCTCTAGACTCTAGATCCAAAAGGTTGAGAGCAAAAGAAATTTCTACCCTAATTCTAGAGTTGGGCGAAACTCTCACAAATGGGTCAAGTGGTTTTTTCTTCATTCTTTAACTTGTGTTGTTGTTTGATTGTGAAGGTGATTGTTAGTTGGTTGAAATATTTTGTGTGGAGGAAGGAAACAAGGACAATGACTTAGATCAAAACAAAATCAAGTTCTTCAAAGGTAAGGGGAGCTTAGCTGAGAAGTTTTGGTAGTCATATACTATGTTGTCTGGTGTGTGTAAACTACTTAAAGTTATTATGTGATATTTATTTGATGATCTTGTGATATTTGAGTTGTTGATTGATAAGTTTGAGAATGATATTTGATATTTGATGAATATATGATTTAATGTTTGTCCATGTATGTTTATTCATGTGACTATGTGTGAGATTGTGTTGATCGAAAAACATGACAATGGTCATGGTCTGAATAATGAAAATTAAGTCTCTAAAAATCCTAAACAAAGAATCTAAGGACTTTTAAATTCTCGTAAGTGGAAGAAAATTAAGAAAAATGAGAAATAATTATACTCTTGAAAAAAAAGAAATGACAAATTTGAGAAAAATAAGATGATTTCAGAATAATGATTAAGAAATGAGTGTTAGTGAGGACAAATTGTGAAAAGTTGTATTATATTTATTTTTCAAAAGAAAATAGTTTCAATAAAGAAAAGACAAAGAAAAGATAAAAAATATTTTGACGTCATTCATTAAAAAGTCTTTTAGATAGAAAAGTCGTTGGTTGCGAAAAGTTTGTTTTTAGATGAAAATATTTAAGAAAATGCCTTTATGGCGGAAATTGCTGTTGAGATTTTTTATGGTTTAATCAAAAGTTTTTAAAAATGATTCTAAACGATTTGACGTTTTCGGAAATAAATTTCAAAGGAAAAGGATTTCTGAAAAATGTTGTTAAAAAGAGCGAAAATGTCCTTTTTGACAAGAGTTGTTAAACTCTTGTATTTGGATTTTTAGATGAGTTTTCACTGAACAAAAATCAGTATTTGAATGTTTTTGGAACCTAGCTAACGAAACGTTAGACTAGAATTCATGTGAATGTTTTTGAAAGATAAGGACCTAGTAACCGAGACGTCGGACTAGAGTTCCTGTGAGTAAAGTATTGTGGTCGCGGATTAAAAATCCTACATTAGCGGCTTGACTTCGTGTCAAAGTGTGGGCGGACCTAGTACCAGTGCATCGGCCTAAGGTTTCGTAAATGAGTACTTGGACTACGTGTCCTGTGTTGAGAATAATTGGGCTTTATGCCTTTAGTCGTGTGCTTTGAGCCTCAACAAGAAAGAACGAACGAAAAAGAAAACAACAAAATAACTGTTTTACATGCATGAAAAGCTGGCAGACGTGCCATTGTGTTACGAGAATACTGTTCCATAATTGGACTGACAAACTGGGTAAGGTCGGACCAGCGGGTCTTTAGGGACATTTAGGTTTGAATGCCACAGAAGGTCGGGGTCTCGTGACCCCAAGTCGTGGTAATTGACTGCCATACATGGATGTGCTCAATCAGGAACTGTTCAATATTACTTAGGTTTTAACGTGATACCCTTGAACAATTGGAGCTCGGACTTCAATTAATAGGTCGACCTCATGGAAACAATTGTGTTATGGGGATATTGCGACCTATACTGCTCGACGAAGGGAAGTTAGGATCTCCGGAGATTACGAAATAGATAGTGATATTGAAGTGTCATGCATTTTTACAACTCATGATGGTTGTCGGGTATGAATCTCCTTGTTCATATGTCATTATTGTTGATGATTTATTTTACCATTATATGTGTTGTCGTAATTATATATTATTGTCTGTGTGTCGCGTATGTGACTATCACGATAAAACTAACTTGTCGGTATCTCACCCTTGCGATATATCTGTTTTTGGTTTTGCTGTTGTACCTTGGTACACGAGTACAGATGGTGCAGAGGAGTTTCCAGCTTCACTTGGGGATATTAGTCCCGATCTTTGAAGAGGTCGATGATAGTGGGGAGGACCATGGGAGTCTTCCTAGCGGATATCACCATCTTAGGATTTCTTTGGGTTGTTTGTTTTTAGAAGGTCTGTACATGTGGCTTGAGAACCTTCATTTTTTCTTGATTTCAGTTTTGCATATTGAAACATTTTCCGGAAAAATTGTATGTTGTAGTGGACTTGTTATATATGACCAGGATATGTATTTTGAGATGTACAATGTGGTTTTACAGCTTTTTGATGAGTGCTTAAGTTTTCCGTATTGAGAAGAAAAAAAAACTTTTTACACCTGTTTCTCTAACTTATATAAAAAAAAATGTATGTGAATTATTTTCCGAAAGCAACCAGCAAATTTTTTTTATTTAATATGTTTTCCGCAATTGAGTTAGACATGTAGCGTCGAGGGGGTGTTACAATAACCCTTGACAAAAAAAAGTATAAATGATACAATGCATTTTTTATTTGGAATTTGTTTTTTGTATCTTAAAATTAGTAGGATTATAAATTATTATCGATAAATAAATATTTAGGTAACATGAACGCAATCCTCCTAATTAACATAACACGAATACAGTACACTCGTGTACCACACGTATACATGTGTGATGCATGGGTAAAGTATTTGTTGGAAACATTTATTTTGTAAATTAAAAATTAATTATAAGATAAGCAAAAGTTATTACAAATTGCTTAAATAAATGAAAATCTTGACAATGAAATATATTTATGTTAAAATTATTATAACAATGATTTAAAATAAAGTGTTTAAATTATGACAAATTATAATTTTTTTTCCCTGCCAATTTCTTTGTTGATGTGATTTTAAGTAAAATTTTCGACCTTTGTAAATAAAATAAAATGTTCAACCTGAAGAAGTATAACAATATAACCATGTTTAAAAAAAAAAAAAAAAAACACCATAACCATAATTTTTTATTAAATGTAAGTTTTCCATGTTGTTTTCATATAAATTTTTTGAGGAGGGATCAACTTACACTCATATAAGTTTACACCCCTTACACTTAATATTAGTCATTGATCTAACTAACATCTAATGGCTCTGATTTGTTGAGATTGGTTCCCAATTAGTAAGTCACGTGATGACTTTGGGTTTTCCTGATACATTTGCTCTCTCTCTCATCCGATTTCAATTAACAAGCAGGGCTTCTTCGTTCTCCTTATGCACCGCTAATGCTATCATCTTCTTCTTCATATGTGTCCTTAACCCAAAAGCATCCCACCATCAACGAACAAGGAATCCGATGTGCTATAATCTGATGTGTCTCTTCTCAATCCCATCTTTGTTTTTCCCCTCTAACCCATTGTGCGTCTCTCTCCCCAATTTGCTTTCCCCCCTCTTAAGGTTACAGAGAAAGTTAGAGGTTTTTCATTATTTTTGGTATTTTTTTCCTTTATTTTTTTAGAAAATATTCAAATACTGAACTAGTCATTCGGAATCTAAAAACCCAAAAATAAGCAACCAAACAAGACAAAGAATTAGATGATGTGATGCATAAGGGAAAAAAAAAAGCAGGAAAAAGAAAAAGAAAAATGAGAAGTGGAAAAATTGAAAAGGACAACAACAGTTTCTTCAATTCAATTCCATTCTCAGAAAAACGTTTAATTTCCTATTCTGCTCTATTTGCATTCGATAATGGACTTTGAGGGGAAGGGAGACGCAGAAGAAAATGATTGAGAGGAAGGAAATGTCATATTGCAGCCAAAGAGAAGAGAAATGTTCATAAAAAAGAAAAACAATTTCTAAGAAGGTGGGGGTCACGTGCCTTATTTAAGTGAATGTATATGTGCCATTGGATTTATATGATATGAATGGTTGAGATGGAGTGTAAGAGGTGTAACATTTTTTAGGTGTAAAATGATCCCTCCTCAAATTTTTTATTCTATGTATTATATTTCATATATAATTTCCAAATCGATCAATTTACATATAAATATTAATAATTGAGAAGAAGAAATGAAATTGTTCATCAGACAAAATAACTTATTGAATAAATTATTTAATAGAAAATATAATAAAAGAGAAATAAATAATGGGCTATCTCAAATAATAAGACATTAGTGTGAATAAATTGAAAGATTTACATATTAAATAATCGTGAATAATAATTGAATAAATTTCTTGAGAAGATAATAAACAAAAAAATTTCTTAATCTTAAAACCTTAAGATTATTAAAATAACGTGTTTCAGATAGTTTATTAAATTATATTAAAATCTAATTTCTTCTAGTGATTCATTTATAAAAATGTTTTCATATAAAATATTTATTTTCATATTCTATATTTAATTTTTCTATATTTATTAACCTATCAGAAGTTTAGAACAACAAAAGCCAAATAAATTATTTCCTTATTTCAATGATCTCTAATTAATACATGCAATTTGAAATTTGAAAAAGCATTGAGAAGTTGAAAGATGCTCTATTTAAGATGAGACATTAACTTTCCCTCAAAAAAAAAAAAAGATGAGACATTAACTTATTTATTAAAATTATATTAAATTAAATTCTTAAATGAAATGACCAAAATAAACTATTTTTTTGTGGGGAAAAAATGCCCAAGCGAATACTATAATTGCACATTTATATATTGTGATGAATGACAAACACTAATAAAAGGCAAAGAAATATTTCTTATAACATGTAGGTACCGCGCACACAAATTCAAATTATTATGGTGTACCCGAAATAAAAGTATCAAGACCACAAAACCAAATGGGTACATTATTAGGTCTTAGATACTTTTGTAAGAGATTGATTTAAGTAGGTTCTGGCTCAAGGTGTTAATGGTGATAAGCAAAATGTTTTTCTAAATTATGCCAAAAATATTTTATGAAGACAAATTTCTTTTAATGATAAATATGGTTTATGTGTTCAACAATCTATTTTACGTGATCTGCCAGACCACACACAAGTGTTGCAACACAGGTTTTATTTTTGGCTCAATTGATTTGGTATTTTTTCACAATCGGTTTTTGCTTTGTATTCTCATTCTTGAAATATTTTTTTTAGGCTTAAATCGATTTATTCAATATATTTTTATCAATCAACTTTAGCCACTAACAATTGATTCCTTGTGCTATTGACTTACGTGTTTTTTTTTTTTTTTTTGATAAACAGAGGGGCAAAAGCCCAAACAAACAAAAAGAAAACTATACTAGAGGGACATTTTTTTTTTTTAAGCTCAGTCAATTTATGCTTAAAAGCAATCAATTATTTTACTCCTCCAGACGTTCATCTCTGTTTGAATTTAAAGCTTTTAATTGACTAAATCAATTCATTATTTTGTACAATCCTTGATGGTGCTTTCAATGTAGAAATCAAATAATCTCGTGCAGTTAATTGCTTCCAACTTTCATATTCTTAATTTTGTTTTAAAAGTGGATTGCCTCTTATCTTCTTCTCTTTTTTTCTTTTTCTACGTAAGGTGATCCTATGTCACCATATAATTTATTAAAAATAAGAAAAACAAAAGAAAACAAAATCATGAGGGATATAAACCAAAACACATGCAAAGGAAAAGAGTCATTTAAATCTAACATTACATTTTTTGTTCTTCCTCAGATTATACTTCTAAGACTTAGACATAACTACGACGAAATATGAATACGCAAGACACACGTAAAAATAAGTAGTGCAGATGTGAACAGTTTTATTCTCTTATCAAAAAGTTCTTGCACAAAAATTCTAAAAATACATTGAGCTATCACTAGTACCTTTTTGATCAATCTCATAGGACTTCAAGTTGTATTTACCTGCACTAGTTAGAGTGCTTCAAATTTCTTCTACTCTTTGTGTCAACTCAGAAATAGGGTGAGGCATTCTTCTATTGTAAAGGGTGGGCCATCCTTTGGTGTGCGACTTTAGGCTTAGAAGCGCGGGTGAGGTATCCCAGAGGCACGAGAAGAGTGCTAGAGGAGTTTGAGGCTCTTACACGTGGTGGGCGAGGTATCCCGAGAGATGTTGTTAGAGTGCTCTGTTTTGTACAAATGTTGCAAGTACTAGTTTATAAGCTTGTTGATTAGTGAAAGAAAAACCCACAGGTGGAGAGTGGGCTGGACTAGGTCACTGTCGGTGGGTGACTGAACCAGGATAAAATCAACGTGCAAGTATTCTCTTCCCTTCTTTAATTTATTCAATTATTTGTGTGAATAATTTTTTTGAATAAAATATTTTTGAAAAACTCCCAATAAATTTTTAGACTCAATTCACCTCTCCTTTCTTGAGTCGAAGCCACCTATTCCAACAACGGTATCAAAGCTAGACTCTTGTATAAAGAGCTTAGCAGCTTCAAGAGAAATGGCTTCGAATGACTTCCTGCAGGAAGGAGCCTCCCTTGGCAGACCCCCCTGCCTTTAATGGTGAAGAATATGCTTATTGGAAAGAACGTATGATTATTTGTATTCAAGCACAGGATTTAGATATTTGGGATGCCATTGAAAATGGACTTTTTATTCCTATGAAAGAAGTAGATGGTGAATATGTTGTTAAGCCTAAAAATGAACAAACCAATGATGAGAAAAAGAAAGTCCAATTTAATTTGAGTGCTAGAAATATATTAACATCGGCTTTGAGTAGATGAGAATTTTTCAGGGTCTCAAATTACAAGACTGCCAAAGAAATATGGGATACATTGCAAATTACTCATGAAGGAACAAATGAAGTCAAGTGCGCAAGGACAAACACTCTAATAAGGGAATATGAATTATTCATGATGGAGAAAGGAGAATCGATCCAGGACATGCAAATGCGCTTCACCCACATCATTAATCAGCTTGCTGGTTTAGGTAAGAATATTGATAATCAAGATTTAATTAATAAAGTTTTGCGTTGTTTGAGCAGGGAATGGCAGCCGAAGGTGACAACAATTTCTGAATCTAGAGACCTCACCACAATGAACTTGGCAACACTATTTGGCAAACTACAAGAGCAAGAACTAGAACTAAGTCGCTTGTCAGAACATGAAGAAGAGGATAAGAAAAATAAAATCCTAGCATTGAAGGCATCCTCTTCAAAAATTGAGGAACAAAGTGAAGAAGATGATGATGTTGATGAAGAAGAGAATTCAGAGGAAGAAATGAAATTCATGATTAAAAAATTCAAAAAATTCTTGAAGAAGAAAGGCTACCAAAGAAAGAGGACATCATCAGCGCCTACATGTTATGAGTGCGGCAAACAAGGTCACATCAAATATGAGTGCCCCAAGCGACAGAAGAAGGAAATAAAGTCTAGGAGAGCGTATATTGCTTGGGATGAAAATGACAAGGACTCATCAGATGATTCAAAAGGGGAGAAAGCAAACTTGTGTCTCATGGCTAGTCATGAAAGTGATGATGAGGTAAGCTCTAATTCATCATCTGATTGCTCATATAATGCCTTGCATGATGCTTTTCTTGAATTGCATAATGACTCTATGAGGTTGGGTAAGGCATTAGAAAAATCTAAGAAAATGATTAAATTTTTGCAAAACCAAGTAATCGCCTTAACCAAAGAAAGCTTAGAACTAAAGGAAGAAAATTATAGAATTGGGCACATGGATGCAAATCTTGCATGCAATAAATGTGGTGTGTATGAAAAACAAATTAATAATTTGGAAAAACCATTGCGAGATTTATCAATGGTAGAGATAATTTAAATGTTCTTTTGGGTAATCAAAAGGGTGTATATGACAAGGCTGGCTTAGGATACGAACCTAAGGATCATGAAAAATTATTTTTGAAGAAAACTTTTATGCCTGCTCATATATCATTTAGTCCTTTTGTTAAATGTCATTATTATGCTAGAAAAGGGCATACTGCATCTACTTGCAACATGAGAAAGACAATTGATAAGAAAGTATGGATTCCTAAGGGAACACTTGTTGAGACTAACACCAAAGGACCCAAGAAAATTTGGGTACCAAGAAACCATCTATAAATTATTTGATTGCAGGTGTGCCTGAAATACATGTACTGGTCAAAAATACGTGACAAGCACTAGAAGGAATTAGCAAGAACAATTGCATGAGTATATTTGCTCCTATGGTATTGCTCTCCAAATTATAGGGAACAATGGTGGTCCTTCACGGTGGCGTGAGTGAGGGAGGACGAAGGAACGGTGGCGTGAGTGAGTGTTAGGGCTTGGAAGGACGAAGGAACAGAGAGACTTGAGTGTTAGGGTGCGGGAGTGAAGCTAGACTTGAGTTTTCATATAATTTTCATATGGTAAATTATAAAGACATGTAACGTCGGTTGCTAGGCCAACCGCTGTTACATGTTACTTGTAACAGCGGTTGTGAAACAACTGCTGTTACAAGTTTTTCCCTCCACTATGTTTCTTAATATTTGCTCACTTGTAACAGCGGTTGTTAGCAGTTGTTACACAACCGTTGTTACAAGTCACTTGTAACATCGGTTTTCAAACAACCGCTGTTACAAATGTTTTAAATGAACCAGTCATTTACGATACTGTTATCGTCTCTTTTGTAACATCGATTTTAAACTAACCGATGTTACATCTAGTCGTTACAAGCATATATTTTCCACTTGTGTTTGCTATGTATTCTCATTGTTGAAATTTTTTTTTAAGGCTTAAAACGATTTATTCAATATATTTTTATCAATATTCATCAAAAAACAACAAAAATATTTTTATCAATCAACTTTTGCCACTAACAATTGATTCCTTGTGCTATTGACTTGCGTGTTTTTTTTTTAAGAGCATCCATATCCCAGCATCCCACTTTGAAGTTCTTAAATGGATCCAACCATTACCCATCACTCATTTTTATTTTTAAAAACTTAAGCACCTCATCTCTCTATCCCAGCAACTATTAAAAAGTTTTTAAATGGACCCCACTAGTAACCTTACATCCATACTTTTCCCCTAAAATATTCAATTAGTTTCAATTAAAAAAAAAAAAAAGGGTCACGGATCACCACAAGCACCGAATGTTTGTGGAAGATCCGTGCTTATTAAACACTTTGGGAAGCACCTGCTACATCGTAGGAAATTTGTAAGCACCGAGTACTAAAGACTTAAGCACCTCAGATTTTGGTCCGATGCGGATGCTCTAAGCTCAATCAATTTATGCTTAAAAGCAATTAATTATTTTACTCCTCCAAACGTTCATCTCTGTTTGAATTGGAAGCTTTTAATTGACTAAATCAATTCATATATTCATATTATGTACAAGCCTTGCTGGTGCTTTCAATGTAGAAATCAAATAATCTCGTACATTTAATTGCTTCCAACGTTCATATTCTTAATTTTGTTTTAAAAGTGGATTGCCTCTTATCTGATTATAATATATGTACGCAAGACACGTAAAAATTAGTAGTGCACATGTGAACAGTTTTATTCTCTTATTAAAAAGTTCTTCCACAAAAATTCTAAAAATACCTTGAGCTATCACTAGTACACTTTTTATCAATCTCATATGACTTGAAGTTGTATTTATCAGCACTAGCTGGAGTGCTTCAAATTTCTTCTACTCTTTGTGTCAACTCAGAAATAGGGTGATTTATCCCTAGGTTGAGGGTGAGGTATCCCTCTGGTTAGAAGGTGAGGTATCCTTCTACTGTAAAGGGTGGAGCATTCTTTGGTGTACGACTTTAGGCTCAGAAGTACGGGTGAGGTGGTTGAACCATGATAAAATCAACGTGCAAGTATTCTCTTCCCTTCTTTAATTTATTTAATTATTTGAGTGAATAATTTTGTTGAAGAAAATATTTTTGAAAAACTCCCAATAAATTTTTAGACTCAATTCACCCCTCCCCTCATGAGTCGAAGCCACCTATTCCAACAAATACTACTTTATATATAAAGATATAATTATATAAATATAAATAATGTAGAAGAAGAATTGAATTTGATCATCAGACAAAATAACTTATTGAATAAATTACTTAATAGCAAATATAATAAAAGACAAATAAATAATGAGTTATCTCAATTAATAAGAAATTAGTGTGAATAAATTGAAAGATTTACATATTAAATAATCGTGAATAATAATTAAATAAATTGCTTGAGAAGATAATAAACAAAAAAAAATTCTTAATCTTAAAATCTTAATATTATTAAAATAATGAATTAAAATATTTTTTAAAATTATATTAAAATCTAATTTCTTCTAGTAATTCATTTATAAAAATGTTTTCATATAAAATATTCATTTTCATATTCTATATGTAATTTTTTCTACATTTATTAACCCATCAGAACAACAAAAGACAAATAAAGTGTTTTCTTATTTCATTGATATCCAATTAATACATATAATTTGAAATATGAAAAAGCATTGAGAAGTTAAAAGATGCTATTTTTTTTTTTTTTGATCAAACAGAAACAATGAAACAACAAGAAAAAGGACTATGAAGGTCTAATCCTAGCTACTCCAAGAGCATCAGCTAGAATAAAAGAAGATAAATGAGGAGGAGATGTCTCCCAAACGCACTAGGATTATCAAAAGAAGATCCTTTTTTGGCCAGCCAATCTACACATTCATTTGCTTCTCTCAGAGTATGAGTGAACTGAAGATTCAATGTCCTGGACACGAGTCTGTGAATATAATTCACTAAATGAGTCATGAACTGAAGATCCTATTTAAGATGAGTCATTAACTGAAGATCCTGTTGTTTTTATTTCTTGTTTTCCAAAATAATTACAAAACAGCTTCTTTGTTTTAATTTTGTTTCATGTTTTCAAAAATTTATATAGGAAACACTGAATACAATTTTTTTTCCGTTCTCACTATTTCCTGTACAAATATTTGAAAACGGGAAACAGAATGAGAATAAGAGGTGTATGAAAACAGGAAACAGTTTTGCAGTTATTTTATAAAATAGGAAATGAGAACGGAAAATTGTTTTGATTGGAACAAATGGTTTCGAGTGACTCCCAACTCTACTACACTGTATCACAATTGCTTGCCTTAATTGAGTCTTCTCTCTATATATCTTCTTTGTAATTGGTCCGAGTGTCTCTTAACTCTACTACCCGACAAGGCTTAATTGACTCATCACCCAACAAGGCTTTAAATTAATGACTCATCTGTTATGTTTTTGGGTTATCTTCTGAGTTAAGGAAATATATGGCCCAAAGATGAGCTGAATTCTAAGGCTGAAAACTTTTTTGACCCATATAATAATGGTACCATAGAAATTTATGAAGGTACCATAGAAATGATAGGGTACCCCGAAAGATTTAACTGTTTTGGAACAGTTTTTTCAACTAATAGATGATTTAGTTGTATTTAATAAAGTCATTCTCATCTTATTTATTATTTAGTACATTTAGTTTTTTTTCTTTTACATTCTAGTCTCTCAATAAATTTTATTTTTACCCAGTTAATTTAAAATAATAATCATTTAAAATAGAAAAAGGAAAATAAGTATCATTTAAAATTTAAAGTATATCATATTATTTTATGTCAACCAAGTCTCAAAGCCTCCATCAAATTACTGGGACCAACTTTCATAGCTCGACAAAGAGGACAAGAACCATGGCCACTGCGACTAAGTCCGCTATGAAGGACACTTACAAATGAATATCTTAGTGATCTTAATGAAAAACGGGAACGAGTGGTTAAAGCAAGCCAGGATTTAACAATGAAAAACAAAAAAGTCATATGAAGATCAAAAGCATGTTCTTTAATGGGAACATTTCTGATATGGATCCAACTTGGAGTTGGGCAGCCCGTTGGTTCAGAATTGGTGGAAGGAGATGAGTGGGACCAACCAACGAATGATTTTGAGAAGTTGGGGGACGAACGCACTACAGAGCATGGTTCTAAATTGCGGTTGCGGTCACGATTGTGGTCGCGGTTGCGGTCTCTGCGATTGCGGCCATTGCAACCGCTACGATGCGTAATGCGGCCGCTGCGGCGTGAAATGATTTGATGATTTCACAAAATGAAAAAAAATTCATTATTTTTTTTGTAATTCTTTATATATCTTTCATTATTGGTGTTGAGACTCTTCCTCCCTCCCCCACCACCTAATCGCCACACACAACCCTATTGAACCCCCGACAGATGAGTGAGACTCAGTGAGCACCATAGCAGAGCAGAGGAGGAAGATCCTGTCCTCTGTTGCGGTATGATGCGGTCGTTGCGGCCGCAACACCGTTACGTTGCGGCCGCCAAGGGTGATTTCAAATCACACCGCAATTGCGGCCTGATGCCGTTGCGGTGAGTGCCGCATTAGCGGTTGCGGACCGCAATTTAGAACCATGCTACAGAGATGGGGACTAGCCAATTTGAGATGAAGGGGGAATTAGGGTTCAAGATGAACATGGAACTAATTTCTGCAAAATGACCAAAAAAAACCTGTGTTTAAAATAATTATCAGTTTTTTTAAAATTTTAAATAATCAGAAATTAAAATTTAAAAGGTAAAAGACTTATTTAATTATTAGGGACTATTCTATAAAAAAGAAAAAAATTTCCAAGTTAAAAACTCAATATTTGACTTGACTGTATTAAATATATGACTAATCATCTATTAGTCCAAAAATAACTCTTCCAAAACTGTTGAATTTTTTAAGGTACCATAAAAATTCTCTTCATGTGAGATTGAAGAACACAGAACTTTGCACATCCTTTTCCATTTTAATTTATTTAACAACAACTCATTTGATGTAGCCCCACAGCCACAAACCCCTAATTATTAATTTTGTGCATGGTGATTAATTATGAAGAGTTTAATAAATAAGTTGCAGGGAGGACAGCTTTCGGTGTTACCGACAAATATTGCTTTGGCATAAGGCTGATTTTTTTTTCTTTACATGCTCGTGTGCACGGCACCTTGACACCCACCCACCAACTCCATCCCTGTTGGGGAGCATTAGGAAAAGGCTTGCTGGTTTTAAGCCTTTATCAAGCAAATTGAAGTTTGATGAATGGACTAGTATTGTCTTTTAATATTGGCAGATGTAACATGGAAACGTTAATAGGAGCCAATTATTTTGGTATAACTTGGTTACTCTAATTTGCCCTGTACCTAGTCGTACAGACTATATATTTATGTATTATCCCACCCCACTGTCAAGAGAATGTCGACAGAAATATTTATTAGAGAGTTGCTTAATTTCTTCTAGACGTTTACCATTTAAAATGAAATTCAACACATAAATTAAATGGTACACTTTGTTCTAAGATTATTTATGGGAAAACAAAATAAGTTTAAGACTGAGAATACTAATGAGGGTCCGTAGAACACTGGTTAAGAAACCAAAGAAAGTAAGTTTTTATTATGGGAAAATGATGTATTTATCGTTTTGAAAATGTTATGTTTAGTTTTTTCATAAAAAATTACTTCTTTTGGAATCATTAACCAATATCGTAAGAGTAGTCATTAACAAGGATAAGAAATAAAATCACGTAAGTTGTTACTCACGGCAGATTCAGCGTTGATTCCTTTGAGCCGTCCAAGGACCTTTTGTGAGTCAATATTTGATTGCTAGATGGGAGAGAATGCAATATAGCTGGATGACAAAAGTCAATGTTAATTTGTAGAGTTAAACTGTGTTTCGTGTGTATATAGGTGGGGATCATGTTACTTCAAGAATAACTTTAACACTCTATCTAGTTATAGAGGAGAAAGTGAGAGGAAAGAAAGAAAAAGGAAAGAAAAAGAGTAGAAAATAAGATGATTGTTTAGTTGTTTGGTAGAAGAAAAAATAAGTAGAAAGAAAAGTAAAATTTTTTCTCTCCCTTCGTTTGATTGAGTAGAAAGTGAGAGGAAAGAAAACAATATATTTACAAAATGATCAAAATATCCTCAAATAATAATTTAAAAGATAAAAAATAAATTAACTTTTGGTCTTTTTACATGAGGATCTATGCTAGTTATCATTCAAGACCTTGGTCTGCGTGCAATGTTAGTTTTCCGTCCATTTTAAGGGGGAATGAAAACTGGGTGGGTCCCATGGTTTGTTTTCTCTCCCCCGTCTCTTTTTCTTTAAACCAAACGGTGGAACACTTTTTGGTTAGTGTGTTTTCTTTCCCTATTGTTTCTTTCCATCACCTTTCCAACGTTCCAAACACAGTGTAAGAGAGTTACTCCAAATCTTCACCCTTGGTTTTAGTGTAATCCAATGGCTTACATTAATTCATTAAAGAAGACGCTTAACTTCTATTAAATTACACTAAAATCAAGGATGAGGATTTAGAGTAACTCTCTTAAAATTAATCTTGGAGTAACTTACATGATCATGATCTGGACCTTGGCCTCGGACCCATGTATGACTTGAGGTCTAATTAATGGATCCAGCCCACCCTATGGCTCACCCAAACAATTCGAGAGGAGATCACACTCGAAGATCTCGCAGTCACCATGATACGCGTTGTCAAAATGGCTAGGCACAAAAGGTGTGACACCCTCTACCCCGCATGCATTCAAAAGCGATAACACATATATAAAAAGAGAGAGAACACATGCAAATATATATAATATTGAAAACCAGGCAGAGACTGCCGCATTGTAACATAACGCAGAAATAGTAAAAACATATTTATAAAGAAAACATAGCATAACTGAAACATAAACGAACCCAACCCTTACAGAGCTGGTATAACCAATCTGATAAAACAACTCGGATACAACTGCAAATAAACTAACAACTACTGAAACGGAAATCCTATCTACGAGTCGCGGCTCCTCAGAGTCACTCCTCAACTGGCTGCACATCGAACTCTGCATAAACGATACATGCCACAAAACAAGAAACATAGAGATAGGGAGTAAGAAACATATATATGAATATAACAGCAAGGAAGCAGTTAGCAAGACGAGCATACATCAAACAATCATGTTATAGCAGACAACAATATAACATATACAATTATCATCATACAAACGTGTATGCTATGCAATGCAACTCTACTCCATTATGCATGTGAATCCAAACTATTTCTGGAAGCCAACTTCAGAGTTTTATCTCCACATTGGCCAAAAAGCACCAACGTCGAGCCAGAGCACCAACCATGGGTGGACGCCTAGGATAGCTGACGCACCTTATTCACGGGTGCGCCACCGCGGGGGTACCTGATCCCCTCAGTCTCAAATGTATCACCGTAGATGGCCAGATCGTCTTACACACGGACGACCTCCACTATGTTGCACAACCTCTACTAACGTCTCCGATGGGTGAATGCATGCTCAACACAAACACACAACAACATCCACCACCTCCGCTTGAGCCACTAGGCTACCCAAGTTTATCACCATCAACACCTCGACCACTCGGCTATCGAGGATTATCGTTATCGTTTCGTATTCCTTATTAAACACTCTAGTCGTTCTTCACTAGAGATTACCACCTTGACCATCAAGCATCAAGGCCCCCTTGGCCACTAGGCTACCAAGGTACATCATCATCAACACCTTGACCATTAAGCATCAAGGGCTCAACATCATCTTTTCATTTGTCTTTGGTCTTCATGTTTCGTTGGTATTTTATTAAGTCTTTTAGAGCATTTGGGGTGAAACCCCTTACTCTCACACTATATTTATGTCTTATGAACAACTAGGAGAAACATCCCTTAATTCTTATTATTATCATTAACGTATTTTAACGTTTTATCATTATGTTGGCATTAACATCCTCAACAATCAACATCAGTCAATAACATCATACTCATTATAATCATGGCATCATCACATTCAACATGTTCATAACAGTCAATACTCAATAACAAGAATATTCATAACAACAATAATCAATTAATAACAGTCATGCCAATATCATCATCACAACAATTAACATCATATAACAAATAGACATAAAGGCATATAAACATGTTATCATACAATAGGGTCATGGGTAACCCTTCGTCTTACGCTACCCCCAAGCCTACATACTCATACTATTCCTTCTCCCCATACCTGGTATGAAGATCAGACTCCTGATAGCAAACTGGTCGCGTTCCCTCAAGCGGCTAGACAAACGAATCAAGCATTGACCAACAAAAAGGTTAACCAATTAGTTCCCAATTCAACAAAAGGAAAAGGAAACAGAAGAGGGATAACCGGCTTACCTTACAAGACACTAACGTGCACGTTCCTCTCCCAAACACCGCAAGGATTCCAAGAACTAGGAAGGGTTCAAGGAAGAGAAAGAGGAAGATAGGTTTCTGTTGTTTTGGAGGCAGAGAAACCAAAATGAGGGTTGTACAAAAAACCCTCGCGTACTATTCCTATTTATACACTCTAAGACCCGAGCACGGTCGTGCTCCTCCTTGAGCACGGTCGTGCTCCTCCTTGAGCACGGTCTTGCTCAACTTAGCGCCTACGAGGCGCGTTTTGTCATTGAGTACGGGCATGCTCCCTATTGAGCACGGTCGTGCTCAACTTAGTGTCAGCGAGACGCGCTTACCCAACGAGCATGGTCATGCTCTCTATTGAGCACGGTCGTGGTTGTGACTCTGACAGTCACAAGACACAAACCTAAGAAAGGGATTTTTCCACCAAAAACCCCCACTTAGCCCACTCTAAACCTCCCTAACAAACAAGGCACACACAAAAGCACTTAACGAAAAACGGGGTGTTACAAAAGGCAGTATCCATTATAGAAGGCACGAAGAGAGGAACCCAGCAGGATTGCAACCCAATAGTCGCTGCAGGTTGACACCACAATGTCAGAAGGGTCTAGCAATGGAGGATACAAGATTCATATAGACATATAGCATTTTGTACTCATTTTGAGACACTACTCGAAACCTAATTCCAGGAAGAACATTTTAGAACCCACTATGAGGTCCGGTAAAACTCTTCCCTTCGCTACACCATGGTGCAGACAAGAAGCAATATAGGCATACGGGGTCCTACTAAAAAAGAATGACATGTGATTAATCAGGAACCTCCGTCCATGAACGTGGATTTGTTAGCCGACAATCCAGCTTTTCACACTACAAGAAAAACGCTCATTAATACTGACGAACAAAAGCAAATTGAAAGGCCCAAAAGCTGTCGGTAATACCGAATTTCTGACGACTAACCAATGGCTCCATATCCGTTGATAATTAGCTGGTCGATAATGGTTTCTAATGGCCAAATTAAAAGGTCGTCTATATTAGTGGTAACCATGGACTTCAGTAAGGTGTTATAATTACCGAAGGATAAAGTCGTCGGTAATGTGTTTCAGTTACTGATGGCGTCTATCACCATCGGTAATGACAATACCTTGTCGGCAGCTTTCACCGTCAATATCTGTTAAACATTACCGATTGTTAAGTCATGGGTAACTTTGATTATTAGCAACAAGTTACCGACGGGTGGCCGCCGATAATGCTTTAAATTTTTTTGGAAATAATTTTAATAATTTATCTGATTATAAATATATATTAGTTATTTATTTATTTATTTATTTAATATTTAAAATAATTTTAATAATAAATATTTATTGCTTAATTCAAAGTATTAAATATGATAAATAAATAAGAAAAATTTAATTTAATTTAATTTGAAATGATAAATAAAATTTATAACTAAATAAATCAAAGTAATAGATTATTTACAAGTACTGTGTCGAATACAAAATGACATTGTAAAACTATATCTAAGTCCTACAAAAATATAAAATAATCTATTAATCCTCCTGATAGGCACAGAATAGAATTGTTTAGCACTTTACCCTAAGTTTTGATGTAACTAAACATTTGTGAAGATGATTTAATTGAATCATATGATATTTTTTAACTTGTCTACTTAGTGTGTAAATGCTTTCTTAAAGGTATATTTGAATCACACATCTGCTTTAAGTATCAGCAGAATAAGTTAATTTGAAAAAATATGCATCTAATGACTTATTCTGACCTGTCCAATGAAGTTGTTTCACTAGTCTAATGAGCTTCAAGAGCATACGTCTATTTAAAGAATTCTTACGCATATAAAAACCTTAGACCTCACACGTCTAATGAAGTTTTGTTGAAGCGTCTCCTATTTTAAAAGAAGAAACTTTGATCAACTCAAGACTCAGTGACCTATCCATTCAAGTCAGAATTAATTTGAAGTTCTTCAAACACAAGGATCAAGAAGAAAATTCAATTGTGTCAAAAGCATCCTTATATCTCAGTTGGTGCAACAAAAGAACTTTACTTTCTACTACCACTGGTAGTTGCACAAAATAAGAAACCTGGTTGGTACAAGGACAAAAGCAATCTCTGCTATACCCTGCTACGACAGCTGCTCAGATAAAAGCCAAAAAAGACTTCTCAGTTAGAGTACAAACCAACGTTCCTCAATATTAATGGTGAACCAGAACGTCTCTATTTGCATTTAATGAATATCAGCTCAATGCCAAGATTCAAAGGAATGTGTCTAATGAATTTATTTTGAATAAGGACTATAAATAGAAGACATGCTGAAGAGTAATGAAGTGTTGAACAATCTCTGAACAAACATTTACTCAAAGCATTCAATTATTTCATTCTTCTCAATCATTTGTTCATTCAATTTGTAGTCTGGAAAGTTAATTCGCAGTCTTTTAATTGCATATTTAATCCACTCTCTGAGAATTTGTGAAAGATTTACAAGTTGTATCTATTAAATTTTTATTCCACTGTGATCTATGTCTAGTACCCAAGCTTCGTTTGAGAGTTTCACTATTTCAAATTTGTTTGTATAACCTAGAGATACCTCACTCTAATACAAACCGTAACCTTTATGGGATAGCCTCACCCACAAATTTCTTTCTACCTCAAGAGATGCCTCACTCTTGAACCCTTTTCGGATTCCTCATCCAAAATCAAAATCAGAAATTATAAAAGAGTATAATGATCTTCAAGCACTTTCTTTGTGCAAGAGTTAGAACAAAAGCTCTATAATATTCATTTGTATGAGAATGTTGTTGTCTTACTGTTTCTACAGCATAACAGTGTGTTTAAAATTGAAAGTTCATGTATTTTTGAACTTATAGACTTGAACCCTTTATATAGGAATCAATCAGGGCTTCGAAATTTTAAGTTGGTTGGAGTTTTTATGCAATGTATTTGAATACTTCAAGATGATATTCAAATAATTGTGGTATTCGAATACCATCAAGAAGTATTCAAATACCAGGCTCTAACTGACTCTAACTCCCCCAATAGTCCAATGTACTCAAATACTAATCTTGGTATTCAAATACCCTGTTGATAAAATTTCCAAATTTACTTCAAGTAATCCAACAGATAGGTAGAAATTTGAATAATTTTGATGGAACTTGAAAATTCCATAAGTAATCCAATAGACAACTATGTAATCAATTACTTAACAATTGAAAACTAATTTTTAGTTAATGGCATTTCATTCTAGCCCTAAATTGATCATTATTTTAGGTTTGTCAATTCTAAACTTCATGAAAATATTTTTAGTTTGTGAAGCCAACCAACCATTCCTTTTACAAGGAGATTTTAACATCAAAACCTATAAATAATGAAAAATTACATTAAAGGGTTGTACCATCAAAATCATCATTAGAACTTCGCATGGAGAGTTGCATAGTCACTTGGGGGAGCATTGGAGAGATGCATAATCATCTTCATTCTCTCCATCACCATCTACAACATTCTCCTGCCTCTTTTGACAACGTCGTCTTTTTGGAAGTTGTTGGATGTAAGAATAAGAAGGGGCACACGTATGGGATTGGACAGTTAGGTGGTGAGTTCTTGAACTCATCATCTTTTTTTATAAGTAAAAGAATTATTATTAAATGGGTACAAGGGGTAGCCTAACCCATACATAGTATAGGAGAGAGGAAAACCAAAAAGCCACCAAATAAACCAAGACGAGAGATATAAACTCCACCCAGAAACAGATATCAAAAGCATCGATAATAAAACATAATTGAAGCCAATCTAATTATACAAACAACAACTCATAAAAGAAGACTAGGGAGACAGCAGAACGAGCATATCAACAAGCATGAAAAGCCAAAAGACCATTTGTCTAATCTTAGGAACAGAAGTAGTAAAGCAACAAAGAGCACTGGAGAAAAACCATACAGCAAATTCACACAGTTTTAACCAAATGTTATAAGCTCCACATCAAATTCCTAAACAGAGTAGCTAACACGTTATCACACACAATAACACTAGCTAGAAACCAAATCATTGGCAATGATGGCATAACTCATTAGCACCATCCCTCAAACATGCAATAGGACATGAACACCATTCTGAAAAGTTGCAGCCATATCCCCCCAATAAAGCCAAGAATCACGACCACGAGCGAACCTTAATAAGATTTAAAACAACACACATATCCCGAACTCATCGTTTAGTTAGTTTGGCACGCTCACTGTAACACCTCGTTTTTTTACTGTTCTTCAATATCAGTAAATATATATACATATATTTGTTTATATTTTATCCGAGACCTAGAAAATGATTTTGAAGAAAACAAAATCATAGTTGAGACCTTTGATATCGAAGGAAGTTACGGTGAAATTTTAGGTTTAGAATTTAGGCGGAACCCGATCTCTGTTTTCACTGACAGTAAAAGTTTACAAATCAGAAAACCTAATTTGGACTCGTGAACGAAACGATTTAGGTTTATACTATATTTCCAACGATATTAGTTATTTTGAAAATTTCCAAAATAAATAAGTTATTATACGTTATTCAGACGCATCATCGACAAACGGGTAATCGACAAAGTCGAGAACGGATGTGCAGAGACAAAATTGGGCACCTGATGTTGGGACATCTTGCCACCTAGGGTGGTGAGTCATAGGGGTGACTCACCTAGCATTTATGACAAGTAATGATGGTTAAGGTGAAATGACTAAAATGCCCCTAACCTAACCTATCATAGTTAAATGACAACCATGGTTAAGGCAAGACATTATCAAATTTGTTTCTTCTTCCTCACATGTGGTCACAATTGAGCCACACTTCCTACTAACCATAACCACTCAATTGTCATGATGATTTCAAGTGAAATGACCAAATTACCCCTAAGTTAACCAACCTATGTTTGGTTAATTCAACCATGGTTCACAAGACAATTTCAAGATGACTTCTCCTCCTCATTTTTGGTGCAAACCGCAGCCACATCACTCTAGGAGCACCTTCACCACACAAATTTTCATAGCTTGGTGATTCATGAAACTAGCTAGGTTATTATACTATATTTTCTAACCAAGCTTTGGTTAATATTCTCCATGGTTACCAACAACATTCGGACCCTTTTCTCCCTTGAAGTTCATGGCCTCCCTTCTATAAAAGGCCATCTCCATTTCATTTTTGCTCTTAGACAAGTTTCATCTTCATTCTTATACTTTTCTACACAAAAACCCTAAGTTCTTCATCAATATTTTCAAAGGAACTCTAAGTTCTTGACTGTTTCTTAAAATTCTAAAGGTATAGTCTTATGATTCATGATCATACCTTCATTTCTCTTCATAAATTTTCTTCCTATTCCAAGTTTTCTTGAAGTTCCAATTCCTAGATCTAGTTTTTCAAATAATTCTAGAAAATCATAGAAAAATCATTTTAATGTGAAATCAATTTCTATGAACTCACTATGATTCCTATATTCATCATCCAAGAGCTTGAAAAATTTAGAGATCCCTAGCTAATTCTTTCTATCTTGGTCTAACCTATGCTCAAATGGATTTAAATGATTTTCTTCATTCTTTAACTTGTTTTCTTGTTGGTTGTTTACGGTTAGGTTTTGTTGATTCAAACCTTGAGGCTTTAGGTTAACAACATCCTTCTATTACTTGACTTTCCAAGTGATCTACAAGAGGTATGGGGGAGATTACCACTATCCTACCTTAATGTAGATATGTTGATGGTTTATTTAGTGTCTATACAGTCTTGTAACCTGAGTGTGAAATTTGTATATTTATTTGCCTATGCGTGTGATCCTCTTGGAGGATTTGGTTGATGCTTGGTGGTGATATATGTTGGTTTTGATCTCAATGATCTCTAATTAGAACCTTGGTTGTTGTTTGATTGAATTGTCAAAAAAATGCTTAATATGATTATTTAAGGCCATTCGGTCATTAATATTTTAATGGGTTCCATGATGATTTAATTTGGTTGGATAATTATTATAAGGATTGAATGAATATATAAGAGTATAGAAATTGGTTTGGATTGATTTTGATGTGTATATTGAAAGATATGAATTTATCAGTCTTTAGGGACTAATATGCAATTTCTGAAAATTTAAGTGGCTTTACTAAAATTCATATTCTTGTGTGTTAGGATTGTAGTCCTTGATGAGATAAAACCATAGAAATTGGTTTGGTGTTAATTGGATTAATACATAAAATGATATAAGCTTTTTAGTAAACAATGACCTTTTTGCAAATATTGTAGAATATAGGGCAGAATTTTAATTTCTGGAAATTTTATGAGGACTGGAAAAATATTTCTATAGAAGTTGGTTTGGTGTGATTTGAAGTTTTAGACAAAAATTTATAAGGTTTTAAGTACATAAGGATCTTTTTGCAATTAATGAAAGTTTAGGGACTAAGCAGTAATTTTCAAAAATTTATGTAACTGGACAGTTAGAAACTGTTTTCATACCTATCTAAGTGTTCTGAAACTCCAAAATGAGTTTTGGACCATTAGAGTTTAAAATCGTGGAAAAAGAAATTACGCGATTTCCAAACTTAACGACATTCGGTCAAATTTTTAGGAACTTCGAATAAATGGAGAGAAAGATGTAAAATCATTGTTTCAACGTTTTCATATGAGTATTATAACCTAGGAGAGTAATATGCTTGAGGTGAAGAACCATGTTTTCAAAAGTACGACTTTGGGGCCTAAATTCAGTAAAGAGCGGCTAAACCGTCGTTAAGTGTTTTTAAGGATTTTCGAGAAAATGTTATGAGAAACTAATACTTATGTATATTTTATGGAAATTATTTTTGAACTTAAGCCCTAATTGTGATAATGTAATATTTTATTGTCTATTCATTTAAATCAAGGTAGTTATTTTTATAACTTGTGGAAAAGGAAAAATTTACCCCATTCTTTTATAACCAATTTTAGTTAATCTACTTTTCGACCTTAAAATGTCACTTACTTTATAGCGCCCAAGAAGGGTGTTACACTCACCATCAATCCAATGCAAATATACTAAATGAGGAAGAAGATTGAAAAACTAAACAAAGACCTTGCCATAGGGGATGCCAAAACAGAGTAACTGGCAACAGTAGCGAGAACACTTCAATGAGCAGGTAGAGCGAGTGTGGAAGTAGGACGCTCAGATTCAGTAGTTATTCCTCCACTTGAACATCTAGCCTATTGCGCCACAACCTCTTTCATCGTTCGCGTCTACGATGTCGACGAGGCCAATTCGCCACCCAACTCAGCCTTGATTAGGATACTATATTTTTTTTCCTGATCTTTAGTTTCATATATTATATGTATCAATTGAATAAATCATTATATTTTAGTGATAAAATATATATTTTATTATTTTATTTGCTGCTACAATTATTACAATTTTTTTTCATTTTTCATTTGTTTTTAATAATACAAATCAGAAGGAAAAAAAAAAACTTAATGCAAAGCTACCGAAATAGGAACCAATATATCAGTCACTAAATTGGTTCTTTATAACATTTTAGTGATCGAACTAGTGATGGAACAATAGCGATTGTTTTAGCGACCACATCATCAATGGCTAAATTTGCCCTAGGTTGCAATTTATTGACTAAATTGGCAATCACATGTTCGATTGCTATGTTTGACCAACTTTTGGTTGCTAAGTTGGTCACCATAAACAATGCGATCAAGAGGTTAATTAGCGACCACGGTTTGTTATTTAGCGATTGGATTCAGTGGTCACTATATAACAACTAATCTGGGAATTTGGTCGCTAAATGCTTAGCGATTATGCTTTTCGCGGTCGCACATTTGAGGTCACTAACATATTTAGCGACTAAATTCCTCTGTTTAGCAGTTGATATTGTTGGTCGCTAAATGACTAATTTCTTGTAGTGTTGGTGTGGTTCTATTTGTATTTGATTATTTTTAAGTTTTGGTATTTGATGATGTGCAGGTTCTAATTAACCTCGGATTACAAGTAACTTCATACTAGTTACCGATATATTCAAGTTGCTGCTACCTTGGTTTCAAATAAAGTTGCCTTAGCGACAGAATTAATCAGTCACTAAAATGAACTTACAGATAGCGATTGCCCAACAAGTCGCCAATTTGATTGTTAATTTGTTGCTATGGCTGCTATCTAGTGACCTATTATAGTATGTACACTTTTTGGTGGCTATACGAGTTACCGATTAAGGTTTTGGCAAACGATGTTATTCGATTGCTAAATGAACTAGCGACCGATAATCTACATTAGGAGTCGATTATATCGGTTGTTAAAATTATTTTTTGAGGTAGAAAATCTCACTCACTAATCATAGAAATTTTTCTCTAACATAATTGATCTGGGGAGCTTAAAACGCTCCAACGAATTTGACCCGCAACCTTTCATGGGGCCTTAAAAAATGTTTCATGGGGAACTCATTCCTAACACGAGTTCTGCAGATATTTGTATTATATAGTAACTCATGGGACTTCATACCGTAACTTGTCCAGTTGTCCTTGCCATTTCTATATAGATTGGAAGACAAGAAATTGAGAGTTGGGCAGGTGGAAAGCCCCAAGATAGGCCCATTACCACATACATATTTTTTATGGTAAAGCTACGGCATAATGAGATTCTGGAATTGATGAGGGCCCAATGGGACTGGGTTTAAATTCATATCATTATAGTAATATACACCTACTAAGCAATACCTGCATGAACAAATATATGCTGGTTTTCCAAGATGATGACACCTCAAAGGGTGCTTAACTCCTACCTACCAACGTACCCACTCTTCCTGAATAGGGAACACCTCACACCTGGGATAAAGTTGCTGTTCTTGTAAACCTATATTATTTGTTAAGGGCAGTTTGTTTATTGCAATGCATCACTATTCACCACATAACAAGCACCAATTATTGAAGCTTTGTGAAAGAAACCCCACCCCACACGGAGAGCCAAAACCAACATTATTGTTGTACATGTATCTCAGTACACTTTGTTCATATAATGAAAGAATCTAATGTGCAGGTGTCCTGGATTTTGGGAATCGCTTCATGAGGACATAGAAAAACAGCAAGACTTGGGTTTTTTTATCCATGCACTATGCAAACTTTTTAATTAGGACACTGTTAAAGCTAATGTGGGGTGGACACAATTGAGCATTCGACCCCTTATTTTTGTACATTAGTACCAAAAGATTTGGCATGTTGGCCAAATTGTTAGTACGCTGTGGTGAAATCAATTATGCAGCTGGTTATTCTCCTGATGGGGTACTTTGGTCTCTACATCGCTACAATATTAATTCATTAATAGGACGGCAAAGGACTAAAGCACTGTATATCTTTCATACATATCACACGTTGGATTAAAAAGAAATGTTTTTTTTTCCTGAAAATTATATGGATCATTACACACATATAAAATCCAAATGTTGTACCAATGGGGTGTTGGTCTAGTGGAAGCAACTACCCCCCATAAGGAAGAAAACATGGGGAACCCGGGTTCGAATCCTTGTGGAGTCATCTCCACTGGGAGGCTGAGAACCAATGGGTAAAATCCTGTTTAATCAGCCTAACCAGAGATTAGTCCCATAGCAGGTCCGAATGGCCTAAGCCGCAGAAATACTCTGGTAGACCCACTTAACTCAAAGGGCTCATTAGGGTGGATTCCCAAAAAAAAATAAAATCCAAATGTTGTACAATATATATTTCATATGTATACTTTTGTGTAGAGAAAGTCCTTGCTAACGGGATCGTAGATTTACTATTTATCAAGTTTTTTTTGAAATTGAAAGCATAAATATTAGGGTTTCAAAATGCGGACAGCATAAGCCACAGCCACAATAACTGCAATACAACTATAACCGCAGCTGTAACTTAAAAACTTGATAACGCTGGTTTTTGTGCTAGAGAAAAGGCAGTTGAACTGGCAGATTCGATTTGGGTTTAAAAGGCTGATGGTAACCTATCTAAAATTCCAAATAAGCGTATCATTTCGTAAACATTTGTATGATACTGATGTATATCCCGCAAATATATAGTTGACATTTTTCAAGCTTTAGCTTCAATCTGCCGTGTGACTTTTGATAAGTCTAAGTTAACATAATCTAGGTAGTCAGAAACAAAAGGTAATCAGTATCTTTGGAGCAGTAAGCCCGACACGTTTACACTAGTGTTGTCCATCACTGATTATTTTCACAAACTAATGTCCATTATTATATATGATACGTAAATGCGTTGATTGGAACATCCATGATGTATTTGACAAGTGGCATGTAATAATAACAACTAATATAATGCATACGAACTAGATTTCTTGTAGCAAGGATTATAGCAGCTAAGACGAAAGGGTAAATCAAAGTTAAGTTATTAATGGTGGTAAATGCCTAATTAACAAGAGTAGTCATATTAACATGAGAAAATGATACAAATTAAAGTTAAATTTCCAAGGGCCACCATTGTTTAATTGGCTTGAGGTGTTTACATTTAATAAGAAAACCTTTTCACCGTTGTAAATGCCTAATTAGATATAACTGTGACAGAGACAATATGGATCTAAAACCCAACAAGAGTTACCATATCGTACGCATTACTTTTTTAATTTCAATTTTGCAATTAATCTGTAGTGCATATAGCAAAATATGATATGTATAAAATACACTTAGGCAACTAAGGCAAGTGCACTTTATCCTACAAGTAATATAGGATTAGAGTTTCAAATATCGTTCTCTCAAAAATTATCAAGTAGTAATTACAAGATTGAAATTTGAAACAAACGTAGGTAAAATACATTTTTACAAGTCGAAGAAATCCCCAAAATATTTCACAGCTTCTTTCCCTTTTTGTATCCATCGCAAATTCCATTATGTAAACTGCATAAATCGCCTCCCTCCATTTATTCTATTGTCGCGCACACTCTTTTATGTGATATATCAAGTCTTTGATTTTCTAATAAGATCAATTTTAACAATCAGCTAAAATTTAGGAATAAATAGAATCTCTTTTAGCTAAAATTTATAGAATCTCCTTAGCTTTATATTCAAGATCTACCAATCTAATATCTTCGACATTACATTATTCTTTGTTTAAATAAATCTAAAAACTAAAATCATTACATATTACCAACAGAGGTTGGTACATCTGGTCAAGCCTTCCGCTCACACTAGCTGTGACTTGGGTGTGATTCCTAGATCTCCCATGTTGGTAGGCAATATGTAAATTCCACTATAAATCCTTGCTGAGGTTGATGGTATTCCCTAGCCTTGCAAGGGGGCGTGCCTTCCTCCAATCTAAACATTTTGTAACAAAATAAAAAATAAAAAATTTCATTACATATTAAAATTGAAAACTGGTATGCGATGTTGTATTAAAATTAAAATTAAAATCTGCCACAACTGAAATGTTGTATTACATCACTTGATGCAATCTACATTTTAAAACACTGCACATCACAATAATGTTATTCTTTTGCCAATAATTAATTATGCAACTCTGCCCTTGATCTTCTATATAAGGAAGTCCTTCTCCACCCTAAACTCATTCCATCTTACCTTCTCTTCTCTAGTCTTGATCTTCTCTTCTCTTCTAATCGCTTATAATCTTCCTCTCTATATATATCCACTTTGACATCATGGAGAAGAAAGCCCTCAGACTTCTAGTTATTCTTCTTTGTGTTTCATATGCTGTTGCTGTTCCAGCAACCAGTAAGTGTTTGACCTTTTAGGGTTTTGATGCAGACTTGTCAGTTTCTTTATATATACTTTATATTTAAGGATGTTCATCTTGTGAATAAATAGGAAGCCCCATGACCAGGAAAGTGGATCCATCTGAGCAAGATATGCAGGCTAAGGTTCTCTCTCAATTTTTTTTGTCTCAAGCGTAGATATTTTGTAACTACTTATCCTATAAATCTTAAATAAGAAAATAATGGGAAAAATAACCTCTGAGAGACAAGTCCTTGCAGCCCTAGCTACCTGGCAGAATAAATTTTATCTTCACTGATTAATTTTTGAAATTGTAAGGGACTAAAACAGATGTTAAAAGATCTCAAAGTAAAAAAAATAAAATAAAAAAAAATAAAATTCATAGCCATAAAGCAGTCGTCATTCATAAAGATTCCAAGTTTTGATTTCTCTGAAAAATGTACAAGTCTACAAGTTACAACTCAAAACACACGGCCTTTTTCCTTCAGTTATTATCTATAGGTTTAGATCCACTGTGTTAGTGAATCTATAGGTTACTATTCTTATCCCAAATTCTTTTTGGTGAACGTGATACTGCAGTATATATTATCTTGAGCTTGTAGAAAGCTTATTTGAGCTTACAAATTTTATGAAGATAAACTATTGTAAATAGTTCATGAAAATAATTTATGATCTACTTATATGGCTCTTTTTAATTTATTTCAATAAGCTTGTTAAAGAAGCTTATAAAAATAAGTTGCTTTTAACTCATTTGGAAAAGAAAAAAATTATTGAATAAATGCTTAATTAGGATGTTTATCCAAACATGCTCTAAATTCAATTAAGTTGTGATCTTTATTATGCAGGAGGATCTGGCTGTAGACCTAAGGAACATTGAGGAGCTGTTTGACATGAAGGAAGAAGGACTTGAAGAGGGGAGAATAATGATGGATATTTCAGATTACCCTGGAACAAGGGCAAATCCAGCCCATGACCCAAAATCCCCTGGAAAACCTTAAACAATTCTAACTACCAAGTTGGAATCAAGGTCCTAATTAGTTATTAATTATGTGTTGACAAAGAGTATGGTTTGGATTGTCCTAGTTTGCTATATTGAATGTGTTCTTCTGCGTGGTTTTTAATCATCAAATCTTAATTTAGTATGTAAATGCTTTGGTTTTCCACATTTGTGTTGTGAGGGTTTGGGGTTGTAAGATAAAATATTTTATCGTTAATTTCTGGTATGCTGATCAAGTCCTGTACTGGTTAATTTGGTGATTGATGTCTATCTCGTACCGTTAATTGCTTTGATTTCCATAGTGATATGTGATCATATTTGGTTTATTTCTGGACTACAAATTAAACTTGAAACTGGTTTATGTTTCAACTAAATAAGATTTTTTTTTGTGTGGATATATTCAACTAAATAAGAATTTAATTGATATATATACTGTTAGTATAATGATTTTTTTTACACTATCAATCAATAAAAAATTATCACATCATCAAAAATATTTAACTTTTATCATAACTATCTTAAAAGTCACACATATCATTCTTTCTAATTAATTAATAGTGTAAAAAACTTCACACACACTATCGATGTATACCAACTAAATTCTTATTTATTTGAAACATAAACCAGTTTCCAGTTTAAAGTTAACATCCAATTAGTGAAAAACAAACCGATATGCTCAAATGGAATGGAAGGTTAAAACCAAGCTTCTAACATTGTATTGAATTTACATAACTACACGTTATGCTCAAATGTAATTATCATGGTGTGCTACTCAACATTAATGGATAAGTTAGAATAAACTTCATTAAGCACTTATTTAATAAGTTTTTTAAATAAATTAAACACAACTTATTTTCATAAGCTTCTCTGATAAATTAAAAAGATTGTAAACTATTTTCATAAAAAAAAAATTATAAATTTATTTTTATAAATTAAACTACCCTTATAAGTCCAAATAAGCTCTTCCCTGTTATCATTACTACAATTGCAATGTTCACACTAGATAAATCTTTAAGGAACTGATACGTACAATTGCAATGTTCACACTAGAACACTATCAAAAAAAAAAAAAAACTATGATTACTAATGGACAAAAGCAGTCAGAAACGCCCAAAAGCCATAGGAAATGGCGTATTTCTGACGGCTTTCCGGCGGACCCAAATCCGTTGGTAATAAACTCGTTGGAAATAGTTACCGACGAGTTTGGGCAATCTGTTGGTAACTCCTTGATGGGCTGACCCATTACCGATGGAAAAGGCCGTCGGTAAATCCCTCATAGACCTACTGAGGGCTTTTCCCGTTGGTAACGGGGAACCCAGATTACCGACGGAATTGTCCATAGGTAAACTTTTAATAATTACTGAGGGACATTTCCGTCGGTAATCTCATTTTAATTTTTAAAATTAAAATTTAATTTAATTATTAATTTAAATTTAAATTTAAACTACAAATAAAATTTAAATAAATAAAAACATAAAACAAATACAATATCCATACATAAATCTGTACAAAATAACCCTAAAGCTACAAAACCTTACAACTATAACTATCCTAATAATTATCATCATAATAGTCACCATCGTCCTGGCAGCGGCGGGAGGGGGATCTGGCCTCAGATGACCATCAGGCTGCGGCAAAGACGACACACCGACATCCTGCTGCTGCTCAGGTGCCTTGGTAGCAGCAGAGGGCTGGCTGGTGTGAAGGACCTCCTGCAGAGCGGTGCGCCTCTCAGGTGGGAGCACCTCGAGCACAACTCCGACCACTTGTGAGAGGACCTCCATCTGCTGCCTCATGCACTCGGTAACGTTTCCGACGAACGTTCCGTTGGAAACTTTTGAAACTTTTGGTATTCACACGTACCGACCGAAAAATCCGTCGATAAGCCCTTTACTATCGATGGAATTTATGGCCGTTGGTAAAAGACCGTCAGTAGGTCCCTCTTTTCTTGTAGTGGAAGCATGTTTGGGAAAGCTGAATTTTCTTCATTTCAGATATTTTATCCCCAAAAAGCTGTTTTCAAAATAATTTAATATGTTTGGCATATTGCTTAAATTTATAAAAAAAAAAAATGCTTTTTTTTTTAGAAAAAAACTGTTTTATGCCATCTAGTTTGTTTTAGCTTAAGATTGTTGTGATTTGATTATTTTTCATTCTCAAAAGTCTCTTCACCTGTTTACTCCTACAAAACTAACTTATAAACAAATATTATTAAATTATACAAATAACTTCATACCCTTTTTGGTAATTTACTATATAAAAGTGATTTTTTTTTTTGCACCATCCAAACGAAATAGATTATCTTAAAATCATTTTTCAACAAATAGACCCAAACAAAAACAGATTCTAATTATAATCAATTATCACAATAATCGATTATACAAAAATCTATTATCAATATAATTTTTTTTTCCAGTTTTCCCAAACACACTTTAGATGGCATAAAATAACATTTTCCTCCAAAAAAAACTTTTTTTTTTATAAATTTAAGCAATATGTCAAATATGTTAAATTATTTTGAAAACAGCTTTTTGGGAATAAATAAGCTGAAATAGAAAAAATTCAGCTTTCTCATTGGATTTTTTTTATAGGCCAACGTTAATATTAGATAGATTTGTTATTAAAACTTAAAAGTTAGTGTGGTAGGATCGAACCCGCTCCCTCATAGTGTTAATTTTCACCAATTATCGTTACATTTAAGACTCTACATAACAGGCTTCCTTATCATATTGTTATCGACTTATCGTTACATTTAAGACTCAGCGTTGTGCATTTGATTCATATCCTTTTTTATAAAGCCCATGTTATTATATATATATATAAATGTTAATATTTGTTATATTTGTTAGTTTATATATATTATATAAACTAATTTTATATATTATCACAAAGGGTATTGCAGTAAATTTAACATTATTTTGTTTGTCATGTCCATTGTTCATCAAACATTGTACAAGACAAAAAGTTGTCCAGTAACTTGCAGGCTTGTCATGTGCTGTTCTTCTTGTCCTGTACCTCAATGCAAATCAAACTCACCCTAAGTCTTGCTAACCAGCGTCGTAAGGATATTGGTCAATGAATCAAAAAATAGAAACTTTGTACTGGGAATTGTAATTTTTAAACTTTGAAAAATTTGAATACATCACTTTCTAATACAAGACTTTTATATTTATTTTCTTAATCAATACCCTTAAGACACTTACTAAAGTTTGTTGTATATAATAAATCATATATAAAGTTTGTAGCTTTGAAAGGAGTAGTATTATTTGTTAAATTGTTATATAATTTTTTAAAAAGGTCCGTTGTTATAGTTACTCACCACTTAATCAATCATTCGATTGAAAGAAACATGAATGGAGACAAATGTAATATCAGAGACTTAAATAAATCAAGGGTCAGTGTAACATCCCTTTTGGGCGTTACATATCTAACTCCTTTCGAAAATGAAAAAAAATAAAATTTGCTGGTTTTGCTTTCAGAAAATTAATTTACTTTAAGTCATAAAAAGTTGGGTGTAAAAATTTTCCTTCTGAATATTTCGGAAAAGTGATACATATTTCACAAAAGTAAAATCACATTATACTTGAATAAAGATCTAGAATTTTTACAAAAATTTCGACAGAGTCTCCTCTGTAATTCCAACATCCCAGAATGAAAACACCTGCTAAAATACTTATATTTTCAACTCAGAAATTTCAGTCATATAAACTACATCAAGATAGTAATATTCTGAAAATATTTACGTCAATAAGCTATACATGACTAAAAGAAAAATCTTAGGTTTTCATCCAAAAGAAAAGCTTTCAGAGCCATAAACAATCCATTTAAATAAAGGCTCTCCAAGCCATGAACATATACTATCATAAATCAATAATGTCTCAAAAACCTAAGCTGATCATTCTAAAAGATATTCGTAAACATAACAGTAATCCAATAAAAGACTCTCAGGGACATAAAACAGATAAATATGAAACTTCTCCAGAACTAAATTTGACTCAATAGATTAAGCTAGTTGTACTATGAGACTCTTACTGGAAAAGACCTTCATGGTCATTCCAGTTACTCAACCTTCTTTAAAAGTCGAGACTATTCCCTCCGATTTGGGATAGAGAACACCTCAGCATCATCTGCAGTCACGTACCAAAGTACGACACAAGACCACACAAATATTTTGCAAAGGTGAGTTTTTTTTTTTTTTTTTTTCAAATAAAGGGCCTCATTAAAACCTTATGATGCAAAACCCTCCTTAGGGAAAAAGCACCATGAAGGAAAAAGAGCACCCATTTTATTAAAAAAGAAGAAAAAACAAGAAAAAGAAAACGAAAACATGGGGGGACATAGACCAAAACCCATGGAGAGAAGAACTAATCAAATCTATAGGTGGGACTACCCCACCTATTACAAAAGAAATCAGTCCTAATGAAGACAGGGATTAAATTCCACCACGAGAAGCATTTGGAAGCAACACCAAAATTAGCTAACTTGTCAGCACAATGGTTAGCTTTTCTAAAAATATGAGAAATCTTAAAATTAAATCTAGCAGTCATGGTAATGCAGTTTTTCCATTTAACTCTTAATATCCAAGGAACAATGTCAAGTTTGTGGAAAGCACGCACCACCAGAGAAGAATCACATTCCAACCAAAGGTTATGCCAACCTTTATCATTAGCCACATGAATAGCAGACATAGCTGCATAGAGCTCAGCTGTAAAGGAGTCTGCTTGGCCATAAAACTCTGCAAAGCAGCCAAGGATAGCTCCACATTTGTCTCTAAAAATTGCACCTCCCCCAGCAAGACCAGAGGAACCCTTAGAGGCACCATCAGTATTAACTTTGATCCAACCAATAGCTGGAGGAATCCAATCAACTCTGAGAATTATTAGAGCCTTGCTATGCTGGCCAGAAATGCCAAGCAATCTGAGAATTCTAAGCTCCTCAGCATTAGAGTACATAAAGGCCTTAGACACTTTACCTGTAACCGAAACAACTGATTTCACAAAATTAATAGCTGCATTAAGAGAAGTCTTCTTACTATCATACTTCAACTTGTTTCTGGCAATCCAGATGATCCACACAATAATAATAATCATAGCAGAAATGATGACTTTTAATTGCGAGCTCCAGGCTCTATTACAAGCATGAAGAATAGAGAGAATAGAGGAGTGATCCAGTTGCAGCCTAGAAATAAAACCAAACCAGTCCCAAAGTTGCTTGGCAAAAGGGCAACAGAAGAACAGATGATTTGTAGATTCTGCAGCTGCATAACAGAGACAACAGATGGAAACAGTAATGCACCCTCTTTTCTGCAATTGCTCCTCAGTAGGAAGCTTATTGTGGATAAGTCTCCAAGTGACAAAAGACTTGGAAGGGGGGATGGCCATATTCCAAATTAATTTGGACCAAGAGCAAAGAAAGGCAGCTTGACTAAAGAATAAATAAGCATCCTTAAAGTAACTCACCCGAAGATGAAGGCTGCCAAATAAGTTTGTCAGGAGCAGAGAACTGAGGAATGATAGTGCTAGCTAACTCAGGCTCCATATTAGGAAACTTGTCCAACATGACAGATGGAATCAACCAACCATTATCAGAGATGAAATTGGCCACAGAAGCTGAGAGATTACCATGCACTCTAGGAGGGATGTCCATAAGATCAACTAAAGGAGTAGAGAGCCATTTGTCCAGCCAAAAGTTTACTGACTTACCATCTCCAATTTGCCAAACAGAGTTAGATAGAACTGAATGGAGATTAGTTTTTATGCCAGGCCAAAGAGAAGACTTGATATAGGAGGAGGCAGGCCTTCTATGCTGTAGAAACCTGCTTTTAAGCAGACAAGCCCAATCATTAGAAGAAGCAATCATTTCAAAAGAGAGCTTGAGCAGGGTTGCATCATTAAGGCATTTGAGAGACTTAATGCCAAGGCCACCCTCAAGGGTGGGCGAACAAACCTTGGACCAAGCCACAGTGCAGAGTTTCTTCACACTTGGGTCACCTGACCAAATGAAATTTCTGATTCTCTTGTCCAGAGTTTTGAGCAGAGATGAAGGCCACAAGTAGGCATGGAAACTATATAAAAGCGTACTTTGAATAACAGACTTAACAAGCTCAACTCTCCCCATGATTGAGAGAGACCTTCCCTTCCAAAAGGAGAATTTAGAGAGAATCCTGTCTGCAATAGGTTGGAGGACAGCTTTCCTTGGTTTGCCTTTAAAGATTGGAACACCTAGATAGTTAAAAGGCAAGGATTCAGCTGTGAAGCCAAGGATACTAGCAATCCTGCTAGATCTAGAAGGAGTGAGATTGCCAGAGTAAAACTTACATTTGTTAAGGCTAAGCTTCTGACCAGAAGCCTCACCATAAGAATGCAACAAGTTCATGAGAGATTCAAGCCCCTTCTTGACCCCTTTGCAAAAAATTAGCACATCATCAGCATAAAGGACATGACTTGGGGTTTGCAAGTTTCTAGGACCTGAAATGGTCTACAGGAGGCCAGAATCCACTAGCAAGGATATACCTCTGCTGAGAACATCTTCAGCTAAGCAGAAAAGAAGAGGAGAGAGTGGATCTCCTTGCCTAACCCCTCTTTTACAAGCAAAAAAACCCTCAGCCTTACCATTAACCAGAAATGATAGTTTTGCAGAATGAAGGATGGTACTGATCCAATTGCAGAAGGTGTGGTTGAATCCAAAAGCTTTCAAGACTGACAGAAGAAAGTTCCAATCTAATGTGTCAAAAGCCTTCCTTATATCCAGCTTCAAGGCCAAGTTACCACCAAAAGACCTATGATCTAGGAAGTTAGCAAACTCAGATGCCACACAAATGCAATCTGTGATATTTCTTCCCTTGATGAAGCCTCTTTGTTGTGGAGAGACAATTTTAGGAGCAATGAGAGCAAGTCTATCAGCTAACACCTTTGTAATGATCTTAAATTGAAAGTTGGCTAGAGTAATGGGTCTATAGTCCTCAATTTTATCAGCATTAGGAACCTTTGGAATGAGCACCACAACATTGGATTTCAAGTTAGGAAGCAGCCAGTTCTGTGAGAAAAATTGAGACACAGATTTGCAGACATCCTGGCCAATAATATCCCAAAAGGCTTGGTAAAAACAACCTCCAAAACCATCAGGGCCAGGAGCACCTTCCTTATTCATAGCAAAGACAGCATCCTTGATTTCTGCATTTGAGGGAAGCCTAGTCAAAAGAATGTTGTCCTCAGCAGAAACTGCTTCAGTGACAACTCTGTTAATAAGCTCATTTGGCTGGCAAAGGTCAGGGACAGCATACAGGCCAGTAAAATATTGAATGACATGATTGGCCATACTACTATAATCATCAAAAAAAATGTCTCCCTGCCTGAGAATAGACATAGATTTTGCAGCATGTCTCACCTTGGCAACTTTATGGAAGAAGCTTGTGTTTCTATCCCCTTGACAGTGCCACTTTATCCTAGATTTTTCTTTCCAATAAGCTTCTTCAAAATTTAAAGCTTGCTGTAACTCAATTTGAGCTAGAGTTTCCTGCTCCAACAATTCATCAGTAGAGCCAGAAGTGTCTAGTTGTTGCTGCACAGAATCCACAGCAGCTAAAGCATTCTTAACCCTCAGATGAATGTTGCCAAAAACTAGTTTGTTCCAAGTTTTCAATTCCAACTTGAGAGCTTTCAGTTTCTGAGATAAGATGGACATAGGACAACCAAAGCAAGGCTTATTCCAAACCTCTTCAATGAGCCTACGACAATCAGCATGCTCAATCCACATCTTGTGGAATTTGAAGGAGGAAGGAAAGGTTTACAGATTCCTAGAAAAACTCAGCAAGAGAGGAAAATGGTCAGAGTGACTTCTAGTCAGTGTGCAACAGGTAGAGGAGCTCCAAAAATCCAGCCAGGACTCATTACAGAGACTTCTGTCTAACCTTTTCTCAGTTAGGGCCAACCTTCTTCTTCTATTACTCCAAGTGAAGTTAGCACCTCTGGTTGGTAGGTGAATCAGATTGCCAATGTCAGAAAAGTTTCTAAAGTCTTCACAGGCAGTCCTAAGAGGATTGGATGAGCTTCTAACTTCATGAGAGCCAAGAACAGTGTTAAAATCCCCCATCAAACACCAGGGACCAACATTGTTACCTTGAAGGGTAAGTAACTCATTCCAAAGAAGTCTTCTTTGCAAGTATGAAGTGCTAGCATAGATGGCAGAGATAAAAAGAGATGTACCATCCATACTAACAGAAAAAGAATAGTGCTGAGAGGAATTAGCAATAATGGTAGGATTGATTAAAGGTTTACACAAACCCCAGAGGTTAGGCCTTTGATCACCTCTATTATTAGTGAAAAACATCTTTAGGTTTAGCTGGTTCCAAAATGATGCAGGAACATCAGAAACTTCAATCCAAGGCTTAGATAAGAAAACAAAATCAGGTTTATGAGTAACACAAATTTTTTTCAGAACAGACCTTGTTTCAAGGTTTCCAAACCCCCTACAATTCCAATAGATAGCTTTCATTAGGCAAACTGTTGAGGACCACCCCTTGCTCGGGCATTCTTTTTCTCCATTTGAGCAACTCTTGCAGCTTTCTGCCTAAGTTTCTTCTTCTTGGATTTGGAAATAATAGGTGTAAAATCAGACTTATTAGTATCAGTAGCAGACTGTAAGTATCTACTAGGATCAGCAGATTTGGACATAGTGGGAGGATCTCCTCTATCATCATCTGTGGACTCTTCATCTTCACCTTGGCTCCAGAAAGGACTAACCAGATGCATATCAGAGGCAACTCTATGATTGGTAACAACCTTATCAGAAGGAACCACTGTAGTGTTTTTCCTTAAAATGAGAGCAGTGTTTAAGTTATCTACAATATTAACATTATTAATATCAACTGCTTCTAGATTACCTGGAAAGGGTTCTTGAGAATCAGCCACAAAAGAGCCATTAGAATCAGAGTCATGTGCTTCCTGAATAGGAGAATCAGCAACATGCAACATCACAGGCTCATTACAAATAACAACTCCTTGAATAGGAGTGACTGGAGTTGAAGAGTGTTGATCAGTGTCAGGAAGCTAGTTAGGCACATTACCTTCCTCATTTATAAATCCCAGTAGAGGACCAGCAGAAGCTCTAGCTTCAGGATTGTCCATTGGAACATTATTTACCCCTCTAAAATCCTGAGGATTTTCAATTGTTTCAACAGATAATAAAGTTGGCTTGCTTGGACCAATTTCTTTTTGGGGAGAATCATCAATAACAATAAGTTTACCTTTCTCCACGGTAGCTTGTTGATTAACTTGTTCTTCCAGAGTTGTCTTCATCTCATTATTCACATGCATGACCTCAATATCATCTACTACAACTTGCTTATCTTTAGGAACATACATCGTAACCTTATTCTTAGGGACCTGTTGCACCTCCCCACCTGTAGCATTAATATCCAAGTCACTGTTCTTCTTGCAACTAGAATCAGAATGACCTATAGATTGACAAGTAGAACAAAATAAGGGGATCCTTTCATACTCAATCTCCACAAAAAAGGCAAATTCTTCACGCTCCACTATAATTTTATCCTTCAAATCTTTAGTAAGATCAATTTCAATAAGAATCCGTGCAAAGTGGCCAAAAGATCGTTTCATAGTGGCTTCATCTAGAGCAATAGGTAATCCAATACCACTGCCAATCTCAAAAAGAATTTTCGGGCGCCAGTATTCTCTTGCTAAACCGCGGAACCGATCCCAGCATTGGGCATGAGTTTGACGAATGTTTTTTGGGTTGAAATCTGGTGTCCAGGAAGATAAATGAATTACACCAGGATTTACCTTCCAAGAACCAGCAGATCTGATCCTTCTCTGATCATCAAGGGATGAAAAATTAAATTCGTAAAAGCCTTTGCCTAGAGACACCATAGTCTAAGAACCAACAGGTTTCCAAAGTTTCAGTAGCTTGGAACGCAAGTCACTAATCTTTAGGGGAGAGTCACCTTTAGAAAGAATAAGCCGACCATGGAGAATGTTCCTGCATTCAAGAACTCCTGCCTGGTATTCTGATTCACTAATCTTGATTGCCCATTCATTTGCTTTGAGACATGGTTTTGGAAGCTGCGATAGGGAGATATCAAAAGAATTTGAAACCGCCTGAGCAAAAGACTTCTTGATAGAAGAATTGTTGACGTTCGAGTGAGGAGGGGAAGGTTGGGAGGCAAGGAAACTCCACGGCACAATCGGATCACGAGCCATGAAACACTTGAAGAAGGAGCACGTAAAAGAGAAACCCTAGGAAAACCCTAGCAGAGCCATCATAAAAACTCCACCTCAAAGAATTTGAACGTTGCACAGCAAAATGAGATTCGAACCATTTTGCAAAGGTGAGTTACCAATATATGAGTTTAAACATAACAGTCATATATTTAACATATAAACAGCATTAAGTATATCAAGGTAATAGCCCAGGAAAACATAACAATGTTCATCCTATAAGGTTATTTAGATTAGAGATTTTTATTGTGAATTCTTGGTTAACACTTCAATATCCACTTTCTAACTCAATCTCCGGAGATCCTAACTTCCCTTCCTCGAGTATGATAGGCCGCGATAATTCCTATAACACAATTGTTTCGCATTGGGTGGCCTCTGCACTGGGTCCTTTCCCCAATTGTTCTAGGATTTCGCGTATCACCTAAATAAGATTTGATAGTCCCCTATTGAGTACACTTCGTGCAGGATAACCGATTTCCACGACAAGAGGTTGCAAAGCCCCAAGAATTTCGTGGAGTTCGAGCCCGAATGTCCCTAAAGACCCAAAGACTCAGGAACATGCCTTTGGTCCATAACTATCAAATTTGTCAGTTCACCCTGTGTGAAACTGTAGCTCGACGGCACGTCTGCCTGAACATTTTTTCAGATATTAATTAAATGTTTAATATCCGCTTGAGTTTTAAGATCTTTGTTAAATATTTTTCAAAATCTTTTATCAACAAACACTAGTCCGACGTCTAGGAACTCTAGGTCCTTAACAGGAGGAAGGCTAGTCTGGCTTCACAGTAATCAGAATCTAGTCTGAAATCTCAGTACAGAAGTCTAGTCCTTTTCTGTTTCCTTTCCACTTTCCAAAGAAAGCCAAAAATCGTGTTTTCCACTTTTCTCTGTTCGTATATTTTTTATAAAACAAGGTTTCTCCTTTATAAGCCATGCTTCAACCAGTCTCAAAATATTCATCAACATAATTGATCACATATAAATACATATTCATCACATAACCATATAGTTTCAGATCTCAGCATTACATAACACATACAGGTATATATATATTCACAGTCATTCAACATATTATTAATTATCACACGCAGTTCATAGCATTAAATATATAATGGCTAAGAAATCCTCAGGCTTACTCCCTTTACCTTTGAAGACCAGAAAAGATCCTTTATCTCGGATTCCACAATTTACTCCATGTCCAACGAAACTTCACAAGACTAGATGTAACACACCAAGTAACTCAGAACAATTTCTTAACATGAAGTTCATGTTTCCCCCATGATGATAAGGAAAGAGGACATGGTGGTTGCAAGGCCAACGGAGCGGCGTTCCACGTGGGATGGCGGCCGGAAGTGAGCAGGCGACGGTGGGCGGCTCCTCTATCGCGTCGACGAACGGCGTCTTGCGGTGGCGCAGGGGCGGCGCCGATCTGAGCAAAGGAGGGAGGATGGAGTTTGGAAGATATGAGGGAGAAGAAGAAGGTAGTAGGAAAATGAAAGAAAAGAGAGTGAGAAGAGGGGGGGGGAGGAATCGCGTGACTGACTAAAAAAAAAGAGGAAGGGAGGGTTTTATTATCATTTGTTTAGTGGATAAGTACAACAATAAGTGACAAATATCGAGTCTAAAAATAAACACGTTTTTAGTTTTTGAATCTAAAAATAAAGGCTGACAAATATATACTTTCAAAATTTGAAATAAAGTAGAGATTGATAGTTGAACTGATCAACTAAGAAAATCAACGGTCCAAAATTAATCTCTGATTAATTCCGAACCAGTTTATTTTCAAATCTAAAAATAAATAGAGTAAAATATGAAAATAATTTTCTTTCAATCATATTATTTAAAATATTCTTCTAAACAAATACTAATAGTGACAATAACATAACATTATTGTCTAGTAAAGGTACTTATACTGGAATAAGGCAGTGCTGACGCACTTAATAAAATAATTTTAAAATGAGTAATTAAAATTACTCAAACCAAACCACGTAAAAATAATCTAAAATAATTATCCAGATAATTAATCAATCCAACTAAAATAATATGAACATTTATATTTACTGTTATTGAAGAACAGTAAAAACCGGGGTGTTACATTACTACCCCACTTAAAAAAAATTTCGTCCTCGAAATTTCATGACTCGAAACTAGACGGGATTATGTAATTACATCTTCTCATATTGTACTCCCCGTATTCACTTTTCCTTAGATGACTTTTGTAACTTAATAACGAAATTCATACTTGGTCTTCGTTCTATTTATCCTCAACATTAAATCCCTTATCCTCAATTCATTCTCTCCCTCATTGATACTTTACCTTAATCTCTCGTACACGAAGATATAATTAAAACTTAATCTCTTCTTCATTCAATATTAATCCATTAGAAAAATTTCCTTTACATCCTTAACTCTCACTTTCAACACCACGATTCAACTAAGACATGCATTCCTCACATGAAGGGCAAAATTAAACTTAATCACTTCCATTCTCAGTTGATTCACTAGAAAACTAATTTCAACACATCTGACTCTCCTAGTTATTACCAAGATCAAAACTTACTTTACCATAATATGCATCAACTTCCTACTCAAAATATGCAATTGTAGTATTACTCCCATTTAACAGAGTCTACCTTTCCAGATAACATCGAAATCACATACTTCAAATTTTCAATCAAAACATCGTAATACTTCTTAAGGTAAACTGAAATTAAAAGGAAACCTCGTTGGGTAGGATTATCTAACTCATCAATTCTGAACTTCTTCAGAAACTTAATTTTCATAAGAGCTTATCCCTCTCGCTCGAATCCGCTTAATTGAAAGTACTATTCACATTTTGTTCACACACACGCATTAGTTCCTATTCAAGATATCTCATCTTAGTTTTAGTTTCCTTTGAACATATTCTACTACTCCAAATCATATCATAGTCATACATTTCAATCTTAAAGATCATGATTACTCTCCTTCATGCAACTACAACAAAAAAGGAATCACCTCGATTTGGATTATCCAAAATCATAAATCTTGAACTTTTCTAACAACTTAATTTTTTTTCTCAAGAACTCCTCTTTACTGCTCCTTTTTAGCTTAGGAAAAAAAAAACTATAAACACTTTCCTGTAAATCTCCAAACTCATACAACCAATCTCAACTACAGACATTAATCATTACTCTATATTCCTTTTAACAGTATTCTGCCTCAATCAACATTTGATTTATAATAATTACCTCACTTACTGGTATTGATCTTAAGGATTCACATCCTACTAGTCACAACTATACCTCAACAAATTTCCTATCACATCTCGTCTATCCAACTATAGGGATGATCGTACTTAAGTACTGCACTTACTCTTTATCCACCTTCTAAGGATTAGATCACTTCTTACTTGCCCATTCGAGTTGAGGGTGATTAGTTGGACTTAGTCTCAACTTGGTCCTTAACACTTAGAGCAGACATCACCGAAAATCGTGGAGTAAACTTCGGATCTTCTTATGAAACGATACTTGATGATACTTCGTGAAATTTGATTAGTCCTCTGATACATACTTCGGTTTAGCTTCTCCACTTCATGATGGATCTTAACAGCTAAGAAGGGTGTTGACTTCATCGACCTGTCCACTATCACTCGAAACGAATTAAAACTCTTGAAGGTACTCGGTAAACCCACGACAACATTCATTGCGACGCTAACATCTTAACTAGAAATGTCTCAAATGTCAATTACATTCTTACTGTACTTGACTAACTCTAACATCCTGATATGAATCAAATACCCATCCTCATGACTCATGAGATAGGTCACACGTCAATGACGTTTGGAAAAATACGTAAGGTAAAATTGATCAAGGATGACAAGTCCTTTCGAACCACAATAAGACATGATCTTAAAGATATTCTAAAGAAATTTTTAAGAAAAGAAATTTTCTTGATTTCACTTTCACAAAAGCATAAAGAAGAATTCTATCAATTTGAAAGATACCGGAACATCCAGTATGGAAAAAGATTCTTCAATTAGGTTCGTGAGTGTAAAAATGCATAGCTAATACATGTTTACAACCATGACTCTAATAAAGTTCCTCCTTTCACAAGGACTTCCAGCGGATTAGAAAATCAAAGATGAATAGTTCTTATCCCTAAGAGGATTCATTCTTCGTACAAAGAATTTACAAAACGATGATTTTAAGAAGTAAAACAGTCTGGCCAAAAATCAGACTTGGTCACCTCTACCAAAAGTAGAAGCGATTAGACTAAGTTTCATCAAGAAACTTCCGTTATCACGAAGTTATCAGTGTTACAACTCAAGAAATAGTCATAACAAATTCTTTCAACGAACCGTGAAAATATCCAGACCAATGGATACTATCAAATAAAACCACTTAAATGCCTAATACACTGGCAGATATTTTAGAAGCATGAGTACAAATTCTCACATGCAAGGAAATTCGTTAGAGTATATTGAGATTATGGAACAGCATAACCAATGTATGAGTCCTGATAGGTTTCAAATCAATATCAGAGAAGTCTGTCCGACAAGTACAAACTTGGTTACTGTGATTGTTTAATACAACCATAGGGACTCGAGGAACAATTGTCAATATAAAAATCCACAAAGGATCGAATAGTACAGTTAAGAGCTTCTTAATCATGAGACACTCACCTAAGGTTGAAAATTCAATTCGATTCGCCTTGGTTCCAACAAACACAAAGGTCTTTCCAGACACGCTTAGTATGGTCACTTTGAATCGGGCACGCTCACAGGCAACTTAGTCAGCCTCTCAGACATGTGAAGAGTTGATCTTTTCTCATAAGCTGAGTCAAAGATGCAAAAATCTTTGATAGGTCCTCATTCTAATCCAGTGACAACTCGTCCTCAAATCAATTTTTGAAAAGGCGACAGCTCTTGGCAATTGATCTATCAAATCAACTATGCACGACAGAGAATACTTGTTCTTAATCATTTCTTTATTGAGTTGTCAGAAATCCACACGGAGTCTCGAACCTTCACACAACATTGGTGCTTCCTACGGAAACACTCGGTTTAACAACTGCTCAGACTACAGATCTTCCAGTTAAATCGAGTCGTCTAACTCGATTAACTTTGTAGGCGACATCCTATACCAAGTGATAGAGATCAACCCGAATCTAGGAACTAGATCGATTGAAACTCAATATCCTTTCGCAAATGGTAAACCTGGAACTTTCTTAGTGAACATTCCTAGAAAATCAACTTTAACAAGCATACTACTCAATGTCGGATACAATCCAAAAGGATAACCGAATAGGTCACACCTAGACCACAATACAACCTACAAACCATCGTTTCCCACAAGACAAAACTAGTGGAAACCTATCAAGAAAAACATATACTTATAAACCAACACACATTGCTTCGACAGGAAAGCAATTCAACTAGAGATCACATAATAAAAACATAATAGACCTATTCCCCAAGATTCCCGAAAGACTCGACCAGCTCTGATACCACTAATGTAACACCCCCATTGGGCGTTACATATCTAACTCCTTTCGAAAATGGAAAAAAATAAAAGTTGCTGGTTTTGCTTTCGGAAAATTAATTTACTTTAAGTCAGAAAAAGTCGGGTGTAAAAATTTTCCTTCTGAATATTTCGGAAAAGTGATACATACTTCACAAAAGTAAAATCACATTATACTTGAATAAAGATCTAGAATTTTTACAAAAATTTCGACAGAGTCTCCTCTGTAATTCCAACATCCCAGAATGAAAACACCTGCTGAAATACTTATATTTTCAACCCAGAAATTTCAGTCATATAAACTACATCAAGATAGTAATATTCTAAAAATATTTACGTCAATAAGCTATACATGACTAAAAGAAAAATCTTAGATTTCCATCCAAAAGAAAAGCTCTCAGAGCTAGAGCTGTCAATTAGGGCTTAAGCCCATGGGACAACCCCATTGGCCCTACATTGAGGCCCTTTTTTTTCCAGCCCATTTAATGATAGGACTTTTTAGCCCCAACCCACTCAGCCCCACACATTAGGTGGGTTAGGGTGGGGCTGTACCAGGGTCAGCCCTCTTTTCTCAAATTATTCCATCTAGAGCCAGTTGCTACTGCCTTCTGAGCGCTACACAACTTAAAGGGATGAGTTTTATATGATATGCCTACTCACAAAGATCGAGCCTAGCTTTTACTTTATTGTTGCGTTGCGTTTACACTGATCGTGTACTCTATCGGTGCTTCCTGTTTTCGTATAGAAGCTGCTCAGAGGTTCGTGAGTATGAACATGACACACATTAACATTTACTAGCCACTAGCCATTTCCCATCATTAACAAGTTAAATAATAGCATCACCAACCACTAGCCAGCTTTTATAAAATTTACTATAAAACTTCAACTTTAAACTGCTCATAAAAAAGTTAAAATTTTAATTGCTATATAAAAATTGTTTTTGTTTTTAATTATAAATATTTATTCTATTTTTATCTTTAATTGCTACATAAAGATGTTCTTGGGTATAAATTTTAGGCTAAACTCTTAAGTTAATTTAATTTTTCAAGTTGGTCCCTTAAGTTTTTTTTTTGTCAAATAGGTCCTTTAAGGTTTTTTTTTTTTTTTTTGTCAAATAGGTCCCTTAATTTTTTTATATGACATCATAATTCACTAATTTAATATCAAAAACATATATTGTAATAACAACTTAAGGGACTTGTTTGACACAAAAAAACCTTAAGGTATATATTTGACACAAAAAAAACACAAGGGACCATCTTGAAAAATTAAATTAACTTAAGGTACCAAAACACTAATTTTGCCTAAATTTTATAGTAAATTGGCCCATGGGTTGGCCTTGACCCACTTGGCCCTAAGGGCTTTTAGGCCCCTTGGGCTTTCTTGTATTGTGGGCTTTTAGGCCAAATGGGCTAGGGCCGACCCATTTGACAGCTCTACTCAGAGCCATAAACAATCCATTTAAATAAAGGCTCTCCGAGCCATTAACATATACTATCATAAATCAATAATGTCTCAAAAACCTAAGCTGGTCATTCTAAAAGATATTCCTAAACATAACAGTAATACAATAAAAGACTCTCAGGGACATAAAACAGATAAATATGAAACTTCTCCAGAACTAAACTTGACTCGATAGATTAAGCTGGTCGTACTATGAGACTCTTACTGGAAAAGACCTTCATGGTCATTCCAGTTACTCAACCTTCTTTAAAGGTCGAGACTAATCCCTCTGATTTGGGATAGAGAACACCTCAGCATCATCTGCAATCACGTACCAAAGTACGACACAAGACCACACAAATATTTTACAAAGGTGAGTCACCAATATATGCGTTTAAACATAGCAGTCATATATTTAACATATAAACAGTATTAAGTATATCAAGGTAATAGCCCAGGAAAACATAACAATATTCATCCTATAAGATTGTTTAGATTAGAGATTTTTATTGTGAATTCTTGGTTAACACTTCAATATTCACTTTCTAACTCAATCTCCGGAGATCCTAACTTCCCTTCCTCAATTATGATAGGCCGCGATAATTCCTATAACACAATTGTTTCGCGTTGGGTGGCCTCTGTAACACCCTGTTTTTCAGAATTCATTTGATTAAGCTGGTTGTATTAAGTTGAATTTATTGTTCAAGGGCTTAGTGGGATTTTTGGCTAAAAGTCCCTTTCTGGTACATGAGCACACCCGTGCTCATCAGCCAGCAAGCCCATGCTTAAAGTCAGAAGCGTGATTCTGATTTTAAGTTGAGCACGACCGTGCTCAACAAGGAGCACGCCCGTGCTCAATGCGTGGACCGCGTCTCGTGACGCTAAGTTGAGCACGACCTTGCTCAAGGATGAGCACGACCGTGCTCAAGTCCGGACCTATATACGTTGAGCAGACCCCGGGTTACGCCGTACACTTCCTCTTTGCTACTAAAAACCCTAGTACGGCTGCAACCTCCCTTCCTCCCTTTTTCCTTCATACTCAGCGTGGTTTTGAGTATTGGAGACGCTAGGGAAACATGGTTTCGTCTGCACTTCGTGTATAGGTAATGTTCCGTTCCTTTTCTTCAGTTTCCTTTCATTTTTGGTTGGGAAACTAACACCGTTTTAATCTGTTTGTTTAAGGCTCGTTCGTGCGTGAGCCGCCTAAAGGAGAGGAACCGGTTGCTGTTAGGAAGTCTTAGAAAGCTACCTTCAATCCAGGTATGGGGAGAAGGGTAGTATTTACGTAGGTTTGGATTTAGTGTAAAGTAAAGGGGTTCCCTAACCCCGATGTGTTTATATTTGTACGTATGAATGACATGCTGAATTAGTTGTTTAATGATGGTATGCTATTGGCTGTTTCGGTATGTTATTAGTATGTTATTGGTTTACTGTTCATGTTCATAATATGTTGTTAATGTTAGTGTTGGTTTCTTTTCTACGAACATGATGTTGTTGGGTTGATGCCGTGGTTGAATGGGTTGCTGTTATGATGATGAGTTTAAACCCGAAAACATGCTGATAATTGATGTTAGGAATAATTGAGTAAAAACCCTGGTAATTTAACTAAGTGTCAGTCTCTGTTCCTGCCCAGAACAGCACTGTCGCGCGATGAGCACGACCGTGCTGAACAGGGAGCACGACCGTGCTCCCAGTTGAATTCTGGGGAGATGGCCGTGCTGTTGAGCACGGCCGTACAGGACAAAGAGCACGATCGTGCTGCTGAGCACGACCATGCTCATTAAGAAGCACGACCGTGCTTCACTTACAGGGGAGCACGCCCCTCACGTGCTTAAGCACGACCGTGCTGGGTTACGAGCACGACTGTGCTCAACCCACTGTGACAGAACCAGATTAAAGGACTTAAGGGGTTTTAAACCCCACTTCCCTATGATGATAACTGATTAGACAACTTGGTAAATGTTAATAAAGATAAATAAAGATGATGAGATGGTGAGATGTTAAGTCGATACCCCTTTTGGGTGCCGCAAGCTGATGAGTGGTGCCTTGGTGCTTTTTGGCCAAGGAGGCCTTGACCCCACGGTTTGGGTCTAAGGTGTTGTTGTTACGTACCTTGGTGGCCGAGAGTTTGCCCCAGGTACTGCGGTTGATTCCGCTTAAGTCCTCAGGTAGATTCCGCGAGGCAAGTTGATGTGGTTGATTCCGCTGTTACCTTCGGTCGATTCCGTTGGAGTTATGGAGGTGGTGTTGCCGTTGTTGTTGTGTTGCATACGCATTGCATCGGAGATGTTGTTTAGGGATGTTCGACATAGGGGAGATCGTCCTAGAGTACGGCGATCCGGCCATCCACGGTTGGAGTAGATTCTCCTAGCGCCCCCGTGACGAGGCATTCGTTGGTTTGATGCGTTGGCTATCCAAGGAGTAGATTCTCCGGCGTTGAGTAGATTCTCAATGTGCTTATGTAACTCCGAAGTCGTTCATCCCGAGTTTAGTGGATCCACATGCATTGATGGTTTAGCGGAGTAGGACTGCATTGCACTGCATAGCATGATGATGATGTTGATGTTTGATGTGATGCTGCTATGCTTGCTGTTTACTTTACTGCCTATTCCCATGCTAATATGTTTATACGATTCTTACTCCCTATATATGTTGTTGTTTCTGTTTGGCCTGATTGGCACATTGCAGAGGATGACGAGCAGCCCGGAGAGGAGTGACTCTGAGGAGCCGCCACTCATCGTAGGGCTAGTTTATGTTTCGTAGTCGTTAATTTCAGTTGTAATTTCGTGGATTTTATTCCGGAACGGTTATACCAGCTCTGTATGTGACATCGGGGTTGGGTTATATTACTTTGGTTGGTTATGTTTTTATTGTTTAAAACTTATTTTATTTCCGCGTTGTAAATGGTTCATGTGGGACTTTTCTACCCATGGACAATTGTTTATTTTATTCAGTAATTGCATGTTTTCCTTTAAATGTTTTTTTAATTTAAATGGCTTTTAACATGCGGGGTAGAAGGGTGTCACATTTAGTGGTATCAGAGCAGTTCGACCTTGTTCGGACGTGGTATGAGTCTGTTGTGAGTCTGTTGTGTGACTCTTGTTTGAATTGTTTATACTTGGTATAGATAATGATGTTTTAAGTTAGTGGCCTGTAGCTTTTACTCGCTAAGTTTCTGTATTAAAGGCTGTTTTGGGCATGTACAGGAACTAATGGCCGGTAGAGGACGCAATGATCAGGCGATTGCTGACGCGTTGGCACTTTTGGCCAATGCTATCGGACAGGTCAACCCTAACAACGGTGGGCCAGTTGAGTTCCAGGGACTGGATAAGTTCCAGAGGAACAACCCTCCGTCGTTCAAGGGAGCGTATGACCCAGAGGGAGCATTGTTGTGGCTGGGGGAGACAGAGAAGATTTTCCGTGCGATGGACTGCAATGATTAGCAGAAGCTCATCTTCGCCACCTTCATGTTGACTGAAGAGGCGGAGCACTGGTGGGATAACTACAGGCAGAGGATGCAGGCAGAGGGCACAGCGGTGACTTGGTGACTATGCGGCAGGGGTCGCTGTCAGTCGGTGACTATGCGGCTAAGTTCGAGGAGCTGGCTAGGTACTACACTCCTTACCAGCATGAGACGGACGATCACTCCAAGTGTGTGAAGTTCGAAGCGGGACTTCGGCCTGAGATCAAACAGGCCATCAGTTATCAGGAGATCAGAGTCTTCCCTATTCTGGTCAACAAGTGCAGGATCTATGAGGATGCCAGCCAGTTCAGAGCTGCTAGTTCTAGAGGATCGGACAATCAGAGTGGCAAGAGGATTGATCAGAGGGATAAGGGCAAGCAGCGGTATGCCCCTTCGGGCAAGGACTTCAACCAGAGTGGCAGGAAGCCCCAGTTTCAGCAGGATAGCTTCAGGGGTGGGTTTTCTGATGCCCCTAGAGCTATGAGGTGTGGGAAGTGTGGAGCACAGGACCACTATTCGTCCCAGTGCAAGGAAACACAGGTCATCTGTTTCAAGTGTGGCAAGCCAGGCCACATCAGTCGCGAGTGTGATGGAGCTAAGGCCGAGCCTCCCAGCGCTAGCAAGAATCAGAAGTCCCAGGCCAACAGACTGAAGACCACTGGGAGAGTCTTTACTCTTAGTGGAGCCGAAGCCTCCGAGTCTGATGACTTGATCCAAGGTACGTGTTTAATTGATGGAACTCGATTAACTGTATTGTATGATTCGGGTGCTGCTCACTCGTTTATATCGCATGATAGGGTCAAGAGTCTAAAATTGCCTGTTACCTTCCTTGAGTTTGATTTGTTGGTTTCTACACCTACAAATAAACCTGTTTCTACTTCTTATGCATGCAAGAACTGCCATATTGTTATAGATGATAAAACTTTCCTTGCTGATCTTGTATGCTTACCTTTGAAAGACCTAGACATTATTCTGGGTATGGACTGGTTATCTTCCAACCATGTCCTTCTGAATTGTTTCGATAAAACCCTGGTTTATAGAACTCCAAAGGAGTCTAAGAATCCAGACCTTCTCTCTGCCAGCCAAGTACGAGCTTCGATGAGAGACGAAGCCCAAGTATACATGATGTTAGCTTCCCTGGATGTAGAGAGCAGCCCTCCTGATGTCGCCAGCTTGCCTGTTGTGCGAGAGTTTCCTGAAGTGTTTCCGGGGGATGTTTATAACTTACCCCCAGAAAGAGATGTTGAGTTTACCATAGACTTAGTGCCTGGCACCGGGCCAATTTCCATAGCACCCTATAGAATGTCTCCTCTAGAGCTAGCTAAGTTGAAAGAACAGTTGGAGGACCTGATGAAGAAGCAGTTCATTAGGCCGAGTGTGTCTCCGTGGGGAGCACCCGTGTTGTTGGTGAAGAAGAAGGATGGTAGTATGAGGTTGTGTGTCGACTTTCGACAGCTCAACAAGGTGACCATAAAGAATCGGTATCCACTCCCTAGGATTGATGATCTTATGGACCAGTTGATGGGCGCTTGCGTCTTTTCAAAGATAGATTTGAGGTCAGGGTACCATCAGATTCGGGTTAAGTCTGAGGACATCCCGAAGACAGCGTTTAGGACGCGATATGGTCACTATGAGTACTTGGTTATGGCTTTCGGTGTGACCAACGCTCCTGCGGTCTTCATGGACTACATGAACAAGACCTTTCACCCTTACTTGGATAAGTTCGTGGTGGTGTTTATAGATGACATCTTAGTGTACTCCAAGAGTAAGGAGGAACATGAGGAACACCTGAGGGTTATCTTGCAGACCCTTAATGAGAAGCAGTTGTATGCTATGTTGTCTAAGTGTGAGTTCTGGTTAGAGGAAGTGAGCTTCTTAGGACATGTCATCTCTAAGGGTGGCATAGCAGTGGACCCAGCTAAAGTAGAGACAGTGCTCCAGTGGGAAGCGCCAAAGTCTGTAACCGAGATTAGGAGTTTCTTGGGGTTAGCCGGGTATTATAGGCGGTTTATAGAAGGTTTCTCTAAGATAGCTTTACCCTTGACCCGTCTCACCAAGAAGGGACAGTTGTTTGTGTGGGACTCTAAGTGTGAAGAGAGTTTCCAAACCCTTAAGAATAGGTTGACATCAGCACCAGTGTTAGTTTTGCCAGATCCTAGTGAACCCTTCGTAGTTTACTGCGATGCTTCTAAGCAAGGGTTAGGTGGTGTGCTGATGCAGAATGGTAAGGTAGTCGCTTACGCTTCTAGGCAGTTGAAAACCCATGAGAAGAACTACCCTACCCATGACCTAGAGTTAGGAGCTGTGGTATTTGCCTTAAAGATCTGGAGGCACTACCTTTATGGAGCGAGGTTTGAGGTTTTTAGTGATCATAAGAGTTTGAAGTATCTCTTTGATCAAAAGGAGTTGAATATGAGGCAGCGTAGGTGGATGGAGTTCTTAAAGGATTATGACTTCGAGCTGACCTATCACCCAGGAAAGGCCAATGTGGTGGCCGATGCCTTGAGTAGGAAAACCCTGCATATCTCCGCTTTGATGGTTAGGGAGATGGATCTGATTGAGGAGTTTAGAGACCTTAGTCTAGCTTGTGAGTTTACCCCTAAGAGTATTAGGCTTGGTACCTTGAAGGTTACCAACAGTTTGATGGATCAGATTAGAGAGGGTCAGAAGTTAGATAAGTATATCTTAGACCAGCGAGAGTTGCTCGCTCAGGGTAGAGACCTAAGTTTTAAGGATGGCAGTGATGGTATTTTGAGGTTCAAAGATAGAGTTTGTGTGCCAGATGTTCCTGAACTTAGGAAGTTGATCTTAGAAGGAGGTCATAGGAGTGGATTGAGTGTGCACCCAGGTGCCACTAAGATGTATTAGAACCTTAAGAGAATGTTTTGGTGGCCTAGGATGAAAAAGGACGTAGCTGAGTTTGTATATGCGTGCCTAGTCTGTCAGAAGGCTAAGATCGAGCATCAAAGGCCTTCGGGTAAGTTGCAACCCCTGAGTATCCCAAAATGGAAATGGGATAGTATCTCCATGGATTTTGTGTCTGGACTCCCTAGGACTCCAGCTGGTTTTGAGGCAATTTGGGTTGTTGTGGATAGACTGACTAAGTCTGCCCACTTCATTCCGATGAACATGGAGTATCCTTTAGAGAAGTTGGCTAAGTTGTACATCAAGGAGATAGTTAGGCTTCATGATGTACCCTCTAGCATAGTTTCAGATAGAGACCCGAGGTTTACCTCTAGGTTTTGGAATAGTTAGCAAGAGGCTTTAAGGACAAAGCTTAGGCTTAGTTCAGCTTACCACCCACAGACTGATGGGCAGTCTGAGCGGACCATCCAGTCCTTAGAGGACTTGTTGAGGGCTTGTGTGTTAGAACAGTCTGGGAGTTGGGACAAGTTTTTGCCCCTAATAGAGTTCACCTACAACAACAGTTTCCATTCCAGCATTGGGATGGCACCTTATGAAGCTCTTTATGGGAGGAGGTGTACGACACCCTTGTGTTGGAGTGAACCTAGTGATAGTGTGGTGCTAGGGCCAGAGATAGTCCAGGAAACAACAGAAAAGATCAGGTTAGTTCAGGAAAAGATGAGAGTTGCACAGAGTAGGCAGAAGAGCTACCATGATAAAAGGAGGAAGGCGCTCGAATTCCAGGAAGGCGATCATGTATTCTTGAGAGTTACCCCGACGATTGGGGTTGGTAGAGTGATGAAGGCGAGGAAACTTACTCCGAGGTTCATTGGTCCTTACCAAATCCTCAAAAGAGTCGGCGAAGTCGCCTACCAGATAGCCTTACCCACGTTCTTGTCAAATCTCCACAATGTTTTTCATGTGTCACAACTCAGGAAGTATATTCATGACCCTAGTCACGTGATAGTACCCGACGCTATACAGCTGAAAGAGAACCTGACGTTTGAGGTGTTACCTCTTCGAGTCGAGGATAGGAGGGTGAAGTAGCTAAGAGGCGAGGAAATTCCCTTGGTTAAAGTGGTTTGGAGTGGGGCGACTGAGGAAAGTGCTACCTGGGAGCTGGAGAGCAAGATGATGGAAGCGTACCCGCATCTTTTTCCTTGAGGTACGTGTAAATTTCGAGGACGAAATTTTTATAAGGGGGGTGGGATTGTAACACCCTATTTTTCAGAATTCATTTGATTAAGCTGGTTGTATTAAGTTGAATTTATTGTTCAAGGGCTTAGTGGGATTTTTGGCTAAAAGTCCCTTTCTGGTACATGAGCACACCCGTGCTCATCAGCCAGCAAGCCCGTGCTTAAAGTCAGAAGCGTGATTCTAATTTTAAGTTGAGCACGACCGTGCTCAACAAGGAGCACGCCCGTGCTCAATTCGTGGACCGCGTCTCGTGACGCTAAGTTGAGCACGACCTTGCTCAAGGATGAGCACGACCGTGCTCAAGTCCGGACCTATATACGTTGAGCAGACCCCGGGTTGCGCCGTACACTTCCTCTTTGCTACTAAAAACCCTAGTACGGCTGCAACCTCCCTTCCTCCCTTTTTCCTTCATACTCAGTGTGGTTTTGAGTATTGGAGACGCTAGGGAAACGTGGTTTCGTCTGCACTTCGTGTATAGGTAATGTTCCGATCCTTTTCTTCAGTTTCCTTTCGTTTTTGGTTGGGAAACTAACACCGTTTTAATCTGTTTGTTTAAGGCTCGTTCGTGCGTGAGCCGCCTAAAGGAAAGGAACCGGTTGCTGTTAGGAAGTCTTAGAGAGCTACCTTCAATCCAGGTATGGGGAGAAGGGTAGTATTTACGTAGGTTTGGATTTAGTGTAAAGTAAAGGGGTTCCCTAACCCCGATGTGTTTATATTTGTATGTATGAATGACATGCTGAATTCGTTGTTTAATGATGGTATGCTATTGGCTGTTTCGGTATGTTATTAGTATGTTATTGGTTTACTGTTCATGTTCATAATATGTTGTTAATGTTAGTGTTGGTTGCTTTTCTATGAACATGATGTTGTTGGGTTGATGTCGTGGTTGAATGGGTTGCTGTTATGATGATGAGTTTAAACCCGAAAACATGCTGATAATTGATGTTAGGAATAATTGAGTAAAAACCCTGGTAATTTAACTAAGTGTCAGTCTCTGTTCCTGCCCAGAACAGCATTGTTGTGCGATGAGCACGACCGTGCTGAACAGGGAGCACGGTCGTGCTCCCAGTTGAATTCTGGGGAGATGGCCGCGCTGTTGAGCACGGCCGTACAGGACAAAGAGCACGATCGTGCTGCTGAGCACGACCGTGCTCATTAAGAAGCACGACCGTGCTTCACTTACAGGGGAGCACGCCCCTCACGTGCTTAAGCACGACCGTGCTGGGTTACGAGCACGACCGGGCTCAACCCACTGTGACAGAACCAGATTAAAGGACTTAAGGGGTTTTAAACCCCACTTCCCTATGATGATAACTGATTAGACAACTTGGTAAATGTTAATAAAGATAAATAAAGATGATGAGATGGTGAGATGTTAAGTCGATACCCTTTTGGGTGCCGCAAGCTGATGAGTGGTGCCTTGGTGGTTTTTGGCCAAGGAGGCCTTGACCCCACGGTTTGGGTCTAAGGTGTTGTTGTTACGTACCTTGGTGGCCGAGAGTTTGCCCCAGGTACTGCGGTTGATTCCGCTTAAGTCCTCAGGTAGATTCCGCGAGGCAAGTTGATGCGGTTGATTCCGCTGTTACCTTCGGTTGATTCCATTGGAGTTATGGAGGTGGTGTTGCCGTTGTTGTTGTGTTGCATACGCATTGCATCGGAGATGTTGTTTAGGGATGTTCGACATAGGGGAGATCATCCTAGAGTACGGCGATCCGGCCATCCACGGTTGGAGTAGATTCTCCTAGCGCCCCCGTGACGAGGCATTCGTTGGTTTGATGTGTTGGCTATCCAAGGAGTAGATTCTCCGGCGTTGAGTAGATTCTCAATGTGGATATGTAACTCCGAAGTCGTTCATCCCGAGTTTAGTGGATCCACATGCATTGATGGTTTAGCGGAGTAGGACTGCATTGCACTGCATAGCATGATGATGATGTTGATGTTTGATGTGATGCTGCTATGCTTGCTGTTTACTTTACTGCCTATTCCCATTCTAATATGTTTATACGATTCTTACTCCCTATATATGTTGTTGTTTCTGTTTGGCCTGATTGGCACATTGCAGAGGATGACGAGCAGCCCGGAGAGGAGTGACTCTGAGGAGCCGACACTCATCGTAGGGCTAGTTTATGTTTCGTAGTCGTTATTTCAGTTGTAATTCCGTGGATTTTATTCCGGAACGGTTATACCAGCTCTGTATGTGACATCGGGGTTGGGTTATATTACTTTGGTTGGTTATGTTTTTATTGTTTAAAACTTATTTTATTTCCGCGTTGTAAATGGTTCATGTGGGACTTTTCTACCCATGGACAATTGTTTATTTTATTCAGTAATTGCATGTTTTCCTTTAAATGTTTTTTTAATTTAAATGGCTTTTAACATGCGGGGTAGAAGGGTGTCACATTTAGTGGTATCAGAGCAGTTCGACCTTGTTCGGACGTGGTATGAGTCTGTTGTGAGTCTGTTGTGTGACTCTTGTTTGAATTGTTTATACTTGGTATAGATAATGATGTTTTAAGTTAGTGGCCTGTAGCTTTTACTCGCTAAGTTTCTGTATTAAAGGCTGTTTTGGGCATGTACAGGAACTAATGGCCGGTAGAGGACGCAATGATCAGGCGATTGCTGACGCGTTGGCACTTTTGGCCAATGCTATCGGACAGGTCAACCCTAACAACGGTGGGCCAGTTGAGTTCCAGGGACTGGATAAGTTCCAGAGGAACAACCCTCCGTCGTTCAAGGGAGCGTATGACCCAGAGGGAGCATTGTTGTGGCTGGGGGAGACAGAGAAGATTTTCCGTGCGATGGACTGCAATGATTAGCAGAAGCTCATCTTCGCCACCTTCATGTTGACTGAAGAGGCGGAGCACTGGTGGGATAACTACAGGCAGAGGATGCAGGCAGAGGGCACAGCGGTGACTTGGTGACTATGCGGCAGGGGTCGCTGTCAGTCGGTGACTATGCGGCTAAGTTCGAGGAGCTGGCTAGGTACTACACTCCTTACCAGCATGAGACGGACGATCACTCCAAGTGTGTGAAGTTCGAAGAAGGACTTCGGCCTGAGATCAAACAGGCCATCAGTTATCAGGAGATCAGAGTCTTCCCTATTCTGGTCAACAAGTGCAGGATCTATGAGGATGCCAGCCAGTTCAGAGCTGCTAGTTCTAGAGGATCGGACAATCAGAGTGGCAAGAGGATTGATCAGAGGGATAAGGGCAAGCAGCGGTATGCCCCTTCGGGCAAGGACTTCAACCAGAGTGGCAGGAAGCCCTAGTTTCAGCAGGATAGCTTCAGGGGTGGGTTTTCTGATGCCCCTAGAGCTATGAGGTGTGGGAAGTGTGGAGCACAGGACCACTATTCGTCCCAGTGCAAGGAAACACAGGTCATCTGTTTCAAGTGTGGCAAGCCAGGCCACATCAGTCGCGAGTGTGATGGAGCTAAGGCCGAGCCTCCCAGCGCTAGCAAGAATCAGAAGTCCCAGGCCAACAGACTGAAGACCACTGGGAGAGTCTTTACTCTTAGTGGAGCCGAAGCCTCCGAGTCTGATGACTTGATCCAAGGTACGTGTTTAATTGATGGAACTCGATTAACTGTATTGTATGATTCGGGTGCTGCTCACTCGTTTATATCGCATGATAGGGTCAAGAGTCTAAAATTGCCTGTTACCTTCCTTGAGTTTGATTTGTTGGTTTCTACACCTACAAATAAACCTGTTTCTACTTCTTATGCATGCAAGAACTGCCATATTGTTATAGATGATAAAACTTTCCTTGCTGATCTTGTATGCTTACCTTTGAAAGACCTAGACATTATTCTGGGTATGGACTGGTTATCTTCCAACCATGTCCTTCTGAATTGTTTCGATAAAACCCTGGTTTATAGAACTCCAAAGGAGTCTAAGAATCCAGACCTTCTCTCTGCCAGCCAAGTACGAGCTTCGATGAGAGACGAAGCCCAAGTATACATGATGTTAGCTTCCCTGGATGTAGAGAGCAGCCCTCCTGATGTCGCCAGCTTGCCTGTTGTGCGAGAGTTTCCTGAAGTGTTTCCGGGGGATGTTTATAACTTACCCCCAGAAAGAGATGTTGAGTTTACCATAGACTTAGTGCCTGGCACCGGGCCAATTTCCATAGCACCCTATAGAATGTCTCCTCTAGAGCTAGCTAAGTTGAAAGAACAGTTGGAGGACCTGATGAAGAAGCAGTTCATTAGGCCGAGTGTGTCTCCGTGGGGAGCACCCGTGTTGTTGGTGAAGAAGAAGGATGGTAGTATGAGGTTGTGTGTCGACTTTCGACAGCTCAACAAGGTGACCATAAAGAATCGGTATCCACTCCCTAGGATTGATGATCTTATGGACCAGTTGATGGGCGCTTGCGTCTTTTCAAAGATAGATTTGAGGTCAGGGTACCATCAGATTCGGGTTAAGTCTGAGGACATCCCGAAGACAGCGTTTAGGACGCGATATGGTCACTATGAGTACTTGGTTATGGCTTTCGGTGTGACCAACGCTCCTGCGGTCTTCATGGACTACATGAACAAGACCTTTCACCCTTACTTGGATAAGTTCGTGGTGGTGTTTATAGATGACATCTTAGTGTACTCCAAGAGTAAGGAGGAACATGAGGAACACCTGAGGGTTATCTTGCAGACCCTTAATGAGAAGCAGTTGTATGCTATGTTGTCTAAGTGTGAGTTCTGGTTAGAGGAAGTGAGCTTCTTAGGACATGTCATCTCTAAGGGTGGCATAGCAGTGGACCCAGCTAAAGTAGAGACAGTGCTCCAGTGGGAAGCGCTAAAGTCTGTAACCGAGATTAGGAGTTTCTTGGGGTTAGCCGGGTATTATAGGCGGTTTATAGAAGGTTTCTCTAAGATAGCTTTACCCTTGACCCGTCTCACCAAGAAGGGACAGTTGTTTGTGTGGGACTCTAAGTGTGAAGAGAGTTTCCAAACCCTTAAGAATAGGTTGACATCAGCACCAGTGTTAGTTTTGTCAGATCCTAGTGAACCCTTCGTAGTTTACTGCGATGCTTCTAAGCAAGGGTTAGGTGGTGTGCTGATGCAGAATGGTAAGGTAGTCGCTTACGCTTCTAGGCAGTTGAAAACCCATGAGAAGAACTACCCTACCCATGACCTAGAGTTAGGAGCTGTGGTATTTGCCTTAAAGATCTGGAGGCACTACCTTTATGGAGCGAGGTTTGAGGTTTTTAGTGATCATAAGAGTTTGAAGTATCTCTTTGATCAAAAGGAGTTGAATATGAGGCAGCGTAGGTGGATGGAGTTCTTAAAGGATTATGACTTCGAGCTGACCTATCACCCAGGAAAGGCCAATGTGGTGGCCGATGCCTTGAGTAGGAAAACCCTGCATATCTCCGCTTTGATGGTTAGGGAGATGGATCTGATTGAGGAGTTTAGAGACCTTAGTCTAGCTTGTGAGTTTACCCCTAAGAGTATTAGGCTTGGTACCTTGAAGGTTACCAACAGTTTGATGGATCAGATTAGAGAGGGTCAGAAGTTAGATAAGTATATCTTAGACCAGCGAGAGTTGCTCGCTCAGGGTAGAGACCTAAGTTTTAAGGATGGCAGTGATGGTATTTTGAGGTTCAAAGATAGAGTTTGTGTGCCAGATGTTCCTGAACTTAGGAAGTTGATCTTAGAAGGAGGTCATAGGAGTGGATTGAGTGTGCACCCAGGTGCCACTAAGATGTATTAGAACCTTAAGAGAATGTTTTGGTGGCCTAGGATGAAAAAGGACGTAGCTGAGTTTGTATATGCGTGCCTAGTCTGTCAGAAGGCTAAGATCGAGCATCAAAGGCCTTCGGGTAAGTTGCAACCCCTGAGTATCCCAAAATGGAAATGGGATAGTATCTCCATGGATTTTGTGTCTGGACTCCCTAGGACTCCAGCTGGTTTTGAGGCAATTTGGGTTGTTGTGGATAGACTGACTAAGTCTGCCCACTTCATTCCGATGAACATGGAGTATCCTTTAGAGAAGTTGGCTAAGTTGTACATCAAGGAGATAGTTAGGCTTCATGGTGTACCCTCTAGCATAGTTTCAGATAGAGACCCGAGGTTTACCTCTAGGTTTTGGAATAGTTAGCAAGAGGCTTTAAGGACAAAGCTTAGGCTTAGTTCAGCTTACCACCCACAGACTGATGGGCAGTCTGAGCGGACCATCCAGTCCTTAGAGGACTTGTTGAGGGCTTGTGTGTTAGAACAGTCTGGGAGTTGGGACAAGTTTTTGCCCCTAATAGAGTTCACCTACAACAACAGTTTCCATTCCAGCATTGGGATGGCACCTTATGAAGCTCTTTATGGGAGGAGGTGTACGACACCCTTGTGTTGGAGTGAACCTAGTGATAGTGTGGTGCTAGGGCCAGAGATAGTCCAGGAAACAACAGAAAAGATCAGGTTAGTTCAGGAAAAGATGAGAGTTGCACAGAGTAGGCAGAAGAGCTACCATGATAAAAGGAGGAAGGCGCTCGAATTCCAGGAAGGCGATCATGTATTCTTGAGAGTTACCCCGACGATTGGGGTTGGTAGAGTGATGAAGGCGAGGAAACTTACTCCGAGGTTCATTGGTCCTTACCAAATCCTCAAAAGAGTCGGCGAAGTCGCCTACCAGATAGCCTTACCCACGTTCTTGTCAAATCTCCACAATGTTTTTCATGTGTCACAACTCAGGAAGTATATTCATGACCCTAGTCACGTGATAGTACCCGACGCTATACAGCTGAAAGAGAACCTGACGTTTGAGGTGTTACCTCTTCGAGTCGAGGATAGGAGGGTGAAGTAGCTAAGAGGCGAGGAAATTCCCTTGGTTAAAGTGGTTTGGAGTGGGGCGACTGAGGAAAGTGCTACCTGGGAGCTGGAGAGCAAGATGATGGAAGCATACCCGCATCTTTTTCCTTGAGGTACGTGTAAATTTCGAGGACGAAATTTTTATAAGGGGGGTGGGATTGTAACACCCTATTTTTCAGAATTCATTTGATTAAGCTGGTTGTATTAAGTTGAATTTATTGTTCAAGGGCTTAGTGGGATTTTTGGCTAAAAGTCCCTTTCTGGTACATGAGCACACCCGTGCTCATCAGCCAGCAAGCCCGTGCTTAAAGTCAGAAGCGTGATTCTAATTTTAAGTTGAGCACGACCGTGCTCAACAAGGAGCACGCCCGTGCTCAATTCGTGGACCGCGTCTCGTGACGCTAAGTTGAGCACGACCTTGCTCAAGGATGAGCACGACCGTGCTCAAGTCCGGACCTATATACGTTGAGCAGACCCCGGGTTGCGCCGTACACTTCCTCTTTGCTACTAAAAACCCTAGTACGGCTGCAACCTCCCTTCCTCCCTTTTTCCTTCATACTCAGTGTGGTTTTGAGTATTGGAGACGCTAGGGAAACGTGGTTTCGTCTGCACTTCGTGTATAGGTAATGTTCCGATCCTTTTCTTCAGTTTCCTTTCGTTTTTGGTTGGGAAACTAACACCGTTTTAATCTGTTTGTTTAAGGCTCGTTCGTGCGTGAGCCGCCTAAAGGAAAGGAACCGGTTGCTGTTAGGAAGTCTTAGAGAGCTACCTTCAATCCAGGTATGGGGAGAAGGGTAGTATTTACGTAGGTTTGGATTTAGTGTAAAGTAAAGGGGTTCCCTAACCCCGATGTGTTTATATTTGTATGTATGAATGACATGCTGAATTCGTTGTTTAATGATGGTATGCTATTGGCTGTTTCGGTATGTTATTAGTATGTTATTGGTTTACTGTTCATGTTCATAATATGTTGTTAATGTTAGTGTTGGTTGCTTTTCTATGAACATGATGTTGTTGGGTTGATGTCGTGGTTGAATGGGTTGCTGTTATGATGATGAGTTTAAACCCGAAAACATGCTGATAATTGATGTTAGGAATAATTGAGTAAAAACCCTGGTAATTTAACTAAGTGTCAGTCTCTGTTCCTGCCCAGAACAGCATTGTTGCGCGATGAGCACGACCGTGCTGAACAGGGAGCACGGTCGTGCTCCCAGTTGAATTCTGGGGAGATGGCCGCGCTGTTGAGCACGGCCGTACAGGACAAAGAGCACGATCGTGCTGCTGAGCACGACCGTGCTCATTAAGAAGCACGACCGTGCTTCACTTACAGGGGAGCACGCCCCTCACGTGCTTAAGCACGACCGTGCTGGGTTACGAGCACGACCGGGCTCAACCCACTGTGACAGAACCAGATTAAAGGACTTAAGGGGTTTTAAAACCCCACTTCCCTATGATGATAACTGATTAGACAACTTGGTAAATGTTAATAAAGATAAATAAAGATGATGAGATGGTGAGATGTTAAGTCGATACCCCTTTTGGGTGCCGCAAGCTGATGAGTGGTGCCTTGGTGGTTTTTGGCCAAGGAGGCCTTGACCCCACGGTTTGGGTCTAAGGTGTTGTTGTTACGTACCTTGGTGGCCGAGAGTTTGCCCCAGGTACTGCGGTTGATTCCGCTTAAGTCCTCAGGTAGATTCCGCGAGGCAAGTTGATGCGGTTGATTCCGCTGTTACCTTCGGTTGATTCCATTGGAGTTATGGAGGTGGTGTTGCCGTTGTTGTTGTGTTGCATACGCATTGCATCGGAGATGTTGTTTAGGGATGTTCGACATAGGGGAGATCATCCTAGAGTACGGCGATCCGGCCATCCACGGTTGGAGTAGATTCTCCTAGCGCCCCCGTGACGAGGCATTCGTTGGTTTGATGTGTTGGCTATCCAAGGAGTAGATTCTCCGGCGTTGAGTAGATTCTCAATGTGGATATGTAACTCCGAAGTCGTTCATCCCGAGTTTAGTGGATCCACATGCATTGATGGTTTAGCGGAGTAGGACTGCATTGCACTGCATAGCATGATGATGATGTTGATGTTTGATGTGATGCTGCTATGCTTGCTGTTTACTTTACTGCCTATTCCCATGCTAATATGTTTATACGATTCTTACTCCCTATATATGTTGTTGTTTCTGTTTGGCCTGATTGGCACATTGCAGAGGATGACGAGCAGCCCGGAGAGGAGTGACTCTGAGGAGCCGCCACTCATCGTAGGGCTAGTTTATGTTTCGTAGTCGTTAATTTCAGTTGTAATTCCGTGGATTTTATTCCGGAACGGTTATACCAGCTCTGTATGTGACATCGGGGTTGGGTTATATTACTTTGGTTGGTTATGTTTTTATTGTTTAAAACTTATTTTATTTCCGCGTTGTAAATGGTTCATGTGGGACTTTTCTACCCATGGACAATTGTTTATTTTATTCAGTAATTGCATGTTTTCCTTTCAATGTTTTTTTAATTTAAATGGCTTTTAACATGCGGGGTAGAAGGGTGTCACATTTAGTGGTATCAGAGCAGTTCGACCTTGTTCGGACGTGGTATGAGTCTGTTGTGAGTCTGTTGTGTGACTCTTGTTTGAATTGTTTATACTTGGTATAGATAATGATGTTTTAAGTTAGTGGCCTGTAGCTTTTACTCGCTAAGTTTCTGTATTAAAGGCTGTTTTGGGCATGTACAGGAACTAATGGCCGGTAGAGGACGCAATGATCAGGCGATTGCTGACGCGTTGGCACTTTTGGCCAATGCTATCGGACAGGTCAACCCTAACAACGGTGGGCCAGTTGAGTTCCAGGGACTGGATAAGTTCCAGAGGAACAACCCTCCGTCGTTCAAGGGAGCGTATGACCCAGAGGGAGCATTGTTGTGGCTGGGGGAGACAGAGAAGATTTTCCGTGCGATGGACTGCAATGATTAGCAGAAGCTCATCTTCGCCACCTTCATGTTGACTGAAGAGGCGGAGCACTGGTGGGATAACTACAGGCAGAGGATGCAGGCAGAGGGCACAGCGGTGACTTGGTGACTATGCGGCAGGGGTCGCTGTCAGTCGGTGACTATGCGGCTAAGTTCGAGGAGCTGGCTAGGTACTACACTCCTTACCAGCATGAGACGGACGATCACTCCAAGTGTGTGAAGTTCGAAGAAGGACTTCGGCCTGAGATCAAACAGGCCATCAGTTATCAGGAGATCAGAGTCTTCCCTATTCTGGTCAACAAGTGCAGGATCTATGAGGATGCCAGCCAGTTCAGAGCTGCTAGTTCTAGAGGATCGGACAATCAGAGTGGCAAGAGGATTGATCAGAGGGATAAGGGCAAGCAGCGGTATGCCCCTTCGGGCAAGGACTTCAACCAGAGTGGCAGGAAGCCCTAGTTTCAGCAGGATAGCTTCAGGGGTGGGTTTTCTGATGCCCCTAGAGCTATGAGGTGTGGGAAGTGTGGAGCACAGGACCACTATTCGTCCCAGTGCAAGGAAACACAGGTCATCTGTTTCAAGTGTGGCAAGCCAGGCCACATCAGTCGCGAGTGTGATGGAGCTAAGGCCGAGCCTCCCAGCGCTAGCAAGAATCAGAAGTCCCAGGCCAACAGACTGAAGACCACTGGGAGAGTCTTTACTCTTAGTGGAGCCGAAGCCTCCGAGTCTGATGACTTGATCCAAGGTACGTGTTTAATTGATGGAACTCGATTAACTGTATTGTATGATTCGGGTGCTGCTCACTCGTTTATATCGCATGATAGGGTCAAGAGTCTAAAATTGCCTGTTACCTTCCTTGAGTTTGATTTGTTGGTTTCTACACCTACAAATAAACCTGTTTCTACTTCTTATGCATGCAAGAACTGCCATATTGTTATAGATGATAAAACTTTCCTTGCTGATCTTGTATGCTTACCTTTGAAAGACCTAGACATTATTCTGGGTATGGACTGGTTATCTTCCAACCATGTCCTTCTGAATTGTTTCGATAAAACCCTGGTTTATAGAACTCCAAAGGAGTCTAAGAATCCAGACCTTCTCTCTGCCAGCCAAGTACGAGCTTCGATGAGAGACGAAGCCCAAGTATACATGATGTTAGCTTCCCTGGATGTAGAGAGCAGCCCTCCTGATGTCGCCAGCTTGCCTGTTGTGCGAGAGTTTCCTGAAGTGTTTCCGGGGGATGTTTATAACTTACCCCCAGAAAGAGATGTTGAGTTTACCATAGACTTAGTGCCTGGCACCGGGCCAATTTCCATAGCACCCTATAGAATGTCTCCTCTAGAGCTAGCTAAGTTGAAAGAACAGTTGGAGGACCTGATGAAGAAGCAGTTCATTAGGCCGAGTGTGTCTCCGTGGGGAGCACCCGTGTTGTTGGTGAAGAAGAAGGATGGTAGTATGAGGTTGTGTGTCGACTTTCGACAGCTCAACAAGGTGACCATAAAGAATCGGTATCCACTCCCTAGGATTGATGATCTTATGGACCAGTTGATGGGCGTTTGCGTCTTTTCAAAGATAGATTTGAGGTCAGGGTACCATCAGATTCGGGTTAAGTCTGAGGACATCCCGAAGACAGCGTTTAGGACGCGATATGGTCACTATGAGTACTTGGTTATGGCTTTCGGTGTGACCAACGCTCCTGCGGTCTTCATGGACTACATGAACAAGACCTTTCACCCTTACTTGGATAAGTTCGTGGTGGTGTTTATAGATGACATCTTAGTGTACTCCAAGAGTAAGGAGGAACATGAGGAACACCTGAGGGTTATCTTGCAGACCCTTAATGAGAAGCAGTTGTATGCTATGTTGTCTAAGTGTGAGTTCTGGTTAGAGGAAGTGAGCTTCTTAGGACATGTCATCTCTAAGGGTGGCATAGCAGTGGACCCAGCTAAAGTAGAGACAGTGCTCCAGTGGGAAGCGCTAAAGTCTGTAACCGAGATTAGGAGTTTCTTGGGGTTAGCCGGGTATTATAGGCGGTTTATAGAAGGTTTCTCTAAGATAGCTTTACCCTTGACCCGTCTCACCAAGAAGGGACAGTTGTTTGTGTGGGACTCTAAGTGTGAAGAGAGTTTCCAAACCCTTAAGAATAGGTTGACATCAGCACCAGTGTTAGTTTTGTCAGATCCTAGTGAACCCTTCGTAGTTTACTGCGATGCTTCTAAGCAAGGGTTAGGTGGTGTGCTGATGCAGAATGGTAAGGTAGTCGCTTACGCTTCTAGGCAGTTGAAAACCCATGAGAAGAACTACCCTACCCATGACCTAGAGTTAGGAGCTGTGGTATTTGCCTTAAAGATCTGGAGGCACTACCTTTATGGAGCGAGGTTTGAGGTTTTTAGTGATCATAAGAGTTTGAAGTATCTCTTTGATCAAAAGGAGTTGAATATGAGGCAGCGTAGGTGGATGGAGTTCTTAAAGGATTATGACTTCGAGCTGACCTATCACCCAGGAAAGGCCAATGTGGTGGCCGATGCCTTGAGTAGGAAAACCCTGCATATCTCCGCTTTGATGGTTAGGGAGATGGATCTGATTGAGGAGTTTAGAGACCTTAGTCTAGCTTGTGAGTTTACCCCTAAGAGTATTAGGCTTGGTACCTTGAAGGTTACCAACAGTTTGATGGATCAGATTAGAGAGGGTCAGAAGTTAGATAAGTATATCTTAGACCAGCGAGAGTTGCTCGCTCAGGGTAGAGACCTAAGTTTTAAGGATGGCAGTGATGGTATTTTGAGGTTCAAAGATAGAGTTTGTGTGCCAGATGTTCCTGAACTTAGGAAGTTGATCTTAGAAGGAGGTCATAGGAGTGGATTGAGTGTGCACCCAGGTGCCACTAAGATGTATTAGAACCTTAAGAGAATGTTTTGGTGGCCTAGGATGAAAAAGGACGTAGCTGAGTTTGTATATGCGTGCCTAGTCTGTCAGAAGGCTAAGATCGAGCATCAAAGGCCTTCGGGTAAGTTGCAACCCCTGAGTATCCCAAAATGGAAATGGGATAGTATCTCCATGGATTTTGTGTCTGGACTCCCTAGGACTCCAGCTGGTTTTGAGGCAATTTGGGTTGTTGTGGATAGACTGACTAAGTCTGCCCACTTCATTCCGATGAACATGGAGTATCCTTTAGAGAAGTTGGCTAAGTTGTACATCAAGGAGATAGTTAGGCTTCATGGTGTACCCTCTAGCATAGTTTCAGATAGAGACCCGAGGTTTACCTCTAGGTTTTGGAATAGTTAGCAAGAGGCTTTAAGGACAAAGCTTAGGCTTAGTTCAGCTTACCACCCACAGACTGATGGGCAGTCTGAGCGGACCATCCAGTCCTTAGAGGACTTGTTGAGGGCTTGTGTGTTAGAACAGTCTGGGAGTTGGGACAAGTTTTTGCCCCTAATAGAGTTCACCTACAACAACAGTTTCCATTCCAGCATTGGGATGGCACCTTATGAAGCTCTTTATGGGAGGAGGTGTACGACACCCTTGTGTTGGAGTGAACCTAGTGATAGTGTGGTGCTAGGGCCAGAGATAGTCCAGGAAACAACAGAAAAGATCAGGTTAGTTCAGGAAAAGATGAGAGTTGCACAGAGTAGGCAGAAGAGCTACCATGATAAAAGGAGGAAGGCGCTCGAATTCCAGGAAGGCGATCATGTATTCTTGAGAGTTACCCCGACGATTGGGGTTGGTAGAGTGATGAAGGCGAGGAAACTTACTCCGAGGTTCATTGGTCCTTACCAAATCCTCAAAAGAGTCGGCGAAGTCGCCTACCAGATAGCCTTACCCACGTTCTTGTCAAATCTCCACAATGTTTTTCATGTGTCACAACTCAGGAAGTATATTCATGACCCTAGTCACGTGATAGTACCCGACGCTATACAGCTGAAAGAGAACCTGACGTTTGAGGTGTTACCTCTTCGAGTCGAGGATAGGAGGGTGAAGTAGCTAAGAGGCGAGGAAATTCCCTTGGTTAAAGTGGTTTGGAGTGGGGCGACTGAGGAAAGTGCTACCTGGGAGCTGGAGAGCAAGATGATGGAAGCGTACCCGCATCTTTTTCCTTGAGGTACGTGTAAATTTCGAGGACGAAATTTTTATAAGGGGGGTGGGATTGTAACACCCTATTTTTCAGAATTCATTTGATTAAGCTGGTTGTATTAAGTTGAATTTATTGTTCAAGGGCTTAGTGGGATTTTTGGCTAAAAGTCCCTTTCTGGTACATGAGCACACCCGTGCTCATCAGCCAGCAAGCCCGTGCTTAAAGTCAGAAGCGTGATTCTAATTTTAAGTTGAGCACGACCGTGCTCAACAAGGAGCACGCCCGTGCTCAATTCGTGGACCGCGTCTCGTGACGCTAAGTTGAGCACGACCTTGCTCAAGGATGAGCACGACCGTGCTCAAGTGCGGACCTATATACGTTGAGCAGACCCCGGGTTGCGCCGTACACTTCCTCTTTGCTACTAAAAACCCTAGTACGGCTGCAACCTCCCTTCCTCCCTTTTTCCTTCATACTCAGTGTGGTTTTGAGTATTGGAGACGCTAGGGAAACGTGGTTTCGTCTGCACTTCGTGTATAGGTAATGTTCCGATCCTTTTCTTCAGTTTCCTTTCGTTTTTGGTTGGGAAACTAACACCGTTTTAATCTGTTTGTTTAAGGCTCGTTCGTGCGTGAGCCGCCTAAAGGAAAGGAACCGGTTGCTGTTAGGAAGTCTTAGAGAGCTACCTTCAATCCAGGTATGGGGAGAAGGGTAGTATTTACGTAGGTTTGGATTTAGTGTAAAGTAAAGGGGTTCCCTAACCCCGATGTGTTTATATTTGTATGTATGAATGACATGCTGAATTCGTTGTTTAATGATGGTATGCTATTGGCTGTTTCGGTATGTTATTAGTATGTTATTGGTTTACTGTTCATGTTCATAATATGTTGTTAATGTTAGTGTTGGTTGCTTTTCTATGAACATGATGTTGTTGGGTTGATGTCGTGGTTGAATGGGTTGCTGTTATGATGATGAGTTTAAACCCGAAAACATGCTGATAATTGATGTTAGGAATAATTGAGTAAAAACCCTGGTAATTTAACTAAGTGTCAGTCTCTGTTCCTGCCCAGAACAGCATTGTTGTGCGATGAGCACGACCGTGCTGAACAGGGAGCACGGTCGTGCTCCCAGTTGAATTCTGGGGAGATGGCCGCGCTGTTGAGCACGGCCGTACAGGACAAAGAGCACGATCGTGCTGCTGAGCACGACCGTGCTCATTAAGAAGCACGACCGTGCTTCACTTACAGGGGAGCACGCCCCTCACGTGCTTAAGCACGACCGTGCTGGGTTACGAGCACGACCGGGCTCAACCCACTGTGACAGAACCAGATTAAAGGACTTAAGGGGTTTTAAACCCCACTTCCCTATGATGATAACTGATTAGACAACTTGGTAAATGTTAATAAAGATAAATAAAGATGATGAGATGGTGAGATGTTAAGTCGATACCCCTTTTGGGTGCCGCAAGCTGATGAGTGGTGCCTTGGTGGTTTTTGGCCAAGGAGGCCTTGACCCCACGGTTTGGGTCTAAGGTGTTGTTGTTACGTACCTTGGTGGCCGAGAGTTTGCCCCAGGTACTGCGGTTGATTCCGCTTAAGTCCTCAGGTAGATTCCGCGAGGCAAGTTGATTCGGTTGATTCCGCTGTTACCTTCGGTTGATTCCATTGGAGTTATGGAGGTGGTGTTGCCGTTGTTGTTGTGTTGCATACGCATTGCATCGGAGATGTTGTTTAGGGATGTTCGACATAGGGGAGATCATCCTAGAGTACGGCGATCCGGCCATCCACGGTTGGAGTAGATTCTCCTAGCGCCCCCGTGACGAGGCATTCGTTGGTTTGATGTGTTGGCTATCCAAGGAGTAGATTCTCCGGCGTTGAGTAGATTCTCAATGTGGATATGTAACTCCGAAGTCGTTCATCCCGAGTTTAGTGGATCCACATGCATTGATGGTTTAGCGGAGTAGGACTGCATTGCACTGCATAGCATGATGATGATGTTGATGTTTGATGTGATGCTGCTATGCTTGCTGTTTACTTTACTGCCTATTCCCATGCTAATATGTTTATACGATTCTTACTCCCTATATATGTTGTTGTTTCTGTTTGGCCTGATTGGCACATTGCAGAGGATGACGAGCAGCCCGGAGAGGAGTGACTCTGAGGAGCCGCCACTCATCGTAGGGCTAGTTTATGTTTCGTAGTCGTTAATTTCAGTTGTAATTCCGTGGATTTTATTCCGGAACGGTTATACCAGCTCTGTATGTGACATCGGGGTTGGGTTATATTACTTTGGTTGGTTATGTTTTTATTGTTTAAAACTTATTTTATTTCCGCGTTGTAAATGGTTCATGTGGGACTTTTCTACCCATGGACAATTGTTTATTTTATTCAGTAATTGCATGTTTTCCTTTAAATGTTTTTTTAATTTAAATGGCTTTTAACATGCGGGGTAGAAGGGTGTCACAGCCTCTCCACTGGGTCCTTTCCCCAATTGTTCTAGGATTTCGCGTATCACCTAGATAAGATTTGATAGTCCCCTATTGAGTACATTGCGTGCAGGGTAGCCGATTTCCACGACAAGAGGTTGCAAAGCCCTAAGCATTTCGTAGAGTTTGAGCCCGAATGTCCCTAAAGACCCAAAGACTCAGGAACATGCCTTTGGTCCGTAACTATCAAATTTGTCAGTTCACCCTGTGTGAAACTGTAGCTCGACGGCACGTCTGCCAGAACATCTTTTCAGATATTAATTAAATGTTTAATATCCACTTAAGTTTTAAGATCTTTGTTAAAGATTTTTCAAAATCTTTTATCAACAGACACTAGTCCGACGTCTCGGAACTCTAGGTCCTTAACAGGAGGAAGGCTAGTCTGGCTTCACAATAATCAGAATCTAGTCTGAAATCTCAGCACAGAAGTCTAGTCCTTTTCTGTTTCCTTTCCACTTTCCAAAGAAAGCCAAAAATCATGTTTTCCACTTTTCTACGTTCGTATATTTTTTATATAACAAGGTTTCTCTTTCATAAGCCATGCTTCAACCAGTCTCAAAATATTCATCAACATAATTGATCACATATAAATACATATTCATCAAATAACCATACAGTTTCAGATCTCAGCATTACATAACACACACACACACACACACACACACACACACACACACACACACACACACATATATATATATATATATTCACAATCATTCAACATATTATTAATTATCACACGCAGTTTATAGCATTAAATATATAACGGCTAAGAACTCCTCAGGCATACTCATTTTACCTTTGAAGACCAGAAAAGATCCTTTATCTCGGATTCCACAATTTACTCCATGTCCAACGAAACTTCATAAGACTAGATGTAACACACCAAGTAACTCAGAAAAATTTCTTAACATGAAGTTCATGCTTCCCCCAAGATGATAAGGAAAGAGGACATGGTGGTTGCAAGGCCAACGGAGCGGCGGCTGAAGGCCTAGACACGGCAGCAGCGGTGGTGGCTCCTCACGCAGTGGGAGGCACGATTTCGTGCGAGACAGGGCAGCGTTCCACGTGGGATGGCGACCGGAAGTGAGCAGGCAACGGCGTGAGGCTCCTCTGTCGCATCGACGAGCGGCGTCTTGCGGTTGTGTAGGGGCGGCGTCGATCTGAGCAAAAGAGGGAGGAAGGAGTTTGGAAGGTGTGAGGGAGAAGAAGAAGGTAGCAGGAAAATGAAAGAAAAGAGAGTTAGACCCCGGGGGGGGGGGGGGGATCGTGACTGATCGAAAAAAGAGAGGAAGGGATGGTTTTACTATCATTTGTTTAGAGGATAAGTACAACAATAAGTGATAAAAATCGAGTCTAAAAATAAGCACGTTTTTAGTTTTTGAATCTAAAAATAAAGGGTGACAAATATATACTTTCAAAATTTGAAATAAAGTAGAGATTGATAGTTAAACTGATTAACTAAGAAAATCAACGGTCAAAAATTAATCTCTGATTAATTCCAAACCAGTTTATTTTCAAATCTAAAAATAAATAGATTAAAATATGAAAATAGTTTTCTTTCAATCATATCATTTAAAATATTCTTCTAAACAAATACTAATAGTGACAATAACATAACATTATTGTCTAATAAAGGTACTTATACTGGAATAAGGCAGTGCTGATACACTTAATAAAATAATTTTAAAATGAGCAATTAAAATTATTCAAACCAAACCACGTAAAAATAATTTAAAATAATTATCTAGATAATTAATCAATCCAACTAAAATAATATGAACATATATATTTACTGTTATTGAAGAACAGTAAAAACCAGGGTGTTATAGTCGGCTTTGCTAACCATGACACTAGTTAAGAAATCCAAAAAAGGCAATTGCACATTGAAAAATTAAGAATATCAATTTTCAAGATACCATGAGAGCATTTGGAAGAGCTTATTGAGAAATTATGAAAATAGCTTATGATAATAAATTTATATAAAATTCAAGGCTTAGCCTGGAGAGTTAGCTGATGCTGATCTGGTAGTGTCAAAAAGGCGATTCTCAACAGCTTCAATAGCAGATATTATCGAACATGAAGATAGGATGAAGATGGTGGGATGAAGCAGTCTTTAAAAAAACCATTGGTAAGGGTCTTTTTAACTTATTCCAATAAGTTGTTTTAGCTTATTTGAAAAAGCTTATTAAATAGGCCTTAATTAAGTTGTTTACTCAAACACACCCTTACGACTTACTCTTTTAAAATTCTTAATCAATATTCTTAGTATACTGATTAATATTTGACATAAATTAAATAAGATGCATAAATTACTTAGACATCATGTAACAATTAAGACAAAAGTAAAGTTGAAAAAGTTAGCAGATTCCCAATCCAATGAAAAATGGATATGAAGAAGTAATGAATTTAATGATGTAGCTGGTTTCCTTGTAGATGGTTTCTTTCAAAACTATGATGATAAATATTGCTTTCGCATAATTTATTGCGTTCTTCGCCATGTCTATATAAGGTACTAGTACATAACGCTAGAGCGTTTTAAAGCGATTATGACAACATGTGCACTTCAAATGCATTTTTAATCTGTGAATGCAATTAACATGGAGAAATGCTTATCTGAAACGGTTTTCGTGAACGATGTACAATGACGTGATTTCTGCGGGTCATTCTAGTTTTCTTTTAATATTTTAATATTTTAATTAATATTAATTTATAGAATGAAATGGAACCAACTAACCACTTGAAATCGCAAGTGTTTGGTACACTTGTTGCTTGTTGGTACTATATAGGAATCCTATCGATTGGTCATCATAAACTTTGGATTTTTATTAATTAGGCCAAAGACTTCGAAAATTGATTGAATTGCGTTTATGATGATAAAGGTGGTCGTTTACCTTTTGTTTAATGGAAGTCACCTCCGTTTAATTAAATTAACATATCTTATATCTAAGTCCAATTATGGCCTTGTAAAACAGCATTACATGAGATTTAATAACCCCTATTCACACCAAAATAGTGCTCATGGGACCAAAACCAAAACTTTAGATATGATTTGGAACACGGTTAATGGGAACAGGCAACCCCATCCACACACTGTAGGGCCACGTGAGACAAACTAGACATGATTATGTCTTAGCTTCGAGAAACAACCCTTTAAGTCAGTTCAAAGTTTTGCGACTTGCAAAAATGAATCCATGTAAGTTGCATTTTTAGATGTTCATTTGTTAAGCAGATATATAATGTGGGATTGCTTTATCAAGAGAGAAACTGGGTGAATTAATACACACATATATATTGTCGTTGATATAGCAATTTGCGTATCCTATATTGGTACAAAGCAAGGAATTAATTATTTTATTTTTATAGACAAATGTTAGTATGTTAATTGTTTCTCCTTTGTCAGGGTTTGAACATTGATCTCCACCTCCTCCAACACCATATACCCTTAACTCAAACCAATTGAACTACCCCACCCAAAAAGCTAGGAATTTATCAGGACTGGCTTTCCTTTATCATGCCCCTCCGTTTCCTTCCTTCCTTCCTTTTCTCTTTACAGGGTTTAAAAAAAGTTAAAAACAAAAAGGGGTTTAAAGTTATCAAAAAGGTATAAATATTACGATGTCACGCAGTATTCGCTGGAAATAAGCGTAGTTGTTGACTTCTTGAGTTGAGTTGAGTTGAAAATTAGTTGGCCAAACAGATAGTAAATATTAATTAATTAATATGGTCTTTTCCCAAACCTTTAGTTAATTAATTTGGGTCTATATTTTTTATTGTCTGTATTTTCAGTGTTTTTGTTATTTTTGTCGATCAATTAGGAATCTTAGTTGGGACTAAATTATGAATTCTAAGAGCATCTCCAATGATATGCATTTAAGGAACCCACTTTGTATTCTTTTTTATTTTATCACCTTTAGGTAGGTCCCACTATGTCACATCACATTTAAGCAATCCACTCATTTTTTTACTCTAATAGTACATTCGTTAAGCAACCCTAGACAACCCACATTTTTATACCTTTTTATTTACACTCAATTTATTTAATTAATTAATTTTAATCCATTTACTTCAACTATAAAAAATAACACACCCACTATCCTATTATCTGTTTCAAGCCCAATTGCTTACTTGCCCATTTATCTTAATTAAAAAATCCAGATTACCAAAAACAAATTTGAATTATCACTTGGATAGTTGATTTTGTACCTCTTGCCTCTTTGATTCACTACAAGAATAACGCTTAGTAGCGACGGAATTTTTGCGACGACCTCAAATCCGTCGCTAATTTTATGGTTTCCGACGGCTTCGACCATCACAAATTGTGAAAGGGTATACCGACGGCAGTTCCTTCGCAAATCCGTTGATACAGTTCCCGCCATTTTACACTAAATGTTGGCGCCATTTTTATGACGGGCAAGGCTGTCGCTAATTTGGAAATGTGGATTTCCGATGGCCAAACTTATTTGCGACGACCAAACCTATTTGCGACGGAAGATGATTTGCGATGGGCCTATACAATTTGCGACGGAAATCTTGTTTGCGACGGACAAACAATAAAAGCCGTCGCTAAATTCTCTTCATTTTCTGAACAGCTTTCTTCCTCCCCTCATTTTCATTTCGCACAAAACCTAACAACCCTCTCTCTGCTTCTCTACGCGCACAGTACCGCCGCTCCACCACAACCCCTCGCGCCGCCACTGTGCCGACCCCACGCCCCGCCTCCCATGCCTCTCCCGTGCCTCCCATATTGCCTCCCGTGCCTCCCACCGCCCCCTACCCCTCGACGTCGTTACAGCCACCGCGGGTAAGAACGATGGCCGTCGTCCCTTGCCGCCGCTTGTAGTCGTTTTTGTTTTGTCATTTCCTCTTCTTATCCATAGCATGTACTGAGTTTTCGTTTGTGTTTTGTTACAAGAAACAGAACTCCGTCGTCCTCCGCCACGTCTCCACCATTGTCGTTGCGTTGGACCTCTCTGATCAGTCACTACCTCTTCTTCTTTGTTAGGTGAGTGGAAATTTCATATTCAAAAACCCCCAGTTTACAAACCCATGTCCTGTTGTTGGAATTTTATTCTGTAAGAATTTGGAATTTCATTCATATAATTGGTGTTGCTGTTTGTGTTCATAATCTGTTTGTATTTATGACTGAATGAGGAATAGACCTAATGGTATGCTTGGTTTGCTGTTAGCATAGTTAAAAGTACTTTTGGCAGGGTGTTGGGATTGAGATTTGTTGGAATTAAAATGAGAAAATATAAGATGATTTTAATTATATTAGATTCAGATGATAAATTTCTGTTAGTTTCTAATAACAAAATATATTTTGAGACAGACAGAGAATCAACAAAAAGTTTGGCTAAACCAAACTTGGAATTGGACTTTATTGAAATCAGTTTTATCTCAGTTTCTGTTTAGATAAGAACCTGTTTTTAAAAGCATAGTTAAAAGTACTTTTGTTCAGATTTGTTGGAATTGTATTGGTGGGTATCATCTCTACCGGTTTTAAAATGGCTAGGGAGACATTTCGTGTTTGGTCTTTGTTTTCTTTTATTTTAAAACTGGGGAGGTTTGCTTTATGATGTTTGTTTTGAATGCTATTGTTTCCGGAATGTTTGAGAACTTAGGGGTGTTTTCCTTGACTTTGGGCACTGAATAGTAGTGAAGATGGGGAAGTTTATATGTTAATGAATGGTAGGTCTCTAAAGAAGAAGGCCTTTGGATAACAAATGAAAGTGAGTAATGGTTGTTTTGGGGGATGAATTATTCAGAACTTATCAGTGAACATTTGGTTATTTTGTTATAATTTGTCACTACTGAGCTGGCGTGTGGTATTAGATTGTTCTTTCCCTTTGGAATGTGAAGGTGGCGGTGATTTTGATTGGTTTTATGCTGTGCTCCTGTCCAAAGCATGCCAATTAGCTGGTTTTACTAATACAAATTAGAAGCTGCCATATTATGTGAGATAATAATGACTTTTGGATGTTATATCTTTGAGTTAATGATAGTAAAATTGGCTGCATTAGTTTTTTTTTTTCCTGCCTATGAATAATAATAGAACCAGAATGAATTTCTTTGAAAGTGTGAATGAATTTCATGACCAAAACTTGTATTGCGCTGATGTTGTCTGATATATAGAGTGAAGGATAAGGTTATTTACCTCTTGAACAGAAATGTCACAGGTTAAGGAAATCAATATTGGAATAGTTCTTTAATTTTTGCATGAATTTGCCTCTATTATTGGATTGAATCTTGTTATGCTTTAAAACTTGAGATTCCAAGTGTGGGTGCTTAAGACAGAAGGTGGTAGAGACACCACCGAAATTATTTAGTTTTGGCACCATAGAATAGTGAAACAGATCATTCTTTTTAAAGAAGAGGTTATTTGCTCATGATTTTTCATTTCTCATTGACTAAATTAAGGGGTCCATTTTTTTTATAATTTATATCATTAATGTTTGTGCGGTGTGCTGGTTTAATTTGGTGTTTTTGTTTATGATTCATTTGTAAATGACTGCTAATTTGGAAACTCATATCATCAGGTTTATTTGGGGGTAATTTCCCAGATTTTGGTTCTGAATAGAAAAGTGGAGACTTGAAGGTATTACAATCAAGGAGATTGTAGAACTCAGGCCTTAAAAGTAAGACTTGGTATTAACATGAAAATTGCATCAAGATCTCAAATAACTTCATGGTTTAAATACTAAAAAGAGTTATTTGTACTTGCAAAGTTGTATATGTATACTAAGTTGTTTACAGTTAAATCATGATCATTTTCATTAAGGATATTATAAATTGTCTATAGCGATAAAGATTTATTTTCTTGATGAGTTGATCGTCGAGAAAAGCCTTAGTTACCCGTTTGAGGTGCAATATTTTAGAGCATGTGTACTCCTGCGAGTCACCGAGCTCTTGATATTGGACCTCGAATTGTCCAAGTGGGATAGTTTCAGAAAAAACTCTTTCTTTACTAGTATAATAGCTATTCATTAATTCTTATGTAATATATATGATGAAAATTCGGTCTGACGCATTACCATTTGTTCTCTGGGTACATACTTGATTGTAGTATCTCACTCCGGTCAAGTCATATACTTGGAGACCAATGGGAAATGCTGCCGAAATTTCGTCAGATATGATACATGAGAAGTGATGAGTAACTATTATACGAGTGTTGAAAAAGTTTTTTCTCGAATGGGATAGGGCCATACCAAATAAAGAAAGGGAGCAGTTCTGCGAGGTGAAGTATTCGTGTGTCATTTTTTAGATATATCCGAGTTTGTCCAAAATAGTTTTAAAATATAGTTATCTTTTTTTGGCTCAAATGCAGAGGATGGAATTTGTTCCTTCGAATCGTACTTGGATGTATAATAGGTTTTATTCGTGCAGAGGGGGATTAAAACAATCTTTTTTAGATGGTGTTGAAGAATTTATTACCAAGGCAAGTCAGCAAGATGCAATGGGGGGTGATTAGATGTCTTTGTGTGAGGTGTGACTGTACCCGGATTAAGAGTGTAGATGATGTGAGGGTCGACTTGTATAAAGTTGGGTTTAGGCCTAATTACTGGATTCAGACAAATCATGGAGAAGAAATGCCGCAATTTGATTTTGGCATCGACGAGAATTGCACTGGTGGTTCAAGTAGTGGTGTAGAAGCTGGATATGGAGATCATTTTGTTTCCATGGAGGAGATGGTGTGTGATGCTCTCATGATGCCCGGGTCGTTTGAGTCAACTAACACGGAAGAGCCTCCTAATGCTGAAGCACAAAAATTTTATAATCTCCTAACAGAGACAAATAAGCCTTTGTGGGAAGGGTCCCCCGACTCGAAGTTATAGATGTGTGCTCTACTGTTGTCTGCCAAGTCCAATTGGAGCATACCCGAGTTGGGCTTGGATTTCAATGGCAAAATGATTTTGGCCGAGACGCCTTTCAAATGAGGATTACCCAACAATTATTATGATGCGAAGAGGTTAGTGTCCAAGTTGGGATTGGAGTCCAAGAGGATTGACTGTTGTCAAAATGGGTGCATGATCTTTTACGATAATGAATTCGACAAAAATGACGACGCGTTGGTTGAGTGCAGATTTTGTCACGTGCCAAGGTATCATCAGCGAAACACAAGTAGAAGTCATCTGAAACCAGTTCCGGTAAAGTCGATGTTTTACTTGTCAATCATTCCTAGATTACAGAGGATGTTTGCATCGATACAGACTGCGGGAAAAATGACATGGCACCATGGAGACAGTTCCAAACAGCCAGATGCATCAGGGGTGGATTTGTCCATGGACGGTGATCGTTAGCCTAATGGTGACGAGGAGGAGAGTCATGGATATACACCACCTATATCAGATGATGAGGAGATCGAGTTTATGTCTGACGGCCGAGTTATTGTTACCCCAACCGGTAACATGTAAGAAATATCTAAAATAATGTTATTTTATTATTGACTGCAGATTTTATATGTATGTGTATTAATTGTTCTCCATGTTTTATTGATAAGGTTCCTTCCGTCGAGAAAGTCTGCAAAGGCCATCACGTATGCGGTTACATCTCAGTTTGATTGGGCCTGGAAACATTGAAGTGAGCTTGAGGATCAGGATCGGGATCGATTCTTTACGGCTTTTAAGGTATTTTGTACTTTTGAATTTACTTCCATTTTTTAGTTAGTTTTAATGTTTCTTTAGTTTATTATTATCCTAAAAAATATTATATTCTCCTAATTTACAGGAGAAGGCTGCTTGGAGAGTAGAGCATTCCATTGATGTGGAGATAATTTTTCATCAAAAAGCAGCCAAACGCCTCTCCGAGCTGTTTCCCGCCCATTTGGGAGGAGATATGTGCTTACTGGGCTACACCTGCATTCATGAAAAAATCTGCCCAGGCAAAGCTCAACAGGGCCTCGGAAAAGGGTGGGATCCTACACACTGGCGGTAGCATCAGTAAGCAGGAGCATGCTTGATGCCTTGTAAGTTCAAATATCATATTTTGTGAATTCATTTACATGTCTTTATATTTAGAATTTGTAACTTCAAATACCAACAAGTTTTTTTTGGTGCAGGGTAAGGAGCTTGGCCGTAGCGTCAAGCCGGATGAGCTTCATGCCCGAACCCATACTAGGAAGGGTACCGGCGAGTATGTAGATGAGCGCTCTAGACGCACTCAGGTGATTTACATGTCTCTTTGTTGGAAATTATTTTTATTTTATATTTAAGAATTATGGTCATTTTGTATGATGATGTGCATTAATTTTAATGTCAGGAGGACTATCAGGCTAAGTTATCTCAGGTTCGGTCTCAGGCAGCCTCATCTTTCCCTACCGCCACACTTGACCCATAGGTGGAAGCCCAACTTGAGTTGCAGACATGGGTCGAGGTTGCTGGAGGCAAGAAAAAGGGTCGCATATACAGTATGGGAGACCTCGCCGGCAACTATCACCAGTCTCGGGGGTCTGCGGAGATGGTCGAGATGCAATAGAGACTGGCAGCTCAGGATGAGATCAATCGGCAGCTGGTTACTCGACAGACACAGATGATGCAGCAGATACAGATGATGGTAGCTGCACAGAGAGAGCTTATGATGCGTTTAGGAACCAGCACACCTCAGCCACAGTCGTAGCAGGACCAGCACATTCACAGCACCCCTCAGCCACAGACGCCGTTGTCCCAGCCGCCACCGTCCCAGCCTGAGGGTCATCTGCAGACCAGTGATGATGAGGATCAATCCTTTACAAATTTGTTAATGCGGGGCTGTAGAGAGGGTTATTAGTTTGGGTTATTAGTTTCTTTAAGATTAGATTTTATTTTGTATGATGTACGCACTCTGTCAAAACAATTTGCTTTTAGTTATGAATTTCATTCATCGTTTAAAATTATTATTCATTTATCATTTAAAATTATTATTTATTTATCATATTATAGTCTAAATTATAATTAATATACAAAACAACTAAAGTTTATATTATTTTGAATTTTATATTAAATAAATAAATAATTAAAAATAATTCGTATTTTAAATAAATAAATAATTAAAAATTAATTAATTAAAAATGTTTTGCAATTTTCGACGGCCAGGCCGTTGCTAATATCTTATGATTTGCGACGGCTAGACCGTCGCTATTTTTTTTTATTTGCGATGGCTAGGCCGTCGATAATATCTTATGATTTGTGACGGCTAATCCGTCGCTAATGTCTGATAATTTGTGACAGCCGTTCCATCGCAAATTTGCAACGGCCATTTAAAAAAATCGTTAGAATACGTTTGCGACGACCCAATATGTGACGGATTTATGCCCATCGCAAATCCGTGAAAATTATGTGTTTTGCAACGGATTTAAGCTGTTTACGACGGCTTTTGGTCCTCGCTAAATTCAATTTTTCTTGTAGTGATTTATCACCCAGTTGTTGGAAAACTTTATGGGAGATACTTAGAGATGAAAACCATCATCCAATCAAACAAATCATGTTCAATCATCAAGAATATAGAAAGAAAGACAATAGTGGAAGCGTACCCGAATCCATGGAAAATAATGGAGAAACTTGTGGTTCTTGGTCTTCCAAGTCAAGCATGCACAATTCCTCTTAAACCATATAGAGCCTCTCTTTTCTAATGATGGGATGTTAGAAAAGAAAACTGGTTGCATATGACTTGGGGACCATAACCTTTTATATAAGGAGTTCATGCCCTTTCATGAAGAGTCAAGACTCTTAGACTTTTCCTATTTCTATTTTAGCCCATCATAAAATAGAAATAAGACTTTAGGTATCTACACAATATTTTTCATGACAGTTATGTCCTTAGCCATAAACCTTATCTGAATTAGATCACTTAAATTTGGCTAATTAAAATAATGGCCCTAACACATTTAAACATTACATGTGTGACCCGAAATTTTCTAACAATCTCCCACTGGTCACATATGTATCCTGACAAAATGTGCTAGACTTAATGAGCTCAAAATTTGCCATTATAAACCTTGGACATATCACTATCTCGTCCATTAGTTATATCAATATATAGAACCAAAGCGACTTTCGTTATATCAATCACAACTAAACCCATCAAGGATCACAAATATTAACACAACCAAATGACATAGATTAATCATGAAATGTGCAGCATGAAAATCACATGAAGGTGATCTGTACATGTCGATTTTCAACTGGTCCTACTTTATTATTTAATGAGATCAAAATAACCTCAGAGTGAAAATCAAACCGAAACTTTATTCTGCAGAAAATAATCTTAAAGTATATCTTCCTGAGAAAAGCATCCAAATACAAACTCCCATTGGACAAGTGTATCATCTAGTGATACAACACCCATTCAAGTAATATGCTCGTGAAAGACCTTGGGTGGTAAACCTTTAGTGAGTGGATCCACAACCATGGAGTTTGTTCCAATATGCTATATAGATATATATCACTCTGAACTCTTTCCACATCCATAAGGTACTTAATGTCACTGCTAACTTATAGCCACAAAATAACTGTAGTGGTCTTTCAATAAATCTAAAATTCATAACCCAGTGACAAAATTCACAGCCATATTCCATAATTTGGATGCCTTATAACCATAAATAAACATAACCTGATGTGGATTTCCAACTGTATTGGCATCCAACAAAATCAGAATCAGAATACTCAATGATCTCTAATTGATCTGATTTTCCTTATGTGAGCATATAGTTCTTTGTTCTCCATTGAATAAACCATAACCCATTTGGCTGCTTTCTAATGGTTTATTCCTGGATTGCTTAAGTATCTGCCTAACACTTAACAATGTATGCTATGTCCGGATGCATACAGACTTGAGCATATATTATACTTCCTACAACTGATGCATAGGAATCTCCTACATCTCCTGAATCTTAAGATTTCTTTTGGGCACTGATTCAGACTAAATTTGTCTCCCTTAGCGACCGGGGCATCACTTGATTGGCAGTCTTGCATGCCAAACCTTTTGAGCACCTTATTGATATAGCTTCTTTATGACAATCCTAAAGTACTCCAAGATTGGTCTCAGTGTACCTGGATCCCTAATACAAAGGAGACGTCCCTAAGATATTTCATCTCGAAATTCTCAATAGAAATCTATTGGTTTAGTGCAACATTCCTATATCATTAGTCCCAAGTAGTATGTCATCAACATACAATAACAAAAAAATATTCTTACTCCCACTGAATTTGTGTTGCACACAATTACTAATTACATTCATCTCAAAACGGAATGAGAGAATTACTTGATAGAACTTGTGGCATCACTGATGAGACGTTTATTTTAGCCCACAGATGGATTCTGTCAATTTGCAAACCATGTTCTTTGTGTCTCCCAACACAAATTTTTACGGCTGCACCATATAGATTGTTTCGTCAATGTTGCCATTGAGAAACATCATCTTGACATCCATCTGATGAAGCTCCAAATCATAATGTGCAACAAGAGTCCTGATTGTCCTAAAAGAGTCCTTCAATGAAATCGGAGAAAGAATCTCTTTATAGCCAATCCCTTTATTTTGAGTATAGCCCTTGGCTACAAGACGAGCCTTATACCTCTCCACATTACCTTTGGGATCCCTTTTGGTCATAAAAATCCATTTACAACCAATGGGTTTCACACCTTATGGTAATAGGACAAGTTACCAAACCTTATTGTCTTGTATGGACTCATACTCTCAATTCATCACTTCAATCCACTTTTTAAGTTGGATCTTGCATGACTTGATAGAAATTGATTGGATCATTTTCCATCATACCATCATTTTCCTCATGTTCCTGAAGAAATACTACATAGCCAACCGAAATAGCATTTCTCCTTTCTCTAGTGGATTGTCATAGAGGCACTAGTCCTTGAAGCACTGGTTCTTGAGGATCTTGAGTTTGTTCTTCTAGAACAACTAACTCATCTTGAACGGGAGTTTGAACAACAATGTCTTGAAGAGGTTCCAGATTTGCTTCATCAGAAGCAACTTTATGAATCGATTCTGAAATTGAAACCGATTCTTCCTCAAAGACAAAGTCTTTAACCTTATTTCTCCCCCCAAAAAACAGTGTGTTAAAACTTGGGTAACACTGTGTTACTGGCAAAATTTGATTCTCCCCTTATTGCATGAACATGTGCATCGTTCAAACATTATTTAATAATATTGTTTGGAGACAAAACTCTAATACCAAAGACGTGGCCTGGTGGTCAACCAGTATGCTTTTCATTGCATTTTCCCAGGTTCGAATCCCGCGGCCTTCCTTTTGCTTTATTTTCCATTTACAATAAAATATTTGAACACTAATTGTTCGGACAACAAATACCACCACTGTAGTGGCAGCCTAGTGGTCTGCCTGTTTCTTTCTTACCGCATGGTCATGGGTTCAAGTCCCACTGGACACCTCATTTTGTTATATTTTCCAGAAAAATTAAAAATTAGAAGTTACTAAAACATAACAAAGTCTGAGAGTGAGAATCGAACACCAGATCCTCTTGGAGCGAGACACCCACTCGAGCCACCAGGCTACGCAACGGATTGTGAGAGGTGATAACTTGGAAATCTTAAAACTTAAATCCGTAAACACAACGTTTCATGAGTTAAAATTTTCGAGACTCGAACCTGGTACCCCGTGGTTCGAAAGTAACTGTAATGATACCACTAGACCACTGAACCCATCACTGGACAAGTCACTTATTTAAATACAAATACAGAAATTCATCATGCCCAACATAAATAAACACCGAATTTCATGATGATTTAAAATATCAAGTGCAACTCAAACTCAAAACCAAATCTGAATCCAATAACAAATGATTTAAAATCAACATGATTTGAAATCATAAACCAAAAAATTAATCCATGAATTCCTAATAATTTATTATGGATAAGACATGAATTCAATATTCAATAATATCCATCTTCAATAAAATTGTATCCATATTTGTTCTTAAATTTGATATTTTCACAATTTAAATCATCAAATTAAGAACACTCAATCATTCACAAAACAATTTTCTCAATGATTCAACATAAACTTGTGGCTTTGATACCACTTGTTGGAAAACTTTATGGGAGATACTTAGAGATGAAAACCATCATCCAATCAAACAAGTCATGTTCAATCATCAAGAATATAGAAAGAAAGACAATAGCGGAAGCGTACCCGAATCCATGGAAAATAATGGAGAAACTTGTGGTTCTTGGTCTTCCAAGTCAGGCATGCACAATTCCTCTTAAACCATATAGAGCCTCTCTTTTCTAATGATGGGATGTTAGAAAAGAAAACTGGTTGCATATGACTTGGGGACCATAACCTTTTATATAATGAGTTCATACCCTTTCATGAAGAGTCAAGGCTCTTAGACTTTTCCTATTTCTATTTTAGCCCATCATAAAATATAAATAAGACTTTAGGTATCTACACAATATTTTTCATGACTATTATGTCATTAGCCATAAACCTTATCTGAATTAGATCACTTAAATTTGGCTAATTAAAATAATGGCCCTAACACATTTAAACATTACATGTGTGACCCAAAATTTTCTAACACCAGTAACTCACATCCTCTTGCGAACATTCTCCCTTGGCCTCTCCCTTGTTATCTTCACTCCTTTTCATCGATGCCCTTTCATTTCCCTTCTCTACAACTTTCCCTTCTCCCCCCACCGTTTCTCCCCCCCCCCCCCCCCGGCTCTCCTCCCTTTCTCCCTCTACCATACATCTTCGCTTCTTCTTCTTGGTCCCTAATCTCCCTGGTCTCATCAACCCCAGATCAGCTTTCCCACCGACATGCACATCTCCGTTTCTCCCTCGAAACCCAGATTGGCTCCCCACCGCCGTGCATCTCCATTTCTCCCTCTCGGTCCCTCATCTCCCTGATATCTCAAACCCCAGATCGGCTTCCCTTGAGGTGCGACTGTAACACCCTTCTCGAGCGCTACATTGTCCATGACATTTTAATGCCGAAAAGTAGGTTAATTAAAATACGCTATAATAGAATGGGGCAATTTTTCTTTTTCGTAAGTCGTAAATATAAATAATTGGAATAAGGTAAAAGTGCAATAACATATTTCATAATCATAATTAATTAAGGTTATAAGTTTGAAAGCCACTTACATAAAACCCAACCCGACTCATAAACAAAAATCATAAAGACATATATAGACTCAACATAAAGATATGGAGATGCAGCTCCTAAAATATAAGATACTTGGAGTCGCAGCTCCATAAATAAGGTATGTTCACGGTTTTGACCTCAAAACCTAGCAAAGAACAATCAACAATTTAAAAGGGTTACACACAAGAGCTTAGACATGAACAAGGAAGGTAAATCAAGGCTTAAATCACTTAACTCTAGCAAAAAAGTTGATGATCAAGTGATTGGTGTTCTTGACCAAGAAATACCCATTTTTCTAGAGAGCTCCAAATGGGTTTTTGGGTGAAATAAGATAGTCTTATAATGATGAGAGGATCAAGGATCTACTCTTGGTTTTTGAGACAAGTGAATGGATCATGATGGTCTATGGTGTGGCCGAATTTTTTAGAAGAAAGAAAGGAATGCTTTTATTCTTGGAAAACTTGATAAGTTAGAATGAAATGAAAGTGGAGTGTGTGAAGTGAGGGATGGCCAAAATTCCTTGGGTGAATGTGAGTATAAGATATTTTAAGTTGAATCATAGTTGGTTTAATCATGGTCAAGGTTAAGTTAGAAAATAATATAGTATAAGTTAGATATGTTTAATGAATCATCATGATAAGGTGGAGCAAAATGGATGGATGATCAAAGGTGAAGGTGGCTTGTCGAATTTCTCAAGGCAAGAGGAAGAGATATTGAACTCTACACTTAACATGTGCAAGATAGGATGATTCACCATATAACATTAATAACTTTGGTGATTCACCACACTTTGCATTAATGTGCAATTATGACTTGTGGTGAGTCATTGCATTGGAGTGAACATAGATGGATGAGAGGAGACCATGTGGTTCACTTGAGAAAGGAGAAGTCAATTTGAAGTTGTCTTGGTTATTAACCTTAGGTAGTAACCATGATTTTAGGTATAGTTAAAACGTAACATAAAATATGTAAAATATTTTCCATAAACTATTATAATAAGATAAAATAAGATGAAATGATGACCATTAGAAGCCTTGGACGAAAATAACATGGGAGGAAGAAGGGCAAAATGGTCAAAACACTTATTGGACAAGAAAGGAATTCAGACTGAAGTTCAAGGGTAAAATGGTTATTTCGCTTGAAATTCTAGATATTTTTGCAGAATGTCATGATGACTATGTACCATCACCTTTCTCATCACATGGGTGGGTCCCACATGTGATATAAACCTCCCAGACCCTCTGCATATCTCTGCGAATCCATTTTCGGCTCCGACGCTTCACCCGATTAGGTTTTCCGCCCGTTTTTCGCTAAAATTTCACCCGATAAAATAAAATATTTTATTTTTGAGTAGAAATTCTTGAAATATATTTGTCCCCAACAAGTAGAAAAATTTTGAAATTTTTCGTTTTCGTGCCCAAATTAGGGTTTTCGGGTAGTACAGAATTGCACTGTCCGCAAAAATATAGACCGGGCTCCGTCTGAGTTTTTAACCCAAAAATTTAACAGTAACCTACTACCATAGAGTAGGTCCCAAGAATGACTTTATTTTCTCAAAATCATTCTCTGGGTCTCAGAATAAAATAAAACAGTTAAAATCTTACCGATTTCGTAAAACAAATAAATCGTAGAAAATAAAGCGGAAAAGAAAACAGAAAGAAAACGGGGTGTTACAACGGCCATGCGAGATCCAACAGAGGTGCGCCAATGCAAGATCCCAACGAGGTGTGGCCATTCGAGGTCCTAGGTGGAGGTGCGACCATGAAGGGGGAGGTTTTGGTTTTTTTTTTTTTTCCTGATTTGGTTTTTTTTTATATTTCTGATTGGGGTTATGAACTTCTAATTTTTTTTTTCAAGTATGGAAATGAGTTCATAATTTTTCTCTGATGAAATGTTTTGTGCTTGAGATTCATTCTTTCTGGTTAATTGGTTTGTATGTTTGTGGGAAACAAAACCGTTTTTCTCCTTAGTTTTAGCTTCAATCTTCCACATAAATCATTTTTTAATGGTAAGGAACCGTTCCTTATATAAGGAATGGTTCTTAAACTTAGCAACCCAACATGCCACTTAGACCAGCTTCAATGGTGAAAATAAATAAGGAACGATTCCTTAGAGTTAAGGAACTCCATTGGAGATGCTCTAACTATGACTAAACTGCAAATCCTAGTTAGACTTAGAGGGTGTATTGGTTTAGGATTTTAAAATATTTTAATGGACTTTTTTATGACAAAAAAGTCTTATGGTATTCAATCAAGACTTTTAAATAATATGAATAAGTCTTATGATATTCAATAAAGACTTTTAGGATTTTTTTAGAGTATGTCCAAATCCAGTGATATTCAATCAAAACTTTTTATAATTTAAAAAAATGTCTTATGATATTCAAAAGCTTACTAATTTTGATAGATTGTTTTGCATAATGAATTTTGAGTGACTTTTTAATGAGGTATATTAATGAAAATACACCCTTAGTTCTCAGCCTAACTTGTATTAGTTGTATTTAGCTTCTGTATACTGGTTTAGTTGTAATTAGCTTTTGTATAGTTGGGCTTTGAGTTAAGGGTGTTGGGCCCATTAGTTAGTTATTTTTCTGGTTAGTTTTTCTGTTAGGTTAGTTTCGTTTTTCTGTTTTCTTCATAGCTGGTTTTCAACCATGCTCTATAAGCTTGTAAGCTCTCTGTGTAATCTACAAGATTCACAATTAATTGAATCAGTTGAGTAAAGTTCCATTCAGTTTTTCAATATGGTATCTCAGAGCGACGATTCTGGTGATGAAAAGCAGCAATTGGAGAAGAAAGCTCATACCTCCGGCGGCGGCAAGAATCCCACAAATCCTGCATATTTTTTGAGTTACTCTGACAACCCAGGAATTCCCCTGGTTGCATCAGCTCTCAATGGCGACAACTATCGCACTTAGGCAAGATCCATGAAGACGGCACTGAGAGCGAAAACAAAATTAGGGTTCATAGATGGCACGATCAAGAAACCCGATGAAGATTCAGTCGATTATCACAGCTGGGACAAAGCAGATTCCATGGTTCTGGCATGGATTCTTAATTCAGTAGATCCCAAGCTACACGCTAGCATATCGCATGCCACCACTGCTAAAGAAATTTGGGATGATTTACAAGAAAGGTTTGCTCAGACGAACGCACCCAGGGTCCATCAATTATGGCGCACCCTATGTTTGTTACAGCAAGAATCAGGAATGACAATTAAAGACTTCTATACACAGTTCAAGGGATATTTGGATGAGCTCAGTGAGCTCCAACCTTTGCCTCAATGTACATGTGGTGCGTCTAGAGCCCTCATGGAGCGAGAAGAAGAAAATGGAGTCCACTTATTCTTAGGAAGCCTTGACAGTGATCAGTTCGCACACATTAAAGCCACAATTCTCAACACTGAGCCACTACCATCTCTTAGAACCACTTTCAATCATGTCCTAAGAGAAGAGTCTAGATTCTTGGCAGAAAAAGAAAGAACATTGAAGAATGATGCAGGGTCAGCTTTTTACACAAACAACAGCAAGCAGAGAGGGAGAGATGGTCCAAGGCCCAAATGCGAACATTGTGGCAAGATCGGGCAAGTGAAATCAAAGTGCTTCGAGATAGTGGGATATCCATCAAATTGGGACACACGGAGAACACAGAGGAACTTTGGCAGAGGACCAGGACAGAACAGTGCACACTTAGCTTGTGCAGAAGAGGATTATAAAGAAGAACTGAGCCACAAGAATACAGGACATGCCCTGCATGGAACTTGTGTGCCTCAGGACAGTATGGCTGGTAAAGTAGGCTTGTTTAAAGGCATTTTTGGGTGTTAGATAGTGGTGCCTCTCACCACATGACCCACTTGCTTCCTCTCTTAGAGGAAGTGAAGAAAATTGAGAAGCCTTTTAGTATAACAGTGCCTACTGGAGAGTCAGTTTCAGTAGATAAAATAGGAAACATACAATTGAATGCTAACATAAAACTTATGAATGTTCTTTATGTGCCAAGTTTCAATTGTAACTTGATTTCCATTCATAAGTTGATTAAAGATTCGAATTGTCAAGTCACTTATGATCTCAATTTTTGTCATATACAGGACCTGGCCTCGAAGATGAGGATTGGATCGGGTGAATTGCTTGATGGAGTGTATGTGATCAAGATTGCAGAAAAAGGGACCTCCTTGGGAGCAGTAGCAAAGGATCAAACCATCTTGTGGCATGCAAGGATGAGGCATCCTTCAAACCAATCTTTACAGTATCTTTCTTCCTTCATTAAGTGTAATTTCAATTTCAGTAGTATGTCATGTTGTGATATATGTCATAGGGCTAAACAATGTAGGCTTGTTTTTAATTCCAGTTTAAATAAAGCTGATGAACCTTTTGAATTGATACATTGTGACTTATGGGGTAAATATCACACTTCTACACACAATGGTTCACATTACTTCCTTACTATCGTGGATGATTATAGTAGGGGGACTTGGGTATACTTGATGAAGGATAAAAGTGAAACAGCCAACATCCTTATGAACTTCCATAAAATGGTTAAAATTCAATTTGGTAGAAACATTAAGAGAGTTAGAAGTGACAATGGGACTGAGTTTGTCAACTCAACCATTAGAAATTTCTTTCAAAAGGAAGGAATTGTTCAAGAAACATCTTGTGTGGCCACACCACAACAAAATGGAAGGGTAGAAAGAAAGCATAGGCACATTTTGAATGTGGCTAGAGCTCTTAGGTTTCAAGGTAACCTACCTTTAAAGTTTTGGGGAGAATGTGTGCTTGCTGCCACTCACATTATCAATAGAACCCCCACAATTGCAAATAAAGGAGTCACACCCTATGAAATGCTACATAACAAGGCACCTTCTTATGAGCATTTGAAAGTTTTAGGTTGTCTATGTTATGTTAGAAATGCTACTAAAAACAAAGATAAGTTTGATCCAAGGGCAGAAAGATGTGTTTTCATTGGTTATCCCATAGGACAAAAGGCTTGGAAGGTTTACAATCTAAAAACAAAAGAATTTTTGGTTTCAAGAGATGTAATTTTCGATGAAAGCATTTTTCCTTTTTCTGAAAATATTAGTTCTGTCAATGAAAACACACTAAGCCTGGAAAACTTGTCTCAACATATATTGCACTATCCTGATGAGACTCAATCTCTCAGTGAAGAGATTCAAGAAGATTTGAGAGTTAACTCTCCAAGCGAGATGAATGATGAGCAGGATACTGTGATCCTGAACAATGAGGACAATGTTCATAATGAGGGGGAGAATGAAAATCCACCCCAACAAGACTTACCTACTAATCCTAGAACCAGGGAACCACCTGCCTATCTGAGGGATTATTACTGCCATTCTGTTGTAGATAATCCCACCAGTAAATCCTTTGACACAGAACCTAAGTCACACATAGTCTATCCTATCTCTAACTTTGTTAATTACAACCAGTTTTCTGAAAAGCATTTAGCCTATTTAGCAGCCATAGCAGAGCATGAGGAACCTAAATCCTATAGTCAGGCAAGTAAACAGAATACATGGAAGGAAGCCATGAGACAAGAAATACTAGCTCTAGAAGAAAATAAGACCTGGGATCTTGTCAGGCTTCCTAAAGGAAAGAAGCCAATAGGATGTAAGTGGGTATATAAGCTTAAATACAAGGCTAATGGTGAAATAGAGAAACATAAAGCTAGACTAGTGGCTAAGGGTTACACACAAGTTGAAGGGGAAGATTTTAATGAAACATTTGCCCCTGTGGCAAAAATGACCACAGTCAGATGTCTTTTGACTGTTGCTGTGGCTAGAGGGTGGGAGCTTCATCAAATGGATGTGAGCAATGCCTTCCTACATGGGGAATTGGATGAAGAGGTTTATATGGAACCACCTCAGGGATACTCAGTTCCTAATGAAGGCATGGTATGCAGATTAAGGAAATCACTTTATGGCTTAAGACAAGCATCTAGAAACTGGTATTCTAAGTTGTCTCAGTCTTTAACTACCTATGGTTTTGTTGAATCACAAGCAGACCACAGTCTGTTCACTTACACAAATCACACAATTTTCATAGTTGTTTTGATATATGTGGATGATTTGGTGATTGCTGGAAATAACAGAGATGCTTGTTCTGATGTTAAAAGCCACTTAAATAAATGGTTTCATATGAAAGATCTTGGTACTCTTAAATACTTTCTTGGACTAGAATTAGCTAGAAGTAAAAAGGGTTTTTCTTATGCCAAAGGAAGTATGTCCTTGACATTCTTAATGAGAGTGGAATGCTTGCCTCAAAACCTGTTGCTTTCCCTCTTGAACAAAACCATCAACTAGGACTAGATCAAAGTAAATTACTTACAAATCCCTCCCAATACAGAAGACTGATTGGGAGACTCATTTACTTAACAATTACAAGACCTGATCTCACCTATTCTGTACATGTTTTGAGTCAACACATGCAGGCACCTAGAGAGGGTCATTGGAATGCTGCAATCAGAGTGATCAAATACTTGAAATCAAATCCAGGGAAAGGAATTATCTTACCTAAAGATAATGATCTGCATTTATCAGGTTACAGTGACTTAGACTGGGCCTCATGCCCTCTAACTCGAAAATCCACTACAGGATATCTCATGAAGCTTGGCACAGCACCAGTTTCATGGAAAACTAAGAAGCAGAATACTGTTTCCAGGTTATCTAGTGAAGCAGAGTACAGGGCAATGGCACATGCCACTAGTGAAATACTTTGGCTGCGGAATCTACTTCAATGTCTGCAAGTTCAAACAACTAGTCCTACAATTCTCTACTGTGATAATCAAGCAGCTCTTCACTTAGCTGCAAATCCTGTCTACCACGAACGCACAAAACATATTGAGGTGGATTGTCACTTCATTAGGCAGCATATACAAGCTGGAGTCATTAAGACAGTCTTCATTCCCTCTAAGCAGCAGCAGGCAGATATGTTCACTAAGGCTTTGGGGGCAAAGAACTTTCAAGAGCAAGCTGGCAAGATAGGTGTTCATGAACCTCTCACACTCCATCTTGAGGGGGAGTAATGAAAATACACCCTTAGTTCTCAGCTTAACTTGTATTAGTTGTATTTAGCTTCTGTATACTGGTTTAGTTGTAATTAGCTTTTGTATAGTTGGGCCCATTAGTTAGTTATTTTTCTGGTTAGTTTTTCTGTTAGGTTAGTTTGGTTTTTTTGTTTTCTTCATAGCTGGTTTTCAACCATGCTATATAAGCTTGTAAGCTCTCTGTGTAATCTACAAGATTCACAATTAATTGAATCAGTTGAGTAAAGTTCCATTCAGTTTTTCAATATATATAAATAGAAAACTCATCCCAAAATCCCACCCAAACCCATTAGACTGTTTTACTCACTCATTCCTTCTGTCTCATACTTTTTGTCTCGATTGTTCTCTCTTCTTTATTCTTCTTTAACGGCACATATGACTTTTTTGTTGCAATTTTTGCTCCGGCAGTTTATCTCTTTTCTTTCAATTTTTGTTCCGGCGGTGCCTTGATACTTGCATATCAATTTTCAAAATCTATTGAAACTATTTAATCATGGTGCGGTACAATACCCACCATTATCTTCTTGCATATATATATATATATACTAGTGTGTTCACCCGTGCCCAGCATGGGGAAAAATTTGATTTAATATGAATTTATACTATTAAATAGTTTAAAATAAAGGATATGCATTGCAATGATCAATATAAAAGAAATAGTAAATAACTGGAAAACATAATTATAATTTAAAACCAGTGTTGATATAATTATAATTATAATTATATATGGTAAATTAAAAAGATATTCGTTTAGGCGTCTGGCTGGAATATGGTAAATTAAAAACATAATTATAATTATATATATATATATATATATATATATGGTAAATTATACTCCTGGTACCTTATCTTTATTTTAAATTTCAATGTGGTCCTTCCCATTTAAAATGTGGTACGAAAAGGACCAAATTGATATAAATTTTGTAAAATAAGGGACCATTTCGGAAAAATAAAATAAAATTGGGACCGTTTTGAAACCAAAAAAGATAGCACATTGATATAACTTTGAAAAATAAGGAACCATTTAGGAAAAAATAAAATAAAATAGGGATCAAATTGAAACCTAAATAAAGATAAGTGACCAAAAGTATAATTTAGCCTAGAATAAAATAGCAATAGTTGAATTCATGTTGTTTTTTTTTTTTTTTTTACACTCATTCCAAAATGTAATTTTGCTGATTGGTATAATCAGTGTTATTAAACTCGGACCGGACCGGCCGGAAACTGGACCTATGGCCGGTCCGGTCACCATATCAGACAGGGTGAGCTTCTGAACCGGTCATGATGTCATCGAACCACGGTTAAACCGGATCGAACCGGCTGAACCGGTCAGGGTTGAACCACTGAGTTGACGAAAGTAGTCCACATGCGCGCGTGCCATAGCCAGCTTCCCCTTTTGCATCAGGAAGGGTCGAACCTTGGCCCCAGCGTTAATAGCAAGGAGTATTACCGCTAGGCCATTCACTTGAGTTGTAATATCTTTGACAAATATTATATATATTAATAACTTAATTATAAATTTATATATATTTAATATATACCGGTTCAAACCGAGTCAACTGGTGACCCCCGATTGAACCAGTGACCCATTAACCCAGTGCCCTGACCGAGTCGATCACCGGTTCAATTTTAATAACATTCGGTATAATAGATATTCTTCTAAAATAACTGATAGGTTTCTTACACATGTTATACTAATAATTCAAATGGGAGATTCTCAATAAGGAAATAATAAAAGATTAGGAGGACACAAAGCTGCATCGAATTGACTATTAATTAAAAGATTAGAAAAATTATGTTAAATTTTAATTTTTTTTTAATTTAAAATTATTCATTTCTTTGTTAACTTTTTTATTAACTTTTATAACTTTGAGTGTTTGCTAAAAAATATGAATTTCTTTGAAATCTTATAAATCCGTATAGTGCATTCAATTCTTATAAAGTCTTATGATATAAATCCTTTAAAATCCAAACATGAGAATCCTGATTATTACAATCTTTAACAAAAGTCTTAAAAGTGATTATATTCCTACACAGTCTTTTAAAATAACTACAAAAAAAATGTATTTAGAAACCACCAAAATCGATCGCTAAATAAGGAAATCCGGTCACTAAATCATTTAGCGACCGATTTAACGACCACCAAGTGTGATAGTGAAATGTCTGGTCCCAAAATCGTTTGCTGGTCGCTAAATGGTTAGCGACCAATTTAGGGATCAAATTTCTACATTTAGCAACCGAATTTCCATATTTAGCGACCGATGAAGTGTGGTGGCTAAATTTGGTCTCTAAAATACTTTTTTTTTTGTAGTGAATCCATCGTACTTTGTAAGCCCAAAACAATCTCTTAAAATCTCAATCCAATACGTCACCTCAGGAGTAACAAAGTAAATATAAATACCTTTTATTTATGTTATTATTTTAGACATAATTTAGACTTTCAGGAATAATAAAATGAGCAGTGCTATGAATTCAGCAAGAATAGCAACTGCACGAATGAGAGACGAAAATGTTTTAGTCAATAAAACAAATGACTCTTTACGGAAATCAAGGGGAAGTGGGGGAATACAATTTTTTTTTGATAAATAAAATAATTCATTAAAAATATCTAGCTTTAGCATCAAAATGTCCATTCTTCCCACCTTCTAGGAAGGGCTAAAGAATATTCACCCTATCATAAGTAGGGGAATACAATTAATTGACAAAGAGAAAATAATAGCTCGTGTAAGATGGTACAAAAAGAAATTCGTACCAAATAGTATTATCCTAATAAAATTCATGATACCATCGATGAAACACCCTATCTTACATCCAATTATGTGTACAATGGTTACTTTTGAGACAAATCTTCCTTTTAATTTTAGAATGAAGGGTTTAATGCCTTGCTTTCCTACCTGATCGGTTTTTATTAAGTGGGTTGATGTCCTTTCCAGTTCAAAAAAAAAAAAAATGCAAAAATGGATGATAACAACAATAAATTAATTAATTAATGAGCATAAAAGTCCGTTGGGCTTAGAGCCTTTTGTGGAGTTTCTTTTTAAGTCTAGGCCTGTTTGGGTCAGCTACCTGGCCCCGGTTCTTTGTCCAAAATATATGTGTTTATGAAAATAAAATTCTGAGGTTGGGCCTTTGACTTTGGATCCCATCTGTATATTTTTTGGGGCTTTATCTATGTCAACGGGTCTGTTTTTGTGAAAGACAAAAAAAAATTAAAATAAAAATAAAGGTTCCATTTAAGACTTAAAAATAAAAAATTAATAAAATTTCCTTTTCCCAAAAAAAATTAAAAAAAATTTGTGTAAATATCCAATTTGGTCCCTGAAATTGTGAAGTAGTATCAACTTGATCCTTGAAATTATCGAAATTCCAAAAGCGTCCCTAAATGATAAGTTAGCATCAATTTGATCCCTCATTTTACTCACCTAATATCAATTAGGTCCTTGACACTGCAAAATTAATATCAACTTAGTCCATATGATTTTTAACGGAGGGACTAAGTTGATCACCGTTTTATAATTTCAGGGACTAATTTAGAATTTCAATAATTTCAGGGACCGGATTGATACTACTTCACAATTTCAGGGACCAAATTGGGTGTTTACTGAAAAAAATTTCTAAAAATAAAAATATATTTTAAAAAGATTTCTATTTCTTTGTTTAAATTCAGGCAACAATCCACGACGTTGATGTATGGTTTTCCTATTCTCAAATGTCATAAAAATTGTAGGGATTTACTGTATAGCTTCGCTATCTTGAACCTGTGCATGAGTGAATTTAGTTTAAAAATAAAATGTTTGTTCTTTTTTAAATAAATTAAGTTTTAATTAAAAACATCATTTTAATTCATGCCACAATCTATGATATGTATGTATGATTTTTTGTCCTCAAATGTCTTAAAAATTGTAAGGGTTTATCATATAACTTTGCTATCTTGAACCTTATGAAAGAGTGAATTCATTTTAAAAATAAAACATTTTTTCCTTTTTAGAATAAATTTTTAATTACAAAATGCTTTTAATTTTCACGATAATATATGATGTTGATGTATGATTTTCCATCCTCAAGTGTTGTATAAATCGTAAGGGTTTACCGTATAGCTATATCTTGATTCTTATGCATGAGTGAATTAGTTTTTAAATAAAATCTTTCTTTTCAAATTATTTTCAAAGTAAAAATATTTTCCAAGAAAATTTAAAACCAATCAACTCCCAATGTTTTTTTTTTAAGAATTATGTGGCTTTGAATTCGCCATGACATCGACGGATAGTGGGAACAAAATCCAAGTTCTATGAAGTCAAACTTAATTTTTCCCAATTTATTTACTTATTTATTTTTCTACTTTAAGAGGGGTAAAATAAATATTTAAAGATTATTTTAAATTAACACAATTAATTCAGGGTAACCGTCTTAGGACGGGTGTACTATGGAATTTAGTTTTCACTCTTCCTTGTGCACAATCAACTCCTAAATCCATACCTGGTTTCAAAGACCTTTTTTTTTTTTTTTTTTAGAGTTTTTCCAAAAATTTTATTAAATAAAATTGGCGGGGACTTCATTTTCTCTTTTCTTTTTATGTCGTCCCCCGTTGCGACCACGGTCGCAATAGATGACGACTCCATTGGAGAATTTAGAGAGTCAAGCCTATCGTATTTGTTGTGTAAAATTTTATTTTAACCTTTACGATATCTATTTCACCCTTCTTTGTTTATTGTTTTGTCTTATTGTATAGTTTCCTTTTCACTTTGGCTTCTTATTTCATGTTGATGTTGGTTAGATGATATTTGTTGTTGTATATGCCCACCCTAGGCTAGATGACCTCTGCTTTTTTACATATGCTCTTTTGGTTGTTTGTTTTTTGTACGATCACGTAGTTTTATTCTTCTAGGTTTTCGTTTGTTAAGACCATCCCAATGTCATAAGGAGAAAAAAGAAAATTATTTGCCCAACATCAAGAATCAGTAAGAAAGGACATGGAATGGGTGTTTGGAGTGCTCCAATTACGAATCACGATTATACGTGGTCCGACACGTGCTTGGCATATGGATACAATCAAGCATATAATATATGCATGCATCATATTGCATAACATGATTGTTGAAGACGAATGAATCACATTGAAGTTGACACAGGCAAACACAAGAAGGGGGAGGTTGAATTGTGTTTGTAAATAATTTTCGAAAGCAACCTTTTTCAAAACAGTTTTCTCAAACAAGGAATGAAAGGCAGAAGCACACACACAAAGAAAACTTTTTTAAAGACTTAGCAAAATCAAGTTCAAATCCCCACAGTTAGTATAACCAAATAAAACTGAAGAGATAAGGGATAAGAAGATTCACGCAAGTCGTTTTATCCTAGTTCACTCTCTTCCAACCAAGAGCTACGTCCAGTCCCTTCTACTTGAAGGTTTTTCTCCACTATTTTCCAAATAGATTACAACAAGTATTCAACACCTCTCCAAGCTACAAGTATTCCTTTCTTACCAAGCCTCTGCAGGCTTTACCTCTAACAAAGAGATTTGGTTTCTTTTGATCTTCTAACTCACTATGTGTGAGGATATGAAAGTTTAAGATTAGTTGAATATCATAGCAATATTCAAGCTAAGGTATTACAGACTTTTGCCTTTTGAAAGAATATAAGAATTAAGCTTGTAAGAGATTTTCTTGCAAGATTTCTGTATGCGTAAAAGTTATTTCTTCAAAAGACTAGGTCTTCTATTTATAGAGACTTGCTCTTCTCTTCAAATTCTTCAACGGTCCTTTTTGAATTTTCCCGTTTAGGGATAAAATCAAATGTGTAATATCCGTTGTGACTCATAGCTTGCTTATGGCAATTCTGAATTGTACTATATGTCAACATTCTTGCACAAAACAGGCACACCTCTAAGCAAATACAACTTGAAAAAATGTCTTGCCTTCCTTGTACAAATTCCAGCTATTCCAGCATTAAAGGTGACAGGGTACAAGTCGTTTTGCATTGTACTATTTTGCTTTTGCAATTCCTCATTTGTACTATGTCTCTCTCAAAGAAACAAGGCAACAAAACCGTTGAAACAAATATAAAGGACCAACATATACTTGAAATAAATATCAATCATTTGAAATAAAGACTTCTATGTGGTCCAGATAGTTATTCTGATTATATCAGGGATTCTCAGTGAAAAGGAGCTCGTCTACTTAAATAGTGCGTCTATACGCTCATAGCTAAAAACTCTTTTTAGCTCGTCCTGTGACATGACAAATTCTGCTCGTCTACTATCAAGTCTTTGGACTTGCTATATATCGGTGAGTAACTTAGATCTGCGTCTGCTAACGTGGTACACAAGCTCGTCTCGTCTACTAGCACTGTTCTATATTCCGTTTACTTAAACATATTCACATAATTAAATATACCATTTATTTTGAAGAACTAGTCTACCCGGTTGGAGGCGGATAGGAACTCTTTAGAGATTTCCTTAACTTATAAAATTTCGAATACCCTGTAAGGCTAGATAAAACATGTTAGATCTTAACTAACACTTTGCCATACAAATTTAATCCTTTTTGTTAACATCAAAACTTAGAGATTATTTAATCCAAAAACACTTTGGTTCCAACAATCTCTCCTGTTTTGATGATGACAAAAACTAATTAAATTTGAGTGTGCAAAGTCTAAGAGAGCTTACAAAGCTCCCCCTAAGACAAAGCATTCAAACTTAACAGGAAAAGAATAAAGAATAAGATATGAGCAGAGAAACAGATAAGCATATATCACATATTACTTATCTTATCAGTAGAGCTACTTATCAAACAAAAGATAGCATCAGAGCAATTAAATAACTATGCAGACAAAAGAATATTCTTTAAAAACTGACTTTCATATATATAAAATTTAATTCTTCTCTCCATTCTCCCCCTTTTTTGTCATCAGATAAAAAGGTAGGAAAGTGGACCATCATTATCAGTAAAGAAAATCAAAAGAAAGACTTTAAGAAGATGGAGATGGTGGAGGAGGTGGGTTTGAGTTTGGATTTGGTGGAGGGACAGGGACTTGTGTTGGCAGATTCTGCCTTTGTTGGAAGCTTAGCATTATACTCATCATCTGGTTCATCATGGCATTGGTGGGAGCCAGAGCTTCTGTAACTTGTTCCTTCACTTTTTCTTTTACCTCAACTTTCACTCTCTCCTCTAAAATTCTTCCAATGATTTCTTCAAAGTTTGGAGGCAGTGAGAGTGTTGGTCTTGAACTTTCAGCACTTTCTTGAGCATGAGTTGACTTGGAAGAGTGTCAAGAGCTCTTGAAGTCTGAGGTTTCTCTAGATGAATTACAGTTATTGCCAATGGTTGAGATGATGACTTTCCAGAAGTGCTTGGTTTGGAATCAGATTCAGCAACTTCCTCATTAGCATTGACTGGTGCAACAGAGTCAATCTTCATGCCAGAGTCTTCAACAATGATTTCTTCTTCAGTGTTCTCAGAAGGTGGTGAAGGTAGATGAGAGTCAGTGATTTGCAGAACAGGTGGGGGCCGCTCTTTAGCCCAATGGACTTCTTCTTCTACATATATTGGACTAATGGTAGGAACACCTAAGATGTCCTTATAAATGAAGTGTCTGAAATTAGACAGTCCACATTTGCCTCTGACCTTAGGTATGAACCTTTTCTTTTATGAAGATAAGCTAGATGTAGATGCTTCTGCTATACATTTAACAATGTGTTTTCGCCAGATATCAGCCACATCTTCTCTAATGATCTCAATCGGTTGTGCCAGCCAGAAGTCTATGATGTTCTGATCTGTGTCCCTAACATCATCAGGCTTAATCATGCAGGACTATGGAAAAGGCATTTTTCCAGTGGACCTTTCCTTCTTCCTGTCCTTGTCCTTGTTGAGATCTATCATGGGCAGTTTTGGACATATCATTCGAGGCTGGACTCCAATCTTGGTATCCTTCAAGGAATGTCTCAACCAAGTTATAGGTACAAAGTTGTCAGCCCTTACAACCCTTAAGAGTTCAAATTCTGACTTTAGCATGGCATACATGATATGGTCAATGATGTCAGATGCCTTGCCATATTCACTTGGATGGCCGAAAGTCTTCCACTTTGTCTTGTTATCCATGATGATGGGAACATGTCTGTAGGATCTAGACCTTTTGTATACTACATCTTGCAGGTTTTTCTTGCCAGGATCCTTAGACCAGTTAGTAATTATGTGCCTCTCTACACCATCAGCGAAAGGTTTGAATGGAGGGTATTTTACAAGGTTTGGATAGATTTTTCTGGGTGGAAATTTGTTTTGTGGTAGGTGAGTGACTAGAGGTCCATGTCTATTGAACATTTTGGATGGATGAGGGCCTTTGGGAATGTCAGGATGAGGTTTGTACCAAGGTTTTACAATTACTGCAAGTTCATACTCATATTCAAGCAAGGGGTACCAGGGTTTGTTTGAGACAAGTTCTGGTTCATGAGTATGGTATAAAATCCTCCAGTCTCTCTTAACTTTGGCTAGTGATTCAGACATGCCATCATACAGTTCAGAAGGAGGAGTGTATGGAAATGGTATCTTTTTCATCTTTGGGAATGGGGCACCAAGGATAATGCCATCATCTGGTTGGTTAAACCAGGGATCATCCTCAGAAATCAAAGCTGGGAATTTTAGTTGTTGTGGTGAGGCTGTTTGTGGTTGTTGTGGTGAGGCTATTTGTGGTGAAGGTGGTGAGGGAATATATACATCATCAGTTGATTTACAGACACTCTGGTGCAGAGACTATGTCCATTCTATCCTCTAGACTAGAAACTAAGGCATCTACTGCTAATTGAACAGGATCATTAGCAGGAAGAGCTACCTCAGTAGCCACGGCAGTCTTGGCTCTTCTTTGAGGTTGTTGTCTTCTAGTTGGAATAGCAGCACTGACAGCCTTTTGTTTCTTCAGAATAGCACTGATAGGAACTCTGTCCTCATCATCCTCATCATCATCCTCATTGTGACATAGGATCAAATTTCTTGTACTTTTCTGAGCTCTTGCAGGTTGAGGGACCTCTGCAGTAGGTTCCCTAATAAGAATTCCAGCAGCAGGCTTCTTAGAAGCTTTTGACCTAACAGTCACAGTCTTCCTCTTGTAGGTTCTCTTCATTCCTAGAACCTTAGCATTGTTTTGCTCAATCTGTTCCTCTTTAACCTTGAGCATTTCTTCTTGCTTGGCTAGGGCAATGGCAGTGTAAGTGCTTAGGTTCATATTGGCAATGTTCATTTTGCCAAAAATAGCAGTTGACATACCCCTTTCTGGCATAATTCTTTCTTGTTCTTCAGTCGGCTTAGCAGAAATAAAATCATATAGCTTCTGAGACTTGAAGATTTTTGATAAAAGATGACAGTAAGGAATTCCAGAAATCTTATTCCTTGTGACTACTGCATCTCTGAACCTTCCATAAAGAATTCTTGGAAGGTTGATTTTTGTCTCTGTAATAAGATGGCAGAGGCAAAACTTATGTAGGGCAGACAGATTATCCTTTGACCCCACTTTATGAAGAACAACCTTGTTCAATATTTGATGAAGAATACGAACATCGTCCTTCATTTCTATAGACTTCCATGAATGCTTTCTTACCGTGTCTTGTCTCATTAGCAAGGTGGCTATTACTTCGGAACCACCAAGATCCTTCTCCCAAGTTTCAGAGATAACCTCTCCTTCTTGAGAGCAATTAATTGCATCAGGGATGGTCTTTTCAGAGACCACTATTCTTCTTCCAACTACAGTAGCAGAAATTTCAGAGACTGTCACCTGAGGGAGGACGCCCTAATCAGGTCTGGGTAAATAGAAACCCTTTCAACGAACATTCCATCCCAACCAGCAGCAGTGACAAACTTGCTTACATCCAAGTTGTAATCTTTCAGAATCTCAAAGTCAAAGTGATGTTCAATGGCAAGTTTCAATTTTTCAACATTGAAAATCTTAGATGAGGAGGCCATGGTTGAAGAAAGAAAGTTAGTGTTTTGCGAGTCAGAAAACAGAGAGTTGTAGTGTGAGTTTGAAGACGAAGGTAAACGTAAAGTTTCCTCAGAGGGAAGAGTTTCATTTTAAAGGTTTTGAATTTCAAAGGGTTTTCTTTCGGAAATAAAATAAAAAGGTTTAAAAAGAAATACTGACTCAGTAGAGAGAATATAAAATAAATTTGTCTTAAGACAAAATAAATGCAATTAATAAATAATGTGTGTGTAGACGGGTTCAAACAACAAGCAAGCATGGACGCAACATGCAATGGATGCGGCTCAAAAACAATGGACGCTATATGCAATGGACGCGCTTTAACGCCATGTGAAAAACATAATTAATCCACATATAGCATGTTAAGATGTTTTCTAATAAAATTAAATCTGTCCTCAGCAAGAGGTTTAGTAATGATATCCCATTGATGGTCAGTATCTACAAATTGAATATCAAAAACACCTTTTTGCACATAATCTCTTATAAAATGATGTTTGATCTCTATGTGCTTAGCTCTAAAATGCAGTATTGGATTCTTAGATAGATTAATTGCAGTAGTATTATTACACATAAGTGGAATACTACTTACAAACACATTGTAGTCCTCCAATTGGTGTTTGATCCATAGAAGTTGTGAGCAGCAAATGGCAGCTGAAACATACTCCGCTTCAGCAGTTGATAATGCAATGGTACTTTGTCTTTTGTTTGACCATGAGACAAGATTAGCTCCAATGAAGTAACATCCCCCAGTGGTACTTTTTCTTTCAATTCTGTCTCCAGCATAGTCAGCATCACAAAAGCCAACCAATCTGTAATCTTCATTTTTTTTAAAGCACAAACCCAGATTAGTAGTACTTTTCAAATATCTAAAAATTCTTTTAACTGCTGATAAGTGAGATTCTCTAGGATCAGATTGAAATCGAGCACATAAACAAACACTGAACATAATATCAGGTTTAGACGCAGTAAGATATAGAAGAGATCATATCATACCTCTATATACGTTTTGGTTTACCTTTTTCTCTTTATCATCTTTGTTCAGTATGGACGTGGGGTGCATAGGAGTATTCATTGGTTTGCAATTATCCATCTTTAACTTCTTTAGGAGTTCCTTTGTATACTTAGTTTGATGGATGTACACCTCGTCTATAGTTTGTTTAACTTGAAGTCCAAGAAAGAACTTGAGTTCTTTGCACAAAGATTCATTAGTAGCACCAAATATAATATCATCAACATAAATTTGTACTACTATGAAATTGGATTTAATTGACTTTCTAAACAAGGTTGTATCAACCTTTCCTCTATTAAAGCCATTTTCCATCAGAAATGAACTTAGTCTATCATACCAAGCTCTTGGGGCTTGTTTTAGGCCATATAAAGCTTTCTTAAGCTTATATACATGTTCAGGTTGGGTTTCACTTTCAAAACCCGGAGGTTGCATTACATAAACTTCTTCATTGATAAAGCCATTAAGAAAAGCACTTTTTACATCCATTTGAAAAAGCATTATGTTGTGATGTGCAACAAATGAAAGTAGAATCCTAATAGCTTCTAATCTAGCAACAAGTGCAAAGGTTTCAGTGTAATCTATACCTTCTTCTTGAGAATAACCTTGTGCAACTAATCTTGCTTTATTTCTGACAACCTTACCATTTTCATCAAGCTTGTTTCTGTAAACCTATTTTGTTCCTATAACATATTTATCTTTTGGTATGGGTACTGTTGACAATCCGGCAAGTGTACCGTTTCGTTGCAAATAATAAAAACATGGTAAGTAAATACCGAGGTCTAACACAAGGATTGGAAGACCAATTTAACCAATTTAATAAGGAAAGTCAAAGTGTTTGACCAAGTCAAAGGGAAATCTTTATGAAGAGAGAGAAAATTAAAGCAAAGATTCAATCAAAAACAATTAATTAAAGATGCTAAAAAGACTTATGATGAGATTTGATTATGATTAGGGCTCTAAGGCCACGAATCCACCTACCCTATCAAGTAAGTTACCCAAGTGTTTATCTCCTTATCCCTATGTTCAACTTAATTTCTTTGTCAACCAGGAACCCTCAATTATCCTAGTGTCACTGCCGATTTTCAAAAGGAATTATCTACAATTGTAAGTTGTCAATCTGCCAATCTATTCAACCCACAATTAGTTTTATTAAGTTCTTGGTTTCCTATAACAATTGCACCGCTTTCCTTCTATGCCTAGCAATATTCAAGCGGTGTTCTTAATTCAAGTCCTAAACACGAATTGCCTGCCAGCCTCAACGCACTAGACTAGTTAACCATGCGCTCATATGATTAACACAAACAAATCAGAATTAAGAAACAAGAAAAGAGACAAGGGTATAAGAAAATATTATTTGGATTCACTATACCATCAATGGTGGCTTCATCGTTCTCTTAGAATGGAGGATTAGTTTCTCATAGAGACGATAACAACGAACAAAGTATGAAAAGCACTCATCCTCAAAGAAACTGAATTAAAACTCACTACAAAGCCCTAAGAAAACTAGGATTATAATCACAAAAAACTCCCCTCAATTGACCTAAAACAAGCTACTTATACTGTTTGGGATCTGCGCGCTCGCGAGGCGAACAGGGATTCACCAGGTGAATCTTAAGTTGGTGTTCAAAATTGGGTCTTTCACGGGGCGATATACTACTCGCGAGGCGAGACAGAGTTATCTTCAATTCCCTGAGTCTGGCTCGCGAGGCGAACACTCCCTTGCAAGGCGAGGCTGAATGGCTGCTGTCATTGCTTAATCTGTTCTTCTGGCTCGCGGGGTGAGCTTCAGTTCGCCGAGCGAATGATCAGTTTTGCCTTTTTGCTTGTTTTCTTCATTTTTCCTAGCTTCCTCGAGCTTCACTTTTAACCTGAAAATATAAAATAGCATTAAATGCTTTATTTGACTCAAACTATAGCATAAATTACTAAAAACTACTTAAAAGAATCAAAACATTGCCTAGTGATAGTTAAAGCTAAATTTGGGCGAAAACGAGATGAAACTCAAACAATTAGCACAAAAACCGTGGCCTCACTAGCTATAAAACTAGATGAGCCAGAGGCTTATCCAAATACCCCAAACTTAAACTTTGCTTGTCCCCAAGCAAACTAAAAACTTAAAAGACTCAAAACCGGGTAAGCTTAAAGGACTCAATTATTTTCGCACAAATTTCATGCAATTTTTAACAATTCAATTTTCTAATTCAATGTTCCCCCTTTTCATCAATGTAATCCCCACATTCATTTACTTTAAACAAAGAAAAATTATATCATTCATGCAATCATTAATCTAAGTCAAAGATCAAAGATACACACAAAAAGGAGATCACCAATTTCAAACAATTGCCTTCCTCACAAGGGCATATAGTAATTTACTCATTCGCTCAGTTTTGTCAAGGTTTTCAACTTTCACTCAATTTCACATTTTAAGAGCACTTTCCATAAATTTGATTTTCATCTCAAAAATAGTTCCCACGAAAACATGTATGCAACATCAAAAGGTCTTTTAAGAGTTATAATGGGGCCTGGCTAAAGGTAGGATATACAAAGGTATTAGGCTTAAGTCCCTAGGAATTTAAGAGAGCATGAACTTTTTACATTTTTTTTTCTCTAATTCCTTTTTCTATTTTCTTTTTCACACGTTGGGTAGCTACAAACCTCTTCCTTTGATAACCTTTTTATGTGCCCTTTTTGGCATTTTTGTATTTTTCTTCCTTTTTCTTTGTCTCATTTGCCTTTTGGCTTCAACCTTTATTTTTTTCTTTTTCTCAACCCATAACAACATAATAAACCCTTGTAGCCACACCAAACTTAGTTTCCAAACAACACTTACATTGCTAAGTTTCCATGCTCTTCTAAATCCTCATATTGGGTTAACATGGTTTTTCCGGATTTATGACTTGTATTGTAAGGTTATTAAGAACAATAGGCTTTAAGGCTCAATGTGGCTAACTAGGGATCATGTATCAAGGTTGGTTCATATTTGGCCAAGTAGCTATTTCAAAGAAAATTGCCTAAATCATTTGATGCAATCATATAAATATGCAAACCATGAAGAGATTCAAGCAAATCCGGGAAAGTGCAACTTAAAAGTGATTCACACAATTCAAAAATAATGTTGGTGTCTCAAATTCCTCACCTGGACATTTTTAGCAAATTATTTGACCGAGATACATCCCTAGTGTATGCGCCCCTTCACCCCAAACTTGTCATAAATCATGCAATCACAATAAAATTTCTCAAAGTCTATTTTTCAATTTTTCATGGGGATCAATTTGGAGAGACCATGTTATCTCGTGGGGTCCGAAAGGACCCCCAAACTTTTGTTGGTGCTCATCCTTTCTTTATTCTCTTCCTTTCCTTCTGGCTCACTAGTCTTTGTGGCCTCCTCCTTTGGAGGATCAATTTTCCAAAATTCAAATCATTAGGGGGACTCATCAAAAATCAACATATATCATACAATCCATCTATGCTAAATTCAATAAAATCCCTTCAAGCTTACCAACACAAGACTCAACGCACATATGACTGTACATGACCAATTAGCAAAAAGAGAAGAAACAGAAAAGAAAAAGAGTAAGGTTTAGAAATTGTTATCTCGTGGGGTCCGAAAGGACCCCAAACTTTCGTTGATGCTCATCCTTTCTTCATTCTCTTCCTCTCCTTCTGGTTCGCTAGTCTTTGTGGCCTCCTCCTTTGGAGTTCTATCCACCTGAAAATCATCAAATCTTTGCCTCGGACTCGCCTCCTCCTGGATGAGGATCCTGGTCCCCAGGATTAGCAAACCAGACGAACCGAGGCATCAAAAACAGTTCATCATTTTTTTTATTTTATTTTTTAAATTTTTTTTTAAATTTTTCTTTTGGTGAGAGCCGTCTCGTGAGGCCAATCTGGGATTTTGATTATTTCATTCTTGCCCGGAATCGCGAGGCGAGCATATGCTCGCGATGCTAGGCAGAAAGAGTCCCTAATCTCTGAGTTTCTGTCTTTCAGGCTCGCGACGCCAAGCCTTTTTTGCGAGGCGAGCCAGAAGCAGGGATTTTGACATCCCTCAGGCTCGCGGGGGGAAATCTTGCTCGCGAGGCGAGCCAGAGAAGAATTCTGCCCCTCTTTTCCTAAATGCATCTAAGTCCTACATGCTTTTCTAATGCAATTTTCTAACTAAGGACCCTATATGAAGACACTTTGTATTTTATGACTCTTTAAATGCAATAAAAGGATATAACCTTTAGGTTGCCTCCCAAGAAGCGCTTGTTTAACGTCTCGGGCCTAACGGTAAGGGCTAAGCCACTGCGAACTCAACAAGAAGATGGCCTTTTTCGTTATCATCAAATGTCCCCCCAAGCTCTTTGTATCCTTCCTTAAAAGCATCATGAGGAAGAGTTGTTTTCTTCCTAACCTTCACTCGCCAACAAGACTTCAATGGATTTGGAAATAGCTTCTTTATGGGGATAATTGGATCATTGAGCCGAACCTTGGGTTGCCCCTTTTTGCCTCGATCTTTCTCATAAGCTCTCAAGCGGATTTTATTAAGCTTGATTGGATCTAGCTTCCTTTTTGCTCCAGCCATTTTAGTTAGTGACTCATGACGCTCTTGTGGCTTCCCTTCCATCTTGCTTGGGTCATCCTTAATAGTTCTAGGCAACTCTTCTTTATGCCCCAAGTGCGCCGACTCATCCTTTTCCATGCAATCCTCAAAAGTGTGGGATTTTACCAACACCCCTTCTAGTGTTGAACCTTTTGCTTCATGTGTAGGAGTTGGTTTGACAAGAGGCTTCACCACATCTACACTATAGCATTTAGCCTTCTCCACTGGATGCTCCATAGCTTCAAAGGCATCAAACTCCTCTTTCTCATTTTGCACCCAAAGTGTGAGCTTTCCTAGTTGAACATCAATGAGAGCCCTTCCGGTAGCCAAGAATGGTCTACCCAATATGAGAGGAATATTGGCATCTCCATCCATGTCAAGTACCACAAAATCTACAGGAAAAATAAACTTGCCCACCTTTACTAGCAAATCCTCTACCACCCCATAAGGGTATTTGATTGATCGGTCCGCAAGTTGGAGTGACATCATTATGCCCTTGACTTCTTTAATTCCAAGCCTCTTCATTATGGATAGGGGCATTAAGTTGATGCTCGCCCCTAGATCACATAGTGCCTTCTCAATAGTCATCTCTCCAATGATGCATGGTATACTAAAAGACCCCGGATCCTTCAACTTTGGAGGTAGTTTCCTTTGGAGAATTGCACTACACTTCTTGGTCAAAGGAACCGTTTCCTCATCCACTATCTTCCGCTTCTTGGGGAGAAGCTCCTTCATGAACTTAGCATAGGATGGTATTTGTTCCAAGGCTTCCGCAAAAGAAATGTTGATTTGAAGCTTTCAGAAAACATCAAGGAACTTATTGAATTGCTTGTCTTGCAAGGGTTTCTTCAATCTCTCTGGATATGGTACCTTCACGAAGGGAGGAATGTCTTGGGGCTCAACCCATTTCTTCTTTCGGAATTCTTCATCTACTAATTTTAACCTTACCCCTTGCTCCGGCACCTTTTCACTAGTTACCTCATCTTCCTTAGCTTGCTCCTTCTCCACTGGTGGTTGTTCTAGAGTTTCACCTTCATTTGCCTTCAGGGGGTTCCCCTTTGGTTCCAACACTTTACCACTTCTAGTGGATATGGCATTGCATTGGGCCTTGGGGTTATTCTTTGTGTTGCCCGGAAAAGTGCCTAGAAGGCGCTCATTCATTTGTTTGGCTAGCTGAGATACTTGAGTTTCTAGGAGTTGGATTGCCGACCCTGTGTGAGTTGCTAGCTTCTCAATGGAGGTATCAATGTGCACTGTCAGCTTCTCAATGGTCGTGCTAGTATGACTGGCTAATTTCTCAAAGGCCACTTCCCAAGTCTGCTTCCCACCATCTGTGATTTGCAATTGAGTAGGTTGAGGGAGAGCCTGTTGGGTGTTGTGCTGTTGAATTCCATAGTTTGGCCTCTGATTATGTTGTTGTTGCCCGACTAGACCACCACTAGTGTTGCTCCAAGTGAAACCCGGATGGTCTCTCCTAATGTACCCCCGATTCTGATTGTAGTCATTCTGCCTATTCCTCTGATAGTTGTTCTGTGGCATTGTGTCATAAAAGTTGTGACACGATTCCACATGTTCCTGTAAAAAATTTATGGGACAACTCTCACTGGCATGTTCACCATTACAAAAATTACACCCCGGAGGCAAGCCTTCTCGCACTGCATTAACCTTGAGCTTGTTAGATAGTGCCTCACATTGCTTCTTCAAGAGTGTGTTCTGTTCAAGAATAGCCTCCAGTGATGCGGTACTGATTCCGGAAGCATTAGAAGTGCCTGTACTGCGGTTATAATCATTCCTGGACATCTTCTCTAATAAAGCCCAACCGTCCTCTGCTGATTTGTAAGAGAAAGAACCGCCAGCTGTGGCATCACAGTTCATTTGGCAGTGACCCTTCAACCCATTAAAGAAGTGTTGTACCTTTGTTACCAAGTCAAAGTAGGATGAAAGGCATCTTCTCAAAAGCACATTGAAAGAAGTGACGGCTATATTCAACTGTGCCGCTTTCTGAGGAGGAAAAAATATAGTGAGGAACTTCTGCGCCATTTGTTCCCAAGTAGTGATGCTAGAACAATCCAAGTGCAAGTCTAACCAATCGCGAGCTTTATCCCGAAGAGAGAAAGGGAATAGTCGCAGACGAAAGGCATCATCTGAAACTCCTGGAGTTTTGAACATGTCGCACATCTCCAAGAAGTGAGTAATATGCCTATGAGGATCTTGGTATGCACTTCCATCAAATGGATTTTCTTGCACCCCACGCAGTGCACCGTCCCTTATTTGAAAAGAAGCAGCCGTGATGGGAGGCCTAACAACGCTTGAAGCACTATCATCCAAGTGAGGAAGATTGTACTCATAAAGAGGCTTGTAAGGTGGAGGATCTCCTTCTGCCATCCCTTCAAGATTAATGAGTTGGTTCGCTTCAAGCCTCTTTTTCTCTGAGTTCCTTCCTGTACCTCTTCTCGGTCCTGGTGATCTCTGGATCGTATAGTAAGTCTTCCTGTGAAAGGGTACCTCGCATACACATAAAAACAAGGCAAGACCAAGTGGGATCAAAGAAGTAAAAAAGGATAAAAATTGCAGAAAAAGAAAAAGAAAATTAAAAATTGGTCAATCAAGAGAATTGAATTTCCTAAAAATTAGGGAAATTGGTTGTGCCAATCCCCGGCAACGGCGCCAAAAACTTGTTGACGATCCGGCAAGTGTATTGTTTCGTTGCAAGTAATAAAAACACGGTAAGTAAATATCGAGGTCAAACACAAGGATTGGAAGACCAATTTAACCAATTTAATAAGGAAAGTCAAAGCGTTTGGCCAAGTCAAAGGGAAATCTTTATGAAGAGAGAGAAAATTAAAGCAACGATTCAATCAAAAACAATTAATTAAAGATTCTAAAAAGATTTATGATGAGATTTAATTATGATTAGGGCTCTAAGGTCACGAATCCACCTACCCTTTCAAGCAAGTTACCCAAGTGTTTATCTCCTTATCCCTGTGTTCAATTTAATTTCTTTGTCAACCAAGAACCCTCAATTATCCTAATGTCACTACCGATTTTCAAAAGGAATTATCTTCAATTGCAAGTTGTCAATCTGCCAATCTATTCAACCCACAATTAGTTTTATTAAGTTCTTGGTTCCCTATAGCAATTGCACCGCTTTCCTATTCTATGCCTAGCAATATTAAAGCGGTGTTCTTAATTCAAGTTCTAAATACGAATTGCCTGCCAGCCTCAACGCACTAGACTAGTTAACCATTCGCGCATATGATTAACACAAACAAATTAGAATTAAGAAACAAGAAAAGAGACAAGGGTATAAGAAAATATTACTTGGATTCACTATGCCATCAATGGTGGCTTCATCGTTCCCTTAGAATGGAGGATTAGTTTCTCATAGAGACGATAACAACGAACAAAGTATGAAAATCACTCATCCTCAAAGAAACTGAATTAAAACTCACTACACAGCCCTAAGAAAACTAGGATTGCAATCACAAAAATCTCCCCTCAATTGACCTAAAACAAGCTACTTATACTATTTGGGATCTGTGCTAGCTCGCGAGGCGAACAGGGATTCGCCAGGCGAATCTTAAGTTGGCGCGTGTTCAAAATTGGATCTTTCGCGGGGCGATATACTGCTCACGAGGCGAGACAAAGTGATCTTCAATTCCCTGAGTCTGGCTCGCGAGGCGAACACTCCTCGCGAGGCGAGGCTGAATGGCTGCTGTCATTGCTTAATCTGTTCTTCTGGCTAGCGAGGCGAGCTTCAATTCGCCGGGAGAATGATCAGTTTTGCCTTTTTACTTGTTTTCTTCGTTTTTCCTAGCTTCCTCGAGCTTCACTTTTAACCTCAAAATATAAAATAACATTAAATGCTTTATTTGACTCAAACTATAGCACAAATTACTAAAAACTACTTAAAAGACTCAAAACATTGCCTAGGGACAGTTAAAGCAAAATTTGGGCGAAAACGAGATTAAACTCGAACAATTAGCACAAAAACCGTGGCCTTACTAGCTATAAAACTAGATGAGCCAGAGGCTTATCAGGTACCAGAGTCCAGACATCACTTCTCTCAAACTGATTTAGTTCTTCTTGCATAGCTAGAATCCAGCCATTGTCCAGCAGAGCCTCGTCTACTGTATTTGGTTCCAACTCAGAGACTAGTGCAGTATCTTCCCGATCTCTGAAAGTTGATCTGGTTCTCAGCTTATCACTGGGATTTCCAATGATTTGATCTGGTGGATGATAATTCTTGAAATGCCAAGATCTCTGAACATTGTCTTGTTGAGAGGTGGATGTTTCTGGTTATTGAGGAGGGTCTTCAACTTGATCATTAGCTTTTGCCTCTGTTGTCTCTCCTGAGATGTTTAAATCAAGATCTGCAAAAGCTTCATCTAGCTCTGATAATTTCTTATCAGGCTGCTTGTCATCAAACTTAACATGTATACATTCTTCTACTACTAGAGTTCTAGAATTATATACTCTAAAGCCTTTTGATGTTTCAGAAAATCCTAACAGGATTCCATTGCCTACTTTTGCATCAAACTTACCAAGTTGATCTTTAGTGTCAAGAATATAGCATTTACAACGGAAAGGATGAAAATATGAAATGTTGGGTTTTCGTCCCTTCCACAATTCATAAGGAGTCTTGTTCAAGATTGGTCTAATATATATTCTGTTCTGAATATAGCAGGCAGTATTAACAGCTTCGGCCCAGAAGTGTCTAGGGACAGAGTTGTCATTGAGTATAGTTCTAGCCATCTCTTGAAGAGATCTGTTCTTTCTCTCTACCACACCATTTTGCTGTGGTGTTCTAGGTATTGAGAAATTGTGAAGAATACCACTATCTTCACAGAACTTAAGAAATAGCTCATTTTCAAACTCTCCCCCATGGTCACTTCTGATTGAAATGATACAGATGCCTTTTTCGTTCTATACAAGTTTTCAAAATACAGAAAAGACCTTGAATGACTCATCCTTGTGAGCTAGGAACATAACCCATGTCCATCTTGTGTAGTCATCTACAATGACTAGACCATATTTCTTACCACTGATAGAAGTAGTCCTTGTTGGACCAAAAAATAAGGTGTAGCAGTTCTAGTGTCTCTTAGTACTAACAACATTCTTAGATTCAAAAGAACCTTTGACTTGTTTTCCCTTTTGACATGCATCACAGAGAGCATCAGATTTGTACTTAAGGTTTGGTAACCCTCTCACGAGATTATGTTTATTTAGCTTTGAGATTAATCTCATGCTTGCATGACCTAGCCTTTTATGCCAAATCCATCATTCATATTCAAAGGACACTAAACATGAGACACTTTGATTTGAGAGGTCCTCCAAGTCAATTTTATACAAATTGTTTTGCCTCTTAGTAGTGAATAAAATTGATCCATCATTTTTCTTGACATTACACATGTTCTTATTAAAAGAAACATCATATCCACTATCACATAATTGACTTATGCTCAACAGATTATGTTTTAATCTATTCACTAAAAGAACATTATCAATGGAGGGAAAAGGATGTTTACCAATTTTACTTATACCAGTGATCTTTCCTTTCTGGTTTCCTCCAAATGTCACCCAGCCACCATCTTTATGTCTTAGGTCTTGGAACATATACTTTTCTCCCATCATGTGACATGAGCACCCACTGTTCAAGTACCAGGATGTTTGTTTCTTTCCTGTTGTTAAGCAAATCTGCAACAGGTATTATCTTGTCCTTAGGTACCCAAAATGACTTGGGTCCTTTCTTGTTAGTTTTCATTGGATGTGAATTTCTAGCATGCTTATTATGTATGCATCTATATATAGCATGCCCACTTTTTCCACACACTTTGCAAAAGGTGTTGGACTGGCCTGACTTGGCTTTAGCATACTTAGCTGGAGCTTTTGAAGCTCTATGTTGCATAAGTGGTTTTGACTTATTATGAGATGCCTCATGCTTCTCCTTGTCATAACCAAGGCCAGATTTATCATATGGTGACCTAGAGTACCTTAGAATAATACTTAACTTATCCGAGCCACCTACAAATTTTGACAGAGTGTCTGTCAAATATGTTACATCTTGTTTTAGTTTTGCAACTTCACAAGAATTATCATGCTCACATTCAAGTTTGTCAGTTAGACTAACATTATCTGATCTTAGCTTATCATTTTCTTGAGCTAAAACTTTGTTTTTCAATGTAGACTCTATCATACTCTTTTGTTAATTTTGCAAACTTCTTTTTAAGACTTTTGTATTCATGTGACAGTATGGATGAGTCATGCAGCAATTCATCAAAAGGCGTTTTTGAGAGTGGACGGGTCATAATCCATTACCTCATCATCATCAGTGTATTCATTCTCTGATGATGTGTCAGCCATGAGGCAGATGTTTGCCTCTTCCTCAGTTTCATCTTCCTCATCAGATGAAGATAGGTCCAAGTCATCCCATGTTGCCATTAAGCCCTTCCTTTTCTTGAAGAACTTCTTTTTCTCCTTTAAATTAGGACAGTTAGCTTTGAAATGGCCTGGCTTCTTGCATTAAAAGCACAGGGGTGGACCTTTTTCTTTGGAGTCTGATTTCTCCTTAGAAAACTTCTTGTTGAACTGCTTTCTTTTGAAGTTACCCTTGTTTCTCCACATGTGTTGTATATTTTTGGAGATGAAAGATAATTCATCTTCATCTGATCCTTCATCACTGTCTGAAGGTTCAACATTATCTGAAGACTCAACATCTTTAAGGACTTTTGAAGAGCTGGCTTTCTTTGCCTTTAAGGCAATAGACTTTCCTTTTCTGGAATTGTCTTCTTCATTTAGTTCAAGCTCATGAACCTTTAATGACCCGAGAAGCTCTTCCAGAGAAAGAGTATTCAGATTCTTAGCTTCTTGAATGGCAGTAACCTTTGGTCTCCATTGCTTGGAGAGACTTCTCAAAATTTTTCTGATATGATCTCTATTCTCATAAATTTTTCCAAGAGATCTGAGACTGTTGGTTATTGTTTGAAATCTTCCAAACATCTGATCTATAGTCTCATGATCAGCCATTTTAAAAAGCTCATACTGGTGAACCAGCATGCTTATCTTTGACTTCTTCACTTGTGATGAACCTTCATGAGCAAGAGCCAGTGTATCCTAGATTTCTTTTGCTGTGTTATAGCTGTGAACTTTGTCATGTTCTGATCTGGTGATGGCACACATCAGATAATGTTTGGCTTTAAGATTAAGTTGATGTTTAGCCTTTTGATCTGCAGACCAATCTGCTCTAGCCATGGCTACTCCATTTTCACCTCTTAGCACAGTATAGCCATTCTCAATCAGTTCCCATATGTCTAAGTTTTGTGCATCCAAGAAGGCCATCATCCGCTTCTTCCAGTAATCATAATCAGTTCCATCAAAGAGTGGAGGTCTGTTGATAGCTTGTCCTTCTGCATCCATGATTGTTGGATCATACTTCCTCAGCACTTGTTAGATGCTCGAGGCTGAGCTCTGATACCAACTGAAGTTGACACAGGCAAACACAAGAGGGGGGGGGGGGGTTGAATTGTGTTTGTTAATAATTTTCGAAAGCAACCTTTTTCAAAACAGTTTTCTCAAACAAGGAATGAAAGGCAGAAGCACACACACAAAGAAAACCTTTTTAAAGACTTAACAAAATCAAGTTCAAATCCCCACAGTTAGTATAACCAAATAAAACTGAAGAGATAAGGGATAAGAAGATTCACGCAAGTCATTTTATCCTGGTTCACTCTCTTCCAACCAAGAGTTACGTCCAGTCCCTTCTACTTGAAGGTTTTCTCCACTATTTTCCAAATAGATTACAACAAGTATTCAACACCTCTCCAGGCTATAAGTATTCATTTCTTACCAAGCCTCTGCAGGCTCTACCTCTACCAAAGAGATTTGGTTTCTTTTGATCTTCTAACTCACTATGTGTGAGGATATGAAAGTTTAAGATCAGTGGAATATTATAACAATATTCAAGCTAAGGTATTACAGACTTTTGCCTTTTGAAAGAATAAAAGAATTGAGCTTGTAAGAGATTTTCTTGCAAGAATTCTATATGCGCAAAAGTTATTTCTTCAAAAGACTAGGTCTTCTATTTATAGAGACTTGCTCTTCTCTTCAAATTCTTCAACGGTCCTTTTTGAATTTTCCCATTTAGGGATAAAATCAAATGTGTAATATCGGTTGTGATTCACAGCTTGCTCGTGGAAATTCTAAATTGTACTATATGTCAACATTCTTGCACAAAACGGGCACACCTCTGAGCAAATGTAACTTGAAAAACTGTCTTGCCTTCCTTATACAAATTCCAGCTATTCCAGCATTAAAGGTGACAGGGTGCAAGTCGTTTTGCATTGTACTATTTTGCTTTTGCAATTCCTCATTTGTACTATGTCTCTCTCAAAGAAACAAGGCAACAAACCGTTAAAACAAATATAAAGGACCAACATATACTTGAAATAAATATCAATCATTTGAAATAAAAACTTCTATGTGGTCGAGATAGTTATTCTGATTATATCAAGGATTCTCAGTGAAGAGGAGCTTGTCTACTTAAATAGTGCGTCTATATGCTCATAGCTAAAAACTCTTTTTAGCTCGTCCAGTGACGTGGCAAATTCTGCTCGTCTACTATCAAGTCTTTGGACTTGCTATATATCGGTGAGTAACTTAGATCTGCGTCTACTGACGTGGCACACAAGCTCGTCTACTCACATTAGTTAAGAGCTCGTCTATTAGCACTATTCTATATTCCCTCTACTTAAACATATTCACATAATTAAATATACCATTTATTTTGAACAGCTCGTCTACCCGGTTGGACGCGTAGAAACTCTTTAGAGATTTCCTTAACTTATAAAATTTCGAATACCCTGTAAGACTAGATAAAACATGTTAGATCTTAACTAACACTTTGTCATACAAATTTAATCCTGTTTGCTAACATCAAAACTTAGAGATTATTTAATCCAAAAACACTTTGGTTCCAACACACATATGGTGGTATATTTGATTATGATCATGTAGACAATGACATCTCAACACCTTAAGTATATAATGGTATACATCCCGATTTTGTATCATACGGAGAGCACATCTTCATAGAAGACAAACTAATTGGCAACTTGAAGCAGACTTGGTGGAACATATCTGGGAAAGTTACAGACATGAGAATAATGAAAATTAATTTTATATTTATGTAATGTTATGTATTTCTCATCATTTTATTTTATGATAAATAAAATAAATTTGCAATATTTTTTGAATATTTTATATTTTGTGTATTAAGTTTTTTAAATTAAAAATATTTGAATTAATAAATAAAAATAAATTTAATTAAAAGTATAAAGATGTGATGTCGATTATATCACTCACTAATAGTAAGTTAAGAACCCAAATATAATTCTTGTATATAAGTAAATAATAGTAGGTATTCCTTAAATCTTATATGGTATCTTGGAACCCATTTAGAGGGAGTTAAGAATCTAATGATGGTTTTTACATTAGAGATGTTATTAGATACATAATATACAACTACGATTATGGATGGAGAAAAGAATAAGACAAACTGAAAAATATGACAGAAATGGAACCTTAATTTGCAAGTTGCGACACAAATAGGGACCTTAATGAATGGTACGTACCAAAAATAGCCACCAAGTGAGAATGAAGCAACACCAACAAACATACAAAAAAAGCTACACTACATCAACACCAACAGACACCACTTGCCGAATGACCGACTCATTGGCAAATTGCAATTAAGGAGTTGTTCTTAAAAAGTTCGTAACAATGACCCATTTGGCTTCTCTTCCCCTGTTCTCCATTCAAAAGTCATGCTTCGTATGCAAATTTTAGGAGATATAAAGAAAAAGGGTATGGTGTAGGAAAAGTAGGGCCCAAGGGTAGAGCAGCAAACTGGCAAAGACATTGAAGGCGGCGTAAAAAGCCAGTCCCCCCCACCCCTCTATAGTCGAAGTCGCCATCACTTTTTAGCTCTTTTTTCCTTTATGGGTCCCACTTCCCTTTCTCACGTCATCTCCATCCTTAGCCACTACATCTCTTGGCTCTGATTCACCTCCTTTGCTGATTCATCTGCCACCTGTCACCACCCTAGCCTTCTTTTTCTTTTTTCTCCTCTTTGAACCAATTTTCTTAATATTATTAAATTATTATGTTTATGACTATAAACTTTTGATTTTTTATTTAAAAAAATTTTGGTGACCTGATGATGCCCAGTTTAAAGCGGGCCAAATTTTCGGACTCTATTTATACTTCTAAAATGATTTATATTTACCTTTCTTCAAATAGACTAATGGAAACTCAAGCTTTGATTCTAATTTAGGGTCATGTAGTTTTGTTTTATAATATCGCAGCAACTAGAACCATACTCTTACTCTTATTATAATAATCAAGAATCAAACACTTATATAATAATAAAGAAACACTACTTTGGTTAGTGTCAAAGGAGCACTGGTGCCTGAACTAAGAACTAGAAATTTATTCAGATTAAAAAAAAAAAACAAAAAGGTAAAGTGATAATAGAAAGGATTTATATTCTACTTGTGTACGGTCCAATGTTTTAATTTGATACGGTAGCATATCTCTATAATATAAGAAAAAGAAAAAAGTTGTATAGTGTCCAATAATAAAAAATTATAATACCAGTAACTTTTAAGATTGTTAAAATAAGAATTAAACACTTTAAATAATGTGTCAATTACACCATATATGTTAAGTTCAACACTTTTTTTTTTTTTTTTGGTTGAACCCATTCTAATTAGTCTTTTGGGTTTAGTGAGTCCATCAAAATATCCTGTGACTTAAGTCCTTTGGGCTCATTATGTGATTCATCTCTTATTTAACTGATTGAATATGATTTTATCTCTTCGTTCCAACTTTCTGTGAGGTGACTTCATAAGGCACTCTCTTTCTTATTGGGACTAATTATTTCTACTGGACTAACATCGTGTTGGTAGGTCAGTCCTTTTCTTCTTTCTATCAAAAAAGGGAAAAGTTTTTAAAAGAGATTTATGTGAAAATTGTAAACATTAGGGAAAGAAAAGGAAAAGAGTTGAAAAAGAACAAAAGCTTAAAAGAGATATCACTGTGTCTCTGATGCCTCATGTTCTTTTGTGCTTTTTGCAGGGTGACCTTTTCTACAGAGGGTTGTGGGTTTTTGAGTGCAAAGTTTCATTTCACCCTTGAAAAGTTCTGTGCAAACAAAAGCCTCCTCTTTTAACTCTCTCTCTCTCTCTCTCTCTCTCTCTTTCTCTATTTCTATCTGTGTATTGAAGCTCAGAGCTTCACTGTCTGCAGCAACAACAACAACAACAACAATACCAAAAATGAGTGGTCCAGGGAACATGTCTGATAAGGATCCGGGTATAAAGCTTTTTGGGATGAAGATTCCGTTGGCGGAATGTCAGATTCCGGTTAACTCCCAAATGGGTTACCAGATTCCGGCAAGCTCTACAACCATGGTACATATACTAATATCAAATAAGTCAATAACCATTTTCGCGTCTTTTTATTTTATTTTCATTTCTAGTAGTGAAATAGTTATCTTGTTAATCTCCTTTAATACAATTTTCATAATGTTATGTGGTTCCTTGGAATTTTTTATGTTAATTTTATCATGCCTTTTACTATGTTCTAGCTACCTACCACAACTCATGTCAAGCTTCAAAACATTCTGAAATGCAAAGGAAATGTGTTTTTAATGGAAGTATTGTGTTAATTAACATGTTAGAGGGAAACAAAATTAAGAATATGTGTCTGGCTCATGTTCAGATTCATGTATACAAAGGCGGTGTTAATTGTGTGAATACAAGATAAATTGTTTTTCATTTTGTGGAAACTTTGTATTTGACTGATGACTATTAATCCTGTGTTTACCCCACTTTTATTTTAATTTTATAACTTGAGGCCAAGGCTGGTGAAGTTGTCTTCTATAGTTGGATTTTTACAGGGAAATATATCTAATATTTGGTTTCTTTCTTATGAGTGTAGCATTTTTTTTATTTATGATGTCATATAGGTTCTGCTTAATTTCTATGTATTTTAGTGGAAGCAGGTTATACTGATGTAATATAACATTAAACTTGTTTGGTTTTGAATTGGTGCATTTCAAGATCATGATGGAAGACAGTTTGGAATTAGGTTGGTGTTGATTATTTGACAATCAATTGCGTTTCATCTGAACACGAACTGTTTATAACTGAGATAAATACTTCATCAAATTGGATTTTGTAATCCCTTGTATAACCCTTGGCTTAATGTGTTCCAAAGAATTCGTTCTTCTTCGTATAAGTTTTTTTCTTTTTATTCTTTACCATCTCACCAGCAGTTTTCTTCAGAAGAATTCCCTTTTCATGATCCTTATGTTCTGAACACTTCCTTGTCTTGGCAATGGTTTAATAGAAACAAAAAACATATTAATCATATAAGATGGTTGGCACATTTGATACGGGTTAATCGTGTCAACTAAGTTGGTCAGGGTTTACATCCTGCTAGAGTTTATTGTTGGTAGGTTTTCCGTAAGTACCTTTGAAAGTGGTTGTTGAGCCTAGAATGGGGCATCACTGTTAGTCAAGTTAGAAGGTTGCTAATGCTAGGTGCTCTTTCTTGTGATTTTTCAAGGGAGTTATTCAATTCATGTCTTTTCTTATGATAAAATGTCTAACTCTTTGTAAATTCGAGTATGATTTAAGTTTAATTATTGGTCATCTGCAGATAGACTTGTTTTTGGTGAATATGATATATTGAGAATATGATCATAGGTTGGTCAGATAAACTGAAATTGAGACAGAGTGGTAATATAGAAGGCAGGATATGGTTATCCTAAAGAAGTAATGGTCAGGACTCCGGAAATTACTGAATTGTTAAAGGAGATTAAAGTTTTAATTATTACCTGCTATGTGGTATAGTTCTTGGTGAAAAATGAAGATAGTATGTTGGTTGTGTTCCTTGCTTTCATTTCTTGTCTATTCTCAAGTCTGTTGTTAAAACTTTATTCTTCTTGATTTGTCACTGATTATTTATGGTTTAATTTTTAGAATGCTTGCAGTAGCCCAACCAAAACTGAAGTTGAAATACCTAGTGCTGAAAATTCTGAGCAGCAAGAGAACTCTTCCGATTTAAGGGATGGCAAACAAGAGTCCCAAAATAATGTTCAGGAAAACAGGCCAAAAGTCCATCCCAAGCCTGCGGACGATAATAAGGAGACTAGTAGTACCGATCAAGATAAAAGCTTCAAGAAACCAGACAAGATTCTTCACTGTCCACGATGCAACAGTTTGGATACCAAGTTTTGTTATTTCAATAATTACAATGTCAATCAACCTCGCCATTTCTGCAAGAACTGCCAAAGGTATTGGACCGCTGGTGGAACAATGAGAAATGTTCCTGTGGGTGCTGGTAGACGGAAGAATAAGCACCTAGTCACTCAATACCGGCACATTATTGTAAACTCTGATGGAATTCCGACATCCATGTTAGAAACCAAAGACTCATCTACTCACCAACTTGTCTCAACTCTTGAATCCACTGCTGCTTTCAGGTCTTCTACAGATAATGGTACCGTATTAAAATTTGGTCCGGATGCCCCTCTATGTGAATCCATGGAGTCAATGCTTAACCTTAGAGAGCAGAAAAGAAATATTGATGGAAAGTCTATCAATTGTCAACAAAATATGGAAGAAGAGCCATCCTTATGTGGATCTTCTTTGACGAATGCTTGTACTCAAGGAAATGACTTCTCCGAACATTATACATCAAATTCTTTGCAGTGTTACCCTGTTCCTCCATGGGTATTTCCTTGGAACCCAGGTTGGAACAATGTTGCTTCCATGGCACCAGTTCATCAGTCTTCAGCAGGCATGTGTAACCCTGTTAGCAATGATTCCGTTCCAATGCAATGGTGTCCCTCGCCAATGGTGGCGGTTCCAAGCATCTGCCCACCAAGCATGCCCATGCAATTTGTTCCTGCATCATACTGGAGTGGAACGCCTGTGTGGGCTGCTGGACCAGGAACAGTTTCAATAGGATCCAATGGTTGCGTTTCATCTTCTTCCTCTACTAGTAACAGCTGCTGCTCGGGTAATGGCTCTCCAACCTTGGGAAAACACACTAGAGACACTGTTTTCAGTGATGAAGAGAAATCAGAGATGTGTGTTTTGGTTCCGAAGACCCTTAGAGTTGAAGATGTAAATGAGGCCTCAAAAAGTCCTATATGGGCTACAATATGTGTCAAGCATGACAAGCAGAAATCTGTGTCAGAAGATGGTAAAAGAATTGAAGGCAATGATCGTGTATTGGGTGTGTCTCAAATCTTGGGAGCTAATCCAGCAGCTATTTCTCGTGCTTATGCATTCCAGGAGAGTGTATAATAAGTTTCTAGGCTTCTAGCTTCAAGTTTCAATTGACAGCTTCAGTCGGATAATGTTGTGCATAGTGCTGGCTTTTGGTTCACATGCAAAAGATCTGTTTTGCAGGGAAGATTACTTTGTGGAGTGATTATGTAATTTGATTTCAAGGGTGTGCTTAGATTTATTTTGAGTTATGCTTTTTGGAAATTATGATTCTTGAAGTTGCAACAATAATAGATAGTGATCATTGCATCACTCGTCATTTATGGTAGTGTAAATCAAGTTTAGTGATTACTATTGTATATCTTCATCATGAAGAAGTACTTTGGTACAGCAGTTAAATTAAATATAAAGTGGCAAAGAAATCAAATTTATGGCATAAAAAATATGGTCACACGGGAAGCATCTCGATCTTATAAGGAGGAGAACAAGTTCGAATCCTGATAGCAGACATTCTAGTTGGGAGGTTACGAAAACCAATAGTTAATTCTTTGCTCCAAGCAATTGATCGATGACTAGTCTTACAGTCGGTCTAAAGGGCTGAAGTTTGTGAGATACCCCGGATACTATTGGGAAGCCAAAAACCTTAATTACGGTGGTTCATTAAAAAAAAAAGAGAGGCTAAAATACCATTTTGGCTCCCTTAACTTTTAAAAGGTTCAATTTAGTCCCTTAATTTGTGTCTATTGACCCAAGTTAGTCCTCTCTGTCAATGAGTCAGCAACGGTGTCAACTTTTTGATATCTGAGTTGAAACTCGCTAACAATTTAAAGGATCAGTTTGAATCTCATTATAATTTAAAGGATCAATTTGAAACAAGTTAACAATTTAAAGGACCAATTTGAAATTCATTTAAAACATAAGGGACCAAATTGAAACTCATTTAATACTGTTAATGACTTTATTAATGGAGAGTGCTAACTTGGGTTAACTGAGACAAATTAAGGGATCAAATTGAACCTTTTAACAGTTAAGGGATTAAACTGAATATAAAAAATAAGTTAATGGACGAAAATGATATTTTAGAAAAAAAAAAAATATTTAGTCACATATCATGTACTGTGTTACTTGCAGATTGCGTGGCATGACATAATTCTCTTCTTTGGACAAATGATTTTTGCAATGTAACCGAGGAGATGGTTTCTGATTTTGATTCGATTTTCAATTTATGAAATACTACTATCAAAAAATTGAGTTGGAAACGTTTTTATATTATATCTCTTAGGATAAGCATATAAGAAAAGAGTTCAATATTCTTAAGGTTATGAAATATTTTAAATATTTTGTGCAAGTATTTTTTTTCTCCATCACGGAATTTATTATCGGTCACATTTGAGCTATATACAAACACCTACAAACATGTATTCTCATTTACTTTTGTAAAGCGATTAACCCTTTTTTTTATCCTTCAATTGGCTAAGCAAGTCATTATTGATAATGTGCTTTGAAGTGCAGTTCTTACCGGGCAATACTGGCAATCTTTTGCTTTATCTCTTTTTTGTATCTTTCTTTCATGCGATTAATCTTTTTGACTTAACTAAAGTTCGTATCTATGTTAAAGCCTTGTTTCGAGGACTTGCTTTTTACGATGAAAAGAACCTTTACTAAAGAAGTGGAGATAATTACTTGTGGAATATCAGCTTTTATGACTCATCTTCTGTCAAAAGAATGGTTCAAATAATCAAGTTTGATAAAAGGCATTCTTTTCACTCGTTAAAAGACCCACATCAGTTCCTTTTAAAGCTAATATATAATACTATAAAGAGGGGAGGCGTCCATGGTACACCATCCACATGTCATTATATCCACCAATGAAGTTGCCACTTGTGTTGGCTTGTGTCAGTTTGACTTTTCAAACTTATTTGTAGTCAAACATGTATAGTAGCAGTATTATGCCATGAAAATATATGTATATGAAAAGTATTATTCCAAGAAATGCGGTAAATTAATACTATATTAATTAATGTTTGTTTAATCTATTAATTTCGTATAATCATTGTTCTCACGAGATAATATTTTCTGGGACGATTTTGGTTCATTTAGTTGGTTGTATGGTGGCTGCTGCCACTACCGGAGAAAGGCGGAGATCGCCGGTACGCGGCGTCGCCGGCGGTTCGTTTCTGTCTAGCGAAGAAAGTTGTGTTTTGGGTTTTCGCCAACAAATGCAGGGTATAATATTGTTGTAGTCGGAGGATATTGGCGATTTAGGGTTCCATGAGAGGGAAAATATGGAGATACCAAGAGAGAAAAGACCAATCAAAAATAGAAATAAATAAAGGAGAGAAATAAAGAAAAAGAGAGGAGTTTCTACCACCTGAATACCATCCTGCCGCCATCGCTTCGCCGCCGCACGACGTAAGTACCGCCAGCCACCTCTGCGCAGCCGCTGAAAACCAAGGTTGGTGCCGCCGCTTGCCATTTTGACCCACACTTGATTCTTCCGCCGCAGCACGAACTCAGATCTGGATCTTCCTTTCTCCACCGCACACACCTCTGTCTCAGCCGCTACCTCCACCATAGACCTCTGTTCCGTCCTCCATTCGCGCAGGTGAAGAGTGGTGGTTCTCTGTTTGCTTGCTCTGTCTCTGGTAGCTCAGTTGAAGGGTGGTGGTTCTCTGTTTGCGCGACGGCGGCGACGTATTGTAGGACGATGTGCTGTAGGACGAAGGCGTATTTTGGATGTACAATAATAAAGTGGATTTGCATTTTAACCATAAAATAATCATGGTATGTTGAAAATAATATATACGAAACTTCATACTGTATTAGTTTCAGGTTTGAATACTGTTAACTTGGTTGAAAAGTCAAATGGCACATATGGCTAAATGATTGGACAAGAAACTGCCATGTGGGTGCTGCACCACTGCACCATTATGGTGGGTGGTCATTAGTGCAATATATGTTTAGTGCTAAAACCATTAGCACAACAAGGTTCTCATTAGTGCAGTGTTTAGTGCTAAAACCATTAGCACAACTGATAAAAATGAACTGTATTAACTAAGTTGATGGGAAATTTATTTGTGACATCCATATGTAAACATATTTATAAGGCAAATGCTAACAAGTGGACACGATAGCTAGGTAAATATATTTATTTGTGCTAGTGGCGGATTTTGACTAAAAGTTTTGGGGGGAGCTATATTGAGAGTAGAAACAAGCTAAAATGATTTAATAAAAAAATTATGGTTAATTATACATAATTTGAGTTTAATTTTGACACATTGTTAGTGATTTTTGCACTGTCAATTAATCATAAATTATCGACTTCTGAGGTAGTTATCATAAAAGTCAAATATTTTTTATGACATGATAATATTTTTTTAGGTAAAGGATTTTTGACGTGCAAAAGCATCACAATAAAGGAAGGAATCTCAACTAGGTTGGCACCCCAGCCTTTAACAATCACTGCAGCACACCAAATAATGAATTAAAAATAATAAAAGAATGTAAAAAAACATGGGGGACTAAAGCCGATACCAATGAAAGAAATGAATCAACTAAACATGTAGTTAGGCAATCCTAACCAATTGCAGAAAAAAAATTCACTAATAAAATTAGGAATAAGATTCCACCAACTAAAACAACGGCTATTTACACCAAAAGAAGCCAAGCTATCCGCACAACTGTTGCCTTCCCGATAAATATGAGAGACTCTAAAGTTCATTCCCTTGCATAAAGTGAGACAATTCTTCCATCTATTACGAATCCTCCAAGGAACTGAGTGATTAGAAGTGAATGCCTCCACTACAACTTTTGAATCACATTCCAATCATAATGAGTGCCATCTTTTTTTGTGAGCAGTTTCTATAGACATGATAATTTATAATTGGAAGAAAGTAAAAAAAAACTTTACACTGACTGTGCATACCAATTATATGAATTTAATTTGTATGTGTTGTCACTATAAATATTTTTACACTATCATCTAATCATAAATTGTTACATGATAACTCTTTTAATGAAGAGTTATTTAGCTCCTTTTCTCTCTTAATTGTTGCTATCTTTGAGATGTTGAGTCTTGATTTTGGTAGGAAATACTGTTTTGTGAATATTTGTGTGAAGCGTTGTTAATATCAGCCAGTTGCTCTTGAATGCTCCATCATTGTCTCAAAAATTCCGTGTCTGCATATGCAGTGAACTTGCTGGAGCATGTTTGATGCATGAGTGAATAAGTTATTGGTTGTTGCTGTTAAGTCTCTAAAATGTCTGTGTGCATTTCCCTAAGTTTTGATGAAAACTAAACATTGATTAATGATTTAATTAACCTACTTTGTGGTTGCTAACCTGTATACTTAGTGTACAGATCAGGAAATAGCAAAACTCACCTGTCTGTCTACCTAAGTAACAACCTGTCTGGATAAGCAAAAAGTCAACCTATCTGCTGACTAGGATTGTTGACTTTGTACAAATTGGTTTCAACCTGTCTCTGCTCTGCTCTCATACTCGTCTAAGGTTCTTTGTTAAGAACTCGAAGTACACGAAGCTTTTGGAAGCTGTCCCCTCATGCAGAAGACTCTGAATCTCTCTCTCTCTCTCACGCTTATCAAGAAGCTCAGAAGGTTATTCTCTCAAGCAACCTAGGAAGTCAGAGACAAACTTCCAGTTAAAGAATGTTTCCAACATGCTTTATTCCCTAGTACTTTCTGTTATTACACAAGAAGGGAAATGTACTCTGCAAAAGTATAAAAGCATTTTGCACAACTCTGATTTGGCTACTACACGATGCATAAAGCCATGATCTTTCATGTTAGAGTACAACCAACGTTTCCATTGCATTAATGGCTGCCCAGAACGACTCTATTGCATTTAATGAAGCTCTGCTTGAAGCCATCGTTGCAAGGAATGTCTCTAACGGATATTAAATGTTTGAAGGCTATAAATACAGAAGTCATTGAAGATGAACATTAGAGATTACAAAGTATTAAAGAACCATTACTCTGTTCATTCATTCTATCTGTATTCTTCAATCATTTGAAGTTACTACGCAGACTTTCCTAAACTTTACATTTAAACCACTCTCTGAGTGTTAGTGAAAGATCTATCTGTCTATAATTGTATTTATTACAAACCAAATTTCTCAAACAAATCTGAGTGAGCCTGAAGAGGCTAGGTGTGCAAAGAATACTTGTCTTGGAGCCTGAAGAGGCTAGGTGTGCAAACAATACTTGGAGTCTGTAACCTGATCAGTTATAGTGGATAAATCTTGGTGCTGCCAAGGACTGGACGTAGCTCTTTGTGTTAAAGAGTGAACCAGGATAAATCACTGTGTTAATCTCTCTTCTCTTAATCTCTTTAGCTGTTTTGATTATATATCATCTGCATTCTAACTAAGGGGTTAAAAGTGTTTCTATCACACTTGTTTTTCATCTGTGCGCTTGTGTGGTTTTCTGTAAAGATACAACAGACAGGTGACCTGTCTGTGTAACCTTTTTACACCTGTCCAAACCTAGCTTCTGTGTGCGAAAAGTTTTCAACTTTATTTTAATTTTTGATAAACACAATTCAACCTCCCTTCTCGTGTTTATAGTTGTCTATTTCAGTTGGTATCAGAGCTCAGCATCTGGGTTGAGCATCTAACAGTGTAGAGGTAAAAGATCCTGAAGAGTAGACATGACTGCTGGAGCTAGTGGGAGTCACTAGACTAAAGGAGCTTCCTTAACCAGACCTCTATTCTTCAATGGAGAAAACTACAACTATTGGAAAGATAGATTTCAATGGTTCATTCTATCTACAAACTCTGATCTATGGGATGTCATCACAGATGGTCCTTTCATTCCTAAAAATGATGACAACACTGACAATCCAAAAGCTCAGTGGACCCCTACAGAAAAGACAAAGTGGGAGCTGAATCATAAAGCCAGATACAATATCATTTGTGCTCTCAGTCCTGATGAATTTGAAAAGGTCTGTGCCTGTGATTCTGCCAAAGAAATATGGGACACCTTAGCTGTCACACATGAAGGAACAGCCAAAGTCAAGGAATCAAAGTTTGCCATACTTGTCAGAAAGTATGAACTATTTCTCATGGAGGAAGGCGAATCTGTTGCTCAGATGATAGGAAGATTCCAAGCTATCATCAATGGCCTAAAGTCTCTTGGCAAAGTTTACTCTAATGCTGAGAAGGTTGGAAAGATACTAAGGAGTTTACCTAAGCAGTGGAGACCTTTGGTAACTGCTATCTCTCAAGCCAAGGATCTTACCACCTTGACTATGGATGAACTTCTTGGTACACTCACTGTTCATGAGCAAGAACTTGGAGATGAAATCTCAACAAAGAAGGGCAAGTCAATTGCTCTGAAGGCTGATCAAAAGTCTTCAAAAGCTTCTAAAGCTTTGAAGGTAGACGAGTCATCCAGTGATGCTGACCTGTCTGAACCCGAGGATTCTGAAAGTGATAAAGAATGATCTCTCCTAACCAGAAAGATAAAGCTTCTCTTACAGAAAAAGAAGTTCAGAAAGGATAAGCCATTCAGAAGGTTCAACAAGGACAAGAACTTCAAAGAATCCACTTCAACAGACAATAACTCAATTGTCTGCTATGAGTGCAAGAAGCCAGGTCACATCAAAGCAGAATGTCCTCAACTCAAGAAAGCCTCTTTTAAGAAGTTCTTCAAAAAGAAGAACAAAGGGATGATGGCTACTTGGGAAGATCTGGAGTCAACATCTTCTGATGAAGAGACAGAGGAAGAAGCTAATCTCTGTCTGATGGCCAACACTGACTCAGATTCAGAAAATGAGGTATATCCTGACTATGAGGAATTACTTGATGCTTATGAGGAATTGCTGGAGGAATCCAACTGCTTATCTAAGGCTTTTAAATCCCTCAAGAGAGATCATGTCAAGCTCCTCAATGAGCATAAACAGAAATCTCTAGAGTGTGAGAAATTTGCCAAAAAGAACAGTGAGCTGAAGACTGAAAAGTCTAATGAAGCTAAGATCTCTAGTGATACACCACAGTTTGAAGAAGTTGAAAAACTTCAACAGAAAGTGGAAGAGCTCACTTCTGATCTTGCCAAATTTGTTAATGGTAAAGATAATCTAACCAAGCTGCTTGGCTGTCAGAGGCACTCCCTTAACAAAGAAGGTATTGGATATGTCCATCAGACACATCATAAAGTATCAACTAAAAACTCTAAAGTGTCTGCTACATCTACTTCTATTAAATCCATACCTGTCTGTAATTTCTGTGGAAAGACTAGACATGTTATGTCTAAGTGTCTTCATAAGAAAAGAAGGAAGTCTTCACAGACTTCTAGAACTAACAGAAAAGGACCCAGAAAACTATGGGTACCTAAAGATCAAATAATCTCTATTGCAGATGTCCTCAACAGCACAAAGAAAACACCACTGCTGGTACCTGGACAGTGGTTGCTCCCGACATATGACAGGAGAAAGGTCTATGTTCCTAGACCTCCAACTTAAGAAAGGAGGACATGTGGCATTTGGTGGAAATCAGAAAGGGTAGGTTATCGGCATTGGTACTATTGGTGGTAAACCTCCTCTTCCCTCTATATCAAATGTTCTTATGGTTAAAGGATTAAAACACAATTTGCTTAGCATAAGTCAATTATGTGACAGTGGATTTGATGTCTCCTTTACCAAGGATTTATGTATAGTTAAAGATCTCAGTGGCAAAACCCTCTTTTCAGCTAAAAGGCAACAAAATCTGTATAAGATTGAACTGACTGATCTCTCAGATCAAAGTGTAACCTGTCTGATGTCTAAAGAGGATGAAAGATGGTTATGGCATAAGAAACTAGGACATGCTAGTATGAAACAAATTTCAAAATTAAAAAGGGATAACCTTGTGAGAGGATTGCCTGATATTAGTTTTAAGAAAGATGTTTTATGTGATGCATGTCAGAGGGGTAAACAAGTAAAATCAAGTTTCAAATCTAAAAACCAAGTATCAACCTCTAGACCTCTTCAGTTGTTACACATGGATCTGTTTGGACCAGTTAGTGTTGCTAGCTTGGCTGGAAGAAAATATGGATTTGTCATAGTTGATGACTATTCTAGATATACATGGGTACTCTTCTTAACCCACAAGGATGAGTCTTTTAAGGCTTTCTCAGTATTCTGTAAGTGAGTACAAAATGAGCAGGGTTTCTGTATTTCTACTCTTAGAAGTGACCATGGGGGAGAATTTGAAAATGAGCAGTTTAGACAGTTCTGTGAGGAGAAAGGAATCTCTCACAATTTCTCTGCACCTAGAACCCCTCAACAAAATGGAGTGGTTGAGAGAAAGAACAGATCTCTGCAAGAGATGGCTAGATCTATGCTCAATAAGAATAATCTCCCTAAGTACTTCTGGGCAGAAGCAGTAAACACAGCTTGTTATGTACAAAACATAATACTCGTTAGGCCTTTTATAAAGAAGACACCCTATGAATTGTGGAAAGGAAAAAGCCCCAACATTTCTTACTTTCATGCATTTGGTTGTGAATGCTTCATTCTAAATACCAAAGATCAACTTAGAAAGTTTGACTCTAAAACAGACAAAGGAATCTTTTTAGGATATTCTGAAATGTCTAAAGCTTTTAGAATTTTTAATTCTAGAACATCTGTTATTGAGGAATCTGTTCATGTCAAATTTAATGATAGCTTAAAGATTAATAAGGAATTATCAGATCTAGAAGATGATCTTGCAGGTCTTGATATAAACAAGTCAGAAAATCAACAACCTGACTTAACCAAGTCAGAACCTGAAGCAGAACCATACAGACAAGTGGAGCAGACAAGTCATCAGACAAGTCAACAGACAAGTCAAGATCTTCTTGAAAGAGACTAGAAATTCAAAACTCATCATCCTAAGGATCTCATTATTGGAAATCCCTCAGAAGGAGTGAGAACCAGATCTACTTTAAGAGAATCAAGCAATGTGGCCTTTATGTCAGAAATAGAGCCAAAGCACATTGAAGAAGCTCTTGTTGATGAAAGCTGAATTCTTGCTATGCAAGAGGAACTCAACCAGTTCACCAGAAATGATGTCTGGACACTTGTCTCTAGGCCCAAAAACAAGTCTGTCATTGGAACAAGATGGGTCTTCAGAAACAAGTTGGATAAGGATGGCAAAGTTGTCAGAAACAAGGCAAGGTTAGTAGCTCAAGGCTATAACCAACAAGAAGGTATTGACTATACTGAAACCTTTGCACCTGTAGCTAGAATAGAAGCTATTCACATTCTAATGTCAAATGCTGCACAACACCAAATCACTCTTTTTCAAATGGATGTGAAAAGTGCTTTTCTCAATGGAATAATTGAAGAAGAAGTTTATGTTAAACAACCCCCTGGTTTTGAGGATACTGATAAACCAGATCATGTTTTTAAACTTAAAAAGACATTATATGGTTTAAAACAAGCACATAATGGTTTTACTAGAGGACAAGCAGATACTACTTTGTTTAAGAAAAGTTCTAAAGAGAACTTCATTATAGTCCAAATATATGTTGATGATATTATTTTTGGAGCAACTAATGAAAAGCTGTGCAAGGATTTTTTAAAGCTGATGCAAGTGGAATTTGAGATGAGCATGATGGGAGAGTTAAAGTTCTTCCTTGGTTTACAAATCAAAAAGACAAGTGATGGAATCTACATCCATCAACAAAAGTATATCAAGGAAATGCTTAAGAAGTACAAAATGGAAAGTGCTAAACTGATGAAAACTCCAATGGAAACCAATGCAAAATTAAGTAAAGATGATGAAGGTAAAAAGGTAGACCAAACTGTCTACAGAGGTATGATTGGATCTCTACTGTACTTAACTTCAAGCAGACCTAATATTCAATTTAGTGTCTGTATGTGTGCTAGATTTCAATCTGACCCAAGAGAATCTCATCTTAAAGCTGTTAAAAGAATATTTAGATATTTGCTTGGGACTACTAATCTTGGTTTGCTATATTTGAGAACTAAATAATACAGATTAGTGGGGTTCTGTGATGCTGACTTTGTTGGAGACAGAATAGAAAGGAAAAGCACCAGTGGAGGATGTCACTTCATTGGAGCAAATTTAGTCTCTTGGTCAAGCAAAAGACAGACAACTATTGCTCTATCTACTGCTGAAGCGGAATATATCTCAGCTGCTAGTTGTTGCTCTAAACTTTCATGGGTAAAACATCAACTTGAGGATTACTCTATTTTTGAGCATAATATATCTGTATGGTGTGATAATTCCAGTGCTATTTGCTTAACTAAAAATCCAATTCAGCATTCTAAGGCTAAGCATATAGAAATCAAACATCACTTCATAAGAGATTATGTTCAGAAAGGTATCTTTTGTTGGTCGTGGCAACCATAACCCAAGAGGGGGGTGAATTGGGTTTATAAAATTTTCTAAAATAATTTCCCAAAAATGATTTTCTCGATATAAAGTATTAAATCACACAATAAACAATTAACAAAGTATGAATATATAAGAAACAATATTAATTAAACAATATAAAGATAGGGAAGAGAATGCTTGCACATGAATTTTATCCTAGTTCAGCCACCAACCACTTGTGACCTACGTCCAGTCCCCACTCCACCTGTGGGATTTTCTTCCACTAATAAACAAGCTTATAAACTGGTGCTTGCAACCGTTGTACAAAACAGAGCACTCTAACCATGCCTTCTGGGATACCTCACCCACCACGTGTAAGAGCCTCAAACTCTAGCACTCTCCCTCGCGCCTCCGGGATACCTCACCCGCGCTTCTGAGCCTAAAGTCACACACCAAAGGATGCCACACCTTTTACAACAGAAGGATACCTCACCTTCAAACAGAGGGATACCTCACCCTCAACCTAGGGATACCTCACCCTATTACTGGTTTAACACAAGGAGTAGAAGGAATTCGAAGCACTCTAGCTAGTGCAGATAATACAAATTGAAGCACTATGAGTATAATGATAATCTCACAATTTGGCTCAAATTATTTCAGAGTGTAAGATAATTTTTATTCAATATTCTTCTCACTATTTTCGTGCTCCAAAAACTAGCTTTTATACCCAGATAGATCAGAACGTTTTACAAATATTTTTGGAAACAACTTTTTACTCGTATATGATCGTTGCAACATCAATTAAGAAAAGAACTGATATTATGAAATTGTCCGTTGAATATTAATATCAAAGATTCCGTTGCATATTGACAAACTTTAATACGCTGCAACAAATTGAAGAAATTATCAAAATATTCACTTTGCAAATTAATTAAATAATTGCAAAAGCAATGATCATGCGTAGGGACTCTCAAGGCCATTACACAATTGATTGAAACCAAAGTTCATACATGCTGTACGTTGAGGTTAATGCAAAACAATATATTAGTATAATTTAATTGATTTAAAAAGCAATCACTTCAAGTTTGAGTAAATCAAATATATTTAAAATAGCATTCAATTTATTGGCTTTGAAATCATTGACCACCGAAGAGAGATTTGCATGCAATACATTTATTCAATTTAAATTATTTTAATGTGCACAATAAAAACAATAATTTAATGAATTGAAAAATTAATTCAATTCAAATTTGAATGTGCACAAATCGAAAACTGATTTTAATAAATATTTTTAAAAACTTATTATTATTATTTTTTATTAAATCAGTTTTTAACATGAAATCAATTTGAAAACACTTTGCTAATCTCAATTAAAAACTTTTTATCCAAAAGTGTAGTGTTTTATTTAAATTAACTAAATGAGCCAAAGTGAGTTTTAGTCATCATACTCTTAGAAGACATCTAAGACCTAGTATATTTATCCAATCTTGCTTGAAGTCTTGATGCTTGAAACTTTGATGCTCTTTGCTTTTTCTTTCTTTGCTTTGCTAACCTTGAGTACCTGTATGCTTGGAAATTATATTTTCTTTTTGTCCTGCATGCTTATGGTTAGTGTTTGTCAATCATCAAAAAACATAATCAAATATATACTTACATACTCCCCCTTTTTGATGATGACAAAACTTACCTTTCTTACATGAGTAATGTGTTTATCAGAGTGTATTTGCAGCAGGTATGCGTGGAAAGGTTCTTCTCCTTTCTAATCAACATTACTCAAAGAAAGCGTACGTAAAATAGCTATACTTATTCCTCCCCCTTTTGACATTATCAAAAAGGAAAATATAGTGGAGAGAAAGAAGATATTTCAATAAGAGCAATAAACACTGTCATCAAAACATAATCAAGGCAAATTATATCCATTTGTGTTCTTAATGGGTAAGGCAAGCATATTGCATTATTTTTCTTGTTTATTCTCCCCTCATTATATAATTTATTTTTAACTTATTCCCCTCTTTCTATGTATTCCTCCCCTTTAATTATATAGTGAAATTTATTTGCCAGAGGGTTTGAGGATAGGTTCCAACTTAGTTTTTTTTTTTTTTAAATGAAAGGCAATATGAGATTTAAGGATGAGAAGATTTATATTGTCAAACATATTATTCAGAGTTGCAGCACAGTTTAAATAACAAATACTCACCCTTACAACCCATCAAAAAGTTTTTATTTTAAATTTTCCCCCTTAGACATGCACTTTTATAGTCTCATACTCCCCCTATAGGATGCAATTATTTCTCTCCATTTCAAAAATAATTTTGCAAATATACACTTCAAATTTTTGAAAAACTAACATGTTTTTCATATGATATATATATATATATATATATTTAAGTAAAAAGGGGTTAACGCTCATATGATACTCATCAAATTTGGAATACAATGCGTTTACAAAATAAGTCACATTTCATCGAAAATAGAAACATAATCATGTGCTAACCATAATATTCAAAATTTTATTAAGCACACATGATTCAATCCTTTATTTTAAGGCATATAGAAATGCATATTCTTATATCTCAAATTCATTGATTTTGAAAGTGAGCCAACATAAGAAGGAAATACTTTTGATACCTTGGATTTCTCTCTCAATGGAGTACCTTTCCTTACCCATTGGTTCTTTATTTGAGCGTTGGCCTTTATGAGTTCCATATTTTTCTCCAGACAAACTTTCATAAAGGGGCTTTTGCTTTGGTTAACATTAATTGCACTTTTGAACCTGAGAAGTGTCTTGCTTGATGGCTTATCCTTTTCTTGACCAAAATGTCTATCATTTTGCAATTTTTCCTGCACATTAGATAAGGTAGAGGAACTTTTTGGTACCCATTTCATCTTGGGTCCTTGGAGGTTAGTAGATAAGGATCTATAATTTTTAGGTATCCATGACAATTTATTTCTCACATTATAATTTCTCCTGTAATGACATAGATGAGAAATATGTCCTTGATGACCACAATAATTGCAAATTATAGATGAAGGCTTGGTCTTTTTGAGATCATCATAGGAAAACTTTGGGTTTTTAGATTGTTGACATTTCAAAATATTTTTATCAAAAGTATTGTTCGAATTTCCATGCAAAATAGTGTTACTTCCCTTGTTATTAGCATTCACGGAATTAGAACAAGCAGATTTGTCAACTTTGTTATATTTAAAAGAAAAGTCCTCAACTTGATTTTTAAAAATACAATTTTCACAAGAAGTTGAGGTTTTACAATTTAAAGAATTTTCCTCATAAAGAAAAGTATGATCATCTTTCAAGTTCTCAATTTCAATTTCAATTGATGGTATCTTTTCCAAGGAAATAAAGTTTTTCTTTTCTAAATTAATCAAGCCATCATATACATCATCATATGCATGTTGTAATTTATCATACAAAGGACTATCATTAAATTTAGCATCATTTACCTCAAAGTCCTTTTGAGCCATGTGAGAGCTTGTTTCAAATCTTAGCATGTTTGGCTCTTCATTGGCGTGATCTTTTTCCTTGCCCAATGTTTCAACTATGTGCTCCTTTTGGTTTTGCTCCGCCTCTTCCTGCTTTCTATATACACTCTCATCCACAAAATCATTGTTAGCAAGATAAGTAGCATCAAGTATATTCATTATATCCTTTGCACAAGAGCAATCCTTAATTCTAGCATATGCTTCATCATTCAAACTATTTCTCAAAATTTGCATAGCTTTGATATTTAAGGAAAAGCAATTTCTATCAAATTCATTCCATTGTGATTTGGGTTTAGCAACAAAACCATTAAGCACAATTTCCCACAAATCAAAATCTATTGCTTGCATAAAAATTTCTATTCTTGCTTTCCAATAAACGAAATCTACACCGTCAAAAGATGGTGGTTTATTAAAATCACAAAAATTCATTTTTCAAAGAAAGTGCTTTTAAGGTTGCCAACAAATAGGATCTTTCACTCTAAGCTGTTAAGCTTCTAACTAGAGCCGAAGCTCTGATACCACTTGTTGGTCGTAGCAACCATAACCCAAGAGGGGGGTGAATTGGGTTTATAAAATTTTCTAAAATAATTTCCCAAAAATGATTTTCTCGATATAAAGTATTAAATCACACAATAAACAATTAACAAAGTATGAATATATAAGAAACAATATTAATTAAACAATATAAAGATAGGGAAGAGAATACTTGCACATGGATTTTATCCTGGTTCAGCCACCAACCACTTATGACCTACGTCCAGTCCCCACTCCACCTGTGGGATTTTCTTCCACTAATAAACAAGCTTATAAACTGGTGCTTGCAACCGTTGTACAAAACAGAGCACTCTAACCACGCCTTCTGGGATACCTCACCCACCACGCGTAAGAGCCTCAAACTCTAGCACTCTCCCTCGCGCCTCCGGGATACCTCACCCGCGCTTCTGAGCCTAAAGTCACACACCAAAGGATGCCACACCTTTTACAACAGAAGGATACCTCACCTTCAAACAGAGGGATACCTCACCCTCAACCTAGGGATACCTCACCCTATTACTGGTTTAACACAAGGAGTAGAAGGAATTCGAAGCACTCTAGCTAGTGCAGATAATACAAATTGAAGCACTATGAGTATAATGATATTCTCACAATTTGGCTCAAATTATTTCAGAGTATAAGATAATTTTTATTCAATATTCTTCTCACTATTTTCGTGCTCCAAAAACTAGCTTTTATAACTAGATAGATCAGAACGTTTTACAAATATTTTTGGAAACAACTTTTTACTCGTATATGACCGTTGCAACTTCAATTAAGAAAAGAACTGATATTATGAAATTGTCCGTTGAATATTAATATCAAAGATTCCGTTGCATATTGACAAACTTTAATACGCTGCAACAAATTGAAATTATCAAAATATTCACTTTGCAAATTAATTGAATAATTGCAAAAGCAATGATCATGCGTAGGGACTCTCAAGGCCATTACACAATTGATTGAAACCAAACTTCATACATGCTGTACGTTGAGGTTAATGCAAAACAATATATTAGTATAATTTAATTGATTTAAAAAGCAATCACTTCAAGTTTGAGTAAATCAAATATATTTAAAATAGCATTCAATTTATTGGCTTTGAAATCATTGACCACCGAAGAGAGATTTGCATGCAATACATTTATTCAATTTAAATTATTTTATGTGCACGATAAAAACAATAATTTAATGAATTGAAAAATTAATTCAATTCAAATTTGAATGTGCATAAATCGAAAACTGATTTTAATAAATTGAACATCAAATTGATATATTTTTAAAAACTTATTATTTTTTTTTTTATTAAATCAGTTTTTAACATGAAATCAATTTGAAAACACTTTGCTAATCTCAATTAAAAACTTTTTATCCAAAAGTGTAGTGTTTTATTTAAATTAACTAAATGAGCCAAAGTGAGTTTTAGTCATCATACTCTTAGAAGACATCTAAGACCTAGTATATTTATCCAATCTTGCTTGAAGTCTTGATGCTTGAAACTTTGATGCTCTTTGCTTTTTCTTTCTTTGCTTTGCTAACCTTGAGTACCTGTATGCTTGGAAATTATATTTTCTTTTTGTCCTGCATACTTATGGTTAGTGTTTGTCAATCATCAAAACATAATCAAATATATACTTACATCTTTGATATTAAGTTTGTTAAAACTGAAAATCAATGGGCTGAAATTTTCACTAAACCTTTAGCAGAAGAAAGATTTTTATTTATTAGAGATAATTTAAACATGCATTGCATTGTTGAATGAAATGTCTGAGGTTTTTGAACTGTCTATGCTACCTGTCTTATAGCTTTATATCACCTGTCCGTGATTACCTGTCTGACTCTGCTGAGTCACTTTGTTGAATATCAACAGTTTTGTTAAAATGGCTATTATTTATTTAATACCATTTGTTAATCTGAAGCTAATCATGGGCACGGCAGTTTTTATCTCGAAACCATGTTTTCATTATGTCTTAAGTGGGCGCTACAGTTCCCCATCAAAATCGTGCCGTTTTGAATTAAAAATGTCTTATTTCTCTCTCCTGCCTTTATTGCTTTAAAAGGCAATTTTTTCAGAAAAATTCAAACTTTATCTTTTTCAAAATCCCTAAAGTCTTTCTATCTTCGTCTTCTTCTCTTTCAAACCCTTCTCTCTTCCAAAACCCTCGTAACCTCTTCTCTGAAAAATGGCATCTTCAAAACGTCTGTCCTCAAAAGAAATTGCTGAGCAATACGAGATGAGAGTAGCTGATGTTGAGAAGATTCTTCCTGGAAAGACTGTTGATCTTCAACAGATGAAGAAATGGGGTACGGATGTCACTGAAGAGTTGGAATACTCTAAGTGGACCGCCTTCTTTGACATCAAGGAGCTTGTTCATCCCAAGCTCATCAGAGACTTTTGGAGGAATGCTGTGGTCATCACCAGTGTGATTGATGGAACCAAGAGCTTCAAGGCTCAAATGTCATCTGAAGTAACCCTCCTTTTCCTTATTGGATCTTTGGAGTTAGCAACAAGATGTCCAAGGATTGGAACTGCCTTCAAACCTGACTGGGAAGATCAGGTAGGAGCTGAAATGTGAACATTGCTGTGTATGGAGTTCCCAACCCTGAGAACAAGAAGCCTGTCAGCATGGTGCCCAAGTGTAGGTTCTTGCACAAATTGTTGCTGGAATGTGTGATGCCAAGAAAAGGATCACGAGACAATGTGACCAAGATGGACAGATTTGCTCTGTACCACTTGATTCACAAAATCAAGATAGACATCAATGACCTCATTTATATGTATCTTGAGTCTCTGATCAGGAGAACCATCATGCAGACCTATCCTTATGGAATGCTGTTGACAAGAGTGTTTAGGAACAAGCTGTTTGTTCCAACTGATGTTCATTTTGTGGACATGGCTCTGCCCATAGACAAGAAGGTCCTGTCTATAATGGGGATTGAAGGAATCCCTCTGGAGGATGAAGAGGAAGACAAGAAGAAGAAGAAGAAGCCTGCTGCTGAGCAGAAGCAGAAGGAGAAAGTAGAGGAACCAGTGGATTCCACTGGTGAATCAGAGGTTCCAATCTCTGAAAGAATCTGTAAACCTACTGGAAAGGTGGCCAGACAAGACCAGAAGCCTGAGGAACCCTCAACTTCTGAAGAATCTGCTGAGACAGTTGAACCTCTCAGGTTCAAGCTGAAGAAACCCTCTCCCAAGAGGAAGACAAGTGAGGCTGGGAAATCTGGTGTTGCTTCTGCACAACCCACCAAGAAGAGAAGACTGGTGAAGACCTTTACCAAGGTCAGACAAGTGGAGTCTGAACCTAGTAAAGAGGAAGCATCTGCTTAGGGGGAGCAGACATCTCCACCCTTAGAGGAGCCAAAGGAGATCAAACCTCTTGATTTGAGAACATTCCCAGAAAAAGAAGGTCAGGCTACCCAATGCCTTTGGTGGCCATTGCTGGAAGGGAAGAAATCCCTACAGAAGAACCTGCTGCTATTACTGCTGCAACTTCTGATGACCTGTCTGATGGGACTCAGACAGTTGATCATCCTGAAGCTGCTGCTTTGTCCCCTTCAAGGAAGATGACAAGACTCTTTGAAGTTTAGTTTTTCACTTTCCCTTCTACACCATTCTCTCCCTTTCACCAAGGTATTCCAAGTTCTGTTGTTTCCTCCCCTTCTGCCTTTTTTATTAAACCTTTATCAGTTGCCTCCCCTTTTCATTCACCTGTCTCTTCTCACCCAACCCAAACATCTTTTGATGTTGTGTCTGATATATGTCAGTACACAGTTGTTCACAGGGACTCAACTCCCAAAGAACAATCTGGCATATCATCAAGACTGTTTGTGAGTGATCTGCAATCTCTGATGACTGCAAGTGTCTCTCACTTATCTATCATTCCTTCTCCTCCACCTCATATTCTTAACTTTTGTAGGGAAATTTTATTTTGTCCCCCAACTGTTGTGTTCATTAGAACATTGGAAGGATCTCATTATCCTGCCTCTGTTGTAATGTTACCTTCTAGGTCTAGATATTTCTTTCTCTTAATAACAGGGTCAAATTCGTTTTTCTGTCATATAGACTCTCTCTTACCCTTACCTCCATCTGTCTTAGCTAATCAACCTCTTCCCCCTCCTATTCAAATTAGAGTCACTCGTCTGTCTCTATGTGAAAGACTCTCCTATGTCTTTCCTTCTCTTGATAGTGACCTAGTCAGAATCAAACCTTTGTTTAAATTAGCTTTTCTGCCTCTCTTTTATTTCAGAACCATTCATCAGTATTTCTTTCCTCGTGTCTCCTCACCCTTCTCTATACCTAAGGCACCCCCAGTATTAGCCTTACCCTGGTATCCAAACCTGTCTGCTGCTTCAACCAGCCTGTCTACAGAAGCCTCCCCTTCTCAGATAGTGGATTTAATTAGCTTCAATCTTCTTAAAGCTGAGCTAGAAGAAGTCAGAAGACAATTGGATGAAGAAAGGCATGTTAGGCTGCTGTTAGAAAAGAAAGTTGATTCATTGTATCTTTCTTTTAATCAGTGTAGGTAGATGTTTTTGTAGAAACTGCCTTGTAGATGAGAAGCTTATGATGAATAAAAAATAAATTTTACTTTATCTCTTTACTGTCTCTCTTTATTGGTCTCTGTTTGCCCTTTTTGTTGTTGACAAAAGGGGGAGAAAAATGTATGAGATGATTAAGATGGTTAAATGCTATGTGTTCAAATCTGGAGAAAATTAAGATAGTTAAAATTGAACTTTTAATCTCTGATACTCTGATATCTTGAACTTAAGACTGCTGCATATTGCTTTGATACTGTTATTTGAACTCAAATGCACCTGTCTGCACGTATAGAAAATTTCAATCTGTCTACATTCTGTTTTTTCTCTGTGTTTATATTTTCTAAGGTTTATTAAATCATCTGAATGTTTGTCATCATCAAAAAGGGGGAGATTGTTAAGTCTCTAAAATGTCTGTGTGCATTTCCCTAAGTTTTGATGAAAACTAAACATTGGTTAAAGATTTAATTAACCTACTTTGTGGTTACTAACCTGTCTACTTAGTGTACAGATCAGGAAATAGCAAAACTCACCTATCTGTCTACCTAAGTAACAACCTGTCTGGATAAGCAAAAAGTCAACTTGTCTGCTGACTAGGATTGTTGACTTTGTACAAATTGGTTTCAACCTGTCTCTGCTTTGCTCTCATACTCGTCTAAGGTTCTTTGTTAAGAACTCGAAGTACACGAAGCTTTTGGAAGCTGTCCCCTCATGCAGAAGACTCTGAATCTCTCTCTGTCACGCTTATCAAGAAACTCAGAAGGTTATTCTCTCAAGCAACCTAGGAAGTCAGAGACAAACTTCCAGTTAAAGAATGTTTCCAACATGCTTTATTCCCTAGTACTTTCGGTTATTACACCAGAAGGGAAATGTACTCTGTAAAAATACAAAAGCATTCTGCACAACTCTGATTTGGCTACTACACGATGCATAAAGCCATGATCTTTCATGTTAGAGTACAACCAACGTTTCCATTGCATTAATGGCTGCTCAGAATGACTCTATTGCATTTAATGAAGCTCTGCTTGAAGCCATCATTGCAAGGAATGTCGCTAACGGATATTAAATGTTTGAAGGCTATAAATACATAAGTCATTGAAGATGAACATTAGAGATTACAAAGCATTAAAGAGCCATTACTCTGTTCATTCATTCTATCTGTATTCTTCAATCATTTGATGTTATTACGTAGACTTTCCTAAACTTTACATTTAAACCACTCTCTGAGTGTTAGTGAAAGATCTGTCTGTCTGTAATTGTATTTATTACAAACCAAATTTCTCAAACAAATCTGAGTGAGCCTGAAGAGGCTAGGTGTGCAAACAATACTTGGAGTCTGTAACCTGATCAGTTATAGTGGATAAATCTTGGTGCTGCCAAGGACTGGACGTAGCTCTTTGTGTTAAAGAGTGAACTAGGATAAATCACTGTGTTCATCTCTCTTCCCTTAATCTCTTTAGTTTTTTTGATTATATATCATCTGCATTCTAACTAAGGGGTTAAAAGTGTTTCTATCAAACTTGTTTTTCATCTGTGCGCTTGTGTGGTTTTCTGTAAAGATACAACAGACAGGTGACCTGTCTGTGTAACCTTTTTACACCTGTCCGAACCTAGCTTCTGTGTGCGAAAAGTTTTCAATTTTATTTTAATTTCTGATAAACACAATTCAATCCCCCTTCTCGTGTTTATAGTTGTCTATTTCAGTTGCAGCAAGGACTACTTTCTAGTGGCTCTGCACTAAAGGACAAGTCTGACAAGGACACTCTTTCTCTCTCCTCGTAGGCGCTGACACTGCTATTTAAGGAATCACATGCGCCTAGGGATCTGATTCCCCACTTTTTAGGAATTGGGCCAGGATTTATTTTATTATTACTTTTGTTGTTGGCCCAAAAAGGGATGAAAGAGAATAGGGTACTATATAAGCATTTAGGGAAACCCTATTACACAAAATTCTGATTTTATTACATAATACCTTGTCCTTTCTTAGAGGCTGCGCTGTTCTTCTTCCTCCTCCAGCTGCTGCGTTTTATTTTTGCTCTTACCCATTGTAATGACTTTATTCTTATTTTACCATTTTGTTCTTTGTAAGCTCATTATGAGCTAAACCTCTTAAGCTTTAGGTATGCAAATGTAATGAATGCTTAACTGAGTTATGCAATGAATATGCTCTTCATCATCTTTTATTACGTGGTTAATGTTATTTAATTAAGAGCAATCAACTTAATTAGATATTTAGCTTGCTTGATTTGGAAGAATTAAGTAAGTGGAAATTGATAAAGGATAGAGGTTAAATCATTAATTGGAAAATTAAATGATGTTGGATAGACTATGAATAGTGATTCAAGCCTCTAAACTAGCTGGAACATGCTTATTAAGAGGGTGGTGTAATTAATCTAAATCCAGGAATAGAAAACAGTTAATGAACCTAACCCTTAAGTGTTGGAAAACATACTTTTATTTCCTGGAGTTAGATGCTAGAGCATATTCAGAGCATGATATGGGCTAAGCAGGATTTATGCTGCAGCATACCTAGAGCTATTTTCTCCATATTTGAAAACATATTCTCTTCACTGTTTGCAGTTCACTTTCATTGTCTACTTCAAAGCTTTGTTTGTTTTTATTTGCACAAACACCATAATTTTTGGTTACCATTCCTAACTCCTAGAACATATAATCTGATTTGGAATTTGCTTGCACCATTATAATCCCTATGAGAACGATATCTGAACTTAGTTTCTATATTACTTGAGGCATTTGTGTATACTTGCACAAGCTTAAAAACATCTGTTTTTAAGGCAACATTACATCATTAAAAATGTTTGATTCTTATCATAACTACCTTAAAAGTTACACTTATAATGATTTGTGTTTGGTTGACAATCTAAGAAACTTTACACTAATAGTGAATCAAACTAAATCTATAATTTTAACAAAGTTTCAAAATAATATACACAGTTTTTGAAGTAAATATATTGAGGTTACAATGTAAGTATCTTTATCAGAAGTCAACACTGCATCATATATATATATATATATATATATATATATATAATATATATATATATATATATATATATATATATATATATTATGATTCACGACCATACCTTTTCATGATAGAGACCAATGTTTTAAAAACCGGTCCAATCGAATGACTGGAAAAGAGAGCGATTCAAGGTTTAATCGATTCAACCGATTTAATCGATCGATGGTCGAACCGGCATACACACACACACACAGAGTAATAAAGAAATCAATCAACAAATCAAAGAAGAAATACAACTTTTAAGATGCATGATAGTTTAGGACATTTAAGTTAGGAGTATGTTAATTTTACTGAGATAATATGTCTTAATTAACCAAGCTAGTTAATCAAAGATGCATATTGACTGGATTCTAATCAATCAAGTCCTGGATTTTAAAACACCGATAAAAACACTCCTAAAATACTTGAAACTAAATACATAATATTATTTTTTTTAAATGCCATAATAATATTTTTAAGTGTGGTCTATGGTGCACCTCCACACCTTATGTAGAGCTGTCAGTATGGGTTAGAAACCGTGAGCCAACTCGGCTCACCGGTGGGTTGGGTTGATAAAAAACAGGCTCATTTTGACCCCGAGTTATTTTGACCCGGCTCACTTAACCCACGGGTTAGGCGGGTTCAACTCGTGGTGAGCCGTGTTGGCTCGCGGGTTCTCTCTCTCTTTTTTTTATCCTTTGAACAGGTCACCAAGCCCAGCCCACTTTTCCTAGGAACCATCCAACACCCACTCACTAAACCTTCAACCCTTTGTCCCTTCAGAAAATTCACGACTTTTGGTCTTTCATTCACGACTTGATTGATCATGCTTTGGGGTTGTTACATGTTTGATTGAAGGGACCACTTGCTTTTACGTTTTAGTGTTGGTTTCAAACCTTTGCATGGTAACACCATGCAAATGGTAACTTTGAATGCATAAAACCACCACAGTCATACTCATTGCAGTTGTAGAAAATTAGTGACATGATTCAAAATGGAGCTCTACATCCTAAGTTCGACATCATAAGTTCGAGCAAGTTTCCTGTGTCTGGCATATGCTTGTAAATGGTTTGCATGTTATTATTATTATTATGATTATTATTATTATTATTATTTATAAATATTAAAATTATTAATCCTCTCTCTTCCCTCTGTCTTTTGTTCCCTTTGTTCTCCCATCCATAATCAGATGTGCTCATCAATGATGGGTAGTGAAGATGATGAAGAATGAATATTTTGTATAGACTCATTATCATTTATCGACCTCCACCGATTACAATTGGGTCATCCAAACCAAAGACACCAAACCCTAACCCATTTTCCACCGCGCCTCTCCGCCGTATGGTTACAGATTTTCCTTGCAGTGTCGTGCTATTGTCCACTGCGAACCTCCCACCACCGCCAGTCGTCGCATGTTGTCGTTCCCATCGCAAACCAGAACCACCGCATCAGTCACCAAGACCAGATCTTGTCACGAGAACCCACGCTTAACCATAACGACTCACACCTTATCTTTCTTTTCTCCCCATCCGACCCACCAACGCCGAACCGCCACCACCATAAAACATAGATATGCAACCAGATCTGCCGTTAGCAACCTAACACAGCCAAAAGTGTAGGACGATGAAGATGATAAATCACAGAGAATGAGCAAGGAAGAGGTAGTGGTTGTGGACACGGAGAAAGCAAGGACAACAGTTGAAGAAGATGAATCCCAGAAACTAGCTACTGTGCATAAGGAAAAAGGTATTGACTTGCATCTTGATTTGGAGATAGCTGGTACAAATGGCAATGTCAGTATGGTTAACAGGAAGCAACATCAAAACGTTCAGAGGTAGTAGAACCAAGCAAACTCAGAAAACTTTGTAGCTTCAATTGTGGGCAGCGCATCTAGGGATGTCAATTCTATCCGTACCCGCGGATATCCGCGGATAAAATCTACAATGGGCATAGGGCAGAAGACTTAATGGGTACCTGCAGGTAAAACAAATGAGTATTTTTGGTTACCTGCTTATTAACGGAGCGGGGGCGGGTAATGAGGTATCTGTACCCGTGGGTATCCGTACCCGCGAAATTACCTAAATACCTCTTTTTATATCTAAATCCTTCCTATATTAATTAAAAAAATCATAAATATAATTACTGTTACAAAAGTGCCTAGAATTAAGTATTTTACTATTTTAGAATTTCTAGCGAAATGGACCCAGTGACATACGACCTTTAAAAGTTGGAATGCACAATCATCCAGGGCCCATGATTTAATATTCAAAGAAAAAAAATTATATCTCGGAATGTGAGCCCGAGGTGCACTAAAGGTGTCCATTTCAATTTGAGAGGGGGAGAGTGGAGGAACCAAACAACATCATTTTCATCATAATGCCCGAATTTCCGAAATCCAATGCTTTCTCATCTAACTCTCTGATCTCACTCTTTAAGGGCATGTTTGGTTTATTTCCTATTTTCATTTCCTAATTTCAATAATAATTACAACAAGAATAATTACAAAATTATTACTTTGTTTTCATTCTGTTTCATGTTTTCAAAGATTTGCATAGGAAACAATGAAAACAAACAAAAAGTTGTTTCCAGTGTTTCCTGTACAAACCTTTGGAAACAAGAAATTGAATGAAAATGAAGTAACAATTTTGTAATTAATTTTATTGTAATTGTTTTTAAAATTAGGAAACGAAAACAAGAAACCAGAGGTAAACTAAATAGGCCCTAATATTCTCTTCAATCTTCATCACTTCTTCATCCTTTGATTCCCTTCACCGCTCTTCATCCTTTCCGGTCGTGCATCGTCTTGGCCACCGCGAACTTCATCTCTTCCGGTCGTACACCAGCATTAGTGATATTACTGATGATTCAGCATTTTATTTCTACTCTTCAGGGAGTTGATGTTCTGTTATCCAGATTGTTTTTAATTGGCAATGGATTGTATCTTTATAAGACAAAAATCATTGTGTAGCTAAATTTGAAGTAGTTTTTGCGTCCAATCCACCTTCCATTGTTGCTACCTTGTATTACTTGTTCTCTGTTTATGTTGTTTCCCTCACTACAACTGATTCAAGATTTAATAGTGTTTAATTTATGCATTTTATAGTGCTTTCGGGCGCTATTTACCTTGGCGCTATCGAAAGTTGATAACAACGGTAGTGCTTCTGAGACGATGTCTTAGGTTTAACTACAATAGCGTTTGTCCAGTGAAACACTATAGTCTTTCACACTAAAATGGTCATCCAGGAAACAGTGCTGACGTGGGTTCACAATAAAGATAGCGTAGACTAAAACATGCATTATCTTTATTAGCCAATAACAATAGCCCAATTTCATTAATGCACTATCTTAGTTTTAACTACAATGGCATTTTGTAAACAAACGCTGTCTATTAGCCACCTTTTTTTTAATTGTATTTTTTCTTCTTTCTGCACTTTCCCCTGCATTGCGCCAATCAAAAACAACATTCAGCAATCAGAAAAACAACATTCAACAATTAAAAAATTGCATTTAGCCATCAGAAAACATCATTCAACATTCATCAAACAAAGTATTAATCAACAAAATACCATAATAAAACTTTAGTGCTTAAAAGAAAAGCTTATATACCTCTATCAAACAAAAGATTAAAACAATCCCCCAAGTTGAAAGTACTATTATCATTATGTATTACTAAAACATAGAAAGAAAAAGATCCGAAAGGACAAGGACAAACCTTCACTTCACTAATGTCTTGTTGTCATCTAGAATAAGCTAGTAACAAGAAGCAAGTTCCACTCTTCTGTGTCTGAATCAACCTACAGAATAAAAAATTAATTACCAAAACATGTTTTGGTAAAAGGTTAAAGAGGCAAAATAAAACACATAGGGGGATTATAGTCTTGAACCTTCCAATCGCAACTTCTTAGGGATTTTGAAAAAGTTCAAGAAACTACATGATAATCATCGTGGACCTTCCAAACTCAACCTACATAATATAAAAAAGAAAGTTACCAACACATATTTTCTAAAAAGGTTAAAGAAGCAAATTAACCAGAGAAAACACAAAGGTTGCTAAGGAGAAGCTTCCAATAGAAGCTTTTGGAAAACATGCCGTGAAAAAGACTTTAAGTAACTCACGTAACTCTAAGTAGTCATTTAACAACAATGAAATTAGTAAAAGTAATACTAAGTATTTCAAATGACAGATGCAACACCCTCCTCGAGCGCTACATTGTCGGTGACATTTTAAGACCGAAAAGAGTTTAATTAAATTTCGCTGTAACAAAATGGGGTAATTTTTTTCTTTTTCACAAGACATAAATATAATTACTTAGAATCAAGTAACTATGCTATAGAATATTGCGTAATCATAATCAAGGTTATCAGTTCGAAAGTCATTTACATAAAAACCCAACATGACTCATAAACAGAAAACATAAAGATATATAGACCCAACATAAAGATATGGAGACGCAGCTCCTAAAAATATAAGATACTTAGAGTCGCAGCTCCATAAACGATAACTCTAACTCCTAGACATCCCAAGCTAGCCCAACTATAATATAAAAGACAGTCCTCTCTCTCATACATCATGAGAAGGCAAACAAACTGACGAGATCTAGTGGAAGCTCTATATGAGTCCACTATCGACATTGTCACAAATGACACTTCTAGAGCCACTACAAAAGTGGCTCTCAGACTAAGCCCTTTTCCTTTCCAAGAGAAAAGTCATAGCCTACGAACCATCGACAATCATGCCTATATCTAGGAAAAAAGGGTCAGGCATGAAAGAAACATAAACACCATCGCCTTGAACCATCTGAAGGCTGAAAGACGTCCCCTAGAAATTTCACTACATCGTTCGCATTATCGAACCTCAACCTCTACGATGAATCAGCCGAGCGACATCTTGACATCTCAGTCTTCTCCAAAAGAACATAGAAGGCACATAGCCAGTTGACATGGGCAATATAAAATAAGGAGGTGAGATTCTCAAACATCACAACATATGGCAGATATGAAAATAGCACGACACAACATAGCATACATTCATATCCATGTAAACATATATCTCAGTCAAACAGTCCAGTATATACAAGTAACAGATAACACAAGCACATTTAGCCAACAGTACACAATATCAATGTAACCATAATCTCATCAAGCATGACTGGACACTGTTAGTTCATAGAGACACGAGAACAGAGGTAACTGATTGAAACTGCATAGTCCCATACCTACACAGCCTCAAGGAAGATTTGACTCTAACTCCGGAGCTAAGAGAACATTCGGAATGAGTGATTAGAGCACATGTATCATAACTGCCAATATTAGGCATCTTGTGCGTTCAATAGTAACAGCCACATAGTGGTACTATAATTAATTGTGAAACACTCTCGATAACCTTGACCGGCTAGCATCTAGTCGTTGATGTTAGTGTATTGCATGGAAAGCCACGACCAAGAAGAATCACCAACTGGCCATTCGTGACCCTCCTACCCTGACCCTCCCTAAGACCATTTAAGATTGTCACTAGCACGTCCTCATGTGCACATGCATGTCGGCTCAACTTCCTAGGCAAGGCCCTACGGAACATAGTATCAACTATGTGTTTAGGCAATAATGCCGTTAATGGCGTGTGCGTTCATATTTATCCACCGGATAAATTTCGGGGTTCCTTACAGAAACAAGAGCCATTCTAGAGGCATAGCAGACAGTACCAACCTGTTGGGAATCACCCCTCGTTGGACCATGTTTCAACGATTTAGGTGTCAAAAATAGTTTCTAACTCTCAAAAATATTATTGGCCAAGTTTCCATTTTTGGTTAGTTTCACAAGTTTAAATATTGAAATCTCAATTTCTTTGTCTCTTAAAATATGATTTTATTCCTCTATAACCTAAGCTAAAATCAAAATCATTTTATAACCATTTGAACACATCAATACAGTTCTAAACACTGTAAAAAGCAGTTTTGGAAAACAACACTTTCTTCTTATTTTCATTGATCCTTAAAACACTTATTTCTTTATTTTCTAAAGCATTACTTGGGTAATTCAAAACATAACGTACGATCAAATGTTTCTCAAACCATTTCTAAAACCTTAACCAAAAGTCAAAGTTCCAAAATAATTGTTCAAAACTTATCCTTTTTCCTATGGATTTAGCATTCATTTTCTCACTTAAGGATATTAAAGTCGCTTAAGTTTCAAGGATTGGAGTTAAACTCCCATTTCCATTCACACTTGGCCAAAAAGCCAAACACAACCAAAGTGAGGTTACATTTCACCAAACAATCTCACAATTATTCATACGCATCAACATATCATGTTATATCAAATAATCACAATAATCCATTTATTTGCAATAACCAAGTATTAAAATCCTCACTTTGATCCAATGATCAAAGTGATGGTTTTCAACATGCTAGAAATCATTTTCCAACCAAGAAATCACACCAATAAACATAAATTGACCAACAATTAACCACTATAATTATGTCCTCATAAGGGACTAAATAAACAAAGTAGGTAATCCTTGATTTAGGATTTTTCCGACAACAAAACAAATAAAGCCATCCTCACACCTGCCAACATGGTGTTGATGTGGTTCACTCCCCCTGACCAGCTCTTGTAGACAATAGAAGATCATTTCCTTGGTTTTTCAACAGTCAGTTTCCCTTAGAGCGAAGCTGCACAAAGCTAAACCCCAGTTAGTAACTTGACGATATTCCAGTTTCCTCTAACACCTTGCAATAGGTGCAGACAACTCCTGTCAGCTCCCGAAAAAGGTAAAACCTGCTTCCTGAGACACCCCGATGTCCCATGAAATAAAAACCTAATTTATTTAAAACTTAATCATAATATTAGCGTTGTTCAATTCCGTCTTCAGATTTGAGCTACACGTAACGTGTACTTCGTGAATATGTGTTCAGGTGAATTTTTGGAGCCCCGGAGGTAGGAGAACCTCACGAGGCAGATTTGGAGAGATTGGAGTGGGCTCGTTTCGTTGCTCTAAAGCTAGCCTACGACACCTCAGGTGGGGGAAAGTAACCATCTAGCGACGGAAATGGCTAAGTAACATTTTATTCAATATTGGCGTAGGGCGACCTAAACCCTACTAGTGGGCGAATAATAGACAATATCAATATCACATTAGGGACTATTTAGTGGTACCGATGATGATATGGAGATTGTAGATTTATCGCCGTTAGGTTAATTTTGTGATATCTGAGGTTGTCTGGTTTTATTATGTTTGAATTGTTTGCTGTGTGCTGTTTGGATTAACATGTTAAATTATAGTTATTATATGTATTAGAATATGTTAGTATTATTTTATTATATTTATTAGAATATGTTTGAATATGTTAGTATTATTTTATTATTATTATTGTGATTATTATTTATTTTGATTATGGTTGATAACATGTTGTTTTGATTGATAATATGATTTATCTGGAATAATATGCTTAGTGACATCTAGGTGATGATATCTGATATTTTTGAGTGATGCATGTTGGGGAGTGTATGATATATGATTTAGAAGTGCCTAACCAAATTAATTAATATTTTATTATGACGAGATGGATGAGGTGATATATGCTATGAGATAGTGATGAGAGGTTAAGGCACTAGGATATGATTCGATATATGTCGGTAAGATCCATATAGATGCATGTTGTTGATCACAGCCGTGTGTTTGGAACACACGAGGTCAGAAGTCCTCGCGGGACCGTCCCAACTTAGATTTAGGTTGTGCAGCTATAGTGTCATTGCTTTGCATGAGCACTCTCGAGAGAGAACCAGGGTGTGCACCGACGTGTATTGTGCAGCTATAGTGTCATTACTTTGCATGAGCATTCTCACCGGGGATGAGAATGTGCACCGGTGTTTGGGGACGCGTCGCTTGGACGACTGACTAACATCCCTGAGCGGGTAAGGGATGTGTGACAGGATTGGTGGTGGCCACGTCAGCATAAGTTGCATGAGTGCGAAGGGTAGAGGATGATAATATATCTTGACGATGATTGTATATATTTATTATATATATATTTATCTGTGATGCATGTCTATGTGCCTTTATTGTTTATATGTTACGTATCCTTTTCCTTATATGATGATAGATAGTTTCTTATCCCCTATTTCTTTTATATGTATGTTTCTTTTATGTGCTCGTTTTGAGAAGACACTGCGGATGAGCCGGCCACAGAGGAGCTTGATGGGGATACTGGAGGACGAGCAGTGACCTCCAGCCGTTGAGTTTATGGTCGATGGCCAGTGCGTCTTTTGTGACGTTTTAGTTTCCGCTGCTTATACCATTTTGTATCAGTATGTATCTTTTGGGACCCTACTGATGGAGTACCCTCTTTAGTTTATCAGCATAGTATATTTGTATTTATATTTATATGTGTGTGATGTGATGTTTAAATTTTGTTCTTACCTTTAAGTTTTTAATAATTACGATCCGTCCAAACAAACGCTGTACCTTTTCTCGTTAACTGCGTCATAGGCAATGCAATTTTCGAAAACCCCTCTATAAACCTCCGATAATATCCAGCCAATCCCAAGAAACTCCTTACTGTTGACAAGTGACCTCAAACACAAGAGGGGGGTGAATTGTGTGTGAATTGATTTTTGAAAACTTTTTGCAAATTAAACTAAGTTCAAAACTTGTTTTGATAAACAATAACTTAATAATGAAACTTTATGAAATAAAGCGTATGGAAAATAAAAACGTTGCGATAAATAAAGAGATAGGGAAGAAGATGACACAGTGATGTATCCTGGTTCGGCCACACAACTACCCACGTGGCCTACGTCCAGTCCCCAAGGCAATACGACCAAGGGATTTCAATCAACTCTAGTTTTTAAAACAGGCTAAACTAGAACCTTTACAAAGTAGAGAATTCTTAACACAATCACAGGACGTACTATCCCTTGTGCAAGAACCTCAAGAAATCGTTCGTGAGATCACACTCACTTAAAAAACAAACTATAAAAGTTTTACAATGAGAAAGCACTCAAAAGTGCAGATATGAAATACAACTTGAAGCTCAAATAGCAACACCTATATGGTGTATAAGTTTCTCAAAATAATATGATCACGTGTAAGTGCACGAGTAAAATAAAATAGTAATCAGAGTTTAAGCACAATAGAGAGTAGAAGAGAGTAGTAGATGGGGCATTTTTCCAAGGCTGCCAAGCTTCCTATTTATAGAGAATAGGTTAGGGTTTAGTGAAATTAGGTCAAGCCTCTTAAAATGCATTTCAGCCGCAGCATAATCGATTATCTAAAGTCCATAATCGATTATTTAATGTGTTTACATGAAGCGCGCGTCTGGACAGAAAGGTCATAATCGATTACCATAATCGATTATGTCTTCACTGCTTTTTCCCCAAAGAAGATAATCGATTACCTTAATCGATTATGATGTTACTGACTCTTTCATAAAAGGCTATAATCGATTACATAATCGATTACAGGGTTTCGGTTGAAGCACGTTGGAAGTCAGTAAGGTCATAATCGATTATCCAATTTCAATAATCGATTATTATATTCAAAATTTGAAATCAACGGCTTTAATATCATAATTACTCATTAACACTCATTAAAGCCATTTAACCACGACTCATAATCGATTATAGCATTTCCATAATCGATTATGGTGTGTATCAGGTGGTTTTTCAAAAACTTGACAATTAAGGAAAGATTGCCCAATTAAGCTTAGTTTTAATTGTCAGTTTTAATCACATGTTATTATTTATTTAATCATATGATTTATCTTTTAAAGCACATGTTAAATATGTGTGTGTGTGAGTGATCATATTAAATTGAAAACCCTACTTACCATTTACAGATTTTTCTAAAACAATCAATACAAGTAGTAAAATTCCCTTTTTACCCCTCTTGATTGCTTTGCCTAATCTTGACTGATCGTTTGGCCTTTTTCACGCTTTTTGCAGATAAGTCCTTTAGACTTAAAATTGCTTTTGTCATTCATCAAAATATATGTACCTGTCAAGGCATACATCCACACTTACTTCACTAACTGACTTAGGTCATCCCCACCTAAGCACTGCTTCAACTTTAGCAGGATCTACTGCTACTCCTTCTTTGTTAATCACATGGCCTAGGAACTGAACCTCCTCTAACCAAAACTCGCACTTAGAAAGCCTGGCATACAACTGTCTATCCTTCAACACCTGTAACACTGTTCTTAAATGTCGCTCATGCTCTTCCCGTGTATGGGAATAAATAAGGATATCATCTATAAACACCACAACAAACCTATCGAGGAACGGTCTAAAGATCCTGTTCATATAATCCATAAACACTGCTGGATCATTAGTCACACCAAAAGGCATAACTAAATATTCATAGTGTCCGTACCTCGTCCTGAAAGCTGTCTTGGGTATATCCTCCTTCTTTACTCTAATCTGGTGATACCCGGACCTCAGATCAATCTTGAAAAATACCGAAGCTCCCTTTAATTGATCCATCAGATCATCTATCCTAGGCAACGGATACTTATTCTTGATCGTCACTTTATTCAACTGCTTGTAATCTGTGCACAATCTAGCACTTCCATCCTTCTTCTTAACAAACAACACTGGAGCTCCCCACGGTGAAACACTGGGCCTGATAAATTCCTTTTTCAATATATCCTCCAATTGTTTCTTTAACTCGACTAACTCTACAGGTGACATCCGATAGGGTGCTATAGATATAGGTCCTATCCCTGGTATGAGATCTATGGTGAACTCCACTTCCCTCTCTGGGGGCAAACCCGGAACATCAGGAGGGAAAACCTCAGGAAATTCTATCACGATAGGCATAGAATCTATACTCGGAGTCTCCTTAGGTTCCACTGAGAAAAGCATCACGTACAGTCGAGAATCATCACTCCTCATAGATACTCCTTCATTGGCAGATACTATGCTAGAAGGCTCTAGAAATGACAAGGTCTTACTGGAACAATCTAACACTGCATGGTTAGCCGAAAGCCAATCCATGCCAAGGATAACATCTATCTGCTGCATAGGTAAACAGACAAGGTCCACAAGGAATGTCCTATTCTCAACAACTATAGGACACTGTAGACAAACAAACATCGTAGTCAAGGAATCATTGGTTGGGGTTGATATTGTAAGGGTATAGGGTAACAAAGAAACAGGCAAATGTAAATGATCCACACACTCATGCGAAATAAATGAATGCGTAGCACCTGAGTCAAACAACACAGACGAGAGTCTACCAGATATCAAGCACTTACCCTGGATAAGATCTGCAGATTGAGAGGATTCAGCTCCCCTCACGGTAAACACTCGTCCTGTGGCCTGAGGTCTGGCTCCTCTCCCAGCTCCACCTCTGTAACCTGTAGGTCCTCTACCAGTAGTTGACTGCTGCTGTATCCCTCTCTGCCTGCAATCCCGAGCCATGTGACCTGGTTTTCCATAGTGGAAACAACTAGGCCTTTTTTGCAATCTCTAATATAATGCGGACCTCCGCATCTAAAACAAACTGGGCCTCTCTGCTGCTGACCCGCTCCACTAACAGGTGCTGTAGAAGCTGGTACTGATGCAGATGACTGAACACTCTGCACAGGTCTGGTATAGGGTCCACGTCTCCCCTGTGAGCTACTGCCTGCTCTCCTCTGGAAACCTGATCTGATAGGGTCTCCACTCCTCTGCTGTCTATGATCAGCAGCCTGCCTCTGATCTATGCCCTCTATGGCGCTACATCTCTCAACCAGATCTGGGAAGCTCTGAATATCAAGCGGCACTATGGCTCTCTGCAGCTCATGTCTCAAACCATCCTCGAACCTCCGGCACATACAATCCTCGTCTGGAAACCTATGATAAAACTCAGAATACTGTATCAAGGCCTCAAATCTGGCTGCATAGTCACCCACAGACATGTTCCCCTGTCGGAGACTCATGAACTCCCTCTCCTTCTCGCGTCTGACCAACCGCGGGAAGTATTTCTCAAAGAAACAGTCTCTAAACAGCTCCCAGCTAATCTGCCTGCCCTCTGCCTCAAGCAACCTTCTCTTGCCTCTCCATCATGACTCTGCTCCTCCCGTCAGCATGAAGGCAGCATAAGTCACCTTCCTGTCATCTCTGCATCTCATGGTGTCAAAGATTTTCTCCAACTCCTGTATCCACCACTCGGCTCGCTCTGGATCATAATCCCCTCTGAACTGGGGTGGCTTCCCTTTTAGAAAGGTAGCCAATCCTGCATCCTCTGCCTCAGCAGCCCTCCTCCTCTCTTGCTGCTCCTGTAACTCTGCCTCTCTCTGCATCCTCTGAGCATTCTGTTGCGCCTGCTGCAACAGTACGGATGCTAAGTCCCGAATAGGTTGGAGAGTCTCAGATGACTCTCCTCCACCTCCAGCTCCTACCTCAGGATGAGAAGTCTCACCCACTACTCTCTCTAGGGTCCTACTACTCTCTCGTCCTCTACGTCCTCTGCCACGAACCATGATCCTATTAAAAGAAATCATTAGCCAACATCAATATGACATATAATTTAAAACTGGAATATAAATACTATATGTCATAGAAATGTCGCATTCGGACTCACTACCCAACTTCTAAGCATAGTCGTTATCCGATGTGGATTCAACTAAAATGGCCAGTACACCTTAACCTCACAGTCTGAATAGAATCAAACTGCTCTGATACCATCAAATGAGACACCCCGATGTCCCATGAAATAAAAACCTAATTTATCTAAAACTTAATCGTAATATTAGCGTTGGACATATATATAAAATCATAATTATTAAAAACTTAAAGGTAAGAACAAAATTTAAACATCACATCACACACATATAAATATAAATACAAATATACTATGCTGATAAACTAAAGAGGGTACTCCATCAGTAGGGTCCCAAAAGATACATACTGATACAAAATGGTATAAGCAGCGGAAACTAAAACGTCACAAAAGACGCACTGGCCATCGACCCTAAACTCAACGGCTGGAGGTCACTGCTCGTCCTCCAGCATCCCCATCAAGCTCCTCTGTGGCCGGCTCATCCGCAGTGTCTTCTCAAAACGAGCACATAAAAGAAACATACATATAAAAGAAATAGGGGATAAGAAACTATCTATCATCATATAAGGAAAAGGATACGTAACATATAAACAATAAAGGCACATAGACATGCATCACAGATAAATATATATATAATAAATATATACAATCATCCTCAAGATACATTATCATCCTCTACCCTTCGCACTCATGCAACTTATGCTGACGTGGCCACCACCAATCCTGTCACACATCCCTTACCCGCTCAGGGATGTTAGTCAGTCGTCCAAGCGACGCGTCCCCAAACACCGGTACACATTCTCATCCGCGGTGAGAATGCTCATGCAAAGCAATGACACTATAGCTGCACAATACACGTCGGTGCACACCCTGGTTCTCTCTCGAGGGTGCTCATGCAAAGCAATGACACGGCTGTGATCAACAACATGCATCTATATGGATCTTACCGTTTGACCTGAAATTTGAAACATAGACTCATATACACCTAAGGAATAAGGCCAAGCCCTCAAAAATACCTAATCTCTTCCACAAAAATGAATTTCCTATTGTGCATTCTTATGTATTCTAAACTGTATAACGGAAATTCTAGAACACTTTCTTATTCAATTCAATGCTGGTTGATCTCATACTTTCCATGCAAGGTTCCCAACACCTAAACATGCATATCAGACCTTAAATCAAAGTCTTAAACATAGTTATCCAACATATAAATAATGCCTTAAAACACAGATGTTACACTTCCCCAAGCAAACACAACCACGACAACATCTCGGAGAGGGAGTCAAAGCATTTTCAACAATCAGACAATTCAAACAGTCAATCATTCATCATCAAAACCATTAACTTAATTTTCCTATATACTTAATTTCACAAAACATGGTCACATTAAAAAAAAAATCAAATTTGGCCAAAATAATGTTCATCCCCAAAAATTGGGGAAAATGAGATTTTACCATAAAATTACAAAATCATTTTGGTAAACATAAATTAACAGTCCCAATTGTATAGAAGCATAGTTAATTTCACAAAACAGAACCAATTTCAAGAGAAAACAAATTTGGGGCTTTAAGGTTCATAATCCAATTTAGGGAAAAATAATCTACCCAAAGAATGATAAAATCAGTTTAGGTAAACATTAATTCACAACCCCAATTGCATAAAAACATAAATAATTTCATATTTAACAACTAAAATCAAAAGGTTAGGGTTAGGGTTTCATAATCAGTTTGGGGCTTTTTGAATATGAACACAATAGGTGAGATTTCACTCACCCAAGGAAGAAGAATAGAGCATGGTGGCGTTGTGGAATCCGGTGCGGCGGCTGAACGGTCGTGGACGGCGGTTCTACAGCAACCATGGACAAAAAAAAATGAAGGAAAACATAAAAGAAGGAGAAGAAGGAGATTTAACACTCAAGGGTGGTGGAATCACCATGAACGGCGGCAAGAGGCGCTTACCGTGGCGGAGGGCGGTGGTATGACGTAGCCAACGGCGACGTCCCTCGCGGCTCCGAGCGGTGCGTACAGGGACCGTGCACGGTCGTCTCCTCCTCGCGTGGCGGTCCGAGCGGCGGTGGCAGTCCAGGGCGGTGGCGTGCGGCTGTTTTAGGGAGGGAAGGAGGAGAAGTTTGAGACTAAGGGAGAGAGAAGGAAGTGAGATGTGAGGAAGAAGAAGAAAGAAATAAAAAGAAGAAAAGAAGGGTGAGGGTGTCGTGGGTCGTGGAACACCAGAGAAAGGGATGCTAGTTTTTGTTTTTCTTTTAGTTAGTATTGATACAAAATAAAAATGAGTGGTTAAGATTGAGTCTAGAAGAGAATAAATTATATTGACCCTTGGATCTAAAAACAATTAGTGACAAATATAAAATTTCAAACTTCAAATTAAAGTAAAGATTGATAGTTGAATTGGTCAACCAAGAAAATCAGTGATCCAAAATTAATCTCTAATTAATGCAAAACCAATTTATTTTCAAATCTAAAATTAAATAGAGTAAAATATGAAAATAAATTTATTTCAATCATATTATTTAAAACATTTTTCTAAACAAAGAATAATAGTGACAATAGCGTAATCTTATTGCCCTGCAAGCGTGTACATACTGCAGTAACGCAGTGTTAATGCACCCAATAAAATATTTTAAATGAGTTAATAAAATTACTCAAACTAAACCACATCAAAATAAACAAAAATAAACATCCAGATAATTAATCACTCAAATAAAATAATTAACATATATATGAAAAACTGGGATGTTACAACAGAGGTGAAGAGACTTACCAGAGAGGACGAAGAGAGTTAGTTGGTAGGTGGGAGAAAGAGCAAGCAAGAGAGTGAGCGCGTGTAATAGTGGAAAAGAGTTTGAGTTTGAGAGCGTGCGCTAGTTTGAAAGAGTGAGAAAGAGAGACAGTAATAGTGGTCACATTCTTTTGATATAGCTATTTTGATTTGATGGACCACACCTTTAATAGCACCTTATGTGAGAAACACTATTAAAAATTATACATTTAACAAACGCTCCACGAAAGAAACGCTATTATATCTTGGTATCACAACGTTCTCCATATGCACTAACGTTGTAACTTCTATTAATGATTTCTCTTTGAAAACGCACGACTGCGCGTACGTCTTCCTCTTCTCCATCTCCACTAACGTTGTAATTTCTATTTATGGTATCTCTCTAAAAACGCACGACAGCTCTTCTTCTCACGTCTTCTATACAAAAATGGCTTTCTCTGGTAAACTAAGCAACCATTCCTTTACTTCATTCTCAGAATAATTAATTTCCCAAAATGGCCCCCAAATCTTCTATGCATAACATTACACCCATCAAGGAAATTGTTCTTAAAAAGATCAAAACTAATGGATTTGACGTCACTACAAAGGTCAAGGCTCAAGGGTGGAAATATTTCTATAAAATCGATCATCCCATCCCTGTCATAAAACTTCAGGAGTTTTGGTCCAACACTGATATCAAAACCAACAGATCCATCAACGTGGAAGTAGCTGAAAAACTAGTGACAATCAATGAGGGTTATATTGCTTCCAAACAAATGCTCCACAAAGCGGTTTAATGAGTTACAGATGCTTGTAGTTGATAAAGGAAGACCCGAGCCTTTCTCCGTAGAAGGTTGATCGGGTCATATTTGGGAACAATGCTAAAAAGAAGAAGGCTGAAAGACAATATATGACCAGCAAGGCTTAATTATTCCTTGAGTGTTGCCACTATTCATTATTCTTGTCGCCCACTATCCTTTGGATGTTTCAAAAACTGAATTGACCATCGTTTATCAACCTCCTCACTTGCTCTCAAATCAATTGTCCATTCCCTACAATGGAACATATGAATACTATCTCCGTAGGAATACTGATATCCCCTATGGACATCTCTTTCAAACTATCTTTAGGCGTCATTTTGTCCACATGCATGATGTGCCTAAAATGAAACCTTCATGCAAACCCCTCACCTCCAACTACCTTTTTAATAAAAAAATTCAACCATGGGAAGGATGGAAAATTCTAATCCTACCATTATAGTTTCTTCTTCAGAGTCTATGTATCCAGAACCAGAGTCATCAAGGTCTTCAACTGAATCTTCTCTAGGGGAGAACCAGTCAAAGAGAAGGCATGCCTATAGCGAGGCATTTGGAAGCGCACCAAAACCACATCGCTTATTGGGTGAAGATCCCAAAAAGAGAAAAGTGACTCAAGAGGAGGCTTCTTCTGTGAGGGCAATAAGTTCTCGCAACAGCCTCTCCTCTTCATTGTCATCGTCAAGATATCATTGATGTGGTGGAAGGATTCAAGACAACAGTTTTAGAAAAGTTTGATGAACTAATTGCTGTTCTAAGAAATCGTTAGGAATTATTTCCTTCCGAGTTATTTTTTATTTTTATTTTTACAACAATCAATGAAGTACTAAATTATCTATTCATTTCCTTATGTGTGTGTGTGTGTGTATATATATATATATATCATTCAGCTATAATAGTAAATTAAAAGAACCAAATATTAGCAACAACAATTGTATATGACTAAGTTAAAAGATTTATGGAAATTAATTAATGGTTAAGGCACAACTCTAAGGGTATACGTGAGAGAACAATGATATTTATAGGTTAATAGAGAAGAAGAAGTAGAAATTTGAAGTTTGAAGTATGAGTGTGTGATCACAGCACGAAAGGTTTCAATTTTAAAATAGAGAAATTATAGCGCTTATATAAACAAGCGCTAATATAATCTCTAACATAATCATTATGGACCTTTTAATAGCGCTTCCGTAAATAAGCTCTATTAAACCATTTACTTTCTTAAAGGTATACGTGAGAGAATAATGATATTTAAAGGTCAATAGGGAAGCAGAACATGTATCTGAAGTTTTAAGTGTGATAGTGTGGTCAAAGAGAAAGGTTTCAGTTTTAAAATAGGAAAATGATTGCGCTTATTCAAACAATCGTTATTATAATTGATATCTATTAGCGCATTCTTTACGAAGCACTATTAAATTATTTAATTGCTTTTTTTAAATGATTATTTTTCATTCCTTTAAATTTTTAATGGAAGCGAATTCTTCATTTTTGTTACATTTTCACATGAATATTTTTCATTCCTTTAAATTTTAATTCAAGCAAAACATTTCCTTGGTTTTTCCCAACAATATTTTTCATTCCTTTAAATTTTTAATGCAATCAGAATATTTCCTTTGTTACATTTTCACATGTTTAAAATTCGTTTTTGTGTTCCCACTACACATTGATGACAATCAACACCATTAAATAGATAAATATTGCACTTGATGAGAACTCTTCAAATAATATTTAATTTCTATTTTATTTCACTTCAAATATACATAATTTTGATATTACACTTTTGCGTTTACACTTTAGACTTCAAATATACATCTTCTCAGCAACATGTTGATGGCAAGGAAGAAAACGAAATGAAGATTTGCTTTGTTTTTCCTTCTCCCCTCCCTTCAATATCATTTCGTTGTCTTTATCTGCATATCTTTTTGTTGTCTGTCATGCCAAAAGAAAGATTTGTTGCTTGAAAGGGTCACTGGGTCGCCATCGCCACCTTCTGTCATTTCATGAGGCATTTTATGGATACCCCTCATAATGGTCATATGTCATTCACATATCCTATTGAAAGGCTCACCTTTTCAGCAACATGGCAAGGGAGAAAACGAAATGAAACTTTGTTATACTTTTCCTTCTGTCCTCCCTTCAATGTCCGTTATGTGTCTTTATCCCTTCAATATCCCTTGCTTCTCATATCTTTTTGTCGTCTGTCATGCCAAAAGGGTCACTATGTCGCTAGCGTCCCCTTCTGTCATCTCATGAGGGCACTTTATGGATACCCCTCATATGGCTCACGTTTTGTTCTGGGTCTCCAATGACTATTGATAAGCCTAATGTAGGATTAGAGCAGTGCTGGGTCCCCTAGACATCCTATTTCGTGAGCCGTTTTTTTGGAGATGATGGAATTCACATATCTTTTTGTCGTCGGTCATGACATTTAGGATGAGGCTTTGTTCTAACCCTCTTCTGGAAGAATAAGAACATAGAGAAGAATACATGAGGAGATTTTATAAAATTTGTCTTGTGGGTTAAGAACACAGAGGAGGGTTATTTATAGGAGAAATTGACTTTGGCTTAGGAGCCTTTGTCCAATAGCTATTAATGCGGATTTGATTATTTTCCAGTTTTCTATACATTGAAGGTTGAATATCGGGTTTTAAGTGAAGAGAGTTTGTTGAACTTTTATCAGTTCCATGAACTGTGCCAATGCCCAATGACTATGGGCAGAGAGTTGGTCACCTAGAAAGTTTACTTTTAATTTGAGGTAAAGATGGTATTTTCAATTAAAATGCTATTATTGTTACAACTTCCATAACATCTGTATATACAAACGCTATTTAAGTTGTATATTATGCTAGCGCTTCCCATGTTACGCGCTATTATTGATGTACGGGGTAAAAATAAATTTTTTTTTCAAAATAGATAATGGGTTAAAGATAGTGTTTCCTCGGTGAACTGCTATTAAAGGTTTATAATTTAGTAGCGTTTCTCTTGGTCAACACTATTCACTACAAATAAAGAGTGACTTACCGATAGACAAAAGCCGTCAGAAATGCCCAAAAACCGTCGGTAATGGCATGTTTCCGACAGCTTTCCGATGGTCTCAAATACATCGGTAATAAGATCATCGATAACTATTACTGACAGATTTGGGTCATCCGCATTAATTACCGACGGAAAATCCATCGGTAATAACCTTGGAGGGCTACCCCATTACCGACGGAAAAAACAGTCTGTAGTTCCCTCAAAGCTTTACCGAGGGCTTTTTCCGTCGGTAATGGGGAACCCAACGTACCGACAGATGTGTCCCTCGGTAATCTTTTAGAAGATTACCGAGGGAGCTTCCCAACAGTAATCCCATTCTTTTTAAAATTAAAATTATTTATTTATTTATTTTAGTTTATATATTAATTAAAATTAAAATTGAAATAAATGAAAGCATATATATATATATATATATATATAAATGCAATATCCGTACAATAATGTAAATAAATCCGTACAAAACCTTACAGTTTCCAAAACCCTAGAAATATGTATAGTAACTATCTTAATAATGACCATAATAGTCATCTTCTTGGATGGGGGAGCAATCATCTTCGGGTGTCAGGTGACCATCCGGCTGCGGCTGAGATGATGTATCACCATCCTATTGCTGCACAGGTATGTCGGTAGTGCTAGAGGGCTGACCAGTATGGAGCACTGCGTGCAGAACGGTGCGCCTCTTGTGGGAGCACCTCGAGCACAACTCCAACCACCTGTTAGAGAGAATCTATATGCATCCTTATGCGCTCGTTCTCCTCCCTCTGCTGATGCACCTCCTGTCTTAGCTGCTGCACCTCCTCAGCGTCTTGTGAGCCAGAAGATGCACCCTCCCTATGTGTGAAGCTCGGACCTCCCCGGCGGTAGGTACGAGCTAGGCTCCCAATACCGGAAATTCGCCCCTTCTTCTTCTTGCCAGCCACATCAACCCACACCTGGGCCTCTAGTCTTTCTACCTCGGTGGGGTCGAGCTGGGAGGGATTCGAGGCACCAGTGCAGGAGGCAGCCTCAAACACTACCAGAGTAAACCAGGCAGAGAACTCATTCTCTTATCAATTGTGCAAAAACATTATATTATTAACTCATAATAATAATAAGTAAATAATAAAAAATCAACAAATAAACTTATATAAATTTTGCTCACCACGGTCCGCCCGGACCTCTCATCAACATACTCGCTGGTTTCCTTGCGTATATGGGTCTGTGTAGAGACTTCATGGAGATGAATCGACCGTCCAAGTGCTCCTTCCAGCAAACGGCACACAAATGACAATTAATTATTTATAAAATAAATTATCAACAAAATTATAAAGTTTATAAATTTAATTAGTTAAATATACATACCATGTTAACGACATGCTGAACGTGGTTAATCAAACCACCCGTGTGTAGGCTCCCGCCCTTCTCGGAAGCTCGATTCTTCTTGGCCTGCTCACACTTCAACTTATAAGCTGGAGTGTTCCAATACTCACACAGCTAGGTCCAGATGTTGGGGGCGATCCAATCTGGACGTATCCCACTGATCCTACGCTCCCGGAGCATGTCCGCGAGCCTAGGACCAACTCTCTGCTAAAAAATATCTCAGATCTCTGCTACATGCTCTGGATGCTGGCGCACAAGCTTCTGTTAACATGGAAAGAAATAATTAATTATATTATATAATAAAATATATATATAATGCATGAAAAAAAATTATTAAATTACCCATAAAAATAAACAACTTAACCTGAATCATGGAAAGCACGATCTCTGTCCTCCTTTGTCAACTTTCCCCAGGAAGGCCAGAAGCGACGATACTGCACCATGATGGAGTATGAAACGGCCTTGGAGGCCGCTTTCGATGAGATAAACTTGTCAAGTTTATAATTTATAAAAATCATCATTATGTAACAACAAATTCAAAACAAAAATAGTAATTCTTATAAAATATTAAATAATTAAATACTTACAATCCTGAAATAGGCTCGATCCATGGTCGATCCGCAAGTGTCGGAATCCTAGCCCACTCTGGCACGACCTTCTGCTGCACAGAAGATGATGTGCCCTTATCGATGTGGGCCGTAGATGATGATGATGGAGCAGCATGGTCCGGTTGTGTCGTCAGCCCGGGAGTAGGCATAAACATTAATCCGGGTTATGTGGTCGGCACAGCCGATGATGGTGGTGGTGTGGGTACAGTAGGAGGCGAGGAGTAGCCGGTATGTGAGCGTCGTGGATGGAAATGAGTGGGTGTAGCATGGGTCGGGGATGGTGTAGTATGGGTCGGGGATGGTGTAGTACTGGTCGGAGATGGTGCTGTATGGGTCGGGGTGGGTGCAGCAGGGGTCGGGGTGGGTGCAGCATGGATGGGTGCAAAAGGGATCATGGTTGGTGTAGAAGAAGTGGGGTATGCTGCAACAACTAGCCCAAGGACCTTAACGATGTATCGTCCCCGCTTAGCCTTCCCCTTCCACTTATCACCGCTAGACGGTGGGGGGCGGGGCGGCTGTCCTCCTGATGCCGACATATCTATTTTTATAGGACAAAAGTATAAAATAATCCAAAAATATTAAATCAAACGATATTTAGCAATTAATCAAATACACATATAATTATTAACATCTAACATAAATTTTGTCAAGTCTTACATTTAATTCCATAAGCAAACATTTAAAATACAATAAAAGTTCTTAATAGTAAAGTTCCTATTCAGAATCGGTCTTGTAATCTGATTCTAAATCCTACTCTTCGTCTTCTTCTATAGAGTGATCACTTTCGGTTTCTTCATCTGATGATGCATGAATCGATGATGGATTACTAATGACCACTTCTTCACCATTAGCTTCAGAGCCTAACATGCTAGGAATACGCTTGACCTCAATTACTTCATTAACATGTGATGATTCATCTGCTTGGAAGGGCGTCTCATCCTCTACATCATCTATTTCTATGTGACCCCTATGAATTGCACAAAACAAAACTAGAAGGGGGGTTGAATAGTGTTTTTGTAAATCAGTGTTTTTCAAGCACAAAACAAAATTCAGTGCAGGTAAGACGCTTTGATACAGACGCCTGTTTCAGCAAGCTGAATTAAAAAGGGTTAACTATAAACACTCCCCAGATAATTAGTAACAGCAGATAAATAACTTGTAAGTAAAGTAAAGAGTTTAGAGAAGAGAATACTCAGAGATTTATCCTGGTTCACCCACAACCTTTGAGTTACATCTAGTCCTTGGCTTCACTAAGTTTTAACATTGTAACTGATCAAGGTTACAGACGAGTATTATTTGAACACAGCCTCTCCAGGCTCAAACACAAGTATTGTTTGCATATCTAGCCTCTTCAAGCTCAACAAGTATTCTTAAAACAAGCCTCTTCTCTGAGAGATTGAAGGTTTGTTTGAAGCAAAACTTCAATATTACAGTAGCAATTCAACCAAATAACACTTCAGAGAGTGAATACAAAATTAAGATATGGTGAGTTACAGACAAGTTCTTCTCCAGATGAGTTGTAACTTGGACAGAAGATGATGAGAGTATGAGAGCTTCTCAATCTATTTAGTATTCGCAGTACGAATGATTCTTCCTGAGAGAGTATAAATCACTTGAATATTGTGTCTCGGTTTTTCGATTTTCTCTATATCTCGTTTTTCTTCAAATCTTCGGCTTCTTCTATTTATACTTGACCACAATAGATCCATTGGTGTATAGTCAGTAATCTTCTCTTTATCTTCAGGACAAACAATAGCCGTTCTGACTTGGCATGTAATGTTTGAGAACGTTGGAGGTCCTTTGTTGACTGCAGAGCATAGCAGACATGCTTTCTTTACTCGGACAGTGTTTCTTGCCTTATTTGTGCAACACTTAGAAAACCTCAGATAAAGGTGCTTTTCTCTTTATTGCATAAGATACGATTTGCAGCAATGGCCTTTGTCTTTTCTTCTTTTCTGTACTCGATAGAAGACAAGGAATAAAGTAATTGTGATTATTTTAATTCCTTTCTTCTATGAAATACCTCCATCCAGATTCCAAGTAATTTCTTCGAATTTTTTTTCTCTTTTTTAACGTTGCTTTAGTCACGAGAGAGAAAAATGTGACTTCATATTTTAATACTTCAAGTCTTCCAAGCTAGAGATATGAACTTGAACAAACTTCAGGTCCTTTGAATGATTCTGATATGAGTTGAATATCTTCCTTGATTCTGTCAAAAGTCCAGACACATCCTAAAATAACCAGACGCTTCTTGATGTGAGTCTTATTAAAGATCCAGTCTGTATTCTTGATCTGTCTTCTTTCAACTTTCTTCAAAAGATTATTTTTGTACTATTTGTTGTTTTGAAGAGTATTTGATCAGTGTATACCTTTTAAGATTTTCTTTGATCTTTCAACTGAGAGATTAGATGGAGATCTTTGGGTAGGTCACTTTTCATTCTTTGTCATAGTTTTTTCATGAGCAGCTTGATTGAGGTGATGCATTATCTTCATCTTTCAATCTTCAAGATGTTTGATTAGGAGTAACATTTTTTTTTCTGGCTTATAGCTTCTTTCTTCATAGACATGGAGTTTGAGATAAGATGTTGGCCTCAGTGCTTTAGAGCTTGAATATCTCTTCAGACGCATTTCTCTACATCGTGCATTAAGCTTCCAAAGATCAGACGCATATACTATGCTTTGATCCTTTAGTTGATTTGATATGCTAAGATTATTTCCTCTTTCTGCACATCTCAAGTAGATGATTAGTAATACTCAGATAGTTCAACTAAAATCATTTCCTTAATGTTTGATTTCATTAAAACACACACGGGCTAACAGGAGTGTGAGTTAGACGCATGAGAGAGTCATACACTTTGTGACTTAACACCCTAGGTTTGGTAATGATATCAACACACCAACTTAGTTTGTCCGTTCGCGTTTCTAGATAAGGGACATAATAAACTTGTTTTGCATTCTGAGCAATTATAAATGGATCAAACAGTTGATATCTTCTATCTATGTGATTGTCCACAATTCCATACTTGGGATCCACCTATGTGCCTCTACTCGATGGATTAAACCACTTACAATAAAATAGCACTACTTTTTTAGGATAAGTAGTAGTATTGTATTCTAACTTGTATATGTGTTTTATGATCCCATAGAACCCACCACTACCTTCACCTTGCACGTAAACCCCGCTGTTAATTGTCTTTTTTCCCATGTTCCATTCATCAGTGTGAAATTTGTACCCATTGACGAAGTACGTATGCCATAATTTAACATGGCTAAAGGGCTCGTACTCTAAATGTCTCAAATGTTGATTTGTCACACTTAATGGTTGCTGATACACCTATGAATATATAAGTCATATTAAATACTATATTTGTAATGGACAATAAAACTTGTTATTGTTTGGTAAGTTCTATGATACTTACTTGTTGCTTGAACCATTCAGGAAAATCTGCATGTGTACCAACGGAAGTATCTTGTTCACTTATTTGATTAATTTGCAAGACACACTGGCAAATAATATGTATATAACGTGTTAAGGGAGAAATTGATACAACATATGATAAATTATTTCAAAGTTGAGTCATTAATACTTACTCATGGTATGGTTTTACCTCGGTACAATTTATTAAGACATGCGCATAGGTCGATGCATACTCATCATCACTTAACCAATAAATATTCTCCTTGCCAGCATGACGCCCAAGAAGGTTAAATATTGATAGGGAATAAGGAAACCTTGTATTATCAACATCAACCTCGTTCTAATATTTCTTGGTGACAACATGAATTTGTTGAAATAGTGGAAACAAAAATGGGTTGTCTCACGGTGTAAGTAAGACGCACATATTGACCCTTCAACCCTAGCCTTGTTTTTAACAGATTGTTTAGAGTCTCCCACCAATATAAGTAATAAAAAAATATTAGCGACAATACATTAATCAAGGGACAATAATTATTTAACTGTACAAATGTAATAATATTACCATTCAAATGGATACATCCACTTATATTGGACAAGTCCACCAAGCCTTGCTTCATAAGTAAGATGAATAGGGAGATGTTCCATTTAATAAAAAAATACTTGGGGAAAATATCCTCTCCAACTTGCACAAAATGATTGGAATGTTTTCTTCCATCCTCCTCAGACCATCAAGCCTTAAAGTTGCAGAGCATTGATCTTTGAAGAAATGACTGAGTTCGATAAGCGGGTTCCCAACATGCGGGGGCAAAAAACTGAAAGCAATAGGAAGCAAACACTCCATGAATACATGACAATCATGACCTTTCATCCCATGAAGCCTTCCCGTTTTAACATCAACACATCGTGCTAAATTAGAGGAATAACCATCGGGCATCCTAAGCTCTTTTAACCATGGACAAACTGACTTTGCTTCATCGACGGTTAAAGTGTAACAAGCTTTTGGTTTGACCTTTTTTCTATTTGGCTGCTGCTTCAGGTCTAAATCCTTTCATCTACATTAAAAATCTAAGTCCATCATTGCCTTCTCATTGTCCTTCGTTTTGCCAGCCACATTCATATTCGTGTTTAAAATGTTGTCAAAGAAATTTTTCTCAATGTGCATCACATAGAGGTTATGCCTTAACAGGTTATCTTTCCAGTATGGTAGTTCCCAAAAAATATTGTGTTTTGTCCAGTTATGCTATTCTCCATATCCCGAAATTTTGTCACACCAGCATCGGTGACTTTTGGAACATCGCTAACTCGACACCAGATTTGTTCAAGAGTCAACTGTAACACCCCGATTTTCCTTTAAGCGCTTGTATGTATACCTTGTTTGTTAGGAAGGTTTAGAGTGGGCTAAGTGGGGTTTTTGAGTTGAAAATCCCTTTCTGATGCATGAGCACGCCCGTGCTCATGTGTCAGCACGCCCGTGCTTAAGGCTGAATACGTCTTGTTGACGCTGATGTCAGCACGCCCATGCTCATTAGAGAGCACGACCGTGCTCAGTAGTCAATCGTGCCTCGTAGGCGCTAAGTTGAGCTAATCCTGTTATTAGGGTTAAATGGTTATATTAAAACAACGGGAAAAATTAAAACTTAAAATATAAATAGTTAACATGCAGATACATCAACATACATCACATATATACAAATATATACATCCTCTCCTAACACAGTACTATCAAGGGAATCCCATCAGTAGGATCTCGATAAGTACAAACTAGAAACATAACAAAATACATCAAAACACTAAAGAAAAGATGCCTCGCTAACTCTCAACATCCAGTCCCCTCTCAAAATACATGAAAAGCCTCACACATGCACCTACGTGAATAGCCCTGGCCTAGGCTATCACAGACTGCTACCCCTGATGTAACCCTGAGGTCTCGACGGGCCCGCCTCGCCTCCACTGCCATTAGAAGATCTCTTATCTGTGGCGGATCTCTGAAACAACCGTTAGTTCTCCCTGGCATCTCGGGATGATAGTCGTTGGGAGGATACTCAGGAGGACTCTGACATGGTGGCCCTAATCTTGGGTGGTGCTGGGGCCTCAGGGACGGGTAACGGGTCATGGACTGGATCTGCGGGATCCACACCCTCCGAAACTGGGGCAAGTCCAAGCTCTGGTGCTGGTGCAGGTGCAAGTATGGGTCCTGGTACCAGGGCATCAAAAGGTACCATGAACGATACTGGGGCCATCTCGAATATGGGTAGTATTAGTGGTACATGTCCATCGGGCTGCCCTATCGGGAAAGGAAAGGTCGTGCCGAAATGAAAGGTGCCAACAAAACCGATGGGCGCTCCCTGCCCAAGTCCCGTAGTGATGGACATAAGACCCGTATATACTGCGAAACGAGTGACCGGGTCCACAAGCCACCCGTTAGGGTCTAAGCACTCCACCTCACAGGTCCCTGAGAGGGGGAACCCTGGATCCTGAGTCATCCATGGGTTGTCCCAGTGCGCCGTCTGCTCTGTCTAGGTCTGAGGTACAATATATATACAAAACAAACACACAACAAAAGAAACGGGGATAAGAAACAATATAACGCCAAATGTGGAAAGGGTTTAGCGACATTTAATTCTATCACAGCAAGCTAAACATCCGTCTATATATATATATATATATATATATAACACAACCATCCTCAATCCACATCTAGGGTCTTTCATCTACCCCCCATCATGATGCAATGCACATGCTGTATGAATCACCACAGGTAGTCGGCTATATCCAGATATCCACATCAATCGACACGTCCTAGAGGCCTTGGCGCACATCCTCGTCCGCGGATGGAGGGTGCCCATGCAAAGCAATGGCACTATAGCTATACAATCCGGTGCACACCTCTGAACCACGGCCAGGGTGCTCATGCAACACATCAACTATAGCTGCAACTAAAATGAAATCATGTCTAGGACAGTAACCGAGGGTTTACGTCATAAACCTTATTTTGGCACTTTTAGGCAATCCCTAAGAATAACGGCAGCCTCTCCCTCTCTTCCCTTTTGAACCCCAAACTGTTCTTGGTGTTCTCGCTCTTTTGGGAGAGTCAATCACGCGATAGTGCCAATTACCTAAGGTTAGTAATGAGTGAGGTGATGCCAACGGTGTAGTTAAGAACCTTAGGGACTGAATTATGAGTGACTAGGGACAATTTAATGAACGGAGATTAAAGGACTAATCCACCTTAATTTGTAAGACATGAACGTTAATTCAATGTTAATGAAACTGATGATTTATGGTTTAGTAAGAGCCTTTAGGATTGAATCTGAGAATGTCCCTAAATCAATTGGCTAAGGGTCTGTGACCCTTCATCCCAGAACAGCAGGGCGCGCGTTGAGCACTCCTGTGCTCAACAGGGAGCACGCCCGTGCTCCCGTTCAAACCTAGATCCTGGGCGTGCTTTTGAGTACACCCGTGCTTAACAGGCAGCACGATCGTGCTTGCTTGGGAAGCTCAGTACAACCGTGCTGAAGGGTGAGCACGACCGTGCTCACCTGTGCAGAACAGAAACCAGAACTGTGCAGAAGCAGGGGTGTTTTCACCCCAAATGCTTTAAAAGACTTAATAAAGTACCAACGAAATGTGAAGACCAAAGACAAGTGATAAGATGTTGTACCTTGGTAGCCTAGTGGCCAAGGGGGTCTTGATGCATGATGGTCAAGGTGGTAATCTCTAGTGCTTAATGGCTAGAGTGTTAATGATGATATGATACCTTGGTAGCCTAGTGGCCAATGGGGCCATGATACTTGATGGTCAAGGTGGCAATCTCTAGTGTAGAATGACTAGAGTGTTTAATAAATAAATTCAAAAAGATAAACGTTAATCCTCAATAGCCGAGTGGTCGAGGTGTTGATGATGTTAAAACTTGGGTAGCCTAGTGGCCCAAGCGGAGGTGGTGGTTGTGCTTGTATATTGTGTTGAGCATGCATTCACGCATCAGAGATGTTAGTGGAGGATGTTCAACATAGGGGAGGTCACCCGAGTTATGGTGATCTTGCCTTCCGCAACGATTCAAGTGAATCATGTACAACCGTGGTGGTGCATCCGAGAGTACTGTGCGTCGGCTCTCCTAGGGGTCCATCCGAGGTTTGGTGGATTGCCCCGACGTTGGTGCTTATTGGCCAATGTGGAGATGTAACTCCGAAGTTGACTTCCTAAGATAGATGGATCCAAGTGCATAATGGAGTAGTGGAGCAGAGTTGCGTTGCATAGCATACATGTTTGTATGATGATGTTATTATGTTATGTTGCTGTTATTGTTATAACATGCTTGTTTGTTGTATGCTAGTCTTGCTAATTGCTTCCTTGTGATTATATTCATATTCATGTTTCTTACTCCCTATTTCTATGTTCCTTGTATTGCATGTATCTTTTATATAGAGGACGACGAGCAGCTAGTTGAGGAGTGACTCCGAGGAGCCGTGACTCTTTAGTTAGGGTTTCCAGCTTTCAGTAGTTAGTTAGTTGTTTCAGTTTATATCCAAGGTTGTTTTTCCGGATTGGTTATACCAGTTCTGTAATGTGACATCGGGGTTGGGTCTATCTTCTGTTTATGTTATGTTTTTCCGCGCTTGAGATTTGATACAATGTGTTACCTTTTACCTTAGTGGTGATTTTATAAATGATGTTTTTTTTAATTACCATATCTTTTAATGCTTTATATGTATGCGGGGTAGAGGATGTCACATCAACAAAGGCGGCAACCCTTCCGTTTCTATCTGGTTCTTTTTTAATGCTCGGGTATTCATTCTAAATGCATGATCATGATCTAAGAACCGACGATGAGAATCAAACCAAGAACTTTACCCACCATATCATAAGATAAGAGCCTTTCCATATTCCATGCAATATGGGCATGCCAATTTATCGTGAGTCCTCCAACCAGATAGCATGTCATATGCAGGAAAGTCATTGATAGTCCACATCAGTGCCACCCTCATCAGAAAGTTTCGCTTCCTTGAAATATCATACGTCACCACACCAGCCCACAACGTCTTCAGATCATCGATCAAAGGCTGTAAATATACATCAATCCCAACCTCGGATTAGATAGGCCCAGTATGAGACAAGTCAGAAACATATATGGTTTTGACATGCACATCTCGTGAGGGAGATTGTACGGTGTAATAATTACAGGCTAACATGAACATGGCGAAGTTGACTCCTGAATGTACAAGGTAAAACCATCTGAGCACAACTCAAGTCGTACATTGCGAGGATCCGATGCAAAATCAGGGTGTACCCGATCAAAGTGCTTCCAGGCTTCACCATTAGAAGGGTGGCATAACACGCCCAAACTTCTTCTAATTTCATAATGCCACATCATCTGTTCCGCAGTTTGCATTGATGCAAACATTCTCTGCAACCTTGGAACTATTGGCAAATAGAACATTGCCTTCGCAAGAACTGGTTTGTTCTTACTACGGTCACTATTTTGGACACCGTACCTAGGTGCCTAACAAAATTTACATTCTTCTAGTGTGCTATCATTTGTGCCCGATTCGCTGTCATAATAAAGCATGCACCCATTCGTACAACAATCAATCCTCCTAGCTCCCAACCCCAGTTTCGACACCAACCGCTTCACATCATAGTAACTTGTTGGAAAGATCCCTTTGAAGGGTGTCAGATCTAGAAGCATTTTACAATAAAATTCCAAACACTGCTCGGGGACATTCCAATTGGACTTGCAGCTAAAAACCTAACACAAATTGATAATTTTGAATCTGATGCCCCTTCAAACAATGGCTTGTTTGTCTCTAACAATAGATTGTAGAATCTATGAGCCGCTTCATTAGGAGTCTCTTTCATGTCATCAGTCTCATTTGCCTTAAACTTCCCACGTTACCTGAGACAATCATCCACCATCCACTGCATTGACTGAAGTTGGTCAACATAGTCATCGTGTAATCCACTGCCTGATGCACCCATGTCGAGATCGTCATCATGACATCATTTAGATCAATATTCGGCAACTCTTCGCCATGATCAATCCACATCCAAAAATTAGGCTTGAACCCATGGCGATACAGTTATACCTTCACTTCATCATCACTCAAAACCTTTGTACAATTGCACTTAATGCACAGTCATCTAATGCCCCTTTCTTTGGCATAATCACAATGTTGCTTAGCTTTGAAATTAAACTCCTAAACTCCATCTACAAACGATTGTATCAGACCTCGTCTTCTAGACTCGTTCCTATCATACACCCAACTACGGCTCGAGAGGTAATATTTCATCCTTCTGCATTTTCAGAAAAATTGATATATATATTTAATCATGATTCTATGACCTCGAATCGTTCCCTTTCTTTAAATGGTATGTCCCTATCCTGTTCGAGAAGAAACTTTTTTACCACTGTACTATACTAGTTACTCATTACTTCTCAAGTCATATAGCTGACGAAATTTTGGCAGCATTTCCTATCGGTCTCCGAGTACACGACTTGACCACGGTCAGATCTACCATGATCAAGTATTGACCCGGAGAACAAAAGGAAAAGTATCGACACGAAATTTCGTCAATTATTTAACATATAAGAATCAACAAGTAATTGTTATTGTAACACCCTGTTTTTTGTATTAAGCCTCTAAGTGCTTATATGTGTGCTTTATGTGTTGCATGTAGTTAAAGTTTAACCTTAGGAATGTTGTAAGGGGCTAAGTGGGATTTTAAAGTGGAAAATCCCTTTCTGGGACATGAGCATGACCGTGCTCATGTCCAGCACGCCCGTGCTTGTTTGGCGTGCTATGTGGCTGTTTGAGCCACGAGCACGACCCTGCTCAAGGGGAGCACGACCGTGTCGGAAAACAGGGCCTTGTAACGTGAAGGTTACAAGACCGTGCTTCATTAAGCAATACCCCGTGCTCAAGGTGAGCACGCCCGTGGTCGGGGGTCAGACGTTATAAATATAAGAGTTTGTGAGGGTTTCGAGTGTTAGCCTTTAAATTGGCACTTTGGGCAACTCTTGTGTGACAGAAACCTCTCCTTTCCCTTTCCTTTGAACCCAACCAAGTTCTTGGTGTTCTTACGCCTGTTTGGGAGAGAAATCACCCGCTAGTGTCATCTAAGGTAATGTTGTCATCCCTATGTTAATCTCTTGTTTCCTATTTCTTGGATTTGGAATTAATTGGTTATCCTTTATGTTTGACCAAGGCTTGAGAAACTCGTCGAGTCGCTCAAGGGAACGAGGATAGTTTGCTTGTGTTGAGCGAGGATAGTTTGCTTGCGTTGTCATAGTTGGAATCTTCATACCAGGTATTCGGAGAAGGGATAGTATGAACATGTAGGCAATGGGGGTAGCATAAGATGAAGGGTTAACCCATGATCATATTGCTTATTATTTGCTTAAATGCCTTGTATTGCTATATGTTATCCATGTTCTATATATGATTGGTATGTTAATTATGAATAAATGATAATGATAATGTGATGCTATGAATGAATCTTGATGATGATGATGCCATGCCAAGAATGTTTGAATGGTTGTTGAAGTTGTTAATACCAACATTAATGTAATAAGACATTAAAGAATGTTAATGAAGATGAATGGAATTAAGGGATGCTTTCCACAATGTTCTTAAGACTCGAACCGTAGTAAAGAGAAGTGAGGTTGTTGCTTAATGGTATAGTCAAGACCCTAGGATTGATCCATGAGTGTTTTAGGGACAATAATAATGAACAGATTTAAAGGATTAATTCCCCAATGATCATAAGACATGGAAATTAATTAAGAGTAACGAGAGTAATGCTTGATGGTTTAGTTGAAAGACCCTAGGATTGATCTTTGAGTGTTCTAGGGGGTTGGCAAGGAACCCCATGTGTTTCTGCCCAGATCAGTACGACTACGTTCAGGTGAGCACGACCGTGCTCAATAGACAGCACGACCGTGCTCCCCAGACAAAACAGGCGCTGAAACAGGGACAAGGGTGGTTTCACCCAAATTGTTCCCATGACGAAATAAGACACCAATCGAAGTAAAGACAATATAGATAACTCAATGAAGACTTAACAAAGATAATTAATTACAAACGTTAAGATGATTAAGACGGTGATGATGTGTCATCGCACGCTGTTGTACCTTGGTGCTTATTGGCCAAGGGGGCCTTGATGCTTATTGGTCAAGATGTTGTTGATGTTGAACCTTGGTGCTTATTGGAAAAGGGGGCCTCGATGTTTATTGGTCGAGGTGTTGATGGTGATAAAACTTTGGTGCTTATTGGTCAAAGCGGAGATGGTGATTGTTTGATTGTGTTGTTGTTGTTGCTCATGTATTCACGCATTGGAGATGTTAGTGGGGGACGTTCAACATAGGGGAGGTCGTCCGAGAGTAAGGTGATCTGGCCGTCCTCAGTGATTCATCCGAGACTTTGGTGAATCTGGCCCCTCGTGGTGGTGCATCCGAGAGCAAGGTGTATCGGCTATCCAAAGGGTTCACCCATGGTTTGGTGAACTGCCGACGTTGGTGCTTATTGGCCAATATGGATATGTAACTCCGAAGTTGACTTCCTAAGATAGATTGGATCCACATGCATAACAGAGTAGTGGAATAGTCCTGCACTGCATAGCATACATTGTGGATATGATGAGAACGATATGAATATGTTATGTATGTTGTTATGTTATTACATGCTTGATTGTGATGTATGCTCATCTTGCTAACTGCTTCCTTTGCCGTTGTGTCCTCTTTTGTTGTTTGCTTGCATGTACTTTCTTGTTATGCAGAGGATGATGAGCAGTCTGTTGAGAGGTGACTCTGAGTGTAACACCCCGTTTTTACTGTTTTTCATTATCGATAGAATTTTTAATTCTTTATATTTTATCTGAGATCTAGAAAATGATTTTGGATAAATTAAAATCATAATTTTACTCTACCTTATGGTAGAAGGTTACGGTAAAAATTTAGGTTTAAAATTCAGACGAAACCTAGTCTGCGTTTTAACTGACGGTAAGATTTTACTGATCAGAAAACCTAATTTTGACCCAAGAACGAAACAGTTTAGATTCTTATTTTTTTTCAGCGATAGTGGTTATTTTAAAAATTTTCAAAATAAATAAGTTATTATATGTTAGTCGAGTAAATACTCGACAATTGGGAATTGACGGAATCGAGAACGGATGTGCAGAGACAAAACCTGACGCCGGATGGATAAAGACAATGAGTCATCTATGATGACTCTTGGTGGTGAGTCATAGGGGTGAGTCACATTACATTCAATGTAAGTAATGATGGCTTATATGTGATAAGTCGAAAATGCCCTTAATCCTTCATTGTAATTTCAAGTTGCCATGACAACATTTGGACCCTTTACTCCTTAGAAACTCACGACCACACCCCTTAAGACCACACTTGGTCATTCATTTCCTTCATTTGTTCATGTTGCTCTCAAAAACATAGAAAAAAACACAAAGTTCTTTCTCTTGATTTTCAAAGGAAGTCTTAGATCTTGATCATTTCTTGAGATTCCAAAGGTATAGCCTTATAATCCATGATCATACCTTCACTTCTAATCACAAGTTTTCTTCTTAAATCCATGTTTTCTTCAAGTTCAAATTCCTAGATCTAGTTTTTCAAATAATTCTAGAAAATCATAGAAAAATCATTTTAATGTGAGATCAATTTCTATGATCTTCATATGACTTCTATATTCATCATCCAAGAGCTTGAAAAATTTAGAGATCCCTAGCTATTTCTTTTGATCTTGGCCGAACCTATGCTCAAATGGGTTTGGTAGATTTTCTTCATCCTTTAACTTGTTTTCATGCTAGTTGTTCGTGGCTAGGTTTTGTTGGTTCAAACCTTGAGGCTTTAGGTGAACAACATCCTTGTATTACTTGATTATCCAAGTGATCTACAAGAGGTAAGGGAGGATATTACTACATATCCTACCTTAATGTAGATATGTATGTGGTTTAAAATATTTGTATGTTGTTTTCAAATCCTAAGTGTTAGGATTATGTATTATTGTTTATGGTTGTGTGATCCTCTTGGAGGATTTGATTTGATGCTTGGTTGTGGAATGATTTGTCATATGGTTGTTTTGGTTCCAATGACCTTAAGTTTTAACCATGATTGTTGTTTGCTTGATTTGTTAACAAAAATGCCTAAGATGATGATTTGAGGCCATTCGGCCATAACTGTTTCAGTGAGTTCTATGAGGATTTAATTTGTTTGGATAATTTTTATAAGGATTGAATGAGTATATAAAAGTATAGAAATTGGTTTGGATTGATTTGAATATGTATGTTAAAAGATATGAATTTATGAGTCTTTAGGGACTTTTATGCAATTTCTGAAAAATTGCGGGACTGAACTATAAATATGAAAATATGTCATACAATTAAATTGAATGATAAGATAAGACCATAGAAATTGGTTTGGTGTTATTTGGATTAAAACATAAAAAGATATAAACTTTTTAGTAAACAAGGACCTTTTTACAAATATTGTAAAATATGGGGCAGAAAGGTAATTTCTGGAATTTTCGTGAGAACTGGAAAAATATTTCTATAGAAGTTGGTTTGATGTGATTTGAAGTTATAAATAAAAAGTTATAAGGTTTTAAGTGGATAAGGACCTTTTTACAATTGATGAAAGCTTAGGGACTAAATTGTAATTTTCAAAAATAAATGTAATTGGACAGTTACATACTGTTTTTCATACCTATCAAACTGTTCTAAAACTCCAAAATGAGTTTTGGACTGTTAGAGTTTAAAATCATTAAAAAAGAAATTATGCGATTTACAAACTTAACGACGTTCGGTCAAATTTTTAGGAATTTAGTATACATGGAAATGAAACTGTAAAAGTAGTGTTTCAACATCTTAATATGAGTATTATAACCTAGGTGAGTAATAAAATTGAGGTGAAGAACCATATTTTCAAAAGTATGGCTTTTGGGCCTAAATACATTAAAAAGCAGCGAAACCGTAGTCAAGCGTTTTTAAAGATTTTTGAGAAAACCATAATGTAAAGTTTGAAATCAGTATTTTGATACTTTAACATAAGTATGGTAACTTAGGAAGGTGAAGGATTTGAGAAAAATGATTATATTTGTGAAAATATGGAATTTAAGTTGAAATACAGTAAAAAGTAGTAAAACGGTATTTTAAGAGTTTCGACGTTTTCAAGAAACTGTTTTGAGGAATTTAGTACTTATGTACTTTGATGGAATCTGATTTCAAAATGTTTTGGTTTTAACCAAAGGTTTGGTTTTAAGACAAAAGAGGATTTTAGTCTTCAAAGACTAGTATTTACATTAAAGAGAAAAACCTAAGTCATGAATGACTTAGTGAAAATATGAACTTAATAATTTACGACTTATGGTGAAGCAAGACCATTTGTTGTAAAGTGTGGATAATTCAATATCCATGCCTCCATAAGATTTAATGGACTAAGAGTTATTTGATTTCTTGGAAACCAAGAGAAAGGCTTAATTAGAAAAGTGTAAAGAAATAAATGATTGGATTGTTGATCAAATTTCATAATGTGTTAGGACTTGTAAGCAAGTGCCTTAAAACATCTTTACACAAACATGACAAGTCTATTTGAGAACTGTGGATTAGTGAAGAGCCGATAAATTGTACCTGAGAACATCGTCGTTAGAGATTAGCATCAAATGGATTCTGGTGGAATCACGAGGTTATCCGATGGATAAACCAATTGGACGTATTCCGGCAATTTTGCCCAACCACATAATTGATACTATGTTCAGAAAGGCCGTTGTGCCTAGGAAGCCAAGCTTCCCAGTAGTAGAGGTTTCATAAAGAGCCCGATGTTCCATAGAGAGTTTGAGATCACATGTGATGATGATAGTACATACATTATGATTATGATTTGAGCCTTGTGTGCCATGATAGCCACACATGGTTCCTGAAGGTTGGCATAGATGAAACCTGTGCTAACCATTCCTTTCCATAATGTCAAATTAGCTCCGATGTTAGAATCAGATATTCCTTGAGGCTGTGTAGGTATGAGACTATATGGTTTCCATCAGTTTCTCTCTATTTCTGTCCTTCGATGGATAAACCGTGTCCGGTATGCTTGATAAGCATACCGTCGAGTCTGGTATATTATATTCTTGGAGTTTTGAGTTGTAGAATCAAAATGGAAGATAAAAAGAATATATGACTTGTATGTATTATATACCTGTGAGTCGTACCACTGTATGTCTGCCTTATGTGTAAGATAGATTGAAATCTCACCTCTTTATTTTTATGTGCCTTCTGTATTCTTTTGAGAAGATTGAGATGTCAAGATGTCGCTTGGCTGACGCATCGTAGAAGTTGATGTCCGAGCATGCGGTTGATATGTTGGAGTTTCTGGTGGAAGTCTTCCATATTGTTGATGCTTCGTAGATCATGTTTTTCCTCTTGGAAGCGGAAGGGGCTTAGTGTGAGTGTTACTTTTGTAGTGACTCTAGTAGTGTCTTTTGTGACGACGTCAAAAGTGGACTCAAATACAGTTTCCACTAGATCTCGTCAGTTGGGTTTATCCTTCTCACGATGTACGAGAAAGGATTATATTTTCTATTTTAGTTTGGCCAGTTGGGTATGTTTAGGAGTTAATATAACTGTCTATGGAGCTGCGACTCCAAGTATCTTATATTTTAGGAGCTGCATCTCCATATCTTTATGTTGAGTCCGTACATTTCTATGATTTCTATTTATGAGTCGGATTGGGTATTATGTAAATGATTTTCGAACTCATCACCTTAATTGTGATAATGGAATATTTTATTGTTCATTCCTTTAAATCAAAGTAATTATATTTATGACTTAAGCAAAAGAAAAAAAATTACCCCATTCTTTTATAGCCAATTTTAATTAACCTACTTTTTGATCTTAAAATGTCACGTACGATGAAGCACTCGAGAAGGATGTTACACTGAGGAGCTGCTACTCGTAGTCTAGGATTTCTTAGTTCATGTTGTCATCCAAGATGTTTCCGGATTTTGGTTATACCAGCTCTGTAATGTGACATCGGGGTTGAGTTTGCTTTTATTATTATGTTTTCTTTTAAAACTTGTTTATTTCCGCGTTGAGACGTTTCGTTACAATGTGGTATCTTCTACCTTGTTTTTATATTATTATGAAATTATTATGAAATAATATGTATGTGTTTATCTTATTTAAATAATTTCTTTTATGTTAAACTTTTATAAATACATTCGGTGCAGATGATGTCACAATTATAGTAGTGGAGAAAAAAGTTTCTTCCCAAATTGTCCCAATTAAGATTCAAAAAAATGAGCAATACCATGACCACGAGTACACATGCACAATAATATTGAACCTCGAATGGGAAACTTAGGTTTTGCTCAAGTATGTATGAATTGTACTCTAAAATAAAATTATAAGTAAAAGGGATAATTTGCATAAAGTTTGACATGATTAGCAAACAATTAAACACATAATTAAGCAACCATCATAAACAAAGCATTGGCAAAAAATTTACTATCATTAAAATTTATTAAATTATGCGTCTAACTTTTGATTAAATCATTTATTTTTTATATTAATTTTAATTATTCAATCATTTTCATTTATTTATTTAATCTAATTTTAATGTTATGTAACTATTTAGTTATTTAAATATTTAATTTTATTATTTTTTATAAAATTATTTTTATTTAGATATTTAACTATTTTGGTATGCAATTTTGTTTACACTCTCCGTTTTAATCATGGTCCATTATGTCGACGCTTCCCGATGCGCGTCATTTATTTTTTTTTAAAATTATTTGTAATTATTCAATCATTTTTTATTTATTTAGTCAATCTAATTTATTGTTATGTAATTATTTAATTATTTATATATTTAGTTTTATTGTTTTATAAAATTAATTTTATTTAGATATTTGACTATTTTGGTATTCAATTACTTTTGCACCTTCTGTATTAATCACAGTCGATTTTGGTCGTCCACGCTTCCCGATGCGTCATGTGTAACCCTTCTTGATGCGCCATGAGCAGCTATTCACTTTTTTTGTGAAATGAATGGTTTAATTAACTTCTTAACTAATTACTCATTATTTTGTAATTAATTAATTAATTAATTCAATCATTTGTTAACCATTAAATATTTAATTAATTACATGAGCTACTAGCGAATCTGCTCCATCACAGATGCAAGTATATATGGTTGGAAAATGATTTTACCCGTTGACTAATCCTATCTACACTAAATCCTATCAACACTAAATTTTGTCCTTATTATTTTATTTTCTTAAGTAAATTCATTAATTTTATTACGCATTTAGCAGAAACAACACAGACCCACATTTAAACATAAAATTTCATAATTGATTTGGAATCAAAAACACAAATTACTTGACAAAAAACATAGAAATTAATAAATTTACAAAATTTATACACGCTAGAAAGATATATAAACAAATACATTCATTACATGTATACAACTAGAGTATAATCATTCACTAACAAGAAATAATACAAAGCAATATATATATATATATATATATATAGGGTGGGGATCTACTTACTCCAGGAGTAACTCTGAGTTACTCCGCTTAATAACTCATTGGAGACATTGAATTTCAATAATCCAACCGTTGAATATTGTCATATTATCCTAGGAATCACGCATACCAAATTTTAAAAAAAATTAGACATTCATAGCTATGTAATCATATAGTCGACATTTACTCATATTTTTAGAAAACGTAATATACGTTCGATCGAATTTATGTGATGAAGTATCAAATATTTGTTAAATTTTATGAAACTTTGAAAAGTTGACCTACTCATTAAGAAGTTTTAATTCGATGGTAGGATTGATGAAATTCAATTAATCCGGTGAGTTATTAAGCGGAGTAACTCTGACAAGAGTTACTCATGGAGTAAGTGGATCCCCATATATATATATATATATATATATATATGTGTGTGTGTGTGTGTGTGTGTGTGAAAAAAATCAGCACATGTTGTTTAGAAAGATCATAACACCACAATCAACAACAACAAAATGGCATAAAAAATTATCAATGTACTGCGGTGGCAGTGGGGATGGTGGTTGTTGTCGGCGGAAGATGGTGGCGCAGTGGCTCTGAAACAAGATATGCAAAAAAGAAAAAAAAAACTTATTACACTCAAAACCAAAAATCACTGCAAGGGAAATAAAAAAAAAAAGAAAGTAAAAAGTCAATAATGCATACCACAAAGCTGGTGGTGGCGCGGTGTAGGGACGGTGGTCGGCACGGTGGTGGCGACGACTATTGGCAGAGTAAAGGAAAGGGAAAATGGGAATGAGAAAGGGGAAGGAGAAAAGGACATGCGGTGGTGATAGAGAAAGGACAGAGGTGTGTGGTGGTGGCGCTGTGGAGGGCACAATGGAGGGATGGTGGTGGTGCTCGATTCTTAAGGCTCGATGGTCAGGGGGCTGAGTTTCATAGAGAACCAGAGAGAAATGTGAGAAGAGAAAGAAAAGAGAAAGTGAGGGAGAAGGGTTTTCAGTGTTAATTAATGAAAGTTTCCGATTGACCATTTTAGATTTCCGATTAGCTAGACTTGTAGTATTCGAAGCTACAAACCCAACGTTATGATTGGTTTTCAATTTCGATACTCGGAGAGCTCGAACGGAGCTTCGGAACTTCAAAGATGACCTCTGACCTCTGCTACAGTCGAAACCATGGAAGAAGAAGACATAAGTTCGGCCAAAAGACTTGAAATGAAGGAGAACCAAGCACTTTTATAAAGCTCAGAACGCTTGAGCGTTATGGTCCCACGCTTGGGTATGCTGCTGCTTTAGCGTAGCGAGTTCCCACGCTCGAGCGTGTTGGCTGCTTCCACCGCACCGCACTGCTTCGCACCGCTTCCACCTCTTCAATGCTTAAACGTTTGGGTTACTCCACGCTTGAGAGTGCTCTGCTGACCAAGACCCGTTTTCTTGCATTTTCTTTCATTTCTTCACGTTCTGAGTTTGTTCCAAGGCCAAATCTCTTCAAATTTGAACCATAACTTCCTCACACCATAAGAAACATTATCCAATTCTTAAACATACTTAATTCACACTTTAATCATATACTTGAAAAATGGGATGTTACAGCTTGTACTGTTGCTAGTATTTATCCGTGGATATCCGTGACACCCGCATATATGCGCAAAACCAGCTAAAAACTAGTCTAAAGGCTACCCACTCGGGTAAGAGGAAGGGACGAGCAGAGTTTTCAGCCGGCGGGGCGGAGGAGTACTACGTGTGCATGTCCCGCCCAGTTGCCATTCCTAAGCACATCTTTTGATCATGGATGTGAAATGAAGAGAAATTGCATAGAGAACTAATATTTTAATTAAGGTTTAAATAAGCTTTTAGTCCCTGGAAAGTTCACCAATTTTGATTTTAGTCCTTGTAAAAAAAATTCTTAGGATTTCGTCCCTGTATTTTCGAAAATTTTGTAAATAGTCCCTATTGTTACCCCTGAGTACTAAAAATCATACTAGATGAATAATTTTGTCAATTTTAACCCTATGGCCCTAATGTATGATTTTATTTCTACTTTCTAGCCAAATTTTGGAGCAAGTCGAATAAAAACAAGAAATTACCTCGGTACCTCCTGAGTACTAGATATCATACAAAATGAAGGAATTTAGCAATTTTAACCTTATGTCCCTAATATATGATTTTGTTTCTATTTTATGGCCAAATTTTACAGCAAGTCGGACAGTAAAATAAAATTACCTCGATACCTATGAGTACTAGATAACGGAAAAAGATGATGGTAGGGACTATTTGCAAAATTTGTGAGATTACAGGAACGAAAACCTAAGAAAAAATTTCACAGGGACCAAAACCAAATTAATTTGATGAACTTTGTAGGGACCAAAAACTTATTTAAACCTTTAATTAATATTCATAGATAAGAATAATAATAATAATAATAATAATAATAATAATAATAATAATAATAATAATAATAATAATAATAATAATGTTCCTGTGTAGGTGGGTGTATTATAAGAATATGACTCACATGCAAAAAGGATTGTTTAGATTGCATATCTATAAGGTGCACGAGTGCACCACTTTTGACAAGGTGCACCATATAACGCACCATATTTTTATATAAAAAAAGTTTCTTAAAATTTCTTGCGGGGAGTTGTTGCTCCCTTCTGCCCTCGCAATTAAAAGATGTAAGTTTGTATTGAAAATGATGTATTTCATGTATTGATAAATGTTGTATTTAACTTTTCAAGATAGACTTGTTCCTTTTTTATTCCTTAATCAGTGTCCTAAGGACACATATTAGCAAGACTCTATTTATAAATGTTGGTTGAATTTTGTAACACCCCATTTCCTTGATTAAGGAATCGGGCAAGGACTAAGCGTGCATGAGAGCTTAATCTTGTTTGTAAGGTGTTAGTGAGTCTGTGTATCAAGTTTGAAATCAATTGGACTTATAATGCACTCAGAACGCATCGAAACGCGTTAAATCGGACAGCCGACATCAGTGAGAATGCTCAAATGTGGCATGGCTGGTGCTCAAGCGTTTTGTGGTCACCTACACGTGGCACCACGTGTCAATTGCATGGACAAATGGCTGATCAGCATACATCGCTCTAGCATGGAGGATCCAGTGCTCAAGTGCTGCCATGCTCAAGTGTCGGGTGGAGCACGGTCGAGCGTTCTGGTGAGCCAACCACCCCCACTTTCTTGTTTTCTTCAACCTTGCATGCATCTCACTTTTCATTTTCTACCAGTTTTCATCCTAGAGAGAATGCAGAGAGTTCTAGAAAGAGAAAGTGAGGTTTGAGTTTGATTCATCCACCCGTTTTTGATTCTGATTGCATATCCGTGTTCAGGGCAACAAGTACGACATATACCTTGCTTAGATTCGTCAATCTGCTGAGGTAATTCTCAAATCCCTAGCTTATACCAGCTCTGTAATGTGACATCGGGGTTGGGTTTCGTTTATGCTTTCAATTATGTTATGTTTTTTCTTTACAAACATGTTTTGGTTATTTCCGCGTTTTGAAAAGCTATGTTACAATGCGGCAGTCTCTGCGTGGTTTTAATTATTATGATATAATATGCATGTGTTCTCTTTCTTTTAGATCTGTGTTATCACTTTTGAATACATGAAGGGTAGAGAGTGTCACAATCGACAGTCATTTTCCTTCTTTGTTGAATCTTGCTTCGATTCTGGCTTTGTTTGTAAAACTGGTTCAAGATTAGGGTTTATGACATTGTCGGGACTCTTTCCTTGTGTTAGGGCAAATTTCGGAGCACCAGGGGGCTAGTTAGTGTGCGAGGCAGCAGTTGTGCTCGTGAGGGGGCTAGGTTTCGAGGTACAAGGCGTTGAAGAACGACTGTCTAATATTAAGTTGTATTCGTAGGGTGCCCCAGACCCTACCAGTGGTCGAATTTCCTGCGGTGATTATATCCCTAATGAAAATGATTTTGAAAATGTATGGGGGGATTTAGTTACGGTACGCTTATCGACGTTATGCTAGTTTATCATATTACGTGAATCTGTTGAGGATGCATGTGTCACCTGCTTTTTACCATTCATGGTTATGATGCTATTTGATGTGTGTTGTTTGTTATATGCTTAATGATGCCTGATATGATGCTGTTTGATGTTGATGATAATATGGAAGTTATGATGAGATTATGTATGATATGATGTTATTGAGGTTGTCTGGTTATCTGTTGTGCTATTGGAAACCCTTGTTGACATATGAGGGTATGCTATTAAGAAGGTGATGGAAAGCATTGTGAAAGTGATAGGTACCGGGATGATGTGTGGATGCCTAGTGCATGGTAATGCGTGTAAGTAGGTATTCGTACCGATGTCAACTTAGGTCTGTATTGCATTGCATATTGCCAAAGTGGTTAGCTATGTGACTAGGAGTCATGCGAGGTTGGTGTACTTGGGTGCGGGTACGAAATGTAAGTGGGACGGTTCATGGAACCTTGGGGATGTAGCTGGGTTCGGATTGATTTGCACCCATTGTGTCATGGTCTCCGCTGGTACTCGACTATCTCGATGTCTGGGCCCGAAGTGTTCCAGTTCATGGTGGACCTTCCGAGGAGACCAATTTATCCCTACTGGAGGTGAGCTCATAAGGGTAACACCCTTATTAGTCACAACGAGCGGATCTATTACCAGGACAAACCAACTGACATTCTCTGGGCGACGGATAGGCCCGAGGGAGAAAGAGAATGTCCGGGGGATCAGTATCCCTAGTGTGAGAGATCGGCCAGCATGCATAGGACTGTGATGAAATGGCACAAAACAACACTAGAAGGGGGGTTGAATAATATTTTCGTAAATCAGAGTTTTCAAGCACAAAACAAAATTCAGTGCAGATAAGATATTTGAAACAGATGCCTGTTTCAGCAAACTGAATTTAAAAGGTTTAACTATGAACACTCCCCAGATAATTAGTAATAACAAATAAATAAGAGTAAAGTAAAGAGTTTAGGGAAGAGAGTACTCAGATATTTATTTATCCTGGTTCACCCACAACCTTTTGGGCTACATCCAGTGTTGGCTTTCACCAAGTTTTAACACTATAACCGATCAAGCTTATAGACGAGTATTATTTGCACACCTAGCCTCTTCAGGCTCAACAAGTATTCTTGAAACAAGCCTTTTCAGGCTCAAAGAGTTTGAAGGTTTGTTTGAAGCACAGCTTCAAAGTTACAATAGCAAGTCAACCAAATAGCACTTCAACGAGTAAATATAAGAGGCGGGGACGAGCAGAGTTTTCACCCGGCGGGGCGGGGGAGTACTACCTGTGCCTGCCCTGCCCAGTTGCCATTCCTAAGCGCATCTTTTGATCATGGATGTGAAATGAAGAGAAATTGCATAGAGAACTAATATTTTAATTAATATTCATAAATAATAATAATAACTAATAATAATAAATAATGCTCCTGTGCAGGTGGGTGTATTATAAGAATATGACTCACATGCAAAAAGGATGGTTTAGATTGCATATCTGTAAGGTGCACGAGTGCACGAGTGCACCACTTTTGACAAGGTGCACTATATAACGCACCACCATATTTTTATATAAAAAAAAATTCTTAAAATTTCTTGGTGGGGTTTGGGTTTTTTGGGGGGGGGGGGGGGTTGTTGCTCCCTCCTGCCCTCGCATTAAAAGATATAAGTTTGTATTGAAAATGATGTATTTCATGTTTTGATAAATGTTGTATTTAACTTTTCTAGATAGACTTGTTCCTTTTTGATTCCTTAATCAGTGTCCTAAGGACACAGATTAGCAAGACTCTATTTATAAATGTTAGTGGAATTTTGTAACATCCCATTTTATTGATTAAGGAACCGGGCAAGGACTAAGCGCGCGTGAGAGCTTAATCTTGTTTGTTAAGTGTTAAAGAGTCTGTGTACCAAGTTTGAAGTCAATTGGACTTAAAACGCACTCAGAATGCATCGAAACATTAAATCGGACAGTTGACATCAGTGAGAACGCTCAAACGTGGCATGGCTGGCGCTCAAGCGTTTTGTGGTCACCTACATGTGGCACCACGTGTCAATTGCATGAACAAATGGCTGATCAGCATACATCGCTCTAGCATGGAGGATCCAGCGCTCAAGCGCTGCCATGCTCAAGTGTTGGGTGGCGTACGGTCGAGCGTTCTACGGTGAGCCAACCACCCTCACTTTCATGTCTTCTTCAACCTTGCATGCATCTCACTTTTCATTTTCGACCAGTTTTCATCCTAGAGAGAATGCAGAGAGTTCTAGAAAGAGAAAGTCAGGTTTGAGCTCGATTCATCCGTCCGTTTTTTATTCCGACTGCGTATTTGTGTTCAGGACAACGAGTACGACATATACTTAGCTTAGATTCGTCAACCGGCTGAGGTAATGCTCGAATCCCTAACTCGTCGATGTAACACCCCGTTTTTTGTAAATAAGCTTAGTGCTTTCATATATATTATATATATGTTTGTATATGCTTGTTATGTTTGTTTTTGATTCCTAAGTTTATGATTGGGGAAGTTTAGCCTTAGAAAGGTTTAATCCTTTTAGAGTCCAAGTAACATGTTTCACCATTTTTGCCATATCTTGAGTTCTAGATGTCCGATCGAGGTGATCGTTGTGGCATTGGAAAGCTAAGATAATTATCTACAAGTCCTATTGTATGTGTTTTGGCTAATTCGGTCATTAGATGGTCTTGTAGTGTGTAACACCCCCACTAGGTATTACTATGTAACACATGCGGAATTTAAATAAAAAGATAGTTTGTTGGTTGCTTTCGGAAAATAATTTATATAAGCACATAAGCGTCTGAAATTGGGTATAAAAATTTGTCACGACTTCAAACCTAAGCCTTGATCAGCACACAGGCTTACAATCCTAGCCTGGCAAGTCTATTTAATTTAGAAATATACTTGAATAAAAACTAGTATTTTTACAAAAAATTCGACAAAGTCTCCTCTGTAATTCGAACATCCCAGGTAAAAGAACACCTGCTAAAATAATTACATTTTCATTCCAGAATTCCAGTTACACTAAAATACATCCAGACAGTATTATTTTGGAAATAATTACATCAACAAGCAATACAGGACCCAAAAGGGAAAATCTTAGATTTTCATTCAAAAGAAATGCTCTCCGAGCTATAAACTTCACATTCAAAATAAAGGCTCTCCGAGCCATACAAATAAATACTATTAGAACTCTATAACATCTCAAAAACCTAAGCTGGTCACTCTATCAAATAGCTAAAACCAAGTCTTCGAGCGACTTAGAAAGACTCCTCTGCAACATCGGTACTAGCGTACCAGGGTACAATAGCGAAACCAGAAGAAACCTGATATATCTGTAAGGGTGAGATACCGACAATTGGATATATCATACAACAACCGTACACATGATACATACATCACCTCAGCACATTCACATTTAATTATTATTCAGAGATAAAATAACAAGTGTTATATCAGTGGGTCTCATACCCGAACAATCAGTTTTATAAAATTAATGCATGACACTTCAATATTCAGGCTCTAACTTAATCTCATGAGATAACAACACCGTTTCATCGTAGAAGTAATAAAGAGTTGGTCAAGCTCTGATGCCCACTGGCAAGTTGCCACCATAACCTCGTGCACCAAGGTCTCCGGATGCACAACGTCTCGAATGCCTCCAACTGGGCCAATCGGACTGACCCTCAGATACCACCTTGTATCTGGTTTACTTAAGCACGTCTGCTAAGGGGAAATGCATATGAATAAAACTTTCCGTTATCAAGATTTTTCTTTGTGTATACTCTTTTTCGCTGTCGAAGCTCAAAGCTAACGACTATTCACAATTCCCCATCACTTGAACTTAAAGAAACACAGGACACGCAGTCCGAGTGCTCAATCACAACGCCTTAGACCGATGCCGCAGTCAAGGTTTGTGGTCATAGAAATCACTTATGATTTTATCCATGTTTTACTCTAACATGATAAGGACTCTTAGTCCGCAGCAACGAAATTAGGACGCACCGTCCTCAATTCCGAAATTAGGACTCTTAGCCCATACATCAGGATTAGGACCCTTGGCCCATAATTCTTCACACGGATCCTAGATCACGTGCATATAACTGAATACTAGAGGCGACGTCTCGCGTACTAGATTCTCTTTCACATGTACTTACTTTTCGCTCAGTGAAAATCAAATCCAAAACAAAACCTCAGTCACTTATCCAAGTAACCGGAACGTTTCTAAATCATTCAGGTGAAAATCCTTTTCCTTTGCAAACACTTTTATAAAACATTTAGGAAATTCATTTGCTCTTTGAAATCCTTGATGGAATAAAGTCAAATATTTTCAAAGGGTTTTTCCTTCATAAAACACATAGTTCAAAAAAGGTTTTCTCTCGTACAAAACTTTAGATCATGAAAAGGTAGTTTCTATTGACTTGAAATCACTTCAACATTTCTTTTAAAAAACAAGAATCTTATTCTTTTAAGGTAAGCACTTTAGACAAGAAACTTTTATAACTGAAACCAAGACTTTCAAAGTTCTATTCAAGGTTTATTAAGGCTTTTAATCCTTATAATCATTGAGCACAGACTCAAGTCCGGCTTCTCAAACTTCAATCAACAGTAATATATTCACAACAATAATAATATCACAGTTAATGACCACTCATCACATATATATAATTCATAACACTTTAAAGCAAGTAATGTTCAACTTCAAGTAATAACCACAATAGTCCAAGCAAACAAGTTATTCGAGTATTGTCTCAATATCACAACAATATTCACAACACTCAATTAAACACATACACACATGCATACAGTTATTGAATATCCCTAGGCAAGCTCCCCTTACCTTTTAAGACAAGTAAAAAGGATCCTCGTCTTAATGCTCACGTTAGCTCCAAGAGTGTAACTATCTACTCCATCAAGCAAGCATAGCCGTGTCAAACGTCTCAGAGAGGGAATCCAACAAAGCGCAACAACCAGAAATCAAGAAATCAATTACACATGATCAAACACACATTCTAATTTGATCTAAACACTTAATCTTATTACCAAACAAGGTCATTTTCAAGGAAAATCATGTTTGGAGCTTAAACTTCACAAAATGTATTTTGATTTTTCAATAAAATCAATTCGGGCAAAAGAGGTTTCATCACACAATTTGGGAAACTTGTTTTTGCTTAAAGAATCATGAAATTAAACTTATAAATCATCAATTAAAAATCCTAATTTAATTAAATCATAGTTAATTTCACAAATATGAGTCACTTTCAACTAATGTCAGATTTGGGTTTATGACTCCTAAACCAAATTTGGGGAAAGTAAGATTTGCTTATAGAAAAGCGAAATTGATTTGTCAGAACTTAAATTAACAGTACCAATATCATAAATACATACTTAATTTTACAAAGCATAACCAATTTCAATGAAAATCAAATTGGGGCTTTAGGGTTCATAACCTAAATTGGGTAAAATCCAATCCACTTAAAGAATGATGAAATTGGTTTAGGTAAACACTAATTTACAATCCCAATTGCATAAAAATCAATTTTAATTTCAGATCACAACATGAAACCAAAGAGCTAGGGTTAGGGTTTGAAACTGATTTGGGGATTTACAAAAGAGAAGAGATTAGGGGTAAAACTCTTACCCAAAGTGAAGAGGAAAGAAGAACATAGCACTATGGTGGTTCGAACGGCGGTTGGAGGTGGTCCGAGCGGCGGAGCTCCGAACCAGACCCGTGAGATGAGGGGAGCTGGGATGTGAGGTCCTCTCCTTCCTCTAGCGGCGGTCGGACGACTGAACGGCGGCCAGGAGGTGAAGGCGCGACGGCGCGAGCGGCGGCAAGAGACCAGGCACTGTGGTGGCGCGTTTCGCGCGAGACAGGGACGGTGGAGGACGCGAAACAGTCGCGCGTCTTCTCTTCCTCGTGCGGCGGTTGAGCGGCGGCTGGCTGTGCAGGGGCGGCGCCGGATTTGAGGAGGAATGGAGGAAGATGAAGTTTGAGATGGAGATGTGTGTGTGGGTCTGCACTTGGGTAGAAGAAGGGAAAAGAAAGAAAAACAAGAGTGAGGGGGGTAGACGTCGAGTGAGAGAGGGAGATATAAGGAGTAAATTCATTTTCTTTGTGAGTAGGTACAAAACGAGTGATAAATATCGAGTCTAAAATAAACATGTTTTTTTTTTACTTTTTGGAATCTAAAAATAAATATTGACAAATATATGATTTCGAAATTCAAATTAGAGTAAAGATTAATAGTTGAACTGATCAACTAAGAAAATACTCGGTCCAAAATTAATCTCCGATTAATGTCAGATCAGTTTATTTTCAAATCTAAAATTAGATAGAGTGAAAATATGAAAATACTTTTCTCTTAATCATATTATTTAAAACATTTTTCCTTACTGGTAATAATAGTGACAGTAACGTAATTTAGTGTCTCGTAAGCGTGCATACACTGAAATAAGTCAGTGCTAACGCACCCAATCAAATAGTTTGAAAAGAGTGATTAAATTACTCATGCTAAACCATATGAATAAAATAAATATAAACATCTAAATAAAATAATTATTTACGTGTAAAAACTGGGGTGTTACATTAGTACCCCTCTTAAAAAAATTTCGTCCTCGAAATTTCGTAGCTCGAAACTAAACAAGATTTCTGTAATCACACTTTGATCTTAAGATCCTACTTTGTATTTCTCGTCGCTTCATTCCTTTCATCTATAATTCTTTAACATGATCGATTCTTATGCCATTCTATTTATCCTTAAACTACCTCTGAGTCTGAGTTGCACATGATGAATTTCGTGCCAAAAACCTTTGAAATTCAATCCTCTTATTGAAATTGAACTTTGCCACATCCAACAAGGTCCATTCTTTTCTTAATTCCTCCAGAATCTTTTCCTTCTTCAATTTCATATCCTTAGTTTGTCTCTCGTTTCCAATTTGGGTATCAAGCCCCGTTGATATCCTTGGTTTAGGAAATTTCACATGCACATATACTCTATTCCCCAAAGAAAATATACCACAACTCCTAACAATTCCTCCATCTGAAGAAAGTGCTCCATCACTTATGCAAGGAAGTGCTTGTATCATATCTGCCCTTGTCTTCTATACTTGCAATCGAGAAAAGAGATTATAAAACAGAGTTGCTCTAAGGCCAGAACAACAAGGAGTTACCCAAAACAAAGCCAAGAAATCTAGGTGGGCACTCCCCATTAGGCAATCTTGGGTTTAAAACATCCAGCTTCCACTGTGGATCACCAACCACATATATCAACTTTCAACCCAAAGCACACAATTGTAGTCTTAGTTTTCCTTTGGACTTATTCCACCACCCCAAATTTCATCACGGTCAGGCCTTTCAAACTCTAAAACAGAGCTCTCAAACTCTTCTCACAACTTAGTTTCTCGAGAACTCCTCTTTACTATTTCTGTTCAGCTTAAGGAAAACTACTATAGATATTTTTCCGTTAATCCTCGGACTCATGAAATCAACATTAACCATAAACGTTGATCACTACTCTAAATTCCTTTAATGATATATCTGCCTCGATCATGATCAGGTCCATTGTAATCATCTCACTCAATGACATTGAACTTAAGGGTTCTCATAGTACCATTCACATCTATACATTAACGAAGCTCCTATCAACTCTGGTTTGTCCTACCATAGAGGTGACAAAAATTAGGTACCACACTATCTTCGACATTTCACCTTAGTTTACCACATTCGAAAGCCATAATCAAAACTTAATTACTTCTATTCTCAATACGGGTGCATTAGAAACCTTCTTCAACATCTAACTTCCACAGCTAACACCAAAGTCAACACTAACTTTATCATAACATGCATTAACCTTCTACTCAAGGTATGCAATCATAGTCTTAGTCTATTTGGGCTTAGTCTACTCTTCTAGTCATATCAAATTCAAACTTTTCAAGTCTCCAATTAAAACATCATAACATTCCTTAAGGTAAACTGAAATAAAAAGGAATCACATCGGCTAGGATTATCTAACTCATTAACTTTGAACTTCTTCAGAAACTTAATTTTTCACAAGAGCTTATCTCTTTCGCTTGAATCCACTTAAGTGAAATTACTATAGGCACTCTTCTTGTTAATCTTTCAAAATTCTGGCAATCAAAACTTAATTACAGACATTGATCATTACCCTAGGTTCCCCAACGATTATTCTGCCTCAAACAACATTTGATTTATAATAATTGTCTCACTTACTGAGATTGACCTTAAAGGTTCATATCTTACCAATCACAACTATACCTCAACACAACTCTTATCACTTATTGTCAATCTTGCTGAAGGAATGATCGTACTTAGGTACTAAACCTACTCCCAGCTAACCTTCTAAGGGTTAGATCGTTTTTTTTTTCCCATCAAGTTGAGGATGATCCTTTGATCTCAATCTCAACTTGATCCTCAACACTTGGAGCGGATTTTACCGACAACATTGGTAAACTTCGGGTCCTCATCTGAAACAACACTTAAAGATACTCCATGAAGTCTGAACAATCCTCTGATACATTATTCGATTTACTCCTCCATTGCATAGTGAATCTTAACTTGTAAGAAGGGTGTAGACTTCACCAGTCGTTCCACGATCACTTGAATTCAAACAAGACTCATGTAGGTCTTCAGCAAACTCAGAACAAAGATTCATGGCGATGCCAAAATCTTAACAAGGAAGGTCTCAATTGTTAAACTATCCCTTTTTCACTGTACTCGACTAACTCTGACATCTTGATGTGGAGATACCCAACTCATGACTGATGAGATAGGTCACACATCGACGACATTCGGAGAATACGTAGAACTAAGATGATCAACGATGACATGTACTTTTCGAACCGCAATAAGACATGACCTTGGTGATCATAAAAGAATTTTTCAAAAAAAGAAATTTTTCTTGATTTCACTTTCACAATAGCATAGAAAAGAATTTCATTAATTTGAAGGATACAGGAATATCCAGTATGGAAAAGGTTCTTCAAATAGGTTCGTGGGTGTAAAAATGTATGGCCAACACATATTTACAAACATGAATCTATTTAAGTTCATTCTTCCACAAGAATCTTCCAGCGTATTTTGGAAACCACAGGATGAATAGTTCCTAATCCCAAGAGGATTCATACTTAGTATAAAGAATTAACAAAATGACGACCTTTAAAAGAAAACCATCCGGTCAAAATCAGACTGGGTCACTTCTACCAAAAGTAAAAGTGACTAGACTAAGTTTCAATAAGAAACTTTTATTATCAAGAAGTCATTTGTGTTACAACTCAAGAAATAGTCATAACAGATTTCTTTCAACGCAATACGAAAATTCCATACCAATGGATACTATCAATCAATCCACTCAAATGTCTAATACATTGAGGGTTATTTAGAAGTGTGAGTACAACTCCTCACAAACAAGGGAATCAATTGAAATAACTTGAAAGTTATGAACTAGGATAACTAATTCATGAGTCCTGACAGATTTCAAATTAAAATCAGAAAATCTATCTTACACATACAAACTTCACTGCTGTGATTGTCTAATACAATTGTAGGGACTCATGGAACAATTGTCAATTTTACGAGTTCAGAAAAGAATGAATAGTACAGTGAAGAGTTCCTTAATCATGAGACACTCACCCAAGATCGAAGATTCAAATCGATTCGTCATGGTTCCTCCCAACATACAATTCTTTCTAGCCATGATTAGTATGACCACCTTGAATTGGGCATGATCCCGGACAACTTAATCAATCGATCAAACATACAAAGAGTTGATCTTTCTTCATAAACTGAGTTGACGACGCAAAATCTTAGATAGGTCATCACTCCAATCTGGTAATAACTCGTCTTCAAGTCGATCTTTTAGTAGACGACAACTCCTCGCAATTGATTTACCAAATCAACTCCGCAAGTCAAGGAATACTTGTTCATAATTCGTCCTTTTACTTAGTTGTCAGAAATCCACACGGTGACATGGGCCTTCACACAACATTGGTGCTTCACAAGGAAAACACTCGGTCTAACAAACGGTTCAGACCACCGATCTTCCAGTTGAATCGAGTCGTCCAACTCGTTTTAACTTTGTAGGCAACATCCTACACAAAGTGACAGAGATATGACCGAATCCAGAAACTAGATCAATATGAAATCAATGTCCTTTGCTAACCATAAACCTAGAATATTTCCAGGGAACACTCCCGAAAAAACCCTTTACACAAGCACCTTGTTTCGAATGTCTGACACGATTCGCAAGGATAATCGAATGTCATATCCGAACCCAAGTAACATTCAAGATCTACGGTCTCCCAGGACATAAAACCCTTGGAAAACCCATCAAGAAAACATATACTTGTGCGTCAACACACATTGCTTCAACAAGAAACAATTCAAACAAGAACCAACCAGAGATCACACAACAAAAACTTAACAGACCTATTCTCCAAAGATCCCGAAAGACTTGACCAGCTCTGATACCACTTGTAACACCCCCATTAGGTATTACTATGTAACACATGCGGAATTTAAATAAAAAGATAGTTTGTTGGTTGCTTTCGGAAAATAATTTATATAAGCACATAAGCGTCTGAAATTGGGTATAAAAATTTGTCACGACTTCAAACCTAAGCCTTGATCAGCACACAGGCTTACAATCCTAGCCTGGCAAGTCTATTTAATTTAGAAATATACTTGAATAAAAACTAGTATTTTTACAAAAAATTCGATAGAGTCTCCTCTGTAATTCGAACATCCCAGGTAAAAGAATACCTGCTAAAATAATTACATTTTCATTCCAGAATTCCAGTTACACTAAAATACATCCAGACAGTATTATTTTGGAAATAATTACATCAACAAGCTATACAGGACCCAAAAGGGAAAATCTTAGATTTTCATTCAAAAGAAATGCTCTCCGAGCTATAAACTTCACATTCAAAATAAAGGCTCTCCGAGCCATACAAATAAATACTATTAGAACTCTATAACATCTCAAAAACCTAAGCTGGTCACTCTATCAAATAGCTAAAACCAAGTCTTCGAGCGACTTAGAAAGACTCCTCTGCAACATCGGTACTAGCGTACCAGGGTACAATAGCGAAACCAGAAGAAACCTGATATATCTGTAAGGGTGAGATACCGACAATTGGATATATCATACAACAACCGTACACATGATACATACATCACCTCAGCACAGTCACATTTAATTATTATTCAGAGATAAAATAACAAGTGTTATATCAGTGGGTCTCATACCCGAACAATCAGTTTTATAAAATTAATGCATGACACTTCAATATTCAGGCTCTAACTTAATCTCCTGAGATAACAACACCGTTTCATCGTAGAAGTAATAAAGAGTTGGTCAAGCTCTGATGCCCACTGGCAAGTTGCCACCATAACCTCGTGCACCAAGGTCTCCGGATGCACAACGTCTCGAATGCCTCCAACTGGGCCAATCGGACTGACCCTCAGATACCACCTTGTATCTGGTTTACTTAAGCACGTCTGCTAAGGGGAAATGCATATGAATAAAACTTTCCGTTATCAAGATTTTTCTTTGTGTATACTCTTTTTCGCTGTCGAAGCTCAAAGCTAACGACTATTCACAATTCCCCATCACTTGAACTTAAAGAAACACAGGACACGCAGTCCGAGTGCTCAATCACAACGCCTTAGACCGATGCCGCAGTCAAGGTTTGTGGTCATAGAAATCACTTATGATTTTATCCATGTTTTACTCTAACATGATAAGGACTCTTAGTCCGCAACAACGAAATTAGGACGCACCGTCCTCAATTCCGAAATGAGGACTCTTAGCCCATACATCAGGATTAGGACCCTTGGCCCATAATTCTTCACACGGATCCTAGATCACGTGCATATAACTGAATACTAGAGGCGACGTCTCGCGTACTAGATTCTCTTTCACATGTACTTACTTTTCGCTCAGTGAAAATCAAATCCAAAACAAAACCTCAGTCACTTATCCAAGTAACCGGAACGTTTCTAAATCATTCAGGTGAAAATCCTTTTCCTTTGCAAACACTTTTATAAAACATTTAGGAAATTCATTTGCTCTTTGAAATCCTTGATGGAATAAAGTCAAATATTTTCAAAGGGTTTTTCCTTCATAAAACACATAGTTCAAAAAAGGTTTTCTCTCGTACAAAACTTTAGATCATGAAAAGGTAGTTTCTATTGACTTGAAATCACTTCAACATTTCTTTTAAAAAACAAGAATCTTATTCTTTTAAGGTAAGCACTTTAGACAAGAAACTTTTATAACTGAAACCAAGACTTTCAAAGTTCTATTCAAGGTTTATTAAGGCTTTTAATCCTTATAATCATTGAGCACAGACTCAAGTCCGGCTTCTCAAACTTCAATCAACAGTAATATATTCACAACAATAATAATATCACAGTTAATGACCACTCATCACATATATATAATTCATAACACTTTAAAGCAAGTAATGTTCAACTTCAAGTAATAACCACAATAGTCCAAGCAAACAAGTTATTCGAGTATTGTCTCAATATCACAACAATATTCACAACACTCAATTAAACACATACACACATGCATACAGTTATTGAATATCCCTAGGCAAGCTCCCCTTACCTTTTAAGACAAGTAAAAAGGATCCTCGTCTTAATGCTCACGTTAGCTCCAAGAGTGTAACTATCTACTCCATCAAGCAAGCATAGCCGTGTCAAACGTCTCAGAGAAGGAATCCAACAAAGCGCAACAACCAGAAATCAAGAAATCAATTACACATGATCAAACACACATTCTAATTTGATCTAAACACTTAATCTTATTACCAAACAAGGTCATTTTCAAGGAAAATCATGTTTGGAGCTTAAACTTCACAAAATGTATTTTGATTTTTCAATAAAATCAATTCGGGCAAAAGAGGTTTCATCACACAATTTGGGAAACTTGTTTTTGCTTAAAGAATCATGAAATTAAACTTATAAATCATCAATTAAAAATCCTAATTTAATTAAATCATAGTTAATTTCACAAATATGAGTCACTTTCAACTAATGTCAGATTTGGGTTTATGACTCCTAAACCAAATTTGGGGAAAGTAAGATTTGCTTATAGAAAAGCGAAATTGATTTGTCAGAACTTAAATTAACAGTACCAATATCATAAATACATACTTAATTTTACAAAGCATAACCAATTTCAATGAAAATCAAATTGGGGCTTTAGGGTTCATAACCTAAATTGGGTAAAATCCAATCCACTTAAAGAATGATGAAATTGGTTTAGGTAAACACTAATTTACAATCCCAATTGCATAAAAATCAATTTTAATTTCAGATCACAACATGAAACCAAAGAGCTAGGGTTAGGGTTTGAAACTGATTTGGGGATTTACAAAAGAGAAGAGATTAGGGGTAAAACTCTTACCCAAAGTGAAGAGGAAAGAAGAACATAGCACTATGGTGGTTCGAACGGCGGTTGGAGGTGGTCCGAGCGGCGGAGCTCCGAACCAGACCCGTGAGATGAGGGGAGCTGGGATGTGAGGTCCTCTCCTTCCTCTAGCGGCGGTCGGACGACTGAACGGCGGCCAGGAGGTGAAGGCGCGACGGCGCGAGCGGCGGCAAGAGACCAGGCACTGTGGTGGCGCGTTTCGCGCGAGACAGGGACGGTGGAGGACGCGAAACAGTCACGCGTCTTCTCTTCCTCGTGCGGCGGTTGAGCGGCGGCTGGCTGTGCAGGTGCGGCACCGGATTTGAGGAGGAAAGGAGGAAGATGAAGTTTGAGAGGGAGATGTGTGTGTGGGTCTGCACTTGGGTAGAAGAAGGGAAAAGAAAGAAAAACAAGAGTGAGGGGGGTAGACGTCGAGTGAGAGAGGGAGATATAAGGAGTAAATTCATTTTCTTTGTGAGTAGGTACAAAACGAGTGATAAATATCGAGTCTAAAATAAACATGTTTTTTTTTTACTTTTTGGAATCTAAAAATAAATATTGACAAATATATGATTTCGAAATTCAAATTAGAGTAAAGATTAATAGTTGAACTGATCAACTAAGAAAATACTCGGTCCAAAATTAATCTCCGATTAATGTCAGATCAGTTTATTTTCAAATCTAAAATTAGATAGAGTGAAAATATGAAAATACTTTTCTCTTAATCATATTATTTAAAACATTTTTCCTTACCGGTAATAATAGTGACAGTAACGTAATTTAGTGTCTCGTAAGCGTGCATACACTGAAATAAGTCAGTGCTAACGCACCCAATCAAATAGTTTGAAAAGAGTGATTAAATTACTCATGCTAAACCATATGAATAAAATAAATATAAACATCCAAATAAAATAATTATTTACGTGTAAAAACTGGGGTGTTACATAGTGCAATCTTTGGGCACCCCGTGCTTAGGAATTGAGCACGGCCGTGCTCAACAGGGAGCAAGGCCATACTCAGGTCTCAGAGTCTATGAATAGAGCAGTTCCATGAGGGTTGCGACCCAAACCCTCTTTTTGGTACTTTGGGCAATCCTAGTGTGACAAAAATCTCTTCCCTTCCCTCCCCTTGAACCCCTTGAAGTTCTTGGTGTTCTTGCTCATAGTAAAAAGGGAAGAGATGGAAGACCTTGAGTAGAAATGAGTGGGAGAAGCCATTGAAGCTCCAAATCTTGTTCCCAAGCTTGAATCTCCATAGGATGCAGAGAGAATGTGGTGCTCCAAGGTGAAATCGTGCTCCAAAATGATCAAAAGATCCCTCAAGTTCTGCCCAATCGCGTATTTATATAGGTTATGCTCGTCTGCTAGCGTTGGGTGCCCCTGGCCAGCGTTGGGCGCTTGTCTTCTGCGCAAAACTGTTACTTTCTGTCTCCTGCAGGCGCTTGGCGCTGCTATCCAGCGCTGGGCGCCTCTCTGCTGCATATTGCTGGTGCTGAGCGCCCCTGCACCAGCGCTGAGCGCTGGCCTTCATCCTGTACCACCAGTTTTCTATTTCTTGTCAGAGCTGGCCGCTTGTTTCCAGAGCTGAGAGTTGGACTTTTTATTTCTTCTTTTCCTGCACATTTTAGACCTCTTTTAAGTGTACTTTTCTCCCAATTTAAGATCTAAGGATCAAAACTTTATTCAAATGAATGTGTGCATTTTCTTATCTCTTTTCTCTACAGCTCTTAAGATTATTTACACAGTTATTCCTATTTAGACTTACAACCTTGTATATATTACACATTCATCAAAGCACAAAACAAAATTCAATGCAGATCAGACGTTTGAAACAGACGCCTGTTTCGGTAAAATGAATTAAAAAGGTTTAACTATGAACACTCCCCAGATATTTAGTAATAACAGATAAATAAGAGTAAAGAAAAGAGTTTAGGGAAGAGGGTACTCAGATATTTATCCTGGTTCACCCACTACCTTTTGGGCTACACATAGTGCTTGGCTTTACCAAGTTTTAACACTATAACTAATCAAGGTTATAGACAAGTATTATTTGCACACCTAGCCTCTCCAGGCTCAAACACAAGTAGTATTTGCACACCTAGCCTCTTCAGGCTCAACAAGTATTCTTGAAACAAGCCTTTTCAGGCTCAGAGAGTTTGAAGGTTTGTTTGAAGCACAACTTCAAAGTTACAATAACAAGTCAACCAAATAGCACTTCAAAGAGTGAATATAAGATTAAGATCTTGGTGAGTTGCAGATGAGTTCTTCTCTTGATGATTTGAAGTTTGGAGATAATATGATAAGAGTGATGAATGCTTTCAGCTTTGTTGTATTCTCATTATGAATACTTTTCTTTGTAAAGGAATGCTTTCAGAGTATGTTGTATATTGTAGCTTTGCTAGTTGTTCATCTTTCTCTTTATCAGGACTTCGTCTTCTCTTATTCATACTTGATCATAATAGATCCGTTGGAATATAAACAGTGAGCTTCTTCATTATCCTCTGGATAATAGCCGTTCTGACTTAACATTTAATGCTTTGAGAACGTTAGAGGTCCTTTGTCGACCACTGAGCATAGAAGATATGCTTTCTTTGCTTCAGGCAAAGTTTCTTTCCTCATTTGTGCAATACTTACAAAAGCTCAGATAAATGTGTTTTTATTTTTCTCACATAAGAGATGTTTTGCAGTATTTCCCTTTGTCTTTTCTCCTTTTTATGTTCTTGATAGAAGACAAGGAATAAATTAATATACTCCTTTGAATTAATTAATTCCTTTCTTTAATGAAAACACTTTCATCCATATTCCAAGCAATTTCTTCTTAAAGTATTTTCTCCTTTTGAACGTTGCTTCAATCACGAGAGATAAAATGCAACTTCATACTTTAATGCTTCACTTCTTCCATGCTGGAGATATGAACTTGAACATCCTTCAGGTTCTTCGAGTAGTTTTGACAAGAGTGAAGTTCTTGATTCTGTCAAAAGTCTAGACACATCTTATGAATAATCAGACGCTTCTTGATGTGAGTCTTTCTGGAATGATTCAGTCTGTAAACTTGATCCATCTTCTTTCAACTTTCTTCAGAAGATTGTGTTTGTACTCTTTGTTGCTTCGAAGAGTATTTGACCAGTGTATAGCTTTAGTTGTCTTCTTGATCTTTCTTCTTTCAAACTTAGAGCTTCATAGCTTGAATCTCTCCTCAGACGCATTTCTCTTCATCATGTATTCAACATCCAAAGATCAGACGCATATACTATGCTTTTGATATTTTAGTTGAGTTGATCTGCTAAGATTGTTTTTCTCTTTCTCCACAACTCAAGTAGATGGTTAGCAATACCTAGACAGTTCAATTAAAATCATTTTTTTAATGTTTGGGTCATCAAAACACACACAGGCTAACTAGAGTGTGAGTCATATGCATGACAGAGTCAGTCGCTTTGTGACTTAACATTCCCCCCTTTTGATGATGACTGTAACACCCTGAATTTCACCTTAGATTAATAAATGTTAATATGTGTTAGGCTTGACTTATATATATTTGTATATGCTTGTTAAGTTTGTTTTTGATGTCTAAGTTCATATTTGGGAAGTTTAGCCTTAGACAGGTTCAATCCTTTTAGAGTCCTAGTAACCTATTTCACCGTTTTGGCAATATCTTGAGTTCCAGATGTCCGATTGAGGTGATCTTTGATGCATTGGAAATCTAAGAGAATTATCTACAAGTTATATTCCATGCATTTTGGCCAAATTCAGTTTCTTTTTAAGCCTCGAGCTGCGATCATTATTCGCCCTGTGAACCGTGCAGAACCAGAAACGTGTTTTGGGCTATAATTATGCCCATTTGTGCATAAACCGTCCTTAACCTCCAAAACTACAACCTCAACATAATGTTATACATCCAAACCACTCTAAATCAGCCTCCATTCCCTTCTCTTTGAATTCCTAACCCTTTTCTCTCTAAAACTCTTCCTAAAGGATCAACCTGTGCACCGTTCTCCACCGTTCTTCGATTGGGGAACATCGTTTCGAGCACGTGATCAATTGTCATTCTGGTTAGACTTTTAAACCAGATAGAATTTGTGCACCTTGTCCCTCTTGATCTTTTCCTTTTGATTTCTTGATCTTAGAGTTGAACAAGATGTTTCTTGTCGTTCTTGAGGTAGTTGACAAGCGTTCATGAGATGGGATCTTAGCGGACTTTCTTCTCTTCCTTTTGAATTTCAATCTTCATACCAGGTATGGGGAGAAGGGCTAGTATGAACATGTAGGCTTGGGTAGCATAAGATGAGGGTTAACCCATGACCCTGTTGCATGCTAATTTCCTATTTGATGTTGTCTGCAATATGTATGATTAATTTCAATGTTATTGGCATGCCTTGAATATTGTATTGGTTGTTGATAATGATAATGATGCCATGCTTGATTGATATGTTGTTATACCATGAATGATGTTGTTATGCCATGGATGATAATGTTGGTTGTTATTGTTGTTGAGATAAATGTTGATATCAATAAGACTTAAAGAATTGTTGATAGAGATGTTATAAGAATTAAAGGATAGTTTCCCCAATGTTAATAAGACTTGAATCATAGTAATGAGAGGAAAGGTTTATGCTCGTTAGTATAGTTAAGACCCTAGGCTTGATTTATGAGTGTTTTAGGGACATTAATAACGAAACAGAAATCAAAGGTTTAATTCCCAATAAATCATAAGACATGGAGATAATTAAAAGGAACAAGATTAATGCTTGATGGTTTAGTAAAAGCCAATAGGTTTGATCCATGAATTACACTAAGGAATTTGGCAAGGGTTTCTAACCTAAACCAGTACGGCCATGCCCCAGTAAGCACAGCCGTGCTTAAAAGGGAGCACGCCTATGCTCTAGTTTCAAATTCAAAAAGGCCGCACTGCATAAGCACGACCGTGCTCAACAGACAGCACGACCATGCTGAATTTAAAGTCCAGCACGCCCATCCTGGGGGTAAGCACGCCCGTACTTCCCCCTACAGAACAGATTTGGAGTTAAAAGAAAGAATGGGTGTTTTGCCCCAATTGTCCACAATGATGGAATAAGATACTAATCGAATAAACACAAGTTAAATAATTCAACTTAAGACTTAACAAGTTAAATGACAAACGTTAAGATGTTAAAGTTGTACCTTGGTGCTTATTAGCCAGGGGGGCCTTGATGCTTATTGGTCAAGGTGTTGAGCTCTGTGCTTATTGGCTAGAGTGTTGAATGATGTTGTACCTTGGTGCTTATTGGCCAAGGTGGCCTTGATACTTATTGGTCAAGGTGTTGAGCTCTGGTGCTTATTGGCTAGTGTTAAATAAAGATTAAAGGTTAAAGATTAAAGACGATGTTAAACTTTGGTGCCTGTTGACCAAAGACGTTAAACCACAATTAATGGTGTTGATGGAGGTGGTGATCAAAGGCTGTTGTTTGTACGTACGCATGCATTCATGCACGAAGTTGTTAGGGGAGATACGACAACTGGGGAGGTCGTCCGAGAGTAAGGCGATCTGGCCATCCGTGGTGATTCATCCGAGAGTTAGGTAAATCATGTACACCCGCGGGGCTGCATCGGCTATCCTAAGGGTTCACCGATGGTTTGGTGGACTGCCGGCATTGGTGCTTAATAGCCAATATGAATATGTAACTCCAAAGTCGTATTCCCAGTATAGATGCATCTACATGCATTTGGAGTAGTGAGTCACATAGCATTATTTAATTGATATATGTGATATGCTTTGTAATGTATGGTATGTGATGTATGTTATGTTTGCCTTGTTGTATGATCATTTTGCCAACTATCCTGTTGTCGTTATGTTTATATATATGGTTCTTACTCCCCGTTCTTCTGTTTCTTGTTGGCATGTATCTTTTATGCAGAGGACGGTGAGCAGCTTGGTAAGGAGTGACTCCGACACTAACTCTATAACTGTGACATCGGGGTTAGGTTTGTTTTTATGGTTATGTTTCCTTTCCTTATAAACTTATTTTATTTCTTTCCACGTTGAGAAGTTTTCTTTGGGACAATGTGGTACCTTTTACTTGATTTTATTATTATGAAATAATATGCATGTGTTTATTTATTTTATATTTTCTTTCAAGTTATGCTTTATAAATACATGCGGGGTAGAGGGTGTCACATTTAGTGGTATTAGAGCAGGTCTGTCCTATCAGGCCGTGGTATGAGTCTGTTATGTATCTTCTATGTGCTCTTGTGTGAATTGTCTATATTTAATATAGACAATGTTACGTGGTACTGAGTACCTATAGCTTCGTTTTGGCTTGACTTACTGCATTTGGTGGTTTGTCTTGGACGATCCAAGAAGCCTGTGAGTGCTTCTTGTGTTTAGAAAGGTTGTTTTGTTATCAATTGATAATATGAACATTGTAGTTGATCTTGTGTTCCTACCCCTGAAACAACTTGATGTTATTCTTGGCATGGACTGGTTATCTTCCAACCATGTCCTCCTAAACTGTTTTGATAAAACCATAGTTTTTGGAACTCCTGTGGAGTCTAAGAATCCAAGATTTCTCTCTGCCAACCAAGTTAAGGCTTCTATGAAAGAAGAGGCCCAAGCTTACATGATGTTGTCTTCCTTGGAAGTGGAGAGCAAGCCTGATGTTGGAAATGTGCCAATAGTGAGAGTTTCCTGAAGTGTTCCCTGGGGATGTTTATGAGTTACCCCCTGAGAGAGATGTTGAGTTTACCGTAGACTTACTGCCGGGAACGGGACCCATATCCATAGCACCCTATAGGACGTCTCCTCTAGAGCTAGCTGAGTTGAAGAAATAGTTGGAGGAACAGATTTAGAAACAGTTGATTAGGCCTAGCGTGTCCCCATAGGGAGCGCCAATGTTGTTGTGAAGAAGAAGGATGGCAGCATGAGGTTATGTGTCGATTATCGGCAGCTCAACAAAGTGACCATTAAGAATAGGTATCCCCTCCCATGGATTGATGACCTTATGGAGCAGTTGATAGGGGCTTGTGTCTTCTCTAAGATAGATTTGAGGTCAGGGTACCATTAGATTCGGGTTAAGTCTCAAGACATTCCGAAGACTACGTTTAGAACGCATTATGGTCACTACGAGTATTTGGTTATGCCCTTTGGTGTGACTAGTGCTCCTGCTTTGTTCATGGATTATATGAACAAGACGTTTCACCTTACTTTGATAATTTTGTGGTGGTTTTCATAGATGACATCTTAGTGTACTCCAAGACCAAGGAGGAACATGAGGAACACTTGAGGGTAGTCTTGCAGACCCTTAAGGAGAAACAGTTGTATGCTCAGTTGTCTAAGTGTGAGTTCTGGCTAGAAGTGGTGAGTTTCTTAAGGCATGTCATCTCTAAAGGTGGGATAGCCGTGGACCTGGCTAAGGTAGAGACTGTGCTCCAATGGGAAGCACCAAAGTCAGTGACCGAGATTAGGAGTTTCTTGGGTTCAGTAGTGTACTATAGAAGGTTTATAGAGGGTTTCTCTAAGAAGCTTTACCCTTGACCCGTCTCACCAAGAAAGGACAGCCCTTTATGTGGGACTCTAAATATGAAGAGAATTTCCAAACCTTAAAGGAAAGGTTAACATCAGCACCAGTATTAGTTTTACCCAATCCTAGTGAACTTTTCATAGTATACTGCGATGCTTCTGAGCAAGGTTTAGGTTGTGCATTAATGCATGATGGCAAGGTAGTAGCCTATGCCTCTAGGCAGTTGAAAACCCATGAGAAGAGCTACCCTACCCATGATTTGAAATTAGGAGCTGTAGTGTTTGCCTTAAAGATCTGGAGGCATTACCTTTATGGAGCTAAGTTTGGGGTTTTTTAGTGATCACAAGAGTTTATAATATCTGTTTGACCAAAAAGAGCTCAGTATGAGGCAACGTAGGTGGATGGAGTTTCTTAAGGATTATGATTTTGAGTTGACCTACCACCCAGGAAAAGTCAATGTAGTGGCGAATGCCTTAAGTAGAAAAACCTAGCATGTCTCCGCTTTGATGGTTAGGGAAATGGATTTGATTAAGGAGTTTAGAGACTTGAGCCTGGCATGGGAAGTTACCCCTAAGAGTATTAGGCTTAGAACGTTGAAGATTACAAACAGCTTGATGGATCAAATTAGAGAAGGTCAGGAGGTAGAAGTTTACCTCTTAAGTCAGAGAGAGATGCTTGCTCAGGGTAGAACAAGGAACGGACGGAGTCTTGAGGTTTCAAAATAGAGTTTGCATACCAGATGTTACGGTGCTTAGGAAGTTGATCGTTGAGGAAGGACATAGGAGTGGACTGAGTGTGCACCCAGGTGTCACTAAGATGTATCAAGATTTAAAGCAAATGTTTTGGTGGCAAGGATGAATAAGGATGTGGCTGAGTTTGTTTATGCGTGCTTAGTGTGCCAAAAAACTAAGATAGAACACCAAAAACCTTCGGGTAAGATGCAACCTTTAAGTATCCCAGAATGGAAATGTGATAGTATCTCTATGGATTTTGTGTTTGGACTCCCTAGGACTCCAGCTGGTTATGAATCTATCTCGGTTGTTGTGGACAGGTTGACTAAATCTGCCCATTTCATCCTTATGAACATGGAATATCCCTTAGAGAAGTTGACCAGGTTGTACATCAAAGAGATAGTTAGGCTACATGGTGGCCCGTCTAGCATAGTGTCAGATAGAGAGCTTAGATTTACCTCTAGGTTCTGGAATAGTTTGCATGAGGCTTTAGGAACCAAGCTTAGACTAAGTTCAGCTTATCATACGCAGACTGACGGTCAGTCTGAGAGAACCATCAAGTCCTTAGAGGACTTGTTGAGAGCTTGTGTGCTAGAACAGTCGGGTAGTTGGGATAAGTTTTTGCCCTTGATAGAGTTCACCTACAACAATAGCTTCCATTCCAGTATTGGGATGACACCTTATGAAGCTCTTTATGGGAGGAGATGTAGGACACCTTTGTGTGGAATGTACCTGGTGATAATATTTTTCTAGGACCAGAAATAGTGTAAGAAACCACATAAATAGTGAGGATGATTCAGGAAAATATGAAAGTGGCAAAGAGTAGGCAAATGAGCCCCTTTTATATGGTCTAATGGCAGAATTGTAGCTTTTACAGAAAGGAGATTAGATAGACCTATGAACAAAGTCTTTCCTTCTTTTCTTCAGTATCCTGCATGACTCTTGCTAAAATTCAGTCTGAACACTATCCTATCCTCCTATCTCAGGAAAAAGATATGAAGCAGAAACCATCTCCTTTTAAATACTTTAATATGTGGAGTGATCATCCTGACTCTTTGAGATTAGTTAAGGAAAACTTGGAACAAACCTATATTTGGCTGCCCTATGTTCTTTTTAGTTTAGAAGTTAAAACTCCTAAAATCTGAATTCAAGGTCCGGAATAAACAAGTCTTTGGGGATGTAAAGATGTCTGTTGATTCTGCTGTGTCAAAAATAAACTTAATCCAACAGCAGATAGGGGTGGATGGTTACCCTGATTAGCTTTATGATTAGGAGAGAGTTGCTCAAATTGAGCTACAAAGATGTCTGTCTGCTAAGGAAGCTTTTTGGAAACAGAAATCCGATTTGAATTGGTTTTCTAAAGGGGATAGAAACACAGCCTACTTTCATAGACTAGCCAAAGATTAGGCAAGCCTCAAACCAAATGTCTCTACTGAAGAAAGACAATGTGGTTATTAGCTCCCAATCGGAAATTGAAACTCATATTCTGGACTTCTATACAAACTTGTATGCTTCAGATAATCCTTGTCTAGATAATGGTATTGTGGATAGAGTGATCCCTAAGGTAGTGACTGATTTGGACAACTCAATGCTGATTAAAATTCCTTCTATGGAAGAGGTGAGGTGTGCTGTCTTTAGCATGGATGGTTCCGGTTCTCCTGGCCTTGATGGCTTTGGAGGTGGGTTTTTTCAAACTTATTAGGACATTGTCGGAATGGATGTGTTCAACTCAGTTATGCAATTTTTTTAACCAGAATTGGATCATGCCAGGATTAAACTCCAATATAGTTACTTTAATTCCTAAGTTTCCTGAAGCTGAAAAAATTGAAGACTATAGGCCTATTACCCTGGCCAACTTTCAATACAAATTTATAACAAAGGTGTTAACTGATAGATTGGTTGTCATTGCTCCCAAGGTCATCTCAGACCACCAAAGGGGTTTTCTTAAAGGAAGGCACATTACTGAAGGCATATATACCACCTTAGAAGCTATCAACTTGTTGGACAATAGGTCTTTTGGTGGAAACAGTGCTTTCAAGTTTGATATCAAAAAAGCCTTTGACACTCTTGACTGGAACTTCCTCCTGAAGGTTCTTAAAGCTTTTGGATTCCACTCTAGATTCTGTGTCTGGATCTGGACTACTCTCCATTCGGCAAAGCTATCATTCATTGTTAATGGAAACACAATGGCTATTTTACTTGCAAGAGGGGTGTTAGGCAGGGAGACCCCTCTCCCCTCTTTTGTTCAGTTTGGCAGAAGATGTGTTGAGTAGAAGCATATCCATGTTGGTTTAGTCCAATCAGTTGAAGCCAATGACTGGCCCTAGAGGTTGCTCAACTCCCTCATATGTTGTAACACCCCATTTTTCGGAAGTATTTTTATAAAGCTGGTTTTATCAAGTTGGAATTGTTGGTTGAGGGCTTAGTGGGATTTTTGGCTTAAAAGTCCCTTTCTGATAGATGAGCACGCCTGTGCTCATTAGCCAGCACGCCCATGCTTAAAGTCCGAAGCGTGTTTCTGATTTTAAGTTGAGCACGCCCGTGCTCAACAGTGAGCACGCCCGTGCTCAACAGTGAGCACGCCCGTACTCACTATGCGGACCGCGTCTCGCTGACGCTAAGTCCAGCACGACCGTGCTTGTTGAAGAGAACAACCGTGCTCAAGTGTGACCTATATATTCTTGGCACAGAATTCGAGGGTTTACGGTTAACCCTATTTCTAGTAGCAACAGTCACCCTATTGCGGCCAGAATAAGTTCTCTCCCTTTTTCCTCTATTTTGAGCAGTTTCGTATGTGTTGGGGACCTTGGGAGACCGTTAGCATATCTGTGTCAAGTATATAGGTAACGTTTCTTCCCTTTCTAAGTTTCCTTTTCATTATTTTGAATGGGGAACTAATCGTTGGTGTTTCTGTTGATCCAAGGCTTGTTTTGGGTGTGAGCCGCTTAAAGGGAAGGAACCGACTTGCTGTTTAAGATGCTGATAGAGCTACCTTCAATCCAGGTATGGGGAGTAGGATAGTGTAATCATAGGCTCGAAGTTAGGGTAAAGTATAGGGGTTCCCATAGCCCCGGTTGTTTGTATGATTGAATCGTTAATTTTTCTGATAACATGTTAGTAATTGATAATATGTTATCTATATGCCTATGTTCATAATATTGGTTTGTGTTTATGTTGTTGTGATGGCTATGAACATGATGATACTGTCGGGTTGATGCCAATGTTGAGTTGATGCTGATGTATTGATGAGTTTAATCCTTAAAACATATGGATAACTGACTTAGGATGATTAACGGATTAAACCCTAGAAATTGGTTAAAACTCGGTTATGGTTCCTGTGACACCCTTCTACCCCGCATGTTATAAGGCATTTAATATAAAAACAATTAAAAAGAAAAACATGCATTTTACTGAATAAAATAAAACAATCGTCCATGGGTAGAAAAGTCCCACATTAACCAGTTCACAACACGGAAAATAAATCAAGTTTAAAACGAATAAACTAATAAAATAATAAGAAATGTCCCAACCCGATGTCACAACAGAGCTAGTATAATCGTTCCGTACATCACGGAAAAACAACTAAACAAAACTAACTAAACAAAGCGAAAGACCCTAACTATTAGCGGCGGCTCCTTAGAGTCACTCCTCTCCGGGCTGCTCGTCATCCTCTGCAAAATGCCGATCAGGCAAAACACAAACAAATAACGGGGAGTAAGTTCATGTAAACATATACAGCAAGGAAATAGGAAATAAGGTATGCATACAAACATAAGCATACATCAACATCCAACAATATCATTTCAACCAAGTATGCTATGTTGTGCAATGCATCAACTACTCCGCTACTCCATCTATGCATGTGGATCCAACTAACTCAGGATGAACGACTTTGGAGTTACATATCAGTATTGGCCATAGAAGCACCGACACCGACAGTTCACCAAACCTTGGGTGAACCCCATGGATAGCCAACACATCAAACCGTGGATGCCTCATCACTGGGGGCCGCGGTCACCAAACCATCGGGTGACCTACCGTGGATAGGCAGATCACCATACTCTCGGGCGGTCTCCCCTATGTCGAACATCCCCCATCAACAACTCCAATGCTATATGCAAATGGGACAACAACAAACAATCTCAACCACCTCCTTGCTTGGGCAATGAAGCTGCTAAGACTTCAACATCAACCTTAACGTAACCTTAGACCCAAACCGCGGGGTCAAGCCTCCCTTGGCCAATAAGCACCAAGGTTCAACTCAACATGCTTGCGTCAATAAGCACCCACGACTTCAGCATCAACAACACCTTAGACCCAAACTGTGGGGTCAAGGTCCCCTTGTCCAATAAGCGCCAAGGTACAACTTATCGTTTTATTATCTTAACCAACTTTAATTATCTTAGGTCATCATTAACCCAATTGTCTAATCTTTATCTTTGATTAGATATATCAACTTATCATCATTGGGGAAATGGGGTTTGAAACCCCTTAAGTCCTTTAATTATGTTTATGTCCAGGAGGGGTGAGCACGGTCGTGCTTAAACCGCAGCACGGTCGTGCTTGAACATGTGAAGGGCGTGCTGCCCCTTAAGTGAAGCACGGTCGTGCTCTCTATTAAGCACGGTTGTGCTCCGCTGCACGGTCGTGCTCTTTGTCCTGCACGACCGTGCATACTGCGCGGCCATTTTCCAGAATTCAACTGGGAGCACGGTCGTGCTCCCTGTTCAGCACGGCGGTGCTCAATGCACGACAGTACTGTTCTGGGCAGAGTCTCAAGTCATAATTCTAACCAATTTTAGGATTCATTAAACCATTAATCTTAACTCATTTGTACGCCTAATTTACCAATTAAAACATTGGCCTCTAGGGCTCCAACACAACAATCATAACAGCAACAATATCATCAAGTCAAAACATCAACCATTGGCAAAACACATCATCATGCTCATATTAACAACCAGCATGTCTATAGCATCAGACAAAATCAACCAAATAGAGCATGTTATTGACAGAACATCATTTAACATAATAATCATATAACATAAAACAACACCGGGGTCATAGGGAACCCCTTCACCTTACACTACCCCCATTGCCTATGGTTACACTACCCTTCTCCCCATACCTGGATTGAAGGTCACTCTAGCAACTGTTCCAAATGGCAAACCGGTCCCGAATCCTCAAGCGGCTCACTCCGAAGCTAAGCCTCTAAAGCAACAAGACTCACAAGGGGCTCCCAATGGCTTCCAAAACTCCAGAAATGGGTTGAGTTTAGTGGAAGTAGGGAAAGAGACCACTCTGGCCGAAACTGGTGACGGCTGCCAACACAAAATACGGTTAACTCGTCACCCTCGGTTTCTGTGCCAACTATATAAAGGCTGCACCTGAGCACGGTCGTGCTCACCCTTGAGCACGGTCGTGCTCAACTTAGCGTCACCGGTCGTGCCCATTGGGTGCCGCAAGCTGATGAGTTATGCCTTGGTGCTTTTTGGCCAAGGAAGCCTTGACCCCACGGTTTGGAGCTAAGGTGTTGTGTACCTTGATGGCCGATGTAACACCCTGTTTTTCATATGCTTTCTGTAGTAGTATAAACATATTTAAATATGTTTAATTTTTAGATTAAACTCAGAGGATGATTTTAATTAAACTAAAATCATTTTCTTGTGTTGTTATATCATATGAAGTCACGGTAAAATTTTTGGTTGAAAATTCAGACGGAAGCCGGTCTGCGTTTTCACTGCCGGTACCAGTTTACTAAGCAGAAAACCTAATTTTGACTCGTGAACGAGACGGTTAGTGTTTTTATCATGTTTCCTTCAACTTTGGTTATTTTGAAAATTTTCGTTCAAAAATAAAAAAATATTTTATTCGGGCGAAAACGTCGGAAATTTACGATCGGAAATGCAACCGGGTACAAAATGGAGCAGATTAGGGAGCATAAGGGAAGTTAAGTGACTTGATGGGATGTGATGGACATGAGTTATGACACACTCCAAAAGTGTAATCATCACATTTTTCAAATTATACCATATTATATTCTAAAAACCTAATTTTCTCTTTCCTCTTCAACCAAACAAGGCATAAGACAAAACTTGCTCTCCAAGCTCATTCCTCTCCCCTCAATTTCGTGCCACTCTCTCCCTTCTCTATATAAACACCTTTCATCTTCACTTCATCACTTTTCCTTCATCTTACTTTACACTTCTTCATCTTACTTCTCCTAAAGCTTCCATTTTTAATCATCTTTTCTGCTTGAGTTCTTCATTAAAGTTCTTCCTTATACTAAGGGTAATGCTCTCATGTAAATCTTTTTGCAAGTTTCATCTTTTATTTCTTAGTTTGCTTTATGTGTTCTTTATGTGATTTAAACTTCTAAAATCTCTCTAAAATGGTAGAAAACTCCTTTTGAGTTGAAACCACTTTCTATAGTCTCGTATTAACTTATATTTTCACATACTAAGAGTTTGTATAAAACAAAAATCCCCATCTATCTCTTCCTATGAAGGCCGAATGCTATGCATATGTGGCCTAGGAGGTTTTTGCTTTAACTTTTGGAATATGATCATGTGTTTGAGTTTCTAACTATTCCTTGATCTTAAATCTATAAACCTTGGAAGGTTTGATAGCTTGTTTCCTATGATGGCCGAAAATATGTAGAAGTAGGCCTAGGATACTATGTTTCAACTTTCCAAGTATGATCATGGATTTAGAACTCTTAATACCTTGTGATTCTAAACCTAAGAGTTGTTATCAAACAAAGATTTCTAACCTATTCTTCCAAGGATGGCCAAAACTATACCTTAGTGGCCTAGGAAGGTTTGGTTTTCATTTTTCCAAAATGATCATGGACTTGAGCTCCTTAATACATTTGGATGCTAAGTCTAAGTGATTGGAAAGTTTAAAGATTGTATAGTCTATTTATCCTCTAATGGTTGTGAACCTAGGATATGTTGTTTTCATTCTCCAAAATGATCATGGACTTGAGCTCCTTAAGATATTTGGATGCTAAGTCTAAAAGATTGGAAAGTTTAAAGATTTCTAACTTGTTTATTCTATGTTATTAAACCTAGGATGTATTACTTTTCATTTTCCAAGATGATCATGGACTTGAGCTCCATAAGACATTTGGATGCTACGTCTAAGAGATTGGAAACTTTAAAGATTTCTAGTCTATAGATCCTATGAAGGCCGAACCTAGAAGGTTATGGACCTAGGATACCTTGTTCTTATTTTCCAAAATGATCATGGTTTTGAACTCCTTAATACATATGGATGCTAGACCTAAGAGATTGGAAAGTTTAGTGAATGCTAGCCTATTTTACTAGCTTTGGCCGAATACCCTAAGTCTATGACTTAGTGGGATTTTGATTCAACTTTGTTAAATGATCATTGTTTATGAACTCCTAACACTTAAGGATCAGAAATCCATGAGTTGTATAATTTTCGGGAATCTCTAACCCAAAGAACTAGTTTTGGCCGAACCTATACCTTGTGGTTTAGTGTTCTTGGTTGATTTTAACTTGTGATTTTGTGTTCATAACCTTAGACATTCATCACGAAGAAAGCGAGGACGTTAGAAGTTCTTTTCTCCAAGCATCTCATATCTCTACCTAACCGAAGGTAAGAGGGGATTGCCTAGGGATATTCAATGACTATATGCATGTGTGTAGGTGTCTACTTGAATGATTTGAATGTTATTATATGGAGCCAATACTTGAATGACTTGTTTGCTTAAACTATTGTGATTATTACTTGAAGTTGAATCTTACTTGCTTTAAAGTATTGTGCATATATGTGATGAACTGTCATTAACTGTGATATTATTGTTGAGAATATATTACTGTTAATTGAAGTTTGAGAAGCCGGACTTGAGTCTGTGCTCAATGACTTTAAGGATTAAAAGTCTTAATAAACCTTGATTGGAACTTTGAAAGTATTAGGTTCATTCTTTGTTTAAAATGCTTACTTCAAAAGAATAAGATTCTTGTCTTTAGAAGAAACGTTGAATGATTTTAAGTCAATAGAAACTACATTGTTATGATCTAAAGCTTTGTACGAGAGAAAACCTTTTTCGAACTATGTGTTTTATGAAGGAAAAACCCTTTAAAAGTATTTACCATCAAGGATTTCAAAAACAAACGAATTTCCTAAATGTTTTATAAAAGTGTTTGTAAAGGAAAAGATTTTCTCCTAAATGATTTAGAAACGTTCCGGTTACTTGGATAAGTGACCGAGGTTTTGTTTTGGATTTTTATTTTCACTGAGCGAAAAGTAAGCACATATGAAAGAGAATCTAGTTGTGAGACGTTGCCACTAGTATTCAGTTATATGCATGTGATCTGGGATCCGTGACAAGAATTATGGACCAAGGGTCCTAATAGTGATGTTATGGGCTAAGAGTCCTAATCTCGGAATTGAGGACAGTGCGTCCTAATTTCGTTGCTGCGGACTAGGAGTCCTTATCATGTTAGAATAAAACAAGGATAAAATCATCAGTGATTTCTACGACCACAAACCATGACTGAGGCATCGGTCTAAGGTGTTGTGATTGAGCACTCGGACTGCGCGTCCCGTGTTGTTGATTTTCAAGTGATGGGAAATTATGAATAGTCGTTAGCTTTGAGCTTCGACAGCGAAAAAGAGTGATCACAAAGAAAAGTCTTGATAATGGAAAGTATTTTTCATATGCATTTCCCCTTGGCAGACGTGCCTAAATAATCCGGATACAAGGTGGTATCTGATGGGTCAGTCCGAATGGCCCAAGTAAAGAGGCATTCGTGACGTTGTGCATCCGAGTACCTTGGTGCACGAGGTAGCGGTGGCAACTTGCCAGTGGGCATCAGAGTTTGACCAACTCTTTATTCCTTCGACAATGAAATGGTGTTGTTATCTCATGAGATTAAGTTTAGAGCCTGATTATCGATGTGCCATGCATTACTTTTATAAAAACTGATTGATTCAGGTATGAGACCCATTGATATGACACTTGTCATTTCATCTCTGAATAATGTTTAATTGCTAATATGCCAATGTGTTGTATGTATCATGTATATGGTTGTTGAGTGATATATCTATTGTCGGTATCTCACTCTTGCTTTTCTACTTGTTGTTCTCTCTTCTTTTTGGTATCGTTGTATGTATATGAGCTCAGATAGACCCCAATATCCCTCTTGTGCCGACGATGTCGAAGACTGAGGTCTTCGACGACTCGGGGAACGCCGGGTCATGGCAGATTCATCCGGGGGCGGCATCTGCCACTTACCATGGATCAATTACCACAACCGATTTGAATGCTGACGGAGACCCGATCCGTAGGAGCCAAACCGTGGAGACTAGGAGAGTTGCTCTGCCTTCGACTTGGTACTACCTTCACGCACTTCAGGTTAACGGTCTGCTACATGAGGAGGATCCTGAGGAGGATCCCGAGGAGGACTTCTATGAGGTCATGGAGGAGGAGGAGCCTGAGTATCACGTCCTGGATCATGACGACGACGACGACGATTTCGTGGATAAGGGCGGCGACGTCATAGACCCACTACCTGATGTCTCGTCTCGTGGGAGCATTTGCGGAGACCCTGCTTGCTGCCAGTGTCAGTGACCAGTTTGGAGAGTTTTGTGGACAGTCTTCCGTCTTCCAACTTTCTAGAGTTACCTCTTTTGTGATGTGGTTCCGGACCCTCTTTCCCCGTGTTATCGCTTACTTTCTTTTCAGTTGTATCTTCTAGATTTCTAACCCTGTTGTTAATGGCCATCTTGTTTAGGCCCTAGATTTCTATACTAAACTCTAAATCCCACTGGGATAGTTATATATATGATGTTTACATTTCATGTTCGGAGTGTTCATCAATTGCTTTTTGTTTTCCCTTTGTCTTAAATATATATATATATATATATATATATATATATATATATACCACCATTTTGAAGCTACTTACTTTAAAGACATGATCTTTTACCGAAAGCAGCCAACAATTTAACGGTTTGAATAGATTCTCCTTGCGCCCCCGTGACGAGGCATTCATTGGTTTGATGTGTTGGCTATCCAAGGAGTAGATTCTCTGGCGTTGAGTAGATTCTCAATGTGGATATTTAACTCCGAAGTCGTCCATCCCGAGTTTAGTGGATCCACATGCATAGTTGGTTTAGCGGATTAGGATTGCATTGCACTACATAGCATGTTGAATGCTGAAGCTATTGATGTATGTTATGTTGGTACCATGTCTGTATGATTTACTTTACTTCCTACTTCCTTGATATTATATTTACATGATTCTTACTCCCTATGTTTGTTTGTTTGTTGTTGGCCTGATTGGCACCTTGCAGAGGATGACGAGCAGCCCGGAGAGGAGTGACTATGAGGAGCCGCCACTCATAGTTAGGGCTAGTTTCATGGTCAGTTAGTTTGTTAGTTTTCAGTTGTAATTCCGTGGATTTTGTTCCGGAACAGTTATACTAGCTCTGAGTTGTGACATCGGGGTTGGGTTGTTTATTGTTATGTTTTAGTTGTTTTAAAACTTACTTTAATTTTCCGCGTTGGTGAACTGGTTCATGTGGGACTTTTCTACCCATGGACAAATATTTTATATTATTCAGTAAATGCATGTTTTTCATTTAAATTGTTTTATTTTAAATGCCTTATAACTTGCGGGGCAGAAGGGTGTCATATTTAGTGGTATCAGAGCAGTTCGGTCCTGTCCGGACGTGGTATGAGCCTGTCGTGAGTCTGTTATGTGACTCTTGTTTGGATTATCTATACTCGTTATAGATAATGATGTTTAAGTTAGTTGCCTGTCACTTTTACCAGCTTAAGTTCTGTACTAAAAGTTGTTTTTGGGTATGTACAGGAACTAATGGCCGATAGAGGAAGCAACGATTAGGCGATTGCTGACGCATTGGCACTCCTAGCCAATGCTATTGGACAGGTCAACCCTAACAACAATGGTGGGCTAGCTGAGTTCCAGGGACTAGATAAGTTCCAGAGGAACAACCCTCTGTCGTTCAAGGGAGCGTATGATCCAGAGGGAGCTTTGCTATGGTTGAGGGAGACTGAGAAGATCTTCCGAGCCATGGATTGCAACGATCAGCAGAAGCTTATCTTTGTTACCTTCATGTTGACCGAGGAGGCGGAGCATTGGTGGGATAACTGCAGGCAGAGAATGCAGGCTGAGGGCACAGTGGTTACATGGGCTGTGTTCAGACGGAGGTTCCTGGAGAAGTACTTTCCGGCAGATATCAGGGATAAGAAAGAGATGGAGTTCTTGTCTTTGAGGCTGGGATGGTTGTCAGTTGGCGAGTATGCAGCCAAGTTTGAGGAGCTGGCGAGGTACTACACTCCATATCAGCATGAGACAGATGACCGCTCCAACTGTGTCAAGTTTGAGGCTGGACTCTAACCTCAAGATCAAGCAGGCCATCAACTACCAGGAGATTAGAGTTTTCCCGATTCTGGTCAACAAATGCCGGATTTATGAGGATGCCAGTCAATTCAGAGTTGCTAGTTCCAGAGGATCGGATAGTCAGAGCGGCAAGAGGGCTGATCAAAGAGACAATGGCAAGCAGTGGTATGCCCCGACGGGAAAGGACTTCAAGCAAAGTGGCAAGAAGCCACAGTTTCAGCAGAATAGCTTCAGGGTTGGGTTTTCTGATGCCCCCAGAGCTTTGAGGTGTGGTAAGTGTGGAGCACCGGACCATTATTCATCCCAGTGCAAGGAAACACAAGTTATCTGCTTCAGATGTGGCAAACCTGGACACATCAGCCATGAGTGTGAAGTAGCCAAGGCCGAGCCTCCCAGAGCCAGCAAGAATCAGAAGTCCCAGGCCAACAGACTGAAGACCACTAGAAGAGTCTTTACTCTTAGTGGAACCGAAGCCTCCGAGTCTGATGACTTGATCCAAGGTACATATTTTATTGATGGAACTCGATTAACTGTATTGTATGATTCGGTTGCTACTCACTCGTTTATATCGCATGATAGGGTCAAGAGTCTTGAATTGCCTGTTACTTTCCTTGAGTTTGATTTGTTGGTTTCTACACCCACAAATAAACTTGTTTCCACTTCTTATGCATGCAAGAACTGTCATATAGTCATAAATGATAAAACTTTTGTTGCCGATCTTGTATGCTTACCTTTGAAAGACCTAGATATTATTCTGGGCATAGACTGGTTATCTTCCAACCATGTCCTCCTGAACTGTTTTGATAAAACCTTAATTTTTGGAACTCCAAAGGAGTCTAAGAATCCGGACCTTCTCTCTGCCAGCCAAGTTCAAGCTTCGATGAGAGACGAAGCCCAAGTATACATGATGTTAGCTTCCTTGGAAGTAGAGAGCAGCCCTCCTGATATCGCTAGCGTGCCTGTTGTGCGAGAATTTCCTGAAGTGTTCCCGGGGAATGTTTATAACTTACCCCCAGAGAGAGATGTTAAGTTTACCATAGACTTAGTTCCTGGCACCGGGCCAATCTCCAAAGCACCCTATAGAATGTCTCCTCTAGAGCTAGCTAAGTTGAAGGAACAGTTGGAGGACCTGATGAAGAAGCAGTTCATTAGGCTGAGTGTGTCTCCGTGGGGAGCACCTATGTTGTTGGTGAAGAAGAAAGATGGTAGTATGAGGTTGTGTGTCGACTATCGGCAGCTCAACAAGGTGACCATAAAGAATCGGTAACCCCTCCCTAGGATTGATGATCTTATGGACCAGTTGAAGGGCGCTTGCATCTTTTCAAAGATATATTTGAGGTCAGGGTACCATTAGATTCGGGTTAAGTCTGAGGACATCCCGAAGACAGCGTTTAGGACGCGATATGGTCACTCTAAGTACTTGATTATGCCCTTTGGTGTGACCAATGCTTCTGCGGTCTTCATGGACTACATGAACAAGACTTTTCACCCTTACTTGGATAAGTTTGTGGTGGTGTTTATAGATGACATCTTAGTGTACTCCAAGAGTAAGGAGGAACATGAGGAACACCTGAGGGTTGTCTTGCAGACCCTTAGGGAGAAGCAGTTGTATGCTAAGTTATCGAAGTGTGAGTTCTGGTTAGAGGAAGTGAGCTTCTTAGGACATGTCATCTCTAAGGGTGGCATAGCAGTGGACCCAGCTAAGGTAGAGACGGTGCTCCAGTGGGAAGCACCAAAGTCGGTAACCGAGATTAGGAGTTTCTAGGGGTTAGCCGGGTACTATAGGCGGTTTATAGAAGGTTTCTCTAAGATAGCCTTACCCTTAACCCGTCTCACCAAGAAGGGCAGTTGTTTGTGTGGGACTCTAAGTGTGAAGAGAGTTTCCAAACCCTTAAGAATAGGTTGACATCAGCACCAGTTTTAGTGTTGCCCAATCGTAGTAAACCTTTCGTAGTATATTGTGATGCATCGAAGCAAGGTTTAGGTGGTGTGTTGATGCAATATGGTAAGGTAGTAGCTTACGCTTCTAGGCAATTGAAAAGCCATGGGAAGAACTACCCTACCCATGACCTGGATTTAGGAGCTGTGGTATTTGCCTTAAAGATCTGGAGGCATTGCCTGTATGGAGCGAGGTTTGAGGTTTTTAGTGACCATAAGAGTTTGAAGTACCTCTTTGATCAAAAGGAGTTGAACATGAGGCAGCGTAGGTGGATGGAGTTCTTAAAGGACTATGACTTTGAGCTGACCTATCACCCAGGAAAGACCAATGTGGTGGTCGATGCCTTGAGTAGGAAAACCCTGCATGTCTCCGCTTTGATGGTTAGGGAGATGGATCTGATTGAGGAATTTAGAGACCTTAGTCTAGCTTGTCAGTTTACCCCTAAGAGTATTAGGCTTGGTACCTTGAAGGTTACCAATAGTCTGATGGATCAGATTAGAGAGGGTCAGAAGTTAGATAAGTTTCCCATAGACCAGCGAGAGTTGCTCGCTCAGGGTAGAGACCTTAGTTTTAAGGATGGCAGTAATGGTATCTTGAGGTTCAAGGATAAAGTTTGTGTACCTGATGTCCTGGAGCTTAGGAAGTTGATCCTTGAAGAAGGACATAGGAGTGGATTGAGTGTGCACCCAGGTGCCACTAAGATGTATCAGGACCTTAAGAGAATGTTTTGGTGGCCTAGGATGAAAAAGGATGTAGCTGAGTTTGTTTAAGCGTGGCTAGTTTGTCAAAAGGCTAAGATAGAGCATCAAAGGCCTTCGGGTAAGTTGCAACTTTTGAGTATCTCAGAGTGGAAATGGGATAGCATCTCCATGGATTTTGTGTCTGGACTCCCTAGGACTCCAGCTGGTTTTGAGGCTATATGGGTTGTTGTGGAAAGATTGACTAAGTCTGCCCATTTCATCCCGATGAACATGGAGTATCCTTTAGAGAAGTAGCCAAGTTGTACATCAAAGAGATAGTTAGGCTTCATGGTGTGCCATCAAGCATAGTTTAAGATAGAGACCCGAGGTTTACCTCCAGGTTTTGGGAGAGTTTGCAGAGTGCTTTAGGGACAAAGCTTAGGCTTAGTTCAGCTTACCACCCATAGACTGATGGGCAGTCTGAGCGGACCATCCAGTCCTTAGAGGACTTGTTGAGGGCTTATGTGATAGAACAGTCTGGTAGTTGGGACAAGTTTTTGTCCCTGATAGAGTTCACCTACAACAACAGTTTCCATTCCAGCATTGGGATGACACTTTATGAGGCTCTGTATGGGAAGAGATGTAGGACACCCTTGTGTTGGAGTGAACCTAGTGATAGTGTGGTGCTAGGGCTAGAGATAGTTCAGGAAACAATAAAGAAGATCAGGTTGGTTCAAGAAAAGATGAGAGCTACACAGAGTAGGCAAAAGTGCTATCATGATAAAAGGAGGAAGGCGCTCGAATTCCAGGAAGGCAATCATGTATTCTTGAGAGTTACCCCAACGACTGGGGTTAGTAGAGTGATGAAGGCGAGGAAACTTACTCCGAGGTTCATTGGTCCTTACCAGATCCCTAAAAGAGTCAGCGAAGTCGCCTACCAAATATCCTTACCCCCGTTTTTGTCAAATCTCCACAATGTTTTTCATGTGTCCCAGCTCAGAAAGTACGTTCATGACCCTAGTCACGTGATAGTACCTGACACTATACAGTTGAAAAAGAACTTGACGTTTGAGGTGTTACCCCTTCGAGTCGAGGACAGGAGGGTGAAGTAGCTAAGAGGCAAGGAGATTCCTTTGGTCAAAGTGGTTTGGAGTGGTGCAACTGAGGAAAGCGCTACCTGGGAGCTGGAGAGCGAGATGATGGAGGCGTACCTGCATCTTTTCCCTTGAGGTAAGTGTAAATTTCGAGGACGAAATTTTTATAAGGGGGGTGGAATTGTAACACCCCATTTTTGGAAGTATTTTTATACAGCTGGTTTTATTAAGTTGGAATTGTTGGTTGAGGGCTTAGTGGGATTTTTGGCTTAAAAGTCCCTTTCTGGTAGATGAGCACGCCTGTGCTCATTAGCCAGCACGCCTATGCTTAAAGTTAGAAGCGTGTTTCTGATTTTAAGTTGAGCATGCCCGTGCTCACTGTGCGGACCGCGTCTCGCTGACGCTAAGTCCAGCACGACCGTGCTTGATGAAGAGCACGACCGTGCTCAAGTGTGACCTATATATTCTTGGCACAGAATTCAAGGGTTTACGTTTAACCCTATTTCTGGTAGCAGCGGCCACCCTATTGCCGCCAGAACAAGTTCTCTTCCTTTTTCCTCTATTTTGAGCAGTTTAGTGTGTGTTGGGGACCTTGGGAGACCGTTAGCATATCTGTGTCAAGTATATAGGTAATGTTTCTTCCCTTTCTAAGTTTCCTTTTCATTATTTTGAATGGGGAACTAATTGTTGGTGTTTCTGTTGATGCAAGGCTTGTTTTGAGTGCGAGTCGCTTAAAGGGAAGGAATCGGCTTGCTGTTTAGGACGCTGATAGAGCTACCTTCAATCCAGGTATGGGGAGAAGGGTAGTGTAATCATAGGCTCAGGGTTAGGGTAAAGTATAGGGGTGCCCATAGCCCCGGTTGTTTGTATGATTGAATCGTTAATTTTTCTGATAACATGTTAGTAATTGATAATATGTTATCTATATGCCTATGTTCATAATGTTGGTTTATGTTTATGTTGTTGTGATGGCTATGAACATGATGATATTATCGGGTTGATGCCAATGGTGAGTTGATGTTGATGCATTGATGAGTTTAATCTTTAAAAGATATGGATAACTGACTTAGGATGATTAACGGATTAAACCCTAGAAATTGGTTAAAACTCGGTTACTGTTCCTACCCAGAACAGCACTGTCGCGCGATGAGCATAACCGTGCTAAATAGGGAGCACGACCGTGCTCCCAGTTGAATTCTGGAAAATGGTCCCACTGTTTAGCACGGTCGTGCATGACAAAGAGCATAGCCGTGCAGGAAAAAGAGCACGAACGTGCTGCTGAGCACGATCGTGCTCAATAGGAAGCACAACCGTGCTTCACTTAAGGGGCAGCACGCCCCTCACGTGTTTAAGCATGACCGTGCTGGGGTTTAAGCACGATCGTGCTCACCCCTCCTGGACAGAATCAGAATTAAAGAACTTTAAGGGGTTTCAAACCGCATTCCCCCCATAATGATAAGTTGATTAGGCAACTTGGTTCTGTAAAGATAATTAAGATGACGAGATGGTGAGGTGTTGAGTTTGATAAGTCGGTGCCCATTGGGTGTCGCAAGCTGATGAGTTATGCCTTGGTGCTTTTTGGCCAAGAAAGCCTTGACCCCACGGTTTGGGTCTAAGGTGTTGTGTACCTTAGTGGCCGAGAGTTTCCCCAGGTGTTGCGGTTGATTCCGCTAAAGTCCTCGGGTAGATTCCGCGAGGCAAGTTGTTGCGGTCGATTCCGCTGTTATCTTCGGTTGATTCCGTTGGAGTTATGGAGGTGGTGTTGTCATTGTTGTTGTGTTGCATATGCATTGCATCGAAGTTGTTGTTTAGGGATGTTTGACATAGGGGAGGTCATCCTAGAGTACGGCGATCTGGCCATCCACGGTTGGAATAGATTCTCCTTGCGCCCCCATGACGAGGCATTCATTGGTTTGATGCGTTAGCTATCCAAGGAGTAGATTCTCCGGCGTTGAGTAGATTCTCAATATGGATATTTAACTCCGAAGTCGTCCATCCCGAGTTTAGTGGATCCACATGCATTGTTGGTTTAGCGGAGTAGGATTGCATTACATAGCATGTTGAATGTTGATGCTGTTGATGTATGTTATGTTGGTGCCATGTCTGTATGATTTAATTTACTTCCTACTTCCTTGCTATTATGTTTACATGATTCTTACTCCCTATCTTTGTTTGTTTGTTTGTTGTTGGCCTGATTGGCACCTTGCAGAGGATGCCGAGCAGCCCAGAGAGGAGTGACTCTAAGGAGCCGCCACTCATAGTTAGGGCTAGTTTCATGTTCAGTTAGTTTGTTAGTTTTCATTTGTAATTCCATGGATTTTGTTCTGGAACGGTTATACAGCTCTGAGTTGTGACATCGGGGTTGGGTTGTTTATTGTTATGTTTTAATTGTTTTAAAGTTACTTTAATTTTCCGTGTTGGTGAACTGGTTCATATGGGACTTTTCTACCCATGGACAAATATTTTATATTATTCAGTAAATGCATGTTTTTCATTTAAATTGTTTTATTTTAAATGCCTTATAACTTGCGGGGTAAAAGGGTGTTACACATGTCCTCTATGCTAATGATGTGATGGTCTTTTTCATGGGCTCCAAGAAGAATCTGTCTACATTGTTGGCTCTTTTCTTTGGGTATGTAGAAGCTTCTGGACAAATCTTAAGTCTAGAAAAGTTCAAGTTCTGCACAGGATCCATATCTGCTAGTAGAATTCAGGAACTGAAAAGATTCCTTGGTTTCTCTGATGGCTCGTTTGCTTTTTCTTTTCTTGGAGTGCCTATATTTAAAGGTAAGACAAAATCTTATCACCTAAAGCCAATTGTTGATAGAATTAGGCGTAAACTAAGTGCTTGGAAAGGTTCTCTCCTCTCTATAATGGGGAGGGTACAATTGGTTAATTCAGTGATTAGTGGCATGCTGTTATACAGCTTCCTCACTTATGCCTGGCCAGTGTCCCTGCTCAAGACAGTTGAGAAGTGGGTTAAAAATTTAATTTGGTCAGGAGAAGTAAGCACTAGAAAACTTGTAACTGTCTCATGGAACAAGCTTTGCTCTCCAATAAATGAGGGAGGTCTAGGAATCAGCTCTCTTAGAGAAGTTAATAAAGCTGCCCTGCCGAAATTATCCTGGGATTTAGTTTCATCCAATGACTCTTGGGCCATATTTTTAAAAGCAAGATTTTTTAGGAAAAATAAGCCTATTGCAGGATATTTGAAATCATCAATATTATCTGGTATTAGAGATAGCATTTCTACTGTCCTATCTCATTCAAAGTGGTTAATTGGTGATGGTAGTTCAATCAACTTCTAGACAGACTCATGGCTTTCCAAACCTATAGCTGAGATACTTGCCTTACCTAATTCGTGGCAGTCCTTTTTGCAAGCAACTATAAAAGACTTCATTGAAGATAGAAAGTGGAATCTAGATGTAGAAATCTTTGTTAGATTTCCCTCACTTGCTGCTGAAGTCAGAAACATGCATATCCCTCAATTTGATGATAAGGATCATTGACCAAAATAAGCTCATTATCATGTTGTTTAGGCGTCTCATTGTTAGAAACAAACCCAAGTAATGGATTAACATCTACAGACTTTTCACCAATTGCATAGTTAACAGGAATATCCTAAATGTCAATCACAATTTTATCTTTATTTTCAAAAACATTGTTTTCAGCCTCATTCTCGATAACATTACCTTTCAAACCTGAAGATCCTTCTACAACATCATGAACTGGCTGATGCTTTGGGACATAAATTTTCCAAGGCTAAGGGATTACCTTCTTCTGAATAATTTTATTAACTAGCTCTTCATCCTACCTACTCATCTTCATATAAAACACCCTTAAGATCAATATCCACCAACACGCGAGTGAAGTGTCCAAAGGTTTTCTTGTTGGTTGCATAATCTAGGCATATAGGAACACCTATACTTCCAGCAATTACAAAAATTATTTTAGGCCTCCAATATTCTTGAGGCAAACCAATGAACCTTACCCAACATTGAGCATTTGAGTTGCGATGGAGATCAGGATTACAATCCCTTGTCCATGAAAATAGCTGAAGGCTTCCAAGATTCAAACTCCGTAAACCAATTGCTTACACACTATGCAAATCTTCCAAGGAGGAAAAAGATAACTCGTAAAATCCCTTACCCAAGGAGATCATTCCCCATTGACCTATAGGTTTCCACAGTGACGATAACTTAGCCCGCAAGTCAGGGTTCTTGATAGGTGCATCACCTTTGACCAGAATCAACCTACTATGAAGGTGTTTCTCGCATTCTTCCAAACCAGCAAGGTATTCTTCCTCTGGAATCTTGATGAAGAGATGATCACCCTTGAGACATGGCTTAGGCAATTGGTTGAAGGGGATATTACAAGAATTATTCAAGTCTTGGGCAAAAGACTTTTTTTGCATTGGAAGGGTCATCGAAGATTGAAGAGAAGGATTAGAAGGATCATTCTAAGGAGAAAGAGAAGAAGAAGAAGAGGGCCGAGGCAAGGGAGGAGCAATAGACTCCGGGAACAAGCATTGCCAAGGTGCAATGTCAGCCATGGTGGCATGTAAAACCCTAAACGCTCATGCAAACCCTAGCAGAGAGTTTCGTAACATTGCATATTAAGATATTCCCTCCTCAATGTAGAACATGCTAAAATCAAGAACAAAAACAAATTCATGCACATATAGGACATGAAAATAAAATAGAAAGGGGGAGAAATAACCTTATAGAATGTAGTTCAGTAAGTCTCACGGTGGCTCAAGTGCTTCTTCTCCAATACTTGCTCTGAGAATCTCTCACCAAATTTCTTAAGCCAATCTTCATCAACCATGAAAGTTTTAGTGGTTGTCTATAACATAAGTGGTTGCAGCTCCATTTCGGATCGTTGCACATAGGAGATAAGTGGTTTAGGTGCTTCTACAGGTAGTAATGGGGATCCCCACATGCATTTTTTGCTCCTAACATCCCGAAAAGGTTGAAATTCATACACACGGTGCACAGAAACCATAACTATTACATTCAACACATGAAGTACAAGGATAAATCTTTGGTTCATCTAGTTTTATGACTAGAAAGACTACGATTTTGATACCGATTATGCGAGTTTAACCTCATTTTCACCCAAATTTGGCTTTATTTGTCCATGAGAAACTTCTTGAGTCTTTTATATATTTTTTGAAATTTTTGCTAATTTTGAGTCAAATAAAGTACTGAGTGCTATTTTTTATTTTCAGGTTAAAAGTGAAGCTCAAGAAAGCATGGAAAATTTAAGAAAACAAGCAAAAGGAGAAATTTAGGTCTCGCCCCGCGAAGATTCAAATTCTGATAGGAGCCAATTTCAAGTGCTCGCCCTGCGAGCACCTGCTAGCCCCGCGAGCGTGCACTACGTACGAATTAAGGGATCCAATCCTAGTTTTCTGTGAGCTGCGTCTCATTTAGGTTTACATACAATTTGCTTAGTTTACCTTATGTTTTCTTTTGAATTGGTTATGTTGAAGTACGCTATGACGAACTAATCCTCTTTTCTAAGGAAGCGATGAAGGCGCTCATGACGGCATAGTCAAACAATAATGTTTTCTACTTCCTATTCTTAATTCTTGCTTCTTATTTCTATTTTGTTTGTGTTAATCATATGAGCTAGTGGTTAACTAGTCAAGCGTGATGAGTCCGACCGGAGTTTCACTCTTTAGGACCTGAATTAAGAACACAAGTTGAATATTGATAGAGATATAATAGCATATTTGTGCAATTTATAGGGAACCAAGAATTTAATGAATCTAACTTGTTAATCTTCGAATAGGGATATAGTTGATTGGCATGCTTAGATGTTTTCTTTTGTGCTCGACCGAGACATTAGAATAATTTCGGGTTCCTGGTTGGCATGTAATTGAACCCAGGAGTAGAAAATAATCACTTGGATCTATTGCTTAATTGGGTTGGTGAATACGTAACTTAGAACTTTCCCAATCTTAATTTAGAACTTTCCCAATCTTAATCACAACTCTTGATAATTGTTATTGCTTTTGATTTACTCTTGTTTGATAACTAAATTAGATAATTAATTAAATCTCAACAAACTTCTCTCCCTTGACTTGGTCAATCCTAACTGCTTCCTTTGAATATTGATAACAATTGGCCACCTAATCCCTATGTTCAACCTCGGTAATTACTTACGTTTATTTTTATTACTTGCTTCGATCGGGTACACGTGCCGGAACCCATCAAGTTTTTGCTGCCCTTGCCGGGGATTGGCATAGCCAATTTTTCTTTATTTAAATAAAATATTTAATTTGAGCAAGCCAAATTTTCTTTTTAATTTCTTTTTTTTATCTCTTTGAATTTCCTTGATTTCACTTGGTCTTGTGAATTTTTGTTGTATGTGAGGTACCGTTCCACCGGAAGAATTACTATACGACCCAGAGATTCGTAGGACCAAGGAAAGGTGGAGGAAATAGCTTAGAGAACAGAGGAGGCTTGAGGCATTGAATTCTCTCAATCTTGAGAAGATGGCTGAAGATCAACAACCCGTCTACAAGCCCCTTTATGAGTATATCCGTCCTAGCTTAGAGGATTGTACTTCTACTATTGTGAGGCCTTCCATCACGGCTAATGCTTTTGATATCAAGCTGTCAGTTCTTAAATTGATACAACAACATCAATTTGATGGAGGGGTGCATGAAGATCCTCACAGGCATATCTTACGTATCTTGGAAATATGTGATATTTCAAAATATGCTGGAGTTTCAGATAATGCATATCGCTTGCATCTATTCCCCTTCTCTCTGCGTGATAGAGCATGCGATTGGTTAGATTTGAACATGGATCGCGGAAGCATCACCACTTGGGAGGACATGGCTCAGAAATTTCTTGCAAGGTACTTTCCTCCTCAGAAAGCGGCTCAGTTGCAAAAAGCCATTACTTCTTTCAAGTAACTTGATGATGAGACTTATAATGAAGATTGGGAGCGGTACAATGTGCTCTTAAGGAGGTGTCCGTCTTCTTTCATTGATTTGGTGACGAAGGTGCAAAACTTCTTCAATGGTTTGAAAGGTCGTCATCAAATGATTTGTGATGCCACAACTAGCGGCTCTTTTTCTTGCAAATCAGTTGAGGATGCATGGGCTTTATTAGAGAAGGTGTCCAAGAATGAGTACAACCGAGCCAAGGAGGAGCGTAATATGCAAGTTACTCCTGCAACTCCTCAGAATTCTGCAGCAGGACTTAGTGCTAGTTCTATTGAAGCTATTCTTGAGCAGAATGCACTTTTGAAGAAACAGAACAAAGCACTTACAAACAAGATGAAAGTGAATGCAGTGCGTGAGGGGTTGCCTCCGGGTTGTGATTTTTGTGATGGTGATCATTACAGTGAATGTTGTCCAGTTAATTTTTCACTGGAGCATGTGGAGTCATGTCGTAATTTCTATGACACAGTGCCACAGCGCAATGATTATCAAAGGAACAGGCAAAACAACTACCACCAGGGGCAGAATTGGAATTCAAGAGGTAGGGATCATCCAGGTTTTTCTTGGAGAAGCACTAATGGAGTTTTAGAAGGAGGACAACAGCAGCAACAACAGCAAAGGCCGTATTATGGGAATAATCAGAATAATCAGCATGCTCTCCCGAGGTCTAATCAATTGCAAATCATAGATGGTAATACGCAACCTTGGGAGTTGGCTCTTGAGAAAGAGGAGTGCGGCCATTGAAAAGTTGATAGTGCATACAGACATGACAATTGACAAATTAGCAACTCATAGCTCAACTTACAAAGCAATTGAACGAGCGTCTTCCAGGCTCTTTTCCAGGTAATACAGAAGTCAACCCCAAGAACCGGTGCAATGTCGTAACAACTCAAAGCGGTAAGTGTTGGATTCAAAGGGAAGCCCTTCTAGTTCTATTGAGGAAGAAATTCCTATGGTACCACAGGTGGAAGCGGAGAAAGTAGCGGAAGAAGAAGTGACAGTTGAAAAGGTGCCAGAGCAAGAGGGAAGCTGAAGTTGGTTGATGAGGACTTGAAGAAGAAGTATGTAGAGCCTAATGACCTTCCTCCTTACATGATGGTGCCATATCCAGAACGATTGAAGAAGCCTTTGCGGAAGCCTTGGAACAAATGCCATCATATGCCAAGTTCACGAAGGAGCTTCTCTCCAAGAAGCGGAAGATCATTGATGACGAAACGGTTGCTTTGACCGAGGAGTGTAGTGCAATCTTACAATGCAAGCTACCTCCGAAGTTGAAGGATCCGGGTTCATTTAGCATACCATGCACCATTGGGGAGATGACTTTCGGAAGGCATTGTGTGATCTAGGGGTAAGCATTAATCTAATGCCCCTTTCTATGATGAAAAAGCTTGGTATTCAAGAGGCCAAGGGGACTATGATGTCACTCTAACTTGCAGATCGTTCTATTAAATACCCATATGGGGTGGTTTACGACTTGTTAGTGAAGGTTGACAAATGCATCTTTCCAGCGGACTTTGTGGTTCTTGATATGGATGAAGATGCCGAGATTCCTCTTATTCTAGGTAGGCCTTTCTTGGCCACTGGACGAGCATTAATTGATGTGCAACAACAAAAGCTCACACTTCGAGTGCAAGATGAGAATGTGGTCTTCAATGTGTTTGAAGCAATGAAGCATCTGGTGGAGCAGGCAAGTGTTTTTAGCATAGATGTGGTGGAGCCAATTGTGAAATCTTTTGCCAGACAAGAAGTGCATGGTTCTTCACTTGCAAAAGTGTTAGTAAAATCCCATGTTGATGATGAAGATGGGGAGTTCTTGGAAGACGCAAAATTTATTGAATGCCTTAAGGAAATGGAGGCATTGCTAATTCTCCCCAAGGAAGAATTCAAAAAGGAAGAGCTCAACAAGGAAAGGGCGGAAGAAGACAACAAGAAACCGGGATTGAAGTAACTCTCATCTCACTTAAGGTATGCGTTTTTGAGTGAGGAGGAACAACATCCGGTCATCATTAGCAACACTTTGAAAAAGGAAGGAGAGAAAATCACTTACGGTTTCTTAGGGAACACAAGTCTGCCATTGGATGGAAGATTTCAGATTTGAAAGGTATAAGTCCCTCCTTGTGCATGTATAAAATTTTGATGGAGGATGATTATAAACCGGTGGTACAACCACAAAGACGGTTAAATCCCATCATGAAAGAAGTGGTGCGCAAAGAGGTATTAAGCTTTTAGATGCCGAAATTATCTATCCAATCTCGGATAGTAGTTGGGTTAGCCCAATTCATGTGGTCCCAAAGAAGGAAAGGCAAAACCGTGGTGGTGAATGAAAAGAATGAGATGATTACAACAAGGATTGTCACGGGGTGGAGAGTGTGTATGGACTACCGGAAGCTCAATGATGCACAAGGAAGGACCACTTCCCCCTCCCATTCATAGATCAAATGGTGGAAAAGTTATCCGAATATGAATACTATTGTTTCTTAGATGGGTATTCTGGGTATAACCAAATTATGGTGGATCCAGAGGGCCAAGAAAAGATGGCCTTCACTTGTCCATATGGTGTATTTGCATATAGAAGGATGCCCTTTGGTTTGTACAACGCTTTGGCGACTTTCCAAAGGTGCATGCTTTCTATTTTCTCGGACATGGTGGAGAAATTTATTGAGGTCTTTATGGATGACTTCTCGGTCTTCGGAACTTCGTTTGATGAATCCTTGAAGAACTTGGCATATGTGTTGCAAAGGTGCCAAGAGACCAACCTAGTGCTCAATTGGGAGAAATTCCATTTCATGGTTCGTGAAGGTGTGGTCTTGGGGCATAAAATCTCCCAAAAGGGGATTGAAGTGGACAAAGCCAAGATTGAAGTGACTGAGAAGTTTCCCCCACCAACAAATAATAATGGTGTGCGGAGTTTTCTCGGGCGTGCCGGCTTCTACCGGTGCTTCATTTCGGGACTTCTCCAAAATAGCGAAGCCGCTATGTGACATTCTCATGATGGATATATTCTTTGAGTTTAATGTTTCTTGTTTAAATGTTTTTAATATTTTGAAACATAAACTTGTGACTGCACCCATAATCACTGCACCTAATTGGGAATTACCTTTAAAAATCATGTGTGATGCAAGTGATTAGGCGGTTGGGGCTGTGCTAGGACAAAGGGTGGAAAAGTTAGTCCATGTGATTTACTATGCAAGCAAGGTTTTAAATGATGCACAAGCTAACTATTCCACCACTGAAAAAGAACTCCTTGCAATAGTATTTGCTCTTGATAAATTTAGATCTTATGCAGTAGGGTCTAAGATTATTGTATTCACCGATCATGTGGTCATTAAACACTTGATGACAAAACAAGAGGCCAAACCTAGACTTATCCGGTGGATATTACTTTTGCAGGAGTTTGATCTTGAGATTAGGGACCGAAAATGTTCCAAGAATGGAGTTGCGGACCACTTGTCAAGATTAGTCAATCTCAACCAAGAGGAGAAACTATTAGATATCCAGGAAGAATTCCCGGATGAGTGCTTGTTCGCTATTTTTGAAAAAAAATCTCCTTGGTTCGTGGATATCGCCAACTACAAAGCTTCAAAAGTGGTCCCGGAAGGCTACACTAGGAAACAAAGAAAGAAGTTCTTCTCGGATGCAAAGTACTACATTTGGGAGGATCCCTTCTTGTTCAAGCAATGTGGGGATGGATTGATGCGGAGGTACATTCCTCATGATCAAATTGGCGATATGTTGTAGCATTGCCATGGCTCGGATTATGGAGAGCACTTTGGGGGAAAGAAAACGGCGGAAAAAGTCCTCCAAAGTGGGTTCTATTGGCCCACCTTCTTCAAGGATGCACAAACTTTTGCTGAGAGGTGTGATCGTTGCCAAAGGGTTGGCAATATCTCCAACGGCATGAACTTCCTCTTCAAAGCATGTTAGAGGTAGAGATCTTTGATGTGTGGGGCATTGCTGTTGTTGTCCTCTTATGTGTCCAAGTGGGTTGAAGCCATACCAACCACAATGGATGATGCACGAGTCATCATGGAATTCCTAAGGCACAACATTTTCAAAAAGTTTGGTGTCCCAAGAGTGCTAATTAGTGATGGTGGTTCACATTTTTGTAAGAAACAAATCGATCACCTTCTATCAAGATACAGGGTCACACACAAGATTGCAACTCCTTACCACCCACAAACCAGTGGTCAAATGGAAGTGTCCAACCATAAGTTGAAGCAAATTCTTGAGAAGACAATAAACTCATCGCGGAAGGAATGGTCGAAGAAGGTAGATGATGCACTATGGGCATATAGGACCGCTTTCAAAACACACATTGGTAGATCTCCATATAGTTTGGTGTTTGGAAAGGCGTGTCACTTGCCGGTAGAATTGGAGCATAAGTCCTATCGGGCAATCAGGTGAGAAGCACCTAATGGACTTGAATGAATTGGCAGAGATCCGTATGCAATTGTATGAAAATGTGTGAATCTACAAGGAGCGGACAAAGGCTTGGCATGATAAGCATATTTTTCCTAGGAGGTTTGAACCGGGGCATTGGGTCTTATTATAGAACTCCAAGTTGAGGTTGTTTCCGGGTAAGCTGAAATCCCGGTGGTCCGGACCGTTCAAGGTCCACAAAGTTTTTTCACATGGAGCAGTAGCATTGGAGGGCAATGAACCAAGAGATATCTTCAAGGTCAATGGCCCAAGGCTCAAGCACTACTATGGGGAAGCTTTCCAGAGAGACCATCAAAGCATCAAGCTAGACTAGCCCTTCGTGGACGACTTGAGTCAGGCTTAGGACGATAAACAAGCGCTACATGGGAGGCAACCCAAATTTATATCCTTTTTATTGCATGAATAGAGTCTTAAAAATAATAAAAAGTGTCTCATATAGGGTCCTTAGTTAGAAAATTGCATTTAGGAAGCATATAGGACTTAGTTGCATTAGAAATTGGGGGCAAAAATGTGTCTCTGGCTCGCCCCGCTAGCCAGAAGGGTGTCAGAAACCCTGTATCTGGCTCGCCCCGCCAGACATCAGGAATTGAAATGATAAGTCAAGCAGATTCGCCCCGCGAATCTTGGCTCCCCCCGCAAGCCAGAGGACAGGGAAATTTGGACCTCTCAGTTCGTGTCGCGAGCCTGAGCTCGCCCCGCGAATCTGAGCGAGAGATGAACAATGATGAAAACACAGATTTGCCCCATGAGCCACTGCTCGCCCTCGAATTTGGATAATTCAGAAGGGGCATAAAACCCAGGTTCACCCCGCGAGCTCTCAAATTAGGGTTCAGAATTGGGGATTTTTAAGTCCCGCCCCATGAGCGAGGGCAACTTAAACGCCCCGCGAACCATTCTGGCTCACTCTTGCACAAAAATTTCAAAACTCTCCCTCTTCTTCTCTCTCGAGTGCACGAAAACAAAAGGCGAAAGCACAAACAAACACCACTCTTTCACTCTTTCTCACTCACATTCACTCAAGGTAAGCCCTAACCCATTATCTTTGTACGTTTTTGGATCAAATCTCCACATATAAGTGATGTTCTTCATCCCGTTGTTCTTGAACTTGAAATAACGTTAAACATGGTGATGGGTGGATGGACAATACTCATAGTTGGATTAAGGATGTTCTGGCTTGTACATTATTCTTAGGATAGATGATTATGATGAGAGTGATGTGAGGCATGATTGAGAGTAAATGTTGATATGATTATTTGACTGCTCTGATATGAATGATGTTGTTAGAAACCTAAGTTTGGGGTTTGGGTGTTAAAGACTAATGCATGACTAGGTAGGCATTTGGGAAAATTTTGAAAATCTGTCAAGAACGGAATTCTCAGTTCTTGAATTTTTTATAAAAGTAGAACGAATTTCTGAGTTCTATATTGATGCATGGACTGCCTGTGTAATGACTGCTATTGAATATTATTGAGATTGATATTGAATATGAACTGTATTGGGACTTTTCTGGTTTTCAGGTATGGCTCCTCCAAAGAATACCGCTGAGAAACAGTAGCCGAAGAGCAAAAAGCGCCAGGCAACTCAGGAGGAGGAGCAGCTGCTCCCTGAGGTAGCTAAGACCTCTTCTTGGAGTGCTACTCCATCTTCTAGATTCAGGTCTGCTGAACATAGAGCTCACTATGACCTAATCAAGGAGAAGGAGATAGTACTCAAGAGGAGGGTAGCTCTCACAGGGAACACTTACTACTTCGTCACTGAGGAGATTACCCACAGGGGCTGGGGTTATTTAGCTAACCTTCCGAGACAAGTTGACCTTGAACTCGTCAAGGAATTTTATGCAAATGCTTATAGCCCCGACCCCAATAAGCCAAGGTGCATTACCTTGGTGAGGGATGTCAGGATTACTTTCCATCCTGAGGACATCAACCACTGCCTGGGTGTTCAAAACACCTAGGGTGAGAGGAGTGAGCATTCCTTAATGCCGACAGTCCAGGCCCTTGCCTAGCCTATACTGGAGACTTGCTGCAAACTGGGCACCCAGTCTGAAGTAGGGACCTTTGGGAACTTACTGAGGCTGAGGAGGAGGGATCTTAATCCCGTGGCCCGAATCTGGCATGCATTTATCCATGCCAACTTGATGTGCAGCTCCCATGAGTCTGACATCACTGCTGCGCGGGCCCACCTCCTCTATGCCATTATGGAGAGGAAGAACATCCACGTGGGCTCGGTCATAGCCACGGACATCCAGCAGAAGGCCAACTCCCGGAATGCCAATGAGGTGATGGCTCACAGGTTCCTCATCACGGAGATGATGGCGAGGGCTAGATTGGCTGTGTCCCAGGAGGTGCAGAAAGATCCTAGGCAGCCAATCGACAGAGGAGGCAGCGAGCTCAGGAACCCCTATGCCCATCCACGGATTAGATGTGGTGGCCATTCAGCTTAACATACAGGCCATGATGAGGTCGCATGTGGCCACCAGGGACTTCTTCAGGGAGCAGAGTAGAGCTGCAGAGGAGGGCCGGGTAGCTATGTACCCTTCAGAGGAGGAGCTGGTTCTCGGATTCCACTGGCAGGACTTTCCTGGGGCCCAGGAGGACCTGCTAGAAGGGGTACCCGAGGCTCTAGAGGATGATGCTGCTGGTGGCCAGGACCAAGAGGATGACCCGGCGAACATGATTGACTTTAGCTGAGTTTCGCTGGGATCATCATTTTTAGATTTTATTTTTCTGAGTTCTAGCTAGCATTCGATTGGGTTGTATATTCTATATGGCTAGAAACTCATACTTATTTGACATATTGCACTATTTTGTATATATATTGTGGTGCATGTTTAGAATTATTTTATTTTCAGTTTTGATTAAAAAAAAAATTTAAATATATATTGTCCATTAGTTGACTTGATTGATTGGAGCATTTTGTGCAAGGAGAGGCAACCAATATATGAGAGAACAATCACTCTGGACCACCCCGACTATGACTACATCAAGCTAGCTATTCGAGAGAGACGGATCCCCTACCCTCACTTAGAAAAATTGACAAAGGAACAAGAGGAGAAGTAGGATCCGTTTCACTTGAGCTCCGATATGGATGTGAATACTACGTCAGGAGGGAGATTGAGCATGAGATCGAAGAAAGGCAAAGGGACATCCCGGTATGCACAGCCACCGGTCATGCTTTGTACGCGAAAACGAAGAAAGTGGTGGAAGAAGGACGGATTCCATTCCCGGAGGTGGAGAGCTATACCAAAGAAGAAGAAGAAGAATAGTGGGATCCGGCTTGGTTGCTCACTCTCAAAGGAGCCAATGATTGTGCATGGGTAGAGATGGAGATGATCTGGCATGCTAAGGAAGGAATTCCGGGAGGAAGGCCTCCGAGAGAGGAAGCTACGATCATTAGCCCATAAATTGTATGGGCTAAGTATCTTAATGAGGCCGAGTCTAGTCGGTCAATGAAGAAAGCAAAAAGAGATAAGAAAGAGGCGAGGCATGCTAATGAGAGCGTGGGATCCGCTCAGACCCCTTGAGATAACATTTACTAAAACTCTACTCTTTTCTTTTCTTTTCTTTTTTTTTTTTTGAAAAGTTTTGCAGGTAAATAGTGGTTATTACCAAAAATACCAAAACACATAGTGTCTCTAGTGTCTAATTGGTAGGTATTAATGGAATTGATGAAATTGAGCTTAGATTGAATGCATGTGCTAGAATTTGAAAAACTTTTGATGATTTCCCTTATGTTTTGAAAAATTGATCCCCATGAAAATTGAAAAAATGAACCTTGAGAATTTTGTCTTGATTACATAATTTATGACAAGCTTTGGGTGAAGGGGTGCACACACTAAGGATTGTATCTCGGTCAAATAATTTGCGAAAAATGTCCAGGTGAGGAATTTGAGCCTCCAACATTACTTTTAAATTTAGAGAATCACTTTTTGAGTTGTACTTTCCTGGATTTGCTTAGGTTTCTATATGGTTTGCATGTTTATGTGTCTTGCATCAAATGAATTAGGCAATTTTCCTTTGAATTAAATACTTGGCCTAAAAAGAACCATCACTAATGCATGTTCCCTAGTTAGCCACATTGAGTCTAATAAGCCTATTGTTTCTTAGTGACCCAATGTTATAAGCCAAAAGTCCGGAAAAACCATGTTAACCCAATCTTAGGATTTAGGAAAGCATGTATGTTTAGCAAGAAAAGGGTTGTTTAGAAACTAAGTTTGGGGTGGGATACAATGAGTTTTCATGTATTTTTGGGAATGAGAAAAAAAAAAGTTGTGGCCAAAGGCAAAAGAGAAAAAGAAAAAGAAGAAAAATACAAAAATGCCACAAAGGGCACAATAAAAAGGTGTCAAAAGGAGTAGGTTGTAGCCACCCAAAGTGTGTAAAAGAAAAAAATGAAAAGCAATGAGAGTGAAATTCAAAATGCAAAAAGTTCATGCTCTCTTAAAACCTAGGGACTTAGCCTCGTACCTTTGTATATGCTACCTTAGCCAGGCCCCATTATAACCTTTAAAAGACATTTTGATGATGCATGCATGTTTTCGTGGGAACTATGTTTGAGATGAAAATCAAATTCATGGAAAGTGCACTTAAAATGTGAAATTGAGTGAAAGTTGTTAACCTAGACAAATTGAGCGAATGGGTGAAACACCAAATGCCCTTGCGAGGAAGTCAATTGTTTGAAATTGGTGATCTCCCTTTTATGTGTATGTTGGATCCTTGACTTATAATAATGATTGCATGAATGACAGGATTCTCTTATTTAAAAGTAAATGAATTTGGGGATTTTTAATTAAAATGAGAAGGGGAAACATTGAATAAAAATTGAATTCATGGAACTGCATGAAATTTGTGCGAAGTTTGACTATGTTCATTAAGCTTACCTAGTCTTGAGTCTTTTTTATTTTTAGTTTGATTGGGGCAACCAAAGTTCAAGTTTGGGGTATTTTGATAAACCTTTGGTTCATCTAGTTTTTTGACTAGAAAGACCACAATTTTGATACTGATTGTGCGAGTTTAACCTCATTTTTGCCCTAATTTGGCTTTATTTATCCACGAGCAACGTCTTGAGTCTTTTAAGTAATTTTTAGGAATTTTTGCTAATTTTGAGCCAAATAAAGCACTGAGTGCTATTTCTTATTTTCAGGTTAAAAGTGAAGCTCAAGAAAGCATGGAAAATTTAAGAAAACAAGCAAAAGTCCAGTTTTCTTATAAATAGCTTGTTTCAGTACGAATTAAGGGATCCAATCCTAGTTTTCTGTGAGCTGCGTCTCGTTTAGGTTTACATACAATTTGCTTAGTTTACCTTATGCTTTCTTTTGAATTGATTATGTTGAAGTACACTATGAGAAACTAATCCTCTTTTCTAAGGAAGCGATGAAGTCGCTCATGACGGCATAATGAAACAGTGATGTTTTTTACTCCCTATTCTTAATTCTTGCTTCTTAATTCTGTCTTGTTTGTGTTAATCATATAAGCTCGTGGTTAACTAATCAAGCGTGATGAGTGATAACATAATTTTATATAGCTTAAAACCAAGTGATCATTGCAACTATTCATTGATTTTTGGCTATTAAAGGGATGGATTCTCATAAATTGTGATTACTTTTGCAGATTATTGAGAGTAAACTAAGTTGGAGCATTATTGGAGCAAATATTTTTCAAGCTTAAAAACTGGGTGATTTAAGAGTTAGGGCATGAGACACAGCTGTGTGCTGATAGACACAGTTGTGTCTCCAAAAAGTGGACTCTCTCTCCTGGAGTTCGACACAGCTGTGTCTCTATATAGACACAATTGTGTCTAATCATCGCATGCATTGTTCTTCCAAGAGACATAGCTGTGTCTAGTAGGAGACACAGTTGTGTCTAGTTTCGCAAGCGACATTCTGCCAAGAGACACAGCTGTGTCTAGTTCCTTGAAGCGTGGTTTTGCCAAAAGGCACAGCTGTGCCCCCTAATAAACACAGCTGTGTCTATTCTGTTTGTTCTGAAAATGTCAATTCTACCTTTTTTTAAGTTTAAATAGGGTTAGAACCTTTGTTCAGGGGATCTTTTGCATTGTTTTTGGAGACGACGTGAAGAGTATAGCACGCCATCATTGAGACAGTGGAGCAGAGGCAAGAGTGTGAAGTCTACGAGTGGAGATTCCTCTTGTAAAAGAGTTCTTTTTACTCCTATTCTTCATGAACTCTTACTTGATTTTAGTTTTCATTGTTATTATGGATAGCTAAATTCCTTTCTAGGATTATGGTGAATCTTGTTATTTGAGAAACCCCTATACTCTAATTTTATTTGAGTTCTTATTTATTCTTCCAATTAAATTGTTCTATTGTTTTAATCCTTGCTAGGACTTAGCTACCCCTTGCATGACTTAATCAATTAATTTATCAGTGGCCGTACTGCAGTTAATTGGTAGATCTATAGGACAATTGAGATTATGATTATTGCATGACCAAACTTTAATCCTAATCTTCCAATTGGATTCATTACTTAATTAATCAACCTCCTTGTGCTTTTATGCTTTCTTTGAATTTGAGTCTCTTGCACGACCAAACTTGGAAATGATTAGGGGAAAAGATTATTAATAACGAATGACCAAACGTATTAATAGGATTCGTAGAGGGATTGGTAATTGTGGTATAATACATGACTCTTATAGAATTAGGATTGGGGGAATCGAAGGTACAAGTGAAACCGTGATCCTAGGCTTCTCTCTACTGTTTTCTCTACTTGTGTTACTGCTCTCTTTATAGTTACTACAATTCAAACCATCACCAAATTCATTCGTCTAAATAACATAGGAGCTCGACTAGTTTGGTAATTGTTAATTAATCCCTGTGGGTTCGATACTTGGAGTCCCAAATACTCCTATATTACTTCTGCGATAGAGTACACTTGCTCTAAGTGTGTTCTGCACGCAACAATGTGTCCGATCGGAGATTCATGCTTTAGGACTTGAATTAAGAACACAAGTTGAATATTGATAGAGATATAATAGGAGATTTGTGCAATCGTTATAGGGAACCAAGAACTTAATGAATCTAACTTGTTAATCTTCAAATAGAGATATAGTTGATTGGCATGCTTAGGTGTTTTCTTTTGTGCTCGACCGAGACATTAGAATAATTTCGGGTTCCTGGTTGGCATGTAATTGAACCTAGGGGTAGAAAATAATCAGTTGGATCTATGGCCTAATTGGGTTGGTGAATTAGTAACCTTAGAACTTTTCCAATCTTAATCACAACTCTTGATAATTGTTATTGCTTTTGATTTACTCTTGTTTGATAACTAAATTAGATAATTACTTAAATCTCCACAAACTTCTCTCCCTTGTCTTGGTCAATCCCTGTGTTGGAGCCCATCATAAAATAAAAAAAACTCAACAAATGCTTAAATATTAAGAAATTCAACCCAAAGTTCATCAACAACAATATTCTCAACAACATTATGAAAGTTACGCTTAGAAGAAGTATTGTGAAGAATATCTATTTGTGAATACGAATGCTCTTCAAGGAGATGTTGTGATTGCATTGCAGTCAAGGCGAAGACAATATGGACAATTTGAGTAGGCAAATTCCGAATACTTGCTTATGTCATTTTTAGGAATTCAAGAATGTGATATGTCGTTTGTTGAGAATGTCCCGCAATTTGTTTCACCAAGGAAGCTATCTTATCCTGTATATGCTCCATCATAAGTTGTTCTTTAAATACCAAAAATCTGATCAAACTGGCACAGTTCAAGTACCCAGATAGCTTCCTATTACCTTTAAAAATGCAAAACTATTCTAAATAGCTAAACAGTGAACAAACAAGTTAGTAACAAAATAAAACTACAACTGAAATGATCAAATTTCTGAAAATGGTCCCGCAACGACACCAAAATTTTGATCGGGTGCCGAACCCATCAAAATTAATATAACCGAATTACAACCCTACTCTCGGCAAGGGTGTCAACTGGAATCGTCTCTCAAAGGACCAACTCAGAAATTCAATCAAAATAAGCGACAAAATGAAAAGGTTGTGGGGGCAGGGGGTTGCAGTTTTGTTATGAAAATTAAACAAAAATTATTAAACTGGAACCAACGGTTTAAAAACAACCAATCCAAGGGAATGACAATTATCGGGGTTTAATCAATCCTTAACCACAAACATACATCACGTTATGGCCACCAAATTTGAACCAATTGGATCTCTAATGAGCAAGTTAGGCCCAAATATTCCAGGATCTGAGACTTATTTTCCATGGCAATTTACACCATCAAAATGACATCATTTGGTTAAGTGATCTGCATGAAAGTTGTAGCCTAATGCGTCATATTCAAAATGATATTGGTCCTAAGTGTATCCGACCTCCACAGCCCAGGTTATGGCCTAAACACTGCTCTTTGTCCAATCTCACGCAACAGCACCTCTAGTCTCACTTTAAGCCCATATTTGACCCTTTTATCATCAGAATTAGATTTCGAGGTTTGCATAAACATTGAAGATATTTTTCTTAGCTTTCCTACAAAATTAAAACCACAATTTTCCAGTATCTACATCCAAAGGTATACTAAATTTTCCACAATTTTGCAATATTTTTCTTACCAATGTCAGGATTCCAATTATGCTAAAAAAGCAATTAGGCCAAATATTGACCCAAGTAATTAAGTGCACCCAACACCTATCAATTAAGCTCAAATGATGTTTAAAAATAGTAAGTATGAGGGTTAAATATCTTATCGATTATATGGTTCACATGAAATAAGACCAAATTTGAAGAAAATAGGATCACAACAAGGGCTGCAATCAACATGGTTAAAGCTTCTGTTTCTCTATCAAGTTGTATGACTTCAAGTACTATGCCATCTTCTGTTTCAGAAGTTTTGATCCTAGAATATTTTAAAGTAGCATGTCATCCTCAAAAAGCTTATAGGATCATCCATGTTGTTTGGATTTCACCTCCACTACGAAAAAAAACCTGTTTAGCGACCGAAGAATTCAGGATAGCGACCGAATCAATGGGGTAGCAGAATCCCTGGTCGCTAAACGTTTAGCGACCGAACTTGTATCTTGATCGCAAAATGGTGACAACAGTTCGGTCGCTAAAATATATATTTCGGTCGCCGATGAGTTGGTCGCATGCTCAGATAACCGAATTTGGCGACTGATATTTGGTCGCCGATGAGTTGGTCGCATGCTATTCGGTCGTTGTTTCGGTAGCTATTCATGAAAATAATTATTTTCTTTTCTTTTCTTTTCTTGTAACTTAGGCCTAGCGACCGAATTTTGTTTTTAAAAAAAAATAACACTATTGATTTTTAATTTCTGATATAAACAGTGTACATCAATATTTCTTTTATTGGATAAATAGAATACATAAATATAATAATGTACTAATGATCCAAAACACCACAGTCAATATGGCCAAGAAAACACATAGATTAATTAACACAAGTTTAATAATGTTTATTGGACAGAATGAAGATAGCAAACTTGTGCATAATGTACTAATGATCTAAAACACATAGATAAATTATTGGACAGAATGAAGATAGCAAACTTGTGCATAATGTACTAATGATCCAAAACACATAGTTCAGCTTCTATAGTTCATCAATCCTCCAATGGGATGAACATGTAGAAACGAGAACCCCTAAGGTACTTAAACTTTGCCAATGCACCAGTGGACATCAAATACAACTCCCTGATACCCTTTGTGTCCGTTGGAAAATATGGGTGATCCTCATGGATTACTATATTCCCATTGAATAGATTTCCACATTTGTCTTCAATAGTCACAACACGCGGTATTCCTTGTCCCCAACGACGGTAGAATGATCATGGAATTGAAATCAAATCCTGCAAATACACGCGAACAATTTAATAATGATTAGTTTAATTTATGCCTTAATCATCATTACGTGAATTCGATCGTTATTCGTAAGTTGATGAGATACTGAACCTGGTCCAAATGGATGACTGTCTCAAAACATTTAGTCGGATCTATTTTCTGATAAAACGATAAGGATAACAAACAAACACAATTAGGAAAACAAACAACCAATGGTATAAGCAATATGAGGATAAGGAAGTAAGCACAATGGCATAAGTTCACATAGATGGAAAGATCCATGTAGCAGACTAGCATGTTAAATATAACAAAGAAATTCAACTTCACATGCAACTTTGTAGCAAAGTTATGAAATGCATTGACTGTCAAGGCAAGAAAGCTAATAATTTCAATTGTCCACACTACACACATGCTTTTACATATTAGCAGACATAATAGTTTTCAGGAAAGCAGATGCTTTTACATGGTTTTGAAGGATGGTCATAGAGAGGACTTTTCCTACCGGAAGGTCCTTTTATAGCATTATATTAAGGGAGAAGTATCCAGACATCGCTGAATCATTCATCAACAAGTATCCAGACAATGCGTTGTGTATAATTCGTGTATTTAATTTAATATTGGAACTTGTTTTTACATATTAGCAGACATAATAGTTTTCAGGAAAGCAGATGCTTTTACGTGGTTTTGAAGGATGGTCATAGAGAGGACTTTTCCTACCGGAAGTGCCTTGATAACATTATATTAAACTCAGCAACGTTAAAAGGCAAACTGCTACATAATACATTTACAGCAATTCTCACTTAACACTATAATACTTTGATTCATTACATTAGACAGATATTATCTATCTAGTCTAATACAGTTACAAAGAAGACAAGAACAATTAAAAACAATTAGACTTAAGATGAAGGTCAAATAAACAGAAACTAGCATGCATTAAATCTTGATTTCAACAAATAATGACCTAAGTCACACAAATCCCACTGAATTGATTTCAACAACACCATGTGATGACAACAACTATTCAATACAAAATTGATGCACATTACCACATTGTATCTGATTCAATTACCATCTATGAGCAACAAAATCAATCAAAACAAAGAAATTGGAAGCTATATACATGTGTTTTGCATAAGGGAATGTTCACAGCCCCATCATCAACTATGTCCATGGTGATGTTGTCCCTTTCACTATAAAATACTTGAACCCTTTATTCCCAACATCAAACAAACCACATCCAAAGCCTATCTATTTCTGTTATGTATTCTTGTTATCATCTAAAATCCAAATCATGAATTGGCATCAACATAAAATAGACAATCACAAAAGCATTGAATGAATGGAAATTTTAACCTACACACAAAACTAGACACTATGACCCATCCCATCACAGTAGCAATGCAACAAACCTAAAAATTAGTCACACACATACACTAAATAAGAAGATCAAGCATCCTATAAAAAATAAAAGCTGTAACACCCGTTTTCTCGATTAAGGAATCAGACAGTAATTAAGTTGGTGTGAGAGCTTGATTTTGTTCGTTAGGTGTTAATTAGTATGTGTTTCAAATTTGGGGTCAATCGGACTTCAAACGAGTGCAGAACGCGAAGAAACGTGTGAATCAGAGATTCTGGTCAAACTGGTCAACGCGGGATTAGGCCGGGCTCAGGTATGTTGAGCCGGACTCAGAAAATTAGGCCGGGCGCAGATTTGTTAGGTCGGGCGCAATTCAAAGGCGGTGATCTACGCATTTTGGCCGAGCGCAGAAAACTTGAGCCGGGCGTAATTGGCTGAGCCGGGCGCAGAAAACTTAGGCCGGGCGTAATCAGTGCTGACTCACCCCCTTTAGCTTTTAAAATGCTAGAAAGTTGGAGAAACTCTCAAATTTTCGAGAGAAAACGAGAGAGGAGAAGGGGAGCTCGAAAATGAGAGAGAGAAAGAGGGTTAGAGAGAGAAAGTTAAGCCCGGGGGAAATCCGTCCGTCAGATCACGATTCCAACTTCAAATCTGTGATCAGGGCAACGAGTACTACACATATAGGCTAGTGTTTCTTTGTTACAATTGAGGTAATGCTCAAATCCTTAACTTAGCATTTGTCAATCATTTTCTTTCTTGGGTTCTAGCTTGAATCTGAGCTCTTTTTGAGAATCTATAGTAAGGTTAGAGTTTATGACATTGCCGGGACTCTGTCCATGTGTTAGGGCAAATTTTGGGAGCATTGAGGGTCCCCTGGAAAGCAAGACAGCAGCTGTATAGCTTAGAGGAGGCCTATAGAGAGCTCGGAAAATTGTACCGGATAATCCAAGGTGGGGAGTGTCGCGACCGTCCCTTACGGGCGCCACGATTGGAAAAAATAAACAGAGGAGTCGCCACCAAATTTTATTTTAGGAAAAAACTTGGAAAACCCAAATATTAAAGGAAACTGGTCTTTTAAAATATTTGAGATTTGAGTTCGGGAGTCGATTACGAGTAGGGAAGGTGTTAGCACCCCACACCGCCCATCCTAAGACGGTACCCCAAGTTAATTGTGCAAACTCTTAATAACTTTTAAAAAAATATTTATCTTACCCAAAAAAATAATAAAAAGAAAATAAACACAAAATTAGGAAAATTTTAATTTTAGCTTGACGGAATGATTATTTCCGCTCCTACGTATTCCCGGGTGCAATGAGAAATTCAAAGCTACGTAGTTCTTCTAGAAAATATTTGTTGGTTAGACTTTTTTAGTTTTTAAAAGATTTTTTATTCTTTTTATTATTTTTGAAAAGATTTTCATTTTATAAAAAAAATGAAAATATTTATTTATTTATTTGTGAAAAGAAAACTAGAAAAGAAATACTTTTATATTTTTATATTATTTGATTTTTAGATTTTTAATTTTGAAGAAAATAATTTTAGAGAAAAAAAAAATCAAATAACAAAGTCAATTAACAAAATAAAAAAGGAAGTCTTTTCTCCTTTTGAAACCTGTATGCAGAGAACGATGGCGATATTGTGAGGGAGCGGCGATGCGGCGGAAGAGAAGTTCCACGTCGCAGTCACAGTGGGGCATGCACCGAGACTAGGCGGCGGATTCGTGGGGCAACGAAGGAGGAGGAACGTGCAGGAACTGCATAACGGCAGCGAGATGACGGTGCGACGGACGCGAGCTCGTGTAGTGGAAAGGAACGTTGCTGCTTCTGGACAGTGCAGCGGCGACGTTAGAACTGGTGCGGCGGTGGGAGACGTGCAACACGGCGGAGATAGAGCATGCTGCATCACCTACGAAGGAGGCAGAGCAGCGGCGACGTGGAAGCTACGTCGACAGGCCGAGGCGCGGGATGGCGTAGCACGGCGGAGCACGACTGCTATGGAGACACAGTATTGGACGTGGCGCTCGCGGTTTTGGTGCTCGGAGGAGAAGGGACGACACGGCGGAGCTCACTGATTTGATGGAGCAAGAATATGGAGGTGTGAGCAAAGAATGGAGATGGAGAGTTGATGGACTTCTGGTAGTGAAGCTGGCTTCTGGATGTGGTGGAGGTGTTGGCTATGGTGATGGAGGAGAAGCAAGAATGAAGATGTGAGAGGGGAATGAAGGAAGTTGAACGTGAAAGCACTGAGTGTTTAGTGGTTGATGAATAGTATCATGAAGAAGATTAAGAAGAAAGATACAAGAGAAAAGGGAGTAGGATTATTGGAAAGAAACTCAATACTTTACTCTGATGGATAAGAAAACACTGAGCACTTTTTTTTTTTCAGATCCCTCTCCTTGGGTTCATGCTCTTTATTTATAGAAGAAAGGATAACAAAATTTCCTCATATGATATAACAAGATAATTAGTATGTTTATCATGTAATCACAAATCATGATCATATTATTATCTGATTATACTATCTAATAGTAACAACAAGATCATTATCTCTTCCTATCTAAACTAGTTCTAATTTGAATCACCTTCTATCAAACAAACTGATTCTAACTAACTCACCATTATCCTTTTTATTTATTTATTTTTTCTTTTATCATTTTTTTATTTTTTATTTTATTTTTCTTGTTTATTCCTCTTTATTAATTGAATAAAAATAGATCGGACAAAATTGGGTGTTCACAGCTGCCCCTCTTTACTAGTTTCTTATTAGATAACAGGTTAACCATAGTTAGCCTTTTATCGTTATAAGATGCAAGTAAAGAAATGAACCGAGATTTTGTTCGGAATATTTTTTTTTTTTTTTTAACAGAAACAGTTTTCTTAGAAGCTTAAAACGAGAGATAAAAGAAGCTCACGGAGACGGTTTCCGCAAGAGCTTGAAAGGACAGATAAGACAAGTTCACGGGGACGGCATCCGCAGGAACTTATAAAGAAGCTCACGGAGACGGTTTCCGCAGGAGCTCAAAAGGAAGGATAAGACAAGTTCACGGAGACGGTATCCGCAGGAACTTGGAAAGAAGCTCACGGAGACAGTTTCCGCAGGAGCTTGAAAGGAAATATAAGACAAGTTCACGGAGATGGTATCCACAGGAACTTGGAAAGAAGCTCACGGAGATGGTTTCCGCAGGAGCTCGAAAGGAAATAAGACAAGTTCACAGAGATGGTATCCGCAGGAACTTGGAAAGAAGACGAAAGCTTACGAGGCCCTATGCCTGCTAAAGCCTATAAAGACAGCTTATGAGCCCTATGCTCGTTAAAGCTGAACAAAAACAAAAGAAAGCTTGAGAGGCCCTATGCCAGCTAAAGCGAACTGAAATACAACTTATAGGCCCTATGCCCAAGTGTGATGCAATGATGTTTAGTTTTGCTTTTGAAATGTTGCAACAGTGCATGATGCAAGAGACATTTTGTAAAGCTCGATATTTTTTTTTATCTTTATTTTTTTGCTTTTGTTTTTTTTTTTTTTTTTTTATTCACATTTTATCATTGGCCCCTTAAGGTTTTGAGTTTTTGACCATAGCCAAATCTTGGATGAACTAGAGCGAAACTTGCTGATTTGACCAGTCCTTTGCATGTTTTATTGATGCTTTGCTTCTTACCAGAGATATGATGATCCCAACAGATGAAAGTGCCTGATTGCCCCCTTTTTATCGTTGCCCCTTGTTAAGAGATAGTTATGCTTTCCATGACCTTTGAAATCTTGAGAGAAAATGTTATTATTGACACTTATTTCACACTCCAGTATAAAAATGCATGTTGAGTTCATGGTAAATGGCAATAAGAGGGGGTACCAAAAATGATGGAGAGTGAAAAGGTGATAACAATATGTGAAAGGTGATAAGGATGCGAGAAAAAAAATGATATTGGGGTTGGAGATGTCTTTATAAGGGAACGATGAGGCTGTGAAGTTTGCATTTCTTCAAATGATACTCTTTAGGATAATTAGTGCTAGCCTCTCATGCATATGATCTCGAGCACCACTTTAATCAGTTTCCAAGGATATTACTTGCCCCAGTCTTCATGTATTGGGAGCATTTCATGATCTGCCTTTAAATTCAACCTGCCCCAGTTTGAAGTTTGTATTTCTTCAATTGGTCTCGAGCACCATTTCAATCAGCTTCAAAGATATGACTTGCCCCATTCTTCATTTATTGGGGTACTTCATGATCTACCTTTAAATTCAAACTGCCCCAGTTTGTCTCTTCAATGGATCTTTTCATCGGGACGCTCTAATTTTTGCCTGGACCGCCCTTTCTGGTTTTCAGCCCAGCGAGCCATTTTCTTCTCTCTCTTTTTCTTGCTTTTTTTTTATTCTTTTTATTATATTTTCGAGAGTGATATATTAAAGAGCACTTTTTTTTTGTCTCAAAATTAAAATTAATGAAAATGATAACAATCTTTCATTGATCAGAGTGGACTTTTTTAAGCTTGTAACGTGGCCAAGGTTAAGGGATATGAAAAAAAGGAATGAGGCCCAAATGAGTGTTTGTGGGTTGAAAGGGTCAAGGATCCTTGTTCTTACTTTGCATCAACCACTTGTATCAATATTATATTTCCTTTGCCCACTTCTCGTTTTTTTTTTTCATTTGGCTTTGTTGTGAGCTTATTTATTCATTTTCTTTCCTTTCTTCTTCTTCTTCTTCTTTTTTTTTTTACTTTTCAACAATCCGCATTTAACTCAAGTTAGCCCCAGTGTAGGGGTGATCCTTGCCCATGGTTCTTTGAAAAATAATTCTTTTAGGCTCAAAAGGGGTAACAACGGATAACGCAAATATGTCAAGGATAGAGAAACATGGCCATTCTTCATTTCAAATCATGATTGTTAATTTTCAAAAATTTTAATTAACAGACAAAAATTATGGTACTTACCAAAATGGATAAGCGATCGCTCTCTTTTTCCCTTTTTTCCCTCTCTCTCTCTCTCTCTCTCTCTCTCTCTCTCTTTAAGCCTCTAGCTTCAATTGGTTGGCTTTTCAATGCTGCTTTTGTAGCATCTTCAAGGAGAGCATCTCTACTTCACTAAAGGTACCTTTTGATTGCCTCAATCATTGCAAAAATAGTCATTTGGTGCTTTCGGCTCAGTTGATCATGTAAGTCGATGAGGATTTTTTCTATTGTGAACTTGATTAATGGGGTGATTAAAATCATATGATGAGATGCTAGCACATACCTTCTTTTTTTTCTTTTTTTTAGAGAATCATTTTCAGATCTGGACAACTTCAGGAGAAATGAAAAGATAAGGCTAAAGTAAGGTAAAGTCAAAAGATGGAGAGACATCAAGGAAACTCAATGCATTCACTTATTCATACTGAAATGGAAACAGGTAAGCCCATTATTCAAGATTTCCTAAAGCCTTGGGCAGAGCTAAAGGATTAACATTAATGAATTACTCTAACAAGAATCAAAGGTCATGCTTCACAGTGCCTTCTATGGCGTTGACTCCAGAACCTCCTACATTAGGAGTATCTTGTTGGAAACTTAGCAAATTTGCATTGATTAGATCTCGCACTTTGTACTTTAAGGTCTTGCAATTTTCAGTCGAATGACCAATCACTCCTGAATGATAATCACACTTAGCATTTGGGTCAAACCATTTTGGGTATGGGGGTTGTACTGCCTTAGCCGGGACTGGGACCAACAAAGATTTGTTGATGAGGCTTGGTAATAGCTCAGTGTAAGTAATAGGTATTGGGTCAAACTGCATGGGCTTTGCCTTTTGTTGAGGTGGTACAGTAGGAAAGGTTTGATGCTGGGTAGGATATGATGGCTGATATGATATCATCATAGGATAAGATTGGGTTGGAATTTATGAGGTGGCGGCTATATATGGATGGTTAGGCTGTTGATGTGGTGGATAAAATGGGATGTAGGTGTTTTGAAAAGATGGTTGGGAGTTGACAGGAGTTTGGTTTGATACCCAATGCCCAGGAATCTTCTGCTCTGACGCCACAGTATGCGTCTCTCCTTCCTTCTTTTTGACAAATGGAGCTTTTTTGTTTCAACAGCTACCACAGAACTTTCAACAATCTTACCGCTTCTCATCCCACTTTCAATTCGCTCTCCGATGATAACCATGTCAGAAAAGTTTGATGACACGCTTCCAACCATTATGTCATAGAAGGGTGACTGAAGTGTATAAATGAACATTGCTACAATTTCTTTCTCAGCTAATGGGGGCTCTACTTGAGCAGCTAATTCCCTCCATCGTTGGGCATATTCTTTGAAAGTTTCTGTATTCTTTTTTGACATACTTTGTAATTGCATTCTATTCGGAGCCATGTCAATGTTGTACTTGTATTGTTTCAAGAATGCATCTGCTAGATCCTTGAAAGATCGAATATGGGCCCGCTCAAGATGTGTGTACCAATTTGAAGCTGCCCCAGTCAAACTGTCTTGGAAGAAATGAATCAAGAGTTTATCATCATGGGCATACGATGCCATCTTCCTGACGTACATGGTTAAGTGGTTTTTAGGGCAAGTGATTCCCTTGTACTTGTCAAAATCAGGCACCTTAAATTTTGGCGGGATTACAACATCTTGTACCAGACAAAGTTCTGAGGCGGTCCGAAGACCATAACTATTTCCTCCTTCAATAACCCGCAGTCTTTCCTCCAGAATTTCCAATTTTTCTTTGGACTGAGGACTCTCACCCGTCTGATTAACAGGAACATATTGTAGGGGAGCAAAATTATGTGTTGCCTGGGTCCCATTGGCATCAATTTGAAGTGTGTATGGTGAAGTATTCGGGTTAGCAAATTGTACCATTATCGGGGTATTACCACCTGGCGGATTGGTGGTTTGCACTTGTTGTATCTCAGCAGCATTGGTAGGGATTTGTGTCTGGGCAGTGTTTTGGGAACCTGGATAGCCATCTTGTGGACTAGGAGCCACTGGTGGTACAAACCCTCGAGGAAGACCATATGGGGGATTGTTTGGGTCAAATGACTGATGAGTTTGATTGTTCGGGTAAACAACAAGGGGCATCGTGATCCCTTGTTGATTGAAGCCCTGAGTGAGAAGAGGTTCAGTTGGCTGTGCTTCAGTTGAGGTTGGAGGATTCTCATCTGTATTCTTTTCCTTTTGCATGGCTTGCATCATCTCCATTATTTGAGCCACCTGTTCCTTGAGTTGACCCATATCTTCTATGAATTTCTGAGCTTGCTCTTGTTCATCCATTATTTTGGCTTGTGATCGAGTACGATAAGGGTGTAGCGATTTTCTCGTTATATTGATTATTTTACCTATCATGAAATCATGCATGGCAACTATTAATTAAACCGGTATTTATACCACATGATCGAATGAAGATTGATTAATTATTCTTAGAACGTCTCGTTCAAATGTCTTAGTTTGGTGAAAATAATTGCTTAACCATTCCTAGAACGTCTCGTTCCAAGGTGTTAAGTGTGAACATATTTGATTTAATCATTCCTAGAACGTCTTGTTCAAAGGTTTTAAATGATAAATATTTAACTAACCATTCCTAGAACGTCTCGTCTAAAGATATTAGGTTGTAGAAAAATAATTAATGATGAATTTTATGCATAATTAAAAAGAAGGTGAGGAGAAAGTACACCCCCTTTGTGTCCTAAATCAGGTTATCTCATTGGACTCTATCCTAATGGGCTATGGATCTTTAATCGGTGACCTCGCATAAGTGGTTCTACAATTCCAATATTCTTTGGCCACTAGAGCTAAGATCCAAATTCATGACGTTGACCAACACAGTAGGAGATCTACCAGCCATGGGACATCATAAAAAAGGTTACACTCTAGCCGAGGTTTTCATGATACCCAGATAGGATGTATATCCCAAAATGGCTACCACTACACAACCTCTTTCTTAATCTTAGGATTACCAAGACCCGGGTATAGGGCCTCACTCATAAGTGTGTGCTCAATGTGTCAGTGTAGTGTGTGGAGAGAGCATACAAACCTATACAACCCTAAAAGTTAAGATCTACCCTAGAATTAACATGGAAAATTGTAAGAATATATACATGTAGAATAAAGAAACAAAACAATATTTACAATGTAAAAAGGGTAAAACAAACAAATAAAAGTTATTAAAATTTTGCACAACTAACTATAAAACGCCTGACTCTCAAAAAAAGTCCCCAGTGGAGTCGCCAGCTGTCGCGACCGTCCCGTCCGGGAGCCGTGATTGGAAAAATAAACAGAGGAGTCGCCACCAAATTTTATTTTAGGAAAAAACTTGGAAAACCCAAATATTAAAGGAAACTGGTATTTTAAAATATTTGAGATTTGAGTTCGGGAGTCGATTACGAGTAGGGCAGGTGTTAGCACCCCACACCGCCCATCCTAAGACGGTACCTCAAGTTAATTGTGCAAACTCTTAATAACTTTTAAAAAAATATTTATCTTACCCAAAAAAATAATAAAAAGAAAATAAACACAAAATTAGGAAAATTTTAATTTTAGCTTGACGGAATGATTATTTCCGCTCCTACGTATTCCCGGGTGCAATGAGAAATTCAAAGCTACGTAGTTCTTCTAGAAAATATTTGTTGGTTAGACTTTTTTAGTTTTTAAAAGATTTTTTATTCTTTTTATTATTTTTGAAAAGATTTTTCATTTTATAAAAAAAATGAAAATATTTATTTATTTATTTGTGAAAAGAAAACTAGAAAAGAAATACTTTTATATTTTTATATTATTTGATTTTTTAGATTTTTAATTTTGAAGAAAATAATTTTAGAGAAAAAAAAAATCAAATAACAAAGTCAATTAACAAAATAAAAAAGGAAGTCTTTTCTCCTTTTGAAACCTGTACGCAGAGAACGATGGCGATATTGTGAGGGAGCGGCGATGCGGCGGAAGAGAAGTTCCACGTCGCAGTCACAGTGGGGCATGCACCGAGACTAGGCGGCGGATTCGTGTGGCAACGAAGGAGGAGGAATGTGCAGGAACTGCGTAACAGCGGCGAGATGACGGTGCGACGGACGCGAGCTCGTGTAGTGGAAAGGAACGTTGCTGCTTCTGGACAGTGCAGCGGCGATGTTAGAACTGGTGCGGCGGTGGGAGACGTGCAACACGGCGGAGATAGAGCATGCTGCGTCACCTACGAAGGAGGCAAAGCAGCGGCGACGTGGAAGCTACGTCGACAGGCCGAGGCGCGGGATGGCGTAGCACGGCGGAGCGCGACTGCTATGGAGACACAGTATTGGACGTGGCGCTCGTGGTTTTGGTGCTCGGAGGAGAAGGGACGACACGGCGGAGCTCACTGATTTGATGGAGCAAGAATATGGAGGTGTGAGCAAAGAATGGAGATGGAGAGTTGATGGACTTCTGGTAGTGAAGCTGGCTTCTGGATGTGGTGGAGGTGTTGGCTATGGTGATGGAGGAGAAGCAAGAATGAAGATGTGAGAGGGGAATGAAGGAAGTTGAACGTGAAAGCACTGAGTGTTTAGTGGTTGATGAATAGTATCATGAAGAAGATTAAGAAGAAAGATACAAGAGAAAAGGGAGTAGGATTATTGGAAAGAAACTCAATACTTTACTCTGATGGATAAGAAAACACTGAGCACTTTTTTTTTCAGATCCCTCTCCTTGGGTTCATGCTCTTTATTTATAGAAGAAAGGATAACAAAATTTCCTCATATGATATAACAAGATAATTAGTATGTTTATCATGTAATCACAAATCATAATCATATTATTATCTGATTATACTATCTAATAGTAACAACAAGATCATTATCTCTTCCTATCTAAACTAGTTCTAATTTGAATCACCTTCTATCAAACAAACTGATTCTAACTAACTCACCATTATCCTTTTTATTTATTTATTTTTTATTTTATCATTTTTTTTTATTTTTTATTTTATTTTTCTTGTTTATTCCTCTTTATTAATTGAATAAAAATAGATCGGACAAAATTGGGTGTTCACAGGGAGAAAGTAACCGACATCGTCGGGGAGGCAAGCATAGAGTCACAGTTATATATATATGCATGTATGTAGGGTGCCCCAGACCCTACTAGGATATTGAGTAATCAACAATGGCTAAATCCCACTAAAATAATATTTTAATAATATCTTGGGTTTAGTTATTGTAGATTTATCAATGTTCGGTTTGAAACTCTAGGTTAGAGAACTGATAATGATTGGGGTTGTTTGCTATGTCTGTTACTGTGATGACTGTATAACATGCTTGGTTGTGATGATTGATGTGATGGCATGATTGATGTGATGGCATGGTATTTTATTACTATAATATATTGTTGATGGGAATGACTGATAGTGTGATCTGGATATATTGAGAGTTGACACCGTGGTAATGCCTTGAGACTGTGGCTTTAAGGCCGGGGATGTATTGCCATCCAATCTGAGACTGTGATTTTGAGATTTGGATTGTGAGAGAAGGTTCCGGTGTTAACTTAAGGATGGTTGTTGCATTGCATATTGCCAAGGTGGCGAGCCGTATGACAGGGAGTCATACGAGGTTAGTTGTACTCGAGTGCGAGTACGGATTACGGAAGGGTCGGTCTAGGGAGAGACCTTGGGGATGTACGAACTGGACTTGGGAGGCTCACAGTGACCATTAGGTAGCTCCTAGTGCGTCGTGTACCCCGATACAGCCTAGTTGTCCCGACTTTGCCCTGAGTATCCACGTCTAAGGCTGACTATCCGAGGCGACCCAGATACCTCTGATGGAGCTGAGCTCACAGAGAGATGCACTCTTATGGGTCACGGCGAGCGGAAAAGTTACCTAGACAAACTAACTGACATTCCTTAAGCAGAGAGGCTTGATAAAGGCATGTCTTGGGGTTGAGACCCGGATGAGATATATCGGCCGACATGCATAGGAGTGAGACTCCTTAGAGGAATGATCTGAGAATGTGACTCTTGAGGATGATTGTGTTGGTGTGACTGGATGATTGATTGTTTGTTTGTTGTATGATGTATATGTGACTGTTGATCTATGTGTCCCCATCCCCATTTTTATGGCTATGTTCTGTTGCTTATCTCCCTTCTTCCTCTATCTTTCTTGTATGTTATCAGTATGGTAGATAAACAATAATGGCAAGATGGAAACGACAACTTGGAAAGATTACCGGCCACAACGCTATCTACAGAAGATTCCACCACGGGTATCAGTGTGCCGTTAAGGCGAAGGCAAGGGTAGTTCTAGACGCCCACATCATTGATGATGTGGATATGTCGGATGTGGATGCGTCTGTAGGTAATGAGCCTCTGCGAGATTGTTTTGTATTTTGATGTATTTTGTGAGGCGGGCCGGGTATCTCTAGGACTTCTTCTGTGTCTCTTTGGTTAGTATGTATATGTTTATACTTTGAGTCTGTATAGATGGTTGTAAGTTGTAATGGTCCCATAGAGAGGACTTGGCGTACTCTGATAGATGTGTTGTATATATTGTATATATGTATGAATGATGTCACTTGCGTACGTTTAAACTGTTTTAAAATAACTACAATTTTTATTTTACATATATTTTCGAATGTATTAATCGCGTTAACGTTAATACGGATTAAGGTTTAATTAATTAGGGTTTTCTTAATGGGACATCGGGGTGTCTCATTTGGTGGTATCAGAGCAGTTCGATTCTAAACCGGACTGTGGGATTAGGTCTGATTAGGAGTGAGGACTGTGGGGTAGGATGAGTACCGACACTATTAGTTGGATCCTCATGGGATGTCAGCTATGCTTAGATTGGGTAGAGTGTCCGATACACGAATTATTCTTAAAGTATGAGAATGATTCCCTACTGCATTTGTGAGACATATATTGGATGTAACTGCTTATGTATTGAGTTATATGTCTTACAAGTGAGCACTAATACTTTCTTATGGAAGTTAAAATGGTGCGTGGAAATGGACGCCGTGGAAGGGCCAGAATTGGCGGAGTCACTAATAACCCAAATACCAACAATCTAGGAAGTTCGTCGGGAACGAACAATGGCGGTGAAACCAACGAGATGATGAGGGTGATGAAAGAGTTGGTCATTGTTATACTGCAACAAACTCAGGAGAATACCCAGTTCATCAGAAAGCAAGAAGAGAAAGATGAGAGGCAGCAACAACGACCTCAAGGATGCTCCCGATGCCGAGGGCCGCATCAAGTTAAGGATTGCTCAGCAAAGGACGACCGTTGGTGTTTCCAATGTGGCAAGATGGGCCACATATCTCGAGATTGCACACAGAAAGTTCAACTCCAACAACGAAACGGTGGACCGATGAGGAGTAACATTCAGAGAGGAAGAGGAGGCAGATTTCAGACAAGGGCAAAGCCGTACAGTCGCCCCGTTTAGAAGTCAGCAAATGTTAGAGGGGAGAGTTCTGGTCAAGCACAACAGAAAGATTTGACATGTTTTAAGTACGGAGGACCTCATTTCAAGGGAGACTGCCCTTGTTGTTGAATGTTACATAATACAAGTGTGGTAATGTGGGCTACATGTCTTGGAATTGCCCTCAAAGCAATGTCGGGAGAATTCAGAATACACAACGTTGGGAAGAATCAAGGAACAGGAAGACAGACTCAAACCAAAGGTCAGCAAGGTGGAAGACCTCAGGCTGTTGGAAAAGTCTTCACAGGGAGAGAATCTGAATTTTCTCAGTGTCCTGATTTGACACATGGTAAGTGCTTAATGTTTGGAAAGCTCTTATCTGTTTTGTTTGATTCGGGTGCTAGTCATTCTTGATGAAGTGCATGGATTATTTTCATTTACCTATTTCTTCATTACCCTATGACCTTACTGTTTCTACTCCTACGGGTGAAACTTTAACCACTATATTTGTTTGTCGAAATTGTCCTATTACTTTAGAAAATAGGCAATTTTTTGTAGACCTCGTCTGTTTGCCTATGCAGCAGATTGATATTATCCTAGGCATGGACTGGCTTTCGGCCAATCATGTTATATTAGACTGTTCAAATAAAACCCTTTGTTTTTTGGAGCAATCTGGATTATTGCCTGCCAGTTACAGTAACTCGGAAGATGGACGACTTAGAGATTGCATGGTATTGTTTTCCTTGGAAGCCAACTAGTCTCCCAAGCTGGATGCACGGATGCACTGCCTGTTTGTGAATTTCCAGAAGTTTTTCCGAATGATGTTCCAGGGCTGCCACCTAAGAGAGAGATAGAGTTCACAATTGATCTTGTACCAGGGACCGGACCAATATTCATAGCACCGTATCGAATGTCCCCAGTAGAGTTAGAAGAGTTGAAGAAGCCGTTGGATGACATGTTAAAGAAGGAGTTTATCCGACCTAGTGTTTCACCATGGGGAGCACCAGTTTTATTTGTGAAAAAGAAAGATGGTAGCTCAAGATTGTATGTAGATTATTGGCAACTGAATAAGGTAACAATCAAGAATAAGTATCCATTGCCAAGAATAGATGATCCGATGGATCAGTTGTGGGGAGCAGCTGTGTTTTCTAAGATAGATCTGAGATCAGGATACCATCAGATCAAAGTAAAAGAAGAAGATATACCGAAGACTGCATTCAGGAGTCGGTATGGTCATTACGAGTATCTGGTTATGCCTTTTGGTGTAACTAATGCACTTGTTGTATTCATGGATTACATGAATCGTATCTTCAGACCATATCTTGACAAATTTGTCGTGGTGTTTATTGACGACATTCTGATCTACTCTCCGAGTAGAGAAGAACATGCAGAGCATCTTCGGATTGTACTTCAAATACTTAAGGACAGACAACTTTATGCCAAGTTGTCTAAGTGTGAATTTTGGTTGGACGAAGTACAATTTCTTGGGCATGTTATAAATAAGGATGGAATAGCTGTAGATCCTGCTAAAGTTTTGGTAGTGGTGAATTGGGAACGCCCTAAGACAGTGAGTGAAGTGAGGAGTTTCCTTGGGTTGGCAGGTTACTACAGAAGGTTTATAGAGGGATTTTCGAAGATTGTGTTACCATTAACGCAGTTGACGAGAAAAGGTAAAGCTTTTGAATGGACGGAAGAGTGTGAGGCTAGTTTTCAGGAACTGAAAAGGAGGCTTACAACATCTCCTATATTAGTCTTGCCTGATCCATTAGCACCATTTGATGTGTACTGCGATGCATCACATCAAGGCCTGGGTTGTGTGCTTATGCAAGATAAGAAAGTAGTAGCTTATGCATCAAGGCAATTAAGAGTACATGACCGGAATTACCCAACCCATGATCTAGAATTGGCTGCAATAGTGTTTGCATTAAAGATATGGAGACACTATTTATATGGTGCTAAGTTTACAGTGTATAGTGATCATAAGAGCTTAAAGTATTTGTTCGATCAGAAAGAGCTGAATATGAGACAACAGAGATGGATAGAATTCATAAAGGATTATGAATTTGATCTTCCATATCATCCTGGGAAAACTAATGTTGTAGCAGACGCTTTAAGCTGGAAATCTTTATAAATGTCTGCTATGATGGTTAAAAAGTTTGAACTGAACGAACAATTTAGAGACAAGACTCTTGGGATAACAAAATTATTCCAGGATAAGATGAGTCTGGAATGGTTACTGTTACCAGTGAATTCCTAGACTTAATCTGGAAAAGGCAAGCAGAAGATCAATATCTCCAACAGGTTAATCAGAAAATAGAAGCAGGTGAACCCTTAGAGTTTAAGAGAGGTACTGATGGAATCATAGAGTTTAGAGATAGAATCTATGTGCCAAATGATAAAGAAGTTAGGAATTTAATTTGAGAAGAAGCATACAAAAGAAAATTAAGTTTTCATCCAGGTGCTACGAAGAGTTATCCAGATTTGAGGAAAATGTTTTGGTGGCCTGGAATGAAAAGGAAGTTGCAAAGTATGTCCAATCCTATTTGGTGTGTCCAAAGGCAAAGATTGAACACCAGAAGCCAACAAGATTATTGCACTCTTTGGATGTCCCGGAATGGAAATGGGACAGTATTGCAATGGATTTTGTGTCTGGTTTGCCTAAGACACAACAGAAGCATGATGCAATCTGGGTAATTATTGATAGATTAACGAAATGTGATCATTTCTTGCCTATCAATCAAAAATTCTCATTGGAAAGATTAACCCAGTTATATGTTAAGGAAGTAGTTAGACTGCATGGAGTGCCAGCAAGTATAGTTTCGGACAGGGATCCGAGATTTACATCAAGATTTTGGCAAAGCTTACACAGTGCGTTGGGAACGAAGTTAAGAAGATGGTCAGTCGGAAAGGACAATTCAGTCACTGGAAGATTGATTAAGAGCATGTGTGTTGGAACATACAGGTAGTTGGGACGAATTTCTTCCATTGATTGAGTTTATATATAACAACAGTTCCCACTCAAGTATTGGAATAGCATCATATGAAGCATTGTATGGAAGAAAATGTAGAACACCTCTCTGTTGGTATGAAACAGAAGAAAATCAATTGATTGGACCCGAGGTGGTACAGCAAACAACGGAACAAGTTCGGAAGATTCAGGAGAAAATGAAAGCAACAATGGATAGGCAGAAGAGCTACAGTGACAAAAGGCGAAGATCTTTGGAATTCCAGGAAGGCGGTCATGTGTTTATGAGGGTCACACCGAGGACTGGAATTGGTAGGGCAATAAAATCCAGAGAGCTTACACCTCGTTTTATCGGACCATTTCAAATTCCTCACCGAATTGGTCCAGTTGTCTATCAGATAGCCTTACCACCTAATCTTTCAAATCTTCATGATGTTTTTCATGTATCCCAACTCAGAAAATATTATCCTGATCCATCGCACATCATAGAACCTGAATCAATACAGTTAAGAGAAAACTTAGAATATGAGGCATTACCTGTACAAATTGAGGACCGGAGGATGAAAGAACTTCGCGGGAAGCAAATTCCTTTAGTCAAGGTCATCTGGGATGCAGTTACTGGTGATGCAACCTGGGAGAGAGAAGCCGATATGCAACAACAATATCCGCATTTATTTACAAGAGGTAATGTAATTTAAATTTCGAGGACGAAATTTATTTTAAGGAGGGTAGTAATGTAACACCCGTTTTCTCGATTAAGGAATCAGACAGTAATTAAGTTGGTGTGAGAGCTTGATTTTGTTCGTTAGGTGTTAATTAGTATGTGTTTCAAATTTGGGGTCAATCGGACTTCAAACGAGTGCAGAACGCGAAGAAACGTGTGAATCAGAGATTCTGGTCAACGCGGGATTAGGCCGGGCTCAGGTATGTTGAGCCGGGCTCAGAAAATTAGGCCGGGCGCAGATTTGTTAGGCCGGAGCGCAATTCAAAGGCGGTGATCTACTCATTTTGGCCGGGCACAGAAAACTTAGGCCGGGCGTAATCAGTGCTGACTCACCCCCTTTAGCTTTTAAAATGCTAGAAAGTTGGAGAAACTCTCAAATTTTCGAGAGAAAACGAGAGAGGAGAAGGGGAGCTCGAAAATGAGAGAGAGAAAGAGGGTTAGAGAGAGAAAGTTAAGCCCGGGGGAAATCCGTCCGTCAGATCACGATTCCGATTTCAAATCTGTCATCAGGGCAACGAGTACTACACATATAGGCTAGTGTTTCTTTGTTACAATTGAGGTAATGCTCAAATCCTTAACTTAGCATTTGTTAATCATTTTCTTTCTTGGGTTCTAGCTTGAATCTGAGCTCTTTTTGAGAATCTATAGTAAGGTTAGAGTTATGACATTGCCGGGACTCTGTCCATGTGTTAGGGCAAATTTTGGGAGCATTGAGGGTCCCCTGGAAAGCAAGACAGTAGCTGTATAGCTTAGAGGAGGCGTGTAGAGAGCTCGGAAAATTGTACCGGATAATCCAAGGTGGGGAGAAAGTAACCGACATCGTCGGGGAGGCAAGCATAGAGTCACAGTTATATATATATGCATGTATGTAGGGTGCCCCAGACCCTACTAGGATATTGAGTAATCAACAATGGCTAAACCCCACTAAAATAATATTTTAATAATGTCTTGGGTTTAGTTATTGTAGATTTATCAATGTTCGGTTTGAAACTCTAGGTTAGAGAACTGATAATGATTGGGGTTGTTTGCTATGTCTGTTACTGTGATGACTGTATAACATGCTTGGTTGTGATGATTGATGTGATGGCATGATTGATGTGATGGCATGGTATTTTATTACTATAATATATTGTTGATGGGAATGACTGATAGTGTGATCTGGATATATTGAGAGTTGACACCGTGGTAATGCCTTGAGACTGTGGCTTTAAGGCCGGGGATGTATTGCCATCCAATCTGAGACTGTGATTTTGAGATTTGGATTGTGAGAGAAGGTTCCGGTGTTAACTTAAGGATGGTTGTTGCATTGCATATTGCCAAGGTGGCGAGCCGTATGACAGGGAGTCATACGAGGTTAGTTGTACTCGAGTGCGAGTACGGATTACGGAAGGGTCGGTCAAGGGAGAGACCTTGGGGATGTACGAACTGGACTCGGGAGGCTCACAGTGACCATTAGGTAGCTCCTAGTGCGTCGTGTACCCCGATACAGCCTAGTTGTCCCGACTTTGCCCTGAGTATCCACGTCTAAGGCTGACTATCCGAGGCGACCCAGATACCTCTGATGGAGCTGAGCTCACAGAGAGATGCACTCTTCTGGGTCACGGCGAGCGGAAAAGTTACCTAGACAAACTAACTGACATTCCTTAAGCAGAGAGGCTTGATAAAGGCATGTCTTGGGGTTGAGACCCGGATGAGATATATCGGCCGACATGCATAGGAGTGAGACTCCTTAGAGGAATGATCTGAGAATGTGACTCTTGAGGATGATTGTGTTGGTGTGACTGGATGAATGATTGTTTGTTTGTTGTATGATGTATATGTGACTGTTGATCTATGTGTCCCCATCCCCATTTTTATGGCTATGTTCTGTTGCTTATCTCCCTTCTTCCTCTATCTTTCTTGTATGTTATCGGTATGGTAGATAAACAATAATGGCAAGATGGAAACGACAACTTGGAAAGATTACCGGCCACAACGCTATCTACAGAAGATTCCACCACGAGTATCAGTGTGCCGTTAAGGCGAAGGCAAGGGTAGTTCTAGACGCCCACATCATTGATGATGTGGATATGTCGGATGTGGATGCGTCTGTAGGTAATGAGCCTCTGCGAGATTGTTTTGTATTTTGATGTATTTTGAGAGGCGGGCCGGGTATCTCTAGGACTTCTTCTGTGTCTCTTTGGTTAGTATGTATATGTTTATACTTTGAGTCTGTATAGATGGTTGTAAGTTGTAATGGTCCCATAGAGGGGACTTGGCGTACTCTGATAGATGTGTTGTATATATTGTATATATGTATGAATGATGTCACTTGCGTACGTTTAAACTGTTTTAAAATAACTACAATTTTTATTTTACATATATTTTCGAATGTATTAATCGCGTTAACGTTAATACGGATTAAGGTTTAATTAATTAGGGTTTTCTTAATGGGACATCGGGGTGTCTCAAAAGCACTACCGCAAAAACACGCATCACTACACTCACACACATACACTAAACACACATCTCTGTACACACATCCTAAACAAACACACACAAAGAGAACACGCACAACACAACAAAACACACACAACAGAACACACAACAAACACACACACAACACAACACACACACAGAACACACACACACAACACACACACAACACAACAAACACACACACAACACACACACAGAGCACCAATGCACACACAACACACAAAAAAAACAACAATGTAGAGAAAGACAGCAAGAGAAGCAATTACCTTGGTCAGTGTGAGGGAGGGCGTTGCGATGGTGGTGGTGTGAGCAATGTGACCAGAATGATCCCTGAAATGAGGGGGAAATGAGAGACAATAAGAGTGAGATAGTGAGATAGAGAGAGGGAAAATGTAGACAATGAAGAAGTAGGGATTCAACATACCTTGGTCGTGTGAGGGACGGCCTTGCGGTGGCCGGAAGAGGGAGGTCGAATGGTGGCTGTGGTGAGGGGTTACTGACAGAGAGAGAGAGAGAGAGAGAGAGAGAGAGACGGGTTTACAGAGAGAGGGGGGTTGCGAGGCCGTGAATGGTGGCCGGAGCTGGGTGTCCCGTGGTGGCAGGGAGGAGCAGGGAGGTGCGAGAGAGAAGAATAGAGAAGAAATGAGAGAAATGGGGAAGAAAGGGGAAGGCGGTCGTGATTTAGGGATTTTAATTTAAGTGACCGAAATTTTTGGTCGCTACTCGGTCGCTGTCCAAATTAGTCAAATTCGGTCGTAGAATTCGGTCGCAGAATGGGTCTTAAATAAATTCATTTACGCGCGATTTAGCGACCGACATCATATCGGTCGCTAAATAGGTCAAATTTTCCCATTAAAAATACCAGTCGCTAAATTTGGTCGCTAATTGGTCAAAATTGTTTGACTTTCTAATTACTTATTCTTGCGACCGAAACAGCGACCAAATTGTTTGCAACCATCAATTTCGGTCGCTAAGTGTAATAATATAACCACATCTAGAATCTGGGAAATCAGTTGCCATTTCGGTCGCTATTGGCGACAGATAAAATCGGTCGCTAAAACTCGGTTTCTATTTTATCTTTTTTTTGTAGTGCTCCTTGTGGATGGATCAAAGTGAATTCTAATGGTGCATCAAAACGGTGTCCTGGTTCTGCTGGTGGGGGTGGAATATTCAGAGATAGAATGAGGGCAGTGCTAGGTTGTTTTGCTGAATTCTATGGTGTGGTGAACTCTTTCATTGCAGAATTGCGTGCTGCTATGACTTCAATTCATATTGCTGCTGCAATGGGTTGGAAAAGATTGTGGATGAAGTGTGATTCTTTATTGGTGGCCCAAGCTATTTCTAATTTAGAAATTATTCCATGGAAGATCAAGAATAAGTGGAAAAACTGCATTCTAGTAACTAAAAATTTTGATTTAAAAATTACACATATATATAGAGAGGGAAACCACTGTGCTGATAAGTTAGCTTCATTTGGAGTTGTATCTAAGTGCTTTACTTGGTGGGATTTGATTCCTTCTTTTATTAAGGATTACTTCTATCACAATATATGGGATCTTCCTAATTATATGTTTTCTTCGTCCTATTTTCTTTCTCATGGGTTTGGTTTTGTCCCCCATGTTTTTTTTTGTATTCTTTTTTGATTTGTTAATAAAATTCAGGTATGTTGCAAATGATTGATGGGGATTGAGGTGCTAACCTACTTGGGATTTTCCACTATAGTGATGCTTTTTCATACCTAATTTTGCTTAAAAAAAGAGGGATAAATATAATGTCAAAACTATGTTCACCAAATTCTCCCAAGTAAAATTAAAATAAATCCAAGCAATGGACAAGGGACAACAAACAATGATTCACTTCCAAAATATTTTCAAGAGTGCAAGAATGTGTGAGTAAGAAAGGAAACCAAAGATTTAAGAAATCACAACACTCATGAAGCAAATTCTTTCTTTCCTCATTCAACAAGCAAGACAAATCCCATTGAAAGCATAGATCAAGAATGATAGAACCTCACAAATCATACTATCAGTCCCTCATGTGTTTAGATGGTAAGTGTTTCACTCAATTCAATCCATGAAAAATGGCACTATACCATAAGCTTGCTTATCTACTCAATCTCCACCACTCATGCACATGCACACATAATCAAAAGGACTTCATTCAAGGTTGTAATGTGGTCAAGGTAAAGGAATGGAATAGAATGAATGTGACAAATTAAGACCAAAGAGAATGCAAGAACATTGGCAAAATTCATATATCAACATATATACCCAAAACCAAGCAATTCGCATCTCAACTTCCTTCCTTCCCTTGGATTTATTTTTTCTTATTTTCTTTGACACTTTTCTTTTTCTTTTTCTTTATATAACTATACACTTTGTTTCTTGCTTTCTCTTCTTTTCATCAAAAATTTCATAACAAACATAAATTTCCCCCATAATTGTTCAAAAGCTTCTCCAATGTTCTCACAATCCCTAAGGCAAGGTAGAAACATAGTTTTTCACTTAGACTTGCAATGAGCTCAAAAACAAAGAATGGTAAAAAAAGGCCAAGGGGGTTAGTCAAATGAAAAACATGCTAGGTTGGCTCTTTGACTTAGTGGCTAAAAGAGAACAAAAATGCCTTCATCATATTAACATCTGCATATACAATGTACCTTCAAAAAGAATCAAGGCAAGTTCTAGAGCAACCAAATCCATTAATGAAAATCACACAAGAATGAAGAGAATGTATAGGCTCAAATCTCACAAGGTATGTATATCAAACATAGTCTATCAATTCAATGTTTGTCACCAAACTTGTCAAAATAAAAAAGAAAGACAATTTGATCACTTATGTCATGACTCTTCACTTCAATTGTTTCAAATCCACAAACTCTCATAACTCTAAACTCCAAGTGGAACATGCTAAAATGAAGAACAAAAACAAATTCATGCACATAGAGGACATGAAAAATAAAATAGAAAGGGGGAGAAATAGCCTTATATAATGTAATGCAGTAAGTGTCATAGTGGCTCAAGTGTTTCTTCTCTAATACTTGCTATGAGAATCTCTCACCAAATTTCTTAAGCCAATCTTCATCAACCATGAAAGTTTTAGTGGTTGTAGCTCCATTTCGGATGGTTGCACATAGGAGGGAAGTGGTTTAGGTGCTTCTGCAGGTAGTACTTATTTTACACAATCTTCATCTTCTAACCATCCACCATTACATGATCATCATCTTTTATGGGGATCCCCACATGCACTTTTTGCTCCTAACATCCCAAAAAGGATTAAATTCCAACACATCACGTTAATTCCACTCTTGTTTTTTAATTACAGCACGAAGCCCTACTATAACTCATGAATTTTCAACTATAAAAGCTTCTAGAATGTGATTAATCAAGGTAAATGAATTAAAATCCATTAAACCAAATTAACCATTAAACCAGAAATCCAACCAAGCTTGACAATTCATTAAATACCTTCAATCCATAACCTATAATCCGATTTCCCCTCTTTAAAAATGAGTTAATGATGTCACTAACACATACATTCAAGATTCCAATTCATTTAAGCAAACAAACAAAGAATCAAGAATGAAAGAGAGAAAAACAATGAAACATGAAATTAACCATGAATAAAAAAATAAAGCAATGTTTCATAAATAAAACCTCAATAATGTATACACCTAAGGTCCTTGATTAAGAGATTTTAGCCCTCCATTAATATGGAGGAACAAGTAGAAAAATGAAAATTAGAAAGAAGAAACTTGAAAACCTAAAAAAATGACCAAGAAGAGGAGAAAGCTCTCCAAGTTTGTGGCTGTTGTTCTATGCTCTGTTCCTGAGTATAAAACACCCTAGATTAATAAATTAAACACTCTCAGCTTGTCCCTTTGGCCCAGCTTCGAGGGGCCACCAAATTTGCTCCACTTTCTCTGACCACTAACCATTTTCTCTCTCATGTTGGGCTGTCCTAAAAGTTGAGGACGTGTCCTTAGTGATGCCCTAGGGTTTTGCACTGGTACATTTAAGGAAATGGGCCCAAGTCATTATTTTAGTATTATTTTGATGGCCCAAAAGTAGGAAAGAGAAAAAGGAGGCCTTGTAAAAAAAACCCTAAATAGGGTACACATCAATTCTCATTCCTCTGACCTAAGATAGCAGCAGCCAAGAGTCTTCTTCTTCCTTCTACAGTTTCCATTTTCGTTCCTCCATTATAATGGCTTCTTCTCCCATTTTCTATTTTGTTTCCAGATTTTGTAAGCTCATTATGAGTTAACTTGCTGTAGCTATGGGTATCCTGAAGTTGTAGTGAATGTTTAGTTAATCTTATGTACATGCTTTGCTTTTAGATTTTCTCTTAATCACATTTATATGTTGTTTTATTTTTGCTTGGCTACCTTAAGTAGAACTTGAGCTTGCTAAACTTGGAAAAGCTAAGTAAATGGACATGTTTAAGAGATAAGGGTTAAATCAATAATTAGAAAATTAGTAGATGTTGAATGTATTAGGAATAATCATTCAAGTCCTTAAGCTAGCTGGAACGTGCTTCATAAGAAGATGGTGTAATTAATATGAATCTAGGAATAGAATGCATTTAATGAACATCATCTTTTAAGTGTTGGAAATCATAACTTTCATTTCCTATAGCTAAATGTTGTAGCATCGCAGAGCATAGCTGAAGCCAAACTGAAATTACAAGGGATTCATACCTGTAGATGTTTTACCATCTCTGCCTTTTTAATATTATTCTTTTTAAATATTGAAAATCATCACTTTCACACACTATTTGGCTAACATTTAATCTTAGGTCAATGGAACCATTCATTTTAGTTTTGACTATTTTTATACCATTCTAATCCTCGTGGGAACGATCTCTTACTTACTGTTTACTACTTGTTGCGATTATGTATACTTGCATATATTATTATACATGTTTGTAAGCCAATTACTACATTCTCAAGAATCTCATTACCAGGAATGTTTTTTCTCATCCTCACAAATGAGAATAAAGTTTTCAAGTTTAAATCACAAATCATTCCTGAGCAATTTTTATGCTTGTGAATGTTTTTTTATTTATATTTTATATCAAATATAAGAAATTTTTATTCTCGCCTCACATTTTTATGAATAACAAAATATGTCAGATACTAAATGTGACTTAAACGGTCATAGGTTTGCTAGCAATGGGAATAGTCTAGATTGTCGTTTATGGAAACTTCAGAGCGCTCTCGACTCTTGAGAGGTGGTTTTGGGGCTGGTCTGAGATGAGAAAGAGAAAACTGATTTTATTGAAGCCTTTTTTGCAAATAAGGAAAATTTTTCTGAAGCAATCATTAAATAACCCGTTTAAGGTGAGGATTTGAGTTATGGAACAACTGGAATTGTTGGACAACTGGACAGATATGGATAACTTGGATAGCTGGAATCTATATTGTACATCCAACTTGACAATCATATGCTACTTATTGGCTTAATTAAAATAAAAATTCGGAAGACTTTAACCTTCTTCATATGTCAACTGTATGATATAGCTGGAATCTATATTATATATCCATCTTGACAGGAATCATGTGCTACTGATTGCTTAGTTAAAATAAAAAAAATTGGAAGTCTTTCTACTTGGCATCATATATATATGTCAAGTTTTACCCAACTTGACAGCATCACATGCTACTTATTGCTTAATAATTAATTAAAATCTCAAATTGGGGCATTGGAAGTTGGAAGACTTTATATAACCTTCTAGTGTCAACTTTAACACATACTTCATTCACCTTCATTCTTGATACGGCTGGTTGGATTATAGCAAACGCATGTTTCTAGAGGTTCATTCATATATCTGAAGTTGAAATAGGTATGTATGTCCTTTATATAATCAAACCCTTGTATGTTCTTTCTAGGCCTTTGGCAAGACACCAACTATTTATGTTCTTGGATAATCTCGTCTTGATGTTTCTGTAATGATTGACTGAGATGCTTTTGCCCTTTCAGCGATTGTTTAATTTAAATCTATTTGATTTAAAATACAAGTATACGTTCCATTTCACAGGAGAAAAAATAAATAACAATAATAATACAAGTATGTACTATGTACGTTCCAATGTCGTTGTTCTTTTGAGTGAAAAATAGTACTATAAAATCTTTTCAATAAGATAAGGGTTAATATGTGACATTGAAATTTTAGACGCATCGGAAAAATAATAATATTTAGAAACGAAATGAAATAAAGACATAATAATAGAAAATAGCATCAAGGGAAAAGAAAATTAAGTCGAATAAGATCCCTAGATGACCGTCAGTGGACCATTCATTTTTGTCATACTTTGAGGGAAGGCAATCGATGTGCATATCGGCTTGCCATCTCTCCAAAGTCCAAAGATTATAGTTATAATGAAGTGTTGAATCCTCCTGTTGCTTTAGATATCCAGGATCATGGGTGATTGTTTAGGGGCTTTCATACCCTGTTTGATTAGGATGTAGTTTTTTATTCTCTTTGGGCTTTGGTCCTGCCTTTCTAAAAAAAAAAAAAAAATAGCATCATCATAGATTGTAGGCACAGCAGGTTTCTGTCAGATGGTTTTTAGTAAGTGTGCAAGGGCTTCAATTTCTCGACCTGTTCCTACTCTCTCTGTTTTGGATTTTCCATATTCTGTTATGCAGCAATTATTTTTTATTTGTGTTAATGGGCTGGGGTCTGAGTTGGTGTGGTGGGTTGGTTGGGTAATCTTTCTAGATGAGGATTTTTTGTCCCATTTTGATATATTAAATTTTGTTTCTCCCAATCATATTTTGTTATATAAGTTGAAATTTCTTATAATTGTAAAAAATTATAATATTGGTAAGATATGATTGTCAGAGATACCGTGTATACCAAAATGGGCTCTGTATGTTTTCTTAATATCATTAATCTTTTACCTTTCAAAAAAATATATATATTAGATTGAGGCATATTTTGCTATCGTCGTTATGATAATTTATGCCACCAACAGAAGTTGCAATATAGTCTGGTCATGTTCATTTCAAGACTTCAGAAAAAAATGGAACATTTGAATCTCTTCCACCCATATCTTGTTTTTACCGGATCTTATGGTTAACAATTTAACATAACAGGCATATATAAATGGTTCGAATTCGAAGGCATGTAAACTTCAACGTTCAATAGTCATTTAACATGCTATATATTATATACATAAGAACTATTAAGGCTTGGCTAAGAAATTCCTAACTACTATTTTCTTATACTTCTGTGGAATATTTATGTCTCAAACTTCGAATTCATTGTTTGTATGCCGGTGTAACTTAAGTGCCAAATTGTTTAGGTAAGGTTTTTTTTTTTTTTTTTTTTTTTTGGTCGAATTTGCAAGAGCTCTTGATGTGAATCTAATTTAATTAGGCTTTACTTGGACCTTTTATTCTTCCTGCCCCTATCTTCAGTTGTTAGCTGTTGGGTTGCACCCTTATTTTATATATACTTTTTTTTTTTTTACAGTTATTTTATATATACTTGATCCATATAAGTCTTCATTAATCATTAGTTTCTTAAAGTCGGTCCATTTTTATTTGGCATCTCTTCATTTTCATTTTATATATACTTGGTCGATATATATATATATATATATATATTGACCATTTATTTTTTCTAAGACAACATTGTTCATCATCTTCCTTGCGCTGTTGCGCACCAGAGATCCGTTGCGTCTTCAATCTCTTCTTCCTTGCGTCGCTCTGGGACGAGTGGATAAGTTGCTCACATAGTCACACAGGCTTGATTCTTTGTCTGAACCAGTTCTCCAGGTACACACACATCTTACTCTACCTCTTTCAAAGAATGATACATCGATGATTATCAACTTCTCTTATTTTAATTTTAAACTTCTTTTAAATTAAATAAGTTTATCTTTTTTATGATCATTTTAAATTTGTAAAAGTTAATGTAATGCACCTAATACTTAGTAAATTGATTATCCACATATGATCTCAGTTTAAAAATATACATGCATCACTGCATTTGTGTACCCCGCATATATTGCCCCGGTCTTTAGCAAAGTTTTAAATAAAGGTTCGGGGGTTGCAAAGTTTTGATTTTGGAGGTTGCCAAAATCGAAACACGATCGTAATTGCTACCGCATATCACTGCATTTGTGTACTTCACATCGGTTGCATTTTCTTGTAATTATCCGTAATTGTGGTATTTGCAATGCAACTACAACCGCAACCACAATTTAAAACCTTGGTCTTAGAGATTTATTCTTTACTCTTTTTTATTTTGTTTTTGTTTATATAATTTTTTAGGCATAATTAGTAGTTGGCGTTTTTATTTTTGAACAAAGAAATTGGCTTTGTTAGTTGTTGGGCTATTTGGGAAAGGAAAGAGGACTTGGGAGTCCAACCGGCACCACCACAATTTTGGAGCTTTCTGAACACCACCTGAGTTAGAGCTGCCAGGTTAGTAACAGATTTGAATTCTCTCATTTTATTCTCTCATGTTTCCTTTCATATTATTAGAGAACACACAAAACAAAATTTGAATGGACATCACAAATAAAAATAAATTTGATTTTGCATCTTTCTTTCTCTTAACATGAGAGGAAACACGAGAGAACAAAATGAGAAGATCCAAACCCAACTAGGAACCTAGAACATACCGAACACATTATTTTTAATTCATAATAATAACCTACCAAAATATGTAAATGCATTATTGCCTAGAGGGGGTGTTTGGATCCCTTTATGTAATAACTCTCATGTTAGGTGAAAAATTAGACATAATGTAATTATAAAAGAACTCATCATGATTATTTATAAGATTCTAAATAATGTTTAAAATATTACGTATTTATCTCTTTAATAGGACCGTCTTATATAATTTAACAACACTAGTAAGTTACCCGTGTGATGCACGGGATGATGAGCGATAATGTAAAAAATAGATAAATTTTTAAAATTATTTGTAATTTAAAAATTAAAACAAAAAAGTTTAAATGTCTGATTTTAAATATAAACATCATTAGTATAATATCATATAAAATAAAATAATCATCCTTCTTATATATTAGAATCTATATAACAGTTAAATTAAATATGAATTCCAAAAAGAAAATAGCACATAGATCCCGACATATGAAAAAAAATAGAAACCTAAATTCAAATTGTTCTCATAAGGGTATTGATATTGTATTTCAAAATGTTCTTATAATTCTTTATAAAGAATGAGGGCGTTCTTGCCCCCGTGAAGACAGGAACATAAATAAAAAAACAAAATACATCATATATTTGGAGCAAAAAGAGGAAATACAAAAAACAAAAAACAAAAAAAAGTCTTTTGTTAAAGAGACTGAATTCTTGAATAAAAAGTCTCAGGTTTGCTTGGAATAAGTCCCAGAAGGATCTTGTTACCTATTTTCAACTAATTTTTATGGCATAAATAACTCCACTCATTTGTAAGGTAGGCCTCGTCATGTCTTTTTCCTCATCTCATCCATCATTGGGTACCCACAAAAATTTGTACCCTACCCATTGGGTACCCACAAAAATTACCTATGGTAGGTAGGGTAATTACCCGCACAATAGATAAGGGTTCGCACACGAGTAATTACCCACAAATTTAAATGGGTATGGGTGCGGGCACGGGTATTATGATACTCACCCCGCCTAGCACCCGCACATATGTATATGTATATATAATTATTTATTTATATTACTAATATATATAATTTTAACTATAATACAAATTTTAAAACCAAAATTAATCTAAAGATTCTTAACTTTCTTACCCTAATTGCATCTATAATTCCTTTTTGGATGTTTTTATTTATTTGAATATTTTGATTTTGAATGTTTTATGAGCAGATTTAAAAGACATATGAATCGTTTTTTAATTGTTACAACGTTTCTTTTGTTATTTATTGGTTTTTCACAGTTAAAGTGCGGGTAATGGGTGCGGGTACAGGTACTTAGGTACCTAGAGGGTATGGGTAAGGGTACTAAAGTTGCTATCCACGAGGGTACGGGCCCGGGTACAGATAATATTTTCAAACGCAGGTATGGGGATGGGTACTATAGTACCCTACCTAGACCCTACCCATTGCCATCCCTAGCAAAAAGGCGTGTAATCTAAGGAGCCCTTCTTGCCACTAGGATTCCATGCAATTTGTTGGACTGAGTTACCTGCAAAACAACTTGGATAAATGGCTACTCCATTCTATCATATGCTTTGGCCATGCAAGTTTCAGAGCCATCATCCATTTCCTTCCTTTGGTCTTGTTTTTTAACCAACGAAAGCATTCCATAGCAATTAATGCATTGTCTGTTATGAGCCTTCCCTTCACAAAAGTACTTTGTTTTTTATACACTATATCCAGAAGAATGTATTTTTGTTTATTAGCAATCACCTTAGTAACAATTTTCATCACCACATTGCATAGACTTATAGGCCGAAATTGCTTTGGTGAGCCCGAATTTTTGTACTTTGGGATTAGGGCAATGGAGGTTTTATTGATGCTCTCTAGAGATCTACCTTCATTTAGAATACCAAACCCAAAATATTGAATGTCTTCTCCCACATATTGCCAAAATTTCATGAAAAAGATAGCCGAGAGACCATATGGACCTGGAGCTTTTAGAGGCTGCATTTGATTGATTGCTTCCTTGACTTCTTCCCTAGTGAATATTGATCACACCACACTTTCTGTTCCTCGGTTAACATTCTTTGGATCACAGCACAAACTTGCTCAATACTTGAGGGGGACGATGTTATGAACAGATCCTTGAAGAATGAGAGAAAGACTTTCTCAACATTCTCCTCCCCAAATCTCCACACACCATCTTCATTCCTAAGCTTCTTGATTTCATTGACTTTATTTTATGGATGGCTTTCCCATTAAAGAATTTGTATTTTTGTCTCCTTTTAGCCACACTACTCTGCTCCTCTGTCTCCAAATGGTTTCCTCAATTTGAAGAAGATCAACATGTTTCATTTCCAACTGTCTATGCTTCCTTATGCTTCCAACTTCTTTGACCATAAGGACTCATCCTTCAGTAGAGGTTCAATTTTCTGATCTCCTTTATTAGTTTGTTGGTTCTGTATTCTCTAAACTCACTATCTAAAGCTTGGAGGGCTCCCAGCTTTGCTTCACATTGAGTGTGGTTATTTGACCAAATTCTTCTGACCATATCTTCACATCGGTTATCCTTTGACCATCATTCTTCAAACTTGAAAATATGCACTTTTTTCTTCTGTTTCGATTGATCAAAGGCCTTCAGATTGATTCTGATAGGAGAGTGGTCTGATCCAAACCTAGGAATATGAGTAACCTAGAGAGGGTTACTCATGATTATTTCGTAATTTCATATGAGGACCACTAAATAGAGTGGGTTCCACGTAAAATACATGACCTTACATGAAATTCATCCAATAACAAAGTTTGTGTTGAAGAGGGTGTTAAAAAGGATGTGTTGCTAGCATTGCTCATATTAGGAAAATAAAAACCAACAAATAAAAAGGCAATAATATAAAAAGTAGAACAAATAAGTATTAAATTTTATATCGATATGATTCATTTTGGTTCAGTTCGGTTTCAAAATTTAAATATGGAAATCAATCTGATCCAAAAGAGTTTTCACAAACAAGCTAAAAAAAAACCCAATAAAATCAGTTTTGTTCGGTTTTCGGTTTTTTTGGATCGAATTTCTATTTTTATTTGGATTGATTTGGAATTGAACATCCCTCGTGTTTCCTATCGTAACTCATCCCTCAAATCCGGTCCAACCTATATTTTTGTGGGATTGGGTAAAAACCAGTATGTTTGTGAATTAAACCAATTTGCTAGACACCATAAACAAAGCTATGTCCATGTTAGCTAGGAAAAAAGAAAACAATTAGATTTGCATTTTTATAAATTTCTTGTGTAAACAACTTTTTAACAGTATAAAAATGCAATGTACGTATTATTACTTATTTAAAGAATTTTGATGGAAGAAGCACCAAAACCAGCAGTGCAGTCGAGACATTGAGCTCTCATGCAGTGGAATCCAAATGACTCCTCCAATTTCCACATCACATACAAGCAAGCACCACACCACACACCTTGACCTTTCTCTTTGGAATTTGAAAATGGTAAGTGAAGGAGGAAAATGAAATCCATTTGCAACAAAACTCAAATCAAATGTTGCAAATTCCATTCCTCCTCCAATAGTTCAATTAAGCTATTATCTATTTCAGCAATTTCTATAAAATAATGGAGCTGTTGAAACCTTCACAGCCTCCTTACCATGAACTCGATTTCACGCTTTGGCTTTCACGCTTCTCAATCTCACCTACCCCAACCCTAACCCATGGAGGAACAATACCCTTAAAAGGTTCGTGTAGCCATTAAGAAATCACTCCACAAAGCTGCAAACTTGCTTCAATGGACTTTCATCCATTTTAGGAACACGCAGATTTGCATCGTTCATGCTTATCAACCTTCTTCCATGATCCCCACTCTATGTAAGCTCTTTTCATTTTTTAATTTTTTTTATAGTAAACTTATGGATTTCATTAGATCAAGATAAATTCATTACAAATGATAGGATAGATTGGTCTTGGGACACTTCCCACCCAAGTTCTAGAACCACAAACTCTCGCTATTCCAACAAGGCCATGTGCTAGCTCATTTCTAGTTCTCCTAATGCTGGACACTCTAGTATTTTGCATGTGGGACAATATTTCTTTACAGTCCAGAATAATAGGTTCAATGACATCAAGCTTAATGATACCCTAGAAACATTTACCTATAGTTTCAGTATCAGTTTCAACAATTAGATTATCAAACGCTTGATCTTTTGCCAATTGGAGACGCCATGTGATTCCCAAAGCCTCTGCCATAGTTGGGGAAGTTTCCAAATTATCAAGTTTTGTAGCCCCTTAATGATTTCGAACTAGCATATACCCTACCAAGTAGCGCCATTTCCAAAACAGCTTGTATCAACATTTATCTTGGTAGTGTCCAGATTCGAATCTCCCATTTGTATTTGTTGACTGGTTCCAGATTTGGTGCTGGTCAAGTTGGCTTTGTTGTACTCTTCAATGAAGTTTGTAACCGAGGCAACAATTTCAATTGGCTATAAGACTACTTTGTTAAAAACAATTTGATTTCTAACCTTCCAAGTCTTCTAAAGGGTAATGCTGAAAAACTGTTTGGCTAGCTGATCTGAGCATGTGAGCCATTGCAGGAGCCATGAATTGAGATCCATTTGCTGAGGAACATGTATTTCCAAAGGTGATGTGAACCAAAGGACATGTGTTGCCAGCCAGTGCATATATAGATGGTCTTGGCGTTCCTCTTGTAAATGGCAGATAGGACATACCTTTCTTTGTCAAATTGGTTCTTGTTGGGAGGATATTTCTAGTTGGTCTCCATAGGAAATTTCGAACCAAATTAGGAACATGGGCTTTCCATATTTGCACAGTTTCTGTCCCTTAGAGTTATATGACTCAGCAAGGTTCCTATCCCTATCCTCATAAAGAAAATGGTATGCTGATCTAACTGCGTACTCACTATCCCTTTCCCAGTGCCAAATTAGCTTGTCTTTAGGAAGCCTCATGGAGATTGGGGTGTTTACAATATTTTTGGGTTCAAAAGGGTTGAATATGTTGTGCACTAAATTCCTTCTCCAATTCTTGGTGTTTAGATCAATTAGCTCACTAACCTTGGCATCATTTGTTAGAATGGTGACCGGGCTCCATACTTTAAAATTAGCTTGCTCGGGTAGCCAGCTATCAGACCATATCCCAACCTTCTGTACATTCCTAATAATCCATCTAGCCCTAACTCTGTGGTCTCTTTAGCACTAATAAGACTCCTCCAAGCATAGCTTGGCTGATAACTAGTTTTTGCCTCCATGAAGTTGTTCCTTGGGAAGCACCTACTTTTGAAGACATTGGCCAAGAGGGTGTTTTCTCCATTAATGAGTCTTTGAAACTGCTTGCCAAGTAAAGCTTTGTTGAACTCACTGAAGTATCTGAACCTCCTTCCTCCTCTGTCCTTTGCTCTTCCCAATCTGTCCCAACTAAGCCAGTGCACCTTCCCGCTTGTGTCACATGATCCCCACCAAAATTTGGCAAGTATTGTCTCTATATTTTTGCAGCGGCCCTTAGGAATTTTGTAGTAGCTCATAATGTAATATGGAATTGCTTGAGTTATTGACTTGATAAGAGTCTCATTGCCAACTCTAGATAGACACTTCTCCTTCCACCCTTTATGCTTCTTCCATTCCCGATCCTGGACAAAAGAGAAAATATATTTTTTGGACCTACCAAAATCCACAGGGAGGCCAAGATATCTTGAGTTAGAAGTCACATTCTTTACTCCCATCTTTTCACAAATCATATTTTTCTCATTATCAGGCCATTTCGACTATATGACACCTCAGATTTATCCAGGCTTACCAATTGACCCGAGACCAACTGATAAGTGTTGATAATCTGGAGAATGGACTTTACTTCGGTTTAGTTTGCTCTAGCAAAGAGGAGACTGTCATTAACAAATAGTAGGGATGACAATTTGTACCCTACCCATTGGGTACCCACAAAAATTACCCATGATAGGTAGGGTAATTACCCGCATAATGGATAAGGGTTCGGGCACGAGTAATTACCCACAAATTTAAATGGGTATGGGTGCGGGCACGGGTATTATGGTACTCACTCCGCCTAGCACCTGCACGTATGTATATGTATATAAAATTATTTATTTATAGTACTAATATATATAATTTTAACTATAATACAAATTTTAAAACCAAAATTAATCTAAAGATTCTTAACTTTCTAAACCTAATTGCATCTATAATTCCTTTTTGGATGTTTTATTTATTTGAATATTTTCATTTTGAATGTTTTATGAGCAGATTTAAAAGATATATGAATCGTTTTTTAATTGTTACAACGTTTCTTTTGTTATTTATTGCTTTTTTCACAGTTAAAGTGCAGGTAATGGGTGCGGGTACATGTACTTAGGTACCTAGAGGGTATGGGTAAGGGTACTAATGTTGCTATCCACGAGGGTACGGGCCCGGGTACAGGTAATATTTTCAAACGCGGGTATGGGGACAGGTACTATAGTACCCTACCCAGACCCTACCCATTGCCATCCCTAGCAAAAAGTAAGCGTGTAATCTGAGGAGCCCTTCTTGCCACTAGGATTCCATGCAATTTGTTAGCCTGAGTTACCTGAAAAACAACTTGGATAAATGGCTACTCCATTCTATCATATGCTTTTGCCATATCAAGTTTCAGAGCCATCATTCATTTCCTTCCTTTGGTCTTGTTTTTTAACCAACGAAAGCAAACCATAGCAATTAATGCATTGTTTGTTATGAGCCTTCCCTTCACAAAAGTACTTTGTTTTTTATACACTATATCCAGAAGAATGTATTTTTGTCTATTAGCAATTACCTTAGTAACAATTTTCATCACCACATTGCATAGACTTATAGGCCGGAATTGCTTTGGTGAGCCCGAATTTTTGTACTTTGGGATTAGGGCAATGAAGGTTTTATTGATGCTCTCTGGAGATCTACCTTCATTTAGAATACCAAACCATTCAAAATATTGAATGTCTTCTCCCACAATGTGCCAAAAATTCACGAAAAAGATAGCCGAGAGACCATATGGACCTGGAGCTTTTAGAGGCTGCATTTGATTGATTGCTTCCTTGACTTCTCCCCTAGTGAATAATTGATCACACCACCCTTTCTGTTCCTCGGTTAACATTCTTTGGATCACAGCACAAACTTGCTCAATACCTGAGGGGGACGATGTTATGAACAGATCCTTGAAGAAAGAGAGAAAGACTTTCTCAACATTCTCCTCCCCAAATCTCCACACACCATCTTCAACCCTAAGCTTCTTGATTTCATTGACTTTATTTTATGGATGGCTTTCCCATTAAATAATTTTGTATTTTTGTCTCCTTTTAGCCACACTACCTCCAAATGGTTTCCTCAGTTTGAAGAAGATCAACATGTTTCATTTCCAACTGTCTATGCTTCCTTATGCTTCCAGCTTCTTTTGACCATAAGGACTCATCCTTCAGTAGAGGTTCAATTTTCTGATCTCCTTTCTTAGTTTGTTGGTTCTGTATTCTCTAAACTCACTATCTAAAGCTTGGGGGGCTCTCAGCTTTGCTTCACATTGAGTGTGGTTATTTGACCAAATTCTTTTGACCATATCTTCACATCGGTTATCCTTTGACGATCAGTCTTCAAACTTGAAAATATGCACTTTTTTCTTCTGTTTCGACTGATCAAAGGCCTTCAGATTGATTTTGATAGGAGAGTGGTCTGATCCAAACCTAGGAAGATGAGTAACCTAGAGAGGAGAGAATCTATTTAGAAACCCCTCAGATGCCATAGCTCTTTCCAGTTTGCACGGAATTCGCTCATCCCCTCGTCTTCCATTATACCAAGTGAAAGGGTAACCCATAAAGCCAAGGCCTTGGAAGCCAAAATCTTCCATTGCGCATCTCCCCAACTATAATTGCTCAAAACTATACGGGATTCCTCTTCTCTTATCAGATGCAGACACAATATCATTGATGTCTCCAAAACATATCCATCTATCTAAGATGCTGGTTGATAACTCTCTAAGCAAAATCTAAGTCTTCTTTTTGTTAGCTTCCACAAGATAGCCATACAGACTAGTAAAATAACCATGGAGAACCACTTTCATCATCCTCCCCTCGGCAAAGGATATGGTTAAAGGAAGATGAAATAATGTATATATTTACCTGGTCATTCCATAAGAGGGCAAGTCCTTTACTCTCTCCTTCCCTTGCCCGCTGCAAGCCACGGATAGACCCGAACTGAAGCAACACCGAATCCTAACCCTCTACATCTCAACTTCGTTTAATCTAGTTTCCATGAGGAAAACTAGATGGGGATTTTCCAAGTGAATGAGCCTTGACAAGTCTCGAATTGCATGAGGGTTCCCCAACCCCTGACAATTCCAACTTAAACAAGTGTAGAAATTGCATGCTCTTCAATTCAGTCTCGAATTTTGGTGCTTTCAATCGTTTTGACTGAGCGGATTTAAGATCTATTTTTTTTGGTTGATATTTAAGATCTAATTTTTAATTCTTAAAGGTTTTGAGACCTTGAGAATAGGATTTTATTTCCGGAATTGCGTGTGCTATGATTATCATTTCCAGGTTGCAAAGTGACATAAACTTGGTCCAGTAAAAATTTAATATGAAATTAATTCTTCAATAATACAAAACCTCATCACTTTAGTCCTTTAATTATATAAAATTAACATTATTTTAATCCCTCAATCATATAAGATTATATCAATTTAGTTCCTAAAGTCTCATCAAACTTTTTTTGTCACCAATTAAGTCTTTGAAAGGTATAAAATGTCACTACATTGGTCATTCTAGGGACTTAATTAGCGATAAAAAACTTTCAATTCAACATTATGTTAAATCACCATCATATATGATTGTTCGAGATGTCAATCTAGCTAGGGTTTACTCTACACATACATATCCATCATATATGATTGTTCGAGAAATTTTTTTTTTTTTTTTTTGTTTTTACTTGATAATTGATTAACATGATTTTTTTTAAACATGAGCAGATTAAAAAAAAAAAAAAAAAAAGAAGTTAGATGGCAGACAATGCTCAATCAGTGGCTTCAAAAATTTCTACATACATAGTTGAGCAAGTTGGTCATCAGCTTGGTTATATAATGTCCTACGAAAGCAATGTTGACTGCCTCAAAGCTGAGATTGATAGGTTGGAGGAGGCCAAAGAAATTATCCAGCACTCTGCTGATGCTGCTACAAGGAATGGAGAAGAGATTGAAAGGACCGTGAAGCGTTGGTTGAAGAAAGTTGATGACATTGTCACTGAGGCAAAGATATTTCAAAATAATGAAGGCCATGCAAAAGCAGAATGCTCCTGTGGCCATTTTCCCAACTTGTGGATAAGGCACCAGCTGAGCATGAAAGCCAAAGAGATTGCACAAGGCATTCCTCAAATAATAGAAGATGGGAAGTTCCAAAAAATTTCTTTCAAACCTCCTTTACTCGTGGGAATCACTTCTTCGTATGCTAGAGGTTATGAGGCCCTAGATTCAAGGACATCTCTCTTGGATAAGATTATGCAGACATTAAAGGATGCTAAAGTGTGCAAGGTTGGGGTGTGTGGGATGGGTGGTGTGGGGAAATCAACACTAGTCAAAGAGTTAGCTCTAAAAGCAGTGCAAGACGGTTCATATGGTGTGGTGGTTCCAGCTAATGTGACTAATTCTCCTGATGTGAAAAGAATTCAAGCAGAAATTGCAGAAAGTTTGGACATCAAATTGAATGAAGAGACACAAATGGGAAGAGCAAGCAGATTATGGCAGAGGATACGCAAGGAGGAAAGTATTCTGATTTTAATGGATGATATTTGGGAATCGCTTGATTTGGCAGAAGTTGGGGTGCCTTTTGGTGATGATCACAAAGGATGCAAGTTATTGTTTACATCTAGGAATCTTAATGTGTTGACTGGTGAGATGGGTATCCCGAAATGTTTTTGTTTTAGACTTGAGGTTTTATCTAAAGAAGAGAGTTGGAGCTTATTTGAGAAGAAGGTAGGTGATGTTGTTAAAGATAGCAACTTGCGACCAACTGCTTTGAAAGTAGCTGAAGCTTGTGGGGGTTTGCCTGTTTTGATAATTCCAGTGGCAAATGCATTGAAAAACAAGTGTTTGCCTGCTTGGGATGATGCTTTAAAAAAATTAACTCAATTTGACCATAAAAATTTGACTGACAAAGTCTACTTAACTATAGAATTGAGTTATAATCATCTAGCAAATGATGAACTGAAATTATTGTTCTTGCTTCTTGGCTCGCTTGGACAAACTAAGATCTGGACACGATCTTTATTAATGTATTTCTGGGGCTTGGGCTTATATGAAGATGCCGATAGCTTGGCAAATGCAAGAAATAGACTCTACTACTTGGTTACGGAGCTCAAGTCAGCTTGCTTGTTGCTTGAAGAAGAAGGACAATTCGTTAAAATGCATGAGCTTGTCCACGAAGTAGCTAGCAAACTTGCATCCAAAAATCAACCTATATTTGTTGTGAAGCAGTATAGTGAATTGAAACAATGGCCAGAAAAGGATAGGCTTAGAAAGTGCTACCGTATGTTTTTGCCTGAATGTCGTATCCCTGACCTTCCCGAGAGCTTAGAATGTCCAGAGTTGGAGATACTTGGACTTGGAAGTCAAAATAACTTTCTAAAAGTGCCCGATCACTTTTTCTCAGGGACCAAAGAGCTGAAGGTTTTGTATCTAGGTGGAATGGATTGCATACAATCCCTTCCTTCATCTTTTTCTCACTTGTCAAAGCTTCGAGCATTGATTCTCTATGAATGCATGCTGGAGGATGTAATTCTAGTTTCGAAACTCAAGAATTTAGAGATTCTTAGCTTTAAAAATAGTGAGATTAGAGAACTCCCAACAGTTATTGGAAAGCTAACTCGTCTCAAGTTGTTAGATTTGAGTAACATCTCAGGACTGAGAGCGATTCCTGCAAAACTTATATCAAGCTTAAAAAACTTGGAAAAGCTCTATATGGCAAATACCTTTATCCAGTGGGAGGTCGAGGGAAGCATAAGCCAAAGCAAAAATGCATCTCTGGGTGAGCTAAGGCATTTACAACAGCTAACAGCTCTAGAGATAACTATTCAAGATGTTTCAGTTCTTCCTAAAGATTTACTTGTCTTTGGTCAGTTGGACAATTTCATAATTTATATTGGTGATGATTGGATATATAATTGGAATGGATCAATCTCTACAATACTAAAGCTCCAGCAAGGGAAGACTAAAAATATTCATTTGGATAAAGGGGTTAAGTTGTTGTTGAATAATGTTGAGGATTTGTGCTTAACCAATTTAAATGGTATTAAGAATGTCATTTACCAATTGAATGAACATGGATTTCCACAATTAAAGCACTTGAATATCCAACGTAGTAATGAAATTCAGTATATCATTGACTCAAAAGAGTGGTGCCAATCCTATGAAGCCTTCCCCAAGCTAGAGTCTTTGATTCTCCACAATCTACCTAATATGACCAAAATATGCCATGGCCCACTTCCAGTGCAGTCCTTCATCGAACTGAAAGTTATCAAGGTCAAAGGTTGTGATAGGTTGGAAAATGTTTTCTTGTGCTCCATGATTAAATACCTTTCGAAACTTCTTGTAGTTGAAATTTTTCAATGCAAAAAAATGTCTAAGATCATCATCGATGATGATACTGATATTGACAAGATTGAGTTTCCCCACATGCATTCTCTTAGAATAGATTGCGTACCAAATCTTGCCAGTTTCTATTCCAAGCCAACGACAGCTGTTATGGAATTGAGAAGTGTTACAAAGTATGAGGATGACTCGACCATTCCAGTGCCACTATTTGATGAAAAGGTGCACACATAACTTACTATTGCTTTATCGTTTTAATAAAAAAAAAAAGTCAACACTATATGTTAAAGATTACATAAAATCAAAATATACTATTGTCAAGGACAGTTTCTCATTTTATTTATTGCTTGAAATTAAATTTCATTATTCTTGTAGATATGGAAATCATCATATACATCTAACATCCCGGCTAACATGTAGCTGGATGCACCCCTATTAGATTTGTTGTGTGACATTTTATTTCAAGCAAAAGTAAATTTGGCGTTACAGTGGAATCGGGCCATCAGGGACATCTAATCAATATTAGGACATGTAGCCAGACATTATAAGTTAACTTTTTGGCGTGGAGTATGTGAAACACTTGCTTTTAGTGGTTGTCCTTGACTTAAAAGTAATTATGATGTAAATAAACAACATGTTTTATCTTGAGATAAGTTTTTAAGGTTTCCAATTTAGTTTTTTATACTGAATCCCTTTGTTCACTGAAAACAATCTCTTTGCCAATAGATTTCATTTCCCAATTTGGAGAGATTGAAGCTTTCTTCAATCAATTTGAGGAGGATATGGGATGATAAACTCTCACAGTATTCATGCATACAAAAGTTGAAGAGTTTGGTAATAAATGGTTGTGGTAACTTAAGATTTTTGTTTCCCATCCTCGGTGGCTAGAGGACTTTTAAACCTTCAACATCTCAGCGTTACTAGATGTGGAATTTTGGAGGAGATATTTTTCATAGAAGAAAAGATGGACATGCTTCCTCCTGCTAAAAAATCACTTTCAAATGATGAGGTAAGCATGTCAATTGAGAATCTTCTTATTTGTAACTAATGTTTGATATGTTTTTAAGAGTGGAAAAACACTCCCTTTAGATATATGTTTATTATTATTTTTTTTTTATCAATTTAATCATTTATAGAGAAATTTTATCAATTTAGTTCCTAGAACTAAAAAATTTCAATGTTTTCATCCTTCCATCAATTTAAGATTAACAATGTTAATTCTCAACTTAACTGACTAATCAAATAGATAAAATTACCTTGGATTTTCCAATACCCCTTTTACTCTCAACCTTTCCTACCCACCCCACACCTATCCATAAGTACCGACAATTACCCACGTCACGATTGTATGTAAGCGAGCATGTGAAGAGGCAATAGCTGGCATAACAAAAATCTTACAGTCATACCCTATCTTAGCCTTTCTTTCTAACAAGGTCTTTCAAACAAGGTCTAAAAGAATAAGGAATGCAGTAAATATGTAATCTCTAATATTTTTTTTTTTTGATAAGCAAGAATTGTATTAATTGAGTGTAAGGGGTACCCAAACCCAATACAATGAGACCAAAAAATTTACAATGCAAGGAGACAAAACTAAAGGTATTTTTTCAACCAAAAACACAATGAGATGCAGTGTGGTTGAAGCATATCTATAGCCCCCCTATTGTACTTTCACCCCCCCACAAAAAAGCACCAACTTAAAAGAAAACTCTAGCTCCTATGGTTCAGTTGACAGAACAAAGAACAGCAAAATAAATCAGCACTAGCAACTTACACTTACTCCAATCCCCAGCACATCTTTGTTACAAACCCGAATGCTGCAAGCAAAGCAAAGGGTTAATTGTCCAGTCAGTGAAAGAGTATCGCCCTTTCTTGTTCCAAGCATTTTGCCAAGTCCATATTCTCACTTTTATAAGATCAGTCACCTTCTCAAAATCAAGTACTCCATTACTGAAAATTAGTTCATTTCTTTGCATCCATAATGACCAACAAACCACAAACCAAACCATCCTCCAAATCCTGTTTGATGCTCTGCCATTTAGTAAACCTCTATGCTGCATTAACATATCCTTTAAATTCCCAGCCAACGTCGTTACCAAGCCAAACCAGTTAAATATAGTCACCCAAAAACTGTATGAAAATTTGCATAACAGTAAAATATGTGCAGTAGTTTCAATCTCCACTTTGCAAAAATTGCATAACAATGCATCATCATTCATCATAGTTCCTCTTCTGTTTAAGTTTGATGCTGTTGGGATTTTATCTTGTATCGCCCTCCAACAAAACACGCCCACCTTTAAAGGAATGCACCTATCCCAAATCAGTTTGAACACACTGTTTTCCTGCTAAACCTGCAAAGTCGTGATCTCATAATATGCAGTTTTAACAGTATATGGTTCTTCATTTTTGCCCAGCCAATACCAAGTATCCTCCGCTCCAGCAATTAGATTTTGAGAAGCAATGGTATCCGTCAAATTTCTGAGTAATTCTTCCTCCCATACAAATAAAGCTCTTCTCCAACTAAAAGTCCAGCTCCAACATCCACCTCTCCATTCGCCCATTTGTTCAACTGATGCCTCCTTTGTTGATGAAATATTGTACAACCTGTTGAAAATAGTTGATAATGGTACCTGTGAAACCTATAAATCATTCCAAAAGGAGATGCTACTACCACTTCCCAGTTTTTTTGTAATTCCCCTTGACAACCAGCCCTCCCTCAAAGAATCCCCACCTCTCTAATATTATGTTGAATAAATGGATAAATGGTCATTTTATTTCTACAACTATGTTCCCGTTGCATAATATCACATTTCCCCTCTAAGTTGAATTTTCTCATAATTATGTTGAATTTTCATTTTGACATATGTCTGTGGGTGGCTATAGTACTGCGTGTTATATAGGTGGGTAGGAAAGGTTGAAAGTGAAAAGGGACAGTGGAAAAATAGTGGTAATTTTGTCTATGTTTAATCAGTTGGTTGAGTTAATAATTAACAATAATTATCATAAATGGATGGAGGGATGAAAGAATTAGAAATTTAAATTTTTGGGAGACTGAATTGATAAAAGTAATCTTTCAAGGACCAAAATAATTAGGTTTTGGTCTATGTTTAAATATCTTGCTTGTGCATTTAGTTAGAAAATCTAAAGTAAGTTGTCAATTGGAATATTTTAGGCTCTATTCCCTAGCTTGGAGACAATGCTAATATCTCACATGGATAACTTGAAGTCAATATGGAACGATCAACTTCAACTGGGTTCAAATTCCTTTCCCAAGTTGATTAAGTTGGAAATATCATCCTGTAGTAGATTGGTGAATGTATGCTCATCTAATGTTCTAAAGCACTTGAGTAATTTGGAATCAATGTTTGTAACTAAGTGTGATGCACTTGAAGTTGTATTTGATATAGAAGGACTAGACTCATGGTCTGTAAGCCAACATGAGCTACCAACTCAAATGAGAACTCTAACTCTGGATCGGTTGCCAATGTTGAAGCACATATGGAGTAAGGATCCTTGTGGATGGATCAGGTTTCAAAACCTATGCACAGTGGAAGTATCTGAATGCCAACTCCCATATCATGTCTTTCCACTTTCTATTGCTATGGACCTTAAGGAACTTGAAGTGCTCGAAATATCAAGCTGTGGTATAGAGCACATTGTTGCAAATGAAGAAATGGGAGAGGTGGCACCAAAAATTGTTTTACGACAATTAAAATCCTTAAAACTTTGGTATTTGACAGAACTCATAAACTTTTGCCATGGAATGCACACCTTGGAGTGTCCTAACTTGAAAGAATTAGACGTGCTTGATTGTGATAAGCTGGAGGCATTTGTGTCAAAGTCTCAAAACTGCCAAAATGTCTCAGTTGATCAACAACCTCTATTTCCATTTGAAAAGGTATACTAAAATGACATTTAAATTCTCACATTCTTGCTTAATCTAAGAAACAGGTTTTTGATGTTACACCTTGAAAGGTACCAAAAACAATTAAAGAGTATGTTTTGTTTATCCATATATGAATGACTTTACTAGTTTTTCAAGAAATATCTAATATTTGTTACTCTAATTGAATTTAGCAGTATTATGGCACGCCTTAATCTCCACTTTTATTTGATTGGTTTCATTACATAGGTTATTGAGAGTGTGGAGGAACTGTCTCTAAGCAACAAAGATATAGTTATATTGATATGCAATGATCAACAAAGTGATTATGATTTCTCCAAAGTAAAAGCACTTAGCTTGGATAGCTTTAATAGTTTAGACGAATTGCCCACAAGTTTCCTTCAAAGATTTACCAATCTTGAAAAGCTTGCACTATTTGATAGTTGCTTCAAAAGTATCCCTCTTAATGAATATGCAGAGGCAAACAACAAGTTGAAAACTCTAATTCTTGATTCATTATGGGATCTTGAGCATATATGTCAAGAAAAATCGCATATGGAGCAAATTCTTCAAAATCTTGAAACTTTGGAAGTTTTTGAATGCTCGATTTTGAATATTATAGCTCCATCATTTGTTCTATTTCAGAATTTAGATACTTTGCGAGTATCTTGTTGTGCTGAATTGGTAAATATTATATCAATCTCAACAGCTAGAAGTTTGCTAAGACTTAGAATGTTGTTCATATATAATTGTGACAAGCTAGAGGAAATTGTAGTCAGTAAGGACAACGACGCAGGTGAGATTGCTTTCATGAAATTGGAGGTTGTGGTATTGAAAGCTTTACCGAGGCTCACAAGTTTTTGTAATGGAAATATCGTCTTCAAGTTTCCATTATTAAAAGAACAGCGTGTGATAGAATGCCCCATGATGAAGACTTTCTCTCAAGGAATCTTAAGTGCTCCATTGCTTAGACAGGTTTATGTAACAGAGGATCATTGGCAATGGAGTGGGGACCTTAATACTTCAATAACAAAAATTTTCAGACAAACGGTAACACAAACCTAACCAAAATTTCTAGTTTAACTTCTCCTTTTCTTGTTTTCATTCTTACACTTAATGCTTTGATATGTTGTGTATCCAGCATTCCAAGGAAGTTTGAGTTCTCTACTATGCAAACAGGAAGGCACTATTTTTGGGAAATATCTAGAATTTTAAACAATATTTGAGTTAGTCATCAAAATATGAAGGATGAAGGATGTTGTTATTCGCTCACCTGAGATACTTAGGTTTGGCTTTAATTTTCTACTTTGATTCTTATACTCTGCTGATCTTTTTTCTTTTTTTTTTCCTTTAAGCACATTAATCTTTAAGTTTCTTCTCTATGATTTTAATAAGTTATGTTACTCTTTATTTCTTTTTCTTTTAATGTTATTATCTTCCTCTATTACTGAGTTCAGCATTCTTAAAGCTTTCAAAATAACTGGTCATCCATCTAAAGCTCCATTAATTGTTCAGGTCAATTGGTATCCTCCTCTTTGCGGTTGGATTAAGTGCAATAGTGATGGTGCTGCTAGAGGCTCCCCGGGTCTAGCAGCATGTGGTGGGTTTTTTACAGATAGAATGGCAACTATTGCAGGTTGTTATTCTCATTTCATTGGTATAGCTTCTTCACTGTATGTTGAATTGGAGGTTGCAATACTAGCAATAGAAATAGCTTTTCAAAGAGGTTGACATCACTTGTGGCTTGAATGTGATTCTTTATTAGTGGTGAAAGCATTTTCTTCTGTTGAATTGGTGCCTTGGTAGTTAAGAAATCGTTGGAAAAATTGTCTATACTACACCAGCCTTATGCACTTCAAGGTTTCACACATCTTCAGGGGAGGGAAATCTTGTACTGACAAGCTTGCATCATATGGCTTTTTTAGCCATTGTTTTACTTGGTGGGATAATGTCCCTAGTTTTATTTTGGAGAATTGTAATAGAAATAGAGTAAACCTTCCTAATTATAGGTTTAGATGACTTTATTGATTCTTCTCATGGGTTTTGGTTTGGTCTCCCCATGATTTTTTGTATTTTGTATTCTTTATCTTTGTTAATAAAATTTTGGTGTGCTGCAGATGATTGATAGTGCCTTAGGTGCCAACCTAGTTGGGATCTTTGGTTCTATTGTGATGCCTTTGCATGCCAATTATTGCTAAAAAACATTAATGAATTGAAGATTCATATGGATTATGTGGTTATGAAATAATCTGGTTGGTATTCTAACTTAATTATACAATTTGTTTATGAAAGTAGTTTTTCCTGATGAAGTCAATATTTAACTTAATTGAGTACTGTTTGAATTAATTACTTGAGCTAAACAGAACTACACCTTTTCTGTTGCATACACATGACTGGTTTAAGTTTTGGTTGTTTATCAAAATCTCAGTCAACTAAATAGTATTTGAAGTTTGATTAAATTCATTGTGTTTTATATTGGTTAAACTATCTTATAGATTCTTAGGCAACAAGAAATTTTTGACTTACAACAAAGCATGTCAATTTTCAGGACCTTGGCAATTATATCCATAATTATGCCTTTGTTTGTCTTTGTTGCCTTTGTAGTTGCAACTTAGCAATATGGGAAGGAGGTTTAAGCTCTGATGTGACCTACGTCGTACGGTGTAACATCCTATCTTTAGTGAATGAAAATTAGATATCTTAATCAGGTTTGGATGAGGGTTAAATAAATCACAACCATTTAAGAATCCAAACACATATATGTAAGTTTAGAACAAAATTCAAGCACCTCAAGCAAGTACCTCAAAACCCCTTATTGGAAGCACCTCAATTTAAATCTATAATTAAGGTGGTTTGTCATTGACCAAATTAAAAGATAATTAGTCATAGATGTAGATCTTAATCATAGCTAACTAATTATGATCAATTTACTCAAGTTTTACTAATCATTATTAATTAACACTAATCTTAATTAAGTATGGTCTAGTTACAACTTTTAACCTAGTTAAATTAACTAAATGAATTCTTAATCCTATGACTAACTTGTACACGGCAATAAGGATAGGATTTTGCAACTAGATGACACCTCCCACTAGCATGGTGACAAGTCTAAGTGTTTATGCGGCAATACAAGCACATGGAACAAGCTTTATTACCTTGCCAACTCACCTTGGGTGTAGCCTTTTTTAAGTCATCTAATAGTTATGCGTAGTCATTCAAAATTTCTTAAGCAGAAACTGCTTCACCCTCGAGAAACCGCTTGTTTAATACTTTTTTAGAAATTATCAAGTAAAGCAAGATAGAGTGATTAAAATTTATCTTATATAGAGGATATATTCTACACGGCTACAACTTTTAGAAACCATTTCAAAATTCTTTTCAAGCCTTCTTTAGATGATGTATCGTATGAACTTAAAATCTAAGTCCTTTAACACTTGATGTTTGCGGCCTTTATTCCTGAGAGACTTTGAGTGTTCCGAAGCTTGGAAAGTGGGTGGTTGGGTTCTGGTCAGCATGCTTGAGCATACATCACCCTCACTCTCAAGTGTGCCTATGCTTTAGCATGGGGTGCTTCCACGCTAGAGCGTGGCACCAGGTTCAAACACATGATCATGCAATTGACACGTGGTTGCCACGTGTAAGGGACCACAGAACGCCCTAGCATCCAAACATCACGTTTGAGCGTTCTGCCCTAATGTCGGTTGCCGATTTTCACGCGTTTTGGTGCATTCTGAGTCCGGTTGAAGTCCGATTGACCTCAAACTTGAAACACTGACTCATTAACACCTAAGGAATAAGATTAAGCTCTCAAACATGCTTAATAACTGCCCAATTCCTTAATCGAGAAAATGGGGTGTTACACTGTTTGATTTTCTTGTCATGTTTTTATTATTATTATTATTATAATATGTTGCTAATGATTGGTTGTTGATTGGAGGATGATCTGAATGTATGATAATCTGGATGAGTTGAGAGTTAACACCGTGGTAGTGCCTTGAGACTGTGGCTTTGAGGCAGGGGATGTATGGGCATCCGTTACGAGATTGTGAATGTGTAAGAAGGTTCCGATGTTAACTCAAGGATGTTTCTTACATTGCATTTTCGCCAAGTGGCGAGCCGTATGACTGAGAGTCATACGAGGCTAGTTGTACTCGAGTGCGAGTACGGATTACGGAGGGGCCGATCTCTGCAGAGACCTTAGGGATGTACGAATTTGACTTGAGAGGCTCATAGTGACCATTAGGTAGCTCCTAATGTGTTGTGTACCCTAGTATAGCCTGTTTTCCTGACTTTACCCTGAGTATACATGTCGCAGGTGGACGTTCCGAGGCGACCAATGTGACACCCGGGGCTGACGAGGGCAAGGAATGGTCGCCGGTGCAAGAAGGCACGGACAATGAGCGGCTCTTGGTAGGCTTCTAGGCGGAGGGACACGTGAATGAACTGATTACACACCAAAATGAGAAGGATTCTGAGGCTGTGTAGGTATGTGACTATACAGTTGAGGATGATTTATATGAATTGATTGGTACTACCTATACCAACAAGATGCATCTTCTTTTCGGTAGCCTATCACTTAATAACTCCACAGTTAAGCGTGCTTGACTTGGAGCAATTATGGGATGGGTGACCTCCTGGGAAGTTTTCCCAGGAAGCGTGTGAGTGAGGACAAAGCACGCTGAAAAGACCCGTGTTGGTTTGTAGGGACAATAGTCAATCCATAAAGCAGCCAGGGATGTTACAACCAAGATACCTCTAATGGAGCTGAGCTCATAGAGGGATGCACTCTTATTGGTCATGGCGAGCGGAAAGGTTACCTGGACAAACTAACTGATGTTCTCTGAGAAGGGAGACTCGGTAAGGAGAATGTCTCGGGGTTGAGATCCGGATGAGAGATATCGACCGGCATGCATACGAGTGAGACTCTTAGAGGAATGATCTGAGAGTGAACTTTGAGGATGTATTGTGTTGGTATGACTCGGAAGATGTTTACCGTTTGTTGTATGTGTTATACATGTATATTTATTTGCTCTATGTGTCCTCATCCCCTTTTTATGATTATGTTCGAGTTGCTTATCTCCATTATTCCTCTATCTTTCTATGTATGTACCTATGATAGATGAGCAGCAACAGTAAGACGGGGACGATGGCTTAGCAGGACTACCGGCCACATCGCTATCTACATAAGATCCCACCACGGATATATAGACCCCGTTACAGCAAAGGCGAGGGTAGCTCCAGACACTCACACCACTGAGATTGTGGATTTGCGTATTGTGTCTGTCGGTAGTAAGCCTCTGTGAGCTCATGTTAGGGTCTTTTCTATATCAACTGGATGTATCTGTCCTTGTATCTTTTGTTTTTATTTCAGGAGTCTGTATATATGGCTATAGGTTAGTATTATGATGGACGTGTGTATCTATTATGTACATATTTGTGTGTTTTTGGTGGTGCATGCTTAAATGTTTTTATTTCTTTTCAGTTTTAAATAATATATTATTTTCGACTGTAATAAAGAACGTTAAACATTAATTACGGATTAAGGCTTAGTTAATTAGGGTTTTCTTTTATGGGACATTGGGGTGTCTCAACTCTGAGGTTGAGTTGATGGTGAGTCTTTTCCTAAGGACCATTGAGCTCTAGGAAGAGCATATCCACCTTAACCTATTGGTTCTCTGTAGCCGTTTTCAATCAGTTCCTAGATAACTACATTATGTGCATAAAAAAAGGCATAATTCTCTTCACTACAACAGAACAGGGATTTTACAGTGGCTATTTTTGGCATTTAATAGCGCTTTTGGGCACTATCTATGTTGGCGCTATTGAAGATGACAATCTTAGATAGCGCTTTCGAAACGCTATCAAATAGTAAACTACGACAGCATGTTTTCAGAGAGACATTGTCTTATTTTGTAATAGAATATAGCACTTTGTCTTGGAGCCGTTATCTTTGTTGTAATCTATTTCGAAAATAGTGGAGAAAAAGCTTCAAGTAGAAGGGACTCGACGTAGCTCTTGGTTGGAAGAGAGTGAACCAGGATAAAACGACTTGCGTGAATCTTCTAATCCCTTATCTCTTCAGTATTATCTATTTATACTAACTGTGGGGATTTAAACTTGATTTTGTTAAGCTTTTCTAAAGTTTGTTTTTCTGTGTGTTTGCTTCTGCCTGTTAATCCTTGTGTGAGAAAACTATTTTGAAAATGTTGTTTTCGAAAATAATTAACAAACACAATTCAACCCCCCTTCTTGTGTTTGCTTGTGTCAACTTCAGTTGGTATCAGAGCTCAGCCTCGAAAGGGTTAAGCATCTAACAAGTGCTGAGGAAGTACGTTCCAACAACCATGGATGCAGAAGGACAAGCTATCAACAGACCTCTACTCTTTGATGGAACTGATTATGATTACTGGAAGAAGCGGATGATGGCCTTCTTGGATGCACAAAACTTAGACATCTGGGAACTGATTGAGAATGGCTATACTTAGCCAAGGGGTGAAAATGGAGCAGCCATGGCTAGAGCAGATTGGTCTGCAGATCAAAAGGCTAAACATCAACTTAATCTTAAAGCCAAACAGTACTTGATGTGTGCCATCACCAGATTAGAACATGATAAAGTTCACAGCTGTAACACAGCGAAAGAAATCTGGGATACACTGGTCCTTGCTCATGAAGGCTCATCACAAGTGAAGGAGTCAAAGATAAGCATGCTGGTTCACCAGTATAAGCTCTTTAAAATGACTGATCATGAGACTATAGATCAGATGTTTGGAAGATTTCAAAAAATAACCAACAGTCTCATATCTCTTCGAAAAATTTATGAGAATAGAGATCATATCAGAAAAATTTTGAGAAGTCTCTCCAAGCAATGGAGACCAAAGGTTACTGCCATTCAAGAAGCTAAGAATCTGAACACTCTTTCTCTGATAGAGCTTCTAGGGTCACTAAAAGTTAACGAGTTTGAATTGAATGAAGAAGACAATTCCAAAAAGGGAAAATCCATTGCCTTGAAGGCAAAGAAAGCCAGCTCTTCAAAAGTTCTTAAAGCTGCTGAGTCTTCAGATGATGTTGAACCTTCAGACAATGATGAAGGGTCAGATGAGGATGAATTATCTTTCATCTCCAGAAAGATACAACACTTGTGGAGAACGAAAGGTAACTTCAAAATAAAGCAGTTCAAAAAGAAGTTTTCTAAGGAGAAATCAGACTCCAAAGAAAAAGGTCCACCTCTGTCCTTTGAATGCAAGAAGCCAGACTATCTCAAAGCTGACTGCCCTGAATTAAAAGAGAAAAAGAAGTTCTTCAAGAAAAAGAAGGGCTTGATGGCAACATGGGAGGACTTGGACTTATCCTCATTAGATGAGGAAGATGAAGCTGAGGAAGAAGCAAACATCTGCCTCATGGCTGACACATCATCAGAGAATGAATACACTAATGATGATGAGGTAACAGATTCTGACCCGTCCACTCTTAAAAATGCTTTTGATGAATTACTGCATGACTCATCCATACTGTCACAGGAATACAAACGTCTTAAAAAGAAGTTTGCAAAATTAATAAAAGAGTATGATAGAGTCTGCATTGAAAAACAAAGTTTAGCTCAAGAAAATGATAACCTAAGATCAGAGAATGTCAGTCTAACTGACAAACCTGAATGTGAGCCTGATAAATCTTGTGAAGTTGCAAAACTAAAACAAGATGTATCATATTTGACAGACACTCTGTCAAAATTTGTAGGAGGCTCATAAATTAAGTCTTATTCTAAGATACTCTAGGTCACCTTATGATAAATCTGGCCCTGATTATGAGAAGGAGAAGCTTGAGGCATCTCAGAATAAGTCAAAACCACGTATGTAACAAAGAGCTTCAAAAGCTCCAGCTAAGTGTGCTAAAGCCAAGTCAGACCGGTCCAACACCTTTTGCAAAGTGTGTGGAAAAAGTGGGCATACTACATATGCATACATAATAGGCATAATAAGTATTCATGTCCAATGAAAACTAACAAGAAAGGACCCAAGTCATCTTGGGTACCTAAATACAAGATAATACCTGTTGTAGATTTCCTTAACAACAGTAAAGAAACAAACATCCTGGTACTTGGACAGTGGGTGCTCACATCACAAGACGGGAGAAAAGTATATGTTCCAAGACCTAAGACATAAGGATGGTGGCTAGGTGACATTTGGAGGAAACCAGAAAGGGAAGATCACTGGTATAGGTAAAATTGGTAAACAACCTTTTCCCTCCATTGATAATGTTCTTTGAGTAAATGGTTTGAAACATAATCTGCTGAGCATAAGTCAGTTATGTGATAGTAGATATGATGTTTCTTTTAATAAGAACATGTGTAATGTCAAGAAAAATGATGGATCAATCTTATTCACAGCTAAGAGGCAACACAATTTGTATAAAATTGACTTGGAGGACCTCTCAAATCAAAGTGTCTCATGTTTAGTGTCCATTGAAGATGAGCGATGGATTTGGCATAAAAGGCTAGGTCATGCAAGCTTGAGATTAATCTCAAAGCTAAATAAGCATAACCTCGTGAGAGGATTACCAAACCTTAAGTACAAATCTGATGCTCTCTGTGATGCATGTCAAAAGGAAAAACAAGTCAAAGATTCTTTTGAATCTAAGAATGTTGTTAGTACCAAGAGACCACTAGAACTGCTACACCTTGATCTTTTTGGTCCAACAAGGACTGCGTCTATCAGTGGTAAGAAATATGGTTTATTCATTGTAGATGACTACACAAGATGGACAAGGGTTACGTTCCTAGCTCACAAGGATGAGTCCTTCAAGGTCTTTTCTGTATTCTGCAAATGTGTACAGAATGAAAAAGGCATGTGTATCACTTTAATCAGAAGTGACCATGGGGGAGAGTTTGAAAATGAGCTATTTCAAAAGTTCTGTGAAGATAGTGGTATTCTTCACAATTTCTCAATACCTAAAACACCACAGCAAAATGGTGTGGTAGAGAGAAAGAACAGATCTCTTCAAGAGATGGCCAGAACCATACTCAATGACAACTCTGTCCCTAGACACTTCTGGGCTGAAGCTGTTAATACTGCCTGTTACATTCAGAACAGAATATACATAAGACCAATCTTGAATAAGACTCCTTATGAATTGTAGAAGGAACGAAAACCCAACATTTCATATTTTCATCCTTTCGGTTGTAAATACTATATTCTTAACTCTAAAGATCAACTTGGTAAGTTTGATGCAAAAGTAGACAATGGAATCCTGTTAGGATTTTATGAAACATCAAAAGGCTTTAGAGTATATAATTCTAGAACTCTAGTAGTAGAAGAAAGTATACATGTTAAATTTGATGACAAGCAGCCTGATAAGAAATTATCAGAGCTAGATGAAGCTTTTGCAGATCTTGATTTAAACATCTCAGGAGAAACAACAGAGGTAAAAGCTAATGATCAAGTTGAAGAACCTCCTCAACAACCAGAAACATCCACCTCTCAACAAGACAATGTTCAGAGATCTTGGCATTTCAAGAATTATCATCCACCAGATCAAATCATTGGAAATCCTAGTGATAAGTTGAGAACCAGATCAACCTTCAGAGAGCAGGAAGATACTGCATTAGTCTCTGAGTTGGAACCAAAGACGGTAGACGAGGCTCTACTGGACAATGGTTGGATCTAGCTATGCAAGAAGAACTAAATCAGTTTGAGAGAAGTGATGTCTGGACTCTGGTACCCCTGCCAAAAGATAAATCTGTTATAGGAACAAAATGGGTCTACAGAAACAAGCTTGATGAAAATGGTAAGGTTGTCAGAAATAAAGCAAGATTAGTTGCACAAGGTTATTCTCAAGAAGAAGGTATAGATTACACTGAAACCTTTACACCTGTTGCTAGATTAGAAGCAATTCGAATTCTACTTTCATTTGCTGCACATCATAATATAATGCTTTTTCAAATGGATGTAAAAAGTGCTTTTCTTAATGGCTTTATCAATGAAGAAGTGTATGTAATGCAACCTCCGGGTTTTGAAAGTGAAACCCAACCTGAACATGTATATAAGCTTAAGAAAGCTTTATACGGCCTAAAATAAGCCCCAAGAGCTTGGTATGATAGGCTAAGTTCATTTTTGATGTATAATGGCTTTAATAGAGGAAAGTTTGATACAACATTGTTTAGAAAGTCAATTAAATCCAATTTCATTGTAGTACAAATTTATGATGATAATATTATATTTGGTACTACTAATGAATCTCTGTGCAAAGAATTCTCAAAGTTAATGCAGAAAGAATTTGAAATGAGCATGATGGGAGAACTCAAGTTCTTTGTTGGACTACAAGTTAAACAAACTATGGACGAGGTGTACATCCATCAAACTAACTATACAAAGGAACTCCTAAAGAAGTTCAAGATGGATGATTGCAAACTAATGAGTACTCCTATGCACCCCACGTCTATACTGAACAAAGATGATAAAGAGAAAAAGGTAGACCAAAAGGTATATAGAGGTATGATAGGATCTCTTCTATATCTTACTGCATCCAGACCTGATATTATGTTCAGTGTTTGTTTGTGTGCTCGATTTCAATCTGATCCTAGAGAATCTCACTTATTAGCAGTTAAAAGAATATTTAGATATTTAAAAGGTACTACTAATCTGGGTTTGTGCTTTAAGAGAAATGGAGATTACAGATTAGTTGGCTTTTGTGATGTTGACTATGCTGGAGACAGAATTGAAAGAAAGAGTACCAGTGGAGGATGTCACTTCATTGGAGCTAATCTTGTCTCATGGTCAAGCAAAAGACAAAGTACCATTGCTTTATCAACTGCTGAAGCTGAGTATATTTCAGCTGCAAGTTGCTGCTCACAACTTCAATGGATCAAACACCAATTGGAGGACTACAATGTTTTAGTAAGCAGTATTCCACTTATGTGTGACAATACTGCTGCAATTAATCTATCTAAGAATCCAATACTGCATTCTAGAGCTAAGCACATAGAGATTAAACACCATTTTATAAGAGATTATGTACAAAAAGGTGTTTTTGATATTCAATTTGTAGATACTGACCATCAATGGGCAGATATCTTTACTAAACCTCCTGCTGAGGACAGATTTATTTTTATTAGAAAACATCTTAACATGCTATACGTGGATTAACTGTGTTATTCATGCTTGAGAAATTTTGTTATTGATGTATGTATGCCTTACAAGTTTATTACAAGTTTTAAATGCGCGTCCAGTGCATACCGCGTCCACTGTTTTTGAACCGCATCCACTGCATGTCGCATCCATGCTTGCTTGTTACTTGAACCCGTCTACAGACTCATTATTTATTAACCGAATTTATTTTGTCTAAAAGACAAATTTAATTTATATTCTCTCTGCTGAGTCTGTATTTCTTTTTAAACCTTTTAATTTATTTCCAAAAGAAAACCCTTTGAAATTCAAAACCTTTAAAACGAAACCTTTCCCTCTGAAGAAACTTTACGTTAACCTTCGTCTTCAAACTCTCAAAACAACTCTCTGTTTTCTGACTTGCAAAACCCTCACTTCCGTTCTTCAACCATGACCTCCTTATCTGAGATTTTCAATGTTGAAAAATTGAAACTTGCCATTGAACATCACTTTGACTTCGGGATTCTGAAAGATTACAACTTGGATGTAAGCAAGTTCATTACTGCCGCTGGTTGGGACGGCATGTTCGTTGAAAGGATTTCTATTTACCCAGACCTGATTTGGGCGTTTTGGAGGAACCCTCAAGTGTCGGTCGCTGAAATTTCTACTACAGTAGTTAGGAGAAGAATTGTGGTCTCTGAGAAGACCATCGCTGATGCAATAAATTGCCCTCAAGAAGGAGAGGTTATCACTGAAACTTGGGAGAAGGACCTTGGTGGTTCCGAAGTTATAGCCGCCTTGTTAATGAGACAAGACACTGCAAGAAAGCACTCATGGAAATCTGTAGAGATGAAGGAGGATGTTCGTATTCTTCACCAAATTTTGAATAAGGTGGTTCTACATAAAGTGGGGGTCAAAGGACAATCTTTCTGCCCTACACAAATTCTGCCTCTGCCATCTGATTACAGAGACAAAAATCAACCTTCCAAGAATCCTTTATGGAAGATTCAGAGATGCAGTAGTCACAAGGAAGAAGATTTCAGGAATTCCTTACTGCCACTTATTATAAAAAATATTCAATTCTCAGAAGCTGTATGATTTTATCTCTTCCAAGCCAACTGAGGAGCAAGAAAGAATTCTACCACAGAAGGGCATGTCAACTGCTATTTTTGGCAAAATGAACATTGTCAATATGAATTTAAGCACTTACACTGCCATTGCCTTAGCCAGACAAGAAGAAATGCTCAAGGTTAAAGAGGAACAAATTGAGCAAAACAATGCTGAGGTTCTAGGAATGAAGAGAACATTCAGGAGGAAGATTGTAGCTATTAGGATAAGAGCTCCAAAAAAGCCTGCAGCTGGCATTGTTCTTAGGGAACCTACTGCCGAGGTCCCTCAACCTACAAGAGCTTAGAAAAGGACAAGAAACTTGATCCTATCTCACAATGAGGATGATGATGAAGATGATAAGGATAGAGTTCCTATCAGTGCTATCCTTAAGAAACAAAAGGCTGTCAGTGCTGATGTTCCAACTAGAAGACAACAACCTCAAAGAAGAGCCAAGACTGCCATGGCTATTGAGGTAACTCTTCCTGCTAATGATCCTGTTCAATTAGTAGTAGATGCCTTAGTTTCTAGTCTAGAGGATAGAATGGACATAGTCTCTGCACCAGAAGTGTCTGTAAATCAACCTGATAATTTTGATAATGTATATATCCCCTCACCACCACAACCACAAATAGCCTCACCACAACCACAAATAGCCTCACCACAACAACCACAATTCCCACCTTTGATCTCTGAGGATGATCCTTGGTTTAATCAACCAGATGATGGCATTGTCCTTGGTGGCCCTTTCCCAAAGATGAAAAAGATACCATTTCCATACACTCCTCCTTCTGAACTTTATAATGGCATGTCTGAATCACTGGCCAAAGTTAAGAGGAACTGGAGGATTCTATACCATGCTCATGAACCAGAACCAGTCTCAAACAGACCCTGGTATCCATTGCCTGAATATGAGTATGAACCTGAAATCATTGTAAAACCTTGGTATGAACCCCATCCTGACATTCCGAAAGGCCCTCCTCCATCCAAAATGTTCAACAGACATGGACCCCTAGTCACTCACCTACCACAAAATAAATTTCCACCCAGAAAAATCTATCCAAACCTTATAAAATACCCTCCCTTCAAACCCTTCACCGATGGTGTAGAGAGGCACATAATTACTGACTGGTCTAAGGATCCTGCCAAGAAAGACCTGCAAGATATGATATACAAAAGGTCTAGATCCTACAGACATGTTCCAATCATCATGGATAACAAGACAAAGTGGAAGACTTTCGTCCATCCAAGTGAATATGGCAAGGCATCTGACATCATTAACCATATCATGTATGCCATGCTTAAGTCAGAGTTTGAACTCTTCAGGGTTGTAAGGGCTGCCAACTTTGTCCCTATAACTTGGTTGAGACATTCCTTGAAGGATACCAAGATTGGAGTCCAACCTCGAATGATATGTCCAAGGCTGCCAATGATAGATCTCAACAAGGACAAGGACAGGAAGAAGGAAAGGTTCACTGGAAAAATGCCATTTCCAGAGTCTTGTATGATTAAGCCTGATGATGTTAGGGACAAAGATCAAAACATCATAGACTACTGGCTGGCACAACCTATTGAAGATGTTAGAGAAGATGTGGCTGTTGATATCTGGCGAAAACAGATTGTGAAATGTACAGCAGAAGAATCTACATCGAGCTTATCCTCTGAGCAGAAAAAGTTCATTCCTAAGGTGAGAGGCAAGTGTGGACTGTCAAACTTCAGACACTTCATCTACAAGGACATTATAGGTGTTCCTACCATAAGTCCAATCTATATAGTAGAAGAAGTCCACTGGGCTAAAGAGCTGCCCCCACCTGTTCTGCAAATCACTGACTCTCCTCCACCTTCACTACCTCGAAGCACACTGAAGAAGAAATCATAGTTGAAGACTCTGGCATGGAGATTGACTCTATTGCACCAGTTATTGCTAATGAGGAAGTTCCTGAATCTAACTCCAGACCAAGCACTTCTGGAAAGTCATCATCTCAACCATTAGCTATCACTGTTATTCATCTAGAGAAACCTCAGACTTCAAGAGCTCTTGACACTCTTCCCAGTCAAGCTCATGCTCAGGAAAGTACTGAAAGCTCAAGACCAACACTCACTCTGCCTCCAAATTTTAAAGAAATCATTGGCAGAATTGTTGAGTAAAGAGTCAAAGTTGAGGTGAAAGAACAAGTAAAGGAACGAGTTGCAGAAGCTGTGGCTCCCACCAATGCCATGATGAATCAGATGATGAGCATTATGCTAAACTTTCAACAAAGCCAGAATCTGCCAACCCAAGTCCCTGCCCCTCCACAAAATCCAAATCCAAACCCACCTCCTCCACCACCTCCATCTTCCTAGGCCTTTCTTTTGATTTTTTTTTTCCCTCTCTTTTCACTGACAATGATGGTCCACTTTCCTACCTTTTTGTCTGATGACAAAAAAAGGGGAGAATGGAGAGAGAATTAAATTTTATATATATGAAAGTTAGTTTTTGAAAATACACTTTTGTTTGCATATCTATGTGTTACTTGTCTTAGATGATTGCATAGTTATTTAACTTATATGATCTAATGCTATCTTTTGCTTGAGAAGTAGCTCTACTGATATGATAAATAATATGTGGTATATGTTTCTCTATTCATATCTTATTCTTTTCCTGTTAAGTTTGAATGCTTTGTCTTAGGAGGAGCTTTGTAAGCTTTCTTAGACTTTGCACACTCAAATTTAATTAGTTTTTGTCATCATCAAAAAAAGGGAGATTGTTGGAACTAAAGTATTTTTTGGATTAAATAATCTCTAAGTTTTGATGTTAACAAAAATGATTAAATTTGTATGGCAAAGTGTTAGTTATGTTCTAACATGTTTTATCTAGTCTAACAAGATATTTGAAATACAATATGTTAAGGAAACATCGAAAGAGTGAATATCCGCATCCAACCGAGTAGACGAGCTATTCAAAATAAATGGTATATTTAATTATGAGAATATGCTTTAGTAGACGGAATATAGAACAGTATTACTAGACGAGCTTTTAACTAATATGAATAGACGAGCTTGAGTGCCACGTCAGCAGACGCAAATCTAAGCCACTCACCGATATATAGCAAGTCCAAATATTTGATAATAGACGAGCAAAATTTGCCACGTCACTGGACGAGCTAAAAAATATTTTAGCTACGAACATATAGACGCACTACACTAAACTAGACGAGCTCTTCTTTACTATGAATGCTTGATATAATCAGAATAACTATCTCGACCACATAGAAGTATTTATTTCAAATGATTGATATTTATTTCAGTATATGTTGGTCCTTCTTATTTGTTATTAATGGTTTTATTGCCTTGTTTCTTTGAGAGAGACATAGTACAAATGAGGAATTGCAAAAGCAAAATAGTACAATGCAAAACGACTTGTACCCTGTCACCTTTAACGCTGGAATAGCTGGAATTTGTACAATGAAGGCAAGACAGTTTTTTAAGTTGCATTTGCTCAGAGGTGTGCCTGTTTTGTGAAAGAATGCTGACATATAGTACAATAGCCACGAGCAAGATGAGTCACAACGGATATTACATATTTGATTCTATCCCTAAACGGGAAAATTCAAAAAGGACCGTTGAAGAACTTGAAGAGAAGAGCAAAGTCTCTATAAATAGAAGACCTAGTCTTTTGAATAAAGAACTTTTGCGCATATACAGAATTCTCAAGAAAACTCTTACGAGCCAAAATTCTTTTATTCTTTCAAAAGCAAAAGTCTGTAATACCTTAGCTTGAATATTGCTATAATATTCAACTGATCTTAAACTTTCATATCCTCACACATAGTGAGTTAGAATATCAAAAGAAACCAAATCTCTTTGTTAGAGGTAGAGCCTGACACTAGTGCGAAATATGCTTTTAACATCGGGGTTTTAACATCGGTTTACTGAAAATCGATGTGAAAAAGGAGGCGGTGGCATTTTTGAAATTAAATTGAAAACTTTTAACATCGGTTCTAAAATAAACCGATGTTATAAAGGTTTTAACAACGGTTTTTATAAACCCGATGTTGAAAATTGAACCAAAAATAAAATTTTAAAAATGCGTAAATTTAACACATCGGTTTTTTTTATAACCGATGTGAAAAGTTTTATGTTTTAACATCGGTTATTTATAAAGCGATGTGGAAAACCGAATAAAAAAAATAAGAAAATACTAATATAACTTTTAGCATCGGTTTTCTGTATAACCGATGTGGAAAACGTTATAACCTCGGTTCACTAATTAAACGATGTGTTAAATTTTTAACATCGGTTGGTTTTCGAAACCGATGTGGAAATTTCTGTTAGCTTTCTATTCATTCCCCCCTTCTTCCAAAACCATCTCATCCGCGCCTTTCTCTTCACTTCCAAGACCTAAACCCTCGCAAGCAAGTGACCCATTGCCGTCTTCTGCTGAACGCCAAGTGACCTAAACCTGCGTGCATTTTACCCTCCGAGAGTTGTTCGCCGCTGCCGACCTCCTCGCTCTGTGCCCTCCACCTCGCTCCGTGCCCTCCACCACTTCACAATCTCCAAGTCTGAGAGTTGTTAGCCGCTGCCCACCGCTCGCTCCGTGCCGGCCTCTGCCTCGCTCAGTGCCCACCGCCTCGCTCCCGGCCATCTAAGCTCATCCTGCGTCTTTCAGGTACCTAACACTCACTTTTCATGTTTATTGCTTAGTTTTTGTGATGCTCCTTTCACTGAAAAGAACAATCTAATATGTTATTGAGTGCACTGCATTGTATCAAAGCTAGCAAATTGAAAACCAACACACATTCAAGTAACTCTTGATGGTACTTTCACTGGTTTGAAGAGAAAACTAAATTATTCATTTAGATTGTAACACCATCATGAATGTTTTTGTGATGAAAATTATTGAATATAAGAGATAATAAATATTTAATATAGAAAAGGCTTATACCTGGAGCCAAAATTCCAACCATGGCTTGCAAAGCTGCTGATGAGGAAAGGGCACTACTTGTTTACAGAACATAACTATAAGCAAAGCAAGGCAACACTCATGACAGTATGAGCCTGTACCAAAAGTGAGTAGATACTATGTAAAGCAAGCTGTAAATTGTAAATCAAATATTTAGGAAAAAAATAGAGGTTAAATTACAGTAACTCTATCAAGCCTCACCTTCCATGCATTTTCAAGACCTTGGTCCAAGTTCCCTGGATCAACTTTTAGAGCTAGTGAACTTAGTATCCCTGCTTGTTGCATCAATGCACTTATCTTTGGGTCATTCTTTTTTAGGAATGTTCTCTGAATCTTTTTACTGTGAGCTGCAAAAGCATGATAAACCAAAATCATATTATAAAGGTTGGAAAGGTAGTGTTTGTTCCTTGGGTTGAAACTGATTTCAAACAGGTGATGCTCCATGGTGGGCTTAGACTTCTTAAAGCTGCCCCCTCCATTGTCATATATGTATTTAATTGAGATTCAAACAATCTGTTTTGTATTAATGCATAAGCACATGTTGTAATCAAATTAATAATTGTGAATTGAAGCTAGTATAAAGATAAAAAAGAACCTGAACAGGTTTCTTTTTAACCCTGGGATTTTTTCCTTTTTGCAAATCCACTCCCTCAGGCTAATTTTCCTCATTTAATTCGAAACATAGCTTATGCTTTCAAAACAGGTTTCTATTTTCTAAATGTTTCTAAGAATCATATCTATTTTCTTTCTTTCAGGGTTTCTTGATTATTTGAAACTTAGGATTTCGTTTCCACACTTGTTGTGTTTCTTCCCACACCCGGTAAGCTTTCTCATCTCTATTTTTCTAGTTTGATTTTTGTTTGCTTTAACTTGGGGATTGGAGTGTTTTATTACTTTTTTAGTGTTAATTAATTAGTAAAGCCTTAGTTTCCCGTTTGAGATGCAATATTAATGAGCACACGTGTACGTGCTTAAGGTACAGCTCATTATATTGGATCTTGAATTGTCCAAGTTGGACAGTTTGGGGAAAAAAAAATTTCTTCATTCAGTTAGAATAGTTATTCATTGATTCTCATGTTGTATACTTGATGAAAGTTCGGATTGATACATTTCCTTTCGTTCTCCAGGTGCATACTTTATCGTGGTGGATGTCATCGCGTTCAAGTCGTGTACGTCAGAGACCGAAGGGAAATGCTGTCGAAATTTCGTCGAGTATGAGCATTAGAGTTAAGGACTAACTGTTAACCGAATGTTGAAAAAGTTTCTTCTCGAATGGGATAGGGCCATACCCTATCATAAGAAGTAGTTGATGAAGATGTTGGACTAAGTATGAAGTTAATGTTTTAGTCATAGATCGCGGTTGGATGAATGCTAGACGGACAGGTGATGAGTATGAAAATGGAGTGGAAGATTTTCTACAATTTGCAAAAACAAATGCTCCTGATAGTAGTGACGGAAGGTTTTATTGTCCTTGTGTTAACTGTTTGAATGAGAGACGACTAGAAGCTGACAAGATACGGGATCATCTTATTTGTGAGGGGATTTGCAAGAGTTATACAATAAGGATATGTCATGGTGAATCGATAGACAAGCCAAGGGTGTCAGATAGAGAGGAAGTTGATGACGTAGATATGGACGATGGACTAGAGGACATGATCCGTGATATTAGGCAAGAGTCCTTTCGGCGAGCACATGTGTATGATACTTTGTGCAGTGATGCGGAAGTGGCTTTGTATCCGGGGTGCACTAATTTCACACCGTTGTCAGCGGTGTTAAGATTGTTCAATGTGAAGGCAAGAAATGGGTGGAGCGATAAAAGCTTTACCGAATTGCTTGAGTTGTTGAAAGACATGCTTCCAGAAGGTAACACATTACCATCCCGAAACTATGAGGCGAAGAAGATATTGTGTCCGATGGGTATGGAGTATAAGAAAATACATGCTTGCCCCAATGACTGCATATTGTACAGGAAAGAGTTTGAAGAGATGCACGAGTGCCCCAGGTGTGGGGTATCACGCTACAAAGTGAAGGATGGTGATTCTAGTTGTGATGCGGTCACCAACGGTCCTCCTGCGAAGGTGTTATGGTATCTTCCAGTAATTCCGTGGTTCAAGAGATTGTTTGCTAATGAAAAGGATGCAAAGAATATTAGATGGCATGCAGATGAGAGGAAATGTGATGGACAGCTTCGTCATCCGGTTGATTCTTTGCAATGGAATAGAATTGATAGTTTGTTTCCGGAGTTTGGCAATGAGCCCAGAAACCTCAGGCTTGGACTTGCTACCGATGGAATGAATCCATATGGAAACTTAAGTAGTATTCATAGTTCATGGCCTGTTCTCCTGGTAATTTACAACCTATCTCCTTAGTTGTGCATGAAGCGCAAATACATTATGTTAAGTATGATGATTTCGGGTCCAAAACAGTCAGGAAATGATATTGATGTTTATCTGAGTCCCTTGATTGAAGACTTAAGAAAGTTGTGGGATGAAGGCATTGACGTGATCGACGGGTATTGCCATGAGACTTTCAGATTGCGTGCCATGTTATTTTGCACCATCAATGACTTTCCAGCATACGGGAACTTGTGCGGGTATAGTGTTAAGGGGCATAAAGCATGTCTAATATGTGAAGAGGGCACATGTTACCATCAACTGCAACATGGAAGGAAGACAGTTTACCTTGGGCATCGGAGATTTCTCCAGCGTAATCATCCTTATCGTAGATTGAGAAAAGCTTTCAATGGACTTCCGGAGAATGAAATTGCTCCGGTGGCCTTGACTGGAGACCAAGTTTATGAACGGGTGAAGAACACTAATGTTATCTATGGGAAGACAGAAGAAGGCTACTGAGAAGAATATATGGAAGAAGAGGTCGATCTTCTTTGATCTTCCATACTGGTGCAAGCTTGATGTAAGACATTGTATTGATGTGATGCATGTGGAGAAAAATGTGTGTGACAGTTTAATTGGAACGCTTCTCAACATTCAAGGCAAGACAAAGGATGGTGTGAATGCTCGTCTGGATCTAGTTACGATGGGTATACGAGAGCAGTTAGCTCCACATAAAGTGGGGGATAAGAAGACTTATTTGCCCCCAGCATGTCATACTTTATCAAAAAAAGAGAAAAGAAGTTTCTGTGAATGTCTACGGGGAGTCAAAGTGCTACAGGGTTACTCTTCAAATATCAAGAGACTTGTCTGAATGAAAGATCTCAAATTAGTTGGCTTAAAGTCTCATGATTGCCATGTCTTGATGCAACAACTACTACCGGTGGCCATTCGTGACATCTTGCCTAAAAAAGTCAGACATGCCATTACTAGGTTATGCTTATTCTTCAATGCTATATGTAGCAAGGTCATTGACACTAAAAAGTTGGATGACTTGGAAAATGAGGCAGCCATTATCTTGTGCCAATTGGAGATGTATTTTCCACCTTCATTTTTTGACATCATGGTTCATTTGATTGTTCATCTAGTGAGGGAGATTAGATTGTGTGGCCCTGTTTATTTAAGGTGGATGTACCCGGTTGAGCGATACATGAAGATCTTGAAAGGATATATGAAGAATCCACACCGTCCCGAAGCATCTATTGTTGAAAGGTATGTTGCAGAAGAAGCTATTGAGTTTCGTACAGACTACATGTCAGAAGCGGAACCTGTGGGGCTTCCGAAGTCTCGTCATGAAGCAAGATATGATGGTAAGGGTACACGAGGTATCACTGTTAAGAGCATGGATCGGGAGGAAGTGCTTCAAGCACATTTGTATATATTGAATAACACTGATGAGGTTGAACCATACTTATGTGAGCACAAAAGCATCATCAATGAAACTTACCCTAGAATGAATGAAAAATGGTGTTTGAACAAGCATAATAAGACTTTCTTGAACTGGTTTAAAGATAAAATTGCAAAGGATGGTACTGCTTCTGATACATTAAAATGGCTAGCACAGGGGCCTAACTTTGATGTCATATACTGGAGTGGGTACGATATCAATAAGTTTTCTTTCTATACAAAGTCCTAGGATGACAAAAGTACTATGCAAAACAGTGGGGTTATGGTCGTCGCTGAGTCCATGCATTTCTCTAGTTCGAAAGGTAAAAACCCTATTATGGCATCCGTTTCATACTTTGGAGTCATTGAAGAGATCTGGGAGGTTGATTACACGAAGTTTAGAGTGCCTGTTTTTAAATGTCAGTGGGTCGACAGTAACAATGGTGTGCAAACCGATGAGTTAGGATTCAAATTGGTGGACCTTAATAAGGTAGGTAATAAAGAAGAGCCTTTCATCATGGCATCCCAAGCAAAACAAGTGTTTTATATCCGTGATCCTTCTAACAAAAGGTGGTCAGTGGTTCTCCAAGGAAAAAACATGTATAATGGTAGTGAGGGAAATCAAGATTCAACTCTTGATATTTCTGACACTCCTTCTTTCTCAACACGGGTGCCTAATTTCAATGAGGAAAATGAAGTGGACGATGTACATGCTACTTGTAATGATCACCAAGAAGGGTTATGGGAGAACTTTACTACTTGACCACAGTGTAAGTTTAGTTTGAGTTATGTTTAAAGTCATATTATATGTTTACGTTGATATTTATAAGTTATGCTTACGTTGATCGATATTTATAAGTTATGTTTGATATTTATCCAGACATACTGACATTTTTTTTTGTCTAAACAGGTATATCTGGCTCATCCTGAGGATATCCCTCCTTCATGCAGCGGGTCGGAGACCCCGTCTACGGGTAGAAAGGGTAGACGTGCCACACGAATGAGGAATTTGACTGCCAACCGTGGTTCAAATCAAAGGATAAGAATCGACTTTGATTGTAACCTCAATCCTATTGGGCCAATGGCAGAGCAGTTTAATAGTTTTGTGGCGACCCTTGCTCGAAGCAAACCCGCAAGGTGTGAAGGATTAGATATGAGAGTATTCTGGTATCTATACTTTTACGTCATGTGTTTGTATCTACTTTATTTTAATCTTATTAATATCATACAGTAATTCATTGATTCTTTTGGTGTTAATGTAGCTCACCTTTGACCTGCCGGATACGACAGATATGAAGAAGCGTTGGATAAAGTATGCTGGTGAGCGTTGGAGGGGTTTTAAGGTGGACCTGGGCAGATACTATGTATTCAATCCAAGCTGTGAAAAGAACCCACTTGAGGTGTACCCGTTTCTTGACCAGGCGATGTGGGATCGCTTTGTTCAAAGCCGACATGATCCCAGCTTTCAGGTTAACTTATTTGTGTTGTCTCTAAATTTATGTAATTTCATTAATTTTATTAATTTACATATGTAATTTAATTGTCTTTTATTTATAACAGGAGAAGAGAAAAAAGGGGCAGGAAATCCAAAGCAAGAATGTCTACCCCCATATACTGTCTCGTGGGGGATATAAAAAGCTTGTTTAGAAAATGGTGGAAGAGGAAAAGAAAGCATGTCAGGAAGCAGCATCTCAGGCAGATCCTACCGCTAAAAATCATCCAGAAGTTGTTGATCCACCTCCACCCCCACGCCATTGTAAATGGAAGAGGGCCGGACAAAGAAATACCGGACAATATACATCTGAGGAGACCCGCTAAGTAGCTGAGAAGATTGTAAGTATAGTTTGAATTGTAATTGTGACTTTAACAATGTTACCAAATTGTAATGTGACCTAATATTTTATATGTTGCAGGATGCCTTGGACGAGCAGGTCACAAGGAACCTTTGTTCCTAGAGGACGCGATGATATCTTAGCTGCTGCCATCGGTAAACCAAACCACCCGGGCCGTGTTATTAGTGTTGGATGGGGCGTTGGCATTCGCCAATACCATGGTTCATCTTCACACCAACGCCACAGGGATGTTGCTGCAGATAGAGAACGGCTAAAATAGGAGATTGCAGATGAGCTTAGACAGGAGATGGCCCAGCAGTTTTCCCAGCAGATGGCAATAATGGCTGCTATGTCCCAGCAAATCACAGGTGTCCAACCCTCTGTCCATGTGAGCACTAAAGGCTCATGTGATCCTCCTCATCAGCCTGAAAACGATGATGATGATGATGATGATGATGATGATGATGATGATGATGATGATGACGACCCTGATAGGTGTGAGCTGTATGTTGATGATCATCATGATCGCCGCTTAGTGGCATTGGGGAGGGCACATAACTTAGGTAATACCATACACCATCGTTTATTACCGGATGATCAGGTGAGGGTCGTGGTTGAGATTATTCGAGATGCAGATGCTCGAGTCCCTGTGCCCACTGAGGGGGTTCAAACAGTGGGTCAGGCCCCCGGTAACTTCATCCCCTGGCCAAGAAGACTGGTCAGGTTTCTTATTGCATCTGAGGTATTCAAATACTTGTGTTTTTCTATATTTATAGTTGAAATTATTTATTATTTTTTAAAGATAATGCTTCTTTTTTTTTTAGGATGTTGGAAATGATATTCTGCCTAAAAGATCGGATCCAAGAAGACCAGAGAAGTCTGCTCCTGCCAAGGTATTCATTTGACCATTCAATTAATTACTAATGAAATAACTTAACTGTGATTACTAATGTATATCTTTGTTGATTAGGGGATCGACAAAGGGGATCCTGATGATGTTTTTAAACTTCTGGCTATACAGGTTGTGACCATGGAGGATGACGCAGCTTTGGTAAGATTGGAACATGATGCCAGGCCAGGTGACGAACTGTATATCCCAAAGAAGGAAATTATGGAGATGGCGCTCGAGCGTGAAATGGCTAGTGCTGCACACATCTTGTTATGGTGCACGTAAGTACATTTTATTTATAAGTTAAGTAATTAAATTTTAAATACTATGATAATTAACATGTTTTATCAATATATTAGGTATCTGCATCGCATATTAGTTGATCAGGGCAAGCTCACCCGTTATGGGTTCATTGACCCCATGCTCATTCAGGGTGATGTTCTCCTAACATCAGAAGACCCGGTCGCTACCATACTTGATATACTTGCCCGAGACGATCATCAGCTCTACCTTGCGCCTTATCTCAATAAGTAAGTACCAGTTATTTAATTATAACTATATATGACTTAGTCACTAATTGTTCAACAAATGCAGAAATCATTGGTAGTTGTTGATTTTGTGCCCTCGGTTGAATGTCGTGATCTTCTTCTGCTCGATGGGAAATAAGTCGGCGAATGAACTGAAGCATGTCATGGAAACGTAAGCATTAAAATAATTTATAATCAGTAATGAAGTTGTTTTAATTATCTGAAATCTATTAGATATACTTTAATTAATGTTTATTTCTTATGATAGTTCTATTGATGCAAGCCGCATGCTGCGTGGTGAAAGGCGTCGGGCTATTAGATGGGTTATTCCTAACGTAAGATATTTATTAGTTCAAACGCTTCAAGCGCAGTGGGTATAATTATTGATTTCTATTTAATTCCTCATATTCTAATTGGGTTTCATTTGTACGTAGTCCCGTAGACAACGTGGATCATGGGAATGTGGATATTATGTGATGAAGTGGATGGTCGAAATTATCTCCTCCAGTATCACTGAAAGATGGCAGGAGGTAAATGCTAATTGGTAACAATTAGTTGTAACAATTATAGATTCGTTATATGTTTTATTTTAGTTTATTACTTAAAAGATATAATCTTATGTCCAATTAAACTTGCAGATATTCAACAATCCGACTCCACTCTCTGATGCCGACATAAAAAACATAAGGATGCGTTGGGAAACTTTCTTTCTTGAAGTGTACTAACCATAGTTTCTATGTAGTTAGTTTATAAACGTATCATGTATTAGCTATAGTGTACTTTTGACTGATATATATTTTGATATGAAATCTATATTTATCATAATGTAGCTTTTTGGTTTCTAATTATCTTAGTTGTCTGAATGTAATTGAATATATGTATTGTTCGTAATCTTTTAATTTAGTGTGTTTTGGTTGTACAAAAGTGATTGTGTTGAGAATATTTAGATGCTGTATTGATCTGGATTACTGAAACAGGGGAAAGGATATCACTACTGTAAAGGGGGGCTTTAAAAAAAAAGAGTACTTTTCACATCGGTTTCTGTAAAAACCGATGTGATAACCTAACTTTCCACATCGGTTTTTACAGAAACCAATGTGAAAAGTTAGTTTATCACATCTGTTTTTACAGAAATCGATGTGAAAAGTGCTGAACAGGTTGCACTGTCATTGCTAAAACTGAATTTTTGACATCGGTTTTAAAACCGATGTGAAAAGTGGCAATAAACCACATCGGACGTTTCAACATCAGTTTGAAAACCGATGTGAAAAGCCAAAAATAACCGATGTGAAATCGCTTTTCTGCACTAGTGTGAAGAGGCTTGGTAAGAAAGGAATACTTGTAGCCTGGAGAGGTGTTGAATACTTGTTGTAATCTATTTCGAAAATAGTGGAGAAAAAGCTTCAAGTAGAAGGGACTGGACGTAGCTCTTGGTTGGAAGAGAGTGAACCAAGATAAAACGACTTGCGTGAATCTTCTAATCCCTTATCTCTTCAGTATTATCTATTTATACTAACTGTGGGGATTTGAACTTGATTTTGTTAAGCTTTTCTAAAGTTTGTTTTTCTGTGTGTTTGCTTCTGCCTGTTAATCCTTGTGTGAGAAAACTGTTTTGAAAAGGTTGTTTTCGAAAATAATTAACAAACACAATTCAACCCCCCTCCCCTTCTTGTGTTTGCCTGTGTCAACTTCACAGAGGTGGAGGTGGTGGAGGTCATATCATGTCAAAAGGCAGGCGAAAAGTAGTAACTATTGGTCCTTGAATTTGGATGGCAGAACTGGAAAAGGAACATGATATCCATGAGAAAGCTGGTAAGTAGTGAAAATGCTGAAGGTAACCATCTGACGTATGTGGTCCACCTTCCAGCCTCCTGCTCCAAACTCACAAAGAACTGATGCCAGATATGGAATTGATCTTGATTTTGCCATCTTTAGATTTTTTATTATTTACATTCATAACATAGAACAAAAGGAGTGAGATTACATTTATCATAATAAAAGAATGGAAGTATGACAAACACAAATAAAATAAACATCCAAGACTGAACAGATAATATTAAATAAAATGGCATTTTAAGCCAACTTAAATAAACTGTATAAGTATATTATGAGATCATTTTTGTATTTGTTCTCTTTTGAACTATTTTATTAATCATTGAGAGTATGCATTGACATAGAAATGTAAGTGCTATGTATGAGACTAAAAAAATGTCTACTCCATGGAGAGATTATTTTCATCCGAGGTGCAATTGGGAGTACATGTTCCGTCTCCGATGGCCAATAAAAGTACAATGTCCCATTTCCATACAACCTATCGAAACACTCTACATCGATCATGAATAGTTTTGTGGTTGTCGGGTTAGTCATGTTGGGTTTCATGGCACCATGACACAGGGGAGCAACCACCTAGCCCCCTGTGGAATTTCGTACTACCTAGCCGTCCCTAAGGTCTAGTACTTTAGACCGCCACTATCAATTCATGCCTGCACTATGGCGTAGCATCCAAAAAAATATATATTTGTCGTGCACAGGAAATGTTATATGTGATTTTTGTCATTTTAGGCTTTATTCATTTCTTTGTTTTATCTTGATTAAAGATTTTGGATTTCGTGTAGCTAGATAAAAACATCTAATAGTCATTATGACTTTGGATTTCATCTTTTACCGACAAGTTCTTTATCTCAAAAATGATACTGCACGACAACTCCAATCACACATATTATTTATGGGACAATTTTGATTCTTTCTCCGAAACTAATTAAGCTTCTCGCCCATTTTTCTTTCTCAATCAAATAAAATTTTTCACGTGCAAATATTTTGGGTAAGTTAATAAAATATTATACATTTATTTAAATCTCCTTATTTATTTTAGGAATAAATAGAGGACATTACTTAATTATCTCAGTAATTTGCAAAACAAGTTCACATCAAACAATCATTAAAGTTAAGTAATTTAAAAAACTGTAACTATCATCATCCATCATTTTCATTATCCCTTTTCATCTATGTCACTTTTTAAAAGGATTCACTCCTTCACTATAGGTTTGTCAACAACAATTTCGTTAAGCACTTTAAAATTTGATTGATTCTCTTTGAATTTTCATGATATTTCAATTAAACCAGCATGCCTTTTTTTTTTTTTTTTTTAAATGTTAACAAGCTTAGAATATAAGAAAGAACAGTAAATGTAATCACCTACAGAAAAAGTAACACCAACCCAACTTTATTATTTATTATTTATTATTTTTGTATTTTTATTGTAAATTCCAATATAATTCTTCCAAACCTTGTTAAAAAAATTTCTAATGAAATTTCTAATGACTTGATAAATTTAGGATGTTATATGTAACACCTCGTTTCCCGTATAAGTGCTTTTATGTGTGCCTTGTTTGTTAGAGAGGTTTAGAGTGGGCTAAGTGGGGTTTTTAAGTTAAAAATCCCTTCCTAATGCATGAGCACGCCCGTGCTTGAGCACATGCCTTATGGCTATATGGGCCACAAGCACGGTCGTGCTCAATAGGGAGCACGACCGTGCTCAGGTGCAAGCGCGTCTCGTGACGCTAAGTCAAGCACGATCGTGCTTAAGGGGGTGCACGGCCGTGCTCGGTGCAGGATCTTTATATAGACAGTGAGCAGCGACGGTTACGAGTGAAACCCTCAAAATTGGCACTTTAGGAAATCCTAAGTGTGACGGCAGCTTCTCTCATTCTTCCCCTTTGAATCCAATCCTTGTTTGGTGTTCTGTTCGTAGTTGAGAGAGTACGATCATGCGCTAGTGCCAATTAGCAAATGTAATGGTATCTCCTGTTTCCTTTTCTGTTTCGTGAATTGGGAATTAATGGGTTAACCCTGTTTGTGTTGACCAATGCTTGGGATCGTTCATCGAGCAGTTCGAGGGAACCAGTCTAGGAGCGTCTTCGGTTTAACGGGAATTCTTCATACCAGGTATGGGGAGAAGGAATAGTATGAGTATGTAGGCTTGGGGGTAGCGTAAGACGAAGGGTTCCCATAACCCTTTCCCTTTGATAACATGTTTATATGCCTTTATGTCTATTTGTTGTATGATGTTAATTATTGTGATGATGATATTGGCATGACTGTTATTAATCGATTAATGTTGTTATGAATATTCTTGTTATTGAGGGTTGACTGTTATGAACATGTTGAATGTGATGATGCTATGATTATTATGATATTATGATGATGTTGATTGATGTTGTGAAGGCGTTAATATTAAAACGTTGAATCTGTTAATAATGCTAAGGGATGGTTGTTCCCCTTGTTCATAAGACTGAATGATAGTAATGAGTAAGGTTATGCCAACAGTTTAGTCAAACCTTAGGGATTGATTTATGAGTGATTAGGAACAATTAATGATTGAAATTAAAGGAGTAATTCCCCTTAATTTGTAAGACATGGATAATTAATCAAGACTAATGAAACTGATGATCAATGGATTAGTAAAAGCCAATAGGATTGAATCTGTAAATTGTCCCCAAGGATTTGGAAAAGGGTTCTGACCCTTTCTGCCCAGATCAGTATGGCCACGCTCCATTGAGCATGGCCGTGCTTAATAGGGAGCACACCCGTGCTCTATTTCAAAATCCAGAACAGGGCACGCTTTTGAGCACGCCCGTGCTTAACAGGCAGCACGATCGTGCTTGCCTGGGGAGCTCAGCACGCCCGTGATGGGGTGAGCACGCCTGTGCTCACGTGTGCAGAAAAGAAACCAGAACAGTGCAGAAGTAGGGGTTTTCACCCCAAGTGCCTTAAAAGACTTAATAAAATACCAACGAAACATGAAGACCAAAGACAAGTGATAAGATGTTGTACCTTGGTAGCCTAGTGGCCAATGGGGCCTTGATGCATGATGGTCAAGGTGGTAATTTCTAGTGCTCAATGGCTAGAGTGTTAATGATGATATGGTACTTTGGTAGCCTAGTGGCCAAGGGGGCCTTAATGCCTGATCGTCAAGGTGGTAATCTCTAGTGCAGAACGACTAGAGTGTTTAAATAAATAAATACGAAAAGATAAATGTTAACCCTCGTTAGTCGAGTGGTTGAGGTGTGGATGGTGTTAAAATTTGGGTTGCCTAGTGGCCCAAGCAGAGGTGGTGGTTGTGCTTGTGTGTTGTGTTGTGCATGCATTCATGCATCGGAGATGCTAATGGAGGATGTTCAACATAGGGGAGGTCGCCCGAGTTATGGTGATCTTGCCGTCTGCAGCGATTCAAGTGAATCATGTACAACCATGGTGGCGCATCCAAGAGTAAGGTGCATCGACTCTCCTAGGGGTCCATCCGAGGTTTGGTGGATTGCCCCGGTGTTGGTGCTTATTGGCCAATGTGGAGATATAACTCCGAAGTTGACTTCCTGAGATAGATGAATCCAAGCACATAATGGAGTAGTGGAGCAAAGTTGCATTGCATAGCATACACGTTTGTATGATGATGTTATATGTTATGTTGTTGTTATTGTTATAACATGCCTGTTTGTTGTATGCTCGTCTTGCTAACTGCTTCATTGCCATTATATTTATATTCATGTTTTTTACTCCCTATTTCTATGTTTCTTGTATTGCATGTATCTTTATGCAGAGGACGGCGAGCAGCCAGTTGAGGAGTGACTCCGAGGAGCCGCTACTCTTTAGTTAGGATTTCCAGTTTTCAGTAGTTTGTTAGTTAGCTGTTTTCAGTTTGTATCCGAGGATTTATTCCGGATTGGTTATACCAGCTCTGTAATGTGACATCGGGGTTGGGTTTTCTTTTATGTTACATTATATTTTATTTTCTGCGTTTGAGACTTGATACATGTGGTATTCTCTATTCGTTGATGGTTTAAATTTTTAATAAATGATGCATATCTTATTTTAATTATCTTATCTTTTAATGCTTTAAATGTATGTGGAGTAGAGGGTGTCACATTATACATACCTAATGTCAATAGAAACTCCCTATCCCAAGTTACGCACAAGTCAGCGTTAGCTTTCCAAGTTGAATAGCATAAGGGTATCTTTTTATTGAAACCTTGTATCTAATGCTTGCTACATGTGTGGAACAAGTCTTCTAGATAAACATATTCATGTGTATGGGATCATACATATTGTTTCATTAATTGAGTTATTTCTGGTGTGTTAGATCACAATTGATTTACCCTTATTTTAGTAGATAACATTTTGCTAAGTGATTCATGAATTGGAAATTAGTTCTCCTTGTGTGAAGACTTGAATTGATCTCTCCTTTGGAAAAACATTTGAGCTTGATACAAAAGGGGGATGTAGTACTCTATTGGTTAGAATGAGACTTGTGAAAAATGTGATTGAGGAATGAATTGTGACGTTTATAATTATGATTGAAAAGTGTTTAGTTTACATAGCTTATGAATTTGTAAATCTCTTGTATGTACTTGTTGTTCAAAGAGAGAATGACGATAGACAATTTGATATATTTGTTACGTTTGCCAAGAGATGAAATATATATATATATATATATATGAATGAATTAACTTGTATCATTATTTAGATTGTTGGTTTATACTTTAAACATGAATGTGAATTGTTGCAAATTATATTGAACATGAGGAGTACCCATGAATTGTGTGAAATGAGATAATTGAATGTTCTGGTGGAGAGTTATAAATGTGGTTAATATTGGTTATAAGGTTGCAAAGGCATTTGTATATTGAGATAGTTATGGACTGGACTCTATATTAAGATTCATGCAAAAATATATATATATATATATATTGATGTTGGAATATGATATAATCATGATGAATTGAATTGTTATTTGTTGAGATGTCTATATCGGATCCTGTGAAGATTTTGCTGTGTCTGTGATTGTTGATACGTGTTCCTTATTTGTAAAGGTCGCATTCTGAAATGATTTAGCTTTTGGGGGACTGATTGGAGGGATAAAGTATCCTCAGAGTGTGAAAGTGGAATGATGGTGGCATAATTCCATGGTTATAGAAATGAAAATGATGTGGGCTTCAACCATATGAAGATAATGGAAATAATTGACTTATGATGGAAAACATAATCATTCCAATCAGGAACCCTAGTGGTCAAATGTACAAGTTATCAGACTTTAGGACATGCAAGTTTCTTAACTAGAAACTATGCTTATTAATTTGTTGTTAATTGATGTTTTACCTATTGATTATCGATTTCCTATTTTAGAAGGGGTATCCCATGTCCTTCTTAAAGGAAATAATTCAAGGATGGCCAATGACTGCTGTAGAGGATTTTGAGGTTGTGTTGTTATAGAAATTTAAAGATTAATTAGGATTTAAGTGTTTATGTGACATATGTATTGATGAAAGAATTTCACTTTATTAAGAAAGAACAACTATGTTGTGTGTAATGGATCCTGTAAATTAATTTGGAACTTAATGTAAGTTGGCAATGAATATCGCGTTGTAATAATGGAAGAAGTTTTCAAGAAGAGGTAGATGCTAGGCTTTGGGGCTAGGTAGGCGACCTTAGCCCTGGCCGATCATGGATGCCAAATTTGGGTCGTGACAATATTACCCTACAACAAGATGGAATATATTGCATTACATTTTAAAGTAAGGATAATATAGGAATAAAAAAGTTATAATTGATTCCATTTTGCACACTTTTCAAATAATGGGATGACAACTTTATTTCATTTAATCATAAAATATTCAAATGATGGAATTAAATTTTAATACGGTTCTCTTCAGCTCGTTCGATTCCTTCCATTCCATCTTGAAAATGGATCTTATGCGATTAACAAAACACACATTCATGGATTCACTAAGTGTACGTATACAGTCAGATCAATCATTAAATGTGTTTTAGGAGACTCAAGATTGATCCAACAACGTCGGTGCATACTTAATGAATGCATGAATATATTTTTTACTGCACTAAATCCAGATTATTCCTTCTACCCTTTTATTCTACCTTCCCCTAATCTCTTACCTTTTCTTTTTACTCTAATCCGAAACAAACTTAAAAGTCTCCTAAACAATAATTACAAAACTATTATTTTGTTTTAATTTTATTTTCTGTTATTAAGATTTAAAAATAGGAGATGGAAATAGAAATTTGAAAACAAAACAAAGAAGTTGCTTACATTAATGTTTATGTGGTCGATTTCTACAGTGGTTGAGTGCCTCATGCGGTCCACCATGCATCACATGTTTTAGCCCTTAGATTCATCTCATCTTCAACATCATACCATACACCTTCCACACCAGATCCCTCCCCCAACCCCTTCCCTCCTTCACGGCAGCTCCACCACCACACGTAGCCGCCACCGCACCAACCACAATGTCCCTCCACCTCCTGCAATCACCACCACCCACCTTCATCTTCAACTTGTGCCATCGGAGAGGAAGAAGAACGACCCAAATGCGATGAGCAGAGAATCTAAAACAGCAAGTTCACGTCATCGGAGTTTTGTCGCTGCACCGCTTGTTGCCGACATAAGCTTCCAGAGGAAGCTCCTTATCATCGTTGGAGGGCCCACTCAAGTGGAATCGAGTTGACTCGGTTGAGAGATCCACCGATTTGGAAAGCCACCGTTGATGCTTGCCTCGGTTGCAAATCCACCGGATTGCTATGGATAACCTTCGAATTCGACTCCAAGTAAGCCTCCCCACCATCGTGCGAACCGCCGGGGGAAACTCTGAAAGGTTGCCATGTCGGAAACCATCAACCACCTAGACGCCACCGTGAGACCTACAACGAGAGGGAGGGGTTGTCTATGTAAGAGAGGTGCGGGTTATGGCTATGGGAGATGAGTGTAACACCCCCTCGGCGCTACATGATTAACTCATTGCGGAACTTAAAATAAAATGCTGATTGTTTCCGGAAAATAATTATGTACTTTTCTATACGATACGGTAAAATAATAACCCGAACCATAAAAGGCAACATACAATCATAATAGTGATATAGTTCGAGTAGTTTAGATGTTAGGTTACATAACCATAAATCTAATATGAGAAAGTCTAGGGTGAAGTCATATTACTCTAATAAAAAAGAGAAAGGCTCCCTAAGCCAAATACGGTCGTTATCAAAAAAGGCATGACCTCCTCCAAGTAAAACCATCCAGAGAGTCCAACCAATAGCCTCCCTAACAGAAGCCATTGGAGAGACCTCCATGACCTCCCATGCCAACAGATCCCTCATATGGATCTTCCACCTCAAAGTCGACACCGACCATATCACCAGACTCATCATCAATTAGATAGTCCTCCTCCTCGAGATCCTCCTTGATGGCATCCTTCCCTGGAAGTGGAGGTGCAACAACAAAAGGGTAGGGAACATCCGGGGGTTAGAGGGTGATACTCTGGCAGCCCAATAGGGGGAATGGCAAAAACCTCTCACATAACAAGAGATTCAACAATCTGCCCGATCGATGGCAGAGGTACCTCTACGGTCATAACTCTATGGGTGGTGGAGATCAGACCATCGATAGTGCCATCGGTGGCACGTACGTTCCCTGTATATACGGTGCGTCGGCCTCCTGGGAGCACCTCCCATGTTCTCGGGATTTGAGAATCATCGAATGTCAAGGCCAATGTCCCTGACGAATGTAGAGGGCCTCTGGATAGCATATGTACTCACACAATAGTATACAACAACAAACCAAACACGTATATTGCAAGGGTGAGATACATCATAAAAGAGTTTATCATAATAGTCACATACTCGACATAATCAAAACAAGATAACAAGTATTAACAGCAGCAATTACATATCAATTCGAAAAGAAATAAATTTCTACATAACAATGTTAATCCTCTCAAGGGATTTCCATTCCGTCAATCAATATATTTTTCCAAAAATGCATGATACTTCATATATTTTTTTCGTTTTCTAAATCTCCGGAGATCTTAACATCCCTTCGTCGATCGATAGGTGCAATACTCCCATAACACAGTTGTTCTCAGAGGTCGGCCTCTCAATTTAGGTCTGAACTCCAATTGCTCAAGAGTATCACGTCTCAATCTAAATAATATTGTCCAGCCTCTGATTGAGTTCATCTGTGTTTGGAAATTGATTACCACGACACGGGGTCGCGAGGCCTCTGACCTTTTGTCGCGTTCGAACCCAGATGTCCCTACAGACCTGTGGTCTTAACTGGCTCAATTTGTCAATCCACAATGGCTTGTAGCTCGAAAATCATGGCACGTCTGCAACCTCATGCATGTAAAACAGTTGTTTTTTTCTGTTTTCTTTTTCGCATCGTTCTTTCTTTGTCGAGGCTCGAGGCTCACGACTACAATTTTCTTGAAGGTATCAAGCCCAGTTCATACTTAACACAGGACATACAGTCCGAGTGCTCAATCATGATACACTAGGCCGATGCACCGATCCTAGGTTCGCCGATATTTAACACGAAATCAAGTGTGGCAACTGGGACTTGAACCGGCGATACATAGGACATATAGTCCAAGTATTTACTCATAGGAACTCTAGCCCGACGTCTAGGCCACTAGGTCCTCATAACTTTGAAATTCTCAATACGGTTTTTGTTCTGTGAAAACAAATACCAAAACAAATATTCGAAACTCGTCAAAGTTCATCAGAAAGTTTTTTTGCTGTTTTAAAACATGTTGCAGAAAATCTTTTGAGCTGAAATTCATTTTTAAAATTTTAAATCATCAAAAACCATTTTAAAATATTTTGGTTCTGAAGCAAATAGCTAACAGAATTGCTGCCACAATGACATTTTTCATTTGAATCAAACTTTTTGTATAATAAAAGACTTTTTATTTCAAATACGATTTTTCCTTGATAACATTAAAATATTTTAGAGACTTCTCTTTTTATTTTTGAAATATTTAGGAAAAATAAAGATAATGTGATTTTTCACTACTTGTCCTCACTAACACTCATTCTTTAAAAATTATTCCAAAATCGTCTGTAAATCTTCTCTGAATTCTTAACCTGTCTAACGACATGGTTCTTAACTTATGCTTTCATAACCTCTTGCTGTTGAGAAAACTGAAAATCTCATTTCTTTTCTGATTAAAGTTTTCAATAACTTAATTCATCATTATTATGACTAGTGTCATGCTCTCAGCCAAATCAGTCATACATAATATAATTCCATATAAGCATATAGACAGTTACAAACATTTATTAACTGACAGTTAAGTAAAACAACATTTTCTTACCAAACATCAAACATCACAAATATAGATATACCCAAACAAATACTTTAAGCATGTAGCTATCAAACTCATGAGTTAGGCTCCCCTTACCTTAGGTGCAGTACAAAAGATCGTTTCTTTCTTCAATTCAAGTCACAAAACTCACAATCTACTTAACCTTCAACAATCATTAATAACAAATTAAACAGATAAGAAAATTTCATGACTTCTCTTAAGGATGCTCACGACCAAGACCAAGAGACACAAAATGGCCTAGATTATTTAATTTTTTCCAATCATACTTAGACACAAAATGGCCTAGATTTGCACGTGAAAGATTTTATTTGATTGAGAAAGAAAAATGGGCAAGAAGCTTAATTAGTTTTGGCAATTCGGCCAAGCATAGGAAAATTAGATAGAGGTTTTTGTCCATCAAGTCACTTGGTTAACATGAAGATGATGGTCCTTAAAGGTTAAGTATGAATTTTTAAGTCTTAAATCAAAATGTACAAAGAGTTATGATTTTATACTCATTTTTAAGCTCATTCTTTTTCTGAAAATTTTTAAGAACAAGAAATGAAATTCATCAATTTAACATCAACTTAAATGGAGCAAGGTTAGAGGAAATTTTACCTCTAAGTGATAGCCTTTGAGTAAGTAAGCAAGGTTCCTTGAGAAACTAAGAGAAAAGAGAGAAACATTGTTGGATGAAAATGAAAATGGTGAGTAACCAAAATAGGGGGCTGGCGCAAAAAACATACCCAGGGAAGGAGAGAAGAAAATTTTACCTTCGAAGGAATTTCGAACACTTTTTATGTAGATGAACAAAGACTTGAAGTTTTTGAAGAAACTTTGCCCAACACTTAGTGTTCCTACTTGTGAATAAGTGAAGAAAAGATGATGAAATTACAAGGTTATGTGGAGTTTATGATCCTGGCAAACCACACACAGGGAAGGAGAGAAGAAACAAATTTTGTTTTGAGAGAAATGAAGTTTTTGTCTTGAGCAAAGAGTGAAGATGGTAAGTTTATATTTTCTGGTTATTCTAGGGGGGCATGAATTGCCTTTGGATAGTACAGGTTTCCCTTTAATGTTCTTGAGAGATAAGAATGGAATGAAATTAAAGATGATGTGGTTATGTGAAGTGAAGTTGGCGTACAGAGTTGGGAAGAGAGCAAGCGACAGAGTTTCTCTGAGTGATTAATGAAATGAAGGTAAAAAAAAATAAAGATGATGAGAGTTGACATGATGTTGTCGCAGAGAAGGAGAGAAGAGAGTAACAGCTAATTATACTTCAAAAATGTTAACATCACACTTTTTATCACACGCCTCTTTAACACACCTTTTATTATTGGGTGAATTTCATGTGAGACCCACCAAAACATACGGTCTCACATGAAATCCACCCTATAATAGAGGGTGTGTTAAGAGGAGTGTGATGAAGAGTGTGATGCTAGTATTGTTCATTGTACTTTGAGGGTAATTAAACTTTTTTTTTTTTTGATGAAAGAGAGTAATTAAACTTTAGAGTTGTGATACTTCAACGTCAAAATATAGATACTCTTTTTGTGATATCATATGTGTTTATTTCTATCCTACTTATTTTTTTATCATCTTTATACATGTATCTCGAAAATACATAAAAAATCAAAGGGGCCTACGGTGTCTCCATTTTCATGTTCAAAAAATATTGTTGTAAATAGAGGTGGGAATAGGTCAGGCCGCTCGTCAGGGGCTTATGGCCTAGCCTATGTAGTAAAAAAAGTTTGGTCAATGCTTTATAAAAAGTCTATATAGCTAAATAGGCCAGGCCTAAGGCTTTAAAAAAAAGCCTAATAGGTCTATCAGGCCGACCTATTTAACACATACATACCCATAAATATATATGTATAATATAATATATTATAATATTATAGTATATTATTTATATTATTCATAATATTTAAAGGTAAAAACTTATTGGCCATGTAGTGGCCTATTTATTTGTGAATGTCTAATGTCTAATGACTTATTTATTAGTATATGTCTACCAACTTCTTTGTCATTAGAGACTTACGAGCCTATTTACAAGTGAAAGACTGTGACCTATTTATAGATGGAGGCATATTTAAAGGTCTTGTTGATAAGTAGGCTTTTAAGTAGGCTTTCAGGTCAGGCCAAAATTTAAAGTAGGTCAGACTCAGGCCTTAGAAATTGGCCTATATTAGGCTATAGGCCAGGCTCAGGCCTCGTGATTGGAACACAGGCCAGGCCCAGGCTTACCATTGCCTAGCTCGGCCTAGCCTATTCCAACCCCTAGTTGTAAACTTAAAGAATGAGAGTGATAGTTATAGGAATGGGATATTGGTCTGGGTGTTAACTAAAAGGGGAACCGAGTTCTTTAGTTTAAAAAGGGGTAATTAGGATTTAGTTCATAGGGTAATTAATTAGGATCTTAAGGGCATTACGGACATCAATAAGTAGGGATGGCAATTTGGATCCTACCCTATGGGTACCCGCAAAAAATACCTACAACGGGTAGAGTAATTACCCGTTTATGGGTATGAGTTCGAATATGGGTAATTACCTGTAAACAAGAGAAAGTATGAGTGTGGGCACGGGTACTCTAGTACCCATCCTGCCCCTCACTCGCATATATATATTTATATATTTATTTATATCAGTATATATAATTATAGTTATATATCAATTTTTTAGAATAAAACTAATGTAAAAATTCTAATCCTAGTGCTCATTAGTGTTTTTTCTTTTCCGGACTTGCAAGTTCATGAATTTATTGTTTTAAATGTTTTAGATGTTTTTATTTAGTTTAATATTTTGGTTTGTAATGTTTCATGAATAGATTCGAAATATTTTTGGATTTTTTTAAATTGAGTTATAATGCTCTTTATGTTATTTATTGTTTTTTCTTAGTTAAAATGCCAGTAACAGGTGTGGGTGTGAGTACTTAGGTACCCAGAGAGTACCGCTAAGGATACTAAAATTACTTCCCACGCGGGTATGGGTTTGGGTACGGGTAAATTTTTCAAACGCAGGTATGGGAACGAGTACTATAGTACCCTACCCAGACCGGACCTTACCCATTGCCATCCCTATCAACAAGTGTAGATATTTTAAATATCTTAATCATGATTATTAATGGTGAGTCATTGTTGATCTGACACATTGTCCTCATCCTCTCCGTCTATTTCTGCAACTCTGGTCCCGGCCCCGAATAAAATATAGTATTTTATTTTTTTAGCAAAATTTTAAAAATAGTATCACTGAAATAGTAATAAAATCTATGATTTTTCAGTTTCGGGTTAAATCAGGAATTTATATAAAATATACTGTCAGTAAAAAAGTAAAATAATTTTTTTTTGTGAATTTTAAACCAAAAATTTAACTATAACATCTTACTATACAGTAAGTTTTCAGGGTTACTAGTAAAAATAAAAATAAAAAAATATATATTTATCGTTAAAACGATACAGGCAGAACGCTGAAGAAAAAGTGGAAAAGCAGGCTGTTACAACTATAGTGATGAAGGGGATATGGTGACCGGAGGAAAGTTGCCGTTGTTCGCAGCGGGACTGCAAAACTCTTACAGGCAGCTCAACAAAGAGAGACGAGGGAGAAGCAGGTGAGTGAGAGAGAGAGACCATAATCTAGTGTGGGCAGTGCATCTTGAAATCTGGTGAGCCTGCTCAATCCTATGGTTCTTAAACATGATCCACGTGAGAGAGAGATAATGTACACTTACTCAATCATATTAAGAAATCAACATCCAGAAAACACCACAAATGACAGAATCGCTACCCAGAAAACACTGCAACTCCAACGACCCTCTCTTCCTTCAATGCGCAGACCTCATCCTACCATGGCTAACCCCATCGGAGCTCGCCAACGTCTCCATGACATGCACATCCCTCCGCAAACTCTCCACCTCCATCACCCTCCGCCGATCCTCCGACGCTTCTAGAACCTTCGAGAAGCTTCCAGTCCCATTTCTCAACACACTCGATAATAACAACAACCACCCATACGCTCACTTCCTCTACACCCCTTCCCTCATTCTTCCCTCCGAAGCTTCTCGTCTCGTACGTCAGCCTTGGGGCTCATCCGTAATTTCCGCTTCTCGGGCGAGTTGGGCGCCTGCCGAATCGGTGAGTCTGGTCGACGAGTTAGGTCGGAAGGTGTCGGGTTGCGACTGTGAGGCTTGTGGGGATTCGGGTTTGGGTTTGGGCTCGGAGTGTCCTTGTTTGGGCTTGGATGGGTTGGGTGATGATGTGGGTAGCGAGTGCGGACCGGGTTGCCGGTGTGGACCGGAGTGTGGTAACCGGTCGACCCAGAATGGGGTTGCGGTTCGGGTGAAGATTGTGAGGGATAGGAGGAAAGGATGGTGTTTATATGCTGACCAGTTGATACAGAAAGGGCAGTTCTTATTTGAGTATGCAGGTAATGCAAATCATTGTCATTTGCTGGTTCTGTTTTTTCTTTTTTATTAATTAGTTTTTTTGCGTCTTATTTGTTGTTGATAATAAAGAATAACGCATATATTGTACCAAAAATTATAAAAAAGAAATAATGGATATCATGGTCTGTGTTTTGTTTATAGATATTGTTATTGAATGAGATGAATTGAGTCCTGCATATTTGGTTTTTTGCCATAGTATTTGTAGGAGCAGTTGTTAGGGTTTTGTTATGCTTGTAAAGTAAACACAGAGAGAAAGAAAGAAAGAAAGAAAGAGGGAAAAATTTGTGGTTTGGTTGGTGCAAGTGAAACTATTTGTTTGAAAATAGATGGTTTGGTGATTTTGTTCTAAGCTTTTTATTTTTCTTGTGGGGGTGAAGTTATGAAAGCTTTAGATTTGTAAAATTTGAAGCCACTAGGATTGGGCTAGTGGTGAGGGGTTTGGATAGTTTGCACGAGGTCAGATTCAAAACCTCATTGCTACCATTGTACCAAAAAACAAAGATTTTTAAGAGGGGAAGAACATGATGACTTCTATGAGTAACATGGTCAGTGTTGCAGAGATGAGAATCTTGTGTCGGATGAGGGGACACACACAACAAGATAATATTAGGCGAGAATAGATGTTAGAATCTCACCTTAGGTGGTCTGGCCAAGTGAGGAGAAGACCATTAGAACCACCAATAAGAACTATAGATCAGGTCAGGTATAGGGAGACAGATTTTTTTGTTTTTGGTGAAACCATTCAAAAGGATTCAGATTTAAATGGCCTTTATGAAGACATGGTTTATGAAAGAACACAATGACATAGTTTGACCTATGTAGTGGGCCTCACTTAGTGGGAAAAGGCTTTGTTGTTGTCATTCTAGTTAGTTCAATTGTTTGTCATAAGGACAAGAAAAGTATCACACAACTATAGTGCATCTCTTATCAGTTGGATTGTGAAGATGTTGCATATTGGCTATTCAACCGGGTTTTCTATGATGTTTCTCATCAGACCTTTCTTAAACACCAACCACATAGATTACTGAAATTTTCTGGTGCTTGATGGTTTAGGGTCTTAGTTTTCTGTCTTTGCAGTGTTTAGTTTTGGGGCCTGGGAGCCCTCCTATAATGAAATAGTAAAAAGGTACAAAGGCATAGGAATTATGTTCATTGACTTTTATTGATTCTGCCTTTTCTATTTTCCTCTGTTTCTTTAGTTGAATATACAAGATATTTATGTAGGTTTACGATCAGGTAGCCCACTCTTAATTTTTTGAAACTATTATGCTTTTTAATGTTTGCAACTTTAGGTGAACCAAGCTTCCTGAGCACTTATTCTATTTTTGTTAGTTCACTTATGAAGATGCTTTTGTATGCAACATCTGCACTTTCTTTTAATAAAAAATGGGTCAATTACTCAAATCAAGAAATGCTCCCCGGATGAGTTGCTGCTAATATCCTCAGTTCCCCGAAACCAACATACTGCTTCAAACTTGTACAGAGTTTTTCTCTTTTACCCGCTCTGTTACTTGTGCTTCTTTCTTCTTTTGGGGTTGGGGACAGGGGGTGGCTGGTCAGGAGTAGAATTGTTTGCAATGATTCCATAGTTAATAAAATACTAATAGTTAATATACTGGGTATTGCCAAGAAATTATGATTATATTTTTCTAGAAGATGGTTTCTCTAGTTTGCTTCTCATGTTATTTATTTGTTTTTTGAAGATTTATGATTTGAATCTTAACTGGGCTGGACATGATTACATGAGTTCATGATGATGCTTAGGATATGTTTGGCACTTAATTAGGGCCTTCATTTCTTCTCTCTTATTGATTTTCCTTCTTTGTATATGGGTTGAGTACCCCTTGTACTTCATTCAATACACTTTTGCTTATCCAAAAAAAAGGGCCTCTGCCAATGTGATGGACCAACAATGTTTTATCACAACCAGCAATGGTTTTAGTACCTTAACTAACATGTAATTTCTTGTGAATTATATGACTAACAATATGCATGCTTTGGATGCCACCATTGGAACTTTGGTAGTGCCGATCGCATGTCATGCATTCATTTGGTGGTTTATTCTCATTCCACTTTCTTTCAACATTATGTAGGCTTTTTTTTTCCTTTGTTCTGTCATCAATAATGGCACAATAATTAACAGAATCTTTGCTTGGGCACAAGCATGCTATGGCACCTTGTTATGGGCACAACTTCACTCCAGCAGCACATTTGTTCTCCTTATAGCTGTAATTTCAGCATGGTTTGCCATGACAGCCATGGCACCATGGGTGTGGCGGCTGCTATTTGAAGTATGGCAGTGACAGGTAACCCCTAGTTAGTTAGTTAGTTAGTTAGAGGGTTAGTTAATTAGGGGGTCAAGTGGGTAATAATGTGGATAAATAAGACGAGAGATTGAGAGGGATATCTTGTCAATTGAGTGGAAATGGGGCCTTTTGGGCATTAGAAGAGTCTAGAGTCTCTGGAATACTTTGGGAATTCATTCTTTTTCCTATTTTCTGTAATAATGTCAGTTGGTTCCTATCAACTGGTATCAGAGCTCTGATCTTGGAGCTGTGGAACATGCAAATGGTGAATTCAGAAGCTGTTCAGATTTCAACAAGAATGAGGGATATTTTTGATGGGCTGTTAAAAGAGCTTATAGACTAGAGAAGAGAACTCAAGGAGTTATGATTAGCGATACCAATCTTTGATGGAGAAGATGCCTATGGGTGGCTGGTCAAGGTTGAGAAATATTTTGATGCAGGGGGATTATGTAAAGAAGATCAGATACCAGAGGTTGCGCAGTGGATGAGTGGCAGTGCTTCCATGTGGTACCGATTATGGGTTTGGATCAATCCAAATGCCACTTGGGGGAATTTTAGGGAGGCGATTCTTAAGAGGTTCCAGTCAGATATTGATCCAGACAAATGGGTTCAAGATCAGAGCCAAGAACCAATAGAGTTGGGGTAAAAAACTGATAAAGAAAAGGAACAAGACTGGGAGAAGCCAACAAGCTTGGAACCGAAGACGGGACGGGGGAGCAAAGAGTAAATGGGTTCTTCCTTGGGGTGCAGTCTTAGCATCAATGGTCGCTGTGTAGGTGAGGGCATCGAAATAGAGGTGACGACGTCGAAATGGGAAGAATGGAGATAGGAAGAAGCGACAAAAACCGAGGCGGGGTGGATCTTGAAGGTGTCGAACACCCCACCACCACCACCTGAGCCGCCAGACTGGGACTCACATACAGCAGCGGGTGGAGCACTTGCGTCGACGACAAGAATAGAGATGGTGACCAGTAGCACTTCTCCGAAGGGTGGAACAATGACCGACGAGGTGTTTCCAGTCAGGCCACCGCCAGAACCGCTAGATCGGGATGCTCATGCGGGGACAGATGGCGCACTTGCAGTTACAGCGAGGGCAGAGATGATGCGTGCGTCGCTACCCCAAACCAGTAGCACCGTCGTGGGGAGGGGCACAACGACACTGAGGTACGAAGGTCCGATCAGGTCGCCGCCGCCTAACCCTCCGGACCGTGGTACTCATCGGTGGGTCGTCGGGGCATGGGTGGCTGAGGAAGAGGAAGGCAACAACGCACATGGGATAGTGAAGGGCATTAGGGTAAGACTGGCACTTTAGAGATTGGGCCACTTTGACCTATTGGATCAGGCCCAAAGGGGTAGGAAGAAGAAATGGACACTTCAGAAATATTGGGCCTCATTTGCAATCATGGTCATCATGAGTCATGCAATGGGATCGTGGAATTTTAATTATTATTATTATTATTTTTTTGGCAACTATACAATGTTCACCTTGAGGGCAAGGTGAAAGTTTAGGAGGGCAGTATTGACAGGTAACGCCTAGTTAGTTAGTTAGTTAGAAGGTTAGTTAATTAGAGGGTTAAGTGGGTAATAATGTATATAAATAAGTGGAGAGATTGAGAGGGGGGGATATCTTGTCAATTGAGTGGAATGGGGCCTTTTGGGCATTAGGAGTGTTCGGAGTCTCTCGAGTACTCTGGAAATTCATTCTTTTTCCTATTTTCTGTAATAATATCAGATCAGTTGGTTCCTATCAGACAGAAACTGGTTCTTGGTGGATGACGAATGGCGGTTAGGCCAAAAACTGCAATGGCATGGTGGCACCACCATGGCCGCCATTTAAAAACACTGCAATTTTCTGACCTAAAATTCTACCCATAAATAGAAGCCTCCAAAACTAAACTAAATATCCTGAACTTATAAAGAAAACCACACTTTTAATTGTTTTCTTTTCTACTGGTCCTGCATCAATTCTCTCAGAGCGAAGAGAAGCTTGGCTCTGATGTTAGGACCAATCCCTTTGAGTTCTTCCCAAATGTAGTGATTGTAGTCATGTATGCCAAAATGTGACAAGGCATCTCCGAACAGAGCAGTAGTTCTTTGATACTCATCTTGCAAAAATTGAACTTCTATATCAAAAAATTAGTTTCTTTGTTTTCTCATAAATTGAAATCATTCAATCTGTTCATGGTTGGAAGAATTATTCGAGTCATTTGACATATGAACGTATGAAGATTATTTGAGAATCCGAACAACATGGCTGGCCACTCAAACAAAGCATTTGTTCTACGAGATCCAATTTCACGTTCTACGCTTGATCTTATATGATAATAATCATGGCAAAATATAAATCTGAGAATAAAATGTCACCAAATTGTGCATCAATTAAATCATCAAGTTTAGGAACTAAAAACCTTTTCATGCCAGTAAAATGTGGAACATCATTCGGGGACAAGAAGGATGATATGCAGTGTATCTCTTCAATTCTTCAAAGAATAACCATAAGATTACACTTCTGTTTCATTTATTAGTGAAACAACAAAATCATAAGCAGCCGGGTAAGAATCTTCCAAGATAGCTTCTGGATGGATTTCAAAGATCGCAGGATAACTCCGTCCGACCTATGCTTGGATCAGCAGGGAGAGGCCTTGTATTTGCCTCTTATCACCAAGGTCTATATCAAAAGTTTTTCTGTTATGAATCTTCTTTACAAAGTCAAGAGTTCCAGTCAAAAGCTCGTCAGTCATTCCTCGAGTCCACAGTGTTTGGGCTGATCCTCAAGATCCTTTACTTGAATATTAAACCCAGAATTATCAAGAAGAATTTTCTCGTTTCCTGGTTTGTTAGACCATGAGAACCAGCTATTGGCTGTGTTTTAACTCTTTCTAAACCTCCTCTGCTCCGTGGTAGAATCCTAGCTAGACTCTTACCCCTACATCAGAATCTCTTTCTGGTTGCTCTAAAGCAATTAGGAGGTTTTCCTCTAGAAGAAACACAGGTCTTTGCTTGTGGCAACTCAGTTAGGAGAGGCCAAATCAATATGTTCTGAGTTGGAAATTTCGAAATCCATAAATGTGCTGATGGAGTTTTTATAGTTTAACTGGTGGTGGACTGGTTACTGTTGTTGTGGGATTGAGTTAACTGATTTGCAATCTTTTGAAAGATCAATACAAAAAAATTTGCATGTATTACGTAAGATAAGAGTATCCTTTGATATTTGACTTGGGGAGCGGGGACTGATCGGCACTTTCTTTAAATAAGAAATGTAGAAAATTTGATGGTGAGATCAGTGTGTGTATATCATTTAAAGAATTTATATTAATTTTACCCTGACCATCTCAATAAGAAAAAAGGAATTTTATAGATTGGTAGAAAGTGGAAACTACCTTCTAGTGTTTGCTAAGGTTAAGGTAATTGTGGCTGATAATTTCTTCTAATATCTACAACCAGAAGAAAATGGGTGATTCTTTTACTCTATTCTCATGCATGGATATTTTTTTTTTATTTTTTTTTTGGGTATGAGAACTTTTTTAAAGTCTTAATATGCATGCATGTAAAATTATTTCATGGTTTCCTGTTTCAAAAGGTGAACTCTTGACAACCACGGAAGCACAGAGGAGACATCAATATTATGACGAACTTACGCTGCATGGTCAATTCTCTTCTGCTCTTTTGGTTGTAAGGGAGCATCTTCCATCTGGTAAGGCATGTTTGAGATTGAACATTGATGCCACAAGATTAGGAAATGTTGCACGGTTTGTTAATCATTCTTGTGATGGTGGTAATTTAAGCACAAAGCTAGTTAGAAGTTCAGGAGCTTTGTTCCCCCGCCTTTGCTTCTTTGCTTTGAAAGATATCCAAGAAGATGAAGAGCTTACTTTTAGCTATGGAGAAACAAGGAAAAAGGCCAATGGTTTGCCATGCTTTTGCAATAGCTCTTCTTGCTATGGACCATTGCCCTCAGAAGACACTTAAAACATATTTCTATTTAGGGATGTGGGTTACGTGTGATTGTTGTTTCATGGGATTGTTGTGGTTGAGATTAGGACGGGGTTGTTTTTATAAATTTCACAGTAGTTCATAACAGGCATTGCAAGCCGGCGGCAGTCTGTTAAATTTATTTTCCTAACAGGTGGGAGTGTCCAGTTAACTAGTAACTACTGATGTCTGTATGTGATACAATGATTGTAGGAAATATGATTGGTATTCTTAAAACAGTAGTTAAAATACACTTTTAGACCTTTATCTTTTTTTTTTTTTGTCAAATTTGTCCTTTAACTAATAAACGTTTCGATTAGATCTTCTAAGTTGTCAATAGTCAATACTATCACATGTTAGTCCTTTTAGTTAGATTTGAGTTAACAGTGTTAGATTTCGACTGATAGTCATCAGAATCCTGCTAGAGACCCCTCTTCTTCTTCCACTTCTCTTGAATGGGCTTCTTCATCTTCTTTCCCCAAGTCCAACCTACAACTGTTATTCTTTACCCCAGAGTGTATTTCACTGAATCTTCCGCGATAACACAACTCTAACCACAACTCATTTTTCAATGATATCAGCAACACCTGCCCAAAAGCAAACAAGAAGATGAAGAATCCCCTTTGGTGCCCACCATAAAGTTGGCCAGCAATATAGAGCAGAAATGCAACTAATTGCTAGGTTCAACAACACAAGTTCCAAATTCAACAACTTGGAAAAACCAAACATAGAGCCTCCCACTTTTAGAGCTTAACATCCGAGGACTACAGCTCCCATGTCAGTGCTGAATCTTGGATAGGGGAAAATCCAAATAGAATTCTTCTGATGCAACAATCAATTCCCAAAAATGTCAAAAACCTGAACTTCGCAGCTGAAATATCGGCATCAACACATGCATGGAAAACAAGTTAAGCTCATGGTGTCCAAGAAACCAAAATTTGTGCTACAAAAACATCTCAACAGTGACTACAATGGAAATCTAACATTGTTAGCTCATATATGACATAAATGATAGTGTTTATTAGTTAGAGGACCATCTTCAAACTAAAAAAATAAGATAAAGGATCAAGTGTATTTTAGCTTAAAATAATCCAATTGACTCATGCTTTAATTGGATCTTTGGAGTTCCACTTAGGGTTTATTTAGGAGTTGGGAGGGGAAGGGTTGAGGAAATAGGGAAAATAGTCTCCTACCTTATATGGATGTTTATTTTTTAACAAAAAAACCAAAATCACCTAATTTGGGGAACTAAAAAATTGAACTAGATGAGGGTTTTGGAGGGTATCCTCCCTTCTCCATCCCTTCCCTCTCTCCTTTCCTCCTCAAACCCTTCCCCTCCATTCCCCTCTCAGCTCGCAAACAAACCCTTAGTACCTTTTTAAGTTCATTTAACAGAATGACTCTAGTATTTAGGACTTGGAAATTAGCACTCCATGTTTTATATTCTGTCTCATGAGGTGTTTCGGAGGAAGGTGACGTGGTCTATAAGTTTTGACTACAAGGATGTTGTATTTTGGGTGGGGGGCAGTGACGCGATTCGTGAAACACTAGTATAATAGTAGCAATAGGACACCAGCATGGACTTGCCAAAGAAACTCTCATGTCCCATCCTTAGAAAGCATGCTGGTCTCGGGAATCATAGGTTGTTTTCGTTGTTAGAAGTTTTCAAATGTTGGTAAAGAAAATAAAATTTTCATGATTAATCTAACCTGAATAATTTTGGGCAAGAATAATTTTATACCTTCTTAAGAAATCATTCTTATAATTTTAATTAAGAGTTGTATCATCCACAAGATGTCATTTATTTGATACTTTACTTGCATCTGTATGTATATATTTTTATTTTTATATTTTTATTTTGTATGTTATGCAACAATATTGGGGTCGACATCTCACGGATATGTGGTATTGAAGGTGTATAAAAACATATTCCTTTAAAGATTTGTTAACGGGGAACAATTATTCTTTTGTTATTTAAAAAAAAACATTAAATGCTTTTTGAGTATTTAACATACTAAATGTTTTTGCATTTTTGTTTAATACTCCCTCTGGTCCTATATATAAGAGGCAAAACCCTAAAACACACAGACCAAGGAAATGCATTGAAATAAGCTATTTGTAATTAATATTCATATAAATTTACAAATTTAACCATTCAATAACTAATGAACAAACCTACTTGTATTGAAAGTTGCACCGTTTCGTAAAGATAAACCCTATTATAAATAGGGGTAAAATTGAAAATGAGCATTTAATATTTGACAAAATACATGCATGTCTCTTATATTTTGGACAAAAAAAAAGTAGCCATTTGCCTCTTATAATAAGGACCGGAGGGAGTACTTATTAGGAGGATGTAAGGATAATTAGTTGAGTATATAACATTACTCTTTGGTATTTGTCCAAAAAAAAAGAAAAAAACATTACTCTTTGGTAAAAGATGCGACGCAGGTAAGTGTAGGTAGGGGGTGGTGTAACCATTCAATATGGTACTAACAATGATCATTCAACTTCAACCCTTAACTAATTTCACAGAGATATCAGAATGGCATGGTTTATCCATTGCCCTTGTATTACATAATAAGGAAATCAGGGAAGCATTTTCTTGACATGCATTAGAGTTATGGGCACTAATATTCATGAACTTGAAGTGAACATAGGTTTTTAAATAGTACCCATAAACAAAAATTGCAACTCATTGACTGTGAGGCACTATGTCATGGTTGAACATTTTCGGAATCCTGCTTTCTTCTTCATCCTCTTCCTCATATTGGGACAACCGAGAGAATTGAAGAGGCTCTAAGCTATGTGATGAGGGTGCTGTCTCCATTGTAAGGTCAAAACCAGTATTGAAGTTCATAAGGTTGGTGGAAGCTGATGAATTGTTTGAGTATGCTGGCTGCAGTGCTAAATTCATGTTTGGCTGCTGTAGATGCTGCTGCTGTGGGGTGCTCTGAAGAGCATTTGCATATGCAAACCTGCTATTTGTCAGCTGAGTTTGGGTCATAGCGACTTCTGCTTGCAAAGATGCCACCTGAATATAGGGTACTAAAAATATGAGTTTCTCATTGAGGAATAAAATTCTATATACTTCATTCCCCTTTTTATTAGATGGAAAAAAAAATTGAAATTAGTGTTATGGAATAAACTTTATAAGTAATTCGAGATATACAAAAGAAAAACACATCAAGTGAAAATGAGACAATTAAATTGAATATAAAGTTTGGAGCATACAAGTCCAAATTGCCTTAGGCATTTTAGACAAAGTTACAACTCTCAAGCATAATATCCTGTAAGAATACTACCTCGGTGCCTCACAAATGTCAACAATATCGTATATTTTCATCTATTTAGGATTATATTGCACAAAATCATATGCAATCCAAGTATCCAACTATATACACTGGCCACATTGGTTCTGTTTGTTTATCTATTTTAAAAAACTGTCCATTGCATACATGAATAACATTGTCTTAACCACTTGTATAGAAAATTGATTAGTATATATCCCTTAGATTTTAACAGAAAGTAGAATGAATTAATAGGTGGAGGAGTTAGCGTGACATTCTATCAAAAAGGATTTTTAAGAGTAACCGAATTTTTCTGACATACTTTTAGCATGTAAATTAGGGGACTTGCAATAGCATATATATTATACCAACTGCTTTTTCAAGCTATAAAATATGTGCATTATTAAGTCCATACCATTAATTAATTTGTATTTAAAAACAAAAGACTAAACAGCAGTTGGAAATTAAACTAGAGAGTAGAGATAAATATATTCCAATGAACCTGTTGTTGCAAAGCAAAAATGGTAGACACACAACCATAAACCGGATCAGACAGCCTAGCCTGAGCCTCATACGATATAGTCGCCACCGCTTCATGGCGGCGGCTCTCCGGAATATGCAACAACAGCTTCGACACATTGCTAGCACCGAACACCTTGTGCACAGCCGCGAACCTAGCTGCACCCTGGTCCGAACCAAAGTGCGGTGCAAAGATGCAACCACCAACACACTTCCTCCTCAGGAACTTGCAAGCCCCACATGGTGGCGTAGCTGTTGCTGCCACTGCTGCTGCCTCTTGCGCCGGTGTTGCAACGGCGCGCCTTGCAGCAGCAGTGCCTCTACGCCTAGTTCCAGAAGTGCCATAACCACCTTGTGGCTCAGCCATATGTAATTAATTGGTTAATTGTTATGGGAAAATAGAGGGGTAAAGAGAAAGGTACTGTTGAGTTGATGTTTTTATATAGAGAAATGTTGTGGGGCAATGCACGTTGGTCTTGTGAATTGGGTTGGCAAGGTGAATGTGTTATTGTTCTTTGAGAAAGAAGGAGACGTTAAGGTTGGTGAGGTTTAGTGTGTGAGGGGCACGTGCAAAGGGAGTGAGTGATGCTAATGTGGCTCTCTAATGGAAAAAGAAAAAGAAAAATAGAAACTATAAAATGCTTGTTGGTGTGTTAGTTAGATGGTATATTATATTATATATTATTAAGATAATGGTAAAATAGTGGTTGTGTGAAACTTGAAAAGGTTATCTTTGTGGGAAAGCACAAGAACTGTGCTTGTCTTTGTTGCTCTTCGCGTGTGGGATGGCAAAACTAGACGTGCATGGGTGTCATGGCTATGTACTCATCCAAGATTGCTTTTTTTCGTTTTTCTTTTACCTTTTGTATCCAGCAAGCAATTAAATAATTTTATTTATAATTAAGGATGCTGTTATACAACTGAAATAAAGTGTGAGGTGATCAATGATCATGCATAGTGATGAAAGTTACCTTGCTTTACTGAAAAGTAGGAGACTAAAATGGAGATGAATTCTCGTTTTCCCTCATCCCTCTACTCAATCTATCACATCCGTTTCACATTATCTGTCCTTTAAGATTTTTGGACACAAGTTAAGAAAATTAATAAATTAACATAAATTACAAAATAAAATGAATACATTTGACTACGTTAGTGTTTTGGAGCTTCCTTCTAGGGTATGAAAAATGCAAGTTCTACATTATTTAAGCTATCAATACTGACAATTGATAACTAAAGTTTTGTTTTTTTAGGCTTTTACAGTGATTAACGGTATACAATCTTTTTTTTCTTTTTCTTTTTTTAATTAATAACGTATTTTATTTGATTAACGGTGTGTGAGTCGTTTTCCTCCAAGTATAGGGTGTCCTTTTATAGTCATGAAAGAGACGTGAAGAGCTCCCATAAGATTGTTAATTAATACTTAATAGACAGTTATACAAAGTAACAAAGTAACTTGCAATGGGGAAAAAAAAGTAACTTGCAATAGTTCCACTACCATAATGCATGCTCTCTGTTTTTTATTTGTATTTGGGTATTATTATTATTATTTTATTTTATTTTTTTGGTTGACAGGGGGTATTATTTGTTAGTATTTAGCGAACTGTCCAAGAACATCAAGTTAGGAGGTGAAAATAATAAGTTGTTTATATATCTATCATAAAGTTGTCAAAATGGGCCATAACTAGTGAGCCAACCCAACTCATTATAGATAAAAGTTGGGTTGGGCTGAACTTATTTTTCTTGGGAGCTGCTACCTACACCTTCACACATGGACATCCACCTCCACACAACATTTTAAATCTTTTTTTATTACTAAACTATCCTTAATAAACCTATTTACTCTAATTAGTTGCTAAAAATCACCACCCACCCCTATTCTCTCTCATCTCCCTCCACCCCATTTACACTCTCATGTTACTTAACCTTTGTGTTAGTCATGTTATCAACTGCCGCTTTCAGTCCCTTCTCTGCATCAGTCAAATCAACCTCTGCACCAAATGCATGTAAAAGGACTCTCCTCTCAATATTTACGGAAGCAGGCATCGTGACTATAAGTTTGTACCCTTTTGTTGCTGCAACAAAAGCAATGCCAAGTCCAAGAAAATCAATTCATCACACACAGAAGAGAGGAAAGGAAACAAAGAAGGAAATTAGAAGAAATTAGAAGGAAAAAGTAGTGAGAGAGATAGATAGAAAGCTTACTGAAGAGAGAGACAGAAAGCAGAAGAAAGGAAGAAGGAGAAGAATAGAGGGGCGCTGGTGAGGAAGGCTTACGGTTGCAACAGAAGAAGAGAGGGCTGGGTAGGGAGGAGGTGTGCGTCAGAATGAAGGAAAAAGAGGAGAGGAAGAGGTTTTCAAAATTTTAAGGGTAAAATTGTCAATTCACACACTAAATTTAGATGTGTGGGGGTGGATGACAAATATATGGAGTATAGGTAGCAACTCCCTTTTTCTTTGGGTCAAAATAATCTAGGCTAGTCGGCTTTGACTCGACTCATTTATCTTGATGGTTAAGTGAGTATGAGCCACGTCGAGAATTTAAAAGAAGGTAAAAACACGTTTTGAGACAATAGAGGGTCAAGGGTGGTTCTAGGATGGAGTATGATGAAAAGTGGTACACTGCTGAACCATTATTATTTGCCATCACATACATCATTTAATTAATTAATGGTTCAGATAATTTAATTGTCCAAACAAAAATAATAATAATTTAACCTTGCATCTGCTAAACAAGTCACCAAGCAAAAGTCAAACGACAGTTATACCCCTTTCTTCCTTAACCCATCTGGCCGGAATCTGGGCTTAGATAGATATCGAAAAACTCACCCAGATCACCTCCCCAGCTAGACCCACCGGCGTCTCCCCCTCTCACACTCAGAGTCAGAGATAAATAAGCACCATCACTTTCTCTATATTTTGTTCAAGTTGCTTGTCCCTATTGAATCTTCATGAGCTTGTCGAGGTTGGGATCTCCTTGTCAATATCAGAATCAACTCTATTGCCACTCAAACTTCTCTTCTCTGCATCAGGATAGTTGCTCTTAACAACTCTAAATTTAGAGTCACTATAATCATCACAATCAAGGGGAAGAGGGCCTCCAAGCTTCCTGTTCCATCATCCCCATCTGGTGAAACGCTCTATGTTATCTGCCATAGATCTGTAAAACCCGTGTTCGGTCTTTGGAGGAGAGGGCTGGGGATCTGGTGGGTAGTGGTGAACGATAGGGGTGGCTGTGTTGGCATCAGACGATGGGGTAGAGAGGGCTGGCGGAGGAGGTGGGGTCATGCGGTGATCAGATCTGGTGGGGGTGGTGGTGGCCGATGGGTGGTGGTGAATGGTAGATGTTGGGCTTGGACCACGGCCTAGTGGCGGTGCTGGTGGTGTTGAGGGCGGAGCTCCGGTAGGTGGAAGAAGGCAGGAGGGTGGGGATGGAGGTATTGATGATGGAGGGATAAAATGGGATTTTCAAAAAATAAAAATAAAAACCTGAAAAACTTATCACAACCAACATATACTTGAAATAAATATCAATCATTTAAAATAAATACTTCTATGTGGTCGAGATAGTTATTCTGATCATATGAAAGATTCACAATGAAGAAGAGCTCGCTACTTAACATAGTGCGTCTATACGCTTATAGATAGAAACTCTTTTAGCTCATCTAGTGACATGGCAAATATTCTCGTCTACTATCAAGTCTTTGGACTTGCTGTATATCAGTGAGTAGCTTAGATCTCCGTCTACTGATGTGGCACTCAAGCTCGTCTACTCATAGTAGTTAAAATTCTCGTCTTCTAAGACTATTCTATATTCTGTCTATACAAACATATTTATATAAATAAATATACCATTCATTTAGAGCAGCTGGTCTACTCTGGTGGACGCGGATATTAAAAAGACTCTTTCGAGGTTTCCTTAACTTATTAAATTTCGAATATTCTTGTAAGACTAGATAGAGCATGTTAGATCTTAACTAACACTTTGCTATACAAATTTAATCCTTTTTGTTAACATCAAAACTCAGATTATTTAATCCAAATTACTTTGGTTCCAACAGACATCAGCACCAGTGTAAGTTTTGCCAGATCCTAGTGAACCCTTCGTGGTTTACTGTGACGCTTCTAAGCAAGGGTTAGGTAGTGTGTTAATGCAGAATGGTAAGGTAGTTGCTTACGCTTCTAGGCAGTTGAAAACCCATAAGAAGAACTACCCTACCCATGACCTAAAGCTAGGAGCTGTGGTATTTGTCTTAAAGATTTGGAGGCATTACTTGTATGGAGCGAGATTTGAGGTCATTAGTGATCATAAGTGTTTGAAATGTCTTTTTGATCAGAAGGAGCTGAATATGAGGTAGCATAGGTGGATGGAGTTCTTAAAGGACTATGACTTCGAGCTGACCTATCACCTAGGAATGGCCAATGTGGTGGCCGATGCCTCGAGTAGGAAAACCTTATACATCTCCGCCTTGATGGTTAGGGAGATGGACCTGATTGAAGAGTTTAGAGATCTTAACTTAGCTTGTGAGTTTACCCCTAAGAGTATTAGGCTTGGTACCTTAAAGGTTACCAACAGCTTGATGGATCAGATTAGAGAGGGTCAGAAGTTAGATAAGTTTCTCTTAGACCAGCGAGAGTTGCTCGCTCAAGGTAGAGACCTTAGTTTTAAGGATGGAAGTGATGGGGTCTTGAGGTTTAAAGATAGAGTTTGCGTACCAGACGTTCCGGAACTTAGGAAGTTGATCCTTAAAGAAGGACATAGGAGTGGACTGAGTGTGCACCTAGGTGCCACCAAGATGTATTAGGACCTAAAGAGGATGTTTTGGTGGCCTAGGATGAAAAAGGATGTAGCCGAGTTTGTGTATGCGTGCCTAGTTTGTCAGAAGGTCAAGATAGAACACCAAAGGCCTTCAGGTAAGTTGCAACCTTTGAGTATCCCAGAATGGAAATAGGATAGCATTCCACGGATTTTGTGTCTGGACTCCCTAGGACTCCAACTGGTTTTGAGGCTCTATGGGTTGTTGTGGATAGACTAACTAAGTCTGTGTAACACCCCGTTTTTCGTAAGTATTGTTATAAAGCTGGTTTTATTAAGTTAAAAGAGTTGGTTAAGGGCTAAATGGGATTTTGGCTTAAAAGTCCCTTTCTGATAGATGAGCACGCCTGTGCTAATTATCCAGCACGCCCGTGCTTAAAATCAGGAGCGTGTTTCTGATTTTAAGTTGAGCACGACCGTGCTCAATAGTGAGCACGCCCGTGCTCAATGCGCTGACCGCGTCTCGGTGACGCTAAGTGGAGCACGACCGTGCTCAAGGAAGAGCACGACCGTGCTCAGGTCCGAGTTTTATATACGTGAGCAGAATCGAGGGTTTAACGTTTAACCCTAAATTTTGGTAGCAGCAGCCACCCTTGTGCGGCCAGAACGAGTTCTCTCCCTTTTTCCTCTATCTTGAGCAGTTTCGTGAGTGTTGGAGACCTTGGGAGACCGTTAGCATATCTGTATCAGGTATATTGGTAACGTTTCTTCCCTTTCTAAGTTTCCTTTTCATTAATTGAATGGGGAACTAATTGTTGGTGTTTCTGTTGATCCAAGGTATTATTTGAGGTTGAGCCGTCTTAGGGGAGGAACCGGTTGCTGTTAGGATGCTGTTAGAGAGCTACCTTCAATCCAGGTATGGGGAGAAGGGTAGTGTACTCATAGGCTCGGGGTTAGAGTAAAGTAAAGGGTTCCCATAACCTGGTTTGCTGTGTAAGTATCTGTTTGATACATGATTGTTAACTATTCTGATAATATGTTAGTAATTGTTGATATGTGATTTAGATGCCATATTCATAATATATGGTTGTGTTCATGTTGTTGTGATGGTTATGAACATGATGTTATTGTTGGGTTGATGCCACTGTTGAGTTGATGTTGATTATGTTGATGAGTTTAATCCTTAAAATGTATTGATAATTGATTTAGGAGGATTAACTGATTAAACACTTGAATCTGGTTAAGTTTCATTCTCTGTTCCTGCCCAGAACAGCACTGTCGCGCGATGAGCACGACCGTGCTAAACAAGGAGCACGACCATGCTCCCAGTTGGATTCTGAGAAGATGGTCGCGCTGTTTAGCACGGCCATGCAGGACAAAGAGCACGACCGTGCTGCTGAGCACGACTGTGCTCAATAAGAAGCACGACCGTGCTTCACTTAAAGGGTAGCACGCCCCTCACGTGTTTAAGCACGACCGTGCTCAACCCTACTGGCCAGAACAGAATTAAAGGAATTTAAAGGGTTTCAAACGCCAATTCCCCAATACTGATAAGTTGATTAGACAACTTGGCTAATGTTCACTAAAGATAATTAAGATGATGAGATGGTGAGGTGTTGAGTTTGATAAGTCGATACCCATTGGGTACCGCAAGCTGATGAGTTATGCCTTGGTGCTTTTGGCCAAGAAAGCCTTGACCCGCGGTTTGGGTCTAAGGTGTTGTTGTTGTACCTTGGTGGCCGAGAGTTTGCCCTAAGTGTTGCGGTTGATTTTGCTAAAGTCCTCAGGTAGATTCCGCGAGGCAAGTTGTTGCGGTCGATTCCGCTGTTGTTTTCGGTCGATTCCGTTGGAGCTATGGAGGTGGCATTGCCGTTGTTGTTGTGTTGCATACACATTGCATCGAAGTTGTTGTTTAGGGATGTTCGACATAGGGGAGGTCGTCCTAGAGTACGGCTTTCTGGCCATCCATGGTTGGAGTAGATTCTCCTAGCACCCCCGTGACGAGGCATTCGTTGGTTTAATGCGTTGGCTATCCAAGGAGTAGATTCTCCGGCATTGAATAGATTCTCAATGTGGATATTTAACTCCGAAGTCGTCCATCCCGAGTTTAGTGGATCCACATGCATTGTTGGTTCAGCGGAGTAGGATTGCATTGTACTGCATAGCATGTTGGTTGTTGTTGTATGTTTAAGTTGTTGCTATGTTGCATGTTTTACTTTACTTCCTACTTCCTTGCTATTATGTTTACATGATTCTTACTTCCTATGTTTGTTTGTTTGTTTGTTGTTGGCCTGATTGGCACCTTGCAGAGGATGACGAGCAGCCCGGAGAGGAGTGACTCTGAGGAGCCGCCACCCATAGTTAGGGCTAGTTTATGTTTTGTTAGTTTTCAGTTGTAATTCCGTGGATTTTATTCTGGAACGGTTATACCAGCTTTGTATGTGACATCGGGGTTGGGATATGTTTATTTCTCTATTATGTTTTAATTGTTTTAAACTTATTTTTATTTCCGCGTTGAGAACTGGTTCATGTGGGATTTTTCTACCCATAGACAATATTTTATATTATTCATTAAATACATGTTTTCCATTTTATTTGTTTTATATTAAATGCTTATGACATGCGGGGTAGAAGGGTGTCACAATCTGCTCATTTCATCCCGATGAACTTGGAGTATCTTTTAGAGAAGTTAGCCAAGTTGTACATCAAAGAGATAGTTAGGCTTCATGGTGTACCCTCTAGCATAGTATCAGATAGAGACCTGAGGTTTACCTCTAGTTTTTGGAATAGTTTACAAGAAGCTTTAGGGACAAAGCTTAGGCTTAGTTCAGTTTACCACTCACAGACTGATGGGTAGTCTGAGAGGACCATCTAGTCCTTAGAGGACTTGTTGAGGGCTTGTGTGTTAGAACGGTCTGGTAGTTGGGACAAGTTTTTGCCCCTGATAGAGTTCACCTACAACAACAGTTTCCATTTCAGCATTGGGATGGCACCTTATGAGGCTCTTTATGGGAGGAGATGTAGGACACCTTTGTGTTGGAGTGAACCTAGTGACAATGTGGTGCTAGGGCCAGAAATAGTCCAGGAAACAACAGAAAAGATCAGGTTGGTTCAGGAAAAGATAAGAGTTGCACAGAGTAGGCAGAAGAGCTATCATGATAAAAGGAGGAAGGCGCTCGAATTCCAGGAAAGCGATCATGTATTCTTGAGAGTTACCCTGGCGACTGGGGTTGGTAGAGTGATGAAGGTGAGGAAACTTACTCCGAGGTTCATTGGTCCTTACCAGATCCTTAAAAGAGTCGGTGAACTCTCCTACCAAATAGCCTTACCCCCGTTCTTGTCAAAGCTCCACAATGTTTTTCATGTGTCCTAACTCAGAAAGTACATTCATGACCATAGTCACGTGATAGTACCCGACGCTATACAGTTGAAAGAGAACTTGACATTTGAGGTGTTACCCCTTCGAGTCGAGGATAGGAGGGTGAAGCAGCTAAGAGGCAAGGAGATTCCTTTGGTCAAAGTGGTTTGGAGTGGGGCAACTGAGGATAGTGCTACCTGGGAGCTGGAGAGCGAGATGGTGGAGACGTATCCACACCTTTTTACTTGAGGTTCGTGTAAATTTCGAGGACGAAATTTTTATAAGGGTGGTAGAATTGTAACACCTCGCTTTTCGTAAGTGCTTCTTAAAGCTCATTTCGTTAAGTTGTTTGGTTGGTTAAGGGCTAAATGAGATTTTTGGCTCAAAAGTCCCTTTCTGGTATATGAGCACGCCCGTACTTAAAGTCAAATCCGTGCTTCTGACTTTAAGTTGAGAACGACCGTGCTCAACGGTGAGCACACCCGTGCTCAATGTGCTGACCGCGTCTCGTTGACGCTAAGTCGAGCACGACCGTGCTCAAGGGTGAGCATGACCGTGCTCAGGGGTGAGCATGACCGTGCTCAGGTTCAGGTTATATATAGTTTGCACAAAACCCGAGGGTTACGAGTTAACCCTACTTTTGTGAGTGCAATAGTCATTGTTGCGGCCAGAACATATTCTTTCCCTATTTCCTTTTCTCCCGATGCTATAGTGGAGTTTTGGAAGCCGGTTAGGAAGCTAGTTGGTCTGTGGCAGTCTATAGGTAATGGTTTCCTCTTCCCTATTGGTTTCCTTTTCGTTTTTGTGATTTGGAAACTAATAAAGTTTGTGTTTTCGTTGTCTAAGGCTTGCTTGAGGTTGAGCCGCCTTAAAAGGAGAAACCAGTTGCTGTTTGGTGTTTGGGAGAGCTACCTTCGATCCAGGTATGGGGAGAAGGGTAGTGTACTCATAGGCTTGGGGATTAGAGTAAAGTAAAGGGGTTTCCATAACCCCGTTGATGTATGTTTGTTATATGCTTAAGTGCCTATGTTAATGATATGTTGTTTGATATGTTATATGTTCATGTTGATTAGTTGTTATTTGATGGACATGATGATTATGCCATTGGTCGTCGAATATGAACATATGATATGTGTTATTATCCTTGATTTGTTGATGGTTTTGATGGTTGATATGATATTATTGGGTTAATGCCAATGTTGAGTTGATGCTGATGTTAATGATAAGTTTTAATCCTTAAAATGTGTTAATAATTGACTTAGGATGATTAACGGATTAATCCTTAAAATTGGTTAAAAACTTGGTTATTGTTTCTGCCTAGCACAATGCAGTCGCGCGATGAGCACGACCATGCTGAACAGGGAGCACAACCGTGCTCCCAGTTGAATTCTGGAAAGTGGCCGCACTTTTAAGTACGACCGTGCAGCAGAGGAACACGACCGTGATTCACTTATGTGACCAGCACGGTCGTGCAGGGGACCAGCACGGTCGTGCAGGGGATCAGCACGCCCATGCTCCCCTATCTGACCAGAATATGATTAAAGGCTTTTAAGGGGTTTTAACCCCAAGTTCCCCATGATTGTAAGATAACACGCTGATTTATTAGATAACTTGGTTAAAGAGGATTAAAGGATAATTGAGATGGTTAAGTCGGTAACCGTTGGGTTGCCGCACGTTGATGAGTTATGCCTTGGTGCTTCATGGCCAAGGGAGCCTCGACCCCGTGATTTGTGTCTAAGGTGTTGTTGTTGTACCTTGGTAGCCGAGAGTTTGCCCCAAGTGTTGCGGTCGATTCCGCTAAAGTCCTCAGGTAGATTCCGCGAGGCATGTTGTTGCGGTAGATTCCGCTGCTGTCGATTCCGCTGTTGTCTTCGGTTGATTCCGTTGGAGTTATGGAGGTGGCATTTGCCGTTGTTGTTGTGTGGCATACGCATTGCATCAGAGTTGTTGTTGAGGGATGTTCGACATAGGGGAGGTCGTCCTAGAGTACGACGATCTGACCATCCACGGTTGGAGTAGATTCTCCTTGCGCCCCGTGACGAGGCATTTGTTGGTTTGATGAGTTGGCTATCCAAGGAGTAGATTCTCCAGCATTGAGTCGATTCTCAATGTGGATATTTAACTCCGAAGTCGTCCATCCCAAGTTTAGTGGATCCACATGCATTGTTGGTTTAGCGGAGTAGGGTTACGTTGCACTGCATAGCATACTGTTATCATGATGATGATGTTTGATAAGATGTTGCTATGCTTATTGTTTACTTTACTTCCTACTTCATTGCTATTGTGTTTAGATGATTCTTACTCCCTATGTTTGTTTGTTTGTTGTTGGCCTGATTGGCACCTTGTAGAGGATGACGAGCAGCCCGGAGATGAGTGACTCTGAGGAGCTTCCACTCATAGTTAGGGCTTGTTATTATGTTCAGTTAGTTTGTTAGTTTCCAGTTGTAATTCCGTGGATTTTATTTCTGAACGGTTATACCAGCTTTGTATGTGACATCGGGGTTGAGTTATGTTTATGTCTTAATTGTTAAACTTGGTTTATATTTTCCGTGTTTGTGAACTGGTTCATGTGGGACTTTTCTACCCATGGACAAAGGTTTTTATTGTATTTGATATTCACATGATTATATTGTATTAATTGCTTATATTAAAGTGCTTATACGTATGGGGTAGAAAGGTGTCGCATATTGTGGTTAAGTGGTTTGGAGTGTGGGACACAAGTGTTGAGAGTTATAAGGTGCAAGGTTCGAATCTCAACCATACTAACGTAACATAACAAACTAACAACTAACACTTGCCTATAAAATAGATTTAATAGATATAACATATAACACAATAAAAATTTAAATGTTACGAGTTAACAGAATTTTATGGTTGGAACATTAAAAATAATAGAAAATTATATCATATCAAACTACATGATTCATGAATATAAATAGTTTAGAATGAAACAAGTTGAAAGTATTCAAGAAATACAAAAGAGGTTCACTCACATGGTCAATTAATTGGCTACATTAGGAAAGAGTTTTCCAAATGAAGATTCGATCAACAAGATACTAAAGTGTCTAAGTAGAAAATGACAACCAGCCCAAAGTTGTGACACCCTAATCTCGGGTCATCACATGGTTACCCGTTTGCGGAAAATAAAATCATAAATTCGCTGGTTGCTTTCGGAAAATAAAGTTTTCTCAACGTTTGTCTTAAACAAAATGTGGTGATAAAACTTTTTCTTGTCAACATCGTCACAACAACGTTCACATAATCACACTTAGATATATCAAAATATATATGTAAGTCATACAACCATATTGCATTATATGTTTCACACTTAAACATTTATAATGAAAAGAGTATTCCCACAACATAACTTAACGTACACCTAAGCTGGTCAAACATTACGACAAAAAAGAAGCAGCATCAGCATGCCCCGAACTAAACATTCTTCTTCTTGTAGACGCCATAGTTCTTAAGAGGTTCATCTGAATTCCACCACATAGAACCCAGAAAAGAAACCACAAATAAAACATGCAAGAGTGAGAAACCGACATTTGGACATAACGCGATAGCCACATGCACGACACAACAAAAAAAAAACACATATACGTACCCATATACATATTTGCGATCTCATAAACGTTAACCTCAAAACATAATGGGTTTCACACCCCAAACAACATCTTTTGAAAATATGCATGAACACTTCATATACATCATCTAACATTTTCACTTAATCTCATGAGATATCCCGACCTCGTGTTTGAGTTGATTAGACTCCCGGCACGTAGCCACAGACATACAGTCACAGGCCCACGTCCGAAACCCATCGCACACTGTCCAACATCGTGGCACAGTGATAACATCGTGAATGGGGTTCCATTGTCCGTCCGGCACAATGAAAACTTCGTGGCATGAAATACCTGACGCCGCAAGGTAATCATATATCGTATTGTGGCACGTCTGCCAAATGCATGCTCGAAAACATATTTCTTTCAACACTGTTCTTTGCGTTATATCTTTCCTTGGCAAAGCTCAACGACTTTAGACCAAATATCGTTTTAACATCTTTAAAATCATTCATTAACAACACAGGACCTCAAAGTCCGAGTGCTCAATCACGAAACCCTAGACCGATGCATCAGGCTTAGGTTCGTGGTAATAGAAAACATCTCAAAATGTTTATCTCTTTTAGGTAGCTATCCAGTCTACCATACACCGAACCTTAATATCCCGACGTCTCGGTTATTAAGTTCAAATCTTTTAATATATCATCCAAGTCAAAACTTGATTTCGGAAAACACATTAAGTGGGAAGATTTCTATCATAAAAACACCGGTTACCGAAAAATGTCATTTTCAGAAAAGAGGGTCACAGAGGTTTTAAGTTCATCAAAATGCGCATTGTCGTTTCTAAAATACTTGCCGTCGTCGGTTTTCCAAATTGCCGTCGTTAAGTCATTTTAAAGTATTTTAAGGTAAAACTTAGCTTTTTCCGCTTAAACAATTTTCTAAATTCACGGTTGAGTTATTTTCGCAGATTAATTTCACAAAATATCTTTTTATAATATTGCGGAATATCTTATGTAAAAATTAGCAATAGTAAAATAATTTCACGGTTGCGCCCTCTCTACGACCCATAAATCACTTTTTATAAATAAATCATTAAAATAATAATATTTCTCAAATACTTATTATTTCTCCCAAATAATATTTTTCACAAACATTATATCCCAATATTTCCCATAAAACATTGAATATAATATACACAGCTTATTAAGGCTTTTATCTCATTAATCGGTTGTGCACTGACCACTGTCAGGCCTCACAAACAACATTCATCATCATCATCATCATAATTATATTACTAGCAAATCATGCATCACAGCAATATAATATACAACTGCAGATAATTAAATCAATTAAAAGCAGATAAACAACCGAAACACATAGCTCAGTAAAATAAACCAGAAAACACCACAGCCACATAGATAAACATATATGGACCACAAACAAATTACACATGGCCATCCGAATGATCCCTCAAGTAACCCCTCTTACCTCTTGAAGAGTTGAATCAACAGTTGCTAGAAATCTCCCGATTTCGATCCGAGTCTTCTCCGTCTACTTAGATTAAACAAATTCGATCGATTCCTTCAAACGAATTGCAACCAAAATAAATCAAATCAAACAACAACACATCTAAGTCATGAAGAGTAGGTTTCGGACTCTTCACAAAAAACTAGATTAGGAAACTTAAAATTTTTCCAACTTAGGGATTTATGATCCTTAAGTATCTTAAACATGAATAAGAACTTAAACTAAGATCATGAACTAAGAACATGGAATAAAACTCATCTAGTTCCAAGGTTTGGGTTTCGGTTTTCTCAAGGGAAAAAGGCTAGGGATTATTTGGAATTTTCATCAACTCTTGGATTAAATCAACATACAAAACCTAAAGTTGATTTCAAGTGTTACTTAGACAACTTTGGAATCAAAAATTCCTTCAACAACAAAACATAGGGTTTCTGCCCTATTGAACAAAAGTAGGCTTGGATTAGATTCTTGGTTTTCAAACCACTTACATACAAGAGCTATCAAGGTACTAAGAGATGAAATCATGAATCAAAGTTTAAAGTTGAAAAAAATCCAAGAATACCCACTTTTGAGGGATTTCGGCCAAGCTCAGAAAATTGGGAAGGAAATTTCTCATGATCATATGATTCTAGATGATGAATATAGAGATGATTATGAGATCATAGCAATTGGTTTCAAGTCAAAAGGATTTTTCTACAATTAGTTATGGATTTTTGAAGTTAGCTTCATAAACTTTGAATGAAATGAAGAACTTGATGAACACAAGCATGAATCCATAAAAGTTGTCAAGAGAAAGGCTTAAGATGACAAGATGAAGAGTTGTTACCTCTTGATGATAATAAAAAGTGATGATTTGGATGATGTTCTTCACAAAATCACCTTGATGTTCTAAGTGTTCTTGAGAAGTTTAGAGAGAAGGATGAAGATTTAGAGCAGTTTCGGTAATTTGGACATATCTCTCAATATACTTATCCGTTTTTGATGATCTTTATGTCGTTGGAAAGAATAGAGAAAGAGGAACAACTTTCATGTAGAAAGTTTTACGAGATTCAGAAGAGGAAAGGGTTAGAATTATGGTACAGTTTTCAGCGAGTATGAACACCAATTTGTGTTCTTAGAGAAAATGGTGTTTTTTGGATGAAGAAGATGACATAAATGAAGAAGTTGCCTAAGTGATGCTAAGTGAAGGGAGGGAGCCGTGGGTTTTAGGGCATTTGGGTCAAAACTTACAATGGCAAATTTGCAATTATCATAACAGACCAAGGGTAAAATGGTCAATTCCAAGCAAAAATATCCATTTGTCATAAATGCGCCATTATGGCCATTATGATATGGATAGGATCGTCATTAATGCTAGTCGCATCAATCACATCAGTCATCTGAGCTCCGTTGCTGACCCTTTTAGTTCATCTGAACCGGATTTCCTAGAGACATCTCGACGTTTACGACCGCAACAAACAAAATATTTTATTTTTACACGAAAATTTTCAAAACTTCCAATAACATAGAAAATACGATAAAAATATTTTTCATCTCGTTCACGACTTAAAATTAGGTCATCTGAGCAGTAAACTTTTACTGTCAGTGAAAATGCAGACCGGGATCGGTCTGAATTTTCAGCCCAAAATTTTATCGTAACCTTAAGATATAAAACATGACATGAAAATAACAGTTGTTTACCCAAACTCATTTTCTGAGTCTCGGATAAAAATATATGTATTTATATATTTATTACCGATATGTAAACAGCGAAAAATCTGGGTGTTACAAAAGTCACCGCGACAACTGAATCTAGAAATCTTGCCACCATGACCTTGGCTACTCTCTTTGGCAAGTTACAAGAAGATGAGTTGGAACTCAGCCGATTACTGGAGCATGAAGATATTGACAAGAAGAAAGGGCTAGCTCTCAAAGCCACATCCTAAAATCCTTGTGAAGATGATGATGAAGATGATAGTGGGCATGACATAGATGAGGATGATGAAAACATGGTCCCCTAGTGTGAATTAAAGAAATTTATGAAGAAAATAGCTTCCAAAGAAGACCTTTTCCTCCAAAGAAATTTCCAAGCAAGGGAGAAGGACCTTCAACACCACCAACTTGCTATGAATGTGTCAAGCCAAGTGATACGGCCCAAGTTAACCCCAACGTTGCAATTACTCATGACATCAGTCCAACAACTGAAAAGGGCACCCAAAATGATGCTAGGCCCAAAAGAAACATCCACAAGCCTAGCTGGTTGAATGATTATCAGAATTAATAGTTTATGTTATTTGTTATGTTATTTCTAATAGATTCTACTATTCTAGAGTATTCTAAAAAGGACAGTTGTCCTGTGATCCGTAAAAGTTGTAACTGCCTACCATTTCTATAAGGAGGTGATGATTGAATGAAAGGAATCTAAGAAAATTGTCATAGAAAAACCGGCTTCTTCTTACTTGTTATTCTGGAGAGTCTTCCTTCTCTCGAAAAAGGAAGTATTTGATTTAGAATACCCTATCACCAAGTTACATGAAAAATGGAGTGCCCCAACTTGCAAAAGAAGACTCTCAAGTTTGAGAAGAGATCATACAAAGAAAACAAGGGGAAGGAGAGCTTATTTGAGATTTATAAGTGTCGTAATATAAAATATAAACAAAACAAATATTAAAGACTCAACAAATTTAAGGAGCACATATGACTATATATATAAAAATGTACAAAACAAAAATAATACTCAATCAGCTATGAACTAATAATATTATAAAAATAAAAATAATATTATAAGGCTAAAAATATCCGTGAAATTATAGTAGTTGACACTAACGAAAGGTCATTGGTCGAGATGGTAAAGGTGAGATAGGAGACCCCTCGCTACTCTGAGAATCACATCTCCATGCATCCTGAACTTGAGCAGCAAATTGCAAATTCCACAAAACATCCTCTATGGAGGGTCTATCTTCTGCCTCTTTCACAAGACACCTTACACAAATCTCCATCATTGTCTTCAATGATTGATTCAAACATGCATTGCGAATTGCTGGATCTATTATGCTCCTCCGAGCTTCATCATCGGCTGTAGTTATGCTTGCTTGCAACTGCCTCATTATCCCAATTAACGGAAAGCAGAGTCATAAAATTGCAAATTAGTTTTATTTTTTGGTATGGTAAATGAAAACAACAATTATTTTGCAATCTAACATTTTCTTTTGTTAGTCCTATTTCTATTAGCATGTGAACATAAGTATGAACATGGGAATTCAATGAATCCTATCATGTATAAAATTTTTAGATAACATTACAAGTTCGTGAGAGAGATAGCCACAAAAGATCTAACACATAGTCCCATACATTTTAAGAAGGCTCCAACATACATTTATCATTTGAAAATTTGATATGACATGAGAGACATAGGCACAAAAAATCTAAGACATAAGTCCCACACAAATTAAGAAGGCCCTACATAGACATTTTCACATGGAAATTTGATACGACAGGATTCATTCTCCTTTGAACACTACTTATTCCAAAAGCCCTCTATCCACTCATTGTTAATTTAATTTATATCTGAAATTTCTTGCATGTTGTGTGTGTGTGGAAAAGTTTTTGACATATAGTTAATCTCGTAGGTGAGATAATATATCCAAATATAGTAAATGCAAACCAACAGTATGCATATATAGATTTGTTAAGCAATATATAGCAGTTAGCAAAGGTGTTTTAGAGAAAATTCTAGTAGAACAGGAAATGAGATTATAGGATTTTTTTTTTTTTTGATAAACCAAATATATATTGATACGAGTACAAGGGGTACTCGTGACCCATATACAAGAAGCATCAAAGTAGCATTACAAATTATAGAGTATAGGATTTATTATAATTGGTGAAATAAAGTATAATATCCGGTCTTTGATCTAATCTGCAGATTAGTTACATATTGGTTTGATGACTGTTCAAAGTTCTGCTGTTTTTCTAGTGATAAAAGAATCGTTTGACTTACGCATCAGGTTCATCCTTACCTGGATGTCTGGATCAATAGCAAAATTCCCTAATTTTGAATAATTAACTAAAATATTTAAAAGAGAACACAGATGGAAAATATTGAACAAATCAGAATCCTTTTAATTACCAGATCCTTTAAAGTGTCTGCATTTCTTGGCTTTATTGTCCTTCCTAGAATGAGTTCCAGTAGTATTACTCCAAAGTCATATATATCAGACTTATCTTCATGTTTTACACTGCAAAACAACAGCATTCATCAAAATTCACTAGTATCTTCTACATGAGACTTTTCCATACATATCGTTATGTCATGTAAAATTACAGCATGATAAGTCCTCTTCTCCATTAACAGTTCAGTGCATCTTGCCCAAAACTAGATGAAATTTCTATCACAAACCTATTGTTAATGCTAGGACCTTTGAATCCACTGGAGGTATTTCCAATCCCAACCTGCAAGGATAAGCAAGGGTGAATACTAAGTGAAGTCTTTATTTTCAAGTTTAGAAGTAAAAAAAACCAAACTTACAGGGAAAACAAGAATTTGTTTCCTCATAAAAGAAAACATATATTATTCATACCTTTCCCAAGTTAGATGACAAAGGTAGGTTATAACTGCTTATTTTTGCAACAAAATTCTGATCCAGTAAAACATCAGTTATCTTGAGATTGTTTGAATATACACCAGGGACAATCCCTGTATGCAAAAATTGGATGCCCTTTGCTACTCCAATTGCAGCTGCTATGCGTTGAGTCCAACTCAGGGATTTTCTGTAATGCCCATCTGCCAAATAACATATTTAGGTGGAGGATAACTGAAACTGTAATATTGTCTCAATCTCCTATTATAACTTTATGGTAACTGAAATAACTGGCTTAACAGAATGATTGAGATTAATGGTAATGGCTCCTCAAATACAAAATTAGAACTTCATGTGAGTGGTATATTAAATAATAAGTCACTAGAAGTTGACTGTAGAAGTAAATAAATGATTTGCAACTACTACTAATGGAATACCATCCAGATAAATATCCTTATCCAGAGAAGGCCAGACATGGACATAGTGCCTATTGGGCACAACCAATCAGATTCTCAATTTAGGTCTGACATGGACACAGTGCCTATTGGGCACAACCAATCAGCTTCTCAATAATCACTAAAGTAACAATTCAAAAAGACAACAAAAGGCTATGTTTGTGAGTTATTTTTTGGAGGGGAAGGGAAGGAAAGGAGAGGTTAATTTTCTCCCCCTCTTGTTTGTGAGTTCTATTAATTGGAGGGAAAGGTTTTGGGGTATTTTAAATAATCCCCCATTCTCCTCCTCAACCCACTTTTTTCATTTCACTCCCAAACAAAGAGAAGGATATACTCTCCTTCTCCTCCCCTCCATCCCCCTTTGATCCCCTCCCTTTCCTTCCCCTCCCCTCCAAACTCGCAAACAGGGCCTTACTAAAATTATTTTAAAGTTATATTAGGATTCGATTGGTTGTGCCTAATGGACACGTGCATATACACCATTTTTACATTCTTACAGAGATTAATTAATGGTATTGGCTCTTCACATACAAATTTAGAACTTCAATAGAATGATATATTAAAATGTCACTAGAAGTTGACTGTAGAAGTAAATGAATGATTTGCAACTACTACAAATGGAATACCATCCAGAGAAATATCCTTATCCATTCTTTTCTATTTCTTGTTAGAATGTTACAATTTTTACATTCTTCAATTTGAGAAACTAGATTTTTTATGAATTACCTGAGATCCAGCTCTTGAGTGTGCCATTTGGTACATACTCAAAGACAAGAAATATTCTGCTAACACTTGAATCATCTAAATAACATTCAAAGCAATGTCCAAGAGCACTGACTAAATGACAATGTCTAAGTGTCGATATCAGCTCTATGTGGTACATAAAGTCTGGAATGTTGTAGCATTTTTCCATTTTAACACATTTAATGGCAACAAGTGAACCATCCTTCATCTGACCTCTGTACATCTGAAGCATATAAGAAAAACTCAATATATTTTTAAAATGAAACACTCATCAAGTACATGCTAAAAGAGATAAAAGTTGCAATTTCTAGTAAAAAGTAAAAACACTTCAGGTCCAAAGGTTAGTTGAGTCGAAGCCTAGACTTGAGTTGAGTAGCCGAAGCATATATGCCATAGAAACAGTAAACTGACAAGTGACAACAGTTAACATTTTCAGATCATAGATAGAGTAATTCTTTAATATTGTTAGATTCCAATCTAAAACCTATAAGTGGTAGTAAGTGAAGTTTTCTAGTAGGTATTATCAATCTAAAGAATCAGCAGAAGGAAGAATGGAGAGAAAAATGATCGCATTGATTGTATTGAACTGAACTGATATGTACACAGTGTGCACAACTATATATAACATTACATTGATCAAGAAAAGAGATAACTAACTTCAGTTAACTAACTGTAACCGAATAAACTAACTTAACTAATTACAAACTGACTAGCTGATTACTCTTAATAGGTATATAAACCACACCCCAGAATTTGAGGCAGGCAATGTGAGACTTCCAACACGCCCCATCACAAATTGTGAGGACAGCAGAGATGGGCTCTAGCTTTAATATCATGTTAGATTCCATCTTAAAACCAATTTGTATTAAGAAAAGTCGCTCAACAGGTATATAAACCGCACATCACGATTTGAAGCAGGTGATTGATACTTCCAACAAATATTGTACAACACCCTCCCTTCTTTCAGCTGGCCGTTATCTATAAAATCTGAGTGCAAGATTACATTTACTAAAGCTCATGTTCCTCTACATAGACATTAACTTAAAACAAGTGGCATACCTGCCCTTTAGAACCATCACCCATAAAAGAAGCCGTGTCAAAGTTATTTGTAGCTGCTTCAATCTCTTCCAATGAGAAGGTTCGATAAGGTGGCAGACCAACTGTTCCAAACTTCATCGGTTGAGATATATACCCTGAAGTACATGGAAAATAAATGGTCGTGATCAGCTGTCATTTATCTTTGATATGAAAGCATACATAAAAATGTGTTAATCAATTATTCTTCTATATCATCTTCTGCAATAAATTGTTGTCAACCAGTTGTCGGAATTCATTGATATTAACTATTAAGATTCTTATAACTTATCAGCTGCAGAATATGTTTCTTAATTCATCATATTAACAATTATGAAGTCCTAGCACAAGTACTTTAAAAGTGGGGAACATTTTCTATTCAACTATATCTAGAGCTGTATTAGTCCAACTTTTTCCTATGTCCAATTAATGAATATATTTCAGCAGCAAAAAAATTGATGAATATTCCTTAGACTAAAATTAGTTTCATTTTAATTCTTATCATTGTATTTTTCCAATATATGTTACTAGTAGATTTCTGATGTATACAACATTTGTTGATCCTCAGGGCAGATACACAAGGATAGAGACAGGATGAAATTTATAATTCCAAGAAGGCAAGAATTGAACAAAACTAAAGCACCTATATTAAATTACCAATTTTGCTCTAAATAATAGAACTTTAAGCATTTACAAATGTAACTCCAGTAATGTTCTTTTGTTTTAATGAAAGAGTAACTTCAGTATTTTTGGCTACACAGAAATCCTAGTCTTCTTGTAATGGGATATACCCTATGGTGCAGAGTCTAATAATTCATTTCACCAGTTAACAACAGGCTTGCATATGTCTGAAATTTTTCCAAATATTCTGTATGTGGAGAAATGCATAAAATATAGTTAGAGCATGAACACGCGCGCGCACACACGTACAAACATGTCTATGTGCGCATTTAAAAGTGAGAAAGAGAGTTACTTGCATCAGACAGTAACTTAGAGGTGTATCCAGAAGTTGCTTTCTCTGATATTAATTTTGTTGGAGGATTCTTCATTTTGCTTTTGGCATTTCCTCTGCTAATAATAAAGAAAAGCAGCATAGCAAGTGCTACACCTCCCAAAGTTCCACCTACTATCCCAAAGGAAACGGCCGCCTTAGATACTCGTTTGTGCTTTTTTCTCTCTGGTAATATTCCTACAGCTATGGCTTCAGTGTGGCAAAAGGGTAGTGCATACTGATTTTGATTTGTCTCCTCTAGACAATTTCTAGCATACAGGACAGTCCTATCATTGGAATTTGACATTAAACATTTCGGTAAGGTACCGGTCAAAAGATTTGATGATAAATCTACTGCTTCAAGTCCAGAATTGCATGTCAGATTCTCAAAAAGCATCCCTGATACTTTGTTTCCAGAAATGTTCAGATAAGTAATAGAAGGAAGTGATAACAGTGCTAGCTGGAGTGGCCCAACAAATGAATTTGATGAGATATCCAGTTTCTCAAGCTGATAATACGAACTCACTTCATCAGGGATACTAGACCTGAACTTGTTGTTTCTTAGTACTAGAGTAACCAACTTGTTACTAAGCTGAGGAAACTGAGGTCCAAAAGCATTATCATCCAATTCCAGCACTTGAAGATTCGTCAAACGCCTCAAATCAGGTACTGATCCATAGAAATGATTATGCGAAAGCGATAGAATTCTCAGATTCTCCAAGCTACCAATTGAATTCGGAAGCGTACCATTAAACAAATTATTCTTCAAACTTAACACAGTTAAGACTGGAAAGGAGTCCAGCCAGTCAGGAAGATGGCCAGCAAACATGTTATCATCAAGAATGAGTGTTTGAAGATTTGACAGTGATGAAAACTCCTGAGGGATGGCACCATATAGAAAATTTGAACTCACATTAACTATTTCAAGTGATGACAAATGAGCAATTTTACCAGGCAATGGACCCCATATACCAAGAGAAACCAGTGTGAGGACTTTTAGACTAGGAAGCCTGACCAGTGCTGTGACAAAGGATTCTATTGAGAAATTTCGAGGAAGAAGCGGAGCTCTTGTTTCACCAACTATGTGCAGCTGAGTTATGGTGTCCTCATAGCATTCAACAGTAAGAGAAGATTTGGAGTTTGTGTTGCAAAAGTCTATGTTGTTATTCCAGCTTCTTAAAACAGCAGGGAAGTTCAATAGCTGTTGAATTCTTAGAAGGGTCTGAGACTGGGAGGATTGAAGTTGCTCTGACTGATAGATGGAAAGTATAATTGTAATCAAAACTAGAAGCACAGAAGGATTGAGTCTATTGGCCATTGGCAAGGTATGAAGGACCAGCAGCAGATCTATAGCATGCAATAAACTATAGAGGTTTAGTTATATTCAAGAGAAGTGCTTGAGTAAATGTATGGTCTAGATTACAATCTTCTTAGAATTGTAGCTTGGTCTCCAAGACCATATGTAAAAGACCTGCAATTACAAGAAGGCGTGCTAATTCAGTCATGCATAAGAAATTAGCAAGAAAATATTGAATTAAAATAATCAAGATTCAAGCATTACAATTCATAGTGTGAAAGAACTAAGTATTTTGAGTCAAGCTAGAACCAAATTCATTATTTCATGGAAAATCAACCAAAACATAAAGTAGTATCACTTGAGAAAAGTTTCACCATCATATAACTCAAAACATGAAAAGTCTTGCCTAAAAAAGTGAATGAACAAATCACTATTTCAACCAAATCCAAGCAAATCTGATGATTGCAGCTGCAGATATTCACCAGATGCTCCCAAAATCAACAAAAAGCTCCCAATGAGTTCTCCTCAAACCACCTATGGACCCAACCCAGATTGTAAAATTTGAAAAACGTTTCATTACATCAAATTCTTTGCTCCAAATTCAAAATCTGAAGAACTAACAAGCTAAACCAAAAAATAAAATTTAAAAAATGGGAAGAAAACAAAAATCTTAAATACCTTCAGAACTTGCACAGTCCACCCAATTGAACAAAATCCAAATTTTTTTCAACCGTTCACTCAGAAACTCATCAATAACAAATCTCCAAATCTTACTGAATAGTGAATACTGACTCAGGAAAACCATTTTCCCAGTGTCAGTTTTTATCTGCTCACACTAACACAAGTTGGTGACACGGGTTGAAAGCAAATGAAAAGGCTAAAACACACCCACTGGACTAACTCACAAACCGACATTTCATCACTGTCAGTGATACATCACTGTACAAACTGTTCCTCCATTTTTCTTCTTGAAGGCCTAAAGGGATACCATAGCTTCACATGGAAAAGCAAAAGAAAGATTCTCTTGCAGAGAAGGTAACCCTTTCTTCTTCACTATGATTCTTTAACATATACCATCATGTGGATTGCAACAGATTTTGTTGACATGACACTTTTTTTTTTTGTAGTTTTCTCATAATTTTGAGGTGATATTTGTACTTTCAGGGACCAGTAAGCCTTAGCTTTATTATCACACTTCAACTTTTTTGCATGGCCCCTTCGTTTTATATGTATCTGTTGCTTTTGGGCTTTTGGTGCCTCCGTTTTTAAGGTTGTGTGTCACTGAAGCATTGAAGAAGAGTTCTTGTAGCATCTGTGATCTTGTTTGTGCTCACTCTATTTTACATGACCACCAATTTTTTTTCACACAATTTTACACTAAGTATACGATGTGTAAATGAGTTATGTTAACTCCCCGTTTGGACAACTACGGTACTGTAACGCCCGCTATTTTTTATTTTTTATTTTTTCAAATTTTGACTTTTTTTTAACAAATAAAAATTTAGCTTTTTTGAATACTAATATTTTTGGTTAATTACGTGCAAATATCTGGTTAATTCAGTTCATTATCTGGTTAATAGGTCATCCTGAAGCTTACAATCAATTTTCACAACCACGTAAATATTTGGTTAATCACGTGCAAATATCTGGTTAATTCAGTTCATTATATGGTTAATGTATGTACAATGATAGAAAATGATTATATGCTTCAGAATGACCCATTAATCATATATTGAATTGAATTAACTAAATATTTATACGTGATTAATCAAATATTTACATGGTTGTGGAAAATGATTGTATACTTCAGGATGACCCATTAACCAGATAATGAACTGAATTAACCAGATATTTATTCGTGATTAACCAAATATTTACATGGTTGTGGAAAATGATTGTAAGCTTTAGGATGATCCATTAACCATATAATGAACTGAATTAATCAGATATTTGCACATAATTAACAAAAAATATTAGTATTCAAAAAAGCTAATTTTTTTTTTAAAGTCAAAATTTGTAAAAAAAAAAAAAAAAGAAGCAGTAAAAAGTAGCGCTACAATAGCGTTATAGTACCGTAGTTGTCCCAAATGGGGAGTCAGAATAACATTTTTGATGTGTAAATAATGGGTGTACAGTGTTTAGTATTTTACTTTACGGCAAATAGGACCAATAATCAATTATCATAGCTCAATTATAATTAAGTTATAAAAACTATGCAAATCTAAACTAATATGTGTAAGAATAGACGAGAATATTGTGGAATTGGATATGAGCCATGCTCCACATCCTCGGGTTCAATAGCCCGGAATTAAACTGGGTAGACAGGTGGGAAACATTCAAAGGGGCCACCATCTAGGATCAGGGCCTACAACATTATCTTCTAATATTACTTTTGTGTTACGAAAAAATAAAAAATATGAATTCAGCTTTGAGCTTGTTGCAATTGTTTTAAGTGAGGTCTTCGATTCGAGTTTTGTTAATACAAAAGATAAATGTTGCAAGAGCTTTACCCCCCTTAAACGAGTCTTCTCAAGGTCGGAGTTCAATATATGGATATGGATTGTCTCACACCAAAGAAACACATCACAACAAGGAAAACAAGGTTCAACAGCCAAGGCATCTTAGGTAAAATAAATGTTTTGAAGTGTCCGTTGTTAAGAAACTCCAAAAAAGAAGTTTTAAAGGTAGAACTTTCTTATAGTTAAAGAATTAAATATTTTATTTTTTATGAAAAAAACTTCTTATTATAAATTTTTAACAAGTGATTGTTAACAAAAACAAATATATGATATGGTTTTAAGGTTTCATCTCATGAATCATGACCGGTCCACTTGAACTGAAGTGACAGAATCAAGCACTAAGGAAGTAAACTCACCATGGAAGTCGGAGCTTTCTCCCAAGACAAAAGAGAAGATAAGAGGGAAGGATAATATGAAAGATTAAGTTATTAGTAAACCCACTTGCTTATGTCCCCCCATCATTTTCTCATTGCCTTCTTTTTCTTCCTTTTGGCTTTCACTTTCAAAAGAGGATATTTTCTCAAGAATGTTGGCCGGTTCAAAGTTGAAACCTTCCATAATTGTGGAAGTCATTGCTATGTGATCTAAAATGAATTGAAAAATTGGAGATGATGTTACTTGATTTTATGGACCTAAAAGATGGATAAAGCCATAGCCGGGACTCCTTTAACTCTTGATGTGCATCAAGAGGAGGGATGGGAATTATAGGCTCCAGCATAAACAAGTCTCATTTGCGTTCCAAACTCAAGGTTTGAAAACTTACTTTTCAAAAAGCCTTTAAATATGGCTACACCTATAAATAGGTCATAGGTCTTCACTTGTAAATAGGGATGACAATGGGTATTTTCCCCAATGGGTACCCACAAAAATTACTTATGATAGGTATAATAGTTACCTCATGAGGGCGGGTAATTACTTACAAAACTTAATGGTATGGGTGCAAGTACGGGTACTCTATAGTACTCACCCCGAAATACAGTTGTTGCTTTGGAAATATATATATTTGCCATTAAATATTCAAAGAAGTACGATACTAAGGTAGTGGAAGAAAGATATAACATCTTTTCAATTAATCTCAATTTTTTTTTATTTTGTTTATAGACACCATCTTTTTGTGTTATCATTAAATCTTCTTTTCAAATAAACATTTTTTTTAAAATAACAATATTCTTCCTTTATTTTTTTCTCAACATGTAAGCATTTTTTTTTTGCTATAAAGGAAAGGAAAAACAAAAAGCTAGCTAAACCACATTCCAAGGAAGACAAACTCCTCTAGCATCCTCTTCAAGCACCAGCTTCAACTTTGAGGGAGCTACTGAAAGACGGGTACATGAGTAACATCCAGAGTGACCCAAATTGGCCAAGCAATCTGCACTCCTACTAGCTTCACGATATGTATGCTGGACCAACACCTCCCAACTTTCATCTTCAATCACGCAAAAAACCTCTTCAAGAAGCGGAGTTAAATACAGACAATGATATTGCTTTGTATTGACCATATTAACCACCATCTCACATTCAAGTTCAGCTATAACCCTACTAAATCGAAGACTCTGTGCCAATTTGAGACGCAAGCATTTTTTATATCTATCTTTTGATATTGCATAAATATTGTGATATTCCATATGTATCGCACGGATAATAGGCTAGAGTGCATATTTACAATATATCACCTACTCACTATTTACACTTAAGAGTTATTATCTTTATTGCAATATTAATAATAATTATTAAGTTGATATATGTTACACTTTGTGATCGATGATTAAGAAAAAATAATTTTTCAATAATTTTTGACATATAATTTCTCAAGAAAAAATAAAATAAACTAAAAAACGTGAAATCATCAATTACATATTTTTTCTAAAATCCTATAAAATAGCATATTTCCGGTGCATGGCACGGGTCTAGAGAGGCTAGGTGTGCAAACAACAATTGTTAGTTGAGCTTGAGGAGGCTATGTATGCAAATAATATCTATCTGTAACCTGGTCAGTTATAGTGTAACACTTGGTGAAACCAAGGATTGGACGTAGCCCAAGGTTTGTGGGGTGAACCAGTATAAATCTCTGTTTCAACTCTCTTCCTTTATCTCTTTAAGTTTGCTTGATATATTTAGTGTGCTAACCAAGGTTAAAAGTGTTAAGTTTTAAATTAATCTGTTCTGTATCAGACGCATTAAAGTGTCTGATCTCGCTTCTCTGAGAAAATTCATATTTTCAAAAAGTTTAAGTAAAATACAACTCAACCCCCCTTCTCGTGTTTGGATCTGTTCATTTCACTTTACTCCTTGTAAGAAAAAAGGTCATGAAGACTCCTTTCCCCCCTCTCATAAAGACTCATTTATTAGTTGTCTTTTTAAATTAATATTAATTAAATAATAAAATATGAATACCGAAAAAAGGTACCGAATTTAATGTTAGATTAAAATTATTTTAAATATATTTCATATTGTTTAATTGTTTAATTACAAATGTAATTTATTTTATTAGTATATTAGATTATTTTTTATCACTGAATATATTATATAAAATAAAAAATATATATTTAATTACAACCGGTTCAACCACGGTTCAACCATGATTGAACCCGTGAACCGTGAACTGGTGCCTTGTCATGACCCGAATTTCGTAGCCGTGACCGGCCGAAAAAAGGAAAGTCATTCTTTCCCCTTCGCAGCCTCACAAGCATACAAAAATTCGTTTCATTCAAAGAAAACGATACATTCATTAATTACAACTTAATGAATATAGTACATCAGAGTAACTAAACAATACAAATTACAAAGTCCTTTTAAAAACTAGATACTCTTAAACTATCGGTAGCGACCCGTTAAAAATCGTCCACATGGCATCCAAGGCTTTTGGCGGCTTTGTAGATACCTGCATCTGAAATGTTAAACGTGGGTGAGTCCACTGACTCAATGAGGGAGTTTCCCCTAAACACATGCAATCACACAAAGTCCAAGGTGAAATAAAGTCACACACTCAAGCAAGCATTAGATCAAAACAAATAGATAATTATGTTCAATCCACATATCTCAAATGTCTATACATAGACAAAAGATCTCATAAACTAACAAATATTGTATGGACATCTTGTCCCTCAAGAGAGTACTTGTGGAATGGCTGGCACTACTTTCTTTTCTCATAATTCATATCCCGCTCATAAGGGGATACATATCATATCATATACATCGAATCTTTGGGTCCACTTGAGGTTGTTAACTCAAGGTCCCCCGCCCCGACAGTTTTAATTTCGTACCCTGGAGATACCGCACCCTTCGGCCAACATCAACATCCCTCCTCAATGCCTGGGGTATCTAATGGGGTCCCCTCGTCCCCGACGAGCCTCTCGCTCCCCGATTGGCCTACCCAAAGATTCACAACATAACTTGTCAATCCATTCGACTAAGTACTCTTTCAAGTTCCATAACATAAACATATATAAGCAACCATATAGCCATTAAATCATATACTATCATCACTTGATAAATTTATTCCAAAATTTACACCACGAATATACACATACCAACAACATTTCGATCCATTTCACTTATGGTGTGGAGGCTGCAACAGCAGAGTCTAAACCTCCTATATGGAAGGTCTATGTTTGACAGAGACGTAGGGGTGATTATTAGGAGCAGTTATTATGACTGGTATGTGTTTGGTAATGGAGCTTTGGGCATTAGGAGGTGCAGATAGGGATGACAATTTTATCCGTGCCCGCGGATACCTGCGGATAAAATCCATGTTGCGTGCAAAACACACTTAGAGCAAGTGTACTCTATCGCAAAAGTAATATAGGACTATTTGGGACTCCAAGTATCAAACCCACTGGGATTAATTAACAATTACCAAACTAGTCGAGCTTCTATGTTATTTAGACGAATGAATTTGGTGATGGTTTGAATTGTAGTAACTATAAAGAGAGCAATAACACAAGTAGAGATAGCAGTAGAGGGAAGCCTAGGATCACGGTTTCACTTGTACCTTCGATTCCCCCAATCCTAATTCTATAAGAGTCCTGAATTAAACTATAACTATCAATCCCTCTATGAATACTATTAATACGATTGGTCATTCGATATTAATAATCTTTTCCCCAAATCGTTCCCAAATTTGGTCATGCAAGAGATTCAAATTCAGAGAAAGCATAAAGCACAAAGAGGTTGATTAATTTAGTAATTAATCTGAATGGAAGATTAGGATTAAAGTTTGGTCATGCAATAATCCTAATCTCAATTGTCCTATAGATCTACCAATTAACTGAAGTACTCCCGCTGATCAATTAACTGATTAAGACATGCAAGGGGTAGCTAAGTCCTAGCAAGGATTAAAATAATAGAAAAATTTAATTGGAAGAACAAACAAGAACTCAAATAAAATTAGGGTATAGGGGTTTCTCAAATAACAAGATCCACCATAATCCTAGAAAGTAATTCAGCTACTCATAATAACAATGAAAACTAAAATCAAGTAAGAGTTCATGGAGAACAAGAGTAAAAAGAACCCTTTTACAAGAGAAATCTCCACTCCTAGATTCCACACTCTTGCCTCTGCTCCAATGTCTCAATGATACTGTGCTATCCTTGTTCACGCCATCTCTAAACAAAAAAAAAGATCCCCTAAACAAAGGTTCTAACCCTATTTAAACTTTAAAAAGGGTAAAATTGACATTTTCAGAACAAACAGAATCGACACAGCTGTGTCTATTAGGGGACACAGCTGTGTCTCTTGGTAGAACCACACTTACAAAATTAAACACGGTTGTGTCTAGTTGGAGACACAGTTGTGTCTCTTGGAAGAACAACGCTTTCGACAACTAGACACAGCTGTGTCTCATGTTCCAACTCTTAATTTACCCAATTTTTAAGCTTCAAAAATACAATTTTGCTCCAGTTATGCTCCAACTTAGTTCACTCTCAATAATCTGCCAAAGTAACACAAATTATAAGAATCCATCCATTTAATAACCAAAAATCAATGAATAATTACAATGAGGACATGGTTTTAAGCTATATAAAATCATGTTATCAAAACACCTACACTTAAACCCAACATTGTCCTCAATGGTACAAATAAAGCATAAAAAGTAAGTGGGAAAGAGAGTAAAGAGGACTTCCCTGAGACAGCTTGCATCCTGAGCTCCTTTGCTAAAAGAAAATAAAAATAAAGTAAAAATAAAATAAACCAAAATAAAAACTAAGATGGAAAACACCACAGGTTGCCTCCTGTGAAGGGCTTGTTTAACGTCTTGAGCCTGACGGTACCTCAAAAGTGATCAATCAGGGGGGCTCTCCAAGTGAAACTTTTACCTTTAAGGCATTGCCCCTTCTTAATTTTCTAACCATGTGGTTCATGTGGTTTTTCTGTTTCCCATGTCGTGGTTGAGCTTCAAAAGATGATGACATTTTAGCTTTCTCATAACCCACCAATATGATATGATCCTCAAAGTAAGAATTTCTTCCATAGGGTCCTGCATCCTTAGATCACCAAATTCGTTAGAAACAAACCACATCATTAATAAAATAGGAAGAAACAAAAGGAGAGGGGTTTTGGGTAGAGTTTAAAACCTTTAAAACATCCTCTTCCTTACCACACCTTAAAGTGACCTTTCCCTTTTGAACCCCTATGGCTAATAACTTCCTCCTTTTTCTCCATGTCTGGCCAAACAAGGTCTTTCTCATTTTCCTTGTGAATGCTCCCTTCAGTGAGAGTTTCATCCCTCTATATGGGCGCCCGTCCCTCATGCTTAAGCTCTTCATTCAACTCTTTACCACTCCTAAGAGTGATAACTTGAGTTTCTACATCTAGATTGAGCTCAGCTTGAGTGGCCAGTGATTCTTGAACCTCTTGAGACATCAATATAACAAGGTTGGAGAATTGAGTCTCCAATGTCTCGAGTCTGCTATTAACCATCTCCATAGATTTAATCATAATCTCCTCAAAGTCTGCTTCTTGCTCCTCTTGTTTTGGCCACTGATTTTGCAGCAAGGTGGCTCATAGACATTATCCTAGTAAGAATCATACTGGCCCCAGTTGGAATGGCTCCCATAGTTAATCCAAGGATTTCCTACTAGCTCCACAATGGGTGTGAGATAATCATCAGGAGTTCTCCTCTCATCCATAAAACAGGATCAACTGCAAACAGTCTCTTGGGAAAGTGTTAGCATAAACAATTAAAAATCAAAATATTTTTTTTATAAAAAACAAAACAAAAGTCTAAATTAAAGTGGGACTCTTTCGTTCAATATTGTTGATTAATCCTCGGCAACGACGCCAAAAACTTGTTACGTGCAGAACACATGAGACGCCCCGACATCCCATTAAAGAAAAACCCGAATTTAACCATCACACACACACACACACACACACACACACACAGATATATATATATATATATATATATATATATATATATATATATATATTATATATATATATACACCTGTCAAGGGAATCCCATCAGTAGGATCCCATATATATACAAACTGGATATGATAAAAATAAATCAAAAGGTTTGACAAAAATAACCTTGCTGTCACTCCACACCCAGTCACATCTCTCAAAATACATCAAAATACTCTCATCACACACCTATGCACACCTAACTGATAGCACTGGCCAATACTATCATATACGACTACTGCTACCCTCACTGTCACCCCTGAGTCTGGAGGGTCCCACTTCTCCTCTGCTGCTACTAGAGGAACTCCTCCCAGCGGGCCTCTGAAACAGTCGGCGATAAGCTCTACTATCTCTGGACAACAACCTGGATGACTCAGATCCTGTCGCTCTAACATCGGGAAGCATGGGTATCTCAGGAGCAAACATGTGATTAATGTCTGGTACAACCTGATCCTCCTCAGGAGCAGGTGCAAGCATAGGTACTGGCTCCGGTGCGGGTGCTGGTACTGGAGCTGGCTCTAGTGCTGGTGCCTCAACTGGTACGTGAACGTGAACTGGTACCACATCAGGCATTGGCGGCATTGGTGGTAACTGTGCATCTGGAAATTCAATCGGGAATGGGAAAGTCTGTCCCACCCGGAAAGTCCCCACCATCCCAAATGGGGCTCCATTCCCTACTCCAGAAGTCACTGAGATAGGGCTCGTATAAATAGCAAACCGAGTGACTGGGTCCACTAGCCACCCGTGTGCATCTACAAACTCAAGCTCAAAGGTTCCTGTCAATGGAAACCCCGCCTGCTACGCCATCCAGGGATGATCCCAATGAGCCATCGATATACTCGGGATCTGTAGTCTTAATGATAGCGAAACAAATACAGAAGAATGGAAAACAGGGATAAGAAGCTATTTAACATCAAACATGGAAAAGGTTTAGCATCATCTAATCAATAACAGCACACAAAACATACATCACCACATATCTCTATATATATGTACAACCATCCTCGAAAACATATCATTTTCCTCTACCCTTCACCATTATACAATGCAATGTGTATGATAATGAGGCTGCCACCAATCCGGATATCCATATGTCATTCAATCCACTACATATCTCCAGAGTCCCCGATGCACATCCTCATCCGCGATGAGGATGTCCATGCAAAGCAATGGCACTATAGTTGCACAGTACACGTCGGTGCACACCCTAGTTCTCTCGCGAGGGTGCTCATGCAAAGCATGAACTATAGCTGCAACTCAAATAATAAATGTCTGGGACGGTCCTGCCAATACTCTGAAACACGGGAATACAACCCTTGGGAATAAATCCATATGCATATGAAAACATCACCGACCATCTCTCGGGTCATACCCTAGTGCCTTAACCTATCATCATTATTTCATAGATAACCTCAACAATAATCATAGCTCATCAGTCTCATCATAATATCACAATAATTATCTAGGTTAGGCACTTCTGAACTCATGTATCATGAACCCCCACATACGTCACCATAGCTCATCCTGTATCATCACTTAGAAATTCTAAGCACAAGCTAATCATCCAACATGTCATCAATTTCCAATCATCTCCATATATATATATATATATATATATATATATATATATATATATATATATATATATATATAAATAATCACAAATCATCTAGGCAACTCATCATATATCAAACATGATACTAGTAACAGTCAAACCACTCAACCTCAAATATAATATATTTAACCTAACGGTGATAAACTTACAATTCCAATATTATCATTGGTACCACTAGGTAGTCCCCAATGTGATATTGATATTGTCCGTTACTCGCTCCCTAGTAGGGTTTAGGTCACCCTATGCCGTTATTGAAGTAAATGTCACTTCGCCATTTCCGATGTTAGATGGCTTCTTTCCCCCACCTGAAGTGTCGTACGATACTTGAACGTCACGAAACCAACACTCCTCGACTCCTCTCAAATCTTCCACGCTCCAACCAAGGGTCCCAGGGCCACTGAAAATTCACCTGAACACCAATGAACCCTAATATGAAGTCAGAATTGAAATCCGATAACTAAAACGAAAGATAAGTCAAATATCGTTACCGACGGCGTACTCAGAATTGCGTCTGGACGATCGAACGAGTCGTAAATCGCACCGGAAACCCTCTTTTTCTAACTTTCTCTCTTCCTCTCTCTAAACTCTCCCTTTCTGTTTTCTACTGCTTTTTGTCTCTGCTTTTCGTATTGTGACTTAAGTGAATTTGGTTCACTTAAGTCTTTTTGCCAAGTCACGCGCCAGCACTTGAGCACTGGAACCCTAGCGCTTGAGCGTTGGCTCCTCCACGCTTGAGCGTTGGAGGTAGGTAACCGCGCATGGAACCAATCAGGGATTGCCACGTAAGTCCTCGTGTGACACGTGGAGTCAATGCCAGAGCTGGTCTGGTTGACCCCAGCACTTGAGCATTGAGAAGCCCATGCTTGAGCGTTCTGTTGACACTTGAGCATTGGGTATTCCACACTCGAGCATTGACCGTTGACCAGGAAACCTACTTTCATGTTTTGTTGCGTTTCGAGTCCGTTCGACATCCAATCAATCCCAAATTTGAGATATAGGCTCATCAAGACCTAATAAACAACCCCAAACCCTCAAAATGCCTAATCTCTTTCTTAACTCCAAATTTATTATTTCACACTCTTAAGCCTTTACACCGATAAACGACAAACCCTAAGATGTGTCTATGTTTAATCTCGCTCTAGATGGTTGCATACTTTCCATGCATAGGTTCCTAGACCTTAATCAACATCTTAACCATATAATCCAAACCTTAAACCTAATCATCATACGTAAAACAAATCATAAAAACACGGCTGTTGCAACACACTTAGAGCAAGTGTGCTCTATCGCATAAGTAATATAGGAGTATTTGTGACTCCAAGTAGCGAACCCACAGGGATTAATTAACAATTACCACACTAGTCGAGCTTCTATGTTATTTAGACGAATGAATTTGGTGATGGTTTGAATTGTATTAACTATAAAGAGAGCAATAACACAAGTAGAGAAAGCAGTAGAGAGAAGCCTAGGATCACAGTTTCACTTGTACCTTCGATTCCCCCAATCCTAATTCTATAAGAGTCCTGAATTAAACTACAATTACCAATCCCTCTACGAATCCTATTAATACGTTTGGTCATTCGCTATTAATAATCTTTTCCCCAAATCGTTCCAAGTTTGGTCATGCAATAATCCTAATCTCAATTGTCCTATAGATCTACCAATTAACTGTAGTACAGCCGCTGATCAATTAACTGATTAAGACATGCAAGGGGTAGCTAAGTCCTAGCAGGGATTAAAATAATAGAACAATTTATTTGGAAGAACAAACAAGAACTCAAATAAAATTAGAGTACAGGGTTTCTCAAATAACAAGATCCACCATAATCCTATAAAGTAATTCAGCTACTCATAATAACAATGAAAACTAAAATTAAGTAAGAGTGCATGGAGAATAAGATTAAAAAGAACCTTTTTACAAGAGAAATCTCCACTCCTAGATTCCACACTCTTGCCTCTGCTCCAATGTCTCAGTGATGCTGTGCTATCCTCGTTCACGCCGTCTCTAAACAATAAAAAAGATCCCCTAAACAAAGGTTCTAACCCTATTTAAACTTAAAAAGGGTAAAACTGGCATTTTTAGAACAAACAGAATAGACACAGCTGTGTGTATTAGGGGACACAGTTGTCTCTCTTGGTAGAATTAGACACAGTTGTGTCTAGTAGGAGACACAGCTGTGTCTCTTGGAAGAACAACGCTTGCGAGGATTAGACACAGCTGTGCCTATTTGGAGACACGAGCTCCAGGAGAGAGAAACGTCCATTTTTTGGAGACACAACTGTGTCTATCAGGACACACAGCTGTGTCTTATGCCCCAACTCTTAATTCACCCAATTTTTTAAGCTCCAAAAATACAATTTTACTCCTACTTAGTTCACTCTCAATATTCTGCAAAAGTAATCACAGATTATAAGAATTCATCCCTTTAATAGCCAAAAATCAATGAATAATTGCAATGAGGACATGGTTTTAAACTATATAAAATCATGTTATCAAACCACCTACACTTGAGTTTTGCTTGTCCTCAAGTAAAGAAATAGCATCAAACTAACGATTAATTTCAGCTTCCAAAGACAGAAATCAAAGGGCTTTCATAAATAATGAATCTAGTCAAGCCAAGGATCAAAATCAGTCAAATATGAGCATTAGCACCTAGTACAATTAGAATCTTGAGTTTAACAAGCATCGTTTCCTAATCAACAAATAAGATCACTCAACTTTCCATCACTTAACTGTTTAAGGACAAAGAGATCACTCCAAACTTCTTCTAGGAAGCTGCATTACCATAGGCTTGATTGTCAATCTCATCTCCACTTTCTTATTCACATGCACGACATGAATCAAAAGGACTTGCAATGGTTGTAACGGGGCTATATGGGAACAATGAAATGTAGGACAAGAAGAATGAAGATAATTTAGGACAATCAAAACTTTGTAGAACCAGGTTGAAAAGAGAACAAGCAAAGCTCTATGTATAAGCAAATAACAATATTTTACTTCCAACCTTATTTCCAAAATTCTTCACCAAAGACTTCCCTTTTATAATTTTATTTATTTGAACCCATATAGATTGAATCCCTTTTTTTTTCAAGATATTTTCATTTTTTCTTTTCTTTTTTTCTCTTTCTTTCCTTTTCTTTCCTATTCTTTTCATATTTTTCAACCCATCAACACACATATAACCTTCAATGACCTTCTAGTTAGCCCATTCACATGCTTCACCCATTGTTAAGAATAATCAAAATAATCAAATATATTCAACCTGAAATTCTTAAAAGGGGGTAAGCAAGGAAAATTCATATTAAGCTCAAATGGGGCGACTACGGGAATAATTTTGTCAATGCAACTCAGGAGGTCAAGAAAAATAAATCCTAATTGCCTTCATCACATTCAAGCACGCATGCGAATTATTGAAGTCTCAACAAGATATCAAAGCAAGTTCTAAAACACATCAACCTAGAGAAGTATCACTCCCAAAAGAAAATTGGATTCAAAATGAAAATCCAATTAATTAGGCTCAAAACTCACTTTCTGGGGATAAGTTGAGAAGAAAAGTAAATGCAAGCAAACAGGCTAATTTTCAACTAGGATCACATCATGTCATATCAGACTGGAAAAAGATCGCTTAGCAAAACAATCTCTCATAAGCAATGAAGTGCCATTCGAAAAATATCTCTATCTGCCTAACAATAATTCCAAAAATTCAAAGTCACGTCTTGCCTAGTTAATCACAATACTCAAGTGTAGCTCTTCACATCTTGCCAACGTTATGGAAACCTATAGGGTCACACACTTAGAGCAGATTAATTGGATTCTGTTGGGCTGCACTCATGTCAGATGAGCACACGAGGGCCAGGTCAAACCCTTTCAGGTAACTAGTGCGCCCTACTTATAAATAGCATTGTAAGGAGTGTTAAGTCGCACAACACAACCCTGGCCGCACCCTGCACTCAGTTTGAGTGAAAGATAAAAATAGTCGACGTCTCTTCTTGCATCTAGCAGTGCTTAGAGATGGGCTCCAAGAATGCACACGTGGGACGTGGCTATATGTTCGTGTGGACTACGTAGAGGTTACACTGAGTTGTTGCGGTGCTGTAGTGTTTGACAGCCCTTCTCTGCACGTTACACGCTTCAAGAGGTAAAAATTTTAAACATGAATCATGACCATTCGCATGGATTCTTGGTGGGAATTAATCCGCTGCGCTATGTTTGATACGTAAATTCCCGACAACCACAGCTTAGGCCTAGTGTATGTTCATCTCAGAGGGCCTTCCAACCCATGAAAATTCTGATTGATTGGTTGTTGATCTTTTACCCTACACTCAACATTGAATTGTTTATGCTCCTTTAGACGTTGGTGGACAAGAGTCTAGGCTGAGACTTATGCTATTGAGTATAACTAGCTCCCAAACTGATTTGGCACACATTTTATTTTGGTGCATTCTACTCAAGCATAGCCTTTAAGAATCGACACCTAAGATGATTTCATTTTTTATGCATATATCATGACGCATTGATTAACTGCTTCTTGTCTTTTAGTTTAGGGGATTATGTAGTCTGATTATAGCTTGAAAGTGACATACGATTATCCTAAATTATGGCCATTCTTTTAATTTCTTGATGGGACCCTGTGGGTTTGCTTCCATATCCATAAGTAGTGAGTTTATTTATTGTAATGGTTATAACTGGTAGTGGTGGCCAAAATGTCACAAATATCCATGGGTACCCATCATACTCGTGGATACCCGTGATACCCTCTAAATACCTGCCTAGCCGGTACCCACACGGGGAGTGGGAGGGGACAAGCGGGGAATTATCCAACGGGGATGGGGGCCGAGGGGATACTACCCGTTCTCGCCCCGTCCCATTGCCATTCCGAGGTGTAGACTCTCAAAGATCTGTGCTATTGTTATGTAATACCAATTTATGTATATCAATCTGATCTGGAGTGCTAGCACCATTATTTGTTCCCTTCTAAATCCCAAGCTTCTCTGATTTGTACACACAACAAAAATAAAATGCCTATGTTAACAAACCTTTTTTTAATATAGTTTTTCTTGACTTCCCTCTACCTTTAACTATTAGGCTACCATTATTTTGATCCACTCTATCATTAAGGTTTCTGATTTGTTCAAATCATTTCCACACAAGTTCAAACAACCTGATGGAATACAGAAATCTTATGGAGTGGAGGCTCCAATAACAAAGTCAAAACATCCTATATGGAAGGTCTATGTTAGACAGAAATATAGGGGTGGCTATTAGGGGTAAATATTAGGACCAGTTATGTGTTTGTTATAACTGGTCATGATAACTATTCCTAATAATCACCCCTTTGTCCCTATCTAACATAGACCTTTCATAAGATTGTTGTATTCCATCATAACCCAAGACAACATTCTGCCAACGTAATTTTTATATTTGATGTTACCTTAACTTTCTCTCTAATTCATTTATAATATTGTCATTTTCACGTGTCCAAATGTGAAACATAATATTTTGATTTCTACTACATAAACTTATCCTGTTGTTGGTTTTTTACACCCAAAGATTCAATTGCATATGCACAAATATGTCTATGTTGTGTTGTTTAGCCCATAAGGAAACAAAAAAGGAAGTTTAGGTTGGAAAATCAACAACCAATGGAAAACTTTGGTGAATCTTAATAAATGGACAAGTAAATCAGTAATAGTTACTTTCCATTTTTCAACACCTTTCTTGTCCTTAAAATGCATCTCCAAAGCTCCTCTCAACCAGAAAGACATGGAACTTCATACACATGTTTACCAGCTCCAATTTTAAAAAGCTATATTAAGATGAATAGAGTAAAGTGGTTAGTAATAGAATAGATTTATTAAATGACCATAACATGTTATTTAAGAGTTTTTTAAGTAATGAAATAAAATGGTTAATAATGAAAACCCAAATTAATTCATATAGGTAAAATCTTAACATTATCATAACTTCCAATTTTAGGAGTTTGAGTGAAATAAAGTCTAAATTGTTACATACCATTTGTAATTCACCATACTCCATTAAATATAAATTCAAACAAAAGAGTGATAAACTTTTACCCTTTTTCACTCTTTTCCACTCTAAATCACATCATTGCTAACCACCTCACCCCATTTCCTTTAAAACTCTCAAATATTACCTAAGATCGTGAGCTTTAACACCTATTGAAAGAACCATACAAGATTTTATGCTTAAGTTAGCAACCACAATTAAATTTGCAACATTATGATATAATATCAAATACCTTTCAAAAGAAAAAAAATGATAATTCAATATTCAAAATCTGATATTCAAATAACGGATACTCAATTTCAAGTGAGTAAACCAAATCCATATTCGATCTCATAGATACATATAGAATTCTATTGAAAGCCGTATTCGGTGAAAGTCGTATGTAAGTCTCCAAACAGTAAAACAATGATGTAATGACAAATTATTTCAACCCGAGACGTAGAAAAAGGTAAAAAGATATACATTTTTTTTTTGTGTGGATGTATCTATTATTATTATAGGCTAAAATACCATTTTAGTCCCTTAACTTATTTTTTAGATTCAATTTGGTCCCTTAACTTTTAAAATGTTCAATTTGGTCCCTTAACTTATTTTTTAGATTCAGTTTGGTCCATTTACTTTTAAAAGGTTCAATTTGGTTCCTTAATTTGTCTATGTTGACTCAAGTTAGTCCTCTCCCATCAATAATGTCAGTAACAGTGTTAAATGAGTTTCAAATTGGTCCTTTAAATTATTAACTAGCTTCAAATTGGTCATTTAAATTGTTAACGAGATTCAAACTGATCTTTTAAATTGTTAGCGAATTTCAACCGGATCCTAAAAAATTAACACTGTTAATGATTCGTTGACGGAGATGACTAACTTAGGTCAACAGACATAAATTAAGGAACCAAATTGAACTTTTTAAAAGTGAAGGGATCAAATTGAATCTAAAAAAATAAGTTAAGGGACCAAATTGAACATTTTAAAAGTTAAGGGACCAAACTGAATCTAAAAAATAAGTTAAGGGACCAAAATGATATTTTAGCCATTATTATATTATTTAATGAATTATAATCATGATAAATTTTATTAAATTAAAAAATAGATAGGTTTTTATTATTTTTAGAAATACCAGCTCAAATTAAATAAACCTTTATCTAAAGGCTATATGTCTTAAGAGTAACGTTACTCACAAATTAAAGTAACCTTACTCTGAAGGCTTTATCTCTTAGATGGTAAACATAATGTAACTCATCTTCATAAGGGCATCATCACAAAGTTTAAAGAGGAGAGAACCATGAACTTCTGCCTGCGTGTAGTGACGTTGAGCTTGAAGAATCTGGTCGCCTTTATTGAGCATAAGAAGTACGTAGAAGAACATTAGAAATTATTGACACATTTGAATATATAAAAAAATCAAGAGGAGCTCCTAAGTGATTCGACAATTAAATTAAAATTATTAATGCCAAAGTTTCAATCTCTTAACCTTCAACATACCTGTTTGATTTTTGACAGAGCGAGCTGCTTCTTTTTCTAAAACCAAGAAAATACTAGCATTAGAAAATTGATGGTGGTTAGAACTAAAGATTAATCATAAAAGACCGACTCAATAGGTACCATGTAACTTTTGAAACATCAAATTTAGAGTCGGCTACCAATCTTTATATTTCAATCTGATCCAGAGTTCTAACAACATTATTTGGTCCTTTTTAAATATCAAACTTCTCTGATTTGTACACATAATAAAAATAAATGTCTATGTAAACAAACCTTTTTGTAATATAGTTTTTCTTGACTTTCCTCTACATCTAACTATTAGGCTACCATTCTTTTGATCGACTATATCATAAAGGTTTCGTATTTCTACAAATTATTTCCACACATGTTCAAACAACCTGATTGAATACATCAATCTTATGGAGTGGAGGTTCCAACAGCAGAGTCAAAACCTCCTATATGGAAGGTCTATGTTTGATAGAGATGTAAGAGCGATTATTAGGAGTAGTTATTATGATTGGTTATGTGTTTGTTAAAGGACCTTTGGGCATTCGGAGGTGCATACTCTCAAATATTTGTGCTATTGTTATGTAATACCAATATTTGTATTTCAATTTGATCTAGAGTTCTATCAACATTACTTGTTCCCTTTAAAATCGCATGCTTCTATGATTTGTACACACAATAAAATGCCAATGTAAACAAACCTTTATTGTATATAGTTTTTCTTTACTTCTCTCTACCTTTAACTATTAGGCTACACTTTTTTTGATCCACTCTATCATTAAGGTTTCTAATTTTTACAAATCATTTCAATACTAGTTCAAACAAACTGATGGAATACAACAATCTTATGGAGTGGAGGTTCTAATAGAAGAGTCAAAACATCCTATATGGAATGACTATGTTTGACAGAGACATAAGGGTGGCTATTAGGGGTAATTATTAGAACCAGTTATGTGTTTGTTATAAATTGTCATAATAACTATTCCTAATAATCATCCCTATGTCTCTGTGTAACATAGACCTTCCATATAGGTGGCTTTGGCTCTACTGTTTGGGCCTCCACTCCATAAGATTGTTATATTCCATCATAACCCAAGACAACATTCTACCAACATTTTTATATTTGATGTTACCTCAACTTTCCTTCTAATTCATTTATAATATTGTCATGTTTCATGTGTCCAATTATGAAATAAAATATTTTGATTTCTACAACATAAACTTATCATCATGTTGATTTTTTACACCCAAAGATTCAATTGCATCTACACAAATTAGCCTATGTTGTGTTGTTTAGCCTAGAAGAAAAAAAAAAAAAAGGAAATTTGGGTTGGACAATCAATAACCAATGTAAAACTTTAGCGAATCTTAATAAAAGGATAAGTAAATTAGCAATAGCTACTCTTCATTTCTCAATACCTTTCTTGACCTTAAAAAACATCTCCAAAGCTCCTCTCCAATAGAAAGACACGTAACTTCATACACATGTTTACCATCTCCAATTTTAAAAAGTTATGTTTAGAAGAATAGAGTAAAGTGGTTAGTAGTAGAATAGAGTGATTAAACAAAATTAACACATTATTTAAGAATGAAAACAATAATTAATTCATATGACTCAAATCTTAACATTTTCATACCTTTCAATTTGAGGGTTTGAGTGAAATAAAGTCAAAATTATTTCATACCATTTGTAATTCACCATACTCCATTAATTATCATTCGAAACAATAAAGGGATAAAGTTTTACCCTTTTTCACTCTATTTCACTCTAAATCACATCATTGCTAACCACTTCACTCCATCTTCTTCAAAACTGCTAAATATAATCTAAGTTCGAGAGCTTTAACACCTATTGAAAGAACCATACAAGGTTTTATAATAAGTCCACAACCACAATTAAAGTTGCCACATTATGATTTTGATAGTCTCCACAACCACATCATAACTGCAGTTGTGAATACATTTGTAAAATCTTCTCACAATTATCAATAATAACAGTAAACAACACAACCATGACCACATTTTAAAAACTAAAGCAAAGCTAAAAACAATATAACTACGATAATTTCGCAAACATTGAGAAACTTGGAGATTTAGGATTTTTTTTTTCCAAATACTCATATTGATTAAATTGTGAATCAACCTTTGGCCCATGTGCTTTACAATTGTCCTTATTGACTTTTGTTTTAAGCTTCTCAACCTTAACATTCCATCAATGATTCCATATTGTCATGATAATTCAACACTTTGTAATGCTTCCTTTTCAACCATAGTCACACTTCTTTATATAATATCAAATACAATTTTCAAAATTTGATACTCAAATAATGGATACTCAATTTCAAGTGAGTAAACAAAATTCCATATTCGATATCATAAATGCATATAGAATTCTATGGGAAGCCATATTTGATAAAAGTCATATGTAAGTCTCCAAACAATCAAACAATGATGTAATGACAAAATATTTAAACTCGAGACATAAAAAAAGGTATGAAGATATATATTTAGTCTAGTAAAAAGTTCCTCTAAAAATAAAAATAAGGATGTATCTATTATTATATTATTTAGTGAATTATAATCATGATAGATTTTATCAAATTAAAAAATAGATAGACTTTTACTTTATTTTTAGAAATACCAGTTCAAATTAAATAAACCTTTATCTAAAGGATATGGGTGTGTTTGATTTGCAAAAAAACTGAGGGACTGGACAACACAAAAATTGTTGTTCCTTGTTTAATTTGAAAAGTGGTCATGAGACATGATAAAAAAAGGGAGTAAGGGACTGGACAAAAACCCAAAATTTTGTCCCCTCACCAAATCATGTGATAACTTTTTGTTCCTTGGATATACTACCCAAAAAGACAAGATTACTTCCTCCCTTCTCCCTCTCTCCTTATATATGTTACCAAACGTTACTATATATATATATATATAATTTATAATTTATAATATTATATTACGTTATAATATATATTATATAAATAATATTACATATTATATAATATCATAATAGATAAGATTATATTATATAATATAATATTTATAATATATAGTATTATGCTTTATTATATTATATTATATTATATTATATTTATAATTTATAATGTTATATTACACTATAATATATATTATATAAAATAATTTTATATATTATATATATTATCACAAAGGGTATTGCAGTAAATTTAACATTATTTTGTTCGTCCTATCCATTTTTCATCAAACACAGCACAAGACAAAAAAGTTGTCTAGTAACTTGCAGGTTTGTCCTGTACTGTTCTCCTTATCCTGTATCTCAATACGAATCAAACGCATACTAAATGTCTAAAAAGTAACATTATTGACAAATTAAAGTAATCACACTCTTAAGGCTATATCTTTTGGACGGTAAACATAGTGTAACTCAACTTCACATGGGCATCATCATAAACTTTAAATAGGAGAGAACCAACAACTTCTACCTGTGTGTAGTGACGTTGAGCTTGAAAAATCTCGTTGCCATTACTGAGCATAAGAAGTACGTCAGCAGAACATTAAAATTATTGACACATTTGAATATATAACAAAATTAGAGGGACCTCCTAAGTGGTACGACAATTTAAATTAATAAATGCCAAAGTTTCAATCTCCTAACCTCAACATACCTGTTTGATTTTGACCGACCATGCTGCTTCTTTTTCTAATACCAAGAAAATAGTAGCATTAGAAAATTGATGGTGACTAGAACTAAAGATCAATCACAAAAGACTGACTCCAGGTACTATGTAACTTTTGAAACATCAAATTTGGAGTTGGTTACCAATCTTTGTATTTCAATCTGATCCAGAGTTCTAGCAACATTATTTAATCCCTTTTAAATCTCAAGCTTCTCGGATTTGTACACACAATAAAAATAAAATGCCTATGTAATCAAACCTTTTTTTAATATATTTTTTCTTGACTTCCCTCTGCCTCTATTAGGCTACCGTTCTTTTGGTCCACTCTATCATTAAGGTTTCTAATTTCTACAAATCATTTCCACACTAGTTCAAACAACATGATGGAATACATCAATCTTATGGAGTGGATACTCCAACAACAGAGTCAAAACCTCCTATATGGAAGGTCTATGTTTTACAGAGACGTAGGGGTGATTATATGGAGTAGTTATTATGACCATTTATGTGTTTATTAATGGACGTTTGGGCATTAGGAGGTGCAGACTCTCAAAGAGTGGTGGCTCCAATAGCAGAGTCAAAACATCCTATATGGAAGGTCTATGTTAGACAGAGACGTGGGGGGACTATTAGGGGTAATTATTAGGACTAGTTATATGTTTGTTATAAATGGTCATAATAACTATTCCTAATAATCACCTCTATGTCCTTATCTAACATAGACCTTCCATATAAGAGACTTTGGCTTCACTATTGGGGCCTCCACTCCATAAGATTGTTGTATTCTATCACAACCCAAGACAACATTCTACCAACGTAATTTTTATATTTGATGTTACCTCAACTTTAACTCTAATTCATTTATAATATTGTCATGTTTCACGTGTCCAATTATGAAACACAATGTTTTGATTTCAACTTTATAAACTTATCTTGTTGTTGGTTTTTTACACCCAAAGATTCAATTGCATATACACAAATATGTCTATGTTGTGTTGTTTAGCCCATAAGGAAAAAAAAGAGAAGAAGTTTGGGTTGGACAATCAACAACCAATGTAAAACTTTGGTGAATCTTAATAAATGGGCAAGTAAATTAGTAATAGCTACTCTTCATTTCTCAACACCTTTCTTGATCTTAAAATACATCTCCAAAGCACCTCTCAACCAGAAAGACACATAACTTCATACACATGTTTATCATCTCCAATTTTAAAAAGCTATGTTAAGATGAATAAAGTAAAGTGGTTAGTAATAGAATAGATTTATTAAATGACCTTAACACATTATTTAAGAGTTTTTTAAGTAATGAAATAAAATGGTTAAGAATGAAAACCTAAATTAATTCATATAGGTCAAATCTTAACATGATCATACCTTCCAATTTGAGGGGTTTGAGTGAAATAAAGTCTAAATCATTTCATACCATTTGCAATTCACCATACTCCATTAAGTAACACTCCAAACAAAAGAGTGATAACTTTTACCTTTTTTCACTCTATTCCAGTTTAAATCACATCATTACTAACCCCCTCACTCCATCTCCTTTAAAACTCCCAAATATTGCCCAAGATCGTTAGCTTTAACACCTATTGAAAGAACCATACAAGCTTTTATGATTAAGTCAACAACCATAATTAAATTTGCAACATTATGATATAATATCATATACAATATTCAAAATCTGATATTCAAATAACGAATACTCAATTTCAAGTGAGTAAACCAAATTCCATATTCGATCTCATAGATACATATAGAATTCTATTGAAAGCCATATTCGGTGAAAGTCGTATGTAAGTCTCCAAACAGTAAAACAATGATGACATAGAAAAAGGTACATAGATACACAAATTTTTTTTTTTGGTGGATACAAAGATATACATTTAGTCAAGTAAAAGGTTTCTCTAAAAATAAAAATAAGGATATATATATTATTATATTATTTAGTGAATTATAATCATGATAAATTTTATTAAATTAAAAAATAGATAGATTTTTACATTATTTTTAGAAATACCAGCTCAAATTAAATAAACCTTTATCTAAAGGTTATATGTCTTAAGAGTAACCTTACTCACAAATTAAAGTAACCTTACTCTGAAGGCTATATCTCTTAGATGGTAAACATAATGTAACTCACCTTCACAAGGGCATCATCACAAAGTTTAAATAGGAGAGAACCATGAACTTCTGCGTGCATGTAGTGACGTTGAGCTTGAAGAATCTGGTCATCATTACTAAGCATAAGAAGTACATAAGAAGAACATTAGAAATTATTGACACATTTAAATATATAACAAAATCAAGAGGAGCTCCTAAGTGGTTCGACAATTAAATTAAAATTAATAATGCCGAAGTTTCAATCTCCTATCCTCTAACATACCTGTCTGATTTTTGATAGAGCGAGCTGCTTCTCTTTCTAAAACCAAGAAAATATTGGCATTAGAAAATTGATGGTGGTTAGAACTAAAGATCAATCATAAAAGACTGACTCCAGGTACTATGTAACTTTTGAAACATCAAATTTAGAGTCGGCTACCAATCTTTATATTTCAATCTGATCCATGGTTCTAGCAACATTATTTGATCCCTTTTAAATCTCAAACTTCTCTGATTTGAACACATAATAAAAATAAAATGTCTATGTAAACAAAGCTTTTTGTAATATAGTTTTTCTTGACTTCCTTTTACCTCTAAGTTTTAGGCTACCGTTCTTTTGATCGACTATATCATTAAGGTTTCTTATTTCTACAAATTATTTCCACACCTGTTCAAAGTTCAAATAACCTGATGGAATACATCAATCTTATGGAGTGGAGGCTCCAACAGCAGAGTCAAAACCTCCTTTATGGAAGGTCTATGTTTGATAGAGATGTAGGGGTGATTATTAGGAGTAGTTATTATGACCTATTATGTGTTTGTTAATGGACCTTTGTGCATTAGGATGTGCATACTCTCAAAGATTTGTGCAATTGTTATGTAATACCAATCTTTGTATTTCAATCTGATCTAGAGTTCTATCAACACTACATGTTCCCTTTTAAATCCCATGTTTCTCTTATATGTACAAACAATAAAAAGCCAATGTAAACAAACCTTTATTATATATAGTTTTTCTTGACTTCCCTCTACCTTTAACTATTAGGCTACACTTTTTTTGATCCACTCTATCGTTAAGGTTTCTAATTTCTACAAATCATTTCCACACTAGTTCAAACAATCTGATGGAATACAACAGTCTTATGGATTGGAGGCTCCAATAACAAAGTCAAAACATCCTATATGGAAGGTCTATATTAGACAGAGATGTAGGGGTGGCAATTAAGGGTAATTATTAGGACTAGTTATGTGTTTGTTATAACTTGTCATAATAATAATAATTATTCCTAATAATCACCCCTATGTCTCTGTGTAACATAGATCTTCCATATAGGAGGCTTTGGCTCTATTGTTGGGGCCTCCACTCCATAAGATTATTGTGTTCCATCACAACCCAAGAGAACATTCTACCAACATTTTTATATTCGATGTTACCCCAACTTTCTCTCTAATTTATTTATAATATTGTCATGTTTCACGTGTCCAGTTATGAAATAAAATATTTTGAGTTCTACTACATAAACTTATCCTTTTGTTGGTTTTTTTACACCGAAAGATTCAATTGCATATACACAAATCACTCTATGTTGTGTTGTTTAGCCTAGAAGTAAAATAAAAACAAGGAAGTTTGTGTTGGACAATCAATAACCAATGTAAACTTATTGTGCCTTACAATTGCCCCTATTGACTTTTATTTTAAGCTTTTAAACCTTAACATTCCATCAAGGATTCCATGTTGTCATGATAATTCAACACTTTGAAATGCTTCTTTTTCAGCCATAGTCACACTTATATATATAATATCAAAAAGTTAAATTTCATAATTTAACTAGTTCATTAATAATTTATTTTGTAAATAATTGATTGTCATTCGTGTGTCATTTGTAGGTAGTAGCACTTGGTCGGTCGAATAAGGTCCATGAGGTCTTTCATTAGACCCATATATGTAGGGAGACCGGTGAGTTTGTTGATGAGAGGTCCAAACAGACTGTGGTGAGAAATATTTATAAGTTTAGGTTTTGATTTTTTTTACTTTTTATTATTATAAGCAAACAATATAATTTTTTTGTTTATTGATAACTGGAGGAGTTCTCAGTCAAGTTTACTCTGGTAGCGTCTAAGGCTGCCTCCTGCATTGGTGCCTCCGATCCCTCCCAGATTGACCCCAACTAGGCAGAGAGAGACTTGAGACCCAGGTGTGGGTCGATGTGGCCGATGGCAAGAAGAAGGAGCAAATTTACCGGATTAGGAGCCTAGTTCGTACCTACCATCAGGGAGGACCAGAGTTTGAGACATCGGGAGGGTGCATCTTCAAGCTCGCAGGACACCGAGGTGGTGCAACAGTTGAGACAGGAGGTGCATTGTAACACCCCGGTTTTTACTGCTTTCTAATATCTGTAAGATATATGTAGAAACAGTGATGATGCTTATGTATAAATATGATGATGTATATATGTTTATGATGTTTGCGTATATGGGGGAAGAAAGGAAAAAAAAATTATAACCATTTTTGAATAAGGTTAAGAAACTAGAAAATTTTATTTTTCGAAAGTAACCAGCAATTGTAATTTTATTTTCCGCAAAGTGTTAACCATTTAACACCCAAGGGGGGTGTTGCATGCTTCAGGTAGGGGAGGAGTATGAGCGCATGAGCCACCAGGTGGAGGCACTCCAGCAAGTGGTCGGAGCTGTTCTCGAGGTGCTTCCACCTGATAGGTGAACTGTTCTACAGGATGTGCTCCATACCAGTCAGGCACCGTCTACTACTACGGACGTACCCGGGCAGCAACATGATGGCGTTACGTCGACTCGGCCGCAGCCGGATGATGATCTTCACTCCCTACACGAGGACAACCATGATGGCTATTATAGTGAATATTAGGATAATAACTTTAGATATTTATAGGATTTTGGTAGTTGTAGGGTTTTATACAGAATTATTTATATTGTGTGGATTTTTATATTATTTATATATTGCATTTTTATTATATAGAATGTTATTTATTTTAATTTTAATTTATTTAATAAATAAAATAAAATAAGTTTGAATTTAATAAAAAATAATTTATTTAATAGAATTTCAATTAGCAATAAAAAATTTAATGAACTTACTGATAGACTAGTCCCTCGATAATCAACAAATAGATTACCGACAAACTAATCTGTCGGTGGGTTGGGTTCCCCATTACCGGTGGAAAACGCCATCGGTAAGTCTCAGACGGGTTTACTGGCGACTTTTTCCATCGATAATGGGGTAGCTTACCGAGGTCATTACGAAAGGAAAATTCGTTAGTAATTACTGACTGATCCCCAAATATGTTAGTAACTGTTACCGAGGAGGAAGTTAACGATAGATTTGGAGTCGTTGGTAATCCGTCGAAAAAAACATCATTACCGATGACTTTTTTGACATTTCCGACGACTTTTGTCGTTCGGCAATTAGTTTTTTTTTTTTTGTAGTGTTCTATTTCTAGTTGTTTCATCCAAAGAAATAGGGATGTCAAGACTCCCTGCAATTCAATATTTTTGGCTTCCAATATTCTTGCGGTAGTCCATGTATGCGATCCCAACATTGTGCATGTGTCTTCCTTAAAGAATTAGGACTGAAATCAGGAGCCCGAGAAAATAGCCGAAGGAATCCTGGTGTGAGATTCCAAGAACCCATCATCCAAATGCTACATAGGTCTTCAAGGGAGGCAAATTCGAACTCATAAAATACTTTGCCAAGAGGAACCATTTAAATGTTTTAAATTTTCAATTTCAAAATCTTATTGTTTTTCGACTGTAATAAAGCGTGCTAATGTTAATGACAGATTAAGGCTTAGTTAATTAGGTTCTTATTTAATTTGACATCGGGCTGTCTCAAAGCTAATAAAGAAAAATGGTATGGATGTGTTTGAAGAACTCGAGTGCTCAAGCTAGACCTCCTTCTTCGCTATAAAAGAGAAATTTCATCCCAAACTCCTTCAAGAGTTCTGGTGCAGTGCGTACATCTATGAGTCCACAAATGGAGTGTTGATTGAAGCGAAATGACATGTTATGAGAAAGCGGTTTTTCTTCAATCTCAACTCTCTAATTTCTCTGAAGACTTGGGAGAATACTGTTGGGGGCTTCCAATGTCAACATTGCCATTTATGGAACCCCTAATCCCCCAAACTTCAAAGCCATCAATCTTGTCCCTAAGTGCAAATTATTGTTGAAGCTTCTACATGGTTGTGTGATGCCCATGAAGGGCTCAAGGGACAATGTCACCAACATGTACCGTTTTGCCCTCTACCGTCGTATTCACAAGATCAAGGTGGATATGAATGATCTAGTGTTTAAGTACATGGAGTCAGTGATTTCTAAGCAGAACAGGACAACCTTTCCCTATAGGATGTTAATGAATAAGTGGTTCAGGGCAAAGAGATTTATGCCCAAGGAAAGTAAGTTTGTAGACATAGCTTAGGCCATTGAAAAGAATACCTTGTCTATGACGAGTCTGAGGGGTGTTGTTACTACCTTTGGAGCATCTGGACAAGTTGCTGAAGAGAAGAAGGCCCTAGTAGAGTTTGCAAAGGAGTCTGAGGTTCCCATCTCAGAACCTGTGACACCCGGTGCTGACGAGGGCGGGGAGTGGTCGCCGGTACAAGAAGGCACGGACAAGGAGCGGCTCCTGGCAGGCTTCTAGGCAGAGTGATACATGAATAAACTGATTGCACACCGGAATGAGAGGGATCCTAAGACTGTGTAGGTAAGAGACTATATAGTTGAGGATGACTTATATGAATTGATTGATACTTCCTATACAAACAAGATGTATCTTCTTTTCAGAAGTCCATCACTTAAGAACTCCACAGTTAAGCGTGCTTGACTTGGAGCAATTCTGGGATGGGTGACCTCCAGGGAATTTTTCCCAGGAAGCATGTGAGTGAGGACAAAGAACACTGAAAAGACCTGTGTTGGTCTGTACGGACAGTCGTTGTAACGCCCTGTTTTTGGTGATCGTGCTCAACAGAGAGCACGATCGTGCTCAAAAGAGAGCACGACCGGGCTAATTGGGTTAGTGCGTCTCGCTGATGCTAAGTTGAGCACGCCCGTGATCAACAGGGAGCACGCTCGTGCTCAACAGGGAGCACGCTCGTGCTCAACAGGGAGCACGTCCGTGCTTAAGGGCAAACCGCGCCTCGTAGGCGCTATGTTGAGCAAAGCCGTGCTCAAGGAGGAGCATGACCGTGCTCAAGTTTGAGGCTAAATATGCAAAACAGTAACCGAGGTTTTTAGTCTTAAACCCTACTTTGGCAACAGCAGCCACCCTAGTGCGGCTATCAACCTCTTTTTCCTTATTCTCTCTAAACCCATTGCGTTGTTGGAGCTTTGTTGACTAGTGGGAACGTTTAGTTCGTCTGTGCAAAATCAGTATAGGTAACAGTTCCTTCCCCTTTGAGTTTCCTTTTCTATTATTTAGATTTGGGAACTAATTAGTTTATGTTCTTGTTTGACCAAGGCTTGGAAGCTGACTGAGCCGCTCAGGGGAACTCGTTGATTGTCGTTTAGCGTTTTGTTGTGGAATCTTCATACCAGGTCTTGGGAGAAGGATAGTGTAGACATTAGGCAAGGGGGTAGTATAAGATGAGGGGTTCCTATAACCCTGATATGTGTTGTTATTAACTATTATTGATGCCATGATATGTTGATTATGAATATGCCTTAACTGATGTCAATGCCATGATCTGCCTGGTTGTATGAGTTATTGTTATGTTGTTAGTTGGCTAATTGGTATGCCTCTTTGTTATAATGTTATGATGTTAAATGCTAAATAGTGTATATTGATGAATATTGCTATGTTGATTGCCATTGGTTATTAATGATGATATGATGAGAATGTTATTGGTTGTTTTTATCGATGATGTTGATTGGCTGATGTTGTTAATATGTTGAATATGTTAATAAGACCCTAAGAAAATTTAATTAGGACTCTTAGTTAACATAAGAATTAATGGGTTAATCCCCTAAAGTTTCATAAGACATGAACTGTTAGTGAGAAGTGGGGTTGATGCCATCTAGATTAGTCCAAGGACCCTAGGATCTGATTTGAGAGTGTTAGGGAGCCAAAAACTCCAAGAACACATAATGAATTTGGCCAGAATAGTACGGCTGGCCCAAGAGCACAGCCGTACTGAACAGGAAGCACGCCCGTGCTCCCAGTTGCATTCTGTAAAACAGACCGCGCATTGAGCACGGCCGTGCAGGAGAGTGAGCACAACCATACTTCACTTAAGTGACAGGACGACCATGCTGGGGTGAGCACGCCCGTGCTCCCCTTACTGGTCAGAATCTGAGATTAAAGGAATTAAGGGGTGTTTCACCCCAAATGTCCCCAATAATGTGATAAGACACCAATCGAATAAGAATGAGTTAGATAACTCAATTAAAGGATTAATTAAGACAAATAAGAATAATAAGTTGGTTAAGCCGGTGCCCAGTGGGTTGCCGCACATTGATATACTTTGGTGCTTTTTGGCCAAAATGCCCTCGATGCTTTTTGGTCGAGGCGTTGTTGAGTTGAACCTTAGTGCTTTTTGGCCAAGGCGTTGATGTTGATGTTGTTGATGATGATGATAAGTCTTGGGTGCTTATTGGCCCAAGCAAAGGAGGTGGTTGCCTTGTTTGCTGTTGTGCTCATGCATTCATACGTTGAAGTTGTTATTGGAGGAAGTTCAACATAGGGGAGGTCGTCCTAGAGTTCGACGATGTGGCCAAGTCTCGGGAGGTTCATAAAAGGTTTGGTGAACCGTGCTCCCCCACGATGGCGTACCCTCTTTATGGTACGTCGGCTATCCAAGGTGTTCACTCATGGTTTGGTGAACTTCCGGCATTGATGTTTTTATGGCCAATGTGGCTATGTAACTCCGAAGTTGCCTTCCTGAGATAGTTTAGATCCACATGCATAACGGAGTAGCGGAGAAATGTTGCACCGCATAGCATACGTTGGTTTATATATATATATATATATATATATATATATATATATATATATATATATGTTGTGATTATTTGTATGCTTAAGTTATATGTTGTATATTGCTATGCCATGCTATGATGTATGCTCATCTTGCTTACTACTTCCATGCCGATGTGTTTATATGTTTTCTTACTCCCCGTTCTCTGTCTTCTTATTTGGCATGTATAGTTTTATGCAGAGGATGACGAGCAGCCAGGAGAGGAGTGACTATGAGGAGCCGCCACTTATAGTTAGGATTTCCCTGTTGTTTAGTTTAGTTTGTTTTAGTTTCAGTTGTATTCAGAGGATTTTATTCTGGAACGGTTATACCAGCTCTGTATGTGACACTGGGGTTTGGTTATGTTTATGTTTTATCTTCTTAAAACTATGTTCTTTCCGCGTTACTTGTTACAATGTGGTACCTTTTATCCAAGTTTTATTTTAATCAAATAAATGCATGTTTTTATATTTCCTCTTTCAAGTAAATGTCTTATATTAACGTGTGGGGTAGAAGGGTGTTACATTTAGTGGTATCAGGGCAGTTTAGCCCTGTCCGGACGTGGTATGAGTCTGTTGTGTGCTCTTGTTTGGATTGTCTATACTTGTTATAGACAATGATACTTAATGTTGCAAGCCATTGACTTTTTCCTGCTTTAAGTTCGCTGTATTAATAAGCTGCTTTGGGCATTTACAGGAACTTATGGCAGGAAGAGGCTGCAGAAACGATCAGGCGATCGCTGACGTGTTGGCACTCCTTGCCAATGCAATCAAACATGTTCAGAATGTTAACAACGGAGGACTGACTGAGTTTCAGGGTCTTGATAAGTTCCAGTGGAACAATCCTCTGTCTTTCAGAGGAGCTTATGACCCTGAGGGAGCTTTGTTGTGGATGAGGGAGATCGAGAAGATCTTTAGAGCTATGGAGTGCAATGATCAGCAGCGGGTTATCTTCACCACATTTATGCTTATGGAGGAGGCTGAGCACTGGTGGGAGAACTGTCGTCAGAAGATGGTGGCTCAGGGTACATCAGTCACCTGGACTGTGTTCAGAGATAGGTTCCTGGAGAAATATTTTCCTGCGGATGTACGTGACAAGAAGGAGATAGAATTCTTGGGGCCGAAGCATGGAAATATGTAGGTGGGCAAGTATGTGGCAAAGTTCAAGGAGCTGGCTAGGTACTACACACCTTATCAGGTCATGGTTGATGATCGGTCAAAGTGTGTGAAGTTTGAGGATGGTGTTCGCCCGGAGATCAAGTAGGCGATCAGTTATCAGGAGATCAGAGTCTTCCCAACCTTGGTGAACAAGTATAGGATCTTTAAGGATACCTACAAGTCCAGGGTTGCCAGTTTCAGGAATTCAGATGGCCAGAACAGCAAGAAGACTGAGCAGAGAGATAAGGGTAAGTAGCGTTACGCTTCAGCCGGCTGAGATTTCAAACAGAGTGACAGAAAGCCACAGTTTTCGTATGATAGGTCTAGGGGTGGTAAATCCAATGTCTCTAGGCCAATGAAGTGTGGCAAGTGCGGCGCACCAGATCACTTCACTACCCAGTGCAAGGAATCGGACATCATCTGCTTTAGGTGTGGCAAGCCTAGCCATATTGGTCGGAATTGTGGAGAAGCAAAGTCAGAGCCTCCAAGTGCTAGCAAGAGTCAGCAGTCTCAGGCTAATCAACTGAAGACCATTGGAAGAGTATTTCTCTTAGTGGAGCTGAGGCCTCCGAGTCTGATGACTTGATTCTAGATATGTGCTTAATTGATAGAACTCCTTTAACTATATTGTATGATTCCGGTGCTACACACTCGTTTATATCGTATGATAGGGTCAAGAGTCTAAATTTGCCTGTTACCTTTCTTGAGTATGATTTGGTTGTTTCTACGCCTACAAATAAATCTGTTGTTACTTCTCATGCATGCAATAACTGTTATATTATCATTAATGGTAGAACCTTTATTATAAATCCTGTATGCTTCCTTTATAAGATCTTGATGTCATTCTTGGCATGGACTGGTTATCTTCCAACCACGTTCTTCTGAATTGCTTTGATAAAACCGTTGTTTTTGGAACTCCTGTGGAGTCTAAGAATCCAATCTTTCTCTTTGCCAACCAAGTCAAAGCTTCGATGAAAGACGAGGCCCAAGTGTTCATGATGTTGTCTTCCCTAGAAGTCGAGAACCCTCCTAATGTCGGAAGTGTGCCTGTTGTGCGAGAATTTCCTGAAGTGTTGCCGGGGGACGTTTACGAACTACCCCCAGAGAGAGATATGGAATTTACCATAGATTTGGCCAATATCCATAGCGCCCTACATAATGTCTCCTCTAAAGCTAGCTAAGTTGAAGGAACAGTTAGAGGATCTTATCCAGAAGCAGTTTATTGGGCCTAGCGCATCCCCTTGGGGTGCGCCAGTGTTGCTAGTGAAGAAGGATGGCAGTATGAGGTTGTGTGACGACTATCGACAGCTCAACAAGTGACCATTAAGAATCGGTATCCCCTCCCTAGGATTGATGATCTTATGGATCAGTTGATTGGAGCTTGTGTTTTCTCAAAGATAGATTTGAAGTCAAGGTACCATCAGATTCGGGTTACGTCTGAGGACATCCCGAAGACAGCGTTTAGGATGCGTTATGGTCACTACGAGTACTTGGTTATGCCCTTTGGTGTGACCAATGCTTCTGCTGTGTTCATGGACTACATGAACAAGACCTTTCACCCTTACTTGGATAAGTTTGTGGTGGTTTTCATAGATGACATCTTAGTGTACTCCAAGACCAAGAAGGAACACGATGAACAGTTGAGGGTTGTCTTGCAGACCCTTAAGGAAAAGCAGTTGTATGCTAAGTTGTCTAAGTGTGAGTTCTGGTTAGAGAAGGTAAGTTTCTTAGGAGACGTCATCTCTAAAGGTGGGATAGCCGTGGACCCGACTAAGGTAGAGACGGTGCTCCAGTAGGAAGCGCCAAAGTCAGTGACTGAGATTAGGAGTTTCTTAGGTTTAGTAGGGTACTATAGGAGGTTTATAGAAGGCTTCTCTAAGTTAGCTTTACCCTTAACCCGTCTCACCAAGAAGGGACAACTATTTGTGTGAGACTCCAAGTGCGAAGAGAGTTTCCAAACCCTAAAGGATAGGTTAACATCAGCACCGGTTTTAGTTTTACCCGATCCTAGTGAACCTTTCGTAGTTTACTGCGATGCTTCGAAGCAAGGTTTAGGTGGTGTGTTGATGCAGAATGGTAAGGTAGTGGCCTATGCTTCTAGGCAGTTGAAAACCCATGAGAAGAACTACCCTACCCATGACCTAGAATTAGGAGCTGTGGTATTTGCCTTGAAGATCTGGAGGCATTACCTTTATGGAGCAAAGTTTGAGGTCTTTAATGATCATAAGAGTCTGAAATATATATGAGGCAGCGTAGGTGGATGGAGTTTTTAAAGGATTATGAGTTTGATCTAACCTACCACCCAGGAAAAGCCAATGTAGTGGCAGAAGCCTTAAGTAGAAAAACCTTGCAAGTCTCCTCTTTGATGGTTAGGGAGATGGATCTGATCGAGGAATTTAGAGACCTGAGATTAGCTTGGGAAGTTACCCCTAAGAGCATTAGGCTTGGAACCTTAAAGGTTACCAACAGTTTGATGGATCAAGTTAGAGAGGGTCAGAAGTTAGACCAATTTCTCTTAGACCAGCGAGAGTTGCTCGCTCAGGGTAGAAACCTTAGTTTCCAGGACGGAAGTGATGGAGTTTTGAGGTTCAAAGATTGAGTCTGTATACCAGACGTCCTAGAGCTTAGAAAGTTGATCCTTGAAGAAGGACATAGGAGTGGACTGAGTGTGCACCCAGGTGCCAATAAGATGTATTAGGATCTTAAACGTATGTTTTGGTGGCCTAGGATGAAGAAAGATGTGGCCGAGTTTGTGTATGCTTGTTTAGTGTGCCAAAAGGCTAAGATAGAACACCAGAGACCAGCAGGAAAGTTGCAACCGTTAAGTATCCCATAATGGAAATGGGACAGTATTTCCATGGATTTTGTGTCTGGACTCCCTAGGACTCTAGCTGGTTTTGAGGCTATATGGGTTGTTGTGGATAGACTGACTAAGTCCGCCCATTTCATCCCTATGAACATGGAATATCCTTTGGAAAAGTTGGTTCAGTTGTACATCAAAGAGATAGTTAGGTTACATGATGTACCTTCTAGCATAGTTTCGGATAGAGACCCGAGGTTTACCTCTAAGTTTTGGAATAGTTTGCAAGAGGCTTTAGGAACCAAGCTTAGGCTAAGTTCAGCTTATCACCCACAGACTGATGGCCAGTCTGAGAGAACCATCCAGTCCTTAGAGGACTTGCTTAGAGCTTGTGTGCTAGAATAGTCGGGTAGTTGGGACAAGTTTTTGCCCCTGATAGAGTTCACCTACAACAATAGTTTCCATTCCAGTATTGGAATGGCACCTTATGAAGCTCTTTATGGGAGGAGATGTAGGACACCCTTATGTTGGAGTGAACCTGGTGATAATGTTGTGTTAGGACCCGAGGTAGTGCAAAAGACCACGGAAAATGTGAGGATGATTCAGGAGAAGATGAAAGTGGCACAAAGTAGGCAGAAGAGCTACCATGACAAAAGGAGGAAGGCGCTTGAATTCCAGGAAGGTGACCATGTATTCTTGAGAGTTACCCCGACAAATGGGGTTGGTAGAGTGATGAAAGCAAGGAAACTTACTCCTAGATTCATTGGTCCTTACCAAATTTTGAAAAGAGTAGACGAAGTCGCCTACCAAACAGCCTTACCACCATTCTTGTCCAATCTTCATAGTGTCCTTCATGTGTCTCAACTCAGAAAGTATGTTCATGACCCTAGTCACGTGATAGTCCCCGATACCATACAGTTAAAAGAGAACTTGACTTTTGAGGTATTACCCCTTCGAGTCGAGGATAGGAGAGTGAAGCAGCTAAGAGCAAAAAGATTCCCTCGGTCAAAGTCATTTGGAGTGGGGCTACTGAGGAAAGTGCTACATGGGAGCTGGGAAGCAAGATGATGGAGTTGTATCCTCACCTTTTCAACTGAAGCGAGTAGAAATTTCGAGGACGAAATTTTTATAAGGGGGTGGAATTGTAATGCCTCGTTTTTCGTTAAGTGCTTTTGTATGTGCCTTGTTTGTTAGGGAGGTTTAGAGTTGGGCTAAGTGGGGTTTTTAGGTGGAAAATCCTTTCCTTAGGCTTATGTCTTGTGACTTTCTGAGTCACAAGCACGACCATGCTCAATAGAGAGCACGACCATGCTCATTGGGTTAGCGCGTCTCGCTGACGCTAAGTTGAGCACGCCCATGCTTAACAGGGAGCACGTCCATGCTCAAGGCAAACCGCGCCTCGTAGGCGCTAAGTTGAGTAAGGCGTACTCAAGGAGGAGCACGACACGCTCGAGTCTGAGGCTATATATGCAGAACAGTAACCGAGGGTTTTAGTCTTAAACACTATTTAGGCAACAGCAGCCACCCTAGTGTGGCTACCAAGCTCTTTTTCCCTATCCTCTCTAAACCCATTGCTTTGTTGGAGCTTTGGAGACTAGTTGGAACGTTTAGTTCGTCTGTGCCAAATCGTATAGGTAACAGTTCCTTCCCCTTTGAGTTTCCTTTTCTATTATTTAGATTTGGGAACTAATTAGTTTAAGTTCTTGTTTGACCAAGGCTTGGAAGCTGACTAAGCCGCTTAGGGGAACTCGTTGATTGTCGTTTAGCGTTTTGTTATTGAATCTTCATACCAGGTATGAGGAGAAGGATAATGTAGACATTAGGCAAGGGGCATAAGATGAGGGGTTCCCATAACCCCGTTATGTGTTGTTATTAACTGTTATTGATGCCATGTTATGTTGATTATGAATATGCCTTAACTGTTGTCACAGCCATGATCTGCCTAGTTGTATGAGTCATAGTTATGTTGTTAGTGGGCTAATTGGTATGCCTCTTTGTTATAGTGTTATGATGTTGAATGCTAAATAGTGTATATTGATGAATATTGCTATGTTGATTGCCATTGGTTATTAATGGTGATATGATGAGAATGTTATTGGCTATTGTTATCGATGATGTTGATTGGCTGATGTTGTTAATATGTTGAATATGTTAATAAGACCCTAAACGGATTTAATTAGGACTCTTAGTTAACATAAGAATTAATGGGTTAATCCCCTAAAGTTTCATAAGACATGAACTGTTAGCGAGAGGTGGGGTTGATGCCATCTGGATTAGTCCAAGGACCCTAGGATCTGATTCGAGAGCGTTAGGGAGCCAAAAACTCTAAGAACACATAATGAATCTGCTCAGAATAGTACGGCTGGCCTAGGAGCACGACCGTACTGAACAGGGAGCACGCCCGTGCTCCCAGTTGCATTCTGTAAGACAGGCCGCGCATTGAGCATGGCCGTTCAGAACAGTGAGCACGACCGTGCTTCACTTAAGTGACAGCACGACCGTGCTGGGGTGAGCACGCCCATGCTCCCCTTACTGGTTAGAATTTGAGATTAAAGGAATTAAGAGGTGTTTCACCCCAAATATCCCCAATAATGTGATAAGACACCAATCGAATAAGAATGAGTTAGATAACTCAATTAAAGGATTAATTAAGACAAATAAGAATAATAAGTTGGTTTATCCGGTGTCGAGTGGGTTGCCGCACGTTGATACACTTTGGTGCTTTTTGGCCAAAGTGCCATCGATGCTTTTTGGTTGAGGCGTTGATGAGTTGAACCTTGGTGCTTTTTGGCCAAGGCGTTGATGTTGATGTTGTTGATGATGGTGATAAGTCTTGGGTGCTTATTGGCCCAAGCAAAGGAGGTGGTTGCCTTGTTTGCTGTTGTGCTCATGCATTCATATGTTGAAGTTGTTAGTGGAGGAAGTTCAACATAGGGGAGGTCGTCCTAGAGTTCGACGATCTGGCCAAGTCTTGGGAGGTTCACCCAAGGTTTGGTGAACCGTGCGCCCCCACGGTGGCGTACCCTCGTTATGGTATGTCGGCTATCCAAGGGCTTCACCCATGGTTTGGTGAACTTCCGGTGTTGGTGCTTTTATGGCCAATGTGGATATGTAACTCCGAAGTTGCCTTCCTGAGATAGTTTAGATCCACATGCATAACGGAGTAGCAGAGAAGTGTTGCACCGCATAGCATACGTTGGTTTATATATATATATATATATATGTTGATGTGATTATTTGTATGCTTAAGTTATATGATGTATATTGCTATGCCATGCTATGATGTATGTTCGTCTTGCTTACTACTTCCATGCCAATGTGTTTACATGTTTTCTTGCTCCCCATTCTCTATCTTCTTGTTTGGCATGTATGGTTTTATGTAGAGGATGGTGAGCAGCCAGGAGAGAAGTGACTCTGAGGAGCCGCCACTCATAGTTAGGATTTCCCTGTTGTTTAGTTTAGTTTGTTTTAGTTTCAGTTGTATTACGAGGATTTTATTCCGGAACGGTTATACCAGCTCTGTATGTGACATCGGGGTTGTGTTATGTTTATGTTTTGTTTATGTTTTATCTTCTTGAAACTATGTTCTTTCCGTGTTACATGTTACAATGTGGTACCTTTTATCCAAGTTTTATTTTAATCAAATAAATGCATATTTTTATATTTCCTCTTTCAAGTAAATGTCTTATATTAACGTGCGGGGTAGAAGGGTGTCACATTCGTCAATCCATAGATCAGTCTGGGATGTTACAAATGGTATCAGAGCGGCACCTCTCCCAGTACGGTGTGGTTCAGGGATGAACCAAGATGAAGTTGGTGGGCATGTGCTTAGGAGGGCGGTGAGTGGTCGCCGGTGCAAGAAAGAACGGACAAGGAGCGGCTCCTGGCAGGCTTCTAGGCGGAGGGGTACATGAATGAACCGATAGCACACCGGAATGAGAGGGATCCTGAGACTGTGTAGGTATGGGATATATAGTTGAGGATGTCTTATATGAATTGATTGGTACTACCTATATAAACAAGATGCATATTCTTTTCGGAAGCCTATCACTTAAGAACTCCACAGTTAAGCGTGCTTCACTTGGAGCAATTATGGGATGGGGGACCTCTTGGGAATTTTTCCCAGGAAGCGTGTGAGTGAGGACAAAGAGCGCTGAAAAGACCCGTGTTGATCTGTGGGGACAGTCGTCAATCCATAGAACAGCCTGGGATGTTACAGAACCCATCTGGAAAGCTGTTGATAAGGTATCAAGTTAAGTTGATGTTGATAACGATGCTGGGTTTTAACCCTTAAAAATCGTGTTAATGGAATTTAGGATTAACAGAGAAATTAGTTAAGTTTCAGCCCCTGTTTCAGCCCAGAACAGCACTGTCGCGCGATGAGCACGACCGTGCTGAACAGGGAGCACTACCGTGCTCCCAGTTGAATTCTAGGTAAATGGCCGCGCTGTTCAGCACGGCCGTGTAGGACAAAGAGCACGACCGTGCTGCTGAGCACGATCGTGCTCAATAAGAAGCACGACCGTGCTTCACTTAAAAGGGGAGCACGCCCCTAACGTGCTTAAGCACGACCGTGCTGGGTTACGAGCACGACCGTGCTCAACCCACTTGGACAAAACCGAATTAAAGGACTTAAGGGGTTTTAAACCCCATTCCCCAATGATGATTAATTGATTAGACAATCTGGTTGATAATACTAAAGATAATTAAAGATAATGAGATGGTGAGGTGTTAAGTCGATACCCTTTCGGGTGCCGCAAGCTGATGAGCTATGCCTTGGTGCTTTTGAGCCAAGGAAGCCTTGACCCCGCAGTTTGGGTTTAAGGTGTTGATGTTGCTGTGTATCTCGGTGGCCGAGAGTTTGCCCCAGGTACTGCGGTTGATTCCGCTTAAGTCCTCAGGTAGATTCCGTGAGGCAAGTTGTTGCGGTTGATTCCGCTGTTATCTTCGGTCGATTCCGTTGGAGTTATGGAGGTGGTGTTGCCGTTGTTGTTGTGTTGCATACGCATACAATCGGAGTTGTTGATTAGGGATGTTCGACATAGGGGAGATCATCCTAGAGTACGGCGATCTGGCCATCCACGGTTGGAGTAGATTCTCCTAGCCCCCCCGTGATGAGGCATTTGTTGGTTTGATGCGTTGGCTATCCAAGGAGTAGATTCTCCGGCGTCGAGTAGATTCTCAATGTGGATATTTAACTCCGAAGTCGTTCAATGTGGACAAGCAGCGGTATGCCCCGACGGGCAAGGACTTCAAGCAGAGTGGCAGGAAGCCCCAGTTTCAGCAGAGTAACTTCAAGGGTGGGTTTTCTGATGCCCCTAGAGCTATGAGGTGTGGGAAGTGTGCAGCACATGACCACTATTCGTCTCAGTGCAAGGAAACACAAGTCATCTGCTTTAAGTGTGGCAAGCCAGGCCACATCAGTCGTGAGTGTGATGGAGCTAAGGTCGAGCCTCCCAGCGCTAGCAAGAATTAGAAGTCCCAGGCCAATAGACTGAAGACCACTGGGAGAGTCTTTACTCTTAGTGGAGCCGAAGCCTCCGAGTTTGATGACTTAATCCAAGGTACGTGTTTAATTGATGGAACTCAGTTGACTGTATTGTATGATTGGGTGCTACTCACTCGTTTATATCGCATGATAGGATCACGAGTCTTAATTTGCCTGTTACTTTCCTTGAGTTTGATTTGTTGGTTTCTACACCTACAAATAAACCTGTTCTCTTATGCATGCAAGAATTGTCATATTGTTATAAATGATAAAACCTTCATTGCTGATCTTGTATGCTTACCTTTGAAAGACCTGGACATTATTCTGGGTATGGACTGGTTATCTTCCAACCATGTCCTTCTGAATTGTTTTGATAAAACCTTGATTTTTGGAACTCCAAAGGAGTCTAAGAATCCGGACCTTCTCTCTGCCAGCCAAGTACGAGCTTCGATGAGAGACGAAGCCCAAGTATACATGATGTTAGCTTCCCTGGATGTAGAGAGCAGCCCTCCTGATGCCGCCAGCTTGTCTGTTGTGCGAGAATTTCCTGAAGTGTTTCCGGGGGATGTTTATAACTTACCCCCAGAGAGAGATGTTGAGTTTACCATAGACTTAGTGCCTGGCACCGAGCCAATCTCTATAGCACTCTATAGAATGTCTCCTCTAGAACTAGCTAAGTTGAAGGAACAGTTAGAGGACCTGATGAAGAAGCAGTTCATTAGGCCGAGTGTGTCTCCGTGGGGAGCACCTGTGTTGTTGGTGAAGAAGAAGGATGGTAGTATGAGGTTGTGTGTCGACTTTCGACAGCTCAACAAGGTGACCATAAAGAATCGGTATCCCCTCCCTAGGATTGATGATCTTATGGACCAGTTGATGGGCGCTTGCGTCTTTTCAAAGATAGATTTGAGGTCAGGGTACCATCAGATTCGGGTTAAGTCTGAGGACATCCCGAAGATAGTGTTTAGGATGCGATATGGTCACTATGAGTACTTGGTTATGCCCTTCGGTGTGACCAATGCTCCTGCGGTCTAGGGCCAGAGATAGTCCAGGAAATAACAGAAAAGATCAGGTTAGTTCAGGAAAAGATGAGAGTTGCACAGAGTAGGCAGAAGAGCTACCATGATAAAAGGAGAAGGCGCTCGAATTCCAGGAAGGCGATCATGTATTCTTGAGAGTTACCCCGACGACTGGGGTTGGTAGAGTGATGAAGGCGAGGAAACTTACTCCGAGGTTCATTGGTCCTTACCAAATCCTCAAAAGAGTCGGTGAAGTCACCTACCAAATAGCCTTACCCCCGTTCTTGTCAAATCTCCACAATGTTTTTCATGTGTCTCAACTCAGGAAGTACATTCATGACCCTAGTCACGTGATAGTACCCGACGCTATACAGTTAAAAGAGAACCTGACGTTTAAGGTGTTGACCCTTCGAGTCGAGGATAGGAGGGTGAAGCAGCTAAGAGGCAAGGAGATTCCTTTGGTCAAAGTGGTTTGGAGTGGGGCAACTGAGGAAAGTGCTACCTGGGAGCTGGAGAGTAAGATGATGGAAACGTACCCGCATCTTTTTCCTTGAGGTACGTGTAAATTTTGAGGACGAAATTTTTATAAGAGGGGTGGAATTGCAACACCCTGTTTTTTGGAATTAATTTAATTAAGTTGGATTTATCGGTCGAGGACATAGTGGGATTTTTGGCTAAAAGTCCCTTTCTGGAACATGAGCACGCCCGTGCTCATTAGCCAGCATGCCCGTGCTTAAAGTCAGAAGCGTGTTTCTGATTTTAAGTTGAGCACGACTGGGCTGAACAGTGAGCACGCCCATGCTCAATGCGTGGACCGCGTCTCGGTGACGCTAAGTGGAGCACGACCGTACTCAAGGGTGAGCACGACCGTGCTCAGGTCCGAACGTTGTATACGTGACAGAACTCGAGGGTTTAACGTGTAACCCTATTTTTGGTGAGTTGCAGCAGCCACAGTGCGGCCAGGAAGAGTCTATTCTGTTTTCTTTCGTCTTGATCAGTTTTGGAAGCCTTGGGGAGACCGCTAGCACATCTGTGTTATTGCTTAGGTAACGTTTCTTCCCTGTTTAAGTTCCTTTCATTATTGTGAATAGGGAACTAACCTTTGGTATTTTGTTGATCCAAGGTTCGTTTCGGTGTGAGTCGCTGTGAGGAGAGGAACCGGTTCGTTGTTTGGGGCATCGTTAGAGCTACCTTCAATCCAAGTATGGGGAGAAGGGTAGTGTATTCCTAGGCTTGGGGTTAGTGTAAAGTAAAGGGGTTCCCCAACCTCGATGTGTTTATATATGTATGTATGAATAATATGTTGAATCGGTTGTTTAATGATGGTATGCTCTTGGCTGTTTTGGTATGTTATTAGTATACTGTTTATGATCATAATATGTTATTAATGTTTGTGTTGGTTGCTTGGCTATGAACATGATGATTGTTGGTTGATGCCATTGTTAAGTTGATGTTGATAATGATGCTGGGTTTTAACCCTCAAAAATTGTGTTAATGGAATTTAGGATTAACAGATAAATTGGTTAAGTTTCAGCCCCTGTTCCTGCCCAGAACAACACTGTCGCGCGATGAGCACGACCGTGCTGAACAGGGAGCACGACCGTGCTCCCAATTGAATTCTGGGTAAATGGCCGCGTTGTTCAGCACGGCCGTGTAGGACAAAGAGCATGACCGTGCTCAATAAGAAGCACGACCGTGCTTCACTTAAAGGGGAGCACGCCCCTCACGTGCTTAAGCACGACCGTGCTGGGTTACGAGCACGACCGTGCTCAACCCACTAGGACAGAACCGAATTAAAGGACTTAAGGGGTTTTAAACCCCATTCCCCAATGATGATTAATTGATTAGACAATCTGGTTGATAATACTAAAGATAATTAAAGATAATGAGATGGTGAGGGGTTAAGTCGATACCCTTTCGGGTGCCGCAAGCTGATGAGTTATGCCTTGGTGCTTTTGAGCCAAGGAAGCCTTGACCCCGCTGTTTGGGTTTAAGGTGTTGATGTTGCTGTGTATCTCGGTGGCCGAGAGTTTGCCCCAGGTACTGCGGTTGATTCTGCTTAAGTCCTTAGGTAGATTTCGTGAGGCAAGTTGTTGCGGTTGATTCTGCTGTTATCTTCGGTCGATTCCATTGGAGTTATGGAGGTGGTGTTGCCGTTGTTGTTGTGTTGCATACGCATAGCATCGGAGTTGTTGATTAGGGATGTTCGACATAGGGGAGATCATCCTAGAGTATGGCGATCTGGCCATCCACGGTTGGAGTAGATTCTCCTAGCACCCCCGTGACGAGGCATTCGTTGGTTTGATGCGTTGGCTATCCAAGGAGTAGATTCTCCGGCGTCGAGTAGATTCTCAATATGGATATTTAACTCCGAAGTCGTTCATCCCGAGTTTAGTGGATCCACATGCATTGTTGGTTAGCGGAGTAGGACTGCATTGCACTGCATAGCATAATGATGATGTTGATGTTTGGTGTAATGTTGCTATGTTTACTGTTTACTTTACTTCCTACTTCTTGCTATATATGATTACATGAACTTACTTCCCATGCTTGTTTGTGTTTGGCCTGATTGGCACATTGCAGAGGATGACGAGCAGCCCGGAGAGGAGTGACTCTGAGGAGCCGCCACTCATTGTAGGGCTAGTTTATGTTATCGTAGTTGTTAGTTTCAGTTGTAATTCCATGGATTTTATTCCGGAACGGTTATACCAGCTCTGTAGGTGACATTGGGGTTGGGTTGTGTTTGTTGGTTGTTATGTTTTTACTGTTGAAAACTTATTTCATTTTCCGCGTTGTAAACGGTTCATGTGGGACTTTTCTACCCATGGACAATTGTTTATTTTATTCAATAATTGCATGTTTTTCCTTTAATTGTTTTTAAATTAAATGGCTTTTAACATGCGGGGTAGAAGGGTGTCACACCTGGTCTTTCTAGGGAACTTGTTGAGCATCGGTTGCCGATTAAAGAAGGCTTCAAACCTTACAAGCAGGCTACCAGGAGATTCAACCCAGGATTACTACCCAAGATTAAATAGGAAATGGAGTGTTTACTCAAAGCAGGTTTCATTCGCAAGGCCAGATATGTAGAATGGCTGTCGAATATAGTTCCTGTAATTAAAAAGAGTGGGCAGGTTAGGATTTGTACTGATTATAGGAATTTAAATCTTACCACTCCAAATGATGAGTATGTAATGCCAATAGCTGATATGCTTGTTGACTCTGTAGCCAAAAGTGGCATTTTAACTTTAATGGATTGTTATTCTAGGTATAATCAGATTTCCATAGCCGAGGAAGATGTTCAAAATATAGCTTTCAGGTGTCCTGGCGTCGTTGGATATTCGAATGGCTTGTTATGGTTGAATGCTATTTTTCATGAGTTAATTAGTAAAAACATGGAAGTATACATTGATGATGTAATAGTTAAATCCCATGACTTTAATCAACATTTAGCCGATTTAGAGCAAGCACTTAAAAAGATGAGGTGTCATAATTTGAAAATGAACCATGCTAAATGCTCTTTTGGTGTATTGGCTGAAAAATTTCTGAGGTTTCTAGTTCATAAACATGGGGTTGAAGTAGATAAAAATAAGGCCAAAGCCGTAATGGAAGCTAGACCTCCTCAGAATAAGAAAGAGTTACAGAGTTTAATTGGCAAGATTAATTTCTTGAGAAGGTTTATTGCGAATTCGGCTGGTAAGCTGAAAGCTTTTTCCCTTTTATTGTAGTTAATAGATGCTGATGAAATGGTTTGGGGGGAGAACAACAAATTGCTTTTAACCAGATAAAATAGTGTTTAGCTAGTCATCCAGTATTAGTTCCACCAATGTCAGGGAAGCCATTGAAATTATATATATCGGCTGCCCCAGAATCAATCGGCTGCTTGTTGGCACAAGATGATGAGGATGGAAATGAAAGATCCATTTATTATCTTAGCTGATTGCTTAATGATCCTGAGATTCGGTACACCCCTATAGAGAAATTGTGCTTGTCTCTTTTCCATGCTTGTACCAAGCTAGAGTATTATCTCTTACCCAGAGAGGTTCTAGTGGTATGTAAAATTGACATTGTAAAGTACTTGCCCCATAGGTCTATCTTACAAGAAAGACTAATGAAGTGGGCCTTCAAGCTGAGTGCTTATGCACTAAAACATGTACCCTTGAGGGCAGTTAAAGGGCAAGCTCTGGCTGATTTTTTAGCTCACCATCCTTGTATGGATATCATGGATCCACTAGCTGTAACATCCCTGGCTGCTCTATGGATTGACGACTGACCCCACAGACCAACACGGGTCTTCTCAGCATGCTTTGTCCTCACTCACACCCTTCCTGGGAAAACTTCCCAGGAGGTCACCCATCCCAAAATTGCTCCAAGCCAAGCACGCTTAACTGTGGAGTTCTTAAGTGATGGGCTACCGAAAAGAAGATGCATCTTGTTAGTATAGGTAATACCAATCAATTCATATAAGCCTTCCTCAACTGTATAGTCCCATACCTACACAGTCTCAAGATCCCTCTCATTCGGGTGTGTAATCGGTTCATTCATGTGTCCCTCCGCCTAGAAGCCTGCCAGGAGCCGCTCCTTGTCGTGCCTTCTTGCACCGGCGACCACTCCTCGCCCTCGTCGGCACCCGGATGTTACACTAGCCGAGGTGAACCATTGTATAAATCTCAAGCCTTGGGTTTTAACATTTGATGGATCCAGAACTGAAAAAGGAGCTGGGGCTGGAATTACAATTGTAAGCCCTACAGGAGAGAGTTGGAAGTTCATGCATTAGCTGAAACTGGGTTGTTCAAACAAACAAGCTGAGTATGAGGCTTTGATTTTAAGGATTAAAGATCTTGTTGTCTATGGAAGCTAAATATTAAGTTATGGGTGATTCTCAGTTAGTTATCAAACAATTAGCTAGGGATTACAAATGTATTAATCCTAACCTAGTGGATTATTATGAAACAACCAGAACTTTGATGAAAATGTTTATCGACGTAATAATAATTCATATACCAAGGGGGAACAATGAAGAAGCTAATGATTTGGCTCAGCATGCTTCTGGATGCAAGGAAACCTTCCAGGATATCCAGCCTATAGACGATCGGCTCAAAAATCTCCTTATTGGAGAGGTGGACATAGTTGATGATTGGAGAGCCGAGCTGACAAAATATTTGCAAAAACCTTCCCATCCTTCAACTTTTCGGCTAAGGCAAAAGGCTCTGAAATACACATTGGTAGATGATGAGCTCCATAAAAAGGGGTTGGAAGGGGTCCTGCTAAAATGTCCTAGTAAAGCAGAGACTTTAAGGATCATGAGAGAAGCACATGAGGGTATATGTGGATCACATAGATCAGGGATTGTGATCTGCTGGCTGATCCATAGATATGGTTATTACTAGCCAACCATCAATTCAGAATGCCATGCCTATGCTAAAGGGTGTAAGGAATGTTGAGACACCCCGTTGTGCCCCGTTGTGCCTTTAAGTATTTATTAAACTTAAGCGCTTACTTAACGTTAATCCTAACCCAAAAATACGAAGGAATTAAAAACTTAATTAATAATCATATAACTTCTGCAAATTAAAATACTGCAAATTAAAACATACCAACGTTATAATATATAAATACCCACATGCTTAATTCATTACAATACCAAAACACTGTTTAGGGTATCCTCTCAGTAAGATCCATCATAGGTGAAATAGACAACTATAAACACGAGAAGGGGGGTTGAATTGTGTTTATTAGAATTTAAAATAAAGTTAAAAACTTTTTGCATGCAGAAGCTAAGTACAGACGGGTGTAAAAAGATACACAGACAGGTCACCTGTCTGTTGTAGTTTTCTCAGAAGAACAACACACGTAGAGATAAGAAAACAGACTTGACAGAAACAGTTTTAACCCCTTTGTTAGAAAGCAGATGATATATATAATCAAAGTAACTAAAGAGATTAAGGGAAGAGAGATTAACACAGAGATTTATCCTGGTTCACTAACACAAAGAGCTACGTCCAGTCCTTGGCAGCACCAAGATTTATCCACTATAACTGATCAGGTTACAGACTCCAAGTATTGTTTGCACACCTAGCCTCTTCAGGATCCAACACAAGTATTCTTTGCACACCTAGCCTCTTCAGGCTCACTCAGATTTGTTTGAGAGTTTGGTTTGTAATAAATACACTTACAGACCTTTCACTAACACTCAGAGAGTGGTTTAAATATAAAGCTTTTGGAAAGTCTGGGTAATAACTTCAAATGATTGAAGAATACAGAATGAATAAATGAACAGAGTAATGACTCTTTAATGCTTTGTAAAACTCTGATGATGTTCATCTTCAATGACTTCTGTATTTATAGCCTTCAAACATTTAATATCCGTTAGAGACATTCCTTGCAACTATGGCTTCAAGCAGAGCTTCATTAAATGCAATATAGTCGTTCTGGGCAGCCATTAATGCAATGAAGACGTTGGTTGTACTCTAACATGAGGGATAATAGCTTTATGCATCGTGTAGACGCCAAATCAGAGTTGTGCAGAGTGCTTTTGTACTTTTGCAGAGTACATTTCCCTTTCTGTGTAATGACTGAAAGTATTAGGGAATAAAGCATGTTGGAAACATTCTTTAACTGGAAGTTTATCCCTGACTTCCTAGTTTGCTTGAGAGAGAGCACTTCTGAGTTTCTTGATAAGCATGAGAGAGTTCTCAGAGTATTCTTCATGAGGGGACAGCTTGCAAAAGCTTCCTGTACTTCGAGTTCTTTAACGAAGAACCTTAGACAAGTTGAAGAGTAGAGACAGGTTGTAAAACCAGTTTGCACATAGTCAACAATCTTAGTCAGCAGACAGGTTGACTTCTTGGCTTATACGGACAGGTGAAGTGATGTTTGATTTCTATATGCTTAGCCTTAGAATGCTGAATTGGATTTTTAGTTAAGCAGATAGCACTAGAATTATCACACCATACAGATATATTATGCTAAAAAATAGAGTAATCCTCAAGTTGATGTTTTACCCATAAAAGCTGAGAGCAACAACTAGCAGCTGAAATATATTCTGCTTCAGCTGTAGATAGAGCTATAGTTGTCTGTCTTTTGCTTGACCAAGAGACCAAGTTTGCTCCAATGAAGTGGCATCCTCCACTGGTGCTTTTTCTTTCTATTCTGTCTCCAGCAAAGTCAGCATCACAGAATCCCACTAATCTGTATTCATTAGTTCTTAAATACAGCAAACCAAGATTAGTAGTACCAAGCAAATATCTAAATATTCTCTTAACAGCTTTAAGATGAGATTCTCTTGGGTCAGATTGAAATCTAGCACACATACAGACACTAAACTGAATATCAGGTCTGCTTGAAGTTAAGTACAGCAAAGATCCAATTATACCTCTGTAGACAGTTTGGTCTACTTTTTTACCTTCATCATCTTTACTAAGTTTTGCATTGGTTTCCATGGGAGTTTTCATAAGTTTAGCATTTTCCATTTTGTATTTCTTGAGCATTTCCTTGATATACTTTTGTTGATGGATGTAGATTCCATCACTTGTCTGTTTGATTTGTAGACCAAGGAAGAACTTCAATTCTCCCATCATGCTCATCTCAAATTCTGCTTGCATCAGCTTTGAAAAATCCTTGCATAGCTTCTCATTAGTTGCTCCAAAAATAATATCATCAACATATATTTGGACTACAATGAAATTTTCTTTATAGCTTTTCTTAAACAGAGTAGTATCTACTTGACCTCTTGTAAAGCCGTTATGCATGAGAAAAGAGCTTAGTCTATCATACCATGCCCTAGGTGCTTGCTTTAAACCATATAATGCCCTTTTAAGTTTAAAAACATGATCTGGTTTATTAGTATCTTCAAAACCAGGGGGTTGTTTAACATAAACTTCTTCTTCAATTATTCCATTTAGAAAAGCACTTTTCACATCCATTTGAAAAAGAGTGATTTGGTGTTGTGCAGCATGTGACATTAGTATGCGAATAGCTTCTATTCTAGCTACAGGTGCAAATGTTTCAGTGTAGTCAATACCTTCTTGTTGGTTATAGCCTTGAGCTACTAACCTTGCCTTGTTTCTGACAACTTTGCCATCTTCATCTAACTTGTTTCTGAAGACCCATCTTGTTCCAATGACAGACTTGTTTTTGGGCTTGGAGACAAGTGTCCAGACATCATTTCTGGTGAACTAGTTGAGTTCTTCTTGCATAGCAAGCTTTCATCATCAAGAGCTTCTTCAATGTGCTTTGGCTCTATTTCTGACAAAAAGGCCACATTGCTTGATTCTCTTAAGGTAGATCTGGTTCTTACTCCTTCCGAGGGATGACCAATGATGAGATCCTTAGGATGATGAGTTTTGAATTTCCAGTCTCTTTCAAGAGAACCTTGACTTGTCTGTGTCTGTTGACTTGTCTGTTCCACTGGTCTGTCTGGTTCTGCTTCAGGTTCTGGTTTGGTTAAGTCAGGTTGTTGATCTTCTGACTTGTTTATATCAAGACCTGCAAGATCATCTTCTAGATCTGACAATTCCTTATCAGTCTTTAAGTTATCATTAAATTTGACATGAACAGATTCTTCAATAACAGATGTTCTAGAATTGTAAATTCTAAAAGCTTTAGACATTTCAGAGTATCCCAAAAAGATACCTTTGTCTGTCTTAGAGTCAAATTTTCCAAGTTGATCCTTGGTATTTAATATGTAGCATTCACAACCAAATGCATGAAAGTAAGAAATGTTGGGGCTTTTTCCTTTCCACAGTTCATAGGGAGTCTTCTTTAGAAAAGGCCTAATGAGTATTCTGTTTTGTACATAACAAGCTGTGTTTACTGCTTCTGCCCAGAAGTACTTAGGGAGATTATTCTCATTGAGCATAGATCTAGCCATCTCTTACAGAGATCTGTTCTTTCTCTCAACCACTCCATTTTGTTGAGGAGTTCTAGGTGCAGAGAAATTGTGAGAGATCCCATTCTCCTCACAGAACTGACTAAACTGCTCATTTTCAAATTCTCCCCCATGGTCACTTCTTAGAGTAGAAATGCAGAAACCCTGCTCATTTTGTGCTCTTTTACAGAATACTGAGAAAGCCTTAAAAGACTCATCCTTGTGGGTTAAGAAGAGTACCCATGTATATCTAGAATAGTCATCAACTATGACAAATCCATATTTTCTTCCAGCCAAGCTAGCAACACTAACTGGTCCAAACAGATCCATGTGTAACAACTGAAGAGGTCTAGAGGTTGATATTTGGTTTTTAGATTTGAAACTTGATTTTATCTGTTTACCTCTCTGACATGCATCACACAAAATATCTTTCTTAAAACTAATATCAGGCAATCCTCTCACAAGGTTATCCCTTTTTAGTTTTGAAATTAATTTCATACTAGCATGTCCTAGTTTCTTATGCCACAACCATCTTTCATCCTCTTTAGACATCAGACATGTTACACTTTGATCTGAGAGATCAGTCAGTTCAATCTTATACAGATTTTGTTGCCTTTTAGCTGAAAAGAGGGTTTTGCCACTAAGATCTTTAACTATACAGAAATCTTTGGTAAAGGAGACATCAAATCCACTGTCACATAATTGACTTATGCTAAGCAAATTGTGTTTTAATCCTTTAACCATAAGAACATTTGATATAGAGGGAAGAGGAGGTTTACCACCAATAGTACCAATTCCTATAACCTTCCCTTTCTGATTTCCACCAAATGCCACATGTCCTCCTTTCTTAAGTTGGAGGTCTAGGAACATAGACCTTTCTCCTGTCATGTGTCGCGAGCAGCCACTGTCCAGGTACCAGCAGTGGTGTTTTCTTTGTGCTGTTGAGGACATCTGCAACAGAGATTATTTGATCTTTAGGTACCCATAGTTTTATGGGTCCTTTTCTGTTAGTTCTAGGAGTCTGTGAAGACTTCCTTCTTTTCTTATGGAGACACTTAGACATAACATGTCCAGTCTTTCCACAGAAATTCAGACAGGTATGGATTTAATAGAAGTAGATGTAGCAGACACTTTAGAGTGCTTAGTTGATACTTTATGATGTATCTGATGGACATATCCTATACCTTCTTTGTTAAGGGAGTGCCTCTGACAGCCAAGCAGCTTTGTCAGATTATCTCTACCATTAACAAATTTGGCAAGATCAGAAGTGAGCTCTTCCACTTTCTGTTGAAGTTTTTCAACTTCTTCAGACTGTGATGTATCACTAGAGATCTTAGCTTCATTAGACTTTTCAGTCTTCAGCTCACTGTTCTCCTTGGCAAATTTCTCACACTCTAGAGATTTCTGTTTATGCTCACTGAGGAGCTTAACATGATTTCTCTTGAGAGATTTGAAAGCCTTAGACAAACAGTTGGATTCCTCCAACAATTCTTCATAGGCATCAAGTAATTCCTCATAATCAGAATTTACCTCATTATCTGAATCAGAGTCAGTGTTAGCCATTAGACAGAGATTTGCTTCTTCATCTGTCTCCTCATCAGTAGATGTTGACTCTAGATCTTCCCAAGTGGCCATCATTCCTTTCTTCTTCTTTTTGAAGAACTTCTTAAATGGGGCTTTCTTGAGTTGAGGACATTCTGCTTTGATGTGTCCTGGTTTCTTGCACTCATAGCAGACAATTGAGTTTTTGTCTGTTGAAGTGGAATCCTTGAAATTCTTGTCCTTGTTGAATCTTCTGAATGGCTTATCCTTTCTGAACTTCTTTTTCTGTAGGAGAAGCTTTATCTTTCTGGTTAGGAGAGATAGTTCTTCATCACTTTCAGAATCCTCAGATTCAGACAGGTCAGCATCACTGGATGACTCGTCTGCCTTTAAAGCTTTAGAGGCTTTAGAAAACTTTTGATCAGCCTTCAGAGCAATTGACTTGCCCTTCTTTGTTGAGACTTCATCTCCAAGTTCTTGCTCATGAACAGTAAGTGTTCCAAGGAGTTCATCCATAGTCAAGGTGGTAAGATCTTTGGCTTGAGAGATAGCAGTTACCAGAGGTCTCCACTGCTTAGGTAGGCTCCTAAGTATCTTTCCAACCTTCTCAGCATTGGAGTAAACTTTGCCAAGAGACTTTAGACCATTGATGATAGTTTGAAATCTCCCAATCATTTGAGCAACAGATTCTCCTTCTTCCATGAGAAATAGTTCATACTTTCTGACAAGTATGGCAATTTTTGATTCTTTGACCTTGGCGGTTCCTTCATGTGTGACAGCTAAGGTGTCCCATATTTCTTTGGCAGAGTCACAGGCACAGACCTTCTCAAACTCATCAGGACTGAGCGCACAAATAATGTTGTATCTGGCTTTGTGATTCAGCTCCCATTTTGCCTTCTGCAGGGGTCCACTGAGCTTTTGGCTTGTCAGTGTTGTCATCATTTTTAGGGATGAAAGGACCATCTGTGATGACATCCCAGAGATCAGAGTTTGTAGATAGAATGAACCATTGAAATCTATCTTTCCAATAGTTGTAGTTTTCTCCATTGAAGAATGGAGGTCTGGTTAAGGAGGCTCCTTCAGTCTGGTTACTTCCACTAGCTCCAGCAGTCATGTCTATTCTTCAGGATCTTTTACCTCAACACTATTAGATGCTCAACCCAGAGGCTGAGCTTTGATACCAACTGAAATAGACAACTATAAACACGAGAAGGGGGGTTGAATTGTGTTTATTAGAATTTAAAATAAAGTTAAAAACTTTTTGCATGCAGAAGCTAAGTACAGACGGGTGTAAAAAGATACACAGACAGGTCACCTGTCTGTTGTAGTTTTCTCAGAAGAACAACACACGTAGAGATAAGAAAACAGACTTGACAGAAACAGTTTTAACCCCTTTGTTAGAAAGCAGATGATATATATAATCAAAGTAACTAAAGAGATTAAGGGAAGAGAGATTAACACAGAGATTTATCCTGGTTCACTCTTTAACACAAAGAGCTACGTCCAGTCCTTGGCAGCACCAAGATTTATCCACTATAACTGATCAGGTTACAGACTCCAAGTATTGTTTGCACACCTAGCCTCTTCAGGCTCCAACACAAGTATTCTTTGCACACCTAGCCTCTTCAGGCTCACTCAGATTTGTTTGAGAGTTTGGTTTGTAATAAATACACTTACAGACCTTTCACTAACACTCAGAGAGTGGTTTAAATATAAAGCTTTTGGAAAGTCTGGGTAATAACTTCAAATGATTGAAGAATACAGAATGAATAAATGAACAGAGTAATGGCTCTTTAATGCTTTGTAAAACTCTGATGATGTTCATCTTCAATGACTTCTGTATTTATAGCCTTCAAACATTTAATATCCGTTAGAGACATTCCTTGCAACTATGGCTTCAAGCAGAGCTTCATTAAATGCAATATAGTCGTTCTGGGCAGCCATTAATGCAATGAAGACGTTGGTTGTACTCTAACATGAGGGATAATAGCTTTATGCATCGTGTAGATGCCAAATCAGAGTTGTGCAGAGTGCTTTTGTACTTTTCCAGAGTACATTTCCCTTTCTGTGTAATGACTGAAAGTACTAGGGAATAAAGCATGTTGGAAACATTCTTTAACTGGAAGTTTATCCCTGACTTCCTAGTTTGCTTGAGAGAGAGCACTTCTGAGTTTCTTGATAAGCGTGAGAGAGTTCTCAGAGTATTCTTCATGAGGGGACAGCTTGCAAAAGCTTCCTGTACTTTGAGTTCTTTAACGAAGAACCTTAGACAAGTTGAAGAGTAGAGACAGGTTGTAAAACCAGTTTGCACATAGTCAACAATCCTAGTCAGCAGACAGGTTGACTTCTTGGCTTATACGGACAGGTGAGACTTAGGTAGACAGACAGGTGAGTTTTGTAATCTTCTGATCTGTACACTAAGTAGACAGGTTAGCAACCACAAAATAGGTTAATTAAATCATTACCCAATGTTTAGTTTTCATCAAAACTTAGGGAAATGCACACAGACATTTTAGAGATTTAACAACAGGTACTTAATTATACAAACTATTTATAACTAGCGGAAACATAAAACGTCTTTTGAGACTCACTGGCCCTAAACTTACTACACTATATCGTTACATCTGTAATTCGTTCTTCAACCTCCGTTTCAAATGGAGTTCCATCCAACTCCTCAGCAACGTATTCCTCCACCGAGTCTTCTAACGGAATAAAGTGTACATACAAGAAAATACAGAAATAGGGAGATAAGAAATAGTTCTATCATCATAAGCGGAAAATACTCATAATATATAATATAATAGCAGTCACAGACAAACAACACTCATCATTAACAATCATCCTCAAATCACAATATCTTTCCTCTACCCTCAATCTCATACAACTAACTTTTTATGCTGACGTGGCCACCACCAATCATATCACACATCCCTTTCCCGCTGAGGGATGTTAGTCAGTCGTCCAAGCAATGCATCCCTTCTAAAACCGGTGCACATACTCATCCATGGTGAGAATGCTCATGCAAAGCAATGACACTATAGCTGCACAGCACAGTCGGTGCACACCCTAGTTCAAGGGTGCTCATGAATATCAAATGACACTATAGCTGCACAATCTAAAACTAAATTGGGACAGCCCCGCAAGAACTTCGGACCTCGTGTGTTCCCAATACACGGTTGTGAATAACAATACATATGAACCCCGTTGACTCGTATCAATAACAACCTAGTGCAAGCTCTACTTACATTCTATATCACATCACTTCTATAAAATAATAGCAAGGCACCTGTAATTCATATTCAAGCTCTCACCCAAACAAAATACCTCCGAGAAACATATATCTTTACTTAAAATCAACTAAGCAATTTATCAAACCAGGCAGATCATGCATAACACAGTAATCAATAAAATATTCAAACATCAAAATAAAACGTCACATGCAGTAGAATACCTAAACCAGTGTATCACAAACAGTCAATAATAAATAATTCAGAAATCCTCAAATATCATAAAATTAACCTAAGGCGATAAACCTACAACCCCCAAATCAGCATTGGTATTGCGGAAAAGATTCCAATGCGATTTTGGTCTTGTCGATTACTCGACCACCAGTAGGGTTTAGGTCGCCCTACACAATTATTATAAAATATACTACTTATCCATTCCGATGACAGATTGATTCTTTCCCCCACCTAAGTTAACACCGGAAACACGAAGTCAAAGCTCCTCATTATTACGCCACAAGTTACCAAATCCACCTTCAATCAAATCAATGATAAAGCAAGTTAATCAAACAAAACTCATCTATGTCTAATTATGCTAGGTTCAGCCATTCATTCAAAATAAGGCTAGGGTTATTTTCTTAATCCAATCTTTTCGATACTAGTTCCTAGGGTATTAACTAACATGAATCAAGTGTTACTAGTTAAAAATATGAAACAAAATCCTCTAACCAACTAGGTTAGGGTTTCGGCCATAAGGGTTAATATAGGCTAGAAATTCCTTTTAAGTTCAAACTTTTGGATCTAGAACCTACACACCTTAGATAGTTCATAGAAATTATGATCTAGTTTAATATTGAAGAAAATTTATTTTTTTCACATAAACCCAAATTCGGCCAAGACTAGAAAATAGGGTTATGAGTTTCTTTTGATTTCAATCTTCTATATCTAACTACTATAGGTATTAGAGAGTTCAAATTAAGTGTCATATTTTAAAAATTGAACAAAACTTCATTTGCCTAAAACCATATAGGTTCGGCCTCAATAAGAAAAATAGGAAGTAAAATGATTTTGCTTACATGCTCTTTAATGATGATAGTAGAAGTCATATGAAGATCATAGAAATTGGTTTCACATTAAAATGATTTTTCTACAATTTTCTAGAATTATTTGAAGTTCTAGATCTAAGAATGAAAATTCATTAAATAGTTGATGAAAATAGAGTTTGATGGATGATTAATGAAGCTAAGATAATGAGGAACATGACCCTCACCTTGGAATGAAGAAGTTTGATGAAGGAAATGAATGGATTTGATGAAATTAGCAAGAACACAAAGGTAGTTCTTAGGGTTTTTGTGAAGAACAAGACTTGGAGTTTGAAATAGGATGAAAAAATAAAATGTGTTAAGTGTTGGGGAGGGGGCTGCACGAAAATGAGAGTGTGAGGGAGTAAAAATGTGTTGTTTAATTGCTACATATAACCATGGTTGAGTTTACTTGACCAAGGTTAAGTTAGAAAATAATATAATAACTTAACTATGGTTATAATAACTTAACTATAGTTAATAGTAATCATGGTTAGGTTAATAGAAATCAGGGTTAGGTTAAAATGTGTGGTGAAGGATGAAGGAGTGGTGTGGCTGAATTGTGACCACAAATAGCTTATGGCACACTTTCTAATTCAATGGAAACCTAGGGACATTTTAGACATTTCATTAGGAAAATATCTAGATATTTATCAAATGCCATCATTACATGTGCTGAGTCACATACTGACTCGCTGTAACACCCTGTTTTTCTTAAAATGTTTTTTTTAAGTTAATTTTATTTATTTAAAAATGTTGGTTAAGGGCTAAGTGGGATTTTAGCCTAAAAGTCCCTTTCTGGTACATGAGCACGCTCGTGCTCATCAGCCAGCAAGCCCGTGCTTAAAGTTAGAAGCGTGTCTCTGATTTTAAGTTGAGCACGCCCGTGCTCAATGCGTGGACCGCGTCTCGCTGACGCTAAGTGGAGCACGACCGTGCTCGATGCTAAGCACGACCGTGCTCAAGTCCGGATGATATAAACGTAAGCAGAACCCGAGGGTTACGTAAAACCCTACTTTTTGGTGCAGCTGCGGCCAGAACGTCTTTCCGCTCTATTTCTCCTTCTTTCTTCGCCGTAGTGGAGTTCTGAGAGCCGTTTGGAAGGTTTGGTTGATCTGCTTAATTGTTGGTAGGTAATGGTTTCGTCCCTTTTAGTTTCCTTTCGTGTTTTGGGATTGGAAACTAACCGGTTGTGTTCTTGTTTGCCCAAGGTTCATCATTGGAGTGAGCCGCTTTGGGAACGGTACCAGTTTACGAGTAGGAGCAGTGTTAGAGCTACCTTCAATCCAGGTATGGGGAGAAGTGGGATTGTTTTCACTAGGCAGTGGGTAGTGTAAGGTAACGGGGTTTCCCATGACCCCGGTGTCGTTGTATGCATATGATTATGATGTTTTAATTGGTATATGGCTGTTTCTAATTTATGTGTCCATAAATGTGTATTTTATGTTCATGAGGATTATGCCATGTTTATGATGCTATGAAAATAATTGTTATTGACATATGCTGGTTGAATGGTTGATGACTGTTTATGTTTGTTGGAATGATGAGTTTTGGTCCTAAAAACACGTTGTCAACTAACTAGGAATAATTAATTAAGAATTTAGGTTTTTGGCTACGAACTTGGTTTCTGTCCCTGCCCAGAACAGTGCAGTCGTGTATTGAGCACGACCGTGCTGAACAGGGAGCACGACAGTGCTCCCACTTAAATTCTGGAAAATGGCCGCGCTGCTCAGCACGGCCAAGCAGGTCAAATAGCACGATCGTGCTGCTGAGCACGACCGTGCTGAGTGTGAAGCACGACCGTGCTGAGTGTGAAGCACGACCGTGCTTCACTTAAAAGGGCAGCACGCCCTCACGTGTCCAAGCACGACCGTGCTAAGGTCTAAGCACGACTGTGCTGACCTCCAGGACAGTGATACAATTAAAGGACTTAAGGGGTTTTAAACCCCATTTCCCTATGATGATAAGTTGAGATAATTAATCAAAGATAAAGATTAGACAACTTGGTTATTAATTATATAAGATAATTAGATAATCAAATGTTAAGTCGGTATCCGTTGGGTTACCGCACGTTGATAAGTTGAAGTCTTGGGTGTTTATAGACCCAAGCACGTTGAGTTGAACCTTGGTGCTTATTGGCCAAGGGAGCCTTGACCCCACGGTTCGGGTCTAAGGTTACGTTGAGTTTGATGTTGAAAGTCTTGGGAGCTTCATGGCCCAAGCAAGGAGGTGGTTGAGATTGTTTGTTGTTGTGCCATTTGCATAAATCATTGGAGTAGTTGATGGGGGAGGTTCGACAAAGGGGAGATCGCCCGAGAGTACGGTGATCTGGCCATCCACGGTAGGTCACCCAAGGTTTGGTGACCGAGGCCCCCCGTGATAAGGCATCCATGGTTTGATGCGTTGGCTATCCATGGGGTTCACCCAAGGTTTGGTGAACTGCCGGTGTTGGTGCTTTTATGGCCAATACGGATATGTAACTCCAAAGTCGTTCATCCTGAGTTAGTTGGATCCACATGCATAGTTGGAGTAGCGGAGTAGTTGATGCATTGCATAGCATAGCATACTTGGTTGTTATGATACTGTTGGAGGTTGATGTATGCTTATGTGTATGTTTACCTTGCGTACTATTCCCCTGCTGTTTATATGATTACATGAATCTTACTCCCTGTATTGTTTGTGTTTGGCCTGATTGGCATTTGCAGAGGACGATGAGCAGCCCGGAGAGGAGTGACTCTGAGGAGCCGCCACTCATAGTTAGGGCTTATTTATGTTTAGTTGTTTTTCCTTTGTATTCCGAGGATGTTATTTTCCGGAACGGTTATACCAGCTCTGAGTGTGACATCGGGGTTGGGTAGTTATTTCTTCATGTTTTATTGATTTTAAACTTGGTTTATTTCCGCGTTGTAACTGGTTCATGTGGGACTTTTCTACCCATGGACAACTGTTTTATTTAATTCAGTTAAATGCATGTTTTTATTTTAATTGATGTATATTAATTGTCTTATAACATGCTGGGTAGAAGGGTGTCACATTTAGTGGTATCAGAGCAGTTCGACCTTGTTCGGACGTGGTATGAGTCTGTTGTGAGTCTGTTGTGTGACTCTTTTGTGAATTGTCTATACTTGTATAGATAATGATGTTTTAAGTTAGTTGCCTGTAGCTTTTACTCGCTTAAGTTTCTGTATTAAGAGTTGTGTTGGACTTGTACATGAATTAATGGCCGGTAGAGGACGCAACGTCAGGCGATTGCTGACGCATTGGCACTTCTAGCCAATGCTATTGGTCAGGTTAACCCTAACAATGGTGGGCCAGCTGAGTTCCAGGGACTGGATAAGTTCCAGAGGAACAACCCTCCATCGTTCAAGGGTGCGTACGATCCGGAAGGAGCTTTGTTGTGGCTGAGGGAGACAGAGAAGATCTTCAGAGCCATGGATTGCAACGATCAGTAGAAGCTCATCTTTGCTACCTTCATGCTGACCGAGGAGGCTGAGCATTGGTGGGATAACTGTAGGCAGAGGATGCAGGCTGAGGGCACAGCGGTTACATGGGCTGTGTTCAGGCATAGGTTTCTGGAGAAGTATTTTCCAGCAGATATCAGGGACAAGAAGGAGATGGAATTCTTGTCTTTGAGGCAGGGGTCGCTGTCAGTCGGTGACTATGCGGCCAAGTTTGAGGAGCTGGCTAGGTACTACACTCCCTACCAGCATGAGACGGATGACCGTTCGAAGTGTGTGAAGTTTGAGGCTGGACTCCGACCTGAGATCAAGCAGGCCATCAGCTACCAGGAGATCAGAGTCTTCCCTATTCTGGTCAACAAGTGCAGGATCTATGAGGATGCCAGCCAGTTCAGAGTTACTAGTTCCAGAGGGTCAGATAGCCAGAGTGGCAAGAGGACTGATCAGAGGGACAAGGGTAAGTAGAGGTATGCTCCGACCGGCAGAGATTTCAAGCAGAGTGGTAAGAAGCCACAGTTTCAGCAGGATGGGTTTAGAGGCGGGTTCTCTAGCGTCTCTAGGCCTATGAGGTGTGGCAAGTGTGGTGCTACGGATCACTACTCGTCTCAGTGCAAGGAGACGCAAGTGATCTGCTTCAGATGCGGCAAGCCAGGACACATCAGCCGAGAGTGTGAAGGAGCCAAGGCCGAGCCTCCCAGCGCCGGCAAGAATCAGAAGTCTCAGGCCAACCGACTGAAGACCACTGGAAGAGTCTTTACTCTTAGTGGAGCTGAAGCCTCCGAGTCTGATGACTTGATTCAAGGTACATGTCTTATTGATGGAACTCAATTAACTGTGTTGTATGATTCGGGTGCTACTCACTCATTTATATCGCATGATAGGGTCAAGAGTCTTGAGTTGCCTGTTGTTTTCCTTGAGTATGATTTGTTGGTTTCTACACCTACAAATAAACCTGTTACTACTTCTTATGCATGCAAGAACTGTCATATAGTTATAAATGATAGAACATTCATTGCTGATCTTGTATGCTTGCCTTTGAAAGACCTGGATATTATTCTGAGTATGGACTGGTTATCTTCCAACCATGTTCTTTTGAATTGTTTTGACAAAACCCTGATTTTTGGAACTCCGAAGGAGTCTAAGAATCCGGACCTTCTCTCTGCCAGCCAAGTTCAAGCTTCGATGAAAGACGAAGCCCAAGTATACATGATGTTAGCTTCCCTGGAAGTAGAGAGCAGCCCTCCTGATGTCGCCAGCTTGCCTGTTGTGCGAGAATTTCCTGAAGTGTTTCCAGGGGATGTTTATAACTTACCCCCAGAGAGAGATGTTGAGTTTACCATAGACTTAGTGCCTGGCACCGGGCCAATCTCCATAGCACCCTATAGAATGTCTCCTCTAGAGCTAGCTAAGTTGAAGGAACAGTTGGAGGACCTGATGATGAAGAAGTTCATTAGGCCGAGTGTGTCTCCGTGGGGAGCACCTGTGTTGTTGGTGAAGAAGAAGGATGGTAGTATGAGGTTGTGTGTCGACTTTCGGCAGCTCAACAAGGTGACCATAAAGAATTGGTATCCCCTCCCTAGGATTGATGATCTTATGGACCAGTTGATGGGCGCTTGCGTCTTTTCAAAGATAGATTTGAGGTCAGGGTACCATCAGATTCGGGTTAAGTCCGAGGACATCCCGAAGACAGCGTTTAGGACGCGATATGGTCACTATGAGTACTTGGTTATGCCTTTCGGTGTGACCAATGCTCCTGCGGTCTTCGTGGACTACATGAACAAGACCTTTCACCCTTACTTGGATAAGTTTGTGGTAGTGTTCATAGATGACATCTTAGTGTACTCCAAGGGTAAGGAGGAACATGAGGAACACCTGAGGGTTGTTTTGCAGACCCTTAAGGAAAAGCAGTTATATGCTAAGTTGTCTAAGTGTGAGTTCTGGTTAGAGGAAGTGAGCTTCTTAGGACATGTCATCTCTAAGGGTGGCATAGCAGTGGACCCAGCTAAGGTAGAGACGGTGCTCCAGTGGGAAGTGCCAAAGTCTGTAACCGAGATTAGGAGTTTCTTGGGGTTAGCCAGGTACTATAGGAGGTTTATAGAAGGTTTCTCTAAGATAGCTTTACCCTTAACCCGTCTCACCAAGAAGGGACAGTTGTTTGTGTGGGACTCTAAGTGTGAAGAGAGTTTCCAAACCCTTAAGAATAGGTTGACGTCAGCACCAGTGTTAGTTTTACCAGATCCTAGTGAACCCTTCGTAGTTTACTGCGATGCTTCTAAGCAAGGGTTAGGTGGTGTGCTGATGCAGAACGGTAAGGTAGTTGCTTATGCTTCTAGGCAGTTGAAAACCCATGAGAAGAACTATCCTACCCATGACCTAGAGTTAGGAGTTGTGGTATTTGCCTTGAAGATTTGGAGGCATTACCTGTATGGAGCGAGGTTTGAAGTTTTTAGTGATCACAAGAGTTTGAAGTATCTCTTTGATCAAAAGGAGTTGAAGATGAGGCAGCGTAGGTGGATGGAGTTCTTAAAGGATTATGACTTCGAGCTGACCTATCACCCAGGAAAGGCCAATGTGGTGGTCGACGCCTTGAGTAGGAAAACCCTTCATGTCTCCGCTTTGATGGTTAGGGAGATGGATCTGATTGAGGAGTTTAGAGACCTTAGTCTAGCTTGTGAGTTTACCCCTAAGAGTATTAAGCTTGGTACCTTGAAGGTTACCAACAGTTTGATGGATCAGATTAGAGAGGGTCAGAAGTTAGACAAGTTTCTCTTAGACCAGCGAGAGTTGCTCGCTCAGGGTAAAGACCTAAGTTTTAAGGATGGCAGTGATGGTATCTTGAGGTTCAGAGATAGAGTATGCATACCTAATGTTCCTGAGCTTAGGAAATTAATCTTAGAAGAAGGTCATAGGAGTGGATTGAGTGTGCACCCAGGTGCCACTAAGATGTATCAGGACCTTAAGAGGATGTTTTGGTGGCCTAGGATGAAAAAGGATGTAGCTGAGTTTGTGTATGCGTGCCTAGTTTGTCAGAAGGCTAAGATAGAGCATCAAAGGCCTTCGGGTAAGTTGCAACCTTTGAGTATCCCAGAGTGGAAATGGGATAGCATCTCCATGGATTTTGTGTCTGGACTCCCTAGGACTCCAGCTGGCTTTGAGGCTATATGGGTTGTTGTGGATAGACTGACTAAGTCTGCCCATTTCATTCCGATGAACATGGAGTATCCGTTGGAGAAGTTAGCTAAGTTGTACATCAAAGAGATAGTTAGGCTTCATGGTGTACCCTCTAGCATAGTTTCAGATAGAGACCCGAGGTTTACCTCTAGGTTTTGGAATAGTTTGCAAGAGGCTATAGGGACAAAGCTTAGGCTTAGTTCAGCTTACCACCCACAGACTGATGGGCAGTCTGAGCGGACCATCCAGTCGTTAGAGGACTTGTTGAGGGCTTGTGTGTTAGAACAGTCAGGAAGTTGGGACAAGTTTTTGCCCCTGATAGAGTTCACCTATAACAACAGTTTCCATTCTAGCATTGGGATGGCACCTTATGAAGCCCTGTATGGGAGGAGATGTAGGACACCCCTGTGTTGGAGTGAACCTAGTGATAGTGTGGTTCTAGGGCCAGAGATAGTCCAGGAAACAACAGAAAAGATCAGGTTAGTTCAGGAAAAGATGAGAGTTGCACAGAGTAGGCAGAAGAGCTACCATGATAAAAGGAGGAAGGCGCTCGAATTCCAGGAAGGTGATCATGTATTTTTGAGAGTTACCCCGACGACTGGGGTTGGTAGAGTGATGAAGGCGAGGAAACTTACTCCGAGGTTCATTGGTCCTTACCAAAATCCTCAAAAGAGTCGGCGAAGTCGCCTATCAAATAGCCTTGCCACCGTTCTTGTCAAATCTCCACAATGTTTTTCATGTGTCCCAACTCAGGAAGTACATTCACGACCCTAGTCACGTGATAGTTCCCGATACAATACAGTTAAAAGAGAACTTGACATTTGAGGTGTTACCCCTTCGAGTAGAAGATAGGAGGGTGAAGCAGCTAAGAGGCAAGGAGATTCCCTTGGTTAAGGTAGTTTGGAGCGGGGCAACTGAGGAAAGCGCTACCTGGGAGCTCGAGAGTCAGATGATGGAGGCGTATCCGCATCTTTTCGTTTGAGGTACATAGAAATTTCGAGGACGAAATTTTTATAAGGGGGGTGGAATTGTAACACCCTGTTTTTCTTAAAATGTTTTTTTTTAAGTTAATTTTATTTATTTAAAAATGTTGGTTAAGGGCTAAGTGGGATTTTAGCCTAAAAGACCCTTTCTGGTACATGAGCACGCTCGTGCTCATCAGCCAGCAAGCCCGTGCTTAAAGTCAGAAGTGTGTCTCTGATTTTAAGTTGAGCACGACCGTGCTCAATAGTAAGCATGCCCGTGCTCAATGCGTGGACCGCGTCTTGCTGACGCTAAGTGGAGCACAACCGTGCTCGATGCTAAGCACGACCGTGCTCAAGTCCGGATGATATAAACGTAAGCAGAACCCGAGGGTTACGTAAATCCCTACTTTTTGGTGCAGCTGCGGCCAGAACGTCTTTCCGCTCTATTTCTCCTTCGTTCTTCGCCGTAGTGGAGTTCTGAGAGCCGTTTGGAAGGTTTGGTTGATCTGCTTCAGTGTTGGTAGGTAATGGTTTCGTCCCTTTTAGTTTCCTTTCGTGTTTTGGGATTGGAAACTAACCGGTTGTGTTCTTGTTTGCCCAAGGTTCATCATTGGAGTGAGCCGCTTTGGGAACAGTACTAGTTTACCAGTAGGAGCAGTGTTAGAGCTACCTTCAATCCAGGTATGGGGAGAAGTGGGATTGTTTTCACTAGGCAGTGGGTAGTGTAAGGTAACGGGGTTTCCCATGACCCCGGTGTCGTTGTATGCATATGATTATGATGTTTTAATTGGTATATGGCTGTTTCTGATTTATGTGTCCATAAATGTGTATTTTATGTTCATGAGGATTATGCCATGTTTATGATGCTATGAAAATAATTGTTATTGACATATGCTAGTTGAATGGTTGATGATTGTTTATGTTTGTTGGAATGATGAGTTTTGGTCCTAAAAACACGTTGTCAACTAACTAGGAATAATTAATTAAGAATTTAGGTTATTGACATGACCGTGCTTCACTTAAAAGGGCAGCACGCCCTCACGTGTCCAAGCACGACCGTGCTAAGGTCTAAGCACGGCCGTGCTGACCTCCTGGACAGTGATTCAATTAAAGGACTTAAGGGGTTTTAAACCCCATTTCCCTATGATGATAAGTTGAGATAATTAATCAAAGATAAAGATTAGACAACTTGGTTATTAATTATATAAGATAATTAGATAATCAAATGTTAAGTCGGTATCCGTTGGGTTACCGCACGTTGATAAGTTGAAGTCTTGGGTGCTTATAGACCCAAGCACGTTGAGTTGAACCTTGGTGCTTATTGGCCAAGGGAGCCTTGACCCCACGGTTCGGGTCTAAGGTTACGTTGAGTTTGATGTTGAAGGTCTTGGGAGCTTCATGGCCCAAGCAAGGAGGTGGTTGAGATTGTTTGTTGTTGTGCCATTTGCATAAATCATTGGAGTAGTTGATGGGGGAGGTTCGACAAAGAGGAGATCGCCCGAGAGTACGGTGATCTGGCCATCCACGGTAGGTCACCCAAGGTTTGGTGATCGAGGCCCCCCGTGATGAGGCATCCATGGTTTGATGCGTTGGCTATCCATGGGGTTCACCCAAGGTTTGGTGAACTGCCGGTGTTGGTGCTTTTATGGCCAATACGGATATGTAACTCCAAAGTCATTCATCCTGAGTTAGTTGGATCCACATGCATAGTTGGAGTAGCGGAGTAGTTGATGCATTGCATAGCATAAAATACTTGGTTGTTATGATACTGTTGGAGGTTGATGTATGCTTATGTGTATGTTTACCTTGCGTACTATTCCCCTGCTGTTTATATGATTACATGAATCTTAATCCCTGTATTGTTTGGGTTTGGCCTGATTGGCATTTGCAGAGGACGATGAGCAGCCCGGAGAGGAGTGACTCTGAGGAGCCGCCACTCATAGTTAGGGCTTATTTATGTTTAGTTGCTTTTCCTTTGTATTCAGAGGATGTTATTTTCCGGAACGGTTATACCAGCTCTGAGTGTGACATCGGGGTTGGGTAGTTATTTCTTCATGTTTTATTGATTTTAAACTTGGTTTATTTCCGCGTTGTAACTGGTTCATGTGGGACTTTTCTACCCATGGACAACTGTTTTATTTAATTCAGTTAAATGCATGTTTTTATTTTAATTGATGTATATTAATTGCCTTATAACATGCTGGGTAGAAGGGTGTCACACTCGCCCTGTAGTTGTCAATGGTGACTCACCATCCTCATCCACCCAGCTTATCTCTGTAGCTCCGTTCCTGACTCCGTCGATTTCCCGAGTAGGGTTTTACACTCGTATAAGAACAAAATATTTCGTTTTCGATTGAAAAATTCTCAAACTAACCAAACTCGTTGGAAATATGATTTAATCATAAACCATTTTGTTCACAAGTCAAAATTAAGTTTTCTGATCATTAAAATCTTACTGTCAGTGAAAACACCGATCGTTTTCCGTCCGGTCTTTTACCAAAATTCATCCGAATAAACATAATATTTTATTTCTGATCAGAAATTTGGAAAGTAGAAATCTTCACGGACATAATATAAAAAAATCTACGATTTTTCATTTTCGGGTCAAATTAGGGTTTTCTGCCGGTATAAAATTATACTATTAATAAAAACGCAGACCGTTTTCCGTCTGAGTTTTAAACCCAAATTTTAACCAGAGCTTCCTACCATAGATTAGGTTCTAGATATGATTTTTTTTTCTCCAAAATCATTTCCTAAGTCTCAGATAAAAATATAAGTAAATATATCTTTACCGTTAATACAGCGTATCCGAAAATCGGGCTGTTACAAATGTCAAAAGCATGGGCCAATACAAAGAATCCCAGTCAATGAGATGTATTCGATTGTTAAGCCTTGGCCATTCCGAGGTTGGGCAATGGATTTAATTGGGAATATATACCCGTCATCTTCCAAAAGGCATTCATTTATCGTACTCGCCACTGATTATTTCACCAAATGGGTGGAAGCTCAGCCAATGGTTAATGTTACCCAAGCTGATGTGATTAAGTTCATTAAAAATCATATTATCTATTGGTTTGGCATTCCAGAAACCATTACTACAGATCAGGCCACTACGTTTACTGGGGACAAGATGGTGGCGTTTGCCCAAAAATACGGAATCAAGTTAATTCAGTCTTCACCATATTATGCACAAGCCAATGGGTAAGCCGAGGCTACTAACAAAGTGTTGATTAGCTTGATCAAAAAGAATATAGAAGACAAGCCTAAGAGATGACATGTGTAACACCCTTCTCGAGTGCTACATTTGCCGGGACATTTTAAGGCCAAAAAGTCGGTTGATTAAGATATCAATTTTATATAGCAGGGTAATTTTTATTTTTCGCAACACATAAATCGAAATTCTTTGATTCAAGTAAATGTACAATCATTTTGAAGTCAAATTCCACCAAAATTACATAAGTACCAAATTCCTCAAAAACAGTTTCTCGAAAACATTGAAATACTTAAAACATAGTTTTGCCTCTTTTTACTGTATTTCAACTTAATTTCGTAATTTCGAAAATATAATCGTTTTTCTCAAATACTTCACTTTCTTAAATTCAAAGACCTATGTTGAAGTATTTAAATTCTAATTTTGAGCCTCATTCTACAGTTTGTACAAAAATCCTAAAACTTGATCGAATGTCGCTAAATTTGAAAATCGCGTCAGTCCTTTTTCAACGATTTTTAAACCTAATGGTCCAAAACTCATTTTGGAGTCTTAGGACACTTAAATAGACTTCAAAAATAGTTTTAAACAGTCAAAAACAGTTTTGGTCGAAATTAGAACCTTTGTTCATTTTACATGTCCGATTTCGTGGTTTTAAAGTCCGCTAAAACATAATTTTTGTTCTCCTAAGTCTTAAACTCAAATTAAACCCAATTTAAAACCTTTAAAACATGGCAAGATAGTTTATACTACCTTAAAACAGTTCTGCAAAGAAATGTATTTTCTTCTTGGTTTTGTTACTTTTTTACCTCTTAACATTCATAGAATTTCATAACTTTGAGAAATAATGTTGTCATGCTCTTTTTCAAATATTGGCCGAAACCAATCCACATGAAATTGTGAAGATTTTCACTTCACCACACCATTCATAACCACATATACACATTCATGTCTCAAAGCACTTAATCATGGCTTGAATTTTAAAAGGCATACTTGATTATCTATGTCTAAGTGAGCATATTCGGATTTTTTTTTCCAAGTCAACACATATCAAATAATCACATACATCCTTATCATGCACCTACCACAATCACAAACACCAAACCAATTCCTCCAAGAGGATCACACAACCATAAACAATAAATACATAACTCTCACACTTAGGGTTTGTAAGACAATATACAAATACTTTAAACCACACACATATCTACATTAAGGTAGGATGGTGGTAATCTCCCCCAAACATCTTGTAGATCACTATAAAACAAGCTATATGTGATTTCCTCCAAGAGTGCTCACAGTTTTGGTCTAGCAAGAACAAACAATAAATCAAAAGGAGCATGCACATAAATCTAGGCATGAACAAGGAAGGTTGATCATGGTAAGAACACTCACTTTGAATCAAGAAAATGGATGATTAAGAGATCAAGCTCTTGACTAGAAAAATACCCATTTCTCTAAAGATCTCCAAAGGAATTTTTGTGTGAAATAACTTGTCTCTGGATGGTATATGGGAGTAGGAATATGTAGTTGGAATGTTGAAACAAAGATTGGTTGGTGATCTAGAGAGCTTTGCCGAAAATGGTCATGAAAACCCATTTCTCAAACATGCATAAAATGGAAATTTGTGTGAGATGAGATAGGTTTAGAATGTCTAGAGGAGCATGGATATGCTCTTGGTTTTTCAAGAGAGTAATTGGAAGGTAAGAGCATGGTGCTGGCTGAACCATGGAAGAAGAAAAGGAAATGATGAAACTTGGTTTCTTACAAATGGTGTTAAGAGAGAAAAAATGAATCAAATGTATAATTTAAGTGGAGGTGGCCGTGTGTCACATGGAGGGAGGAGGGAAAACTTGTCAAAATATTGTAGGACATGAAAGGAAATCATGAGGAAGGTCAAGGGCATGTTGGTCTTTATGCTTGGAAACTAGATATTTTCAAATTAGTAATCATGATCACCATGGTGACTCATTCTCAATGAGTCATCATGGATGACTCGTCGTTCTGTCTCTCAGGGTATCTCTGCAGCTCCGTATCTGGCTCCATCGTTTACCCGATTAGGGTTTTCATTTGGTTTTTCGCCAAAATTCGCCCGAATAAAATATAATATTTTATTTTTGTCCGAAAATTTTAGAAATAGACTTTATCAATGAAATTATGATAAAATCTAGAATTTCGTAGTTTCGAGTCAAATTAGGGTTTCTGCCGGTATAAAACTATACTGTCAGTAAAAATGCAAACCGGTTTCCGTTTGAGTTTCAAACCCAAAATTTCACCGTAACTTCCTTTGATATAGAAGGTCTCAAAAATGATTTTTTTTTCTCCTCAAAATCATTTTCTAGATCGCTGGTAAAAATATAGAATATCATTACTTGTTAAGACGTGACAAAACGGGGTGTTACAACATGAAGTGTTAGCCGAAGTGCTTTGGGCATATAGGAATTCCAAGTCAACCACAACATGGTTTACCCCTTATCGACTGACTTACGGCCAAAATGTTGTATTACCTTTGGAAATTAATGTAAAATGATTAAGGGTGGCTAAGCAGCATTGTTTAACCTTAGATGATTATCAGTAGGCCATGTTTATGGAATTAAAATCTGCCGATGAAGATAAGCTAATGGCCTTAGAAAATATTCGAATGAATAAAGAAAAGGTGGCCAAATCTTACAATTAACATGTTAAAGTTGAAAGGTTTGTTGAAGGAGACCTAGTATGGAAAGCTATTTTACCCTTAGGAACTAAAGACCTTCAATTTGGAAAGTGGTAACCAAACTATGAAGGACCTTATATTGTTAGTCAAGTAATGCTTAATGGAGCCTATGGTCTAGCCAATAGCATGGTGAAGAAATGAATAGAAGCATTAACGATAAGTATTTGAAAAAGTACAACCCATCGATTTGGGATAATTAAAAACTTGCCCAAAATATAATGGCTACAAGCCAGCCTTTTAGCTTTTCAAAAACCAAAACAAAAAACTAGAAAAATTATGAGCTGCATCTAAGAAAACCTATGGTTCGGCAGCTGGTTGAATGATTGCCGTAAGATTAGCAGCCGAAGGTTCAGAGACAGGTGCATTTGGAATGGTTTCCTGAGCGAAATCAAGTTTAGAGGTTGTAGAGGCAGGTTCGTGAGCAGCAATAAATTCAGAAGAGGCGCCATCAGGTGGTGGAGTTGGTTCATCCGGATTATGAGCAGGAGGAAGATTTGCAGCAAAAATGTCGACAAGAGTAGCTACGGGCTCAGGGGTAGAAATGGCTTCCTCTTCTGGGTGATTAATTATTGTATCAGTCAAAGATGGTGCCACCTTCTTCTTTGCCTCAGCCAAGAGAGTCTTTAACCCTTCCCAAGACTCCTTGGCCAAGGAAAGTCCCCGGTCTGCAATAATCAAATCTTCTTCAAGCGCTTCTTTCTGCCGCAACAAAGGAACCAATTCTGCATCCAAGGCTGTAGATTGATGATATGGCTGCATTTTAAACTTGGAACTTGAGTTTAGTTTTTAGACTCAGCAACGTTACCTGAGCAGTGGGGCTTCTTGCAAGAGAAGGTCTTGGTGAAGCAGCTTCAGCAATAGTTTATGGAGACTGGTCGTACGTCTAAAGATAAGAGATTATTAGTCTACGTAGGTATATCCAAAATAGTATGGATCAAGATAGTAATTCAAAGTACCTTTCCGAGTCTTTTCTTCTTTGAGGCTGATTGTTGAGCATCAGATGGAGTTTGCCTAGTATTGTGCCTAGTGGGCTGAGGATGAATTGATGTCCTAGCATAGGTCTCTTCCAAAGTTTCAACATCTATTATAGCATTTTGAGAAGCCCCTATAAAATGAAATCATTAGAAGATACCAATTAGATAGCCGAAAAAGAATAAGGTTAGAAACTACCTGCTGCTGCGACTGAGGCTTTGTTCTTTGTGACTTTGGGTTTCCTGACTGATATAGGTTAAGGATGAAGAGCTGGTTTATTATACCTCCTCCTATGATTAGTTTAGTAAGATAGCTAGAAGTGGGAGCAGAGAAGATTTTGTTATTCACTGAGGGCCACCATTGATGAAAGCCGAGGACTCTCTAGGAAGTTGGTGAAATGTCTTGTATTCAAAAGCTTTTAACTTTTGAATATTTTGCCGATTCAAAGATATTACATCTTCATCTAATAGAGTGGGTCTTCCAAAGGCGGTCACCATTGACTGATAGGCCAAATGGATCAGCCGATGTCTTATTGTAGCTGCTGGATGGTTTCTACCCACACATTAAGTCCCTGACCGATAAAGCACTACCCCAACAAAGAGAGATGTAATTTGCCCGTTGAGGATCTTGGGAGCTTGATATAGTGGTACTCATCCAAATTAGGTTATGAGGCTTGTCAGCTAGTGGAAAAATTCTTTGGAGTGTCGAGTGGCAATAAATAGCTCGGTGGGAAAGTTAAAAGCTGAATGCTTGATTATGGGAAGAGTTTGTAAGGATCGACCAAGGGAAATTGGACCAGATGAGGAGGGAGCAAAATTTTTATGGGATAATGGAATAAACTCTGGGAAGTAGAGTATTATCCAAAATTACAAAAACCAGAGGGGACTGGCTACATTATCCAATTATTCATTATTTTGGAGTCGAGTTACCAGGGTAAAAAGGCCTTTGTATAAGAAAGAAAGGAAGAGAGAGCCGAGGGATAGAGGTCTTCCTGAAGTGATATGAGAAATAAAATGGGAGATTTCTAAAACCACTACCATTGAGCTGGAACAGATAAAGTATTTACAAAATCAGTATAGAAGGAAGGCTTGATGCTCACTATCAAAAACTTGTTGGGAAGTGTTGGCATTGATTGTCAAGAAATTGGAATAAGAGTTAGTGTTTTTGGAAAAGCTTACCTTCAGGGTTGGGAAGGAAAGTTTAAATAGAGAGGGAGCATCTTCACCAATTATGGGAAGGCCAGTAATAACTGCCACATCCAGCAAAGTAGGGCTCAAAATTCAGGATGAGAGAATGAATCCATTCACTGAGGTGGACCAGAAACCGAGAAAGCTGAATAGAAGTTCAAGGTTGAGAGGAATGCCATGTTGAGATAGCATGATAATATCATAAATTCCCCATTCTTTCCAGCTCTCACCTCGGCTAGCAGAAACACGTTCAGCCATTCAATATATTGAGGTGCAGGGTGAGGCCAGGTGCGAAGATCGTTAGGGCATTTACCAATTGAATACCAATCAGAAGTGATTGGAAGTTCAAAATGGTTCGGGTATAAGTGATGGTCGAGGAAAATTTTACCCTCATAGATATTTGAGGTGCATGGGGTTATGGTGAAGGAATTCATGAGTAGAGAAAGAGCAGGGGAATCAGAACCTAGATTTTAGTCCATGGGTTGGTCTAAGCTGAAATCTGAATCAGAGGATGACGATGGAGAATCATCACCGTAAGAATATGTCTTATTTTGGGAATCTTATTCGTCATACATGATTGGAAAGCTTAGGGATTTTGGATGGTTGCAACGCTGAATAGGGAAGAAGAAAGTAATCGGCTAAAAGAAGTATTTGACTAACTACATAAGGTTGATAGGGATGAAATGAACGGGTTTTGACCGTTTAACATTTAAATATTGTTACCGTTTCGAGTTGGCCAAATATCTCTCTTCATAATGACAAGTTAAGGGATAGTTAAATAGGCACGGTGCTCAAGGAGAAATTGTTACATTCTTTCAGCTTCTTAATTCAGCTGAAAAATGTAAGGGGGTAATTGTTATCTCCCAAAATAAATTGGGTCAATATAAAGCTAAAGAAACAACTGATTATTCAAAATAGCTGTAATAACTCGCCGAAGGAGGATATAGCCGATGAATGAAGGGGAATATTCGACTGAGGTGATATTGGGCTGAGCCTTTGTTTGATGGGCCAATTCATGAATAAGTTGAAGTAATTAGCTGAGAACTGGTTGATGAAGGATTGTGTGTTGCTACTGAGGATTGCGGATAATGGATAGAAGCTTCTAACACACGTTGAGAAGCACTCAAGAAGATAAGAAGAAATTTCAACCTGGAAAACAGTTACCAATGGATGTCATAAGAAGTGCCGAGAAAATAGGGAAGTGGTTTTCTTAAGTTAGCCGTTGTGACAATAGTGAGTTGAGTAGTTAAGAGTCGTGGGCAAGCTGGGACTTGGGTAGTTGCTTTTATTTAGGAGCTTTAGCCAATATGGATGGCTATGGTGGGGGTTAGATTTTGCCTATAAATAACAATTATAAATTTCTATTAAAGACACACAACCACATCAATACAATTTTTAAGCTTTTTATGCTTACTTTCTCTACGTTTTTACTCAGCTATGTTATTGCCTTTACTTTGCTTATTACACTTTGTTTCAGCTCACTTTACTTAGCCGATTATTATTTTAGCCTTTATATTTTAGCTTTCTTTAGTCCACCTTCAAACCAAACGCTTTCTTTAGTAGTTTTGGGAGCTTTGCTGAGGGTTGGATTTTGCCCTTGGTACCAAATTGCTTGATCACTTCAAAATCCATACATGTTCCTCGGCTGAGTTCTTATATGGCTGATTAACAATTTTTCACGTAAACATAACCTAATCTAGATATGTACAAGAGACTCGGTTACAAATTTTTATAACTTCATAAATCCGATGACATATTTATAAAATTTAAAACTTATTTAAATTTTTTCAAAAAATTTAAGAATAAATGAGAATAATTAAATCATTTTTTATATCCAAAAAAAAAAAAGGAGGCAGCAATGCAGCATGGTAGGGGTGCAAAACCCGGCCTGACCCTAGAACCCGTCTCAACCCGTGGTGTTGGGGCGGGTCTGACCCTAACTCGCGAAAGAGAAGGGACGAACCCGCTTCCCACTTTGTGATCCAACGTCGGGTTAGGGACGGGTCCAGGTTGACCTTCGAGTTACCCAACCAGTCCCATATATTAAAAATCTACTTTTATCCCTCCCAAGAATATATTTCACACACGGTCACTACGAAAAAAGTATGAAGTAAATTACTAAACTTCTACTCTCACATCTCACGTTTCACACTAGCCCAATTGGTGGCTTTTAGGAAGAATTTTGTGGCTTTTATGACATTAAAAGGATCTTGTTTGATGAGAGTAATTTGTTTTTAACAATGTGACTTTGGTAACATGAACATCAAGGAAGCATCTAGCAAAATGATTTATTTGTTGATATTTTGTAATATCTAATTTTGGATTAATTGGTGGCTTCTAGGTTTCATCTTTTGCTGATATTTTACCTTATAAAAATTAACATTTTCCCACTCATAGAAATTTTGTTTACAAAGAATTTATTTAAATTCGGGTAACCCGGTTCCATCCCATTTAGACCCGGTCTTAAATCAACCCGCATATGATTGGGTTCCTTCTGATCTAGGGACGGATTCAGATTCAAAGATTTGGCCCTATCAATGTTTAGGGCCGGGTAAGGGACAAGCATAACCTGTCCCAACCCGTCCCATGCTCACCCTACAGCATGGTAGCAGTGGTTTTGTGAGGAAGCACGCAAAAATGGAAAAGCGAAAAGCCGAAACCGTTAGGAACACGTGACATGGTGTGGCTTCATGGGGTGCTCAGTGCTCTTATGGTTGACGAGGGCCTCCATGTGCCTACCATGTGAAACACGACTCCTGCTTGTAACTACTAATAATGGCCTAATGCTATGAAATGGTGCTTCACTTCCCTAAACTGCCCACATTTTCTTTTGAGCAATGCTAGCATCTCACTCTTCATAACATTTTTCTTAAACAACCCGGATAGATTTCATGTAGTGCTATGTATTTTGGTGGGTCTCACAAAATCCACCCAATAATAGAAAATGTGTTGAGAATGAATGTGATAAAGAGAGTGATACTATCATTTTTTTTTTAAAGATATCACATTTAGTGAAACAAGAGTGTCAACAATCAACAGTCACCCCACAATTTCACGCGACAAAATGAATACCATTACCCTATGTTAAACCGATGATTTTGGTATCTTCGTTTGTCTCATTAAAATAAGGGCACTGAAGGCTTTGAGGAACATTTTTCGTTTATTTTAAAAAAAAGGAAAACCGCTTTTATATTTCTAAAGATCGAAGTAATTATACCAACATTACGTTGATTTGAAAAATTTCCTAAATAAGGTCTCGAGTTCGAGTCCTGCAGATTAAAAAAACATGATTGAGAGAAAAGATTTTAATAAAAATGGCCGACTAGGGTCCCCATCGGAGATAATTAGTCATCGATGAATTCGATTGATATTTCGCATCTACAACATGGTAAAAAAAAAAAGATCGAAGTAATTATAAGTGATTTTCAGTTTTTAAGTCATATGTTTTACTTTTTATTTAGGCTTAAATAAGCCTTTGGTCCCTGAAAAGTTCCTGTTTTTTTGTTGTAGTCCTCTTACTTTTTTTTTCATATATTTTAATTCCCACTTTTTCCAAAGTTTAGGAATTAGTCCCCGCCATCAACCGGTTCCGTTTTCTGCTGACGTGACTAACAGAATGCCACGTCATCCACGCGGCGTTAAGTTTGCCACGTCAGCAGGGACTATTTCCAAAAAAATTGAAAATACAGGGACTAAAACCAAAATTTGTGAACTTTGGAGGGACTAAAAACTTATTTTAACAAAAAGCTATTCTCAGAGCAATCAAATTGGAATAAGAAATTATCTTGATACCCTTGAGTACAAGAAATCATTCCAGATGAAGGGATTTGTCAATTTGAAACTTGTGGCCCTAATGTATGATTTCTTTCTATTTTCTAGCTAAATTTTGGAGCAGGTTAGACATAAATAAGAAATTACCTCGGTATCCTTCAGTACTAGATATATCATACAAAATGAAGAAATTTAGTAATTTTAACCATGTGGTCCATAATGTATGAATTTGTTTCTATTTTCTTGCCAAATTTCATAGCAAGTCGTGCAGGAAAAGGAAATTAGTTTGGTATCCCTGTACTAAAAATATACCAGATGAAGGAATTTGACAATTTAAACATGACAAAATTTGGCTAGAAAATAGAAACAAATCATATATTAGAGCCATAGGTTTCAAATTTGTTGGAACCAAAGTGGTTTTGGTAAATCTCTTAAGTTTTGATGTTAACAAAAGGTTAAATTTGTATGACAAAGTTGTGTTAAAGGATTAACTCATCTATTCTAGCTTGCAGAATTGTCCTAAGTATAGCTAGACGAGGAAACTTTGTATAAGTTTCTTAAAATAGCTTTAAGAGAATATTCAGGGATATCAAGGTAGTTTTCTGTCCCTGTACGACTTGGTGTGAAAAATGATTGGAAAATAGTTTTTTTGTTAAAATAAGTTTAGTCCCTCCAAAGTTCACAAATTTTGGTTTTAGTCCCTATATTTTCAATATTTTTGGAAATAGTCCCTACTGACGTGTCAAACTTAATGTCATATGGATGATGTGACATTGCTGACGTGGCCTCCGTTAGCCACATCAGCAGATAACGGAGGGGAGTTGACGGCGGGGATTAATTCCTAAACTTTGTGGAAAATGGGGATGAAAACCAATGAAAAAAATGTAAGAAGACTAAACAAAAAAAACGAGAACTTTTCAGGGACCAAAAACTTATTTAAGCCTTTTATTTAACATTTTTATTTCTTAATCGATGTCTTACACGAAGTTATTATCAAATTCCATAAAATAAATATAAGATTAATAATTTGGGTCACATTTTTAAACAATAATTTTGACTTAATATTCTATTTGGCCGCAGATCCAGAATTTTGATTTATTCTATAAATATTTTTACAAATGAAAATATTATATGGTTTTACAAGAAACATAATCTCTTCGGCAAAAAAAAAAAAAAAACCCCCAAAAACATATCTATGTTTTTACAAATTACAATTATCTTTTACGAATTTTCATATTTTAAAAGAATATGATCTTTTTCATTTTGAATGGTAGAAATATCTCTATCAATGGATGTAACCAAAAAATCATTCAACCATTCTTCTCTCATACTTCCTTGTACTATTGCGCATTTCATTCTTCATAAAATTCATTATAGAGAAATTTCTTTCATTTGCTGCATTTTCCACTGACAAAACCAAAACTAAGTTCAAATGTAAATACACTATTGGATACACAATATGTTATCTATTTTTTGTCAATATTTCATAAAGAAAGATCAATAATCCCATTTAACTTTTAAAATTGATCATCAAACCGAATATCCATAATATAGGTTTCAAGTTGATTGTTAATCCCCATCAACTGTACAGAAGAAAATTATGTTCTATGGATAAAACTTAGCCAAACGAATCAAGTTATCCGTATCAAATGCGAAAAATTAATGAATATCTTAAGATTTAAGCTTGCTACAAAAGAAGCAATTAAATAAGTAAATTTTGTTAGTGCTAAAGGACAGGTAAGGACTAACAAGTAGAGTGAGTAAGTTTTAATAAGGGACAAGTACTATACATACGGTAGGGATTTAAAATATTTGAAACCCCTCCAAAAAAAAAAAAAACTCCAAATTTATTCTCTTTTTTATCTAACTTTAAATATTTAAATAAATAATAAAATATATTTACAATTTCATCCCTTTTTATCACTATATAATGAGTTGGTTATAAAAAATCGTAGAAATTCATCTTTGATATCTTTATGTGTATAAATTTAAGCTCTTTATTGGTCTTTTGTCTTTATATATAAATTTATATATAAATTAAATGACTAATATATTTACTATTTTATTTTTTATATCTTTTAAATCAAAAAGTGAGTAATTATAATGTTAAATCATTAAATGTCTCGATTTATTTTTTGATATTTAAACATTAAATGAATAATAAGATGTATTTACAATTTACGCTTTTAAATATATTTTAAATATTTAAAATGAGGAATATCTTTTATAATAGTATAGATGACAACATGTGGTTGCTCTAAGTGGTAACGAGCTTGTGCCCCTTAAGCAAGTGGTCGGGGGTTTTGTCACTGGTTCATGCGTATGGAGAAAACCTGATTGGGAGAGGTCAACCCTTTAATGTCGTCCAGTACCTCGAGTGATTAGTCTCCGCAGTTGTGCGCGGAGGATACCCTGAGAAACCAGAAAAAGATAAATGAAAAGACGACAATAAAAAAATTGGAGAAAATAAGATCAAGTAGAGGGAAATCCAAGTGTTCCCACCCGGATTAGTCCTAGGCCCAATATGGACAGTCAAATTAGAAGGAGTTGAAAGCCGTATAAAGATATCAAAGATAGAGCCCATTTGTGCTGAGGACATATTAGTGCATATTAGTTAAGACCCCAACGAAGACATCCAAGTCGAAGGCTATCATCTCTTGAGTACTAAAACCAAAACATAAAGAGCCCTAAAACATCAACAGCTCGGTCAGGCATCAACAGTAGAACACAAATCGGTCAGATGTCAACAGAGGAAGACAAACTGGTGGAGACAAGAGGAAGGCAGCTCGGTCGATTGGGGCAAGGCCCAATTCCTTGAAGACTGAACTAGGTTGGGGCCTAAGAAGGCTATATAATAAGAGCCTATCTATTCACAAGGGGACACTCTCTCTCACACACACCATTAGTCAAGGGTATTCTTTCATGTACTCTAGGCAATAGAAAAGGGGTAATTCCCCACCATTGTACTCAATCAAAACATGAATAAAATATCTCTCCGCCATTGTCGGAATTTATTGTTCTGCCTGGAACATCTAGTCAATTTGCATTTATTTTTATTTTTTAATTTAGCTTTAAACGATATAAAAAATGATAAATATTTCTTTTGAATTTTATTTGTTGTATTTAGCTTTGACAATTAATATGGGTACTACGATGCATTGATAATATCATTTTCTTAGTATTTATTTTTAGATATCTAAATTAGTAATATCCCCTTTGTATATTTATTTTTGAATTTTTAAAATAAAAATTAATAATGATCATTTTAGAAAAAGAAAATCAAACACCAACTTGAGGAATTAACTTATATGTTTGGATGGGGCATTTGAAGAGGGTAAAGTATTTTTAAGAGGGTAATCAAAATACTTCAATCTAAAATACATTGTTTGGGTATTAAATATGAAAGATTTTAAAAATCAAGAGATTTTATGGGGTATTTGGTTTAAGATAAATTTGAGGAATTTGAAATACACCTAAAGAGGTGGTATTTTGAAATTCCCTCTCCTTACTCATGTGACACCCACCACTGATGCTGGCCCCCGGACCACCAGACCCGGTCCCCGAACCACCCGGGCCCCACCCCCGGACCACCGGCGCCGGACCCCAGACCACCATGGACCATCGGCGCCTGACCACCGGACTCGGTCCCCGCACCACCCGGATCCGGCCCCCGGGCTACCCGGTCCCGGCTCTGGCCCCCACACCACCTGGGCTCGACCCCCAAATCGCCCGGGCCCCCGCACTACCCGGGGCAGGGCACGGTCCCCCGCACCACTCGGGCTCGGCACCAAACCACCTGGACCCGGGCCCCTCATCAACAGCGTCGGCCCCCGTACCATCCAGACCTGGTCCCCTGCACAACCCGGACCTGGGCCCCCGCACCACCCCCGTCGGCCCCCAAACCACCTGGACCCAGCTTCGGCACCACCCGAGCCCGACCCCAGCACAACGGGGCCAGCCCCGGTCCCGGCTCCCACACCACCCGCGCCGGCTACGGAACACCTGGGGTCGACCCCCGGACCATCGACCTCGACCCCAAGACCACCCGGACCCGACCCCTTTGTAGGTAGTTAAATTGCTTTATCCAAACAAAAAAAATTGAAATATAAGGTATTTGGATTACTCTATCCAAACAAAGTATTTTCAAAATGAAAGTAATTCAGTTGAAACAATTCAATTGCCTTGTATTTCAAATTCCTTAGAATTTTGAAATACCCCATCTAAATACAACAATATAAATGTAGAAAGATTATGGCGGCCAATGAGTATACTTTTTTAAAAGTAAATTGTGCTACAAAACAAACTAAAAGTGAATTTTAGTAAATAAAAAATTAAGATAATATATATGCTAGAAAATAGTAACTCTAATTATAACTCGAAAAAAAAAGGTTGTAAGAAAACTATTAACTTTGGAAATAAAAAATGTAGGATAATACAAAAATCAAGAACTTTAATAAACAATTGGATAATGCTAACAAAATTAATAACTTGCTCCCCACCTTGTACACTTGCTGGTAGTTGCTCTAAGCCTCGAACCAAGTGCTCCACGCCCACACACAACCGCTGCCTTGACATCCCTGGAGCTCCCCAATGCTCCAAAATTTGCCCTAACACACAAACAACATCCAGACATTGTCATAAACCCTAATCTTGCAAGAAATCTGTAATCGAAGCGAGAAATCAAGCAAGAACAAGGAAAAAAGAAGAACGACAATGTCAATGTGTCGACGTGTTAGGGATTCAAGCATTTCCTCTGATCGATGAATCGACGGTAGATATATGACGTGCTCGTTGCCTTGATCGCAGATACGAAGCCGGAATGGAAATCAAATGGATGAATCTCCTCAAACTTGAGTTTCTCTCTCTAGAAATTCTTTCCTTCTCTATCTAACTCGTCTAGTTCGTATAGAAAATGAACCAAGTTTAAAAGAGTAGAAAAGCTTAAGGTGGCATGCGGCACTGACCACGCTTGAGCTTGCTAGTGTGCCAAGCTTAAGTGTCCCAAAGCTCAAGCGGTGTGCTTTCCCAGGCTTGAGTGTTGGCCTGCAATGCCACGTCTCTGCGTATACGTCGTTTCTTTGTTGCCATGTGTCCCACACGTGCCTGGACCACCCCCCCTCGGATGTTCTTGTTAAGTCTCTAAATGTCTGATGTGCATTTCCCAAAGTTTTGATGAAAACTAAACATTGGATAATGATTTAATTAACCTACTTTGTGGTTGCTATCTTGTCTACTTAGTGCGCAGATCAAAATAGTAAGACTCACCTGTCTGCCCACTTTAATGACAACCTGTCTGAATAAGCAAAAGTCAACCTGTCTGCTGACTAGGATTGTTGACTTTCTACAATTTAGTTTCAACCTATCTCTGCTATGTTCTCATACTCGTCTAAGGTTTTTCAATGGGGAACTCGAGTACAAAAAGCTTTGGAAGCTGTCCCCTCATACAGAAGACTCTGAAACTCTCTCTCATGCTTATCAAGAAATTTAGAAGGTCATTCTCACAAGCAACCTAGGAAATCAGAGATAACATCCAGTTAAAGAATATTTCCAACATACTTTATTCCCTAGTACTCTTGGTTATTACACGAAAAGGGAAATATAAGTATAAAAGCATTATGCACAACTCTGATTTGGCTACTGCACGATGCATAAAGCTACGATCCTTCATGTTAGAGTACAACCAACATCCCTATTGCATTAATGGCTGCCCAGAACAACTATATTGCATTTAATGAAGCTCTGCTTGAAGCCATCGTTGGAAGGAATGTCTCTAACGGATCTTAAATGCTTGAAGGCTATAAATTCAGAAGTCATTGAAGGTGAAGATATCAGAGAATAAAAAGCATTAAAGAGTCATTACTCTGTTCATTTAATTATTCATTCTTTCAATCTGTATTCTTCAATCATTTGAAGTTATTACGCAGTCTTTCCTAACCTTACATTTAATCCACTCTCTAAGTGTTAGTGAAAGAATTGTTTGTCTGATTGTATTTCTTACAAACAAACTTCTCAAAATTAACCTGTGTGAGCTTGAAGAGGCTAAGTGAGCAAAGAATACTTGTCTTGGAGCCTGAAGAGGCTAGGTGTGCAAACAATACTTGGAGTCTGTAACCTGATCAGTTATAGTGGATAAAACTTGGTGCTGCCAAGGACTGAACGTAACTCTTTGTGTTAAAGAGTGAACCAGGATAAATAGTTATGTTAATCTCTCTTCCCTTAAACTCTTTAGTTGTTAATCTCTGCTTTTCTGTTAAAATACACCAGACAGGTCACCTGTCTGTGTAAGTGCTTTTACACTTGTCTGAACCTAGCTTCTGTGTGCGAAAAGTTTTCAACTTTATTTTAATTTCTGATAAACACAATTCAACTCTCCTTCTCGTGTTTATATTTTTATATTTCAGTTGGTATCAGAGCTCAGCCTCTGGGTTGAGCATCTAACAGTGTAGAGGTAAAAGGTCTTGAAGAATAGACATGACTGCTGGAGCTAGTGGGAACCACTAGATTGAAGGAGCTTCCTTAACCAGACCTCCATTCTTCAATGGAGAAAATTACTACTATTGGAAAGATAGATTTCAATGGTTCATTCTATCTACACACTCTGATCTCTGGGATGTCATCACAGATGGTCCATTCATTCCTAAAAATGATGACAACACTGACAAGCCAAAAGCTCAGTGGACCCCTGCAGAAAAGACAAAATGGGAGCTGAATCACAAATCCAGATACAACATCATTTGTGCTCTCAGTCCTGAAGAATTTGAAAAAGTTTATGCCTGTGATTCTGCTAAAGAAATATGGGACACTTTAGCTGTCATACATGAAGGAACAGCCAAAGTTAAAGAATCAAAGATTGCCATACTTGTCAGAAAGTATGAACTGTTTCTCATGGAGGAAGGAGAATCTATTGCTCAGATGATAGGAAGATTCCAAACTATCATCAATGGCCTAAAGTCTCTTGGTAAAGTTTATTCTAATGCTGAGAAGGTTTGAAAGATACTAAGAAGTCTACCTAAGCAGTGGAGACCTTTGGTCACTGCTATCTCTCAAGCCAAGATCTCACTTCCTTGACTATGGATGAACTTCTTGGTACACTCACTGTTCATGAGCAAGAACTTGGAGATGATATTACAACAAAGAAGAGCAAGTCAATTGCTCTGAAGGCTGATCAAAAGTCATCAAAGTCTTCAAGAGCTTTGAAGGCAGACGAGTCATCCAGTGATGCTGACCTGTCTGAACCCGAGGATTCTGAAAGAAATGAAGAGTTATCTCTCCTAGCCATAAAGATAAAGCTTCTCTTACAGACACTAGTGCAATAAGTGCTTTTTACATCAATCATAATTGATTTTACACGTCAGAATAGTGCCTGACGTAAATACAGCTGACGTTAATAGTTAACATTTTAACTTCATTTGTTTAACTGACGTTAAAAGTAAACTATTAACGTCAGTTGTTTAATAAAACTGACGTTAATATTGTAACATTAACGTCAGTTGTATTAATGAACTGACGTTAATAGTTTTATTTTTAACGTCAGTTTTATTAAAAAACTAACGTTAATAGAGTATCTTTTTTTTAAAAAAAGCCTATTAACGTCTGATGTTATTTGAAACAACTGACATTAAGAGATTTGTTTTTTTTTTTTTAAATTCGGTTTTAAAAAATCCCAGCTATCCCTGCAGTCAGTAAACATCCCAGCAACACAGAATATTGTTATAGAATTGCAAACACTCAACTTTGGGAAAAATAGGGTCTCATAAAGTGTAACCTTAAATTTCAATATTACTAAAAGAAAAGAAATATACAAAGGAAACAATGGCGGGACTTAAAACCAAAACTCATGTATAGGAAAAATATAACTATCTACAAGTATATATATATATAAATTTTAGCCTCTAATGTCTAAAAACAAAACTACCAATCTAAGTATATATAAATGTTAGTCTCTAAAAAGTCTAAAAACAAAACTACTCATCTAAGTATGATCAGGAGGTACTTTCTCAATTCTTTTTTCAGTAGCATACTTGAAGAAGAATTCTGCCAAGCGCATCGTGTCCTGTGTAGGCCCCACAGTGTCCTCCCGTGCATGTGGGTGATCCGACTGATCCATATGTATGCCTGTTCATAAACAATATATATTAAACTGGATAAATAAATACAGATGGATAGATAAAAATAAATCTATACTAAACTGGATAAATAAAACCTTTTCCTTAAAAGAAAAAAACTCACACTATAATCAAGTTTAAACTTCCTATATCAATATCCCTTCGTGATGATCATCACGAGTGCCATGTACATCGTCCACCTGTGTTTCCTCAATTATAAGTGTTTCCTCAATTATAGTAGGCATGTTTGTTGAAAAAGAAGGAGTCTCAGGAATATCAAGATTTGAATCTTGATTTTCATCACTACCATTATCTATGTTTTTTCCTTGGAGAACCACGGACAACCTTTTGTTAGAAGGATCAGTGATGTAGACACTTGTTTTGCTTGGGAAGCCATTATGAAAGGTTCATTTATATGACCTAACATGTTGAGGTCTACCAATGTGAACCCTCATTCGTCGGTTTGTACACCACCTTTACTATCAACCCACTTACATTTAAAAACCGGCACCGTAAGCTTAGTGTAATCGAGCACCCAAATCTCTTCAATATATCTAAAGTAAGGTGTCGGTGCTTTAACGGGTTTTGTGTCCTTTGCACTAGAGAAGTGCATTGCTTCGGCCACGATCATAACCCCACTATTTTGCATGGTACTCTTGTTATCTTGTTCCTTTATATAAAAGGAAAAGTTATTGATGTCGTATCCGCTCCAACATATGACGTTGAAGCTAGGCCCATGTGCTAGCCATCTTACGTCATCAGAAGCAGTACTACCATCCTTAAGCATTTCTTCCTTGAACCATTGTAAGAAAGTCTTGTTAAGCTTGTTCAACAACCACCTTTCGCTCATTCGAGGGTTTTCTTGGTTGACTTTTCTTTTATGTTCAAATAAGTAAGGTTAAACAGAATCGATGTTGTTCAATACATACAAATGTGCTTGAAGCACTTCCTCCCAACCCTTGCTATTAATTCTGAAACCATGTGTACCTTTACCTTGACATCTTACTCATCATGCCAACGCTTAGGAACCCCTATAGGATCCGTGTTATGAAGGTAGTCCGAACAAAACTCAATAGCTTCTTCTGCAACATACCTTTGAACAATAGATGCTTCCGGACGATGTGGATTCTTCACTTACCCTTTCAAGATCTTCATGTAGCGCTCAACTGGGTACATCCATCTCAGAAAAACAGGCCCACATAATCTAATCTCCCTCACCAAATGAACAATTAAGTGAACCATGATATCGAAAAAGGAAGGAGGAAAATACATCTCCAGTTGACACAAGATTGTAGCAGCCTCAACTTCCAAGTCATCCAACATACGAGGGTCAACGACTTTGCTACATATAGAATTGAAGAATGAGCACAACCGAGTAATGGCATGTCTCACATTTTTTGGATCAATACCACGAATAGCAACGGGCAGAAGTTGTTGCATCAAGATGTGGCAATCATGAGACTTTAAGCTAACAATTTAAGATCACTAGAGACAAGCCTCTTCATATTTGAAGAGTAACCATGTGGAACCTTGATGCCCTGAAGACACCCACAGAAACTTTGTCTCTCTTTTTTTGACAAAGTATGACATGCTGGCGGCAAATAAGTCCGCTTACCATCCTCAACAACTGGAGCTAACTGCTCTCGTATACCCATAGCAACGAGGTCGAGACGAGCATTCACACCATCCTTTATCTTGCCCTGAATGTTGAGAAGCGTCCCGATCACACTGTCACACACATTTTTCTCCACATGCATCACATCAATGCAGTGTCTGACATCAAGCTTGTGCCAGTATGGAAGATCAAAGAATATCGACCTCTTCTTCCATATGTTTTACTCAGCAGTTTTACCCTTCGTTTTGGACTTGCCGAATATAACATCGATGCCTTTTACTCTCTGATAAACCTGCTCTCCATTTAAGGCCGCCGGAGTGTCTTCAGTCTCTTCGCATTCATTAAAAGCTTTTTTTCATCTTACGATATGGGTGATCACGTCTAAGAAATCTCCGATGCCCAAGGTAAACCGTCTTCTTTCCATGATGCAACTGAGTGTAGCATGTGCCTTCTTCACATATAGGGCATGCTTTATGCCCCTTGACATTGTACCCAGACAAGTTACCGTATGCTGGAAAGTCGTTGATGGTGCAAAATAACATGGCACGAAGCTTGAAAGTCTCGTGAGAATACCCATCAACTACATCAACACCTTCCGCCCACAGCATTTTCAAGTCTTCAATCAAAGGACTTAGATAAACATCTAAGTCATTTCCCGGTTGCTTTGGGCCCGAAATCATCATAGACAACATCATGTATTTGCGCTTCATGCACAACCAAGGGGGCGGGTTGTAAATTATCAACAGAACAGGCCATGAACTATGAATACTACTCATGTTACCATATGGATTCATTCCATCCGTAGCAAGTCTAAGCCTTAGGTTTCTTGGTTCATCGGCGAAATCCGGAAACATAGTATCAATATTCTTCCATTGCACAGAATCAGCAGGATGACGAACCTTTCCATCACGTTTCCTCTCATCATTATGCCATCTAAGATTGTTCGCATCTTTCACATTGGCAAACAATCGCTTGAACCTTGGAATTATTGGAAGATACCACAACACCTTCGCAGGAGGACCCTTTTTTCTCGCATCACAAATCTAATCATCAAGATCATCACCATCATCACCACCCTTCACTTTGTATCGTGATAACCCACACTTGGGGCAATCGTGATTGTCTTCATGAACACCCGTATACAATATGCAATCATTGGGGCATGCGTGTATCTTCTTATACTGCATACCCATCGGACACAATACTTTCTTGGCCTCATAGTTACGATCAGGCAATGTGTTGTCCTTTGGAAGCAAGTCTTTCAACACTTCAAGCAATTCAGTGAAGCTTTTATCGGTCCAACCATTTCTCGCCTTCACACAAACCAATTTTAGCACCGCCGACAATCGTGTATGAGTAGTACACCTTGGATACAAAGGCTTATTTGCATCACCGCACAACCTATCATACACATGTGCTCGATGAAAAGATTCTTGTCCAATATCACGGATCATGTCCTCTACTCAATCATCCTCCATATCTACGTCAACGTCCTCACTTTGGGAGACACTTGCCTTAGTACTCAACAACACATCACCATGCCATATCCATCTTGTATAACTCAAGCAAATGCCTTCACAAATCAAATGATTACGTATATCCTTCATAGTACATTTCCTCGTATTCAAACACTTGACACAAGGACAATAGAACATTCCATTACTATTAGGAACATTCCTTTGAGCAAATTCTATAAACTCTCCCACTCCCTTCAAATACTCAGCACTTGTGCGCTTACAAACCATCCAACTACGATCCATAGCTAGATAGGTTCTGTAGATATACAAATATATATCTAATATAAGCACAATACGGGAGATTGAAAACTAGTTTTTGAAAAATGACAGATGAGAGCATGATACAAGCTAGGTGGTTTATTTCCACAGTAATCTCACATCATTCTTCTCATCAAGCAGGCAACAACACATATTAGGACTATTGATATATCTAGTACTATAATCACTCAGCCATATGAATCAATCCAGATAGCATGATATAAGCTAGGTGTTCAAATATTATCTCAAATTTACACCATTTTCAGGTTTCTTAACACGGAAAAGAAAGCATCAGATTAAGATAAATTATCAAAACAGAATTCCAATGACCAATTGTTGATGTCACATGCTACAAGCAACTCTAAATTTCTTCCCATTTTGAAATAGGTCATGACAGCAGAAGAAAAATAAGAGAAAACACAAAGCCCTCGACCAGAAATAGAGACATTCCAAACAACTCAAACTGAGTTTCAACTACAGAGACTACAGTTTCAACATACACTCAAAACCAAAAAAAAAAATTAGTGCCCTAAAGAACTCACCAGAAATAGGTGCTCGCGTGGTGGTGGGGAGGGGAGCTCGAGTGGTGGCCAACGTTCGATGTGGTTGCTGAGAGTCAGAGGGACAAGGAGAGTTAGTGCGCGCAATGTTCACAAGGCAGAGAGTGAGCGGAAAGACTGAGTTAGGGTTAAGAGAAAGAGAGAGAAAGAGTGTACGTACCTCACGGTGGTGGTGGAGAAGCCCTCGCGGTGGTGGCGGTGGAGAGTAGCTCGCGATTAGGGCAGAGTGAGAGTGAGAGTGAGAGTGATGAAAAGAGAAGAACAGAGACAGTGCTTAGTGAAGAAGGCATACAGAGAGCGCGGGTGTACACGTTATAACCAAAATAAAACAATATTTTACATCAGTTGTTACAAAGAACTGATGTTAATTTAAATTTTAACGTCAGTTATGTACAACAACTGACGTTAAAAGTTCATTTTTTTAACGTCAGTTGTATTAAACAACTGACGTTAAAAATATATTTTATTATTTTTAAAATAGTTTTAACGTCAGTTATTTAAGACAACTGACGTTAAAGGTTTATTAGTTTCTGCAAAAACATTTATACCTTTGACTACTGTGCTACCTTCCCATGCGCCTTGTAACTTAATCCTCTTAATGAACATTAAGTTTATAGACTCAGTTTTGAAGAAAATCAGGCAGTCTCTTCTCTATATAAAGTACCATTCTTCCTCTATAATACACACACTTCTTCCCCTATATTTCGTTTTCTATTTCTTCACACACAATATGGCTCTGCCATATTTGAGAATTTTATTATTTCTTCCTATACCTAGACTCAAAGGTTTCTGTCTTAATGGTCAAACAACTTCTGAGGTTGAGTAAATCACATAACATGGATGATAAGGTTTCACTTTCACCCCGGTTTTGATAGCCAGCAACTTCTGACGTTGAGTAAATCACATAATGTGAGTTGCTCACCTCAGCTTTGGCAGCCAGTGACTGTTCCAGGACCATTGCTGAAATAGATCGAGTGCACCCTTGTTGGCCTCTGATGGAGCATCAAGGACTTCAACTGAGGGGTACGAAGGGGATCCGGATCATGCAACCATTGGAGTTTCTGAGGACAGGACTGAGAAGAAACTGATGTTGAATCAGAAGCTTTTTTATATTTTAGGGCTATGTTGCAGAAATTTTTTATCTTTTAATCATGTAATTGTAACTTATGAATCACTTCAATGAGATACGATTTGATTATATATATATATATAACTTGTTTTATATTAAGTGTTTATTTATTTTAATTTGCACATGAATTTGTTTATTAATTCAAGCTAATTAAGATTAGAAATAAAAAGCACTATATATGGAGTTATCTGCGTTAAGAGTGACAACGAGGGAGATGACAATGAAAGAAAGATAGGAATGAGGAATATAGGATTATTTACGTCAGTTTTTTATTTAACTGAAGTAAAAATCACAATTTTAACGTCTGTTGTATAAATAACTGACGTTAAAAGTGTTAATCATTTTCGCATATCACTTTTAACGTCAGTTCATTAAAAAACTGAAGTAAATAGTGATTTTTATTTACAAAACTGCCACCGCCTCCGTTTTAACGTCTAACATATGGTTAACTGACGTAAATCGTTCCCGTATATTACATAATTTCCACTAGTGAGAAAAAGAAGTTCATAAAGGATAAGCCATTCAGAAGGTTCAACAAGGACAAGAACTTCAAAGAATCCACTTCAACCGACAAGAGTTCAATTGTCTGCTATGAGTGCAAGAAGCCTGGTCACATCAAGGCTGAATGTCCTCAACTCAAGAATGTCCCTTTTAAGAAGTTCTTCAAAAAGAAGAAGAAAATGATGATGGGTACTTGGGAAGATCTGGAGTCAACATCTTTTGATGAAGAGACAGAGGAAGAAGCTAATCTCTGTCTGATGGCCAACACTGACTCAGATTCAGATAATGAGGTACATCCTGACTATGAGGAATTACTTGATGCCTACGAGGAATTGCTGGAGGAATCCAACTGCTTATCTAAGGCTTTCAAATCCCTCAAGAAAGAGTATGCAAAGCTTCTCAGTGAGCATAAACAGAAATCTCAAGAGTGTGAGAAGCTGGCCAAAGAGAACAGTGAACTGAAGACTAAAAAGTCTGATGAAGCTAAGATCTCCAGTGAAATATCACAATCTGGAGAAGTTGAAAAACTTCAACAGAAAGTGGAAGAGCTCACTTCTGATCTTGCCAAATTTATTAATGGTAGAGATAATCTGACTAAGCTGCTTGGCTGTCAAAGGCACTTCCTTAACAAAGAAGGTATTGGATATGTCCATCAGACACATCATAAAGTATCAACTAAAAACTCTAAAGTGTCTGCTAAATCAACTTTCATTAAATCCATACCTGTCTGTAACTTCGGTGGAAAAACTGGACATGTTATGTCTAGGTGTATTCATAAGAAAAGAAGGAAGTCTTCACAGACTCCTAGATCTAACAGAAAAGGACCCAGAAAATTATGGTTACCTAAAGAACAAATAATCTCTGTTGCAGATATCCTCAATAGGACAAAGAAAACACCATTGTTGGTACCTGGACAGTGGTTGCTCGCGACACATGACAGGAGAAAGGTCTATGTTCCTCGACCTCCAACTTAAGAAAGGAGGACATGTTGCATTTGGAGGAAATCAGAAATGGAAGGTTATAGGCATTGGTACTATTGGTGGTAAATCTCCTCTTCCCTCTATATCTAATGTTCTTATGGTTAAAGGATTAAAACACAATTTGCTTAGCAAAAGTCAATTATGTGACAGTGGATTTGATGTCTCCTTTACCAAGGATTTATGCATAGATAAAGACCTTAGTGGCAAAACCCTCTTTTCAGCTAAAAGGCAACAAAATCAGTATAAGATTGAACTGACTGATCTCTCAGATCAAAGTGTAACCTGTCTGATGTCTAAAGAGGATGAAAGATGGTTATGGCATAAGAAACTAGGACATGCTAGTATGAAACTAATTTCAAAACTGAAAAAGGATAACCTTGTGAGAGATTTCCTGATATTAGTTTTAAGAAAGATGTTTTGTGTGATGCATGTTAGAGAGGTAATCAAGTAAAATCAAGTTTCAAATCTAAAAACCAAGTATCAACCTCTAGACCTCTTCAGTTGTTACACATGGATCTGTTTAGACCAGTTAGTGTTGCTAGCTTGGCTAGAAGAAAATATGGATTTGTCATAGTTGATGACTATTCTAGATATACATGGGTACTCTTCTTAACCCACAAGGATGAGTCTTTTAATGCTTTCTCAGTATTTTGTAAAAGAGTATAAAATGAGTAGGGTTTCTATATTTCTACTCTTAGAAGTGACCATGGGGGAGAATTTGAAAATGAGCAGTTTAGACAGTTCTGTGAGGAGAATGGAATCTCTCACAATTTCTCTGCACCTAGAACTCCTCAACAAAATGGAGTGGTTGAGAGAAAGAACAGATCTCGGCAAGAGATGGCTAGATCTATGCTCAATGAGAATAATCTCCCTAAGTACTTCTGGGCAGAAGCAGTAAACACTGCATGTTATGTACAAAACAGAATACTCATTAGGCCTTTTTTAAAGAAGACACCCTATGAATTGTGGAATGGAAAAAGCCCCAACATTTCTTATTTTCATGCATTTGCCTGTGAATGTTTCATTCTAAATACTACGGATCAACTTGGAAAGTTTGATTCCAAAGTAGATAAAGGTATCTTTGTAGGTTATTCTGAAATGTGTAAAGCCTTTAGAATTTATAATTCCACAACTTCTGTTATTGAAGAATCTGTTCATGTTAAATTCAATGATGGTTTAAAGACTGATAAGGAATTATCAGATCTAGAAGATGATCTTGCAAGTCTTGACATAAATAAGCCAGAAAATCGACAACCTGACCTGACCAAGACAGAACCTAAAAATGAACCAAACAGACAAGTGGAGCAGACAAGTCAAGATCTTCATGATGATCTAAAAAGGGACTGAAAATTCAAAACTCATCATCCTAAGGATTTTATTATTGGAAATCCCACAGAAAGAGTGAGAACCAAATCCACTTTAAAGAATCAAGCAATGTGGCCTTCATGTCAGAAATAGAGCCAAAGCACATTGAAGAAGCTCTTGATGATGAAAGCTAGATTCTTGCGATGCAAGAAGAACTCAACCAGTTCACCCGAAATGATGTCTGGACACTTGTCTCCAAGCCCAAAAACAAGTCTGTCATTGGAACAAGATGGGTCTTCAGAAACAAATTGGATGAGGATGGCAAAGTTGTCAGAAATAAGGCAAGGTTAGTAGCTCAAGGCTATAACCAACAAGAAGGTATTGACTATACTGAAACCTTTGCACCTGTAGCTAGAATAGAAGCTATTCGCATTTTGATGTCATATGCTGCACAACACCAAATCACTCTATTTCAAATGGATGTAAAAAGTGTTTTTCTTAATGGTATAATCGAAGAAGAAGTATATGTTAAGAAACCCCCTGGTTTTGAAGATATTGGTAAACCAGATCATGTTTTCAAACTTAAAAGGGCATTATATGGCTTAAAAAAAGCACCTAGAGCATGGTATGATAGATTAAGTTCTTTTCTCATGCATAATGGCTTTACTAGAGGACAAGTAGATACTACCTTCTTTAAGAAAAGTTCTAAAGAGAACTTCATCATAGTCTAAATATATGTTGATGATATTATTTTTGGAGCAACTAATGAAAAGTTATGCAAGGATTTTTCCAAGCTAATGCAAGCAGAATTCGAGATGAGCATGACGGGAGAATTAAAGTTCTTCCTTGGGTTACAAATCAAACAGACAAGTGATGGAAACTACATCCATCAACAAAAGTATATCGAGGAGATACTTAAGAAATACAAGATGGAAAGTGCTAAACTTATGAAAACTCTCATGCAACCCAATGCAAAACTAAGTAAAGATGATGAGGTAAAAAGGTAGACCAAACTGTCTACAAAGGTATGATTGGATCTCTATTGTATTTAACTTCAAGCAGACCTGATATTCAATTTAGTGTATGTATGTGTGCTAGATTTCAATCTGATCCAAGAGAATCTCATCTTAAAGCTGTTAAAAGAATATTTAGATATTTGCTTGGGGCTACTAATCTTGGTTTGCTATATTTAAGAACTAAAGAATACAGATTAGTGGGATTCTGTGATGCTGACTTTGCTGGAGACAGAATAGAAAGGAAAAGCACCAGTGGAGGATGTCACTTCATTGGAGCAAGCTTAGTCTTTTGGTCAAGCAAAAGGCAGACAACTATTGCTTTATCTACTGCTGAAGCAGAATACATCTCAGCTGCTAGTTGTTGCTCTCAACTTTTATGGGTAAAACATCAACTTAAGGATTACTCTATTTTTTAGCATAATATATCTGTGTGGTGTGATAATTCTAGTGCCATTTGCTTAACTAAAAATCCAATTCAGCATTCTAAGGCTAAGCATATAGAAATCAAACATCACTTTATAAGAGATTATGTTCAGAAAGGTATCTTTGATATTAAGTTTGTTAAAACTGAAAATCAATGTGATGATATTTTCACTAAACCATTAGCAGAAGAAAGGTTCTTATTTCTTAGAGATAATCTAAATATGCATTGCATTGTTGAATGATATGTCTGAGTATTGACCTGTCTATGCTACCTGTCTTATGATTTTATATATCACCTATCTATGTTACCTGTTTGACTCTGTTGAGTCACTATGCTAGAACTCAACAGTTTTATTGAAATGGTTATTAATTATTTAATATCATTTATTAATCTGAAGCTAATCATGTGCACGACAGTTTTTAATCTCGAAACCATATTTTCATTATGTCTTAAGTAGGCGATACAGTTCCCAACAAAAATCGTGCCGTTTTTGAAATTAAAAATGTTTTCTTTCTCACTCCTGCCTTTATTACTATAAAAGGCAAATAATCAGAAAGGTTTAACCTTTACTTTTTTCAAATCCCTAAAATCGTTTTGTCTTCGTCTTCTCCTCTTTCAAACCCTCTTCTCTTCCAAAACCCTCGAAACTCTTTCTCTGAGAAATGGCATTTTCAAAGTGTCTCTCTTCAACAGAAATTGCTGAGAAATACAACCAGAAGGAAGCTGATGTGGAAAAGATCTTACCTGGCAAGACTGTTGATCTTCAACAGTTGAAGGAATGGGGTATGGATGTCACTGAAGAGTTGGAATACTCCAAGTGGACTCCTTTCTTTGACATCAAGGAGCTTGTTCATCCCAAGCTTGTCAAAGAATTTTGGTCAAATGTTGTGGTCGTCACCAGCAAGGTTGATGGAACCAAAAGCTTTAAGGCTCGAATGATGGATAAAACCCTTCTATTCCCCATCAATTCTCTGGAGCTGGTTACAAAATACCCAAGGATTGGAGCTGCTTTCAAACCTGATTAGGAAGATTAGGTGGGAGTTGAGAATGTCAACATAGCTATCCATGGTGTTCCCAACCCTGAGAACAAGAAGCCTACAAGCATGGTGACAAAGTACAGATTCTTGCACAAGGCTGTTGCTGGAGTGTGTGATACCTAGGAAAGGCTCATGTGTGACCAAGATGGACAGATTTGCTCTGTACCACTTGATTCACAGAATCAAGGTGGACATCAACGATCTCATCTACATGTACCTTGAAATTCTGATCAAAAGGACCAACATGCAGACCTATCCCTATGGGATGCTATTGACAAGGGTCTTCAGGAACAAGCTGTTTGTTCCCAGTGATGTTCATTTTGTAGACATGTCACTTCCCATTGACAGGAAGGTCTTGTCTATGATGGACATTGAAGGTTTCCCTCTGAAGGATGAGGAGGAAGATAAGAAGAAAAAGAAGAAGAAGCCTGCTGCTGAGCAGAAGCAGAAGGAGGAACCAGTGGTTTCCACTGATGAATCAGAGGTTCCTATCTCTGAGAGGATCTAGAAGCCCTCTGGAATGGTGGCTAAACAAGACTAGAGACCTGAGTTGGAGAAACCTTCAGCCTCTGAAGAAACTGCTGAAACAGTTAAGCCTTTAAAGTTCAAACTGAAGAAACCTTCTCCCAAGAGGAAGATAAGTGAAGTTGAGGAATCAATTGTTGCATCTGCACAACCCAGCAAAAGAAGAAGGTTAGTGAAGACCTTTACCAAGGTCAGACAAATGGAGTCTGAACCTAGTAAAGATGAAGTATCTGCTCAGGAGAAGCAGATAACTCCACCCTTGGAGGAACCCAAGGAGAAGAAGCCTCTTGATTTGGGAATCCTTCCCAGAAAAAGAAGGACAGGCTACCCAATGCCAATAGTGGCCTATGCTGAAAGGGAAGAAATTCTTGCAGAAGGACCCTCTGCAAAAGATGTTGTTGCTGCTGACCTGTCTGGTGGGACTCAGAATGTTGTTCACCCTGAAGTTGACACTATGTCTCCTTCAAAGAAGAAGCTGAAGCTATCTGAGGATCAGATAATTCTTTCCTTTATCCCATCTGCACCATCTTCCCCCTCTCACCAAGCTATCCACAACTCTTCTGTCTCTTCTCCATCTGCTTTGTTTTTTCAACCTTTGTCTGTTGCTTCTCCCTTTCCCTCACCTGTCTCCTCTCACCAAACCCAAACATTATCATATGATGTTGTGTCTGATATATGTCAGTACATAGTTGTTCACAGGGACTCAACTCCTAAAGAACCAACTGGCATATTATCAAAATTGTTTGTGTGTGATCTGCAATCTCTGATGATTGCAAGTGTTTCTCATCTAACTGTCATTCCTTCTACTCCATCTCACATTCTTAGCCCTTGTAGGGAGATTTTCTTTTATTCCCCTATTGTTGTGTTCATTAGAACATTGGCTAGAACTCACTATCCTGCCTCTGTTGTAATGCTACCTAATAGGTCTAGGTATTTCTTTCTTTTAGTAACATGATCAAATTCCTTTTTCTGTCATATAGATTCCTTGTTACCTATACCTCCATCTATCTTAGGTAATCAACCTCTTCCCCTCCTATCCAGATTAAAGTCACCCGTCTGTCTCTGTCTGAGAGACTTTCTTGTGTCTTTTCTTCTCCTGATACTGACTTAGTCAGAATCAATCCTCTGTTTAAGTTAGTTTTTCTTCCTTTCTTTTATTTCAAAACTCTTCATCAGCATGTTTTTCCCCGTGTTACCTCACCCTTCTCTGTACCCAAGGCACCACCAGTTTTAGCTCTGCCCTGGTATCCAGACTTGTCTGCTGTTTCAACTAGTCTGTCTACAGAAGCCCTCACTTCTCAGATGGTGGACTTACATAGCTTCAATCTGCTTAAAGCTGAGCTATAAATAATCAGAAGACAACTGGATGAAGAAAGGCATGCTAGGCTGCTTTTAGAAAAGAGAGTTGACTCTCTGTTTTTGCTTTTTAATCAGCCTAGGTAGTTTATGATGTAAAAATCTGCCTTGTACTTGAAAAAGCTTATGATGAATAGAAATCAATGTTCTTTTATTTTGTATCTTCTCTGCTCTTTATTAGTTGTGTTTTCCTTTTTGTTGTTGACAAAAGGGGGAGAAAGTAAAGTAAAGTTAAGATGATTAAGTAAAGTTAAAATTGAACTTGAGTTGCATTCTACCTCTGATAATGATATTGACTCTGAAACTAATGTTGTTTGAATTATAGAATTGAACCTAAGTGCACCTGCTTGCACTATCCTTCTGGTTTAGAAAATTTCAACTTGTCTGAATTATGTTATCTCTTCTGTTGATATTTTATAAGGATCATTAAATCATCTGTATGTTTTCATCATCAAAAAGGGGGAGATTGTTAAGTCTCTAAATGTCTAATGTGCATTTTCCTAAGTTTTGATGAAAACTAAACATTGGATAATGATTTAATTAACCTATGGTTGCTAACCTGTCTACTTAGTGCGTAGATCAAAATAGTAAGACTCACCTATCTTCCCACTTTAATGACAACCTGTCTGAATAAGCAAAAGTCAACCTGTCTACTGACTAAGATTGTTGACTTTCTACAATTTAGTTTCAACCTGTCTCTGCTATGTTCTCATACTCGTCTAAGGTTCTTCAATGGGGAACTCGAGTACAAAAAGCTTTTAGAAGTTGTCCCCTCATATAGAAGACTCTGAAACTCTCTCTCACGCTTATCAAGAAATTCAGAAGGTCATTCTTACAAGCAACCTAGGAAATCAGAGATAACATCCAGTTAAAGAATGTTTCCAACATGCTTTATTCCCTAGTACTCTTGCTTATTACACGAAAAGGGAAATATACTCTGCAAAGTACAAAAGCATTCTGTACAACTCTGATTTGGCTACTGCACGATGAATAAAGCCATGATCCTTCATGTTAGAGTACAACCAACATCCCTATTGCATTAATGGCTGCCCAGAACGACTCTATTGCATTTAACGAAGCTCTGCTTGAAGCCATCGTTGGAAGGAATGTCTCTAACGGATCTTAAATTCTTGAAGGTTATAAATACAGAAGTCATTGAAGATGAAGATATCAGAGAATAAAAAGCATTAAAGAGCCATTACTCTGTTCATTTAATTCTTCATTCTTTCAATCTGTATTCTTCAATCATTTGAAGTTATTACGCAGTCTTTCCTAAGCCTACATTTAATCCACTCTCTGAGTGTTAGTGAAAGAACTGTTTGTTTGATTGTATTTATTACAAACAAACTTCTCAAAACATACCTGTGTGAGCATGAAGAGGCTAAGTGAGCAAAGAATACTTGTCTTGGAGCCTGAAGAGGCTAGGTGTGCAAACAATACTTGGAGTTTGTAACATGATCAGTTATAGTGGATAAAACTTGGTGCTTCCAAGGACTGGACGTAACTCTTTGTGTTAAAGAGTGAACCAAGATAAATAGCCGTGTTATTCTCTCTTCCCTTAAACTCTTTAGTTGTTTTGATTATACTATTTGCTTTCTAGCTAATGGGTTAAAAGTGTGACTATCAAGCTTGATCTCTCTTTGTATACTTGTGTGCTTTTCTATTAAAATACACCAGATAGGTCACCTATCTGTGTAAGTGCTTTTACACTTGTCTGAACCTAGCTTCTGTGTGCGAAAAGTTTTCAACTTTATTTTAATTTCTAATAAACAGAAATCAACTCCCCTTCTCGTGTTTATAGTTGTCTATTTCAGTTCTCCTCTCCCACGCTTGAGCATTGGCACGCTCAAATGTTGGGATGCTCTAGCATGGAGCCTGATGCCGTTACCCTTATTTCACGCTTTCCGGTGCGTTCGGAGCTCGTTTCAAGTCCGATTGGCCTCAAATTTGAAACACAAGCTCACTAACACCCAAGGAGTATGATTAAGCCTTAAAACATGATTAATGTTTTTTCTTATACACTAATCAAGAAAACGGGGCGCTATAAAAACTACCCAATAAATATAATTTTTGAAACCATGAAACAAGAGAATATATATAATATTAGAAAAACTAATTATGTAAATGAACTATAAAGAAATGAGGTAACTTTCAAAACTCATTTGACAAACTTTTTAGAGTTTGTTTCATTGGAACAGAGAGTTTAAAGTAATACAAAGTAAAAGCTGGTAATATGACATGGTGAGACCCATAAAAAGAGGACTTCAATGAGTTGCATCATTGAAAATGCTCTAATTATCTTTAAAGTAATATATATATATATATATATATATATATATATATATATATGACAACTTAAAAAAATAATTTTATATTTATCTATATCTATACTTTTTTTTTTTAAAAAATCCAAAAGTATATGTATTGATGTGGATTACAAGAGGTACCCGAACCCGTACACAAAAAGGTAAGTATCAAATATTCCAGCAAACAGCTCAACTAACACTAAACAAGAACCACCGAAAGCTATCAATAAGGAAGATTATCCTTTATTTATTTACATTATTTTTAAGCTATTTTCTTAATTAGAGGTAAAAATTAAACCCCAAACCTCCACTCTTTTATTTAGTTGAGAAACACCACCTTATCTTCAGATCAGGGGAGAAAAATGTTGAACAATTGAGTCATGTTTTCTCTAGTTTTAATTTTACGTCAAGGATATGATTGATATGATTAAAGGATGCGATAGTAAAGAAAACCAAAGTGAAGTATATAATGAATCATTTATCACATGTCAAGTCCCAGTTAGCAGAAAATTAGCAAGTTACAAGCTATGCGTTGTGTCAGTGTCCCCTCAAAATTCAATTATTCTTTCCATGTCTACCTTTGTTATAACACTTACCAGGATAACTCATGAAAGAGACTACGAATCCGAAAGAGAGCCTACAACAACTTGCTCTCCTTGTTGGGTAAAATCGTACATGTCAACGGATCTTCCCTCCTGGTGCATCAGCCCTACTACTTGCTTGGGGATCTAGTCCATTGGTTGTTTTATCTAGTGCAGGCTGTGTTGTGGTGTTTGGTTTCGGTCTTCCTTGTGAGTTGAAGTGTGTTAAAACTGTAACTGGCTATCACTGACTTGTTTTCAAAGTGCCTCTTGGCATGTTTTTTTTGCTCTCTTCTATTTTCCTGCAGGTTTTTTGGCGTGTTCCCTAGGCGTCCTTGATGGCTAATTCTGGAAAGTTTTTCTGTTTTTTTTCACATGTGAGCCCGTTTTGGGTGCTGCGTGTTGGGCTTTTCTGAGAATGGTGTTGTGAGCTTTTTTTGTGGGAGGCTATCTATCTATGGGTCTTGGTGCTCTCTTCGGGAGGTGTGCATCAGTGGAAAAAAAAATAACGAAATAAGTTTTAAACAAATAAAAACATAACCAAATAAATAACCCAACCCCGATGTCACAATTCAGAGCTGGTATAACCGTTCCGGAATTAAATCCTCGGAATACAATAGAAAACAACTAACTAAACTTAAACAACCCTACTATGAGTGGCGGCTCCTCAGAGTCACTCCTCTCCGGGCTGCTCGTCATCCTCTGCAAATGCCAATCAGGCCAAACACAAACAATACAGGGAGTAAGATTCATGTAAACATTTAAACAGCAGGGGAATAGTACGCAAGGTAAACATACACATAAGCATACATCAACGTCCATCAGTAACATAACAACCAAGTATGCTATGCTATGCAATGCATCAACTACTCCGCTACTCCAACTATGCATGTGGATCCAAACTAACTCAGGATGAACGACTTTGGAGTTACATATCCGTATTGGCCATAAAAGCACCAACACCGGCAGTTCACCAAACCTTGGGTGAACCCCATGGATAGCCAACGCATCAAACCGTGGATGCCTCATCACGGGGGGCCTCGGTCACCAAACCTTGGGTGACCTACCGTGGATGGCCAGATCACCGTACTCTCGGGCGATCTCCCCTTTGTCGAACCTCCCCCATCAACTACTCCAATGATTTATGCAAATGGCACAACAACAAACAATCTCAACCACCTCCTTGCATGGGCCATGAAGCTCCCAAGACTTTCAACATCAACTCAACGTAACCTTAGACCCAAACCGCGGGGTCAAGGCTCCCTTGGCCAATAAGCACCAAGGTTCAACTCAACGTGCTTGGGTCTATAAGCACCCAAGACTTCAACTTATCAACGTGCGGTAACCCAACGGATACCGACTTAACATTTGATTATCTAATTATCTTATATAATTAATAACCAAGTTGTCTAATCTTTATCTTTGATTGTTTATCGTAACTTATCATCATAGGGGAATGGGGTTAAAAACCCCTTAAGTCCTTTAATTGTATTACTGTCCAGGGGGGTCAGCACGGTCGTGCTTAGACCCTAGCACGGTCGTGCTTGGACACGTGAGGGCGTGCTGCCCTTTTAAGTGAAGCACGGTCGTGCTTCACACTCAGCACGGTCGTGCTCAGCAGCACGATCGTGCTGTTCAACCTGCTTGGCCGTGCTGAGCGGCGCGGCCATTTTCCAGAATTTGAGTGGGAGCACGGTCGTGCTCCCTGTTCAGCACGGTCGTGCTCAATGCACGACTGCACTGTTCTGGGCAGGGACAGAAACCGTATTCTAATCAATTATGGTAGGGTTTAATCCCCGTAACTTACACGTTTTATACCTAAATAAATAATTAACATCGTTTCATTAACCTCAACCCATCATAACAGCAATGTCATCAATCAACCATCATCATAATGCAACAATAATCAGCATGTCATCTATCATTCAACAACCAATATGAACATATAACAAATATTATGAACATATAACCAGAACGATCATTTATCAACCAAGTCATCACAATTCATAGACATACAATGCCGGGGTCATAGGTAACCCCGTTACCTTACACTAACCCATTGCCTAATGGAAACAATCCACTTCTCCCCATACCTGGATTGAAGGTAGCTCTAACACGTCCCAACGAACGAATCGGTTCCTCCCCTTACGGCGACTCACACCAACACGAACCTTGGATCAACAAAACAAACCAATGATTAGTTCCCTATTCACAATAATGAAAGGAAACCAAGGAAGGGTAAGGAACGTTACCTAAACACTGACACAGTTAAGCTAGCGATCTCCCAAGGCTCCCAAAACTGATCAAGAGGAAGGAAAAAGGAGGAATGCTAGTTCTGGCCGCACAAGACTGCTGCACTACACCAAAAGTAGGGTTATCTGCCAACCCTCGACTCTGTTTACGTATTTAACGTTCGGACCTGAGCACGGTCGTGCTTACCATTCAGCACGGTCGTGCTCCACTTAACGTCAGCGAGACGCGGTCCACGCATTGAGCACGGGCGTGCTCACTATTGAGCACGGTCGTGCTCAACTTAAAATCAGAGACACGCTTCTGACTTTAAGCACGGGCTTGCTGGCTGATGAGCACGAGCGTGCTCATGTACCAGAAAGGGACTTTTAGGCTAAAATCCCACTTAGCCCTCAACCATCAAATTAAAATAAATAAAAACTAACTTTATAAAACATTTTACGGAAAGCGGGGTGTTACACTATCAGTATTTGTTGTGGTTCTAGGTGCTTGGTTTTGGTGGGGGCTTTGGTTTTTTGTACTTTGTTATGGTTCTTTGGGTGAAACTTTTGTAATTTTGATCCTGTTTCTTATTTTTAGGGGCAGTATCATCTTTACACAGGTTATTTTTTGTTCTTTTTGTATATGGGTTAGAGTACCCCTTGTACTCGATATCAATATACCTTTTTGGCTTACCAAAAAAAAAATTGGATCTTCGCTCACTCCCAAGGATCTAAGATGGAACACACACAAACACACCACAAAGAGAATAATAGAGCACACAAAGATTTAACGTGGTTCGACACCTCTTGTCTACATCCACAAAAACGCCTCAACAAAGTATTTCACTATCTCAAATATGATTACAAGAATTGTAACCCACTCCAAATTGTGTATCACTGTACAAACCTAAGTATCCCCACTCAAGTTACAAGAAATGATAACACTCACTCACACAAGAGACTCTCTCTACAAGTGACTCCTCACCCACTTGCTCTCTCTTGCTTTAGTTGGGATGATTCTACTCTTCCTCACATGACCCCTTTATATAGTGAAGGGACATGACTTCCATTCATGAATGTGACTAGTGAACATTAATTGTCTCACCTTTCCAACTAATCTCTCTTTATGATAGTGGAGTCTCCAATAGTCAAGATACATCCCTCCACCACATGAAATGTATCTCTTCAATTCCCACTCACTTGCATTTATTTGGAAATTTGAATTGCTTTTCTAACAATTCCTCCCTCAATTAAAATTTCCAAAATTGCACACAATCAGAAAATTTTACCTTCTTCTCAACTTTGCTATCATGACTGCGTTCCTTTCTCAAAGCTTGTCCTTTCAAGTAGCAAAGGTTTCTCTCATTTTTCTGTCATCGCATCACCAAGTGCCTCCCTTTGTACACCTTGCATCCCCACTTTGAACCGACATACTTGTATCCTTGTGATGCCATCTCCCCCAAAGAAATGATATTGGCAACAACAGAAGGTATAAATCTCACATTATGAAAGTTTGGATTGCACCACTGTGGAGTTTCATTCTCACACTCCCAATGCCTTCAACCTTCATTTTGTCACCATTTCCTAACCTGAAATGGCGAAACTCTCCGTTAGTCTACAAAGTGTCAAACATTGCTCGGTCTCGACAAATGTGTTTTGATGCAGCGGAATCCATCACCCATTTTGATTTAGCAACCTCCTCATTTGTTGCTAAGAACACATCATCATCTTCAAAGGTCTTGACCACATTGTTTTGGGAGTCATCATCCTTCTTCATATCTCTTAATTTCTTTAAGTCCTCCCTCATTTGTGTACACCTAGTTTGTACATGGCCTCTCTTGCCGCAGTAGTGGCACTCCACGTTACTCATATCTCGTTGCGGTAACGATTTCGATCTTCCTCTAGGCCTACCTTGTCTCCTTGATTGACTCCTCCCTCGCTCGGACTCCTGCACAGCTAGTGCACGACCTTCATCATTGGTCATCTCATTTCTCATCATTCTCTCATTTTCTCGTAAAGCGGCGGTCACCTCATCCAACTTCAATGTTGTTCTCCTTAGTGAAGTTGACACAGGCAAACACAAGAAGGGGGGGGGGTTGAATTGTGTTTGTTAATATTTTTCGAAAACAGCCTTTTCAAAAAGATTTTCTCACACAAAGTTAAGGAGACAGAATAAAGCACACAGAAAAGAAGTCTTTTGAAGGAATAACAAATTCAAGTTCAAATCCCCACAGTTAGTATAAATACGTAAAACAAAAGAGATAAGGGATAAGAAGATTTACACAAGATGTTTTATCCTGGTTCACTCTCTTCCAACCAAGAGCTACGTCCAGTCCCTTCTACTTGAAGGATTTTTCCACTATTTTCAAATAGATTACACCAAGTATTCAACACCTCTCCAGGCTCACAAGTATTTCTTTCTTACCAAGCCTCTTCAGGCTCTACCTCTAATAAAGAGTTTTGATATCTTTGATCTTCTAACTCACTATATGTGAGAGTATGAAAGTTTAAGATCAGATAAATATTATAGCAATATTCAAACTATAATATTACAGACTTTTGCTTTTGAATGAATAAGAAAATATTTGCTTCGCGAGAGATTTCTTGAGATTTCTTTGTATATGCAAAAGTTGTTTCTTCAAAAGCTTTAGTCTTCTATTTATAGGGTCCTTGATCTTCTCTTCAGAGTCTTCAACGGTTGTATTTGAAATACCCGTTTAGAAATAGAGTCAACTAGGTAAATATCCGTTGTGACTCAGCTTGCTCGAGGCCTTTGTACTGTGAGACAAATTCTTGCATGAAAAAGCACACCTCTGAGCAAAAGCAGCTTGCAAAAAAAATTTTGCCTCCTTTGTACAAGTTCCAACTATATCAGCGTAAAAGGTGACAAGGTACAAAAACGTTTTGCATTGTACTATTCTGCTTTTTGCAAGTCCTGACTTGTACTATGTCTCTCTCAATGGAACAAGGCAAAAGGAATCGTTAATAGAAAACGAGAAGAACCATTATAAATGAAATGAATATCAATCATAAGAAATAAATTCGCTTTGGTTCAAATTGGTATAAATGCTTAAAAAAAAATCTTCGTCCAGCAAACTAGCGTAAAGGCAAGATAAGCAAAAAGAGTTTTAAGGCTTCGTCCACTGACGTGGCAACCAAAACTTCGTCTACTCAAAACAACGGTCTTGCCAGTACCTGAGATAACTAAAATCTCCGTCCAGTGACGTGGCAATAGCAGACTAAGGGCTCTCGTCTACACGAAGAGAAATTCTCCGTCCTACTAAAAGCATTCAAGCGCTCGTCCACTGACGTGGCACTGGAGTTATAATGGAGAGTGGACTCGACCATACTTTCAGCATAGATATTCAATAGAAAACATATGGACGCGGATTTGCAAGGAGAAAAGACTTAACATTTTAGCTTATAAGAACAGAGATTCTTTAAGGCTAAAGGCACTTGTTAGATTTAAAGCATTAACACTTTGCTACACAAAATTAATTCTTATTGTTAACATCAAAACCTAGAGATTATTTAATCCAAATCATTTTGGTTCCAACAATCTCCCCCTTTTTGATGATGACAAAAACTAATTAAATTTATTTTGCAAAGTTTAAGAGAGCTTACAAGGCTCCCCCTAAGACAAGGCAGTCAACAGATAAATGCTGTTAAGGCATAATAAGTCAAGTCTCATTTGCAATAACATTGATTAACAAATCAAGATAGCATCCTATAAAACATTAGAGTTCAAAGCAGTATTGAAGCATAATCATGAAGTCAAGGCATAGTATCAGCAAGATGAGTATATATTTATGCATATGCAGACAACTTATGTAAAAAAAAATCTCTGTATTAATTATAAAATTTAATCTTTCCTTTCTCCCCCTTTTTTGTCATCAGACAAAAAGGCAAAAGGGAGTGGACCATCATTGTCAGCACACAAGAAAAGGATAAAGACAGAGAAAAGAACAGAGAAAAAAAATTTAGATAGAAGGAGGTGGTGGAGGAGGTGGTTGATTAGGCTGGGGATTTTGATTTCTCTGAAACTCCAAGATCAGAGCCAGCATTTGGTTCATCACTGCATTTGTAGGGGCCAGAGAGTCTTGAACTTGCTTCTGCACCCTTTCTTCAAGCTGTTGAGCCATCTGCTCAGTCTTTTCCTCAACTATCTTGCCAACCTTATCATCAACAATTTTCCCAATGATGTCTTCAAGATTGGGTGGCAAGGTAAGTTGTCTTGAGCTCTCAGCAGTGTCAGAGACAGTGTCTTGAGCCTGGGCTGCTGTTCTGACCATAGCAAGAGCTAATGGTTGAGAAGAAGTCTTAGCAGACTCAGCTCCTTGCTTAGAGACACCAGCCTCAGCAGACTGCTTAGCTTGTGCAGATGAAGGTTCAACTGAAGTAGGCTGAGAAGACATTTGCTCATCAAGTTCAGGGCCTTCTACAATTAACTCTTGGGCTGCCTGATCTGAGGAAGAAGTTGCTGGAGGTGCAGTGGCAACTGTGATAGGTTTCTGAGGTAAATCCTTTGCCCAGTGGATAGGTATGATTTCCTCCACATCCCTGCTGGTAATAGGAAGTCCCCACAGATCTTTGTAGATCATGTGCCTTACTTTGGATAGGCCACATTTTCCTCTGTACTTAGGAATTTCCTTCTTCTCTTCTTGAGTCAAACCAGAAGAAGAGGCTTTCCTGGTGCAGTGGATGATGTGAGATAACCAGAAGTCTGCAGCCTTCATTTCTCCAATTTTCTGCACATCCTCCATATATAGATAGAAGTCAAGCTCGGAGTGATCAAAGAGTTCCTGAGACAAGTCCAGAATGGCAGAGTGAGCTTCAGGCATGACCCCTTTATTTCTTCTGCACCTCATGTCTTTGTCTTTGTTGAGGTCTATCATGCCAAGTCTTGGACAGATGGGGTAGGGAGCAATGCCTACTCGAGTTTCCTTATGGTGTCTCAGCCAAGTGATAGGAACCCATCGTGCAGCTCTTTCAATCTGGAAGTAGCTGAACTCCCACTTCAGAATGTTGTAAATCAGTTGATCTGCAAAGTGGTCTGAGGCACTTCCATAGATGCTGGGATGCTCAAATTTCATCCATTGTGTGTTTGCATCCAGAATAATTGGAACGTGCCTAGATGATCGAGCTCTCCTCTCAGGTAAGGTAGGCAGATGGTTCCTTTTAGGATCTGTTTCCCATACGGGAATGATGTGTCGTGCTACTCCTTGAGTGTGAGGAATCAGAGGTGGGGTTTTTTGTAGGTTGGGGTAAATTTTTCTTGGAGGGAAACGGTTGAGGGGTAGATGGGTGAGGAGAGGGCCATGGTGGGTGTTCATCTCTGATGGAAAGGGACCTTTTGGGGGCTGAGAGTTTGGGTATTTGGTGGTCCAAGGGTATTCCTCATAAGGTTCATAGTCATACTCAGGATGGGAGTACCACCTGGTCAGAGGAGTTTCAAGGTTAAGTTCAGGGTCAGGTTGATGAGTATGGAACAGAATTTTCCAATTTCTTTTGACCTGAGCCCAGTTCTCGGACCTATTGGCAAAAATAGTGGATGAAGGTATGATTGGTGGAAAAAGTTTTCTTAGTTGTTTAGGGAAGGGGGCACCTCTGCAGATTCCATCATCTTCTTGATGAAACCAGGGATCTGAATCAGGAATAATGGGTGGAAAGAGGGTTTTGAGTGGTGTAGGTTGAGGTGAGGTTAAGTGAGTTGGGCTATTTAGTGGTGAAGATGAATTTGTGGTTTGGTCAGGTTGTTCTCTTTGTGGTGAGGGTAAGGGTGAGGGTAAAGAAGGTCTATATACATTATCAAAGAAATCTACACTTGGGGTAGGGACATCATCACTCACATTAATAGGAGGAACATCAGAGGATGTGTTGACCTCAGAGGCTGCAAAGGTTCTTGCTTTCCTTGCAGGTTGCCTCCTCTTGGTAGGCACAGCAGCATCAACAGCAGCAGCTGCTTTCCTCTTTAAAACCGTTCCCAGTGGAACATTATCATCTTCATCATCGTCTTGAGGCAGAATTAGTTTTCTAGCTCTCTTGGGAGCAGGTTGAGGAGCAAGTTGAGGAGCCTCACTGCCAGGCTCATTTATAACAATGCCTCTGGTAGGCCTTCTAGGAGCAGGCTTTCTGACAGCCATAGTTTTCCTTCTAGTTCCTCTCCTGAGACCAAGAATAGCTGCATTGTTGGCCTCAACTGCTTCTTCCTTAATCTTCATTTTCTCTTCTTGTTTTGACATTTCAACAAGCTTGTATGTGTCAAGGTGCATGCTACTTAGATTGCTTTTTCCAAAAATGGCAGCTTGCATCCCCTTTGAACGAAAGATCTTGTCTTGTTCTTCTTGAGGCTTTGCATCTAAGTAATCATACAAGCCTTGCTGCTTGAAGACTTTTGACAGAAGATGAGAGAAAGTGATATGAGAGGCTGTTTCCCTGTGTGTGATGGCATCCTTGAAACGATGAAACAGGATCCATGGCAAGTTTATTTTTGTCTCATAGACCAAGTTACAGAGACAAAACTTGTGAAGGGCAGAGAGGTTGTCCTTAGACCCTGCCTTGTGAAGCACTGTCTTGTTCAGAATCTGATGAAGAATCCTAATGTGATCCTTCATTTCAGATGACTTCCATGAGTGAGTCCTCACTGTGTCATCTCGCATCAGTGTAACAGCGATGGTTTCAATACCACCAAGATCTTCTTCCCAATTTTCTGTCATGATTAAACCCTCTTGGGCACAAACGATTGCATCAGAGATGGTCTTCTCAGAGACAGTTATCTTCTTTCCTTGGACAAACCCTACTATCTCAGTTTCAGTAATCGTTGGTTTCCTCCAGAAGTCCCTTATTAAGTCTGGATAAATCGAGACCTTTTCCAGAAACAATCCGTCCCAACCAGCAGCGTTGATGAACTTGCTTACATCCAAGTTGTACTCACACAAAATTTCGAAGTTAAAATGATGTTCAGCCGCGATATTGATGATGTCAGTAACATAGGCAGGTTCGGGAGTTGAGGTTGAAGCCATTGTTGAGTTCTTGAGTAGGTTAAGGTTTGAAGAAAGAGAGTTCGAAAACTTTTCAGAGAGAAGTTATCAAAGATGAAGAGTAGCGAAAGGTTTTTCAGAGGGAAAGGAGTTACCTTTAAAGAGTTTTCGAATACCAACAGTTTTCAAGGGAATTAAAAAAAATTGATTAGACAAGACTTTAGTGAAAAAAACGGCGTTGGTATATTGGGACCGTAAAAAGGTTACGATGGGATTGATGGAAGTCGCTGACTCAGCAAGGAAATGATTAAAATCAAACGTTTTAATATAACTGAGTTCATATATATAAAAGACAAATGTATGTAAGATTGGGTCCACATAAGATTGAGGGTGGACGCATAAAAACATATGAAGTGGACGCGGCACACCAACAGTAGTGGACGCGTAGACTTCACAAGTTCTGGACGCCAAAACTAGTGGACGCACAGATAAAACATGCAATCAATACATATACCATTTTAAACCACATACAGCATGTTAAGATGTTTTCTGATAAAAGTAAATCTGTCCTCAGCAAGAGGTTTAGTAAAGATATCTGCCCATTGATGGTCAGTATCTACAAATTGAATATCAAAAACACCCTTTTGCACATAGTCTCTGATAAAGTGATGTTTGATTTCTATATGCTTAGCCCTAGAATGAAGAATTGGATTCTTAGACAGATTAATTGCAGCAGTATTATCACACATTAGTGGAATACTACTTACAGACACATTATAGTCCTCCAATTGGTGTTTGATCCAGAGAAGTTGTGAGCAGCAGTTTGCAGCTGATATATATTCTGCTTCAGCGGTTGATAGGGCAATGGTACTCTGCCTTTTGCTTGACCATGACACTAGATTAGCTCCAATGAAGTGACATCCCCCACTGGTGCTTTTTCTTTCAATTCTATCTCCAGCATAGTCAGCATCGCAAAAGCCAACTAATCTGTAATCTCCATCTTTCTTAAAGCACAGACCAAGATTAGTAGTACCTTTCAAATATCTAAAGATTCTTTTAACTGCTGATAAATGAGATTCTCTAGGATCAGATTGAAAACGAGCACACAAGCAAACACTGAACATTATATCAGGCCTAGAAGCAGTTAGATACAAGAGAGATCCAATCATACCTCTGTATACCTTCTGATCTACCTTTTTCTCTTTATCATCTATGTTCAGTGTGGACGTGGGATGCATAGGTGTGTTCATCGGTTTGCAATCATCCATCTTAAACTTTTTGAGAAGTTCCTTTGTGTACTTAGTTTGATGGATGAACACCCCGTCTATAGATTGTTTGACTTGAAGTCCAAGAAAGAATTTGAGTTCTCCCATCATGCTCATTTCAAACTCTTTCTGCATTAGCTTTGAGAATTCTTTGCACAAAGATTCATTAGTAGCACCAAAAATAATATCATCTACATAGATCTGTACTACAATGAAGTTGGAATTAATTGATTTTCTAAATAAGGTGGTGTCTACCTTTCCTCTGACAAAACCATTATCCATTAGAAAAGAACTTAGCCTATCATACCAAGCTCTTGGGGCTTGTTTTAGGCCGTATAAAGCTTTCTTAAGCTTGTATACATGTTCAGGTTGGGTTTCATTCTCAAAACCCGGTGGTTGCATAACATAAACTTCTTCATTGATAAAACCATTTAAAAAAGCACTTTTTACATCCATTTGAAAAAGCATAATGTTATGATGTGCAGCAAATGAGAGTAAAATTCTGATTGCTTCCAATCTTGCAACGGGTGCAAAGGTTTCATTATAGTCTATACCTTCTTCTTGAGAATAACCTTGTGCAACCAATCTTGCTTTATTTCTTATAACCTTACCATTTTCGTCAAGCTTGTTTCTGTAAACCCATTTTGTTCCTATAACAGATTTATTCTTAGGTAGGGTTACCAGAGTCCAAACTTCACTCCTCTCAAACTGATTCAGCTCTTCTTGCATTGCCAAAATCCAACCATTGTCCAGCAGAGCCTCATCTACAGTTTTTGGTTCCAATTCAGACACCAATGCAGAGTCTTCTTGCTCTCTGAAAGTTGATCTGGTTCTTAGCTTATCGCTTGGATTTCCTATTATTTGATCCGGTGGATGATAATTCTTGAAATGCCAAGTTCTCTGAGCATTGTCTTGTTGAGAGGTGGATGCTTCTGGTTGATGAGAAGGGTCTTCAACTGGATCATCAGTTTTGACTTCATTTGTTTCTCCTGTGATGTTTAAGTCAAGATCTGCAAAACTTTCATCTAGCTCTGATAGTTTCTTATCAGGCTGTTTGTCATCAAATCTAACATGTATAGATTCTTCTACTGTTAACGTTCTTGAGTTATACACTCTAAAACCTTTTGAGGTTTCAGAAAATCCTAGAAGAATTCCATTGTCTACCTTTGCATCAAACTTACCAAGTTGATCTTTTGTATTTAAAATAAAACATTTACATCCAAAAGGATGAAAATAAGATATGTTGGGTTTTCTGCCTTTCCACAATTCATAGGGAGTCTTATTCAGAATTGGTCTAATGTATATTCTGTTCTGAATGTAGCAGGCAGTGTTCACAGCTTCAGCCCAGAAGTGCTTAGGGACAGAATTGTCATTGAGCATAGTCCTAGCCATCTCTTGAAGAGATCTGTTCTTTCTCTCTACCACACCATTTTGCTGTGGTGTTCTTGGTATTGAGAAGTTGTGTTGAATTCCTTTTTCTTCACAAAACTCATTGAATAGCTCATTGACAAATTCTCCCCCATGGTCACTTCTGATTGAAGCTATACCCATCCCCTTTTCATTCTGTACACGTTTGCAGAATACAGAAAAGACCTTGAAGGACTCATCTTTGTGAGCAAGAAACATAACCCATGTCCATCTAGTATAGTCATCCACAATGACTAGACCATATTTCTTACCACTGATAGAAGCAGTCCTTGTTGGACCAAAAAGATCAAGGTGTAGCAGTTCTAGTGGTCTTTTGGTACTTACAATATTCTTAGATTCAAAAGAACCTTTGACTTGTTTTCCCCTCTGACATGCATCACAGAGAGCATCAGATTTGTATTTAAGGTTTGGTAAACCTCTCACGAGGTTATGCTTATTTAGCTTTGAGATTAATCTCAAGCTTGCATGACCTAGCCTTTTATGCCAAATCCAACGTTCATCTTCAATGGACACTAAACATGAGACACTTTGATTTGAGAGGTCCTCCAAGTCAATTTTGTATAAATTGTTTTGCCTCTTAGCAGTGAATAAAATTGATCCATCATTTTTCTTGACATAACACATGTTCTTATTAAAAGAAACATCATATCCACTGTCACATAATTGACTTATGCTCAGTAGATTATGTTTTAAACCATTCACCAAAAGAACATTATCAATGGAGGGAAAAGGATGTTTACCGATTTTACCTATACCAGTGATCTTTCCTTTCTGATTTCCTCCAAATGTCACCCAGCCACCATCCTTATGTTTAAGGTCTTGGAACATATACTTTTCTCCCGTCATGTGACGTGAGCATCCACTGTCCAAGTACCAGGATGTTTGTTTCTTTCCTGTTGTTAAGCAGATCTGCAACAGGTATTATCTTGTTCTTAGGTACCCAAACTGACTTGGGTCCTTTCATGTTAGTTTTCTTTGGACGAGAATATTTAGTATGCCTATTATGTATGCATCTAGATGTAGAGTGCCCACTTTTTCCACACACTTTACAAAAGGTGTTGGACGGGCCAGATTTGGTTTTTGCATACCTAGCTGGAGCTTTTGAAGCTCTTTGCTGCATAGGTGGTTTTGACTTAGTGTAAGATGCCTCATACTTCTTATTGTCATAACCAAGGCCAGATTTATCAAGGGGTGACCTAGAATACCTTAGGATAAGACTAAGCTTATCTGAGCCTCCTACCAGTTTTGACAGAGAGTCTGTCAAGTATTTTACATCTTGTTTTAGTTTTGCAACTTCACAAGAATTGTCAGGCTCACATTCAGATTTGTCAGTTAGACTGACATTCTCTGATTTCAGCTTATCATTTTCTTGAAACAAACTTTGTTTTTCCATGCAAACTCTATCATATTCTTTGGTTAATTTTGCAAACTTCTTTTTAAGACTTTTGTATTCATGAGATAATATGGATGAGTCATGCAGTAATTCATCAAAGGCATTTTTGAGAGTTGAAGGTTCAGAATCTGTTACCTCATCATCATCAGTGTACTCATTCTCTGATGATGTGTCTGCCATGAGGCAAATGTTTGCCTCTTCCTCTGCTTCCTCTTCCTCATCTGATGAGGATAAGTCCAAGTCTTCCCATGTAGCCATTAAGCCCTTCTTTTTCTTAAAGAACTTCTTCTTCTCTTTTAGGTCAGGGCAGTCGGCTTTGAAATGTCCAGGCTTTTTGCACTCAAAGCACAAAGGTGGACCTTTTTCTTTAGAGTCTGACTTCTCCTTAGAAAATTTCTTGTTGAATGGCTTTCTCTTGAAATTATTTTTTCTTCTCCACATATGTTGTATCTTTCTGGAGATGAAGGATAGTTCATCTTCATCTGATCCTTCATCACTGTCTGAAGGTTCAGCATCATCTGAAGACTCAGCAGCTTTGAGAACTTTTGAAGAACTTGCTTTCTTTGCCTTTAAAGCAATGGACTTTCCCTTTCTGGAATTGTCTTCCTCATTTAGTTCAAGTTCATGAACTTTTAATGATCCTAGAAGTTCTTCCAGAGAGAGAGTATTCAGATTCTTAGCTTCTTGAATAGCAGTGACCTTTGGTCTCCACTGTTTGGAGAGACTTCTCAGAATCTTTCTGATATGATCTCTATTCTCATATACCTTTCCCAGAGATCTGAGACTGTTTGTTATTGTTTGAAATCTTCCAAACATCTGATCTATAGACTCATGATCAGTCATCTTGAAGAGTTCATACTGGTGAACCAGCATGCTTATCTTTGACTCCTTCACTTGTGATGAGCCTTCATGAGCGAGAGCCAGTGTATCCCAGATTTCTTTTGCTGTGTTGCAGCTGTGAACTTTATCATGTTCTGATCTGGTAATAGCACACATCAAGTAATGTTTGGCTTTGAGATTTAGTTGATGTTTAGCTTTTTGATCAACACTCCAATCTGCTCTAGCCAGTACAACTTGATTTTCACTTCTTGGCTCAGTGTAGCCATTCTCTATCAGTTCCCAGATGTCTAGATTCTGTGCATCTAGGAAGGCCATCATTCTCTTCTTCCAATAGTCGTAATCTGTTCCATCAAAGAGTGGAGGTCTGTTGATAGCTTGTCCTTCTGCATCCATGGTGATAGGATCGTACTTCCTCAGCACTTGTTAGATGCTCAACCCTTTCGAGGCTGAGCTCTGATACCAACTGAAGTTGACACAGGCAAACACAAGAGGGGGGGGGGGTTGAATTGTGTTTGTTAATATTTTTCGAAAACAGCCTTTTCAAAAAGATTTTCTCACACAAAGTTAAGGAGACAGAATAAAGCACACAGAAAAGAAGTCTTTTGAAGGAATAACAAATTCAAGTTCAAATCCCCACAGTTAGTATAAATACGTAAAACAAAAGAGATAAGGGATAAGAAGATTTACACAAGATGTTTTATCCTGGTTCACTCTCTTCCAACCAAGAGCTACGTCCAGTCCCTTCTACTTGAAGGATTTTTCCACTATTTTCAAATAGATTACACCAAGTATTCAACACCTCTCCAGGCTCACAAGTATTTCTTTCTTACCAAGCCTCTTCAGGCTCTACCTCTAATAAAGAGTTTTGATATCTTTGATCTTCTAACTCACTATATGTGAGAGTATGAAAGTTTAAGATCAGATAAATATTATAGCAATATTCAAACTATAATATTACAGACTTTTGCTTTTGAATGAATAAGAAAATATTTGCTTCGCGAGAGATTTCTTGAGATTTCTTTGTATATGCAAAAGTTGTTTCTTCAAAAGCTTTAGTCTTCTATTTATAGGGTCCTTGATCTTCTCTTCAGAGTCTTCAACGGTTGTATTTGAAATACCCGTTTAGAAATAGAGTCAACTAGGTAAATATCCGTTGTGACTCAGCTTGCTCGAGGCCTTTGTACTGTGAGACAAATTCTTGCATGAAAAAGCACACCTCTGAGCAAAAGCAGCTTGCAAAAAAAATTTTGCCTCCTTTGTACAAGTTCCAACTATATCAGCGTAAAAGGTGACAGGGTACAAAAACGTTTTGCATTGTACTATTCTGCTTTTTGCAAGTCCTGACTTGTACTATGTCTCTCTCAATGGAACAAGGCAAAAGGAATCGTTAATAGAAAACGAGAAGAACCATTATAAATGAAATGAATATCAATCATAAGAAATAAATTCGCTTTGGTTCAAATTGGTATAAATGCTTAAAAAAAAATCTTCGTCCAGCAAACTAGCGTAAAGGCAAGATAAGCAAAAAGAGTTTTAAGGCTTCGTCCACTGACGTGGCAACCAAAACTTCGTCTACTCAAAACAACGGTCTTGCCAGTACCTGAGATAACTAAAATCTCCGTCCAGTGACGTGGCAATAGCAGACTAAGGGCTCTCGTCTACACGAAGAGAAATTCTCCGTCCTACTAAAAGCATTCAAGCGCTCGTCCACTGACGTGGCACTGGAGTTATAATGGAGAGTGGACTCGACCATACTTTCAGCATAGATATTCAATAGAAAACATATGGACGCGGATTTGCAAGGAGAAAAGACTTAACATTTTAGCTTATAAGAACAGAGATTCTTTAAGGCTAAAGGCACTTGTTAGATTTAAAGCATTAACACTTTGCTACACAAAATTAATTCTTATTGTTAACATCAAAACCTAGAGATTATTTAATCCAAATCATTTTGGTTCCAACACTTAGAAGCAGTGTCTGAACCACAGGTTTGTAGGACCTTGGTAGTGAGGCCAACAACAACAACACTTGCTCCTCATCAGAGATTTTATCATCCACATTCAACAATTGGTATACTAGCTGGTTGAAATTATTGATGTGGTCATGAGGATTTCCTCCCATCTCCATTTTGAGTTGATACAACACCATCTTCAAACATAAGCAATTGGTTAGCGACTTCGACGCATAGATGTTCTCGAGCTTCTCCCACTAAGCCTTCGGTGTTGTCTCCTTCAACACATTGTACTTGATCTTGGGAGCAAGCGCTAACCGAATTGTGCTCACCGCCTTCCGTTGGATTCTAGTCCATTCTCTTTCGTTCATGGTAGCCGGCTTCTCCTCCTCCAAAGCTTGATCAAGACCTTGCTGCACCAAGAGGTCTTGAATGGTACTCTGCCAAATTGTGAAATTTATTTTTCCATCAAACAATGGGATCTCAAACTTTTGTGTGTTCCCCGCCATAGCTCTGATGCCACTGTTGGGGTAAAATCGTACACATCAACGGATCTTCCCTCACGCCCAAAGATCTAAGATGGAACACACACAAGCACACCACAAAGAGAATAATTGAGCACACAAAGATTTAACGTGGTTCGGCACCTCTTGCCTACATCCACAAAAACGCCTCAACAAAGTATTTCACTATCTCAAATATGATTACAATAATTGTAACTCACCCCAAATTGTGTATCACTCTACAAACCCAAGTATCCCCACTCAAGTTACAAGAAATGATAATACTCACTCACACAAGAGACTCTCTCTACAAGTGACTCCTCACACACTTGCTCTCTCTTGCTTTGGTTGTGATGATTCTACTCTTCCTCACATGACTCTTTTATATAGTGAAGGGACGTGACTTCCATTCATGAATGTGACTGGTGGACATTAATTGTCTCACCTTTCCAACTAATATCTCTTTATGATAGTGGAGTCTCCAAGAGTCAAGATACATCCCTCCACCATATAAAATGTATCTCTTAAATTCCCACTCACTTGCATTTATTTGGAAATTTGAATTGCTTTTCCAACACTCCTTTCATATTAGTATTTTATATATCTATCTTTTAAACATGGTGAAGTGTGTTCTCATTTTATAGGTGCCGTGTGAAATTAATTCTAACTTAATTGTCGGTTTATTTCAGGACACACCAAGCTTAATGTAAATTTTCTTCTTTTAGATTATTAATCAGTGTCCTTAAAACACTGTTAACATTCTCCTTCTTGTAATGAGAAATTGTTAAACTTCTGCACAATAAAGTCTGTTCACAACTTCACATTAATTTTTTTTATGGACAAAAGTTTAGATTGGGGGAAGGCACACCCCCTTGTAAGGCCAAGGAATATCGCCAATCGTAGTGAGGATTTATAGTGAAATTTATATATTGCCTACCAACATGAGAGCTCCAAGAATCGAACCCAAGTTACAGCTAGTGTGAGCTGAAGGCTTGATCAGATGTGCCAACCCCTGTTAACATGATTTTTTTTTCTTTTACAAAAAAAAAAAAAACTCACAACATATCATTTAATAATAAAATTTGAAATATAAGTTGGATAATAATCAAAGATATGGTGATTATGCCAAGAAGTTATTCACATGAAGTTGAATTTATCAATTATATGAATTTTACCGAAATGCATTGGTATTTATCTTCTAAGTTGGACAAACACACTAATATAAAATAATACATGTTACGTAGGTAAATTGCATTAAATATCACTATATTACTGTGAAAGATATTACGAGTTTTATGTCAATGGATAAACATTAAGAAATAGCGTGTCTTAGTAAAATTTTAACTGGGAAAGTAATCACAGATATTGACATATATAAAATCTTTATCACCGATTGAAATATTAACAATCACAGTAATTGAAATCCCCAAAGGAAAGTGTACACCTTATAAAAACTTAACAATGTTCCTTGCGAAGTTGCGAATGGTGAAACTAAAGCATATCTGTCAAAAAAAATAAAAAAAGCATGTGTAGACAAATGTCAATCTCAGGAGAAAAGAAGGAAGCTCGATTCTATTACCTTGCATCTATCGAAATATTTTTCTTGTTTCTTAGAATGTGAATAAAGATGTCGTGACACCTGTGACTTCTTTTCACGGTCCCAAAACACTTGTTTATGTGTCCATGATCATTACCAAACACATTGATTCATTCCCTCTCATGGACATTGAACTTTGATGGCTGAGAGACTATAAGTTAGTGCGTGTTTATGTAAATGTTTGATAAAATGATTTTGAATGAAATTAATTTTGTAGAATAGATTTGGTTATAACTGAGTTTAAAGTGAATTGATTTATAATTAGATGTTTTTATTTTGAAAGTAAGTTTGATATAAAATTTAACATAAATTTTTAATTTACCGTAAAAACTACTTTCTATTCTAATAAAAATCACTTCTAAAGACAAAATCAATTTTGTATGATAGTAATCAAATATCTCATTTTTCATTAAAATAATATTTGACATAAGACAAAATCAATTCTATAAATTTCCACCATGAAACAAAAACATATTTAAACTTCATTATTTATTATTAGATTTTATTAAGAATAATAATTAAAGAATTTAATAAAAATAAATTTTGGTTAAAAAACTAAAAATATCATTTTTTTTAAGGAGTATTATGTTTTTCTCTTCGCTTGTGAGAGCTATGTTTTTCTCTCCATTTGTGAGAGTCTATCGTTGTTTGATGAAGAAGATGAAGGAATTGTTTCTCTCCATTTCTCTCCATTTTTTATTGGCAGGTTCTGGTTCCCAGGCCAGCCAGAAGGCATAAGTATCTTTAGTTGGAACTGCTAAGGTATGGGTAACCTATGTGCAGTTTTTATCTACAAATACCTCGTTTGGTATTATTGGCCAGACGTATTTTGTCGTTTTCTCTTTTTAATTTTGGTTTTTTTTGTTTATGCAAATAAAGTCGAAGACAATTGGCGGTGCATCGAGCCTTTCTTGCAGTAGCTCGAAGCATCGACTTACATGATGAGGGAGGATATTTCTTCAAAACTAAATTTTATAGTTACTCTCCCGGACTCCAGGTACAAAAAGAGGAAGTTCCTTCAAGAGAACCAAGCTAATTATAAGAATGTTATTTCAAATTGTAGGAGTCTTTTATCATCTTATGTTAACTACTCTTTGGTAGAGTTTGATAAGAGGAAAGTCTATGTAGTTGCTCACTCTTTATTAAGGGTGGCTACATATATTACTATTCTCCATATTCGTGATGATGCTACCGGATGTATTCCATTATTAATGAAATTGCTTAACTTTTCTTTGAGTTATGTTATTTTGACTCCCCATTTAGGACAACTACGGGACAACTACGGTACTGTAGCGCTATTTTATTTATTTATTTATTTATTTCAAATTTTGACTTTTTTTTTTAAAAAAAATTGCTTTTTTGAATACTAGCATTTTTGGTTAATTACGTGTAAATATTTGGTTAATTCAGTTCATTATATGGTTAATGGGTCATCATAAAGCTTACAATTATTTTTCACAACCATGTAAATATTTGGTTCATTACGTGCAAATATCTGGTTAATTCAGTTCATTATTTGGTTAATGGGTCATCCTGAAGCTTACAATCAATTTTCACAATCATGTAAATATTTGGTTAATCACGTGCAAATATCTGGTTAATTCAGTTCATTATATGGTTAATGTATGTACAATGATGGAAAATGATTGTATGCTTCAGGATGACCCATTAACCACATATTGAATTGAATTAACCAAATATTTATACATGATTAACTAAATATTTACATGGTTGTGGAAAATGATTGTAAGCTTTAGGATTACCCATTAATCAGATAATGAACTGAATTAACCAGATGTTTGTACGTAATTAACAAAAATTGTTAGTATTCAAAAAAGCTAAATTTTTAATTTTTTTTTAAAAGTCAAAATTTGTAAAAAACAAACAAATTAAATTAAAAAGTAGTGCTACAGTAGAATTGTCATCGTAGATATTAAATTTGGGGGGGTCAGAATAACATTTTTTTCTTTTCTTTCGTAAAAAAAACATGTTTTTTTAACATAATGAATATATCACTTCCCGACCAAAATTTGTCCTCAGACAATGACTAGCTGTCTCCTTTATTATTATTTTATCTGTTTTGTGATTCTACATCTCACTTAGCTTTTGATTACAAATAACAAATAGATCATCCCTCTCCCCACCGCCACATTATTTCTTTATCCAATATCCAATTATCTCCCTTTATAGTTCATAAGCACGTTGATTGTCTCATTCTCCCCTGTAGAAACCAGCAACAGACGTGAATAAAGAAAATTTTCCACTCCACAATACCATATCACACAAACACCAATACTACCCAACCAAATGGGCACTTTGGTAATTTCAACATTTGCTTCCAATCTTGAGTCAAAACAAGGGTCGCTCTAACCGCCAGTTTCTATGCAATCTATGGGGGCGGGAAGTGGATACTAATACCGCTTTTTCTTTGTTTCCTTTTTTTTTTTTCCCCTCCTTCCAACAACGGTTGTTACAATTTGTCAACCCAAAGCACTATCCTATGGCCCATGGTTTTCATGTTCAACTTTTTGATATAAATCTCTCTCTTGCTTCAAAGTTATATATATAAATATCTTCTCCAACTTTCTCCATTCTCCCTTAACCTCCCAAGAAATTAATCTCATCATCTAAAACATACACTTTCCTACCACTTTTGCACTGTTACTGCAAATATCACATATCATCATCCACTTCCAGTCAATTTCATCTGTTTCATTTGCACTCAATCAACCCAGCTCAATAAGATCAACATCACAAACCAAAACAAGCAAAAAAGAAAGAAAAAAAAAACACTACCCTTTGAATTTTGTTTGGTCTTGTATCCTTTATCAATCAAAGGCTTGTATTTGGAGGGCTATATAACCTTTGTGATATTGTGTTGGATTTGAACACCTGATAATCGTGGTTAAAGTGATTTTGTGTAAAGGACAAAGGCTTGTTCAGTGATCACATTGAGGATTTGGGGTTCACCTATGAAGGGAGATATTGTTGGTGTCTCAGTGGAAATGGATGCTGGTTTGGTGGAAAAGGGTGGAGAAAGATCAGTTGGACATGTTAGCAAGGTTGGTTATGTGAAAAGGGACATTGTCAAGAAGAGGAAGCCTTACCGTAGGGTCAAGAGACCGGTGTTTAAGGTCCCAAAGGCACTTCAGGAGCTATTTGTCTCATGCAGAGAAACATTCAAAGGCCCTGACACTGTTCCTTCACCACAAGATGTTCAGAAACTGTGCCACATTCTTGGTATGTTTATATTTTTATTTTATTTTTTCTTTTCCTTTTTTGCCTTTGAATTTTGAGTCTAAAATCGACTTGCTTGGATATATAAAAATATTCTCTTGTTCTATGTCATTAGCTATGTGTGTCACATGAGCTAAAGTGGGAGATAGTGATGAACCAATAAATTAATGTTATACATTGCAAAGAGTTTTCTTGCTCCCGTATCATGAAAATTTTGTCGATTGGATAAGAAAATTTTAATTAATATATATACCTTGATATCATATGATTTTTATTTAATGTTACGTTGCCAAGTTTTGTCTCACAAATTTAGAGTATGCTTGAAATTAGTGGTGATTTAATTCCATTACATTTTGACTCATAATTTCAATAATGGGTGTGCCCATTCATATCGCTGGGGAGGTGGTGCTGTCATTTTAGCTTTTGTACCATGTTAAGGGTTAAACTAATTTATTTCTGCCTTTTTGTTTTTAATTTATATTTTCAAATTGAAGTAGTTTATTATATAAGAGTAAATACACAATTTGTAAAAAGTTAAAATAAAATCACACAGATTGGAAAGGATGCAGATTGTATCCCTTAATTAATTTGGTCCCTATCTACTTCTGACTTCTGAGGACTAAATTGTGTACACACTTTCGGCTAGTGCATCTTTTAGGAGCAAATTGTTTATTTACTCATAAAATAACGTCATATTTTGTTCTACTACCGAAATATATTGTATTCAAATCATTTGGGATCTTAGATTAGGATGAGTTATTGACTCTCTTCCCCTTTCAATACACAAGACAATATAGAGAAGAAAGAAACATTTCAAAGTGAATTTATTGTTCAGGAGTAGTATAGGAACATTTCAGAGCACCATATATACCAGATTTTTTAATACATTAAATATCAGTTTACTCTCATGTAGAAGTGCACCCTATGCAGTATACACGAATTAATATGCAACTCATATTTTATAGATAATGCTAAATGAACAGACCGGCACATCTCCTCATATCTATAAAATATATATACTCGTTCGTTTATACTCATTGTGGCTTGAGTTCGATATATAAATTTTGCTATAAATTCTTGTTTAGGATGGTGATCTTTCCTAACCTTGCAAGAGGGTGCTTTTTATTTTAAAAAATATAGTATATATTATCGTTGATCCTATTTTATTTATGCTTTACCACGACCTCACACAAATGTAATGTGATATGATACCCTGTGTTGACTATAAAACATTATCGTATTCTGCTAATATATATGTAATTTGTATTGGCATTTTGTTTTTTTTGTTTTTTTTTTTGTTTTAGATTCAGATTCCTAATTCCAGATTGTCTTATCTGAAGTGTTTTTCTGATGCTTTAATAACCAGATAACATGAAGCCAGAAGATGTTGGTCTAAGTAAAGATCTGCAGTTTTTCAAGCCTGAAAGTATTATGAAAGAGAACCCAAGAGTCACATACACAACCATATACAAGTGTGATAATTTCTCAGTAAGTATTGCAAGCTCTAATTTTATTCATTGTTCACCAATGCCATTGCTAGCTAGATATGCTTAATTTAAGGGTACTTTTCTTTTTTACATGCAGCTCTGCATCTTTTTCCTACCTGCAAAGGGAGTCATTCCCCTCCATAACCACCCGGGAATGACTGTTTTCAGTAAACTTCTTCTTGGACAAATGCACATTAAGTCTTATGATTGGGTTGACCCTCAGGACTCACACAATTTGTTGCAGCAACCTTCATGTATTTATTCATACATATCTCTATCATCATCATCATCAAGGTTTTAAATCATGGTCGCAGTTGCGGTCGTAATCGCGTTGCGTTTTTGGTTATTGCGGTCAATTGTGGGAAAGTAGACCGATGCGGCCGCAATTGTGGTCACAATGCAGTTTTGGTATTCGGAGACTATCAAAAACGTAACATCGCAGCCGCAATTGTGGTTTTAGACCGAGATTTAAAACCTTGATCACTAAATTAAATGATTTTGAATTCATGGGATATTTTATTTTTTGATATATAACCTACAGGATTACTGTTTTTTGCAGTAAGATTGGCAAAGTTAATAGCTGATAGTGTCTACACAGCACCCTGTGATACTTCAGTGCTTTATCCAAATACAGGAGGCAACATGCATGAATTCACAGCCATTACTCCATGTGCTGTTCTTGATGTCCTTGGGCCTCCTTATTCCAAAGAAGATGGCAGGGATTGCTCCTACTACAAAGATCACTCATATGATGCTTTTTCCAGTAAGCAACAGTTTATCACTAAGGCACAAATATTTATATAGTTTAATAGTCTGCAACCTGCAAGTCTTGTGATTATAGTATTTCTCGTTTTCCCAAACAGGAAAATTTTGCTTTGAAAAAGTAAACAGGTCCCAATGTTTCTATTGCTTTAGAATCCTTCTTTGGTCAAGTTTGGCTAAATGAGGCAATCAATTAAGAAGCTGTTACCTCAAGTGGCTCAATATTGAATTTGAAATAAATAATAATTTAGCTCACTTAAAAATGTTATCAAATCAACGTATTGTTTCGAACACACTTTTATTAAGGAGAATCCTATTAACATGCTATTTTCAATATACTTTTTATTATTGAATAGTTTTCATGTGGAACCCATTAAGTAGAGTGTTGACCTATATGATTTAGTAGCTTTCATATGAAATTCATCTGATAATAACGTATGTTAAAAAAAAAAGTATTAAAAAGAGTGTGTTGCTGAAATTAATCATTGAGTATTAGATGGATTTCATATGAAGTAAGAACAGTTTGTATTAATTTTAAGAATGTGAAAATAATGAATGTCAAGATTTAAAATTGATACATGACTTTTTTAAATGGTCATGTAATCATTAAATACCTTTTAATTTTAATTTTGACTATTTATCTATGTTGTAAGTTTATTGTTGAGTGTCTTACGTACCATTCGTGATTTTTGATTCTCCAGATGGAGAGATTGCTGAGGTGAAAAAAGAAAATGATAGTTATGGATGGTTGGAAGAAATTGAAATGCCAGAAAACTCTCAAATGGATGGGATTGAGTACATGGGTCCTCCAATTACAGATACTGCCTTGTAGATCATGTATATCCCATTCCATAGCATACACTCTTTTAGCTGTTCTTACTGTGCATACAGCATACTGCAGGCATATATACAAATCCCCCACCCCTTTATCTTTTATCTCCATATATATTCAATAATATTGGCACGTGTTGAGTTGGTTTATGTTCTTTAGTGCTTAAATTTTGCTACTTTGTAAATAAAGCTCTAATACGATCGTCTTATGCTAGTTAATTATATATGAGGCTGATTTTAAGCAAATGAAAAAACTATGGGCTTGAATTTGTTCATTCAGTCAATTATTTTTTATTCTTCATTTGGCTTGGTTCCAGACTGTAAAGTTGTGCTAACTTGACCAAGACTTTGGAAACAAGTAGTGGATAACTTTGAGGTGTTTAAGGAAGATATGCATACGGAAATTAACCTTTCCCGAATAAAAGGGTCAAGGGTCTGCATTTCTCGGATATTTCTGGAAATCAGAAATGACTCATGAATGATGTGATTTGCAATTTTTTAATAAAAGATTTGGATTTAATTTTAATTTGTGTTGGTATAAACTTAACTTATATTATTCTGTAAAAAAAATTATATTATTATACAGATTATGAATTGATATGATGTTTAGGATTTTCCTATAAAATGTTTTTTTTTTTAATGAAAAAAAGCTTCTTGAGTAGGAGGGCGTGTCCAAGTAAGTAAATTTTTTTTTTTTGGAGATGAGATAAACATTTTTGGAATGAAACTGATATATTTGGATAAAAAATAATTAAAATGATAAAACAAACTTTAAGAAAGTAATTCTTTTCTCCTATAAATTAAATTTTAAGCATTACTCCAAAATTTGTTTTTAGTATATATATATATATATGTGTGTGTGTGTGTGTGTGTGAATATGAGAAGAATATCACCAAGCCCTTAATAAAAAATAAATTTTCAATCATTTCATATTTTATCTAGTAATTTAATACATAAAATAATATATTAAAAAAGATTATTTAATCAAATTTTAATCAATATGTTTGAATGTAAAATTGATTTTAAAATAATAAATTATAAGAAAATTATTTTACATATAAACACATTTATTATCACTCTAAAGCCTGGTTAAGATGGCATAAGGTAAAAGTTATGAGATTGTTTCTAAAGTAAATAAATAAGGATATATTCATCTTGAGTGTATAAGGAAATTTAGGGATGCAATGAATTTATATAAAGAAATTAAATTTGATGTTAAATGGCTTATTTGGATATCATGTGAAAGATTTTTGAAAATGAGACGTACTTTAATAGGGTATTTTTTTTTAATTAAGAAAAAAGTAATTTAAATTTTTTTCTAATTTGGAAGAATTCTAAGTAGTGTTTGGCCCAGCTTATTTTAAGCTTAAAAACTACTTTAAAATTAAAGTTAAAAATACGAGCTTTAAATTTAAAGCTAAAGTTATTTAATAATTTCAAATTTAGGTATCTAAAATGTAACTTCTAAGCTGGAAATTATTTGGGAAATGTTTTTATATAAGTTTTGATTTTTTTTATTTTTTTTATTTCTTAAATCTAAACCGATTGGCACTATTAACATATGTTGGGAAAATGTGCACTTAATGTGAAAATTGCATGAGAAAGCTCAAACTAGACGAATGTAAACACGAGAAGGAGGTTTAATTGTTTTTACCAAACTTTTTAGTCAGACGAGTAAAAACACAGAGCAGACAAGTAAAAACTATTAGTCAGACGAGTGACCAGTCTGAAGGTTTTTAACAGGGCAACAAAAACAAGTAAAAGAAACTTGTTTGATATTCACAACTTTAACCCCTTAGGTTAAATAATAGGTTAGATAAACAAATAATCTAAAGAGATTAAGGAGAGAGAGATTAACACAGCTATTTATCATGGTTCACCACTTAATAACGAGGGCTACATCTGCTTGGCTTAAACAAGTTTTCTCAACTATAATTGATCAGGTTACTGGACAGACGAGTATTGCTTTGCACACCAAGCATCTCTAGGCTCCAAGACAAATATTGTTTGCTCATCTAGCCTCTTCAGGCTCACACAGATTTGGTTTGAAAATAGTGTGTAACAAATACAACTTGCAAATCTCTCACAAACACTCAGAAGAGTGGATTAAATGTGAAGTTGAAAGACTGCGAAATAACTTCTCAAAGTATTATAATGAATGAACAAATGATTGAAAAGAACGAAGAATTGAATACTTGAGTAAATAGCTTGTTCAAAGAGTGTTCACTACTGCATTACACGCAACATGTCTTCAATGTCTTCTATTTATATCCTTCATTTGAAATTAATACATTAAAGACATTCCCTTGAAATTTTGGCTTCAAGAAGAGCTCCATTAAATGTAATAGAGTCGTTCTGGGAAGCCATAAATACTTAGAGATGCTGCTTGTACTCTAACAAGAGAAGTTCAGTGCTTTATGCTTTAGCAGCAACCATAACAAGGTTCTTCAGGTTGCTTTTGTCTTTTGCTGCACACGTTTCCCTTTTTGTACAACTGTAAGTTGTACTAGAGAATAAAGCTTCTTTGTAGCACTGCTATTCTGAGGTACAAGGTTCCTTTTGATATTTGGCATTTTGATTTCTTGATCTTTGTATGAGAGAAATTCCATCATCTTCTGACTTGAGAGGACATCACAGGAAAATTGAGTTGCTTAAGAAAAGTCAAAGCTTGAGTTAATTCTTCACACAATGTCAACACACGAGTGAAGATATGGTTATTAGACAAGTCGACTTTTCTTCAAAAAGGCAAAAGCCTTAGGAACTCTTTAGACGAGTGAGTCAGCTTCATTAGACAAGTCAACTTTCTTCATAAGACGAGTGTTTCTCTGACTTTGACTTTTTGACTTAGAGCAGACAAATGAATTAAATTACTTATGTATTAATTTGTACACTAAGTAGACAGGTTAGTAAACAATAAATAGTTCATTAACAAATGTTTAGTTTTCATCAAAACTTAGGGTAAATGCACATCAGCCATTTAGAGACTCAACAATCTCCCCCTTATTGATGATGACAAACATTTAAATGATTTAATGAACTTGAAAACTTATCAGATTAAAACAAGTCATATTATGCAGACAGGTATCAGAACAAAAGAACATGCCATACAGATAGGTATCAGAAACTTTTGAAATTTGTAGACAAACATGTATCAAATCATAAGGACAAGTCTGTTATTATTTAAACAAGTTATCAGAGTAGAACTTTTTTTAAGTTTTAAGCTTCAAGACAAGTTGTCATATCAGAGAATAATAGGTGCTCTTTCATTTGTTGTTCTCAGACATGTATCAGATCATAAGGGCAAGTCTGTTATTATTTAGACAAGTTATCATAGGAGAACTTGTTTTAAGTTTTAAGTTTTAAGACAAGTTACCATATAAGAGCATAACAGATATTCATTCATTTTTTCTCTCCCTCTTTTGGTATCAACAAAAAGGCATATCGGACACATGTTAAAAATAGATAATAAAGAAGCAGTAGAACAAGAACTTCTGATTGTATTTATCATCATTGGCCAGTACATAGACTTGTTTACAAAGAGAAACTATGTATAATATAGGTACTAAAGAGTACAAATAGAGAATCTACTATATCCTCAAAAGTTATCCTAGCACTTCTTTCTTCAGCTAGCTGTCTTGAGAAGCTTCCAATAAAACTCTAAGAGTAGCCACTTCATACTCCAAAGCTTGAAACTATCTTCTGTCAACTAGAGATGTGTTTTTAGCTTTAGCTTCTTCAGTGGACCAAGAGATATGGTGGACAAATGGAGCTCTGGGTAAAAGAGAAGGGTTCGTTGATATGGGGAAAGAAAAATTGATGGATATTCCTATAGAAGATAAGAGGTAGAAAAGCAAACCTATAAAAGATAGGTCCGACTGTTGCCTTAAAAACAGATGTCTTTAAGCTTGTGCAAGTATACACAATCGCATCAAGTAATATAGAAAGTAAGTCAGATATTGTTCCCACAGGGATTGTAATGCTGTAGCAAATTCCAGTTCAGATTATATGTTCTAGGAGTTAGAGTAGGTAACCAAAAATTGTTGTGTGCGTGCAAGTGAAAGTAAATGAATTTCTGAAATAAAACTTGAGCTGGGAAAATAAACAGAAAAAGAGAGTGTTGTCAAATATAGGGAAAATAGCTCTAGGTATGCTCTTTCATAAATCCTGCTTAGCTTAGACTATGCTCTGCGTATGCTCCAGCATTTAACTCCAGAAAATAAAAGTGTGTTTTCCAACACTTAAGGATTAGGTTCATTAACTGCCTTCTATTCCTAGATTCAAATTAATTACACCATCCTCTTAATAAGCATGTTCCAGCTAGTTTAGGGACTTGAATAATTATTCCTAATCTATTCAACACCATTTAATTTTCCAATCAATGATTTAATCCCTATCCTTTATCACTTTCCACTTACTTAATTCTTCCAAACCAAATAAGCTTGATATTTAATTAAGTTGGCCACTCTTAACTAAACAACATTCAACACATAATAAAGGAAAATGCAGAACATATCATTGCATAAAAATAGTTAAGCATTCATTACAATAACATACCTAAAGCTTAAGAGGTTTAGCTCATGTTGAGCTTACAAACGTAAAATGTAAAAATGAGAAGAAAGCCATTACAAAGGGAGCACGAAAATGGAACAATGGAGAGGAGGAAGATGACCCTTGGCTGCTGCTATGCATCCTACAGCTGCTGTCCAAGAATTAGAAATGAAGTGTGTCCTCTTTTAGGGTTCAAAAAGGGCCCCTTTTCTCTTTCTTACTTTTGGGCCATCAAAGTAGTATATTAAAATAAAGGTTTGAGCCCATTTCCTCAAATGTACCACCACAAAACCCTAAAGAACCAATAAAGTCACATCCTCAACTTTTAGGACAACCTGTCAGGAAAGATAAATTGGTGTTCAGCTTTTGTCCTTTTCTGATAAGGAATTCGTGTCCATATGCTACGGCATGACCAAAGCATTTTCCAGCGGCTTGTCAGCAGTTCGCACCCATATGCTGCAGCGTGCCCAGAGCATTTCCAGCAGCTTGTCTAAACTTCAACAAAAACCTAACAAAACTCAAGAAACACATTAAACATATTCTTAGACACTCAAAAACAGAAAATTAAACGAAATTTATAAAAAGACACATATTATACTAAACTAACTTAAAACACCTAAAACATCCACATAAAATACTTAAAGATTAAAAAATCTCAAGCTAAGAAAGAGTAAATAAATGTCATTTCTAAGAGTTATCACTTAAGGAGTCTTCTGGTGGTGAGGTTAAGAGGGTAGAAAGACGAGTGAACAAAGATGGATGAGTGATAATGACGGGTTCTGGTGGAGGGAGAGGAACAATAGAAAAAGGTACAAGAACAAGTATCAAGTTTTCCATGTATTCAATGAATGAATATGACCCAGTGACAAGAATGAAACAAGGATTAGAGGGGTTAGGTAGGATGACAACAAAATGGGTATAAACAAGATCAGGGTCGAAGAGATGGATATAAATAATGACATGAAACATGAGACAAAGGTCTTTACAGGTGTTTGTAATATGAGGTGGAGGAGGACGGGGATGACAGACAGGTTACCAAAACTTGCATAGAGAAGATTTTGCAACTCATAAGTAAAAAGAGACCTAGAAATGCCTACTGGTTCTTCAGGGATTCACTAGTGCAGGAAGAGCTTTTTACGTCAGTTAAAAGTGTTTTTTTACGTCTGAAAATTTTCTGACGTTATTTGAGCAGACGTAAAAAGTTTCACTTTAATGTCAGTTATTTAAACAACTGACGTTAAAAGTGTATTTTTTAACGTCAGTTGTTTAAACAATTGACGTTAAAAGTGTATTCAATTAACACAATTCAGTATTTTGCACAAACGCATTTATATTTTTGACTACTGTGCTAACTTCCCATGCGCCTTGTAACTTAATCCTCTTAATGAACATTAATTTTTTAGCAACTAACCACACTAGCATTGAAGGTTGCAAAAACTTTTTTATTTTTTAATCATGTAACTTGTATCTTATGAATCACTTCAATGAGATCCGGTTTGAGTTATTTATAACTAATTTTTTATTTTACTTCGCACATGAATTTATTTATTATCAATGCAAGAGCAAACTGTAAACAAAGCACTCATAACATGAAAATTCTAACTTAAATGAAACTGTAAATGAAACTGTAACGCCAAATTCTAACATAACCACAATAGTAAGTGAAACTGTAACTGAAACTTAGGGTTTAGGGAGTTACCTGCATTCAGAGTGAGGATAGTGTCTCGGTTTTTGCTTTCCACTGGTGGCCGCCATTCGAGGTGGTGACTGAGAATGAGAGGGAAAGAGAGAGTTAGGGCGCAATATTTAAATTTAAAAAGAGAGAAAGAGAGGAAGTACCTCGTGGTGGTGGCAGAAGACATGAGAAAAGAGGTAGAGATCGAGTGAAAGCGGTGGAGAAAAGGGTTAGGGTTAGGGTGTTCAAAGAGAGAAACAGAGGAAGTAACCTCGCAGTGGTGGCAGAAGACATAAGAAAAGAGGCATAGATCGAGTGGGGAAAAGAAACCAACAATCATCATGTTCATAGCAAAGCAACCAACACAAACATTAATAACATATTATGAACATGAACAGTATACTAATAACATACCAAAACAGCCAAGAGCATACCATCATTAAACAACTGATTTAGCATGTTATTCATACATACATATATAAACACATCGGGGTTGGGGAACCCTTTTACTTTACACTAACCCCAAGCCTAGGAATACACTACCCTTCTCCCCATACCTGGATTGAAGGTAGCTCTAACGATGCCCCAAACAACGAACCGGTTCCTCTCCTCACAGCGACTCACACCGAAACGAACCTTGGAACAACGAAATACCAAAGGTTAGTTCCCTATTCACAATAATGAAAGGAACTTAAACAGGGAAGAAACGTTACCTAAGCAATAACACAGATGTGCTAGCGGTCTCCCCAAGGCTTCCAAAACTGATCAAGACGAAAGAAAACAGAATAGACTCTTCCTGGCCGCACTGTGGCTGCTGCAACTCACCAAAAATAGGGTTACACGTTAAGCCTCGAGTTCTGTCACGTATATAACGTTCGGACCTGAGCACGGTCGTGCTCACCCTTGAGCACGGTCGTGCTCCACTTAGCGTCACCGAGACACGGTCCACGCATTGAGCACGGGCCTGCTCCTGTTCAGCACGGTCGTGCTCAACTTAAAATCAGAAACACGCTTCTGACTTTAAGCACGGGCATGCTGGCTAATGAGCACGGGCGTGCTCATGTACCAGAAAGGGACTTTTAGCCAAAAATCCCACTATGTCCTCGACCGGTAAATCCAACTTAATTAAATTAATTCCGAAAAACAGGGTATTACACCAAGCATCTCATGGTAGTCCCGTGCAAAGCAGTCTTTATAGTTCCTTATCAAATCAGCCAGAAGATTCCTTTCATCATCACTTAACAAGCTGCTAATCCTTATCATCCTTGGCTCGTTCACATCTAGCAAAGGATCCTGAGCTACAAAGGTAGGAATTTTCTTGTTAATTGGGGACTCCCATCTCTCCTCTTTTTCCTGTATGGACTCGTGCCCCCTAGGCGTCTTAGCCGAGTGTTTCTCTTCTAGGACTTCTTCAAATTCCATTGACATGGCCTCAGCCATTTTCACGTCTTTCGTGAAAGGGTTCTTATCAGCTGCTATTGCCTCCACTTTGTTGTCGTCCCAAAACATCAACATCTAGTGCAGAGTGGAAGGCATATATTGGCTGGAATGTATCCAGTCTCTCCCCAGTAAGATGGAATACGTGGATTTAGCATTCACCACAAAGAAGACAGAGCTCAAGGTCTTGCTCCCCAAAGTGATACTGGCTACCGAAATTCCTAAGGCAGTCGTGGCATCTCCTGTGAAGTTTGTCATCTTCATATTGGTAGGTATAAGATCCTGCTTAGTTCTACCCAGTTTCCTCATCGTGGTGAATTGCAATACATTCATCACTGCTTCCCCATCAGCCAAGACTCGGCTAACTACCTTGCTATTTACCTGCGCCCTGATATATAATGGCTTGAGATGCTTGGCCATTTCTCCAGTTGGTTTTGGGAATTCCATCTTGGGCTCTTCAAGAACTGGAGCTAACACAACCCATTCAGTCTCCTCTACAAACACGTCTCTTTCAAGTTGCCCAGGCTGCTCTTGGTGAGCCGAGAACTCACCTGGGATCAATCCTACCATATTAGTCTTGGCTGGTACTTGTTCTCCCTCTTCCCCCAATATAGAATCCAGTACGGAATCCTCCAACAAAAAATCTACTCCAAGCTCCCTTTCCATTTCCTCTACTGCTAAAGGAGGTTGAACATCTACCACTTCCGTTTGGACTTCCTCCAACTCAGCTACTTCCAACACGTTAATTATCTCCTGGAAGTCCTTTTCTTCCTTCATCAGGCAGTCTTGGCTATCCTCTTGCACTTGATCCTGCTTCTCCTCCACTGTTGTTTCTCCCTTTAGTTTCCCAGAAGCAACTTCCAAGATCTCAGCTACCTTAGGAGACTGTATTTCGGCTCTATCCATCTTTCTCGCCTTGGCTAACATTGCCAAGGTAAGCTTCATCCTCTGGATGGACTCATTTCTTTGAGCTCCCCTTTTTGGATTCTTTTTCATTGCCATAGGGTTTGGAACTATTGGTACCTTACCTTTTGTGTACTTGTTGAGGAACCAATGCTCTTTTTCCACCTCGACTGGTGGCTTGAACATGAGCTGCGGCTTGATCTCTTCTTTGTTTCTCACTGTAATCCTTAAAATAGCCATCCCTTTCTCAACATCAAAACGAGCTACTTCTTTCCTCACTTCAGGTATGGAGGTGTCATCTACCATAGGTATTTTCCCTTTATCAGCAGTTGGGTAACCCTTTGGCCTATTGGGAACAATTTTCGCCATGTTTCCCTAATTCATCATTGACGGTTTACTAACCTCGGCTGCAAACCCCCCTGTCAAAGATTGCAGATTTCTTACTAGCCGACTAGCTGTCTATGGTAGAAACGTTCCTGGCACCTTGGGTCCATCTCCCTTCTGCTGAGTACTGTGCAGGCCCATTCCATCTGTTTAGCTGAGACCTCTCCAACCTATCAAACACAGCTGGTCTGTTATAATCGGTTAGTGCTCCCTTCTGCATTCAACTCCTTTACTAGACTTTGGCATCTTCAATCTGTCAAATACAGATGGCTTCTGATCTATGACCTTTGATTGACTCGAGACAGCTAAGGTTCTTCCAGCCCCATCTGGTTCATCAAAAACCTTCTTTTTCCTTCACTGGTGGCGCATGGTTGTTTCCATTTCTTAGATGGTGAGCCAAATACTGCCACACCAGAGAAAGACACCAGGTTAACTCCAGCAGTAAGGAATGGTCAGTAATCACAGTCATTTCCTTCTCAGCTAATTTAAACCTGCCTTCCTTGGCAGCTTTCTGTATAGCCCTTCTGAACATCATGCAGTTCACAGTGGCATAAGTGTAGGAATTGTGCACTTGCAATACCTTTTTCCCTTCAACACATCGGCTGAGGGGATCTGATGTCCTTCAGTCAACTTTATCTGTTGATCCTTCAATAGATAATCAAAGATCTGATCTGCTTTAGAGATGTCAAAGCAATATTCTACCCTGCTCTCAGAAGTTTGCACCTCCTTACCTTTAGGAGGTCTTAATGCAGGACATGAATAGGGTTTGCCTCTTAAAATCTCTGTTGCCATGAAGTCTGCCGTTTGATCGGCTAAATCATCTGATAGGCTATCTGAGTCCTCAACATCAACTATGCTAATCAGATGGGATCCTCTCCCCTTTTTTAGACCTTCTTCTTTCCTTCCCTATGATGTATTGTTCAATCCTAGAAGCTCTTGAAGCCAGCTGGCTAAGGTCTGTACAATCCGGGCCAACCAGCATCTCTCTGAACTGAGAATTCATGTTACTGATGGCCATAAAAGACTACTCAGCTTCAGGGAACTGCACAGAACATCTCCTAAGTTTCCTTAATCGTTCCAAGAAATCACCCATTGGCTCATCCACTTGCTGTCTTAAGTTCATCATATCAGCCACAATCACATCAGGCTGAGGCATGTAAAACCTGTCATGGAAACAATGCTCCATGTCTGTTTAGTTCTGAATAGAGTTGGGAGCCAGGGTAGAATACCAAGTAAAGGCAACCCTAGTCAGAGATAAGGGAAATAGTTGAAGCTTATAGAACTCATTCTGGTTTGCCTCTCCACACTTAGCAGTGTACCTACCAATATATTCCATTGTGGATTTGCCATCCTCTCCTGAAAAAGTAGTAAAATCAGGAGTGGCAAAGGCATCTACCCACTCAGGGTAAGGCTTCTTGTAGACTGGTCTGTCCAACAATCTCAGTTGGATGCCGAAGTGCCTTCTCATCGTCTCGGCTATCATCTCTGGATCAATCAACTGAGGTCCAGTGGCCCTCTCAGCAGCATAGTTTGGGACTTGTGGCTAAGCATTGCCCCTGGCTATTTGGGGGATAAGGAGGAACATTTACTCAAGGCTGAGCAAACACCTGGACAGGTGATACTTGTGGGACGCTTACCCATGGCTGATCTCCCCTGACAGGAATGGTTTGCCCATATAGGAATATTTCAGGGGTGCCCACTGAAGTGGGTGGAATGTTGGACCAGGGTAACTCCCCCACATAATCTGCTATGTATCTTGGAGGCCCTGTAGTAGCCGAGTAAATACCACCTCCGGGTACGGCCACCTAAAGACTAGCACCTATTACCAAAGTATTAGGTGCCAGATACGGTAGTCCAATTGTTCCTAGGGTATTAGGAGGGTGTCTTGGTACTTGCACTTGCCCGAACTGCAGGTTCGGCTGAAAACTGCCATCATTATTAGGAGGCTGGAACATGGGAACTGTCTGCTGCATGCCATGACTCGGCTGGACCAACGGTTGTGGTCCTACATGAACCTAGCTGCCAGCAGGAGGCCCTGTATGTCCAGCAACAACTGAGTGGGTTGAAGTTTCACCCACATTGGTTTGTTTTTTCTCTACTTCTTTAGCAAAATACACCTCATTTTGCACCATAGGCTTTACTATCTCAGATAGTTGTTTTGCGTCTGTTTTTTAATTAACTAACATAAAAAGTTAACATTTAACGTCAGTTGTTTAAATAACTGACGTTAAAGGTGACACACATCACTTTTAACGTCAGTTGTTTGAATAACAGACGTTAAAACTGATTTAAGTGAACCACTTAATTACGGTTCTGTCACCGCTTCCTTTTTAACGTCTAAGTTTTGGTTAGCAGACGTTAACCTTGCTTGTTTATTAAATATTTTGCACTAGTGATTGATCCTCACTGAACAACATTCAGTTGGGAGACATCTGACACAACAACAAAAGAAGATGATGTGGTGGTGGTGTGTAAGAAATAGGTGAAGAGATAGGTGGTGTGGCAAGAGAAACAGGTGAAACAAAAAGAGGTGGTGGAGAGGAGATAGGTGGTTGAAACTCACTTAAATGAAGAGGGGAAGAGGATGAAGAAGGGGATGAGGCTTCTGCAGTCTCCAGAACAATTGCATTTTTTTATGCTCTCAGCTTCTTGATGGGTCTTGGAGGCTTCACTGCTATGGACTTCTTCCACTTGTTTGTACCTCCATAGACTTATCTGTAGCAATAACAACAGCAACAACAACTTGAACCTTTGGTGGTTCAGTAACCATAGCAGGAGCAGAAACTCCTGATCTTCTTTTCATTGGTATCCAACCGATGAAAAGGACTTGTCTCTCCTTTGGTTCCTCCAAGGGCTTCTTCAATTGCTCCCACTAAGAATTTACTTCAACTCTGTCTTGCACAAACAAGACAGGTCTGGCCACGTAGGTCATTGTCAGTTTCTTCTTCCTTTGAGCTGGTTGAGCAGACTCAACCTCAGCCTCAGCATTCTTCCCCTTGGGAGTCATCTTCCTCCTTGTGAAACAAATGGTTTTTCACTTTCCACTGTTTCCATAGAGATAGAAGGTCTTTGATCAGGTACATTAACTCATGCATACCATGATCATTTTGATGTCGAATAAATGATGTAGTCACTGTAGTCGACTGCGATTGATCAGAGAACTCTACTCCAAGGGTGGAAGTAACAATAGAAGGTGTTGATGCCCCCGATTGTTGGGGCGATGTTGGCATTCCTTGAGTTGGCTGTGGAGTCCCCCTCTAAAGGCTTACGACCCTCGTTCTTCTTGTTAGTCTGAGTTGTATATATACTGCTATGGCTTTTTCCAGACCTTAGGTGCATACGTCAACTGTAATCCGATCTGAGAGATCAGTTTGTTCACCTTCGAGCGTCCCATTGATCGTGCCAAATTTGTTTACGTGAAAAAATTGCTAATCAGCCGAATAAGAACTCAGCAGAGAAACACGTATGGATTGTGAAGTGATCAAACGATTTGGTACCTGTAACACCTCGTCTTCCGTATAAAGTCTTTAAACGATGTTATATGTTTTGTATATGTTATAAAGGGCTAAGTGAGACTTCAAAGCAGTAAATCCCTTTATAGTGCATGAGCACGATCGTGCTCATGTACCAGCACGCCCGTGCTTGTTTGGCGCGCTCTGTAGCTGTTTGAGCCACGAGCACAACAGTGCTCAAGGGGAGCATACAATTGTTATTTATAGGAAAAATCTAGCCCCCACATAGTCATCCTTATTGGCTAAAGCTCCTAAATACAAGTAATTACCCACGTCCCAGCTTGCCCACGACTCTTAACTACTCAACCCACTATTGTCACAACGCTAACTTCAGAAAACAACTTCCCTATTTTCTCGGCACTTCTTATGACATCCGTTGGTAACTGTTTTCAGGTTGAAATTTCTTCTTATCTTCTTGAGGGTTTTCTCAACGTGTGTTAGTAGCTTCTATCCATTATCCGCAATCCTCGGCAGCAGCACACAATCCTTCATCAGCTAGTTCTCAGCTAATTGCTTTAACTTATTCATGAATTGGCCCATTAAACAAAAGCCCAGCCCAATATCACCTAAGCCGAATATTCCCCTTCATTCATTGGCTATATTCTCCTTCGGCTAGTTATTACAGCTATTTTGAATAATCAGCCGTTTGTTTAGCTTTATATTGATCTAATTTATTTTGGGAGATAACAAGTTCATCAAGTTATACATCCGCTCGTATATTTATGAGTAGTGGCAAATCCAGGACGCTAAGTTAGTAGGGGTAATTTATTTCCAAAAATTTAATAGTAATTATTATCATAAATATAAAGATAAAGATATAAATATTAAAATTATAAAATTTTAATGGTTTAATTAATTTGTAGGTTGCTGAAATATTTTAGAATATTCAAATAGGTCCCTATACTTTAAAAGTTTGTAATTCGGTCCTTGAACATATAAAAATGTGTAATTAGGTCCCTCATACACTATTTTGTCAAGGTTTCATCAGGGTTCCAATAAGTACAGAGACCTATTTGAATTTTCCTAAAAAGTATAGATACCTATTTGAATTTTTTCAAAAAGTTTAAGGGCCCACAAAGACGAATAGATGGATCACTTAACAGATATTTAACGGAACCCTACGAAAAAGTATAAGAGGGACCTAATTGCTAATTACAAATTTTCTGTGTTTGGAGACCCAATTACAAACTTTTAAAGTATAAGGACCTATTGGAAAGTTTCCAAATAGGTCAGGAACCGTCAGCTTAATTTAACTAATATTAATATATCTAATCAATTAAATTACATATTTCATAATTGTCCTTTATGTGATTTCATGTTTTGAAATCTTTGAATGATCAGTTCATTGTCAATGTTATTTAGCACATCTCTCTCAATATATATAAGTCGTCAAGCAAGTGGTCTGAACATGATCAAATGAAGAAAGAAAGAAGATAGAGTGGCATGGATGCAAATAAATCAATAATGGGGGACAAAATAAAAATATTTAATGAAGTTATAATTTTTTTTTTTTTTTAAAAAAGGTGTGCATTGGTGTGCATTACTGACTCACTAACACTTGGGTTCGCCAATGAGTATGAGTCTCACCGACTCTCCGCTCATTACCCAGTGCCTCAACCTTTCATCATAAACTCAGATATATAAATCCTCATATAATGCCACGCTGACCCATCACATATAAAATCATATTTTATTAGGCTAGTTACTTCTATATATCATATTACACTCGCCCCAACATGCACATCTCCCAAATATCACATATCATCGTCTAGAGGCCAACTAAGCATAAAATCACAAATATTACATGTTAAGCATATTGAGCATGTTACACCTATTAAAATAATAACAAAATAATCATGTTACCATAGGAAATCATATAAAGCATGTTAAACACAACAAGTCAACTAGCACATAGCAAGCAGCTCAACGGTAACTATCAGACATCCTCAATTTATGTAAAATCATCATAACGGCGATAAACCTACAATACCCAAGTCATCATTGGTACTACGAGGTAGTCGCCAACATGACTTTGACATTGTAGATTACTCGACCACTAGTAGGGTTTATGTTCCCCTACACCTATTATCGCATTTTATAATATTTTCGCCTATCCGAAGATAGTAAGGTTCTTTCTCCCACCTGAGGTACACTGTTGTTAGATGAAGCTCACATGCACACCACTGCCACCACTGTCCAGCCGCTGCCTTGCGTGGTTTGAAGCTCCTCATTGCTCCAAAATTCATCCTGACAACAGAAACAACAAGCAGATGTTGCCAGTAACCCTAATACGTAAAAGAAACGGTAATCGGATAGAGAAACAGAAGATAAACATCAAAACCGTTATCATCGGCATGTTGATGTATTTACGAGCATAGGCTTACCTTAGCCTAATCGAAGAACGAAAGATACAAATGAGAAGATGACATTGCTATGAACTCGATGATGTAGTTGGTTTCACAAAACACTCGCCGATATGATCTCACGGAGATCTCAAAGCTTCTCCACAATTTCTGCTCTCTTCCTCTCTGTTTTCTTTTCTGAAACTCGCAGGGTGAAAGTGTTTTAACTTTCACTTGCTCAAACTTTTATTTTTCAAAATCCTGGTGACAACGCTCTGGTGTGGGAAGTCCTCCACGCTCGAGTGTTCCAACGCTCTGGCATGCAGTTTCTCCACGCTTGAGAGTGAGTCATCGACTTCATCGCAAAGTCTTCTCACCACGTGTCATCCTCCACCTGCCACCACGCGACACATGTTGGACACATCAAGGATCATATCCAATGCTCTAGCGCCCAAACACTCCATGCCAAAACGTTCCAACGTTTGAGCGTGGGGCTACTGCACATTCAAGCGTGTTGTCTGTTCTAGCATGACCTAATTCGCGCGTTCATCCGACTCGAAGCTGATCCATCGCATAACTCTTGAGCCTACTTTCAAACACTTAAACACACTTAACCAACATATAAACTAGGATTCTAAAACACAAATGATACATTAGGAGATGAATAATAATGAATGAAAATAAATTTAATGTAATATGATTATTTAATTAAGCATGACCATTGAAGATGAGAGGATAGCTATGTTTATGTATGCATATATGTTGATTTTGATTATTTCACGATGTAATTGTATTATATATAAGAAAAAGGCTTATAGACAAAATACTAAGAGTTAGATAACAAATTTAATAAGGAATAAGTTCTCAAATTATGGCCATTTTTTTTTTTTGACAAATCCAATTATAGCCATTGGAACAGTACAATATGGATATTTCATTGAATGATTCCCCACTTTAGCTGACTTTTCCTCTTTTTGTATTTTCATTGTTTTTTCTACATTTCCCACATGCACTGAGCAAAACCAAGACATCAAATAGCTTATTCATCTTACTACACTCAACAAAACCATGCATTTACATATATATATATATATATATATATATAGTGGTAAGTATAAATCAAACATCAAAACCATATAAACAATTCACAGTAACATGCATCCAATTCTAATATTTAAGTCAATATACCAAAAAGTAGCTAACCTAAACTAGACAATTGTTAAGTCATAAAGCGTCTGACTCGTCATGCGTCTAACTCACACTCCTGTGGCCCTTGTGTGTTTTGATGAACCCAAACACTAAGTAATTGATTTTACATTGAACCATCCGAACGTTGCTAATCATCTACTTGAGTTGTGTAGCCAAAGCATTCTATCTTAGCAGAACAAGTCAACAAAAGATTATGAAAGAATCAAAAGGTTGTATACAAGCGTCTGACTCAAAGTTGTCAAAAGTACAATGCGTCTGAAGCTTGACTCACTGAAGCCTACATCAACATCTCTCAGACTTATCAAACTATGAAGAATAATCGCTAGCAGCAGTATCAAGGCAAAGCAGTCACTGATTGTCATCTTCACTAAAAGCTAAAGGAAAAGGACTTATCCATTCATAAGCAAATGAAAGAAAAGAAAGTATCAAGCAATACTCTTATAGAAGACTGTTCGTTCTTACTTGACTGACTATGCTTAAGACCAAGAAGCATGAAGTAGTTATCAGTCAGAGTAATGATCAAAGTATTCGAAGAATACAAACACTATCTTCTGAAGTAATTTGAAAGAAGAAGGATCAAGATTACAGATCATGAATTCTCACTTCAATGAAGCGTCTATCTCTCTCAGTATGCGTCTAAGCCTCTGACAAAGTCAGAACCACTCTTATATCAGATTAACGTGTTTGATTTAAAAGATATTCAAACATCCACAAGCTTAGAAGATGTGAAATGCTAAAGTCACCTCTGTGTTATTGAAGCACGCACCATGGAGAAAAGCTCTCTATGAAGGAATCACTTAATCTCTGATTCAAAAGTAAAGAGTGATTTGAAATATAGTTAATTAAACTTGAAAGAAGTTTATTAATATATTTCTTATCTTCAATCGAAAGCAAAGAAAGGAGAAAAGACAAAGGCTAAATTACACATTTGGTCCCCAAATTGTTATTAAATGTTCAATTTGGTCCCCAAGTTTTTAAACGGTTCATTTTGGTCCCCTAATTCCTTAAACTTGTTCAAATAGGTCCTTCCGTCAAGTTAACTAACGATGACGTCAAACCTAATGCCATGTGGCATTAAATTTAATATTTTAATATTCAATTTGGTCCCCAAATTATTTTAAAATGTTCATTTTGGTCCCCAAATTGTTTTAAAATGTTCAATTTGGTCCTCAAGTTTTTAAAATGTTCATTGTCGTCCCTTAGTCAACTTGACATCGCCGTTAGTCAACTTGACGGAAGGACTTATTTGAACAAGTTTAAGGAATCAGGGGACCAAAATGAACCTTTTAAAAACTTGGGGACCAAATTGAACATTTTAAAACAAGGGCAAAGCTACAAAAATGCATTCCTTATGTAAGTTAGAGAAAAGCTACTTTATCTGAGCCTTTCTAAGTGTTACAAAAATAAGGAAAGAACATTGCTCAAAGCCAGAAAAGCATATCTGCTATACTTAGATGTCAACAAGGAATCTCCATCGTTCTTCAAAGTATTTATTATCAAGTCAGAACGGCTATTTCTTGAAGAACAAAGCTGAAGACTCTCAAATGCATCTCAACAGATCTTTGTGATCAAGGAAGACTGAACAAAGCAGTGGTGTGATACAGTGAAAAACAACTAGAGAAATTGCTCATCGATGAAAAGCTATATTACTCAAAGAACATCATTCATCTTATCAAATCAATAGCTGAAAGCTCTCATCACTCACATATCTTCTTCACACTCTGAAAAATCATTAGAAGAAGAACTCATCTGCAACTCACCAAATTCCAAGTTCATATTCACTCTCTGTAGTGTTTAAAGATTGGTTGAATTGCTTTGTAACTTTGAAGCTGTGCTTCAAAACTCTCTCAAAACTCTCTGAGCCTGAAGAGGCTTGTTTCAAGAATACTTGTTGAGCCTGAGGAAGCTAGGTGTGTAAACAATACTTGTGGTTGAGCCTGGAGAGGCTCGGTGTGCAAATAATACTTATCTGTAACATTGATCAGTTATAGTGTTAAAACTTGGTGAAGCCAAGGACTGGATGTAGACCAAGGTTTGTGGGTGAACCAGGATAAATCTGAGTATACTCTTTCCCTATACTTTACTTTATCATTCAATTTGTTTAACTGTTTTAAGTAACTAACTTGGGTGTGATAAATAGTTGTAAATCAGTTTGTTGAGAAAGGCGTCTGTCTCTAGCTATCTCATAGTTACTGATTTAGTTTTATGCTTCTTAAACTCTAATTTTCGAAAACACTATTCAATCCTTCTTCTAGTGTTGTTTTGTGCCATTTTAGTTGGCATCAGAGCTCAGCCTCTGGGTTGAACACCTCACAATGTAGAGGAAAAGATTCTGAAGAATGGCCAGTGAAGCAGGATCAAGCAACAGTATGTACAATCAGGGTACATATCTCAATAAACCACCTATGTTCAATGGAAAATACTATAAGTACTGGAGGAGTAAGATGAGAATGGTCATAGAGTGAACTGGTCTAGATCTATGGGAAATCATATCTCAAGGTCCTTATAATCCAACTGATGAAAATGGAAACGTTATCTCTAGAAGCAGATGGACATCAAAACACAAAAATATGGTTCAACTTAATGCCAAAGCTAAATATCTTCTTGTATATTCTCTTAGCAGGTCTGAATATGATATAGTCAATAGCTGTGAAACAGTCAAAGATATCTGGAATAGACTTGAAGAACTATATGATGAAGATGCTGTTGTCAAAGAAACATCTGAAGAAAGATCAGTTTTGACAAGCTTCCATCTTCAAGTACATCAAAAGATCAACATTCTCAAAATGATGATGAAGATGAAGAAGTTTCTAAAGCAACTAGAAAGATAAGAAGATTCCGGAATAAAATAAGAGCTAAGAAAGCAGTAATCAGAACAGCTAGTGATAGAATACCACCTCTGAAAAAAATGATCACTTGGGAAGATCTGGACAAAGAATTAGATGATGAGTTAAAATGTCTACTTGGATACACTGACTCAGATTATGAGGTAAATTCTGAATTTGAGGATTTACAAGATGCCTATCATGAACTTCTCAGTGAATCTAACTATATTCTTGATAAGTTCAAAGAACTTTAGAAAAAGTATGTGAAACTCACTAAGGAGCATGGACAGAAAAATCTTGAGGTTAATGAACTGATCTTAGAAAACAGAAAGCTCAAGGCAGAAATGCTTAAAGCTGAGATCATTACTGAAACATCACCATTTGAAGAAGTTTTAAGACTTCAACAGAAAGTGGAAGAGCTCACTAATGATCTTACAATATTTGTGAATGGCAAGAACAACCTGATGAAACTTCTCGGAAGTCAAAGGTCTAGTTTTGACAAAACTGGTATTGGTTACATTGAAGAAAATCATGATAAAGTATGTAATAAACTCTCAGATAAACTGAAAGTTTCTATTAAATCTTCTTCTGAAATATCATGTACATTTTGTGGTAAATCTAGACATTTCACGTCCAAGTGCTTTCACAAAAGAAAACCCAAGTCATCACAGACTAAAATGACTCAGAAAAGTGGACCCAAAAAGGTATGGGTACCAAAGCACCTTATAATTCATCTTGCAGATTTATTAATTAGAACAAAGGAGACTCCTTTAATAGAGATTGGAAAATGGACTCTCACTACTCACAATTACAAAAGAGTATATATTCCAAAGCCTCCAATTTAAGCAAGATCATCTCAGAGAGAAAGAGAAACAACAAAAGAGGTCGATGATTTTTTAGACAAATCACTTACAAGTAAGTATTTAAAGTTTTATCTTAAGAACTTTACGTGTGAATATTTTGTTTGATGTGTCTGTTAGTTTAAAACTCGTCTGATATGACGTGGACCCTCTTTAAGACTGAGAAAGACATAATTAAATTCAAAATTATCGAATGTTTAAGTGGGACGTTAACGAGGAAACGTTTCACTCCCTTCAGCTAGTTTCTCTCTCCACACTTCAGCGTCATAAATGCTAAGTGCTTTTTGTAAACCTCTCCATCACACACAACCGTTCACCTTCAAACTCCTATCTCTCTAAAGTTTCTACCTTTCGCCCTTCTTCTGCACTAATCTCTCTTCACCTTCTTACCTCAAATGTCTTCAAGGAGATCAACAAACTCTTCTGCTATCCCTAATATGGAAGATTCAGAAGCGAGGAAGTTAGCTATAGAACACACAATCGAGTTTCAAGAGATCAAATATGCTGGTTTAGGCGTTCTACCAGACATCGAGTTCGCTGGATGGATGAACTTCTTTATGATTAGAGAAAATGTCTTCCCTCACGTTGTAAAAGAGTTTTGGAAGAACTCTGCCTCATCAAGACATGCACACTTGTTCAGCGTTGTTGGAAACGTAAACGTCGTGAGACACAGGTTTGACATCTGCAACATTATTCAAGCAACTGGTTGTCCCAGGGAAGGAACAGGAATGTCAGATGACTGGGAAAAGTATGAAAACAAGGAAGAAGTTAATCTATGTCTGTTCGAAGACAGACTCATAGAAAGCAAGTTTGTTCGTTATCTCCTACCAAAGGCAAGGTTTTTACATCTTCTCTTAACTAGGTGTGTGACTCCTAGAAAAGGCTCCTTAAACATTATTTCTAGAGATGATAAGTATGCTTTATATCGACTTCTTCAGTTTAGGAAAGTAGATATAAATGATCTTATCTTCAATCATATGCTTAAGATAGTTAGTGGAAATAAGACATGCTATCCTTATGCTATGCTCTTGACAAGGTTGATAAGGAATAAGGGAACCATCTTAAGTTCTGAAGTTATAAATCAGAATCCTGTTATTTCAGTAAGAACTCTTATAGAACTGGAAATGAAGACTGAATCTGGGAATGATTTCATAATTATTGAAAACCCTGTTGAAGAAGAAGCTCCTGAAAGAGTCTCTGAGGACTCAGATGATGACAAGCCCATAGCTTGTATTTTGAATGGAAAAAGAAAGAAAGTGTCTGTGGCTGAGAACAGCAAGAAGAAAAGAAGAGTAAAGAAACCTAAGTCAGGAGAACCATCAGTCTTAGTAACTAAGTTCGTATCTGAATTAGTTGCTGGTGTGTCTGAATGTTTCAACAAAAGGAAAAGATTAACAAGAAAAAGAAAAGGAGGAAGAATTGACAAAGAGCAAGGAAGGTTAAGCAAAGGTATCAAAATCTGTGAACCAAGGAATGAAGAAACAATGCAAAAAAGATTGTCTGAACAAGTTTTGGAAAGTGTTGAAGAAGAACAAAAAAAACAATAAATGCAACAAGAAGAGGTTGTTGAAACAGAAGTAGAAATAAAAAGAAGGATGGCTCTATTTGAAGAAAACTGGAATAAGTATAATTTTGGATGGTGTGCCAAGAATAGGCCTGACCAGGACACCACTCCCAAACCTATTAAGACTGTTGAAGGAATCCCCTTAGAAGCTCTACAAGCTCTTGAAGCTTTGAAGAAACCAGTAAAGGCAAGGAAATTTATTGCAAATGATACTCATGTCCCCATTCCAAGATTTCTTTTGGATGACACTTAGTGGAAAGATCTCAAGATAAAGATTGATAAGAAAATATGCACTCCAAGAGATGTGGCTGTGTATCTCGAGGATGAGAAGGGTCAATGGGATGCTGAGTCATTTGGACCTGGTTTGACAAAATATCATAAGTGGAAGACTCCAACTCAGAATGGAAGGATCGGCTTTGTTGCTTTGCAACATTTTGGGTACGTTGGACCTCCACAACCCTTACCTCTGTATCCCTTTTCAGAAATTATCTGGTCATGGTTGTGTCTGGAACAAGAGTGTATCTTTTCAGAAACACTTTATATCATATTTGCTATTCCAAGAGAATTCATCACATGGCTTGAAGATTCCATCTTCAATGAGGATGAAAAAGAGCCTCTTCCTCCTCAAAGGTCAACTGAATGTCTGTTTTATACCATAGTCACCCATTCTCTAGTTAATAGATTGAGTCTGTGGTGTAGAAATCTTGTTTATGAAGAATCTGTATCTGGAAACCTCCTTCCCTTGCACCAATTCATGTGTCTGAACTCTCTGCATCACTTCATATACCCCATTTCTGACACATTTCTTGTGTTAAAAAACTCTGTCATTATTCTTTTTGAAAACTGTTTGCCAAATCTGGTTATCACATCTGAACCTAATTTATCTGATATTAAGGATGAATACTATGCTTCTATCCCTCAAGTTTCTGTATATGTGTCTACTCCATCTTTGATTAACTTCTCTGCAACAATTCTATCTATGATTAATCTTTTTGAAGAAGAAACAAGGAATGTGTTGGTTGTATCTTCTGAGCAAAATGAAGAAATTGTAGTAGAGGAAGCTCTACAATGTGCTGAAGTTGTAATGGAAGAAGCTATGACTGCTGAAGTTTCTGCTAAGGAAACAAGTTTGGTATCTCTCTCTGCTCCTGATGTGTTGTCTGCACCCTCTTAAAATCTCCTACTTCTACCATGGTATGATAACTACCATGAGGCAATGATTTCTGATGAAGAAATGGTTGAAGCTACCCCTATCCCTGAAGTTTCAGTGCACCCAAGAGAAGAAGAAGTCCCGCAGCTAGAACAACAAGCTAATCAACATGAACCAAGAGTTGAACAGAATCTTGCAATTGTCAGTGATCCTGTAGCTAGAGCTGAACTGTGTGGAATGCACCATGAAATGAAACAAGTCATGACTCTTCTACACAAAATTCTTGATAAAATGAATTAATCTGTCTTTCGATGATGTTCCTAATTCACCCTATCTTGATATATTTATGATCTTTGTTTAAATGTATGTCTATGTTTGAGTCGTCTTTGAGGACTCATTATGTTTTGATAGCTTTTTGAGCCTTTGGTTGGACTCATATTTATCTAATTGTTGGTTAATGTTTATCTTATATCTGTTTGTTAGTACAGACTACTTTATTATTTATCGACTTTACTTGTCTGTTTTCTAGCGAAATACCTCCCCAAAAGTACCAAAGTACTTTCCTTTTTAACAATGCCAAGAGGGGGACAACATAAAGAACATAAAGCAAAATAAAATAAGTTTAAATAAAAAAATAAAAAAAGCAAGTATGTATGTTAGGATAAAACTCTTCGTTGTTTTAAATATAGTGTAAGTTTAGGGGGAGTCTCTAAACTTTCTTGGAATCAAAATGTTTTGATAATCTCTTATTTGTTAGTGCTAAAGTTTTATCATCTTTGTCTCTTTTACTTGTTAAATATAAAATCTTATGGGATGTTTGTCATCATCAAAAAAATAGGAGAATGTTAAGTCATAAAGTGTCTGACTCGTCGTGCGTCTGACTCACACTCCTGTGGCCCTTGTGTGTTTTGGTGAACCCAAACATTAAATAATTGATTTTAAATTGAACCATCCAAATGCTACTAATCATCTACTTGAGTTGTGTAGCCAAAGCATTCTATCTTAGTAGAACAAGTCAGCAAAAGATTAAGAAAGAATCAAAAGGTTGTATACAAGTGTCTAACTCAAAGTTGTCTAAAGTACAATGCGTCTGAAGCTTGACTCATTGAAGCCTACATCAACATCTCTCAGACTTATCAAACTATGAAGAAGAATAGCTAGCAGCAGTATCAAGACAAAGCAGTCACTGATTGTCATCTTCACTGAAAGCTAAAGGAAAAGGACTTATCCATTCATAAGCAAATGAAAGAAAAGAAAGTATCAAGCAATACTCTTATAGAAGACTGTTCGTTCATACTTGACTGACTATGCTTAAGACCAAGAAGCATGAAGTAGTTATCAGTCAGAGTAATGATCAAAGTATTCGAAGAATGCAAACATTATCTTCTGAAGTAAGTTGAAAGAAGAATCAAGATTACAGATTATGAAGTCTCACTTCAATGAAGCATCTATCTCTCTTAGTATGCGTCTAAGCCTCTGACAAAGTCAGAACCACTCTTATGTCAGATTAACGTGTTTAATTCGAAAGATATTCAAACATCCACAGGATTAGAAGATGTGAAATGCTAAAGTCACCTCTGTGTTATTGAAGCACGCGCCAAGGAGAAAAGCTCTCTATGAAGGAATCACTTAATCTCTGATTCAAAAGTAAAGAGTGATATGAAATATAGTTAATTAAACTTGAAAGAAGTTTATTAATATATTTCTTATCTTCAATCGAAATCTAAGAAAGGAGAAAAGACAAAGGCTAAATTACACTTTTGGTCCCCAAATTGTTATTACATGTTCATCTTGGTCCCCAAGTTTTTAAACGATTCATTTTGGTCCCCTAATTCCTTAAACTTGTTCAAATAGGTCCTTCCGTCAAGTTGACTAACGACGATGTCAAACCTAATGCTATGTGGCATTAAATTTAATATTTTAATATTTAATTTGGTCCCCAAATTATTTTAAAATGATCATTTTGGTCCCCAAATTGTTTTAAAATGTTCAATTTGGTCCACAAGTTTTTAAAATGTTCATTGTCGTCCCTTAGTCAACTTGACATCGCCGTTAGTCAACTTGACGGAAGGACTTATTTGAACAAGTTTAAGGAATTAGGGGACCAAAATGAACCTTTTAAAAAAATTGGGGACCAAATTCAACATTTAATAATAATTTGGGGACCAAAAGTGCAATTTAGCCAAAGACAAAAGGGCAAAGCTACAGAAAAACATTCCTTATGTAAGTAAGAGAAAAGCTACTTTATTTGAGCCTTTCTAAGTGTTACACAAATAAGGAAAGAACGCTGCCCCAAAGCTAGAAAATCATATCTGCTATACTCAGATGTCAATAAGGAATCTCCAACGTTCTTCAAAGCATTTACTATCAAGTCAGAACGGCTATTTCCTGAAGAACAAAGCCGAACACTCTCAAATGCATCTCAATGGATCTTTGTGATCAAGTATAAATAAAAGTCGAAGACTGAACAAAGCAGTGGTGTGATACAGTGAAAAACAACCAGAGAAATTACTCATCAGTGAAAAGCTATATTACTCAAAGAACAACATTCATCTTATCAAATCAATAGCTGAAAGGAAAAATCATTAGAAGAAGAACTCATCTGCAACTCACCATGTTCCAAGTTCATATTCACTCTCTATAGTGTTGAAAGATTGGTTGAATTGCTTTGTAACTTTGAAGTTGTGCTTCAAAACTCTCTAAGCCTGAAGAGGCTTGTTTCAAGAATACTTGTTAAGCCTGAAGAGGCTAGGTGTGCAAACAATACTTGTGGTTGAGCCTGGAGAGGCTAGGTGTGCAAATAATACTCGTCTGTAACCTTGATCAGTTATAGTGTTAAAACTTGGTGAAACCAAGGACTGGATGTAGCCCAAGGTTTGTGGGTGAACCAGGATAAATCTGAGTATACTCTTTCCCTATACTTTACTTTATTATTCAGTTTGTTTAACTGTTTTAAGTAACTAACGTGGGTGTGATAAATAGTTGCAAATGATCAATTTGTTGAGAAAGGCGTCTGTCTCTAACTATCTCACAGTTACTGATTTTGTTTTGTGCTTCTTAAACTCTGATTTTCGATAATACTATTCAACCCCCCACCCCACCCAAATGTTGTTTTGTGCCATTTCAACAATAATTGTAGCTATCAAATACATGCACTATTAACAATACAAGCTAACCAACACACTAGAAATTCTATACAATTTTTGCAGGTGGCTTCCAACTTCTGCCTGATGGCACAAAATCCTCGTTGCTGGCCTGCACAAGATACACACACAGTCACTTGTACATACACACAAGTCTAATATAGGAGAGACACTAGCTAGCATAATATCATAGTATGTGTACCATTTAGTTGATAAAATTCATAACAACATAGCGACATCACTCTTCCTTGAGTTCAGTAAGTCGATCATCAGAGCATGTGTCACATTTACATTCGAATGGTCAAATGTAAGAGTAATTAAATTATATAAACTAGAAATGAAATTACAAACCGCTGTTGGGATTTGCGTTTGGTTCTGAACGATGATAACCTTGAAAACTTGAGAATGTAGTAGCCACAGTCCAGGTTGTCCAGTTGGCAGGGGAACTATAAAACCAAAAATAATAAATTAAATTTTTTAAATTTTTAATTTAAATATTTGCATAAGAATTTTTGTAATTGCCTCTATATATATCCATTTAGTCGTCCTAGATGATTGAGAAAATCGGGACTTGACTCCTCCATTTAGTACTCAATGAATTAGCAAAGCCTTCAGTGCAACTCAAACACAAGAAACCGTATCATGCATTGTTCACTTTTCCATTTGAAACCAGAAACAAATTATTTTAAGTTTAACCCAGATGAGATTAATATTCATGCTACCTATACACTACCTTTCCTTTTGTCTTTTTCTCATTTACAAGGCATGTAACAACATTCAAAGTTTAGTTATTAAGAAGTATAATAGTGTCCTTTATTCAACATTCCCTTTCAAAAAAAAATTGAAAAGGAAAATGGATGGTCAAGCTCATGATTTCCCTCAACCAGATGTGCGATCCATATAACACCTGAGCAATCAAGTTCATTTCCTTTTAATTATGCAATTTCGATCCTTTCTTCTAAGGGTCCTAAACAACCATCCTCACAATCAAAATAAAAAATAAATAATTAGTCTCATCCCTTCCCAACAGCATAATTACTTCAACCTCAAAAGATCATTCTTGCACAGACTTGGCTCCAAAATTAGTTGAGGTCAAGCATATTAAACATTAAAGTTTATGTGTGAAACCTCAAAATAACATTTCACTCTTTTCTTCTTAAAACTGAGGAGTTCACAATCCCTAATTATTCACCAATTGAAGGAGTAAAGGGAGCATACTTTCATTCAAAAACTGGCATGCATGTCATAAAATTCCCATCATCACCCCCATTAGCAACCTAATTTCTCCCCAAGAGAAAGAGAATATCTTTTTCAGGTGCAGGGGAAAAGAAACTAACTTTTAAAACATTCAAGTGACACTATAAACAACTTTAACCCACATAATACTATTCATAGTGAGTATATTAATATCAAAAGATAGCACAAAGCAAAAACTATAACTATAAGGAACCTATTCAATCGCTCATCTGAAGGTTCTACTACCAAATGCATAACTACAAAACAATATACATAAACATGAAAAGTGGAATATCAGAAGAATCATATCCAATTAAAATAGGAGAATAGGAATTATATCATGAATCTAGCTGTAGTTCGGATTTGGCAGAAAGCACACAACCTTATGTTAACCAACACCATAGGAAGTCAAAGCCAATATAATTAGTGATTAAAGATTTAAGCATTTATAGGAATTTGATTTTCAACAGAAAAGCTAGTTAGAAAATATTAGTACAGTAACCATGAAAGTTGTATAGTGCTATTCAACGATTGGTATGATGACTATGTACATATGAGATACAATACCAAATACTGTCAAAATAGCGACAAGAAGAAACAATCCGCGCCAATCAATTTTGTACCCAAAGCAACGCCATAATAGGTCTCTAAACAAGATAAAAAGCAGTTTGCTGAAAGGCATTTTTCATCTCACTGTACAAATATCACAACCCAACCACTGAAATATCGAAACAAGCCCTAATGACCATATTCTAAGCATGACATTCTATAAAAATCCTTGTTCCTTACTTGAGATACAATACAAATACGCTCTGGACCATGACAGGGCTAAAATCTGTCAATTTCCAAGAATAAAATGCAAAACAACTCATGCATAGCATGCTCAAACAAAGGAATCGCTGTCACATTTTGCTTTGGTTGTTGAGGAAGTAAAAAATCACAAGAAAAAACCTAAAACAGAGAGAATAAAGTAATTAATTTACCAGTGAGAAATGCAAATAAGATTGCTTCAAGAACCAGTTGTTGCTGCTGTGTTGCATGAAGTTTGTGTTCTCCTGTTGTCGTGACACAATGGACGTGCGGCGCAATGACGAGAAGGCGAGGTGGTTTCTCTGGTGGAGGGAGACGGCTGGCATGAGCAGTGAGGGAGCTGAGTGAGTTGCGAACGGCGGTGGAGGGTTAGGGCACAATGGTTGTGGAGGGGATGACGGAGGGTCGCGTGAGTCTATTGCTGGAGAGTGAAAAAAATGCGTGGGGAGAAGGAAGTTTGATTTTTTAGTAAAAGGAATAGATAGCGCTTCTAAGGAAGCGCTCTATTCCTTACCTAACAACGCTTCTCTATTCACACCCTTCAACTTCTGTCTTAGGCACACCCTTAGGAAGCTTTATTAAAAGTCTTCCGCCTCTTTTTTAATAGCATTTCAGTACGAAATATTGTTGAAGGTGTGTCATTTAATGTATAATCTGTTGTAGGGAATGAATTAGGACCAAGGTAGTTAAAACCGGATCGGAACGGCCGGTCTAACCGGGAACCGGACTGCCATCCGGTCCGGATGACTTGCAGAACCGCTCTACATTTAAACCGGCCAGAAAACCGTCGAACCGGAACGGAACCGGAGAAACCGGGCAAAACCGGTGGTTCACCGGGTTTCGGCGGTCCGTAAAAATATGTGATGTTCCTCTGTTCACTCCGACGACCTGACATCGTTTTACAGCTTCTTCAACCTCCTGAGACTTGAGAGACGATGGGCAACAGAGATAAGATGATGAAAAAAAGGAGAAAGAAGAGAGGAGTGAGGTCGAACTTCAGAGAAAATCCATAACAGAACGAAGAGACTGGAGATGACGCGCACATAGTAGATCTGGAACTGTGAGAAGAAGATGAGCTCAACTGGAAAGGGACTGCTGGAGGTTGGAAGCGGCTAGGTTTTCCTCTAAGAGATAAAAAGATAAGAAGTGGGCTTGGGTTTTCTCGGGTAGGGCCTAGAGATATGCATAGCGTGAACAAACAAAAGAGAAACGAAAATTGCAAAGCTGTTTAACAAAAGATAGATACAAAGCAATATAGATACGTGTAGTAGGTGTCTATATGTGTCAGTGAGCTACTAATATGCCATAGCCATAGGTATCTTTCATTTGTAATGTTATACGTGTGTTTATAATATAAAGAGATCTTATCTTTCATTTATATTATTTTATTTTATTTATTAAAAAAAAAAAAAGAATGGGCTGGGCTGACATTTTAAAGTAAAGTTTAGTTTTAAAATAATGGGCTGGGCTACCACTTATTTTTTGTTTAATATTTTAATATATATTATATTAAAAATTAAAAATATTATTTAATTAATACCGGTCCAACCACGGTTCAATCACGGTTGGACCAATGAACCTTGAACCAGTACCTTGACCGGTTCAATGACCGGTTCGGTTTTGAAAACCTTGATTAGGACTCCCTGAGAGTTCAAGGAGAGTATTTAAAAATGCCTAAAGTTCAAGATGCTTTACCAAATTTTTTCCTACATAAGTTAATTTTGTAGAATGTAAATAGAGAAATATTACAATATTTAACTAAAATATGACTTTAGGATAAGAAAATATTTAAGTGAGAGTGATTTAGGAAGTGAAACTTTTTAAGTCATCAGTGATGATTATATATGGATAAACAAATGGAAATTTCAAGTGTCCACCCATTTAATATATTCCACTTTTCTTCTAGCTTCTAACAACCATATTCCTGTTTTACTCCTTAGGGAGCTCTAATAAAACTAAATATTATTTTCACACCTTTTCTTATGTCAAACCTTTACAACTTATATTTTGGAAAAATAAAAAAGAAATACTATTAGTAAATATTAGAAAATGTGTTTCTTCTTGTCTTTACTTTAAGAATAAGGAGAGTAGAAGATTTTTTATGTATTAAAAGATGTGCAAATTAAACCACTCTAGCAAAATCATGGTGTTAGATTGTTCATGCACCAATAGTACAACAAAACTTCTTAACTTTCCCTGTTAACCTCTTTTGAAAATGTTAATATATATGAATCGTAAAAGTATTATCCACAAGAAACTAAAATATATTAAACAAGTCAAACATTTGATAGGAACTAGTTTAGATCCCATATTTTTTTTAACTTATGCTTAGAATATGTGATCACATCATTTTTTTCACCATTCTTAAAACCAACATCACTAACTTTTAGCATTACATTTTCACTTCTAGCTTTTGGCCTTCGTCTATCATAAAAGATAGAAAGAAAGAAATTTAGGTAAGAAACGAAATATCTTGATGATTTGGAAGATTTTAATAGCATATAGTTGTAAAGGTAAAGTGATCGTTTGAGTGGGTTAAAGGGGCAAAAAAAAAAAATTGACATTTTGATATATTAAAGATGCACATAATAATAATTTTAGTTTTACCAAAAGGTAACGTACTTAAGAAGTTTTAGTTGATGTAAAAAGTACAACTTTTGTTTACACTATAAAGCATTCTAACCATTTTGGGTTGATTAGAAATATATGTAAAAAAAAAAACTATGGCTAAAACTCTAAAGTTTGTTTATGTCTTGATCCTCCTTTTTTTCCTCTCTGTTCATTTACCCAATAGTCTATGTATGCTTTTTTTTTTTTTTTTTCATTTTTCTCATTTTTCTTTCATTACCTTTAATCTATACATATATTCCATTTAAGTAACATTTACTCATTTGTATATTACATCTCAGCATCCGTATTAACAAAGAATGTAGTACTACCGCTGAATGCATCAAATGCAGGTTGTTCTCGTGTAAGGGTTACTATTGCCTGAACAATGTGTGTTACTGCCACGGTTGCAATTGATAATAAGGTGATTAATATTTATAAACTACTCTTGCTCCTATAAATTTATTTACATATCATACAACTCTTACAATGTCTCTCATTATCCGTGTTATATTTCTCTAATTTTCAATTTTTGTGACAGCCTGAGAAGTTTTAGGCTATTATATGCAAGTATTATGACCTTTGTTCGTCTTTGCAAGTTGTGGAGAATAAAAACATTTTTGAAGACTTGTAATAAGCTACCTTAACATAGAAGAGCAATATGATTATGTAATAATCTTTAAAGTAATCATTTATCTTACCTCTACATTTAGCTTAATGATGGTTGTTTGAAAAGTAGTGAGAAATAATAAGTATGTGTTCAAATAATCATTGGAAGGAGATGAACAATAAGGAATGGAAATAAATATAATGTAATATGATTATTTAATTGAGCATGACAATTGAAGATGAGAGGATGACTATGTTTATGCATGCATATATGTATAAATTTCTAAATTATTCATTTATTTTACTTCTACCTTTGGAGTAAGAATGATGGGGAAAATAGTGAAAGTTAATAAGTGTGTATCTGGAGAATCATTAGAACGATATTAACATTAATAACAAATAAATTTAATGTAAAGTGATTATATAATCAAACATGACAATAATTTCATAATTCATAGCCTATAAACATAGTCCATAAATATTTCATAGCTTATAAACATATATAGTCCATAATTGTGTTCCTCTCCTTTCCTACCATTATTATATTGCCAATTAAAATAAATCATTTACGACACTCTAACACATTATCATGCTATTAATCATACCCATGACCATATGACAACATCATCGTATCTTAAATCTATTTGTAAAAGCATTAATAAAGTGATTCCATTAGTACAACTCTCCTTTTACCCCACATCATGCCACAAGCATTGTAACACAATTTATTAAATTTTTAAAATAACACCATCCCTCGTCATACCCTTAAATATTATATATATATAAATTCATTCGCCTATTTCATTGTAATCCTTTCTAATATGCTTTTATATAAATCTCCTTTGATATCATAGTACCATATATCAAATTTAATTTGTTTACATTCATTCTAAGTCCTTACCTCCTTAGGAGCAAGTGTGGAGAACAATGAAATATCTAAGTTTGACAAACAATTGGATTCTTCCACCAATTCATCATAAGCATCATGTAATTCCTCAAGTTCATATTTTACCTCATTATCTAAGTTTGCGTCAGCAATTAAGCAGAAGTTGGCTTCTTCTTTGACCTCTTCACTTTCAGTTGAGCTTTCATCCAAATCTTCCCAATTAGACATCATACTTCTGTTCTTCTTTCTGAAAAACTTCTTCTGAGGTTGCCTTTTCAATAGAAGATATTCTACCTTGACATGTTCTTGCTTTTTATATTCGTAGATTGAGTTTTTGTTTGCCTGACTAACTTCCTTATGGTTCTTTTCTTTGTTATCATCTTTCCCAGTTCTTCCAACCAAAGTACATAATCCATTTGCTAAAGTAATAGTGGGAAGATGGTTTGGACTATATAAAGTGGAGAATAATAATTGACTATTATCATAGATATGATTGGAGGCATCAAAATCAAGTCAAGCACCCAATGTCCACGGTGAATGGGGAATAAAGCTCCTTTAAAGTAGGTAAACGTGTAAAATGTAAAAGTAAAGGTGTATTTAATTAATTAAAGTACATTAAATTTTAATCTACTTTAGCTAATCAATGGTGAATACACTATATTTTCACCTTACAACATTGCTCACATTCGAGAAGTCTAATCCGTGAATGAGAAATGCAAGTAATGGAATAATAACCAATGTAAGCAACTGACATAGTGGGTCCCACAAGACTTCATAAAATTCTCGAACTCAACTTGTGATGGTTGAGTGGTAACTTGAAACTTCTACTAAAGTGTCATGAAGTGACAGTTTGAATGGAATTCGCAATACAAGGTGGTCTGCCTTGGAGGAGCCAACAATGATCAGTAGTATGGTCAATTTGATTGCAATGATCACACCTTGGATGAATGAGATGGTTTCTACTGCCACGTCTCCGATAATGCACTTGTGAAATTAGAGCTGAAGATTTAGAGATTGGAGGTCTTGGGTCTTCGGCAGATGGATATGTAAAGTGGAAGGTCCCACAAGTTTGAGAAGGCTAGAAAAAGCTTGACGGAGAATAGGGAGGGTAAGGCTTCCAAATATCTGATCATGGGTCGTAGAATACTTTGATGGCAAACCAATAAAGTGCTAGGAGCAAGAAGGTACTTCTTTCATTTTTTGCAAGTTAAAAAAGGCGAGATGAAGACTAGCTATATAAATTATAGACGATTCTAAAGCATTTTTTTATATTACTTTTAGTGAATTACCAAGCATTTTTTTTTTTCCTTTTAACTTTTGACAAGCCAACCAGTCAACTTTCCAAAATTCAACCCTCCAGCGGGTTGACAGAAGGGCAGAACAGGTCGGCCCATTTTGCTTGGAAACCATAGAAGAGAGAAAAGTGTCTATCTATTTTGTGATATTTGTATCAAGAGAGAAAGAAGCTTGCTCAGCAGGCTTAAACAGATGCACAACAATTTAAAGGGCTAAATCAACGATAGTAAATAGAAATGAAACCATAAAAGAAACTTTGTTACCAACTCTTTATCTAGCAATAACAAACCTAAGAATTAGAATTTTCCAAACTATGTTACAATTCAATTGCTTTTAGATTTTTCGGTTCCATTATATTTTTTTCATCATTCTACGGAACTACAAGTTAATACTGCAGCTGATAATGAAAAAGACAAAAAAGAAAAAAAAAGAAAGAAATAAGCTGCTGCTCATGCAACTAACTTGCAAAAGATGTAAACTTATGAAAAACATTTCCAATTAGCTCAACTTGGACTCAAGACGATGCCAAGTGCAACATTTTGTACATGGCATCTATTTCATTGTCTCAGCGGAATGTTGCACTACGATTCCCAGAAGCTGGAAATGCCTGACGTCTTCTACCTTGCGGCAATTGTTTTGACAAATCACTTGTTTGTCCCTGTCCTTTTGTTGAACGTTTCTTCTTACTACCTGAGTCGCCTTCCCCATGACCATCATCAATCTGGGAAGTTGCATGCTTAATTTTTTCTCCAAACTTAACATGTTTCCTAGCTTCTTCATAATCAAATGGCTTCAGCTGCAATAAGCCACTTTGTTGTTCATTTTTCTTGGGCTGTCTTGTTTTGTTATTTTGATTGTTTGACTGAAAGCACTTCTGAAAGCTTGATGACAATTCCGAGAGCGACATTGGGACATCTTCACCCTCTTTTCCCGAAGTGGACACACCAGAATTTTTCTCCCTCTGCTCATTGGTGTTTTCTGGGTTATTCTGCTCCATATCCTCTACACCAGTATCAGACTCTAGCATTATAATCTCATCTAAAGTGGAGGTGGAAACTGGATCTGAAACAGGTTGCTGTAGGTCTGATGTTTCAGATGCTACACTTGGAGGTTCTACTACAGGTTTTGACTCCTCAGAGCAACCCAAAAATGAATGGAAAGGAAGATTGACTGAAGATCTAATCTGCTCTAGCTTGATCTCTTCCTTGCCCTAAGAAAAAATCCCCAAAAAACAGTTTAGAAACAAGTAGAGACGAAAATAGCAGTTAGATCATACAAATTGAGAAGTTGTGTGTGACTGTGTGCATCATTAGATGATTTCAGACCCAGCAAACGTATATCAGCTAAGCACTCCACCAAATTGCGAAAAGCAAATGACAGCTAAAACAAAAAAAGCAAGTTACAGGTTTGCATCCCGTATGTAACAGTTTATGAGAAAAGCTCACATTTTAAGCTCTCACCAAATAGCGAAAAGCAAATGACAGCCAAAACAAAAAAAGTTACAGGTTTACATAATGTATGCGACAGACATCCTTTAAGATGTTTATGAGGAAAGCTTTTACCTTCTTATCAGGATCAAGCTTCCTCTTTGAAGCTGAATTCCCCAGCAGTGCCCCAAAAGCACCAGCTGGCTTTTTTAGCACCTGAACACTTGCTCCATTTCCCTATCAACAAATTAACAACAATTAGGTTGATGCCCTTCACTAGGAGGCTAATAAGTTGAAATAACATTAAAATAAGTAAAACTTTCACAACCTTTGCTGTAGAGAGTGAATCGACATTGGCATCCCTATTCTGCTCTGGAACAGTGAGACTGACCCTCGGGAGCTCTGATGTGAGACTATGGGACTTAATTTTTACTAGTACATTTGTATCTTGAGGCTCAAAAGATTCCTGTTCAAGGTCAAAACAAAAGGAAATGGTGACTTCTCTGAGATAATAATACAGGTAGCATTTTCAATCCCAATACTTCGTTAGTTGCATTTCCAACCTTTGAGTCTTGTGTATGGAGTAGGGGATCTTCAGTTCCATCTTTAACAGGTACAACATCTGGTGCCTGTATATTGATCATCAAGCAGTTAAATCCACAAACAAAAACCAGAAATTAAAACCAAATAAAATTATAATGTCAACCCACTATGCTAAGCTGTTGAGCACTCAAACAGCTGAGAAGCATTCCCAGAAAATTGATTAGAAAATTAATAAAGGATTCTAAAGCAGTTAATTATAATTAGACTTCTCAAACTAACTAAATTATCATTTTTAGCTTGATTCTTACAGTAGTGCCATGTCCTTCTTTCAATTGTTGAGCAGCTTCTTCAAAGGCAGCAGCATTTTGAAGAGAATGCTTAATGATGTTGACAACACTATCAAGGTTGCGTTCAATATAAGGGTGCTTTGACTTTACCAACCAACGTAGCTTGCTTGTAGTGATAGGCATCTGCTTAGCTTTTAAACAAGTAAATACAAATTAAGTTGACATGTACCATACAACTAACTTCTACCATTTAGACAAAAGATGATACAGAAGTTTGCACAAGTTTCATTTACCAATTTCAAGAACAGATTTATTTGGCAATACATATCCAGTACTCTCATCCTCTGTACGAGCGACAATGTCACGCCATTCACAAAGACCCTGCAAGCCATGTAAATAAAGTATAATTCAATCTCCTAAGTGTAATTGGTGTGAAATCAAGGAAACCCAAAACGAATGCAATATACAATTTCAATATTCTAGTAGCTTTAGAAGTTGAACATGTTTTTATTATGAAATCCAGACATTGTATCTGGTTCTTCTTTCAGTGTTGGATGCCATTGAATCCAGTTTCAGGAGAAGGTAAAAAAACTTAATCCCATAGTTATCAATCCCGGATAGCAGAGCGTAGCGGCTAACCCTGAAAACGCTATTTCGGTATAGCGCAGAGTGGGACAACCGCTATTTTAGGCCAGTGGTGAGAACTGAGAAGGAAAGAGGGAGGAGAGGCAGAAGAGGAATGAAAGTGGGAGGGAGAAGAGAGGGGGATGAAGAGACTGAACCAAAAGGAAAAAAATAAAAGAACGTGAGGGAGATGTGAGTGGGAGGAAAAGTAAAAAAAAAAATAAGGGTAAAATGGAGATTTTAGTGAGTATAAAGTGAGGGTAAACAAGACATTTACATAGATAAAAAGAGGACAAAACAGATAATTGGTGAGTTAAGGGAGGCAAAATAGAGAATCGAATAGTTAAAGAAAGGGTAGAATAGGAAGACAAGACAAAAGAATGAACATAAAGCTAAAACAAACCCTAGATTTGAAAGTGCCAGCTGCTGGAAGGAAGAGCCAGCCACAGGAGAGGAAGAGCCAGCCGCAGGAGAGCGGCGCTGACGGTTGGGTGTTGGCTGGAAGAGGCTCATCAGAGGACTCTGTTGACGGAATATCAGCCCATGAAACAAGAGCGGCCCAGGAGCGCCCGCTTTGTCGATTTTAGGCTCTTTTTCAACCATAAAAGCGGCCGCTACCGCCGAGACATGCAATGTTATCGAATAGCGGTCATGGCGGCGCCATGGCGAAAAACGGTGGCGAAGGAAACGCCATACGGAGGCATGGTGGGTTTTTTTGGATTTTTTGAGTAAAAAAAAAAAAAAAAGTGAACCAGCCTTCAAGGTTGCTTGGGTTGTGCGACCCGACCCGAAATATGGGCCCAAAATGGGTAAAACCCTAACGAAAACATATATGACCCATTTTTCCTCTTCTAACTTTCGTATGCATGAAACCCTTGGAGACGAGAACCTTTTCTCTTCTCCCATTTCATGCTTTCTTCTCCGACCACCCACTGTCAGGCGACCGCCATCAGGTGACCAGCCTCTGACCGGCCACCAGCCTCTTCTCTTCTTTTTCAACCTCTGAGGAAGAGGATTACTCATTTACCTTGTGTTTGTTTTGTTGTTTTTATCATTTTGTTGTCATTTGAATTTTGAAGTCTTGAACTTGATGGTAATCAACCTTGTTAGCAGTCTATGATTGGTGAATGAGGCTTATATGATATTTTCTATCAATTTAGTTTATGGTTCTTGATATATATTGTTAGTGTTTTGGATTTTATATATATATATATATATATATATATATATATGTCCGCCATGGCATCCGCCATATGGCCGCATCGCCATCCGCTATAATTTATGGCAGATTTTTGGCCGGCCACTATAGGCCGCCATCGATAACACTGGTGACATGAAAACGCTCTGCCACACTGCCCAAGTAGCGGCCACCGGCCACTCCGTTTCGCCCTGCCACTATAGCGCGTGATTGACTACTCTGCTTGAACCACAAAATAGAATCTGATGGTATATAGGACATGTATTCTTAGAAGTCATTTGAGTTGCTTGGAATCCAACCCAAATCATTATTCAGGTTAGAAAGTCAGAAACCAATATGCTTAAGTAAGATAACTAATCTAAAAGTGCCTAGAGGTAGTAGAGATGATAGCAGACTAGTTAGAAAACTGCAGCACTTTTATAAAAGATATTGGTGCAAAGGTAATAATGACAATAATGAAGGTGCTTAGAAATGGAAGCAATAGTAGCTACAATTGAGATTATAGCAATGAAGGTGGTGGTGGGAGTGATGATGAAACGCTATAGGGCAAACCTGACTTTTTGCAAAATGAAGAGAATTATGAAAAGAAATTAATCTACAAAATTCCATAAGGCACAGGGTTAGAAATCAGTTTACCACATTTGTGTGATATTGATTCATGAGGAAATATCATATGAAATCTTGATAGTTGAACCAAATACAGAATTTTAGATTATGACAACAGAATTGACAAAATACTTCAAAAATTCATGTAACAAGAATTTTGCTAAAGGATTGCTTAGTAGAAACTGTTGAAAGAGACAAAACAGAGGCACATAGATGGTGAAACCATGTGTCCCAACCACACAACGGAGTCCATTTTATATAGGTTTAATGAAATAATTACACAATGAATATAGGAGATTCTATTCCTATTTACAAGATATGATATGATATGATATGATATGATATGATATGATATGATATGCTTAAACCTATACATTAATTACAAGATTATAATCATATTTTCAACAGAAACTATTTTCCATATGCAATGCAAAAATATTGTTGGAAAGGAAAATCAGGCAAGCCTTTATTCCCTACGTTACTGTGTAAGTAATCAAAGATCGGTGCTACAAATAAGAAATTAAAGAGCAACTTACTGAAACAATGGAAAGCTGCTGAGCATTAAAACCAGCACCTTGCAACCTGTACAGAAACAGCCAATGGTTTTTGCTTCACACTTCTTGGCAATATATGCAAAGCAGAAGTTTAAAAAGCACCATCTTACATAAAAAAGTAATCAAAAAATGTGTGAAGCTTAGAACACGTGGTACTTGTATGGTAGAGTGCTAAATAAATTGAAAACTGGCCATTAAAAAAGGTAACAAACCCATATATATGAAGGTATGAGTTCTCTGTCAGAAGTTCTTTCTCATATAGCTGCATGCTGACATCATAACTGCGCTTGTAGACCTGTAGGTGACAGGAAATTCTAGTTAAAAGACAATAAAAAAGTTAACCGAGCCTGCCATTTAGTTATGTTGTTTTGTTATTTGATCAAAAGATTTGGGATCAAAATATTGCCCAAGGAAAGCTTAAAGAAGTCTTATCAAACATTGTATGATTTGCAACATGCATAAAAGTTCAAACATTTAAGACAAAACAGTTTTTAAAGAAACAATGGACCACCCTATTGTTTAGCAGAAAGGATTGATAGATCACATGCTCATCCAGCTAGTTTGATCTCAAAATGGCAACTATAAGATAGCAGGATACTGAAGCAACATATACTACCACTGTACCACAAATGAATGAACAGGAAAAAAAGAAGCAGAGCTTATAAACAGAAATAACCTTCTGCTTTGAAAAATCAGTAAACGTATTGATGTACAGAACATGCAACAATTATAAATAACAAGACCTTAGAGGGGAAAAAAAACTCATTGAAGGTCACAAAACAAGATATCCAATAAATTGAAACCACTCAGAATCAATTTCTGAAGTTTATAAAAAGCATGCAAGGTTGATGCTCAACAAATGTTAATAAACAAAATGCAATAGCATCCACGGGAGGAAATTCCTTGGGGTTAGTAAATAGTTACCTCCACCAGAGGAGTATCAGAACTTTCACACTCTTTAGACAAGGCAAATAACTTAATCTTCATAAAATCATATATATACAAAAGATAATGTGTATCTTCTCTGGCATATCTGACATAAAAAAAAAGTTCATTAGATTGCAGTAATTAGTTTGCCCAAGAGGCCAAGACAGTACAAGCAACTACAATAAGACCTATAATAAACAGTAAGAAACCAAAAGTCCAAAACAAAGCTAAAAGACTAGACTACTGGTTCCTTTGTTTTATTTGTGAGTTATTTTTTTGGTAGAGGGGTGATGGAGTAAACTAAACAATGAGATTTGTCATAACAGTAGAAGTCAGCAATCAATGTAACAATTTCGACTAGAATAAATTCCCCTTCTTGTAAATTGTATGGATCATGTATACAAATAGAGTAGCTGCTAAGTGGATCATCTTAACTTGTCATCAGAGCAGGATCGTCCTGCTGGTCTGTTCCTCGGAGGTCTCTCTGCCATCTACTCCGGCAGAAAACCCCCAAAACCCTAATCCTTTGTCCTTCCTAGAATGGGTCAACTCTCTTATATATCCTTCAGTTTGCCCATTCATATCCAATGTGGAACTATCCACTCACTTGAATTTCTAGCAGAGAGCATAAGGAGATTATTGCATACACTGATGCAGATTGGGTTGGATCTCCATGTGATAGAAGGTCCACCTCAGGATATTGTGTTTTCTTTGGAGGAAATCTTATTTCATGAAAAAGTAAAAAAAAAAAAAAAACAAACAAAATGCAGTCGCAAGATCAAGTGCTGAAGCAGAGTATGATATGGCTCCCACTACATGTGAGCTAATATGACTAAAACAGCTCATTAAAGAGTTAAAGTTTTGTGAGGTTGGAACTATGAGATTAATTTGTGATAATCAGGCAGCTCTCCATATTGCATCTAACCAAGTCTTCCATGAACGAACCAAGCATATAGGGGTTGATTGTCATTTCATTCGTGAGAAGATTGTTTCTGGGGAGATTACCATGTCCTTTGTCAACTCAAATGACCAAATGGCTGATTTGCTTACCAAAGCTCTGAGGATCAAGAATAGCTTATATCTGCAACAAGCTGGATGCTTTCGATATCTATGCTCCAGCTTGAAGGGGAGTGTTGGAAATAGATAATTATGTTGGAAGAAGGAGATAATTATTATTCCACAAGTTAGAGTTCATTGTATCTTAGAATTCATTGTACCCTTAGGATTAAAGTATCTTGGGAATTAAAACGGATTAATTCCCCTTCTTGTAAATTGCATTGTTCATGTATATAAATAAAGTAGCTTCTAAGTGGATCATTCACTAAAGCATTTCACAAAATCCTTGGTCTTAACTGTAGCAAATCCCAAAAAGCGTAAAACCCTTCTAGTTATTAATACTATTGACAATGGTCACAATCCTATTTTCAAATAGAAAGTCTCGGTAGAAAACACAAATTATTAGAGAACTCCAGATAACCACCATGCTACTAATATGATGGAATTCGGAAATCATATGGAATGGAGGATCCATTGGCAGATCCATGCCCAAAGAAACCTCCTATATTAAAGGACTATGTCAGAAAGAAACATGGTAGTTATTAGGAATAGTTATGCATTTGTCATGTGGCAGAGTTATAGGAGCAGTTATTAGGGCAGATATTAGGAGCAGGTTATTATATTTCAGTATAATTGTATATTGTGGGACAGGACGGTTATTGTGTGTATTTGGTAGTTTTAGGGTAGAGTTTTCCTCTCTAGGAGTTCTTGTAACTCTGAGAAAGCATTCGCTGTAATTCCTATATAAATTGTGTTTTAATATTGATTTCAAGTGGTGTTCTATCACAATCAATACACTTGATTGCAACTAACTTCCATACATACAAATATGTCCCATTTCCATAATACTAATATTCCTTTGCCACATCCCATTATTCACATACAAAACTCCACCATGATGCTTCCATTATTAGCACAGTTGTAAGGTTTAAGGAATATACATAGTGAGTAATGGGTAATATCTCCACAAATAAATATCTTAACATTACTATAAGCCACCCCTGTCGTAACTTTCTATATGAAAACCCTTATGAATGATATATCAAGTCAGCTCAGGCATGCTCAAGTCCAAGTAACTAGCTCACTTGAACAGCTTAAGTGCTGGAGAACTACAGAATGGAAGCTTCATTATGAATTTATGAAACTTCTGCCTGATATGAACAAGAAAAGGGTCTGGTTCTTCTTAAAATATATACAAAATTCTTTAGTCTCAGGTTGATTCCAGGTAATCCGACCTGAGATCAAGGGAAATAGCAACCAACCTAGGACAGCATTATTCTATAGACTCTTAGTTTGCTGATGAGTCCCCAAAAAGCTGGATTACTCATTACTTACCTCATGCTTATTTTAGAACCCAAAACGCACATTTAAAATCCAGCAGTACATAAAGAATAGAAGACAAAGATTAAACCACAGGAATAATCAAAGGTGGCAAAGTCCAAAACACAATTGTGTACCTTATCATCTCATCTGGAAGGGGACGTAGTCTCCAATCTGCATTCTGGTATCTGCAAGGAGTTCACTTGTAAACCTTCTAGAATGTAGGCAAAAATAAAAGGAATAATCATGCCGTTTGAAATAGTAAAGCATCTGTGTTCAAACAATGGAAGGAGGAACTAATCCCAAAAGTTAAAGTGGAAGAAAATAGACATCTTACTCTTTGTTTGCAGTAACCTCACAAAAGTGATGCAGAAGATACTCCAAACTATTTCTCTCCAATTTTAACACCTTTGAAGCCTAAGCAATGCAAGAAAAAACAGATCGGTAAAAGGAAGAAGGATTGTGGTATAAAATTGCCAAGATGCAATCAAGGAACATAGATTATGGCAACAATTAACAAAGGCAAAGAACTTTGCAGGCATTGTTTCACCATTTATCATGTTGCAGAAAAAATCAATACATTATGAATACACGAGAAGCTAAACACTTAAATTCTACATGCAGAGCTAGCATCAACTGATCAAAGAAAATATTTTACTCGTTTGAAAGTTTCCTACAGTGATCTAATATCTTTTCAAGAAAATAACGAGAGAATCTGCACTGAAGAAATAAGGTGATCTTTATATATTGAAATATCAGCTGAAAAAATCATAGGCAAATTCCTGGATCACCCAGTAAGAATGTGGAGAAGAACCAAAACAGAATGGTTCCACCTACTCAAAACTAAGAGGGGATGCCGCCTACTATTTTGATCAGTCAATTCTGAATAAGTTCGGAAGATGGTCAAGGTAGCTTGCTTCCAAGCCACTGCCCTAGGCGAGCATGTAATCATAAATAAACATTACCATGAACCATATAATTCATACAATACAATTGTTATCCTTGACAAGTAACAATAATCTCAATATTGAATCTGAAGCTTTTCAAACAAACCTGGCCAGTGTCAAACAAATTACAAATGTAAATGCCAAAATCTCGTTGAAGCCATACAATATCTCGATCTGCACCATGCATGACCTAATTAACCATAAATAAGGTCAACAGAATGAGGCAAATATGTTGAATTAAAAGATACACCAATCATGTGCAACTAACCTTCCTCTTGGCAGGGTCCTTGAAGACTTCCCTTAGATGGGGCCCAACATGAACGCGAAGTTTCAAAGTGTCTACAACAAAATCTTCAGTTCTTGTTGATATTTGCATCAGGCAAGTCAAACCTTGGAAAGACCGATATTGATTATGTTCCAAATCAACCTAAATATTTCAAGTCGAGACAAAAAAGTCAAAAGAATGCAATGAAAGGAAGGAACGGCAAAAGTAGCTGCAAGAAACAGAGAATATTAGTCCAACAATCAAATGAAATAAAAATAGACAGCATCGAGATGCAAATATAACATTGAAGCATGGACAATGCACATGCAACTCTTACCATCTGCTGAAATTCAACTCTTTTATTTAAAGAATGGAGGTTGCAAGGATTGAACTCCCAACCACTTTTGTCAAAAAGGCTATGATACCATGTCAATAACCAACTCAGCTAAAGGCTTAAGTTATTACTTAAAGGCCCATGAATGGTTTTATAATATATCTAACAACTTTAATGTATGTCATGTATCACTAAGCTTGACAGGCTATGAAACTCTGTAGAATATGTATACATTCTAAAAAATGAAATGAGCACGTTATTATAACTAATACATGCACTTTAGCAAACCCACATTAAATAATGTCCAGTGTCTACAAGATATCAAGCATTTCAATAATAGTTACGGACACACTCTATTTTGAAATCCCATATTTAATCAGCTTCCTGCATTTGTGTACAAGCAGACCCCTGTAAATGTCAAGGGAAGATACACAAAGTAAATGAATAATGATATTGTCTTTTGACAAATAATGGTAGCACAGCCCATATCAAATTTACACTTGATCTCCAAAACACACAGTCACAAGGAATCTGAGGTTTTTATCAACAACTGTTCAAGGGACAAAAGATTTGAAATTCTATTCATGGAAAGAATGATACCTACTGCCAAGAAATGCATCGGGATTTATGCTAGTTAAGATTGAAATTGTTTTTTATTTTTATCATTTTTATCACGGACCATAGAAGTTGCAAACATCAGAGACAAGAATCTAGTGGTATAACTAGTCATGAAGAAAATTTGTAAGTAAATATTCAGGATTTCATGAATAGTGATTTACCGCAAATTCATCAACAGCACGCAGCTTAGCAGCCAACTCCTTCAAACCTTTGACTTCCTCCACAAGCTTGAAAGGTGTGCTTTCTAATGAGGGAGGCTTAACTGGCACAACATTCCCAAGATCTTTATCAACAAAATCTAAAACAGAGTTTTTTTCCTGGAAAAATAATTTAGTAATTAATTATTTAATACAAACAAATAAAGAAGATAATAATGTACCAAAAAAATATACTGACGATAATAAAAACAACCCAACTTAACACAGACAAGAGGATAATCAAAACAAGGAAGAAAGGCTGTCTAAATGATATGGAAAATATCATTCCACTTTCACCCAAGCTACTGCTTGAAGTTACTATACCAACATGTACAATCTGCATAATGGCTCCAGAGGATACTAAAAAACTCAACCATGCAAATTGCATCATTATCTCCTCTCGATAGGAAAAGGCTATTTCAAATTAGAAACAGGTTTTTCAAATTATAGTGGTGGGGCAGAGCATTTTCCAGTCGCGGAAATGGTGTCGAAAAGCGGTGGAGCGGGCACTCCTGGGCCGCTGCTATTGGACGTGCGACTCATCTTCTCCTGCGACGACACCACTTTCAAATCTAGGGTTTTCAGCGTTTCTGTTAAGTTCTTCCTATTTTACCCTCCTTTTAACACTTCAATTCTCTATTTGCCCTCTTTAACTCATCAATCTCTATTTTGCCCTCTTTTATCTTTATAAATGTCTCATTTACCCTTACTTATACTTACTAAATCCCTATTTTACCCTTATTTTTTTAACTGTTTCTAGATCCCATTCTCTCCTCTCATGTACTTTTGTTTTTTCCGGTTCCTTCCTCTTCTTCTCTGCCTCTCCCTCTCTTATTCTGCTGCCTCTCCTCCCTCCTTCCTTCTCAATTCTCATCACTGCCTAAAATAGCAGTCGTCCCGCAATGCGCTATCTCGCTATAGCGTTTTTGGGGTCGGTCGCACCGCTCCGCTATCCAGGGTTGATAACTCTGAGTTTAAGTAATGCCATTCTCAGACATGAAGCCCAAATTTCTAGTTGAAAGAAGAGCTTCTCATCTCATGGGATAATTTTATCCAAATTATCTTAAACTCCTCTCACCAAGGCATACCTGCTACCAATTATATATTTCGCCCAGATGAACATCTTTTGCATATTGCCTAGGATAAAATTCATCATTTACATGTTGAGTGAAGACCCAAATAAAATAACACACAACGGATATGCGCCCATACATGCAAATTTGGACAACTATAATGTACGCATAAAACCACTTAGGTCTGTTTCAATGACGGAATTGGAATTACCGAATTACAATTCAAAGTTCTGATTTCAATTCAACTTTGGTCAAAATTGGAGTTAACTAAGCATCTTAATTCTTATGTTTGGTACAAATAAAGAATTGAGACATAGAATTGCAATTCTGGATCGAATTGGAGGATGATGTCGTCAATGATCTTAAATGGACGCTGCCGACAATGGCGGTTGTGGACACCACTGAAGATTATGATCTAAAGGCACCCCCGACAGTTGTGGTTGAAGGACACTGCCAGTAACAGCTGTTAGAGGACATCACTATGATGGTAGTCAGAGGATAGCACTGGCAACGTACGAGCATCGGCAACAATGGTTGCAGAGTATGGAACATTGATAATAAAAAATAATTATAACATATTTTTAACCTGTATACTTGGAATCATTATTCTTAGAATGTAGCCTATGAACTGAAAATGGTATAAAATAGTTATTTTCCAATATCGTTGAATTGGACTCAGAATATGAATTCCAATTCTAATGGTACAGAGCAAACAAGATAATTGAAATTGGGAGGTCCAAGCTAATCCTAATGTTCAATTCCAAGCCTAATTCAGCATGTCAGTCGGCACCTTAATTCTTTCTATCTAATAAATATAAGTCAATGTTTGGGAGTTTTGAGTGGTCAGTAAGTAGAATGGAATGTAAAGGTAAAAGTGCATCATTCAATTGTTTGGACATTTAACAAGGGAAATGAAGGAGATCCCAAACCCCCAAATTAGAGGATATAAAAATTGGAGAGTTTGAGTGGGATGAAGTGATTTGGGTTACCATCCTCAATCATTTCACTTCATTACTATCCCTATATTACTATTACTATTACTATTCCTATATACTATCAACAAAGCAAAGCCAGTAACAGGGTACATTCATATATATACTATCAACAAAGCAAAGCCAGTGAGTGAACTAACCAATGGATGAATAAACCTCTGACCATCATCACTTCTCTGCAACCAAACATGCTCAAAAGGCAAGTTTGAATTATTAACCAGTATGCTATACTCAACCTGAGGCTTCCTAATCGTCGGTATATGAAAAGGAACCTTCGGTTTCGTCCCCGTCGTCTTCTTATCCTTCGTCGCCACTTTAACACTTGTCTCCGATTCAATCACCATTTTCCCGGAATACCCAGAATTTCTTCCCCCTTTCTTCTTCTTCCCACAAACCAACTGAAACCCGTCGTCCGAATCGTCCACCGAGAAACTCGCTGGACGCCCAGTCTCTTCCTCCTCCTTCCGAACCTCCCGGAACTCATCGGCCGACATGTCGAACCGCTCTAAAACGTCGTCGTTCACGTTCACCAGCCACTCATATGCGTCGTCGATGTCGACAGGGAATGCGGCCGCTTCCTTGTTGCCACGAAAATGCGGTAAGGCGCCGATCGATTCGAGCATCAACTGCGATTCCTTCGCGATTTCTTGGACGGGGATTTTGAATTCGTCGAAGTTGCGGTAGAAGTGGAAGTCCTTGTCGGAAGGGATGCACCGCGAGGAAGCGGAGAGCTTCGCGATGGAGGATGAGAGAGGACCTGTTGTTAGGGTTTGAAGGGTTTGGGCCTTCGTTGTGTGAGGTTGGTCGTGATCAACGTTCATGGCGTCGTGGTTCATTGAGATCGATTGTGAATAATGGTACTTAGGGTTCGAAGGTTTTAGGGCTAGGGCTAGGGTTTTAGGATCGTTGCAGCATCGCCACCATTGCTGAGGAGGTAGAGAACTCCAACTCCACGTTTAGGTTTTACTGAAAAAGTAAAGGAAAGAACACTAGTGGACTATATATGAACGATAAGTAATATAATCAAGGCTTGTTATTGAAATTTGGAAATTACGAGCAAAGTTGTTAAAATAAATGTTAAATTATATTTTTGATCTTTATCTATATTTAAATTTTAATTTGGTCCTTCTTTTATTTTTTTTAGAATGGTCCATTATGTTACAAAGTTATGTCAATATGGTCCCTTTTATTTTTTTATTATGAAATGGTCCCTTATTTTATAAAAATTATACAAATGTAGTCTTTTTTTTTCAAAAATTATATCAATATGATCGTATTTGTACCATAATTAAAATTAAGATAAAAAGGACCAAATTGAAACCTAAAATAAAGATAATGAATCAAAATAGAACAAAAAATAAAAGTGAGACCAAATTAAAACCTAAAATCGATAAAGACCAAAATATAATTTACCCTAAAATAAAAATGACTGGTGTGCTTATCAAAAAAAAATTTTGACTAGTAGATACGGGTCGTATTCCGAAAAAATTTATTTTCTATAAATAATATTGTATTACTTATTAACATTAAATTACGTATAACTAATATTGAATTAAATTTAAGCAGTGAGTGAGTGGGTGGGTGGGTGCATATTAAAAGTTAGTGATAAAAATATTATAAACAAGAATTTATATCATTAGATAATAAATAGTAATATTTGCAAAGCGAATCAACCCGCCTCACCAAAATAGGGTTGGTCGGATTAAACTATTTTTATAAGTGGATTGAAAATTTTTAACATATCTTAGTGGCAGGTTGGTGGGACAACCCGCTTAAATAATTAAAAAATATATATTTTCATAAAATTGCTTTGGTATAACTCATTTTATAACATATCATTATGTCATTATTTGATAATTTTAAATCTAATATCAGTGGTATAATCTCAACTCTTAAAATATCAAACTACAATCTTAGTTCACAAATCTCAAACAATTATCACAAAATAAAAAACACAAATATTAATATAAAAAATCAATGTTACAAATGAGAAATTTAGAATAGAGTTTGGGATGCAGGAGAAATCTTCCCAAAAAAAAAAAGTAAAAAGGCCCCCCACCCCGCTTTGTTTGTGAGTTATGCGAGTTGGCAGGTTGTTGTGACTAACTCAACCCATCAAAAACGGTGGGCTAAACGGATTGACTAGAGAAGTCAAGCCCATTTTGACATCTCTGATAAATATATTTATGGTCAAATAATGATTTTTCTAAACTTTACGTTACTCTCAAACCTAGCATCATATTAAGAAACACGAAATAACTCATTTTGACCTTTTAATGTGAGTAAAGGAGAAGAGCAATATTGGCAAATAATAAAATATTGATTAGCACGACTTGAAGATAATGATTAGCCAGGGTGGTTTGCTATTTTTGTTTGCATTGCATGCCAAAGTGGTGTATAAAATCTAGGAGTTTAAGATTATTCGTCATAAAGGGTAATACGAGTGGACTTCAAGTTTGCCTACTAGCACTTTCTAATAGTCGATTATTGTTTTTAAGTTTTTATTTTAAAAATCCATCATTAGTTAACTAGGTGTTTAAATAAGTAATTTGGAGCACCAATAATCCCACCCCATAATAAGTTGAATAAGACTTAGATGCTACCATGTGCTCCAAGGTGTAATTTCAATGTGGTAATGGGACAAAGTGAAAATCGATAAGTTATATATCTCATCCTTGGTGATAGAAAATTAGTATCATCTTGATCTGGATTAGGTTTTGAGCTTAATAAGGACAAGTTGAATATCTCTCAAAGTGGTGACTTACTCTATCATCAAAAGGATTGTCATATTGTAGGAAACACATAAATTTAGTACTCTGATTTTAGGAAATTGTTGCAAAACTCCCCCAAGTCGAATGGGATGACTAAATCACCCTTGACTCCAACTTAACCCTCATGTTCACTCCTTTATAAATACTCACAGTAACCATGAGGGTAACAATATTTTCCTATTCATTACATTCGTCTTGTGCTTTCTCTTACTTGAGCATCAAAATCCTTGAAGTACTCGACCCCTTTCCCAACACATCAAAGTTCCAAGGAGGTTGCAATAGTGAGCTTGTTATGGTCCCAACAGTCCAATGACTCAAGATGGAAAATTGGCATAGTGTGTAAGGGTCGGTAAACTTCTAATTCTATCTCCAACAATGGCTAACACATGTAATAGGCAAGCCATAAACCAATACCAACATATGGTTGGTCCGAGTGCTAACGGGCTCGGGTCCCTTAAACAAGTGGTGTACGCCCCGATTTCTTGATTAGTATATGGGGCAAGGATTAAACATGTTTGAAGTCTTAATCATGTTCCTTGTGTGTTAATGAGCTTGTGTTTCAAATTTGAGGCCAATCGGACTTCAAACGAGCTCAAAATGCACCGAAACGCGTGAAAGTCGGGTACCGACATCAGCCCAACGTTTGAGCATGGAGAGGTCAACGTGTAAGTGTTGGCAAGCTACAACGTGGCCTATACGGACGCTTAAGCGTTCTATAGTCCAGGACACGTGTGGGACACGTGGCAGTGAAGAAACGACGAGTGGTGAAACGTGGCTGAAAAGAGCTCCACGCTCTAGCGTGGAGAGACCCCACGCTAAAGCGTGGGCACGCTCTAACGTTGGCCTCTTGAACGCTAGAGCGTGCTTGTTAGAAACATAACACCCAAGTCCTTTTCTCTTCTCCACTTTGCATGGAACTTTCTATCACTTCTTCTTCGACTAAAACCAGTAAAGAGAGGGCAGATAGTGTTCTTGAGAGAGAAACTTGATTTGTGATCAATCCGCTAGTCCGATTTCGATTCCGACTTTGAATCTGTGATCAGGGCAATGAGTACGTCATATACCTAGCTTCGATTCATCGATCGGCTGAGGTAATGGTCAAATCCCTAATTCGTCGACATTGTCGTTCTTGGTTCTTTATTAGTTCTTGCATGAATTCTAGTGTTGTTTATGGATTTATTGCAAGATTTGGATTCTTGACAATGTCTGGATGCTGTTTGTGTGTTAGGGCAAATTTTGGAGCACCGGGGAATCTCCGATGACGTGTGGTAGCAGCTGTGTGCTAAGGGGGAACGTAGTTTTCGAGGTGCCAAGCAAGTGTACGCGACTGTACAAGGTGGGGGAAAGATCCACTGTCGTCAGGGAGACAAGAGTAGCTTAGAATACAATGATATGCGTAGGGGATCCTAAACACTACTAGAGGTTGTGTAACCAACAACACTTAAACCACAATGATGGCTACAACGGAATAGTACCACTGAGGATTTAAGCATTGTGGGTTTACCAATAGTAGGTTGATTTACATTTGATCGAGGTTGTATGTCTAGCATGATTATGCTTGTTGGTATAATATGCTTGATGATATGCTTTCTGTGTTGTTGATAATATGCTCGATGTTGCTGGTATGTTTGATGTGTTATCTATTAACATGCTTAGTGTTGTTGTATATATGTTTATGAGGTTCTATGATAATATGCTTTAGATGATAACATGCTTAGTGTATATGCTTATATCATTGTGATTCAATGCTTGATTGATAACATGTATACTTGATTCCGTATGATAGATATTATGAGTATGATATGGTATGAGACTACTGATATGTATTGTGATAGTATGTTGAGCCTGCTTGCATGATTAGGAACAAGTAATGATTTCTGTTGATTAGGAGATGTATGCTGTGATACCCGGTGCCGACGAGGGCGGGGAGCGGTCGCCGGTGCAAGAAGGCACGAGCAAGGAGCGGCTCCTGGTAGGCTTCTAGACGGAGGGGTACATGAATGAACCGATTGCACACCGGAATGAGAGGGATCCTGAGACTATGTAGGTATGGGACTATATAGTTGAGGATAGCTTATATGAAGCTTATATGAATTGATTGTCACTATCTATACTAACAAGATGCATTTTCTTTTCGGTCACTTAAGAACTCTACAGTTAAGCATGCTTGACTTTGAACAATTCTGGGATGGATGACCTCCTGGGAAGTTTTCCCAAGAAGCATGTGACTGAGGACAAAACATGCTGAAAAGACCTGTGTTGGTTTGTTGGGACAGTCGTCAATCCATAGAGCAGGCAGGGATGTTACAAATGGTATCAGAGAGGCACCTCTCCCAGTACGGCGTGGTTCGGGGACGAACCAAGCGGAAGCTGGTGGGCATGTGACACCCGGTACTGACGAGGGCAGGGAGTCGTCGCCGGTGCAAGAAGGCATGAACAAGGAGCAACTCCTGGCAAGCTTCTAGACGGAGGGGTACATGAATGAACCGATTGCACACCGAAATGAGAGGGATCCTGAGACTATGTAGGTATGGGACTATATAGTTGGGGATGACTTATATGAATTGATTGGCACTACCTATACTAACAAGATGCATCTTCTTTTCGGTAGCCCATCACTAAAGAACTTCACTATTAAGCGTGCTTGACTTGGAGCAATTCTAGGATGGGTGACATCCTGGGAAGTTTTCCCAGGAAGCGTGTGAGTGAGGACAAAGCACGCTGAAAAGACCCCTGTTGGTTGATGAGGATAGTCGTCAATCCATAAAGCAGCCAGGGATGTTACATATGCTTTGAGTTGGATTGATAGTATGTGCGATAGTACCTCATTGGAGGGGTCAGCTAGTGTGTGTTGTGCTGAGTGGTGGAACACTAAGAGATTAAGCTGAGGTACTAAGCCATAAGTTAGCTTTGAGATGAGATGGTGAGATTCACGTTACATTGTCATTGTATTCGCCGCCACGTGGATTGGAGCTGAGGATCACCCTGAAATATGCCGGGGATGGATCGAGATAGTGGACGAGCATCCTGAAATGTTAGGGATGTGTCGTGACGAGTATCCTGATATGTTGGGGATACATTGTGGTAGTGGAAAAACATCCTGATTTGTTGGGGATGTATGGCACGGTGGTGGATAGGAGAGATGAGGCCGGCGAGGCAGATTCGATCGTGGCAAAAGTAGGTCTGACAGCGACTATGGTTGTAGCTTAGCAACAGTGGCATTTTCTAGATCCTTTGAGGCAAATATGGACTTGATTCATCTATTTCTATCCTAGCCCAAACTCATCTCTTTTTTTTTTCCTGTTTTCTCATCTATTTATATACAAATAAAATAAAATAATACAAAACATAGACCTGCAACAACCCACCCGACCAACCCGCCACCCGACCAATCTGCCAAACAAACCGGACGGAAATGGGTCCTTTTTTCCTCATCAGTTTTGCGCTCGAACCCAACCGATGATCTCCCCTACCATTCATTCTGTAACTTCATCATGAGATTCTAGTTTCCAAAAGGCTTCAAGCCCATTACCACCGAGGCGTATATGATAAGTCTGCAAACCCCCTAAGAGCACCTAGATGCCTTTGTGGCCTCCCATGATGCTTGTAAGGGAATCTGACACCATCAAATGTCACGATTTCTCCATTGAGTGTGTCATAATTTGAATGGTGGTTAGGAGTTGCTGGGTGTTGACCGATGATTTTGGTGGATAGGGCTTCCATTATTGGCAGAATGACAGTTAATTGTTAAGAAAAACATAATAGATTTATCGTATTCATTCCAGAGGAATAAAAACCTGAAAACAATAACATAAAATAAGGAAATACGTACACCTCAATTTGTAAAAACTACGTCCTCTTCCTAGCGCACCCTCAAATTCTAAATCATAATAAACATAAAATGTAAACTTTCGTTTTCTTCATTGTACTTATATGCTACTTATAAGTGTAAGTTATATGAGTAAGTAGGATGAGACAATGCTGGTGCTATCAACCATATCCCTTCCAATGAAAGCAAAGTGTTCCACCCAGTGTTATTAAAATCGGATCGATCATCAACCTGGTTGAGACATGGGTTAGTGGGTTACTAGTCGAACCGGTGAGTCACTGGTTGAACAACATGAATCGATATGTATTGAGATACCTCGATATCCCATTATAGAAGAACCTAATTAAATAAGCCTTAACCGATTATTAACGTTAGCGCGCGTTACTACAATTAAAAATAACATATTAAAAACTTGGAAATCATTTAAACATAAAACATACGCAACATGAAACATACAATTATGTACATTATATTCGCAAGATCCATTAGAGTACGTGTTATCCCGTCCATGGGACCATCAACTATACAGACTCAATAAAAAGACAGAAACAGAAACATATACATCAGAAACAAAAGAGGTCCTATCATAACTACCCGACCCGTCTCACAAAATAAATTCATCAAAATACAAGATAAACTCACAGAGACTTGTTAAGTCTATGTTTTTGACATATCTAATTTTGATTACTCCAAACATTGGTGACGAATGATTTTAATTGAACTGTTTGAAATCTACTAACATGTGCATCAAGTGTGCAGGAAAATAAGACAAACAACATTTAATAAAACAAAGCGTCTGATATTAAATCATACGTCTGTGTTTACTTATAAATGCATCTCCTGGCAACTCAGCAACAACTCATTATGCAAATGCGTCTGATCAAACAAAGTGTCTGAAAACACATCTCTGTACCCTCATTTGAAGTCAAGCATATTCCTTCGCATATTCAAATCAAAGAATATTGACCCAAATACGCAAAACATAAAGCATAAAGCACCTGCTGCAAATTCTTTTTGTCACAACAAGCTAAGGCACTTTACGCGGTCATATACCAATGTTCCACAAATAAAGAAAGTTTTGTTGCCCCAGCCAGAAAAACAACTGTACCTGCTCTGAAAACATGCTGCACTATGATAAAGTAAAGTAAAGTAAAGAAGTACATTCACCTTGCCTTGAAGCACTCCAAAGATCATAAACATTAAATGGAGATTCAGAATGGCTCTTTGACATTTATGAATGAAAGAACTAAACCTTATTCATCTGAAGAATGCCTCACAACATATTTATTGTGGATGAATATAAAAGGAAGACTTTGGATGTTGTTTGAGGACAATCATCAATCAATACATTCAACTGAAAGCATTCAATACTTCTCTCATATTCAAAGCTCTTAAATTCTTTCTTCTAAGAACACTTCACTGCTCAATCATTTGTATTTATTGAGAAGTTATTTCTGCAGTCATACCAACCTTATTTCATATTATTTCAGTTGACTTGCAAAGTTGTAAATCTTGAAGCTGCTGCTTCATTAAATCTTATTTCCTATAGAGCCTGAAGAGGCTTGCTAAAAGAGTACTTGTTAAGGAGCCTAGAGAGGCTAGGTATGCAAACAATACTTGAAGGAGCCTGGAGAGGCTAGGTGTGCAAAAAATACTTGCTGTTACTCGGTCAGTTATATTGTAACACATGGTGAAACCAAGGACTGGAAGTAGCCCAAGGTTTGGGGTGAACCAGTATAAATCTGTGTTAACCTTCTTATCCCTATCCTCTTTAAGTTTGCTTCATATAATTGTTGTGCTAATAGTTTTTTCTTTTTTTTTTTTTTTTTTAAGCAAAAGAGGTATGCAAAAGTATCACTGCAATGAAAGAGATCCCAACTAGGTTGGCACCTCAAGCATCACCAATCATATATAGCATACCTGAGTATTATTTAAAATAATAAAAAATACAAGAAAGAAACGTGAGGGGAAATTTACCGTACCCATGGAAGAATTATCTAAATCTATAGCTAGGAAGACCAATTCTATTTCTAAAGATATTTTCCCTAATAAAATCAGGTGTCAAATTCCACCAAGCAAAGCTATTAATAGAAATACCATAATTGGCTAATTTATTAGCACAAGAGCCCTCCCTATAAATGTGATAGATTCTAAAACTCTTTTTCCAAGTCAATTCCGTACATTTATGCCACCTATTTCTTAACCTCCAAGGAACAATTTTGCTATTTTTGAATGAAGAAATTACTTTTGTGAATCACACTCTAACCAGAGATTAAACCATCCTTTCTTGAAAGCAATCTCTATTGCAACCATGACTCCTGTAAGATTAGAACACAAAGTAGTTGAGATACCAATGTTTTCAGCATTATAGCCCATGATTGCAGCACTTTTATCTCTAAATATGCCACCACAAGCTGCCATACCCGGATATCCTTTAACTGCACCATCAGAATTGCATTTTACCATATTGCAGATTGGGGGATGCTAAGTTACTACTTTAATTTTGGGAGCTTTACAAGGGTGACCACTAACCTGAAATTTCTTCATCATTACCAACTCTACCACTGAAGAATACATGAATCCAGAGCTTGTGTAGGGAAACATTTGACAAAATCAAGTTCTTTGAAGTTTGAAGAGTGATCCTCTTGTTATTGAATTTTGCTTGATTTCTGGAATACCAAATAGTACACAACACATTGATGGTGCATGAGATGACCACATCCAATCCTAAAAACCTCCAATCTTTATCACAGATTATAAGGATTGCTTCAATGCTCGAGTGAACAATGTGTAAGTCCAGCATATCACCAAACCAGCTCCAAAGGGAATTTGCAAGTATGCAATTAAGGAAAGGATGGCAAGTTGATTCAGCTGTTGAACCACAAAGAGAACAGTAAGAGATAACAATGCAGCCTCTAATCCAAGGATTGTCTTCAGTAGGCATTTTGTTATGGATGATTCTCCAAAGAATAAATGATTTGGAAGGAGGAATACAGATGCTCCAAATTAGTTTGGACCATGGTAAAACAAAACTAGCAGGACACAGAACCAGCAGGACAGGAAAGCAGATAAGCTTCTTTAAAAGAAATACTACCCGATTCTATGCCACTCCACACTAATTGATCTTCAATTGGATTCATAGGAATTGCAAATGCATCCACTTCTGATGTGAGAGCAGGGCAATGTGTTAACAAACTCTGAGGAGTGCACCACTTATTATAAATTATGAAATCTGCAACCTTGCCTTTGAGATAGCAGCACCAATTAGTAGGCACATTTAAAATTTGAACAATAGGTTTGGACAACCATTTTGAGTCCAGAGGTTGATATTATGCCCTTCACCTAATAACCAAGCAGAATTATCCAAAACAATTGGAATCACATGCCTGATACCTGACCAGATAGAGGATGATTGATGATGATTCACAAGATTTCCATCCCTGAAGGCTCTTGCGATTAATAAAGAAGACCAATAACAACCTGAAGACACCAATTCCCATTACAGTTTTAGCATAACAACTCTATTAACTTGTTTGAGGGACCTGATGCCTAATCCTCCTTCTAAAACAGGTTTGCATACATTCTTCCAAGAGACTGTGACAACTTTTCTAGTACAAACATTACTTGACAAAACAAAGTTTCTAATCCACTTGTCTAGTTGAGTAAGTAGGCTAACTGACCAGGAATAAACTTTAAAGCTGTAAATCAACATGCCAAAGATAACAGACTTGACTAATACCACCCTCCCCATTATAGAAAGCACACCTTGTTTCCATGATGAAAGTTTATTTTTCATCTTATCAGCAATAGGCATGAGGTGAGTCTTTTTTGGTTTACCTTTAAAGAGAGGAACACCAAGATAACTAATGGACGTAGCACCCATATTAAAACCAAGCACAACAGATATGCTAGAGATCCTTGAAGCAGAAACAGATCCAACATAGAACTTGGATTTCTCTATACTAATTACCTGATAGATTCATAAGATTTTGAAAAGCTCCATTAAGTGTTGCAAACTTTTGGAAGAAGCTCTGCAGAAGAAAAGAACATCATCTGCGTATAAAATATGGCTAGGCATTTTAAACCCCTTGGACCATTCTTAAGCTGAAATTTACCATCCTCAACAACCGTAAGAATCCCTCTACTCAAGACTTCCTCTGCTATAGAGTAGAGGGGAAAGAGGATCCCCTTGCCTCACTCCTCTCTAGCAGTTGAAGAAACCCACAGAATGGCCATTCACAGAGATAGACAATTTGGCAGATAAAAGGATGATGTGAATCTAGTCACAGAATTTGCTATCAAACCCAAAAGCATGTAAAACTTTGAGTAAGAATTTCCATTCAATTGTATCAAATGCCTTCTTTATATCAATCTTCATTGCTAAATGACCTCCAAAAGCTTTTTTGTCTAACGGATTAAAACACTCTAAGGTAGTACATATGCAGTTTGCAATCTGGCTTCCCTTCACAAAACCCCTTTGATTATCTGAAATTATCTTGGGAGCTACCAAAGCCAATCTGTCTGTCAATACCTTAGTGATAATTTTAAACTGAAAGTTGGCTACAACTATTGGTCTATATTGATCAATCCTATCTACACCCTTCACTTTAGAATTAAGGTTACAATATTGGAATTGAGGTTAGGAAGCATCCAACCTGAAATAGACAACTATAAACACGAGAAGGGGGGTTGAATTGTGTTTATCAGAATTTAAAGTAAAGTTAAAAACTTTTTGCATGCAGAAGCCAAGTTCGGACAGGTGTAAAAAGTTACACAGACAGGTCACCTGTCTGTTGTATTTTTCTCAGAAAACAACACACGTATACAGATGAAAAACAATCTTGATAAAAACAGTTTTAACCCCTTAGTTAGAAAGCAGATGATATATAATCAAAACAACTAAAGAGATTAAGGGAAGAGAGATTAACACAGTGATTTATCCTGGTTCACTCTTTAACACAAAGAGCTACGTCCATTCCTTGGCAGCACCAAGATTTATCCACTATAACTGATCAGGTTCCAGACTCCAAGTATTGTTTGCACACCTAGCCTCTTCAGGCTCCAAGATAAGTATTCTTTGCACACCTAGCCTCTTTAGGCTCACTTAGATTTGTTTGAGAGTATGGTTTGTAATAAATACACTTATAGACAGACAGATCTTTCACTAACACTTAGAGAGTGGTTTAAATGTAAAGCTTAGGAAAGTCTGCGTAATAACTTCAAATGATTGAAGAATACAGAGTGAATAAATGAACAGAGTAATGGCTCTTTAATGCTTTGTAATCTCTGATGTGTTCATCTTCAATGACTTCTGTATTTTTAGCCTTCAACCATTTAATATCCGTTAGAGACATTCCTTGCAACGATGGCTTCAAGCAGAGCTTCATTAAATGCAATATAGTCATTCTGGGCAGCCATTAATGCAATGGAGACGTTGGTTGTACTCTAACATGAAGGATAATGGCTTTATGCATCGTGTAGTAGCCAAATCAGAGTTGTGCAGAGTGATTTTGTACTTTTGCAGAATACATTTCCCTTCCTGTGTAATAACTGAAAGTACTAGGGAATAAAGCATGCTGGAAACATTCTTTAACTGGAAGTTTATCTCTGACTTCCTAGGTTGCTTGAGAGAGAGCACTTCTGAATTTCTTGATAAGCGTGAGAGAGAGATTCAGAGTCTTCTACATGAGGGGACAGCTTCCAAAAGCTTCCTGTACTTCGAGTTCTTTAACAAAGAACCTTAGACGAGTTGAAAAGCAGAGCAGAGATAGGTTGTAAACCAGTTTGCACATAGTCAACAATCCCAGTCAGCAGACAGGTTGATTTTTTGGCTTATACAGACAGGTTGGTACTTAGGTAGACAGACAGGTGAGTTTTGTAATTTTATGATCTGTACACTAAGTAGATAGGTTAGCAACCACAAAGTAGGTTAATTAAATCATTAACCAATGTTTAGTTTTCATCAAAACTTAGGGAAATGCACACAGACATTTTAGAGACTTAACACAACCATCTTTAAAAAAAAAAACTGTAAGACAGCATTGAACATATCATGTGCAATAAATTCCCAATATTTTTTATAGAAGAATCCTCCAAAGCCATCAGGCTTAGGAGCTCCATTGTCATTCCTAGAGAAACTGCACTCTTTACCTCATCCATAGAAGGGAGATTTGTTAGCATTGCATTATCCAAAGGAGAGACAATGGCAGGGATTACACTAGATATGAGATCATTATCCTGGCAAGCACCACTTGAACCAAAAAGATCCATATAAAAATTCAGAATGTTCTGCTCAATATTAGCAGAATCTGTGAGAATCCGATCCCTTTCATAACTGAAATCTGTTTTGTTACACCTTTAAATCTAGCCATTTTGTGAAAGAACTCAGTATTTCTATCACCTTGAGTATGCCAATTAAGCCTTGACTTTTCATGCCAGAAATCTTCCTCATAATTTAAAGCTTGCTGCAAAACCACTTGAGCCTCCTTTTCCTTGGTAAATAAATCATTTGAACATCCACCAATACTAATGTCATCCTGAATTTTATCAAGAGAAGCTATAGCAGAATTGACTTGTTGATAAATCTTAAACAAATCTTTCTGTGTTTATTCTATCTCAAACGCATCTAAGAGTGTGTTTGGGAAAGCTGGAAAAAAAATACATTATGCTGATAATCGATTATATGCATAATCCATTACTGTGAAAGTCGATTATAATCAAAATCTGTTTTTGTTTGCATATGTTTGCTGAAAAGTGATTTTAAGATAATCTATTTCGTTTGAGTGTTGAAAAAAATCACTTTTATATAGTAAATTACGAAAAAATGTTATAAAGTTATTTGTTTATAGTTAGAACTTGTTTATTTTTTTATATCTTGTCATCAATTTTTTTCTATATAAAATATTGAATAAAACTTAATACATTTTTCATGATTATGGATGAAATTTTAAAATATATTATATTTACAATTTACAATAGTTAAATAAAAAACAATATATAATCTATTTGAATAATGTAGTGGATTTTAACATAAAAAGATATTATTCAGAGATTTTTTTTAAAAAAAATCCACTTGAATAATATTGGAGTGATAAAGCATTCAAATGGTCGTTGCCGTTGGACATTCATCAACAGCTTGAGTACAGAGAGAGAATAGATCCATAGGCAAATGAGGATAGCATAATTAAAGATAGGTGGACGTTGGGGGTAAGATATATTTTGTCATTACAGCATAGAGTGTTTTTGGGAAAGCTGGAAAAAAAAGATTATGCTGATAATCTGTTTTCAAATAATCGATTATTGTGATAATCGATTATAATCAGAATCAGTTTTTGTTTGGGTATGTTTGCTGAAAAGTTATTTTAAGATAATCTATTTCGTTTGGGTGATACAAAAATAATCACTTGTACATAGTAAATTACGAAAAAGGGTATGAAGGTGTTTGTTTATAATATTTGTTTTTCTTTGAACATTAGATTTTTTTATATCGCCTTCAAAATTTTATCTATTTATAAAAAATGAGTAAAATTTCTAACTTATTTTTTTAACATGTGAAAATATATTATTTTTTTTACAGTAGTTAAATAAAAACAATATATATTTCAATTTGAGTTTAATTGTTATACATTGACAGTGCAATTTTTTTTTACACCGACAACCAATCAGAAAATCATGATATATGTGACTTTTAAAGTAGTTATGATAAGAGACAAACATTTTTGCTAATATGGTAAGTTATCAATCACAAACATAATATGGCATTGTTTTAAAACATAAATATCAATCACAAACTCCTAGTAATAAAAATAAAGAGAAGTTCGAAGATAAATATTCTTACATAGTTAACTTGAAATTAGACAATCCACAAATAAATACAACAATGCCACAAACTCCTAGTTTGGTAGTAACGCTTTAAAAATATCATCCCTCATTGAATCCCGAATAAGATCCATGTACTCTGAAGATACAGTATTATCCATTCTTTCCGGTAGGTCATTGCCATCATTGGTAGCATCACCATCATCATTTGGTAAATTCTCAACACCAACAATGTTATTAAACTCAACATCCGTGATGCTGTTTTGTCTAATAAAGTTGTGTATTCCCATTGTAGCAATAACTATCTGAACCTGAGTGGAATATTTAAATTTCGGCATGCGATTCAGAATTGCAAATCGATTCTTCCATACACCGAATGTCCTTTCTATTGTGCTCCTTAAGCTAGAATGAAAGAAGTTGAAAACTTCATTGTGACTAATAAATCCAGTAGCTCGCCTGAATTCTGGAAGATGATATCGCTCACATTTATATGGCCCTAAGTAGCCAATGGGTGTTGGATAACCAGAATCAACCAAATAATATTTGCCTGAGCAATATTTAAAAAAAATTGTGAAGGCAAATATATATTGAAACATTGAAGTAATATATAAAGGGCTAGTTAGAATATCAAACCTACGGGAGGATGTGGAAATTTATAGTTTGCATTACGTAGTGCTTCATGAAAAATTCTAGCATCATGTGCTCTATCTTCCCAACCTGCCAATGCAAATATAAAACACATGTCCCAATGACATACGGCCATACATTTTGGCTAGTATATCCCTTTCTGCCTATATCTCACTTTGAGGCACTACACAAGGAACATGGACTCCATCAATTGCCCCTATGCAATCTTTAAAAACAGGCCAATATCTATCATCATATGCAATTTTGGAATGAATATTTTGGAAAGATGGATCCTGCGGCTTGATTAATATCATTGAAAACTTCAAACAGGCCACTAAAACTTTGTGAAAACATCTACTAACGGTTTCACCTGAATGTTGGAATCTTTCTTGGATCATTCTGTTGCTTATACCATGTCCAACAATATTCAAAAACATGGCCACCATCTCTAACACCCCCTATATGTTTAGTGTTCTTCAATCCATGCTTAACTAATTTGTCACAAAAAGCATAAAAAACATGTTTTTCCATTCTAAACATTTCATGACAACGAACTTCATTGCCACATAATATATCTTGAACCTAATTGTGGCCTGTTAAAGCACCAGTTCGGCATGGCTCTTTGCACATATATTTATAACCATAATTAATGAGCAACATAGCCGCTGATGTTAGTATAAGTACAATATCATCTTCAAAGTTGTTATCATAATGTGATGAGCTTGTAACAACCATTTGCATTGTAATGTACATAGCTACAAACATATGCAAACAAATAATAGTCATTTTATACATTAGCAAATACACCATACATATAGTGTTCCATACATTAGCAAACAAAAGTGAAGTCAAGTTCCAAAAAGTGATCTAGATATCACCATAATAGATCCAAACACCTAGCAAAAAAGTGATTTATATATCACCATAACAGATCCAAACACCTAGCAAAAAAGTGATTTATATATATATCACCATCATTACCCTTAACTCTAAGCCTTTATTACGACCTAATTAAGCTTTCTCAATTTTTGCCAGCAGATAATTACGCCTTGAATCGTCATCTTCAAGAGCCACAAACATTTGTCTTGCCAATGTGTCTTTCAAGATGAGGCTACACTGAGCAAGCAAACAGGAACCAGCTTCCATGCCTAGAAACTTCTTAACCTCTTTCATGACACTACCAATTGTATATGGATCACTCATCTCAGCATTGCTAGCATTATCAGTTGGGGTTGTGCGAGACTCAACTGCTCCAATTAGTCTTTCAATGTAATTATTTAGTTTTTTACACTGAGTTGCCTTACCCGCTTTAGGCATCATTGATCCATGTTTTCTTTTCTTTCCACTTAAAGAACTACTTGCAGAGTTGTTCAATGTGAATTTTCCAAAACCAAAGCTACCTCCAGCAGTAGTACCGCCACTACCTTCCCCAACACCTCCACCAATATCTGGGTCTTCACTATCCCCTGAACCCTCAGTTGTGTCCAATTTTTCAATATCCTCGGGTAACATTCTTGAGGACGGTGCATATGCATGTTCACCAGTTGCTGTACCAGGAGCAAATAAAAAAGTCAGTTTATCCTTGAACTTTAAACCACTCTTTCGGAATTGCACTGCTTCGGGTTCCTTCTATAATACCAAGCACACAATGATAAGATTTAACACCATACAAATATTAGTAAGCATGTTTCTAAACTATTTTTTATTGAAACCTACCAAGAATATTTTTTCCCACCAGTGCACTGCTGCATCAAAGTTATTTGTCTGGTAATTCCAACCAACTCCAGTTACCTTTCCAAAGATTCTATACCATATATAGTTGCCATTTTTTCTTTAATGCATCCCGCTTATTCTTAATCTGAAGCTCATCATACTTCAACCCAGTGATATTCCTGAATTTTCCCTTAGCATTCTTCCACCCTTGTTTGGTCAGGCCAGTCCCAGTGTGTTCCCCAAGATTTGCTTACTCCAAAGCACAGTCAATTAAAACCTCAATGGTACTATCCTCCCATCTCTTGTTTTTTTTTCGTCTTCATTAGACAGGCCAACCGGTTGCTTGTTTTTCTCTTTTATATTATTCATCCTATCTCAATAACAAATGCATACAGTAAACAAAAAAGGAACCAAGCAAGCAAAGAACCAAAAATGTTAAGATGTACAAAAAACGAACAAATGACAGGCAGATCATTGGTAATAGCATATCAACTAAAGCAAAAGCATATAAACTATTTAGACATTCTAACATATCTAGCTATTCATGAATATAATTACACTCTAAAAAACTCTTCAACCCATAGTCATTCATCGTGCTTGTTTGGTCTTTTTGCTATGCTTGTACGGTCTGCAAAAGCCAATGAATGAGCACCAAAACTAAAACATAAAGTATAATTCCCATGTCTTGCAAAATCAGAGGACCATGAAACAATGACATTACTTCTATCATGTTAAACAAGCCAGCACATATCAAACACAGCAGGACTATCTTGCATAGAAGTATAATTTGTGAAATCTTTTCCACCAAGGTTACCAACTAGTGCAGAAATCTTCCACATTTTCTTAGCACATTTTCTTCAATACTATTTTCCACAATACTATTTTCTTGAACAATAAACAAAAATCTTCCACAATACTATTTTCTTCACATCCATGCTAAATAGCACCACAAATAGAGACACAACAGGTCCAACAAAGAAAATGATTAGTTTGAAACCAGCTTTGTATTGGATTACTTTGAACTGCTTCAAACAACTAATCGACTAGGAAGTAGTTTTTTTTATAAATTTTAAGTAATTGCCAAATGCATAAGATTTTAAAACCAGCAACATCAAATCCATTTATCTTTTTTTGGAGGTTAGCAAACGCCCTTTGATTGGCACTTAAATAAAAGAGAGAAAGCCTCAAAGAAAAAGATATCAAATACCACAATTTTCCAAAACCAGATACTGAGCCATTTTCCATCCTCAAACGAAGGTAAAGAATGTGGCTAGGCAAGGACAAATAACCAGTGCATCATCTGAAAAACTCCACATTATAAACAATAACAGAGTAAAGCCTTATCAGAGTAAAGCCACCATGTGTCATCTGATTTGCAAAGTAAGGCATCAAGGTCATTGCTTAAAATGCAGAAAGCCAAGACCATCTCTTTCTTTAGCTGCCAATCAATCCATTCAGGAAGAGCATCCTTTGACAACTCATCCCTCAAAAGACGATTTTTACACAAGGACACAGACCAAGCTTAAATGAAAAATAAGGAGGAAAAACAGAAAAAGGCAAAAACTGAGGAGGAAAAACAGAACAAGGCAGATGCAGATCCAGAAACATGCAGGGAGGGAAACCATAGATCTAGCATATAGGGGAGAAGAATTTTACAGGAAATGACAACAACTAAGCAAAGAAAATAGAAGAAGTCAGATCTACTCACCTGGTTGGTTGCAACGACAAGAGCACAATGACCGAACCCCACAGGCGGCGGCAATGGCAAGCACGACGGAGCAGGAGCAGTGTGGCGGCTATCACAGACAAGGGGAGCGGCGTTCCGGTTGCAAGTATGGTGGAAGGTATGAAACATGAAGGCAGATATTGATGAGGTTTGGTTGAGGAAGGTGAAGATGTTATTACGGGACATATGGAGACATTCATTTTTTGGTGAGAGACCGTTGGGGAGGAGGTTCTAATGGGGACATAACTGAAAAGCAAAAATAATCTAATCAAACAGCTCATGGATCTAGCTTATCCTAAAACAGCTAAAATTCTCCCAAAACAGCTCTTTTAATATTTAAGTTTTTTCCCAAACATAATGAAGATTTTACAAAACAGCTGAATGGGTGTAAAACAGCTGAATTGTGAAAAAATAAAATAAAATAAAAACTGTCCCAAACAAGCTCATAATCAGAATAAAACCATCTAACAATCCTCTTTATTAGATGATAGTAAACCAGCTTTTTTTTCCAAGAAAAAAGCTTTTTTTAGAAATTAAGCTACACACCCAAACATAATAGATTATTTATAAAATAGATTTTTACACAAAAAAAGCTGAAAGATAGATAATTCATCTTTCCCAAACACACACTAAGTGTCTGATACTGTTTCTTTTAAAAAAAATGATCTGTTATGAAAAGTTTAAGTAAAACACAATTCGACCCCCCTTCTCATGTTTTCATCTGTTCATTTCAAGACTCACATCCTATAGACATATTGACAGTACCATACCTTCGGTGGTATGGGCGTCTAGAGCTACCCTCGCCCTTGTAACATCCATAGCTGCTCTACGGATTGACGACTGTCCCCAGAAGCCAACACGAGTCTTTTTAACGTGCTTTGTCCTCACTCACACCGTCACACGCTTCCTGGGAAAACTTCCCAGGAGGTCACCCATTCCAGAATTGCTCCAAGTCAAGCACGCTTAACAGTGAAGTTCTTAAGTGATGGACTTTCGAAAAGAAGATGCATCTAGTTGATTTAGGTAGTATCAATCAATTTATATAAGACATTCTCAACTGTATAGTCCCATACCTACACAGTCTCATGATCCCTCTCATTCTGGTATGTAATCAGTTCAGGAGCTGCTCCATGTCCGTGCCTTCCTGCACCGAGGACCGCTCCCCACCCTCGTCAGCCTCGAGTGTCACATGCCCACCAGCTTCTGCTTGGTTCTTCCCCGAACCACACCGTACTAGGAGAGGTGCCGCTCTGATACCATTTGTAACATCTTGGATGCTCTACGGATTGACGACTGTCCCCACATGACAAGACGGGTCTTTTCATCGTGCTTTGTCCTCACTCACATGCCTCCTGGGAAAACTTCCCAGGAGGTCACCATCCCAGAATTGCTCCAAGTCAAGCACGCTTAAATGTGAAGTTTTTAAGTGATGGGCTTCCGAAAAGAATATGCATCTTGTTGGTATAGGTAGTACCAATCAATTCATATAAGGCATCCTCAACTGTATAGTCCCATACCTACACAGTCTTAGGATCCCTCTCATTCCTGTGTGTAATCAGTTCATTCATGTGCCCCTCCGCCTAGAAGCCTGCCAGGAGTCGCTCCTTGTCCGTGCCTTATTGCACCGGCGTCCACTCCCCGCCCTCGTCAGCCTCGAGTGTCACATGACCATGACGACGTCTATACACATGTGGCTGTGTTTACTGCTTCTGCCCAGAAGTACTTAGGGAGATTATTCTCATTGAGCATAGATCTAGCCATCTCTTGCAGAGATCTGTTCTTTCTCTCAACCACTCCATTTTGTTGAGGAGTTCTAGGTGCAGAGAAATTGTGAGAGATCCCATTCTCCTCACAGAACTGACTAAACTGCTCATTTTCAAATTCTCCCCCATGGTCACTTCTAAGAGTAGAAATGCAGAAACCCTGCTCATTTTGTACTCTTTTACAGAATACTGAGAAAGCCTTAAAAGACTCATCCTTGTGGGTTAAGAAGAGTACCCAAGTATATCTAGAATAGTCATCAACTATGACAAATCCATATTTCCTTCCAGCTAAGCTGGCAACACTAACTGGTCCAAACAGATCCATGTGTAACAACTGAAGAGGTCTAGAGGTTGATACTTGGTTTTTAGATTTGAAACTTGATTTTATTTGTTTACCTCTCTGACATGCATCACATAAAACATCTTTCTTAAAACTAATATCAGGCAATCCTCTCACAAGGTTATCCCTTTTTAGTTTTGAAATTAGTTTCATACAAGCATGTCCTAGTTTCTTATGCCATAACCATCTTTCATCCTCTTTAGACATCAGACAGGTTACACTTTGATTTGAGAGATCAGTCAGTTCAATCTTATACAGATTTTGTTGCCTTTTAGCTGAAAAGAGGGTTTTGCCATTTAGATCTTTAACTATACAGAAATCCTTGGTAAAGGAGACATCAAATCCGCTGTCACATAATTGACTTATGCTAAGCAAATTGTGTTTTAATCCTTTAACCATAAGAACATTTGATATAGAGGGAGGAGGAGGTTTACCACCAATAGTACCAATTCCTATAACCTTCCCTTTCTGATTTCCACCAAATGCCACAAGTCCTCCTTTCTTAAGTTGGAGGTCTAGGAACATAGACCTTTCTCCTGTCATGTGTGGCGAGCAGCCACTGTCCAGGTACCAGCAGTGGTATTTTCTTTGTGCTGTTGAGGACATCTGCAACAGAGATTATTTGATCTTTAGGTACCCATAGTTTTCTGGGTCCTTTTCTGTTAGTTCTAGGAGTCTGTGAAGACTTCCTTCTTTTCTTATGAAGACACTTAGACATAACATGTCCAGTCTTTCCACAGAAATTACAGACAGGTATGGATTTAATAGAAGTAGATGTAGTAGACACTTTAGAGTGCTTAGTTGATACTTTATGATGTGTCTGATGGACATATCCAATACCTTCTTTGTTAAGGGAGTGCCTCTGACAACCAAGCAGCTTGGTCAGATTTTCTCTACCATTAACAAATTTGGCAAGATCAGAAGTGAGCTCTTCCACTTTCTGTTGAAGTTTTTCAACTTCTTCAGACTGTGATGTATCACTAGAGATCTTAGCTTCACTAGACTTTTCAGTCTTCAGCTCACTGTTCTCCTTGGCAAATTTCTCACACTCTAGAGATTTCTGTTTATGCTCACTGAGGAGCTTAACATGATCTCTCTTGAGAGATTTGAAAGCCTTAGATAAGCAGTTGGATTCCTCCAACAATTCTTCATAGGCATCAAGTAATTCCTCATAATCAGAATTTACCTCATTATCTGAATCTGAGTCAGTGTTAGCCATTAGACAGAGATTTGCTTCTTCCTCTGTCTCTTCATCAGAAGATGTTGACTCTAGATCTTCCCAAGTAGCCATCATTCCTTTCTTCTTCTTTTTGAAAAACTTCTTAAAAGGGGCTTTCTTGAGTTGAGGACATTCTGCTTTGATGTGACCTGGCTTCTTGCACTCATAGCAGACAATTGAGTTCTTGTCTGTTGAAGTGGAGTCTTTGAAGTTCTTGTCTTTGTTGAACTTTCTAAATGGCTTATCTTTTCTGAACTTCTTTTTCTGTAGGAGAAGCTTTATCTTTCTGGTTAGGAGAGATAATTCTTCATCACTTTCAGAATCCTCAGGTTCAGACAGGTCAGCATCACTGGATGACTCGTCTGCCTTCAAAGCTTTAGAAGCTTTTGAAGACTTTTGATCAGCCTTCAGAGCAATTGACTTGCCCTTCTTTGTTGAGACTTCATCTCCAAGTTCTTGCTCATGAACAGTAAGTGTTCCAAGGAGTTCATCCATAGTCAAGGTGGTAAGATCTTTGGCTTGAGAGATAGCAGTTACCAGAGGTCTCCACTGCTTAGGCAGGCTCCTTAGTATCTTTCCAACCTTCTCAGCATTAGAGTAAACTTTGCCAAGAGACTTTAGACCATTGATGATAGTTTGGAATCTTCCTATCATCTGAGCAACAGATTCTCCTTCCTCCATGAGAAACAGTTCATACTTTCTGACAAGTATGGCAATTTTTGATTCTTTGACTTTGACTGTTCCTTCATGTGTGACAGCTAAGCTGTCCCATATTTCTTTGGCAGAATCACAGGCATAGACCTTTTCAAACTCATCAGGACTGAGAGCACAAATAATGTTGTATCTGGCTTTGTGATTTAGTTCCCACTTTGTCTTTTCTGCAGGGGTTCACTGAGCTTTTGGCTTGTCAGTGTTGTCATCATTTTTAAGAATGAAAGGACCATCTGTGATGACATCCCAGAGATCAGAGTTTGTAGATAGAATGAACCATTGAAATCTGTCTTTCCAATAGTTGTAGTTTTCTCCATTGAAGAATGGAGGTCTGGTTAAGGAGGCTCCTTCAGTCTGGTGACTTCCACTAGCTCCAGCAGTCATGTCTATTCTTCAGGATCTTTTACCTCTACACTGTTAGATGCTCAACCCAGAGGCTGAGCTCTGATACCAACTGAAATAGACAACTATAAACACGAGAAGGGGGGTTGAATTGTGTTTATCAGAATTTAAAGTAAAGTTAAAAACTTTTTGCATGCAGAAGCCAAGTTAGGACAGGTGTAAAAAGTTACACAGACAGGTCACCTGTCTGTTGTATTTTTCTCAGAAAACAACACACGTATACAGATGAAAAACAATCTTGATAAAAACAGTTTTAACCCCTTAGTTAGAAAGTAGATGATATATAATCAAAACAACTAAAGAGATTAAGGGAAGAGAGATTAACACAGTGATTTATCCTAGTTCACTCTTTAACACAAAGAGCCACGTCCAGTCCTTGGTAGCACCAAGATTTATCCACTATAACTGATCAGGTTCCAGACTCCAAGTATTGTTTGCACACCTAGCCTCTTCAGGCTCCAAGACAAGTATTCTTTGCACACCTAGCCTCTTCAGGCTCACTTAGATTTGTTTGAGAGTATGGTTTGTAATAAATACACTTACAGACAGACAGATCTTTAACTAACACTCAGAGAGTGGTTTAAATGTAAAGCTTAGGAAAGTCTGCGTAATAACTTCAAATGATTGAAGAATACAGAGTGAATAAATGAACAGAGTAATGGCTCTTTAATGCTTTGTAATCTCTGATGTGTTCATCTTCAATGACTTCTGTATTTTTAGCCTTCAACCATTTAATATCCGTTAGAGACATTCCTTGCAACGATGGCTTCAAGCAGAGCTTCATTAAATGCAATATAGTCATTCTGGGCAGCCATTAATGCAATGGAGACGTTGGTTGTACTCTAACATGAAGGATAATGGCTTTATGCATCGTGTAGTAGCCAAATCAGAGTTGTGCAGAGTGATTTTGTACTTTTGCAGAATACATTTCCCTTCCTGTGTAATAACTGAAAGTACTAGGGAATAAAGCATGCTGGAAACATTCTTTAACTGGAAGTTTATCTCTGACTTCCTAGGTTGCTTGAGAGAGAGCACTTCTGAATTTCTTGATAAGCGTGAGAGAGAGATTCAGAGTCTTCTACATGAGGGGACAGCTTCCAAAAGCTTCCTGTACTTCGAGTTCTTTAACAAAGAACCTTAGACGAGTTGAAAAGCAGAGCAGAGATAGGTTGTAAACCAGTTTGCACATAGTCAACAATCCCAGTTAGCAGACAGGTTGATTTTTTGGCTTATACAGACAGGTTGGTACTTAGGTAGACAGACATGTGAGTTTTGTAATTTTCTGATCTGTACACTAAGTAGATAGGTTAGCAACCACAAAGTAGGTTAATTAAATCATTAACCAATGTTTAGTTTTCATCAAAACTTAGGAAAATGCACACAGACATTTTAGAGACTTAACAATCTCCCCCTTTTTGATGATGACAAACATTCAGATGATTTAATGAACCTTAGAAAATATCATCTTAGAGAATAATAGAAAGTAGACAGGTTGATATTTTCTATATGTGCAGACAGGTGCATTTGAGTTCAATTAATAGTATCAGAGCAATATGCAGCAGGCTTAAGTTCAAAATATCAGAGTAACAGAGAATTAAAATCAAGTTTAATTTTAGCTCAGTTTATATTTTCTCCAGAATACTTAGTATTTATCCATCACATATTTTTCTTCAATCATCTTACATTTTTCTCCCTCTTTTGTCAGCAACAAAAAGGAAGAAAACAAATAATAAAAGAAGAGAGAAAAGAAACAGTAAAAAATAAAGTAATATTGATTTGTATTCATCATAAGCATTTCATTTACAAGGTAGTTTCTACAGACATCTACCTAGACTGATTAAAAAGAAGATACAAGGAGTCAACTTTCTTTTCTAACAGCAGCCTAGCATGCCTCTCTGCATCCCAATGTCTTCTGACTTCTTCTAGGTCAGTCTTAAGAAGATTGAAGCTATCTAAATCCACCATCTGAGAGGAGGAGGCTTTTGTAGACAGACTGGTTGAAGCAGCAGACTGGTTTGGATACTAGGGTAAGGCTAAAACTGGGGGTGCCTTAGGTACAGAGAAAGGTGAGGAGACATGGGGAAAGAAATACTGATGGATGGTTCTGAAATAGAATAAAGGAAGAAAAGCTAATTTGAACAAAGGTTTGATTCTGACTAGGTCAAAATCAGGGGAGGGAAAGACACAGGAGAGTCTTTCACAAAGAGACAGACGAGTGACTCTAATTTGGATAGGAGGGGGGAGAGGTTGATTAGCTAAGACAGATGGAGGTAAGAGTAAGAGAGAGTCTATGTGAGAGAAAAACGAATTAGACCCTGTGACTAAGAGAAAAAAGTATCTAGACCTAGAGGGTACATTACAACAGAGGCAGGATAGTGCGATCCTTCCAATGTTCTAATGAACAAAACAATAGGGGGATAGAAGAAAATCTCCCTACATGGGTTCAGAATATGAGGTGGAGGAGAAGGGATGACAGATAAGTGAGAGACACTTACAGTCATCAGAGATTGCAAATCACTCACAAACAGTCTTGATGATATGCCAGATTGTTCTCTGGGAGTTGAGTCCCTGTGAACAACTGTGTACTGACATACATCAGACACAACATCAAAAGATGTTTGGGTGGGGTGAGAGGAGACAAGTGAATGAAAAGGGGAGGCAACAGACAGGGGATTGATAAACAGGGCAGAAGGGGATGAAACTACAGAACTTTGAATACCTTGGTGAAGGGGAGAGGATGGTGCAGAAGGAAAGGTGAAAAGCTGATCTTCAAAGAGTCTTGGCTTCTTACTTGAAGGGGACAGAGAAGTAGCTTCAGGATGATCAACTGTCTGAGTCCCATCAGACAGGTCAGCAGAGGTTGCAGTAGCAGCAACAGCAGCAGGCTCTTCTGCAGGGACTTCTTCCCTTCCAGCAATGGCCACCACAGGCATAGGGTAGCCTGACCTTCTTTTTCTGGGAATGATTCTCAGATCAAGAGGTTTGATCTCCCTAGACTCCTCTGAGGGTGGAGATGTCTGCTCCCCCTGAGCAGATGCTTCCTTTTTACTAGGTTCAGACTCCACTTGTCTGACCTTGGTAAAGGTCTTCACCAGTCTTCTCCTCTTGGTGGGTTGTGCAGAAACCACACCAGATTTTCCAGCCTCACTGGTCTTCCTCTTGGGAGAGGGTTTCTTCAGCTTGAATCTGAGAGGCTCAACTGTCTCAGCAGATTCTTCAGATGTTATGGGTTCCTCAGGCCTCTGGTCTTGTCTGGCCACTTTTCCAGCAGGTTTCCAGATTCTCTCAGAGATTGGAACCTCTGATTCACCAGTGGAATCAACTGGTTCTGGTTCTTCTGCTTTTTCTTTCAGCTTCTGCTCAGCAGCAGGCTTCTTCTTTTTCTTCTTGTCTTCTTCTTCATCTTCCAGAGGGATTCCTTCAATCCCCATCATAGACAGGACCTTCTTGTCTATGGGCAGAGCCATGTCCACGAAATGGACATCAGTTGGAACAAACAACTTGTTCCTAAAAACCCTTGTCAGCAGCATTCCATAAGGGTAGGTAGGCATGTTTGTCCTTCTGATCAGAGACTCAAGATACATGTAGATGAGATCATTGATGTCTATCTTGATTTTGTGAATCAAGTGGTACAGAGCAAATCTGTCCATCTTGGTCACATTGTCTCGTGATCCTTTCCTTGGCATCACACACTCCAGCAGCAGCTTGTGCAAGAACCTGCACTTGGGCACCATGCTGACAGGCTTCTTGTTCTCAGGGTTGGGAACTCCATATATAGCAATATTGACATTTTCAGATCCTATCTGATCTTCCCAGTCAGGTCTGAAGGCAGTTCCAATCCTTGGGCATCTTGTTGCCAATTCCAAAGAGCCAATGGGAAACTGGAGAGTTACATCAGATGACATTTGAGCCTTGAAGCTCTTGGTTCCATCAACCACACTGGTAATGACCACAGCATTCCTCCAGAAGTCTCTGACAAGCTTGGGATGAACCAGCTCCTTGATATCAAAGAAGGCTATCCACTTAGAGTATTCCAACTCTTCAGTGACATCCATTCCCCATTTCTTCATCTGTTGGAGGTCAACAGTCTTGCCTGGAAGAATCTTCTCAACATCAACTATTCTCATTTCGTATTTCTCAGCAATCTCTTTTGGGGACAAACGCCTTGAAGATGCCATTTTTCAGAGAGGAGAGAATGAGAGTTTTGGAAGAGAGAAGGGTTAGAACGAGAGGAAGACGAAGATGAAAAGGCTTAGGGCTTTTGAGAAGGATAAAGTTTGAGTCTTTTTGAAAATTGCCTTTTAAAGCAATTAAAAGCAGGAGAGAGAAAATAAACATTTTTAATTAAGAATGGCACGATTTATGTGGGGAACTGTAGCGCCCACTTAAGACATAATGAAAACATGGTTTCGAGGTAAAAACTGCCGTGTCCATGATTAGCTTCAGATTAACAAATGATATTAAATAACTAATAATCATTTTAATAAGACTGTTGAGTTTCAGCATAGTGACTCAGCAGAGTCAGACAGGTGATCACAAACAGTTCAAAAACTCAGACAATTCATTCAACAATGCAATGCATGTTTAAGTTATCTCTAATAAATAAAAATCTTTCTTCTGCTAAAGGCTTAGTGAAGATATCAGCCCATTGATTTTCAGTTTTAACAAACTTAATGTCAAAAATTCCTTTCTGAACATAATCTCTAATGAAGTGATGTTTGATTTCTATATGCTTAGCCTTAGAATGTTGAATTGGATTTTTAGTTAAGCAGATAGCACTAGAATTATCACACCATACAGATATATTATGCTAAAAAATAGAGTAATCCTCAAGTTGATGTTTTACCCATAAGAGTTGAGAGCAACAACTAGCAGCTGAGATATATTCTGCTTCAGCAGTAGATAGAGCAATGGTTGTCTGTCTTTTGCTTGACCAAGAGACTAAATTTACTCCAATGAAGTGGCATCCTCCACTGGTGCTTTTTCTTTCTATTATGTCTCCAGCAAAGTCAGCATCACAAAATCCCACTAATCTGTATTCTTTAGTTCTTAAATATAGCAAACCAAGATTAGTAGTACCAAGCAAATATCTAAATATTCTCTTAACAGCTTTAAGATGAGATTCTCTTGGGTCAGATTGAAATCTAGCACACATGCAGACACTAAATTGAATATCAGGTCTGCTTGAAGTTAAGTACAGCAAAGATCCAATCATACCTCTGTAGACAGTTTGGTCTACCTTTTTACCTTCATCATCTTTACTTAGTTTTGCATTGGTTTCCATGGGAGTTTTCATAAGTTTAGCACTTTCCATTTTGTATTTCTTAAGCATTTCCTTGATATACTTTTGTTGATGGATGTAGATTCCATCACTTGTCTGTTTGATTTGTAGACCAAGGAAGAACTTCAATTCTCCCATCATGCTCATCTCAAATTCTGCTTGTATCAGCTTTGAAAAATCCTTGCATAGCTTTTCATTAGTTGCTCCAAAAATAATATCATCAACATATATTTGGACTATAATGAAATTTTCTTTAGAGCTTTTCTTAAACAGAGTAGTATCTACTTGACCTCTTGTAAAACCATTATGCATGAGAAAAGAGCTTAGTCTATCATACCATGCCCTAGGTGCTTGCTTTAAACCATACAATACCTTTTTAAGTTTAAAAACATGATCTGGTTTATCAGTATCTTCAAAACCAGGGGGTTGTTTAACATAAACTTCTTCTTCAATTATTCCATTGAGAAAAGCACTTTTCACATCCATTTGAAAAAGAGTGATTTGGTGTTGTGCAGCATATGACATCAGAATGCGAATAGCTTCAATTCTAGCTACAGGTGCAAAGGTTTCAGTATAGTCAATACCTTGTTGTTGGTTATAGCCTTGAGCTACTAACCTTGCCTTGTTTCTGACAACTTTGCCATCTTCATCTAGCTTATTTCTGAAGACCCATCTTGTTCCAATGACAGACTTGTTTTTAGGCTTGGAGACAAGTGTCCAGACATCATTTTTGGTGAACTGATTGAGTTCCTCTTGCATAGTAAGAATCCAGCTTTCATCATCAAGAGCTTCTTCAATGTGTTTTGGCTCTATTTCTGACATAAAGGCCACATTGCTTGATTCTCTTAAAGTAGATCTGGTTCTTACTCCTTCTAAGGGATTTCCAATAATGAGATCCTTAGGATGGTGAGTTTTGAATTTCCAATCTCTTTCAAGAGGATCTTGACTTGTCTGTTGACTTGTCTGCTCCACTTGTCTGTCTGGTTCTGCTTCAGGTTCTGATTTGGTTAAGTCAGGTTGTTGATCTTCTGACTTGTTTATATCAAGACCTGTAAGAACATCTTCTAGATCTGACAATTCCTTATCAGTCTTTAAGCTATCATTAAATTTGACATGAACAGATTCTTCAATAACAGATGTTCTAGAATTGTAAATTCTAAAAGCTTTAGACATTTCAGAGTATCCCAAAAAGATACCTTTGTCTGTCTTAGAGTCAAACTTTCCAAGTTGATCCTTGGTATTTAAGATGAAGCATTCACAACCAAATGCATGAAAGTAAGAAATGTTGGGACTTTTTCCTTTCCACAGTTCATTGGGTTTCTTCTTTAGAAAAGGCCTAATGAGTATTCTGTTTTGTACATAACAGGCTGTGTTTACTGCTTCTGCCCAGAAGTACTTAGGGAGATTATTCTCATTAAGCATAGATCTAACCATCTCTTGCAGAGATCTGTTCTTTCTCTCAACCACTCCATTTTGTTGAGGAGTTCTAGGTGCAGAGAAATTGTGAGAGATCCCATTCTCCTCACAGAACTGTCTAAACTGTTCATTTTCAAATTCTCCCCCATGGTCACTTCTGAGAGTAGAAATGCAGAAACCCTGCTCATTTTGTACACTTTTACAAAATACTGAGAAAGCCTTAAAAGACTCATCCTTGTGGGTTAAGCAGAGTACCCAAGTATATCTAGAATAGTCATCAACTATGACAAATCCATATTTCCTTCCAGCTAAGCTGGCAACACTAACTGGTCCAAACAGATCCATGTGTAACAACTGAAGAGGTCTAGAGGTTGATACTTGGTTTTTAGATTTGAAACTTGATTTTATTTGTTTACCTCTCTGACATGCATCACATAAAACATCTTTCTTAAAACTAATATCAGGCAATCCTCTCACAAGGTTATCCCTTTTTAGTTTTGAAATTAGTTTCATACAAGCATGTCCTAGTTTCTTATGCCATAACCATCTTTCATCCTCTTTAGACATCAGACAGGTTACACTTTGATTTGAGAGATCAGTCAGTTCAATCTTATACAGATTTTGTTGCCTTTTAGCTGAAAAGAGGGTTTTGCCATTTAGATCTTTAACTATACAGAAATCCTTGGTAAAGGAGACATCAAATCCGCTGTCACATAATTGACTTATGCTAAGCAAATTGTGTTTTAATCCTTTAACCATAAGAACATTTGATATAGAGGGAGGAGGAGGTTTACCACCAATAGTACCAATTCCTATAACCTTCCCTTTCTGATTTCCACCAAATGCCACAAGTCCTCCTTTCTTAAGTTGGAGGTCTAGGAACATAGACCTTTCTCCTGTCATGTGTGGCGAGCAGCCACTGTCCAGGTACCAGCAGTGGTGTTTTCTTTGTGCTGTTGAGGACATCTGCAACAGAGATTATTTGATCTTTAGGTACCCATAGTTTTCTGGGTCCTTTTCTGTTAGTTCTAGGAGTCTGTGAAGACTTCCTTCTTTTCTTATGAAGACACTTAGACATAACATGTCCAGTCTTTCCACAGAAATTACAGACAGGTATGGATTTAATAGAAGTAGATGTAGTAGACACTTTAGAGTGCTTAGTTGATACTTTATGATGTGTCTGATGGACATATCCAATACCTTCTTTGTTAAGGGAGTGCCTCTGACAACCAAGCAGCTTGGTCAGATTTTCTCTACCATTAACAAATTTGGCAAGATCAGAAGTGAGCTCTTCCACTTTCTGTTGAAGTTTTTCAACTTCTTCAGACTGTGATGTATCACTAGAGATCTTAGCTTCACTAGACTTTTCAGTCTTCAGCTCACTGTTCTCCTTGGCAAATTTCTCACACTCTAGAGATTTCTGTTTATGCTCACTGAGGAGCTTAACATGATCTCTCTTGAGAGATTTGAAAGCCTTAGATAAGCAGTTGGATTCCTCCAACAATTCTTCATAGGCATCAAGTAATTCCTCATAATCAGAATTTACCTCATTATCTGAATCTGAGTCAGTGTTAGCCATTAGACAGAGATTTGCTTCTTCCTCTGTCTCTTCATCAGAAGATGTTGACTCTAGATCTTCCCAAGTAGCCATCATTCCTTTCTTCTTCTTTTTGAAAAACTTCTTAAAAGGGGCTTTCTTGAGTTGAGGACATTCTGCTTTGATGTGACCTGGCTTCTTGCACTCATAGCAGACAATTGAGTTCTTGTCTGTTGAAGTGGAGTCTTTGAAGTTCTTGTCTTTGTTGAACTTTCTAAATGGCTTATCTTTTCTGAACTTCTTTTTCTGTAGGAGAAGCTTTATCTTTCTGGTTAGGAGAGATAATTCTTCATCACTTTCAGAATCCTCAGGTTCAGACAGGTCAACATCACTGGATGACTCGTCTGCCTTCAAAGCTTTAGAAGCTTTTGAAGACTTTTGATCAGCCTTCAGAGCAATTGACTTGCCCTTCTTTGTTGAGACTTCATCTCCAAGTTCTTGCTCATGAACAGTAAGTGTTCCAAGGAGTTCATCCATAGTCAAGGTGGTAAGATCTTTGGCTTGAGAGATAGCAGTTACCAGAGGTCTCCACTGCTTAGGCAGGCTCCTTAGTATCTTTCCAACCTTCTCAGCATTAGAGTAAACTTTGCCAAGAGACTTTAGACCATTGATGATAGTTTGGAATCTTCCTATCATCTGAGCAACAGATTCTCCTTCCTCCATGAGAAACAGTTCATACTTTCTGACAAGTATGGCAATTTTTGATTCTTTGACTTTGACTGTTCCTTCATGTGTGACAGCTAAGCTGTCCCATATTTCTTTGGCAGAATCACAGGCATAGACCTTTTCAAACTCATCAGGACTGAGAGCACAAATAATGTTGTATCTGGCTTTGTGATTTAGTTCCCACTTTGTCTTTTCTGCAGGGGTTCACTGAGCTTTTGGCTTGTCAGTGTTGTCATCATTTTTAAGAATGAAAGGACCATCTGTGATGACATCCCAGAGATCAGAGTTTGTAGATAGAATGAACCATTGAAATCTGTCTTTCCAATAGTTGTAGTTTTCTCCATTGAAGAATGGAGGTCTGGTTAAGGAGGCTCCTTCAGTCTGGTGACTTCCACTAGCTCCAGCAGTCATGTCTATTCTTCAGGATCTTTTACCTCTACACTGTTAGATGCTCAACCCAGAGGCTGAGCTCTGATACCAACTGAAATAGACAACTATAAACACGAGAAGGGGGGTTGAATTGTGTTTATCAGAATTTAAAGTAAAGTTAAAAACTTTTTGCATGCAGAAGCCAAGTTAGGACAGGTGTAAAAAGTTACACAGACAGGTCACCTGTCTGTTGTATTTTTCTCAGAAAACAACACACGTATACAGATGAAAAACAATCTTGATAAAAACAGTTTTAACCCCTTAGTTAGAAAGTAGATGATATATAATCAAAACAACTAAAGAGATTAAGGGAAGAGAGATTAACACAGTGATTTATCCTAGTTCACTCTTTAACACAAAGAGCCACGTCCAGTCCTTGGTAGCACCAAGATTTATCCACTATAACTGATCAGGTTCCAGACTCCAAGTATTGTTTGCACACCTAGCCTCTTCAGGCTCCAAGACAAGTATTCTTTGCACACCTAGCCTCTTCAGGCTCACTTAGATTTGTTTGAGAGTATGGTTTGTAATAAATACACTTACAGACAGACAGATCTTTAACTAACACTCAGAGAGTGGTTTAAATGTAAAGCTTAGGAAAGTCTGCGTAATAACTTCAAATGATTGAAGAATACAGAGTGAATAAATGAACAGAGTAATGGCTCTTTAATGCTTTGTAATCTCTGATGTGTTCATCTTCAATGACTTCTGTATTTTTAGCCTTCAACCATTTAATATCCGTTAGAGACATTCCTTGCAACGATGGCTTCAAGCAGAGCTTCATTAAATGCAATATAGTCATTCTGGGCAGCCATTAATGCAATGGAGACGTTGGTTGTACTCTAACATGAAGGATAATGGCTTTATGCATCGTGTAGTAGCCAAATCAGAGTTGTGCAGAGTGATTTTGTACTTTTGCAGAATACATTTCCCTTCCTGTGTAATAACTGAAAGTACTAGGGAATAAAGCATGCTGGAAACATTCTTTAACTGGAAGTTTATCTCTGACTTCCTAGGTTGCTTGAGAGAGAGCACTTCTGAATTTCTTGATAAGCGTGAGAGAGAGATTCAGAGTCTTCTACATGAGGGGACAGCTTCCAAAAGCTTCCTGTACTTCGAGTTCTTTAACAAAGAACCTTAGACGAGTTGAAAAGCAGAGCAGAGATAGGTTGTAAACCAGTTTGCACATAGTCAACAATCCCAGTTAGCAGACAGGTTGATTTTTTGGCTTATACAGACAGGTTGGTACTTAGGTAGACAGACATGTGAGTTTTGTAATTTTCTGATCTGTACACTAAGTAGATAGGTTAGCAACCACAAAGTAGGTTAATTAAATCATTAACCAATGTTTAGTTTTCATCAAAACTTAGGAAAATGCACACAGACATTTTAGAGACTTAACAATCTCCCCCTTTTTGATGATGACAAACATTCAGATGATTTAATGAACCTTAGAAAATATCATCTTAGAGAATAATAGAAAGTAGACAGGTTGATATTTTCTATATGTGCAGACAGGTGCATTTGAGTTCAATTAATAGTATCAGAGCAATATGCAGCAGGCTTAAGTTCAAAATATCAGAGTAACAGAGAATTAAAATCAAGTTTAATTTTAGCTCAGTTTATATTTTCTCCAGAATACTTAGTATTTATCCATCACATATTTTTCTTCAATCATCTTACATTTTTCTCCCTCTTTTGTCAGCAACAAAAAGGAAGAAAACAAATAATAAAAGAAGAGAGAAAAGAAACAGTAAAAAATAAAGTAATATTGATTTGTATTCATCATAAGCATTTCATTTACAAGGCAGTTTCTACAGACATCTACCTAGACTGATTAAAAAGAAGATACAAGGAGTCAACTTTCTTTTCTAACAGCAGCCTAGCATGCCTCTCTGCATCCCAATGTCTTCTGACTTCTTCTAGGTCAGTCTTAAGAAGATTGAAGCTATCTAAATCCACCATCTGAGAGGAGGAGGCTTTTGTAGACAGACTGGTTGAAGCAGCAGACTGGTTTGGATACTAGGGTAAGGCTAAAACTGGGGGTGCCTTAGGTACAGAGAAAGGTGAGGAGACATGGGGAAAGAAATACTGATGGATGGTTCTGAAATAGAATAAAGGAAGAAAAGCTAATTTGAACAAAGGTTTGATTCTGACTAGGTCAAAATCAGGGGAGGGAAAGACACAGGAGAGTCTTTCACAAAGAGACAGACGAGTGACTCTAATTTGGATAGGAGGGGGGAGAGGTTGATTAGCTAAGACAGATGGAGGTAAGAGTAAGAGAGAGTCTATGTGAGAGAAAAACGAATTAGACCCTGTGACTAAGAGAAAAAAGTATCTAGACCTAGAGGGTACATTACAACAGAGGCAGGATAGTGCGATCCTTCCAATGTTCTAATGAACAAAACAATAGGGGGATAGAAGAAAATCTCCCTACATGGGTTCAGAATATGAGGTGGAGGAGAAGGGATGACAGATAAGTGAGAGACACTTACAGTCATCAGAGATTGCAAATCACTCACAAACAGTCTTGATGATATGCCAGATTGTTCTCTGGGAGTTGAGTCCCTGTGAACAACTGTGTACTGACATACATCAGACACAACATCAAAAGATGTTTGGGTGGGGTGAGAGGAGACAAGTGAATGAAAAGGGGAGGCAACAGACAGGGGATTGATAAACAGGGCAGAAGGGGATGAAACTACAGAACTTTGAATACCTTGGTGAAGGGGAGAGGATGGTGCAGAAGGAAAGGTGAAAAGCTGATCTTCAAAGAGTCTTGGCTTCTTACTTGAAGGGGACAGAGAAGTAGCTTCAGGATGATCAACTGTCTGAGTCCCATCAGACAGGTCAGCAGAGGTTGCAGTAGCAGCAACAGCAGCAGGCTCTTCTGCAGGGACTTCTTCCCTTCCAGCAATGGCCACCACAGGCATAGGGTAGCCTGACCTTCTTTTTCTGGGAATGATTCTCAGATCAAGAGGTTTGATCTCCCTAGACTCCTCTGAGGGTGGAGATGTCTGCTCCCCCTGAGCAGATGCTTCCTCTTTACTAGGTTCAGACTCCACTTGTCTGACCTTGGTAAAGGTCTTCACCAGTCTTCTCCTCTTGGTGGGTTGTGCAGAAACCACACCAGATTTTCCAGCCTCACTGGTCTTCCTCTTGGGAGAGGGTTTCTTCAGCTTGAATCTGAGAGGCTCAACTGTCTCAGCAGATTCTTCAGATGTTATGGGTTCCTCAGGCCTCTGGTCCTGTCTGGCCACTTTTCCAGCAGGTTTCCAGATTCTCTCAGAGATTGGAACCTCTGATTCACCAGTGGAATCAACTGGTTCTGGTTCTTCTGCTTTTTCTTTCAGCTTCTGCTCAGCAGCAGGCTTCTTCTTTTTCTTCTTGTCTTCTTCTTCATCTTCCAGAGGGATTCCTTCAATCCCCATCATAGACAGGACCTTCTTGTCTATGGGCAGAGCCATGTCCACGAAATGGACATCAGTTGGAACAAACAACTTGTTCCTAAAAACCCTTGTCAGCAGCATTCCATAAGGGTAGGTAGGCATGTTTGTCCTTCTGATCAGAGACTCAAGATACATGTAGATGAGATCATTGATGTCTATCTTGATTTTGTGAATCAAGTGGTACAGAGCAAATCTGTCCATCTTGGTCACATTGTCTCGTGATCCTTTCCTTGGCATCACACACTCCAGCAGCAGCTTGTGCAAGAACCTGCACTTGGGCACCATGCTGACAGGCTTCTTGTTCTCAGGGTTGGGAACTCCATATATAGCAATATTGACATTTTCAGATCCTATCTGATCTTCCCAGTCAGGTCTGAAGGCAGTTCCAATCCTTGGGCATCTTGTTGCCAATTCCAAAGAGCCAATGGGAAACTGGAGAGTTACATCAGATGACATTTGAGCCTTGAAGCTCTTGGTTCCATCAACCACACTGGTAATGACCACAGCATTCCTCCAGAAGTCTCTGACAAGCTTGGGATGAACCAGCTCCTTGATATCAAAGAAGGCTATCCACTTAGAGTATTCCAACTCTTCAGTGACATCCATTCCCCATTTCTTCATCTGTTGGAGGTCAACAGTCTTGCCTGGAAGAATCTTCTCAACATCAACTATTCTCATTTCGTATTTCTCAGCAATCTCTTTTGGGGACAAACGCCTTGAAGATGCCATTTTTCAGAGAGGAGAGAATGAGAGTTTTGGAAGAGAGAAGGGTTAGAACGAGAGGAAGACGAAGATGAAAAGGCTTAGGGCTTTTGAGAAGGATAAAGTTTGAGTCTTTTTGAAAATTGCCTTTTAAAGCAATTAAAAGCAGGAGAGAGAAAATAAACATTTTTAATTAAGAATGGCACGATTTATGTGGGGAACTGTAGCGCCCACTTAAGACATAATGAAAACATGGTTTCGAGGTAAAAACTGCCGTGTCCATGATTAGCTTCAGATTAACAAATGATATTAAATAACTAATAATCATTTTAATAAGACTGTTGAGTTTCAGCATAGTGACTCAGCAGAGTCAGACAGGTGATCACAAACAGTTCAAAAACTCAGACAATTCATTCAACAATGCAATGCATGTTTAAGTTATCTCTAATAAATAAAAATCTTTCTTCTGCTAAAGGCTTAGTGAAGATATCAGCCCATTGATTTTCAGTTTTAACAAACTTAATGTCAAAAATTCCTTTCTGAACATAATCTCTAATGAAGTGATGTTTGATTTCTATATGCTTAGCCTTAGAATGCTGAATTGGATTTTTAGTTAAGCAGATAGCACTAGAATTATCACACCATACAGATATATTATGCTAAAAAATAGAGTAATCCTCAAGTTGATGTTTTACCCATAAGAGTTGAGAGCAACAACTAGCAGCTGAGATATATTCTGCTTCAGCAGTAGATAGAGCAATGGTTGTTTGTCTTTTGCTTGACCAAGAGACTAAATTTACTCCAATGAAGTGGCATCCTCCACTGGTGCTTTTTCTTTCTATTATGTCTCCAGCAAAGTCAGCATCACAAAATCCCACTAATCTGTATTCTTTAGTTCTTAAATATAGCAAACCAAGATTAGTAGTACCAAGCAAATATCTAAATATTCTCTTAACAGCTTTAAGATGAGATTCTCTTGGGTCAGATTGAAATCTAGCACACATGCAGACACTAAATTGAATATCAGGTCTGCTTGAAGTTAAGTACAGCAAAGATCCAATCATACCTCTGTAGACAGTTTGGTCTACCTTTTTACCTTCATCATCTTTACTTAGTTTTGCATTGGTTTCCATGGGAGTTTTCATAAGTTTAGCACTTTCCATTTTGTATTTCTTAAGCATTTCCTTGATATACTTTTGTTGATGGATGTAGATTCCATCACTTGTCTGTTTGATTTGTAGACCAAGGAAGAACTTCAATTCTCCCATCATGCTCATCTCAAATTCTGCTTGTATCAGCTTTGAAAAATCCTTGCATAGCTTTTCATTAGTTGCTCCAAAAATAATATCATCAACATATATTTGGACTATAATGAAATTTTCTTTAGAGCTTTTCTTAAACAGAGTAGTATCTACTTGACCTCTTGTAAAACCATTATGCATGAGAAAAGAGCTTAGTCTATCATACCATGCCCTAGGTGCTTGCTTTAAACCATACAATACCTTTTTAAGTTTAAAAACATGATCTGGTTTATCAGTATCTTCAAAACCAGGGGGTTGTTTAACATAAACTTCTTCTTCAATTATTCCATTGAGAAAAGCACTTTTCACATCCATTTGAAAAAGAGTGATTTGGTGTTGTGCAGCATATGACATCAGAATGCGAATAGCTTCAATTCTAGCTACAGGTGCAAAGGTTTCAGTATAGTCAATACCTTGTTGTTGGTTATAGCCTTGAGCTACTAACCTTGCCTTGTTTCTGACAACTTTGCCATCTTCATCTAGCTTATTTCTGAAGACCCATCTTGTTCCAATGACAGACTTGTTTTTAGGCTTGGAGACAAGTGTCCAGACATCATTTTTGGTGAACTGATTGAGTTCCTCTTGCATAGTAAGAATCCAGCTTTCATCATCAAGAGCTTCTTCAATGTGTTTTGGCTCTATTTCTGACATAAAGGCCACATTGCTTGATTCTCTTAAAGTAGATCTGGTTCTTACTCCTTCTAAGGGATTTCCAATAATGAGATCCTTAGGATGGTGAGTTTTGAATTTCCAATCTCTTTCAAGAGGATCTTGACTTGTCTGTTGACTTGTCTGCTCCACTTGTCTGTCTGGTTCTGCTTCAGGTTCTGATTTGGTTAAGTCAGGTTGTTGATCTTCTGACTTGTTTATATCAAGACCTGTAAGAACATCTTCTAGATCTGACAATTCCTTATCAGTCTTTAAGCTATCATTAAATTTGACATGAACAGATTCTTCAATAACAGATGTTCTAGAATTGTAAATTCTAAAAGCTTTAGACATTTCAGAGTATCCCAAAAAGATACCTTTGTCTGTCTTAGAGTCAAACTTTCCAAGTTGATCCTTGGTATTTAAGATGAAGCATTCACAACCAAATGCATGAAAGTAAGAAATGTTGGGACTTTTTCCTTTCCACAGTTCATTGGGTTTCTTCTTTAGAAAAGGCCTAATGAGTATTCTGTTTTGTACATAACAGGCTGTGTTTACTGCTTCTGCCCAGAAGTACTTAGGGAGATTATTCTCATTAAGCATAGATCTAACCATCTCTTGCAGAGATCTGTTCTTTCTCTCAACCACTCCATTTTGTTGAGGAGTTCTAGGTGCAGAGAAATTGTGAGAGATCCCATTCTCCTCACAGAACTGTCTAAACTGTTCATTTTCAAATTCTCCCCCATGGTCACTTCTGAGAGTAGAAATGCAGAAACCCTGCTCATTTTGTACACTTTTACAAAATACTGAGAAAGCCTTAAAAGACTCATCCTTGTGGGTTAAGAAGAGTACCCAAGTATATCTAGAATAGTCATCAACTATGACAAATCCATATTTCCTTCCAGCTAAGCTGGCAACACTAACTGGTCCAAACAGATCCATGTGTAACAACTGAAGAGGTCTAGAGGTTGATACTTGGTTTTTAGATTTGAAACTTGATTTTATTTGTTTACCTCTCTGACATGCATCACATAAAACATCTTTCTTAAAACTAATATCAGGCAATCCTCTCACAAGGTTATCCCTTTTTAGTTTTGAAATTAGTTTCATACAAGCATGTCCTAGTTTCTTATGCCATAACCATCTTTCATCCTCTTTAGACATCAGACAGGTTACACTTTGATTTGAGAGATCAGTCAGTTCAATCTTATACAGATTTTGTTGCCTTTTAGCTGAAAAGAGGGTTTTGCCATTTAGATCTTTAACTATACAGAAATCCTTGGTAAAGGAGACATCAAATCCGCTGTCACATAATTGACTTATGCTAAGCAAATTGTGTTTTAATCCTTTAACCATAAGAACATTTGATATAGAGGGAGGAGGAGGTTTACCACCAATAGTACCAATTCCTATAACCTTCCCTTTCTGATTTCCACCAAATGCCACAAGTCCTCCTTTCTTAAGTTGGAGGTCTAGGAACATAGACCTTTCTCCTGTCATGTGTGGCGAGCAGCCACTGTCCAGGTACCAGCAGTGGTGTTTTCTTTGTGCTGTTGAGGACATCTGCAACAGAGATTATTTGATCTTTAGGTACCCATAGTTTTCTGGGTCCTTTTCTGTTAGTTCTAGGAGTCTGTGAAGACTTCCTTCTTTTCTTATGAAGACACTTAGACATAACATGTCCAGTCTTTCCATAGAAATTACAGACAGGTATGGATTTAATAGAAGTAGATGTAGTAGACACTTTAGAGTGCTTAGTTGATACTTTATGATGTGTCTGATGGACATATCCAATACCTTCTTTGTTAAGGGAGTGCCTCTGACAACCAAGCAGCTTGGTCAGATTTTCTCTACCATTAACAAATTTGGCAAGATCAGAAGTGAGCTCTTCCACTTTCTGTTGAAGTTTTTCAACTTCTTCAGACTGTGATGTATCACTAGAGATCTTAGCTTCACTAGACTTTTCAGTCTTCAGCTCACTGTTCTCCTTGGCAAATTTCTCACACTCTAGAGATTTCTGTTTATGCTCACTGAGGAGCTTAACATGATCTCTCTTGAGAGATTTGAAAGCCTTAGATAAGCAGTTGGATTCCTCCAACAATTCTTCATAGGCATCAAGTAATTCCTCATAATCAGAATTTACCTCATTATCTGAATCTGAGTCAGTGTTAGCCATTAGACAGAGATTTGCTTCTTCCTCTGTCTCTTCATCAGAAGATGTTGACTCTAGATCTTCCCAAGTAGCCATCATTCCTTTCTTCTTCTTTTTGAAAAACTTCTTAAAAGGGGCTTTCTTGAGTTGAGGACATTCTGCTTTGATGTGACCTGGCTTCTTGCACTCATAGCAGACAATTGAGTTCTTGTCTGTTGAAGTGGAGTCTTTGAAGTTCTTGTCTTTGTTGAACTTTCTAAATGGCTTATCTTTTCTGAACTTCTTTTTCTGTAGGAGAAGCTTTATCTTTCTGGTTAGGAGAGATAATTCTTCATCACTTTCAGAATCCTCAGGTTCAGACAGGTCAGCATCACTGGATGACTCGTCTGCCTTCAAAGCTTTAGAAGCTTTTGAAGACTTTTGATCAGCCTTCAGAGCAATTGACTTGCCCTTCTTTGTTGAGACTTCATCTCCAAGTTCTTGCTCATGAACAGTAAGTGTTCCAAGGAGTTCATCCATAGTCAAGGTGGTAAGATCTTTGGCTTGAGAGATAGCAGTTACCAGAGGTCTCCACTGCTTAGGCAGGCTCCTTAGTATCTTTCCAACCTTCTCAGCATTAGAGTAAACTTTGCCAAGAGACTTTAGACCATTGATGATAGTTTGGAATCTTCCTATCATCTGAGCAACAGATTCTCCTTCCTCCATGAGAAACAGTTCATACTTTCTGACAAGTATGGCAATTTTTGATTCTTTGACTTTGACTGTTCCTTCATGTGTGACAGCTAAGCTGTCCCATATTTCTTTGGCAGAATCACAGGCATAGACCTTTTCAAACTCATCAGGACTGAGAGCACAAATAATGTTGTATCTGGCTTTGTGATTTAGTTCCCACTTTGTCTTTTCTGCAGGGGTTCACTGAGCTTTTGGCTTGTCAGTGTTGTCATCATTTTTAAGAATGAAAGGACCATCTGTGATGACATCCCAGAGATCAGAGTTTGTAGATAGAATGAACCATTGAAATCTGTCTTTCCAATAGTTGTAGTTTTCTCCATTGAAGAATGGAGGTCTGGTTAAGGAGGCTCCTTCAGTCTGGTGACTTCCACTAGCTCCAGCAGTCATGTCTATTCTTCAGGATCTTTTACCTCTACACTGTTAGATGCTCAACCCAGAGGCTGAGCTCTGATACCAACTGAAATAGACAACTATAAACACGAGAAGGGGGGTTGAATTGTGTTTATCAGAATTTAAAGTAAAGTTAAAAACTTTTTGCATGCAGAAGCCAAGTTAGGACAGGTGTAAAAAGTTACACAGACAGGTCACCTGTCTGTTGTATTTTTCTCAGAAAACAACACACGTATACAGATGAAAAACAATCTTGATAAAAACAGTTTTAACCCCTTAGTTAGAAAGTAGATGATATATAATCAAAACAACTAAAGAGATTAAGGGAAGAGAGATTAACACAGTGATTTATCCTAGTTCACTCTTTAACACAAAGAGCCACGTCCAGTCCTTGGTAGCACCAAGATTTATCCACTATAACTGATCAGGTTCCAGACTCCAAGTATTGTTTGCACACCTAGCCTCTTCAGGCTCCAAGACAAGTATTCTTTGCACACCTAGCCTCTTCAGGCTCACTTAGATTTGTTTGAGAGTATGGTTTGTAATAAATACACTTACAGACAGACAGATCTTTAACTAACACTCAGAGAGTGGTTTAAATGTAAAGCTTAGGAAAGTCTGCGTAATAACTTCAAATGATTGAAGAATACAGAGTGAATAAATGAACAGAGTAATGGCTCTTTAATGCTTTGTAATCTCTGATGTGTTCATCTTCAATGACTTCTGTATTTTTAGCCTTCAACCATTTAATATCCGTTAGAGACATTCCTTGCAACGATGGCTTCAAGCAGAGCTTCATTAAATGCAATATAGTCATTCTGGGCAGCCATTAATGCAATGGAGACGTTGGTTGTACTCTAACATGAAGGATAATGGCTTTATGTATCGTGTAGTAGCCAAATCAGAGTTGTGCAGAGTGATTTTGTACTTTTGCAGAATACATTTCCCTTCCTGTGTAATAACTGAAAGTACTAGGGAATAAAGCATGCTGGAAACATTCTTTAACTGGAAGTTTATCTCTGACTTCCTAGGTTGCTTGAGAGAGAGCACTTCTGAATTTCTTGATAAGCGTGAGAGAGAGATTCAGAGTCTTCTACATGAGGGGACAGCTTCCAAAAGCTTCCTGTACTTCGAGTTCTTTAACAAAGAACCTTAGACGAGTTGAAAAGCAGAGCAGAGATAGGTTGTAAACCAGTTTGCACATAGTCAACAATCCCAGTCAGCAGACAGGTTGATTTTTTGGCTTATACAGACAGGTTGGTACTTAGGTAGACAGACAGGTGAGTTTTGTAATTTTCTGATCTGTACACTAAGTAGATAGGTTAGCAACCACAAAGTAGGTTAATTAAATCATTAACCAATGTTTAGTTTTCATCAAAACTTAGGGAAATGCACACAGACATTTTAGAGACTTAACACAACCATCTTTAAAAAAAAAAACTGTAAGACAGCATTGAACATATCATGTGCAATAAATTCCCAATATTTTTTATAGAAGAATCCTCCAAAGCCATCAGGCTTAGGAGCTCCATTGTCATTCCTAGAGAAACTGCACTCTTTACCTCATCCATAGAAGGGAGATTTGTTAGCATTGCATTATCCAAAGGAGAGACAATGGCAGGGATTACACTAGATATGAGATCATTATCCTGGCAAGCACCACTTGAACCAAAAAGATCCATATAAAAATTCAGAATGTTCTGCTCAATATTAGCAGAATCTGTGAGAATCCGATCCCTTTCATAACTGAAATCTGTTTTGTTACACCTTTAAATCTAGCCATTTTGTGAAAGAACTCAGTATTTCTATCACCTTGAGTATGCCAATTAAGCCTTGACTTTTCATGCCAGAAATCTTCCTCATAATTTAAAGCTTGCTGCAAAACCACTTGAGCCTCCTTTTCCTTGGTAAATAAATCATTTGAACATCCACCAATACTAATGTCATCCTGAATTTTATCAAGAGAAGCTATAGCAGAATTGACTTGTTGATAAATCTTAAACAAATCTTTCTGTGTTTATTCTATCTCAAACGCATCTAAGAGTGTGTTTGGGAAAGCTGGAAAAAAAATACATTATGCTGATAATCGATTATATGCATAATCCATTACTGTGAAAGTCGATTATAATCAAAATCTGTTTTTGTTTGCATATGTTTGCTGAAAAGTGATTTTAAGATAATCTATTTCGTTTGAGTGTTGAAAAAAATCACTTTTATATAGTAAATTACGAAAAAATGTTATAAAGTTATTTGTTTATAGTTAGAACTTGTTTATTTTTTTATATCTTGTCATCAATTTTTTTCTATATAAAATATTGAATAAAACTTAATACATTTTTCATGATTATGGATGAAATTTTAAAATATATTATATTTACAATTTACAATAGTTAAATAAAAAACAATATATAATCTATTTGAATAATGTAGTGGATTTTAACATAAAAAGATATTATTCAGAGATTTTTTTTAAAAAAAAAAATCCACTTGAATAATATTGGAGTGATAAAGCATTAAAATGGTCGTTGCCGTTGGACATTCATCAACAGCTTGAGTACAGAGAGAGAATAGATCCATAGGCAAATGAGGATAGCATAATTAAAGATAGGTGGACGTTGGGGGTAAGATATATTTTGTCATTACAGCATAGAGTGTTTTTGGGAAAGCTGGAAAAAAAAGATTATGCTGATAATCTGTTTTCAAATAATCGATTATTGTGATAATCGATTATAATCAGAATCAGTTTTTGTTTGGGTATGTTTGCTGAAAAGTTATTTTAAGATAATCTATTTCGTTTGGGTGATACAAAAATAATCACTTGTACATAGTAAATTACGAAAAAGGGTATGAAGGTGTTTGTTTATAATATTTGTTTTTCTTTGAACATTAGATTTTTTTATATCGCCTTCAAAATTTTATCTATTTATAAAAAATGAGTAAAATTTCTAACTTATTTTTTTAACATGTGAAAATATATTATTTTTTTTACAGTAGTTAAATAAAAACAATATATATTTCAATTTGAGTTTAATTGTTATACATTGACAGTGCAATTTTTTTTTACACCGACAACCAATCAGAAAATCATGATATATGTGACTTTTAAAGTAGTTATGATAAGAGACAAACATTTTTGCTAATATGGTAAGTTATCAATCACAAACATAATATGGCATTGTTTTAAAACATAAATATCAATCACAAACTCCTAGTAATAAAAATAAAGAGAAGTTCGAAGATAAATATTCTTACATAGTTAACTTGAAATTAGACAATCCACAAATAAATACAACAATGCCACAAACTCCTAGTTTGGTAGTAACGCTTTAAAAATATCATCCCTCATTGAATCCCGAATAAGATCCATGTACTCTGAAGATACAGTATTATCCATTCTTTCCGGTAGGTCATTGCCATCATTGGTAGCATCACCATCATCATTTGGTAAATTCTCAACACCAACAATGTTATTAAACTCAACATCCGTGATGCTGTTTTGTCTAATAAAGTTGTGTATTCCCATTGTAGCAATAACTATCTGAACCTGAGTGGAATATTTAAATTTCGGCATGCGATTCAGAACTGCAAATCGATTCTTCCATACACCGAATGTCCTTTCTATTGTGCTCCTTAAGCTAGAATGAAAGAAGTTGAAAACTTCATTGTGACTAATAAATCCAGTAGCTCGCCTGAATTCTGGAAGATGATATCGCTCACATTTATATGGCCCTAAGTAGCCAATGGGTGTTGGATAACCAGAATCAACCAAATAATATTTGCCTGAGCAATATTTAAAAAAAATTGTGAAGGCAAATATATATTGAAACATTGAAGTAATATATAAAGGGCTAGTTAGAATATCAAACCTACGGGAGGATGTGGAAATTTATAGTTTGCATTACGTAGTGCTTCATGAAAAATTCTAGCATCATGTGCTCTATCTTCCCAACCTGCCAATGCAAATATAAAACACATGTCCCAATGACATACGGCCATACATTTTGGCTAGTATATCCCTTTCTGCCTATATCTCACTTTGAGGCACTACACAAGGAACATGGACTCCATCAATTGCCCCTATGCAATCTTTAAAAACAGGCCAATATCTATCATCATATGCAATTTTGGAATGAATATTTTGGAAAGATGGATCCTGCGGCTTGATTAATATCATTGAAAACTTCAAACAGGCCACTAAAACTTTGTGAAAACATCTACTAACGGTTTCACCTGAATGTTGGAATCTTTCTTGGATCATTCTGTTGCTTATACCATGTCCAACAATATTCAAAAACATGGCCACCATCTCTAACACCCCCTATATGTTTAGTGTTCTTCAATCCATGCTTAACTAATTTGTCACAAAAAGCATAAAAAACATGTTTTTCCATTCTAAACATTTCATGACAACGAACTTCATTGCCACATAATATATCTTGAACCTAATTGTGGCCTGTTAAAGCACCAGTTCGGCATGGCTCTTTGCACATATATTTATAACCATAATTAATGAGCAACATAGCCGCTGATGTTAGTATAAGTACAATATCATCTTCAAAGTTGTTATCATAATGTGATGAGCTTGTAACAACCATTTGCATTGTAATGTACATAGCTACAAACATATGCAAACAAATAATAGTCATTTTATACATTAGCAAATACACCATACATATAGTGTTCCATACATTAGCAAACAAAAGTGAAGTCAAGTTCCAAAAAGTGATCTAGATATCACCATAATAGATCCAAACACCTAGCAAAAAAGTGATTTATATATCACCATAACAGATCCAAACACCTAGCAAAAAAGTGATTTATATATATATCACCATCATTACCCTTAACTCTAAGCCTTTATTACGACCTAATTAAGCTTTCTCAATTTTTGCCAGCAGATAATTACGCCTTGAATCGTCATCTTCAAGAGCCACAAACATTTGTCTTGCCAATGTGTCTTTCAAGATGAGGCTACACTGAGCAAGCAAACAGGAACCAGCTTCCATGCCTAGAAACTTCTTAACCTCTTTCATGACACTACCAATTGTATATGGATCACTCATCTCAGCATTGCTAGCATTATCAGTTGGGGTTGTGCGAGACTCAACTGCTCCAATTAGTCTTTCAATGTAATTATTTAGTTTTTTACACTGAGTTGCCTTACCCGCTTTAGGCATCATTGATCCATGTTTTCTTTTCTTTCCACTTAAAGAACTACTTGCAGAGTTGTTCAATGTGAATTTTCCAAAACCAAAGCTACCTCCAGCAGTAGTACCGCCACTACCTTCCCCAACACCTCCACCAATATCTGGGTCTTCACTATCCCCTGAACCCTCAGTTGTGTCCAATTTTTCAATATCCTCGGGTAACATTCTTGAGGACGGTGCATATGCATGTTCACCAGTTGCTGTACCAGGAGCAAATAAAAAAGTCAGTTTATCCTTGAACTTTAAACCACTCTTTCGGAATTGCACTGCTTCGGGTTCCTTCTATAATACCAAGCACACAATGATAAGATTTAACACCATACAAATATTAGTAAGCATGTTTCTAAACTATTTTTTATTGAAACCTACCAAGAATATTTTTTCCCACCAGTGCACTGCTGCATCAAAGTTATTTGTCTGGTAATTCCAACCAACTCCAGTTACCTTTCCAAAGATTCTATACCATATATAGTTGCCATTTTTTCTTTAATGCATCCCGCTTATTCTTAATCTGAAGCTCATCATACTTCAACCCAGTGATATTCCTGAATTTTCCCTTAGCATTCTTCCACCCTTGTTTGGTCAGGCCAGTCCCAGTGTGTTCCCCAAGATTTGCTTACTCCAAAGCACAGTCAATTAAAACCTCAATGGTACTATCCTCCCATCTTCTTGTTTTTTTTTCGTCTTCATTAGACAGGCCAACCGGTTGCTTGTTTTTCTCTTTTATATTATTCATCCTATCTCAATAACAAATGCATACAGTAAACAAAAAAGGAACCAAGCAAGCAAAGAACCAAAAATGTTAAGATGTACAAAAAACGAACAAATGACAGGCAGATCATTGGTAATAGCATATCAACTAAAGCAAAAGCATATAAACTATTTAGACATTCTAACATATCTAGCTATTCATGAATATAATTACACTCTAAAAAACTCTTCAACCCATAGTCATTCATCGTGCTTGTTTGGTCTTTTTGCTATGCTTGTACGGTCTGCAAAAGCCAATGAATGAGCACCAAAACTAAAACATAAAGTATAATTCCCATGTCTTGCAAAATCAGAGGACCATGAAACAATGACATTACTTCTATCATGTTAAACAAGCCAGCACATATCAAACACAGCAGGACTATCTTGCATAGAAGTATAATTTGTGAAATCTTTTCCACCAAGGTTACCAACTAGTGCAGAAATCTTCCACATTTTCTTAGCACATTTTCTTCAATACTATTTTCCACAATACTATTTTCTTGAACAATAAACAAAAATCTTCCACAATACTATTTTCTTCACATCCATGCTAAATAGCACCACAAATAGAGACACAACAGGTCCAACAAAGAAAATGATTAGTTTGAAACCAGCTTTGTATTGGATTACTTTGAACTGCTTCAAACAACTAATCGACTAGGAAGTAGTTTTTTTTATAAATTTTAAGTAATTGCCAAATGCATAAGATTTTAAAACCAGCAACATCAAATCCATTTATCTTTTTTTGGAGGTTAGCAAACGCCCTTTGATTGGCACTTAAATAAAAGAGAGAAAGCCTCAAAGAAAAAGATATCAAATACCACAATTTTCCAAAACCAGATACTGAGCCATTTTCCATCCTCAAACGAAGGTAAAGAATGTGGCTAGGCAAGGACAAATAACCAGTGCATCATCTGAAAAACTCCACATTATAAACAATAACAGAGTAAAGCCTTATCAGAGTAAAGCCACCATGTGTCATCTGATTTGCAAAGTAAGGCATCAAGGTCATTGCTTAAAATGCAGAAAGCCAAGACCATCTCTTTCTTTAGCTGCCAATCAATCCATTCAGGAAGAGCATCCTTTGACAACTCATCCCTCAAAAGACGATTTTTACACAAGGACACAGACCAAGCTTAAATGAAAAATAAGGAGGAAAAACAGAAAAAGGCAAAAACTGAGGAGGAAAAACAGAACAAGGCAGATGCAGATCCAGAAACATGCAGGGAGGGAAACCATAGATCTAGCATATAGGGGAGAAGAATTTTACAGGAAATGACAACAACTAAGCAAAGAAAATAGAAGAAGTCAGATCTACTCACCTGGTTGGTTGCAACGACAAGAGCACAATGACCGAACCCCACAGGCGGCGGCAATGGCAAGCACGATGGAGCAGGAGCAGTGTGGCGGCTATCACAGACAAGGGGAGCGGCGTTCCGGTTGCAAGTATGGTGGAAGGTATGAAACATGAAGGCAGATATTGATGAGGTTTGGTTGAGGAAGGTGAAGATGTTATTACGGGACATATGGAGACATTCATTTTTTGGTGAGAGACCGTTGGGGAGGAGGTTCTAATGGGGACATAACTGAAAAGCAAAAATAATCTAATCAAACAGCTCATGGATCTAGCTTATCCTAAAACAGCTAAAATTCTCCCAAAACAGCTCTTTTAATATTTAAGTTTTTTCCCAAACATAATGAAGATTTTACAAAACAGCTGAATGGGTGTAAAACAGCTGAATTGTGAAAAAATAAAATAAAATAAAAACTGTCCCAAACAAGCTCATAATCAGAATAAAACCATCTAACAATCCTCTTTATTAGATGATAGTAAACCAGCTTTTTTTTCCAAGAAAAAAGCTTTTTTTAGAAATTAAGCTACACACCCAAACATAATAGATTATTTATAAAATAGATTTTTACACAAAAAAAGCTGAAAGATAGATAATTCATCTTTCCCAAACACACACTAAGTGTCTGATACTGTTTCTTTAAAAAAAAATGATCTGTTATGAAAAGTTTAAGTAAAACACAATTCGACCCCCCTTCTCATGTTTTCATCTGTTCATTTCAAGACTCACATCCTATAGACATATTGACAGTACCATACCTTCGGTGGTATGGGCGTCTAGAGCTACCCTCGCCCTTGTAACATCCATAGCTGCTCTACGGATTGACGACTGTCCCCAGAAGCCAACACGAGTCTTTTTAACGTGCTTTGTCCTCACTCACACCGTCACACGCTTCCTGGGAAAACTTCCCAGGAGGTCACCCATTCCAGAATTGCTCCAAGTCAAGCACGCTTAACAGTGAAGTTCTTAAGTGATGGACTTTCGAAAAGAAGATGCATCTAGTTGATTTAGGTAGTATCAATCAATTTATATAAGACATTCTCAACTGTATAGTCCCATACCTACACAGTCTCATGATCCCTCTCATTCTGGTATGTAATCAGTTCATTCATGTATCCCTTCGCCTAGAAGCCTGTCAGGAGCTGCTCCATGTCCGTGCCTTCCTGCACCGAGGACCGCTCCCCACCCTCGTCAGCCTCGAGTGTCACATGCCCACCAGCTTCTGCTTGGTTCTTCCCCGAACCACACCGTACTAGGAGAGGTGCCGCTCTGATACCATTTGTAACATCTTGGATGCTCTACGGATTGACGACTGTCCCCACATGACAAGACGGGTCTTTTCATCGTGCTTTGTCCTCACTCACATGCCTCCTGGGAAAACTTCCCAGGAGGTCACCATCCCAGAATTGCTCCAAGTCAAGCACGCTTAAATGTGAAGTTTTTAAGTGATGGGCTTCCGAAAAGAATATGCATCTTGTTGGTATAGGTAGTACCAATCAATTCATATAAGGCATCCTCAACTGTATAGTCCCATACCTACACAGTCTTAGGATCCCTCTCATTCCTGTGTGTAATCAGTTCATTCATGTGCCCCTCCGCCTAGAAGCCTGCCAGGAGTCGCTCCTTGTCCGTGCCTTATTGCACCGGCGTCCACTCCCCTGCCCTCGTCAGCCTCGAGTGTCACATGACCATGACGACGTCTATACACATGTGGCTCCCAGACAGACTCATCACTGTTGACGACCACCCTGCATCGCCGGTTGGACTCCAGATACTGCCTGCTCCTATGCTGTCTACCTCTCTACACCATACCAAGCATGCTGTGAGCATGAGAGTTATCAACGTTGTTCCACATGTCATCGGGAAACTCTCATTATCTAGGCAGATACCACATCTCTGAGAATGGCAGCCTCTGTGCTATACGAAACGGACCTATCATCAAGAAGAACGAACCTCCATCATATCTGGTATATAAGCAGATTGGGCCGACGTAAACTTTAAGAATTGCCAATGGTCGACCTTCCACCCATATGGGTCATGATACACAATCTCAAGGTCTCCCAGGACCGGGATCCTGGGTGGTTGTGGCTGCAGAAAGCGCCGAGGTCGATAGTCCTGCCACCCCATTGTCGATGCCCTGCTCGTGCCACTCATCTATGTGACACCCTCTACCCCGCATGTATTTATAAAGCGATAACATAGAAGGAAATAATTTAATTTTTCAAAATAAGGTAAACACATGCTTGTTCTTTATAAAAGAAAACCAACGGATAAAGGATACCACATTGTAACAAGGTCTCAACGCGGAAAACTTAAACATGTTTATGAAAGAAAATGTAACATATCTGAAACATAAAACAAAATGCAACCCCGATGTCACATCACAGAGCTAGTATAACCAATCCGATAAAACAACTTGGATAACAAACTAAACTGAAACGAAACTAAACTACTTGAAGCGGCTCCTCAGAGTCACTCCTCAGCAAGCTGCTCACCGTCCTCTGCATAACACAAAAAGGGTACATGCAAAGCAACAACAAAGACGGGGAGTAAGAAACATATATATCAACATAATGGCATGGAAGCAGTTAGCAAGATGAACATGCATCATATAAACATAGCATATCAAACATAACCATCTCATCATATTAATATCATATATATCATTCCAAACAAGGTATGTTATGAGATGCAACGCTACTCCACTACTCCAATGCATGAATGAGCAACACAACGCACAACAAACAATCACCACCTCCGCTTGGGCCACTCGGCTACCCAAGTTCATCATCATCATCAATCATTATCTTTCATCTTTAGTCTTTAATCTTTTTTCACATAATCTTTTCACTTGCACTCTGGCCAAAAAGCACCAGAGCTCAACATCTTGACCATGAAGCATCAAGGCCCCCTTGGCCACTCGGCTACCAAGGTCCAATATCTTTTAACAACACCTTGACATTATGCATCAAGGCCCCCTTGGCCACTCGGCGACCAAGGTACAGAACAACAACACTCTGGCCAATAAGCACCAGAGCTCAACACCTCGACCACTCGGCTATCGCAACCCCCTTAGCCACTTGGCTACCAAGATACAGAACAACATCTTTTCACTTTAATTATTAACACTCTGGCCCATAGGCACCAGAGCTCAACACCTGACCATTAAGCATCAAGGCCCCCTTGGCCACTCGGCTACTAAGGTACATTATTATCTTTAAGTTATCTAACTTGTCTTCACTTGGTTTGGTGTCTTCTTCATTATTAGAAGTGTTTGGGGTGAAACACCCCTTGTTACCATTTGTGTTCAGATCTGTACAGGGAAGTACGCGGGGCGTGCTGCCCCCTCAGCACGGGCGTGCTGACTGTGAAGTCAAGCAAGGTCGTGTTGACTATTGAGGGTGGCCGTGCTCAATGGAGCGTGGCCGTACTGTTTATGGGCAGAAGGGTTGAACAACCCTTACTAAGTATCCTAGGGCATTCAAAGATCAAACCTATTGGTTTAAGCTACACCATCAATCATCATTTTCATTACCTTTAATTGTTCCCATGTTTTTTACTTCCAGCTTCACTACTAACGTCCCTAAAACACTCACTAATCAATCCTAGGGTCTTTGACTAAGCCCTATGAACATAACCTTGCCTCTCATACTATATTCATGTCTTATGAACAAACTGGGAAAAACATCCCTTTAATGCATTCATTTTTATTAACATCTTTTCTAAGGTTTTAACATCATTAATAATCCTTATTAATTGGTTAGAGTCTTATTAACATCTTTGTTGGCATTAACATGCACAATAGTCAACACTCATTCAGAGCACCACATCATCATCATTATCATAACAGTCTTATCATTATCATAACATCATCATCATCATAATAGCATCATCATCATCATATACATTCATGGCATCATTTAACATCATACACAATTGGGTATACCAATAACATCCAATCATACATCATCAATAATTAACATCAAACAATACAATAATTAAAGCATGCCATTAACATTATAATCATACATACATCAATTAAAATCGAATAGACAAACAACATATGACAGGGTCATGGGTTACCCCTTCACCTTACGCTACCCCAACCCCTACATGTCAATACTATTCCTTCTCCCCATACCTGGTATGAAGATTCCCAAAACGATAACGTTGGCAAACTACACACGTTCCCTCGAGCGGCTCGACGAGTTCCTCAAGCCTTAGTCAAACAAGAAGGAAAGAGAACAACCAATTAATCCCCAATTCAAAAGAAAAGGAAAAGGAGATTAAGGAGGGATAACTACGTTACCTTAAACGATGCTAACACGCGTAACTTCTCTCCCAAACAGACTCACAAACTCCAAGAACTTCATGGGGTTCAAGGGAAAACTAAGAAAGATGAAGAGAGGCAGCTATTCTGAGGTTAACAATGTGAGAAATAGGGTTTAGGTCGAGTCTTATGGAATAAATACAAGTTAGGGCATAAAGGGTTCCTATTTCAGCTCAAAATGTATATAGGTCGGTATTTTGACCATAACTTGAGCTACAAGTTTCCGATTTAGGCGTTCTTGGTGTCGTTAGAAAGGTAAGAGAAATATCTATAAATTAATGTCTAATGATAGAATCCTAAATCGGACCCTAAGATGGTCAAAAGTTTGATGGAAGTTTAGCAACAGATTTGGTAGTATTTCTAGATAGGATCCTTAGGAGATTATGATAAGATCTTAAAAGATAATCAAAAAGAGGATTATCCTATATTAATAAGGACTCAAATCTGATTAATTGAGGGACTAAAACCTAGGAGATACACTATCTCGATTTAAATACTGAATCACACGATATCTCATAATATCTTTCTTAATCACTTATTATTAATAAAATTACATATTATATATTAACATATAAAATCATATATCCATATAAGATCACACATTAAGAAACACAATCTCATATTAATGCAAATAATCATATATTAAAACACATTATCATATGTAATATATGTAATAAAAATACTATAACACTAATAACAACAACAGCAACAACAACAATAATAATAATAATAACAACAACTAGGCATCCATAGTAACATAATCCCTTATACGAAAATCAGGGTGTTACAATTCCACCCCCTTATTAAAATTTCGTCCTCGAAATTTCTATCACCTTGATTGGTTAAACTTTCACTATTTAGGCACATATCTTGGATCACGTCCTCGGACTCGGAGGCTCCAGCCCCACTAAGAGTAAAGACTCACCCAATGGTCTTCAGTCGATTGACTTAGGGTATCTGATCCCTGCTAGCGCTCTGTGGTTCTGACTTTGCTCCTTTACACTCTCGGCTGATGTGGCCAGACTTGCCACACTTGAAGCAGATGACGTCTGTCTCCTTGTACTGTCTAGTATAGTGGTCCCTTCCACATTTGCCACACCTGATAGGTCCAGGGACAGAAGGATCCCATTCCCTGGGCTCGCTTGCTGAAAACTGTGATTCCTTGCCACTCTGCTTGAAATCCCGGCCGACTGGAGCTAGACACTGTCTCACCTCGTCCTTCTGATCATTCTTCTTACTATTCTGAACATCCGAACTCTTGCAGCTCACAACTCTAAGGCATCCTCGAAGATCCTACACTTGTTTACCAAGACTGGAAAGACTCGGATCTCCTGATAGCTGATCGCTTGCTTGATCTCTGGACGCAAACCATCTTCGAACTTCACGCAGTTGGAGCGGTCGTCCTTGACATACTGATACGGTGTGTAATAACGAGCAAGCTCCTCAAACTTCGCAGCATACTCTCCCATAGACATACTTCCTTACTTCAGAGCCAAGAACTCCATCTCCTTCTTGTCGCGGATGTCGGCTGGAAAGTACTTCTCCAGGAATCTGTCTCGAAAGACATTCCATGTAACCACTGTACCCTCAGCTTCCATATGCTGGCGACAATTCTCCCACCAGTGCTCAGCTTCCTCTGACAGCATGAATGTCTCAAAGATGACTTTCTGAACGTCATTGCATCCCATAGCCCGGAAGATCTTCTCGATCTCGCGCATCCATAAAAGAGCACCTTCAGGGTCATAAGCTCCCTTGAAAAATGGTTGTTGGTACTTCTAGTGGCTTATGCTGATTTGGGGAAATCTTAGATACTATTAGGAAAAGAGATAAGGATGGCAAAAGAGTCAAACAGAGGATTTCATAGTGTGGAAATGTGTGAATGTTAGGAAACCAAATTGTATCCCATGATTCTTGCTGTAAATATGGCAACCGTTCATATTAGAATAGCTTGGTCATAGGAATAAAATTGCTGCATTATAGGATCATAATCATCAATTATAGATATGTATTCTTGAATATTGCGTCTCTGTTTTTGAGAAATAATACACAAGGGCATATTAGTTCCATCTTCTTCTTTTACTTTACAGTGAATGAAAGCCCCAAAATCTTCTTTGATTGTCTGCTTCAGCTTTCTTGTGATGAGTACAATTCCAGATAAACTCGGTCCAAGTAAAACTCAGATTCGTTGATTAAGAATCCATTCGATAAGTTGAAATCTACAAATAAGTTGAACAAGATAGATGGATGGAAGCTTAGCTGCTAGTGCTTTGGTGAATGAAATAGGATAACAAACAGAGGAAGAGAAACTAAAACCAGACCCAATCAAATAACAAAAGATCAGAGATAGACCAAAGTGTGAAGAAGAGGGGCAATAGCTACTAGGGCACGAAGGCATCAAGCATATCGATGGCGATGACGACGGCTCTGAAACTGCGTCTCGAACTTGATATCCCAATTTAATGGAGTTAATCCCAATCTCTGAAACGGCGTCTCAAACTTAGGGACTTTTGTGCAATTTTCTATATTTTACATAAAAGTACCCATCAGCAACTTCCAAAGTTTAGGCAACCTGTTACAGCAGGTAAAAGTGGTGTTGCACGGCTATCACAATTTGGTAGTGTGGCACCCTAGACTTCACCATTAGGAATAGATAGTAGACACATGCATGACGCATCTAGGCATCTAGTCTAGCATCTGAACCACGGTTCTTGTAACATGCATGTTTCTCATGCGTGGCAGATTATATGCCACTTGTCACGACAATCCCGTCCAGTCGCCGTGAAAAAAAAAGAGGAGTCGCCACCGAAATTTATTAAGTAGGAAAACCCTGGGAAAACCTTTTTATTTGGTAAACTAGTCATTAATATATGAGACCGGGCTCAAGAGTCGGTTACGAGTAGGGAAGGTGCTAGCACCCTACATCGTCCATTCTATGAATGGTACCTTAAATTAATTATGCAAATTCTAATTATTTATCTTTATCCCAAAAATTATTTACAAAAGATTATGAATTAATATTGCCCAAGTTTTTGTTTAAAAGAAGAAAATTTATTTTATGACAAATTTTATGATTTTTATTGATTTTTGTATTTTAGAAAAAAAATCATATTGATAAATACTAAATGAGGTTGAACATGGGTTGTGTCATAGGACGGAAGATGTGCTCTGCTAGGCTTTCACTAGGGTTTCTTCTTACGTGATCTCTAGGGTTTGCATGGCTCCTTCCATGGCTGCGGATGGTGTAATCTGCCCCCTTCCTTCTCTCAACGTCCTGTTTCTCCTATGCAAAGGGACCACAAAATTAAACTACCATAATATTTTATTTTATTTTTTGGTGAAAAAACTACCATAATATTTACCTAGACAATTTGGGCATATGCTAACAACGTCACGCTCATACACTCATGTGTCACCTCACTTCTATACACTTCACCATCATTACACAACACCTTTACTCTAATTCTACTATATAAATAAACATAAACATATATTACATAAATAAATATAAATAAAAAAGTAATGTATAATAAACATTTTTCAGCATATGCATATCTATTTGCAATTTTGCATAACCAGCTATACTTTTGGGGGCAAACAATTGTCACAACAAGGCTATATTTAGAAATATCTTACTTATTTTCATGTTAAATATTCCGTTTTTATAATACACCTAAATTTATGTACATAGTTTTTATTTATCAAAGCATCACAAAATACACGACACGATACATAAAAGTTTGAGAAAACGATACACCTAGATACACAGAACTAACAACTACGACACAAATCCTTGATGGTACCAATACAAGAGAATGTGCAATGCCAACTTTCAAAACCTACATAACAATTTTCAATGAACAACTTTAGAGATTGCCACAACATTAGGATTCAGCTGAACATGCTCCGGCAATTTACTGTCGAACCTGACCCTCGCTGCATTGCCTCTTGAAGTTCAAAGCCTCATCTGCGAGAAACTCACTATAGAAATGATTCATATTAGCTCAACAATGTTGGGAGAAGGAAAGAGCTAAGCATAATGGCAAAAATCATGCAAATAATACAAGGCACTCACTAAATACGGTCAGCCATCAGTGATAGCTCCCATTTCGGACTCCATGGGTAATCAGACATAAGACATGACTTCATCGGTGCCATTTGCGAATTAAAATGCTACAAAATAACATGAAAGAACTTCTACCTGAGATGATAGCACTGATAACAGATTAAGAAAATCTAGTGCCTAAAACTGTTGAAGCTATTAATATAAGGGAGGGAGGGATGTCAAACCCAGGATCCTGGGTACAAGGTGAGCTACAACCCAGTAAGAAAACAACTTATATTGTAAACCATCAGAAATGTTAACATTTGTTTCCACTATCTGCTTCAAGAATATCCTAACAAAATAATTTCTGTAAGAATAATAATTACTTGCCTTGTTGGTTAAAGAAACATTTCCATGTTAACAATTCAAACTTTACAATGCTTTCTTTGATGCAACAGAGCAAAATAATTTCTTGTTCTACACCTCAACCATAAGTTCAACCTCTAGTAAAAATCTAAACATGGATAAGCCAGCTAGACATATTAAATCATCAATAGAGTATATACCTTTTCTCACTATCCAACAAAAGACTATAGAAGGCATATAAAAACTAAAACAAACAATCATATCACCAGGCTTCTGTACATTCACCAAGTAATTTAAAGAATTCAGTGTTAGACATCTGAAGTTTTGAAGCAACATGAGTAAAATGCACCATAAGCAGATTCTTCATCTGTAGCCTACATTTCTGTACAGTAAATCATGCTCAACCTTACATTTTAAACAAAAATATATTGAAAACATATATAACCTGTGAACTTTGAAGCATAAGAGCCAGCCGTTGCTTTGGAAACTGAGTTGGAATTATGAAGTGTACCTAATAAACAAAACAGTGAGATCCTTCGTCAAGCACAAAGACAAATAAATAGAACCTAAGAAATGCAGGAAAAAAATTATACAAGATATCAACATCAGCCTTAGAGCATAAAACTATTGGGAAGACTAAACTCAACCAAACAATTATAGGCCAATACCACTTTAATGGATGACCAGCCCAAAATAACATCGATTATAAAATTTGGAGTAAATTATACTCTCCTGAATCTCCCATGAGGTTTCGAGTAAGTATGCTTGGTATTCCGTGAATCCAGTCAAATTCAGGTAAAAGACACTAACAACAGAGTTTTGCCTTAACCTAGTGACATGCTGCCTATATCTTTAATGACAGAAGTTATCATATTTCACTAAGTTATAGTATGTATATAATGTAATGAACTCCACAGGGAAAACATTTTAATCAATTTCGGACAGCAAGCTTCTTTCGTAAACTTGCAGTAAACACAGACATCAAATCATGAGCAATAAGTGTCATATTTTACCAGGAATGTGAAAACTCCTGATGCAGAAAGAAAAGTTGCCGTTCTGCAAAAGACCTAGAAACAGAGAAATCAGAAACCGGCAATTAATATTAAAACCAAAAAATCCTAGCAAGTTGGGACTTGAGAACAAGTGTCAAGGTTAGGTACAGGATCAGCTTCAACTGGCCTTCCAAGCTGACAGGCCAATGCTTCAATGAAGTGTCTTCTAATATCAATTAATGAAACAGCCTCCAGGACCTATGTTCAAAATATTTATTAATAATTTTAACAAAAATGAGGATGTTGATTAAGCAATAGGAAAATGAAAATTAAACTAACAGACACCGTAGTAAAGAGCTTTCCAAAGACATTTTCAGCTAACCTGTTTTTCAAGATATTCTTCCAGATTTGGAAGATATTCTGCCAAGCACCTTTGAAAAATAGAATAAGAACAAAAGCAAACATATTATCATAAATCATCTCAATCTTGCATGTGCATCATTTTTGGGAAAATTGGAATAACCAAAGAATTGAAGAACTTACATCCCATCTAACCAAGGAGGTAGCTTGACATCATCAATGGAAAAAAGGGCTTTCAACTCATGAGAAGATGATACTAACTTCAGGCGAGGAGCTGAAGGAGCAGACAGATATTTTCTCCCAACAGGATATACAACCTTTAACATATCATATGTTGTCTGTTAAAAGCGAGTAAGAATTCAGAAAGTATCTTTAAAGAGAGAAAAAGAAAGAACCTGCAAGTATATCTTCTGGGAATATCTCCAGGGGCAACCAGGCACCATCTTGTTTATGTTCATGTCCATTAGAGGCACTGCAAATTTAACTTCTTCTGGCTACACTAAAATGTAAACTTATAGGAATCAAGATTATTGTCCAAAAGATATATTAATTTGCTCAATCATCCATGAGTATAGTATATCATGCAAAAGTTAGCATATTTTTGTGAAGAAATACCTTCCCAGCACCAGAACTCATATGCATTTCTATTCCCTGCAGCAGAGCAATTGCAGTCAGATACTAATTTAGTGTACACCATTCACAACATCTATCTCTTCCTAAGTACCAAATCACTGCACAACACATTATACACGGGATCTTTATAACTAAGTTATGATTGATATAGATATTCACCATTTTTCCATTTAAACTCAAATCAATTTCTAAATATTTGCAAAAAGGCAGTGATGTAGAAAAAACATTACCTCCCTGGACAAAATAGTACTGATTTCAAATTTCAATCGATCATCATCCACTTCTTCGACACGCTTCCTCTGACACAACGCATATTGATCCCTGTTGAACAGTTAAGTCAGATTGTCATCCAATCATCACAAACCACAAAACCGACCGTTGGCTAGCGTTTGGTATAAATTTTTAAAAAGTATTCACAGGAATGTTGGCAAGGGAATAAAAGTTTCCCGTGTTTGGTACAAGTTTTAAAAATTTATTCCGGGACATAAAAGATTCTCAGGAATAAAATTAGTGAATGATAGAAACTTGGGAAAACTCTATTCCCATATGTGAATGTGGGAAAGAAACATTCTTGAGAATGTGATTCCAATGAACGTAGTTTGCTTGGGAATAAAACATTCCAGGAACCAAATGCTAAGGAATGCCCATGATTAAAGTTTGAATTTTTTGAACCTCAAAAACTGAACAAGGGTGAGGAGACGTGACGGGTCTTTATGGTTCCAATCCTTCAAACAGTTATTAGGTTGGGTGGAATCAAGGGAAGAAGGCACGTGAAAAGGGTGAAAATCTTGGTCTTCAGGTCCAAAAATGACATCAGGGGCAGTTGTGGGACACTCAGCGTTGTATATAACATCCCCTAAAACAAACAATTACATTATTATAATGAATTGATTGAAGCAGAAAAATGTTTGGGAGTGAAAAATTTGAAAGGAATGAAAGAAAGATAGACATAATACACTTGATGAAGTCCAAGCAGTAGGGAATGTGGAGAGTGAAGCGATCGAAGGGGGCAGAATTGTACTTGTCACCCGACCACATTTGTTCAACCTGCAATACATACAAATTACAATTAGAAGGGAGGGAGGGAAAACCCTAATAAATAGTATGTATTAGTAATAATAATGGAATAAGAAACAAATTGGGTTGGCTTGCCTTGAGGGTGAGACGGAAGTGAGAGAGGAGGTGAGTGAGCTGAGCGGCGATGAATGGAGGGACGTTCTCTGCAGCTCCACCCATTCGATTTCGACCTTCCATCCTCTCACTGCTTCACTGCACTGCATGCACTGCACTTCGTTTACAACTAATACCGTCTACTTTATGTTTGGTATTTTTTTTTTTTTTTTTGAGGAAAATGATCAAAAACACTCTTTAAATCAATTTTGGCTCCTTTCAATATTGGGTTATTTGGAGGGGAGAGAATATATTTTATAATATTTTATATGCAATAACTAAAATATTTTTACTTGTCTATTTTAAAATAAATAATTATAAGGGTTTAAAAGTAAAATTGTTTTAAAATTCCTCACCTCCACTTCTCTCCTAAACCAAACATGAAAGAGTCATTTCCCCTCCCTCCCTTCTTCTCAACCAAATACAATGTCTAATTAAAATCTCTCTCCTATCCTCCCCTCTCCTCATTTGAACCAAACACATAAGGGTGTATCAAATTTGGATTTTAAAAGATTTTAAAAGATGATATTCAATCAAGACTTTTAAATAGTTTAAAAAGTCTAGTGGTATTGAATCAAGACTAATAAGATTTTTTAGAGGTGTCAAATTCAGTGATATTCAATTAAGACTTTTCCTACTCTCGTGATAATTGTATTTAAATTGGACCCTTTACGGTTTGTGATAATTCAATGAACCGTCGAAGGACCGCTTTTAACTTTCTTGATTTAAGTCGTAAGTTGAACTCCTGTAGATCCAATATCTAAGTTGACTTCACACTTCATCCCTAGAGTATATATGACATGCATATGAGTGGCAACAAAATTCACAAGTAATTCATGCAATAGGATTTAAATCAAAAACAATTTGAATATTAAACAAAAGGAAATTGTCAATTCAGAACATAAAACAAGTCTTGGGAATAACCTCAATTCCTAGAAATAAAGAGACTACTCAAGCGTTGCCATCATCATAGCAATATTGAATAAGAAAAACATGAAAAACCAAAAAGAGAGAGGGATAAGAGATGGAGAAGAAGAGAAATCATATTCCTAAGCCAAAACCTCCAATGCGGCAGCCAAAGATCCCTAATTTGGAGCACTAGTGCAAAATATGCTTTTTACATCGGGCTTTTAACATCGGTTAACACAAAAACCGATGTGAAAAAGGAGGCGGTGGCATTTTTTAAATTAAATTGGAAATTTTTAACATCGGTTATAAAGAAAACCGATGTAAAAAGTGTTTTAACATCGTGTGTTTGGAAAACCGATGTTGAAAAGTGAACCAAAAATAAAAATTTAAAAATGGCACAAGTTAACACATCGGTTTTGATTATAACTGATGTGGAAAATTATAGGTTTTAACACTGGTTATTTTAAAACCGATGTATAAAAGTAAATAAAAAATAAAAATAAAAAAGCCATAATATATCACATCGGTTTTGCTTATAACCGATGTGAAAAATTATAGGTTTTAACACCGGTTATTTTAAAATCGATGTATAAAAGTAAATAAAAAATAAAAATAAAAAAGCCATAATATACCACATCGGTTTTGCTTATAACCGATGTGGAAAATGTTTATAAGACATCGGTTTTTAGTTATAACCGATGTGGAAAAGTGTTTTTTTATTTCAATGTCTGGCTCCATTTTCTTTCGCGCTTGACATTTCGACCCAAATATTTTTGCTCCTTCCTCTGCTAACGTTCACCGCATTCTCTGCTCCTTCCTCTTTCGCATAATGCTCACACCCTCCGCCTCCTCTTCTTCCACATTCTAACCCTAACCACAAAACCTTCTTGGTCCTTGCTCGGTCCACCGTGTCGCCGTCTCGAACCCATCGAGGTCCGCCGTTGTCTCGGTCCTTGCTCGCTCCCTGCGTTTTCACTTTGTCGCCGCCACCATTTCATTGTTCCCTTTCTGTGTACGTTATTCTTCCATTTTTTTGGGTATTAAGTTGTTTTGATGCATGTTCTGGTAATCTATGTGTTTGGAAACCCTAAAAAAATTGTATTGGGTAACAAACCTTTAATCCCTAATTTGTCATTTTAAACTCTGATGCTTCTGCTTCTGCTTATAGATTAGGGCATAGAATAGGGAACTTGCTCACTAAGGGATAGATGAAAGCATTGGGGTAAAACTGATGGGTTTTTTTTTGGATTAGGGAACTTGCTTCTGCTTCTGCTTCTGCTTCATGCTTATAGTTGGAACTAAAGAAAACCATAACTGAAGAAATGATAAAGCAAGCTAAACTTACTACTTAAAGTCATTACAATTTTACATTTATGTTGTTCCATTTGTGCCCTACTTGACCTTGATAGTTGATAGAATAGACCATCTTTCCCCTTGTGATCAGTAACCATTGTTTTGTCACAATAAGCTACCAATAACGCCAGTTTGTCCTATGGAGTATATAAGTTTTTTTATTCATCATTACTTGTAGCATAAATCTTTGAAAAAATGCAAACCTCAGTGCCTCTAGCGAGTGATAGTTTTTCATATAGTTGGTTATCAAACTATAAATCCCCTGTGGATGATGGCCTTGAGGAGTCTCAAAGAGAATCTGTTTTCAGTTCCTATGAGGGCACCTCATCAAACTTCAATTTTTATACTTTTATCACTCATTCACCTGTTGGGCTTTTTGGATTCATGATCATGCTTATAGATTAGGATTCCTTGAGCCTATTGAGGTAAAACCTCATCATTAATTATCAAATGTTTTACTATGGAATTTTATTTGTAGAGGAACCTTGTGCTTTTTTTATGATTTCTTTTTAAGTTGAAGATTTAAATGTCATTTGTATTATAATTTTGTAAGATCTAAGATGTTTTAAAAGTGGTTGTTTAAAGTGTGCTTTAAAGCATAAAACTGATTGGTTTGCTTATAGGCTTGGAGGAGAATGAGAATGGGGTAAAACTGATTGGTTCACCATGCTTATAGATTTGAATGTTGTTAGATGTTTGTTCTATGAATATGAGTCTTCTTATGTGGATGGGTATATTTGTTAGCATAAGTAGTATGTATTTTGTTTATTTAAACAACCAGAGGTTCTGCCTCTTTCTGCTGGACATGGGAGTGGGACATAAAAGCATATATCTATTTTGTGAGGTTTTGTCTGTACCTAATTTATTGATTTCTTCTGTGATTTTCTGATGTTATGTGATTGATCTTTGCTGGTTAATTTGTCGTGGTAATTTGCTAATGTCCATTGACTATTTGCCATAGTAATGGTGGTATACTAGTATTGAGAAGTTTCTCTTTAAGTATTTTATTACATGGATAGCTATAGTGGACTCTAGTATTTTGTACACTGGAAAAAAAATTTGTAACTTTTTAGGATGAATTCCTTTCCCGGCCCCAGTATATAGCTTTTGACTAAATATAATGATGGCCTGATGCTTTTAGTTTTTTCTTCATGTTCTTTGCTTCCTGAATAGCCATAGCTTCTTTCTTCATGTGCAATTAGTTTTAGCTTCTTTCTCTTTCTCTTTCAGGTTTTCTTGATTATTTCACAGTTACGATTTCTGTTCCCCATTTGTTGAGGGTTCTTCCCACGCCCGGTAAGATTTCTCCTATATATGTATTATTCTATTTTGATTTTTGTTTGCTTTGATTTAGGGATTGGAGTGTTTTATTACTTTTTTTATGTTAATTAATTAGTAAAGGCTTAGTTTCCTGTTTGAGATGCAATATTAATGAGCACACTTGTACGTGCTTAAGGTACAGCTCATTATATTGGATCTTGAATTGTCCAAGTTGGACAGTTTGGGAAAAAAACTTTTTCTTCATTCAGTTAAAATAGTTATTCATTGATTCTCATGTTATATACTTGATGAAAGTTCGGATTGATATATTTCCTTTTGTTCTCCGGGTGCATACTTTATCGTGGTGGATGTCATCGCGTTCAAGTCGTGTACGTCGGAGACCGAAGGGAAATGCTGCCGAAATTTCGTCGAGTATGAGCATGAGAGTTAAGGACTAACTGTTAACCGAATGTTGAAAAAGTTTCTTCTCGAATGGGATAGGGCCATACCCTATCATAAGAAGTAGTTGATGAAGATGTTGGACTAAGTATGAAGTTAATGTTTTAGTCATGGATCGCGGTTGGATGAATGCTAGACGGACAAGTGATGAGTATGAGAATGGAGTGGAAGATTTTCTACAATTTGCAAAAACAAATGCTCCTGATAGTAGTGACGGAAGGTTTTATTGTCCTTATGTTAACTGTTTGAATGAGAGACGACTAGAAGCTGACGAGATACTGGATCATCTTATTTGTGAGGGGATTTGCAAGAGTTATACAATATGGATATGTCATGGTGAATCGTTAGACAGGCCAAGGGTGTCGGATAGAGAGGAAGTTGATGACGTAGATATGGACGATGGACTAGAGGACATGATCCGTAATATTGGGCAAGAGTCCTTTCGGCGAGCATATGTGTATGATACTTTGTGCAGTGATGCGGAAGTGGCTTTGTATCCGGGGTGCACTAATTTCACACGGTTGTCAGCGGTGTTAAGATTGTTCAATGTGAAGGCGAGAAATGGGTGGAGCGATAAAAGCTTTACCGAATTGCTTGAGTTGTTGAAAGACATGCTTCCAGAAGGTAACACATTACTATCCCGAAACTATGAAGCGAAGAAGATATTGTGTCCGATGGGTATGAGTATAAGAAAATACATGCTTGCCCCAATGATTGCACATTGTACAGGAAAGAGTTTGAAGAGATGCATAAGTGCCCTAGGTGTGGGGTATCACGCTACAAAGTGAAGGATGGTGATTCTAGTTGTGATGCGGTCACCAAGGGTCCTCCTGCGAAGGTGTTATGGTATCTTCCAGTAATTCCGCGGTTCAAGCGATTGTTTGCTAATGAAAAGGATGCAAAGAATATTAGATGGCATGCAGATGAGAGGAAATGTGATGGATAGCTTCGTCATCCGGCTGATTCTTTGCAATGGAAGAGAATTGATAGTTTGTTTCCGAAGTTTGGCAATGAGCCTAGAAACCTCAGGCTTGGACTTGCTACCGATGGAATGAATCCATATGGAAACTTAAGTAGTATTCATAGTTCATGTCATGTTCTCCTTGTAATTTACAACCTATCTCCTTGGTTGTGCATGAAGCGCAAATACATTATGTTAAGTATGATGATTTCGGGTCCAAAACAGCCAGGAAATGATATTGATGTTTATCTGAGTCCATTGATTGAAGACTTGAGAAAGTTGTGGGATGAAGGCATTGATGTGATCGACGGGTATTGCCGTCAGATTGCATGCCATGTTATTTTGCACCATCAATGACTTTCCAGCACACGGGAACTTGTGCGGGTATAGTGTTAAGGGGCATAAAGCATGTCCAATATGTGAAGAAGGCACATGTTACCATCACCTGCAACATGGAAGGAAGACAGTTTACCTTGGGCATCGGAGATTTCTCCAGTGTAATCATCATTATCGTAGGTTGAGAAAAGCTTTCAATGGACTTCCGGAGAATGCAATTGCTCCGGTGGCCTTGACTGGAGACCAAGTTTATGAACGGGTGAAGAACACTAATGTTATCTATGGGAAGTCCCAGAAGAAGGCTACTGAGAAGAATATATGGAAGAAGAGGTCGATCTTCTTTGATCTTCCATACTGGTGCAAGCTTGATGTAAGACATTGTATTGATGTGATGCATGTGGAGAAAAATGTGTGTGACAGTTTAATCGGAACGCTTCTCAACATTCAAGGCAAGACAAAGGATGGTGTGAATGCTCGTCTGGATCTAGTTGCGATGGGTATACGAGAGCAGTTTGAAATAACCAAAGTGAACACAAGAAGGGGGGTTGAATTGTGTTTACCAACTTTTTCGGTTACTAAAAAGATTTTCGCAGGCACAGCAAGCAAGATTTGAATAAGAGAGGTTTAGACGAGTGACACGTCTAATATTTAAAACAGAATGACACACACAAAAACATAAAAGGTTTTAAAAGAGTTTGATAATCACAGTGTTAACTCCCCAAGTTAAAAGCTAGAATAGAAATAATATTTTAAGTAAATTAAAAGATAAAGGGAGTAGAGATATCACTCAGGAGATTTATACTGGTTCACCCCAAAATCCACAGGGCTACGTCCAGTTTCTTGGCAGCACCAAGTTTCCACTATAACTGAGTAAATTACAGTACAAGTATTCTTTGCACACCTAGCCTCTTCAGGCTCAACACTTAAACAAGTATTCTTTTCTCACCTAGCCTCTTCAGGCTCAAAACAGTAAGGAATAAAAGGTTTTGTGTAGTTAATACAACTTGCAAATCTTTCAGATCACACTCAGAGTGGAATAAATATGAAGTATGAAAGACTGCGAATTTATATCAAATGATTGAATGTGTATTCAATGAAGGAATGAAGAAGTTAATGAAGAGAGTAGAGTGGAATAAATATGAAGTATGAAAGACTGCGAATTTATATCAAATGATTGAATGTGTATTCAATGAAGGAATGAAGAAGTTAATGAAGAGAGTAAATGCTTCTGTGTAGAGTTCCTTTGATATTCAACTTCTTAGCTTCATCTTCATTGTTTGATCTATTTAAAGGCTTCAATCAAGAGATCCGTTTTGACACAGCTTCAGAAAGGGTTTGCTTCTGACTTGAGCTTTCTGAGACACCATTTAATGCCAAAGAGTCGTTCTGAGTATTCATTAAATGCTTGAAAACGTTGAGCATTGTCAAGAGTGTCCAAGAGTACACTTTAGACTGAGCAGCTGTTCTTTCAGAGTATATGGCAGCAGGCTTCTTGTACTTGTTGCAGAGAGCTTTCCTCTTTCAGTGCAACATCAGTTCACTTTCCATAAAGTACTTTTACTTTGTACTTAAATAGGCAAAAGGTTACTGCAGTGATGCAGAGATAGCGTGTTTTATTCCTTAAAACCTTGAAACAACATTCTTTATTCTTTGTCCTTTGAGCTATTGTCCAGAGGTCTTCGAGATCCTTAAGGATGGCATATAATTTGAATAAGGTGACTTGGACTTGATTTCTGACATACTGACTTGGTGTCAGTAATGAGAATTTTTAGACGGGTGAAAGTCATCCAAAACTTAGACGGGTGATGATCATTCAAATATTAGACGGGTGCTGTCATGTTCCAAAGTTAGACGGGTGATCAGCTGAGCCAAACTTAGACGCATGCTTCTTGCCACATCATCAAGTGAACTTGGTCTTTCTTGAGCATTGACTTTCTTTAACTAACTGTTTAGACGAGTGGAAACTTAGACGAGTCAGTGCTGAGCTTCTACTAAAAAGTAGACGGGTCAAAATTAGACGAGTGACCTCAAGTCTATTTTCCTGCACACTTATCAAATATATCAGTAATTTCATTTGGTTCAATATTATCATACTTGAACTATTTGGAATCATCAAAACATAGAGGATTTACACTTTGAATGTGTTTTAGACTTATGAGGTCTCAACACAGTTAGCTCCACATAAAGTGGGGGATAAGAAGACTTATTTGCCCCCAGCATGTCATACTTTATCAAAAAAAAGAGAAAAGAAGTTTTTGTGAATGTCTACGGTGAGTCAAAGTGCCACAGGGTTACTCTTCAAATATCAAGAGACTTGTCTCAATGAAAGATCTCAAATTAGTTGGCTTAAAGTCTCATGATTGCCATATCTTGATGCAACAACTACTACAGGTGGCCATTCGTGACATCTTGCCTAAAAAAGTCAGACATGCCATTACTAGGTTATGCTTATTCTTCAATGCTATATGTAGCAAGGTCATTGACACTAAAAAGTTGGATGACTTGGAAAATGAGGCAGCCATTATCTTGTGCCAATTGAGATGTATTTTCCACCTTCATTTTTTGACATCATGGTTCATTTGATTGTTCATCTAGTGAGGGAGATTAGATTGTGTGGCCCCGTTTATTTAAGGTGGATGTACCCGGTTGAGCGATACATGAAGATCTTGAAAGGATATATGAAGAATCCACACCGTCCCAAAGCATCTATTGTTGAAAGGTATGTTGCAGAAGAAGCTATTGAGTTTTGTACAGACTACATGTCAGAAGCGGAACCTGTAGGGCTTCCGAAGTCTCGTCATGAAGGAAGATATGATGGTAAGGGTATACAAGGTATCACTGTTAAGAGCATGGATCGGGAGTGAATAACACTGATGAGGTTGAACCATACTTATGTGAGCACAAAAGCATCATCGACGAAACTTATCCTAGAATGAATGAAAAATGGTGTTTGAACAAGCATAATAAGACTTTCTTGAACTGGTTTAAATAAAAAATTGCAAAGGATGGTACTGCTTCTGATACATTACAATGGCTAGCATAGGGACCTAACTTTGATGTCATATGCTGGAGTGAGTACGATATCAATAAGTTTTCCTTCTATACAAAGTCCCAGGATGACAAAAGTATTATGCAAAACAGTGGGGTTATGGTCGTCGCTGAGTCCATGCATTTCTCTAGTTCGAAAGATAAAAACCCTGTTATGGCATCCGTTTCATACTTTGGGATCATTGAAGAGATCTGGGAGGTTGATTACACGAAGTTTAGAGTGCCTGTTTTTAAATGTGAGTGGGTCGATAGTAACAATGGTGTGGAAACCGATGAGTTAGGATTCAAATTGGTGGACCTTAATATGGTAGGTAATAAAGAAGAGCCTTCCATCGTGGCATCCCAAGCAAAACAAGTGTTTTATATTCGTGATCCTTCTAACAAAAGGTGGTCAATGGTTCTCCAGGGAAAAAACATGTATAATGGTAGTGAGGGAAATCAAGATTCAACTCTTGATATTTCTGACACTCCTTCTTTCTCAACACGGGTGCCTAATTTCAATGAGGAAAATGAAGTGGACGATGTACATGCTACTCGTAATGATCACCAAGAAGGGTTATGGGAGAACGTTACTACTTGACCACAGTGTAAGTTTAGTTTGAGTTATGTTTAAAGTCATATTATATGTTTACGTTGATATTTGTAAGTTATGCTTACGTTGATTGATATTTATAAGTTATGTTTGATATTTATCCAGACATACTGACATTTTGTTTTTGTCTAAACAGGTATACATGGCTGATCCTGAGGATATCCCTCCTTCATGCAGCGGGTCGGAGACCCCGTCTTCGGGTAGAAAGGGTAGATGTGCCACACAAATGAGGAATTTGACTGCCAACCGTGGTTCAAATCAAAGGATAAGAATCGACTTTGATTGTAACCTCAATCCTATTGGGCCAATGGCAGAGCAGTTTAATAGTTTTGTGGCGACCCTTGCTCGAAGCAGGCCAAGCATTCTTATTGAGCGTTGGAAAGATGTACTTCAGGGCGTGAAGGATCAGATATGGGAGAGTATTCTGGTATCTATACTTTTACGTCCTGTGTTTGTATCTACTTTATTTTAATCTTATTAATATCATACAGTAATTCGTTGATTCTTTTGGTGTTAATGTAGCTCACCTTTGACCTGCCGGATACGACGGATATGAAGAAGCGTTGGATAAAGTATGCTGGTGAGCGTTGGAGGGGTTTTAAGGTGGACCTGGGCAGATACTATGTATTCAATCCTAGCTGTGAAAAGAACCCACTTGAGGTGTACCCGTTTCTTGACCAGGCGACGTGGGATCGCTTTGTTCAGAGCCGACATGATCCCAGCTTTCAGGTTAACTTATTTGAGTTGTCTCTAAATTTATGTAATTTCATTAATTTTATTAATTTACTAATGTAATTTAATTGTCTTCTATTTATAACAGGAGAAGAGGAAAAAGGGGCAGGAAAACCAAAGCAAGAATGTCTACCCCCATGTACTGTCTCGTGGGGGATATAAAAAGCTTGTTCAGACCATGGTGGAAGAGGAAAAGAAAGCATGTCAGGAAGCAGCATCTCAGGCAGATCCTAACGCTGAAAATCATCCAGAAGTTGTTGATCCACCTCCACCCCCACGCCATCGTAAATGGAAGAGGGCCTGACAAAGAAAAACGGGACAATATACATCTGAGGAGGCCCGCCAAGTAGCTGAGAAGATTGTAAGTGTAGTTTGAATTGTAATTGTGATTTTAACAATGTTACTGAATTGTAATGTGACCTAATATTTTATATGTTGCAGGATGCCTTGGACGAGCAGGCCACTCAAGGAACCTTTGTTCTTAGAGGACGCGAGGATATCTTAGCTGCTGCCATCGGTAAACCAGACCACCCGGGCCGTGTCATTGGTGTTGGATGGGGCGTTGGCATTTTCCAATACTATGGTTCATCTTCACACCAACGCCACAGGGATGTTGTTGCAGATAGAGAACGGCTAAAACATGAGATTGCAGATGAGCTTAGACAGGAGATGGCCCAGCAGTTTAACCAGCAGATGGCAATAATGGCTGCTATGTGCCAACAATTCACAAGTGTCCAACCCTCTGTCCATGTGAGCACTAAGGGCTCATGTGATCCTCCTCATCAGCCTGATGATGATGATGATGACGCCCCTGATAGGTGTGAGCTGAATGTTGATGATCATCATGACATTCTGCCTAAAAGCTCAGATCCAGGAAGACCAGAGAAGTCTGCTCCTGCCAAGGTATTCATTTGACCATTCAATTAATTACGAATGAAATAACTTAACTGTGATTACTAATGTATATCTTTTTTGTTGTTTAGGGGAACGACAAAGGGGATCCTGGTGATGTTTTTAAACTTCTTGCTATACAGCTTGTCACCATGGAGGTTGATGCAGCTTTGGTAAGGTTGGAACATGATGGCAGGCCAGGTGACGAACTGTATATCCCAAAGAAGGAACTTATGGAGATGGCGCTCGACCATGAAATGGCTAGTGCTCACCACATCTCGTTATGGTGCACGTAAGTACATTTTATTTATAAGTTAAATAATTAAATTTTAAATACTATGATAATTAACATGTTTTATCAATATATTAGGTATCTGCATCGCATGTTAGCTAATCAGGGCAACCTCACCCTTTATAGGTTCATTGACCCCATGCTCATTCAGGGTGATGTTCTCCTAACATCAGAAGACCCGGTCGCCACCATACGTGATATAGTTGCCCGAGACCATCATCAGTTCTACCTTGCGCCTTATCTCAATAAGTAAGTACCAGTTATTTAATTATAACTATATACGACTTAGTCACTAATTGTTCCGCAAATGCAGACAACATTGCCAGTTGTTGATCTTGTGCCCTCGGTTGAATGCCGTGGTCTTCTTCTGCTCGATGGGAAATAAGCCGGCGAATGAACTGAAGCACATCATGGAAACGTAAGCATTAAAATAATTTAGAATCAGTAATGAAGTTATTTTAATTATCTGAAATCTATTAGATATACTTTAATTAATGTTTATTTTCTTATGATAGGTCTATTGATGCAAGCCGCATGCTGTGTGGTGAAAGGCGTCGGGCTATTAGATGGATTATTCCTAACGTAAGATATTTATTAGTTCAAACGCTTCAAGCGCAGTGAGTATAATTATTGATTTCTATTTAATTTCTCATATTCTAACTGGGTTTCATTTGTACGTAGTCTCATAGACAACGTGGATCATGGGAATGTGGATATTATGTGATGAAGTGGATGGTCGAAATTATCTCCTCCGGTATCACTGAAAGATGGCATGAGGTAAATGCTAATTGGTAACAATTAGTTGTAACAATTATATATATATATTCGTTATATGTTTAATTTTAGTTTATTACTTAAAAGATATAATATTATGTCCAATTAAACTTGCAGATATTCAACAATCCGACTCCACTCTCTGATGCCGACATAAAAAACATAAGGATACGTTGGGCAACTTTCTTTCTTGAAGTGTACCAACAATAGTTTGTATGTAGTTAGTATATAAACGCATCATGTACTAGCTATAGTGTACTTTTGACTGATATATGTTTTGACATGAAATCTATAATATATCATATGTAGCTTTTTGGTTTCTAATTATCTTTGTTGTCTGAATGTAATTGAATATATTTATTGTTAGTAATCTTTTAATTTAGTGTGTTTTGGTTGTACAAAAGTGATTCTGTTGACAATATAGATTCTGTATTGATCTGGATTACTGAAACAGGGGAAAGGACTGTCAATACTGAAAAGGGTGGTTTTTTTAAAAAAAAACACACAAATTCACATCGGTTTCTGAAAAAACCGATGGGGTAACCCCACTTTTCCACATCGGTTTCTAAAAAAACCGATGTGGTAACCCCACTTTCCACATCGGTTATTTTAAAAACCGATGTGGAACATCGGTTTTTTCAAAAACCGATGTGGAAAGTGCTGAAAAGGATTTACTGGCTTGCTGAAACAGACTTTTTTACATCAGTTTTAAAACCGATGTGAAAAGTGGCAATAAACCACATCGGCCTTTTCAACATCAGTTTGAAAACCGATGTGAAAAGCCAAAAAAAAAAACCGATGTGAAATCCCTTTTCTACACTAGTGGAGCCTAAGGGTCCTATATATAGTGTAGGTCAACTTTGGATAAAAGTCCATTACAATTTAAATCAGAAAAGATAAGATAAATATGAAATTATTACGTCACCGTCACGGCCGTGACGGCATCAGGGCCTGGACGTGAACGCTTCTGACTTATGGATCTCTCTTCTTAATTTCTTGATCACGCCCGTGACAACCATCACGCCCTGGCCGTGAACGCTTCTGACTTACCAGAGTTTCTTTCCTTTCGTTTTTTTTTTTTTTTCGCGTCATGGCCATGACAGCCATCATGCTCAGGCCGTGAAAGCTTCTTTCCTTCACTTTTTCAGCTCTTTAATCTTCTCTCTTCATTCTGACTCCAAATTAGGTTGATCCAAGCTCTTTTTTAATCAAATCTGCCCAACATACCAACGACACCACGGTAGTCTGTTCTAAAAGAAGAACTAACTAAATATTCTAAAAATGCCTAAACTACCATGAAAATGCATGCAAAATGATAATAAAATATGAGGTGAAATCACACTCATCACCTTACCATAATAGGCAAGCTACAAAACCAAGAGCAACCACTAGATGAGATAGAGACCTTTGTGATAGTATACTAAGCTCATAACAGGTTTCACTCCTCCCGACATATTCGCTCCATCTCCCACCAAGTGAGAACTCCTGCTCAACAACCTGTGCAGGGGAATACAACACCATCCAATATCACAATTTCTCCTTTGAAGAAGGTGGCATAAATTTAATGGTGGTTGTGAGTAGCTGGGTTTTGACCAAAGATTCTGGTGGATAGGGCTACGACGATTAAGTGATAAGAAAAACACAATAGATTCATTCTACAGGAACAGAAACCATAACAAAACTGAGGGAATACACATGAATTTACAAAAACTTTCAGCCTCTTCCTAGCACACCCTCGAATTCTAAATCACACAAAATGTAAAATTTACTTTCATTTTCTTCTCCATTGTACCTATATTTGAACACCTGAAAATCGTGGTTAATGACATTCAGAATCGTGGTTAATTACGTTCAGTGGATAGTTAATGAGTTGCGATACCTTGTTATATCCATTAACCATCCATTAAACGTAATTAACCACGTATTTGAACTGTGTTAACCATCCAAATTGTTGTCGAAAATTGTTGTCCATTTTTGTGTTCAAATAACACAACTGTTTTAAATGACATGACACAACATGAGTGGGCGGGAAAGGAAATATGACACCATTTTGAGACAGGTGATCTCAAGCCATTTCTTAAAGTTTGTGTGTTATGTGTTGTTTTAATAGATCTCAATTTAAATTCATGTTACAAAGATAAAAATGATTACTAATAATACAGTTTAATTAGACTGTACCAAATGCTCATTCATTTCATATTTAATGGTATGTCGTTGCCATTAAAAAAAAAAAACCATATATATGGCGGATGCAAATAGCAAATTTCTATTATAAACCAAAACCAACAGAAGTTCAAATATATTACAAATGCTAATTCCTATTCTAAGACTAAATTACTTGCATTCATCCAACCCTAATTCCAAGTACATGACGCTACAATGATGACACCCACTAGCACAACAACTATAACCTTAGCATATTTTTATTGCATACCTAATTTCATTGACCACACCAACAAACTCCATACTCATCTTCATTGGCAGGTTATTCACATTCAATTATTGATCATTCATCTGGTGATCTTTGCTCATTAGAGGATGCCCAACAGGGGTTCATTTTCAAGTCATTCTCCTTTATTTCCACCTCATTCACCTCCATCTCCATGCGACCATGCCGTCAAGTCTTCTTCCGTCTTTGCAAGCATGAATAGTAGCAGTATTCAACCAACTTAATTAAGCACAATAGGACATTTTTGCCTACAATAAGATGCAATTAGTTAGTAAATAAATGGAGCTTCAAATTTTAAAGTTAAACTTGCTTAAATCAATATCTTATATTCACAATCATAATATTGAAATATGGGCATCAACCCTACTACGAAGACAGTTTTTGAGGTGTATACTTCAACAATCCTCAGAGCACCAACCCTGCTATGAAGCTGAGTTCCCATGCTTATAATACTCCCACTACAACTAACCTCAATCATTAGTTGTTTTTTGTTCACATGAGCTCCCCACTCGGTACCACTTATCATTTTGAAAATCAAATTGAATCTCTACTAGTGTTTTTTGGTTTACTGCACATGTCAAAATTGAACGATAAGTTAATGTTTTGGATTTGGGAATTTCTTAACCCTAAACTCCAAACAACCTCGTTTAGGCTAGGGATTACAAATTCAATCCCAACTAAAAATAGTTAATTCCAACCTGAACATTGTGTTTGGTTGTGAAAAGAAAATGAGAGAAAAGAAAATGACAGGAAAGAGAGGGGAATGAAAGAAAATGAGTAGAAAATGAGATGATTTAAATTGTTTGGTAGGAGAGAAAATGACAGGAAAGAAAACTAAATTTTTGCTTTCCTTTTGTATGATTGTGTAGACAGTGAAAAAAAAGAAAAAATATATTTGTGAAATGACATAAAGACCATCATATAATAATTTTATAATTTTAAAAAATACAAAATGATTTATTTTTTGTTTTTTTTATACCTTGTACCCAGTGGTGGACCTACATTGAGTTGAGGGTGTGCACATGCACCCCTCACTTTGATAAAACTATAAGTAATTATCTTGAGATTTTATATTTTGCCCCCTTTATTTTTATATATTTGAATTTTGAACCCACTGCCCCTTAGTTCTAATAAGGCATGAACACATTTTTGGTTTGTTTACCCATTCTCATGCATTCATTGTTTGTTGTGGTACGTTTAATAATTAGTTGAGGATAGATTTTTATCTCTTTAAGCTTGAAATTGTGTAAATGATGGAATATCCTTTGTTAAGGCTTGTAAAGGCTTGAAATTTGGGATTTTTGTATATTGGTATAATTCAAACATTTTATCAAATTGGTTGATTGATTATGCAATTAGGATCACGAGTAACATATTTGTGAAGTCAATTTTATAAAAAAAATTCTTGATGATGGTTAATTACAAAATATTGATAGGTTACGGTTTTGATATGTCCAAAATTGAAAATTTTGTAACACATGTGATATTGCCCCCACTAACTCAGGGTTCTAAATCCATCACTGCTTGTACCATAAATCCATTCATGCTTCCACTTTGGCTCACCTCGATTTCAGGTCATGGTCAGTTTTTTGCCCAAGGGAGGATAAAAAACACACGTGAGTCCCACAGTTTTTTTTGGGAGAAGTTATTTTTCCTCCCTCTTTCCCCTCTCTTTCTTTCCCTCCTCTTTCCATGGTTCCAAACGAAGTGGAAAATTATCACAGCTAACTCACCAGGTTAACATGTCAAATGTGCACATTTATCAAGTATAACACAACAATACTAACAAAAGGAAATTGTATCAAACAATTGTCATTTTCACATATAAAACAGGTTGAGTTTTTTTAACTCATGAATGGGAAGCGATGTTTTTCTAAAAAACCAAATTAAGAGTTTAATCTTAGTTTCTTTGGATGACAAGATTGATATTACATTTTATCAATGACAAATTAAATTGATACCAACTTTTTTAAAGACAACAGTGATAGCACTTGTATTGAAATAAGTGTCACCTAGGGGTGGACAACGGTCGGTTACAGTCGGATTCGGGCCAAAAAGTCCAAATCCAACCAAAATCGAAGGTGAGAATATCTCACCCATTCCCGTTCGATTTTGCCCTCGGTTTGGGCGGGTGGCAGGTCCCACGGGTGGGTTGGCTCGGTTTTACACCAAAGAAAAAAAAATCTTTACAGGATGGAAGGAACTATGAAGTTGAAGAACAGAAAACTCAGAACATACTTTCCAGAAAAGCCATCAAACAAATCCAGAAAAAAAAAAACCATTAGACTATCAATAAAAAGAAAAAAGCATCAATCTTTTTTTGTATTTCATTTACAAGAGGTAAAAATTTGAAACATGAGCAGATCTGAAATTAGCAATACCTCTTCTTCTTCGATGAAGCATATGCATCACCTCGGGTATATCCGGCGTAGAGGAAGGCAGCTTAAGCTTCTATGGTCGCTGATCTGGCGCAGATCTAGCATGCAGCAGAGGAAGTTAATCATGCGCGGCAACTCGCGGTGGAGACGATGCCGTAATAGAGGAGGTGAACTGACTGAATAGGAGAATGAGAGACTCAGACGACGATAGCCGCGAAACGTGACTCGCGATAGAGGGCTGTCAACGGCCGTGTTGCACGGAGACTACGTCGGAGCAAGGTTGCGCGCGTTGGTGGCGGTGGTGTTGTGGTGGAAACAGAACTGGTTGGTCATGGTTGATGACTTCCCGGTGGTTGATGGTAGAAGCAAAGGGCGGCTAGGGTTGGGGGCAGCATGCAGCGGCCAGGGTTGGCCCGTTGGGGAAGCAAAGTGAGGAGGGAGAGAAATAATGTTAGCTGAGAAGTGAGAAGAAGGGCCAATTTTTTTTGGTAGATGAGAGATGAGAGAAGGTCTAATGAAATGACTATGAGGCAGTAGGCACGACAATAGAGAGTCGCTGAGGCAATGTGAATGGTCAATAGAGATCAGGTGTGCATTAATGACTGTTGGGGCAAAGGTGTAAAGCAATAAGTGACAATTTGAATTTATGTTGGTTTTCGGGCGGGTTCGGGTACCGTTGGATTCAATTTTACAAAACCGAACCCACCCGAATAAACCCACTCTTAACTCCTTTCTTTCATATTTGAACCCGACACCTGTCATAACTTGCCCGCAATACCACTTTGTCATTCGGATTTAACAGGTTTCGGTCGGGTATTTTTTTTTTTTTTTTGGTCCACCCCTAGTGTCACCTATTTGTGCTTTCAATTCTTAGGTTGACAAGCCAATATCATTCCCCTTAACCGATGGATGATTTGTATGAGTAGCAATAACAAGTTAGGTCAACGACATATAAACCCATTTATTCACAAGTTTTTAACTCTCCAAAACTCTCCAAAATATTCCCTATTATTTGTAAATAAATAAGCTATTAGAACAACTCCTATTGGAGTTGCTTAAAAAGTTTTTAAAATTAAGGATAAATTCTTGTCAGATTGCATCATCAAAGAAAGTTGATATGGATATCATACATTGAGAACTATTACTTCACATATAAGAACAGTTATTTCTATAAGCATCTGATTCTTATATAAGAACCATTAATTAATACAAATAAAAGAGAGAAAAATAATATTGTTAAATGAATCTTAATATCAAATGAAAATAAAAAAGTTAATATTTTAAATAAAATAAAGGTTTAAATAAGTTTTTGGTCCCTACAAAATTCACCAATTTTGATTTTCGTCCATGTACAATTTTTCATTAGGATTTCGTCCCTATACTTTCAAAAATTTTGGAAATAGTCCTTACCGTCATCTTTTTCCGTTAATTGCTGACGTGACAAATGGAATGCCATGTCAGCCATGCCACGTCACCCACGTGGCGTTAAGTTTGCCATGTCAGCAGGGACTATTTCCAAAAAAATTAAAAATACAGGGACGAAATCCTAAGACAAAATTTATAGGGACTAAAACCAAAATTTGTGAACTTTGGAGGGACTAAAAGCTATTTAAACAAAAAAAAAAAACTATTTTCTAGCCATTTTTCATGCTAAGCCGTATAGGGACAAGAAACTACCTCGATATCCCTGAATACTAGAAAATATACCATAAAAATGAATTTGACAATTTTATCCTTGTGTCCCTAACATATGATTTTTTTCCCCTTCTATTTTCTGATCAAACCTCATAGCAATCAAACTGGAATGAGAAATTATATCAAATCTCAGAGCAATCAAATCTCAAACATGGATAGAGAACTACCTCGGTATCAACGAGTACTAGAAATTATATCAGAAGAATAAATTTTACAATTTTATCCCTATGTCCCTAATGTATGATTTTTGTCCTTTCTATTTCCAGGCAAAATCTTAGGGCAATCGGACAAGAATAAGAAATTACCTCAATACGTTGAAGTACTGATAGATTAAGAGATTTGTCGATTTGAAACCTGTAGCCCTAATATATGACTTCTTTATATTTTCTAGCCAAGTTTTGCCATGGTTAAAATTGCCAAATTCCTTCATTTGATATGTTTTTTAGTACAATGATGCCGAGCTAATTTGTTTTTTTTGTACGACTTACCATGAAATTTGGCAAGAAAATAGAAACAAAATAATACATTATGGACTACATGGTTAAAATTGCTAAATTCCTTCATTTTGTATGATATATCTAGTACTGAAGGATACCGAGGTAATTTCTTATTTTTGTCTGACTTGCTCCAAAATTTGACTAGGAAATAGAAAGAAATCATACATTAGGGCAACATGTTTCAAATTGACAAATCCCTTCATCTGGTATGATTTCTAGTACTTAAAGATATCAAGGTAATTTCTTATTCCAATTTAATTGCTCTAAGATTTGGTTAGAAAATAAAAGAAACAAAATATCATACATTAGAGACACAAGGACAAAATTGTCAAATTCATTTTTCTGGTATAATTTCTAGTATCCGGAGATACCGAGGTTATTTCCTGTCCTTGTACAACTTAGTCTGAAAAATGGCCGCAAAATAGTTTTTTCTGTTTAAATAAGTTTTTAATTCCTGCAAAGTTAAAAAAAATTGGTTTTAGTCCCTATAAATTTTGCCTTAGGATTTCGTCCCTGTATTTTCAATTTTTTTTTGAAATAATCCTTGCTAACGTGGCAAACTTAACACCGCGTGGCTGACGTGGCATTCCATTTGCCACGTTAGCAATTAACAGAAAGAGATAATGGTAAGGACTATTTCCAAAAAAAAATTGAACGTATAAAGACGAAATCCTAAGGAAAAATTGTGCAGGGACTAAAATCAAAATTGGTGAACTTTATAGAGACCAAAAACTTATTTAAACCTAAAATAAAAAATAAATGTAAATAAAGATATGAAGTAGTTTTAGAGACCCATTTGAATTTTTTTGAGTTACATCAAGTATAAAGTTGCTTAAAGTAGTATAAAATAAGCTGTGGTATGATAATAAAACTTATAAAAAGAGAATTTAAAGAACTCCAATGAAATGAATTGCACCATATGAGATACTTTCACCGGTATGTACAAATTCCACAAAAATACCCATAAGAAAGCTTACACAGTCATTCGTGGCAATTCTATACACAATTCATTATTACGAGGTTTTTTTTTAACAATGCACAGCATGCCATAATGTCATCGGAGTACAGCGTCAAACGCGAGATGGTTCACATAAATAGTAATATTGCAATTTTCTTTTGCAGGATACATTAGACAAACAACAAACCACAGAAGCAATACAAAAGATGAACAAGAACAGCCTAAACGGCTTCCTCATCACAATGACAGCATATTGGAGAAGATCACCAGCAGGCACAACCACTTAAACAATGCCCAGTGTGGAACTTAATGAACTCTTGAAACACAAGATAACTTTAAACTTCCCAACTTCACTCAGCTAGTATAAACATTCTATAACCATATCCCAACTTCAATTTACTCATCTTCAGCTCAAATATTATCTGATTGCTCCTAGCAAATTGGCACCATCAAGCCTCGCTCCTTCCAAGTGCTGAGTAATTAAAAAAGAGAATGATAGTATGTTAGCTTATCATACTTGGAACAGAAAAATACAGCTGCCATTTTTTTAAACACACCATTTACTTGTGTTAGCCAATTCAGTCAGTCATCCAAATGCCTAGCCACGGGATAACAAAAAAAGAGATATATGCATATGTTCTCTTGCCATAACCTCGGGTCTCAGGTTTTAAAAACATAGATAAACAAACGGAGCACCAAATCAAAGGGAATTTGAAAATTTCAAATCCTATCCTATCCTATCCTACAAGGTAACTTTTTATTCAATTGCCTAAAATACACATTGTTTTGGCTCCTGTTAATAGTTCTATGGAGGAAACAGTAACTAATAAAGGAACTGTCATGCTACATGGTTTAATTAATTTGTACTTTGCACAAGACAATGATTGCCTCAACCATATGCATCTACCAAGCAACAAGAAAAGTTAGTGAGCGGAGCATACTTCAAGAACATAGCAACAGCTAGCTTGAACTGAAACGCTCCTGTGTTCTAGTTCCAACTACATTTTCAAAATCAATTGCTTTAAACTGCACAGGCATCCTGTTAGGAACCCAAATCTCATGGCCCTTAAGGCCCCTAAAACCCTGCAGGTTTACACTCGCAAGCCCAAGGACAGCTAGGGTAATTAATTCATGTAAACAGAAAGTGAAACAGAAAGTGAGTGTGAGGAGAGAGGAGTCAGTTTTGGGGGAGGGTAAGATGTGTCTCTTTATATAGAAAAGAGGAGGAAAGGGAAAAGGGTAGGTTGGTTGTAACTGAATAGTTTGGAGCTTAGAGAGTATTCTCTAGCTTGCAGGCCATAGGTGTTCACCTTGGCTGGGATCTTCTGCTCTTACCTTTCCGCTTTCCCTCTTTCTACTCTAATTCTCTTCTAATTCCAGTCAATAAAGCAGTCTTTATTTCATCTTTTGCTTAAATCTCATTTCTGTGTTTGAGATAGGAAATAGTTCCTATCACATCCACCTATCTATTGGCAGCGCAATTAGATATACCACAAACTCCCACCTCACAGACTAAAGTAACTAATAGAGAATTAGAGATAAGTTGCTACATCATTTTATATAAAAGATAAACAATGGGCCATGAAAATCAAACTGATAAATCTTACAATGTGAAAGTGAAGTCACTAATTGAGAAGGAATTTATGATTCCAAGATCGTGATTAATGGTCATTTATTGATGGGCATTGGAGTTTTCAAAATAGCAATGCCAGGGTCATAAGAGGTCATCTTAGTTAAATGGAAAATATTGACTTGCTAGTGATCAATATAATAAAAAGCAGAGAAATTTAAAGAACTGAAAAAACTTTAGCTAATTTACATACTGTATCTCGAAGATTGACATGACGCAGATAAGCTCGTTGAAGGTTTGCACCCTTTAAGTTGGCATTGCTCAATTTTGCACCCTGATAAATATGGAAATCATTATAAAACAACTAAGCCATAATAGGAAATCAACATTTCACACAACCATGAAAATGATTTGATCAAAGAAACCTGAGCTGAAAATTAATAATAAATTACATAGACCTACCCTCATGTTTAATGAGATTACAGGGCTCTCCTTTTTGTTTTTAAAATATACTTGCCTCCCTTATTTTAAAATCTAACATAACACAAAGCCTCTCTACATATTTTGAAAATTACAGAAGACCTCCCTTTTTTTAACATACATAAACCTCCCTTAATTTTGAGTTAGCACATTGATTTATAAGAACAAGGGAGCTCAACTGTGCTAATTATAGAGAAATTTTAGTTCATGAGCCTGAAAAGGACGGAGTTTATATCGCCAATATTCAAGCAAACCAAGATATGTATCATGATGTTAAAAATAGTGTGAGAACACATGGTGGAGTCACAGAATATATCTTGAACACATAGTGGAGTCACAGAATATATCTTTAGTCATTATCTTTTTACATTGGTTTTAAAAGTGTTTACTGGGCATATATAGTCCTAGCGGGAAAGCTGAGAGAAGGGATATATCATATATGAGAAGCTAGAGTTGTAAAGACAATCTTTGGAAGCATATGGCTTTCATTTAAGTAGATGTAATCATGTACATAAAAAGAAGTAGGTGGAATGTAGGTTCAAGAAGAAGCGCACTAACACTAGCTTAGAGGTAAAAGTTGGAGATCATATCATATATCTATGTAGTTAATAGCGCGCTATAGCCTATAGCGGCATAGCCGAGCGGATCAGCCCTTGGCCGCTACGGTGCTCGAATAGCATAGTGTTTTATGATAGCGGCCACTATAGCAGCCGGAATAGCGGGAAATAGCGGCAATAGCAGTCGCTACAACAAAGTGTGTTAAGAATCCATTTTTACCCCTCTCAAATGGGCATCTAATGGTCATATTCAGGGGTATTGTCGGTTTAATGGTCATATTTGGGGGGGCATTGTCGATTTTTTGGACTAAGGTTAAATAATTTTTACCTTTACCTCCTTCATATTTGATAGTTTTTTTACTTTTGTTGTTAGTGACATGAAGATTATAACTTATGATTATTAATTGAGTTCAGTGTTGTTAATATCATTTATCGGAAAATATCGGAAGGCTAAAAATCCGATATGTAAAAAATCGGATATCGTATCGGACAAATATCGGAAGTCAAATATCGGTTGAAATAAATAAATTATATATAAAAATGTATGTTGTATACACAAATAAAAATGAGCTGCATAGTGCATAACATTGCAGTATGCATTTCAAGACAACAATGTGCATCATACGAGTATGATTGGGCAAGAATATGTCTAGCAACCCAATAAAAGCCATTAATCTATGAATAAAACTATGTATAGCATGCAAGACAGCATAGAAAACATATGTATTGACAGAGACAGCAAGGTAAAAACATCCAGCATATAATTGACGCAAGACAGCATAGAAAACATATGTATTCCCCAAAGACTGAGACAGAGACAGCAAAAAACTATTCCTTCTTCAAACATTCTAGTGGCCCTAAACAACAATCTGAAATTTGTAACAGCCCCTGCACCCTTGCAGCAAACCAGCTCCAAGATCAAATAAAAGTGACATAATTATAGAAGGGATATGTAAGAAACAAAAAATAAACAGAGGAAGAGAATGGAGAATGTGAGAGAAAAGTAAACCAGAAAAACAGAGGAAGAGAAAGGGAGAATGAGAGAGGAGAGAGGAAAGATAACGAAAAAACAGAGGAAGGGAAAGGGAGAATGGGAGAGGAAAGAATATGAAAAACAGAGGAAGAGATTAGAAGAGAAAAACAGAGGGGAAAGAAAAGAATGGAGAAAACAAACGAAGAGACATTACCTGAGAGAATGGGAACGCCGCCGGCCGGAGATGATGGAGGCGGAGTACATGACGAGGCCGAGGCCTAAGCGCAGACACAGAGCCATTGCGTGATTGAGGAAGTCGAAAGGTCAGAGACAGAGACAGAGTACGTGTTTGAGTGAGAGATATGGCTTGAAATACCCTTAGAACCAATTACTTACGTAATTAAAGGAGTGGGCTTCTCAAAAAAGGGTGGGTCGGTGGACTCGGTGCTGACCCTTTGAATTTCCAGAGTTCAAAAAAAGAAAAAAACACTTAAAATGCCAAACTTCCGATATTTGATGACTCGGGCGATATAGCGATATCCGATATATCGGACGATATGCCTCACAAATCGGAATGCACATATCATATCGCTTATCATATCGGGGCATAGAAAATCCGATACGATATATCGAGATATCGGCCGATATGCCGATATTTGACAACACTGATTGAGTTTGTGTATGCAATTTGGATAGTATGTTATGTTTTAGCATTTATATGTGTATATTTAATTCTTTAGCTTGTGTGTATATGCATTGCAATAGCGGCCATCCCGCTCCCGCTATCATGTTATAGCGGTTTTAGGGGTCGACTGATATCCATGATTGATAACTAGTCACACAATTCAAGTATCTTGGATCTATCACACAAAACAACAGAAATAGAGGGAGATGAAAACCACAGAGTTCAAGTTAGGTGGATGAAATAGAAAAGTGCTTTGGGTGTTGAAGTCAAACAATTTTATTGCACAACTACAAGAGTGATGTGTTGCACCCCCTAGAGTTCAAAATAATGCTCCTATGCAGGAGTGATGTGGCATAGAAGCATATAATTTATTGGAGGGGTTTGCCGATTGAATTGAAACACCATTTGGCTGGTATACAGATGGATGTTGGAGTCTATAAATCTGTTACTGATGAAGTGGAAAAAAATGTCGGAAATTGTAAAATCCTTGCACCAAAGATTAATGAAGAAATCAGATGATTAGGAAGTACCGAAAAAATGAAAAGAAAAAAGGCATGTAGAGGTTGGGATTGAGCCACATGGAAGTCTTTTCAAGAAGAAGAGAGTGAGCACTCAAGCCACCATCAACAACATCTTTAAGAATTTGAGAGAAGAGGCATGCAAAGATAATGCTTCCTTCTTCTACAACAATGTCATACCATTCAATGTGGCAAAAAGTGAGGAATTTCAGAAGATGTTGGAGATGATTGCCTGACATGGCCCTGGATTTAAGCCAACTGTGGAAGAGGTTGGTGAAGACAATGTTTTCCAAATTGTGAGAGATAATGCAGCAAATTACAAAGTTGATGGTGGGATGCTAATGGAGAAAAGGAAAAACCTGTATTTGACACCTTGCACAGCTCATTGCATTGATTTGATGTTAGAGGATTTTGAGAAGATATCGATTCATCATGAGACAAACTCAAAGGGTTAAAAAATTACAACCTATATCTATTCAAAGACTTCTCTAATTTCTCTATTGCAACATTTCACCAAAGGAAAGGATTTGGTGAGACCGGCCACGACTCGTTTTGTCACTTCTTGTCTAACTTTGAGGTGTCACATTGACAACAAAGGGGCATTGATAAGAATGTTCATATCTAATGAATGGGCATCCAGCTGGTTTGCTTGTAAGGAACTTGTCCATTAATCAAAGTGCTTTGTTTGGTGGATTCAGATGAGAACCCAGCCACAGAGTTCATTTAAAAGGCAATGGACCAAGCTAAAGAGAGGATACAAAGTGCCTTTAATAGTGTCCAAAGAAGAAAAATTATAAACTGTAGTTTAAATTATAAAATTTAATTTAGATTATAAACTTTATTTTCAAAACTAATTCAATTCTTTTGCACTATTTAATTTCAAGCCTCTATCGGATATCATTGGTGAGATGGGAAAATCAACTCCATAGACCTTTGCATGACTTTGGTTTTGGATTTAAAGCTGACTTTGAAGTAAAACATGAACTATATGATTGTTGACAAAGGATGGTGGGAGATGTTGAAGAAATAACTAAGATTAATGCTCAACTTGAAGATTTCAAGATGCAAGCAAAGTTTTCTGGTAGTGCAATAGTCATGGCTGCACTTAAAACCAAAACTCTCACAATGGTGGGAATCTTACGAGGATGAACATCCAAAGCTCTAAAATTTGCAATCCATGTATTAAGCTTGACCAGCAGTTCATCTGGTTGTGAGCGAAACTGGAGTGTCTTTGAGATGGTAAAATTTCTTGAACATTTTATTTTTAAAATTACCACCACTTGCTATATATTAATGGAGTTTGTATCTATTAGGTCCACACGAAGAGAAGAAACCGTTTGAAACAAAAAAAAATGAATGATGTTTTTTGTGCTGACTAATTCAAAATTGGCTAAGAATAAGCACCTAGAAAGACAGTTGAGTATAACCTTGACGATCTTGCATCTGATGATGAATGGATATTGGATAATGATGGAAGCTCATCTCACATTGAAGATTTAACAATAGACAATGAAGATTAGGAATTGGATACTCCAAATGAAGGAGACTTGGCTAGTGGTGCAGCTGAAGCCCCTCTAGATGATTTGGAGATTCCTAATTTTAATGATGAACTTGATGTTGGAGAAGAATATGCCATGAATCATTGTATAGGAGGAGATAAATATCATATAGAAGATGATGATTATGATCACCATGATGATTTGTTAATTTAGAGTTGGAGTCTTTTATTTTGGTGTTTTTAGTTTTATGTATAAGAGTTTGTAACTTATGATTTGTATATGACATTCGTATGTTAAGGTTATTTAGGTTTTTTAAGGTTATTTTTCTTATTTATGTTACATCATATGCATAAATAAATAATAAAATATAATTTTGTCTTTTTTTGTGGGATCTTACGTCCATGTTATGATCCCAAGTGTTATGATCTTTCTCCCGCAAACGATCATAAGTAGGATCTCGAGTTTGACAACCTTGATCTATGGCATCTTCTTTCCACTCCATCAAGTTCATCATCAAAATTAGGAATCTCCAAATCTTCAACATCCCCCACCATCCTTTGTAAACAATCATATAGTCCGCGTTACTGCAAAGTCAGCTTTAAATCCACTACTATAGTGTAATTGAGGGTTAAGGTAATAGCCTGCAGCATGCAAAGGCCTATGGAGTTATTTCTCCCATCTCTCATCAATGATATCCCATAGAGGCTTGAAACTAAATAATGCAAAAAAATTGGAATTAGTTTTGAAAATAAAGTTTATATAATCTGAATTATAATTATAATTTTAAAATATATTTTATAATTTACCGTTTTTGGACACCATTGAAGGCACAACCTGATGGCTGGCTTCTCATTCAAACCCACCAAACGAAGCACTTTGATTAGTGGATAAGCGCCTCTCAAGCAAATCATCTGCTCTTCCCCAACCCCTTATCCATAATCATTTCTTCAATAAGCTTCCCATCTTTTGTCCTTTGTAAATTGACCGATGTTCATTCATTAGATGTGACCATTCTTATCAATGTCCCTTTATTGTCAATGAGAATTCTTATCAATGTCCCTTTATCGTCAATGAGACATCCCAAAGTTAGATAAGTGGCAAAGCGAGTCATGGCCAGCCTCACCAAATCCTTTCCATTGGTGAAATGTTGCAATAGAGAAATTTGAGAAGTCTTCAAATAAATATGGGTTGGAATTTTTTTACCCTTTGAGCTTGTCTCATGATGAACCGATATCTTTTCAAAATCCTCTCACATCAGATCAATGCAATGAGCTGCTCAAGGTGTCTAATACAGGTTTTTCTCAAGGTACTTAAAACCGGACCGGACATGCCGGTTCCCGTCTAGAGGACTCCTAAATCGTCTGTATATAAACCTGGTAAAAACCCGCCGAACCAATACAAAACCAGGGGAACCGGCCAAAAACGGTGGTTCACCGAGTTTTAACGGTTCGCAAAAAAAAATCCTTCATTCTCCTTGAGTTCAGAGACCTCCAACGACCTGTAGAGGGGTGAGAGAAAGCAAACAGAAGAATAGAGAGAAAGAACGATGAATGAGTGGAGAGAAGTGTCCCACATCTACATACTCAACAGCACCATCAGATAAACAACTATTTGCAAATACAAAATGAAACCATGAAAGTCACATGGGAGAGGGACGGAGTGTGGTGACAAAGTATAAAAATATCAGAAAGGAGAGGGTGGCAACTATGGATATGAAAGTTAGGGTTGCTTATTTTATGTTGTTACATAAACGGGTTTGGGTACAAGCCCAACCCAAATCCTCATATTTTTTTTTACGGATATAAATAATATAAAAGGCAATGAGAAATTGAGAATGATCCGTTTATGGTCTGCAAAAGCCGAATGACGTTGAAATTGAAAGTAAAAGACTGTTCCCAATACTTTTGACACGCACGGCAACTTGACTTTTGACATAGCATGGGTGGGGGTCTAGGAGAATAGGCCTAAATATTTTTTTATTTTATTTTTATTGTTTAATAGTTGGACAAAAAAGGATATAAGGTAGTTTTGGATTGGGTCCTTGATTTTTTTTTTATGCTTTTTAGAACAAATATAAGAATTAATGTTGTGAGTTTATTAACATAAAATGTAAAAGATATTTATATTTTTTTTGAAAAAAATATCAGAATTTAATATATATGTTAATATTACTTAATTACTTAATTATTTAATATATTATATTGAAAAAATTTAAAATATTATTTAATTGATATCAGCTCGACCACGGTTCGACCATTAAACCTTGAACCAGTGCATTCACCGGTTCAATGACCGGTCCGGTTTTAAAAACCTTGGTTTTTCCTTTTCTCCATCAACATCCCATCGATAGTTTTGTAATTTGCTGCATTGTACGTCACAATTTGGACAATATTGTCTTCAATAACCTCCTCCACAATTTAATCTATCATCTCAAATGATATATCAGCAGTTTTTAATATGTGAGATGCATCAATGACTTCAAACAAACAGTTCCTTTAGGGTTGTTCACTAAGAAGTTCAATATTGTTCTCCTTCTTTTGTCAGTCTATCCATCACTCGTAATGGGGCATCCCATCTTCTTCCATACAGCCATATGTCTTCAATTTTCAATAGCCTTCATTGTCAAATTCCCCTTTTGCTTCAAGTACTTTACTCTAAACTCATTGTAGGATGGTGGCTTAAATCCAGGGCCATGTCGGGCAACCATCTCCAACATCTTCTGAAATTCCTCACTCTTTGCCACATTGAATAGTATGACATGTTGTAGAAGAAGGAAGCAATTTCTTGGCATTAGGGATGGCAATTTTCACCTATACATGGGAATCCCGTGGGAACTGCCTTGTTTGGGGCCTTGCAGACTCCCTGAAGGTAATATGGGGATGGGGATGGGGATGGGGATCATACCCCTCGCCCCATAGGGTCCCTGTCTCCGAGAATCATACAAAAATACTATATATATATATATATATATATATATTATTTTATTAAATTAATAAAAGAAACTTAAAATATATCTAATTTATAGATCAAAAGTTGCAACCTCGAACATAATGATCAAACCTATCACTCTATTAAGTTAAATCCATTTACAGATTTTTCTGTAAATTCTTGAAAGCAAAAGTTGGCTGAGGGTTCTAAAATCCAAAAGCAAATGTAGAAAGAGGAATCAAATGTCTTCCACGACAATGGCAACAATAAGGTAGATTTGAGTGGATTTAATCCAATCTAAAGGGAGATTGCAGTGAAGGAAAGATAAATATTGAGAATGAGGAAGTTATAATTTGGACCAGTTACACTTTCGAGGTCCATGTGGGGATTGGGGATTGGGGATGGGGAGGAAAATAAGGGATGAGGACGGGGAGAGGGAAGGTATCCCCGACCCCGCCCCATTGACATCCCTACTTGGCATGTCTCTTCTCTCAAATTCTTCTTAAAGATGTTGTTGATGGTGGCTTGAGTGCTCACTCCCCTCTTCTTGAAAAGATGAGTAATGATATTCTAACACCTGATTTGGACACCTCCAGCGACACCTTGGTTAATCACGTGCAAATTTTTGGTTAATTCAGTTCATTATATGGTTAATGGGTCATCTGAAGCTTATTTTCCATAACCATGTAAATATTTGGTTAATCACATGCAAATATCTGGTTAATTCAGTTCTTTATATGATTAATGGGTCATCATGAATTAACCAAATATTTACACGTGATTAATCATATAATGAACTGAATTAACCAAATATTTGCACCGATTAACCAAGGTGTCAAAAGTTGGTGTCAACTTTTGGTATTAGAATATCATTACTCTAAAAAGATTTCCAGGTGTCTTAACCCCAACCTCTTCATGCCTTTTTTCCTTTTCCCTTTTCAATAATTGCTACCTCCTCATCATTTATGCCTGATTTCTTCATTAATCTCTGTTACAAGGATTTTTACAATTTCCCACATTTCTTTTTTCACTTCATCGGTAACAGATTTATAGGCTTCAACATCCTTCTGTTTACCAGCCAGGGTTGTCAATCCCGGATAGCATAGCGTAGCGACCGATCCCGAAAACGCTATTGAGGGATAGCGCGTAGCGGGACGACCGCTATTTTAGGCTAGTGGTGAGAACTGAGAAGGAAAGAGGGAGGAGAGGTAGAGGGGAAAGAGGAATGCAAGTGGGAGGGAGAAGAGATGGGAGGAGGCAGCTCTGAAACAGAACATGAAAAATAACGTTGTGAGGGAAAAGAGAGTGCGAGGAAGAGTAAATAAAAGAAATAAGGGTAAAATAGAAATTTTAGTTAGGAAAAGTGAGGCTAAATAAGTCATTTGAATAAAAAGAAAAAGGGCAAAACAAATAATATGTGAGCTAAAGAGGGTAAGATAGAGAATTTGTGAGTTAAAAGAGAGGGTAGAATTGGAAGACAATGTTAAAGAAAGAGCAAACTTTAAAAAAAAACCCTAGATCTGAGAAATCCCAGCCGCCAGAGAGCAAGACCTGGTCGTGGGAGAGAAGACCCAGCCGTCGAACAGCAGCTCCGATGGTTGGGAGTGGCCGGAAAAGGCTCATCGGAGGGCTCTGTCGACGGTATACCGGCCCACCAAACAGAAGCGGCCCAGGAGGGTCCGGCATTTCGATGCTTTTTCCGCCGCAAAAGCAGCCGCTACCGCCGCGACACAAAAGCGCTCCGCCACACCGCTCGAGTGGCGGCCACCCGCCACTCCGCTCCGCCCCACTGCTTTTGCACTGCTAAAGCGCGCGATTGACTACCCTGTTACCAGCTAAATGGTGTTTCAACCGGTAAACCCCTCCAATAATTATTTTGCCACAATAATTACATTTGATTTTTCTTGTTACCCATCAACAAAAATTCCATGCTTCCATGCCACATCACTCCTGCTCCCCGGAGCATTATTCTGAACTCTAGGACATGCAACACTAGAACTTCCACCAACAGGGTGCACCACTTGAGAAGAGAGAAGAAGCAAAGAAGAAATCAATAACTCACATAAGAAGCAGAGAACTCGGTCACTCACACAAGAAGAAGCCGCTCAGTCCCTATGAAGAACGAAGAACTCGGTCTCAGACTCCCAGTCACTCTTTCTGAATGAAGAATGAAGGAATACGAATACAGGATGCAGTGAAATGTGAAGAATAACAGTATAATAGTCAAAAGTGAAATATGTTTGGTAAATAATGTCATTCTGGGCTGAAACATATCGGGCCAGGTCAAATTAGGCTTATATCGCGTTTTTGGGCCAAAATCAGGTTGAAAACCCGAAAACGGTCACAACCCCACAAATCGTTGGCTCATGCAGAGGTCGGCGCTCCCACCGAGTTTCGGCGCTTCCCCGACAATACCCCACGTTGGCCACCGTCGGAGTTTAGCCGCCGATTTGCTTCGTTGAAGGAAGAAAAACGCGTAAGATCGTAAGATCTTATGATCTGACACGTGTTTGACAACAATGCTTGTATTAGAAGACTTAAAGCAATTGTATGAAAATATTTCAAATTAACTGTTACTTAAAATGAATATATATTTATTGTAAAAATGAATTGTTAAAAAGAAGAAACTTAATAATACTAGTAATTAATTTTTACATTTCCTGGGCTTGTGGGCCACTCTGGCCCATAACAAACCGGCCTAGGTCGGGTCGGCCTATGTCGGGTCGGTTCAGCCTAGGTCAAGAAAGGTTGTCCATTGCAGCCAAATTTTATTGCCTTGGCTATCACATTTCTTAGGGTTATTCAGGCGGCCCATTGGGCTTAACCCATTTTGATACCCCTACATACAATGTATCCACTAAAGGGTGGAAGAGATGCCATAAATATTCGTATTAATAGAAGGTGATATCCTAAGGTGAGAGAATAATTTACCTTTAAATTTGCTCCTTCTAGGACAGCCCCCTCTAGATTAGCATTAGTAAGATCTGCATTCTGAGAAGGCAAAAGGTAGTAATTAATTAATCATCACAAACATTTATCCAAGACACAACACTTTTTTTTTTTGGTAACCATGACATATGTACGAAGTATCCACCACCGTTAGCAGTGACTTATCTCCGTCGGGGAACCTGTTGGGCACACAAGATGGGTTCTCTCCTCCCAACCGGGTTTTCTCCATACACAAGAGCCAGGATTCGAATCCTTAACCACTTGCTTAAGGTGCCCAAGTCCCTTACCACTTGGACCAACTCAAGTCCAAGACACAACACTAGTGATGCTTGTATCAAGCTACAACCCATTTCATGAAAATCAAAATTATCCATCCAGTAAATTATGAGTAAAAATACCCATTTTGGTCTTCCAAAAATACAAGTGTCATCCGTTTGGTCATCTAATAAGAAATACATCAAAATGGTGCTTTAATGTCAAATTTTGACATCAAAGTCGTTTATGTAAAGAATCTATCATATACTCTGATGAACCTCACCTATATGTAACAAATACATGCAGAAAAGAAAAAAGCTTTTAAAAAAGAAAAGATCAAAATATAAAATGAAAAACATAAACAAATGTAAATAATTAATTACACAAGATAAAGATTCAGGTTTGGCGGACCTGTAGATGTGCAGAACGCAGGTCTGCTCCGCAGAAGCTACAATCTATTAGACAAGCATCTGCAGAATAGCAGTTTCAAACAAATGAAGTTCATTTCCAAGTATACTGTTTGATATACTAATACAAATAAAGATATATTGCACTTCTCATCTTGTTTCACCGTGACCAAGAAAACATGGAGATTGAAGACCAGATTAAAATATTATCCTGGAGGCCTGGAGAATAGAAGAACAGGAGCCTCAAAAGTTGGAGTGCTTTGCACTGGATCTGTTTCCTATTTGTTCACATAAATACTAAGGAATATGAATGCAAAACAGAGAGTCAAAAAGTGCTGGCTATTGTAAATTTTCTTCCTTATCTTTTAGTAAATTCATTATCATCCCAAATAACATTTTCCACGTACCAAGCACAATGCCACTCAAAGCATTCTGATTCATATTGATGGGGTGAAAAAACTAATTCAAAACAAAGAACAGTCCATTCTGTCATTCTTAGAAAGGAAACAAGGCATGCCTGTTCTTCCAACCATCTAACTTTAGAAAGGAAGTTATATATCCTCACACTATATTCTAAATATAAAAATAATAACAACAAGGTGCCATTGGCATGCTATAGAAAGTAGAAACAGATATTGGAAAAGAAGAGTAATAGAGGCTCTAGTGAAAAAGTGGATCAAATAGAAGATAGTCTGATTAAACTGGTAGAAAAAGACCCAAGAAAACTGTAGTCAAAACCATTAAAAAAGACCTTAATATAGATGGTTTACTGAAATTTTTTTGTTGTAAAATAGCCCAATAGCATCAATTGATGCATGTAGCCAACCCCTATAGTAGGATAAGCCTTGGTTGTTGTTTGTGTAAGTCATTTTTTGGTAAATGCTAATAGCAGAAATGACAAGGAATTATGTGGAAATAATACATGTATGATGGAACCAGCAAATGACCAAATTGATAGTGTAGCATTAAGTAGTAAAAAATATCGATTATAGACAACATAATGGATAAAATGCATATAAACATAATATACTAACAAACCTTGCAGATTTGCACTCTGAAGGCATGCACCAGCTAATAAAGAACCACGAAGATTTGCCCCAGTAAATTCACATCTTCACTAAGCAAAACGAAATAATTAAGAGGCCTGCAAGTATGTATGCAATTAAATAGAATAATTTTCTGAGTGACTTACTCACGTAAAGTTGCATTGTGAAAGATGGAGGCCTCAGCGTCAACATCCTATTAAATTAGATAGCTTTTAGGATAAATTGTCAATTAAATTAAATATGGATTGTGGTGAGGTTAATACCAGCAAATTATACAACTTCATACTGAGCTAAACAAGACAAGCACACAGTGACACAAAGTAGTCAAGAAAAAATGTGGTGATCATATTAGCAAACAAATTCTTCAATAAGTACTGTACCATTAATCATTTACATCATATATATTATAATGAAAAAATGGACATCTTTTGTGCTGGAGAATGAAGTTGGTTTTTAAGTTATTCTAAAACTATTGAAAGCCTAAACTAAGAACAGCCAGAACTAAATTCAGCCCAAGCTTTAGTAATTTCAAGCTTATGTAGTCAATCCCAGATAGCGGAGTGTAGCGGCCGATCCCCGAAACGCTATATTGGGATAGTGGGTAGCGGGTAGCGGGATGGCCGCATTACTGAAGTTTAGGGAAACAATACAAGAAGTTTATACCATACACATATAAATGCTCAAAAAAACAAAAAATTCACAAAATTAAAGACATTCATAACCAATATTCAAAATTCATTGTGACTAAGATTCAAGTCCAATATAAATCAAATAAGATTAAGCCTCTAGGACTCAAAATAACTAATCTAAGTATCTAAAATAAATACAAGTGTGGTGGTAGGGACTGGGATGGTGCCATGTCGAGTCTCAGTTACAGTGGCAGGAGAAGGGAAAATCACAACTTGAGTCTCAGTTGTGGAAGGGAAAATCGCAACTTGCAGTCTCAGTTGCGGTTCAGACTTGCAGTTGCAGAAGAAGGGAAAATTGCACAGCAGAGTAGAGAGCAGTTGCAGTCGCTGGAGAAGCGCCGGAAACGAGCAAACTGGGAAGAGAGGGAGAAGAGTTTCGTTTTGGAGCTGAGGAGAAAAGGTACGAAATATGAAGAGGAAGATAACCCTAATACATGGGTAGGGCAAAAAGGCAAAAATGTCCAGAAAAAGGGGGAGGAAACAACTAAAAAAGGTTGATAAATGAGGTTTTCAGGCGGCCTTCAATGTCGCGGTCGCTATGGCCGCTATTCGCGACTGCTACAGCCGCTTCACAGAACCGCACCACTATAGGGTATAGTGTCGCAGATGGTGGCTGCTCCGCCCCTATAGCGTGCTATTGACTACATAGTTTCAAGCTTAACCTCATACCAAAGGTCTGAATCAACGTGCCAAATTGATATTTCAAGTATTAAGTCTAGTCAGAATCATACTTACCCGAAACTTCGCACATTGAAGGTTTGCTCGCGAAAAGAACACATTTTTAAGACAAGCATAGCTGAAATCCACAAATGACAAATCCTGAAAAACCATAATGAAGAGATCAAATTCAAGACTATGCCGGAGGATGACGTTAGCAGACATATTATCCTCCATATATTTACCGTTTAGAAATTCTATTTAACATGACTTAGATACCTGTCAGAAGTTATGTTAATTCCTAGAAAGTGGTTATTGAAATAATATTCACCACCCAAGGTAACACCTTATATCATCCTTCGTCATGAACAATCATCACATGCCCCCATTGTATAATATTGAAGGCAAATTTCCATATAATGAATTCAAAATTTTCTGTCTACACACATTAGCTTACAAATTCCTATTATTGATGGAAATGAAGGTACTTGTTAAGAGGCAAGATATATACTTAATGGCTAACGGAAAATACACAGCTTTCTCCAAAACTAAAATTTGAGTAATCCTATAATTGCTTTTACACTAAATTATGATACTGTTTAAACTATGATACTGTTTCTCTCAAAAAAGTAAACTATGATACTGTTTAAAAACATTTATTATCCAGAAAATTACCAGTTTAGAGAGGTCAAGGCCAGAAAGATTAACCCCTCGAAACCTTACTCTCTCAGATTGTATACACTTGATGATATCAGTACGTGTCAACTCAGTATGAAACTCATCATCTTCCTTCCTCTTGTTAAGGACAGCATGGATTCCATCTATCAGCCCCTGACATTTTGCAAGTGATCACAGGTTTTAGGATTTCAATAAGGCTTGAAGTTTCAGTTTCGTTTCCATTTGGTAAAGCAATTGGAAGAAATCTAGGAAGAAGGTATATAAGGAACTTCAAGTTTAACATGATGGCATATAGAGCTAAGAAAGCAACGATAGCAAGTGGAAGTAATGCATTTTATTTGTTTAGATAACAAATAACAAAGACCATTGTCTTGAGTTAAGATAGGGAAAAATTCCATTACAGATTGCTCTTTTTGATACAACAGTCACAATGAGTGTGAACTGTATATTTAAAGTTAAGATCGGGATCCAATTGATAAAAAGTTGTTAGGTCATCAAACTAACAGGCAAAAGCTCACAAGATTTACAAATTAATTTTCCAACAAAATTTAAAGAACAAAAATATAAAATGGGGAAAACGACAATGCCTCATCTTTAGAAAGCATGCATGTTAAAAAACCTATCAAATGCATGTGTAACCTGCAAATAATTGAAATGGAAATAGAGGAATTAAAAAAAACACATATTAAGGATCTAATTGTGGTGAATGGCATCATCATAGTGCTGATATTTTTATCAACAAACAAAATTGATATGCCATAGTCCTTTAGACATGCTTTTATAGCAGTACCCTGGCAAACTAGATGCAAAAAATGATGGCAATGCTATTAGTAAACAAAATCAAGCAGAAACCAGCTAAAGAAATCAGATTTCAGATTCAGAAGCATTTGATTGCAATCATCATAATCCATTAAAAGAGCACTGCTTACAAGCAGCTGATAGTACTCAGCCTCCCGCAACAGCTCTGTATATTCAGATTCCTCCAGAGTGGGCACCACACCATCCCTTAACCAATTGAGAATGTGCCGGAAGTGTTTACCATCTCTATCAACAAAGACATACCCCTGTAATCACCCATTTCCATTTTCATTAAATTAACAAATATAACCAAACTGAATAATTGGTCAAACATATAGAATTTGATACTCCTACAAAACAGAAACAACAACAACAACAACAAACAAGCATCCCTTACTGATGCTTGTATGACACCTCACCTAGGAATGGGGCAACCCCTCCCCTCCCTGACACGAGAATACGACAAATTTTAACAGATTATAGGACATGAAACGGCTACGATACAAGATATAAAAATTAATAAAAAGTTCACAAAAAATCACAAATCTTAAACTCAAAGAAAGAAATAATGTTTAAAAGTTAGTAAGACTCATTGTAAACATAATAAAATGCCAACATTTATCTAATTATTATGATATTTTCATCTATAATGATATAAAAAATCAAAAAGTAAATATAAAAATGTTGTAGTTATAGAATACAAGTAGGAGTGTCCGAAGATGTTTAATACAGATATGTCTCCGAACGGACACCGCGACTATTTCAAAGAACACATGAGCCTTCAATGAGGTTTGTGGCATGTACTGTATTACCTTGAAACAGGCAACTTCCCCTCCCATAAACTTTAAGCTATGTTTGGATGGATGGAGTGAAGTGGTGGTTAGTAATGGAGTGGAGTGGTAAATTTTTTTTTTTTTTTTTTAATAAGCAAAACTTTATTAAATAGAGTACTTGGGGTACTCTAACCCATTTACAAAAGATCAAAGCCGAAAAGAAACCATTGGGAACTAAGTTAAGTATTCAACCAAGAGAATCTCCAACTTCAACCCGGTTGAAAGCCTAATACATCCCCAGCAAAAGACCCCACAGCAAACACCCATTCCCAATATCTAGTAAGAAGCCACATTTAAGTAGCAGCCCAAGTAAACCCAACCTGCCAAAAAGAAAATCAAATCCAATCCATGATGCCCTTGAACAGCATAATACTTCCAGGAAACAAAAACTTGCAATCAATTGAGACAGAGACCAAAAACCAACCTCATTCACCTTCCAGCAATTCAACATACCCAAAGTGACAAGAATCCAACATTTCTTTCCACCAAATGAGTAACCCCACCATCACAAAAACATCACAGCAAACACCCATACCCACTTTCCATTACGAAACCACTTTGAAGTATCAACCCAAGTAAACCAAACCTCCACAGTTCCGACTTCCTACCACCCTGAAACATTTTATTTTGCCTGACTAAATGACCAAACCAAAAGCAGCTGGCTCCTTTGATAAAATTATTGAGATGGATTACACCCATTCTGCATAGCCTCTCCTTAAATGTTCCAATTGTTTTGAAAACCTTATTATCTTAGAAATCTCTCCCTGCAATCATGTGAAATAAGACCAAGTCCACAAAAACCTTAAATATATCACAGATTAACCAAAACCAATGAGCTGCCAGTGGTAAAAATGCATTAACTTATTGTTTAGGAGTTTCTTAAGTAATGGAGTGGGGTGGTTAAGGATGGGAATCCAAAGTCCAAACCACTTCATCCCACCAAGACTCTCCAATTTTCATACCCTCCAATTTGGGGAGTTTGGAATCTCCCTCTATTCCCTCATTAAACTTCCAAAATGCACTTTTAAGGTTTTACCTTTCCACTCCATGTCATTTCATCTCCTTCAAAACTCTCAAACATAACTTCATTTACCATAATAATAATAATGATGATGATGGTGATAAGGTTCATCCATCAATCATAGTTATGTTCAACAAATACAGTATGAAAAACAATAAAGAGAGAATTTGAGATTGCCTTTTCAGGATCTTGGCAGAGAGTATGACGGCCACTGAACATAGCAGCCAGCATCGAATCAGGCTCCCTCTGAGTCAAAGTATCAGTGGTGGTCCAAAATTTCTTCCCTCCTGCAGATACACATTTTCACAAACAAAGAACAAAATGAAAAAATAAAATAAAATAAAATATCAGTAATTCACATTCACTTGAACCAAGTACAGTGTAAAAAAGCAAAATGAAATCCCCAAGTATTGTAGCAACAGTGATTTGGGATTCGTGTTTGGTGGTAAGAATTATTATATGTTATTATATCCATAAGTTTTTTGTAGCAAGAGTGATGTAGATAAGAAAATTGGATTACCTATGTTGAGGCGAACCACGGAAGACAAATCGGAATCGAAGTTCTTCATAGTGGTGAGGGGCGAGTGAGAGAGAAAAGCGACGGCTACGACTACAGCACCCACAAGCAGAAGATGCTGCCACTGTCACCCAATTTTTCGTTTTACAATTTCTGTGATACATCGTGCTTGAGTGGAAGGGCGTATTTGGACCGATCAACCCGAACCGAATCAACCCTAAAAAAAACCAAACATGATTGATTTGGGTAAAAAATCGAACCAAACCAATGAGAACCGATTATTACCGGTTCGGGTACTGGATTTTGTTTTCCAAATCCAATGACCCGATAACCTTCGACCATCTCACCTTCAACCCTAACATAGTTCCTCTCACCTTCGCGCCGCACAGCACCACTGCCGTAACAGAGCCGCCGTGACCAGAGCATCGCCATATCCTCCTTTCTTCCCTCCGCCGTCGTGGTGCTAAGCTAGTTGCTTCACTGCTTCGCGTTCGGGTAGAGTCAGCAGATCGGCGTCGACGCGTCTTCGTCTCTTTCCTCCGTCGTCGTGCTTCACCGCCAAGCCTAGCTCCGCCGTGGTGACTGGTGAGTCATGGTTCTCCTCTTTCCCCCTTCTCTCCTTCTCCGCCGTCGTGCATATATGGGGTTTTGAAAAAAATTTCCCCAAAAAATTATGGGTTTTGAAATCTGAATTAGGACATGATTAGTCGACTGGGTGTTGAAAAATTTTCCCCAAAAAAATTCTTATCTAACCTAACTTTATTTGGGGTTCATTTTAATGATCTTCAAGGCTCTCTTTCACTGACAACTATTGTCTTTAGTAGCCTTGGTGTTCTGTTTTCTATGGTTTTTGGGATTTGCTGTTGGTTTGATTCTTGTAGGTATATCATATTGAATGCTTTTGGTTGTTGTGAACAGGTTGTTGCAGTGATTGTTGCTCTCTAAGTAGATTATATTTGGGACTCTTGGACATTCTACTAGCTGGTTTTTTGTTGGGTAAGTCTGCTAAAAGTAACTGTCACCTTCTCTGTTTTTTTGTTGTGCATTTACTGTATGTCAAATTCAGTCATGATTCTTCTAATTAGTTATTCTTGCTTCTCATTATCTTGTTTTAATTGTTCATAGGCACTAGGCAGCTGAAAAATGGCAACTTCAGCAACTAACATCGGCACTAGTTCCATTCCAAGTCCCTTGGAAGTTGTGTATCCAGGAGAACAAGAACAAGGACTGGCTGGACAGTAGGCTGCTACTCCACTATCCCATTATAGCATTTCGGGGATCGGCCACTACGCTCCGTTATCTTGGATTTGACTACATAGGCTTGAAATTACTGAAGCTTGGGCTGAACTTAGTTCTGGTTGTTCCTAGTTTAGGCTTCAATATTTTGAGAATAATAAAATCCAACTTCATTCTCCAGCACAATGATGTCCATCTTTTCATTATTATAATTATAATATATATGACATATATGATGTAAATGATTAACGGTTCAGTACTTAGTGAAGAATTTGTTTGCTATTATGATCACCACATCTTTTCTTGACTACCTTTTAAAACCTGTGTCACTGTGTGCTTGTCTTGTTTAGTTCAGTATTAAGTTGTATAATTTGCTGGTATTAACCTCACCACAATCCAGATTTAATTTTAATTGACAAATTATCCTAAAGGCTATCTAATTTAATAGGATGTTGACGCTGAGGCATCCATATTTCACAGTGCAGCTTTGTGTAAGTCACTCAGAAAGTTCTTCTATTTAATTGCATGCATACTTGCAGGCCTCTTAATTATTTCGTTTTGCCTAGTGAAGATGTGAATTTACTGGGGCAAATCTTTGTGGTGCTTTATTAACTGATGCATGAATTCAGAGTGCAAATCTGCAAGGTCTGTTAGTATATTATGTTTATATGCATTTTATCCATTCTGTTGTCTATAATCTATATTTTTTACTACTTAATGCTACACTATCACTTTGCTCATTTGCTGGTTCAATCATACATGTATTATTTCCACATAATTCCTTGTCATTTCTGCTATTAGCATACTTACACAAAACAACAAGCAAGCCTTATCCTACTATAGGGGTTGGCTGCATGCATCAATTGATGCTATTGGGCTATTTTACAACCAAAAATTTTCAGTAAACCATCTATATTAAGGTCTTTTTTAATGGTTTTGACTAAGTTTTCTTGGGTCTTTTTCTACCAGTTTAATCAGACTATCTTCTATTTGATCTACTTTTTCACTAGAGCCTCTTACTCTTCTTTTCCAATATCCGTTTCTACTTTCTATAGCATGCCAATGGCACCTTGTTGTTATTATTTTTATATTTAGAATTTAGAATATAGTGTGAGGATATATAACTTCCTTTCCAAAGTCAGATGGTTGGAAGAATAGGCATGCCTTGTTTACTTTCTAAGAACGACAGAATGGACTGTTCTTTGTTTTGAATTAGTTTTTTCACCCAATCAATATGAATTAGAATGCCGTGAGTGGCATTGTGCTTGGTATGTAGAAAATGTTATTTGGAACGATCATGAATTTACTAAAAGAATAGGAATTTTTTTTTACAATAGCCAGTATTTTGTGACTTTGTGTTTTGCATTCATATTCCTTAGTATTTATGTGAACAAATAGGAAACAGACCAGTGCAAAGCACTCCAACTTTTTGAGGCTCCTGTTCTTCTATTCTCCAGGCCTCCAGGATAATATTTTAATTTGGTCTCCTATCTCCATGTTGTTTTCTTGGTCACGGCGAAACAAGATGAGAAGTGCAATATATCTTTATTTGTATTCGTATGTCAAACAGTATACTTGGAAATGAAGTTCATTTATTTGAAACTGCTATTCTGCATATGCTTGTCTAGTAGATTGTAGCTTCTGCGGAGCAGACCTGCGTTCTGCACATCTACATGTCCACCAAACCTGAATCTTTAACTTGTATAATTAATTATTTACATTTGTTTATGTTTTTCATTTTATATTTTGTTCTTTTCTTTTTTAAAAGCTTTTGTTTTTCTGCATGTATTTGTTACATATAGGTGAGGTTCATCAGAGTATATGATAGAGTATTTTCTTTATATGAACGACTTTGATGTCAAAATTTAACATTAAAGCACCATTTTGATGTATTTCTTATTAGATGACCAAACGGATGACACTTGTATTTTTGGAAGACCAAAATGGGTATTTCTACTCATAATTTACTGGAGATTTTCATGAAATGGGTTGTAGCTTGATACAAGCATCACTAGTGTTGTTTCTTGGATAAATTTTTTTTTTTTTTTTTTTGTTGATAGAAAAGGTAAACTTATATTATTAAGTCAAAACAAGTCTAGGTGTACCACACCCTTTACAATCGTTAGAAATGAAGAAGTCTAAAGCAGGACTAACAGACTCAACTAACTGAATACCCATAGAGGCATCAGAGCCCTTCTTGGCTAGAAAATCAGCACTTTTGTTTGCCTCTCTAAAGATATGTTGCAAAGAGACCTGCCAGTCACTCAAACGAACAAGGTGAAGAATCTCTTCTAGAAGAGATTGGATTTGCGGATTGGAAGAAGATCCTCTGGAAACCAAGTTAACCACCACTGTAGAGTCAGTTTCAAATATTACTTTGTTAAGGTGGAGACTTCTTGCCATCTTCATACCAAGTAGGAGAGCTAGATAAATGTTTGTGATGATTAATTAATTAGTACCTTTTGCCTTCTCAGAAAGCAGATCTTACTAATGCTAATCTAGAGGGGGCTTTCCTAGAAGGAGCTAATTTAAAGGTAAATTATTCTCTCACCTAAGGATATCACCTTCTATTAATAATAATATTTATGGCATCTCTTCCACCCTTTAGTGGATACATTGTATGTGAGGGGTATCAAAATGGCTTAAGCCTAAAGGGCCAGCCTGAATAACCCTAAGAAATGTGATAGCCAAGGCAATAAAATTTGGTTGCAATTGCCGACCCAACCTGATCTAGACCGACCTGTTTTGGGTTGGAGTGGCCCACAAGCCCAGAAAATGTAAAAATTAATTACTAGTATTATTATGTTTCTTTTTTTTCACAATAAATATATAATTTTATAAATATATAATTTTAGTAACAATTAATTTGAAATATTTTCATACGATTGCTTTAAGTCTTTTAATACGAGCATTGTTGTCAAACACATGCGTCAGATCATAAGATCTTACTATCATACACGTTTTTCTTCCTTTGGCGAAGCAGATCAGCTGCAAAACTCAGACGGTGGCCAACGTAGGGGTATTGTCGGGGAAACACAAAAACATGGTGGGGTTGTTATTGTTTTCGGGTTTTCGACCTGATTTCATCCCAAAAACACGATATCAATCCGATTTTGACCCAGCCTAATATATGTTTCAGCCCAGAATGACATTATTTATCAACCCTATTTCACTTTTGACTATTGGAAGACAAAATCCAATAGCCGAACCAGTGATAATTGGTTCTCATTGGTTCGGTTCAGTTTTTTACCCGAACCAATCATGTTCGGTTTTTTCCGGGTTGGTTCGGTTCAGGTTGGTCGGGTTGACCCGATCCACTTACATCCCTATTATTAACAAATCAAGAATCATCAAAGGATACTAAATAAGAGAGAGAGAGAGAGAGAGAGAGAGAGAGAGAGTATCTTTTTGGTAGCAGCTATTCCCAAAAGGTATATGTCATATGACTCATTGCAATGTACCCATCTCAATTTTTTTTTTTAAATCATTAAGCAGTGTCAAGTAGTAAGATTAAACATATTTGGAGAGAACAAAATCCAATGTTACTCTCAATATAGATGCAGATATCATTATTAGCAATTAAGAGTTAGTCCAAACCAAAATAAATAAATCATTATCTATAAAGGTTAGTTCAACAAAAAAAAAAAAGATGGTAGAAATGACTGGTTGAGAATGCAAATGGGAGCAGATAAGTAGGTAATTGAGACTAACACACTCTCTCTCATACAAACATATTTAATTCACAGGCTTTTATCATACAATATAGAGAATACAAAAGATTTATAAAGAAACATTAGACAGGATTGTGCAAAAGGTCAAATTTTTGCTTTGAACGGCAAACAGATTGTTGGGAGAGGTCTGGGTCAAAGGTTGATCATTAACATATTGCATGGAAAAAGGAAAAAAAAAAAAAAATTGTGGATGCCTCCTGCACACCTAACATTTCTAGTTTCTATATTGGATTTACAGTACAAAATTCTGTGAAAAACAACTAATATTAGCAGTGTGGTTATTCTTCCAACCACTTACTAGCATCCTTCAAGCTTCCACAGCTTGATTGAATCATCCTCACTAGAGGATGCTAGTAGTCCTTCCTCCTATTTAATAAAAGGGAGTTAGACAGAAAGATTGTAAGTCATTTTGTTACTACTCGGATAGAAAATACTTTTTGTATGGAAAGATAAGAAGTAGTGTTCGAGAATCATACCGTAGGGCTCCACTGCCCTGAATTTACTTTCTTATCATTGGCATCTACAAGCAGCATCAATTTGTTTGCAAGTTCAACATCTTACATTATAAACAAACAATAAAGTTTGATAAAAGCCTGTGACTTAAATATGTGTGTACGAGAGAGAGAGTGAGGACCAGAATCTTAAACTGTAATGGTCTCAATTACCTACCTACTTATCTACTCCCATTTGCATTCTCAGCCAGTCATTTTTGCCATCTTTTTTTTATTTTTTTATCTAACCTTAATAGAATTTATTTATTTTGGTTTGGGCTAACTCTTAATTGCTAATAATGATGTCTGCATCTATATTGAGAGTAACATTGGATTTTGTTATCTCCAAATATGCTTAATCTTACTACTTGACTCTGCTTAATGATTTAATTAAAAAATTTGAGATGGGTACATTGCAATGAGTCATATGATATATACCTTTTGGGAATAGCTGCTACCAAAAATATACTCTCTCTCTCTCTCTCTTATTTTTATTTAGTATCCTTTGATGATTCTTGATTTGTTAATAATAGGGGTGTAAGTGGATCGGGTCGATCCTACCAACCCGAAATGAACCAACCTGGAAAAAATCAAACATGATTGGTTCGGGTAAAAAACCGAACCGAACCAATGAGAACCAATTATCACTGGTTCAGGTATTGGATTTTGTCTTCCAAATCCAACGACCCGAAGACCCGACCCAATGGTATATAATTTTTTTTAAAAAAAAAAAACCCCAAAAAATTCTAATCTGGCCTAAACTTAACCTAACTTAGTAAATTACTCCCTCACTTCTAACCTTCGACCATCTCACTGCCTCCAACCCAACACTAACTCAGTTCCTCTCACCTTCATGCAGCATATCACCACCGCCGTGACTAGAGCATCTCGCCATATCCTCCTTTCTTCCCTCTGCCGTCGTGGTGCTAAGCTAGTTGCTTCACTGCTTCGCGTTCGGGTAGAGTCAGCAGATCGGCATCGACGCGTCTTCATCTCTTTCCTCCGTCGTCGTGCTTCACCGTCGTGCCTAGCTCCGCCATGGTGACTAGTCAGTCATGCTTCTCCTTTTTCCCCCTACTCTCCTTCTCCGCCGTCGTGCATTCCATAAAAGGTTTTGAAAAAATTTCCCCAAAAAATTATGGGGTTTTGAAATCTGAAATAGGACATGAGTATTCGACTGGGTGTTGAAAATTTTTCCGCAAAAAATTTCTTATCTGACCTAACTTTATTTGGGGTTCATTTTAATGATCTTCAAGGCTTTCTTTCATTGACAACTATTGTCTTTAGTAGCCTTGGTGTTCTGTTTTCTATGGTTTTTGGGATTTGTTGTTGGTTTGATTCTTGTAGGTTTATCATACTGAATATTGTTGGTTGTTGTGAACAGGTTGTTGCAGTCATTGTTGCTCTCTAAGTAGATTATATTTGGGACTCTTTTGGACATTCTACTAGCTGGTTTTTTGTGGGGTAAGTCTGCTAAAAACAACTGTCACCTTCTCTGCTTTTTTGCTATGCATTTATTGTATGCCACATTCAATCATGATTCTTCTAATTTAGTCATTCTTGCTTCTCATTATCTTGTTTTAATTGTTCATAGGCACTAGGCAGCTGAAAAATGGCAACTTCAACAACTAACATCGGCACTAGTTCCATTCCAAGTCCCTTGGAAGTTGTGTAACAAGGACTGGCTGGACAGCAGGATGCTACTCCAACACAACAAGAAACATAACATACAAATCCAACATAGCAAGAAGAGCAACAAACACCATCATCACAAGAGGTATTGAAAAGAAAACCGAGTAGACCCCCTTCTAATGCATGGGCACACTTTACAAAGGAAAATGATAAGCCTACATTTAACTTTTGTCAGCAACAATATGCATGGAATAATGCTAGCCATGGAACCACTAACATGCTAAAGCATTTGAAGGTGTGTGTGGAAAACCCACATAGGGTAGTTGATAAGAGCATGGTTGTCAGACTCGCGAGTCTAAGTAGACTCGTGGAGCGTATGTAGACTCGACACGTAGAATCGACTCCGTAAGAGTCTACCTAATATTAAAAAAAGTATAAATGGCATATATACATAACATAAAATAGTAACATCATAATCATAAAATAATAATAATATTTATTATTATTATTATTATTATTATTATTATTATTATATTTACTATTATTAAGATTATGTAATTATGTAATGTAATAGGGACCTATGGGGGGTTTAGTCAGTTTATTACCGGCCCAAACTCTTTTTGGTTTTAATTTTAATTAGATAGGCCTTTAAGGCCTAATCACCCTCATCTTCCCTAAACTAGAGACACCGAGACAGAAGACTAACCCTAGAGTGTACACCAGAAACGGCGCACATCAGGGGAGGGGAAAGGCCGACATTTCACGTGGCTGCCTTTGCGCAGGCGAGGGACGGTGAGCTCGTGACCTCAGCAGGAAGCAGAGACATGATGGCTCGCGGCAAACTCATAGGGATGGGGAGGAGCAGCTTCGCACGATGGCGGTACACCGGTTTGAGGCTCTGTTTGCGGTGGAGATTCATGAGACTGCCTAGTCGCATTTCAAACTCGGTGACTCGCACCTAGACTCGCGATTTTGAGTGAGTTTGACCGAGTTTAACCGAGTCTGCTTAGAAAACAATTCTATATGCGAGTTAACCAGTTTTCCCTACCTAGAAACGTAGAATCGGACGAATCGGACGATTCTATGAGTCAACTCACGAGTTTGACAACCATGGCTAAAACTACAAGTGTGTGGCTATAAGATTATAGTAATTTAATGAAAATTTTTATACACAAGACCTTTTGCTTATTTATCGTAAATTAATTTACATGTTATGGAGAATTTTATTTTCAGAAATTAAAACATAAACAAATAATTTGATTGTCTATTTGCAGAAAACTTTGTTGTCATAATCTGTTTAGAGTATAAAACAGAGAATAAACAAACAAGATAAGTCCCCTTTAAAAATGAGTTGGTAATTCCAACTCACCCTATTTTATGGTGAGTTGATAAGTTGGCAGATCAATACACTTAAATAATTAAAAAAATAAGAAAATTATGTAAAAGAGCCCAATATATATATTTTTTAAAACAATTGAAATGAAAGCCATATAAGTAAATAAGAATATTGAAAAATAGTAAATATTATATTTGAATTTAGGCCTTTACAAATTTGAGATTAGGGAATAAAAATTAAAAAGAAAAACTAATTCAATAATCAACAAGTGTCTTCAAATTTTTAAAATTTATACTCAACAAAATTCATCAAACAAATTCTGTAATATTTTCATTTTGTAATTTTGTAAAATAATTTCAAGGAATAACTCTAATAAACAAAGAAAACAATAATCAAATTGAAAGAACAGAAGAAGTCTAGATATTTACCTTTCATCCCGAGCTTGTTCATCTTCCAGGACCTGTTTACAAAATTAAAGAAACGTTCATTATATTAAATCACTTCATAAGGAATTTCACATGGTTTAGACGGATACATACCGGATGTTGGATGAGATGGGCAATGCACCCATTAACGTGATACAAGTGTTGAAACTTGAAAGCGACGCAGCTCGGAGTATGAACGAGTCAGCACTCAAATCTTGCATTCTCCATTTGGTCACGTCTCTGCCCATAGGCCATAGGCCATAGGCCATCCACAGGGAATATATAGAGAAGGAAGAAATTAGATTGAAAACTAGAGAATCAGAGTTTGGATTTTGGGCTAATTGCTGCTCTCTATTTCCCACCCAACTTTTCTCCCTTATGCCCATGAAAAACGTAACCCTCCCTTGTAAGTTGTATAGAATTTATAGGCAGAGACATAAAGATTATGTGCCAAAGAAACGGTTGTTGTTGGCATGCTGGAGAGAGTGTACGTTTAGCAGTTGTTGTGGTGGTGATAGTGGGAACAAATCAATTTTTCCTCTGTGCTTTGGTAGTGTCCTATTTTTTTGTGTCCTATTTGTCTGGGTAAAGAAATGAAAAAGAAAAAAAAAAAAGAGTAAAAAAGGACAAAAGAAGAGTCAAAGCAAAAAAGACCTACGTCCCTCTCACACTTTTTCTGTTGTTTTCATCTTTTCTTTTTTATTTTCTTTTTTTCTTCCACCCTCTCCTCTTTTATTAAGAAAAATATTCGAGAAATCAGAGTTGGTCATTTTCTTTCTTAGCAGCCAATCCACTGTACGTATTGATTAAATAATGGGAAATTTGTATTGATTAATTAATCTCTCTTTTCAAAACTTTTGAATAATTCAATGATTAATCTCTCTTCTCAAAATTGTATTGATTAATTAATCTCTCTTCTCAAAACTTTTAAATAATTGTGATTTTTTTTTTTTTACTTTTTTGTCTATATTTTATTAATTGGGTGGGGTCTAAGCAACGAGGACAATATGTCATCACTTTTCGTTTTATCTCACCTTTTAATTTTAATTTTCCTCTTCTTTATTTATTTAATTTTTAAATTTTAATTTTAATTTTTTAAAAGAATTAAGTTTTATTTTTTTTAATGTTCAATAGCTTCATTTTTTATTAACCAACTAAAAAAAAAGAGTTTAATTGCTATGGCAGTGTAAAGTTTTTTATGTTGTCAATCAATCACTAATTATGATATGAATGACTTTTAAATAATTATGATAAGAGTAAAATTTTTTTACTCTTATGGCAATTTATGATTGGATATCCAACTAAAAAAACTTTACATTATCAATATATATAATAATTAAACTCAAACAAAAATTGCATTAGTTTAACCGGTCCATGAGTCCTTCAACCTTACTTTTTTTGGCTCAGAAATGAAAAAAAAAAAAACCAAAGCAACACAAAAAAAGAAACTAAGGCTAAAGCCTCATGCCTAGCACATCACCCAGCAGCAAAGAACCCAAGCCAACAAGAGGAACATTCCAAGTCTTCAAGCTTCCCTCTTGCCTGCTACCCACTTTAGCTAGGAAGTCCGCACAAGTGTTAGCTTCACGAAAGATATGGTTGATCCGCACCTCCCAGCCTCTGTTAGTTATGTCCCGAATAGCACTAGCAGCAGCCGCATGAATATGGTGCTGGTTCTCTACCTGGAGCAACTGGACAGCCTCCAAAGAGTCAGATTCCAACACCACTCTACGGAAACCCAGATCCCACACCATATCCAAACCATGCTTAATAGCAAGGAGCTCAGCCAGGAGCACATCACCATGACCCTCAAAACAAGTGAAACCAGCTATCCAATCACCTGTAGAGGAGCGACACAGCCCTCCCGAACCCATCACACCATTAGAGACCAAGAAGCTACCATCCACATTCACCTTAACTTCATCACCAAGAGGAGGACTCCAGCGACTAAGCCTAGGATTCTCCTTCCTCAGATTATCCTTGGCAAGAAAAGCACGATACTTATCATGAGAAGCATGAGTTTTGTAAACCACCGCATCAATAGACCAAGTCTCATCCCCCATGAGCATGTTGTTGCGCCAACACCAAGCCCACCACAACCCAGCCAGAAAACTGATGGAAGTATCCCCCATAGCAAATCTCATGATCCAGGCTCTCACATCGTTCATAGAGAGAAAGGAAGAGTTCTGCCACAAGCCCAACCTCATCCAAAGCTCCCTGGAATGAGGACAGTCCCTCAAGCAATGAATAATGTCCTCCTCACCATTAGAGCACCGCTGACAAGAAGCAGAAACAACCATACCCCGCTGGAAACGAAGCTTATTGGTAGGGATAGCAAGATGCATGGTCAACCAAACAAGGTGCTGCACTTTGGCCGGCGCATGCAGCTTCCAAATCCACCGCCAATCAAGATTGGGATCCCAAAGCCTATTATTCCGGAGCATCCACTGGTAAGCAGAAGAGACAGTAAAACACCATCATTACTAACCTTCCACGTCCATGAATTAGATAAATGGGAGTGCAACATGACAGGAACAGTAACTTGTTGGATGGAATCTTTAATATCTAAAGGTAACTGAGTAGCTAAACCATGCAGATTCCACTCCCCCTCCCTCCAAAGGTCCCTCACTTGCAAGTCCGTGTCTGAAATGTGAACAAAATCAAGCAAGTCACATAGTCTACCAATGCCCAGCCAGTCATCGTACCACATAGAAGTTGTTCCAGAACCAAAACGCATGCCAAACCCATGACGTAAAGCCTCAATAGCCTTAACAATACTTCTCCAAACCACAGAGTTCGAATTTTTATTAGCCGCAGTCCAAATAGATTGATCACCCAGGTACTTATGCTTGACAACTTGAACCCAAAGCTTATCCGGTTCATGTAATAAACTCCAGATAAGTTTTCCCAGAAGCGCAAAATTGTTGAGATTAGTATCACGGATCCCCAAACCTCCAGCCTGCTTGGGGAGGGTGATTGTATTCCAATTGACAAGATTCCAGCTACGATTGCCATTATTCGAGCCCCAGATGAAACCTCTTGTTAAGCTATCAATTTTAGTTCAAACACTCTTTGGGAGCTTATGCACCTGCATGATATAATTAGGGATAGAAGTTGCAACTGATTTAGCCAAACACACCCTCCCAGCTTTGTTAAGCAACTTACCCTTCCAAGCTACTACTCTGTTCTGGACTTTATCAATAAGATCATTATAGAGAGACTTATTAATACGCCCCTTAACCAGAGGAAAGCCTAAGTAATTACCCAAGTCACTAACAACAGGAATGCCCGAGACATTGTAGTAGTTATTCTTCCGGCTATTAGAAACCTTTGAAGAGCACATTCCCCTAGATTTATCAAGGTTAACCTTGAGCCCAGAAGATCACAATTTTTTTTTAAAGTCTCCTTAACAACATTTGCTTGATGATGGCTAGCCTGACAAAAAAGAATCACATCATCCGCAAAGAAAATATGAGAGATACCAGGACCCCCTCTAGACACATGAATCGGTTTCCACTCCCCACTATTACCCTTATCAGTGATCAAAAGAGCAAGTTTCTCCATACAAATAACAAAAAGATGAGGAGAGAGGGGATCACCCTGACGAAGACCTCTAGTTGGTTTAAAATTCTCCAACCTAGAACCATTCCAAAGGATAGATAGTTGAGATGATCTAACACACCACATAATAAGCTTCACAATATTGAAAGGGAAACCAAACTCCTTAAGAGTTTCCTCAAGAAAATCCCATCTCACTCTGTCATAAGCTTTCTCAAGATCAACTTTGAAAGCCATAGAACCTTTCAAAGATTTAGAATGGTGCATATAATGGATAGCTTCTTGAGCTAACACTGCATTATCCTTCGTGCCCCTCCTAGGAATGAAAGCGCTTTGAAGCGGGCCAATAAGCACATCCAAGAAAGGTTAGAGCCTTTGCACTATCACTTTAGTAATAATCTTGTAAATGACATTACAAAGACTAATAGGCCTAAAATTCTTCAAGTTAACCGGGTTATTGATTTTAGGAATTAAAACAATAAGAGTCTCAGCTAACCTGTCATTAGAATACCCTCTCTGGAAAGCCTCTCTCACCAAGTGCCAAATATCATCTCCAACAATATCCCAATATTGCTTGAAGAAAAGGGGCTAGAAACCATCCGGGCCTGGAGCTTTATAAGATTTCATACTTAAAAGCGCTTTCCTAACTTCCTCCTTCACCACCGGCTCAGAAAGCCTAGATATCCCTATATTGCTCAATTGAGGAACACTAGAAACAACAACATGAGAATGCAAGGCTTCCAAACTAGGAGAAAAAAGATTCTTAAAAAATGACAAAGCCTCCAATTTTAAAGTAGCATCATCCGTACACCAAGAACCATCTTCCAGAAAAAGGCCATGCACATTATTTCTCTTCCCACGAACAATAGTTTGGGTATGAAAGAACTTAGTATTACGATCACCCAAACGGACCCACTGCTCTCTAGACTTCTGGAACCAAAGCAACTCTTCCTACTTCAGAACATCATTATATTCTTTGCGAAGATCTGCTTGCAAAAGCACCAAGCTACGAATATCACTATGCTCAAGAGTTTTTTGAATACCCCGTAATCTGGCCTCAATAGTATGCTTTCTCTGGAAAATATTGCCAAACACGCTAGTATTAAACTCCCCCAAGCCGAATGCACAATAGCACGAAAATCAATATGAAGAGTCCAACCAGCTTGGAACCTAAAGGGCCTAGCTCTCTTGTCAGAAATCGGAGCCTTGCAACGAACAACAAGAGGACAATGATCTGAATGCAAGCAACATAAATTTTCAACACAAGCATTTGGGAAACTGGTCCTCCAAGCACAATCGACAGGGCCGTATCCAACCTTTTTGAAACTGAACGGGTGCCTTCCACTCTTCTAAACCACGTGAAGCAGTTACCAGTAGCACCCAAATCAAGTAACCCACAATCATCCAACATTGCAGAAAATTTCAGCGCCCTATTCATCACAAAAGCTCCACCCCTAACCTCAGAAGAAAGAAGAACCTCGTTGAAATCTCCCACTAGAAGCCAAGGGCTAGAAATAGAACTTCTGAGTTGCTTAAGGTATTCCCATAAAACTTCTCTAACAGCAGGAATCAGACTTGCATATATAGCAGTGCAACTCCACTCCCTCCTACCCTTCTGGACGACAACAGTAATCGCCTGATGGAAAACATGAGAGACATTAACAGAGAAGTCACTCCCATCTTCCACTAGAAGCCAAATGCCTCCAGCTTGCCCATGCGCCTCGGACAAACCCTTGGCCTTATAACCAAGACCCTTCCAAAAGGATTCAGATTTAGCAAACAGACTATGAGTTTCCACCAAAATGACAATAGAAGGTTTATATTTCCTCACCAAACTCCTGACATGCCTTCTACCTGCTGCATTAACAGCTCCTCTAATATTCCAACAAAGAATAGTAATATCTTGGAACTCTATCATTAAAACTGATTAAAAAAAAACAGAGACCGAAGAATAAAAAAAAATTCAAGTCCGACCCTCCTGCATAGGTGAAGAAACATTGCTCTCCCTCAACGCTTCCTGCTTCTGCTTTTCCAGCGTTGCCAGGCCAATCTTAATAATCTCATCTACATCAACCATTTGAAGAACTGGACTACTAGCTTCTCCTGGATCATATGGTTTAAACACCTCCATAGGGCTAGCAACATGCTTACCTTTAATAATAGAATTCATATTGGACTCGTTGCCCAAGGTGCGCTGGACCTCCACACCGCTCTTCACAAACTCGGTATGGGGAGTGTGGGCCGGAGCTTGCACATTCCTGTTCACAATTTTCAAGCTAAGGGACGCGCTCGAAAACTTTGGAACATTCGCGGTGCCCTTATTTTTCCCCTCTAAATTACGTGCATGGTGAGTCATGTCCATAATAGAGGACGTGGGCTTGGTAGGCTTTAGGGCCTGACTATCCCTGCGCTGCCTTTTCTTCACTGAGGATTTACCATAAGATGGTTTACTAGGCCCCACCGCCTGTCCCTGATAGGAGGGGATTGCAACATTCCTTCCATTAAGCGTGAAAGGATTCTGAGCTGTGGTCCCAATACTGAAATCAATGTCTCCCTTATTTAAAACACCAAATCTGTTATGATTTACCTTATCCTTGGCATATTGGGAATTTGAATTTCCCTTGAAAATATTCTTTTTTTTTTTTTATAACGGTCAACCAATCACCATGCACCTCCTCCTTAATTGTAGGACCAGTATCAATTGATCCCTTATTATGCGAATCATTAACTGCTGCAGGAATCTCTCCCACCTGATCAGCTGACATTGAATGATTTGCTGAATTTGTAACATTCACCGGACCACTGGAAACACCGTCTGGGGCAGCCGGAGGAGGAGGAGCAGTTGGGCAGTTCCTTGTAATGTGGCCATAGCACCCACAACCACTACATATCACATGCAAACCCTCATACTCAACCTTATACCAATTGCCCTGCACACGAATCTTCCCCACCACCGGCTGATTAAGGTCAATTTCGACACAAACACGAGCAAAACGACCCCTTTCAACCTGCAAAGTGTGCTCATCCACCTTGACTGGCCTTCCAATAGCAGAAGCTAAAGCCAAATGAAGGTTCTCATCATAAAGAACTAAATTCATTCCTGGAAAACGAACCCAAACCAAAGTTTTTTCAACCTTTGCATTAATAGAAACAAAGTCTGGAGTCCAATGAGAGAGTGCCAAATAATGATCAAAAATCATCCATGGACCCCTTCCTATCACCTTCTCCCTATCATCCTCTCTATCAAATTTCACCATAAAGAATCCATTGTCTATATCCATCATATCAAAGTCTCATGTCAGCCTCCACAAGAACATAAGTTTCTGTTTCAACACCCTATATCCAATATTTTTTCCAAGCAAGTGGATTACCAACGCATCCTCCCAATGCCTGCTCAGGTCCGTTATAATTCCATCATCAATTTCAAACGAAGGAAGTAATCTGTTACCCTCCTCTAGCTTCAAACGGACTAACCCTTGCGCAATAAGATCAGTCGTCTACCTAGGGGGTGGCACAGTTTTGTTACCCAGTAGTTTGTCCCTAAAATAGCACTTTTTTGCATGTCCTTGTCCCCCACCACCATCATTGGGTGGCTTCTCCGAAGTAGAGGACCCTCCAAGAGCAGAGAACTCAACACCCTCCATTATAAAATTTATTCTACACTATGATCCATGTCCTTCAACCTTACTAAATGCCTTGATTTTGGAATGTAATTTCTATTTTAAAAGGAAAAAAAAACTAATTTTCTTTTTTACAAAAAATGGGAGTTAGCTAGTTAAGTAGGGCATACTGCATTTATTTTTTATTTATACCTGAAATCGATAATGAAATATGAAGTAGAGGATATGGAATTTGTATGTACAGGGTGAAAAGGGGGTAAATGAAGAAGATGGAAAGGTGAACAAAATGTGATAGTTAAGGATGAAGATGGAATCCCCCTAGCTGTTTGTGCATGATCATAGAGGATGAGAGTGCATGGAATTCAAAGGGATTTGTGTCCCCTGCCGCCTGCTTTTTATGCATGCATGTTGTGTGCTCCCCCAAAAGCTCGTTATTCTCCAAAAGAGTATTTTTTTTTTTTCAAGATATCCTTCAAGCATAACTGGAGAAACTAATCACTCGAGGTATTATACGACATTGAAGGTTTGATCTTTCCCAACCGGATTTTCTTCATACGCAAGAGTCACAGATTGAGCCCCTTACCACTTGCTTGAGGGGCCCGAGCCCGTTACCACTCTGACCAACCACATGTTGGTCCCAAAGAGCATAGTTTGTTATGTAATGGATAATTTTAATTTATTTCCAAAAAAAGACAATTTCACACTGCAACCACAAAAGCTTAAAGGATGTAATAAGTTTTTAGTTAAACTAATCATTTCATTTCTGTAACTCTGATTTTCATTTTGAATTGTATCTTTACGTTTTTCTATTTTCTTATGCATTTATTGCCAAATTAACTTAACAATTATTTCACCACATAAAAAAACTTTACAATTAAAACCTATCATTATATATATATATATATATATATATATATAATTAAAACTTCTATCACTTTAGAGGAGTCAAATCCATGTATAATATAGGCTTTAACTATTATTTTTTAGAACTTCATTTTTGTCCCGGTTTTTTCTTTAATTCTACCATATTCTTTTACTTTCAAAATTGGTTAATTTAATTATTTCCACAAGATAGAAAAAAATAAAAGAGCTAGTTGGTAGTTCTTCCTATTATTTTTATCACTGTCTTCTTTTGTTATTGGGTCTCGCCAACTAATGTAACATTTTTCAAAATACTAAATACACAATTTTTCTATATTTCCTTAAACAATATCCTAAGGGTATTTGTTAAGATTTTCCTTTATCCAACTCTCCTTGCTTTTGTACTTCTTCTTCCTCTTTAGGTTTGTCATCATTTTCCTGCACAAATAATCCACCCGCCCAAATCACCATCAGATTCTAAAATTAACCCACAACGATTAAAAAAAAAAAAAGAAGAAGAAGGAACTTCTTCTTCCTTTTTTCCTATTAAATTTTTTTTTAATGGTCGATAACTTTGTAATTTTGATAACCAACTAAAAGAAACTTTTGCACAAAAGAAACAAAGATTGGGTTAGTTTAACCGGTTCCTCAACCTTATGGGATGCCTTTATTTTGGAATGTAATTTCTATTTTAAAAGAAAAAAAATCTAATTTTTTTTTTTTTACAAAAATGAGAGTTAGTTAAGTACGGTTCACTGCATTTTTTTATAATTTATATTAGGAATCGATAATTGGATGCTTTTGTTATGAATTTATTTTCTGAAACATAAATATTTTTCATGTGTATTTTTATGAAATTAATGTTTTTTAGTTTTTTCCAATTATCAAATCGATACATATATAATTACTTGAATAAAAAATGTTAGTATATTAGAGTATGTGGCACTCTAAGCTACCAAAATGTCACATGTCACAAGTGTTTTTTCATATAAATTTTGATTTGAGGTAGGGATCATATAAAATAGAAATTTCGTTAAAATAATCCAATTGAAAATTGTTGGAGTCCCATATTGGATAGAGATATGGCCTGATGAGTGTTTATAAGTAAAGGGCAACCCTCACCTTACAAGCTAGTTTTTGGGGTTGAGTTAGGCCCAAACCCAAATCCTAAGATGGTATCAGAGCCTATCCTAGATCCGTTGAGCCACCCGCAGATGTCCAGTCCTGCAAACTCCACGCTCCAGATGTCCAGTCCTGGGCGTGAGGGGGGTGTGTTGGAGTCCCACATTGGATAGAGATATGGCCTGATGAGTGTTTATAAGTAAAGGGCAACCCTCACCTTACAAGCTAGTTTTTGGGGTTGAGTTAGGCCCAAACCCAAATCCTAAGAAAAATATAAATAAATTATCGATTTAATCCAGTTATTGATCCAATTGTCTGAAATTAGATTTTGGTGCCTTAAGAACTATGTTTCAGTTTCCAGGTTATGGAATGCAAAAGACCTAGCTTTATATACATGTAATCCCACATAGTTGTAGATAACGCAATTCAAACCTTTACAATACGAATGTCTAAATTTAAAATACGGAGACAGCCATGGGTGTTGAGATTTGGTTTTAGCTAAGGATCTCTTACCATATAACAATTTGTATGAAGAGGAAATAGCATGAATACATAGTAAAATAGTGAGGAGAAATAATTACAAGCATCTTGCTAATTGCTATAACCAATTTGCCAATTGATTTTGGGCATTAACCGAGGACAAAAAATTCCAGTGACAACCCGACCCTTGTATGCTTACATAAGGATTGACATCCTTTTTTTTCCCACTTATGTTTCCTCTCATGTTATGACAGAGAAAGACACAAAAATAAAGGAGAGAGTCCAAATCCCAAAAAGAACCGCAACCACCTCAGTTTTAACTAGTAGCATGCCTTGTAAAAGTTTGACTTATACTGCGTGAGCAAGCTTCAATAGTCATTCACCTGAAATATTGCAAAGATCAGATGTCAGCACAAAGTATCAAGTATACCTTGGCCTTCTGGAAAAAGATCAAGGTCAATCCAGTTGAAGGATCATTAAAAATTAAAGGCCAGTTGCTATTAAAATCCCAAAGATTAATAGTGTTAACGATATCTTAAGCTGATAAGTGCTTGCTTCTACAATAATTTGCTAGCTTGCAAAAAGATACAACTATTTCGTTACTGAAATTATCTCATTCCTAATTATGAATAGTAGAAATTAAGCGTGTTGGCTCAAATTAAACTACCAATTCAGCACCTACAAGTAACTAAGGAACATATATACATGCAAAATGCCACCGAGAGCAAATATGTAGAACACACAAACATTTGTTTTTGAAGGGATGAGAGGTAGAGGAAACAATCCATAGACCATAGGTTTAAACTTGTAGGATCCTCACGCGAGGTAAACACTGACTAGGGGAGAGCAAAACAATGAAAGACAGAGAGGGAGATGAAAAGAGAGCAGCAATTTAACAAAACCAAATTTAAAAGAATAATTTTAATCCTCCTTAGATATCCTCCTAAAAATCCTCTTAATCACTAAATGAAGAAAATATTAATTACTTGATACATTCTCAAGACATTGAATGCATTTACTTTTTTATTTAATACTTTCTTTATTAAGTATTAGAAGGATGGTTAAGCAAATATAGCAAAACTCAATTTAAAATGTGTTACCAAGGAATTCACCTCTCGCATCCCATGGGCGATTTTCAAAAGACTTCCTAATAGTACTGCCTCTCTTATTTAGAGTTCTCTCCTCAAAGCAATAATGTGGAAAATAATCATTGAACTTTTTGCTTCCTAGTTCATCGACTCTATTAAAGAGAAAGCCTCTCAATAAATCCTATGGGATAAAGCAAGAAGTGAGATCAGTAAAACTAGACTGCAGAGGAATAAAACCGAACTCAAATTTGGGCTACCTTTGCAAGTGCAATCCAGATCCCCTCCTACAGTAACTCCCAGCAGCGTCCCTCCAGCCAAGAATGGACGGCTATGATGTGTGCAGAAGGGAGATTTTGTCCTTGGTTGTGATGTGTGCATGAGGGGATTGGGACAAAAAAATCTTGCTGCACCATGTAGCGCTGGAGGGAATCCGGATTGTTGCAAGTGTGTCCCCAATCAGTTTCTTCAAAACACCTTGTTCGGGATCCTACTTTCCAAAGTTTCCGCGAACCCGGCCCACCAAAAAATTAAAGGCTTAATTGTACTTTTGGTCCTCCAACTTTAGCTCATGTGCAATTTTGGTCCCTATTATTTTTTTCGAGCATATTTGGTCCCCTAATTTTTTGAAAGTTGTAAAATTAGTCCCTCCATCCAATTTCCATCAATTTGTGTCCTACATGGCAGATTCAGTACCACATGACAAGTCCACCTAGATTTATTTATTTATTATATATTAAATAATTATTATTATATTTTAAATTATAAAATTATAAAATTTAACTTAAGGGCTTGAAAAAAAAAGTTAAAGTTGTTTGATAATATTTAAATTTTATTAATTTAAAAGCTATTTTTTTAATTTAAATTTTGCTCCCATTTCTTCGGTGCCAACATCTCATTGTTACTCTGTTACTCATCACTTCAAAATTTCTCTACCGTAACACCTCCACTGCTCCCCATTCCCAGATTCTTCACATCTCATTATTCAGGAATTTTTAAAATCAAACTGAAGCCCATTGTATGATACAAGCCCAGGTTTTTCAACTCGCACAACTCAAACAATACAAAGAATGAAATAAAGGATGGTCCGCTGGACTTCAAATTCACACTCGATTTTTTTCAGTTTCCCACCTTGACCTTGTGCTATATTTTGTCATTACATACCTCATCTTTAAAGCAAAACTGTAGTGAGGAGAGAATGTTGGGGATGGGTCCAGTGAGGAAGTTTACGGAGAGGTCGAGGTGGCAGATGGGTGCTACCAACGGCAAAGATGGAGGAGGGAGGGAAGGGAGGAGAGAGAGAGGGAGGGGAGAGAGAAGGTAGGCGGTAGAGGCTAGGGAAGGGGCCAGAGGAAGAAGAGTCGTTTCTTCCATATAGCTTTTATAAAAAAAAAACTCCTTTTGTTTTTTTATTTTTCTTCATTAAAAAAAAGCTGTTTTTTTTTTTTACAATAGCTTCTCATAAAAAGTGTTTGGTCTAGCTTCTACTTTTAAAGAGAAGAAAAGCTGGGCCAAACACTACCTTAGGACTCTTTTTTAATTTTTTTAAATTTTATAATTTAAAATATAATAATTATTATTTAATATAATAAATAAATCTAGGTGGACTTGTCATGTGGCATTAGATCTGCCATGTAGGACAGAAATTGATAGAAATTAGATAGAGGGACTAATTTTGCAACTTTCAAAAAATTGAAGGACCAAATGTGCTCAAAAAAAATAATAGAGACCAAAATCACACATGAGCTAAAGTTGAGGGACCAAAAGTACAATTAAGCCAAAATTAAAATTAGAAAAGAATTTTACATTCTAAATTTAAGTCCATGTTAAATTGGATGCCCACTGTTTCTAGTTCAAAACTTCATCTCAAACTTCCTTGTCAAATTTTTTTCCTGATTTGAATAGTAGAAAACAGCTTTTATCAGTTCTAGAAACAATAAGTTACCTAGCTCATTTTCACATCACATAACTGAACAATTGAAGCTGAATGAGTGAAGTTTCTCTGTGAATTAGAGAATCCTAAACCAATTATATGAATATCTATCACAAGCATGAGCATTCTTATGATCAGACACCCATCATATGATGGACTAAGGGGAAAATTCTGAGACAAATCCAAACTACCTTTTTTGCTCTCCATGTCAGATATCTATGTTGTGCTTGAAGATTGTGTAAAATCTAAGAATCATCTGTCTCCTTAAGTGCCTTGCCTACCAATTCCAACCATACCTACAAGATTGACATTCACAAAAAAAAAAATTGAAAAAGAAAAAGAATTATAAATTTATAAGGTCAACTATTTAAAGTTTACCAAATATTTACCCTTTGCAAAATATGAACCATCAATTCATATAGTTGATCATGATGATGAGGTTGTATTCCTTTGCTACAAGGAATTACTTGGGATCCGACCTGGAAGGCCACACCATCTAAGATGAGGCCTATCCGATTGCCGATTGAAGGGCTCTTGTCGTAAGAAAGGAGTTAAATCTGTCTTCCGAGCCTTCTCCTTTGACTACTAGAAGTGACATATAGCCCATTCTCTAAAATTGAATTTCAACATAAGATAGGATGCATACGATCGATATCCTATCATAACTTTGTGGGCTAGAAGTAAACTTTGTCCAAATGACAATTGGCGAAAAGAATTTTATAGATTCACTCGGGGGTGTATTGGATTAGGATTTCAAGATATTTTAAAAAACAATTTTGTAATAAAAAAGTCTTATGGTATTCAATCAAGACTTTTTAATTGTCTAAAAAAGTCTTATGGTATTCAATCAAGATTATCTGGATTTTTTAAAGAGTGTGTCCAAATCTAGTGATATTCAATCAAGACTTTTTTCAACTTACAAAAAGTCTCATGTTATTCAAAAATATTGTGATTTCCATAGATTGTTTTGTAGAATGGATTTTGTGAGACTTTTTAGTGAAATGTATAAATAATGAATCCATTCCAAAATCCCACCCAAACCCTCAAGACTTTTCTTCTCGCTCATTTTTATCTTTTCGTGATTCCCAGACTTTTCTTTGATTCTTTCTCTCTTTCTATACTCCCCTGGTCTCTCATTTCTTTTTCTTTCCGCCATTTTCATAGCTAATGGGTGCAGGATCAAGATGTAACGACTGCAAGTAATATACAGTTAAACAACAGTGATTCTATTGTGAATAATATAAGAGTTTATTACTTTTTCTTTAACATTGTTTTTCTATTTTGTTTGACCTTATGTTCTAAACTCTTTTTTGGTGCGTACCTTTTGTTCTAAACTCAGTGTTTTGAGCTTGTTGGTTTAGGATCAGTCGAACAAACAAACACAAGTACTGTCACTTTTTCTCATCACTCATGAGTAATAAATCCATGAGTCTACTTTTTTGAAAATTCCAGAAACTGACGTACCCACAAATCTATGTTTAATAGGTAGCAATAGCATTGGTTTTTTACTTTTCTTTGTTAAAAAATTATCATTTCTTATTATCTTTTTTCATGACTCTTGTAATTTTGAATATTTGCCAAAAGTTTATGTATTCATTTCATATCTTATAAATCCATATAGTCCATTCAAATCTTATAAAGTTTTATGATATAAATCCTTTAAAATCCATACATGAGAATCTTGATTATAATAATCTTTAAACAAAAGTCTTTTAAAATCTTATAAGTCATTACATTCCTACATAGTCTTTTAAAATCCACAAGACATTTTAAGACAAGAACAATCTTTTAAAATCTCAATCCAATACACCCCTCGTAAGCTTCCCTCCCCATGGAAAAAGCTGCATGAAGTCTTTGTTCAGTCAACACTAAGTCCTTTTAGAAGGAACTACAATAATAATTAACACAAAAACAAAATGCAACCATGACCATGAAGACTTTAATCAACCAATACGAACATTATGGGAAAATTACAAAAAAGAAGAATTCTAAGTAAAAGTATTTCTAGTCTAAGAAATCACTCGTGGTTGATCAGGTCAACAAGTAGTCACTCATTAACCAATATTTAAACATTGTTAACTTGAGTGATTAATTGTTCCTAACCTGAAAATAATTGTTTTATTGTAATTTTCCCTAAAATATTTGCAGTTACCTCGGCATATTTGAGCCCGAGAGGAATTAGGCTTTTAAAGTACATTTCCTTGTACTCACACTGGTTGATGATATCATGCAAGGGGTTAAGGTCCCTGTCATCATTAATGCAATGGTAAAAGGTTAGTGTAATTTGTTCTTTAAGTTTTGAAGTTATAAATGGCACAGTAGAAAACCTTTATCACATTGCCAATGCCATAAGGAATGAAAAATTAGACTTTTACATTTATGATTTAAAAATACTGGGGGGGAAGGTGAGCACTGCATGCTATCACATTATTCTTCACGGATATGGTCCAAGCTTGATTTCTAGGTTATTTTCTTTTCTGTTATGCTATTTTGGCCAGAGTCCCAACTGTCAACTATGTAAAGAGCATGCACTGACAAGATGACAGAATGCACTTAAATTGAGGGAGAAGCAATGTAACCTAACGAATTTTTGTAGACATGTTGCACATCAGATCCTCGTGTTTGTAACCCAAACCACATCTTTAGTGGCTTCATTTAATACTTGTTCTAAGATTAACTTCACATCTTGGATTAAGACGAGTCAATACCAATCAACCCTGAAGCCCATCAATTCAAATTAAAATATATCAACTTCAGCTATAAAACTTGAATGAAAAGTAAAGGCCAATATGGATAATAACGATGATTTTGATACATAGATCTCAATTTTTAACAGCCAATTAAAGACAACTTAAGATGATAGATCAAGCAAATTTTGTTGAACAAAGTTCCAGGATCCTGTAATTACAAAACCACATTTTGAAGAGAACAAATTAAGCAATTCAAGTAACAAAATGTGATCGTACTTCTGTTGATTATAGTGCTAAACTTCATCAAGGTTCAATAAAAAATGTAATAAACTGAAGGGCTTATAACTTACAGTAACATCGAGATCTTTTCAATCAAGAACATATCAGAAAAGAGACATGAACCTATTTCACAAAAGAATGAAAGATTCTCTTAAAATTATTGCCAAGTAAATTCACACCTATACAAATATGGTATCTTCTTTTACCAAGTTCAACCAAAGACCTGCTAAAAGACTAATTGATACACCTATAATAGTAGGAAGTAAAACATATGCATTTATCATACATACCAAATGAAGACATAAAGTTCCATGTTATATAATTCCCAGGCCAAAAGTATAGACTTGCATAGATCAGGAGTTGGCTAATAATGTGCAGTTAAAACTGAATGATTCACACTTTGACTTCAAAATCTAAAGCAATCCAAGGTAAGTTTCGTAAATTACTGATAAACTTTCTTAGATGGAAAACGTTGCATTGCCATGTATAAGTTCCCATAAGCTGAACTGTAGACTAGGAATTCGTTTAACAATTGCAAAGATACTCCATATTGCTAGACTTTTTCATAACTAAAAGTAAAGATTGAAGAAGAACATCATTTATACAATTATAGAAGCAGATTGCAATAGCTATGAAAAGATGCTTACAACACAACAATGTTTGTTCTCGCAGTGGTGAAAAAGTTAGCACAAAATATGGGGACATCATATTCTGCTTTTGGAAAGACGGTAAAATCCAAAACCTGCACAAGAGGTTCAGTAAGCATCTTGTAAAACCAACCTTCAAGATCAGTAAATTTTAGGTTAAATTATATTTTTGGACCTCAAATTGTTTTTCAATGTTCAATTTGGTCCCCAGGTTTTTAAAATGTTCATTTTGGTCCCGAAGTTCCTAAAACTTATTCAATCGAGTCATTCCGTCATGTTGACTAACGGACATGGACATTGACCCCGTCTGGTCCGCTGAATTGGGGACCAAATTGAACATTAAAAAACAACTTGGGGACCAAATTGAACATTGAAAAACAATTTGGGGACCATTATTTTGGGGTCAACGTCCATGTTCGTTAGTAACTTGACGGAAGGACTCGATTGAATAAGTTTTAGGAACTTAGGGACCAAAATGAACATTTTAAAAACTTGGGGACCAAATTGAATATTGAAAAACAATTTGGGGACCAAAAGTGTAATTTAGCCTAAATTTTACATGAAGAAAGATTGCAGAATATTTCGATAGTGACTATCTCAAATTTTTAAATTGAACTGTAATCTTCAAAACAGGATCAAGTTCATATCAAGATGGGAAAAAGTTCCTACAAAAGACTGAAGTCTGATGATGCCTTGTACTCAAGGTTGTCAGACTCGCGAGTCTACGTAGACTCGTGGAGCATACGTAAACTCGACACGTAAACTCGACTCGTAGACTCGTACGAGTCTACCTAATATTAAAAAAAGTATAAATAATATATATATATATATATAATATCATAAAATAGTAACATAATCCAAATCTAGCTAACATAATAATAATAATAATAATAATAATAATAATAATAATAATAATAAAAAATTATTATTATTGTTATTATTATTGTTATTATTATTATGTAATGTGATAGGACCTATGGAATATGGAGTTTACCAGCCCAAACTATTTGCTAGGGTGCTTTTGTTTTCAATTTAGACTAAATGGGCCTTTAGGGCCCAACTTCCCTCTTCTTCCCTAACCTAGAGACATGAGATAGAAGTAACCCTATTGTACAACAACACCAGAAACGACGCACAGCAGGAGAGGGAAGACAACCCTTCACGCGACTGCCTTAGGGTAGGCGAGGGACGACGGGCTCGCGATAGAATCGGAGGAAGCAGAGACGCGGTGGCTAGCGGTAAATTCGCAGTCGCAGAGATGAGGGAAGCAGCTTCGCGAGGTGGTGGTCTGCGGCGGTGCGCCAGTTTGCGGCTCTGTTCACGGTGAAGATTCAGGCGAATGTTCAGTCAAGACTCAAACTCGGTGACTCGCACCTAGACTCGCGATTTTGAGCCAGTTTGACCGAGTCAAACCGAGTTTGACCGAGTCTGCTCCGAAACCGATTCTACCTACGAGTTAACCAGTTTTGCCTACCTAGAAATGTAGACTCGAACGATTTTAAGAGTTAACTCGCGAGTTTGACAACCATGCTTGTACTCAAATGAGGAGGATCAAGAGGTATAATAACATAATTAAGAAAAAGAGCAATCTTCAGCCACCTAAGCGGTACTTGGTTTGTTTTCAGTTTTCATTTTCAGTTAGAGGCAACATGCCTTATTTATTTCTTCTAACTATGTTAGTCTAGCTAACTAAGCATGTTAGCTAACAAGCCTATCAGCAGTTGTTAGAAAGTAGTGGAAACCAATCATATATCAAATTGATATGATGCTCGATAGAGAATTTTAAAAGACACCTGCATTGTTTCTGACTCAATGATCAAACTTCGTAGAAGCCTAATCTTGGCAGCTTGGAATGATAGCATGCTAAGCTGTCCTTTCCCATCCTTAGAATTCATGGAACCTTTAATTATGTTAAAGACAGAATATAGAAGAAAATTAATTTTTGGAGTGGTAAGACTCTCTCTGCTGCGGGGCGTGAGATCTTAGTGAAAAGTGTCCTGCAAGCCATTCCTTTTTACTGTATGAGTTCTTTTCTCCTTCCACACTCGCTATGTGAGGAGATATAGAAGATGATGAATTCTTTTTTGTGGGGTTCAAAAAAAAAAGTGGATCCAAGGGTATTAATTGGATTAGATGGGAGAAAATGGTTGTGAGGAAAGATTTTGGTGGCCTCGGATTTAGAAGCCTAAATGCTTTTAATTTGGCAATGCTAAGGAAACGAGGTTGGAAAATTATTTCTAACCTAGAAACCATGATTACAAGAATTCTCAAAGCTAAATATTTTCCAAGGGGTGGTTTCTCGGACTCTTCTCTCAGTCATAATTCGAGTTTCTCATGGTGTAGCATCTGGAGTTCCTGGGTTATATTGAAGGAAGGTATAAGGTGGAAAATAGGTGATGGTAGCCAAATTGATGTGTGGAAGGAACCCTGGTTGGCTGGTGGGAAACAATTGCAGCACCCACCCAACCCGAATTTTGTACTGTCCAATATGCATGTTAGTGACTTTTTTTTTGCATGGGCAGAAGATGTGGGACCTCACTAAAGTGTTAGCATCATGTCATCCAGAAGATGGAGCCACTATCATTTCAACGCCCCTATTTCATGTTGTGACAAAAGATGGTGTTATTTGGAAATATACAAATAATGGGGAATATGTTGTAAAGTCTGGGTATCATGTGTTCATGGATCAGTGTACTAATATTGTACAATACCATGAGGAGAGAAAGTGAAAGATGATATGGGACCTCTTTGTACCCCCAAGGTGAAGGTGTTTCTCTGGCGCGCTTGCGCTTGTAAAGGGGTTCTCCCAACCCAGTCAAACTTGCGGTCAAGAGGGGTAACCTGTTCCAGTTTATGTGTGTTGTGTGATAGAGCTATTGAGAACACTTGTCATTCCCTTGTTTCATGCCCAGCTTCCTCTAGCATATGGCGTCAACTTGGCATATGGGATTTGTTGGAAGCCACTCTAGTTCAGGTTCAAGAATTCACATTTTTCAAAATATGTGAATCAGTAGAATTTGAAAAGAGGTGCAGTTTTGGGATGGTTCTATGAAGGTTATGGAACATGCGTAACACCAAATTATGGGAGAACAAGGACACTCTAGCCACACAAGTTGTGAAGAGTGTCGAAGAAATTTTATACAACTGGAGGTGGGTAAAGAAGGCGCACAACTCAAGTCAGCAGGGGTTCATGGTGGGAGACCAGACTGATGTTGCTATTAGATGGTGTGCACCAAACTTTGGTTCATTAAAATGTAATGTTGATGCTGGTCTCTTTGAAAATGATGATATTACAGGGTGTAGCATGTGTATAAGAGATTACAGGGGTGAGGTTCTTCATGCTCTATCTTGTTGGTCAAAGCCTATGGTGAGCCTGCATTTTGGAGAGGCTTTGGGATTGTTCCACGCAATCAACTGGGTTCGAGATCTTGGTCTTGATAGGATGATCTTTGAGTTAGACTGTAAACAAGTGGTGGATGCAATGCATAGTATTAAGGCTAATATCACGGAATTTGGATCCATCATTTTCTCATGCAAAGACATCCTGTCTTTTTTCCCTAACTTTGAAGTTAAGTTTGTAAAGAGGCAAGTTAATCCAATAGCTCATTCCTTGCTAGGGCTTCTATTTTAGGTGCTAGCCTCTGTTATTTCGATTATGCTCCAACTTATATTAGAGACATTGTTATGAATAAAATGCCTTAAACTTGTTTTGCTCAATAAAAAAAAAGAAGATTATATAGATCAATTAAATTCATTTTTGTTTCACTGCAATTATTTAGTTGACAAATTTTACTGAAATTAAGGTAATGTGGTTATATTTATTCATCATATTCAATAAGAAATGTAATTTTGCCTTTATGCGAAGCAAGAAACTACATAACTTTTCAACTAGTAATCTATATCTATATTATTATTATTATTATTATTATACAAAACCCAATAATTTCACTGTATAATATCACTGTAGACTACAGTTGTCAATAGTTTCCATTGCCACGTGTCAACCTTTGGGATAAGCTCAAAGAAGATAAAAGAAGCTTCTAGACACTTGCATCAGTGATTTCTCGCTCACCATATGCTCCCTTTGAAAACTTCTAATAACTAATGGCTTCCTGGAAAATCATTTTCCTGAAGCCTTCGGTGCTCCACTTCCATGCTGGATGGGGATTCATATCACCGCGAATTTTATGGTGCACTCCAAGGTTTGGGGTGCACCGGTGCACTCCATCATTCTCACCATTGGATCTACTTTAAAATTGAATCAATGGTGATAGTTGTTTACCTGTAACTTGTCAAACTGGTAAATAGAATTAATTGCACTCCATCATTCTCACCATTGGATCTACTTTAAAATTGAATCAATGTTGATAGTTGTTTACCTGTAACTTGTCAAACTGGTAAATAGAATTAATTAATATTTATTTATGGGTTTTCAATTAATAATGTTCATCTCTTCCATTTATTGAAACAAAAGAAATAAAATGAGATACAAATCCAAGAAAATAATTCATATACCATCCCGTCATAAATTGGATAGCAAAATGTAAAAAAAAAATCTATATATATATATATATATATATATATATATTATTTTAATGTATATATATAAATAAGAGTAAGAATTGATTTTAAAATAATTGAATATCTTTTACTTATATGTGATTTAAAAATTATATTATTTACATAGTTTTTAATTTATCATATCAAGGTTTATTTAAAGATTAGTAAGTTATCGTAGTAATTACTAATTAATGAATCTGCGGTAAAATTGTAATTGAATAGCTTTTACTTATATGGACTTAAAAATTATATTATTTACATAGTTTTTAACTTATCATATCAAGGTTTATTTAAAAATTAATAAGTTATCATAGTAATTACTAATTAATGAATTGTATGTTACATAACATTTTTTCAAGGTTTTTTAACTTGGAAGAATGCAGATGATAAATTAAGAGTTAAAAAAAAAATATAAAGATTTTTAAGTAAGTATACTTTTTAAAATGTACAAGTCAAAAACCTGCTTTCAACCTACTATGGTAGGTATTTTTTGAGGTGCACTGGGAGCATCATAAAACTGGCCTTATTGGTGTTTGTATACTTGGAGTACATCCAGTGCACCTATAATATTTTGATTTACCAAAAAAAATAAATTTAGAATAGAAAATTTCTACCATATTATACAAAACTGCTTTGTATCTTGCTATTTTTTATTTGATATAAATTTTGACTGTCTGACTATTTTACTATATTTGTTGTGTGTTATTTTTGGGTATTTTGAGTGTGTCACATCTGATGTCCTGTTTTTGGCTATTTCTATATTTTTTATTCTTAATTGTATTTACAAAAGAACTATCAAGTTCAATAGTACTGAATATATCAGTATAATAAAGTAGTTTTTTTTGTGGTAAATGTTGTAAGAGTTTTTTTTTTCACCGTTTAAGTATATCTCATTCTATTATTTTAGTGCATTAGACTCACTTAAGGCATTGCACAATAGTAGGTTGATGCACATTAAGTTAGCAATCAAAATTTTCAAATAACATTACATTTTAGCTTCATGTGCTTAACTTTTGTATTTTCTATCATGTTATCAAGTACACATTCAATGGTTTTTGGAACATTAAAATTGGTATTACAAAAATATCAATTAAATTGTCTTTGAAATTTCTTTTAGTTATGGTTATGATTAATAGTTAAATCATATCTTAGACATTATTCTTATTATTATGATTAAAAAGTCTTTCTAAGACTAGCAAGCATTTCATCCATATAAGAAATAGTAATAAGCATTTCATCCATATAAGAAAGTTCTCGCTAATAATAAAAGTCCATATTTATTTATGATAATATACAACCAAGCAAAACCAAAGCCGCGAGGTTTTACATTTACCAAATAAATAAAAACGCAGAAACACACATAATTCCCCTCCTAATCATTATTTTGGTGCATTATTATGAAGATAAACGTAGGAAGGACATAGACCTTAAGCTCCTCACTACTTTGGTCCTGGACACCTAAAATAGGCAAAAGAAAATAGAAAGCAAATGTTAGTCCTTATTTTAAAATAAAAAAAGATATGGAGCAAAACGGGAAGCAGACTAAAATAAATACAAATTTGTTCTAACATAGATGATCTTAATAATCCCCCCCAACATACTCAACCAAAAAAAAAAAAATCCCCAATATACATATAATAAAATAAAGAAGTATTGATTTCAAATAGAATACAAATATATATATATATATATAAAGAAGTAGATTTCTCATATAATTCCCAATTTGTTCCCTTTTTCTAGGATGGGAATTACACTGAATAATCCCATATTTATTTCAAAGTTATCCTATCCTAACAAAATTTTCCAACGGGATTATAACATGTAGCTCATATCTTAAATAAGTATTAAAAAAAAAAATACTAGTGGAGGCTAAAATATCAGAGTCCGCTTTGATCTAATTTTCCGTCTCTAATAATATTTACAAAAAATATCATCCATCAAATTTTCATTCTGTTCGTTATACAAAAATTAATTACTGTAAATAACATTTTATTATTTTTTATTTTTCATTATATTATATAAAAATATTTGAAAATAAAAATGAGGTGATACTTTAAAAAAAAAAATAGAAAATAAACATAAAAACTGGAACAAAACAAACAAGCTCCTAGATCTCTGAGTCCTTGTCCCATTGTTAGCTCAACAGTCAAAAGAATATAGCATCAATTCATTGTTCATAGATAACTGATGCGTGATGATGACATTATAAGGATGGAAATGACAAAAAAAATGCAATTTTTTAAAGAGAACATAGCAATTAGGAAAACAAAACATTATACCTTAACATAGAAGGGGTCGCATCTAATCACTGTCGCTGCTGCTGCTATCATGACCATGCCCATGTCCATGTCCATGTCCATGTCCATGTTCATGCTTCTTCTTGTCCTTCTTCTTATCCTTCTTCTTCTTCTCACCCTTATCATGGCCATCACCATGGATCTTGTCCTTAATCTTGTCAACAACGCCCTCTTTGTGTTCTCCATGGTGCTCCCCCTTGTGTTCTCCATGGTACTCCCCTTTGTGCTCACCATGGTGCAGTTCTCCTTTGTGTTCACCATGGTGTTGTTCTCCTTTGTGCTCCTCCTTCTTGTGCCCTCCCATATGGAGGGTCTCCTCAATCTTGTGGACGATCCCTGACATTTTTCTAGCTTGTTTTTTTCTTCTCTTTTGAAAACACTTGGTTTTTGCTGTTGTCTTTGATCTGATCTGATGTGAATTGTGAAGGACAAAGGGTGTGAATCAATGCGAATTTATAGGACCTTAAAGTGAGGATAAGGTGAAAAAAATATCTTAGAATCTTGTTGGCGTTTTGGTTGAAATTACGGAAATAACCATTTGCGTGTCCATGACGTGTACTGTACGCGGAATTATTAATTACCGGATGCTTTATATATTTGGATGAACATTTGACAGACAAATGTATTTTTAAATAAAATTGATTTTATAGAATTAGTTTTAATATAATTGAATTTAAAATAAAATGTTTTGTGTTTGGATACATTCATATAAAAGTGAGTTGAATAATAAATTAAAAATTAAAATTATATTTCAAAGTAAAAGCTCCAAATTTTAACTTAAGTTAGAGCCTATTTAAGAAACAAAATCAAAATTAATTTATTGTCTCTAGAATTACTTTTTTTCTTCAACAAAAGTGAATTTCAAAGGTGCACTATTTTTTTCCTTTCGAAAAGCTCATATTTTTAAAACAACACAGCCATGAGAGTTGTATTCTATATTGTATAATATTCGAGCCACTGCTCCCTAGCTTCTAGATATTTTGTCAAGAAAAGCTTCTAGATAGTAGATAAATATCTTGAGGAAACCACCTTGTGTTGGGAGTAAAAATAATAAGAGAAATGATATAGTGACACAATTTCCTACATCATACACTTACACCGTATATACACAGTGACCCACTTAGCTTGCTCTCTGATTAGGGAGAAATACAATTGCTGCAGCAACAGCAACGCACGTGACCCACTTAACATACATGTCCCTCCCCATTTCCCTCCCTTTTCCTTTCATCGATGAAAACCCGCCCCTTTCACCTGCACACACAGTGAGGATGGTGCTTCCCTGCAACAGCAAAGTGAAGGAGAAATCGGTGAGCTGTGCGTGAAAGGGTACCTTAAATCCTAGGCTCGTCACACCCAGTGAGGATACGGGTGTGGCCTTCCAGCAAAATGAAGCTTGAGCTGTGCGTGAAAGGCTTGTTTCCATCCTAGGCTCGTTTGCTTGTTTCCATCCCAGCAAGGTAACCCCTTTCCATCGTTTGCTTGCTTCCTTGTAGCTGCATTTAGCTGAAGTTGATTAAATTGGGGATCCACATTATCTCCTTCATTGCAAGGTGTCACCTTTTGTAGTTTAGGGTTTCTTTGATTTGTTCTCCATAGCTAAGGTAACCCCTTTCCTTCATTTTCTTCTTTCCTTCCAGCTGTTGAGGTTGAGTAAATTTGGGCTCCACTTTATCTCCTTCATTGCAAGGTGACTCCTTTTGTAGTTGAGGGTGCTTTCATTCTTTCTCCAGAACAGTTGGTTAGTTATCTTCCATATTTCCTTTCCTTAAATTATAAAGTATGGATTATAAGTCTGGTGAATGTCTTTAACTATCTGGTGAATCACATTTTCATGGATACTGTTTTGTCTACATCAATTGAGTTATCTGGTGAATGTAGTTCAGTTATCTGGTGGATGCCTTTAATTATCTGGTGAATGAAATTTTCATGGATAACCCTTGTTTTGAATCAATTGAGTTATCTGGTGAATGTAGTTCACTTATCCGGTGAATACCTTTAATTATCTGGTGAATCACATAATCACTGATACTTTACCCGAGTACTGAATGCTTTGAGTTATCTGGTGAATGTAGTTCAATTATCTGGTGATTGCCTTTAATTATCTGGTGAATGACATTCATGGTATGGGTATTGAATGCTGTGACTTATCTGGTGAATTGCCTTAAATTATCTGGTTAATGTCTTTAATTATCTGGTGAATCACATATTCATGGATACTTTACCCGAGTTTTGAATGCTTTGAATGACTTATCTGGTGAATCACATTTATGCTTGATAGTAATTTTGTGAGTTTCATTTCGTCAATATTAATTGATATGATAAGCATGTAAATCCATGGTTTAAATGTGACATAACTAATGGAAGATGTAATTTGTGCAGTTTAAGTGTGGCACCCCCAATTCGAGATTCATGGATACTTCAAATAATTCCATGGAATGTGGTGGTGATGATGGTGAAGTTGATGGAGTTGATATTGTTGACGATGATCAAGAAAAGTGGTAGCCTGCAATAGGGATGTGCTTTTCCTCCATGGAGGAGGTTAAATCATTTTATGGTGTGTATGCTTCAAAAAAAGGTTTTGGTTGGAGGATTAGAACTTCAAGAAAAGGAGAGGATGGGATGATTTGCTACTTAATTCTAGCATGCTCAAGAGAGGGGTCTCAAGTGTCGGAAATTCCTTGTACATCGTTGAAACGTCCGACTAAGGCGAAAAATTGTCCTGCAAAGATTACTATCAAGTTAGGAGAAGATGGCTTGTGGTACATTAAAAAATTTGAAGCCAACCATTCTCACGAGATTAGTCCTTCAAAAGCAAGGTTGTTCAAGGCTAATAAGAAATTGAACCTCCATGTAAAGAGAAGAATCCAAATAAATGATGATGCAGGAGTGAGGATTAATAAGACTTTCCAATCTCTCGTTACAGATGCAGGAGGGCATGATCAGCTACCATTTTGTGAAAGAGACGTGAGGAATTATGTTAACAAAGAAAGGCGTGCGATTGGGAAAGAAGGTGATGCCAAGGCCTTACTAAGTTATTTCATTCAAATGTCGGAGCAAAATAAAGATTTCTTCTATGCCATAGATATGGATGATGATTTTCATGTGAGGAATGTGTTTTGGGCTGATGCAAGAAGTAGAGCTGCTTATGCATATTTTGGAGATGTTGTCACTTTTGATACAACATATTTGACCAACAAGTACGACATGCCTTTTGCTGCATTTGTTGGTGTGAATCACCATGGTCAATCAACATTACTTGGGTGTGGTCTAGTTTCTGCAGAAGACACGGAGTCATTTGTCTGGCTTTTCCAATCATGGCTTCGTTGTATGTTGGGAAAATCCCCCGTGGGTATTATCACGGACCAATGTAAGGCTATGCAAAATGCCATTGAAAGTCTACATGAATTTAGTTCTAATTTGCCCACCATGGATGCTACAATGCAGAATGTTAACAAAAGTCCGATTGCTGACTCAAATCCAAACAATGCTACCCACATTCGTAGTCCATTGCGTGTCAAACGTAAGGGACGGCCTTGTACAAATAGGAAAAAAGGGGTAGTTGAAAAAGTTGTTAAAAGGGCCAGGAAGCAGTCACAGCATGCCGAAGACAAAGACACTACGAAGGTATTTATTTTCTCCAACAATTATGTATTAACCATAATCCAATGAACTTGTAAGTGTCAACTAAGAAATTTGTAAAATGTGCAGGAGGCAAACAACGGTGAAGTGGGTAATCAAACTGGGAGCAACATCCGTGTAGAATCATCTGTTGACATTGTCACCGGTGGAGAGTTGTTGGACACAAGCACTGTGGTTCGTGTCCATTATAGGATTGTGTTAAATGTGTAGACTTTGTTTTATTATATGTTGTGGGTTAAATTTTTGCAATTTGATGGACTAGTATCCCGTGATCTAGAGTTTCTACATAATTCATGTGTTATTTGTGGATGATGCCATGGAGATTTATGTTTATTGGTTGATTGTTTTTCTATACAGTCAATGTCCATTTTTGAAGACAGTCAATGTGTTCTTCAAAATCCTACAGTTTCAAGGCATGTGTTAAAGGGTTTAGATTCAGCATTTAAAGATGACATTCTACTGAGTACACAGGCACGTAAACTGTGCGTCATTTATATAGTTAATGACTCCATTATTTTAGTTTCTTATATGGTGTTGTCCAGGTTGGAGGAAATATATCATTCGTGGACCTGTTGACAACGTTTGATGTTGACTTCACGGGGTCCTCGCATTTCACTACAAATTTGGATGATTAGACACATTTTGGATTTTGGATTTTATTTGTCTTCACTAATGACAAGTGTATTTTGGTATATGGTTGTCACATGATGGTATGGTTTGCATCAGTCTTGTATTGTGCTCATTAACTTGTTGTGTACATTTTTTAGTGTTGAACCCTTTACTAATTAAGACCATTGGTTGTGCAGGTTGGTCGGGCAACCAATAACTTTGTCAGTTTTTTGTATGACATGGTTGCAGCACAACAAACCATTATCTTGTAAAGGCTTGATAGTCATTTTTTGATGTGCATAAAATTCACCATGTGTATATAGTTTAACACAAGTTGGTTGGGTGGAACGCATTGCGTGTCAGTTTTTTGTATGATATGTTTGCATGAGAGAACCACCGCTTGTTGTGTACAAATTTAGACAATCCTATGTAAATGACCATGTATAAATGTCAAAGGAAGCAATGTATTGAATGTTGTTATCTAGTGAATGAGGTTTAGTTATTTGGTGAATGCCTTTAATTATCTGGTGAATGACTTATTCATGTACAGACATTTAGAATTCGTTTTCTTAGCTGGTGAAAGTAGTTCATTTATTCATGGATAACCCTTGTTTTGAATCAATTGAGTTATCTGGTGAATGTAGTTCACTTATCCGGTGAATACCTTTAATTATCTGGTGATTCACATAATCACTGATACTTTACCCGAGTACTGAATGCTTTGAGTTATCTGGTGAATGTAGTTCAATTATCTGGTGATTGCCTTTAATTATCTGGTGAATCACATTCATGGATTGGGTATTGAATGCTGTGACTTATCTGGTGAATTGCCTTAAATTATCTGGTTAATGTCTTTAATTATCTGGTGAATCACATATTCATGGATACACCGTTGGGTGGCTTTATTTATCTGGTGAACGTAGTTCACTTATCTGGTGAATGCATTCAATTATCTGGTGAACGACATATACTAACACAAGTTTTGGATGGCTTTATTTATCTGGTGAACGTAGTTCATTTATCTGGTGAATGCATTCAATTATCTGGTGAATGCCTTCACCATGGATACTAACACCAAGTGTTGGAAGGCTTTATTTATCTGGTGAACGTAGTTCACTTATCTGGTGAATGCCTTCAATTATCTGGTGAATGACATATACTAACACCAAGTTTTGGATGGCTTTATTTATCTGGTGAACGTAGTTCACTTATCTGGTGAATGCATTCAATTATCTGGTGAATACCTTCACCATGGATACTAACACCAAGTGTTGGAAGGCTTTATTTATCTGGTGAACGTAGTTCACTTATCTGGTGAATGCCTTCAATTATCTGGTGAATGACATATACTAACACCCGTGTTGGATGGCTTTATTTATCTGGTGAACGTAGTTCACTTATCTGGTGAATGCCTTCAATTATCTGGTGAATGACATATACTAACACCAAGTATGGAATGACTTTTTTATCTGGTGAATGCCTTCAATTATCTGGTGAATGACATATACTAACACCAAGTTTTGGATGGCTTTATTTATCTGGTGAACGTAGTTCACTTATCTGGTGAATGCATTCAATTATCTGGTGAATGCCTTCACCATGGATACTAACACCAAGTGTTGGAAGGCTTTATTTATCTGGTGAACGTAGTTCACTTATCTGGTGAATGCCTTCAATTATCTGGTGAATGACATATACTAACACCCGTGTTGGAAGGCTTTATTTATCTGGTGAACGTAGTTCACTTATCTGGTGAATGCCTTCAATTATCTGGTGAATGACATATACTAACACCAAGTATGGACTGCCTTTTTTATCTGGTGAATGTCTTCAATTATCTGGTGAATGACATCCATGGATAAAAGTTGTTTTGAATCAATTGAGTTATCTAGTGAATATATTTCAATTAGCTGGTGAATGTATTTCAACTATCTGGTGAATGACATCCTAGTAAATAACCCAAGTCTTCGAGCAAATGAGTTAGTCTGGTGAATGAAGTTCAACGCAGGTTGGTGAATGCTTTAAAACATTGGGTGAATGACGTATCTTACCACTAAGTCTTGGAGCAAATCGGTTATGTGGTGACTGAACTTCACTTATCTATTTCGTTATCTATTTAATGACTTATCCTGACACTTAAATTAGTTTAACACAACCATGTACAGAATGTCAAACCTGTTAACACAAGTTGAAGGTATATTACATAGTAGTTAATATCTATTTTAAAGTTGATAATAAAATCCAGTCCTACCAATTCGAGAAATTACATACTACTCATAAATTACAAAAAAACAATGTACATCTCAAGTTTTCATGTTCAAATAAAAAACTATTCGTTTGTTGTCTTCTTATTCTTTTTCATGTATGACTTGGTATATGGGGGATCAAGTCTAGAAGATTGCTTCCACATCCTATGGTTACCCTTCACCCTTGTTGCTATGTTTGATCCACCCTCCGAAGCACCCTTCGCATTATGTTCACCTACAAACAAGAGTCACAATGGTAGATGGTAAGTAGGCTTTCTTTTTAATATAATGGTACTTTTTCATTGTGAATAAACAAATCATTACGTACCAGATGGCACTTCAACTTGTTCTTCATTTGGTTCACCCATCGCTTCTGTTGGAGGATCAACATTAGCATCATCAACCTCCATCTGAGGAGAAATTGGCATTTCTACACCTGCATATAAAGTGATTCTCAATGTGCTTTCATAAAGCAAACCACAAACACAATGAAGGAAACTAACGCTCGTGTAGTAACCACATACCTATTTGAACATCTGAAGACCATACACCACCCCTGGCAGCATAAACATCGGCTAGGGGAGTTTGGTGAAAAGGAGATGCATCTTGTCCACCTAAAGAGGAACATCCCCATGCTCATTGGCTGGGGCCTTGTTTGATTGGTGACGGGGGGGACCATCTTTCAAAATGCCAACATCTGCCTCTAGAGCCAAGATCCTCTCTTGTTGCTCCCGAAGCGTCGCCAATACTTTCTGATATTCATCAACGTGTACATATTGGTGTTGTTGGCCCCCCTGTAATGCATCCCGGACAATGGGTTCTTGGAGCTCAACATCTGTTGCTGTTAAAGCAACCGTTACCTGCAAACATCAGAATCACATCAAACATCAAATGAACATTGTGTGTATCAAATTTCAACATATTGTTGAAACTATGGTATGGTTGGTACCCTAGTATTCATGAATGCTTCCTTCATTCTCTTCTTCCTCATTGTAACAATTGGCCAGTTCAAAAACCGTGGGAAAGGGTGCTCGGGAGGAGTGCTAGGTGTTTGGCCAATTGAGATATGGTTCAGCGCCCAGATCTACCAAAAAATATTGACATCATTAGTAGCAGTCAAATTTTGTTAAGAAATCAATAGATGGTGATATAACATATGCAAAAATACATACCTGTAGGATGGGTGCACAGCCACATAGATGTATTTCATGGTCATTTGACCCTTCGCCACTGACAATGTGAGCTCTGCTCAAACTCTCAACCAAGAATTCATGAACTGCACATGCCCAATTGAAGCTATGGGTGGCATCCAGGTCATCCAGCAGCCAGGCATAATCCGTGAAGACCAACTTTCCTGTCCTCTCAAAATAAAAGACTCCGAAAGCAAGGAGTATATATGCCCTGCAAAAATCCCCCACATTACGATGAATGGCGGGCATCTTGTCAAGTATAGCCTCTAAGGTCATATTAGCCCCCTAAAAAATAGACAGTGTATAGCACTGCTCCTCAGCTGCACCTACCACAGGTTCACCTGTGGCTGGAAGTCCCAGAGCCAGACATACATCTGTAGGGGTAAAAGGGATCGGCGTACCCCTAACATTGAATGCTCGACCACCCTCATCCCACCTCCTCACAAGCTCCCACAATAGGACGCTTGAAATCTTGGGTTCTTCAGTCATTTTACTAACCCATTTGAATGGGGTCGTATCCAACAAAGCACGATGCTCCTCTGAAAGTGTCTTGTTGAAATCAATCAAGATTCCTGGCATACAAGCATGCCTCAGACGAACCTGCCAAGTAGCATTACATGAAATTTCAGTTGATTGAAAATAGATTGCACACGAGTAAATACAAATACTTATCAAGTTTCCTTACATTAATATCTGTTGATCCAGCCATTTTCCTTTGCTTTTCGTTGACCTGTTTATAGACGATCCAACACATGATAAGTTAGAATCACATTAAATTCTTTTGTACTCACTGCAATTGTTTTTCTAAGTTAATTAAATGGTAAATATAGAATTCATCTCATAAGGAATGGTAGAGACAAAGTAATGACAAACTAAAATTATATCCGGCCTAAGAAAAATCAAAACTTTGATCCAAACACAATGCGTAAAAATAAATTACAACAAGCTAGAACTAACATTTACACACATGTTTTGAAAATGAGAGAGAATGAAAACCTGGTGGAAGAGTAAATAGAGGCAAGGGCACCCGAACATTTAGTTAGTGGATCAATGAGCATGAATACTAGTGTTGGTGGAACCTCCTGTGAGTTTTCTGGTTTTAGGATAGATTCGGCATAACTATGCAGAATGTGAACCTAAGTATGAATATTGTTAACCTAGGGAAGTGTGGAATTAGTTTTAGGGAAAGTTAACCACTTAGTTCATGAGTTTACTTTGGAATTACCTTGAACTCAAACCTTTAGTCAATTGATACCAAATCTGTATAGTCAAACTAAAATATCTATTCTTGCTACCATACAACTGAGAAATATCATAACAAATATGTTTGCCAAATCCTAGGGCCAAACTATGAGCATAGCCTATAATGAACTTGTAGTACAAAGTACCAACATATTATTTAAGGCCTTACTTCAATGCGGCATAATTCCCAAACTAAAATATATTTTGGTATGGGGTTTTTTGTTGCAGTTTCCATTTGCCACACCCTAGGTGCACGCCCAAAAGCAACTTATTTAGACAACAATAGCTCAGATTGAACCCCTAGACCCAAATTCATGACTTTAAGGATTAAATGAGTAGCTATGAGGGTCGAATCTCAAGTATGATGTAGAAACTCCCTAAACCCTTCACCAATAGTCCACATAGATGAAAATAAATTTGGATGCAACGGGGTAAACCAATATAAGCATTAGAACGCAGAATTGCCCTATAGGTTCCAACTTGATGCTAATTTAAGCCTAAAAGAGGGTAAAATGGTACAACTATCAAACCATAAGGAGTTTTTGAATGAAACTTATTTTCCACCGTTTTATATGACAGAATTAGGTCTGTATACCAAAATCCAAGTCAAATAGTTTAGCATAACTTGAATTAGACCCCAAAAGTGTGAAATATACAAGTAATGGCCTGAAACCTAGATATCGGTAAAAAGTGTAGTTACGAATTGAATCTAACTTTGGAATTTGGTACACAATATTGCTATGGTAAAAGGATGCTCCAGGTAAAAAATTAGGTTGAATGGGATTAAGGAACTTGATTTGACCTATAAGTGCCCAAGAGTAACCTAATAGTCTCCAAAAGTGGGGTTTGAGTATTGATGCCAATTTTTTGCAACGGAATGAGGCTAGAAATTTTGAAAACAGCTTTTATATCCTAAAATGAGATAGTCTACCAACTTCCAAGTTAAATGCATGAGTGCAACTCCATTTGGATCTCTAGCTCCAAATGATGAATTTTAAGGCTTTAAGGGCGATCTATAAGTGCAGATCCAAAACTAGATGTGAAAATGGTAGAGGACCTTCCCCAAAAGCTTTGTAGAACTAAACAAGTTTCAATACCAATTTTAAACCTTATAGCACAAGTATAGCCCAGATTTGACTTTGAATTGCAAATCAACTCTAAAATTAAGCCTCTTGGGAGTGGATCACAGAAGCTATGCCAACATTTGGAATTTGAGCCTAAGTTTTGGCAGGAAAGCTTAATATGTTAAAATAACCTGGTATAGTAACATTTATACAAATAAGAAATCATAAACTCTGTGTATATTGGAGCCGAAAATTGAAAGTTTAAGCTGTGTATACAAACCTACTTGATTTTTTCTGACCAAACTACCTCTTACAAGTCTCAAACCCATAAATTATGTTAGATTTCATATACAAGTCAAAATGCACCCAAGGAGTACTGTTAGGGTAAGTCAATTAACTCATATATTCACATTTCCTCATTTAACATATCACAGGGCTAAAATCACATAAATGGTAATGAAGTTGAATGAATGAAGAGCATTGTAACACCCAAGACAGATCACAAACCTAGGTTTATTTTTGACCATGTATGATACAACTATTGATAAACACACTTAGACACCCTAGTAAAGAAAAGAAAATGCAAGCAAGAGTGATTGGAGGCAAAGCTGGTTTTCATTGACGCCAGTGAGTAATGCCCAATATAGTTAGCAATCAAATGTCACCTTTTTTTGAATAACCATAACAGATCAAATAACAATGACAGATCAAAAAATCCCTAAAATGCATAAGCAACCATAAACAACAAAAATGGCAAATATAAACCCTAAAAGAGGCAAAGCTTACCTTGATGTCTTCCTTACCACTGCTGAACGGATGACAGCGTCGTCACAATCTTCACGAAGGGTGCCCACAATCGTCTTCACCAACGTTCACCTTCCCTCACGTACAAGTTCCAGACTGAGTGGGTAATGAGACCAAGCCGAAGATACAAAAACGAAAAGGATGGAGAGGGCGTGACCGGTTGGGGAGATTGGATCGGGATTGGGAGAGTGAGTGACAAAGGTTTTGTGGTTTAGGTGATTGAGAGGGAAGGAGTGGAGAGTGAGTTTTGCAGAGAAAATGGTTTGAAATGAGGGGAAGGGGGAGGTCGACTGTGTGAAAGGATGGAGAGGGCGTGACCGGTTGGGGAGACTGGATCGGGATTGGGAGAGTGAGTGACAAAGGTTTTGTGGTTTAGGTGATTGAGAAGGAAGGAGTGGAGAGTGAGTTTTACAGAGAAAATGGTTTGAAATGACGGGAAGGGGGAGGTCGACTGTGTGAGTCTGAAGGGGGGAATTCCTAATACTCCAACCTCACAAATTTGCCCTCAGTATTTGCCAGATTTCCAAAACTGCCACTGTGCATATACGGTGTAAGTGTATGATGTAGGAAATTGTGTCACTATATCATTTCTCAAATAATAAAGTCCAACGAGCCAACTCCACTACCTTTAATCTAATGTTAGGTTATCCAAAGTGTATTTCATTCTAAACTAAATAAATACGGGCAGTGCCCCTAAACACTAATAAATGATTGGGTTTTGGAACCTTTAATCCATTGACCATTGATTAAGTGACAAGGGGTTTATAACAACTCCTGTAAAATCATAAAATGGTCTCTATCTCTTTCTTTTTCAAATATTGTAAATTGCAAATAAATCCTCCTCTAATATAACCTCACCTCACCCAACTCTCTCAACCCCTTTGTTTGGATCAGAAAAGAAGTAGAGAAGAGAGAAGTAAAGAAGAGAAAAATATGAGAGAAGAGAAAATGAGTAGAAAATGAAGAGATTTTTAGGTTGTTTGGATTGAAAGAAGTAGAAGAAAAGTAGAGAAAAAAAAATTTAATTTTGTTAAAAAGACATTTTTACCCCTAATAACTTATTTAGATAGTTGAAAACAAGATGGTATAATATAATATAAAAATAGTAATATATACAAATTAATATAATATAATATAATAATGCTGCCATGTATTATATAGGCAGTCAAATTATTATTTCTTGAATAACAATAGGGTCCGTGATGTTACTGTGCGAGAATGAATAATGCTATTGGGTCATAATGGTAATTTCATATCAAAATCTCTTCTCCACCAGTTTTCTCACCATTGAAGGAGAGATTTCTTTTTGGGTGGGCCCCACTGGTTTTTTCTCTCTCTCTTCCCTACTTTCTTCCCTTCCCAAACAACAGAAAATTACTTTTTCTCTCCCACTTCTCTCTTCCCCACTTCTCTCTTCACAAATTCTGCTGAAACAAACAAAGTGTACGTTCAGTCTCTTTTTTTTTTTTTTTGTATCAGGTATATGACGATTGCTTTGTTTCGTGACGGCGGCACTACTACGTGTGCTTCGACGGTGGAACGAAGCGCTGATTATGGTGGCAAAGTGTGACTAGAGGGGTGGTTGATGATGAGGCCAACGACGGTGGATGAGACACTATTTGACGGAATAGATCTGTCCTGTTGCAGACAGATCTGGTTGTGTTATATTTTGCAAACTTTCTCATCTAAAACTCTTCCATTTGGGTTGAAAAAATGAATTATTCAACGTTTGGATGCTAGCATGATGGTTAGCCCTTCTGTCACACTCTACTTGGACCTGAGTTTGATTCTTTGTTCGTTTCATTTTATTCCCACAATAAACCTTGTTTTCTATTAAAAACGGAAACAAAAAATTTCAGACTGTGATTCCTAAGGTTCGAACCCCCGTGTCTGCTGTTATGCTCAGAAGCAAATCTCAAAACGAAGCATTGCAAGCTTCTCTACCTTCATCACAAACGTTTACAATGGAAATGAGCTTAGGGTTGGGGTAAAGAGTGTGAATAAAAAATAAGTCCAATGGGATTTTTTATTGCAAATATGAGAATGAGTGTAATATCCGGTAATTTTAATAAATTAAATAATAAGTTTTAAATGTTATTTCGCATGATAATTTAAAGATTCTCTTCACATATACCTGGAAATTTTTTTTTTGTTATAAATATGTTTTTAAGTAATAAATTAAATTTTTTTAAAAAAATTTGCTTTTGGGCATTATTAATTAATAAATAAATTAAATATGAGTTTTGAAATATTAATAGAGTAGTGCATAATTTGACATACTCTTAGCAAGTTAATCAAATTAGCTAGAAAGTTAATAATCTTTTAGAGGTGTGCCCATAGTGCTCTTGGCATGAAGGAGCAATTTTGGCCCAAAAGTCTTTTGGCCTTTTAAATAGAGGAGAAGAGGGGAGGGATACATTTTTCCCTTCCCATTTTGAAACCCTAGCAGAGGAAAAGAGAGAAAAGGAATAGAGGGAAAAAAAAGGAAAAGTAAGAAGAAGAAGGAGGAGGGAAAAAAAAAAGAAGAGGAATGATAAAACTATGGAGGATCTACCAACTTAACCTCTTCTCCATTTCATCTTCTATCAAAATCTCAAGTTAAGGAGCTTCATGAGGTGAGGGATTTGTGTTATGTTGGGGTGATTTTGAGGATTGGATGTCAGGGTTTAATAGGAGTATAGTGTGTATAAAAATGATTTAAGCTAATGTTTTTACAAATCCACACAAAGATGTTGCCTTTGTTGGCAGGGGCGGAGCCAGAAAATTCATATGAGGGGGGCCATGAAATAACAAACAAAAAAGTTAACTAATATATAAAAACAAATTTGATATATATTAACCACTTCATATATTATAAATTAGGCTTTGATAAAAAAATATATAATATATTATATAAATTAGACAAATGCTAACGAGTGTTTTAAGGATATTGTTGAAGAAATCCAATAAAGTAAGTTTTTATTGAAAGTTATGTATTAAATACATTGGAAATTAAAGAGATATATTTATTTTTTCAATAAATATTTATCTTGTTTGGAATCCTTAAACAATACTCTTAAGGTAAGGTTTGGTACAAGTTTTAAAAAAGTTTTTTCGGGAATGCTGGTATGGGAATAAAGTTTTCCCATGTTTGTTACAAGTTTTAAAAACTTATTCCCGGGAATAAAAGATTCCTGGGAATAAAATTAGTAAATTGTAATTATAAACTTGGGAAAACTTTATTCTCATGTGTGAATGTGGGAAAACTTTATTTACAGGAATCACATTCCGAGGAATGTAGTTTGCCTAGGAATAAAACATTCCTGATACCAAACGCCACCTAAGGCACTTGAAATTCTTAAACAATGTCATTAAGACACTCGTTAGCAAGATCCTATAAATTATTCAAACTATATGAAAAAATTTATTAACCTAAATTCTTCTTGTAAAAAATTATTGTAAAATAAAGAAACTAATTAATATATATATATATATATATATATATATATATATTTGAAAGTTGCTATAGCAAAACAGTGCTCGGACAATACAAGTTTTAGAAAAGTTATCTATAGTTATATTTAATATTTACATGTAAAACAAAAAATAATTATGAAAATGTGGGGGAGGCCATGGCCTATATAGGCCTCCCCCTGCCTCCGCCCCTGTTTGTTGGCATTTTGCATATTTTGGTGGTTATATTTGAGGTTGGAAGCATAACAATGGAGTTTTGGGGTGAAAATTTCGTAACAGCAATGTTTGCTGCTTTTTTGGAATTTCCAGTCAGCGCTCGGCCCCCGGCCCGCAGGCCATCGGACCTAGTCCCCAGACCACCAAACCTGATCCCAAACCCCGGATCGCCAGACCACTGGACTCGGCCCCCCGAACTGCCAGACCACCGGACCTGGCCCGAACCCCCAGCCACCTGACCCTGTCAGGACCCAGCCCTGGTCCCCGAACTGCCAGACCACCAGACCCGACCCACGGACCCAGACCCCGGACCACCGGACTTGGCTCTTAGACCACCGGACCTCGGACCCCCGGCCCCAGACAACCAAACCTAGTCCCCGGACCACCGGATCTGGCCCCGGTCCTCGGATCACTGGACTACTTGAACCGGCACCCGGATCGCCGGACCCGGCACCTGGACTGTAACATCCGTTATTTTATGTGTGTTTATGTATGATGTTTAGGTTTAAGGTTTGGATTGTATAACTGAGAGGTGATTTGAGGTATAGAGAACAGCTAGGGTTTCCGGTTAGTGTCTTTTAGATATTTGAGGGTGGAACAAAAAATTTGGAGTTAAAGAGGAGATTAGGCATTTTGATGGTTAGAGATTGTTCATTAGGTCATAAGGAGCCTATATCTCAAATTTGGGGTCAATCGGACATCGAACGGACCCTGAACGTAAAGAGTTGACTTTCTGGTCAAAAGTCAACGCTCAAGCGTGGCAAACATCACGCTCGAGCGTCCACAATACGCTCAAGCGTGGGTGTGTTCACGCTCAAGCGCCCAAGTCAACCAGACAAGGGCCATGCTTTGACTTGCTACGTGTCAACGGGCATTGACGTGACAGCCTCTGAGTGGTTGCATGGCTGCGGTGGTCTTCACGCTCAAGCGTGAAAATGGTCCACGCTCAAGCGTGACCACGCTCAAGCGTGAAAAGTTCCATGCTCGAGTGTGGCAGCGTGAATCAGAAAAATAAAAAGGGCTTAAGTGACACAAAGTCACTTAAGCCATATGAGAGAAACAGAAGCAGAGAGCAGAGAGCAAGCTGAGAAAAACAGAGAGGGCTATAGAGAGAGAAAGAGAGAGAGTTTAGTGAGAGAAGAGAGTTCTTGAGTGAGTGTGGCTTGCCCGATCGTCCTTTCGCAAGACGGAGTACGTGGTTGGGATCGTAGTGACGATACCTTCCTTCTCCTTTTCCCCGTTTCTTCAATAGTCGAAGGTAAATTGTTCCCGTTTATCTCGAAAGTCGTTTCGTTACGTTTATCTTTATATCTTTCGTTTTGGTTATCGGAATTCGATTCCGTCTTCGAGGATGAACTCGTGGTAACGTGTGCTTCGTAATGTGATGCTTAGGTGAATTTTTGGAAGCTCCGAGACCCTAGAACCGTGCTGGACATAATTGAGCCCGTGGAGGAACCGCTTGTTTCGTCTCGTTTCGTTCATCGTACGACTCTCCAGGTGGGGGAAAGAAACCATTTAACGTCGGAAACGGCGCAGTTACATTTAGTTCGATAATGGAGTAGGGCGACCTAAACCCTACTCGAGAGCGAGTAACGGACAATGTCCATGTCACATTGGGGACTACTTAGTGGTACCAATGATGATATTGAAATTGTGCGTTTATCGTCGTTACGATAAAAATATATTATTTTGTTATTTTATGACTGGCTGTTGTGACTGCTTGGATTGATTGCGTTATTATGATGATTGATGATTGATAATGAGTGTTGGTATTTCTTATTAAAATTATTATTATCATTATTATTATTATTAAAATTATTATTGTTATTATTATTATTACATTGGAAATGATGCCATGAGTGTAATGATTATGAGTAGAGTTTGAGTAAGTGATGAGATATGATGAGCCTTGATGATGTATTGGGGAAATCATACTTTATGTGTTAGTAGTGCCTAACCGAGACGATTGATGTTATATGATGATGAGATTTTATTGAGGTTATTTATGAGGTGATGATGAGCGGTTAGGGCACTAGGGGGTGACCTGAAACATGGTCTGTGATATGTGGACCTGAAACATGGTCGTTTTGTGGACCTGAAACATGGTCGTTGGGGTCTATTCCTCGGAGGGAGAATTCCCGGGGTCTAGGCTAACGGCGGACCGTCCCAGACATGATTTCATTTTAGTTGCAGCTATAGTTCATGCGTTGCATGAGCACCCTGGCCGTGGTCCAGAGGTGTGCACCGGTTGTGTAGCTATAGTGCCATTACTTTGCATGGGCACCCTCCAGCCGCGGACGAGGGTGTGCGCCGGGGCCTCTGGGACGTGTCGATTGTTGTGATATCCGGATATGGCCGACTACCTGAGGAGATTCATACACATTTGCATTGCATCATGATGGGGGTAGAGGAAAAGACCTAGATGTGAATTGAGGATGTTAGTGTTATATATATATAAACTATATTTTGGGAGATGGATGGTTATCGTGCTGTTATAGAATTAAATGTCGCTAAACCCTTTCCACGTTTGATGTTATATGGCTTCTTATCCCCTTTTCTTTTGTTGTATGCTTGTACATATATGTTTTGCATAACAGATCCAGATCGTGTTGATGGCGCACTGGGATCACCCATGGATGACTCAGGACCCGGGGTTCCCCCTCTCGGGGACCTTTGAGGTTGAGTGCTTAGATCCGAACGGGTGGCTCGTGGACCCAGTCACTCGCGTCGTTGTGTATACGGGTCCTACGTCCATTACCTCCGGGTTCGGACAGGGAGCGCCGATAGGATTCGTCGGCACGTTCCGCGTTGGCACTACCCTTCCTTTCCAGGTAGGACAGCCAGATGGACAGATATCGCCGATGCCGCCGATGCCAGGCATGGCCCCAGATCCCTTCATGGTACCCTTTGAGGTACTAGTTCCAGGACTTGCACCGGCACCAGCACCAGGACCCGAGTTGGCAGCTATCCAGGAGGAGGACCCGGTTGCCCCCGCCCAGGACCTGGCACCCCTTCCAGAGGTACCAGCGCCTCCAGAGATCCGGGCTATGGTTTCAGAGTCTTCCCGAGTATCTACCAGACAGTTTCATCCCCATGATAGTAGACTTTACCGGCAGAGATTTCAGAGGCAGTCGGACAGGAGTTCGTCCAGTGAGAGCCGAGGAGTGTCCGGACCTGCCGGGCCGCGGGATGCAGACGAGGGTGGTAGTATTTGATGGCTCGGGCCAGTGCCATCTGTATAGGTGTGAGTGAGGTTTTGTTGTATTTTGAGAGGGGACAGGGTGTGGAGAGATTCGGCGAGGCATCTTCCCTTTTTATCTTTTGATGTATTTTTCTTTATGTTACGTACCACCGTTTTGTACATATTTCGGGATCCTACTGATGGGAATCCCTTGACAGTTATGTATTAGGAAATGATGTACATAGTTATCTATATATATATATATGTGTGTGATGTATGTTGATGTATCTGCATATTATCTAGTCACCTTTTAAGTTTTAAATTTTTCTGCTATTTTGAATATGCACGTTTAACGATAATAACGAAATTAGGCTTTAATATTTTGGGTTTTCTTTAATGGGACGTTGGGGCGTCTCATTTGGTGGTATCAGAGCAGTTCGGTTCTGAAACGGACTGTGAGGACTGTGATTAGGGTGAACTGGCCATTTAGTTGGATCCACATTGGATACCGGCTATGCTTAAAAGTTGGGTAGTGAGTCCGATGCGACATCTTTATGGCATATAGTATTTATATTCCAGTTTTATGTAGTATTATATGTCATATTGATGTGGGCTAATGATTTCTTTTGACAGGATCATGGCTCGAGGCAGAGGTAGAGGACGAGGTAGACGTGGTGGTAGAGCTATCGAGGGTGTCGAGGATGAGTATCAGCCAGCAGCAGGAGTTAGTGGTGGAGGGGAGTCATCCGAGACTCTCCAGACTATCCGTGAGTTAGCATCCGTTCTGTTGCAGCAGGCACAGCAGAACGCTTAGAGGATGCAGAGAGAGGCAGAATTACAGGACCAGCAGGATAGGAGGAGAGCTGCTGAGGCTGAGGATGCAGGGTTGGCTACCTTTCTGAAAGGTAAGCCACCACAGTTCGGAGGAGAGTATGACCCAGAGCGGGCTGAGTGGTGGATACAGGTGTTAGAGAAGATCTTCGACACTATGAGATGTAGAGATAACAGGAAGGTGACTTATGCCGCCTTCATGCTGACTGGAGGAGCCGAGTCATGGTGGAGAGGCAAAAGGAGGTTGCTTGAGACTGAGGGCAGGATGATCAGTTGGGATCTGTTCAGGGAGTGTTTCTTTGAGAAGTACTTTCCGCGGTTAGTCAGACGCGAGAAGGAGAGAGAGAGTTCATGAGTCTTCAGCAGGGAGACAGGTCTGTTGGTGACTATGCGGCCAGATTTGAGGCCCTGATTCAGTTTTCTGAGTTCTACAAGAGATTTCCAGATGAGGATTGGATGTGTCGGAGATTTGAGGAGGGTTTACGGCATGAGCTGAGGAGGGCTATAGTGCCCTTGGATATTTTGAGCTTCCCAGAGCTAGTAGAGAGGTGCAGTGCCATTGAGAGCATGGACCAGAGGCAGGCTGCGGAGCAGAGACAACAGCGGAGTGGGGGTCCTACCAGAGCAGGCCATCAGAGGAGAGGGGATAGAGGTTCTCAGTGGAGGAGAGCACCATACGCTAGACCCGGACAGGGTACTCAGACGAATGCACTACCAGTATCATTGAGTAGAGAGGGTCAGCAGCAGAGAGGCCCAGTATGTTTCAGATGCGGAGGTCCGCACTACATCAGAGATTGTACAGATAGATCGGGTTGCTATGTATGTGGCAAACCCGGTCACCTTGCTAGAGATTGCCGACAGAGAGCAGGGCAGCATCAGCCAGCTGCCGGTAAAGGGGCCAGTAGTTCTAGAGGTGGATCTGGGAGAGGAGTTCCAGCGGCAGGACGACAGACCGCCAGACCTCAGGCCACGGGGAGGGTGTTTACGGTGAGAGGATCTGAGTCCTCTCAGTCTGCAGATCTTATTCAAGGTATGTGTTTACTATCTGGCAGACTCTCGCGTGTGTTGTTTGACTCAGGCGCTACGCATTCATTTGTTTCACATGAGTGTATAGATCATTTACATTTGCCCGTTTCTCGATTACCATATACTTTGACAGTATCTACCCCTACTAGTGATCCTTTGATCACCATGTCTGTTTGCCTACAGTGTCCTATCGTGGTTGAAAATAGGGCATTCCTCGTAGATCTCATCTGTTTGCCGATGCAACAGATAGATGTTATCCTTGGCATGGATTGGCTATCGGCCAACCATGTAGTGTTAAAATGTGCCCCAAAAGACTTTATCCTTCCTTGAGCCTTCTAGCATGGTATCTGCCAATGAAGGAGCAACTATGAGGAGTGATGATTCTCAGCAGTATGTGATGCTTTTCTCTTTGGAAGCTAAGGAGACTCCAAGTATAGATTCTATGCCTATCGTGAGAGAGTTTCCCGAGGTTTTCCCTCCTGATGTTCCAGGTTTGCCGCCAGAGAGGGAGGTTGAATTCACCATAGATCTCATGCCAGGGGCAGGACCCATATCAGTAGCTCCTTATCGGATGTCACCTGTGGAGTTGGCAGAGTTAAAGAAACAACTGGATGATATGATGAAAAAGGAATTCATCAGACCGAGTGTATCACCGTGGGGAGCACCAGTATTGTTTGTGAAGAAAAAGGATGGAAGTGCTAGGTTGTGTACGGATTATAGACAGTTAAACAAGGTTACAATCAAGAACAAATATCCGTTGCCTAGGATAGATGATCTGATGGATCAGTTGAAGGGAGCTTCGGTGTTTTCTAAGATAGATTTAAGATCAGGATACCATCAGATTAGGGTAAAGAAGGAGGATATACCTAAAACTGCTTTCAGAACTAGGTATGGGCACTATGAGTATCTAGTTATGCCTTTTGGTGTAACTAACGCCCCAGCAGTATTCATGGATTACATGAACAGGATCTTTAGACCGTTCCTCGACAAGTTTGTGGTGGTGTTTATTGATGATATTCTTATCTATTCCCGTAATCGGGAAGAGCACGAGGAACATCTGAGAGTGGTGTTGCAGGTGTTGAGAGATAGGCAGTTGTACGCTAAGCTATCCAAATGTGAATTTTGGTTAGAGGAAGTACAGTTCCTAGGTCATATAATCAATAAGGAAGGGATAGCTGTAGATCCAGTTAAGGTAGAGGCAGTGATTAGGTGGGAGAGGCCTAAGTCAATAACCGAGGTGAGAAGTTTCCTAGGATTAGCCGGGTATTACAGGAGGTTTATTGAGGGTTTCTCCAAGATTGCGTTGCCTATGACGCAGTTAACGCGAAAAGGTACGGCGTTTGTTTGGACAGAAAGATGTGAGGAGAGCTTTCAAAAGCTAAAGGAGAAGTTGACTACATCTCCTGTGCTGACATTACCAGAGCCATTAGGACAGTTTGACGTGTACTGTGATGCATCATATCAAGGTTTGGGTTGTGTTTTGATGCAAGAGGGAAGAGTAGTGGCTTACGCTTCCCGACAGTTGAGGGTTCATGAAAGAAACTACCCGACTCATGATCTGGAATTGGCAGCCATAGTGTTCGCATTGAAGATATGGCGACACTATTTGTATGGAGCTAAGTTTAATGTGTTCAGCGATCATAAGAGTTTAAAGTATCTGTTTGATCAGAAGGAGCTAAACATGAGACAGCGTAGATGGATGGAATTTATTAAGGATTATGAGTTTGATCTTCAATACCATCCTGGGAAAGCTAATGTTGTGGCGGATGCACTGAGTCGGAAATCTTTGCACGTATCCGCGATGATGGTGAAAGAGATGGGATTACTTGAACAGTTTAGAGATTTGAACCTAGGTATGGATTTGACTGAAGATAGAATATGCTTAGGTATGGTCACTATTAGCAGTGAGTTTTTGAGGGACCTCAGGTTTAAGCAAGTTCAGGATGAATATCTGCAAGAGATAAGTCGAGGCATAGATGAAGGGAAAGTTTCAGAGTTTAGGAAAGGATCCGATGGTGTGTTAAGGTTTAGAGATCGGATATGTGTGCCCAAGGACTTAGAGATTAGGAAGATGATTTTAGAGGAGGCACATAAGAGTAAGTTGAGTTTCCACCCGGGAGCCACCAAGATGTATCAAGATTTGAAGAAAATGTTTTGGTGGCCAAAGATGAAGAAGGAAGTGGCCGAGTATGTTCTATCATGTCTAGTGTGCCAGAAAGCTAAGATAGAGCATCAGAAGCCCGCAGGGTTGTTACAGTCCTTGGATATCCCAGAGTGGAAGTGGGATAGCATAGCGATGGACTTTGTGGTTGGATTACCACGAACTTCGAAGAAGTTTGATGCGATTTGGGTTATCATTGATAGGCTAACGAAGTGTGCTCACTTCTTACCTATTGGTGAGAGTTATAGTCTTGAGAAGTTGACCCAGATTTACATCAAGGAAATAGTGAGGTTGCACGGTGTACCATCGAGTATTGTCTCCGATCGGGATCCTAGATTTACATCTAGATTTTGGAGACAGTTACACAATGCTTTGGGAACCAAGTTGAGGATGAGTTCAGCTTATCATCCTCAGACGGATGGGCAGTCAGAGAGAACAATTCAATCATTGGAGGATCTTTTAAGAGCATGTGTGTTAGAACATGTTGGCAGTTGGGATGAATTCCTACCCTTGATTGAGTTCACATACAATAACAGTTTCCATAGTAGTATCGGAATGGCACCGTATGAGGCTCTCTATGGAAGAAAATGCAGAACTCCGTTGTGTTGGTATGAGACTGGCGAGAGCCAAGTGTTAGGTCTCGATGTGGTACAGCAAACAACGGAGCAAGTCAGGAAGATAAGAGAGAAAATGAGGGAAGCGCAGGATAGGCAGAGGAGCTACAGTAATAAAAGGAGGAGACCCTTAGAGTTCCAAGAAGGTGATCACGTATTCTTGAGAGTCACTCCGAAGACCGGAATTGGCAGAGCTATAAAGTCTAGAAAGCTCACTCCCCGATTTATTGGACCATTTCAGATTCTTCGACGAATTGGTTCAGTAGCCTACCAGATAGCCTTACCCCCTCACCTATCCAACCTTCACGATGTATTTCATGTTTCCCAATTGAGAAAATATTTCCCCGATCCTTCTCATGTAATTGAGCCAGAGTCAATACAACTTCGAGAGAATCTAGAATATGAGGCTCTACCGTCTAAGATTGCAGACAGAAGGATTAACGAACTCCGTGGTAAACAGATTCCCCTGGTCAAGGTCATTTGGGATAGCGTTACCGGAGATGCTACTTGGGAGTGTGAGGCAGATATGCAGCAGCAGTACCCCCATTTGTTCTCAGGTATGTAATTCCGGGGACGGAATTTCTTTTAAGGGGGGTAGAAATGTAACATCCGTTATTTTATGTGTGGTTATGTATGATGTTTAGGTTTAAGGTTTGGATTGTATAACTGAGAGGTGATTTGAGGTATAGAGAACAGCTAGGGTTTCCGGTTAGTGTCTTTTAGATATTTGAGGGTGGAACAAAAAATTTGGAGTTAAAGAGGAGATTAGGCATTTTGATGGTTAGAGATTGTTCATTAGGTCATAAGGAGCCTATATCTCAAATTTGGGGTCAATCGGACATCGAACGGACCCTGAACGTAAAGAGTTGACTTTCTGGTCAAAAGTCAACGCTCAAGCGTGGCAAACATCACGCTCGAGCGTCCACAATACGCTCAAGCGTGGGTGTGTTCACGCTCAAGCGCCCAAGTCAACCAGACAAGGGCCATGCTTTGACTTGCTACGTGTCAACGGGCGTTGACGTGGTAGCCTCTGAGTGGTTGCATGGCTGTGGTGGTCTTCACGCTCAAGCGTGAAAATGGTCCACGCTCAAGCGTGACCACGCTCAAGCGTGAAAAGTTCCACGCTCGAGCGTGGCAGCGTGAATCAGAAAAATAAAAAGGGCTTAAGTGACACAAAGTCACTTAAGCCATATGAGAGAAACAGAAGAAGAGAGCAGAGAGCAAGCTGAGAAAAACAGAGAGGGCTATAGAGAGAGAAAGAGAGAGAGTTTAGTGAGAGAAGAGAGTTCTTGAGTGAGTGTGGCTTGCCCGATCGTCCTTTCGCAAAACGGAGTACGTGGTTGGGATCGTAGTGACGAAACCTTCCTTCTCCTTTTCCCCGTTTCTTCAATAGTCGAAGGTAAATTGTTCCCGTTTATCTCGAAAGTCGTTTCGTTACGTTTATCTTTATATCTTTCGTTTCGGTTATCGGAATTTGATTCCGTCTTCGAGGATGAACTCGTGGTAACGTGTGCTTCGTAATGTGATGCTTAGGTGAATTTTTGGAAGCTCCGAGACCCTAGAACCGTGCTGGACAGAATTGAGCCCGTGGAGGAACCGCTTGTTTCGTCTCGTTTCGTTCATCGTACGACTCTCCAGGTGGGGGAAAGAAACCATTTAATGTCGGAAACGGCGCAGTTACATTTAGTTCGATAATGGCGTAGGGCGACCTAAACCCTACTCGAGAGCGAGTAACGGACAATGTCCATGTCACATTGGGGACTACTTAGTGGTACCAATGATGATATTGAAATTGTGCGTTTATCGTCGTTACGATAAAAATATATTATTTTGTTATTTTATGACTGGCTGTTGTGACTGCTTGGATTGATTGCGTTATTATGATGATTGATGATTGATAATGAGTGTTGGTATTTCTTATTAAAATTATTATTATCATTATTATTATTATTAAAATTATTATTGTTATTATTATTATTACATTGGAAATGATGCCATGAGTGTAATGATTATGAGTAGAGTTTGAGTAAGTGATGAGATATGATGAGCCTTGATGATGTATTGGGGAAATCATACTTTATGTGTTAGTAGTGCCTAACCGAGACGATTGATGTTATATGATGATGAGATTTTATTGAGGTTATTTATGAGGTGATGATGAGCGGTTAGGGCACTAGGGGGTGACCTGAAACATGGTCTGTGATATGTGGACCTGAAACATGGTCGTTTTGTGGACCTGAAACATGGTCGTTGGGGTCTATTCCTCGGAGGGAGAATTCCCGGGGTCTAGGCTAACGGCGGACCGTCCCAGACATGATTTCATTTTAGTTGCAGCTATAGTTCATGCGTTGCATGAGCACCCTGGCCGTGGTCCAGAGGTGTGCACCGGTTGTGTAGCTATAGTGCCATTGCTTTGCATGGGCACCCTCCAGCCGCGGACGAGGCTGTGCGCCGGGGCCTCTGGGACGTGTCGATTGTTGTGATATCCGGATATGGCCGACTACCTGAGGAGATTCATACACATTTGCATTGCATCATGATGGGGGTAGAGGAAAAGACCTAGATGTGAATTGAGGATGTTTGTGTTATATATATATATATAAACTATATTTTGGGAGATGGATGGTTATCGTGCTGTTATAGAATTAAATGTCGCTAAACCCTTTCCACGTTTGATGTTATATGGCTTCTTATCCCCTTTTCTTTTGTTGTATGCTTGTACATATATGTTTTGCATAACAGATCCAGATCGTGTTGATGGCGCACTGGGATCACCCATGGATGACTCAGGACCCGGGGTTCCCCCTCTCGGGGACCTTTGAGGTTGAGTGCTTAGATCCGAACGGGTGGCTCGTGGACCCAGTCACTCGCTTCGTTGTGTATACGGGTCCTACGTCCATTACCTCCGGGTTCGGACAGGGAGCGCCGATAGGATTCGTCGGCACGTTCTGCGTTGGCACTACCCTTCCTTTCCAGGTAGGACAGCCAGATGGACAGATACCGCCGATGCCGCCGATGCCAGGCATGGCCCCAGATCCCTTCATGGTACCCTTTGAGGTACTAGTTCCAGGACTTGCACCGGCACCAGCACCAGGACCCGAGTTGGCAGCTATCCAGGAGGAGGACCCGGTTGCCCCCGCCCAGGACCTGGCACCCCTTCCAGAGGTACCAGCGCCTCCAGAGATCCGGGCTATGGTTTCAGAGTCTTCCCGAGTATCTACCAGACAGTTTCATCCCCGTGATAGTAGACTTTACCGGCAGAGATTTCAGAGGCAGTCGGACAGGAGTTCGTCCAGTGAGAGCCGAGGAGTGTCCGGACCTGCCGGGCCGCGGGATGCAGACGAGGGTGGTAGTATTTGATGGCTCGGGCCAGTGCCATCTGTATAGGTGTGAGTGAGGTTTTGTTGTATTTTGAGAGGGGACAGGGTGTGGAGAGATTCGGCGAGGCATCTTCCCTTTTTATCTTTTGATGTATTTTTCTTTATGTTACGTACCACCGTTTTGTACATATTTCGGGATCCTACTGATGGGAATCCCTTGACAGTTATGTATTAGGAAATGATGTACATAGTTATCTATATATATATATGTGTGTGATGTATGTTGATGTATCTGCATATTATCTAGTCACCTTTTAAGTTTTAAATTTTTCTGCTATTTTGAATATGCACGTTTAACGATAATAACGAAATTAGGCTTTAATATTTTGGGTTTTCTTTAATGGGACGTTGGGGCGTCTCATGGACCACCCGCCCCGTACCACTAGTCTTGACCCTCGGACCGCTAACCCTTGTCCCTGGACCCTGAACCACCGGACCCGACCCTTGGACCACTGGCTCGCCGACCCCGGACCCCGGCGCCTGGGCCACCGGACCCGGTCCCCAGACCATCAGACCGGTCCCGGACCCCGGATTGCCAGACCACCGTACCTGACCCCCGGACTGCAAGAGCACCAGACCTGGCCCTCGGATCGCTGGACCCGGCCCGGCCCCCGGCCCCCGAACTACCGGACCACCAGACCTAACCCCCGAACCCAACCCCCGGACCCAAACCTCGGATCACCAGACTCGACCCCGGGACCACCGGCCTTCGGCCCCTGGACCATCGGTCGCCGACCCCGGACCACCAGCCGACGACACTGGCCCCCAGCCCCCGGCCCCTGTTTGGCCCCTGGGCCACCAAACCCACCCCTCGGACCGCTAATTTTTTTTTTATATTGAAATCCTAATTTTTTAAATAGATATTCAAAAATAAAATTTTATAATGGAAGGTAATTTTTTTATATATTTAAATCCTAATTTTTTTGGTAAACCCAGGTATCCTCCTACCGGAAGCCAGAGACTAATCCCTTGAGGTACTGAGATTCATTTAAAGGGTTGACCTCTCTCAACAGATGCTATTCCCTACACATGAGCCAGAAATCGAACCCCTGACCATATGCTCAAGGGACCTAGTTATCTACCATAATATCTCTCATATCTGAAAAATAAGATTTAGGATTGTTAACATTATCAGCTACCACTTTGCAATCCAATTCAAAAAGCACCTTGTCTCAGCGTAAGATGTTAATCCACATGATGCCATGAAGTAAACCTATAGCTTCTCCTTCAGATGTTTGAAGGCATTGAGGAACTGTCACCACTCTTGCCACAATAAAGGCACCCTGAGAATCCCCAAGACATATGCCAAAGCACCATGTTGGTGTAATTAAATTGCTTTATCCAAATAAGGAATTTGATATACAAGGTATTTGAATTACTCAATCTAAACAAAATATTTTCAAAATGAAAGTAATACATGAAGCAATTCAAATGCTTTGTATTTCAAATTCCTTGGAATTTAGAAATACCTATCCAAACACACACTTATGATACCTAGATTTAGATGTAGACTTCTTTTTACGACTACTCAAGCTAAACTCCTTTGATCTTTCTCTAGCAATAAGATAATTATATGTAATGTCATCATGTTCACCACCATCATGCATCCATTTTTTCATAACTCAATAAGTGTGTATCTAACTATATTTTTATGAAGTCATTCATGACCATATATATCCTAGCCTTTTCTCAAAAATACTTGTAAGAGATTGAATGGGCATTACTTTGGTTGGGGTAAGCTGATTGTTATTACGAATTTGTAAAAAATGAATTTCTCTGGTCATAAATGTCAAAGTAAGATGATAAGTTTTGAGGAAGAAAACTAAATGACATCGTTTTACGCCTTATATTTTTCAAACAAAGTTAAAATGATGTCATTTCAAGTGTGATTTGCCATATCGGCACTAAGTTAGCATGTGCAAGACACTATATTAAGTGTAACTAGTGTGTATTAACATCATGGACCAAATTGACCAACAATTGTCAGAGTCAGATACTTAATTTTCTTTTTGGTAAATTCAGAGGCTAATATGACTAATCGTGAGAATTTTAAAGTCTATAAATTGATGTTGCAAAGAATGTCATTTCAAACATGATTTGCCATGTCCACAAGTATAACCGAAACACACTAATTTGTAAAGACAAAATTGACCGATGGTTACCAAAATCAAAGACTAAGTTTTACTTTTCATAAAATTAGAGACTAGATCAATTGTAACAATTTTCAAATTTAAAATGTCTTTTTTTTGGGACCCATCCTAATTAGTTATTTTAGTCGAGTGGGTCCATCAGAGTATTCCCATAACTAAGGTTCTTCAGGCCTATTATAAGACTAATATCTGGTTAGACTGATTGAACAATATTTTACCCCTTAATTACTAAAAATATAATGTGTAAGTTACAATTGTTACCGCCTTCCCTTCTGAATCAGTGCGTGAAGCAAAGGAGAAAATTATTTCTCTCTATAACACCATTTTTTTCATTTGCTTTTGATCACTCAATCAGTTAAAAGTAGTTTTAAACTTGAGTAGTGTTATTTGTACAACAAATATGTTCACCAATACCATATTTTTATACATGGCCCACATATTTATATACATTTTTCTCTCACCTCACATGATTTTATTATGTAAACGTTGCTGCCATCTACCGTGTTTGGACTAGGGTGCCCACCTTTGGTGTCCAGAAAATATTACCGTTTAAACTTTATGTCGAAGTCATCCAATCAACAGAAAATAATGGTCAAACTAAACTCAAAAATAATTTTGTCAAATATGTTATTTGTAAATTATACTCATATATACTCCAAACTTAGATTTGGGGATGAAAACTATAATCCCAACATAAAACATGCTATTGATCTTTTGCAAAAAGATTTAATTGGTATACACTAACATTATAAAGATTGTTTATACTATCATTCAATCAGAAATTAATACATCATCAAAAAAGTTTGATTCTTATCCTAACTACCTTAAAAGTCAATCATATCATAATTTTTGATTGGTTATCAGTGTAAAAAACTTTACACTGATAATGCATACTTATTAAACTCTTTGCAAAATCACTTTTACCTCTCTCAGATTCAAGTGTTTGCATCTTTAGTGTTCGAAATTTAAAATTAAAAAAATTTCAAACGATAACCCCATTCATTTTATTTTCAATTTCATATTTTCATTAATAAATATAAAATATTACATTATTTTCATTATGTTTTTTATTTTCAAAGATATATATAAATTTTATTGTTTTCTGTACGTACAAATCTTTAAAAATAAAAAATAAAAAATAAAAATAATATCATATTTTTATAATTGTTAATAAAATTAAATGTTAAAACACAAAAGTAGAAACAAAGCAAATTGACTTTAGAAGCTTACTCCCTCCTGTCCATATTATACGCAAAAAAAATCACAAATCTTTTGATCCAATATATAAGCAAATTTTGTTTTCCAATGAATCATTTAATGACTTTATTCCTAAAATATCCTTCATTTAATACAAATTTTGTTTTCCAATGACTCATTCTATTCCCAACAACACAAGCAACTTCTCATTGCCATAAAGAGTAATTTAGGTAAAAACTTAATTTCTTAATCAAATTAAATGAGATTAAATAATTACCTTAATATGTGTGTTGTATTAATTTTTTGCTTATAATATGGACCGGAGGGAGTACCAAATTTTCTCATAAATAAAGAAAGGATATTTTTTAAGGAACCAAAAAAAGCAACTTTTCATTGGAAAACCAAGCATTTCACTTTTTCAATTGTTAACTACACCAATTTTCTATGTATTTTTTCTTTTCTTGACACTTTAACAAATGTCCTTAGGATATTTGTTAGCATTTTCCATAAAGAAAAAACTGATATTCTTTCAGAACACTATGGACGCATGGAGCAAGGCGTGTTATGAGGTCGATCCACAGACAAGTATGGTCCAGAAATTATTTTTATGATTTTTAATTTTTAGTTTTTTCAGGAATGATAAATTTTGGTCGGTGCTATTTTAATATTTATTTATCACAGCTGTGAGGTATCTTGTGCCAAACTTTCGGCAAAAAGTAACTTGAAAAGCGTGGAAAAGAATCTCAAAAATCATACCAAAAAGAAAAAAAAAAAAAAAGAATCTAAAAAAAAAAGCGTGGAAAAGAATAAAAAAAATATATTGTCTTTATTTTATTCGTTTTCCTGCGCTTGACACGTGAACAAATATAAACCCTTACCCGCTGACACCATTAAATAATATATCTTTGGTGATTTCAAAATGAAAAAGCAAAAAAAAAAAAAAAAAAAGCTAAATATACGGGACACCATTAAAATTCAAAATATGCTTTTGGGCAACAGGTAATCTTGACCTTTTAGAATAACTATGTTCAAATTTTAGGAGAAATATTTTTATGAGGGATAATATATTTCTCAGTGATTTTGCGGTTCAACAGGATTAGTTGCATAGATGGTTTAAATAAGCTACATTTCCAAGGTTAGTTGAGGTCTGGTAAAAAAACAGAGGTTTGCAGAAAGTAAAATAGGACCAGTTTAATCAGATAATAATTTTTTTGGAGATATTAGTTTATGTGAGTAAAAGTGTGACTGGAGTAATTCATTCGAAATGTATGTATTTGATGAAAATATAGGTAAAGAAAGTGAACGCATATAGTGTGGTTACCTTGTTACTATAGTAAAAGGGCCCCTACTTAAATTCCTCCACCACAACCTCAAGACAATTACTCCGAACAGAAACTACTAACAAAAACATAAAGTAAACTAAAACAAAGATAGTAAAAATCCTGGTCATCTGATACTGCAGTATACTGCAACACTTTGGGTGAAACTTGTCTTCAAAGCTGTGCTTGCTGGATCCGAGCACCTCCATAGTGATGGCAACTTCAGCACTCTCCTCCCTAGATAGTTGAGCAGCATCCTCCATGGCATTGTTGCCCTTTGATTTACCTGTAACATGGATGAACTTGGTTGGCACTTTTGGTCCTGCTCTGCCTATAATAGGCATGTTGTCTTCAGTCCCTTCACTGTCAGCATCCAGTAAAAAGGTTGCAATTTTAGATGCCCGTAGTTTCTTCCTTTTGGGTGGAGCATGAACAACATTGGCTTTAAAGCTCTTGGACTAGGAACTTTTGGGCACGGAGGGCTCACGTGCTCATGCAGACTCTTCAACCATCTTCCTCTTGCGCTTTCCTGAATTACTTGGCTGAGCTAGGGGTGGTGGTGATCTTCTAGGTGGAGAGGGTGGTGACCAATAAGAACTAATCTCATTGTTGTTGACAGAGTGGGTACTGAGGCTAGATCTTGCATTTGTTCTCTTGGGAATGACTGAGGGGGTTTAAAAGGGATCAAAATTTCATCAGGGAACTGGGGGTAGGGTAGGGCTTTCTTGAAATTGTTCAACTCAAAGGTCCTTTTCTGCCACTTAAACAAATCATTGGAAAACTCCCAAAATAAGTGCTATTCCTGCATGTGATGCTGCAACATTTGAGTCAGGGTAGCCACCTTCTTGTCCAATTCTTCTGGGTGATCCCGCTGCCTGAAGGAAGGAGCTTGAGCTTGAAGTTGACACAGGCAAACACAAGAAGGGGGGTTGAATTGTGTTTGTTAATAATTTTCGAAAACAACCTTTTTCAAAATAGATTTCTCAAACAAGGATTAAAGGCAGAAGCACACACACAGAAAAAGATCCTTTTAAAGACTTAACAAATTCAAGTTTGAATCCCCACAGTTAGTATAAACAAATTAAACTGAAGAGATAAGGGATTAGAAGATTCACGCAAGATGTTTTATCCTGGTTCACTCTCTTCCAACCAAGAGCTACATCCAGTCCCTTCTACCTGAAGGTTTTTCTCCACTATTTTCCAAATAGATTACAACAAGTATTCAACACCTCTCCAGGCTACAAGTATTCCTTTCTTACCAAGCCTCTTCAGGCTCTAACTCTTACAAAGAGATTGGTTTCTTTTGATCTTCTAACTCACTATGTGTGAGAGTATGAAAGTTTAAGATCAGTTGAATATTATAGCAATATTCAAGCTAAGGTATTACAGATTTTTGCTTTTGAAAGAATAAAAGAATTGACCTCGTAAATGGCAAGCGTTTTTCTAGCAAGATTTCTGTATATGCAAAAGTTATTTCTTCAGATGTTGAGGTCTTCTATATATAGTGACCTTTCTCTTCACTTGAAATTCTTCAACGGTTATTTTTGAATTTTTCCATTTAGGGATAGAATCAAATGCATAATATCCATTATGACTCATAGCTTGCTCGTGGCCATTCTGAAATGTACTATAGGTTATCACTCTTGCACAAAACTAGCACACCTCTAAGCAATTGCAACTTGAAAACTGTCTTGCCTCCCTTGTACAAATTTCAGCTATTCCAGCGATAAAGGTGACATGGTACAAGGTGTTTTGCATTGTACTATTTTGTTTTTGCATTTCCTCATTTGTACTATGTCTCTCTCAAAGAAACAAGGCAATAAAACAGTTAAAGCAAATAGAAAAGACCAACATATACTTGAAATAAATATCAATCATTTGAAATAAATACTTCTATGTGGTGGAGATAGATTTTCAAGAGCATATAAAAGGTTAACAGAGAAGAAGAGCTCGTCTACTTAACATATTGCGTCTACAAGCTCATAGTTAGAAACTGTTTTAGCTCGTCAAGTGACGTGGCAAATTTCTCATCTACTATCAAGTCTTTGGACTTGCTATATATCGGTGAGTAACTTAGATCTCCGTCTACTGACGTAGCACTCAAGCTCGTCTACTCATAGTGGTTAAAATTCCATCCACTGTACTCTATATTTCGTCTACTCAAACATATTTACATAAATAAATATACCATTCATTTTGAGCAGCTCGTCTACATAGATGGACGCGGATATTAAGAAACTCATTCATGGTTTCCATAACTTATTAAAATGCGAATATCGTTGCAAGACTAGATAGAGCATGTTAGATCTTAACTAACACTTTGTCATACAAATTTAATCCTTTTTGTTAACATCAAAACCTAGAGATTATTTAATCCAAATTACTTTGGTTCCAACAATCTTCCCCTTTTTGATGATGACAAAAACTAATTAAATTTGAGTGAGCAAAGTCTAAGAGAGCTTACAAAGCTCTCCCCTAAGACAAAGCATTCAAACTTAACAAGAATATAATAATAGAATAAGACATAAAACAGAGAGGCATATATATAACTTATCATATCAGTTTAGCTACTTATCATACACAAGATAGCATCAGAGCATATAAACAACTATGACAAACATGTAAGACAAATAACAGACATGCATATGCAGACAAAAGAATACTTTCAAAAACTGATTTAAATATATATAAATTTAATTCTCTCCATTCTCCCCCTTTTTTTTTGTCATCTAACAAAAAGGTAAGAGAAGTGGACCATCATTGTCAGTAAAGAATAAACCAAAAGAAAAACTTAAGAAGAAGGAGGAGGTGGAAAAGGAGGGTTTGGATTTGGATTTGGGTTTAGTATAGGGACAGGGATTTGTGTTGGCAGATTCTGACTCTGTTGAAAGCTCAGCATGATATTCATCATCTGGTTCATCATGACATTGGTGGGAGCCAGGGCTTCTGCAACTTGTTCCCTCACTTGCTCCTTGACCTCAACCTTTACTCTCTCCTCTACAATTCTTCCAATAATTTCTTTAAAGTTTAGAGGCAGTGAGAGTGTTGGTCTTGAACTTTCAGCACTTTCTTGAGCAGGAGCTTGACTTGACAGAGTGTCTAAAGCTCTTGAAGTTTGAGGTTGCCTTGAGGGATGAATGATAGTCAGAGCCAATGACTAAGATGATTGCTTCTCAGAAGTGCTTGGCCTAGAATCAGACTCAGCAACTTCCTCATTCTCAGTAACTGGATGAGAAGATTCAATCTCCATAGCAGAATCTTCTACAATAATTTCTTCTTCAGTGTGCTCAGAGAGTGGAGAAGGTGGAGGTGAGTCAGTGAGTTGTAGAACAGGTGGGGGCAGCCCTTTAGCCCAGTGGACTGGTTCTTCTTCATAAATAGGACTGATGGTAGGAACACCCAAAATGTCCTTGTAGATGAAGTATCTGAAGTTTGAAAGTCCACATTTGCCTCTGACTTTGGGAATGAACTTTTTCTGTTCCAAAGTTAAACCAGATGAAGAGGCTTCTTCTGTGTATTTCACTATGTGAGCTCTCCAAATATCAACTGCCACATCTTCCCGAATAACCTCAATAGGTTGTGCCAACCAAAAGTCTATGATATTCTGATCTGTGTCACAGACATCATCAGGGTTTATTATGCAGGACTCTAGAAAAGGCATCTTTCCAGTATTCCTTTGTTTCTTCCTGTCCTTGTCCTTGTTTAAATCTATCATTGGCAATCTAGGACAAAGCATGTAGGGCTTGATTCCAATCTTTGTATCCTTCAAGGTATGATTCAACCAAGTTAGAGGCACAAAGTTAGCAGCCCTTACAACCCTGAATAGTTCAAATTCTGACTTCAGCATGGCATACATGATGTGATCAATGATATCAGCTGCTTTGCCATATTCCCTTGGATGGATGAAAGTTTTCCACTTTGTTTTGTTATCCATGATGATGCGAACATGTCTGTAGGATCTAGACCTTTTGTAGATGACATCTTGCAAGTCTTTCTTTGCAGGATCCTTAGACTAGTCAGAAATTATGTGTCTCTCTACACCATCAGTGAAGGGTTTGAAGGGAGGGAATTTGACAAGGTTTGAATAGATTTTTCTGCGAGGAAATTTGTTTTGTGGTAGGTGAGTAATGTGAGGTCCAAGCCTATTAAACATTTTGGATGGTGGAGGGCCAGGGGGAATGTTATGGTGAGGTCTATACCAGGGTTTGCCAGTTGTTTCTGGTTCATACTCATTCTGGCAAAGGGTACCAGGGTCTATTTGAGATAGGTTCTGGTTCATGAGTATGGTATAAAATTCTCCAATCCCTCTTTACTTTGGCTAATGATTCAGACTTGCCATCATAAAGTTCAGAGAAAGGGTATATTTTTCATCTTAGGAAAAGGTGCACCAAGGATAATTCCATCATCTGGTTAGTGGAACCAGGGATCATCCTCAGATATCAGAGGTGGGAATTGTGGTTGTTGTGGTGAGGCTATTTGTGGTTGGTCAGGTGAAGTGATTTGTGGTGAAGGTGGTGTGGGGACATATACATCATCAGTTAGATTTGCAGACACATCAGGTGCAAAGACTATATCCATTCTATCTTCTAGGCTAGAAACTAAGGCATCTACTACTAATTGAACATGATCATTAGCAGGAAGAGTTATCTAAGAAGTTATAGCAGCCTTGGCTTTCCTTTGAGGTTGCTGTCTTCTTGTAGGAATAGAAGCACCAACAGCCTTTTGTTTCTTCAAAATGGCACTGATGGGAACTCTGTCCTCATCATCTTCATCATCTTCATTATGAGATAGGACTAGGTTCCTTGTCCTTTTCTGAGTTTTGGTAGGTTGCGGGACCTCAGCAGTGGATTCCCTAATTACAATGCCAGCAGCAGGCTTCTTAGGAACTCTTGTCCTAACAGCCATGGTTTTTCTCTTGAAGGTTCTCTTCATCCCTAGAACCTCAGCATTGTTCTGCTCAATTTGTTCCTCTTTGACTTTGAGCATTTCTTCTTGCTTAGCTAGGGCAACTGCAGTGTAAGTGCTCAAGTTCATGTTAGCTATGTTCATTTTACCAGACATTGCTACTGACAAGCCTTGCTATGGTAAAATCCTTTCTTGCTCTTCTTGAGACTTAGCAGCAAGGAAATCATAGAGAGTTTGCGACTTGAAGATTTTTTGATAGGAGATGACAATAGGGGATTGCAGAGAGCTTCCTTCTATTAACCATAGCATCCCTGAATCTTCCATAGAGAATTCTAGGAAGATTGATTTTTGTCTCTGTAATGAGATGACAAAGGCAAAACTTGTGTAGGGCAAACAAGTTATCCTTAATTTCCACTGACTTCCATGAATGATTTCTCACCTTGTCTTGCCTCATTAGTAAGGCGGATATTACCTCTGTACCACCAAGCTCCTTCTCCCAGTTATCAGTAATGACCTTTCCTTCTTGAGCACAATTTATCGCCTCAGAGATGGTCTTTTCAGAGACTACTATCCTTCTCCCAAGAACAGTACCAGAGATTTCAGCCATTGTTACCTGAGGGTTCCTCCAGAATGCCCTTATCAGGTCTGGGTAAATAGAAATATTCTCTACGAACATACTGTCCTAACCAGCGGCAGTGATGTTTTTGCTTACATTCAAGTTGTAATCTTTCAATATTCCGAAATCAAAATGATGTTCCATGGCAAGTTTGAATTTTTCCACATTGAAATTTGCAGAAGTAGAAGCCATTGTTGATGAAAGAAGGTTAGAGTTTAGGAAGTAGAAAAACAGAGAGTTGAAGTGAGAGTTCGAAGATGAAAGTTATGCGAAAGGTTTCCTTAGAGGGAAGGGTTTTGTTTTAAAAAGGTTTTGAAATACAAAGGTTTTCTTTTGGAAATAAATCAAAAAGAAAATGTTTGACAAGACATGTCATAAAGAATAACAAGACGTTGTTATTTTGAAAATGTAAGAAGATTTAGATGAAATTGAAAGGAATTACAGACTCAGCAAAGAGAATATAGAGTAAATATGTCTTAGAGACAAAATAAATGCAGTTAATGAATAATATATGTGTAGACGGGTTCAAGCAAAAAAGCAAGCATGGACGCGGCATGCAGTGGACGCGGCACAAAAAAAATGTAATAAACTTGTAATGCTTACATACATCAATAACAAAATTTCTCAAGTCTGAATAACATAATCAATCCACACAAAGCATGTTGAGATGTTTTCTAATAAAAATAAATCTGTCCTCATCAAGAGGTTTAGTAAAGATATCTGCCCATTGATGGCCAGTATCTACAAATTGTATATCAAAAAACACCTTTTTGCACATAATCTCTTATAAAATGATGTTTAATCTCTATGCTTAGCTCTAGAATGCAGTATTGGATTCTTAGAAAAGTTAATCGCAGCAGCATTATCACACATAAGTGGAATACTACTTACAAACACATTGTAGTCCTCCAATTGATGTTTGATCCATAGAAGTTGTGAGCAGCAAGTAGCAGCTGAAATATACTCAGCTTCAGCAGTTGATAATGCAATCGTACTTTGTCTTTTGCTTGACTATGAGACAAGATTAGCTCCAATGAAGTGACATCCTCCACTAGTACTTTTTCTTTCAATTCTGTCTCCAGCATAGTCAGCATCACAAAAGCCAACTAATCTGTAATCTTCATTTTTCTTAAAGCACAAACCAAAATTAGTAGTATCTTTCAAATATCTAAATATTCTCTTAACTGCTGATAAGTGAGATTCTCTAGGATAAGATTGAAATCGAGTACATAAACAAACACTGAACATTATATCAGGTCTAGACGCGGTAAGATATAAAAGAGATCCTATCATTCCTCTATATACATTTTGGTCTACCTTTTTCTCTTTATCATCTTTGTTCAGTATGGACATGGGGTGCATAGAGGTGTTCATTGGTTTGCAATCATCCATTTTGAACTTCTTTAGAAGTTTCTTTATATACTTGGTTTGATGGATGTACACCTCGTCCATAGTTTGTTTAACTTGAAGTCCAAGAAAGAACTTAAGTTCTCCCATCATGCTTATTTCAAATTCTTTCTGTATTAACTTAGAAAACTCTTTTCATAGAGATTCATTAGTAGCACCAAATATGATATCATCAACATAAATTTGTACTACTATAAAATTGGATTTAATGGACTTTCTAAACAAGGTTGTATCAACCTTTCCTCTATTAAAGCCATTATCCATCAGAAATGAACTTAGCCTATCATAACAAGCTCTAGGGGCTTGTTTTAGGCCGTATAAAGCTTTCGTAAGCTTATATACATGTTCAGGTTGGGTTTTACTTTCAAAACCCGGAGGTTGCATTACATATTCCTCTTCATTAATAAAGCCATTAAGAAAAACACTTTTTACATCTATTTGAAAGAGCATTATATTATGATGTGCAGCAAAGGAAAATAGAATCCTAATTGCTTCTAATCTAGCAACAGGTGCAAAAGTTTCAGTGTAATCTATACCTTCTTCTTGAGAATAACCTTGTGCAACCAGTCTTGCTTTATTTCTTACAACCTTGCCATTCTCATCAAGTTTGTTTCTGTAGACCCATTTTGTTCCTATGACAGATTTGTCCTTAGGTAGGGGCACCAGAGTCCAGACATCACTTCTCTCAAACTGATTTAGTTCTTCTTGCATAGCTAGAATCCAGCCATTATCCAGCAGAGCCTCCTCTACTGTCTTTGGTTCCAACTCAGAGACTAGTGCAATATCTTCTCGCTATCTGAAAGTTGATCTGGTTCTCAGCTTATCATTGGGGTTTCCAATGATTTTATCTGGTGGATGATAATTCTTGAAATACCAAGATCTCTGAACATTGTCTTGTTGAGAGGTGGATGTTTCTGGCTGTTGAGGAGGGTCTTCCACTTGATCATCAGCTTTTACCTCTGTTGTATCTCCTGAGATATTTAAATCAAGATCTGTAAAAGCTTCATCTAGCTCTGATAATTTCTTATCAGGCTGTTTGTCATCAAACTTGACATGTATACATTCCTCTACTACTTGAGTTCTAGTATTATATACTCTAAAGCCTTTTGATGTTTCAGAAAATCCTAACAGAATTCCATTATCTACTTTTGCATCAAACTTACCAAGTTGATATTTAGTATTTAGAATATAGCATTTACAACCAAAAGGATGAAAATATGAAATGTTGGGTTTTCGTCCTTTCCACAATTCATAGGGAGTCTTATTCAAGATTGGTCTCATGTATATTCTGTTCTGAATGTAGCAGGCAGTGTTAACAGCTTCAGCCTAGAAGTGTCTAGGGACAGAGTTGTCATTGAGCATAGTTCTATCCATCTCTTGAAGAGATCTATTCTTTCTCTCTACCACACCATTTTGCTGTGGTGTTTTAGGTATTGAGAAATTGTGAAGAATACCACTTTCTTCACAGAACTTGTGAAATAGCTCATTTCCAAACTCTTCCCCATGTCCATCTAGTGTAGTCATCTACAATGACTAGACCATATTTCTTACCACTGATAGAAGCAGTCCTTATTGGACCAAAAAGATCAAGATGTAGTAGTTCTAGTGGTCTATTGGTACTGACAACATTCTTAGATTTAAAAGAACCTTTGACTTGTTTTTCCTTTTGACATGCATCACAGAGAGCATCAGATTTGTAATTAAGGTTTGGTAGCCCTCTCACGAGGTTATGCTTATTTAGCTTTGAGATTAATCTCAAGCTTACATGACCTAGCCTTTTGTGCCATATCCATCGTTCATCTCCAATGTGTAACACCCTTCTCGGGTGCTACAAAGTAAATGACATTTTAAGGCCGAAAAGTAGGTTAATTAAATTTGGCTATAAAAGAATGGGGTATTTTTTTTTCCTTTTTCTTAAGTCATAAATATAACTGCTTTGTTTTAAATGAATGGACAATAAAATATTCCATTATCACAATTAGGATTATGAGTTCGAAAATCATTTACATAATACCCAACCCGACTCATAAACAGAAATCATAGAATATACAGACTCAACATAAAGATGTGGAGACGCAGCTCCTAAAATATAAGATACTTGGAGTCGCAGCTCCATAGACGGTTACATTAACTCCCAAACATACCCAGCTGGCCAAACTACAATAGAAAAGACCATCTTCTCTCATACCTCGTGAGAAGGATAAACCCAACTGACGAGATCTAGTGGAAACTCTATTTGAGTCCACTACTGACGTCGTCACAAAAGACACCACTAGAGTCACTACAAAAGTAACTCTTGGACTAAGCCCTATCCTCCCCCAAGAGGAGAAACTTGGTCTACGAACCCATCAACAGTTTAGAAAACGTCCACTAGAAAATCCAACATATCGTCCGCATGCTCGAACCCCAATCTCTACGATGTGTCAGTCAAGGAACATCTTGACGTCTCAATCTTCTCAAAAGAATGCAGAAGACACCAGCCGACATAGGCAATATAAAATAAAGAGGTGAGATTCCATTTATCTTACACATAAGGCAGACGTGCAGTGATACGACTCACAGGTACATAATATAACACTCATATATTCTTTTTATCTCCCATTTTAATCCTGCAACTCAAAACTTCAAGAATATAATATACTAGACTCGACGGTAAGCTTATCAAGCATACCAGACTCGGTTTGTCCATTGGAAGACAGGAATAGAGAGAAACTAATTGAAACCGTATAGTCCCATTCCTACACAGCCTCAAGGAATATCCGATTCTAACATCGGAGCTAATTTGATATTTTGGAAGGAAATGGTCAGTATAGGTTTCACATCCGCCCACCTCAGGCACCATTGTTGCTTTCGTGTTACGCACACAAGGCTTAAATCATAACGTACGTACAATCATAATCACATGTGATCTCAAACTCTCTATAACACATCAGGCTCTTTATGAAACCTCTACAACCGAAACTCGGCTTCCTGGGCACAACGGCCTCACCGAACATAGCATCAACTATGTATCTGGGCAAAATTGCCGGAATACGTCCAATTGGTCTATCCATCGGATAACCTCGTGATTCCACCAGAATCCACTTGCTGTCAATCTCTGACGGACGATATTCCCGATTACAAATCATTGGTCCTTCATTAATCCGCAATTCTCACACGGACTTGTCATGTTTGTGTAAAGATGTTTTAAGGCACTTTCTTACAAGTCCTAACACATTATGAAATTGGATCGACAGTCCAATCATTTATTTCTTTACACTTTTCTAATGGAGCCTTTCTCTTGGCTTCCCAGAAAATCAAATAATTCTTAGTCCATTAAATCTTATGGAAGTATGGATATTGAATTATCCACACTTTACGACAAATAGTCTTGCTTCACCATAAGTCATAAATCATTAAGTTCATGTTTTTACTAAGTCATTCATGACTTAGGTTTTGCTCTTTAATATAAATACTAGTCTTTGAAGATTAGAATCTTCTTTTGTCTTGAAACCAAAACCTTTGGTTAAAACCAAACCATTTTAAAATCAGATTCCATCAAAGTACATAAGCACTAAATTCCTCAAAACAGTTTCTTGAAAAACATCGAAACCCTTAAAATATTGTTTTACCGCTTTTTACTGTATTTCAATTTAAATTCTATATTTTCACAAATATAATTGTTTGTCTCAAATCCTTCACTTCCCTAAGTTACCACACTTATATTAAAGTATTAAAATACTGATTTCAAACTCTAAATCATTGTTTTCTCAAAAATCTTTACAAACGTTTGACAACGGTTTCGCCGCTTTTTCCTGAATTTAGGCTCAAAAGCCATACTTTTAAAAATATGGTTCTTCACCTCAACTATATAACTTTCCTAAGTTATAATACTCATTTTAGGATGTTGAAACATTGATTTTACCTCTTTCTCACCATTTATACAAAATTCCTAAAAATGTGACCGAACGTCGTTAAGTTTGTAAATCACGTAAATCATTTTTCAACGATTTTAAACTTTAATAGTCCAAAACTCATTTTGGAGTTTTAGAACAGTTCAATAGGTATGAAAAACAGTCTCTCACTGTCCAGTTAAATATATTTTCGAAAATTACAATTTAACCCCTAAACTTTTATTAATTGCAAAAAGATCCTTATTCACTTAAAACCTTATAACTTTTTATTTATAACTTTAAATCACACCAAACCAACTTCTTTAGAAATATTTTTCAGTTGCCCTCAAATTCTCCAGAAATCACGTTTCTGCCCCAAACATTCTTCAATAATTGCAAAAAGGTCCTTGTTTACAAAAACGCTTATAACTTTTTATGTATTAATCCAAATAACGTCAAACCAATTTCGTTAGTCTTATATTACCAAGGGATAAAATCCCAACATATAAGAATATATTTTTCAGAACAGTCCCTGAATTTCTCAGTATTTGCATAATAGTCCCTATATCTTCAAAAATTCATAACTTTTAACATACATATCCAAATCAATCCAAACCAATTTCTATACTCTTATATACTCATTAAATCCTTATCAAAATTATGAAAACAAATTAACTCAACTTGAAACCCCATTAATCAGTTATGGCCGAATGGCCTTAAATAAATATATTAGGCATTCTTCTTAATAAGTCAAGCAAACAACAACCTTGATTCCAACTTAAGGTCATTGGAATCAAAACAACCATATGAAATATCATACCACAATCAAACATCAAATCAAATCCTCCAAGAGGATCACACACAAATAACTCAATAATACATAATCCTAACACTTAGGATTTACAAGACAACATACAATTACTTTAAACCACATACATATCTACATTAAGGTAGGATAGTAGTAATCTCCCCCCTTACCTCTTGTAGATCCCTTAAAACAAGCAAGGATGATGTTGTTCTCCTAAGGATGGCCACGGTTTTGCTTCCAAAATCCTAGAGATCAACACACAAAATTCAAAAGGATTATACGACTAAGCTTAGACATAACCAAAGATAGGAATCAAGGCTTAGATCACTTATCTTAAGCCAAAAGGATGATGATAAATAGATTGATGTTCTTGACCAAGAAATACCCACTTTTAAAGAAGTTTCAAAATGGATTTTTGGATGAGATAAATAAGGCTTAGAATGATGAGAGGATCATGGATCTATGGTTTATTCATGAAACAAACTCTTGGATTAATAATCCTTAAGTCTTAGAAAGGCAAGATTTATGATTATAACTCAAAAATTAAAACTAAATCATCTAACTCATCATATGTGTGGATTCGGCCAAGCACAATAAAATTGGCTAGGGTTTTCAAATTCTTTCAATCTCTTGGATGTATGATCTTAGAGTACTAGAAAGACAATATCAAGTGTTATTTTGCAAAAGTTGAAACAAAACTCATGTACCCCACAAAACTAGGGTTTCGGCCATGAGTAGAAGACATAGGAGGAAATTTTATTTGATATTATGCTTTTGGATAATCAAAATAGAAGTCTTTGAGAGTTCATAGAAATTGGAATCACATCAAAATGATTTTTCTATGATTTTCTAGAAATTTTTGAAGATCTAGATCTAAGAATGAAAACATGATGATCATGGCATGAATCAAGTGAAATCAATGAAGAAGAAAGCTTAGATGATCAAGGAGATGAGGTCTTACCTCTTGAAGATTGAAGACATGAAGAAAATGATCAACCAACACTTATATAAAATCTGGACAGTTTGAGGGTGTGTTGGTTTTGTGAGTATATCTCATGATCTACTCATCCAAAAATTTCAAACTTTGGCTTATTGGAAAGATAAGAAGAAAAGGAACAACTTTTATGTTGAAGGTTTCATTTGGTTCGGATCATAACATGTGTAAAAATAGGCTTCTTTCTGCTGTCTCGCATGGATCTTAGGATTCTGGGCAGTTTCTGTATTTTGGTCATAACTCTCAATATACTCATCCGTTTTTGATGATCTTTATCTCGTTGGAAAGAAGAGAGAAAGAGGAACAACTTTCATGTAGAAAGTTATTCGATTTTCATAACAGAAAAGGGTCAGAATTTCAGTGTAATTTCGGCGAGTATGAACATCCATGTGTGTTCTTTGAGTTCTTAAGAGACAATGAGAGAAAGTGATGAAGAAGATGAAGGTAGAAATGGCTAAGTGTGGGCTGCACGAAAATGAGGGATTTAGGATCAGATTTTGTGTGGTTTAATGTGATAAAAGAACTATGGTTGAGGTTTAACTAAGCTTAGGTTAAGTTAGTAAGGAAAATATCTAGATATTTGTAACTTTGTCATCATCAAAATTGAATGGACATGGATGAAGGAGAGAAATATGTGGTGGAGATGGATCTAGAGTGATGTGGCCGAATTTAACACCCCAAAAAGGATGGAGATATTTTAGTTGAATTAACCAAACATATGTTAGGTTAATTTAGGGGTAAATTGGTCATTTCACTTGAATTCATCAAGATAAATGAGTGGTGATGGTGAGTAGGAGTATGTGTTTGATTTGTGACCATATGTGAGGAAGAAGATATTTTGTTACAAATCATGGTTGGCTAACCTTAGTTGGAGTCAACTAGACATAGGTTAGGTTAGGGGTATTTTAGTCTTTTCACATTTACTTGTCATAAATGCACATTTAATGGCTATGGTGAGTCATTATGGTGACTCATTCCTCTTGACTCATCATGGACGACTCGTCGTTCTGTTCTCCCGGTATATCTCTGCACATTCGTGTCTGGTTCCGTTGTTTACCCGATTAGGTTTTTGAGAGAAAGATGATGAAATGAAATCAAAATGAAATGAGTTTGGTTTAGTGGAGGGGCTGCACGAAATTAAGTAGATTTAGAGGGTATTTTGGTCAAAATTCACTTAGGGACACTCTTGAAATTTCGCTTAAAGATCAAGGGCATTTTGGTCTTTTTACATATACTTGCATTTAATGCAAGATGACTAACCCCTATGACTCACCCCCATGAGTCATCATTGTGCTTATCCACCCGGCGTCGGGTTTTGTCTCTGCACCTCCGTTCTGGATTCCGTCGATCCCCGATCGTCAAGTATTCGCCCGAATAAAATATAATTATTTCATTGCTAATGAATTTTTCCGAAATGTGGAAAATCGTTCGGAGTGAAATATAAAACCTAATGGTTTTCGTTCATGATTCGAAATTAGGGTTTCTGCTCAGTAAATTCTTACTGTCAATGAAAATGCAGAAAACGCAGACCGGGTTTCGTCTGAATTTTCAACCCAAAACTTCCCCGTAACCTTATAAAAATAAGTATAACAGGGAAATGACCTTAGTTTCTCCAAAGTCATTTTCTAAATCTCGAATAAAATATAAACAAATATATACATATATGAATATTTACCGGTATTGAAGAACAGTGAAAATCGGGGTGTTACACAATGGACAATAAATATGATACACTTTGATTTGAGAGGTCTTCCAAGTCAATTTTATACAAATTGTTTTGCCTCTTAGCAGTCAATAAAATTGATCCATCATTTTTCCTGACATTACACATGTCTTTATTAAAAAAAATCATAGCCACTATCACATAATTGACTTATGCTCAGTAGATTATGTTTTAAACCATTTACTAAAAGAACATTATCCATAGAGGGAAAAGGATGTTTACCAATTTTACCTATACCAGTGATCTTCCCTTTCTGGTTTCCTCCAAATGTTACCCAGCCACCATGTTTATGTCTTAGGTCTTGGAACATACACCTTTCTCCCGTCATGTGACGTGAGCACCCACTGTCCAAGTACCAGGATGTTTGTTTCTTTCCTGTTGTTAAGCTGATTTGCAACAGGTATTATCTTATCCTCAGGTACCTAAACTGACTTGGGTCCTTTCTTGTTAGTTTTCATTGGACGCGAATGTTTAGCATGCTTATTATGTATGCATCTATATGTATAATGCCCACTTTTTCCACACACTTTGCAAAAGGTGTTGGACGGGCCAGGCTTGGTTTTAACATATTTAACTGGAGCTTTTGAAGCTATATGTTCTATATGTGGCTTTGACTTAATATGAGATGTCTCATGCTTCTCCTTGTCATAACCAAGACCAGATTTATCATATGGTGACCTAGAGTACCTTAAGATAAGACTGAGCTTATTTGAGCCACCTACAAATTTGGACAGAGTGTCTGTCAAATATGTTACATCTTGTTTTAGTTTTGAAACTTCACAAGAATTATCAGGCTCACATTCAAGTTTGTCAGATAGACTGACATTCTCTGATCTTAGCTTGTCATTTTCTTGAGCTCAGTTTTGCTTCTCCATGCAGACTCTATCATACTCTTTTGTTAATTTTGCAAACTTCTTTTTAAGACTTTTGTATTCATGAGACAGTATGGATGAGTCATGCAGTAATTCATCAAAAGCATTTTTAAGAGTGGACGAGTCAGAATCCATTACCTCATCATCAGTTTATTCACTTTCTGATGATGTGTCAGCCATGAGACATATATTTGCCTCTTCCTCAGCTTCATCTTCCTCATCAGATGAAGATAGATCTAAGTCCTCCCAAGTAGACATTAAACCCTTCTTTTTCTTGAAGAACTTCTTTTTATCTTTCAATTCAGGGCAATCAGCTTTGAAGTGGCCAGGCTTCTTGCATTCAAAACACAAGGGTGGACCTTTTTCCTTGGAGTCTGATTTCACCTTGGAAAACTTCTTGTTAAACTGCTTCCTTCTGTAGTTACCTTTATTTCTCCACATGTGTTGAATTTTTCTGGAGATGAAAGATAATTCATCTTCATCTGATCCTTCATCACTATCTGAAGGTTCAACATCATCTGAAGATTCAGCAGCTTTGAGGACTTTTGATGAACTAGCTTTCTTTGCCTTTAAGGCAATAGACTTTCCTTTTCTGGAATTGTCTTCTTCATTCAGTTCAAGTTCATGAACCTTGAGTGACCCGAGAAGCCCCCAGAGAAAGAGTATTTAGATTTTTAGCTTCCTGAATAGCAGTAACCTTGGGTCTCCATTGCTTGGAAAGACTTCTCAGAATCTTTCTAATATGATCTCTATTTTCATAGATTTTTCCAAGAGATCTGAGACTGTTGGTGATTGTTTGAAATCTTCCAAACATCTGATCTATAGTCTCATGATCAGCCATTTTAAAAAGCTTATACTAGTGAACCAGCATGCTTATCTTTGATACTCCTTCACTTGATATGAACCTTCATGAGCAAGGGCCAGAGTATCCCAGATTTCTTTAGCGGTGTTGCACTTGTGAACTTTGTCATGTTCTGATCTGGTGATGGCACACATCAAATAATGTTTTGCTTTGAGATTAAATTGATGTTTGACCTTTTGATCTGCAGTCCAATATGCTCTAGCAATGGCTGCTCCATTTTCTCCTCTAGGCTCAGTATAGCCATTCTCAATCAGTTCCCAGATATCTAAATTTTGTGCATCCAAGATGGCCATAATCCTCTTCTTCCAATAGTCATAATCAGTTCCATAGAAAAGAGGAGGTCTGTTGATAGCTTGTCCTTCTGCATCCATGGTTGTTGGATCGTACTCCCTCAACACTTGTTAGATGCTCAACCCTTTCGAGGCTGAGCTCTGATACCAACTGAAGTTGACACAAGCACACACAAGAGAGGGGGGGGGGGGGTTTGAATTGTGTTTGTTAATAATTTTCAAAAACAACCTTTTTGAAAACAGTTTTCTCAAATATGGATTAAAGGCAGAAGCACACACACAGAAAAAGATCCTTTTAAAGACTTAACAAAAGCAAGTTCGAATCCCCACAGTTAGTATAAACAAATAAAACTAAAGAGATAAGAGATTAGAAGATTCACACAAGACGTTTTATCCTGGTTCACTCTCTTCCAACCAGGAGCTACGTCTAGTCCCTTCTACTTGAACGTTTTTCTCCACTATTTCCAAATAGATTACAACAAGTATTCAACATCTCTCCAGGCTATAAGTATTCCTTTCTTACCAAGCCTCTTCAGGCTCTAACTCTTATAAAGAGGTTGGTTTTTTTTTTTAATCTTCTAACTCACTATGTGTGAGAGTATGAAAGTTTAAGATCATTTGAATATTATAGCAATATTCAAGCTAAGGTATTACAGACTTTTGCTTTTGAAAGAATAAAAGAATTGAGCTCGTAAATGGCAAGCGTTTTTCTAGCAAGATTTCTGTATATGCAAAAGTTATTTCTTCATATGTTGAGGTCTTCTATATATAGTGACCTTTCTCTTCACTTGAAATTTTTCAACGATTGTTTTTGAATTTTTCCGTTTAGGGATAGAATCAAATGCATAATATCCTTTGTGACTCATAGCTTGCTCGTGGCCATTCTGAAATGTACTATAGGTTATCACTCTTGCACAAAACGGGCACACCTCTGAGCAATTGCAACTTGAAAACTATCTTGTCTCCCTTGTACAAATTCCAGCTATTCCAGCGATAAAGGTGACAGGGTACAAGGTGTTTTGTATTGTACTATTTAACTTTTGCATTTCCTTATTTGTACTATGTCTCTCTCAAAGAAACAAGGCAAGAAAACAGTTAAAGCAAATAGAAAGGACCAACATATACTTGAAATAAATATCAATCATTTGAAATAAATACTTCTATGTGGTCGAGATAGATTTTCAAGAGCATATGAAAGGTTCACAGAGAAGAAGAGCTCGTCTACTTAACATATTGCGTCTACACTCTCATAGTTAGAAACTCTTTTAGGCCGTCTAGTGACGTGGCAAAATTTATTTCTACTATCAAATCTTTGGACTTGCTATATATCGGTGAGTAACTTAGATCTCCGTCTACTGACGTGGCACTCAAGCTCGTCTACTCATAGTGGTTAAAATTCCGTGTACTGTACTCTATATTCCATCTACTCAAACATATTTACATAAATAAATATACCATTCATTTTGAGCAGCTCGTCTACATAGATGGACGCGGATATTAAGAAACTCATTCGAGGTTTCCATAACTTATTAAAATTCGAATATCCCTGTAAGACTAGATAGAGCATGTTAGATCTTAACTAACACTTTGTCATACAAATTTAATCCTTTTTCAAAACCTAGAGATTATTTAATCCAAATTACTTTGGTTCCAACAACGCTGCTGTAGTCTTTGATGATGATGCAGAAAATCTTCAGATGGCAGTAAGGTCTAAGGCACCCTTGTTGGAAAAGGTCTCCTCACTAGAAAGTACCTCCACTCCACTCCTCAAGCACTTGTCAGTAACAAGAGATGAGAAGATCAAACGACCTTTAGGCTTAAAAGCACATGCATTAATTTCCTTTTCTACAATATTCCCCACATTTACTTTCATCCCTTTTAGAATGCAAAACAACAAAACCAATCTTTCCTTATCCATTGTTTCTAGGTGTGTAGTGGGTAGCATCTCGTGTCATCTTGGCTCTTCCATTCAGTGCCTTCCACATTGAGCTCTCGCATCATGTCATTAAGTTCAGACTCAGAGACACCCTAAAAAGAACATTATATTTATCCTCTCGTTATTCTAGACCCCAACACCAATTAAGAGTTGCAGCAAAGAAAGACACCCTGGCTCCCCTAACCATGACATGTTTTTGTTGAGGGGAGGTGGTGCTGGCATAGAACTCCCTCACTACTGAAGCATAAAGGTCACAGGGGTGAGCAACAAATTTCCTCCACTTATGGAGGTTAATAATATGGGCCACTTCCTCTGTCAACCCATAATGGGTGTCAAAGGTGATAAAGAAACCCTTCTCCAAGTGGAAGCCCCTTTTTACTATTTCATTTTCAAACCTTGACCTAGCCTCATCATCAAAAAATTTGGGTGGTTCCTCTTTAGATGACTCAGGGATAGGGATAGCAGGGGTTTTCTTAATTGCATACACCTTGATTCTTCCCATTTTGGGTTTTAGTGGGGGCTCAATGAAGATGAAAGGTTTAGATTAGTGGGGTAGGGATGTGGATCAAAGGGGATGGGGTGGTTGCTTTAATATACGTGAGGGAAGGGTGCTGGGAGAAAATGATAAAATGTGAGAGGTGGGGGTGGGTGGTTTGTAATTAATGGGTGGCTTGATACCAACCTTTTTAGCATTGATAAAGGTCTTTCCTAGAGACTTCATATTGTTGGTGATGGTTTGGAATTTTCCTATCATATGAGTAGTTGTTTCTTCTTATTCCATGTTAATTAACTCATACTTTTGTACAAATATGCTTACTTTTGTTTCTTTCACCTTTGTCGTGCCTTCATGGGCTACTACCAAAGTATCTCATATCTCCTTTGCAACATGCATGAACCTTTTCAAACCCTTCTTGACTCAAGGCACACATCAATGCATACCTTGCTTTATGATTTAACTCCCATTTGGTTTTCTGAGCAGCAGTCCACTAAGCTCTTGGAATTTCCTGATTGGTTGCATCATCAGTAGGTGTGTATGGACCATTTGTGATAAGCTCCCATATATCTGAGTTTGTTGACATGATGAACCAGTGGAATATTTCTTTCTAATAAATGTAGTTTTCTCCATTAAAGAATGGAGGTCTGGTTATAGAGGATCCTTCCATTCCTAAGTTGTTCCGCTTGTGCTGACTACTGTTGTCAGGATTACTGTTTAACAGGATTTTTCCTCAACATTATTAAGTGCTCAACCCGGAGGTTAAGCTCTGATGCCAACTGAAATGAGCAGATTAAAATACGAGAAGGGGGTTGAATTGTGTTTAACTTAAACATTTTCAAAATCATATATCTTTTCACAAACAACTAGGAGTAGATGCTTTTAAAGGCACTACAAATGCTTGGATGCGTTTGAGGTTTTACAAGAACCTAAAACAGAAGTGTTTAAAACTTAACAACTTAAACCCAAATTAGTAGCATAGATAAATAATCAATACAGAAGTAAAGAGTTAAGGGATAGAGTGAATCACTAAAAGAGATTTTTCCTGGTTCACCTTCAACCTTGGGCTATGTCTAGTCCTTGCATTCACCAAGCTTTTCACTATAACTGACTCAACTACAAACTGTTGGAATCAAAGTGGTTATCGTTAATAATCTTCTGGAAATTCTGATGTTAACAAAAAGATTAAATTTGTATGGCAAAGTTAGGTTTAGTAACAAACTCGTCTACTCAAGTGCGCAGGACTACATTTGTCTCGCTAGATGAGGGCACAAGTCTAGAGCGCTTTAATAAGCCCAAAGACTTATCGCTAGTCTACACTAAGTTCGCTAGATGAGCCGCTGATCTACTCCACGAGAGACTCACTAGTCTAAGAATAGCAAGTCCAAAGACTTGTAGTCTTCCCGGTAAAAGCTAGATGATCTGCTAAGTAGACTACCCGGTAAACGCTAAACGACCTAATAGTAGACTACTCGGTAAACGATAGACGATCTCTTGGTAGACTACCCGGTTAAAACACTAGACAGTCTGTTAGTAGACTACCCGGTTGTTACGCTTCAACTTTATAACTGCACGCCCAAAGTCATATTTCTTCTTCACTCGTCTACTCCATACTTTAATTTCAAAATGTTTATTTTATTGATATATATATATATATATATATATATATATATATATATATATATATATATATATATATATATGTTTCGATGAGATTACATTGTACGTTTAATTGTTTTAAACATAATTTCTTGGTAAGAGAAACATAGTACCCTCGATTACACAACTGCCTTTATAGTCTAACACAAGCTGTTGCAAAGTTGACTCAGATACAAAGAAGGAAAGACAAAAGGCAACTTTCGGGTACAACAGAGAAGTGACAGTACCACTTTGAGCAATTCTGATAACCAAGAGCTCTTTCTCAGAACAAATATCAAGTTATCAGACTCAACGGATCTCATCATTAAATGCTATCTCTAACCGGACATATCTTAAAGATTGTTGAAGAAATAAGCAGAGGCTGCATTTCATCTATAAATACCAGACGACCCTAGTGGAAAAAAAATGCACCTCTGAATATTAAAAGTGTTGAAACTATGCTCAAAACTCTATTGTCTTTGTAATTACATCTGAACTTAAACTTTCATATCCTCACACATAGTGAATTCTTAGATCAAATTCTGTTAATCTCTTAAGTTAGAGAGTACCTGAAGAGGCTTGACTCTAAAAGAATACTTGACTGCTTGGAGAGGTGTTGAACACTTGAGAGTTTGTAAGCCTGGAGAGGCAAGTGAAAAGAATAATTGTAAGCTATTTGATTATAAAGGATAAAACCTTCAAGTAGAAGGGACTGGATGTAGCTCTCGGTTGGAAGAGAGTGAACCAGGATAAATCCTTGTGTGGTGACTCTCTTATCCCTAAACTCCTGTAAGTTGTTTTCCCTACTAACTCTCAGGGATTTGATAGAGTTTGTTAACTCTTCTTTCAAAAAGGATTTTATCTTGTGTTTTTAATCTTTTGCTTGCTTGCTTGAAAACTGTTTTCGAAAAAACTTTCAAAAATCTGTTAAGAAACACAATTCAACCCCCTTCTTGTGTTTCCTTGTGTCAACTTCAGTTGGTATCAGAGCTCAACCTCGAAAGGGTTGAGCATCTAACAAGTGCTGAGAGAGTACGATCCAGCAATCATGGACAACGAAGGACAGTTAATCAACAGACCTCCAGTCTTTGATGGTAGTGACTATGACTACTGGAAAACGAGAATGATGGCTTTCCTAGAGGTGATAATAGAGCTGTTATCCCCAGAGCTCAATGGACTGCTGAGCAAAAGACTCAACGTCAACTCAACCTCAAATCTAAGCACTACCTAATGTGTACTATCATCGGATTTGAGCATGATAATGTCCATAGCTGTAACACAGCTAAGGAAATATGGGATACTCTAGCCCTAGCTCTTGAAGGATCCTCCCAATTGAAGGGGTCAAAGATAGGCATGTTGGTTAACCAGTATGAACTGTTCAAGATGAGTGAACATGAAACAATAGACCAAATGTTTGGAAGGTTTCAAACTATCACCAATGGTTTGAGATCTCTTGGAAAAACATTTGAGAACAAAGAACATGTCAGAAAACATTCTGAGAAGCTTGCCCAAGCAGTTGAGTCCCAAGGTCACTGCCATGTAAGAAGCTACAAAATCTCAACTCTCTCACCTTAGAAGAGCTATTTGTATCTCTCAAGGTCCATGAGCTTGAGCTCAATGAAGAAGAGAGTACCAGAAAATGGAGGTCTATTGCCCTAAAGGCCAAGAAGGCTAGCTCGTCCAAGGTCTTCAAAGCTGGGAAGTCTTCTGATGAAGCAAGTTGTAACATCCTAAAATTTCAATAAAATTATTTTAATAAAAAAGATTAAGTTGTTATGGGGTTTAGTGTAGAAATTTGTTGGCATAAGAATTTATTAGAATTATTTAGTAATTACAAAAGAATAAAAAAATAGATAATATTTTGATAAAAAGAAATATAATAAATAATAATAAATGATTAGAAAGTATAAAAGAATAATTAAAAAAAAAAGAAGAAAAAGAAAGTGTACACTTTTAAGTTTTGTGAGGTTAGAGGTTTCTTTTGGCAAATAAAAATAGAAACAAGAGGGGTCCATGAATAGAATTTTAAGATAAAACCTTTCATTGTTTCAATAAATGGTGAGGTGCAAAGGCTTTTAGCGCCATACAAGCACCTAAGAACAACGTTAAAAATATTTTTAGAGGATACATAGGAGGCCGTTTGTAGTGTTGAGTAGGGAGGCACACAGATCAAATAATATTAGAGAAAAGAAGAAATATTTTTGGTGAAGCATTGACTTTTGTTATAAATGATTTTAGAGCTTTTTGGAGGTCTACGAGAAGTAAGCAAACACCCTTTCCTTAAACTCCACAGTCGCATGGTATAAATTTTAAAAAGGGTTTGAGTATGAAATTAATGGGTAATTATTTGAGGTTATGTCCTTAAAAAGAAATTGGTGTTTTATTGGTGATTGATTATTATGAGATTGAATATTTACATATAGGGCGATATGATTATTATTATTTGGTATGCCTTTTTGTGATATGTGATGCCTTAGTGTTGTTTTGATATGAAATTGATGAATATTAATGCATGTGACATGATATTATGTATAGATGTTATTTTGGAATGACCATATGGAAATATGCGTGAGTTTAGTTATCTCCCTTGGGGAGATATTATTGTTTGGGATACATCCTTAGTAGAGATGGCAAAGGGCCTAACTCGTATCCTAGCGATGGCAGATTGACCTAATTCGAGGCGATGGTAAAAGGCCTCCTACAAGGAGAAGGCAATGTTGGACATTGCAAGGTTGTGTATACTTCCTTCGTAGAATGGCAAAGGGCCTAACTCGTAGTGATGACAGATTGGCCTAATGCGAGATAATGGCAAAGTGCCTCCTACAAAGAAAAAACGATGAGATGTCATTGCACTCATATGTTTGTGTTGTTGATATTATTATATGTGTTGTGATTTATTTATGTTATTATTCGAAATATTTTGAGATTATATTATTATTTTGAAAATGGCGGATTACCATAGTTGTTTTTCTGGTTACCGCACCAGCTGGTGTAACACCCTGCTTTTTGTTAAGTACTTCTTGTATGCTCGTTTGGTTGTTTAAGATAGTTGAGTTAAGCTAGAATGGTTGGCTAAGGGCTCAGTGTGATTTTTGGCTTAAAAGTCCCTTTCTGGTACATGAGCACGCCCGTGCTCATTAGCCAGGACGCTCGTGCTTAAAGTCTGAAACGCGTTGCCAAGTTTAAGTTGAGCACGCCTGTGCTCAACAGTGGGCACACCCGTGCTCAATGTGCGAACCGCGTCTCGCTGACACTAAGTCCAGCACGAACGTGCTCAAGGGGGAGCACGATCGTGCTTAAGATCAGCCTATATATGCTTGCACAGAGACCGAGGGTTTACGTGAAAAACCCTATTTTAGTAGCTGCTGCCACCCTAGTGCGGTTGCTACTGCTTCATTCCCTTACTCTCTCATATTCAGTGCATTCGTTGAGTATTGGAGACCTTTGGGAACTGTTCTTTCATCTGTGCCAATCAAGTTTAGGTAACGGTTCTTTTCCCTCTTTGGTTTCCTTTCGTTTTTTGTTGGGAAACTGATCTGTTGTGTTTTTGTTTGACCAAGGCTTGGAGGATTGACTGAGCCACTTTGGGAACTGTGACCAGTTTGATCGTTAGAGCAACCTTCAATCCAGGTATGGGGAGAAGGGTAGTGTAATCATAGGCAATGGGGGTAGCGTAACGTAATGAGGTCTCCCATGACCCTGGTGTTATTGTATGTTGTTTGATTTTTATGTCATGTATGATATATGATTAAGCTATAGTGAATTGTTGTTTATGGTTGATGTATTCATAATATGTATGTTATGTTCATGTTGGTTATTCCATGTTTATGATGCCATGATGATAATTGTTGTTGGTATGATGTTGGTGGAATGTTGGATGTTATTGACTAATCTTGATGATGAGTTCTTACCTAGAAATATGCTATTAATTGACCTAAGAATTAAAGGATTTAAACCCTAAAATTGGTTAAGGAACAGTGTTGAGACTCTGCCCAAAACAGTGCAGTCGTGCATTGAGCACGATCGTGGTGAATAGGGAGCACGCCCGTGCTCCCAGTTCGAATTCTGGGAGATGGTCGCGCATTAAGCACGATCGTGCAGCAGAGGAGCACGATCGTGCAGCTGAGCACAACTGTGCTTCACTTATTTGACAGCACGACCGTGCAGGGGAATAAGCACGCCCGTGCTCCCCTCCTGGACACAAACAGAATTAAAGGACTTTAAGGGGTTTCAAACCCCATTTCCCCAATGATGATAGATGATACAACTAATCAATGTTATGGATTAGATAACTTGGTTTATAAATAATAAAGATGATTAAGAATATGAGATGGTGAGATGTTAAGATGGTTAAGCCGGTATTCGTTGGGTTACCGCACGCTGTTACATTGTACCTTGGTGCTTAATTTGCCAAGGGGGCCTTGACCTCATGGTTTGGGTCTAAGGCGTTAATGATGTTAAAGTCTTGGGAGCTTCTTGGCCCAAGCATGATGACGTTGATGTTGAAGTCTTGGGAGCTGTTTGACCCAGCAAAGGAGGTGGTTGTTGTTGGTTGTTATTGTGCCATGCATAGAGCATTGGAGTTGATGGTTGAGGGGGAGGTTCGACATAGGGGATATCGCTCGAGAGTACGGTGATCTGGCCATCCACGGTAGGTCACCTGAGGTTTGGTGACCGCGGCCCCCCATGATGAGGCATCCACGGTTTGATGCGTTGACTATCCATGGGGTTCACCCGAGGTTCGGTGAACTGCCGGTGTTGGTGCTTCTATGGCCAATACGGATATGTAACTCCAAAGTCGTTCATCCTGAGTTAGTATGGATCCACATGCATAATGGAGTAGCGGAGTAGTGTTGCATTGCACCGCATAGCATACCTGATTTTGATAATGCTGATGTATGACGATGTGTATATGATGATGTATGCTATATGATGCCCTGCCTGTTTGTTTACCTTGCTTCCTTTCTCCATTCCGTATATGTTTACATGATTCTTACTCCCCTATTTCTGTTGTTTGTTTGGCTGATTGGTTTTATGCAGAGGATGGCGAGCAGCCCGGAGAGGAGTGACTTTGAGGAGCCACCACTCATAGTTAGGACTTTTACCTTTTTTCTAGTTAGTTTCGTTCACTTGTATTCAGAGGATATTTTCCGGAACAGTTGTACCAGCTCTGAATTGTGACATCGGGGCTGGGTTGTTTATGTTTTATGTTTATCGTTGCTTTAACTTGGTTTTATGTTTTTCCACGTTTTTGTGAACTCGTGCATGTGGGACTTTTCTACCCATGGACAAAGGTTTTAATTTATTCAGTAAATGCATGTTTTTATTTTATTATTTATATCTTTTTATGTTGTATAACATGCGGGATAGAAGGGTGTCACATTTAGCGGTGTTAGAGCAGTTCGGCCCCGTCCGGACGTGATACGAGTCTGTTGTGAGTTCGTTGTGTGCTCTTGTTTGAATTGTCTATACTTGTTTTAGACAATGATGCTCTAAGTTAAGTTGCCTATCGCTTTTACCCGCTTAAGTTTCTGTATTAAGAGTTGGTTTGGACATGTATAGGAACTCATGGCAGGTAAAGGACGCAATGATCCGGCAATTGTGGAAGCGTTGGCACTCCTTGCCAATGCTATCGGTCAGGTTAACAACCCCAACAACAATGGTGGGCCAACTGAGTTTCAAGACCTGGATAAGTTTCAGAGGAACAACCCTCCGTCGTTCAAGTTAGCTTATGATCCGAAAGAAGCTTTGCTATGGTTGAGGGAGACTGAGAAGATCTTCCAAGCTATGGTTTGTAACGATCAGCTGAAGCTCATCTTTGCTACGCTCATGCTGACTGAGGAGGCTGAGCATTGGTGGGAAAACTGCAGGCAGATGATGCAGGCTGAGGGCACAACGGTTACATGGGTTGAGTTCAGGCAGAGGTTTAAGTAGAAATACTTTCCGACAGACATTAAGGACAAGAAAGAGATGGAGTTCTTGGCTTTGAGGCAGGGATCGATGTTAGTTGGTGACTATGCTGCCAAGTTTGAGGAGCTGACGAGTTATTACACTCCGTACCAGCATACTGCGGATGAGCGTTCCAAGGGCGTTAAGTTCGAGGCTGGACTTAACCCCGAGATCAAGCAGACGATCAGCTATCAGGAGATCAGAGTCTTCCCAGTTCTGGTCAACAAGTGCAGGATCTATGAGGATGCTAGTCAGTTTAAAGTTCCTAGTTCCAGAGGATCGGATAGTCAGAGCGACAAGAAGACTGATCAGAGAGACAAGGGTAAATAGCGCTATGCTCCGACCAGCAAGGACTTCAAGCAGAGTGGAAAGAAGCCATAGTTTCAGCAGGATAGGTTTAGGGGCGGGTTTTCCAATGCCTCTAGACCCATGAGGTGCGGCAAGTGCGGCGCACCGGATCATTACTCTTCTCAATGCAAGGAACTAGCTGTGATTTGCTTCAGGTGTGGCAAGTCGGGTCACATCAGCCATGAATGTGAGGGAGCTAAGGCAGAGCCTCCCAGTGCTAGCAAGAGTTAGAAGTCTCAGGCCAACCCACTGAAGACCACTGGGAGAGTCTTTACTCTTAGTGGAGCTGAAGCCTCCGAGTCCGATGACTTGATTCAAGGTACATGTTTTATTGAAGGAACTCAATTGACTTTATTATATGATTTGGGTGCTACTCACTCATTTATATCGTATGATAGGGCTAAGAGTCTTAAATTGCCCCTTTCCTTTCTTGAGTATGATTTGCTTGTATCTACACCCACGAATAACCTGTTTCCATTTCTTATGCATGCAAGAACTGTCATATTGTCATAGATGGTAAAACCTTTGTTGCTGATCTTGTATGCTTGCCTTTGAAAGACTTGGATATCATTTTTGGCATGAACTGGTTATCTTCCAACCACGTCTTTCTGAACTATTTTGATAAAACCTTGGTTTTTGGAACTCCAAAGGAGTCTAAGAATCCGGACCTTCTCTCTGCCAGCCAAGTTCAAGCTTCGATGAGAGACGAAGCCCAAGTATACATGATGATAGCTTCCCTGGAAGTAGAGAGCAGCCCTCCTGATGTCGTCAGCTTGCCTGTTGTGCGGGAATTTCCTATGGTGTTTCCGGGGGATGTTTATAACTTACCCCCAGAGAGAGATGTTGAGTTTGACATAGACCTAGTGCCTGGCACCGGGCAATATCCATAGCACCCTATAGAATGTCTCCTCTAAAGCTAGCTAAGTTGAAGGAACTGTTGGAGGACCTGATGAAGAAGCAGTTCATTAGGCCCAATGTGTCTCCATGGGGAGCACCTGTGTTGTTGGTGAAGAAAAAGGATGGTAGTATGAGGTTGTGTGTCAACTATCGACACCTCAACAAGATGACCATAAAGAATCGCTATCCCCTATCTAAGATTGATGATCTCATGGGCCAGTTGATGGGCGTTTGCGTCTTTTCGAAGATAGATTTGAGGTCAGGGTACCATCAGATTCGGGTTAAGTCTGAGGACATCCCGAAGACAACGTTTAGGACGCGATATGGTCACTACGAGTACTTGGTTATGCCCTTTGGCATGACTAATGCTCCTGCGGTGTTCATGGACTACATGAACAAGACCTTTCACCCTTACTTGGATAAGTTTGTGGTGGTGTTCATAGATGACATCTTAGTGTACTCCAAGAGCAAGGAGGAACATGAGGAACACCTGAGGGTTGTCTTGCAGACCCTTAAGAAAAGCAGTTGTACACTAAGTTGTCTAATTGCAAGTTTGGTTAGAGGAAGTAAGCTTCTTAAGACATGTCATATCTAAGGGTGGCATAGCAGTGGACTCAGCTAAGGTAGAGACGGTGCTCCAGTGGAAAGCGCCGAAGTCTGTAACCAAGATTAGGAGTTTGTTGGGGTTAACCGACTATTATAGGCGGTTCATAGAAGGCTTCTATAAGATAGCTTTACCCTTAACCTGTATCACCAAGAAGGGACAGTTGTTTGTGTGGGACTCTAAGTGTGAAGAGAGTTTCCAAACCCTTAAGGATAGGTTGACATCATCACTAGTGTTAGTTTTGTCAGATTCTAGTGAACCCTTCGTAGTTTACTGAGATGCTTCTAAGCAAGGGTTAGGTGGTGTGTTGATGTTGAATGGTAAGGTAATTGCTTACTCTTCTAGGCAGTTAAAAACCCATGAGAAAAACTACCTTACCCATGACCTAGAATTAGGAGCTATGGTATTTGACTTAAAGATCTGGAGGCATTACCTGTATGGAGCGAGATTTGAGGTATTTAGTGATCATAAAAGTTTGAAATATCTTTTTGATCAGAAGGAGCTGAATATGAGGTAGTGTAGGTGGATGGAGTTTTTAAAGGATTATTACTTCGAGCTAACCTATCACCCAGGAAAGGCCAATGTGGTGGCCGATGCTTTGAGTAGGAAAAGCTTACACGTCTCCGCTTTGATGGTCAAGGAGATGGATTTGATTGAGGAGTTTAGAGACCTTAGTCTAGCTTGTGAGTTTATCCCTAAGAGTATTAGGCTTGGAACCTTGAAGGTTACCAATAGCTTGATGGACCAGATTAGAGAGGGTTAGAAGTTAGACAAGTTTCTCTTAGACCAGCGAGAGTTGCTTGCTCAGGGTAGAGACCTTAGTTTTAAGGACGTAAGTGATGGGGTCTTGAGGTTTAAAGATAGAGTTTGCATACCAGACGTCCCGGAGTTTAGAAAGTTGATTCTTGAAGAAGGACATAGGAGTGGACTGAGTGTGCACCCAGGTGCCACTAAGATGTATCAGGACCTTAAGATGATGTTTTGGTGGTGATAACTCTTAGAAATAAGAGTTATTACTATTCTTTTAGCTTAATCATTGTACTTGTTTTGATTAATTTTGGGAAAAGAAACTCAAGTTTTGTTTGATTGAGTAAATATCTGAGTTGATCTTATTAAATGCGAAAAAATTTGTAATTAATGAATTGTTATTGCTAAAGGTTTGTTTGAGCTTGAGCAGGATTTAGAAGTGTAAATTGCTGAAGGAAGTGCTCTGGGATGTTTCGGAATGCTGCAGCATCGGGGGAACAAGTCATTACAAGTTAAAATCATTTCCAGCTCAGCTAATGCTCACTAGAAGACAAAGTACCTGCTGCGCTGTGCAAAAAGGAAGAGAGAGAATACAATACAGCAGCTGAGTGTACTTGGGAATTGGGCCAAGGATTATTTTAGTATTTGAATTTTGTAATAGCCCAAAAAGTGAGGCATGAGAGAGAGTGTAGCCCTATTTTGGGAGGTAGTACAAATAGTGAGTGTGACCTTGCTTTTAGGTCAGCTTGTACTGTAGCAGGCCTGTACTGTGCAGCAGCCGTCAGCTCTCTTGTCCTCTCTGTAGTTTCGTTTTACGCTTTATGTCTTTATTTTACCATTTCCTTGCTTGTTTTGTCTTTAATCTCATTATGAGCTAATTCCCTTAAGTTAGGATTCTATGAATTTATAATTAAACTGATGGGTAATTCAATGCAATGGATGTTATGCATTTTCTTCTTTTCTGCTTTAATGTTTGATTTCGGTTTAGCCTGATCAACTGATATGAAATATCAGCTAATTTAGTTTGGAAAAACAAAGTTAGTGGACTTGACTAGAAGATAAAGATAGAGCAATTAATTGGAAAATTAATTGTGTTGAATGAGCTAGGAATAGCGTTCAAGTCTTTAAGTAGCTGGACGTATTTATTTGACAGCTGAGGGAAATTAATTTGAACTTAGGAATAAGAAGCTCTTAATGAACTCAGTTTTACTGCTGGACAGCAAATCTCATTTCCTGGACTAAATGTTGTAGCATCCTGAAGCATAACTTACCCTGAAGTGAAGATTACAAAGGATTAGAATCATAGCTGTTTCCATCTTTGTTTTAAAGCACCCATTTATTGTTCTTATTAATTCCTTGCATTTATTACTTACTGTTCTGATACCCAATTATCCCTTTTACTTTACATGCTTAAAATTATTCTTTATTTTTATTAAGCTAAGTAGAAAGGGTTAAAACTAGAATTTATATTCAATTCATTTAAATCCTCGTGAGAACGATCTTTATTCACACTTTATTACTTGTTTGACTGTGTATACTTGCACATCACATCTTTTAGAACAACAGGTGGCCTAGGATGAAAAAGGATGTGGCTGAGTTTGTGTATGAATGCCTAGTTTGTCAGAAGGCCAAGATAGAACACCAAAGGCCTTCAGGTAAGTTGCAACCTCTGAGTGTCCCAGAATGGAAATGGGATAGCATCATCATGGATTTTGTGTCTGGGCTCCCTAGGACTCCAGCTGGTTTTGAGGCTATATGGGTTGTTGTGGATAGACTGACTAAGTCTTCCCATTTCATTCCGATGAATATGAAATATCCATTGGAGAAGTTGGCTAAGCTGTACATCAAAGAGATAGTTAGGCTTCATGGTGTACCCTCTAACATAGTATCAGATTGAGACCCGAGGTTTACCTCTAGGTTTTGGAATAGTTTGCAAGTGGCTTTAGGGACAAAGCTTAGGCTTAGTTCAGCTTACCACCCACAGACCGATGGGCAGTCTGAGAGGACCATCTAGTCCTAAGAGGACTTGTTGAGGGCTTGTGTGCTAGAGCAGTCGGGTAATTGGGACAAGTTTTTGCCCCTGATAGAGTTCATCTATAACAACAGCTTCCATTCCAGTATTGGGATGGCACCGTATGAGGCTCTTTGTGGGAGGAGATGTAGGACACCCTTGTGTTGGAATGAACCTAGTGATAGTGTGGTGCTAGGGCCAGAGATAGTGCAAGAAACAACAGGGAAAGTGAGACTGATTCAAGAAAAGATGAGAGTGGCACAGAGTAGGCAAAAGAGCTACCATGACAAAAGGAGGAAGGCGCTTGAATTCTAGGAAGGTGATCATGTATTCTTGAGAGTTACTCCAACGAAAGGAAACTTACTCCGAGATTCATTGGTCCTTACCAGATCCTTAAAAGAGTCGGCGAAGTCGCCTATTAGATAGCCTTACCACCGTTCTTGTCCAACCTCCATAATGTTTTTCATGTGTCTCAACTCAGAAAGTATATCCATGACCCTACTCACGTGATAGTTCCCGACGCTATACAGTTGAAATAGAACTTGACGTTTAAGGCGTTGCCCCTTCGAGTCGAGGATAGGCGGGCGAAGCAACTAAAAGGCAAAGAGATTCCTTTGGTCAAGGTCGTTTGGAGCGGGGCTACTGAGGAAAATGCTACCTAGGAGCTGGAAAGCAAGATGATGGAAGCATACCCACACCTTTTCGTTTGAGGTACGTAGAAATTTCGAGGATGAAATTTTTATAAGGGGGGTGGAATTGTAACACCCCGCTTTTTGTTAAGTACTTCTTGTATGCTCGTTTGGTTGTTTAAACTAGTTGTGTTTAGCTAGAATGGTTGGCTAATGGCTTAGGGGGATTTTTTTGCTTAAAAGTCCCTCTCTGGTATATGAGCATGCCCGTGCTCATTAGCCAGCATGCCTGTGCTTAAAGTCTGAAACTCATTGCTAAGTTTAGGTTGAGCACGCCCGTGCTCAACAGTGAGCACGCCCGTGCTCAATGTGCGGACTGCGTCTTGCTGACACTAAGTCCAGCACGAACGTGCTCAAGGGGGAGCACGACTGTGCTCAAGTTCAGTCTATATATGCTTGCATAGAGACTGAGGGTTTACATGAAAAACCCTATTTTAGTAGCTGCTGCCACCCTAGTGCGGCTGCTACTGCTTCATTCCCTAACTCTCTCATATTCAGTGCATTCGTTGAGTATTGGAGACCTTTGGGAACTGTTCTTTCATCTGTGCCAATTAAGTTGAGGTAATGGTTCTTTTCCCTCTTTGGTTTCCTTTCGTTTTTGGTTGGGAAACTGATCTGTTGTGTTTCTGTTTGACCAAGGCTTGGGGGATTGACTCAGTCGCTTTGGGAACCGTGACCAGTTTGATCGTTAGAGCAACCTTCAATCCAGGTATGGGGAGAAGGGTAGTGTCATCATAGGCAATGGGGGTAGCGTAAGGTAAAAGGGTCCCCCATGACCCCAGTGTTATTGTATGTTGTTTGATTTTTATGTCATGTATGATATATGATTAAGCTATAGTGACTTGTTGTTAATGGTTGATATATTCATAATATGTATGTTATGTTCATGTTGGTTATTCCATGTTTATGATGCCACGATGATAATTGTTGTTGGTATGATGTTGGTGGAATGTTTGATGTTATTGACTAATCTTGATGATGAGTTCGTACCCAGAAATATGCTATTAATTGACCTAAGAATTAAAGGATTTAAACCCTAAAATTGGTTAAGGAACAGTGTTGAGGCTCTGCCCAAAACAGTGCAGTCGTGCATTGAGCACGGTCGTGCTAAATAGGGAGCACGCCCGTGCTTCACTGTTCAAATTCTGGGAGATGGCCGCGCATTAAGCATGGCCGTGCAGTAGAGGAGCACGACCTTGCAGCTAAGCACGACCGTGCTAATAAGGAAGCACGACCGTGCTTCACTTATGTGACAGCATGACCGTGCAGGAGAATAAGCACGCCCGTGCTCCCCTCTTGGACAGAAACAGAATTAAAAGACTTTAAGGGGTTTCAAACCCCATTTCCCCAATGATGATAGATGATAAAATTAATCAATGTTATGGATTAGATAACTCAGTTTATAAATAATAAAGATGACTAAGAAGATGAGATGGTGTGATGTTAATATGGTTAAGCCGGTATCCATTTGGTTACCACACGCTGTTACGTTGTACCTTGGCGCTTAGTTTGCCAAGGGGGCCTTGACCCCATGGTTTGGGTCTAAGGCGTTGATGATGTTAAAGTCTTGGGAGCTTCTTGGCCCAAGCATGATGACGTTGATGTTGAAGTCTTGGGAGCTATTTGACTTGAGCAAAGGAGGTGGTTGTTGTTGGTTGTTATTGTGCCATGCATGGAGCATTGGAGTTGATGGTTGAGGGGGAGGTTCGACATAGGGGAGATTTCCCTAGAGTACGGTGATCTGGCCATCCACTGTAGGTCACCCGAGGTTTGGTGACCACAGCCCTCCGTGATGTGGCATCCACGGTTTGATGCGTTGGCTATCCATGGGGTTCACCCGACGTTCGAGGAACTGCTGGTGTTGGTGCTTCTATGGCCAATACGGATATGTAACTTCAAAGTTGTTCATGCTGAGTTAGTTTGGATCCATATGCATAATGGAGTAGCGGAGTAGTGTTGCATTGTACCGCATAGCATACCTGATTTTGATGATGCTGATGTATGACGATGCGTATATGATGATGTATGCTATATGATGCCCTGCCTGTTTGTTTACCTTGCTTCCTATCTCCATGCCGTATATGTTTACATGATTCTTACTCCCCTCCTTCTGTTGTTTGTTTGGCTGATTGGCTTTATGCAGAGGATGGCGAGCAGCCAGGAGAGGAGTGACTCTGAGGAGCCATCACTCATAGTTAGGGCTTTTAGCTTTTGTCTGGTTAGTTTCGTTCAATTGTATTCCGAGGATATTTTTCGGAACGATTGTACCAGCTCTGAATTGTGACATCGGGGTTAGGTTGTTTATGTTTTATGTTTATCGTTGCTTTAACTTGGTTTTATATTTTCCCGCATTTTTGTGAACTCATTCATGTGAGACTTTTCTACTCATGGACAAAGGTTTTAATTTATTCAGTAAATGCATGTTTTTATTTTATTATTTATATCTTTTTATGTTGTATAAAATGTGGGGTAGAAGGGTGTCACAGCTGGAAGCAACATCTTTTCGAAAACATTTTAGAACTGTGTTTACTTATTGAGATTATAAATATCATTAGTGGTGTTTTCTTTCAAAGTTTACAGGTGATGACATAGATGATGCATCAACTTGAGAACATCTTAAAGATATTAGTTCTTTTTTATTTTTATTTTGTTTCTTTTAGTTTATTAGACGCCCGTGTTTTGATGCAAAATCAACTGTAAAAAAAGTTGTGGTTTTTATATTAATTAATATTTAAGAGTATGTTATTTTAAACCATAGATTTTAATTTACTGTAGTCTTTGATAATATGAATGGATTATTATAATTGTTTTAAATTATCTATTTCAATGTAATGTATCAAGACATTACACAAGCCCTTCTGACAGTGATGAAGGATCTGATGAATATGGATTACTTTCTTTCATCTCCAGAAAGATTCAACAAATGTGGAGAAAGAAGGGTAGAGTCAGAAGAAAGCAGTTCAACTAGAAGTTCTCAAAGGATAAGTCTGATTCAAAAGGCAAAGGTCCACCTTTGTGTTTCGAGTGCAAAAAGCCTGGTCATTTCAAAGCAGACTGCCTAGAGCTAAAGGACAAAAAGAAGTTCTTCAAGAAAAAGTCTGATGTAAACATGGGAGGATCTGGATCTATCCTCGTCTGATGAGGAACAAGAAGCTAAAAAAGAGGCAAACATCCGTCTCATGACCAACACCTCTTCAGAAGCATTTGATGAGTTTCTAAGTAACTCATCTATTCTGTCACATGAGCATAAAAGCCTTAGAAAGAAAATTTCTACGTTAACAAAAGAATATGACATAGTCTGCATTGAAAAACAAGCTCTTGTTGATGAAAACAAGAAGCTGAAGTCTGACAATGACAGTCTAACTGACAAACTCAAAGTTGAGTCCAATGTCACTTGTGAGGTTGCAAAACTGAAAGAAGATGTGACATATCTGACAGAAAGTCTGTCTAAGTTTATTGGGGGCTCTGAAAAGTTAAATTTGATACTGAGTACTCAAGATCACCTCATGACAAGTCTGGCTTAGGCTATGACAAAGAGAAGCAGAATGTATCTCACAGAGTATCAAAGCCACATGCACAACACAAAGCAACAAAATCTCACTCGTCTAATGCATATTGTAAAGTTTGTGGCAAGAGTGGTCATCTCACATCAAAATGAATTCATAATAAACTTGTTAAGCATGGTCGTCCAATGACTACTAACAAGAAAGGACCCAAGTCAATCTGGGTACCTAAGAACATGATTATACCTGTTGCAGACTTGCTTAACAACAGGAATGAAACGCCTATTTTGTACTTGGACAGTGGGTGCTCACGTCACATGACGGGAGAAAAGTTTATGTTCCAAGTCCTCAAACATAAAGATGGTGGCTGGGTTACCTTTGGAGGTAATAAAAAAGGAAAGATCATAGGAATTGGTATGATTGGTAAACATTATTTTCCCTCTATAGATAATGTACTGTTAGTTGTAGGGTTAAAACACAACTTGCTAAGCATAAGTCAATTGTGTGATAGTGAGTATGTTGTTTCCTTTGACAAAAACATGTCTAGTGTCAAGCAAACTGATCGATCTATCTTGTTCACAGCAAAGAGGCACAACAATCTATATGTGATTGACTTGGAGGACCTCAAAAATTAGAGTGTATCATGTCTAGGTTCCATTGAAGATGAGCCATGGATTTGGCACAAAAGGCTAGGTCATGCAAGCTTGGGGTTAATCTTTAAGCTGAACAAGCATAACCTCGTGATAGGATTATCAAACCTTGAGTAAAAATTTGATGCCCTCTGTGATGCATGTCTAAAGGGAAAACAAGTTAAAAGTTCTTTTGAATCTAAGAACCTTGTTAGTACCACAAGACCACTAGAGCTGCTACACCTTGATCTCTTTGGTCCAACAAGGACTGCTTCAGTTAGTGGAAATAAGTATGGTCTAGTCATAGTAGACGACTACACTAGATGGACATGGGTTATGCTCTTAGCTTACAAGGATGAGTCATTCAAGGTCTTTTCTATATTTTACAAATGTGTACAGAATGAAAAAGGCATGTGTATCACTTCAATCAACAGTGACCATGGGGAAAGGTTTGAAAATGAGCTATTTGAAAGGTTCTATGAAGAAAGTGGTATTCTTCATAACTTCTTAATACCTATAAAACCACAACAAAATGGTGTGGTAGTGAGAAAGAACCGATCTTTTCAAGAGATGGCTAGAACAATGCTCAATGACAACTTTGTCCCTAGACACTTCTGAGCTGAAGTTGTTAACACTGCCTACTACATCCAGAACAGAATATACATTAGATCATTTATGAATAAGACTCCTTATGAATTGTGGAAAGGACGAAAACCCAACATATCTTACTTTCAACTTTTTGGTTGTAAATGTTTTATATTAAGTACTAAAGATCAACTTGGTAAGTTTGATGCTAAAGTAGATAATGAAATTCTGTTAGGATATTCTGAGTCATCTAAAGGGTTTAGAGTCTATAACTTTAGAACTTTAACTGTTGAAGAAAGTATACATGTTAGATTCGATGGCAAACATCCTGATAAGAAACTATCAGAGCTAGATAAAGCTTTTGCAGATTTAAATCTGAAAGACTTAGGTGGTCCAGTAACTGTCAAGAATGATGAACTGGTAGACTACTAACAAAATGGATCAGAAGCATCCACTTCACAACAAAACGACAATCAGAGGTCATGACACTTTAAGAATAACTAACCTCAAGATCAAATCATTGGAAGTCCCACTGACAAAATAAGGACAAGATCAACTTTCAAAGACCAAGCAAATTCTGCATTTGTCTCTGAGTTGGAACCAAAGTTAGTAGACGAGGATCTACTAGATGAGGGGTGGATTCTAGCCTTGCAATAGGAGCTTAATCAATTTGAAAGAAGTGAAGTTTGGAATCTTGTAACTCTTCCTAAGGACAAATCAGTCATAGGAACCAAACGGGTCTATAGAAACAAACTAGACGAAAATTATAAGGTGGTAAGAAACAAAGCTAGACTAGTTGCTCAAGGCTAATCTGAAGAAGAAGGTATTGACTACACTGAAACCTTTGCTCCTGTAGCTAGACTAGAAGCTATATGCATTTTATTATCAGTTGATGCACATCATAATATTATGCTCTATCAAATGGATGTTAAAAATGCATTTTTAAATGGTTTTATAAATAAAGAAGTATATGTCGTGAAATCCTGGTTTTTTAAATTGAAAACGATCCTGAACATGTATATAAGCTAAAGAAAACTTTATATGGTCTAAAACAAGCTCTTAGAGCTTGGTATGAAAGATTAAGTTTATTTCTAATGGAAAATGGATTTAGTAGAGGAAATGTTGATACAACCTTGTTTAGAAAATTTAGCAAGTCCAGTTTTATAATTGTTCAAATATATGTTGATGACATAATCTTTAGTACAACTAACGAGTCTCTATGTAAGGAATTCTCTAAGCTTATGCAAAATGAATTTGAAATGAGCATGATTGGTGAACTCAAATTCTTCCTTGATCTTCAAGTGAAACAAACTGTGGACGAAGTGTATATTCATCAAACAAAGTACACTAAGGAACTCTTGAAGAAATTCAAGATGGATGATTGCAAACGAGTGAATACACCCATACATCCCACGTCCATACTGAACAAAGATGATAAAGATAAAAAGGTAGACCAGAAGGTACACAGAGGTATGATTAGATCTCTTTTATATCTTACTGCATCGAGACCTGACATTATGTTCAGTGTTTATTTATGTGCTCATTTTCAATCTGATCCTATAAAGTCTCACCTATCAGCAGTAAAATGAATATTTAGAAATTTAAAGGGTACTTCTAATCTGGGTTTATGCTTTAACAAAAATGATGGTTACATATTAGTTGGTTTTTGTGATGTTAACTATGCTGGAGATCGCATAGAAAGGATAAGTACCAGTGGAGGATGTCACTTCATTGGAGCTTGTCTAGTCTCATGGTCAAGCAAAAGAAAAAATACCATTGCCTTATCAACTGCTGAACTGAATACATATCTGCTGCTAGTTGTTGCTCACAACTTCTCTGGATCAAACATCAATTGGAGGACTACAATGTGTTTGTAAGTAGTATTCCACTTATGAATGATAACACTACTGCTGCAATCAATCTATCTAAAAATCCAATCTTGCATTCCAGAGCTAAACACATAGAGATAAAACATCATTTCAATTTGTAGATACCGACCATCAATGGTCAGATATCTTTACTAAATCTCTAGCCGAAGACAGATTTATTTTCATTCGCAAGCATCTTAACATGGTTTATATTGATTAATGTATCGTCCAACATAGGTCGACCAATATGTGTTAAATGCTCGTCTACTGCATGATAGGTAGTCTAATATCTTATGCCTAATGAAATCTACCCGTCTAATGATTATGTTATTATTTGCATTTATTACATTAAATCTTTGTCTAAGACATATTAAATTCACATTCTCTCTCGCTGAGTCAGTTTATCCATCATTTATAAAAAACCGCTTTTTATGGTTTCCATAAACCTATGCAGTGTCAACATTAAATGCATGTCCCCTCACCAATTTTCTTTTTATTAAAACTTTATTTTCAAACAAAAAACCTTTTCACCTTCATTAAGTTTCCCTCTTCTGAAAAATTTCTCACATTCTCTGAAACTCCTTTTGCGAAAGAAATTTCCTCTCTTTTCTTTCACAAAACCATCAATCTGCATCAATGGCAACTTGTGCAAACACTGTGTTCAACGTTGAAACCGCTGAAGTTGGGATGGAGCACCAATTCGATCTCAACATTCTGAAGGAATATGGTGTGGATGTAAGTCGATACATCACTGGCTGGGAAGGATATTTTGGGGAATCAGTTTCTGTTTACCTAGACCTAGTAAGGGCGTTCTGGAGAGCCCCTGAGGTCACTACTGCTGAAGTTAAGGCTACGGTTCTCAATACTGAAGTGATTGTCTCATAAGCAACAATCACCACTAGTATAAATTGCCCCAAAACTAGTTTGACCCATGAAGACAAATGGGTGGAAGATTTGGGTGGTTTTGAGATTATGTTGGACATCCTCATGAGACCTGACACTAGAAGGGAACCTATTTGGAACGCTGCTCGAATGAAGGATGAAGCTAGGGTCTTACATCAAATCCTAAATAAATCTATACTTCATAAGACTGGCTCGAAGAACAACATTTTTCATTGAGTCACGAATTCTGTCTCTGCCATTTTCTAACAGAGGCGAAGATCAACCTACCCCACCATATTTTCAACAAATTCAGAAACATTGTGGTGCACAGAAAGAACATAACAACCATTCCCTATGGAGTTCTTCTCTCCAAGGTTTTCATTTCTTAGCACATCTACACAATGCTGGCAAATGAAACCCAGAGGAGCAAGCTGCTTATCTAAAGACCCACGGTCAATCCCCTGCTCTGTTTGGTAGGCAGAACCTGATCATGATGAAGCTAGACCCAGTGATGCAAGTTCACCTTGCAAAGAAAGAAGAGAGGATGAAAGTGAAGGTTGAGCAGATTGAGCAAAATGAAGCCAAGGCTCAAGCCATGCAGCTCAGAATGGCTAGACGACCCTCACAAGCTGCTCGTCTAATTGGAACAAAGAGGCCGTCTACTGGGATTGTGATCAGAGATGGACCAAGGGTCGATGAACCCCAAGGTGGTCCAAAGAAGAAGAGACTAAGGAAGATGATCCTCTCTCACAATGAAGATGAAGATGAGGATAGACAACTGTCGCGACCATCTCGTCCGGGCGTCGCGAAAAGAAGGGTAAAAACAGAGGAATCCCCACCAAAATTTTTATTTGGGAAAACCTTGGAAAACCCAATTATTTAAGAAAAAGTGGTCTTAAAAAAAGAAGAAATAGATTTGAGTTCGGGAGTCGGTTATGAGTAGGGAAGGTGTCAGCACCCTACATCACTCGTTTAAAAACGGTACCTCAAGTTAATTGTGCAAATAATTTTAATAGCCTTTGAAAATATTTATTTTACCCCACTTTTTAAATTAAATTAAGAGATGCACACAACAAAAAAACAACAATTTTTGGCTTGACAGAATGATTGATTCTGCTCCTAAGTATTAACAGGTGCGATGAGAAACTCAAAGCCATGTAGTTCTTGTCGAAAAAGTTTGAATGGTTGGTTGATTTTAGTTTTTGGTAAAGATTTGATTTTTTTTTTTATAATAATTTTGAAAAAGGATTTTATTTCAAAATAATTTACTTATGCACAGGGTTCAAGATAGCTGTGCTATATGATAAACCCTTACAATTTATACGCCACTTGAGGATGAAAATTCATACATCAACGTTGTAGATTGTTGTGCGAACTCAAAGGATTTTATTTTATTTTATTTTATAAAATTTGATAAAATCTTGTTAAAAGAATAAATTTAAAACAATTCATTATTTTTCACAAAAAATAAACGACTCTTGCGCAGGGTTAAAGATAGTGAAGCTATATGATGAACTCTTGCAATTCATACCACACTTGAGGATGAAAAATCATACATCAACGTCATAGATTATTGCGTGAATTCAAAAGATTTTTGTTTAAAAAGATTTTTATTTTGTTGCTGTTTTTTTTTTTGTATTTTTGTATTTTATGATTTTCTTTAAAAGGATTTTTAAGAGACTTTTTATTTAAAAAAGGAACTGAAAATATTTTTTAAAATATTTTTTGTTTTGTTTTTAGAAACAAAGTGAGATTGTGCTCATCGACCAAAAATATTCCATCATCTACCAAAAAAGTGAGTTTATGGCACACATTTTTAAGCCCAAACCAGAATAGAACCCAACCCCATATCAGAAACAAATCACTAAATAACATAACAGTAAAATAAAAACAAAAATGAAAGGGGAGATCCCAGAAGCTTCTGTCAATGTTACCAACAGAGGGTTAAAGAAGGGGGCAGTTGAACGTGTGTGGGAGGACGATGATAAGCCTCTAGCTTATCTAGTTTTACAGCTAGAAAGGCTAAGGTTTCTATGCCATATGTGCGATTTAACCCCGCTAATTACCCAAATTTAGCTTCTTTTGTCCCTAAGCAACACTTTGAGTCTCTTAGATAATTCTTAGGAAGTTTTGGTAAATTTTGAGTCAATAATGCATTTTTATGCTATTTTTATACTTCAGGTTAAAAGTGAAGCTTGAGGAAATAAGGAAACTTGTAGAAAATAAGCTTAAAGATAAAAAGGCAGATTCGCCTCGTGAACAAGTGCTCGCCTCGCGAGCCAGAGGAACTAATCCTCTTTTCTAGGGGAACTATCAAGCCCCTCATGATGGCATAGTTAATTCAAGTGGTGATTTCTTATTCCATTCTCATAATTTCTTGTTTCCTATTTCTGTTTTTATTGAGTTAATCATAAGGGCTCGTGTTTAACTAGTCAAGCGCGATGAGTCCGAGAGGAGATTCACCCTTTAGGACTTGGATTAGGAACACCGATTGAGCATTGTTAGAGATAGAGTAGGAGATCGGTGCAATCATTATAGGGAACCAAGGGCTTAATGAATCTAACTTGTGGGTTGTCGGATCGAGAGATAGGCAATTTGTATGCTTAAGTATGTCCTTTGGTGTTCGAGAGAGACATTAGGATAATTCAGGGTTCTTGGTTGGCAAAGAAATTGAACTTAGGGATAAGAAGTTAATCACTTGGGTAGTACGCATGATTGGGTAGTGGGTTCGTGACCTTAGATTTCAATCCTTAATTGAATCTTGTTTGTTTCTCTTATTTAATTGCTTGATACTTGATAATTGCTTGATAAATATTTTTATCCCAACAACCTTGATAGTTGACTTGGTCTAACTGTTGCGATTTCTTACAATCTTGGTATAGTTGGTCGCCCAATCCCTGTGTTCGATCTCGGTAACTACTTACCATGTTTTATTACTTGCTTCGATCCAGTACACTTGCCGGAGTCACATCAAGTTTTTGGCGCCGTTGCCGGGGATTGGCACAACCAATTTTCCTAAATTTTAATAAAATCAATTCTTTTTGAACAAGCAAAAAATTTTCTATTAATTTTTTGCATTTTTATCTCTTTAAACTTCTTTGATATCAATTAGTCTTGCCGTGTTTTTGTTGTATGTGAGGTGTCGTTCCACCGGAAGACTTGCTATACGACCCATCAATCTTGAAGGGATGGCGGAAGAAAATCCTCCGGCTTACAATTTTGTACGTCTACTATAGTAAGGCCTTCCATCATGGCAAATAAATTTGAGATCAAGACATCGATTCTTAACCAAGTACAAAGAGATCAATTTGATGGGAGTGCACACCAAGATCCTCACAGGCATATCAATCACTTTTTGGAGATATGCGATATTGTGAGGACTTTGGGAGTTTCAGATGATGCATTTCGTTTGCGACTATTCCCTTTTCTCTCTTCGGGATAGGGCACGCGATTGGCTAGATTTGAACTTGGATCGTGGTAGCATCACTACTTGGGAGGAGATGGCTCAGAAATTCCTCACAAGATTTTTTCCTCCTCAGAAAGTGGCTCAATTGAAAATAGTCGTTACTTCTTTCAGGCAACATGAGGATGAGACTTACAATGAAGCTTGGGAGAGGTATAATGTGCTATTGAGGAGATGTCCTGCTTCCTATTTTGCCATGGTTGCAACATTTTTGCATGGTTTGAGAGGTCGCTATCAGATGAATTGTGATGCCGTAGATAGCGGTTCTTTCTCTTGCAAGTCAGCGGAAGATGCATGGGCGATGCCAAGGAATGACTAAAACCGTAATATGAGTCAATATTCTAGTGCATCTCTTCAAAATTCTTCCAGACTCGGCAACATCAATTGAAGCCATTCTTAAGCAGAACGCACTTTTGAAGAAGCAGAATGAGGCACTTAATATCAAGATGAAGGTGAATGCGGTGCGAAAAGGATTGCCACTGGGTTGCGATTTTTGCAATGATGATCATGACAGTGAGTGTTGTCCGGGTGACTTTTCTCAGGAGCATGTGGACTCTTGTCACAATTTCTATGACATAGAGCCACAATGCAATGACTATAAGAGGAATAGGTAGAATGACTATCACAATGGGAGGAATTGGAACATTAGGAGAGACTATCCGGGTTTTTCTTGGAGTAACACCAGTGGTGGATTAGTCGGGCAACAACAACAGAATCAGAGACAGAATTACAGAATTCAACAACACAATACTCAGCAAGCTCCTAGACCTAATCAGTTACAGATCACAGATGGTGGGATGCAGCCATTGAGAAGTTGACAGTTCATACAGACACAACCAATGACAAGTTAGTAACTCATACCGAGGCAGAGATCCAGAATCTTGAAACTCAGGTACCACAGCTTGCTAAGCAGTTGAATGAGTGTCTTCCATGTTCTTTTCTAGGTAATACAGAGAATAACCCCAAGAACCAATGCAATGCCGTGACAACTCAAAGCGGTAAGGTGTTGGAATCAAATGGGGGTGCAACTAGTTCTCCTGAAGAAGTAATTCCGGAAATACCACAGGTGGAGACAGAGCAAGCTAAGGAAGAGGAAGCGCCTAGTGATAACGTGTCGGAGCAAGAGGGGAGATTGAAATTAGTGGACGAAGACTTCCGAAAGAAGAAGTGGATTGAAGCCAAGGATCTCCCTCCTTGATGTTTTCCTTAAGCTTCAGATCAACATTCCCTTTACGGAAGCCTTGGAACAAATGCCACGGTTCATGAAGGAGCTTCTCTCCAGGAAGCGGAAGATAGTGGATGAGGAAAAGGTTGCTTTGACCGAAGAGTGTAGTGCAATTCTTAAAAGAAAACTACCTCCTAAGTTGAAGGATCCGGGTTCTTTTAGTATACCATGTACCATTGGAGAGATAACTTTTGGTAAGGCACTATGTGATCTAGGGGCAAGCATCAACTTGATGCCCCTATCTATGATGAGGAAGCTTGGCATCCAAGAGGCCAAAGGTACTATGATGTCACTCGAACTAGTGGATCATTCGATTAAATACCCCTATGGGGTGGTGGAGGATTTGTTAGTGAAGGTGGACAAGTGTATTTTTCCAGTGGACTTTGTGGTGCTAGACATGGATGAAGATGTCGAGTTCCCTCTCATATTGGGTAGGTCCTTCTTGGCCACTGGATGTGCTTTGATTGATGTGCAACAAGGAAAGCTCACACTTAGGGTGCAAGATGAGAATGTGGTTTTCAATGTCTTTGAAGCAATGAAGCACCCCGTTGAGTAATCATGTGTATACAGCATGGATGTGGTGGAACCAATTGTGAAATCTATAGCCACACAAGAAGCCCATGGTTCCTCACTTGCAAAAGTGTTGGTAAAATCCCATGTTGAAGATGAAGAAGGAGACCTTTTGGAAGATGAAGATTATCTTGAGTGCTTGAAGCATATGGAAGCATTGCCAAATCTCCCAAAGAATGCCAAAAATAAAATCTTGATAAGGAAGGAGTGGAAAAGTCACCGGTGTTGAAGCAACTCCCAACTCACCTAAGGTATGCATTTTTGAGTGAGGGGGGACATCACCCGGTCATCATTAGCAATGCTTTGAAAAAAGACGAGGAAGACAAGCTCTTAAGAGTTCTTAGGGAACACAAATCCGCTATTGGGTGGAAGATTTCGGATTTAAAAGGTATCATTCCTTCTTTATGCATGCACAATTTTTTTTATGGAGGATGATTATAAACCGGTGGATCAACCACAAAGACGGTTAAATCCCATCATGAAAGAAGCGGTGCGTAATGAGGTGATTAACCTTTTGGATGCCGGAATCATCTATCCAATCTCGGATAGTAATTGGGTTAGTCCAATTCATGTGGTCCCAAAGAAAGGTGGCACAACCATGGTGGTCAATGAGAACAATGAGATGATTCCAACAAGGACAGTCACGGGGTGGAGAGTTTGTGTAGATTAAAAGAAGCTAAATGATGCAACAAGGAAGGATCACTTCCCTTTTCCCCTCATTGATCAAATGGTAGAGAGGTTGGCCGGATATGAGTACTATTGTTTCTTGGATGGGTACTCCGGTTACAATCAAATTGTGGTGGATCCAAAGGACCAAGAGAAGACGACCTTCACATGTTCCTATGGAGTTTTTTCTTATAGGAGGATGCCTTTTGGATTATGCAACGCTCCGGCGACTTTCCAGAGATGCATGCTTTCTATCTTTTCAGACATGGTGGAGAAATTCATTGAGGTATTTATGGGCGACTTCTCGGTTTTTGGGACATCCTTTGACAATTGCTTGAAGATCTTGGCTTGTGTGCTAGAAAGGTGTCAAGAAACAAACCTTGTGCTTAAATGGGAAAAATGTCATTTCATGGTGAAGGAAGACTTAGTTTTGGGGCACAAAATCTCTAAAAGGGGATTGAAATGGATAGAGCCAAGATAGAGTTGATTGAAAAGCTACCCACACCAACCAATGTGAAGGGGGTGAGGAGTTTCTTAGGACATGCCGGCTTCTACCGACGATTCATCCGAGACTTCTCCAAAATAGGGAAACCGCTATGTGACCTTCTTGTGAAGGATGTATCCTTCAAGTTTAATGCTTCTTGTTTAAATTCTTTCAATACTTTGAAAAACATGCTTGTTACCATACCTATAATCAATGCGCCCAATTAGGAACTACCTTTGAAATCATGTGTGATGCAAGTGATTATACGGTGGGGGCGGTTTTAGGACAGAGGGTGGAAAAGTTAGCTCATGTGATTTACTATGCAAGTAAAGTTTTAAATGAGGCACAAGCTAACTATTCCACCACTGAGAAAGAACTCCTTGTAGTGGTTTTTGCATTAGATAAATTTAGATCTTATGTAGTAGGATCTAAAATTATAGTTTTCACTGATCATGCGGCCATAAAACACTTGATGACAAAACAAGAGGCCAAACCTAGACTAATTCGGTGGATTCTTCTTTTGCAAGAGTTTGATCTTGAAATTAGGGACCGGAAAGGTTCGGAAAATGGAGTAGCGGACCACTTGTCGCTATTGGTCAATCCCGACATCAAGGAGAGATTGCTAGACATCAAGGAAGAATTTCCTGATGAACGATTGTTTGCAATTTTTGAAAAGATCTCTCCTTGGTTCGCGGATATTGCCAACTTCAAATCTTCAATGGTGGTCCCGTGAGGGTTGACCACGCAACAAAAGAGGAAGTTCTTCTCGGATGCCAAGTACTACATTTAGGAAGATCCATACCTTTTCAAGCAATGTTCGGATGGATTGTTATGGAGGTGCATTCCCCATGAGCAAATTGGGAACATGTTGTGGCATTGCCATAGCTCAGAATATGTTGGACACTTTGGTGGAAAGAAGACCGTGGAAAAAGTCCTTCAAAGCGGGCCTTATTGGCCTACTCTCTTCAAGGATGCACGTACTTTTGTGGAAGGGTGCATGAACTCCATCTTCAAATCATGCTAGAAGTAGAGATTTTTGATGTGTGGGGAATAGATTTCATGGGACCATTCCCACCTTCCTGCTTTTACCAATACATATTGGTAGCGGCTGATTATGTGTCGAAGTGGGTGGAAGCAGTACCAACAACAACGGATGATGCGCGGGTAGTCATGGATTTCGTAAGGCGCAACATCTTTTCAAGGTTTAGTGTCCCGAGGGTTTTGATTAGTGATGGTGGTTCTCATTTTTATAACAAACAAATGAGTCACTTACTTGAGAGATATGGGGTCAACCACAAGATAGAAACTCCTTACCATCCATAAAAAAGCATGCAAGTTTAAATATTAAACCGTGAATTGAAGCGTATTCTTGAGAAAACTGTTAACTCTTCACGGAAGGATTGGTCAAAGAAAGTGGATGATGCTCTTTGGGCATATAGGATGCTTTCAAAACACCAATTGGAAGATCTCCTTGCATCTTAATGTTTGGAAAGGCATGTCACTTGCCAGTGGAATTGGAACACAAGTCTTATTGGGCAATTAAAGAGCTCAATTATGATTTGAAGAAGGCCGGTTAGATGAGGCTACTTGATTTGAATATTGTCAGAGATCCGCATGCAAACATATGAGAACGTTAGAATTTACAAAGGGCGGACTAAAGCTTGGCATGACAAGCAAATCTTGCCTAGAAAATTTGAACCGGGGTAGTGGGTACTTCTCTACAACTCTAAGTTAAGACTATTTCCGGGAAAGCTGAAATCTCGATGGTCCGGACCCTTCAAGGTCCATAATGTTTTTCCACATGGAACGGTATAATTGGAAAGTAATAACCTTGGAAATATCTTCAAGGTAAATGGCCAGAAGCTCAAGCACTACTATGGGGAAGCATTCCAAGATGATCAACAGATTTTCAAGCTAGACTAGCCCTTAGGAGGACATGCTCTTCAGGTTCGGACGTTAAACAAGCGCTACTTGGGAGACAACCCAAGCTTTATATAGGGTCCTTAGTTAGAAAATTGCAATAAGAAAGCATATAGGACTTAGTTACATTTAGAAAATAGGGGGCAAGAATTCTCCTCTGGCTCGCCTTGCGAGCAGGAATTCGCCCCGTGAGCCAGAGGTCAAAATCCCTGCTTCTGGCTCGCCTAGCGAACTAGGTGTCACCTCGCGAGACCTGGGAAATCTGAAAAGGCACTACACGCGGGCTCGCCTAGCGAACCACTGTTAGCCCCGAGCCTGAAGGATAGAAACGCAGAGGTTTGCATCTTTTTTTGCCTCGCGTCACGAGCACCTAGATTGCCTCGCGAATCTTGGCAGCTTTGAAGAAGGATGAAAATTCCAGATTCACCCCGCGAGACACTCCTTGCCTCGCGAATCTGGGAATATGAAAAGGTGAATGATTTCTAGATTCGCCTTACGAATCCTGGTTCGCCCCGCGAAACCCAAAAATAGGGTTTCTGATTTAGGGATTTTTAAGTCTCGCCTCCCGAGCGAGAGATTTCTATACGCCCGCAAACAGTTCTCTGCTCACTTGGGCATTCAAAAAGTTAAAACTCTCTCTTCTCTCTCTCTTGCGTGCTAATTCAGAACCCTCTCCCACACTCATCTGCGTCTTCATTAACTACTCCCTAATAAGGTTTGAAGTTCTCTATTTTACTCTCTTTTTGGATTTTCACAATAGCATTAAAATTCATACTCCCCTATTCTTTTTCTTTCTGCGAAATTCTCGAATCATGAGGGAGTGAAGAACATAGGTAAACTTAGGCTTGTTAGACATTGGATTAATTGCTTATTGTTAAATAATGAACCTATGTGATTTCTTGCGAATATCTTTATCATATGGAGAATTTCTTGAACAAAAATTGAGATTAGGAACATGTGAGTGTGGTGAGGAAATTTTTTGATTGGGTGCACTGCTATGAGATTGTTGTGATGAACTGACTGTTAGGAATCTAAGTTTGGGGTTCCGGGAATTTTTAGAGACAAATGCATGTTAAGTGGGTTTGGAACGAAATTCTGTGTTCTGATTTATTGCATGAATTGCATGGGTAATAACTGTTAGATTGTAAATGCGATATAAACTGTATTGGGACTCTTCTGGTTTTCTGGTCATGGCTTCACCCAAGAATGTGGAGAAGCAGCCAGATAAGCGCAAGAAGCCTATTCAGGAGGATGATTGGTTGTTCACTAAGGGACCTGGTTCCTTTTCTAGGGCTGCTTCCTCTGTTCCCAACTTCCGATCTTCGCTTCATGCGAAGCATTGGGAGTTGGTGACGCAAAAGGAGATAGTCCTGGAGAGGAGGGTGGTCCTTGTTAGGAACAACTATACGTCAATCTCTGGACAGATTAACACCCGGGGTTAGGGCATGTTGGCTGATTTTCCTCGACGGTTTGATATCAAAATTGTCCAGGAATTTTATGCCAACGCCCTCAACCCTGATCTTGATAAGCCTGGGTGCGTCTCCATGGTATGGGGCGTACCCATTTCTTTCACACCAGAGGTCATCAACACCTGTTTAGGTATCCCTATTACCTGGGAGGATAGGAGTGAGCATCAGCTGATGCCGACGGTTCAGGCCCTGGCAGGGCCCATTTTAGAGACATGCTGTAGGACAGGGGCCCAGTTTGAGGTAGGAACCTCTGGGAACCTATTGAGACTGAGGAGACAGGATCTGACACCTGTGGCTCGGGTTTGGTTGGCGTGTGGTTAGCTCTCACGTGTCAACCATTACTGCTGCCTAGGACCACCTCATTTATGCTATTATGAAGAAGAAGACCATCGATGTTGGGGCAATCCTTACCTAGGACATTCAGATGAAAGCCAACTCGAGGGCTCTGAAGGAAGTTTTAGGCCACGGGTTCCTGATTATGGACATGATCCGCAGGGCGGGCGTGCCAGTGACTGATGGGGTAGAGAAGATTCCCCGTCAACCAATCGACAGAGAGTACATACACCGCCACTGCTTTGTGGAGCCTGCAGCCCTTAGGAGACCAGGAGGACAGCCCCCTCAGAGGCCACAATCAGCGTATATGGTTTTGCTCATGTAAAACCAACAGGCAGAGAGAAGGTCACACGAGGTATTCCGAGACTTCTTCGGGGAGATGTCGCTGGCCCAGCAGGAGGAACGTGTACCCCTTTACCCTTTTGAGGAGGACTTAGCACCTCGGCTTGGGTGGCAGGACTATTCTGGGGACCAGGATGCTATGCCGCAGGGGGGTGCCCGAGGTACCAGTGGATGATGAGGCAGCAGCAGCCTAAGGTGACCCGGCAGATGATATTGACTTTGAGCAATGATCCTGACCTTCCCTAGTTTTCTTCTCGAGTTCTACCTATTTTATGTTTCAATATGGTTGTATTGTTATATAGCTAGAAACTCAAATTACTTTGATACCCTCATGCACTAATCATGCTTGTATATATCTTTTTGTGCATGTTTGTTTTAGTTTTTCTTTTAAAATTTTTATTTTTGATTATATTATTGACAATTAGTTGACTTGTAAATTAGATGCCTATCGATTGAAGTTTCTTATGCAAAGAAAGCCAACCAATTGATGAGAGAACGATCACTCCAGACCACCCCGATTATGAGTATGTCAGTCTGTGCATACGAGAGAGACGGATCCCCTACCCTCACTTAGAGAGATTGACAAAAGAACAAGAGGAGAAGGAGGATCCATTTAACTTAAGCTTTGATAGGGGTGTGAATGACTACGTCCAGAGGGAAATTGAGCGTGATATTGAAGAAAGGCAAAAGGACTTCCCAATTTACATAACCACTGACCATGCGTTATATGAGAAAGTCAAGAAGTCGGTGGTAGGAGGAGAGATTCCATTCCCGGAGGTGGAGAGCTTGACTAAGGATGAAAAGGACAAGTGGGACCCAAAATGGTTACTAACCTTCAAAGGAGCCAACGATATCGCGTGGGTAGAAATGGAGATGATCCGGCATGCAAGGGAAGGAATTCTGGGAGGAAGAGCTCCAAGGGAGGAAGTCTCTGTGACTAGTCCCGAGACCATCTTGGTTATCAATCTTGACGAGGACGAGTCTAGTCGACCGAGGACGGCCGAGGAAGCTAGCAAGGGAAGGAAATCCTAAGGAAGAGGCAAAATATTGTAATGAGAGCATAGGATCCGCTCGGACCCCTTGAGATAACTCTTTCTAAACTCAACTCTTTTATTTCATTTTCTTTTGTTTTTGAATTGTTTGCATGTTAATAACTGGTCAATAAGAAAAATCATAGTGTCATTGAGTCTAGTTGGTAAGTTTGTAGATGGAATTGATTGCAACTTGGTTGAATGCATGAGTTTTTGTGAAAACCATTTTGATGAACCCCTCTCGAAGTTTTGTAAGTTTAAATTCCCTTTGTGAAAATTGAAAATATGAACTTAGAAGATTGTTGTTATGATTGCATGATTTACAAAAAGTTTGGGGTGAAGGGGTACATGCTTTAGGAATTGTATCTCGATCAAATAATTTGCAAAATATCCGGGTGACAATTTGAGCCTCCATCATTGTTTTAATTGAGTGAATCATGTTAAGTCGCATTTTCCCGGATTTGCTTGAATCTCTTCATGGTTTGCATAGCTACATGTTTGCATCATATGATTAAGGCAATTTTCTTTGAATTAGCTACTTGGCAAAAAATGAACCAACCTTGATGCATGATCCCTAGTTAGCCACATTGAGCCTTAAAGCCTATTGTTCTAAATAACCTTACGATACAAGCCAATAATCCCCAAAAAAACCATGATATCCCAATCCTAGGATTTAGGAGAGCGTGGAATTTCAGCAATGTAAGTATTGTTTAGGAACTAAGTTTGGGGTGGCTACAAGTTTGTCATGAGTTTTGGTCTAGAAAAAGAAAAGGCAAAAGAAGGTTGAAGCCAAAGGCTTGAGAATGAAAAAAAAAATGAAAAAAAGTACAAAAATGCCAAAAAGGGCAAAGTGAAAAAGAATTGTGAAAAGGAAAAGGTTTGTAGCCACCAAAAGCAAGAAAAGAAAAATAAATGAGAGTGAGATTAAAGTTTGTAAATGTAAAATTCCATGATCTCATAAATCTTAGTGACTTAACCTTGATCCTTTGAATATCTCACCTTGAGTCAGGCCGCATTACAACCTTGGAAAGACCTTTTGATGTTGCATGCATGTCTTTGTGGGAACTTTGTTGAGATGAAAATTAAATCTAAGAAAAGTGAACTTAACTGTGAAAAGAGTGAAAAATTCTATAACCTAGACAAATTGAGCGGAAGAGTGAATTTCAAAATGCCCTTTGTGAGGAAGGCAGTTGTTTGAATTTGGTGATCTTCCTTTGTGTGTATTTTGGATCCTTGGCTTAGAGTTATGATTGCATCCATGATTTACTTCTCTTTGTTCAAAAGTAGATGCATGAGGGGATTTCTATAAAGAATAATGGGGTGGGGGTGGGGGTGGGGGTGGGGGGTGCGGGGGGGGGGGGGGGGGGGGGGGGGGCGCATTAACTAGAAAAAGGAAATTGATAACAAATGCAGGAAAGCTCGGTTAAATTTGATTGAGTCCATGAATCTTACTGTGTGTTGAGTCTTTTTTATTTTAGTTTGCTTGGCGATAAGCAAAGTTTAAGTTTGGGGTATTTTGATAAGCCTCTAGCTTTTCTAGCTTTACAGCTAGAAAGGCTAAGGTTTCTATGCCTTTTGTACGATTTAACCTCACTAATTACCCAAATTTAGCTTCTTTTGTCTCTAAGCAACACTTTGAGTCTCTTGGATAATTTTTAGGAAATTTTGGAAAATTTTGAGTCAATAAAGCATTTTTATGCTATTTTTATATTTCAGGTTAAAAATGTAGCTCGAGGAAGCTAGGAAACTTGAAGAAAACAAGCTTAAAGACAAAAAGGCAGATTCACCTCGCGAACAAGTACTCGCCTCACGAGCCAGATGAGCAGATTGAGCAGGAACAGGCCACCATTCAGCCTCGCCTCGCAAGGCAGTGCTCGCCTCGTGAGGCAGACACAGGAAAGCCGAAGACCATTCAGGCTCACCTCGTGAGTATTCAAAATCAGCTGGAGCCAAAACTTAAGGCTTGCCTCGCGAACCCCTGCTCGCCTTGTGCAGACCCAGTCAACTATATATAGCTTGTTTTGGTGCAGATTGAGTTTTTGGATAGAGACCTAATCCTAGTTTCTTTGGAGTTGCGTCTCCCATTTTTTTACACGGTTTTCTATTAGTTAGGATGATTTCTTTCTTCTCTTTCGCTGTTACTATTACTATGAGGAACTAATCCTCTTTTCTATGGGAACGATGAAGCTGCTCATGATGGCATAGTTAATTCTAGTGGTGATTTCTTATTCCCTTCTCTTAATTTCTTGTTTCCTATTTCTGTTTTTATTGAGTTAATCACAAGGGCCTGTGTTTAAATAGTCAAGCATGATGAGTCCGAGAGGAGATTCGCCCATTAGGACTTGGATTAGGAACACCGATTGAGCATTGCTAGAGATAGAGTAGGAGATTGGTGCAATCGTTATAGGGAACCAAGGGCTTAATGAATCTAACTTGTGGGTTGTCAGGTCGAGAGATAGGCAATTTGTATGCTTAGGTATGTCCTTTTGTGCTCGAGAGAGACATTAGGATAATTCAGGGTTCCTGGTTAGCAAAGAAATTGAACTTAGGGAAAAGAAGTTAATCACTTGGGTAGTATGCATGATTGGGTAGGTGGGTTCGTGACCTTAGATTTCAATCCTTAATTGAATCTTGTTTGTTGCTCTTATTTAATTGCTTGATTCTTGATAATTTCTTGATAAATATTTTTATCCCAACAACCTTGATAGTTGACTTGGTCAAACTGTTGTGATTTCCTACAATATTGGTATAATCGGTTGCCCAATCCCTGTGTTCGATCTCGATAACTACTTACCGTGTTTTATTACTTGGTTCGATCCGGTACACTTATCGGAGTCACATCAGACGACGAGTCGGAGATGGGAGTGCGGCGGACGGTGGCGAGGAAAAAGACGCGAATGGCGGCAACGGCGACTCTCGTGCGTGACTCGCGGCGGAGACAACTGGGGTATGGTGGTGGTCATGGCGGAGCTGGGCAGTGGTGCTTCTGATTCGTGAATGGGGAATGGAACAGAACATTTGGTGCAGTGCTGAGTTCATGGTGGAGCTAGGCGGAGGGGAGAACAATGATGAGCAGTGATGGTGGAGAAGGCGAATAGCGATGGCAGAGGATCTTGTAACAAGGATGTGTTCAGTTTTTGTTATTTTTTGGTATCTTATGGGTCAAAATGGTTGAAGGGATATGTTGAGGAATGAAGTTTTCATGGTACATGATTCATGAGTGTGTGAGGATGATGATAATGGGTAGGGGAGGTAAAAAAATGCTTTTGATTTATTTACCTGGATGAAGGAATGTGTTTAATGGAATGGAGTGGATGATGTTCAAGATGGAATGTGGTTCATGATGGGGCTATGGTGTTTCTGGTCTGAGATGAAAGGAAAATGGTTGTTATGGTGGCTTAAGTGGGAGGAAAGTCATGAAGAAAAAATGGTGAAGAAGCAAGTGATGATAACGAAGAAAACAAAATGGGAGAGAACAACTCTAAGAATGATATTTGTTACGTCCCCCCTTTCAGATTTTGGTTCCTCTCCTTGCTTCTTCTAATGTGCGAAATTTATTAACCAACAAGGAAGAAGATAAAAAAAAAAATCCTGCCAGGCACAGCTGTAAAGGAAAGGGACCATTGATGGAGCCTTGTTACAGTGAGGAGCTGAGGAGCAGAGCAACTGTCTCCAACACTGCTTGGTCGACACTGCAGTGGGACATAAGCAACATGGTACTATTTTGTTTAAAACAAGTTAAAGCCAAAAGACCAAGGAAAGCACAATTGATTCATACTTGAAATGGTGGAAAATGGACGTTACGGTAGTATAAAACAACATAGAAAGACAACAAATTTTTTTAATTATTACTTTAACGTCCAAAATCATTTTTGTTTTCATTTGTTTTTACTTAGATTTGGATTATGAACTCAAACATGGGCTAAACAAAGATTGGGCTCTAAACATGAACAAAATTGTTTTTTTTTTAATTTTTTTTTAATTTTTTTTTTTTTGCAATTTTTTTTTCTTTTCAAAATAAATTAATTAAAAAGAGAAAATACCCGGGCAAAATTAGGTGTTCTCAACTGCCCCTCTTTACTAGTTTCTTATTCAATATTCAATAATAAGTGTAACTGTAATTAACCTATTATCGTTATAAGAAACGATTATAGACATGAATTCCAATTTTGTTCGGCGTACACTGACAAGCAAAAATACCTGTGACTACAAAGCGATTTCCTGTAAAGAACCCGCGGGTTGGATTGCCCACTAAGGTTTACACAAAAAAAGCTTGTAGGGTGGATTGTCTGCTGAGCTTAAAAAACAAAGATAAAGAGCTTACGGGGTGGATTGCCCGTCAGAAGCTCGAACAGAGATAAGAAAAGAGCTTACGGGGTGGATTACCCGTCAGACGCTCGACAACAAAAAGAGCTTACGGGGTCTGGTACCCGCCATAGCTTGAAAACAAAAAAGATCTTAAGAGGTTTGGTACCCGCCAAAGCTTTAAAACAAAAAGGACCTTACGGTGTATGGTACCCACCAAAGCTTGATAAGAAAAGAGCTTATGAGTTATGATACCTATCGAAGCTTTATAAAAAGTAAAAAGAGCTTACGTGGTTTGGTACCCACCAAAGCTTGACAACAAAAAGAGCTTACGAGGTGTGGTACCCGCCGAAGCTTGACGAAACAGATAATAGCTTACGGGGTGAATTGCCCGTCAAAAGCTGGAACAGAAAGATAAAAGAGATTACGGGGTGGATTCCCTATCAGAAGGTTGAACAGAAAGATAAAGAGCTTACGTGGTGGATTGCCCGTCAGAAGCTCGAACTGAAAGACAAAAGAGCTTACAGGGTAGATTGCCCGTCAGAAGCTCGAATAGAGAGATAAAAGAGCTTATGGGGTGGATTGCCCATCAGAAGCTCGAACAGAAAGATAAAAGATCTTACGGAGTGGATTGGCTATTAGAAGCTCAAAAACAACAAAGCACTTTACGGGGTATGGTACCCGCCAAAGCTTGACAACAAAAAGTGTTTATGGAGTTTGGTACCCACCGAAGCTTGAAAAGAAAGATAAAAAGCTTGCGAGGAACTATGCCTACAGAAGTCAACGAAGGTATAAACTTTTGGGCCCTGTGCCCGTTAAAGCTAAACAAAAACAAATACAAAGCTTATGAGACCCTACGCCTACTAAAGCTAACAAAGACGCAGCTTATGGGCCCTATGCCCGTCAAAGCTGAACAAAAACGAAGCTTACGAGGCCCTATGCTTGCTAAAGCTAACAAAGGTAATATCTTATGGGCCCTGTGCCAGTTAAAGCTTAAAAGAAAGCTTAAGAGGCCTTATGTCAGCTAAAGGTAAGAAAAACGCAACTTATGGGCCATGTGCCCATTAAAGCTGAACAAAACGAAGCTTATGAGGCCCTGTGCCCGCTAAAGCTAATACACACGTGACTTTTGGGGGCCCGTGCCCGCTAAAGCCAAAAAAAAACAAAGCAAAGCTTATGAGGCCCTATGCATGCTAAAGCTAACGAAGACATGACTTTTGGGGCCCTGTGCCCGCTACAGCCGAACAAATGCAATGCAATGATGTTGACTTGTTGATGAAATTATGAGACAATGCATGATATGAGAGATGCTCCTTTGTTATCGATGAAAACTCTGATTATTGTTTTTATTTTTATTTTTTAATGCATGATGCATGAAATGCTTTTATGATTATAAAAAAAAAAAAAAAAACTCTGTTTTTTATTTTTTTCTGCAAACAACTCTTTGATCCTTGGCTCCTTAGAGTTTTGATTGCAGCCGAGATTGAGGATAAGCTGGAGTGAGACTCCTTTTTCGATCATCACTTGCTTGCTGAACTGATGTTTTACTTCTTGCCTGAGATACGCTTCTTTGTGATGATTATCCTAATGGATGAGATTGCCTGATGAGCTTTCCAAGACTTGTCCTCTCAAACTGCCCCAGTTTGACAGCTTAAGGAGACTTCCTGTACTTTGCTTATATTTGACCCTAATTTTTGCGTAGGTCGCTCTTTGCGAGTTTTCAACCTACCGGGTCGCTCTAACTTTTGCCTAGACCTCCTTTTCAGGTTTTTAGTCTAGCGAACCATTTTTGTTTGCTTTTTATTTTCTTTTTCTTTTTTTCTTTTATTTTTTGCTTAAGATTTTTTTTTTCTTTTCCTTTCTTTTTTGAGATGTGGACAATTTTTGCCACCCTTATTTGTGAGGATCAATGCTCTTGCTTGAATTGCCAATTGAGGATGCCGCTTTCTTTCTTGTATCAGAATTCTTCTAGAGTTGTTCATCAAAAAATTACCATCAGATGGTTAAATTGTATTGTTGAACTGATGTTCACCCTACCCGAAGCATCATGTGACAAAAATGCATGTATTCAATAGTATGATAGGAAAGGACAATATTGCTTGAACAACTTCTCGATTGGTGTTGAAAGTTTGACCGCTCAAATGGTATTCAAAAGGATAGAAATGAAGTGAGACTCACAGGAGGTGATGTGGAGGTCAAAGGGATATTGCCCCAGTTTGTATTGATTTGATCATGGCCATTGGCTCGATATATGTTGCTTGGGAACAAATTTGCCCCGGAACGAGTCCCTTGAGAATGGAGTGGCCTTAGTGCAGGTTCCCAGAATGAGACTGCCCCTATGTAGGGCACTGGAGGAAAACTTGAGAATGATGTTGCCCCAGTGTAGGGCATCCAATAATTCTTTAGAATAAGGCCCTTGAAAGCAAAGTTTTGCCCCATGTAGATCTTGCCCTAACTTTTGCTTATAGACTGCCCTTGAGGGTTTTCAGCCTAACGAGCTTTCCTTTTTTCTCATTATTTTCTTTCTTTTTATTTTTATTTTGGATTTTTTAGAGGAGCAATTAATTAAAAACTCAGAAAAGCACAAACTTTTTGTCTCAAAGTTAAAATTGATAAAAAAAACAACAATCAGTCTTTGATCAGAGTGGACTTTTTCAAGCTTGTAATGTGGCCAATGGTTGAGGGTCATGAAAGGAAGGATATAAGGCTCAAACAAGTATCTTAAGGTTGAAAAGGACCAAGGATCCATGCACTTTTCGGAGTTTAAAAGAACATTTGCTTTCCGTTTACTTTTTTTTCTTTTTTATTTTTGCATGAAGTTTTTCAAATTAACTCTTTCTTTCTCTATCTTTATTTTTGTTCCTCCTTCATTTTATGCTTCATGATCACCATTTCCTTTTTGCTTGCCCCTTGTTCAGGAGTGATCCTTGTCAAGGTTATTTGAAGAAAATTTTCAAGCTCAAGAGGGGAAACAAGGGATAATGATGATATTTTGTTAAGGATAGAGAAAGATGATCAATCTTCATTTCAAATCATGATTTCTTATTTTGAAAACTTTATGTGAAAGACAAAAAAAATGGTGTTTACCAAGTGTTTATTTATTTGCTCCTCTTTTATTTTATTTTATTTTTTCTGTTTTTTTTTTTAAAAAAAAAAGGCACGGGCACATGTAGCTTTTATTGATGTCCACAAAGAACTTTCAAGAAAGTGGGCCTTGTTAACCAAATTAAAGAAGGTACTTGCAGAAGGCAAATGGAAGATGAGATTCAAGAACGACGAGAGAAACATTATGATTTGGATGGAGGAGTAAGGAATGGATGAGACAAGGTATGCATACAAATCCATTGCATTAATGCTTCAAGAAAGTGAACATAGTTCAAGCATCACATGAAAGAATAAAATGTAACCAGGATTTCATGGTAGATCACTGATAAAAAAATCCAGCATCGGTTGCTCAGAAATTCCTCAGATGGGGATCAATAAGTATTGACTCTTGAAGATCACCTCATAATAGCCTGAATGTGTGCCACATGAAAGCCATATGAGGATCTGCACCGAGAGAGCATCCTCATCTGGACTATCTGTTGAGGAGAAGCCTGAAACCCTAGTGGTTAGGGGAGAGTATGGATTTTCTGAAGCTACCTTCATGATCTACAAGGACACTTTTGGTGTTCCGTTCAAAAGCACCCTAGTCTATGAAGATAAGATTCATTGGGTTGAACCTGAACTAGAACCATCAGTGCATAAAGAAGTAGCTCATACTGAGCCTGAGGAAGAAATTGAAGTAGAAGCTGCTGAAAAACAAGCTGAGCCAAAGCTACAGGCTGAATGTATTGGTGATTCTGAGGAAGTCCAACAAAGGTCTGGTAGACAAGCTTCACAGCTCATATCACTCTCTGTTGTTCATCCTGAGGCACCCTTAACATTCGTTGGCTCTGAGCACTATCCGTGGCAAAGGACATCTTGATGCAACTGCTGAAAGCTTAAGAACTGCTCTTACACCTGAACTTCAAGATAGCATTGCTAAGCAAGTTCAAGCAGAACTTCAATCTGCGATACAAACCAACAATGCCTATCTGCTACAAGAGATATTCAAAATGATGCAGAATGTCCCGACTCTCCCAAATTATAACCCTCCTCTTCCACCTCCTCCTCTTCCTTCTTAGACTATTTTCTTTCCATCCTTTACTTTGTCTTTTTTTTTTCCCCACACTGACAATGATGGTCTTCCCTCCTGTTTCCTTTTTTTTCTGATGACAAAAAAAAAGGGAGAAGTAGAGAGTTAAAAATTTGATGTTCAAAATTGCATTGCATATATATATATATATATATATTTTACTGCTAGAATTTACTATATATGCTTATCTGAATTGACTATGTTGAAAAGGCATGTTTTTTACATATACATAACTTTCTGTGATTGATTGATACTCCATCCGGACTCAATTATAAGCAAAAAAATACCTATATTTGATGGACTCAAATATAAGCAAAATCTAACCAATTTAACTTTATTTAATGTCACTGTTCCAAAAATACCCTTGGTTAATTAATCTCCTTTTACTTTTCCAAGAGCAATGCACACTCCCAAGAATTAAATATGATGATTGTTATAAGTAAGGGTAGCTTAGTAATTATAACTCAGTTTTTACATAAATTAAGACAATTAAACTAAATCAACTAAATTCCTTAATAAGTATGAAGTTAGTTAATTTTGCTTATAATTGAGTCTGGAGGGAGTACTTGTTTGACTTGTTAAAAGTTTGAATGCTATACCCTAGGGGGAGCCTTTTGGCTCTCTTAGGCTTTGTTCAATCAAATTTAATAAGATTTTGTCATCATTAAAAGGGGGGAGGTTGTTGGAACCAAAGTGGTTATGGTAAATAATCTCTGAAATATTTGCTGGTAACAAAAAGATTAAATTTGTATGGCAAAGTTAGGTTTACTAACTAACTCATCTACCCAAGTGTGCAAGACTATATTTGTCTTGCTAAACGAGGGCACAAGTCTAGAGCGCTTTAAATAAGCCCAAAGGCGTATCGCTGGTCTACACTAAGTTCGCTAGATGAGCCGCTGGTCTACTCCACGAGAAACTTGCTAGTCTAAGAATAGCAAGTCCAAAGACTTGTAGTCTACTCGGTAAAAGCTTGACAATCTGCTAAGTAGACTACCCGGTAAACGGTAAACGACCTAATAGTAGACTACCCAATAAACGATAGACGATCTCGTGGTAGAATACCCGGTAAAACACTAGACGATATGTTGCCTACCCGGTTGTTACGCTTCTACTTTATAACTGCATGTCCAAAGACATATTTCTTCTTCACTCGTCTACTCCGTACATTAATTTCAAAATGTTTATTTTATTGATATATATGTTTCGATGAGATTACCATGTAGGTTTAATTGTTTTAAACATTATTTCTTGGTAAGAGAAACATAGTACCCTCGATTACACAACTGCCTTTGTACTCTGACACAAGCTGCTGCAAAGTTGACCCATATACAAAGAAGGAAAGATAAAACACAACTTTCGAGTACAACAGAGAAGTGATGGTACCACTTTGAGCAATTCTAATAACCAAGAGCTCTTTTCGCAGAACAAATATCAAGTTATCAGACTCAGCAGATCTCAGCATTAAATGCTATCTCTAAATGGATATATCTTGAAGACCGTTGAAGAAACAAGAGCTGAGGTTGTACTTCATCTATATATACTAGACGACCCTAGTGAAAAACAAAATGTAGCTCTGAACATTCAAAGTGCTGAAAATCTGCTCAAAACTCTATTGAATACTTCCTTTGTAATTACATCTGAACTTAAACTTTCATATCCTCACACACAGTGAGTTCATAGATCAAATTCTTTTAATATCTTAAGCTAGAGAGAGCCTGAAGAGGCTTGACTGTAAAAGAATACCAAGTGACAAGAATACTTGTAAACTATTTGATTATAGTGGAGAAAACCTTCAAGTAGAAGGGACTGGACGTAGCTCTCAGTTGGAAGAGAGTGAACTAGGATAAATCCTTGTGTGGTGACTCTCTTATCCCATAACTCCTTTAAGTTGTTTTTCATACTAACTCTCAAGGATTTGGTATTGAGTTTTTTAACTCTTCTTTCAAAAAGGATTTTATCTAGTGTGTTGTAACACCCCGATTTTCGTATAAAAGTCTATAAGTGGTTAATATGTTTTATATATGTTTGTATACTGGGTTAGTTGTTAGAAATTTGCCTAAGAAACGTTAAAAGGGGTTAAGTGGGATTTTCTAGTGAAAAGTCCCTTCCTGACATATGAGCACGACCGTGCTCATGTCCAGCACGACCCAGTGCTCAAAAGCATGCTCTGTGGCTGAGCGAGCCACGAGCACAGCCGTGCTCAAGGGGAGCACGACCAAGTCGGAAATCGGACGCAAGTGACGTGAAAGTTGCAAACCCTGTGCTTAATTAAGCATGACCCCGTGCTGAAAGTAAGCACGCCAGTGATCGGGGTCAGAGGTCATATATAGGTGAGTTTCGTGAGTATTGCGAGCAAAACCCTCATTTGGACACTTTTAGCAACCCTATTGCAGCAGAAACCTCTCCATTTTCTATTTTCTCTGAACCCATCAAGTTCTTGGTGTTCTTGTCATCGTTTGGGAGAGAAGTCGCGCACTTGTGCCAATTAAGGTAACGTAGTTACTGTGACACCCGGGGCTGACGAGGGCAGGGAGTGATCACCGGTGCAAGAAGGCACGGACAAGGAGGGGCTCCTGGCAGGCTTCTAGGCGGAGGCACACATGAATGAACCGATTACTCACCGGAATGAGAGGGATCCTGAGACTGTGTAGGAATGGGATTATATGGTTGAGGAAGGCTTATATGAATTGATTAGTACTACCTATATTAATATGATGCATCTTCTTTTCGGTAGCCCATCACTTAAGAACTGCACAGTTAAGCGTGCTTGACTTGGAGCAATTCAGGGATGGGTGACCTCCTGGGAAGTTTTCCCAGGAAGCGTGTGAGTAAGGACAAAGCATGTTGAAAAGACTCGTGTTGGTCTGTGGGGTCAATCATTAATACATAGAACAGCCAGGGATGTTACAAATGGTATCAGAGCAGCACCTCTCCTAGTACGGTGTGGTTCGGGGACGAACCAAGCGGAAGCTGGTGGGCATGTGACACCCGGGGCTGACGAGGCCGGGGAGTGGTCGTCTGTGCAAGAAGACACGGATAAGGAGCGGCTCCTGGTAGGCTTCTAGGCAGAGGGACACGTGAATGAACCGACTACACACCGGAATGAGAGGGATCTTGAGACTGCGTAGGTATGGGACTATATGGTTGAGGAAGGCTTATATGAATTGATTGGTACTACCTATAGTAGCCTATCACTTAAGAACTCCACAATTAAGCATGCTTGATTTGGAGCAATTCAAGGATGGGTGACCTCCTAGGAAGTTTTCCCAAGAAGCGTGTGAGTGAGGACAAAGCACGCTGAAAAGACTCGTTTTGGTCTCTGGGGTCAACCGTCAATCTATAGAGCAGCCAGGTATGTTACATTATCCCTTTGTTAGTCTCTTTTCCTACTTCTTGAATTCAGAGATTCAATTGTTTTCTTTTTGTGTTTGGCCAAGACTTGAAGGATCGTCAAGCCGCTCGAGGGAACAATAGTAGAGTCGCTTACGCTTGGCGTTAGTGGAATCTTCATACCAGGTATGGGGAGAAGGGATTTGTATAACATGTAGGGAATTTGGTAGCGTAAGATGAAGGGTTAACCCATGACCCTGTTGTGTGCTATTTTCCTAAATGATACTTGTTTGTTATAGGATTAATACCAATGATATCTACATATTTGGCATGCTATAATTGTGTGTTGCTACTAATGATGATTATGCCATGATTGGATGTGTTGATGATGACGTTGCCATTCCATGAATGTATGCTTTGGTTGTTGATGTTGTTAAAGCTGACACTAATGTTAATACGACTTTAACTAAATACATAGGAATGCTAATAATGATGTTTAAGAATTAAGGGATAATTTCCCAATGTTCATAAGACTTGAATCATAGTAATAAGAGGCAAGGTTAATGCTCAATGGCATAGTCAAGACCCTAGGATTAATCCATGAGTGTTTAGGGACGTTAAAAACAAGGGTTGAAGATTAATTCTAGGTAGTCATAAAACCTGAAGATTAAATAAGAGGAACGAGATTCATACTTGATGGTGTATTTAAAAGACCCTAGGATTGATCTTTGGGTGCCCTAGGGAGTTGGCAAAGAATCCTAATACGTTCTGCACAGATCAATATGACCATGCTCCAGTAAGCACGACCATGCTCAATAGACAGCACGCCCGTGCTCAACTTAAAAGGTCAGCACGCCCGTGCTGGGTAGCAGCACGACCGCGTTCCCCACGCAGAGTTAAATATTAAGACAAGAACAAGGGTGTTTCACCCAAATTGTTCTCTATGACGAAATAAGACACCAAACAGAGTAAAGACAAGTTAGACAATTTAATGAAGGCCTAACAAAGATAATTAAATACAAACGTTAAGATGGTTAAGACAGTAACAATGGGTTATAGCTTGTTGCTATGCTTTGGTGCTTATTGGCCAAAGTAACATTGATGCTTATTGGTCAAGGAGTTGACAATGTTGAACCTTGGTGCTTATTGGCCAAGGGACCTTGATGCTTATCAGTCAAGGTGATGATGGCGATAAAACTTTGGTGCTTATTGGCCAAAGAGGAGGTGGTGATTTTATGTTTGTTTGTTGTTTTTTCTCATGCATTCACGAATTGGAGATGTTAGTAGGGGAAGTTCAACATAGGCGTGGTCCAAGAATAAGGCGATCTGGTCGTCCGCGGTGATTCATCCGAGAGTTATATGAATCATGCGCCCCCATGGTGGTGCATCCGTGAGTAAGGTGCATCGGCTATCCAAGGGGTTCACTCATGGTTTGGTGAACTGCTGGCGTTGCTTAATGGCCAATGTGGATATGTAACTTCGATGTTGTCTTCCTGAGGTATTTTGGATCCACATGCATAACGGAGTAGTAGAGTAGTACTGCACCGCATAACATACATTATTCGTGATGATGTGAATGATATAACTATGTTAATTGTTATTATGTTGTTTTGCTGTGATACGTTGTATATGTGATGTATGCTCATCTTGCTAACTGCTCCTTTGCCATTATGTTTATACAACGGTTTCTTACTCCCCATCTTTGTTGTTTCCTTGCATGTACCTTTTCTTGTTATGCAGAGAATGGTGAGCAACCAATTGAGGAGTGACTCTGAGGAGCCCGCTCACTCGTAGTTTAGGATGTTCTTTTGTTAGTTTTGTTATCCGATGTATTTTGTCGGATTTTGGTCATACCAGCTCTGTTATGTGACATTGGGGTTCGATTTATGTTTTTAGTTATGTTTCTTAATTATAACATGCTTTATTTTCCGCGACGCTTTGTTTATATGAACCTTTTATCCATGGTCTTATTTTTAATAAATAATATGCATGTGTTTTTCCTTTATTTCTTTTCTTTTTATGTTATTATAAATACATGCGGGGTAAAGGGTGTCACATTTTAATCTCTTCCTTACTTGCAAACTGTTTTCGAAAAGATTTTCAAAAATCTATTAAGAAACACAATTCAACCCCCCCCCCCCCCTTTTGTGTTTCCATGTGTCAGCTTTACAAACAAGTATTATTTTCACACCTAGTCTCTTCAAGCTCCTACGAGTATTATTTTCACACTGAGCCTCTTCAAGCTCAAACACAAGTGTTCTTTAATGCTAGCCTCTTCAGGCTTACAGTCTCGAAGAGCTTGTGAAGCAAAGCTTCAAGTTATAACTTTGTGAGTCAACCGAGTAACACTCAAAGAGTGAATATTAATGAAGTTTGGTATGAATATGTAACACCCTGTTTTTCAGAATTTATTGTTTAAGCTGGTTGTATTAAGTTGGATTTATCGTTTAAGGGCTTAGTGGGATTTTTGGCTAAAAGTCCCTTTCTGGTATATGAGCACACCCGTGCTCATTAGCCAGCAAGCCCGTGCTTAAAGTCAGAAGCGAGTTTCTGATTTTAAGTTGAGCACGACCGTGCTCAACAGTGAGCACGCCCGTGCTCAATTTGTGGACCGCGTCTCGTGACGCTAAGTGGAGCACGACCGTGCTCAAGGGTAAGCACGACCGTGCTCAGGTCCGGAAGTTATATACGTGAGCAGAATCGAGGGTTTAACGTTTTAACCCTATTTTGGTGAGTGCAGCAGCCTTGAGTGCGGCCAGGGCAGAATTTCTTCCATCTTTCTATCCCTTGATCAGTTTAGAAGCGTTGGGAGATTGTTAGTGCAGCATTGGTAGTGGTTTAGGTAAGGTTCCTTTCCCTCTCTTGGTTTCCTTGTCCGTTATTATGAATAGGGAACTAACCTGTGGTTTTCTGTTGATCCAAGGTTTGTTTCGATGTAAGTCGCTGTAAAGGGAGGAGCCGGTTCGTTGCTTAGGACACCGAAAGAGCTACCTTCAATCCAGGTATGGGGAGAAGGGTAGTATGATCATAGGCTCGGAGTTAGGGTAGAGTAAAGGGGTTCCCATAACCCCGGTTTGATTTGTATGATTATATGTTTGATGACTATATGATTTAAGGATGTGTTTAATGTATGTTTCTGGTTGTTATGTTGATGGTGTTACGTTGCATGTGGATATGGTTGTTGTTGGTAATCACTGTTATTAACATGATGATATTATTGCTGGGTTGATGCCATGTTTGAGTTGGTTGATGTATGTTGATGAGTTTAAATCTGGAAACGTGCTGATAATTGATGTTAGGAATAATTGAGTAAAAACCTGATAAAATTGGTTAAGTTTCAGCCTCTGTTCCTGCCCAGAACAGCACTGTCGCACGTTGAGCACGACCGTGCTGAACAGGGAGCACGACCGTGCTCCCAGTTGAATTCTGGGGAGATGGCCGCGCTGTTGAGCACGGCCGTACAGGACAAAGAGCACGATCGTGCTGCTGAGCACGACCGTGCTCATTAAGAAGCACGACCGTGCTTCACTTACAGGGGAGCACACCCCTCACGTGCTTAAGCACGACCGTGCTGGGTTACGAGCACGATCGTGCTCAACCCACTGTGACAGAACAAGATTAAAGGACTTAAGGGGTTTTAAACTCCACTTCCCTATGATGATAACTGATTAGACAACTTGGTAAATGTTACTAAAGATAAATAAAGATGATGAGAGGGTGAGATGTTAAGTCGATACCCCTTTTGGGTGCCGCAAGCTGATGAGTTGTGCCTTGGTGCTTTTTGGCCAAGGAGGCCTTGACCCCACGGTTTGGGTCTAAGGTGTTGTTGTTACGTACCTTGGTGGCCGAGAGTTTGCCCCAGGTACTGCGGTTGATTCCGCTTAAGTCCTCAAGTAGATTCCGCGAGGCAAGTTGGTGCGGTTGATCCCGCTGTTACCTTCGGTCGATTCCGTTGGAGTTATGGAGGTGGTGTTGCCGTTGTTGTTGTGTTGCATACGCATTGCATCGGAGATGTTGTTTAGGGATGTTCGACATAGGGGAGATCGTCCTAGAGTACGGCGATCCGGCCATCCACGGTTGGAGTAGATTCTCCTAGCGCCCCCGTGATGAGCCATTCGTTGGTTTGATGCGTTGGCTATCCAAGGAGTAGATTCTCCGGCGTTGAGTAGATTCTCAATGTGGATATGTAACTCCGAAGTCGTTCATCCCTAGTTTAGTGGATCCACATGCATTGATGGTTTAGCGGAGTATGACTGCATTGCACTGCATAGCATAATGATGATGTTGATGTTTGATGTGATGCTGCTAAGCTTGCTGTTTACTTTACTGCCTATTACCATGCTAATATGTTTATACGATTCTTACTCCCTATATATGTTTGTTGTTTGTGTTTGGCCTGATTGGCACATTGCAGATGATGACGAGCAGCCCGGAGAGGAGTGACTCTAAGGAGCCGCCACTCATTGTAGGGCTAGTTTATGTTTTGTTAGTTTTAGTTCAGTTGTAATTCCGTGGATTTCATTCTGGAACGGTTATACCAGCTCTGTATGTGACATCGGGGTTGGGTTATATTACTTTGGTTGGTTATGTTTTTATTGTTTAAAACTTATTTTATTTCCGCGTTGAAAACGGTTCATGTGAGACTTTTCTACCCATGGACAATTGTTTATTTTATCCAGTAATTGCATGTTTTCCTTTAAATGTTTTTAATTTAAATGGCTTTTAACATGCGGGGTAGAAGGGTGTCACAGAATACATAAAAGACTTATCTTAATAATTACAAATGATTGAACGAGAAGTATTAATGAAAGAATGAAATAATTTAAGAAGTTTGAATGCACAACTTGTAATGAATATTCGCAGGGTTGTTAACTTCTTGCAAGTACCTTCAATATCTTCTTTATATAGCCTTCATGCAATAAATTCGTTGAGAGATATTCTTCTTCGATCAGAGCTTTGTTCTTTCATCCAAAGAGTCGTTCTGAACTCCATTTAATGTTTATGGTCGTTAGACAGGTTCATATAACAGAGAACGTACTTCTTTGCATATTTTATCACATTGCAGGCGTGAGTCAGAGTAGGTGCATGTGCTTTTCTGACTTGGGGCAGCGCAAACTTCCTCTTTTGTGCAATAGTGGGATATGACATAGTGAAGTAGCTATGTTGTTGCCTGCAAAAGGGGATGTTACAGATGCTTTATGCTTTATCATTGTACTTGAGTCAGCAATTTTGAATTTTTTCTTGGGCGTAGTGCTTAACTTTGAGTGATGAGTCTTAACTGTGCTTTCAGGCGCTTGAAGTTGAGTTGCTCTATTTCTTCTTTAGTCAAATGACTAGAGTGTATATTGGCTTCTTCAGTCATCATTTAGACGCTTGATTAAGTAAACCTATACGCTTGAGTATACTTCAGATGCGTGGTTCACTTTATGAAATCTATCCAAGATATTATTGTCTACATACTTGACACACTTGTTAGTAGATTTTTCAGATAGTTCAATTAAAATCATTTATCACAAATGTTTGAATCCATCAAAATGAAGGTTAATAAAGCTTTAGACGTTTAGAGACTTAACAGAGATGGATGGTTGACTTAATCAACCAAGGGAATTTATGGTCTAAAATTAATGTACGATTAATTCTAAACCAAATTATTTTTAAATTTCAAAATTAAGTAGATTAAAAATCTAAAACTAATTTCTTTCAACAATATTATTTTAAATAATATTTTCATAAATAAATAATAATAACAATAATAACACATTATTAGTGTCTCAATAGTATTCATACACTTTTTTAACGCAATATTAATGCACTTGATAAAATAAATAAATAAACAAATAAAAAATCAATTAAGCCAAATAACATTAAAATTAATAAAAATAAATTTTCAACTAATTGACAATGCTAATTATTAAATTAATAACCACATATATCAATACTAGGACATTACTCTGGAGATGTCACTTTGGGGACAACATTACCTCAACACCACCTCCAAGCTCGAGGGTTAGTCTCACAATTATTTATATGGAATGCCTTATTAAAGGCCAAAAGAAACTTGTATGCTGCAGATCATTTATAGGTTTGGAGGTGCCAACTTAGTTGGGATATTCTTTCCAATAGTGATGTCTTTGCATACACTTATGCACAAATGCAGCTAACTCCATATGAAGTCTCAAACTTTTTTATTATAATCAAAACTAGCAAGTTACCCGTGCTACGCACGGGGTACAACATTGATTGACAATAATATTAAAAATACATAAATTTTAAAAATTGTTTACAGTTTGAGAATTAAAAAAGGAAAGCTCAATAGTCTAATTAGCCATATAACTTACTGTATTTATCACTTCTCCTGCATGTCCAAGATAAGAACCTAGAAGCTCTATATGCTCTTACGAATTCACACTGCTTATTCGTGTGATTGATTGATTCTTAAAATGATGACTCTAGTGTATATTATATTGAAGAGATTCCTAATCTAATGTAAAGTTGTGTTAATTATGTACATCATTGAAAATGCTAAGTAGATTCTCAACAAAGCGGTTTTGATGACTCATTTTTCATCAATATATATAATTAGAGGTAATGCTGTATTTTTACTTTTAAGTTGTAATATGAACTTGCATCTCCCAAGTGCTCAAACGTTTTCTATTGAAAATTTTGTCATTTATCAAAGATCTTCTTTTCCCATTGCTTCTCTGTGGTGCTTAGAATTAAAAAGAAACTAATTAACAAAATTTCCAGTGATTAAAAAATTTACCAAGCAATCACATCATGAAAGCTCTATTACAACAAATTAGAAATCTCCGATACAACATAATTTGAAGCAAACGGTGCTTCATCTCAGTCAAATGAATAACAAAAAGAAAAGTAAAAACTGCAAACAGAAAGTTGGATTCACAAGCAAATAGTATTGATTCCATTAAGCACCTGATTGAATTTTTATTAAGCTTGATTTCACTCACGGGCATTGGAGAACAAATGGGAACAAAAGAGACACTTTGTTGTGTGGCACATTCTTCTGAGGATAAAATGCAGCAGAGGGTGGAGTTTTTAATCTTATCATTGAACTTTCAATTGAAGCAGAAGCACATCCAGGAGTACTGACATTAAAATAATCTTGACCATAAGATGCCACTTTCCTTTGCTCCCTACATCATAAAATATTAAAAGTAGTAAAGGTTCTGCACTCTGCATTATCATAATAATCAAACAATGGCAAATTGGGCAGCAAAATAAGAACACCAAGACAATTGACCTTATCTCTTAAACTGATTCATCCGAACTAAACCAAGTCAAACACCAAATAAATAATACTAATTCATCTGTGGTTTCAAATACATAAATCTTCTTTAATTGATAGCAATGCCATGTTAATACAATTAGAAAATGATGGAATAAAAACAAACAATTTTTTTAAACAATCCTTACCATTTTTGTGCAAAATTTTTAGTAGAGTCGTTCACTTTAATAAAATGGACTCATGGTTTATAACATAAAATGATCATTACACGGTGCATGGTTTAAAAACATTTGAAATTATCAATAATTTCAACAGGGAAGCCGAAAAGTTCAAAGCTTTATACCGAAAACTAAAAGTCAAGGCCTCCAATGAATATAGTTGCAAACCATGTTGAAAGAAGTGGATAAAAAGTCAAAATTTGATGACAATGAAGAATTTATCTCGAATTGACTCCCAGGATAAGCAAAGCATGTTGCGGAAATTGGTAAAAGGTTGGCAAAAAAATAATAATAGATAGTCTGATAATTCTTACCTTTAAATTTTCTGCAGGTCTGGGATCTCCAGAATTTTTATCAGGGTGAATTATCCTTGTCTGCAAAGGAAAGAAAGAGGAAGCAAGGTGGGAGATATACCACTACTTATCCAAGTGACAAAGAGGAAGCAATTTTCAAGTGGGAAAAATGAAAGGAAAAGAAAATATTCATTCTGGATAAAAGAAACAGAATATAATGCCATGCCTATTTCTTTTTTTTCTTTTTTTCTTTGTGTGCGTCTGAGACAAACAGAGAGCAAGGAACGCGTAGGCGCTGTGTAGCAGGGGATGAGATTGAAGGGGAAAAGAAAGAGGAAAGCAAGAGGAGAAAATGATAGCAATCCAGGAGCATCTTCTATTCTTGAACGGGATTTTTTTATTAAGTTGCAGAGATTATGAGCCCGTTTGTTTAAGATTAAAAAAATAAATGATTTTAATACAAAATAATTTAGTGATTATTTTTAGAGATTTTAAAGAAAAACAGAAGCAAATTTGTGTTTGTTTATAATAAAAAATCATTTTTTTAAGCAGTAGTTAGTTATAGAAACTGATTTTTTTCCAAAAGCTACTGAAAATTGCTTTTCATACCCTAAAAATGTTTTTTTTCTGCTTTTCATTATTTTTAAAAGCAAAGACAAACACACTAAAAGTTTTAAAAAATGATTATTCAGTTAAAAAATGATTTTTTTTAGCAAAATAAGTAATAACAAACGCACTCTATAACGTGACATGCGTATTCAACTGGAGAGAACATTTGGGTGAGAACACTGTGTATGTATATTATGAAATTATATAGTAATGCATTAAAGAAAAAAAAGAGAGAATGAGAGTGTGTTTGGGAAAGATTATCATGTTTGGCATTTTACTTAAATTTATAAAAAGGTTTTTTTTAAGGGAAAAAAAACTGTTTTATACCATCTAGTTTTTCTAGCTTAAGATTGTTGTGATTTGATTATTTTTCATTCTAAAAAATCTCTTTCCTGTTTACCCTATAAAACCAACTTCTACACAAATATTATTAAATTACACGAATAACTTCATATCATTTTTCGTAATTTATTATATAAGTGATTTTTTTTTCACCACCCAAACGAAATAGATTATCTTAAAATCGCTTTTAAGTAAATAGATCCAAACAAAAATAGAATTTGGTTATAGTCGATTATCACAATAATCAATTATACAAAAATTGATTATCAGTATGATTTTTTTTTCAATTTTCTCAAATATACTCAGATATTTTGAGATTGATAAGTTGGTGTAAAAAAATTAGTGGGAATGAAAGGCGGCTGATGAATACGGTGGTGAGTGAGAAGCAAGAACAAAATAAAGCTTTTTATTTTATCATTATCAAGAAGTTTGGAGGGCCAGAGACGGAACTGTGATGTTTTGAGCGGGAGATTTTTTTTTTATAGAGGTGACAGGTGGCATGGAAGGGAATAGTTTTCTTAGAGAGAATGGATTTGCGGAACTGTAACAGTAGTAGTAGTAAAGTATAGTGCTGCCTTAACAAAGAATAGGAACAAAAAATAGCAGTTAAATGATCAACATTTTCTTATAGCCCAAAATAAGAACAGATCTTCATCTTGAACTGGAGGTAACTGCTCAACACATAGTAGAGAGAAGGGCTCTCTATCTTTGGGCTCCCAACAAATGAATGAGGGCCCATGAGGCAAATAATTCAAAGATATCAGAATTCAGGCTACTTCGCCCATATTGATATAACAAATCGACAAAAACAACTAATTCTACTAATCAGAAAGCAACATCACAGAATCTAATAGTTTATGTCGTCACTACAGTTGGCCAAGTAAACGAATGTACCCCAAGCCTCTACCTTGCATACTCAGACTTAGTATATAAAATGTTTATTTTTCTTGTTGGTCACCACGGAATGTTACTTATCCCAAATTGCCAAACCAAATATTATACCTACTTGTACTTATTCACCCTTGGACAAGAGCGATTTCATTTTCAAATGAGACTATCTAGGAATACATAGAAAACAAATAGAGCAAGAATGATTTTATTCACACTTTTTTATGGCCCCATGTTGCTATATAACAATATTATAACCAAACTAAACTACTCACGAAAGGATAAGTCTGATTGAGCAACAAATTTGAACCTTTCTGTGCAAAGTATCATAAACAAAACCCCTGAAAATGATGCGCAGCAGAAGGAACAGAAAGATTGATGCATAATTCTTTAAGTATTATAAACAGTTCATATGCCGAATAGAACAAGTCATCATTGTTCTTTTCACCACCATTTGGCACACTCTTATTAGAGCCGGCCCCTTCTATACCCTTTTGTATTAATCACTCTACCTTAGAATTTAAATAAATCCACCAAACCTTCACCTTCACTTTCTTTCACTTTTCTCTTCCCCTTCTTGGCTTTTGCCATAAACACAGACCAAAAGTGGTAGTGAAACAAGGACAAAGCCTATAACAGAAACATCATGGACAGGCTAATAAGGTTAGACCCATCAAACATAGTCCCAATGAAAGTTGAACCAGGGCAGAAATGCCATGGCAGGATCACCTTAAGCAATGTCATGTTCACAATGCCAGTGGCCTTCAGGCTTCATCCACTGATCAAGGCACGTTACACAGTGAAGCCACAATCAGGAATCATATCCCCTTTGGCCACACTCACTGTAGAGATAACCTATAATCTCCCACCCGGATCTAATAACCTTCCTCACTCTTTTCCACACTCAGATGATTCTTTCCTTCTCCACAGTGTTGTAGTTCCTGGTGCAACAATCAAAGAACCTTCCTCAATGTTTGATGCTGTTCCCAATGACTGGTTCACCACAAAAAAGAAGCAAGTATTCATTGACAGTGGCATCAAAATCATGTTTGTGGGGTCACAGATTCTGGCTCAACTTGTTTCACATGGCTCAATGGATGACATAAGAGAAGTGCTAGAAACAAGCGATCCATCATGGAAGGGTGTGGATTCAACTAACCAAAATGGGCAAACATTACTTCACTTGGCAATTTCAAAAGGAAGACCTGATCTTGTTCAGTTGCTCCTTGAATTCAAGCCTGATATTGAAGCTCAAAACCGTTCTGGCTCAACCCCACTTGAAGTTGCATCTTCCTCAGGAGAAGCTTTGATTGTTGAGCTTCTATTGGCCCACAAGGCCAACACAGAAAGATCAGAATCATTCATGTTTGGTCCAATCCATTATGCAGCAAGAAATGGACACATAGAGGTTCTAAGGCTTCTCTTACTCAAAGGTGCCAAAGTGGACTCACTCACAAAAGATGGCAACACTGCCTTGCACCTTGCAGTTGAAGAACATAGAAGAGACTGTGCTAGACTTCTATTAGCAAATGGTGCCAGAACCGATATCCGAAACGTGGGAGAAGGTGACACCCCTTTGCACATAGCAGCAGCCATAGGAGATGACAACATGGTGAAGCTCTTGTTGCAAAAGGGTGCCAACAAAGATGTGAGGAATGGACAAGGGAAGAGTGCTTATGATGTTGCAGCCGAGAATGGCCATTCAAGGCTCTTCGATGTGCTTCGTTTGGGGGACAAGTTGTGCATTGCAGCGAGGAAAGGGGAAGTCAGGACAATCCAGAAGCTTCTAGAGAGTGGTGCAGCTATCAATGGAAGGGACCAATATGGATGGAGTGCACTGCATAGAGCCTCCTTCAAAGGGAGAACAGATGCGGTTCGCGTTCTGTTGGAGAAAGGGATTGATGTTGATGCAAAGGATGAAGAAGGGTACACGGCATTGCATTGTGCAGCTGAATCAGGCCATGCAGATGTGACAGAGTTGTTGGTGAAAAAGGGTGCAGATGTTGAAGCTAGAACAAGTAAGGGTGTGACTGCATTGCAAATAGCAGAGTCATTGCACTATGTTGGGATCACTAGGTTACTTGTTAATGGTGGGGCTAGTAGGGACAATGCAGGTCAAATACAAGCAATACCTGTTGCAATTCCATTTGGGAGTAAAATGGAAGCTGGGAGTGTGAAGAAGAAGAAGATGGTTAGAACCAGAGGAGTAAGGGGTAGCTTTGATCGTTCAACGCCTCTGGCTGTGCAATAGACAGTTTTGTTATCATTAATTTGGTACATTACAATGAGAAGAAATGGGAGATGATTTTTGAGCAGTTAAGTTGTGTTTATCGTAATTATGGCTAATTGCAAAAACATATGGTCTACTTGCCAACCGGTTAAATGTGATTGGAGACTATCAAAATTGCAATATTACACTTAAGAATCCCAATTTGTATCTAGGTGTAACATCCAATTTTTTGTATAAAGTCTCTAAGTGTTTATATATATGTTTTATGTTGTTAAGTTACCTTAGATATGTTGTAAGAGGGCTAAGTGGGACTTTCGAGGTGAAAATCTCCTTTCTGGTGCATGAGCATAGCCGTGCTCATGTACCAGCACGCCCGTGCTTGTTGGCGTGCTCAGTGGCTAAGTGAGCCACGAGCACAAACGCGCCCGTTTGACATTGAAGTTGTCTGACCGTGCTTAAATGAGCACTACTTCGTGCTTAAGTTAAGCACGGCCATGCTTAATGGGAGCACGACCGTGCTCGGGTCTGAAGTTATATAAACAGAGGAGGCAGTGAGGGTTACGAGTGTTAACCCTCAATTTGGCACTTTAGGCAATCTTAGTGTGATAGAAACCTCTCCCATTTTCCTTCCCTTGAACCCTTTAAAGTTCTTGGTGTTCTTGCTCTAGTTTGGGAGAGACGTTACGCGTGCTAGTGTCAAATAACATGTAACATAGTTATCTCTCTTTAATCTCCTTTTCCCTTTTTCTTAAATTGGAGATTAACTGGTTAATCCTCTTGTGTTTGCCTAAGGCTTGAAGAGTTCATCGAGCCGCTCGAGGGAACAAGAGTAGTTTCGTTTACGCTTAGCAAAGGGGCTTAGATCTTCATACCAGGTATGGGGAGAAGGGATAGTATAAAAATGTATGCATTGGGGATAGCATAAGATGAAGGGTTAACCCATGACCCTATTGTTGTTGTTTGATTAATTGCTATAGTGTTTATGATTATATATGTTTAATTGTTATTGGTATGACTATTGTTGTTATGAATTGCATTTGATAATGCCATGCTTAGTTGATGATGATGATGTTCATACCCTGTTTGATTGTATTGACAATGATGTTGTTTATACCATGAGTTATGATTGGCTGTTGATGTGGTTAATGAAGAATGATGCTTATAAGATATTAAAAGACATTAATGATGATGAATAAAATTAAGGGATGTTTTCTCAATTGTTCATTAGACTCGAACCGTAGATAAAAGTGAGATTATTGCTCAAAGGCTTATTTAAGACCCTAGGACTGATTCATGAATGTTTTAAGGACATTAATAATGAAACTGGAATTAAAGGATTAATTCCTCAATAAGTATAAAATATGGAATTAATTAAGAGTAATGAAACTGATATTGATGGTTAGTAAAAGCCAATAGGATTGATCCTTGAATGCCCTAGGGAGCTTAACAAGGGTTTCTGCCTAGAAACAGCACATCCATGCTCCAGCGAACACGGTCGTGCTCAACAGTCAGCAAGACCGTGCTTGACTTAAAAGTCAACACGCCCGTGCTGTGGGGGAAGCACGATCATGCTCCCTTACAGGGGTGTTTTACCTCAATTGTTCCCAATGATTAGAATAAGACACCAAATGCAGTAAAGACAAGTTAGACAACTCAATTAATGAAGACTTAACAAGGATAATTAAACGCAAACGTAAAGATGACTAAGTCGGTAACGATATTTACCGCACGTTGTTGTACCTTGGTTGCCAAGTGGCCAGGGGGGCCTTGATGCTTAATGGTCAATGTGTTGTTAAAGTTGAACCTTGGTAGCCTAATGGCCAATGGGGTCTCAATGCCAACTTGCCAAGTGGTCGAGGTGTTGATGGTAGTAATTCAAATGGGGATTCACAACAAGAAAATAATAAAGAAAGGGCAAAGAAAACTATGAATCATGTACCATGGAGAATACCTATGAAGTTAAATCGAATTGGCTATTAAAAGATTAAAAAAATTGTATTGAATTTTACTTTTTTTTAATTAAAAGATATTCATTTCTTTATTATATTTTCCATTGACTTTTATAACTTTGAATCTTTGCTAAAAATCATGTATTCCTTTCAAATCTTATAAATTCCATTCAAATCTTATAAATCGATATAGTCCATTCAATTCTTATAAGTCTTATGATATAAATCCTTTAAAATCCAAACATTAGAATCCCGATTATAATATTTAAAAAAAAAAAATCTTAAAAGTCATTATATTCCTACGTAGTCTTTTAAACTCAAAACTTTTTATGGCTAAAACAATCTTTTAAAATCCCAATCCAATAATACACCACCCTAAATCAAAGCCTTGTCAATTCTTATTTTGCAATCTCTGTCTGAACAGACAAAAGGGATCAAACATTCAGATTTAGATGGCTTGAAAGAAATCTTGGCTTGTAATGAAAACAAAAGGTACAGCTGAGCTGAAGAAGACTGGTTTGAGTTGCTTGTAGTAGTATAATTAACGTAACAATCAATGGTTGGTGATCATTTTCAGACCTACAGCCAACCATGTCATGTTGACCGTTACCAACCACGCATGTTTTCCATGGAGCATCTACATGATATGCTCCATACCTACTAATCACTTTCATCATGGTACTTCCAAATAAACCAAACATGGCTTGGTGGCTTGTTCAATTAGGTGAATATGCCTTTTGACTCAAGCGTTATCATAACTGCAACATGCCTTCACAACATATAATATGTGTAACTTTCACTGAAATGCCACATTAAATTGAACTAAGAAAAAGGTGAGAGTGGTATTTTAATTTTTTTAAAGGAAAAATAAGAATCGTGTCTTATTAGTCACTTTTAACAAGAAAATCATATTAAATTAATAATATCAACTTTTAACAAGAAAGTCTGACTCTAATAAATTCAACTTTTGTATATCGAAGGAAAAGGGGCCATTAAACAAGCCAGTGTTTTTTTTTGATCAAAAAACAAGCCAGTGTTATCTATCCTTAGAAACCACGCTCTAAGAAAGAAAGATGAAAGCTAAATACTCCCTCTGGTCCTATATATAAGAGGCAAAACCCTAAAACACATAGATCAAGGAAATGTATTGAAATAAGCTATTTGTAATTAATATTCATATAAATTTACAAATTTAACCCTTCAATAATTAATGAACAAACCTACTTGTTTTGAAAGTTGCACTGTCTCGTAAATATAAACCCTATTATAAATAAGGGTAAAATTGGAAATGAGCATTTAATATTTGTCAAAATACATGCATGTCTCTTATATTTTGGACCAAAAAAAAATAGCCATTTGCCTCTTATAATAAGGACCGGAGGGAGTAATAGTTTTTTGAATTAGGCACTATTTATATCCCCAATCATCAACTGTAAAAGAGGCCTTCTCTTGAGACAGAAGTTAAGCCTATCCAATTGGGAATTGGGTTGTCAAATCTCTGCTCGATAGTGGAAATATTATGAAGGTATTAGATGAGGGTTGCAATTCATCGCCACATTTTTTTTTTTTAATGAAACGCACATAAAATACAAGGAGTGAAGGAGGAAGTACTCAAACAACAAATCTTAGCAAATACGTGTGTGACTGTATTTCTCCTGAATGTGAGGCAATAAGGCAATGTGTGTACCTCGTATTGACTGTTTTCCTTCCCAATTGAAAGCAATTCAAAAGGTTGGTAGAGCGTATAATGCTGCATGTGGAAATTTGTTGAGTAAAAACATTAAGTTATTATAGCAATAAAAACAAAAGCTTTAATAGTACGATCTTTGTTATTAGGACCCATTTGGCTGGTATTACGGGATAAGGCCTGATAGTTTAAGGCCTGATAGTAAAAGACCTAAACAAATTTTTATGGAGAATGCTAAAGCTACTACACATGTGAGCTTTAGCAACATTTCATTACCAAAAAAAAATAAGAAAAAAGGTTCATTAGCGACCAAATTATCGGTTTCTATATGAGCCAAATTGGTCACCAAACAAATTAGCGACCACACTGATGAAATCACTAAAACCTGGTGGCTAAATTATTTAGTGACTGATTAGCAGAGCGATCACTATTTAGTGATGGAACTAATAGTTGCTAATGGGAAACAATTTCGTCGCCAACATGGTCTCCATACCATGTCATGGCGACCAACGTAACGATCAAACAATTCTGTTGAGACCTCATAAGTCTAAAACACATTCAAAGTGTAAATCCTCTATGCTTTGATGATTCCAAATAGTTCAAGTATGGTAATATTGAACCAAATGAAATTACTGATATATTTGATAAGTGTGCAGGAAAATAGACTTGAGGTCACTCGTCTAATTTTGACCCGTCTACTTTTTAGAAGCTCAGCAGTGACTTATCTAAGTTTCCACTCGTCTAAAAAGTTAGTCAAAGAAAGTCAACGCTCAAGAAAGACCAAGTTCACTTGATGACGTGGCAAGAAGCATGCGTCTAAGTTTAGCTCAGCTGACCACCCGTCTAACTTTGGAATACGCATTCACCCGTCTAAGCTTTAGAACAAGCTTTCACTCGTCTAAGTTTTGGATGACTTTCACCCGTCTAAAATTCTCATCACTGACACCAAGTCAGTATGTCAGAAATCAAGTCCAAGTCACCATATTCAAATTATATGCCATTCTTAAGGATCTCGAAGACCTCTGGACAATAGCTCGAAGGACAAAGAATAAAAAAACGTTGTTTCAAGGTTTTAAGGAATAAACACGCTATCTCTGCACCACTGCAGTAACCTTTTGCCTATTCTAGTACAAAGTAAAAAGTACTTTATGGAAAAGTAAACTGATGTTGCACTGAAAAAGGAAAGCTCTCTGCAACAAGTACAAGAAACCTGCTGCCATATACTCTGAAAGAACAGCTGCTCAGTCTAAAGTGTACTCTTGGACACTCTTGACAATGCTCAACGTTTTCAAGCATTTAATGAATACTCAGAACGACTCTTTGGCATTAAATGTATCTCAGAAAGCTCAAGACAGAAGCAAACACTTTCTGAAGCTGTGTCAAAACGGATCTCTTGATTGAAGCCCTTAAATAGATCAAACAATGAAGATGAAGCCAAGAAGTTGAATATCAAAAGACCTCTACACAAAAGCATTTACTCCCTTCATTAACTTCTCCATTCCTTCATTGAATACATATTCAATCATTTGATATAAATTCGCAGTCTTTCATACTTCATATTTATTCCACTCTCTGAGTGTGATCTGAAAGACTTGCAAGTTGTATTAACTACACAACTTTTTATCTCTTACTGTTTTTGAGCCTGAAGAGGCTAGGTGAGAAAAGAATACTTGTTTGAGTGTTGAGCCTGAAGAGGCTAGGTGTGCAAAGAATACTTGTACTGTAATTTACTCAGTTATAGTGGAAGCTTGGTGCTGCCAAGAAACTGGACGTAGCCCTGTGGATTTTGGGGTGAACCAGTATAAATCTCCTGAGTGATATCTCTACTCTCTTTATCTTTTAATTTACTTAAAATATTATTTCTGTTCTAGCTTTTAACTTGGGGAGTTAACTCTGTGGTTATCAAACTCTTTTAAAACCTTCTCTGTTTGTGTGTGTGCCATTCTGTTTTAAAATATTAGACGTGTCACTCGTCTAAACCTCTCTTATTCAAACCTTGCTTGCTGTGCCTGCGAAAATCCTTTTAAGTAACCGAAAAAGTTGGTAAACACAATTCAACCCCCCTTCTTGTGTTCACTTTGGTTATTTCAGTTGGTATCAGAGCTCGGACTCTGGGTTGAGCACTTAACAGTGTAGAGGAAAAGATCTTGGAGATGGCAGGAGAAACTAGTGGAAGCAAGAACCATGCTGGAGAAGGATCCTCAATGTCGAGACCTCCTTTCTTCAATGGAGAAGACTACATCTACTGGAAAGAAAAGATGAAGTGGTTTTTACAATCCACTAATTCTGATCTTTGGGATATCATTGATGAAGGTCCCTTTATTCCTAAAGATGACAAAGGAGAAGAAATTCCTAAAGCAAACATGACTACTGATCAAAGAACTAAGTGGCAGCTGAATGCCAAAGCTAGATATGCAATCATGTGTGCTTTGAGCAGAGAAGAATTTGAAAAAGTCTGTGCTTGTGAGTCTGCAAAAGAAATGTGGGACTCACTAGCTATTGCTCATGAAGGAACTAGCAAAGTCAAAGAAACCAAAGTCAGCATGCTTGTCAGAAAGTATGAGCTGTTCAAAATGGAGGAAGGTGAAACTATTGGCCAAATGTATGGAAGGTTTCAAACCATAACCAATGGATTGAAATCTCTGGGAAAAATTTACAAGACTGAGGAACACATTCAAAAGATTCTCAGAAGTCTTCCAAAACAATGGAGACCACTTGTAACTGTTGTGTCTCAGGCCAAGGATCTATCAACAATGAAACTTGATGAGCTTCTTGGGACTCTTCAGATTCATGAACAAGAACTGATTGAAGAGAACAATGGAAAGAAAAACAAGTCCATTGCACTCAAAGCTGACAAGAAGTCATCTAAGGGAGCAAGTTCAAAAGCTCTCAAAGCAGATGAATCTTCAGAAGAATCTGGAGAATCAAATGAGGATGACTCAGATGATGAAGATGATGAACTGTCTCTCTTCACCAGAAAAATGAAGAAGCTGTGGAAGAAAAGAAACTTCAGAAAAGACAAACCCTTCAGGCGGTTCAACAAAGACAAGCACAACAAGGATGGTGGATCTAATGACAGAAATGTCATTGTATGCTATGAATGTAAAAAGCCTGGTCACATCAAGGCAGAATGCCCTCAACTCAAAAAGCAATCTTCCAAAAAGTTCTTCAGCAAAAAGAAGAAAGGAATGATGGCTACTTGGGAAGATCTTGATGAAAGCTCCACTGAGAGTGAAGGAGAGGAGCTTGAAGCAAACCTCTGTCTTATGGCTGATACAGATTCAGAATCAGAAACTGAGGTACATTCTGAACTTGAAAAATTGAATGATGCCTATGATGAACTTTTGGAAGAATCCAACTATATATCTAAAGCTTTCAGATCCCTCAAGAGACAGTATGCTAAACTCTCAAATGAGTATACACAGAAATCTCTAGAGTGTGAAAAGTTAGCTGAAGAGAATAGTAAACTTAAGACTGAAAAGTCTGAAGTTGAGATCTTAGTTGAAACTCTACCATCTGAAGAAGTAACTAAACTTCAACAGAAAGTAGAAGAGCTCACCTCAGATCTTGCCAAGTTTGTTAATGGTAGAGATAATCTGACCAAACTCTTAGGAAGTCAGAGGCACTCCCTTAACAAAGAAGGTATAGGATATTCCAATCAAGAACATCATAAAGGATCAACAAAGTTTTCAAATATAGCTGTTAAATCTATATGTTCCTACTGTGGAAAAGCTGGACATATCATGTCTAAGTGCATTCACAAAAAGAAAAGGAAGTCTTCACAGACTCCTCACACTAACAAAAAAGGACCCAAGAAAATATGGGTACCTAAGGTCATGATCATTCCTGTTGCAGATATTCTCAACAGAACAAAGCAAACACCTGTCATGGTATCTGGACAGTGGATGCTCGCGACACATGACAGGCGAAAGGTCTATGTTCCTAGACCTCCAACCTAAGAAAGGTGGACATGTAACTTTTGGTGGCAATCAGAAAGGAAAAGTTGTTGGTTTAGGTAAAATTGGTGGTAAACCTCCCTTACCTATTATTCATGATGTGTTATTTGTGAAAGGACTAAAACATAATCTGCTTAGCATAAGTCAATTATGTGACAGTGGATTCTCTGTATCTTTTTCTAAGGATGCATGCATAGTCAATGACTGTAGTGGAAAAACCCTCTTTTCTGCTAAAAGGCAAAACAATCTGTATAAGATTGACATGACTGAACTTTCAGATCAAAGTGTAACATGCTTTATGTCTAAAGAGGATGAAAAATGGCTGTGGCATAAGAAATTAGGACATGTTAGTATGAAACAAATTTCTAAATTGAAAAAGCATAACCTTGTGAGAGGATTGCCTGACATTTCTTTTAAGAAAGATATTCTGTGTGATGCATGTCAGAGAGGTAAACAAGTAAAATCAAGTTTTAAATCCAAGAAAGAAGTCACATCCTCTAGACCTTTGCAATTGTTACACATGGATCTGTTTGGACCAGTCAGTGTAGCTAGCCTAGGTGGAAAGAAATATGGTTTTGTCATAGTTGATGACTATTCTAGATTTACATGGGTACTCTTCTTAACCCACAAGGATGAATCTTATAAGGCATTTTCAGTATTCAGTAAAAGAGTACAAAATGAGCAAGGTTTTTGTATCTCTGCTATAAGAAGTGATCATGGAGGTGAATTTGAAAATGAGCAGTTCAAACTGTTCTGTGAGGAAAATGGTATTTCTCACAATTTCTCTGCACCTAGAACTCCATAGCAAAATGGAGTAGTTGAGAGAAAGAACAGATCTCTTCAAGAGATGGGAAGAACAATGCTTAATGAAAATAATCTTCCTAAGTACTTCTGGGCAGAAGCCATTAACACTGCTTGTTATGTACAAAACAGAATACTGATTAGGCCTATTCTAAATAAGACTCCTTATGAATTGTGGAAAGACAGAAAACCCAACATATCATATTTTCATGCATTTGGTTGTGAATGTTATATTCTCAACACAAAAGATCATCTTGGCAAATTTGATTCTAAAGTAGATAAAGGAATATTTATTGGTTATTCTGAAATGTCTAAAGCTTTTAGAATCTTTAATTCTAGAACCTCTGTTGTAGAAGAATCAATTCATGTAAAGTTTAATGATAGTTTGAAGACTGATAGGGAACTATCAGATCTAGAAGATGATGTTGCAGGTATTGAACTTAATCCTGCAGTAGAAGAATCTTCAGACAAGTCAAAAGTAGACGTGTCTGAAGTACAGACTGATGCTGATAAGTCTGAAACTCAGACTATGAAGAAAGATTGGAAATTCAAGACCTATCATCCAGAAGATCTCATCATTGGAAGTCCATCTCAAGGAGTTAGAACCAGATCTGCTTTCAACGAAAACAACAACATGGCCTTCATATCAGATTTGGAACCTAAGAAGATTGAAGAAGCCTTGCAAGATGAAAGCTGGATTCTAGCCATGCAAGAAGAACTAAATCAGTTCAAAAGGAATGATGTCTGGACACTAGTTTCTAAACCCAAAGAGAAAACCATTATTGGAACCAGATGGGTGTTTAGAAACAAACTAGATGAAGATGGAAAAGTGGTAAGAAACAAGGCAAGACTAGATGCTCAAGGTTACAATCAACAGGAAGGTATTGATTTCACTGAAACTTTTGCTCCTGTAGCTAGACTAGAAGCAATTAGGATTCTCATGTCATATGCTGCACAACATGATATAACTCTTTATCAAATGGATGTTAAAAGTGCATTTCTAAATGGGATAATTGAGGAGGAAGTTTATGTCAAGCAACCTCCTGGTTTTGAGGACTCTGAAAATCCTCACCATGTCTATAAGCTTAAGAAAGCTCTGTATGGACTTAAACAAGCTCCTAGAGCTTGGTATGATAGATTAAGCACATATCTAATGGAAAATAATTTCATTAGAGGAAAAGTAGACACTACACTTTTCAAGAAATGCTCAAGAAAAGATATCATAGTAGTACAAATCTATGTTGATGATATTATATTTGGTGCTACTAATGAAAAGCTCTACAAAGAGTTCTCTGAGTTGATGCAGAATGAATTTGAGATGAGCATGATGGGAGAATTGAAGTTCTTCCTTGGTCTTCAAATAAAACAGTCAAATGATGGAGTCTATATCCATCAACAGAAGTACACCAAGGAACTTCTGAAAAAGTATAAAATGGAAAATTCAAAGCCTATGAGTACTCCTATGCATCCAACAGTTGTTCTAAACAAGGATGAGGAAGGTAAAAAGGTAGATCAAACTATCTACCGAGGTATGATTGGATCTCTGCTATATTTAACTGCTAGCAGACCTGATATTCAATTCAGTGTCTGTCTTTGTGCTAGATTTCAATCAGACCCTAAGGAATCTCATTATAAGGCTGTCAAAAAAATTTTCAGATATTTACTTAGAACCACTAACCTTGGTCTATTATATAAGAAATCTGAAGATTTCAGGTTAGCTGGATTTTGTGATGCTGATTTTGCTGGAGACAGAATTGATAGAAAAAGCACCAGTGGAGGATGCCACTTCATTGGAGCAAATATGATCTCTTGGTCAAGCAAAAGGCAAAGCACCATTGCTCTACAAACTGCTGAAGCTGAATATATATCTGCAGCTAGTTGTTGTTCACAACTACTCTGGGTAAAATATCAACTTGAAGATTATTCAATGATTGAGCATAATATACCTGTTTGGTGTGATAATACTAGTGCTATTAATTTGTCTAAAAATCCAATACAGCATTCTAGAGCAAAGCATATAGAAATAAAGCATCATTTCATTAGAGACTATGTTCAAAAAGGTGTTTTTGAAATTAAGTTTGTAAACACTGATTATCAGTGGGCAGACATTTTTACCAAGCCTTTAAGTGAAGATAGATTTGTTTTTATAAGAAGAAATCTTAACATGCATAATGTACCTGAATAAATGTTTTGCTGTGTTACTTGTCTATATTTTCTATGATTCCTTAACTCGTCTATTTTAGCCAAGCATCTGATGACGTGGCTAAAAGCACTCAGTGCTAAACTCTAACTGAGACACGTACATTGCATTTTCCCTCCTTTTCTTAAATACTTTATTATATTTTGTTTGAAATTGACTGTCTGTCATTTATGGCAACACTCTCTTTCCTCCTTCCCAACGCAAAAAGTACTCAAACGTTTTTAGCATAAACCCGTGTCTTTTCAAAAACTACTCACTCAAAAGTTTCTTGCTTACAAACTCTCTCTAAGCTCTCTTCGTCTTCACCTTCTCGAAATCTTCTCTGTCAAACCCTAATCTCTTCTCTTAAATCAATGGCACCCAAAAGCCTTGTTGAGACGCTATCTGAGAAGACTAAGATATCAGTTGCTGAGTTGAAGAAGGTGCTCCCTAGAAGAGTTCCAAACTTTGATGAATAGAACCAAGGGTTTGGACGTACTTCCAGAACTCAACCATGCTGGATGATTACCATTCTTCCAACTGCAAGAACTTGTTTTCCCTGCTCTTGTTAGGGATTTCTGGACCACAGCGAAGATCACCAAGGACACCACTACTCACATGATTTCTGGGGATGTTGGTGAGGATCATATCTTCATCACTCACGAGTTACTCGCTGAAGTAACGAGATGCCCTAGGGAAGGAGCTGGGCATTACAAAGACTGGATGAAGGATCAAGGAGAAGCCAATGTGAATCTGGTACTCTATGGGACTGCAAACCCTGGCAACATGGACTCCAAATATCTGACCCCTAAGGCAAGGTTTTTACATGTTTTCTTATAAACTGTGTAATGCCTAGGACTGGGTCTAGAAACCATGTCAATCTGCTGGAAAAGTTTGCCCTATTCCATCTTGTCCAAGGAATCAAGATAGACATAACTGATCTAATCTTCATTCATAAGGAAAAGGCAGTAAAAGGAAAAGATAAAGATTACCCCTTTGGAATGGTTATGACTAGGATTTTTAGGGCATGTAAATTGGATTTAAGAAGGGCTGTTTCTGCTGATCTCTGTACTGAGATCACAACAAAAACCCTGGCCTTAATGAAGATGAACCTGACCCCTACTCTTGGTCACAATGCTGAAGCCTCTGCTCAGATGGTAGCAACTGTTTCCATTCCTGGTGTTAAAGCTGAAGTGGTTGAGGAACCAGCTGAGGAAATCAGTGATCAGCTTCAGAGGAAGAAGAGGAAAGTCACAAAAACCACTGCTGAAACTGCTGGGACTGAAGAGTCTACTCAGGTTATTGAACCTGCTGCTGTTGTTGTCTCTGAGGAAGCTACTGCCTCTGTACCTAAGATCACCAAGGTATTCAAGAGAAAGAGGACAGTACAAGCTGAGGGGGAGTCTCAATCAGAAGAGACTGTGATCCCTAAAAAGAAGAGGACAACTGTCTCAAAGAGGAAACTTGTTTTGCCTCCCTCTTCATCTCCATCACCATCACCTTCACCTCAGAAGGATTCAACCCCTCCACCTCAGGAAACAGAACCTGCTACCACCATAGTTCCAACTCCACAACCTTCACCTCAAAGAACATCTACACCACCACACAGATCACCTTCCCCCCAACCATCACCTAAAATTCCAACACCACCTCCATCACCAAGACTTCCCACTTCACATACTTCACCACAAATCCAAACTCCACCACATACATCACCTAACCATCACTCTTCTGAACCTAACCCTACTACATCAGAACCTCACATGTCTGATACTCACTCACCTGCTCCACCCTCACCACAAATATCTCATCACTCTGATATGCCTCCAACTGAGGATATCAATGACTTTGAATATTTTGATAATCCTACTCCACCTTTCTCACCACAATCACCAATCCCTGACCATATCACTAACCAGTGCCAAGAGCCTCTGAGAACTGACCTTCCAGACTCACTTTCTGAAACCAGACACAACTCTCTCCCCTTAGCCACTTTATCTCCCTACCACTTATCTTCCAGAACCACCCCCTTCTCTGTCACAAATGAATCCTGTCCTTCTTACCTTGATGGCAAGACTTTGGATATGATTGCCTCTTTGGAAGCTGAGAGACAGATGGTGAGGTTAGAAAGATCACTGAAGCCAGTAGGAAAATGGCTATTCAATCCTCACATCTTCATGAAGCCCTCTACTGCAATCAAAGTGATGCCTGACTCAATGACTTTGAAAGGAAAGCAAAAGGTCATTGACTTACCAGGAGATCAACACTTCAGTCTCATCAAGATCAATGACAGAAAATGCAAGTACAGGAAGAATCTTCTGACCACTGAGACTCATCATCAGTTTCTGAAAGCTAGAGACATCTATTGGAGATGTGGGTCCAGCTCTGGGTTGACAGAAGAAGAGAAGGCAGACATTCCCACCAGAGGTAGCCAAGCCTATGCTATCTACCCCTTCTCACCCTCCATTTACACACTCCCTCCTTTCTTCATGGTTTTCCCTTTCTTTCTTTTAAATTTTCCTGGAACTGCCCCTTTCACTCACATAAATCTCATTAGGAGATCTTATGAGTTTCTTCTAACTATCATAGATTCTCCTCTTCATCGTGACAGAATTCATGCCTTTTTAGAGGAATTCTATCCTAATAATGATTTCGAAACCACTCTGTCAACAAATGTTTTTCTAGATCCTCACCCTGAGGATGATATTATTGTTGAAGAGTTACCTCCTACCCCTCCTCCTTGTCCATCAGCTTCTGGAACTTCTCTGGCCACTACAGATTCTACTGCTCCAGTTGTTGCATTTGATCCTGCTGGTCATCAGAGACTTGATGAAATGGCTACAAGTTTGCAGACTGTCATTCAAAGACAGGATGAAGCAATTGCTCAACAGACTGCATTTCAAGCTCAGATGTTGGCTCAGCAGCAAGCAATGCAGCAGATGATGGAAGCTTTCTTCAAAAGCCAAGGAGGCCCTAGCTCTTAGTTTTTAAGACTCTGTTTTTTCATTTCCTTGTAGAGTCATGCAATGTACTAAGTCAGTGATGTTTATCACTTGTAATCCTTCATGACTTCGATTAAATGAAATGAGTTTTTCTTTTGGCAATTTAGCTTCTATGATGTTTTTTATCTGTTTGATTGATGCCAAAAGGGGGAGAAATATAATTAAGCTTTCATGATTTTATACATGTTATTCTCTCTAAATGTCATGATGTTCTGATATTTGTCTTTACTTAGTGCATAAAATAAGGGGGAGCATAACATACCCTGATCAACTATATCTGTTTAGAAATTTCTACTGTTTCTTTTTGATGTTCAATAAAATCAGAAAAGATATTTGTCATCATCAAAAAGGGGGAGAATGTTGAGACCTCATAAGTCTAAAACACATTCAAAGTGTAAATCCTCTATGTTTTGATGATTCCAAATAGTTCAAGTATGGTAATATTGAACCAAATAAAATTACTGATATACTTGATAAGTGTGCAGGAAAATAGACTTGAGGTCACTCGTCTAATTTTGACCCGTCTACTTTTTAGAAGCTCAGCAGTGACTTATCTAAGTTTCCACTCGTCTAAAAAGTTAGTCAAAGAAAGTCAACGCTCAAGAAAGACCAAGTTCACTTGATGACGTGGCAAGAAGCATGCGTCTAAGTTTAGCTCAGCTGACCACCCGTCTAACTTTGGAATACGCATTCACCCGTCTAAGCTTTAGAACAAGCTTTCACTCGTCTAAGTTTTGGATGACTTTCACCCGTCTAAAATTCTCATCACTGACACCAAGTCAGTATGTCAGAAATCAAGTCCAAGTCACCATATTCAAATTATATGCCATTCTTAAGGATCTCGAAGACCTCTGGACAATAGCTCGAAGGACAAAGAATAAAAAAACGTTGTTTCAAGGTTTTAAGGAATAAACACGCTATCTCTGCACCACTGCAGTAACCTTTTGCCTATTCTAGTACAAAGTAAAAAGTACTTTATGGAAAAGTAAACTGATGTTGCACTGAAAAAGGAAAGCTCTCTGCAACAAGTACAAGAAACCTGCTGCCATATACTCTGAAAGAACAGCTGCTCAGTCTAAAGTGTACTCTTGGACACTCTTGACAATGCTCAACGTTTTCAAGCATTTAATGAATACTCAGAACGACTCTTTGGCATTAAATGTATCTCAGAAAGCTCAAGACAGAAGCAAACACTTTCTGAAGCTGTGTCAAAACGGATCTCTTGATTGAAGCCCTTAAATAGATCAAACAATGAAGATGAAGCCAAGAAGTTGAATATCAAAAGAACTCTACACAGAAGCATTTACTCCCTTCATTAACTTCTTCATTCCTTCATTGAATACATATTCAATCATTTGATATAAATTCGCAGTCTTTCATACTTCATATTTATTCCACTCTCTGAGTGTGATCTGAAAGACTTGCAAGTTGTATTAACTACACAACTTTTTATCTCTTACTGTTTTTGAGCCTGAAGAGGCTAGGTGAGAAAAGAATACTTGTTTGAGTGTTGAGCCTGAAGAGGCTAGGTGTGCAAAGAATACTTGTACTGTAATTTACTCAGTTATAGTGGAAGCTTGGTGCTGCCAAGAAACTGGACGTAGCCCTGTGGATTTTGGGGTGAACCAGTATAAATCTCCTGAGTGATATCTCTACTCTCTTTATCTTTTAATTTACTTAAAATATTATTTCTGTTCTAGCTTTTAACTTGGGGAGTTAACTCTGTGGTTATCAAACTCTTTTAAAACCTTCTCTGTTTGTGTGTGTGCCATTCTGTTTTAAAATATTAGACGTGTCACTCGTCTAAACCTCTCTTATTCAAACCTTGCTTGCTGTGCCTGCGAAAATCCTTTTAAGTAACCGAAAAAGTTGGTAAACACAATTCAACCCCCCTTCTTGTGTTCACTTTGGTTATTTCAAATTCAAATTTAGCAACCTATTACTTTCAGTTGCTAAATGCAATGACTAGTTTTAGCCGAATTATCCACCTAAATTTGGTTGCTAGGTTATTCAATTCTTTTTTTCTTAATTGTGTATTTGTTTCCTTTTATTAAAAACACAATTAAAATTATATAAACTAAAGAATTGAAATATATGACAAATTGAAATAATAAAACATAAATCAAATATAAATAAAAATTTTAATATAATATTCAATCCATAAAATATAAAAATGATGTCCTATACAGTAAAATATCTCCTAATTATCTGGAGCCTGGAGGAGGCAGTGAGAGGAGCGGTCTAATATCATTGTAATCAGCATCAGCATCATTCGCGACCACCTGGAGGGTGTCATCGACATCGTTGTGGCGGCTGGAACCCAAACCACTCACCTGATACAACCGAAAAAGCTGCTCAATCCGGACAACCTTCTGCTTGTGACAATGCCCTCGTCCATTCTAGTCTGCATCGCCTGGATGACACTATCCTTCTTTGCCAGCTCACTATTTAGGTTTTGGATCGGTTACCTCTCAACAATCCAAAATAGGGCATGGTTCGGACTGCGACATGGCAATGATGAGGCCACAGACTCATCCCCCATCTGCCCCAAGGCACCATAGACATAACCCTTCTTATTCTTCCCCCTGACAACCTCCAAGAAGAAGATATTGTTAGAGGCAGCAGAGTGCTCCTGCCCCTGAGTAGAGGCCTCATCTCAGAGGCAATGAAACTCGTCCTGCATAATATGTCCAACATTAGCATTTGCAATGTTAATAAAAACATTTAAACAATTATTTGATTGATAAACTAAATAATACTTACAACAGGTCCTTGACCTTAGGACTGACAACTCCCCAATATTTTTCTTCTTGGTCTTCAGCACGACCTTGATTGTCGTGTGTGGGTGGATTTTTTAGGGGGGGGGGGGGGGATCTTCCTCTCTGTCTTCTGCATATATAAAAGTAGCAGTTAAAATTCTTAACAATAAAAAAGCATAATAAACCTAAACATAAATTTATTTAGAATTTTACTTACCATCTTCTTAAGATGTTATGAAATAGAGATAGAGCCATTGTGTAAAGAGGAGCTCCAATATCCTTAGCCTGGTTTTGCTTTCCAACCATGCTCTTCTTATGGAATTCCTCACTCTCGGCCTAATATTTCTTCAAGTTGTCTAACACATCTAGGCGGAGCCAATCCCCACTATCTTTGCCATACCAAATCTTGTTCATGGCATTCTTTGCCAACTTAAAGCCTCTCGACGAATCTCACTCTCGTCGAAAGGCAACCACTTATAGAACTCTTACAATAAAACATTATATTAGGCAAAAGGACTTTAATTTGACAAATAAATTAAAATGGAAATGATAATGAAAACTTACCCTAAATTCCATAACCACATGTCACGAACATTTGATCGATTTTCTTCTATATCGGCCACGAGGCATTATACTTTCCCCTAATTATCTGGAAACAGACCTCTAAGGGCCGTCTGGAAGGTCAAAATGTGGCAACAAACAATATATATATATATAACTAATTAAATAACCAAAATATATAAATATAAGACTTAATGAATAAACATACTAACAATTTGAATCATCAACTTATCCAAATAGTTTTCAAGAAATTAAATAAAGGTAGGGAAGAAGAAGATCACATGCTGAATTTTATATTGGTTCAATCACTACCGCTAGTGATTTACGTCCAGTCCCCAAGGTTGAGTGTTTTCACTAATTTTTAAAAAAATTCTTTACAAGATTACAATAATCAAAAACCAAAAAGGAGAGATGCCTCACTCAAAGCAATCTATACCTCGAAGGATGCCTCACCTTAGCTTGATTTGGATGTCCCACCAAACCAATTCGTAGAAACTACACTATTGCTATTATGAAAAGAATGTAACACTTTTACATAGTGCAAAATGAACTACAAGAGCAAACTAAAATTGCCTTAGAAAGAATGAAACATAAAAGCTCTAGTGTGTTTTGGGAGTATTTTGGAAGAGTAATGTTAGCATCAAACTTATTAATTTTCGTGCCAAAATGACCTCTATTTATAGATAAAAAATTTAGAAGGAGGAGTTCAAATTTTGAAAAACTTTTAGTTCTATTTTCTTGAAGTAGTCAACTACTATTATGGAGTAGTCGAATACTTGGTTCAAGATCTGTAACAAAATGCCAAGAAGAACAAATTAAAGTAGTTGATTAGTTTGGTCAAATAGAAACCAAGATTTCAAGATTTTCCACAGGTAGTCGACTACTTCATCAAAGTAGTCGACTACTTTGTTTCAAACACATACTTGGAATTTCTTAGAAAAGAGTAGTCGACTACTTCCTAGAAGTAGTCAATTACTTGCCTTTTTTGAACTTTTTTTTTTTTTTTTTATAAAGACAAGTCCAGAAACTTCGTTTTAAGTTATTAACATCTTGAATCTATGTAATGTTAACTTTTAAACATTTTCTTTTGTTTCAAACACAATTATTATATAACTAAAGCTATATATCATTCTAAAAGCAATTTTATAAAATATTCCTAAACTTTCTATATGCCTTCCTTCCTTGATGCATTTGGCAATCATCATCAAAACCATGTAGTCGACTTCACTTCTCTTTTCGGTTCATTCTATGACTCTTGTTTTCGTCTTGATATCAGATGATTTATCTTCGGTTTTTTGTTTGCATGTTTTAAATGTTTGAGTTGGTCGATTTGTATTTGTTGATGTTTATGATTAGGTTTGTGCTTATAAGCTTGGATTCTTAAGTTTTTGTGGTTATAAGCTTGGATTATCAAGTTTTTGGTCATTTCTTTTGCCGAAGTTATCAACTACCACTAGCTGGATTAGTATTTCTTTTGTTATACTGTATTTACATGATTGTGTGTACATGTAATGAATTGGTTCTATGATGATGTCAACTTCATTGGTTTCTTTAGTGTCTTTGCAATAGCAAGGGCCAAGCAAGAGCGTGGGAGAGAATTGATTGCTGATTTTTGCAAATCTCTAAGGTAAAGTGTCATAGCATTGGTATGGTTCTCTGTCATGTGGGTAATTTGATCCAACCGAAATCGTTTATGCTTTAAAGATCATAAAATGGATTTGGAGGAATTAGTGGAGCTGGTCAAGGTTAAATCTTGGCATTGGATATCTGCAAGCTATAGTAGCTTTAAATACCCTGTGTCAAGTTGGGTCACAAATCCTAGTAGGGGTTTGGGAATCATTAGTTCTCAATATTGAAGCTTATACTGATTGTGTGTGTGGGACACCTTTGGGAGGTGTTTTTCTTGTCTTTGTATGGCTCTCTACTTTGGTCTTTGCAAGCTTTGTCTTAGTCTCAGCGATTTTTTATTGTTGCTGGTTTGCTAGTCATTATAGTCTCATCGTGGAATTTGATATATGTGGTGGAATTCAGCAACAAGATGGTTTTGTCCTTTTTTTCTTTGGTTTGGTATATATAGTTATATCTATTTTGTCTTGTTTTTGTTTGCTTTTATTCTATTTTAGAAGCTTGTTTGTTCTTTTGGATTCAGCTCCTCTTAGTGCTCATTGTACTTCTTGGCTGGCTATTTCATTCTTTATGTAAGCTTTTAATTAATTTCTGGTAAAAATTATATGTAACCATATAATTTAGTCATATGGTAAAAACCACATAGCCTTTTTCTTTCTGTACTTGGTCCTTCTTTATCTTCAATTGGTTTTTTGGTATATTTTTGTGGTTGACTTGTGTTTCAATGCAGATGCATTGCACTAAATTAGTGTTATGCCATGCAGGGTGCTCATATCAACTTGAAATTTCAGCTAATAAAACCAAAAGTCATAGTTTCCAAAATTGTTGTTCTACTTGGAGGTCAAGACAAAGCTCTACAATACCTCAATAAGTGCTTGTATTATGTGAATATAGGCAGCAATGACTACATAAATAATTACTTCCTTCCCCAATCCTATACCCAACAAAAAACATCTATAGCCCTGAGCAGTATGCCCAAGTTCTTATTGACACCTTATCTCGCCAGTTACATGTATTGATACAATTTTCTACTTGTTTCTTATTTTGTCTCACGAAATGGTTGGGATCCGAGCAGTAGCATATATCAATTGAAGTTGCACCTTTATATTGGTGAGATCAAAGGTGCAACTTCAATTGATATATGCTTCTTCTAGGATCCCAATCATTTCGTGAGACAAAATAAGAAACAAGTAGAAAATTGTATGATACATGTAACTGGTGAGATAAGGTGTTAATAAGAACTTGGGCATACTGCTCAGGGCTATAGATGCTTTTTGTTGGGTAGGATTGGGGAAGGAAGTAATTATTTATGTAGTCATTGCTGCCTATAATCACGTAATACAAGCACTTATTGAGGTATTGTAGAGCTTTGTCTTGACCTCCAAGTAGAACAACAATTTTGGAAACTATGACTTTTGGTTTTGTTAACTGAAATTTCAAGTTGATGTGAGAACCCTGCATGGCATGACACTAATTTAGTGCAATGCATACGCATTGAAACACAAGTCATCCATAAAAATATACCAAAAACGAATTGAAGATGAAGAGGAACCTAGTACAAAAAGAAAAAGGCTATGTGGTTTTTGCACTATGATTGAATTATATGCTTAGATATAATTTTTACCAAAAACTAATTAAAAGTTTACATAAAGAATGAAACAGCCAGCCAAGAAGTACAAGGAATACTAAGAGGAACTGATGCCAATAGAACAAACAAGCTATTAAAATAGAATAGCAGCAAACAAAAACAGGACAAAATATAAAGAACTATAGAAACTAACACAAAGAAAACCAGACAAAACCCTCATATTGTTGAATTCCACCACATATATAAGATTCCACAATGAGACTATAACGACTAGCAAACCAACAGCAACAAAAAATCCCAGATACTAAGACAAGGCTTTCAAAGACCAAAGTATAGAGCCACCCAAAGACAAGAAAAATGCCACCCAAAGGTCTCCCCCCACATAATCAATATAAGCTTCAATTTTGAGATCTAGTGATTCCCAAACACCCACTAGGATTTGTGACCCCACTTGACACAGGGTATTTAAAACTACTACAGCTTGCAGATATCCAATGCCAGGATTTAACCTTGATCAGCTCCACTAATTCCTCCAAATCCACTTTATGATCTTTAAAGCACAAACGGTTTAGGTTGGACCAAATTACCCACATGACAGAGAACCATACCAATGCTATGACACTTTACCTTAGAAATTTTGCAAAAATCAGCAATCAATTCTCTCCCATGCTCCTGCTTAGCACTTGCTATTACAAAGGCACAAAAGAAACCAATGAAGTTGACATCATCACAGAATTAACTCACTACATCTACACACAATCGTGTAAACATAACATAGCAAAAGAAATACTAATCCGGCTAGAGGTAGTTGATAACTTCGGCAAAAGAAATGACCAAAAACTTGAAAATCCAAGCTTATAACCACAAAAACTTGAGAATTCAAGCATATAACCACCAATCTAATTATAAAAATCAACAAATACCAATCGACCAACTCAAACATTCAAAACATGCCAACAAAAAACTGAAGAAAAAAAATCAGATATCAAGACGAAAACAAGAGACATAGAACGAACAGAAGAGAGAAGAATCAAACACGCCTTTGTGAGCAGTTCAACACTTGAAGCAGAGCGCAAACCCTAAGGAAGAAGAAGCTCAAATTTAGACATCAGTTTGCAAAGGAACTCACAAAACAAAGTTTGATTTTACCTTTGAAAAACAAGCTCAGATTAAAAAACGGAGCAATTCTGATTTAGATTCGAAGTTGGAGAATCTGGAGCAGTTCACGAACGGAGCAATCTGGAGAATCTGGAGCAATTCACGAACAGATAAATCCGGAAAATCTAGAGCAAGTCACCACGAATGGAACAATAGTAAAGAAGTGCACAAATATTGACGAGGGAAGAAAGTTTTTGATTGAAGGGAAAAGAGTTTTACGAGGGTTATGTAAAACAAGAAGTGTGTACTGTGTAGTTTAGGGTTAGAGATTTTTAGTTTTTATTTTAAAATGTTACTAAATATATTATTTTATAATATCTGGTATTATTTTAATAAATATTATCTAATAAATGTTGCTAAAGCTCACTTTTGTAGTAGTGCAAGCAGGAAAAATATCCTCTCCATTTTTCATCTCTCCATTTATGTCCATTTCTAAAGTTTTAGGGAAATAAATATGTATTATATACATGTGCATAGTCATTCCATGTATTTATTATCTCAAAACTTTAGTAATGTGCATCTTCATTTCTCATGAGAAATGGTGAGGATCCCTACCTATACAAGAAAATATCAACTCCTACACATTATGTACCCTATAATGATTTTTTGGTTCCAAATATTAATGTATATGAAAAACTTCTTCATACCCCACATGAATCATAATAAGAAGTTTTAAATAATTTTTTCTTTGACAAAACAATAAACTTCCATAATTTTTAAACCAAAACAAAGGAAGATTCCTTTTAAAATTTTAATATGCAAAGCCCAAATAACATCTAAAGATGAAAGCATATTTGTGATTTAGGTGAGTGGCCAGCCTCAACACATGAGTGCTCTTTTCACACCCTGTCAAAGTAATTTTAATGAGAGTAAATTACATACTAATCAAATGCACGTTTCCATTTTTAATTTAATGCATGCTGATATTTTGAATGTGATTAGATAATAAAAGATATTAATAAGACTTAAGAATAATAAAATATAATCAAAGTATTAACAAAATAATTAAAGAAATTATTTATAATAAAAGGTAATAATAAAATTGAATCAAAACTTAACCCAAGAGATGATGTATAAATTGTAATAAATAGAGAACATTTCCAACTATAAAATATGAAATAAAATTCCAACAGCAAGTTCTTGATCAAATTGATGGGGAGCTCAATGGTACTAGGTGCAGGTGGATTCGAGCATGGAAGACAGTGCATGATGGAGGACAGTGACGTTTGTAGTGGTGCAGAACGACCAGATTCATGTGGAGGATTTGATGATGCGTCATTTGCATAAGTTCTATTGTACTGGTATTGTTTGGTTAATGTTTCTACAGGGTCGTGCCTAAAATTTTTGGAGCCTTAGACTAAACTATTAAAGAGACTTAATATAATATTAATTATTAATTATCATATTATTAAGATAGGATTTCAGTAATTTTAATTTTGAAAAATTTCTTTCAACAACAGCAACTGTTATAAGTATTGATAATTATATTCTATAAATAATGCATACTGAAAAAGAATTTGATCTTTTGATATAGTCTAATATTTATATTGGATTAATTTCTTTTTTTAACATTTCTCTTAATATCCTTTCAAAAAAAAAAAACTTCTCTTATGACACTCAATTTCGCAAATAAATCAAAACCATCAATATCAGAATTTAAACTAAATCTTAAATTTTTTTCAAGATTAATACCATATTTTTGTAATTCATCCTCATCTAAAGTTTTAATTTTTTGGATTCAAATAAAAAACCAAAAATGATTTATATCGTAAAAATTGTTCAAATTGAGTCTCATTATAATGTACACTCTCATCAAGTATCCAAATTAGTGGACTTTGCTTCAGTCCAAATTTTGCTTATTGGGAGTTCTAAATATTTTTCAATTCGCTAAATTACCATTGGCTAATGGTTGGAAGAAGGTGACACCTAAGGAAACTGCTTTACTGCCCATTTGGTTTAGATTCTGGAGGACTAAAAATCACATTTGCTTTCAATGAAAGTGACTTTAGGATTCTGAATGTGTTTGTTTTAAATTTAGCATCCAACACTACAACAAATTCAGGATTTAATAGCGTGTATTTTTGGAATTTCATAGCGTTTTCGGGCTCTATCTATCTCGCCATCGTCGTAAGTCAATGACAATGATAGCGCTTCTGATGTGTTGTCGAATATTTAACTACAATAGCATCTGTCATACGAAACGCTTTAATAGCGGTCACTAAAATGCGCATCCTGAAAGCTGTGCTGACGTGGACTCATAATAAAGATAGTGCGACCTTAAATATGTGATATCTTAGTTACCAATAAATAGCAGCGCTTCTTATTAAAAGCACTATCATATGTTTAAATACAATAGTGTATTATTAAAGAAGCACTATCTATTGTCTACCGTTTATTTTATTTAAAATTTCACTGCTTTCTGCACATCCCCTGCATTTAGCAATCCAAAAATAGCATTCACCAATAAAAAATATAGCATTCAGCAATCCAAACAGGGAATCAACATTCAAAAATAGCATTAAGCAATCAACACAAATAATATCCATAATGTAATCATAATCAAACTTTGGTTCCTAAATACGTATATGATAATGCAAAAACAAAATACATATAGTCCATGAGATATACCAGAATTTACAAAGTCAAGAATTTGAACTACCCGCATCCTTTTCAACACTAACAATCAAAATCTCCCAAATTGTTGACTGTTGCCATTCACTTACGAGAAAAAAAAGAACACACAAGTAAAAAGTCAGTGGACAATAATAAGTGAAGGACATACAAAAAAAAATAAATAAAAAGTACCTGTCTTTAAAATTAATTAGAAAAAAAATACATGTTTAAGTTGATCTTTTCCTTTTCCTTTTCCTCGTTGGGTTGAGATTTGTCTGTCCCTTAGGGGTACGAAATAATGGTATGATCCAAACCCCCTCATCATGATCATCCATCATATATAGTCAATCATCTCCATTTGCATCAATATCAAGTGATTGGGATGTCCTGATGAAAGGATCATCGTCCATATTAGTAGCTTCATTATTGTCTTCATCATCAATGTTATTGACATTTACTTTGTGGATCAAAAGAGCAGTGGACCACCTATTATCATATGGATCAGTAACATAGAAGACTTGTTGAGCTTGAGATGCTAAAATAAAAGGCTCATCTTTAGACCCCACCATATTGAAATCCACTCGCATAAACCCCAACTCATCCATGGAAACACCGTTATGGTTGTCAATCCACTTACAATCCAACACATCACTAGTGTAGGAAGTGCTTTTTACGTCAGTCAAAATTGATTTTGGACGTCTGAATAATGCCTGACATTATTGGAGCAGTCGTTAAAAGTGTAACATTTTACGTCAGTTCAAAACTGACGTTAAAACAAAGCCTTTAACGTCAGTTTTTTATTACAACTGACGTTAAAACTCTTTTTTTTTTTTTAAAAAAAATTTTAACGTTAGTTATTTCATTAAACAGATGTTAAAAGCCAATTTATTTTTTTTTAAATTACTTTTAACGTCAGTTGTACTAAACAACTGACGTTAAAGACAGTTTTTTTTTATAAAAAATACTTACAATATATCCCTTCCCCCAGCTATCCCTGCATTCAGTAAACAGTCCAGTCCAGTAAACAATCTAGTAACAGTCCAATATTTTACTTAAATTTCATTAGTAAAAGAAAAGTGTACATATATACAAAGGAACAAATGGGGGGACAAAAATCAAAACCCCATTGTTAGAAAAAACATAACTAAAAGTTTGTATACTAATTACTACACACCTACATATAAGTTTCTATACTAATTACTAACTACACATCTTCTATATACTCCTGAGGTATACTTTCGGGCAATCCTTTCTCTTTAGCATACTTGAAGAAAAATTATGCAAACCGTGTCCTCAAGTCTTTGAACTCTTTTTGGTCAAGAGGAGATTGGTTGCTGTTAAAAGCTTGCACACGTTCAAATAAATCACGGTAACATTAATTAACGCAAGGAAAAGGAAAACTAAAATATATAATTAAATAAGTTGTTTAATTAAGTATTACCTTCTTCCATCCCTCTATAATAGATGAGGAGACTATGTTCAGCATATGATGCATCACATAATAGCCACACGACCAACCGTCTGGCTGAAATCGAGACTACAAAAGAAATGAAATTTAATGTCAGTTAAATAAACATATATATTTCTACATTAGTAATTAGTAATTATAATATTAATTACTATTTAACAAACTAGAAACCTTGAGATTAATCCATTCAAGATTTCCTTTAGACTTAAAAGTCCTACTCCTCCCGTTGGCACAGCTCAAACTACAAGTCTTCAGCACACTAACATAAACAGAATATTCATGTCAATTAACCAATTCATCATATGTCGCATAAAATTAAATTAAATTAAATGTTAATACTTAAATTAAATAGAAGATTAATTACTAACCTATTGATAGGTTCCACCACCTCCCGTGGCGGGTTCTGGTGGAGAGAGCATAGGAAGATGACAGTATGCCTGGCAGAATGAATTACGAGCAACTGCCAATGCCCTCTCATTATGTACAGTGCCAGATATAGCTCCTTGCGATCATCACCTCCCAGTAATCTCGTTAAGTACGCTGTGACTTCGTTGTGATTGGCAAAGAATTCAGGCTGAAGGGAGTAGGGCTCTAAGAAGTCGAATTGGTTGGAGCCCATCTCTAGTTGAAGTCGATGGAGATACCTATGATATGAATACAGTAAATCATAAAATTCAAATAAAATATATAAATTGAATTAATTATAAAATTATATATAAAGCATACTTACGTCGACCAAAGACTCACAATCGCGGTGGATAGGTGCTGGCCATCATTGCAAAAATACCCAATATTGTCACCACAGAATACAAATCCAAGCTCATGCTCATGAAGTGGGCGTGCCAGCCAACCATCATGCTCCAACTCCCATTGAAAAAGAATGGGCGCATCATCCTCGCCAATCGAGAACAACAGAGTCATGAGAGACATTTTACCCGCCGTTGCCTTCAATATTAAATAAATCAGGTATATAAGTTGTTGATAGTTAAAAAAAAACATAAGTAATTAATTGACAAATTTGGACATTAATAATGAATATATACCTTCCGTGCCAACTCGAGCTCCCGCTGCGCCAGCTCAAACTCCTGCCGTTTCGCTTCCAACTCAAGCTCACGGCGTCGGACCTCCAACTCCCGCTCCCTATCTACCAACTCATCCACCTCCACATGTGTCCTATTATAGCCCTCTTTTGTGCTCACATGTGAAGGGTTGGTAGCTCCCGCGGTGTCCTGGGAACCCACGGAGACAAGCTCCCTAACAAGCGCCTGGTTGAAATATGGGTTGGATAAGAAGTGGCTTATCAGATGGCCTGTAATGGCTGGGTTCGAGAAGAGCTGCTGTGTGATGGATTCTCTAAGTGCATCCTCATCGACGACCCGCCTTCGTGAACTAGACTTGCCATAATATTCTTTGATGCCCACCGTCTCTGGAACACCGATCACCCGACCAGGATGGTCGTCCTTGCCTAGAGCAGTGAGCAATATGTCCCGGCGTCCAGAAGGGACGAATGAGCCTTGGGAGCATTTTTCCTTAAGCTCCATCTACAATGAGAATTGAAAAAACGTGTAAGAGAAAGGTGTTCCTTAAAAATATCAACCATATACAGATTACAAATATCAACTATAAATGCATATAGTTAGTTACTTACAATCTTATCTGCCACATCGTGAGTGGCTTCAGCTTTAAAAGAGCCTTTCTTTGTCATCCGACCGGCTAACCAGACATCCTCGCGCGGGATGGGTGACGGAGGGCTAACTGGTGTGCCCTCAGGCACCTCTCCATTTGCTATCCCCGCAGCCAGCTCCTCCTGCTTCACCTCAGCTTCTCCGCCATCATCTCATCGATCCTAGTGGCGTACCCACCCTGAGACAAGGTGTGGGAGTGGATGTTCTTAGCTTGATTCTTCCTACCCCTCTCCGCCTTAGTCTGTTTAAACAAAAACACATAATTAATAGAGTTAAATACATTTAATTTCTTTACTTAAATGATCTTTAAGAAGCATAAATAAATTAACTTCATCAACTAACTTGAAATTTGGCATCATGTCGACTCTTAACAAAGTCATCCCACGTCCCCCTATCAATCCAGGGGTAATCCCAGAACATCTTATCAAGCTTCTTCTTCCCAGATACATAGAACCTAGTAAGATCATGCTTGAACCCACTCCAGCGCCTTGCCCCAAATGAGAGCCATTTCTTCCGATGATGCTCGTCATTCGGCACGGTCCAATCTATCTACACATTAAATACATATAACAAACAGGATGAATTAAAACTCGAATAATTATTTAATAATGTACATCAAAAGAATGTAAAAGTAAAATATCATGATAGCCTCCTAAATCTGATCCTTAACGTTCTGTGGAACGTCATCCCAATGGTTGTATAGGATACTAACTTGCTGCTTGGTTTGTAGAATCACCCACATTTTAAATTCTCTAGCATGGGGGCCTTGGGGCTTTAGTTTAGCATCAAAGGACACCTCAAGCTTCTGACCACTTTGCCTAGCTTTCTCTAATTTCTTCAATGACGTGGCTCGTCTACCCCGTTTCCTCCGAGACTGTGATGTCTGTTTGGACAAAAAAAAATGTTAAATTAGAGGGTTATGTATAACAAGGATAAATAAAGAATATATAAAGAACTTAAACTTACATTATAAATACTGGTTAAATTTTATATAACATTTAAACTTACAGTATCATCAGGCGTAGGCCCCATAGTGTCCTGCGTAGGCCCCATAGTGTCCTCTCGTACATGCGGGTCCGAGTGATCCATGTGTATGCCTGTTCAGAAACGGTAAATATTAAAATATGTTTTTTATAACATGGATAACTAAAGATAAATCAAAAATAGCATACTCACATAACCTATGTTAGAGATAAGCTATAGCTTATCACACATACTCACAGAAACATTAAAAATATCATAGGAAATAATGATTTCTTTGCCTCAGATAAATCTAAAACGTATGATACTAATGTTCAGTTAGACAAGTCTATGCCAGATTAAGCATCAACATACAGTTCAGTGCATTCCCTAAACAAGCAACAACATACAGTTCAGTACAGTTCAGTGCATTCCCAAATTTACTTAACATAAAAAATGCAGCCCATATCTAAATTACAGGAACATATAAGAAACAGTTTCAACTAATCCAAAATCCCACAAGCAAACATATACAAATTGAGAAAAACAAAAGGTTCTACAAGCAAGTTCTAACAACTGAAAAGAAAGACAACAAAATAACAAAGTGAAGAGATTAGGGTTCATATTAGGGTTCAATATCTTACAGATGGGAGATGGAAAGGCGCTCGAGTAGTGGTGGCCACGCGCGGTATAGAACCTGTTAAAGATGGGAGAGGGAGTTGTGAAAGATTAGGGTTAGGGCACGCGATGGAGAGGGGAGAGAGCAAGAGAGAGAGAGAGAGAGAGAGAGAGAGAGAGAGAGGAGCACGCGGTGGAGAGGACCTAATGGTGGTGGCGGTGGACAAGAGCACGCGGTGGAGAGGAGATCACTTGGAAGGGTTAGGGAAGAGAAGGTTTGAGAGAGAACAGAGAACAGAGTGAGTGAAAGGCGCGCGGGTAACATATAGTTGCTAAAAAAATTAAAAACTACCTTTAACGTCAGTCGTTATAAGAACTGACGTTAAAAGTGAGTCACTTAAATTTTAACGTCAGTCCTTATAACAACTGACGTTAAAAGTGAATTAAGGGAACCTGATATTTACAAAACTGCCACCGCCTCCTTTTTAACGTCTAACTTTTGGTTAACTGATGTAAACCTTTCCCGTTTATTATATATTTTGCACTAGTGCATGCACCCGAAATGTTGTGTAGTCTAACTCCAATATTTGCTTAATGACACCGAAGTATCACATATCTGCATAAATAGGGTTCTTGCCTTTGGCACTTGCCACATGCATAGCTTGAGTTACAAGAGTCACACCACTATTTTGGATTGTACTCCGATCATCTTGTTCTTTCATATAGAATGTGTACCCATTAATTAGATAATCGGTGTAAGATATTGTGACACCCTCTACCCTGCATGTTATAAAAAAAAATTAAATACAAAGATAATGAATAAAACATGCATTTGAACATGGAAATGACTATTGTACGAGTGTGTAAAAGGTTTTTTCAAAAAGGGGGAAGAGCAAGATGGTTAGAAGTAGGAGAAACGGCGGAAGTTTACATATAATAAAACAAAATAAAATATGGAAATTAAAACATGAAAACAGTAAAAATAGATACTGTAGAAATTAAAACAGAAAATTTAAAATTTAAAACATAAACCCAGAAAGGTGGTAGAACCAACCAAGATCTGGAAAAAATAAAAAGAAACCGGAGCGGAGGCAGAGCCTCACCAGGACCAGTGGAGGGAGATGAGAAGATTTCTAAACCATGTGTTTATAGATTGAACGATTGAAAACTACAAGATTGAAAATTACAAGATTGAAAGAAAGAAAACAGGAAGAATAAGAGGAACTGAGGAACTCACTCGTCAGAGCTCTCAGAACTCAGAGCTTCTCTCTCTAAAACTCTCTCTAAAACTCCCTCTGTGTACCTTGAGAAGGTATGCATGCTCATTAATATTGAATCTCAAACAGGAAACTAAGACTTTCATAATTTAATAATTAACTCTAACAAAAAATAAAACCATTAACCTATAAATATTGCAACATAGTTGAGCTTATATATTGCAACGTAAATCAATACAAACTTAGATAAAATATTGTAGCAAACATCCTATTGAGCTCCGCTCTCCACTAACAAGTAACACATAATTGTCAAACACATGCATAACTTCTAAATTATCAGCACACAACTAGCATCCAGCCTTTCGGACAGGATCACATCCTATTGAGTTCTGCTCTCCACTAATAAACAACACATATTGGCAAACACATTCATAGTTTATAAACTATCATTGCACAACTCTTATCCTGCCTATCGGACAAGATCACACCCTATTAAGCTATGCTCTCCACTAACAAGCAAATAATGAAAAGTAAGGATGACAGAGAGCGATGCGTGCTGGAATAAAAGTAAAACAACAACGTCAAAATGCAACGTCCCAACAAAATGCAAGTAATTAACAATTTATCAACATTAATAAAAATAAAAAAAACGCAGAAGAGGGAGCATTGGTCAATTCACATAAAACTGCACATATCAGTGGTAACATGCACCACACTATCTCATGATCTCATCAGCCATCACAAGTATCAAAATACACATATATAAAAACTTATAATCATGTAGTCCTACATGTTGGTCACCTTATATGTTAACCAAGGAAACATACAAAGCTACATTAATGTTCTAAACAAAAATGAAATCCCTAAGAAAACAAATACTCCCTCCGGTCCTTATTATAAGAGGCAAATGACTACTTTTTTTTGGTCCAAAATATAAGAGACATGCATGTATTTTGACAAATATTAAATGCTCATTTCCAATTTTACCCTTATTTATAATAGGGTTTATATTTACGAGACAGTGTAACTTTCAATATAAGTAGGTTTGTTCATTAATTATTGAAGGGTTAAATTTGTAAATTTATATGAATATTAATTACAAATAGCTTATTTCAATGCATTTCCTTGGTCTATGTGTTTTGGGGTTTTGCCTCTTATATATAGGACCAGAGGGAGTATTTCAATTGAAAAAATATAGGACAACTAAACTAAACCCAACACATGCTGTCAGACTTACAATCATCCTTAGTTCTCAACCACAAAATCATACTTGTCCATTTACCCCTTATTGTTCTGTCTAGTACACAAACCACACAAACAACCAAAAATAGAAAATAATAAAACCTAAAACAATCCAAAACAAATTACCAAACAGAGAGAGCTGAGGATGGAGAGTTGTGACCCTTTATTAAGGAGACCAGAGAGTTAGACCAGAGCGCAAGACCATAGAGTGAGACAGGGAACATAGAGTAAGACAGGGAAGAAGAAAAAATAAAGAAAAGAGGAGGGGAAACTTACGGTGGTGGTGGTAGTGGTGGCGTCACGTGGTGGTGGTGGCGTCGCACAGAGAATGGTGGTGGCCAGAGTTGGGAGCAGGGACTGGGAAACAAAGTAAAAAATTGATATCAGATGCGAGAAACAGAGAATGAGAGAAGAGGAGAGAAATCAGAGAGAGAGAGATAGAGAAAGAGAGACAGAGGGAAGGTGGAATCACTCACCGGAGGCGGCCTGCACTAGTGGTGGCTGGAGCACAGATGTCGCAGGGAGGAGCAGAGCAGAGCAGAGCAGGCGAGAGAGAGAAGAAAAGAGAAGAAATGGGGAAGAAAGGGGAAGGGCTCGCGATTTAGGTTTTTTACATTTAGCGACCGAATTTTTTACATTTAGCGACCGAAATATTTCGGTCGCTGGACCATTTATTTAAATTCGATCACAAAAATCGGTCGCCAAGGAGCTCCATTATTATTTCATTAAGTGCGGCTTAGCGACCAAATTCTAAATCGATCACTATAGATCTCAAATATTACCGTTGTGATTAACCCGGTCGCCATTTCGGTCGCAGGCTTAGTCAACAAAATTTGACTTTCATTTTAAATGGATTTGCGACTGATTTAGCGATCGATGTTTTTGCTACCGCTGATTTCGGTCGCTAAATCGATAGCTAGTTTAGATAATTTAACCCAATCAAGAATTTGATGTTTCAGTCACTATTTCGGTCGCCAATGGCGACGAATCTATTCGGTTGCTATTTTTCGGTCGCTATTTCACCTTTTTTTTGTAGTGATCATGAACATTCACTCATGGCATTCATCAAACATATCAACATCATCATCATAGTAACAAGTCTAAACATGCCAAACATAAACAATTAAACATCAAGATATCAAATAGGCATACATAAACATGTTATCAAGCAAACAGACATATAGGCATTTAATCAAACACTCGGGTCATGGGTTAACCCTTCATCTTATGCTACCCCATAGCCTACATGTTTATATTAGCCCTTCTCCCCATACCTGGTATGAAGATTGAAATTCAAAAGGAAGGGAAGAAAGTCTGCTAGGGACCCGTCTCACTAACGCTTGTCTACTACCTCAAGAACGACAAGAAACACCTTGATTCAACTCTAAGATCAAGAAATCAAAAGGAAAAGATCAAGAACTTGAAAGAAATAAACACAAGGGACTAGGCGCACGAAGTTTACCTTTTCTAAAGTCCTAAACAGCAAGCACAACGAACCCTATTCGTAACGATGTTCTCCTATCAAGATGCAGTGAAGAATGATGCAAGAACGGATTCCTTTGAGGGACTTTTAGGGGGAAAAACCATAAGGATTCAAAGAGGAAGGGAGGGAGGCAGTTTTCTGAGTGTTGGGGTCGTGTAAACTAGATTTAGGTCGAGTCTAATGGTATATATATGAGTTTGGGTCATTATGGGCTGTTTAGAAGCTCAAAAACACGTTTCTGGTGAGCGTCGATTTGCTGGCCGAGCTCCCGTTCGCGGGAAGCTGTTTTTTAGATTCTCGCGGGGCGAACAAATGCTCGTGAGGCAAGACCGAAAAAGCAGAATTTGGCCAAAACACATGAAGTTCCTTTTTGCAGCAACAGTCAAGGACTCTTTACTCAATGCTTCATCCATGCTCCAGCAATTCTCTGCGTAACCACACAGAAATATATGAGACAATGATGTAACATTATAGGAGCACAAAACTGACAACTATTTGACTCAAACACAGATATTTATAAACTTGCATAATTATTAGCAAGAACAGAAACTTATACTTAAAGACAGCAACAGATGAGAGTAAAAAGGTAATGAATAACTCTTCTTTCAAAGAGTTATCAAGAGCACCAAAAGCCTTCAGGTAAAATGCAACATTTGAGTATGGGATAGTACCTCTATGGATTTTGTGTCTGGACTCCCTAGGACTCCAGCTGGTTGTGATGTTATATGGGTTGTTGTGGATAGGTTGACTAAATCTGCTCAATTCATCCCTATGAACATTGAATATCCTTTAGAGAAGTTGACTAGGTTGTACATCAAGGAGATAGTTAGATTGCATGGTGTACCCTCTAGCATAGTGTCAGATAGAGACCTAGATATACCTCTAGGTTCTGGAATAGTTTGCATGAGGCTTTAGGGACCAAGCTTAGACTGAGTTCAGCTTACCACCCACAGACTGATGGTCAGTTTGAGAGAACCATCTAGTCCTTAGAGAACTTGTTGAAAGCTTGTGTGCTAGAGCAATCAGGTAGTTGGGACAAGTTTTTGCCCCTGATAGAGTTCACCTACAACAATAGTTTCCATTCCAGTATTGGGATGGCACCCTATGAAGCATTGTATGGAAGGAGATATAGGACACCTTTGTGTTGGAATGAACCAGACGAGAATGTGGTGCTAGGACCTGAAATAGTGCAAGAGACTACAGAGAAAGTAAGGATGTCCAAGAAAAGATGAGAGTGGCACAAAGCAGACAAAAGATTTATCATCATAAGAGGAGGAAGGCTCTCGAATTCCAGGAAGGTGATCATGTGTTCTTGCGAGTTACTCCAACAACAGGGGTCGGTAGAGTGATGAAAGCAAGGAAACTTACTCCTAGACGGCCCTTACCAAATTCTGAAAAGAGTTGGCGAAGTCGCCTACCAAATAGCTTTACCACCTTTCTTGTCCAACCTTTATAATGTGTTTCATGTGTCCCAACTTCGGAAATATATTCATGATCCTAGCCATGTGAAGTACCCGGTACAATTCAGTTGAAAGAGAACTTGACTTTTGAGGTACTACCACTTCGAGTTGAGGATCGAAGGATGAAGCAGCTAAGAGAGAAGGTGTGACACCCTCTACCCCACATGTATTCAAAACACTTAAGAACGGTGAAAAGATAAAGAAAGAGAACACATGCATATTATATCATAATAATAAAAGCAGGCATAGGTTGCCGCATTGTAACATAACTTTTAAAACTCGGAAATATAAAACATGTTTCTAACCTGTCCTCAAGAAGAGCACTTGTTAAGAGCTTTAAAAAGGCACAAAAATGCAATATGTTGGGAGATGGCAGACATTAAGGGAATCAGTCCTTCTATCTGTATGCATCGAACCCTTTTGGAGGGCAATTCAAAGAATAGCATTTAGAGCCAAAGGGGGTTGAATCCTATCATGAAAGAGGTGGTCAAGAAGGAGATCATCAAGTGGCTAGATGCTGGAATCATCTACCCCATTTCAGATAGTGTGTGGGTGAGTCCTATCCAATGTGTGCCTAAAAAGGGGGGTGTGACTGTCATTACCAATGAAAAGGATGAAGTCATTCCCACAAGGATGGTTACTGGTTGGAGAATATGCATGGATTACAGGAAGCTGAATAAGGCAACTAGAAAGGACCATTTCCCCTTGCCATTTATAGATCAGATGCTGGATAGGCTAGCTGGGAAGGACTTCTACTGCTTCATGGATGGTTACTCAAGTTACAACCAGATTGCTATTGCACCTGAAGATCAAGAGAAGACTATATTCACATGTCCTTATGGTACATTTGCTTTTTGGAGAATGCCATTTGGACTGTGTAATGCTCCAACAACATTCCAGAGGTGCATGATATCATTATTTTCTGATTTGATTGAGAAATCCATGGAAGTGTTCATGGATGACTTCTCTGTATTTGGAGAAACCTTCCAAAATTGTCTTGTGAATCTAGAGCAAGTCCTGGATAGATGTGAGGAAACCAACTTGGTTTTGAACTAGGAGAAATGCCACTTTATGGTACAAGAAGTGATTGTGCTTGGACACAAGATCTCAAGGAAAGGTATTGAGGTTGACAAAGCAAAATTAGAAGTCATTGAGAAGCTGCCACCTCCTGTGTCAGTAAAAGGAATAAGGAGTTTCCTTGGTCATGCTGGTTTTTACAGAAAGTTCATCAAGGACTTCTCCAAAATTTCAAAGCCTTTATGCCAATTGCTGGGGCATGACAAGACTTTTGATTTTACTTCTGATTGTCTAAAGACTTTTGAACTCCTGAAAACTGCTTTAATTACTGCCCCTATCATAGTCCCACCTGACTGGGAAAAGCCTTTTGAGCTGATGTGTGATGCCAGTGATTTTGCAGTAGGGGCGGTATTGGGGTAGGGGTACAACATGATCTTTCACCCAGTATACTATGCCAGCAAATCCTTGATAGATGCTCAAATCAACCACACAACAACTGAAAAGGAGCTGCTAGCAGTGGTATTTGCCTTTGAAAAATTCAGTCTATCTGGTTGGTACCGAAGTGGTAGTTTACACAGACCACTCTGCTATCAAATATCTCATTGACAAGAAAGATGATAAACCGAGGTTGATAAGATGGGTTCTGCTGCTCCAAGAGTTTGACCTAGAAATCAGAGACAAGAAGGGAGTGGAGAACCAGGTAGCAGATCATCTTTCAAGGCTGCCAGAAGGTGTTACAGAGCCAAAGGATATAGCCATTGATGAATCTTTTCCTGATGAGTAACTGCTAGCAATGCAGACTGCTACAGCACCCTGGTATGCAGACATAGCAAACTTCTTGGCTAGTGGTGTGGTTCCCCCAGACATGAATGCACAACAAAAGAGGAGGTTCTTTCACCAAGCAAAACAATACCTCTGGGATAAACCATACCTCTACAAAGAATGCCCAGACAACCTGACTAGAAGATGTGCAACAGAAGAGGAATTCCATGATATACTGACTCAGTGCCATGCTTCAGCATATGGAGGTCTCTTTGGTGGCATGAGAACCGTTGCCAAAGTTCTCCAATCAGGTTTGTTATGGCCTATTCTTTTTAAAGATGCTCATCAATTTGTTAAACACTGTGACATATGCCAAAGGGTGGGAAATTTGTCCAACAAAAATGAAATGCCATTGAACACCATTTTAGAAATTGAACTTTTTAATGTGCGGGGAATAGATTTCATGGGACCATTTCCCCCATCTTTTGGGAACCTTTATATTCTAGTGGTTGTTGATTATGTTTCTAAATGGGTAGAGGCTGTGGCTACTACTAAAAATGATGCAAGGGTGGTGTCAAAATTCTTACAAAAAAAAATATTTTCTAGATTTGGCACCCCTAGAGCTATCATTAGTGATGAAGGAACCCATTTTTGCAACCAAGTTTTCTCTAAACTACTTGCAAAATATGGAGTCAAGCATAAAGTGGCCACTGCCTATCACCTACAAACTAATGGGCAAACTGAGTTGTCTAACAGGGAAATCAAAAGAATTCTGGAAAAGATGGTTAATCCCAAAAGGAAGGATTGGTCTGCACATTTGGATGAAGCCTTGTGGGCATACAGAACAACATTCAAGACACCCTTGGGGATGTCCCCTTACAGACTGGTGTATGGAAAAGCTTGCCATTTACCCCTGGAACTGCAGCACAAAGCCTTTTGGGCAACTAAAAAGCTGAACTTTGACCTGAAGGGTGTTGGAGCAGCTCGTATGCTGCAGCTGAATGAATTGGAGGAACACAGACTGTTCTTATATGAAAATACTGAAGCCTATAAAGCTAAAACTAAGGCTTGACATGACAAGAGGATCCATCAAAGATCATTTCATGAAGGAGAACAGGTGTTGTTGTTCAACTCAAGGCTGAAACTGTTTCTAGGCAACCTCAAATCAAGGCGGTCTGGCCCATTCAAAGTCATAAAAGTTTATCCCCATGGAGTTGTATATTTGCTGGATGCAGAGAGTGGAAGAGAGTTCAAGGTGAATGGACAGAGGGTTAAACACTATTTTGGTGAACATTTAGACAGGATGAATGTCACTACCACTCTAGATGACACTGCATGATATGCTGCAGCATGGTCTAGCTGAGGACCAGATAAACAAAGCGCTCATGGGAGGCAGCCCATCAATTAATTAATTTAGTGATCTTTACTATGTTTCTGAAGGAGGATACATACTAAAAAATAATAGAAAATGAAAAAGGAAAAGGAAGAAAAGCAAGGCTGGCTAAAAGGAGTAAGAGCTGCATTTGAAATGCAATGCTGCATCATGATCCCAAATCTTGGGTGCAGCGAATGGCCATTTTGGTGAAATGGGGACCAACGCAGGCATGGATACAGTGGGGGACAGTATCTTTTTGTCCGTTGTGGAAAAGGTGAAGGGGGTACAATTTTAAAAGTCTTGAAAAAGGATTTAATGAGGGAAGATGTGGAAAAAAGGGATCATGGTTACCCAAAATTTTCTCCCCAACCATACACTCCAATCTTTCTCCCACTTATTACCCACTCACCCATGCCTCACCACCCTTCTCAGCCAACCTGCACCCTACCCTGACACATTAAATAGCCCTCTCTCTCCCACTCCATCCACCTACTACAAGCTTCTGAAACCTTTCATCTTTTCTCTGCCCAAACCCTAACCTTCCTTCTTCCTCGAGAACTCACCAAACCCTTCCCAAAATAACAACAAAGAAGGGCGGTAGTGTGAAACACCGCGCCACAAAAACCCCTCAACCCACCTCAAGTGCTGAAAAGGAACACCTTGGTTCCTGTGCCAATGCTGAGGCCAAAGTGAAATTTGTAACTGAGACCATAAATCGCAACCTCTACCAGGAAAAGGGGTTCAAATATGGCAAAGGTACCAAATGGAGACTTCTTGGAGAACTGGTTGAAGTTATTGAGGCCCATGGATGGAAGCATTTCGCAGAGCACCTTGAAGGTTTCTGCACTCCTTTGGTAAGGGAGTTTTATGCAAATGTGAGCTCTGGGGACCAAACCTTTGTGGTCATTAGAGGTGGAAAGGTTTCTTTCTCAGCGGAAACCATCAATATGAAGCTAGGGCTGGAAGAGGTTAAAGACGAGTATGGTGCTATTCTGAGGAAAGTCACTGAAAAGCAGCTGCAGTAAATCAAGAAGGACTTGGCCTTTGCTGGAGTAGAGTGAATTTAGCAACCTGAAGGCCAATTGAAGCTCCCTAGGCCCATGCTTAAGCCTCTGGCAAAGGTCTGGTACCACTTCCTTAGGCACAAACTTCCCCAACAGCTCATCTGGAGACTGTGGAAAAGGAAATGCTGGTCCTTCTTCAATGTATTATGAAGAACAAAAAGATTAATGTGGGTGAAATGATCAAGGAATAGATCTCTGCTTGCGCAATGAAAAAGAAGGGTAATTTGATTTTCCCCTGTTTGATCACGAAGTTGTGTCTGCAATAAGGAATTGATTACCACCCTGGAGAAGGTTTAGAGAAGAATTCTGGCCCCATTGACATGAACTGCATTCTTAGGCTCTACTCAAACTCAGAAAAAGCTGAAGCAAGTGCCTGCAAGCTGCAGCAAGAAAGTACCCCCAGAGCAGCATGATCACTTTGGGGTGCTGGAGCAGAAACTTGACCAACTCACCGATAGCTGCAGCAAGATATTTAGAGATAGAAGAAGTTTTGGGAATTCTGTTTCCTGAAGTACCAATGGGAGAAGCAAACTATGAAGCTGAACAACATGAAATTGGAAACCCCCATGCCCCCATTCCCCAGAGAGATCTTGCCCCCTATTGAAGAAGAAGAAGAAGAAGAAGAAGAAGAAGAAGAAGAAGAAAAGGCTCCCACTGAACCAACTAAGCCCACTGCTCCCACTCCTGCAACAAACCCCAATATCAATATCAATGCCACCCCTGCTCACAGTACCTCCTCTGACCACGCATGGATGGGTGTTCCCCCCTCTGAGCAGCAAGCCATTGTGCTGGCAGCTGATCCCAAGAAAAAGAAGGTGATTTCTAATAGCCCCAATAAGGACCAGGGGGTACAAAAAGAGCTCATGCTGGAGCAACTAAAGTTCCACCCCCTGCCACTGAAGTTACCAAGACTACCCCTCAGCCTTCCAAGCAACCAAAGAAGTTTAAGAGCACAGCTGGAAGGAACAGCACCATCAGCCAAATTGTTACGGAGTATGCTTCTACTGAAGAAGAGGAGTAGGAATCACCAAGTCCTCCCCCATCAAATAAAGCAAAGCTAGCTTTGTCATCTGCTGTAGCCAAGGGTTAAAAGATGGAGGCCACAACAAAGGATGTTGCAATGGATGAAGATGATGTAGCTGAGTAGGCCGATGAAGAAGAGGAGCCTGAGGAGGAAGCTGAAGAATCAGAGGAAGAAGAGAATGATGAAGAAGAAGATGTTCTCATCACCGGAGCAACAGCAAAGAAGGTTTCTTCTACCAAGCGTGGAGGCACCCGGAGGAGCTCCCGCATCAAAGCACTAAGCTGCAGCATCCCACAGCAGGATGCATTTACTAAGCCCTCCACTCATTACCAGAACTCTCTATTTTATGTTTTTGCAGTAGTTGGTCACTAGGACCCTTATATGTTTTCTATTTATTTTAGGAAGAAGTATGTAGGGCCATTAGGGCCATAGTTGTTTTCAATTCCTGCTGGCTGTTGAATGTCCATATTCAATTCCTGCTTTTCCATGATTAATGATTAAATGAAAAGTGGCCAAGGGACTTTTTTGGTGTGCTGAAAAACTTAATGAATGAAACACTTGCTAAAATAACTTAACACTCTGAATTGAATATGCACAGTTAGCTTTGTTTCATAACTGGTTTAGTTAAGAAGACATGTGTGCTGCAGCATGCACCATAAAATGTGAGCCTGAGTGATGAAATTAAACTGCATCTCTCACTCTCATTTATTTTCTGTAAAATTTGCTTTGGTTCTGTCTTATTTGAATATACACAGGTTGCATACACTTTTTGATTAAGCCATTTTCTTGATTTTCTTATTTTAGCTAGAGCCTTAAAAGCCAACCCTCTCTGTATATATTCCCTTGGTGTTACCCCTTTGAGCCTTAGCCCTTTGTTCAGATGACTAGCACATTACAAGCCTTTAACTGGAAAAACCAAGATACCTGATAGGTAGAGTTTAGGGATGCTTGTTGTGACTATGTTTTAGATTAAGTTTGGGGGTAGCTTGAGGACAAGCACCATTCTAAGTTTGGGGGTGCTGTACAACTTGTATATTAAAAAAAACATTAAATGGAGGAAAGCAGCAAAGTGACAAAGATAACACAAAATGTGAAGCTGTTTTTCTCTATAAAAAAAAACACTGAAAATGAGAGCAAAGAACACTGTGCAATCTAAAAATATAACAAGAATTGTTCTTTGTTCTCAACAAAAACAATAAAAGCGTGGGACTTAGAAGGGAAGGAATAAATGTGAGTACTAAAGTGGGGTTGTAGAAACACTTAGAATGCTAGATTGAAATGAAAAGCATCCCTTTGCTCTACCGTGTGGTTAGCTACTTACCCAAAAATTTAACCCTACCTGTCCTAAGACCCATTACAACCATAAAAGCCCTCTTGTTGTGTGCACTATTGTGTTGTTTTAATTGTGATATAACCTTATCAAGTTTAGATCTGAGATGTATGACTGTGATGAGAGTGAACTTTCTGATGAGAGGTCAGAAACAGAACCCACTATTCTGAGTGAATCTGCTGCAGCATATGTTAATCTGACTTTAGGCCAGTTTGTGATAATTGTTGATGTGTGTATGACAGGAAGAGTGATTTGTTATGATGCAAGTGAGAAATTCTGTGTTTTGAAAGAAAGATAAAGTTAGTGTGTGCCATGCATATCAATTTGTTGGTGGAATTGATTGTTGGTGGTTTTCTTGTTTTCCTTTTGTATTACTTGAGGACAAGCAATAGTTTAAGTTTGGGGCTGTGATAACTCTTAGAAATAATAGTTATTCATTACCTTTTTACTCACAACTGTTGCTATCTCTAAGTATAAGTTTTGTTTTTAGAAGTAAATGAGCAAGTTTGTAAATATTCTTAGTGAGTCAAGTAGGTGTCAGCTTTTCTATTTCAATTGCGGAATCATTGTCTCATAAGTTTCCGCATGTCATCGCAGAGCTTTGCTGAAGCATGCAGTAAGCATTGGGTGATGAGTTCTTGAAGGTTGCATCAAAGTGAACATTTGAAGCTCAGCAGAAGGGGACAAAACTGATGTGGACACATTTTCTCTCTCCTGGCAGGCGCGCATGTACTACTGAACGTGGAGCCTACGCACATGCCTAGGGATCAGCATTCCCACACTTGAGGAAATGGGCCAGGGACCTCATTTAATATTATTTTATTGCTGGCCCAAGATAGAGGAGAGAGGTGTAGGAATATAAGGGTTTTTGTAACCTTAAAAAGACACACTTTATGACATATCATATTCTTGTCTGACCTAGGAGAGTGAGCAGCCGCAAGCTTCTTCTTCAACCTTTCCATTTTCTGCCATTTTCGTATTTCCTCAATTGTAATGAACTTCTACCCATTTGTGTTTTCTGTTTTACTTAAGCTCAACATGAGCTAATTTGCTGTAGCTTTAGGTATGCACTTGTAATGGATGCTTAGCTAAATTGATGCAATGCTATGTTTTTGTGTTTTCCTTTAACATGTGTTTATGTGCTGTTTGTTTAAGAGTGATCAACTTAAATGAATGTTAAGCTTACTTGGTTTGGAAAAATTAAGTTTAGTGGAAAGAGTTAAAGGATAAGGATTAAACCATTAATTGGAAATTAAATGGTGTTGAATAGTCTAGGAATAGTTATTCAAGTGTTTAAACAAGCTGGAACATGCTTATTAAGAAGATGGTGCAATTAATATGAATCTAGGAATAGACGGAATTATGAACCTACTATTTCAGTGTTGGAAAACACATTTATTTCCTGGAGTTAAATGCTACAGCATACGCAGAGCATAATCTAAGCTAAGCTGAAGTTACTAAGGAGCATACCTAAAGCTGTTTTCTCATATATGACGCTACAACTATTTTGAACCTTGTTCTTTTAAATCATTACCTTTTCAAGTGTTTGTTTAGCTGTCACTACACACACAACTATTTTGTCACCAATTCTAACTTACAAAGATATAGTTTAAAATAGAACTTGCTACAACATTACAATCCTCGTAGGAACGATATCTTACTTACTTTCTTTACTACTTGCTGTGATTTGTGTATACTTGCATAAGCTTAAAGACATCTGTTTTTAAGGCAACAAGTCGTTTGGAGTGGGCTACTGAGGAAAGTGCCACGTGGGAGCTGGAGAGCAAGATGATGGAAGCATACCCGCACCTTTTTACTCAAGGTGAGTAGAAATTTCGAGGATGAAATTTTTATAGAGGGTGGAATTGTAACCCCATTTTCATATAAAAGCCTTTAAGTATTTTATATGTTATACATATGTTGTGTGTTGTTCTAGTTGTTAGATATATGCCTTAGGAATGCTAAAATGGGGTTAAGTGGGATTTTAGAGTGAAAAGTACTTTTCTGGTGCAAGAGCACGGCAGTGCTGATGTACATCACGACCCCGTGCTCAAAGGCGTGCTCAATGGCTGAGTGAGCCACGAGCACGGTCATGCTCAAGGGGAGCATAGCTGTGTCAGAAAATAGAGCGTTTTAACTTGTATGTTGAAGACCCCGTGCTTAGTTAAGAACGACCCATGCTTAGTTAAGCACGACCCCGTGCTCAGGGTCTGACAGCTTATATACAAGGGTTTAGAGGGTTACGAGTGTTAACCCTCAATATGACATTTTTGGCAACCCTAGTGTGACAGAAACCTCTCCTCTCCTCTTTTCTTTGAACCCAACCAAGTTCTTGGTGTTCTTGCTCTATTTTGGGAGAGAAGTCACGCGCGCTAGTGTCAGTAAAGGTAACGTAACTATCCCTCTTTTAATCTCTTTTTCCTAATCTTGATTTGGAGATTAATTGGTTAATCCTTTTTGTGTTTGGCCAAGGCTTGGAGAATTCATCGAGCCACTCGAGGGAAACAGAGTAGAGTTGTTTACGCTAGCCGTTAGCGGAACCTTCAAACCAAGTATAGGGAGAAGGGATTAGTATAACATGTAGGCAATAGGGTAGCGTAAGATGAAGGGTTAACCCATGACCCTGTCGTGTGCTAAATGTTAAATAATGTAATACCCTGTTTTCTCGTCTCTTGACCGGTAATTATATTTTATATTATTATTAGGGATCCAGAAAATGATATTGAGAAAAACAAAATCATATTTGGAACCGATCATATCGTGAGAAGTTACAGTGAAATTTTGGGTTTAAAACTCATACGGAAATCGGTCTGCATTTTCGCTGACAGTATAATTTTGTACCGGTCAGAAAAACCCTAATTTGACCCGAAACTGAAAAATTTTAGATTTATCATTATTTTAATGATAAAGTCTATTTTTTGAATTTTTGCTTAAAAATAAAATATTGTATTTTATTCAGGCGAATCTTGACGAAAAACGATTGAAAACCCTAATCGGGAAAAACGACTGAGCTAGAAACGGATCTGCACAGGTGTGCCAGAGGATAGGGGTGATGAATCAACTTGGACAACTCACCCTAGTGAGTCATCTAGTGAGTCACCATAGTCATAATTGAACCATAAATGCAAATGTGGTGATTCACCACAAATCATAAATGTATAAGGTGAGTCATTCTTCTTTGTACCTTAAGTTTAAGTGGCAAAGTTCAATTTCTCTTCCTCTTGCTCCATGAATTTCGACCAGCCACACATAGCCACCTATGCTCACTTATCTTTTCACCTAGTCATCATAATCACACACAAAATATCTAGATATTTTGAAGTAAATATCTAAGTTCTTTTGTCTTAATACCTTACCTATCTATAGTTTCACTTAACTAAGCATGATTCCAACTTAAAATATGTTCCATACCCTTGTTGAACTACATGGCCACTCCCGCATACACACACACGACCACTCCCACATACACACACATGTTCATTTGTTCTTTAACTTTGCTTCATCCTTGCAAAAACACAAAGTGTTCTTCCTTTCCTTCTCCTTCAAGTTCGGCCACCACTAGCCAAACATCATCCACTCATTTGATTTAAAAACCAATACCATATTCTTGCTCCTCTTAGTGATTTGAACACTAGTTATCTCACATCAATTTCTATTTTAAGAAAGTTGGTGAAATGGATTTCCTAGACCAAAGTTTCGGCCATCACCCTAATCTCATCATCCTTTTACTTGTTTGATTTTCTAAGACCATATCCTTACTCATCTCATCATTCTAAGCCTTAGTTATCTCATACAAAGATTCCTTTGGAGCCCTCTATGAAATTGGTATTTCTTGCCTAAGAACTTCAACCACTTGATCATTTATTTACCTACATCAACTAAGGATTTCTGGTCATCTTCATGTTCAATCCTTATAGCTAGACTCTTGTACATCATTATTTGATCAAAGCTTTGTTCTTTGTTTGGTTTTGAGGGACCAAAACCATGAGACCCCTTCGTTGGTTTAGCATCCATCTAGCTTGTTTTATAATTGTTTGTGATTGGAAATCCTCAACCAAGGATTATCCACTTTGTTCCTTTAGTCCCTTATGAGGACATGATTGTAGTGGTAATTGTAGTTTGATTCATGTTTATTGGTGTGATTGCTTGGTTGGAAAAATGATTTCTAGCATGTTGAAAACCATCACTTTGATCATTGGATCAAAGTGAGGTTTTTAATACTTGGTTATTACAAATAAATTGATTACTGTGATTATTTGATATAACATGATATATTGTCGATTTTGCATGATTGTGAGATTGTTTGGTGAAGTGGAATCTTCACTTTGGTTGTGACTGGCTTTTGGCCAATTATGAATGAAAATGGGAGTTCAACTCCAATCCGTGAAACTTAAGCGCCTTTAATATCCTTAAGTGAGAAAATGAATATTAAAATCCATAAAAGAAAAAGGATAAGTTTTGAACAATTATTTTGGAATTTTGATTTTTGGTTAAGGATTTAGAAATGGCTTGAGAAATGCTTTGATCTCACTTTATGTTTTGAAGTAACCAAAGGGTGTTTTAAAGACCAAAGGAATAAGTGTTTTAAGGATCACTGAAGTAAAGAGGAAAGTTTGTTTTCCAAAACTCTTTTTTTAGTGTTTAGAACTGTATTGATGTGTTCAAATGGTTAAAAAATGGTTTTGACCTTTGTTTAGGTTATAGAGGAATAAAATCATGTTTTAAGAGACAAAGAAATTGAGATTTCAATAGTTTGGACTTGTGAAATTAACCAAGAATGGAAATTTAGCCAACACTATTTATGGGAATTAGAAACTGTTTTTGACACTTAACTAAGTGTCCGAAGGTTTCAAAATGAATTTTTAACCTTTAGAATCATAGAGTTTATAAAAAGAATTACCCGATCTTCAAACTTAGTATTTTAATACCTTAAAATATGTGTTAGAACCTAGCTGATTGATGATTTTAGGTGAAAGAATCTGATTTTGAAAGTTTAGCGGTTTCGGTCCCAAATCAAGTAAAAAGGGGGAAATCGTCTTTCAATAATTTTACGGATTTTGAAATTATGTTTTTGAAAGATTGGGTATCAATATACCTATCTGTCAATATTATTTCCAAAACATTTGGTTTTAGTCAAAGGGTTTTGATTTTAGACAAAAGAGGTTTTTGTCTCCAAGACTAGTATTTCAAGTTAAATGGAAAAACCTAAGTCGAGGATGACTTAGTGAAAATACGAACCTAATGATTTATGATGTATGGTGAAGCAAGACCATTTGTCATAAAGTGTGGATATTGAACATTTGTCATAAAGTGTGGATAATTCAATATCCACACATCCATAATACTTAACGACAAAGAGTATTTTAATGTTACTTGCTCGACAAGTAATCCTGTTCGGGAATGGACTTAAAAAGGCATAATGAGTTGGTGACGAATGACCAACTTTCATAATGTACTAAATCGTTGAAACATGGATAGACCAATGAGGGGATCCTAAACTTGTGCAAGGATTCACGGGTTGGTACTGAAATGAACAGATATAAAACACGAGAAGGGGGGTTGAATAGTGTTTAGTAAACTTTTTGAAAACACCAAAACTTTGGGTACAAGATACAAAGATGCGTCTGATGAAACAAAAAACTTTTCACTTTTCAACCCATTTAGCATAGTTAATATAAAGCAAACTGAAAAGATTAAATTAGAGAGGATAGACACAGAGATTTATACTGGTTCACCCCAAACCTTGGGCTACGTCCAGTCCTTGGTTTCACCAAGTATTACACTATAACTGATCAGGTTACAGAAAGGTATTGTTTGCACACCTAGCCTCCACAGGCTCAAACAAGTATTGTTTGCACACCTAGCCTCTTCAGGCTCAAACAAGTATTCTTTCAGCAAGCCTCTTCAGGTTCTACAAAAGGTAAGAGATTAATGAAGCAGCAGCTTCACAGATTACAACTTTGCAGATCTACCAAGCAACACTTCAGTGAGTGGATAAGTATTTAAGGTAGATAAGATCGCAATAAAGATTTCTCAATAAATACAAATAATTTGAGCAGAGAAGTATTCTAAGAAGAACTAAAGAGAGCTTTGAATGCCAAGTAAAATTCACTTTGCCTTTTGCAACAAAAAGAATCTTCAAGCGCGGAATGGTGCTTTGAGCTTTCTGATATCGAATTTCTTTATTCGAAATTATCAGGGAATATTCTTCATATTTAAATATAGTTGAAGCGAGGGGCTTTTAGTTGGTTTGCAGTCTTGGACGCATTATCGGAATCAACAAAGGCTAAGTCTCTTTAAGATCGTAGCATATTTATTAGTTCAGTTCAGAATGATATTCATTATACATATTCATTATTCATACTTAATATATTTTTCTCCCCCTTTGTCATCAGCAAAAAGATAAAGCAACAGATAAAATATATCTGAGAAAAAGAGATTCTATTGATTTAACCATCATCGACAAATACATTACTGACAAAGTAAAGAAAAACAAAAAGTTTTGTTTTTCAACAATTTTGTTGAGAAGTGCCACAACAGTCTGCATCGTCTCACGAAGACCGCTGATTTCTGCATGAGCCACTGGATCCATCCCAATAATGGTGGATGCCTTTTTAGCAGAGTCATCACGTGGAGATGAAGAGGAGGGGCTAGGGTCAGAAGAATTGGCAGTCATGGTTGGTTCATAGAGAACAATTTCCAGACAGTGCCAGGGTAGAGATTAACCAGATGAGAAAATGAAAGTAAGATCAAAGAAAATGGGGAACAAAGAAAGAGTTAAAGGAAAAACTGAGTGCAACGAGCCAAAAGGTTGCAAATAGGGAATTCTAAAAGAAGGGATTTCTAAATTTGATAAAGAAATGAAAAGAAGGGAAAGATTATTGAAAAACCAAATTAAATTAGCATCAGAAATTGGAAAACTAAAAGAGTATACCGAAAAAGGGTTTTCATAAAAAGATAAAGGTAATATGAAAAGAAAAGGGGTAAAGATAAAGGTTGGTTAGAAGGGGTAGAGTTGCCTTGATTCTGCTCTGTCTTCATCTGGATATCCCATCTAGGGAATCTGATAAGAGCTGAGTCTTGCGCTATCTGTAGGCGTCTTGAGCTTGTCAAACAGAGGTGGGCCACAATGATGAGCTGGGTCTTGAAAGACATGAGGCTCAGGATGACTCATGAATGAAGTAGACCATTTGGGGAACTTCAGTTTCTTATGCTTCCTTGCTAGCCAAACAAACGGCTTCTTGGATTTCGGATTTAGCTTTGGCTTTGGACAGACAGATCCTCTATCAGGATAGATTTTCAACACTGTATTAGCCTTCATACAAGCAGTCAGAGTTGGTTTGTTTTTCCAAGAGGCTTGATTCAGCCTTACTACAGCCTGTTCAGCAACAAGATTGCTGATTGCCTTTAGATCATCTGAGCTAAGAAGGTCAGGGTTTATTTGATCTATAGGTTGTGGTTCAAAAGAAATGTATCTGAGAGGAGGGTTGTTGGGGGCAGATATATTTCTTTGCGGTGAGGTGTGAAGAGAGGGTGAAGGGTGAGAAAGAAATGAGATAATGGAACAAAAAATTTTGGAAACAGGAACAAGGGTTTGATTTTCTTAAGGTGGTGAAGGAGAGGGTGATGATGAATTATTGGATATATGGTCTGGTGAGTCATGAAGATTAGGTTGTGGTAAGGGGTTTTTTGGAGTGACATTCAAATTGAAATCTCGAAGAGACAAACAAAGCAAGTTTTCAGCAATAGAAACTTGATTGTGAAAAGGGGAGTTATGAGAGGAAGAGGAGGAAGAGTTGGAGGGTGAGGATAAGAAATGGGTGCACGAGGTGCTAGTTCAGATGACCTAACTAGTGAGACAGCAGGTTGTAAAGCGACCTGCACAGGCTCAACTACCTTTAGCCTTGTAGATCTTCTTACCGGTGTAGCTGCAACTGCAGTTTTCCTCTTTAGTTCCTTTCGAGGGGCAGCAACAGGTTTTTGAACCACTTCCTTCTTCAGAACCTTGGAAATTGGTTGGTCATCATCGTCATCAGATGCTTCTGAGATGACCAGCTTCCTTTTCACTTGAAGCTTTGGTCTAACCTTGGAGTCCAAAGGTACAGACACCTCTATTGCTTCTGAGTCATCAAACACATCAGTTTCCTCTTCAGATTCTTCTGAAGATCTCTTCTTCTTGTCATCTTCGTCAGAATCAGTAATCCTTCCTGGTGGTCTCAGCTTCATCTGAGAGAGAGTTCTTTCATCTATGGCAGTGGCCATATCAACCTTGCTAGTGAGGGAAATGCCCTTGATGTTCAGCATTTTAGTGATCAGCATCCCATAGGTGTAGGAAGTCCTGATTTGGGGTTTTACCATCCTCAGCATGTATTTGAAAATCAAATCATTGATATCAATCTCCATCATGCTCAAAAGATGAAATAGGGAAAACATATCCATCTTGTTGACATTATCACAAGCGTTGGTTCTTGGCATTACACAATTAATCAGCAAGACATGCAAGAAACTTCCTTTTGGAATCAGTTGAGAAGCAGCTTTATTCCTAGGGTTAGATACCTCGTACAAAACCTGATGTACAGTTTCTTCACCATACTGAGTTTCCCAGTCATCTGTGAAAGCAGCACCTTGCCTAGGGCAACCAGTTACATTCTGGATACTGTTGAGAGTGAACGAATAAGGTTTTCCATTACACTTTGTTCGAATGGAGATCTGGGTCTGAGACATCCTTTCTTCAGCATTTTCCCAGAATTCCTGAAGCAGTAATGGGTACACTGGTTCATTCAAAGCGAAGAAATTTACCCATTGAGAAGCTTCCAATTCGGGTATAACGTTCATGCCTCCTTTTATGATTTTGTTCATCATGACAAATCTCCCAAGTACAATCTTGGAGATGTCTTCAATGCTCATTCCCAATCGAGTAGCAGCATGTATGAGTTTCTGTGAAGGTCCTTTGGGTGCCATGGATTTGGGTTTGAGAGGAAGGAGATGAAGGGTTTTGAAAAGAGTTTGTTCACACGAGAGAGAGAGAGAGAGAGAGAGAGAGAGAGAGAGAGAGAGAGAGAGAACCTTTTTGAAAGAGTAATGTGTTTCTGAGAGAAGACTTTTTCTTTTTCATAGAGAAGTTTCAAAAAGAGCAGCTGAGAACAATAAAGACAAAACGTTTTGAATTCAAAAACATTTTAGAAAACAGCAATGTAAAGTCTCAGTCATTAATCCACATCAGCAAACGCTTTTACTCAGATCAGACACATTCCATCAAACATTATTCATTTATGAAATGCATGTTCAAATTATCTCTAATATATACGAGCCTGTCTTCAGCTAAAGGTTTTGTTAATATATCAGCCCACTGATTTTCAGTTTTAACAAACTTAATGTCAAAAACACCTTTTTGAACATAGTCTCTTATAAAGTGATTTTTAATTTCTATGTGCTTAGCCTTAGAATGATGTATAGGATTCTTAGATAAACAGATAGCACTAGAATTATCACACCAAACAGAAATATTTGTTCAAAGATAGAATAATCTTCAATTTGATGTTTTACCCATACAAGCTGTGAACAACAACTTGCAGTTGAAATATATTATGCTTCTGCAGTGGATAGAGCAATTGTAGTCTATCTTTTGCTTATCCAAGAGACTAAGCTTGCTCCAATGAAATGACATCTTCCACTTGTGCTTTTTCTTTCTACTGTGTCTCCAGCATAATCAGCATCATAGAATCCAACTAATCTTTATTGTTGTGTTTTTAAATACATCAAACCAAGATTAGTGGTTCCAAGCAAATATCTAAATATTCTTTTGACAGCCTTGAGATGTGATTCTCTAGGATCAGATTGGAGTCTTGCACACATGCAGACGCTGAATTGAATATCAGGTCTACTCTGGTTAAGTACAGAAGAGAACCAATCATACCTCTATAGATAGTTTGATCTACCTTTTTACCTTCTCGATCCTTGTTTAATTTTGCATTTGCTTCCATGGGAGTTTTCATGGGTTTTGCTGTAACTAGTTTATACTTCTGTAAAATCTCCTTGGTATATTTATGTTGATGGATGTATATTCCATCATCTGTCTGTTTGATTTGCAGACCAAGGAAGAACTTTAATTCTCCCATCATGCTCATCTCAAATTCATTCTGCAAAAGCTTGGAGAACTCTTTGCAGAGTTTTTCATTAGTAGCACCAAATATAATATCATCAACATAGATTTATACTATAATGAAATCTTTTTTAGAACTTTTCCTAAAGAGAGTTGTATCTACTTTTCCTCAAATGAAACCATTTTTCATAAGAAAAGAACTAAGTCTATCATACCACGTTCTAGGGGCTTGTTTTAATCCATAAAGGGCTTTCTTAAGCTTATAAACATGATCTGGTTTGTCACTATCTTCAAAACCAGGTGGTTGTTTAACATATAACTCTTCTTTAATTATTCCATTAAGAAATGCACTTTTAATATCCATTTGAAATAAGGTGATTTGATGTTGTGCAGTATATGACATAAGTATGCGAATTGCTTCTATTCTAGCTACTAGTGCAAAAGTTTCAGTGTAATCAATACCTTCTTGTTGATTATATCCTCGAGCTACTAACCTTGCTTTGTTTCTGACTACTTTACCATTTTCATCAAACTTGTTTCTGAATACCCATCTTGTTACAATAATTGATTTTCCTTTTTCATTTGGAACTAAGAACCAAACATCATTCCTTTTGAACTGATTTAGCTCTTCTTGCATTGCTAAAATCCAGTTTTCATCTTCAAGAGCCTCTTTGATATTCTTTGGATCAATCTCAGATAGGAATGCCATGTTGTTTGAATCTTTGAAAGTTGATCTGGTTCTAACTCTTTGAGAGGGATTACCAATGAGCAGGTGGATCAGACGCCCGAGTAGGAACTTCTGAATCCTTATTCTTTAAGTTATCTTTAGTCTAATTGTCTTGTTTTCCAAGATCTAAACCTGCAAGATCATCTTCAAGATCATAATTGTCTTGTTTTGACATGAATGGATTCCTCAACAACTTCTGTTCTAGAGTTATAAACTCTAAAAGCTTTAGAAGTGTCTAAATAACCAAGAAATATAGCCTTATCTACTTTTGAATCAAACTTTCCAAGTTGATCTCTAGTATTTAAGATAAAACATTCGCATGCAAAAGCGTGGAAATAAGAGATGTTGGGTTTTCTACCTTTCCACAATTCATAGGGAGTTTTTATCCAAGAAGGGTCTTATCAATATTCTATTCTGTACATAACAAGCAGTGTTTACTGCCTCAGCCCATAAATGCTTTGGGAGTTTGCTTTCATTGAGCATTGTTCGATCCATCTCTTGTAGAGATCTGTTCTTCCTTTCTATTACTCCATTCTGCTAAGGAGTTCTAGGAGCAGAGAAGTTGTGAGAGACATCATTCTCTTCACAGAATGTATTGAAGTGCTCATTTTCAAACTCTCCCCCATGGCCACTTCTGATAGCTGAGGTACAGAATCCCTACTCATTCTGAACTTTCTTACAGAATATAGAAAACACTTTGAATGACTCATCCTTGTGGGTTAAGAAGAGTACCCATGTATATCTAGAATAATCATCGACTAGGACAAAACCGTATTCTTTCCTGCTTTACTAGAAACACTTACTGGACCAAACAGATCCATATGCAGCAATTGTAATGGTCTAGAATAAGATACCAGATTTTTGGGTTTAAAGCTAGATTTAACTTGCTTTCCACATTGGCAAGAATCACATAAGACATTCTTTTAGAAACTTATATCGGGTAGACCTTTCACAAGTCTATACTTCTGAAGCTTAGTTATCTGTTTCATACTTGTATGCCCTAGCTTCTTATGCCATACCCATCTAATTTTCCCTTGACACAAAACAAGTCACATTTTGATCAGTGAGTTCAGTTAGATCAACCTTATAAAGATTTTGTTGCCTGTTTGCTGAAAAGAGAACTTTGCCATTAGTGTCTTTGACTATACATGCATTCTTAGTAAAAGAAACATTATATTCATTATCACATAATTGACTTATGCTAAGCAGATTATGTCTTAATCCTTCAAATAAGAGAACATTAGAGATAGATGGTAAAGGTGATTTCCCACCAATTTTACCTATCCCGATAACCTTTCCTCTTTGATTTCCACCAAAGGTAACATGTCAACCTTCTTTAGGTTGGAGGTCTAGGAATATAGACTTTTCTCCTATCATGTGTCGTGAGCAGCCACTGTCCAGGTACCATGAAGGTATGATTTTTGTCCTATTAAGGATATCTGCAACAGGAGTAATTAAAGCTTTAGGTACCCACATTCTCTTGGGTCCTTTCTTGCTAGTCCTTAAAGTTTGTGACAACTTCTTTCTTGTGTGAATGCACTTGGATGTGATATGTCCAGCTTTTCCACAGTTTTTACAGCTATCCATATATGAAATAACCTTATCATAAAGAGCTTTAAGTTTTTGTCCTAAGATTTTGTTAGATACTTTATGATGTGCCTGGTTAGTGAATCCTATACCAGTTTTATCAAGAGAGGGTTTCTGACTTCCTAACAATTTAGTCAGATTATCTCTACCATTGACAAAACGAGCAAGATCAAAGGTGAGCTCTTCTACCTTCCGTTGAAGTTTGACAACTTCTTCAGATTGTGGTGTCTCAACCATGATCTCAGTCTTAAGATTTTCAGCTTTAAGCTTATTGTTTTCGTGAGACAGTCTGTCACACTCTTGAGTCTTATGTTCATGCTCTTTTAGGAGTTTCACATATTGACTCTTAAGTGTTCTGAACGCCTTAGTTAAACATTTAGATTCCTCAACCAATTCATCATAGGCATCTTGCATTTCCTTAATATCAGAATTTACCTCAGAGTCGGAATCAGCATCTGCCATTAGACACAGATTTGCTTCCTCACCTTCTGCATCCTTATCTGATGAACTGCCATCGAGATCTTCCCATGTTGCCATCATCCCTTTCCTTTTCTTTTTGTAGAACTTTTTAAAAGGTTGCTTTTGTAACTGAGGACATTCAGATTTGATATGTCTCGGTTTCTTATATTCATAGCAGACAATAGGACTCTTATCAGAACTGTTGTTTTCTTTGAAGTATTTTTCTTTCTTGAACTTCTCGAAAGGTTTATCCTTTCTGAAATTCTTCTTTTTCCATAGCTTCCTCATTTTTCTAGTTAGTAATGACATTTCATCATCACTATCTGAGTCTTCTTCAGAAGCGTCTAATTCTGGATCTAATTCTTCTACTTTGAGAGTCTTTGAAGAAGTCTTTTATACCTTGAGAGCAATGGAATTTCTTTTCTTTTTTAAGCTGTCTTCATTTAGCTCTTGTTCATGAACTTGTAAGGTTCCAAGAAGATCACTCATTTGAAGAGTTGTGAGATCTTTGGATTGAGTTATTGCAGTAACCAGGGGTCTCCACTGTATGGGCAGACTCCTTAGAATTTTGCCAACTTTCTCAGCATTGGTGTAGATTTTTCCTAGTGACTTCAGATTATTTGTGATAGTTTGAAATCTTCCTATCATTTGAGCAATGCTTTCTCCGTCTTTCATGGTAAATAACTCATATTTTCGTATAAGCATAATTATCTTAGTTTCTTTCACCTTTGTTGTTCCTTCATGAGTTACTTCAAGAGTATCCCAGATTTCCTTAGCAGATCCACATGCATGAACCTTCTCAACTTCCTGACTTAGGGCGCACATCAAGGAATACATTGCTTTATGATTTAGCTCCCACTTAGTCTTTTCTACAGTAGTCCACTGAGCTTTAGGTTTGTCAGTGTTATCATCATTCTTTGGAGTGTAGGGACCTTCAGTAATGATATCCCATAAAAATCCAAATTTGTTGATATGATGAACCATTGAAATCTTTCTTTCCAATAGATGTAGTTTTCTCCATCAAAGAAGGGAGGTCTAGTCATGGATGCTCCTTCTCCAGCATTGCTTCCGCTTGTGCTAGAGGTTAAGCTCTGGTACCAACTGAAATGAACAGATATAAAACACGATAAGAGGGGAGTTGAATAGTGTTTTAGTTAACTTTTTTAAAACACCAAAACTTTGGTTATAAGATACAAAGATGCATTTGATGAAACAAAAAACTTTTCATTTTTCAACCCATTTAGCACAGTTAATATAAAGTAAGCTGAAAATATTAAATTAGAGAGGATAGACACCGAGATTTATACTGGTTCACCCCAAACCTTGGGCTACGTCCAGTCCTTGGTTTCACCAAGTATTACACTATAACTGATCAGGTTACTGAAAGGTATTGTTTGCACACATAGCCTCCACAGGCTCAAACAAGTATTGTTTGCACACCTAGCTTCTCCAGGCTCAAACAAGTATTCTTTCAGTAAGCCTCTTCAGGCTCTACAAAAGGTAAGAGATTAATGAAGCAGCAGCTTCACAGATTACAACTTTGCAGATCTACCAAGCAACACTTCAGTGAGTGAATAAGTATTTAAGGTAGGTAAGATCGCAATAAAGACTTCTCAATAAATACAAAAAAATTGAGCAGAGAAGTATTCTAAGAAGAACTAAAGAGAGCTTTGAATGCAAAGAGAGTATTGAATGCTTAAGTGAAAATGTTCAGATAGCCTTCAAAGTCTTCTATTTATACTCAGAAGAGATAAATTCGCTGAGGAGAGTTCTTCAGTTGAGTATTCTTTTGTTCTTCATTCATTAATGCCAAAGAGTCATTCTGGTCTTGCATTTAATGTTTATGATCATTGGTAAGCTTCAAGACAAATTGAACGTATAGGTTGGCATAGCTTTATCAGAGTGCAGTTTGATTCAGAGAAGTGTTTGTTGCTTTTCAGACTTGGGCAGCGCGACTTTCCTTATTTGTGCTAAGAGGATCTGCGACCAAGTAAAGTTCACTTTGCCTTTTGAAACAAAAGGAATCTTCAAGTGCGGAATGGTGCTTTGAGCTTTCTGATATCGAATTCCTTTATTCAAAATTATCAGGGAATATTCTTCATATTTGAATATAGTTGAAGCAAGGGGCTTTTAGATGGTTTGCAGTCTCGGACGCATTGTCGGAATTAACAAAGGTTGAGTCTTTGTTTAGACACATCATAACATAGATGCATCATAAAGACTTTGTTTCTTTGTCATGAGACTCTTGCTTTATGATGTGCACACTTAATACACACATTAGTAGATTTCACAAAGTTCACTTAAAATCATTCTTTGTTTGGATTCATCAAAATCAGATATCTCAAAAGATGTAGTCTTAACAGATATTATCTTGCCTCTAGAATGGCTCTTGATTCTGTCAAAGGAATCCTGAAATTTATCCGGCGGATAAATACAAACGCACATGCCGTGATCGGTTTGATCCAAAGAATATTCTCAGTAAGGCCTTTGTGCCTAGGAAGTGGGCCTTCATGTTTTGTGCGCATGTGGATTGTAGGGTGACGATTCTTCAATGATCTTGGGAATTTCGGGGTTGGGATAACCACGGTGGCCATTCAGGGTGATGGGTCGTGGAGTCATGTGCAAAACACCGACATCTTCTACTTGCTGTTGTACAATCTTGGCTATCGATGGTGTTTCACTATCAATGGGGCTATTATTATTGATGCACAAGTATGCCTAATGTTGGTAGTTGTGAAACGTGTGTTCTAACCACTCCTTCCGAACATTCTCTTAACTTTGGAGTAGAGTCAGATCTTCCTTGAGGCTGTGCAGGTATGGGACTATCCAGTTTCAATCAGTCATCTCTCAGTTCTTGTGAGGTTGTGTAGGTATAGGACTATGCAGTTCACTGGGTCACGTTTGTGTATAAGTCGTGTCCTGTAATGCTTTGATGTTGTATGTTTTTTATGATATATATATATATATATATATATATATATATACATACATACTGACTGTATGTTGTTGATATATTGATTGAATTGTGGATCTGCAATTGGATGATAACATGAGATATGTTAGTAAGAGTATGGATATGCATATGTGCCATGTTGTGTCGTGCTGTTTTCATATCTGCCATATGTTGTATGATGTTGGGAATCTCACCTCCTTTGTTTTATATTGCTGTGTCTGGTTTGGCTATGCGTCTTTTGTGCTCTTCTAAGAAGGATGGGATGTCAAGATGTCGCTCAGCTGACCCACCAGAGATGTTGAGGTTCGAGCATGAGGACGACATGGGGAAGTCTCTAGAAGACGTCACTTCCAGCTTACGGATGGTTCAAGATGAGGGTGTCTGTGTTTCCTGTCGTGCCTGATCTTCCTTTTCTTCTGATAGGCATGACTGTCGATGGTTATTAGGCAATGACTTTTCCCTTGGAAGGGGAAGGGCTAGTACAAGAGTTACTTTGTTGTGGCTCTAGTAGTGACTTTTGTGGCAACGTCGGTAGTGGGCTCAAATAGAGTGTCCACTAGATTTCGTCAGTTAGTTTGTCTTTCTCCTAATGTATGAGAAAAGATTGTCTTTTATGTATAGTTGGGCCAGCGTAGGATATACGTGTGTGATTTTAGATTTTATGGAGCTGCATCTCCAAGTATCTTATGTTTTTAGGAGCTGCGTGTCCATATCTTTATGTTGGGTCTGTATGTGTATATGTTTTGTTCGACGAGTCGGGTTATTTTTAGGTAAGTCTATTTTTGAACTTATGACCTGAAATGTATTATGAAATATTTTATCACACGTTAACTATTTCCAAATACTTACATTTATGTCTTGTGAAATCAAAAAATTTCCCCATTTTATCATAGCAAGATTTTAAATTACCCTATTTTCGGCCTTAAAACGTTAAGGACAACATAGCACCCGAAAAGAGTGTTACAAATGATGTTGTTGTTAATTGAATATCTATGTTAGCTATTTTCAATTGTGAATTTATGATTGATGATGCTACTTTCATGCCATGATTGAATGTGTTGATGATGTTGTTGCCATAACATGAATGTATACTTGGGTTGTTGATGTTGATAATGCTGATGTTAATGTTAATAAGACTTTAAAGAATGCTGATAATGACGTCTAAGAATTAAGGGATAATTTTCCCAATGTGCATAAGATGTGAATCATAGTAATGAGAGGCAAGGTTGTTACTTATTGGTATAGTCAAGACCCTAGGTTGGATCCATGAGTGCTTTAGGGATGTTAATAATGAAACAAGAATTAAGGATTGATCCCCAATAATGATAAGACATGGAGATTAAACAAGAGTAATGATACTGATACTTGATGGTGTAGTTGAAAGCCAAGTAGGATTGATCTATGATTGCCCTAGGAAGCTTAGCAAGGGTTCCCAACCCTTCTGCCCAGAACAGTACGGCCATACTCCAGTAAGCACGGCCGTGTTCAATAGACAGCACGCCCGTGCTCAACTTAAATGCCAGCACGCCAGTGTTTAGGGAAGCACTACCATGCTCCCCAAACAGAATTAAAACGTTGAACAGGAACACGGGTGGTTTCACCCAAATTGTTCCCTATGATGAAATGATGAAATAAGACACCAATCGAATAAAGATAAGACAAGTAAACATAAAACGTTAAGATGGTTGAGACGGTAACAATGTGTTACCGCACGTTGTTATGCTTTAGTGCTTATTGGCCAAAGTAGCCTTGATGCTTATTGGTCAAGGTGTTGACGATGTTAAACTCTGATGCTTAATGGTCAGAGTAGCCTTGATACTTATTGGTCAAGGTGTTGATGGTGTTAAACTTTTGTGCATATTGGCCAAAGTGGAGGTGGTGGTTTGATTGTTTGTTGTTGTTGCACATGCATTCACGCATTGGAGATGTTAGTGGGGCAAGTGCAGCATAGGGGAGGTCGTCCAAGAGTAAGGCGATCTGGCTGTCCACGATGGTGCATCCTAGAGTACCATGCATCGACTATCCAAGGGGTTCACCCATGGTTTGGTGAACTGCCGGCATTGGTGCTTATTGGCCAATGTGGATATGTAACTCCGACGTTGTCTTCCTGAGATAGTTTTGGATCCACATGCATAACAGAGTAGTGGAGTAGCACTGCATCGCATAGCAAACCTTGATTGAGATGACGTGAATGATGCTAATATGCTAGATGTTGTTATGATTTAATATGGTGTATCTACATGTGATGTATGCTCATCTTGCTAACTGCTCCTTTGCCATTATGTTTATACATCGATTTCTTACTCCCCATTTTCTGCTTTTGTCTGCATGTACCTTTTTTTGTTATGTAGAGGATGGTGATAAGCCAGTTGAGGAGTGACTCTGAGGAGCCTGCTCGCTCGTAGTTTAGGATGTTTCTTTTATAGTTTTGTTATCCGATGTATTTTCCGGATTTTGGATATACCAGCTCTAGGGGTGTTCATCAACCGATCCAAACCGATTCAAACCGCAAAAACTGAACCGAAAAACCGAAAACCGAATAAACCGAAAACCGAAAAAACCGCAATTTTTTATTGGATTGAATCGGATTTTGGATCCTCTAGTGAAATCCAATCCAAACCGATCTATTATATGCATATACTATTATTTTTTAAATTATAGTATTACTCATACTTAAACATTGTTTTTCATACTTTAATGTCCTTCATTCTCTTTAATATTTTTGTTGGAATGACATTCATGAGACTATTTAGAACAAATATTAATGTCTTAAAGTTATATTTTGCTAAAAGTTTTGATGCATAACATATATATACTTAATTGAGTAAACATGAAAAATATGAAATCAATCAATTAAGTTTGAAAAATAATTAGTTACAATTTATCTATAGTCGATTTAAGGAAAAAATAGGATAAGTGAGAGTAGATATAGAGAATTAACATAAAAGAACGTGTTAAAAAATATCAATAATTATTTTTTCTCAAACTCCCAAATTAAAATGAAGATTATCCTTTGTCTACTATTAAATAAGTAGCAAGGACACTTGACATAAGAAAAAAGTAAAGTAGGACAAAAACTGAATTATCCAATCCAATCCAAACCGCATTTAATTGGATAGAATCGGATCGGATATTTTTTAGGAAACAAACCGATCCAATCCAAACCGCACGTTGTTTTCATCATTGGATCGGATGGCTTTTTAGCTCAAAACCGATCCATTCCAATCCACGAATGCATAACAGAGTAATGGAGTAGCACTGCATCGCATAGCAAACTTTGATTGAGATGACGTGAATGATGCTAATATGCTAGATGTTGTTATGATTTAATATGGTGTATCTACATGTGATGTATGCTCATCTTGCTAACTGCTCCTTTGCCATTATGTTTATACATCGATTTCTTACTCCCCATTTTCTGCTTTTGTCAGCATGTACCTTTTTTTGTTATGCAGAGGATGGTGATAAGCCAGTTGAGGAGTGACTCTGAGGAGCCCGCTCACTCGTAGTTTAGGATGTTTCTTTTATAGTTTTGTTATCCGATGTATTTTTCGGATTTTGGATATACCAGCTCTATTATATGACATCGGGGTTGGGTTTATGTTTTAGTTATGTTTGGTTATAACTTATTTTATATTTCCGCATTGAGACGTTTTGTTCATGTGGTATCTTCTACCAATGGTTTTTATTATTATGAAATGATATGCATGTGTTCTTATTTTAAATTTATTTCTTTTATATCCTTTTATGTTGTTATAAATCCATGCGGGATAGAGGGTGTCACAGAGGTGGTGGTGGAAGAGGGGAATAGGGTTGGTGGTGAAGGGTGAGGGTAAAAATGAGATTTACAAAATTAAAATATAATAAATACCGTAAAAATAACTTGAAAACGGGAGGTGCAAAAATGCATCACCCATGAAGTGGTTCACCGTAGACTTCACTGTAACGCCCCGTTTTCTCGATAATTGTTTAAGGAAGGGATTAGGCATATTTAAGGGCTTGATCTTATACCTTAGGTGTTGATGAGCTTATGTATCAAATTTGAGGTCAATCAGACTTCAAATGAGCTCAGAACGCGACTAAATACGTGAAGGACGAATGCTGAAGTGACACCCTCTACCCTACATGTATTTAAAAGCGATAACATAGATATGAAAAGAGACAGAACACATGCAAATATATATAATATTAAAAACTGGGCAGAGACTTCCGCATTGTAACATAACGCGGAAATAGCCAAAACATGTTTATAAAGAAAACATAACATAACTGAAAACATAAACGAACCCAACCCTGATGTCACACTGCAGAGCTGGTATAACCAATCCGATAAAACAACTCGGATACAACTGGAAACAAACTAAACAACTACTGAAACGGAAATCATATCTACAAGTCGCGGCTCCTCAGAGTCACTCCTCAATTGGCTGCACATCGACCTCAGCAGAAATGATACATGCAACAAAACAAGAAACATAGAGATAGGGAGTAAGAAACATATATATGAATATATCAGCAAGGAAGCAGTTAGCAAGACGAGCATACATCAAACAATCATGTTATAGCAGACAACAATATAACATATACAATTATCATCATACAAACGTGTATACTATGCAATGTAACTCTACTCCACTACTCCGTTATGCATGTGGATCCAAATTATCTCAGGAAGTCAACTTCAGAGTTACATCTCCACATTGGCCAAAAAGCACCGACGCCGGGCCAATCCACCAACCATGGGTGGATCCCTAGGATAGCCGACGCACCTTATTCACGGGTGCGCCGCCGAGGGGTTCCTGATCCCCTCAATTGCGGATGAATCACCGCGGATGGCCAGATCGTCTTACACGCGGACGACCTCCCATATGTTGCATAACCTCCACTAACATCGCTGATGCGTGAATGCATGCTCAACACAAACACACAACAACATCCACCACCTCCACTTGGGCCACTAGGCTACCCAAGTTTATCACCATCAACACCTCGATGACTCGGCTATCGAGGATTATCGTTACTGTTTCGTATTCATTATTAAACACTCTATTCGTTCTTCACTAGAGATTACACCTTGACCATCAAGCATCAAGGTCCCCTTGGCCACTAGGCTACCAAGGTACATCATCATCAACACCTTGACCATTAAGCATCAAGGCTCAACATCATCTTTTCACTTGTCTTTGGTCTTCAAGTTTCGTTGGTATTTTATTAAGTCTTTTAGAGCATTTGGGGTGAAACCCTGCTTCTGTACTGTTCTACGTTCTATTCTGCATAGGTGAGCACAGGCGTGCTCACCCCTTAGCATGGTCATGCTGAGCTCACAGTCAAGCACAGTTGTGCTGACTGTTGAGCACGGGCATGCTCAAGCAGCACGCCCTGATCTGGGATTTGAATGGGAGCACGGGCGTGCTCCCTGTTGGGCACGGGCGTGCTCAAGTGTGCGCCCTGCTGGTCTGGGCAGAAGGGTCACAGACCCTTTGCCAATTATTGGGAACAAGCCAGATTCAATCCTAATGGTTATTACTAATCCATTAATTATCAGCTTCATTAATCTTAACTGTTCTTCATTACTGTTCATGTCTTATCATCATCGGGAATTAATCCTTTAATCATAGCTTTATTATTAATGCTCCTAGAACACTCAATAATCAATCCTAGGGTCTTTAACTAAGCCTTGTGAACATAACCTTACCTCTCATACTATATTCATGTCTTATGAACAACTGGAAGAAACATCCCTTAATTCTCATTATTATCATTAACGTATTATAACGTCTTATCATTATGTTGGTATTAACATCTCAACAATCAACATTCATTAAGAGCACAACATCAACAATAGCTAAATCATACTCATCATAATCATGGCATCATAATATTAACATATTCATAACAGACAATATAAAATAATAAGAACATTCATACCAATATTATCATCACAACAGATAATCATCAAATAACAATTAATCATATAAACATATAAACATATTAACAAGGAAAGGGTCATGGGTAACCCTTCATCTTACGCTACCCCCAAGCCTACATAATCATACTATTTCTCCTCCCCATACCTAGTATGAAGATCAGACTCCTGATACCAAACTGGTCGCGTTCCCTCAAGCAGCTCGACAAACGAATCAAGCCTTGGCCAACAAAAAGGTAAACCAATTAGTTCCCAATTCAACAAAAGGAAAAGGAAATAGAAGAGGGATAACCGGCTTACCTTACAATACACTAACGTGCACGTTCCTCTATCAAAACTAGAGCAAGAACTTCAAGGGGTTCAAGGGAAGGAAGAGAGAATAAGTTTCTGCCACACTAGGATTGCCCAATGTGCCAAAATAGGGTTTAACATGGTAACCCTCATGATACTGCCTCTATTTATAAACTCTGCCCCAAGCACGGCCGTGCACCCCCTTAAGCACGGTCGTGCTTACATCAGCGTCACCAAGACGCGTTCACGCTTGAGTATGGTTATGCTCCTTGTTGAGCACGGTCGTGCTCCCTATTAAGCACGACCATGCTTGTGACTCAGATAGTCACAAGACGCGCTTTCAAAGCACGGGCGTGCTGGACACGAGCATGGCCGTGCTCATGTACCAGAAAGGGATTTTAAGCCTGGAAATCCCACTTAGCCCTCAACAAAAACTCTAAGCTAGGCCCTAAGGCTTAACCAAACAAACAAGGCACGCACAAAAGCACTTATATGAAAAATGGGGTGTTACGGCTGATAGTAGTCCCACGCTCGAACGTTGGAGAACTCACGCTCAAGCGTGGGGAGAACGCTCGAGCGCTAGAAGGTGGGCGCTTGAGCGCTGGGGTATGCTGACACCTGGCTCGAATTTTGACGCATTACGAAGACGTGGCAGTTCAAGGGGCCACGCTTAAGCGTGGGAAAACCCAGCGCTTGAGCATTGGGGCGCTAGCATGGGGGGTTCTGGCGCTCAAGTGTTTGCAACTGACACTTACCCCTTAAGTCTTTCTTCTTCATTTCATTTTGGAGCAAACTTATGAAACTCGAACAGAAGATAGAGAGCTCGTGTTAGAGAGAGGGAGGAGAGTTTAGAGAGAGAAACTCTTGTCGAGAATGATCCGCCCGTCTGATCGTGATTCTGACTTCGACTTTGTGATCAGGACAACGAATACTACAAGTATTTACTATCGATTCTTCGATACAATTGTGGTAATGCTCGAATCTCTAAAGCGTTGATACGTCGACATTGTCATTTCTTTCTTTTTCAATTCTTGCTTCGATTCTAGCTTTGTTTGGAAAACTGTTGCAAGATTAGGGTTTATGACATTGTCAGGACTCTGTCCTTGTGTTAGGGCAACTTTCGGAGCTCCGAGGACACCAAGAGTGTGTAGGGAAGCAAGCTAGAGAGAGGAAGCACGTGTTTCGATATGTTGAGAAAGCCTATGTGAAAAGCCATGGTGGGGAGAAAGTAACCGACATCGTCGGGGAGGCAAGCGTAGAAAATAATTATATATGCATGTGTGTAGGGTTCCCCAAACCCTACTAGGATTGTCGAATAATCGACAACGGCTAAACCCTAATAAAATAATATTTTAATCTTGTCCGGGGTTTAGTGGTTGTAGGTTTATCGACGATAGGCCTGAAACCCTAGGTTAGCAATTTTATACTGATTGAGGTTGTCTGGATTGTATGCTACTGTGATGCTTGAGTTATACATGATGATATGTGATCTCTGGTATATTTAATTTTTTAAACATGATTATATGATTATTTTATGTTTGTATATGTGAATTGATGATTGGCTGGTTGTCTAATGAATATATGTCTGTATGGTTGAGCTGAGGGTTAACATTGTGGTAATGCCTTGAGACTGTGGCTTTGAGGTCGGGGATGTATGGGCATTCGTGCTGAGAGTGTGATTGTGTAAGAAGGTTCCGGTGTTAACCATAGCGATGTTTGTAGCATTGCATTTTGCCAAGGTGGCGAGCCGTATGACTGGGAGTCATACGAGGTTAGTTGTACTCGTGTGCGAGTACGGATTATGGAGGGGTTGGTCTGTGAAGAGACCTTGGGGATGTACGAACTGGACTCAGGAGACTCATAGTGGCCATTAGGTAGCTCCTAATGTGTCGTGTACCCCGGTATAGCCTGGTTTTCCCGACTTTACCCTGAGTATCCACTTCGCAGGTGGACGTTCTAAGGCGACCCAGATACCTCTTATAGAGCTGTGCTCATAGAGGGATGCACTCTTATGGGTCACGGCTAGCAGAAAGGTTGCCTGTACAAACTAACTGACATTCTCTAAGCAGTGAGGCTCAGTAAGGGGAATGTCTCGGGGCTGAGACTCGGATGAGAGATATCGGCCGACATGCATAGGAGTGAGACTCCTTAGAGGATTGATTTGAGAGAGAACTTTGAGGATGTATTGCGTTGGTGTGACTCGGAAGATGGTTGTTTACTACTTGTTGTATATGTATATGTTTATATGATTATTGTTCTATGTGTCCCCATCCCCATTTTCATGACTATGCTCTGTTGCTTATCTCCCTGTTTCCCTATATGTTTCTCTGTGTGTAAACCAGATAGATGAGCAGCACCAGTAGGATGGCGACAGTGGCGGACTTGGGTTACCAGCCGAGGCACTATCTACAGAGGATCCCTCCCAGCATCCCGATACTAGGCGACGTTGAGATTGTCTACCATGACGATCGTGGATGACAGGTCGACCAGTCATGATTCTTTATGACGTACGTCGGCCTGGTGAGTTTCTACATACGGATGGGAGATGGTCCTTATGTTCACCTGGACGGCACGTATCGTATCTCGCAGAGGTTACCCTTTTCAGAGATGTGGTTTCCATCTCGTCAAAGGGAGTTCCCTGACGATATGTGGAACATGGTAGACCGTTCTGAGGCGTGGAGTCGAGTGGGCATGGTGTAAAGAGGTCGTAGGCAGCGGAGTGTTCAGACGATGTATCACTATCATCGTCGACGCATCGTGGTGAGCAGTGATGAGTCGGTTTAGGAGTCGAGGGCCCGGTACGGCAGAGTCTACAGACACACATAAGGAGAGGGAAAGGGTAGCTCTATGTGCCCATATCATCTGTAATATAGCCTAGTCGAATGAGCCTATTAGGTTGAGAGCCTCTGTGAACTTATTTTGCTTTTTGGATGTATTTTGGAGAGGCAGGCCAGGTAGCTTCAGGACTTTTCCCAGTTTCAGTACCAATTGGTATGTAATTTATGTTTTAGAGTTTGTATAGTTATGTAGGCTGTAGTCCCTCTGTTAGGACAGTTCATACTCACAGGGCGACAGTTGTATGTATTATGTATATATGTGTGATGTGCTTACCGTTGCGCATGTTTTGTGTTTTAAGTATTTTAATTTTCCGCTTCCAAATGCTTATATATTTTCGTTTGCAATAATCATGTTAACGTTAATAACATATGAAGGCTTAGTTGATTAGGGTTGTTCTTTAATAGGACATCGGGGTGTCTCATTCACCCTTTATTAATTGTTGTCTCATAAGTCAGATTTCATAACTTCTATTCTTTTGTTTTTCTCCTCGTAATATCAAATATGGCATAAGAATTCACATTTGCAGTTTTGTTTGGTGTGTGATGACAAGCAAGCAACCGGTGAGAAAGTCCATATGGGTATGTGTGGATTGATGGAAGGTGATGGAATGGAATAGAATGGAACATAATGGAATGGAGTGGAGCGGAATGGAATGGAATAAAAAATCAATTCCGTTGTTTGGATATTACGTAATGGAATGGAACAAAGTTACCCTTCCATTGTTTTGGAAGTAGACAGAATGTGATGATTATAACTTTTCTATTCCCACAGTACCCTTTGAGATTTTTTCTGAATAAATTTTTTTTAACAATAAAAATGTGGCATAACCTATTTTATAGTGTGGTATCTGAATAAATAAAGAATTTTATAGTAACTCTGGGTTTCGCCGTTGTAACTATTCGAAAACCACATCTCGTGAAGATGGCATATGAGGCAACTGGAATAAAGTCTGTTATCTTGCTCCATTTCTAAAGGGCTAAATTACTCTTTTGATCCCCAAATTATTTTAAAATGTTCAATTTGGTCCTCAAGTTTTTAAAATGTTCATTTTGGTCTCTTAATTCCTAAAACTTATTCAAATAGGTCCTTCCGTCTAATTGACTAACGACGACGTCCTACCTAATGCCACGTGGCATTAAATTTAATATTTTAATGCCACGTGGCATTAAATTTAATATTTTAATGCCACGTGGCAATTTCTGGAAAAAATATTTTTTTAAAATTTTTAATAATTTTTTAGCTAAATTACTCTTTTGGTCTCCAAATTGTTTTAAATGTTCAATTTGGTCCTCAAGTTTTTTAAATGCTCATTTTGATCCCTTAGTCAAGTTGACGGAAGGACCTATTTGAATAATTTTTAGGAATTAAGGGATCAAAATGAACATTTTAAAACTTGAGGACCAAATTGAATATTTTAAAATAATTTGGGGACTAAAAGAGTAATTTCGCTTTTCTAAAGCGTTAGCGAGAACATGCTTTTGTGTCATTTTTTATCAAAATGAAAAATCATCCAGGCATAAATCATTATATTAGCAGTACAACTGCAAATAATCCTTACGCTCATTCTTGGCCATCTTTGGCGAAATTCCCAACAAAGTACAAAAGATGGTAGCAATTAGCAAGAAAGTAAAAACCCAAAGAAAACTAATTTACATATAATTTTAGTAGACCAAACATTCATCACACTCCCACCTCTACTGGAGTAAGGAGGCAGCAACAGGGAGTTAGGTTTAGGAGGGATTAAAACGTAATTGAATAAAAATAAGAAGAAAAGAAAGGCTGATTCCATCGTGTGCACCCCAAATTGGGAGGAAACAAAAAGAGGGGGATTGGATGGAATTGGATAGAATGCATTCCATCAGGTACTATTCCATTCCATTATAAATAAGACAATCTAAATAATGGAACTTAGTTCCAGCCCACCAGTTTACATCACTTTCCATCAATCCAAACATAGCCTAAGTGACAAAGATATTTTGCTGGTCAATCCCTCAATGTGAATCCCTATAATCATTTCTTTTATGTTCATTGTCATTTTATATTTAATAAATTTTGTTAAATAAAATTATTAATCAAACTAAAAATAATTTATTTAATAAAAAATTGATAAAACAATGTTAATGACAAATGAAGTATTGTAATAATCATAAATGAATCACATTCCTGTTATTGAAGAATTACGAATTATCTTTCGATTAGCAATTCGAACTTGCTGAACAGTTTGTATTATATTTTTTTACTAAAGGCCCAAATTAGTCCTTCACAAAAATTGAGGTTATACTTTTAGTCCCTTAGAAGAAAAATAATAATCATTTTAGTCCCCCAAGAATGACAAAACAAGTACACGTTAGTCCCTCCGTTACTCTCTGTCCACCAAAGTTTGTTAACACGTTGATACATCCCGTTAGCCCACTGATGTGTCCCGTTAACCTACTGATATGTCTCGTTAGTGATATTACAACATGGATAATGTTTAAAAAAACTCATAAAACATGGAAACCATTTTAATGCTTAAATTCCCAAATGCCCAAAAACGATGTCGTTCAAGTTCTTCTCTTTCTTCTTTATTCATCATCATTTTAAATGCTTAACTCCATTGAAAGACCTTGCTAGTTGACGCTAAATTCTTAGGGACCTATTTGGGACACTAAATCTATTCTTAGGGATTGTTTTGGCCAATTAAAATTTGGCAGGTATTGATTTTTCCCATTTTTGGTGCATACTAGATGTCTAACCGATGCATATCTTGTGTCTGATCCATGTTTTAACGCATTTATGATTTGTTGTCTAGCTTATAATTGGTGCATACTTGGTCCATTTCAAGAGCATTATTTGATGCTTTTATGAGGGGATGCGTTTTGTAGTAGCTGCATTTTGAAACAGAACAAAGAAAGAAGAAAAGAAAGTGAATAAGGGAGTGGAACGAAAGAATGAAGCCCTAAGAGAGAGATGGAGATTATTAGTGTTGTTCATAGAGTTACTCAGTGCAGCTGCTCAATTTCTGCAAATGGACTTGAGATGTGAGGAGGAAGATTGAAGGTTGAAGAAGATAGAAAACAAAGGAAAATGATGTCATCCAATGTTGGTGTAGATTTTAAATTGTCCAAATTTGTGCACATTTTCACCTTTTTTTTTTAATTTTCCATGGTGGAAATTTTAGGACCACTAACGAGCCACATAGGCAAATTAAAATGACACATAAGAGGACTAATGGCCCATTTTGTTATTTTTTCAGACTAAACGATTTTTTTTCTAAGAGACTAAAAGTGTACCCTCATTTTATGTGAGGAACCTATTTGGGCCTTCAGTCTATTTTATTATTATTTTTTTGTAATATTTTTTATTGCCCTCATGAATATGATAAATTAATATTTATTCTAAATGAATAAATTGTTATTATGTAATTGAAATAAAGAACAACTTGTGAAACCATACAACATTACAAAACGAGCATTCGGTTACTTTCAAGCTCTATGAAAATATGAGAACGCCATTCTTTTTTGCCTCAATATGGCCTCATATAAGGGTGGAGCCAGAAATTTCATATGAGAGATAAGATTAAATATAAATAACATAAAATAACAATAAAAATTAATTATCATATAAAAGCAACCAAAAGAAATTATATGAAACGAATTTGATATATAATTAACATTTTAACATAGTATAAATAAGTCAAACATATTTACAATCAACTTAAGTACATACAGTTACATCTTAATTTTTGATATGTAATTGATAGGTTGTTTGGAATTAGGTCTTTGGTGAGGCCATGGCATATAGGCCTAATGGTCCCTCCGCCATATGGCCCAAAATATCTATATTTCTTTTTTTTTTATCTATATTTGCTCCAAAACTGGCATCACGGATCACAGAAGCGATTAGAAGCAATCTCCACAGCAATCTCCAATTTATATCACATAAATTAATGACCCCAATCTATACCAAATACTAGCAACATGTTTGGCTTAGATTTCTCTAAAAGCAAACAAGAAAAAACACAATTTCCCATGCAGATTTGGCTTTCCAATACATTTTGATATGAAATAGGTTTTTGTAGCTTTCATTCATTGAGTTTTTGAACGGGATTTTACAAATTGAGAAATCTAAAACAAATACAGCCTAAAAAATATATGAAATATTCATATGCAAAATTACACAAAAAAGAATGACAAGGATAAGCAAGACATGTGAGTAGTAGTTGTGAAACTTGGATAGTTTTTAAAAATAAGATAATATCTACCACCACTATGTAAAAGCTCCTCCAAAATGCATAAATAAGAATATATTTATTATTGATTTGATAAATTACATTGATATTTCAACTCGCTATATAATTCAAGGTGGATACATCTTTACTCATTCGCTTTAGAGACAAATTCACTTATTATAAAGAAGCCACATCCTTAAGAATGTATGAGTATTTTTAAATTCATAAATATATTAAAATAAAACATATTTAAGAAAATTGTTAAAATATAAATAATATATTAATAATTAATTTTTGCAGAATGTAAAAATATAAATTAAAAGAGAAAGTAAGTTTAAAAGATATGTATAATTAATCTAAAAATTTATATTTACATATTAAAAATTGAATTAAGAATGACATTTGTCATTCTATAAATAAAAGTGACCAAGGAGATTTAATCACTCTTAAACTAAATCAAGAATAAAATTAGAAGAGAAATCAAAATTAGGGTGTTTCAAATTAAAGAGGAATTTCCAGGAATTGGATTACCAACAAGACCGCTTATCCTACTAAATTGACTACCCCCATTTTAATTATCAAAATACTTTGAAGGTGAATTTATCCAAAAATAGTTAATGTTCCCTCTCGAGATACAAGAACCGTGCCCAATTAAACCAATCCCTTGAAGGACCGTTTCTAACTCTTGTGATTGAAGTCCTAAGTTCAATCCCTACAGATTCAATACCTAGATTCATTCTCAGTTCATCCCTAGAGTATCTATGACATGCAAATAAGTGGCCACTAAATTCACAAGTAATTCATTCAGTAGGAATTAAATTAAAAGCAAATTGAAATTAACAAAGGGAAATCATCAATTATAACTTAAAACAAGTCTTGGGCATTGCCCCAATTCCTAGAAATAAAGAGCTACTCAAGCATTTCCATGGTCATAGCAATCTTGACCAAAAGAAACATCAAAATCCAAGAGAGAAGAAGAGAAGAATTTGGAGAAGAGAAATCTTGATCCCAAAGCCAATGCCTCCAATATACCATCCAAGAACCCCTATTTTCGAGCCTAAACAGCCTATTTAAGGGTTAGGTTAAGAAAGGGTCAAAGCCCATTACAAATAAGATAAGAAAAGATAACAAAATACGGATTCTGTCATGTCACGGCCATGATGGCCATCACTCCTAGGCCGTGACAGCATTAAAATGCCTAAATCATGATTCTGCCATGCTGATCACGGCCGTGATGGCCATCACCCCCAGTGTTGGATTCTTCTTTTTCTTCAATTGTGCGCGATCATGGCCATGAAGCCTTTCATGCTTAGGCCGTGACAACATCATCAAACTTGCATATTTTTCACTCCTTTTAAGCTCCATCTTCACGCAAAATCTAAAAGGAAAACTAACAAATTACTAAAAGAAAACTAACAAATTACTAAACAAAAATGCCTAATCTACCATGGAAATGCATGCAAAATGATGAAGAAATATGAGGTGAAATCAAACTCATCAAGGGCGCCTTACAACGTGGATAAAATTGAGAAAGTCATGACTATTTGAACGGTGGATGGTTCACTTAATCCTGACCATCAGATGCGGATGGTTGCCTTTGCATAACCATTATCTCCTCTACGGACCTTGGTGCCCTCATCAATTCGATGATATCGTCAGTCGATCGAGCCAAGACAACGTACAACTCTAACGGTCCTATTGTAAAGAGTTGATTAAACCCGACAAACATCTGACATATGTCATCGTCACTCGTAAGTGTCATCGTCCTGTAATGGACACCCCCGTCCTGTAATAAATCTCAACAACCCAATAAATTCTGCTCTGATCTTATCATGAATCTTTTGTTTCAAAGACTCGAGAGCTATGCCTTCGTTGATCCGCAGGCTCTTGGGTAAGTGCATTCAAACTTGATGCCCTGGTCGTTGCTTGTAATTTGTCCATTGTGATAGACAAAAGCAATATTGGAATCTGGTCTTGTGACATATTCTGAGGGTTGAGTCAATTCCATTTTTCAGATAATTGATTGAGAGATAAAGTGTGAATATTTTTTAGGATGAGAAGATATGAGGATGAAATGTGTATAATTCTAAGGATGGGAAGGTATACATTTATAGAAGTGTCGTTGAAATATCGACCCTTCGAAAGTGTTGGTGAGATCTCGACCATTCAAAAGTGTCAGCAAGATCTTGATCATTCAAAAATGTCGGCGGAATCTCAGCCGTTCCTTTTACCTGACACACCATTATCACAACAGACAAAGATAATTAAAATACTCTGACCTACACACAGTGACACCGACAACCCATTATCACAACAGACGAAATTAATTATAGCACTCAGACACGCGCACAGTGTCATCGACAACCCATTATCACAAGAAGACAAACGGCGATAATGACACTCTGACGTGCTTGGTGCTCTTTGTCTCCCAATTATCACAAGAGGACAACCGTGATAAATAAAGTCGGTCCCGCTCACATGCCTCTGAAATACCATTATCACAAGAAGACAAACGGTGATAATGATGCTCTGACTGGTTCAATCTCATTAATGCACTCTGACTGGTTCAATCTCGATCGTTGATTTCGTTGGTGCAATCAGAGCCGTTCCTTTTTCCTAACCAGTACTCTATAAATAGGCAATCAATCTTCCTCATCAACACATACACACTTCAGTCGCTCAACTACTAAGCACAACTTCACTCTACAACTACAAAGTTACTACCTACGTCATGAGTTCCTCATTTGTCTTTTTTTCTGTCTATTACAATGGACAAATTGTAATGGACACCCCATAAGGTGTGGGGCTTCAATGCGACCATCCAAGGTTGATGAAGGTGAAGACCAACATCAAACTTAATCAATTGAAACAAACTATCCACAGGAAGATACAACCCGACAATAGCAAGATGGTGGTCAATCTTTTCTATCGATACTCTATATCCATTGCACAGGGATATGTCCGATACCAGGCATTATATATAGTAGGGGATGATGAAGTGTGGTTGATGTTCGATATGTTCAACAATCATAGAAGCCTCGCTGTTTCTACAATTGAGGTATACGCAAATCTGGAGGATGTATACAATATTAAATCCCAAGATGGGTCGTCTAATCATCTAGTCGTTGATCTCAATGCCCTAACACAACATCCTTTTCCGAATTAGAACCCTACTACAACCTTTCCTACTTCCTCACACTACCACCCATCTTTTCCTTCGTCCTCTGACTACCACCCATCCTCTCCTTCTTCCTTTGCCTACCATTCGTCATTTCCTCAAATAGAAGACTACCACCCATCATTTCCTCAGTCCGAAGACTACAACCCATCATTTCATCATACTGAAGACTACAATTAGTCATTTCCAAAAGCTAATGACAACCACCCAACCAGTGTTAATGTTCAAACTCATCCTATCCCCGTCAGTGTTGTTTTCGGTTTCCACCGCGAAGAAGTCGGTGACTTTTGTGAAGATGAAGACTAAAACCTTGAACGATCTGACCTCGACGACGATGATGACGAAGAAGAACCCGGTGTGTGTCCTTCCACAACCACTCCTCCATGATTTCAGCCAGATGATTTCAGCCACATCATGTCCCGTGTCCGTGGGGAACAACTTGATGTCCCAAAGAGCCTACAAGTAGGGATGAGGTTCCCTACAAAAGAAATTACTAAAACTGTGATCAACCAGTTCCATATAAAGAACTCTTTGGATTTCAGGGTAGAGCACTGCGATAACAAGAGATGGATAGCTAGGTGTCCAAGTGGTGTATGCCCGTGGAGATGTAAAGTACTGCTTCGCAAAAAGTTGCAGGTTTGGGAGATCCGTAATCTGGACGGACAGCATACATGTGTATCAACAAGTCTTTCGCAAGATCATAATAAGCTTGACTCGAACATTATTGTTGAAAGTATCAAGCAAATGGTGAAGGAGGATCCAACAATACCATTCTCGGTTTTGATTGCACACATACAAGGACACTAAACCTACACAACTACGTACCGGAAGGCATGGTTAGCCAAGCAAAAGACTATCAAAATTATATATGGTAACTAAGAGCAATCATACAATGGCCTCCCAAGATTGGTACTGGCTTTGAATACTTGTGTTCCAAGGACAATCACAGAATTGTAGACATTACCAGCTTACGACAGGGCCCAACTAGTTCATGATAAGAGAATCTTCCATCGTCTCTTCTGGACTTTCAAACCATGCATTAGTGGGATTGCACTCCGCAAGTCCATTATTATAGTTGACGGAACCTGTTTGTTTGGAAAGTACATGGGGACACTATTGCTTGCAATTGCTCAAATTGGGGAGAACACCCCAATTCCCATAGCATTTGCCTTTGTCGAGAGTGAGACAGCAGATGCCTGGTTTTTCTTCCTCCAAAACCTGAGAAGGCACGTCGTACCCCAAGCTAACATATGCTTGATTTTAGACAGGCACGAATCGATAAAAAGTGCCTACTAGCATCTGGACAATGGATGGCACGATCCCCCGTCAGTATACATGTACTGCGTTCGACACATCGCACAAAACTTCATGAGAACATTCAAGAACACAGATATGAGAAAGAAGCTCATTAAAAGGATTAGTACTACAATCATACATATTGCAATCAATTTTTGTTTCTATTTTTATTTCTATCCATGGCTAATTCTGAAATTTTACATTCCAACTCTACGGGATACGCCTTGACTCAACTCAGCCAGCGTTATTACTGGAATTTGATCCTCCTATGGAACCAAGAGGCCATGTCATGGGTTGAAGAAATCCCCAAGGAAAAGAGGAACTAGGCATATGACGAAGGGCGCCGTTGGGGACATATGACAACTAACCTTGCGGAGTGCATTAATAAGGTATTAAAGGGGACGTGGCATCTTCCAATAACTACGCTGGTCTAAGTAACCTGTTATAGGTTGTCTGAAAATTTTGTTGGACGTGGGAGGTAAACAAGCGCAATGATTGCATCCGGCCGTCGACACTTTGAAATTGTCACCAAGGCCCTCGAGGAAGAACCGGCGAAGTCCAACCCTCATCGTGTCAGTAATTTTGACCAAGGTAGACTTGAAAACAGAGTGGCGTGAGTGTGGGAAGTTTCAGGTGTTACACATCCCATGTTCACATGTCATCGCCGCTTGTTCGAGTGTTCATCATGACTATCATGAGTATGTTCCTGTCGTGTACCAATTGCAAACTATCTTCAACGTTTACCGTGAAGAGTTTAGCGTGGTGCCCCACAACGCATATTGGCCAATATATACTGGAGTTGAGGTGTGCCACAATCCAAACATGCGGAGAAATCCACAGGGTCGTCCACAATCTACCCACATTCGTACAGAGATGGATCTCAGGGAAACGGGTCGCCGTAAGATATGTGGATTGTGTCGGGCTGAGGGTCATAGCAGCAATAAATGTCCTAACCATCTTGGGTCTTCTGCGCAACAATAGCAAATTTGTATTTTAATCAATATTAAATATTTTCTATGATTGTATTATTAATTATTATGGTGTTAACTAATTTTATTGTAATAAGTCATTAAATATGTAAATTATTTAAATTAATATATAAATTAATTAACCACTTTTAATTAACTAAATTAATTATTAATTAAATTTATTAAATCATTAACAATAAATTAAAAATAAAAAAATCATGTTGAGAAGTCGGGTTGGGGGAACCCGCCTTCTCATCCACACTAAAAAAAAAACACATTGAGAAGTCGGGATTTGGGAACCCGACTTCTCACCTAAAAAAAGGTGGTAGTTTGGTATTTAATCTCAAAAGGGTGTTATTTGTGTAAATAAAAAAAATTTGATATTTTAAAAGAAATCATATTATATGTAAATTTTTACACAATCAATTAAGGAGTAATTTAATTTTATAATAATTTTATTCGAATAGGAAATTATTAATCTCACAAAACAAGATTAGCGATAAATATTTTTCAATTATTAATAAATATATTTCTAGTTGTATTCAATAATTCTTAAAAAATAACTCATAAATTATGTATTTACTTTGAACAGAAACTAAAACTATCATTATTGAAAGGGTCCTCTTAGTACCAAGGTTTTATGAACTTTTTTTTTTTTTAGCATGTCATTAATACAAATTATTCACATCGTAAACGATGACTAATCTCCATCAGGGAATTTTGATGACATTTGAGGGTTGCCTCCTCACAAACAAATTTTCTGCATATACAAGAGTCAGAAGTCGAACCCCTAATTACTTGCTTCAAAGGCGGGAACCCATTACCATTCGGACCAATCACGTATTGATATAACGCCTGATAAATTTAATTCACATACTCACATCAATATTTCAAAATACTTTGATCAATTTTTTTTTAAAAAATATATATATTGTTGTAATATAATTTATAAACTACAACCATTCACACACATTTACATGCAAAATTTAATATTTGTATTTTTATTATTACAATTGGCTATGCTGAACTTATGCATATTACATTTCACTTTTACCTTCAGCAAAATATATACACTAAGAGTTTAATTTTGATATAATTTTTAGTATAAAGGTTTTTACACTTTTAACTAAAATCACAAATTATTACAGGATTTAATTAGTATGTACCATCATTGTAAAATTTTTTTACACATTAAATCAATCAGAAATTATAACATAAGTTAACATATTTTACTCTTATCTTAACTACCTTAAAAATCAATGTTACCATAATTTCTTATTAGTTGACAATATAAAAAATTTATACTGAAAGTACATAAAAATTAAACTCATTATTATATATACGTGATTTTTAGGATAATTATTATAAGAGTCAAATATTTTTAATGATAGACCAATTTATGATATATATTGTAATTAAGATTTTGAGATACATAAATATTATAATTAATGTAGAAAAGAAGAAGGAAACAGTGATTGAAATAAAAAGGACATGTCATTCTGATTTCTGAATTTGAGATCCGAGGGATGGGTGTGGTTGTTGGACCCATATTGGCTATAAATAACGCGATTAGCACTCCAGTTTGCTCGCGCTCTTCCTTCTTCTGCTTCTTCAAACTGATCCCTGTAACCACACAAATTAAAGGGTACGACACCTTCTCCTTCTCTCACTCTCCTTCGTTCGTTCAATTTTTCACTTACTCGCTTCTCTCCTTATTAAATATACGATCATCACTTCTTCTTCACCTGCTTTATAACATTAACTGCCTCAGTTCTCTCTCAATTTCTCTCAATTTGTTCATTTTCTTTGGTTTTTTCACTACCACACTGAGATCTATCTACTGGTAAATGTGAACGCTTGCTTATTACTAGTTACTTGCATACGATACGCCACATGCTTTTCGATTGATACAATTCGGCTTTCAGATCCGACGTCGTATTGTTTGGATCTAATGCTGGGTTTAAAATGCATCTGAGCTTTTATACTTGGATAGTTGGATTTCCTTGCTTTTACTTTGAGTGAATACCCAAATCTGTCCCTGAAAAAAATGTTCTCCAATTTAGTTAATGGGAAATGAAAAATCTCAATCTGTTTCTCAAAAATCCTAAATGACAGTCAGATTAATCATTTTTAGTATAAATTTTAGGGACACTTTACTCCCTATCATGAACTATATTTTCATCTGTATTTAAGATTTTTGAAGACCAAGTTGATTTTTTTCATTTTTTTTTAAGGACTAAATTGGCTTTATTTTAATTTTTTTTCTCAGGAAAAAATTTGGATATTCAGTCCTTTTTTATTTTTTTAGTTTAATTTTGACAATTTGCATTTATGACTTTTAAATAGTTATTAAGGTAGTTAGAAGAGTTCTCATATGAGTGCATATAAATTAGTGTCATATGTTATCATAAAATATTTATTTATTACAAGAGTGAAATATTTTTAATAAAGTGACAAGTAACTCAATGACGTGCAAATCTGTTTGATTTGTGAAGTGGTTATTTGCGAAAACGATTGTTTTCCTAAATATTTTACATAAATTTATACCGGTTGATAACCAATAGTTGATTCATCCTTAAACCGATATGGCTACCAAATTATATGTTTAACTAGCATAAAAATGATGTGAAATTTTTGGTGTGCAAATGACATTATCGGATTATTTATAACTGGTTTCCATCAATAAATGGGTCCTGTTTAAATTTGGTGATTCTATTAAATTTGCAATTTTTTTCAATGTCATGTGCTCACTTTGCTATGCTCTACAATTCTATTTCGTGTCCCGTGATTGTGTATAGAATAACATTTTCCCATAGCGTTGTTGCTTGTTGAATTTTGAATTTTCTCTTACCCTTTATGTGCTTGTTTTGTTGTAAGTACTGTGTGTCTGTTAATGGAATTGTGATTCTTATGTTTTATCAGTTTTTCAGACGGAAAATGTTTCTTCTACACTTGAGATCACACACCTATTCTACACCAGTTAATGAAGAGTAAATCATTGGGTAAAAGACTGATAAATTGTTTTTATAAGGAAAAAACATGTGATAGTCATAAATTTACTCATCATTAAGGGGGATATGGAGATGTGGTGGAATGTCAGGTATAGGAATACAGAACTGGTGTTAAACACAGATATTGATTTTTGTTTGCAATTTTACCTGATGTAACAGAACAATGGCATCCCATATTGTTGGATACCCTCGCATGGGCCCCAAGAGAGAGCTCAAGTTTGCCCTGGAGTCATTCTGGGATAAGAAGAGCAGTGCCGATGATTTGCAGAAGGTGGCTGCTGATCTCAGGGCATCCATCTGGAAGCAGATGGCTGATGCTGGGATCAAATACATCCCCAGCAACACTTTCTCATACTATGATCAGGTGCTCGATGCGACTGCCTTGCTCGGCGCTGTTCCACCCAGATATGGATGGGCTGGTGGGGAGATTGGGTTTGATACCTACTTCTCCATGGCCAGAGGTAATGCATCTCTCCCTGCAATGGAGATGACCAAGTGGTTTGACACCAACTAGTAAGTGTTGACTCATGTTTCATTGTTTTCCTTTAATGATGCTATAGTTGTATTGATCTGATTAGTGATTACTGAACTATTGTATATGTGCACTGATCCAGCCACTTTATTGTCCCTGAACTCGGACCTGATGTGAACTTCACTTATGCTTCTCACAAGGCAGTGAATGAGTACAAGGAGGCCAAGGCGGTATGTATTATATATATTAAAGTCAATCCAGTTCCTATTAACTGTTTATTTCTTGGAAATCATATGTTAGATACTGTGACATTAGTTAAGCCGTGACTGTGAGAAGCAGTGTTATAAATAAATTGTATACATCTTCTCCTTGTTGTATACTGCATTCATCAAGAAATTTTCTCATGATCCTTGTGTCCAGTATCCACTGGTTGTTCTGTGTGGAGCATTATGATATTTTAATGGGTTTATCTTTAGGTGTCATTGAATATTTAATTTCTCTTGCAGCTCGGAGTGGAAACAGTTCCAGTCCTCATTGGCCCTGTATCATACTTGTTGCTCTCCAAACCTGCCAAGGGTGTTGACAAATCCTTTTCTCTTCTCTCTCTCCTCCCAAAAGTCCTTGCTGTCTACAAGTAAGAATTTAATTTGTGTACAACTATTAATTATTTGCTCTTTGTGATTGTGATTATATTCGTATTGTTTCTCTAACTTGCTTATCACTATAAACTCAGGGAAGTTGTGGCTGATCTTAAGGCAGCTGGTGCGGCATGGATTCAATTTGATGAACCTACCCTCGTCACAGACCTTGATTCTCACCAGTTGCAAGCATTTACTGCAGCATACTCAGACCTTGCATCTACTTTATCTGGTTTAAATGTTCTTATTGAGACATACTTTGCTGACGTTCCCGCTGAGGCATTCAAGACCCTCACAGCTTTGGATAGCGTCACAGCATTCGGATTTGATTTAGTCCGTGGAACTAAGACTCTTGATTTGATCAAGGGTGGATTTCCTAATGGAAAATACCTCTTTGCTGGAGTGGTTGATGGAAGGAACATTTGGGCTAATGATCTTGCTACTTCTCTCAGTACTTTAAATGCTCTTGAGGGCATTGTGGGCAAAGGTATTGTCAAACATGTGTTTCATGAAAACATTTGGGAAACTTCTGCATCTAATGTAGTCACTTGATATTATCTTTTTAAATTGTATGCAGATAAACTTGTTGTGTCCACCTCCTGCTCACTTCTTCACACTGCTGTTGATCTTGTAAATGAGACCAAGTTGGATAATGAGATCAAATCATGGCTGGCTTTTGCTGCCCAAAAAATTGTTGAAGTAAATGCATTGGCCAAGGCATTGTCTGGTCAAAAGGATGAGGTATCCTTCATTCCTTATAGTTTATCTTTACATCACAAAAATAAGTTAACCAGATGATGTCTGTTACTTGATAACAGTGTGGTATTTTACTTAGTGGGGGAAAATATAAATATTCACAATAAATAAAATGGTTATCTTCCAACTTGTGTTAGTCTTCATTTTTTTTCAGATTTTTTTTTTTGCATCCATCTTATTTTTAGGACATAATAGGGCACAGCCTAATTCATGCAACTCCCACCATCGTGGGGTATGTGATTCTGTGAAGGTTCTGTTCAGATGTATGCAACCCTACCCCTACATGCTGAGGTTGAATTATAAACTTAGATTCAAGCATAGTTTTTGTAATTAGTATCATAGTGAGAAATTTGTTTGTTTTTTGAAATAAATTCTTAGATATAAAACCGCCATGGTTTTGAAATAATTAACATAATAATTGAAAGAAAATTATAGAACAAAAAGATTAAAATAATACAAATATGTATTAAGAGAAAAAAGTATATACAGGAATTGAAATCAAGAAAATTGAGGGAAAGTATAATGTACTTGTAATATTAATAGCAAGTGTCATAAAATATCCAACTACTTTTCAGCAGTTCCGAGCAATATTTGTATGTTGATATATTGTTTTGTTCCTGTTTGTTTCACTGCATCATTCACTAGTGACTGTTTTTATGGTTTCATTTCTAGGCTTTCTTCTCTTCTCATGCCGCAGCTCTGGCTTCAAGAAAGTCCTCTCCCAGAGTGACTAATGAGGCTGTTCAGAAGGCTGTAAGTGCTGATTTTTTGTCGTTTCTGTTCAATTGGGTTTGTTATGAAATTCATTCTCATTACTTATGACAACTTCCCTTTCCCTCCCAGGCTGCAGCATTGAAGGGTTCTGACCATCGTCGTGCTACCAATGTCAGTGCCAGACTGGATGCTCAACAGAAGAAGCTTAACCTTCCAATTCTCCCAATCACCACTATTGGATCCTTCCCTCAGACTGTCGAACTAAGGAGGGTGCGCCGCGAATACAAGGCTAACAAGTATGAATGCGGATATCTTGGCTTGTTTTCCTGACCATGTGCCTTCTTTTATTGAGCTGAATCTTGGTTTTTTATCAGGATCTCTGAGGAAGAGTATGTCAAGGCAATTAAGGAGGAAATCCGCCAAGTTGTTGTTCTCCAGGAAGAGCTTGATATTGATGTCCTGGTACATGGGGAGCCTGAGGTCAGCTCTCATCTTCACAAACGAATAAATTGCTGAATTAGAGAATAAAGAGATAGTTTTATTACACTTCCTTGATTTTGATACATCTTCTTAACCTCTTTCTTTATGAAGAACCACATACTCTTGCTAGATTTTCTGCCCCTTAATGTGATGTTGCCAATTCCCAATTGCACTTCTCACTAATTGTTGGTGCCTTTCATTGCAGAGGAATGATATGGTTGAGTACTTTGGTGAGCAGTTGTCAGGCTTTGCCTTCACTGTTAATGGGTGGGTGCAATCTTATGGGTCCCGATGTGTGAAGCCACCAATCATCTATGGTGATGTGAGCCGCCCAAAGCCAATGACTGTCTTCTGGTCATCTACTGCTCAGAGCATGACCAAGCGCCCAATGAAGGGAATGCTTACCGGCCCTGTCACCATTCTCAACTGGTCCTTTGTTCGAAATGACCAGCCTAGGTATAAACACAAAACCCATTGAGATGTGGCAGGAAAAGAATAAAAATTAAAGAGAGTTGACAAAGGAAAATAATCAATATTAACCGTATTGTTATTTCTAACATGTTGATTCTATTTACAGATCCGAGACTTGCTATCAGATTGCTTTGGCTATCAAGAACGAAGTAGAAGATCTTGAAAAGGCTGAGATCACTGTTATCCAGATTGATGAGGCTGCTTTGAGAGAGGGGTTACCATTGAGGAAGTCAGAACAAGCTCACTACTTGGACTGGGCTGTCCATTCCTTCAGGATCACCAATGTTGGTGTGCAGGATACTACTCAGGTATTGTATTTCTGGATTACAAGTCAATGTAAAGAAAATTTTTCTTCTACATTTACATCTAAATATAACAAACTTGCATACTTGGTATTAACAATTGACAGATCCACACCCACATGTGCTACTCTAACTTCAACGACATCATCCACTCAATCATTGATATGGATGCTGATGTGATCACCATTGAGAATTCTCGTTCTGACGAAAAGCTCCTGTCAGTCTTCCGTGAAGGAGTGAAGTATGGAGCTGGAATTGGCCCTGGTGTCTATGACATTCACTCCCCTAGAATACCTACAACTGAAGAAATGGCTGAGAGGATCAACAAGATGCTTGCAGTTCTTGAGAAGAACATTTTGTGGGTCAACCCAGATTGTGGGCTCAAGACTCGCAAGTATGCAGAGGTGAAGCCAGCCCTCACAAACATGGTTGCTGCTACAAAAGTCATCCGCAACCAGCTGGCCGGTGGCAAGTGAATGGCATAAGAAAGTTGAATCTCAGTAGTCACGATGATTCTGCTTGATTTACAAAGAGAGGAAATTTTTCTATTTTGGTTGTTGCAATAACTGTGTGTTGAATATTTAGGTGTTTAGTATGATGCTCTTATGAGCAGTTGATCTCCCCCCAACCCAGCTTTTTTCTGTTTTCCATAATATTTTGTATTTTTGTGGTATTGCCTCAATCTTTATTGATATGCATATGCTATTTACAGTTTTGTGCAAATAACCATCAGTATCTGAATCGTTTATTTCTTCATGCTTCAATACAATTTTCTTCCTTCATGGGCTGGGCTAAGTTGTCTAGCTCACAATTGGCTAATATATATCCAAAAAACCAAGCACCAGTTACGAATAAGCATTTTCTATTTTGTTTCTTTTTTAAGGGTGTGTTTGGTTCAAAGGAGGGGAGGAGGAGATGAGGGATTTTAATCACACATTGTGTTTGGTTGAGAGGAGAAGAGAGGAGAGGGAGGGGAAATAACACTTTTTTGTTTGGTTTAGGAGGAGGGAGGAGGGATTTTAAAACAAATTTACTTTTAAACACTTATAATTATTTATTTCAAAATAGACAAGTGGAGATATTTTAGTCAATGCATATAAAGTCTTTTAAAATCCCTGGAGGGAAGCCAAAATTGACTTAAGGAGGGATTTTACTCCCCTCCCCTCTTCTCCTTTCCAAAAGTTGAACCAAACTTGAAAGTTTTAAAAAAATCCATCCCCTCTCGTCCCCTCCAATTCCCTCATACTAAACACTATGTTAAGGAGGGATTTTGCTCCCCTCTCCTCCCCTCCCTTCCAAAAGTTGAACGAAACATGAAAGATTTAAAAAAAAAAAATCCCTCCCCTCCCCTCTAAATCCTTCCAACTAAACACTATGTAAGTCAATTTTGGCTATGTAAGCCAAAACACTATTGGGGGATTTCGAGGGAAGGGGAGGGATTTTAAAACATTTTATATGCATTGACTAAAATATCCTCACTTGTTTATTTTGAAATAAATAATTATATTTTATCAGAAAAAATTATAAGGGTTTAAAAGTAAATTTGTTTTAAAATCTTTCCCTCCCCTCCTGAACCAAACATGAAAGTGTTATTTCCCCTCCTCTCCCCTTCTCTCAACCAAACACAATGTCTAATTAAAATCCCTCCCCTCCAAGCAAAGCTGGCCTGTTTAAGCCTAGTAGCCTACCGATATAACAATGAAAACAAACATTAGATTATATTACAAATATTCAAGAGTTATTTTGTGAGGGATTTTCAAAATAATAGATGTCCAGGAATATCTAAATTGGAAAGGCATTCTGTGTTTAGCACACGAAAGCCAATGCTCAATGCCAGTCAGTACCTAAGCATAAACCAGTTTTCAGCAAAAGTTGTTGTGCAAAGGATGTTAGGGTTACATACTAGTTGATCAAATGCTAGGTAGTTTGTTCAGTTACAAGTTAGTTGCAAAATTGGTTATTAGACAGTTAGTCTGTTAGCTATAGCTCACTTGTATATAAACTTTGTATTACATCAAATTGATTAATGAGAAAGTTATTCATCACTTTCTAATATGGTATCAGTGAAAATCTCTCTTCTCTACGACTCTAAACTATTGTCCCTTCCTCTTTCTCTCGCATTCTTGTTCTTGTTTTGAGGTTTCATTGTCATGGCTGATTCTGATTCTAAAGATTCACCGAGTTCTGCACAAATCAATGGCGGTGGCATTGATCCCTGCCAAAATCCTTCTTCTCCTTACTATCTGCATCCTAGTGAAAATCCAGGCATAGTTCTTGTTTCTCCTCTGCTCAATGGATCGAATTACCATTCATGGAGCAAAGGAATGCGACGAGAACTATTGTCAAAAAACAAATTGAAGTTCATCAATGGCAGTTTAGTGATTCCACAAGAAAGTGATTCTGTGTTTGAAGCTTGGGAGCGTTGCAATGATATCATGATTTCTTGGATAAATTGAACCCTAACGCCTCAAATTGCACAAAGTGTGGTCAATATTGATAATGCGAAGGTGCTCTGGGATGAGCTCTGCAAGAGATTCACCAAAGGGAACGCCTATTGATTATCCAACCTTCATCGAGAATTGCATTCAATCAAACAAGGTGAAAGATCAGTTTCTGATTTCTTCACTGATTTAAAAATCATATGGCAAAATTTAGAGGCTCTACGACCTATCCCCAATTGTTCTTGTTAGTTGAAAGCCAATCGTTACACTACAATGAAACACATTCAATAGCACAGAGAATCTGAGTATGTATTTTGTCTCTTGAAAGGTATTGGTGAGATTTATAGTCATGTCAAAACTCAGATTCTAATGATGGACCCGCTACCCCCAATCAATAAAGCTTTTTATTCGATTCTCCAACAAGAAGAACACTTGACTGGTTCCTCATTAGGAGATCAAAAGGTCATGTTTAATGCTACTAATAATCAATGGCAGCAAGGTAGAGGTAATGATGGAAGAGGAAGGGGACATCCTAATCAAGGTAGTGGTTCAACAAAACAATGCACTTTCTGTAACAGATTTGGCCATACAATTGAGCAGTGTTACTTTAAACAGGGATTTCCTCCTGGTTACACTCTAGAATACAATAAAAATAATCATGCAGTCCATAGTCCTGTTTCTGATGAAGGTTCAGACTCATACTTCCGAGCAGTCTTTGCCTCAAGCAACTGAAGTGGTTGCCACTCCAACTCAGTTCAGTCCTGAGCAAATGCAGCAATTGCTTTCCTTGTTGCAACAATCAAAGCTTCCGTAATCGCATAGTGTCAACCAAACTGGTAAATCCATTGTTAGTGAGTCATTCATCACATTCTAATAAAGGACATATGGCTAAATTTACTTTTGATCATCTATCTTATTTTTTGATTTCGGTTTGGTCCAGTATTTAATTTTCATTGCAATTTGGTCCTCTAATTGTCAAGGTTACACCAAGTTTGTCCTTCCATCAATTTTGTACTAACGGTGCCAGATTTCCACCGTTATTTGCTGGAGCACCTATCCTCTCGACATAATCTAAACTTCTCTCGACGGAAACTGGGTCTCTCACGTGAGAAAAGTTTCAATTTTTATTTTTAGTTTTTGGATCTGATATTCTTGTCAAAATCATGTTCATCTCCCATACTCACCGTCAGATTCTATTTCTCTGCTTCCATAAAATGGGTCTATTGTTTCTTTCTTTACCCGAATGATTTTCTTGATTGGCATGATGAAAGTTCTTTTTCCATTGCATTCTGATATCTCTACAGAAAAGATAACAGACAAATTTAGGGAGTGTTGGAAAGCTACCTTAATTGTGGTCCACCCCTAGCCGCCTTAACTGCGGTAACTTTGAGCTGCCTTCATTGCAACCTCTAGCACCTTTATTGTGATGGGTTTGAGGGGTGTGTTTAGTCCCACATCACCTAGAGATATGGCCTTGGTAGTGCTTATAAGGCTTAGACAATCCTCACCTTACAAACAGATTTTTTGGGGTTGAGTTAGGCCCTAAATTCTAAGATGGTATCACAACCTATCCTAGATTCGTTGTTGGGCCACCCATATTGTCCACGCTCCAGGCCTATTGCACTGGGCGTGAGGGGGTGTTGGAGTGCCGCCTAAATTTTGGTCCGCCACTAGCTGCCTTAATTGCAGCAACTTTGAACTGCCTTCATTGTAGCCTCTAGCACCTTCATTGTGTTGGGTTTGAGGGGTGTGTTTAGTCCCACATCGCCTAAAGATATGGCCTTTGTAGTGCTTATAAGGCTTAGGTAATCCTCACCTTACAAGCCCATTTTTTGGGGTTGAGTTAAGCCTCAAGCCCAAATTCTAAGACGGAGAAAGACAAAGTTCTTTGATTTGCTAATGCACAAAGAGAAAGGATGTTAATTTTCGTATAACGAGCAAAAAAAAAAAGGTAAAAAATGATTACAAATGAAGAAATATTGGAAGAGTTGAAGTTGTTGAGAGAATCAAACCCTAAAGGTCTAACCTTCACACTTTGTTGAACCAACTAGTTCTGCAGCTCCAGGCCAAGCTCAACAATGACCACGACCTCACCCACAAGCTCGATTTCTTAACCCAATAGTACAAGCAGGAAATTTTTGTTTAATTTTTTTTTTTCATTTTTACCTTTCTTTATTTCTTTCTCTATAATGGATTCTGTCTCGAAAGATTGCTCAGAGAACACTTATCCTCTCCATTGCCCCAATGACCAACAAGTCTATTTCGTTCCTCACTGGTCAGAATTGTAACATCCAAAAATCCAAATCTAAGAATTGTTAGACTCTAAGAAACTAAGATATTTGATCTAGAAGATTAGAAGTAATTAAATGTTCCTAAACTAGCTTAAGATAAGTTAAATTATCTAAAAAAATAAAATGAATTTTTCTAGAGACATGGTGTGTTTCATAGGACACAGGATCGTGTCCCACTCAAAATTTTGCAAAACAATGTCGCCTAGTAGGAGACACCGCTGTGTGTCAATTCGACACAGCTATGTGCCAATTAGACACAGTTGTGTCTATTTCCAAAAGAGTGTTTCCTTAGTGGACACACAATTGTTCGCAATTCAACATAGCTGTGTCTATTTCTGAAGCAATGTGCTTTTAAGATGCGACTATGTCTAAATTTGACACAATTGTGTCTCATGCCTAGAGGCCCAAAACATGCATTTTGACCTAAAAAGAGTTTAGGGAGCGTATAATATTAAAACAAAAGCTATTAGGTGCAAAAATAGAACCCTAATGCCACAAAACTCTGATAGAGGTGGCGAAAGAGGGATTCTAAGGTTTAGGGGATAATTCTTGGTGGAAGAAGGGTCTAGAAGGAGAAAGAAGAGAAGAACTATAGGTGAACACTAGGATTTGAAGTATGAAAATGCTTGGAGTTTTTGGAGGTCTTCTAGGTGTGAGTAAAAACAACTTTTATAACCCTTCCATGGTGCATTGAATTTGGAATTTTGAGTCTGTTTGGTTAAAAGATAACTTCTGATGGATTTCTATGCATGAACACACTTGGCATGAAAATATTTTTTTTTTTTGAAGTTGAGGGTTTTATCAAGAACATTATTTATGACAAATTGAGTGCAAATTGATGTAGGCCATGTGATGATGTGTTTCCGGGTATGAATAATGGAATGATTAACATGTGTGATATGGTTGTTATAACCTGTTGAGATTGACCCTATTTGGATTGTATGAATGTCACTAATATATCCATTATGAGGGGGTATCGGACTATCAGAAATATCACCATGTCAGGGGATAACTGTTATACCCGATAAATTTAATAATTTAAATAATAAGTTTTAAAGATACAAAGGATGTAACTGTAGTTGCTTAATGGTGGAGTGATTTTGAATTATTATGTGGGATGAATGAAGAAGCTCTGCTAGGATTTTGCATGGTTTTCTAGGGTTTGCATGGTGGTGCACCATGGCAGCCTCCATTGATTGGCAACTTCTTTTTCCCAAGCTCTCTTCTCTTCTTTCTTCCATTAACCACCCTTCGTCTCCTTCTCCTCTTCCTCCATCTTCTTCGTCTCCTCCTCCAATTCAAAAGAAAACATTTGTTCAAGCTTTGAACAATGCTTGTGCTATACCTTTGAGCCAATTGCTGGTCCCTTGTTTGAAAGGGAATGAAATCGTTGTGTCTATTCCAGAGGAAGAATATCTAGCAGGGCTGGAAGCCTCGAAAAACAACTTCATGGCAGAATTTTACTTTCAAAAGGAGATCCTCCGATTAGGATTAATGACTTGAGGCTCAAGTTGTCGAGAATGTGGCAGCCTCTTGCTCAATGGAAAGTAGTTCCAATTGGGAAAGTATTTTTTGAATTCTCATTCTTTTCTATTGAGGATATGAGAAAAGTTTTATCGGGTGGTTCATGGAATTTGGAGCCTGGAACCTTGAGACTTTTTCTGACGATTAAATAAGAAAAACATGCTGAAAAGGCAGTCACAGGCTCGCAGCATAATGGATTATGATAATCGATTATTGCATCATAATGGATTATGACAATCGATTATTGGTTCTCTGTTTGAAATCATGTCAGCACTTAAAAACATATAATCAATTATTATCTCTCTGATTCAAAATTCAAATCTCCCAACAGATGTATAATCGATTATTCAAAAGACATAATCGATTATATGCGTTCAAAAACAGCAAATTTGAAAACTTAATGGTTGTAACACCCCAATTTTTCAATGCTTTTAAATATCAGTAGAAATGTTCATATGGTTATAATTTATCCAGAACCTAGAAAAATGATTTTGACTAAAACAAAATCATATTCATGTCATGTTTAATGATGTGAAGTTCCAGTAAAATTTTGGGTTGAAAATTCAGACGAAACCCGGTCTGTGTTTTCACCGACAGTATAAAATTATTGATCAGGAAACCTAATTTTGAAAAATGAACGAAAGATTAATGATTTTTATCTCTTTTTAAGAGATATGAGTCATTTTCAATTTTTACTCAAAAATAAATATTATAATTTATTCGGGCGAAATAATCGAACGGAACGCTCGTAAGAATATTCAGTCGGGAAAACGATAGAATTGGGAAAGGTGCAGAGATAATATGGAGCAGAGATGATGGAAGTGATTGAGAGGATCCATGAAAATTGTCACATCATGTGTCACTCAAAGTCATTATGACAACTTAACAATATAGTATTATTATATTGTAAAAAGTAAAACCCATTAATTGGATTTGTCTTAAGACAAACAAAGCTCTAAAATATCTAAAACCCCTTCCCCCCTTAATACCCCAAACCTCCCCCCCCCCCCCAACACACTCAACATTTCTTCACTTCATCTCTCACAAAATCAAGCAAACTCCAAGAGCTCCAAACTTCTATTTTGTGGAAGGATCATCATCAAGCTTCTTCTTTCATCTTCATCACACTTGGTAACTTGTTCATCTCACTCTTGCTAAGTTCAACATATGTTCTTTCATGTTCATTCTTAGAGGAAACCCATTTTGTTACTTTCATGAAAATGGAGTTGATATGCATCATGATCCTTTACACCATATTCATAAGGCTCTAGTCTTTAGTATTGAAAGCTTGAATGAAAATGAAAAACCCCAAACCCATGAAACCCATGATTGCCGAAACCCTCACTTGAGAGGGGTTTAATGATTTTTGTTCCATTTTGAAATCTATTAGTTGATTTAAGTTCTCTAGTATGTAGATTATCAACATCCAAGAGCTTAGGTTCAACTAAAGTCCCTAACCCTATTTTCCCCCTAGGGCCGAAATTCTCTCTTAGTCGGATAGGAGGAATTTTCAAATTTAATTGACTTGTATTGTGATGTCTTGTGAAGGAAACGTAGCTTAAGAGTACTTTCCGGATTCGTGAGACGAAACTGAATCAAGATCAACTCTTCAAGAGCAAGGATTTCACTGCTTGAGGTAAAGGGAGTCAGTCTGAGGAGCTATTTTTAGATAGTCATATACAAAGTTTGATATTGAATTGTGATTGATTGTTTTTAAAATGTGTGAATAGAATTGATTTATGATTGTGACTGATGATTTTTGGATGGTTGATTATGGAGATGATTATGGAATTGCCTGTTATGACATGTTATGATTTTGATACAATGATTATTTTTGATTGACTGTGATTGGCTGATGGCATGACACTGGTCATTGCTTGTTAATAAAGACTAAGATATTTAAAATGTGTTTAATCCATAAAGAATGAAACAACAAATGTTTTATTTTCTTTAATCAAAAGTGAAAAGAGAAATCCAAATGTATAAAGGATGAAGATAGATTAATTTTAGGAGAAGAAAGAAAATGGAAAGTTTGCCGAAATTCTTTGAACCATGTTTGGAGGAAACATAGGTTCTAAGAATAGAGAAATCTTTAGAAAATAAAGAGTTTCTTTTGAGTGTTTAAGAAATAGTTTTCAACCATGGAAAGTTTTAGGCAAAAGGATTTCTAAAAATGAATTTCTTTTTGAAAATGTTGGAGTTGCACTAAGTTGAGAAAAGATTTTAGTAATTTACTAAGTTAAAGGAAATATGATTTTTTTTTTTTATGAAAGAAAAAGTGTTCTTGGAAAAGGTATTTCAAAACATGAATTTTGTTTACGGTACAAAGCTTAGGAAACAAGGAAGTTTTGTTTTTTTTTTTTCCGATTTAGTTTTCACTGAATGAAAAGAAATCAAGTGGAAAAGAGAAAGAAGTGAAAAGGGCCTAGGTTCCGAGCTATAAACCAGGGCTGGATTTGGATTGCCGAAATATCGGGCTAAATTCGGAGTGCTGGTAAAGCCGGACTAGTATTCCTGTTGAGAAGAACCTAGATTTCCGAGACGTCAGGCTAGTGTTCGATTTGAGTAAGAGATTTTTAAGATCTTTGTTTTTGACTTAAAAATCCTGGGTTTGGTATTTAGAATGCATCTAATACCTGGATAAAAGTAGTCAGGAGCTTTAAGCCTTGACGAGAAAATAAATGATGCGACAAAGAAAACGAAAACGAGAACCTTGATTTTACATGCATAGTCTGGCTTATATGCCATTGTGGTAGACGTGTCATTGTGTATCTAGCAACAGTTTCACAAAGGGTGAACTGACAAATTGAATAGTTACGGACCAGAGATGGCTCCTTTAGTCTTTGGGTCTATTAGGGACATTCGGGCTTGAAAACCTATGGAAGGCTCGGGCACTTCCACCCTCGGGCCGTGGAAATCGGTTACCCAGTACGAAATGTACTCAATCAGGAACTATTCAATCTTATTTAGGTGATACGCGATACCCTAAAACGATTGGGGATTGGACTACATAGAGAGGCCAACCCAACGCGAAACAATTGTGTTATAGGCATTATCGCGACCTATCATGATCGACGAAGGGAAGTTAGGATCTCCGGAGAACTATGAGTTAGAGGGAAATTTTGAAGTGACATGAAAGTTTTTATAAAACTGCATTTGGTTATTTGGTTTGAACTTTTACTTAAACTATGACATTATGTTATGAAATATTCTTGTTGCGATGATCTTGTTTGTGTGTGGTGTATGTGGCTTCTTTTAAATGTTCATATATTGGTAACTCACCTTTGCATTACTTTTGTCTGGTTCTCTTTGTGGTATATCTTTGCTGTCGATAGATGGATCCGATGAACAACATGACCTACTCGGGGTTCCTGGGGCTGGCTTTTGAGCGGAGGGATGAGGGAGGCGCTTGGGTCATACGCCCGGGGGCCCGGAACGCTGTATATACCGGACCGTTACTTACTACTAAAGGAACAGAAGCAGGAACCATGACTTGCACTCATAGCATCAAGACAGTGGAGGTGCCATTACCCCTGATATAGCTTCTCCTGATGACTTTGGTTGCGACTGGCAACACTTATCATCAACTTCCCCCACTTCAGATGATTCCGGGGCCAGCACCCATGGTTGTGGTTGGAGGGGAGAACGATGATGACTTTATGGTGGAAGAAGACCCTAAAGAAGAGGATCCGATTGAAGAGGATCCAGAGGAGGATGTGGAAGGGGTAGAGTATCACCCCTTGGATGATGATGCTGTTGTCCCCGCGGCTGATGCGGAGGTTGGAGTAGGTTCACCCGATCCATCTCCAGTTAGGGATGATCATGGTGGTCTCCCTAACGGCTTCCATTAGTTTGACCAGCTTAGGAGTTGTCTGATAGGGGTAGTGTTTTTGCTTTTCTTTTACTGTACATCAGGCTGATGAGTGCCATGTCTTTTTGAAATCCTGGTTCTCTACTTAACCTCTAGATTATTTTAGTATTGTATCTATTATGTCTGTAACTATGTCTAAATACTTGCGACTTCTGACAAATGGCCTTAACTGCTATGGTCCTTGCAATGTAACTAAGTATGATGATGTATAATTAGATGAAAGTGTATGTATATACAGGTTATGTTTTTATGTTTTAAGTTAAAGTTTTTTTTTTCACTGTTATTTTCGAAAACTAGAATAAGAGATATTTTTCTTTTCCGAAAGTAAACCAGGAAAAGAGTTTCTATTTTATTTTTCGCATTTGAGTAGTTTATGTAGCGCCACGGGAGGCGTTACATTAGTGGTATCAGAGCTGGTCGAATCTTTCGGGAATCTATGGGAATAGGTCTGTTATGTCTAAGTTGTGTGATCTTTGATTTAAGACTTGCTTGAATTACTTCTTAGAAGTAATGTGTGTTGTTAAGTGGGTATATGTTTCGGTTTAGAGTTACAGTTTATCTGATTATGTCTTGTAGGATAGTTATGGAAATGGAGGGTGGACGTTGACACGGACGTGGACGTGGAAGGGGACGTGGTAGCGGCCGTGGAAGGGGCCGTAGAGGTGGTCGCATACTCGGTCAGGACGAAGTCGAAGAGAATTATGAGGATACTGGTGGAATTGACTATGCAGCGCAAGCGATGGCAGATGTCGCTGCTACTATTGCTCTACAGACAGCTGCAATGACTGCTCAAACTCAACAAGAGCAGCTTCGTGCTGAGCAAGCTGCGGAAGGAAGAGGTTTGACTGCTTTTTTAGACGCCAAAATCCACCACAATTCCATGGAGAGATTGACCCTAAGAAGGCTGATTTGTGGATACAAGAACTTGAGAAGATCTTCGAGCTGATTCATACCCCGGAGGGAATTAAAGTTTCTTATGCTACTTTCCTACTCTTGGGAGATGCTGAGTATTGGTGGAAGGGAACCAGGCTGTTGCTAGTTGCGGATCATTAGGAAATCACTTGGGAGGTATTTCGCAATGCCTTTATGGACAAGTATTTCCCTTTGAGTGCCAGAGCTGATAAAGAACAGGAATTTCTACGTCTGCAACAAAGGGAGCTATCAATTGGGGAATATGCAGCGAAATTTGAGTCGGTTGCTAAATATTTCCGTTTCTTCCAAGCTCAACTGGATGAAGGTTGGAAATGCGAGAAGTTTGAGGGAGGGCTGAGGTTTGAGATCAAGGAGTCGATGTTGCCACTGCAGATTCGAAATTTTCAAGAATTGGTGGAGATGTGTAGAAAAGTAGAACAAATGTAGAGGGGAAGAGATAACCGAGGCAATGTTGGAGGACCGTCTCGATCTACAAATCAATTTCAGAAACAAAAAGGAAAGCAAAACCAGAGGAGACCATACGACAGACCAACCGGGAACAACTAGAATCGACAACGATACCGTCCAGTTGCTTCTGCATATGGGAATGGGGGTCAGAGAAACCAAGAACAAGGCTATGTTCAGAAATGTTACAAATGTGGGAGTGTGAACCATACTACTGACAACTGCCTACTAAAGAAAGTGAAACGCTTCAGGTGCGGACAAGTGGGACATATGGCCAAAGATTGCAACACTCAGAGGCCGGCACCAACTGGTAACAATTCAAGGACCAATAAACCAACCGCTAAGGGAAGGGTTTATACCATGAGCGATGCTGAAGCTTCACAATCCGATGATTCATACAAGGTAGTTAGTTGCGACATAGCTGGTAATCTTTTAACTGTACTTTTTGATTCGGGTGCAACGTATTCTTTCATTTCGATGGATTGTGTGAGACAATTGAAATTACCTGTTTCTTCCATGACATATGATTTGATTGTTTCAACTCCTACTGCTGAACCCATTGTGGTAAATTTTATATGTCTGAACTGTCCTATTGTTATTCAGGATAGACACTTTCTTGTAAATTTGATATGCCTGCCTTTAATATAGTTAGATGTAATTTTAGGCATTGATTGGTAATCTTCCAACCATATCCTTTTAGACTGTGCCTATAAGAATTTAGTTTTCCCTAATCCTGAGATTTCTGGATTTTTATCTACCAACCAAGTAAGGACTTCTTCCAAAGAAGGAGATCAGGGATGCTTGTTTTTATCTAACTTAGAAGTCGAGGGGGAGATTGATCTGAGTATGGTGCCAGTGGTGAACAAGTTTCCAGACGTTTTTCCGAACGATGTTCCATGTGTAACACCCTGTTTTTCCTATGCTTTCTGTAGCAGTAAATACATATTTAAATGTGTTTATTTTAGATTAAACTAAGAGGATGATTTTAATTAAACTAAAATCATTTTCTTGTGTTGTTATATCATACGAAGTCATGGTAAAATCTTCGGTTGAAAATTCAGACGGAAGCCGGTCTGCGTTTTCACTGTCAGTACAAGTTTACTAAGCAGGAAACCTAATTTTGACCCGTGAACGAAACATTTGATGCTTCTATCATGTTCCCTTTAACATTGGTTAATTTCCAAAATTTGAGTTCGGAAATAAAATATAATATATTACCCGGGCGAAATCTTTTGAAAATACGATCGGAAGTGCAACCGGATACGCAATGGAGCAGAATAGGAGACATAAAAGGCTTGAGGTGACATGAGGGAGTGAGGTGTCTCACTAGAGGTATGGCCTAGGCTACCTCCTAAAAAGTGGTCATGATGACACTTTTTGAAATATAGCATATTATATTCTAAAAACCCATTTTTCTCTCTCTTCTCAAACCAAACAAGGCACAAGATCAAAACTTGCTCTCCAAGCTCATTTTCTCTCCAAAATTTCGTGCTCCCCTCTCCCTCCTTTATATAATCATTACTCATCTTCATTCTCTTATTTTCTTCCTCCATTTTCATACTTCTTCAACTTCTTCCATTTCTTCTTTTTTTCAAACACTTAAAGCTTCCATTTTTATTAGTCTTTTCCACTTGAGTTCTTCATTAAAGTTCTTCCTTCTACTAAGGGTAATGCTCTCATGTGAATCTTTTTGAAAGTTTCTCTTTTTATTTCATAGTTTACTTTATATGTTCTTTATGTGCTTTAAACTTCTAAAATCTCTCTAAAATGGTAGAAAACTCCTTTTGAGTTGAAACCACTTTATATAGTCTTGTATTAACTTATATTTTCACATACTAAGAGGTTGTGTAAAACAAAAATCTCTACCTATCTCTTCCTATGAAGGCCGAAGCTATGCATATGTGGCCTAGGAGGTTTTTTGTTTCAACTTTTGTTAAATGATCATGTGTTTGAGCTTCTAGATACCTCTTGATCTTAAAGTCTTTAATGTTGGAAGGTTTGATAGCTTGTTGTCCTATGATGGCCAAACCATGTGAGGTTTTGAGGCTTAGGATGCTTGTTTCACCTTTTCAACTATGATCATGGGTTTAGAATTCTTAATACATGGTGATGCTTAAAAGTTTTTATCAAACAAAGAACTTTTCCTCATTATCCTATGTAGGCCGAAACTTAAATGTTTTAGAGCAAGGATGTTTGAGTTTCATTTTCCAAAATGATCATGGACTAAAGCTCCTTAATATAGAAGGATGCTAAGTCTAAGAGATTGGAAAGTTTAAAGATTTCTAACTTGTTTATTCTATGTTATTGAACCTAGGATGTGTTATTATTCATTTTCCAAAATGATCATGGACTAAAGCTCCTTAATATAGAAGGATGCTAAGTCTAAGAGATTGGAAAGTTTAAGGATTTCTAACTTGTTTATTCTATGTTATTGAACCTAGGATGTGTTATTGTTCATTTTCCAAAATGATCATGGACTACAGCTCCTTAATATAGAAGGATGCTAAGTCTAAGAGATTGGAAAGTTTAAGGATTTCTAACTTGTTTATTCTATGTTATTGAACCTAGGATGTGTTATTTCTTATTTTCCAAAATGATCATGGACTTGAGCTCCATAAGATATTTGGATGCTAAGTCTAAGAGATTGGAAAGTTTAGAGATTTCTAGCCTATAAATCCTATGAAGGCCGAACCTAGAAGGTTATGGACCTAGGATACTTTGTTTCTTATTTTCCAAAATGATCATGGTTTTGAGCTCCTTACTATGTGTGGATGCTAGACCTAAGAGATTGGAAAGTTTAGAGAATGCTAGCCTATTTTAATAGCCTTGGCCGAATACCCTAAGTTTATAACTTAGTGGGGTTTTAATTCAACCTTGTTAAATGATCATTGTTTATGAACTCCCAACACTTGAGGATCATAAATCCATGAGTTGTATAATTTTTGGGGATCTGTAACCCTAATTTATTGTCTTGGCCGAACCTAATACCTTGTGGTTTAGTTTTCTTAGTTGATTTTAACTTGTGATCTTGTGTTTATAACCTTAGACTTCTATCGCGGAGAAAGTGAGGGCGTTCGCGGTACTTCAAGCATCTAACCTCTTTACTTTCACGGAAGGTAAGAGGGGATTGCCTAGGGATATTCAATGACTATATGCATGTGTGTATGTATGTGTTTAACTTGAGTGATTTGAATATTAATATGATATGGAGCCAATACTTGAATGACTTGTTTACTTGAACTATTGTGATTATTACTTGAAATTGATTATTACTTCCTTAAAAGTATTGTGAATTATATATATGTGATGAACTGTCATTAACTGTGATATTACTGTTTGAGATATATTACTGTTGATTGAAGTTTGAGAAGCCGAACTTGAGTCTGTGCTCAATGATTATAAGGATTAAAAGCCTTAAAAAGCCTTGAATAGAACTTTGAAATTATTGGGTTCATTTATAAAAGTTCCGTGTTTAAAGTGCTTACTTCAAAAGAATGAGATTTTTGTTTTTAAAAGAAATGTTGAAGTGATTTTAAGTCAGCGGAAACTACCCTTTCATGATCTAAAGTTTTGTACGAGAGAAAACCTTTTTCGAACTATGTGTTTTATGAAAGAAAAACCCTTTGAAAATATTTGACTTTATTCCATCAAGGATTTCAAAAACAAACGAATTTCCTAATTGCTTTATAAAAGATTTTGCAAAGGAAAAGGATTTTCTCCTAAATGGTTTGGAAACGTTCCGGTTACTTGGATAAGTGACTGAGGTTTTGTTTTGGATTTGATTTTCACTGAGCGAAAAGTAAGCACATGTGAATAGGAATCTAGTCGCGAGACGTCGCTCTAGTTTTCCGTGGTATGCACGTGATCTAGGATCCGTGTCAAGAATTATGGACCAAGGGTCCTAACCATGATGTTATGGGCTAAGAGTCCAAACCTCGGAATTGAGGACTGTGCATCCTGATTTCGTTGCTGCGGACTAGGAGTCCTTATCATGTTAGAATAAAACATGGATAAAATCATAAATGATTTCTATGACCACAAACCTTGACTACGGCATCGGTCTAAGGTGTTGTGATTGAGCACTCGGACTGCGCGTCCTGTGTTATTGATTTTCAGGTGATGATGAAAATTATGGATAGTCGCTAGCCTTTGAGCTTCGACAACGAATGAGAACGAACACAAAGAAAACATCGAGAACTAAATGTTTCACATTTGCATTTACGGCAGACATGCCCGACGTGGTTTTAATGTGAGACCTTAACAGGAAAGGTATCATGTGATGGTGTATTATCGTTGTTCTTAAAATGGACAATGAGACGGTGTACGTGTATCGTTGTGCCTAAATGGACAATGAGACGGTGTGCATAATCGTTGTGCCTAAATGGCCAATGAGATGGTGTATTATCGTTGTGCGTAGCTAGCCAATGAGACGGTGTATCGAGCCTGATCAACTCATTTTGAGGATGTTGGGATCTCCGGAGATTAAGTTTAGAGCCTGATGATTGAAGTGTCATGCATTATCTTTATGAAACTGATTGATTCGGGTATGAGACCCACTGATATAACACTTGTTGTTTTATCTATGAATAATGCTTAAATGCTAATATGCCAATGTGTTGTATGTATCATATATATGGTTGTTGTATGATATATCCATTTGCCGGTGTCTCATTCTTACAATTTTATCAGGTCTCTTCGGGTTTTGCTGTAGTACCTTGGTGCTATAGTACCTTGGTGCTATAGTACCTTGGTACACTAGTACCGATGTTGCAGAGGAGTCTTTCTAAGTCACTTGAAGACCTAGTGTTAGAGGTTAGGAAAGTATTCTGATTGGGGGATGGCCACGGGGGGTCTCTCCAATGAATATTTGATAGAATGACCAGCTTAGGAGTCTGAGTTGGGTTGTATATCTGAAGAGGTCGGTAAATGTAGTGTTATATACATCCATCTGTAGTTTAAACTTTTCTTTCGAAAATGGAAACTTAGAGAAATGTTGTATGTCATGGTAACTTTGTTAGAATGTGACTTTACGTTTTAAATGTATGTATTATGGATTTCAGAGTTATCCTTAAAGAAAAAAAATTTTATACCCCAGTTTTCTGACTTAAAAGAAAACAATTTTCCGAAAGCTACCAGCAAATTATCTTTTTAATTTACTTCCGCATGTGTTACGTAGTAATACCCAGGGGGGATGTTACACCAGGTTTGCCGCCGGTTAGGGATATCGAGTTCTCCATCGATCTAGTCCCGGGAACGGGTCCGATTTCTATCGCTCCGTACCGAATGGCACCTACAGAGCTGGTTGAGTTGAAAACTCAACTGGAAGACCTTCTATCAAAACAATTCATAAGACCAAGTGTATCCCCGTGGGGAGCACCAGTTCTGTTAGTAAGAAAGAAGGACGGAGGTTCGAGACTCTGTGTGGATTTTCGACAACTCAACAAGGTGACGATTAAGAACAAATATCCTCTACCAAAAATTGATGATCTGATGGATCAATTGAGAGGAGCCGTGGTATTTTCAAAGATTGATCTAAGGACGGGTTATCATCAGATAAGGGTAAAGACAGAAGATATACCCAAAACCGCGTTCAGAACTCGCTATGGACATTATGAGTATCTCGTAATGCCTTTTGGAGTTACAAATGCACCAGTTGTTTTTATGGACTACATGAATCGGATTTTTCATCCATTTCTTGATAGGTTCGTCATAGTGTTCATTGATGACATCCTCATATACTCCAAGAGTCATGAGGAACATGAAGAACATTTGCGACAAGTTTTACAAATTCTACGCGAAAAAGTGCTATATGCCAAACTTTCCAAATGCGAGTTTTGGCTCGAAGAAGTGAAATTCTTAGGGCATGTGATCACCAAGGAGAGAATTGTTGTGGACCATGCGAAAGTGGAAGCTGTACTTTCTTGGGAAAGACCAAAGACAGTGACGGAAATTCGAAGTTTTGTTGGGCTAGTGGGTTACTATCGGAGATTTATCGAAGGTTTTTCAAAGATATTTGCGCCTTTGACTCAACTTACAAAGAAATATCTACCTTTCACGTGGACTGCAAGATGTGAGGAAAGTTTTCAGAAAATAAAGGAGCATCTAACAACTTCGCCAGTGATAATACTTCCTGAACCAAATGAACCTTACGAAGTATACTGTGATGCTTCACATCAAGGTTTGGGTTGCGTGTTAATTAAACATAGAAAGGTTGTAGCGTACGCGTCACGACAACTGAAGACTCATGAGAAGAACTATCCGACACACGACTTGGAGCTAGCTGCTGTGGTTTTTGCACTAAAGATATGGAGACACCACCTTTATGGAGCCAAATTTGATGTCTTTAGTGACCACAAGAGTTTAACGTACCTATTCGATCAGAAGGAGCTCAATATGAGACAAAGAAGGTGGATGGAGTTTTTACAGTGCTACGATTTCACATTGCAATATCATCCTAGAAAAGCAAACGTGGTAGCGGCATTGAGCCGGAAAGCCATTCATATTTCAACAGTGATGATAAGGGAACTTGAGTTTATTGAGAAGTTCCGAGATCTAAATTTAATTATGGAATTAAGCCAAAAGAAAATCAGTTTAGGAATGATAAAGATTTCTAGTGGATTTATGGAAGAGATCTGAGAGCAACAAGCTGGGGATGCATTGATACAAGAAAAGAAAGATTTAATGGAGAAAGGAAAAGTTACTGAATTTAGTATGGGATCGGATAACATCTTAAGGTGCAAAGGCAGAATCTGTGTACCTAATAATCTTGAGATGAAAAGGATGATTCTAGACGAATCACACAAGGGCAAGTTAAGTATTCATCCTGGATTAACTAAGATGTATCAAGATCTAAAACAAAGGTTTTGGTGGCCAAGCATGAAAAAGCAAGTTGCTGAATATATGGCATCATGTCTGACTTGTCAGAAAGCAAAAGTAGAACACCAAAGACCTGGAGGAATGCTTACATCTTTAGATGTACCGGAATGGAAGTGGGATAGTATATCCATGGATTTCGCAGTAAGTTTACCCAGAACTTCCAAAGGTTTTGACTCAATCTGGGTGATTGTCGACAGGTTAACGAAATCCGCACATTCTTACCTGTTAAGGTCAACTACACAGTGGAGAAATTAACTGATGTTTATATCAAAGAAATAATCAGACTTCATGGAATGCCTTCGAGCATAGTGTCAGATCGAGATCCAAAGTTTACTTCACGTTTCTGGGGGAGTTTACAACAAGCACTAGGAACCAGATTACGCTTAAGTTCAGCGTATCATCCTCAAACAGATGGACAGACAGAGAGGACAATCCAATCTTTAGAAGATTTACTGAGGGCATGTGTTTTGGATCATCGTGGAAGTTGGGATGATCTCTTGCCGCTGATCGAATTCACGTACAACAATAGTTTTCATGCAAGTATAGGGATGACACCCTATGAGGCTCTGTATGGGCGAAAATGTCAAACCCCATTATCTTGGTATCAAGATGGAGAAAGCGTGAATCTCGGTCCCGAAATTGTACAGCAAACAACAGAGAAGGTTAAGCAAATCCGGGAAAGGATGAAAGCGACCCAAAGCCGGCAAAAGAGTTACTCTGATCAAAGGAGACGACCTCTCGAATTCCAAGAAGGTGAACACGTTTTTCTGAAAGTCACACCCATGACTAGGGTAGGTAGAGTTCTAAAATCCAGAAAGCTTACTCCTAAATTCAATGGACCTTAGCAAATTCTCCGTCGTATTGGTCCAGTAGCCTATCAAATTGCCTTACCACCTTTTCTTGCAAATCTTCACAATGTATTTTATGTCTCACAATTGAGGAAATATATTACAGATCCATCTCACGTGATTGAACCCGATGTAGTACAATTAAAAGAAAACTTGTCTTATGAGACTTCACCTGTGCGAATCGAGGATAAGATGATTAAGCAACTCAGGGGTAAACAAATTTCCTTAGTCAAGGTTATTTGGGATGAGACCACAGGAGAAGCAACATGGGAAGCTGATGACAAAATGAAATTGCAGTATCCTGATCTTTTTTCAGGTGCGTAATTTCGAGGACGAAATTTTTTTTACTGGGGTAGTAATGTAACACCCCAATTTTTCAATGCTTTTAGATATCAGTAGAAATGTTCATATGGTTATAATTTATCCGGAACCTAGAAAAATGATTTTGACTAAAACAAAATCATATTCATGTCATGTTTAATGATGTGAAGTTCCAGTAAAATTTTGGGTTGAAAATCACTACAAAAAAAAAGGTCATTTAGCGACCGAAATTAGCGACCGAATTTGTTGGTTGCTGTTTGCGACCGAAATGGAGACCGATTGAAGGATATACAAGAGACACTTGTTATAGTTGTTTCGGCGACCGAATTAGCGACCGAAATAGAGCGTCGTAGAGTCATCGGTCTCTATTTCGGTCGCTAAATAAAGGAAATTAAAAGTCAAAACTTACTGACTTTTCAGCGACCGAAATGGCGACCGAGTTTAATGCAACGGATACAATTTTATTTATATTTGCGACCGATATTAATTCGGTCGCTAAATGGCGCCTAAAAAATTTAAAATAGCGCGTGTTAGCGACCGATTTTTATTCGGTCGCTAAATTTATTAATTCAAAATTCAAATTAACCTTTTTAGCTACCGTTTTGGCGACCGAAATAACAAAATAACTGTTGCGACCGATTTAGCGAACGAATAATTCGGTCGCTAAAATTAAAATCCCTAAATCTGCAGAACCCCCTTTCTTCCTCATTTTTCCTCGAACTCTCACTCTCTCTCACTGTTTCTCTCTCCGTCTCGCGATTTCCGGCCACCACAGGACGCCTCGAGCCACCACCGTCGTCCTCTCCTCCGGTAAGCTCTCATCCTCTTATCTTCTTCGTCTCTCTCTGTCCCTCTCTCTCTATCTCACTCTGTTTCTCTCTCTCTCTCTTTCGCAGGTTCTCTCTCAGGTTGCCTCCGGCCACCACCACCACCACCACTATCCTCCTCTTCCATAGGTAAGCTCTCTCTCTCTCTCTGTCTCTCTCTCTCTCTCTCTCTCTTACTCGGTTCTCTCTCTCTCTCTCTGTCTTGAGGTTGTGCTTCTGAGTAAGGTCACTGTGTTGGAGATAATTCAAATTAGGTAATTAGTTAGTTTGTTATTGTTAGTTGAGTAGTTAGTGTAACAACTAAGAGTGGGTTAGTTTGTGAGAGTAGTGATCTATATGAGTCTATAAATAGACTTAGTGCTATAGTGTAAATGTAGAGAAGTGAAGAGAAATGAAGAGAAGTGAAAAGAGAAGTATAGAAAAGTGAAAGTGTGTGTGAAGTGAATAAAACTTTTCTTTTAGAAGTATTTCTTCCATCTCTTTCTTCTTCCTCTCAATATTCTTTCTATGTGTGTGCATCATGAGTGATAGTAAGTGCTTGTGTTCCAACACACTGGATATGGAGTTGGTTAAGTTTAGAGTTTTCAGTTCTTAGTGTTCTGTTAAATTGTTCTTTTAATAAAGAATGCATAACCTAATGGAAGAACTTAGTTTTGCAGCAACTTAGTTCTACCTGAGTGTATGAAGTTGAATGCAGGCTTTTAAGCTCAATAAATTATTTTTGCTGCTCATATGGTTATAGTCAATAATCTATTCTCCTGTTTTATAACATTCAGCTGCATCCTTCTATACATATGCAAATAGATGTGATGGGATAGGATATTAAGAGGTAGTGAAAATTAAAGTATGTTAGACACGGTTTTAGAGAACATTTGTTATTTATACAATGGTGTGATAGTTGAAAGATGATGACCAGAAAAAATCCCATGGATCTTGGGCTTGCTGGGATGGAGAGAAATAAAAGGCTGGAGATTCTCATAGCCAGAAGAAGAGCAAGAAAATTAGTGAAGTTACATATTGAGAATGGCCTAATTGATTTAGTTATCCCAAGAGAAATTGTGGTTAAATTTGATGATGAAATTGTGGTCTAAGACTTGACATACCCAAGAGAATGGCCTAATTGACATAGGATCATCTTGTATAAAACAAAATATTTTATATAAACATTAAGAAGCCAACACATGTCCCGTGCATTGCACGGGTTCTTATACTAGTTGACTATAAGGAAAAGAAAATATTATGCCTTTTTTACTTGTTGATGATGCAAATGTACCTATGATATGGAACCTCTCTAAAATTTCCACTATCTCCATGAAAATCAATTGATGTTAGGTTGCCAATCTCAGGTATAGGAATGAAACTCATTAATTAACCAGTCCTAGTTAATTAAACCCAATCCAAGAGCATCTTTCTCATTGGAATTAATTGCCATCCAATATTATATCATAAATTATCTTATTTTTCCATTACTTCATAAAAGCCACTGAACTACATAATCATTTTTTTGTTTGCTAAACTAATCATTTAGTCAATATTACTGTATAGACAAAACAGAAACATGCATGCCTCCTACTACAATGGCCTCTTGCATCACATTGCAATAAGAAGGCAGAGTATTTTCCCCTGCTAGACAAATGAATGGCAGTCCACATGCATACCCTGCTCGTACAATAAATTCATGAGGCAGAAAGTCGATCTGTTAGGGGACCTGTGTTATTTCATTAGGAACACCTCTCTAAATTTCTTTGAGATTTGCATTCATTTATATTGGAATGGAACTAATGACTTTTCATGAGTTTGAATACCTAACAAGAGCTATGCTACCTATCCCATTTCTTTTTAGTTGTATATGAGAAATCCTCTGCTTTTTTACATCTGAAGTATTTGTCAGACTGATTTTCATATGTTGTTTATGTCACTTTGTAGACTTTTTACAACGTTATTAGGAGCTGGGCATCGAAAAAGTTCATGACCTGAGTTGAAACCGAGTCCCTTCGTCTCCTCTCCATCTCCACAGGTAATCAATTGGTCGTAATGACAATTTGTTGAACTTTAATTTTATATTACAGACTTGAATACACTTAAGTTGGCTCTAAGGATATTAATTTGCTTTCATATTGTCTTATTATATTTAACAGTTCCCAATCTTCTTGTCTGAGGCTCCTCCCCTTATCCTTACTTGTTTTTGCATTTTGTCGCATAGGTAAGTTCTCTCAATACTCTCTTTTAAGGTTCTACTTTGTCTAAAAGGTTCTGATTGTATGGTGCTTTTAATGTGTTATGTGAATTATATATCTTGTTGTTTGTTAGTGGAGAGCTGAGCTCAATAGGATTGTATCCTGCCTGAAAGGCAAGATGCTGATTGTGTGCTGATAATTTAATATTTATGCATGTATTTGCAATTATGTGTTGTTTGTTAGTGGAGAGCAGAGCTCAATAGGATGGTATCCGTCTTGATTGTGTGCTGATAATTTAATATTTATGCATGTATTTGCAATTATGTGTTGTTTGTTAGTGGAGAGTAGAGCTCAATAGGATGTGATCCTGTCCAAAAGGCGGGATGCTTGTTGTGTGCTGTTAATTAAGAAGTTATGCATGTGTTTGACAATTATGTGTTACTTGTTAGTGGAGAGCGGAGCTCAATAGGATGTTTGCTACTATATTTTATCTAAGTTTGTATTGAATTATGCTTCAATATATATTTGTTGAAGTATGCTGCAATCCTTATAAGTCAATGGTTTTATTTTCTGCTAGAGTTAATTATTAAGTTACGAAAGCCTTAGTTTCCTGTTTGAGATTCAATATTAATGAGTATATGTACCTTCCCAAGGTACGCATGCTCATTGTATTGAATCTTGAATTGTCCAAGTGGGACAGTTTGGGAAAAAACCTTTTTCACACTCGTACAATAGTCATTTCCATGTTCAAATGCCTTATATACTTGTTGAAATCTCGGTCTGATGCATTTCCTTTTATTCTCCGGGTGCATACTTGATCGTGGTGATTCTCACCGTGCTCGAGTCGTGTACTTGGAGACCGATGGGAAATGCTGCCGAAATTTTGTTAGGTATAAGGTATTTGAATAAGGGAATAACTATTATAAGTCGAGTGTGGTAAAGGTTTCTTCTCGAATGGGATAGGTTCATACCTTATCATAAGAACGAGATTGATGTAGTTATTGGAATGCACCGTAATATATAAGTGTTATTGTAGGGTTGGTCAGGCTTTTAATTGGCAGAAATGGATATTCTGGAGAATCGGAAATGGATGTACCGTAGGTTGGATCGGAATAAACGTCTTAGGGAAGAGTATAGAGTTGGAGTGGGTGAGTTTATAGAGTTTGTTGTTAGCCAAGAGAGATTTATACGGCTGGGTAGTGATCATTTGAGGTGTCCTTGCACAAGATGCAAGTGTCAATCTTTCAAAAGCGTGGATGGAGTTGTAGCCGATCTTTATGAGAAGGGCTTCATGCCTGATTACTATTGGTGGAGTAACCATGGTGAGACGTTGCCTGATTTAAACTCGGTTGTGTTTGAAGGTTCGTACTATGGAAGTGGTGACCGGAGGGAAGAATTTAATCCATACGAGCAGATGATAATGGATCATGCTGGACCCTCGGTTGGTGTTGCACTAGAAGAAGATGGGGGAGAAGATGGTGGAATGGGTTCCCAATACATAGAGGAGAATCCGAATCCCGAAGCTCAAAGATTCTATAATATGCTGAGTGCTGCACGATCTCCGTTGTGGGAAGGATGTCGGGAGTACACAGAGTTGTCGATGTGTATGGAATGGTTGAGTATCAAATCTGACTACAATATGCAAGAAGACTGTTTTAATCGCCTCGCCATGTCAGTGTCCAAGGCATTGCCGGAAGACAATCGGATGCCTACTAGTTTTTATCATGCTAAGAAGTTTGTGGAGAATTTGGGTCTGGGGTGTTTGAAAATTGATTGTTGCCCGAATGGATGTATGTTGTACTATAAGGATGATTCAGCGAAGAGCATAGCATGTTGTCGATTTTGTGGTGCGGATCGGTATAAGACAACCACTAGGAGGGGCATTGAGAAGAAGACCGCTCTAAAAAAGATGTGGTACTTTCCACTCGTGCCAAGACTAGCAAGATTGTACTCTTCGATGGCCACTGCAGCTCACATGAGGTGGCATAGTGAGCATGAGAGGGAGCAAGATGTCATGTGTCATCCATCAGATGGAGAAGCTTGGAAGCATTTTGATAGGGTTCATATGGCATTTTCGCAGGACCCTCGGAACGTCCGATTGGGGTTATGTACGGATGGGTTTAATCCTTTCGGGCAGTCAGGAAAAGCATACTCTTGCTGGCCGGTTATCCTGACTCCGTACAATCTTCCCCCAGGGATGTGCATGAAGCGGGAGTTTATGTTGCTAACAGTCATAATTCCGGGTTCGTCTAACCCAAAAGGGAAGATTGATGTGTACTTGCAGCCCCTGATAGATGAGCTGGCAATGCTGTGGAATGATGGTGTGTTGACATATGACGTATCTTTGAGGCAGAATTTCATGATGAAAGCAGCTTTGATGTGGACGATCAACGACTTTCCCGCCTATGGGATGATGTCGGGTTGGATGACCGCGGGGAAGCTTGGTTGCCCAATATGTATGGAGCGATCAAAGGCATTCACGCTTAAAAATAGTCGAAAGATCTCATATTTTGATTGTCATCGTCAATTCCTTCCAGAAGATCATCCTTATAGGCGGAACAAGAATGCATTCAAGAAGCGTTGTGCTGAGACAACACCGCCTCCACCACGTTTGTCTGGTCCAAATGTATGGCGGAGAGTACAGTACTTACCGCTCGTCCATGAATCCCAAGGAGAACATATCCCTGATTATGGTGTCAACCATAATTGGACAAAACAAAGTATATTTTGGAGGTTGCCGTATTGGAGGACGCAGCTACTCCGTCACAACATTGATGTCATGCATACTGAGAGGAATGTGTTTTTGAATGTGTTTGACACTGTGATGGACATCAAGGGGAGGACAAAGGATACAAATAAAGCCCGACTGGATCTGGCTGAAATTTGTAATCGGAAAGAGCTTGAGTTGCAGGACGGTGGTCGTGGCAGACTTATCAAACCGAAGGCAAGTTATACATTAAGCAAAACACAAAAGCGGCTGTCTGTAAGTGGGTTAAAGAATTAAAGTTACCAGATGGGTATGCTTCCAATCTGGGTAGATGTGTTGACATTAAGGAAGCAAAGTTACATGGAATGAAGAGTCATGATTGCCACGTGTTCATGCAACGGTTGCTTCCAATTGCGTTCGACGCATTACCGAAACCAATTTGGAACCCACTAGTTGAGCTGAGCCACTTTTTCAGGGAGCTTACGTCGACAACACTCAATGTGAATCAATTAAAGGATATGGAAGTCAAGATACCCGTTTTGTTATGTAAGCTGGAGCAAATCTTCCCCCCGAGTTTCTTTGATTCAATGGAACACCTTCCAGTTCATCTACCTTACGAAGCAAGAGTTGGTGGTCCAGTCCAATACCGCTGGATGTATCCATTTGAGAGGTATACAACATCAACTATTTTACTTAATACATATGAAATTCACGAACACGAAATCGTAGTTTAGCTTTCCCTAAAACTAGTAATTATTTGTATGTATTCATCTTTAATAGGTTCCTGCACTCCCTTAAACACAAAGTCAAGAACAAGGCACGAGTGGAGGGTTCCATCTGTGAAGCATACTTAGTAGAGGAGACTTCCACTTTTGCCTCTTATTACTATCCGGACGAAGTTAACACGAAAAGGACAAGGATGCCTAGAAATGTTGATTCGGGCGAAGGAAGTTCAACTAGTCCTCCTATATCAATATTCAACTATCCGAGCAGATTTAGTGGCAAATCAAAAGGATATTTCTTGGAGCAGCGTGACATTAATGCTGCTCATCTGTATATCCTTCAAAATTGTGAAGAGCTGGCACCATATTTAGAGTAAGTTTCTACAATGTCTTTTATAGGTTCAATTGACATTTATGATTATTAATCATCTTGCTGTTAATCTCCCATATGTAGGATGTACGGCAACTTTCTAAGGGATCTCCAACCTGACATTTCAAACAATCAGGTTGATCGAGAAATTACTTCTCACTTTGCTACGTGGTTCAGTAAATATGTAGGTGAAGCATCTTCATTTATTGCAATACATTTTATCTCCTTAAATATATAGCATGTATAAAAATATTATAATATTCGATTTTTTAGGTACTAGATCCAGTAAACAATGTTCAAAATCCATTGTTGACAAATTTGGCATGGGGGCCTAACAGATGGGTTACATCATGGAATACTTACTTTGTAAATGGATATAAATTTAACACAAAAACATGGAATGAAGGAATGCAGTCGTGTAACTATGGTGTTTGTGTGCGAGCCACTGATGGGAACGTAGAGGATGATTTCTATGGGGTTCTAACTGACATCCTTGAACTCGATTATACCGGTTTCCCCGTGATGAAGTTGGTTCTCTTCAAGTGTGATTGGTTTGATCCTACTCTTGACGTAGGGACAAAAATCGATAAAAAATATGGTATTGTTCAAGTTAGGCTGTCTCGTAGGTATAACAAGGCGTACGACCCATTCATTTTTTCACAACAGGCAGATCAGGTTTATTACTCGCCATATCCTGAAGGACATCAAGGTTGGTTGGGTGTCATTAAGATAAAGGCTCGCAGTACAATTACTGATAATGTAATCAACCAGCCTGAAAAAGATGCTCCGTACCAAGACGATGAGTTTTCAAGACCCCACGTACCATTGCAAATTACGCCGGACATTATTGTTAATTCTCTGGCGGACATTTCCGGCGATGGGGAAGAGGTTGAAAGAGAGTTAATGGATCAATCTGAGTTGGATACATCTAGCGAAGCCACTTTCCAATCAAGTGAGACTGATGAGAGTGAGGGTGAATTTAGTGACGGAGATTCTACTTAGGTAATTTATTTATGTCATAATTCATTGCGTCAAGCTCGCTCTACTTAGGTAATTTATTTTTATATTATTTACACTGTGGTGTAATCGTCTTTTCATTTTTTACACAGATGGCAGATTCCTCTAGAGGTAGAGGGCAGCGTGGTGGTCGACGAGGAGGTCGTGGTAGAGGTCGTGCTGCGAGAGTTCCTTGGCCGGTCGACCCACGGCCTTCAGATCGAGACCACCCTACCAGCACCTCTGTGGACGGGCCACATCAGGATGATGGAGTTGCACCCCCTACCCAACCTCATGTGGTCGGGACACAGGCTGTACCGTCATCATCCACACCTATGACAGGACCATCATCATCAGCGGGGCAGGAGAGCCGTGGTCCATCCGACAGGAGGATTCTTCTTATCCCCAGGGGGGGTTAACGAGTAAGCTAATTTAATCAAATTAATATATATAAAGTATCGTTAATTTCTATTTACTGGTTTTTAATTTATTTATAACATTTATTAATGCTCGAATTTTACTGCAGCTTTCTGCCCGCGAAGGGCCCTTCTGATTCGATATCGAAGATCTTGCGACGCAAGTTTGATGGTCCATGGCCTACATGGAAGGCCATCCCAGATGGCCATAGGGATCAGTTGTTTCAAGAGTTTAAGGTAACAATTTATTAAGTTTTTTAAATTAAATTTACATATATATATATATATATATACACACACACACACACTTTTATTTCCTAACAACTGTAAGTTGCAGAAAGAGTATAGGTGGGACGCAGCTTTAGAGGGTCTCGTCAGGGACATATTTGAGCATAAAGGCTCACTGGTCATGAAGAATCTGACGAACAAGCTGAGGAAAGGTAAGAATAAGGGGAGGTGGGTGGATCCTGAGATCAAGAGGCAGCTTGACCAGTACTGGGCTACTGAGAAGTTCCAGGAGATCCAGTCCACAGCTCGGCGTAATCGAGCTTCTGATGGTGGCGCATGTGCTTGGACCGGCGGGTCTAAATCAGCCGCCGCCCACTACGACGAGCTGGTAATACTTAAAACTTTATTGACTAAGTATACTATTTAATGTGTTTTCATTTTTAAATATTCTTATGAATTTAAGATTATATTTTTCTGTGCAGAAAGCACAGAAACAGCGGCCCCCCACTGCTATGGAGTTGGTGGAGAGGACGAAGAAGTTGAAGTCGGGGGGCATGGGTCAACGACAAGGCTCGTAACTATGCTGTAAGCAAAAATAATAATTTAGTCTTTACTTGTAATTTATTATAATTGATTTGTTAATATTGATTATAATTTTAACTAAATCTCTACATGTATACTTTACAGGTGGGCTTCAACGAGAAGAAGGACGATGCCATATCACGTGCCTCACAGTCACAGGATGAGGCCTTGACTGATGGTGGGCCCAGCCCTCCTATCTCCGTCGACGATAATGCCATTTATTTGGAGGTCGTCGGGGGCAGGAACAAGAAGGGGCATGTGTATGGCCTCGGACACCTGGGAGGCGAGTTTATAGCTTCATCATCTGGCACGCCTACTCCTTCCTACACCGATACCGTCCCTCAGGAGCAGTTCAACCAAATGCAGGACACCATCACGCAGCTGAACGCGGAGCTTCGGGAGAAGAGGGAGACAGAGCAGCAGATGGCGAACCAGATTGCACAGTTGACTCAGGCACACCAGCAGCTGATGCAGACGAGCATCGAGCAGGGCCAGACACTGCGGCTGGTGTTGGAGCAGATGAGGATCCAGCCTCCAGTTGCTCAGGGTGATGCTCCGACGGTTGTGCCGCCTGTTGCCGCTCCTCCAGTTCCGCCGCCAGCTACTGATGATGCTACTCCAGAGGACGATCAGATTGCAGACGTTGGCGGCACGGACGCTGAGGATGATTGGGTTCCTCCACCTCCACCTCATCATGACTGAATTCTTTTTTTTTTTCATTTTTCTGATTTTAAACCATTCATGTACGACACTTTGTATTATTTTTTTATATATATATTCATTATTTTTTATGATTTTACATTTCATTAGTAATTTGGTGTGTTTTATTAGTAATTTTGCGAAACTTTAAAGCAAAAAAAAAATTTTATTATTTAAAAATTTAAAATTAAAAAAAAATAGTAAAATCAATTTAGCGACCGAATTAGCAACCAACAATTCGGTCGCAAATATAGCTTAACAGTAACCAGAATTAGCGACTAAAATAGCAACCAAAATTCGGTCGCTGATATATATATAGCGACCGAAATTGAAACCAAGTATTCGGTCTCTAAACCAGATTTAGAGACCGAATTTTGCAACCGATTATCGGTCGCTAAAAATGGTTACCAATCAATGCGACCAAACGAGTAGCGACCGATTTTTATTATTTGGCGACCGAAAATACGGTCGCCATATAGCGACCGATATATAAATTCGGTCGCTAAAATCTTAACGACCAGGTAATTGGCCACCACCTTGAAGCGGTCGCTAATTCGGTCGCTAAATTAAATAGCGACCGATTTATCGGATATAGCGACCGATGTTGTCGGTCGCTAAACAGCTGATTTTTTGTAGTGAATTCAGACGAAACCCGGTCTGTGTTTTCACTGACAGTATAAAATTACTGATTAGGAAACCTAATTTTGAAAAATGAACGAAAGATTAATGATTTTTATCTCTTTTTAAGAGATATGAGTCATTTTCAATTTTTACTCAAAAATAAATATTATAATTTATTCGAGCGAAATAATCGAACGGAATGCGCGTAAGAATATTCAGTAGGGAAAATGATAGAACTGGGAAAGGTGCAGAGATAATATGGAGCAGAGATGATGGAAGTGATTGAGAGTATCCATGAAAATTGTCACATCATGTGTCACTCAAAGTCATTATGACAACTTAACAATATAGTATTATATTGTAAAAACTCATTAATTGGATTTGTCTTAAGACAAACAAAGCTCTAAAATATCTAAAACCCCTTCCCCCCTTAATACCCCAAACCCCCCCCCCCACCCCCCCAGCACACTCAACATTTCTTCACTTCATCTCTCACAAAATCAAGCAAATTCCAAGAGCTCCAAACTTCTATTTTGTGGAAGGATCATCATCAAGCTTTTTCTTTCATCTTCATCACACTTGGTAACTTGTTCATCTCACTCTTGCTAAGTTCAACATATGTTCTTTCATGTTCATTCTTAGAGGAAACCCATTTTGTTACTTTCATGAAAATGGAGTTGATATGCACCATGATCCTTTACACCATATTCATAAGGCGCTAGTCTTTAGTATTGAAAGCTTGAATGAAAATGAAAAACCCCAAACCCATGAAACCCTTGATTGCCGAAACCCTCACTTGAGAGGGGTTTAATGATTTTTGTTCCATTTTGAAATCTATTAGTTGATTTAAGTTCTCTAGTATGTAGATTATCAACATCCAAGAGCTTAGGTTCAACTAAAGTCCCTAACCCTATTTTTCCCCTAGGGCCGAAATTCTCTCTTAGTGGGATAGGAGGAATTTTCAAATTTAATTGACTTGTATTGTGATGTCTTGTGAAGGAAACGTAGCTTAAGAGTACTTTCCGGATTCGTGAGAGGAAACTGAATCAAGAACAACTCTTCAAGAGCAAGGATTTCACTGCTTAAGGTAAAGGGAGTCAGTCTGAGGAGCTATTTTTAGATAGTCATATACAAAGTTTGATATTGAATTGTGATTGATTGTTTTTAAAATGTGTGAATAGAATTGATTTATGATTGTGACTGATGATTTTTGGATGGTTGATTATGGAGATGATTATGGAATTGCCTGTTATGACATGTTATGATTTTGATACAATGATTATTTTTGATTGACTGTGATTGGCTGATGGCATGACACTGGTCATTGCTTGTTAATAAAGACTAAGATATTTAAAATGTGTTTAATCCATGAAGAGTGAAACAACAACAAATGTTTTATTTTCTTTAATCAAAAGTGAAAAGAGAAATCCAAATGTATAAAGGATGAAGTTAGATTAATTTTAGGAGAAGAAAGAAAATGGAAAGTTTGCGGAAATTCTATGAACCATGTTTGGAGGAAACATAGGTTCTAAGAATAGAGAAATCTTTAGAAAATAAAGAGTTTCTTTTGAGTGTTTAAGAAATAGTTTTCAACCATGGAAAGTTTTAGGCAAAGGATTTCTAAAAATGAATTTAATTTTGAAAATGTTGGAGTTGCACTAAGTTGAGAAAAGATTTTAGTAATTTACTAAGTTAAAGGAAATATGATTTTTTTTTTTTATGAAAGAAAAAGTGTTCTTGGAAAAGGTATTTCAAAACATGAATTTTGTTTATGGTACACAGCTTAGGAAACAAGGAAGTTTTGTTTTTTTTTTTCGATTTAGTTTTTACTGAACGAAAATAAATCAAGTGGAAAAGAGAAAAAAGTGAAAAGGGCCTAGGTTCCCAGCTATAAACCCGGGCTGGATTTGGATTGCCGATATATCAGGCTAAATTCGGAGTGCCGGTAAAGTCGGACTAGTGTTCCTGTTGAGAAGAACCTAGATTTCCGAGACGTCGGGCTAGTGTTCGATTTGAGTAAGAGATTTTTAAGATCTTTGTTTTTGACTTAAAAATCCTGGGTTTGGTATTTAGAATGCATCTAATACCTGGATAAAAGTAGTCAGGAGCTTTAAGCCTTGACGAGAAAATAAATGATGCGACAAAGAAAACGAAAACGAGAACCTTGATTTTACATGCATAGTCTGGCTTATATGCCATTGTGGCAGACGTGTCATTGTGTATCGAGCGACAGTTTCACAAAGGGTGAACTGACAAATTGGATAGTTACGGACCAGAGATGGCTCCTTTAGTCTTTGGGTCTATTAGGGACATTCGGGCTCGAAAACCCACGGAAGGCTCCGACACTTGCACCCTCGGGCCGTGGAAATCGGTTACCCAGCACGTAATGTACTCAATCAAGAGCTATTCAATCTTATTTAGGTGATACGCGATACCCTAGAACGATTGGGGATTGGACCTACATAGAGAGGCCAACCCAACGCGAAACAATTGTGTTATAGGCATTATCGCGGCCTATCATGATCGACGAAGGGATGTTAGGATCTTCGGAGAACTATGAGTTAGAGGGAAATTTTGAAGTGACATGAAAGTTTTTATAAAACTGCATTTGGTTGTTTGGTTTGAACTTTTACTTAAACTATGACATTATGTTATGAAATATTCTTGTTACGATGATCTTGTTTGTGTGTGGTGGAAGTGGCTTCTATTAAATGTTCATATATTGGTAACTCACCTTTGCATTACTTTGTTTGGTTCTCTTTGTGGTATATCTTTTCTGTCGACAGATAGATCCGATGAACAACATGACCCACTCGGGGTTCCTGGGGCTGGCTTTTGAGCGGAGGGACGAGGGCGGCGCTTGGGTCATACGCCCCGGGGCTCGAAGCGCTGTATATACCAGACCGTTACTTACTACTAAAGGAGCAGAAGCAGGAACCATGACTTGCACTCATAGCATCAAGATAGTGGAGGTGCCATTACCCCCGATATGGCTTCTCCTGAGGACTTTGGTTGCGACTGGCAACACTTATCATCAACCTCCCCCACTTCAGATGATTCCGGGGCCAGCACCCATGGTTGTGGTTGGAGGGGAGAACGATGATGACTTTATGGTGGAAGAAGACCCTGAAGAAGAGGATCCGATTAAAGAGGATCCAGAGGAGGATGAGGAGGGGGTAGAGTATCACCCCTTGGATGATGATGCTGTTGTCCCCGCGGCTGATGCGGAGGTTGGAGTAGGGTCACCCGATCCTTCTCCAGTTAGGGATGATCATGGTGGTCTCCCTAACGGCTTCCATTAGTTTGACCAGCTTAGGAGTTGTCTGATAGGGGTAGTGTTTTTGCTTTTCTTTTACTGTACATCAGGCTGATGAGAGCCATGTCTTTTTGAAATCCTGGTTCTCTGCTTAACCCCTAGATTATTTTGGTATTGTATCTATTATGTCTGGAACTATGTCTAAATACTTGCAACTTCTGACAAATGGCCTTAACTGCTATAGTCCTTGCAATGTAACTAAGTATGATGATGTATAATTAGATGAGAGTGTATGTATATACAGGTTATGTTTTTATGTTTCAAGTTAAATTTTTTTTTTTCCACTGTTATTTTCGAAAACTAGAATAAGAGATATTTTTCTTTTCCGAAAGTAAACCAGCAAAAGAGTTTCTATTTTATTTTCTGCATTTGAGTAGTTTATGTAGTGCCACGGGAGGCGTTACATTAGTGGTATCAGAGCTGGTCGAATCTTTCGGGAATCTATGGGAATAGGTCTGTTATGTCTAAGTTGTGTGATCTCTGATTTAAGACTTGCTGAATTACTTCTTAGAAGTAATGTGTGTTGTTAAGTGAGTATATGTTTCGGTTTGGAGTTATAGGTTATTTGATTATGTCTTGTAGGACAGTTATGGAAATGGAGGGTGGACGTGGACGCGGATGACGTGGAAGGGGACGTGGTCGCGGCTGTGGAAGGGGCCGTAGAGGTGGTCGCATACTCGGTCAGGACGAAGTCGAAGAGAATTATGAGGATGCTGGTGGAATAGACTATGTAGCGCAAGCGATGGCAGATGTCGCTGCTGCTATTGCTCTACAGACAGCTGCAATGACTGCTCAAACTCAACAAGAGCAGCTTCGTGCTGAGCAAGCTGCGGAAGCAAGAGGTTTGACTGCTTTTAGACGCCAAAATCCCCCACAATTCCATGGCGAAATTGACCCTAAGAAGGCAGATTTGTGGATACAAGAACTTGAGAAGTTCTTCGAGCTGATTCATACCCCGGAGGGAATTAAAGTTTCTTATGCTACTTTCCTACTCTTGGGAGATGCTGAGTACTGGTGGAAGGGAACCAGTCAGCTGCTAGTTGCAGATCATCAGGAAATCCCTTGGGAGGTATTTCGCAATGCCTTTCTGGACAAGTATTTCCCTCTGAGTGCCAGAGCTGATAAAGAACAGGAATTTCTACGTCTGCAACAAAGGGAGCTATCAATTGGGGAATATGCAGTGAAATTTGAGTCGGTTGCTAAATATTTCCGTTTCTTCCAAGCTCAACTGGATGAAGGTTGGAAATGTCTGAGGGAGGGCTGAGGTTTGAGATCAAGGAGTCGGTGTTGCCACTGCAGATTCGAAATTTTCAAGAATTGGTGGAGATGTGTAGAAAAGTAGAACAAATGAAGAGGGGAAGAGATAACCGAGGCAATGTTGGAGGATCGTCTCGATCTACAAATCAATTTCAGAAACAAAAAGGAAAGCAGAACCAGAGTAGACCATACGACAGACCAACCGGGAACAACCAGAATCGACAACCATATCGTCCAGTTGCTTCTACATCTGGGAATGGGGGTCAGAGAAACCAAGAACAAGGCTATGTTCAGAAATGTTACAAATGTGGGAGTGTGAACCATACTGCTGACAATTGCCTACTAAAGAGAGTGAAATGCTTCAGGTGGGGACAAGTGGGACACATGGCCAAAGATTGCAACACTCAGAGGCCGGCACCAACTGGTAACAATTCAAGGACCAATAAACCAACCGCTAAGGGAAGGGGTTATACCATGAGCGGTGCTGAAGCTTCACAATCCGATGATCTCATACAAGGTAGTTGCGACATAGCTGGTAATCTTTTAACTGTACTTTTTGATTCGGGTGCAACGCATTCTTTCATTTCGATGGATTGTGTGAGACAATTGAAATTACCTGTTTCTTCCATGACATATGATTTGATTGTTTCAACTCCTACTGCTGAACCTATTGTGGTAAATTCTATATGTCTGAACTGTCCTATTGTTATTCAGGATAGACATTTTCTCGTAAATTTGATATGTCTGCCTTTAATATAGTTAGATGTAATTTTTGGCATTGATTGGTTATCTTCCAACCATATCCTTTTACACTGTGCCTATAAGAATTTAGTTTTCCCTAATCCTGAGATTTCTGGATTTTTATCTACCAACCAAGTAAGGACTTCTTCCAAAGAAGGAGATCAGGGATGCTTGTTTTTATCTAACTTAGAAGTCGAGGGGGAGATTGATCTGAGAATGGTGCCAGTGGTGAACAAGTTTCCAGACGTTTTTCGGAACGATGTTCCAGGTTTGCCGCCGGTTAGGGATATCGAGTTCTCCATCGATCTAGTTCCGGGAACGGGTCCGATTTCTATCGCTCCGTACCGAATGGCACCTACAAAGCTGGTTGAGTTGAAAACTCAACTGGAAGACCTTCTATCAAAACAATTCATAAGACCAAGTCTATCCCCGTGGGGAGCACCAGTTCTGTTAGTAAGAAAGAAGGACGGAGGTTCGAGACTCTGTGTGGATTTTCGACAACTCAACAAGGTGACGATTAAGAACAAATATCCTCTACCAAAAATTGATGATCTGATGGATCAATTGAGAGGAGCCGTGGTATTTTCAAAGATTGATCTAAGGACGGGTTATCATCAGATAAGGGTAAAGACAGAAGATATACCCAAAACCGCGTTCAGAACTCGCTATGGACATTATGAGTATCTCGTAATGCCTTTTGGAGTTACGAATGCACCGGCTGTTTTTATGGACTACATGAATCGGATTTTTCTTCCGTTTCTTGATAGGTTCGTCGTAGTGTTCATTGATGACATCCTCATATACTCCAAGAGTCACGAGGAACATGAAGAACATTTGCGACAAGTTTTACAGATTCTACCCGAAAAAGTGCTATATGCCAAACTTTCCAAATGCAAGTTTTGGCTCGAAGAAGTGAAATTCTTAGGGCATGTGATCACCAACGAAAGAAATGCTATGGACCCTGCGAAAGTGGAAGCTGTACTTTCTTGGGAAAGACCAAAGACAGTGACGGAAATTCGAAGTTTTGTTGTGCTAGCGGGTTACTATCGGAGATTTATCGAAGGTTTTTCAAAGATAGTCGTGCCTTTGACTCAACTTACAAAGAAAGATCAACCTTTCACACAGACTGCAAGATGTGAGGAAAGTTTCCAGAAAATAAAGGAGCGTCTGACAACTTCACCAGTGTTAATACTTCCTGAACCAAATGAACCTTACGAAGTATACTGTGATGCTTCACATTAAGGTTTGGGTTGCGTGTTAATGCAACATAGAAAGGTTGTAGCGTACACGTCACGATAACTGAAGACTCATGAAAGGAACTATCCGACACACGACTTGGAGCTAGCTGCTATGGTTTTTGCACTAAAAATCTGGAGACACCATCTTCATGGAGCCAAATTTAATGTCTTTAGTGACTACAAGAGTTTAAAGTACCTATTCGATCAGAAGAAGCTCAATATGAGACAAAGAAGGTGGATGGAGTTTTTACAGGGCTACGATTTCACATTGCAATATCATCCTAGAAAAGCAAACGTGGTAACGGATGCACTGAGTCGGAAAGCCATTCATATTTCAACAATGATGATAAGGGAACTTGAGTTGATTGAGAAGTTCCGAGATCTCAATTTAATTATGGAATTAAGCCAAAAGAAAATCAGTTTAGGAATGATAACGATTTCTAGTGGATTAATGGAAGAGATCCGAGAGCAACAAGCTGGGGATGCATTGATACAAGAAAAGAAAGATTTAATGGAGAAAGGAAAAGTTACTGAATTTAGTTTGGGATCAGATAACATCTTAAGGTGCAAAGGCAGAATCTGTGTACCTAATAATCTTGAGATGAAAAGGATGATTCTGGACGAATCACACAAGGGCAAGTTAAGTATTCATCCTGGATCAACTGAGATGTATCAAGTTCTAAAACAAAGGTTTTGGCGGCCAGGCATGAAAAAGCAAGTTGCTGAATATGTGGCATCATGTCTGACTTGTCAGAAAGCAAAAGTAGAACACCAAAGACCTGGAGGAATGCTTACATCTTTAGATGTACCGGAATGGAAGTGGGATAGTATATCCATGGATTTCGTAGTAAGTTTACCCAGAACTTCCAAAGGTTTTGACTCAATCTGGGTGATTGTCGACAGGGTAATTGAAATCCGCACATTTCTTACCTGTTAAGGTCAACTACACAGTGGAGAAATTAACTGATGTTTATATCAAAGAAATAATCAGACTTCATGGAGTGCCTTCGAGCATAGTGTCAGATCGAGATCCAAAGTTTACTTCACGTTTCTGGGGGAGTTTACAACAAGCACTAGGAACCAGATTGCGCTTAAGTTCAGCGTATCATCCTCAAACAGATGGACAGACAGAGAGGACAATCCAATCTTTAGAAGATTTACTGAGGGCATGTGTTTTGGATCATCGTGGAAGTTGGGATGATCTCTTGCCACTGATCGAATTCACGTACAACAATAGTTTTCATGCAAGTATAGGGATGACACCCTATGAGGCTCTGTATGGGCGAAAATGTCAAACCCCATTATGTTGGTATCAAGATGGAGAAAGCGTGATTCTCGGTCTCGAAATTGTACAGCAAACAACAGAGAAGGTTAAGCAAATCCGGGAAAGGATGAAAGCGACCCAAAGCCGGCAAAAGAGTTACTCTGATCAAAGGAGACGACCTCTCGAATTCCTAGAAGGTGAACACGTTTTTTCTGAAAGTCACACCCATGACTGGGGTAGGTAGAGTTCTAAAATCCAGAAAGCTTACTCCTAAATTCAATGGACCTTAGCAAATTCTCCGTCGTATTGGTCCAGTAGCCTATCAAATTGCCTTACCACCTTTTCTTGCAAATCTTCACAATGTATTTTATGTCTCACAATTGAGGAAATATATTACAGATCCATCTCACGTGATTGAACCCGATGTAGTACAATTAAAAGAAAACTTGTCTTATGAGACTTCACCTGTGCGAATCGAGGATAAGATGATTAAGCAACTCAGGGGTAAACAAATTTCCTTAGTCAAGGTTATTTGGGATGAGACCACAGGAGAAGCAACATGGGAAGCTGATGACAAAATGAAATTGCAGTATCCTGATCTTTTTTCAGGTGTGTAATTTCGAGGACGAAATTTTTTTTAGTGGGGTAGTAATGTAACACCCCAATTTTTCAATGCTTTTTAGATATCAGTAGAAATGTTCATATGGTTATAATTTATCCGGAACCTAGAAAAATGATTTTGACTAAAACAAAATCATATTCATGTCATGTTTAATGATGTGAAGTTCCAGTAAAATTTTGGGTTGAAAATTCAGACGAAACCCGGTCTGTGTTTTCACTGACAGTATAAAATTACTGATCAGGAAACCTAATTTTGAAAAATGAACGAAAGATTAATGATTTTTATCTCTTTTTAAGAGATATGAGTCATTTTCAATTTTTACTCAAAAATAAATATTATAATTTATTCGGGTGAAATAATCGAACGGAACGCGCGTAAGAATATTCAGTCGGGAAAACGATAGAACTGGGAAAGGTGCAGAGATAATATGGAGCAGAGATGATGGAAGTGATTGAGAGATCCATGAAAATTGTCACATCATGTGTCACTCAAAGTCATTATGACAACTTAACAATATAGTATTATTATATTGTAAAAAGTAAAACCCATTAATTGGATTTGTCTTAAGACAAACAAAGCTCTAAAATATCTAAAACCCCTTCCTCCCCTCTCCCCTCACAACACACTAAACATTTCTTCACTTCATCTCTCACAAAATCAAGCAAACTCCAAGAGCTCCAAACTTCTATTTTGTGGAAGGATCATCATCAAGCTTCTTCTTTCATCTTCATCACACTTGGTAACTTGTTCATCTCACTCTTGCTAAGTTCAACATATGTTCTTTCATGTTCATTCTTAGAGGAAACCTATTTTGTTACTTTCATGAAAATGGAGTTGATATGAGTTTTTGAATTAGATTTACATCATGATCTTTTACACCATATTCATAAGGCTCTAGTCTTTAGTATTGAAAGCTTGAATGAAAATGAAAAACCCCAAACCCATGAAACCCTTGATTGCCGAAACCCTCACTTGAGAGGGGTTTCATGATTTTTTGTTCCATTTTGAAATCTATTAGTTGATTTAAGTTCTCTAGTATGTAGATTATCAACATCCAAGAGCATAGGTTCAACTAAAATCCCTAACCCTATTTTTCCCCAAGGGCCGAAATTCTCTCTTAGTGGGATAGGAGGAATTTTCAAATTTAATTGACTTGTATTGTGATGTCTTGTTAAGGAAACGTAGCTTAAGAGTACTTTCCGGATTCGTGAGAGGAAACTGAATCAAGAACAACTCTTCAAGAGCAAGGATTTCACTGCTTGAGGTAAAGGGAGTCAGTCTGAGGAGCTATTTTTAGATAGTCATATACAAAGTTTGATATTGAATTGTGATTGATTGTTTTTAAAATGTGTGAATAGAATTGATTTATGATTGTGACTGATGATTTTTGGATGGTTGATTATGGAGATGATTATGGAATTGCCTGTTATGACATGTTATGATTTTGATACAATGATTATTTTTTATTGACTGTGATTGGCTGATGGCATGACACTGGTCATTGCTTGTTAATAAAGACTAAGATATTTAAAATGTGTTTAATCCATAAAGAGTGAAACAACAAATGTTTTATTTTCTTGAATCAAAAGTGAAAAGAGAAATCCAAATGTATAAAGGATGAAGATAGATTAATTTTAGGAGAAGAAAGAAAATGGAAAGTTTGCGGAAATTCTATGAACCATGTTTGGAGGAAACATAGGTTCTAAGAATAGAGAAATCTTTAGAAAATAAAGAGTTTCTTTTGAGTGTTTAAGAAATAGTTTTCAACCATGGAAATTTTTAGGCAAAAGGATTTCTAAAAATGAATTTCATTTTGAAAATGTTGGAGTTGCACTAAGTTGAGAAAGATTTTAGTAATTTACTAAGTTAAAGGAAATATGATTTTTTTTTTTTTTTTATGAAAGAAAAAGTGTTCTTAGAAAAGGTATTTCAAAACATGAATTTTGTTTATGGTACAAAGCTTAGGAAACAAGGAAGTTTTGTTTTTTTTTTTTCGATTTAGTTTTTACTGAACGAAAATAAATCAAGTGGAAAAGAGAAAAAAAGTGAAAAGGGCCTAGGTTCCCAGCTATAAACCCGGGCTGGATTTGGATTGCCGATATATCAGGCTAAATTCGGAGTGCCGGTAAAGCCGGACTAGTGTTCCTGTTGAGAAGAACCTAGATTTCCGAGACGTCGGGCTAGTGTTCGATTTGAGTAAGAGATTTTTAAGATCTTTGTTTTTGACTTAAAAATCCTGGGTTTGGTGTTTAGAATGCATCTAATACCTGGATAAAAGTAGTCAGGAGCTTTAAGCCTTGACGAGAAAATAAATGATGCGACAAAGAAAACGAAAACGAGAACCTTGATTTTACATGCATAGTCTGGCTTATATGCCATTGTGGCTGACGTGTCATTGTGCATCAAGCGACAGTTTCACAAAGGGTGAACTGACAAATTGGATAGTTACGGACCAGAGATGGTTCCTTTAGTCTTTGGGTCTATTAGGGACATTCGGGCTCGAAAACCCACGGAAGGCTCGGGCACTTGCACCCTCGGGCCGTGGAAATCGGTTACCCAGCACGTAATGTACTCAATCAGGAACTATTCAATCTTATTTAGGTGATACGTGATACCCTAGAAGGATTGGGGATTGGACCTACATAGAGAGGCCAACCCAACGCGAAACAATTGTGTTATAGGCATTATCGCGGCCTATCATGCTCGACGAAGGGAAGTTAGGATCTCCGGAGAACTATGAGTTAGAGGGAAATTTTGAAGTGACATGAAAGTTTTTATAAAACTGCATTTGGTTGTTTGGTTTGAACTTTTACTTAAACTATGACATTATGTTATGAAATATTCTTGTTGCAATGATCTTGTTTGTGTGTGGTGTATGTGGCTTCTATTAAATGCTCATATATTGGTAACTCACCTTTGTATTACATTGTCTGGTACTCTTTGTGGTATATCTTTTCTGTCGATAGATGGATTCGATGAACAACATGACCCACTCGGGGTTCCTGGGGCTGGCTTTTGAGCAGAGGGACGAGGGAGGCGCTTGGGTCATACGCCCGGGGGCCCGGAGCGCTGTATATACCGGACCGTTACTTACTACTAAAGGAACAGAAGTAGGAACCATGACTTGCACTCATAGCATCAAGACAGTGGAGGTGCCATTACCCCCGATATGGCTTCTCCTGAGGACTTTGGTTGCGACTGGCAACACTTATCATCAACCTCCCCCACTTCAGATGATTCCGGGGCCAGCACCCATGGTTGTGGCTGGAGGGGAGAACGATGATGACTTTATGGTGGAAGAAGACCCTGAAGAAGAGGATCCGATTGAAGAGGATCCAAAGGAGGATGAGGAGGGGGTAGAGTATCACCCCTTGGATGATGATGCTGTTGTCCCCACGGCTGATGCGGAGGTTGGAGTAGGTTCACCCGATCCTTCTCCTATTAGGGATGATCATGGTGGTCTCCCTAACAACTTCCATTAGTTTGACCAGCTTAAGAGTTGTCTGATAGGGGTAGTGTTTTTACTTTTCTTTTACTGTACATCAGGCTGATGAGAGCCATGTCTTTTTGAAATCCTGGTTCTCTGCTTAACCCCTAGATTATTTTGGTATTGTATATATGATGTCTGTAACTATGTCTAAATACTTGCGACTTCTGACAAATGGCCTTAACTGCTATGGTCCTTGCAATGTAACTAAGTATGATGATGTATAATTAGATGAAAGTGTATGTATATACAGGTTATGTTTTTATGTTTCAATTTAAAGTTTTTTTTTCACTGTTATTTTCGAAAACTAGAATAAGAGATATTTTTCTTTTCCGAAAGTAAACCAGCAAAAGAGTTTCTATTTTATTTTCCGCATTTGAGTAGTTTATATAGCGCCACGGGAGGTGTTACAATAGCTATGAAGATAAATGCTCATTAAAACTCATTAAAGCCAATTAAGTATGTTTTGAAAACTTACTATAATAGATTATGGTCGTTCAAATTTAGTTGATTTAAAAACTTATCGGTCATAAAATTAATTACTCATTAAAGCATAATTAAAGCCAATTAAGTTTGGTCATAATCGATTATTGGTTTGCAATAATCGATTATTACTCGAATAAAAGTTTGAATTTGAATATCTTAACAGCTTAATTATGTCTAATTTAAGATCAAATATTAGCCTGCTAAGATTATTTTTAAAAGCTCATTAATGTGTGTATGCGCGATCATTTTAATTGGAGAGCTTTATTTACTATTTACATCTTTTTCTAGAACAAGCAATACAAATATTAAATTTCCCTTTAAACCTATCTTGTTTGCTTGTTTGACCTTTTACCGCTTTTTTCAATTAAGTCCTTCTGACTTACCATTTTGTCATTCATCAAAACTGAAGTACCTGTCAAGGCATATATTCACAAGTATTTAATATGCGGAAAAAACAACAAAATGAGATAAAAGTTAGCGTAGAAACAGAGACATAATCAAGAAAGCAACTTTCCAAATTCGAAAGTATATTAACCAACAAAAGAAGTAAAGTCCTCTTAATAAACAATCCTACAAGAACAATGTGGACGATATAAGAGAAAATTTTACGATCAAGCAAAAATGGGTAAAAAAGATCAACCTTGTGAGTTCACGTACTGAGGTAACCCTATCTTCCACTTCCTATACATTTAAATATTTGAATATTTGGGGCCAGGAATGTTCCTTCCGAAGATGGAAAAAAAATTATAAATAATGCACATTAAATTAATTAAGTAATAGAAAAATTAAAAGATGATAAATTTTAATTAAACTAGTGATTACCTATAAAAAAAAAAGTGTACACAAATTAATTTGGTCACAAATATTAACATAATTCAGAAAATCTTAATGGGTTATTATATGACATCAATCCTGATAAAGTGTGATTGAAAAATTTTAAAAAGGGTCAAAATAAATATTTTGAAAAAAACTTACTATTCTAAATGACTTCGATAAAATTAATTAAAATTTTAATTTTTCACGTGGCTGAAAAGTTGGCTCAAGGAAAGGTTTGTGACAAATGAAACTATATGCATAGAATGACCATCACTCAGGGGCAAAGATGTCATGATTACCAAAACCGGAACCAAGTGTTGATCGGCTTAGACTTTGCAACCCGACACTCGTTTGAAAACAAGCACCAGCCTATGGGCAACTATTATGAGCCATACATTAAGGCCCAATATGGCCAAACTAAACACCCTGGGCCAGGCGTAGGCCCAATACACTATGGATCAAATAACAATCTGCAATCTAAAGCATATATATGACCTACCATAGGAAGGTTTGTCGGACACTGACGAGCTTAAATGACAACATATCCACTAGCTTTGAAGTGCGACTTAAGTGACAGGGAAGCAGTCTGACCACTATGCTACATGTTACCTCAGACGATAGCAGATATCTCAGTTCATCACCCTTTCCATTAGCAAGTGGCAATAAAGTTACTAATGCTCAGCCATTAGTCAATCCTAATGTGCCAATCACACTCGATGACCCATTCAACATGGAAGCCTATTCATCCACACCCTTTCACTCTTTATCACCTGGAACCTCTTTTACCGACTCAGTCATCAAAGTATCTTTGTAGGTATCTCTCCCACCGTATGTTGGAGGAGTCGATTAGGTGGCTACCGTAGAGAGGACATTCGATGAAACCCGACACAGAATGCAAAATAAAGAATCAACTCTGTACAAATACTAGATACCATTGACCCTATCAGTCCATCAATGAACAACATTAAAAGTCATATTCCATGTGTTTGAAACCACATTATCAATGTCAGAATTACATTTTCACCGCAAAATTTACTCTATATAGCTTCAAAAAAACACACGTCAACTTGGAGTGGACTTTGGATTCAGTGTAGTGATAAACCACGACATTTACTGCTAGGGACGGAGCCAGACTTAAATGAGGGCCAACTATAAAAATTGAAGTTCACTTAATCTAGCCACACCAAATTTCATATAATTACATTAGTAGTCTATCAATATACATGATATTCTAGCCACCCAAAGTAGACCTTCATCCATTGGCCTGTGCACCCAACACCAGGGTTCAGCACGTATCAAAAGAAGCATAAGATGCATCTTGTTGATGACTTTTTGGAGATGACAGGTAATTGAAATCTCAAATGGTCGACAAATCTTTGAACGACCATAGCTTTTGACCTAGATGGATTTTTTGGACATATTATATATGCATGGGAAGATCTTTTCGAGACTATCGTCCTAATAACTAGTTTTTTGGCAGCAGGGACCAAGGTCCCTCCCAAGATCATGTAGATTCGTCCATGTTTACTGCATTTAGTGATATGCATGGTTAGATCAACAATATTTCAATTTTTTAATACACATTCAAATGCATATGATGGTGTATCTCAATGAATATAGTGAATGCATGAATTGTTTGCTACAGTAAACCCAAATCCCTTAGAGTGACGCGTGTTTTTCAAATCCAATCACACACAATCTTATTGTTTGGGCCCGACACAAACTGATATGAATGGTCTCCTTTGAGGAAAGCCTTGGAGCCACATCCAAGGTGGCTGCTCTTTACACCTTGCAAAAAAAATTTCCAAAATTGTCCTTTTCATCTCGTTAGTGTGTTCATGTTGAAACTTTCTTGAAATTAAATTCCGGACATTCAAAATATTAATCTGGAACAAAAAAAATTCACTCTCCCGAAACTTATTTCCGAAATTTAAAATTCAGAGACTAAATTCTACATCCGGAAAATAAAATCTGGAAACCTTCCCGAAAAAAAGTGCGGACGTAGAATCCAAGGCTGGTGGCATTCCTTCAGTCCTTTTTTCTCCTTGTGGCAACTAAACCTCGACTAACTTCCAAAACCACGAAACCTTCTTCCCTCTCGACAAAATACAGAGGTCCCTGCCTCCCAGTGACAATAAATTATTCAACTATAAAATTGTTGGATAATTTTAGAATATTTCAAAAGTTTAATATTTTATTTTTGGTTATGTTATTACTATTTGTGTGTTTGGAAAAGCTGGAAAAAATAGATTATGCTGATAATCGATTATATGTATAATCGATTATTGTGATAATCAATTATAATCAGATTCTTTTTTTGTTTGGGGATGTTTTCTAAAAACGATTTTAAAATAATCTATTTCGTTTGGATGGCACCAAACAAATCACTTTTAGATAGTAAGTTACATAAAATGGTATGAAGTTATTTGTTTTTAATATTTGGTGGAAAAATGAATAATATTTTATGTATTTTCAACAGTGTTTTTTTTTTTTTATCTTGGCATCGATTTTTTTTTTTCTATTTATGAAAAATTGAATGAATGGAGCTAACCACAAGACTGCTCATGGTAACCACCCCAAGCTGCGTGAAGAGAAGGACGTGTGAAGCGTTATACTTGCAGCTTTGAAAAAATATACAACTTGCAGCTTTGAAAAAATCAGTCATTGTACAAAAAATGTTGGGGGCTATCTGGGAAAAGATCTTTCACGTTACAGCATCATAAAAAATAATCCATCTAAGTGCATGTTTGGATCCGAGGTTTGAAAGACTCGGACGCGCGTCAGCTAGAAGCTAAGCTACTATGAGTAGCTTCCGTGTCTAGGAAGTGATTCTGCATTGCATACAGGGTTTTCCAAACATACTATAAAAAACAGCTGTTTCTAAAAACAGTCATCAACTCTAGATGGTTAAAATCAGCTGTTTCTAAAAAATAAAAGCTTTTTTAAACTTTAATCTAATCAGTAATCACCCAAACATAACATTTTCTTGTAAAAAAACTTTTTTCTAAAAAAACAGCTGAAACTTTAAAAAATAAGCATTCCCAAACAACCTCTTAATAGAAAGAGCAAACTAAAACACTTGTCCATAGAAAAAGGAACTTTATTAACATAGCCACAACGAAGTGACATCATACTTGAGGTGCGTTTGGAAGAACATAGAGAGCTTATTTGGGCTTATGCAAATTGCTTATGAAAATAGTTTATGACCTTCCTATAAGCTCTTTTTAGCTTATTTCAATAGGCTTGTTGAAGAAGCTTATGAAAATAAGCTTTTTTAACCTCTTTCAAAACAACGTATTGAATAAGTGCTTAATCAAGTTCTTTAACCAAACGCACCCATACAATATTTATGTTACATAGTTTCATGGTTAAGATCAACAGAAAATTATATTGAATTGAGATACAAATTTTAAATCCCAAACAGCAAACTATGACACCTGTATTTAAAAAAATACCTTTGCGTTCTTTCAAAGCCATATAAGCAACCTTTGCAGCATTCATCTATGCCTGCTTCTTGGATTTGGCTTCTTGCCCAGTAAAAATCTCCCATTCTACTCCACTTGTGAGACAAACATTGGCATATGAGCCCCACTATATATATTTGTATTATAAGAAGGTAAACGAAATCCTTCTCTTTGAACCAATTCTTGTAACAGGTTCTTGTATACCCCATTTTGATCCTGAAATTTTTAGACAATCATATAGATACGAGGAGCAAAAGACATATATAATTTAAAAAATTACAGAATAATAATGTAAAATGCCAACAAATGATTAAGACTTGCCTCTTGAACATCGCCTGGTGACAATGTCGTTAAAGCAACTTCAGCTGCTGTTGTTCAGCGGCCTTCAATATAGAAAAGAAATTAGGACTTTCAAAGGTCTGCTGTAACTTTGCACTTGAAATGCATGGCATGAGAAGGGCCCTCCCACTCAGGAGAATACATCGGTAGATCTAGTTTCCTCTTTTGAGCATAATTCTGTAGTTGGTTCTTAAACACACGTAGCATATCTATGACAAATTTGAATGTTAAAAGCCATAAGTCGTATTTACGTAAGGAATATAATGACTACTAATTGCAAATGGTATCAAAGGAATTCATCTTGTCTTTGTCTTAATAATTTTCTTCTTTTATACAAAAAAAAAAAAAATGTATATATGATATGTAATAACAACTTAGCCAAGGTGGTGCCAAACAATTAGGTTTGGCCACACTTGTTACCTAATAGAATGTTTGTTATGTCATGCAAGGATATCAAATGGTACAGTACTATATAACTAAAAATGAAAAAATATACATATAGTCAATAGCAAAATGTTCTAAAGACCAAAAGACCGTAAATATAAACAAGACAAAAAGAAAAAAATCGAAATGAATATCAGGCTCTTTTAGCTTCTATTGCCCTCAACATAGTGTCTAAACTTCCTCACATTCAAGCAGGTAAAAAAGAATAAATTGGATAGAAGTGAGACGGGGAACCTCAGTCATCTAAGATATCATTGGCACCGATGGCGAGGAAATGTCATCCAATCCCTCAGAAAATGGCAATACGTTATGCTAGGGATAAATTACAAACACCATAAAAAGGGCAGCTTGGTGCTATAAATATCCACAAAAAAAAACACACAGGGTGTAGGGAAGGATTGGACCCATTATACGGATCTGCACTAGGCGTAAGCATGTTTGTTTCTCCATTTGAAACCTTGTAAACGTACGTTTGCAGTAAGCAACAAGAGTGATGTTTTGAAGCAATTGCAACCTTGCAAATGGAGAAACAAACATGCAGGCAACCTTACCTTCTGGTTATAATTTAAATGCCCAGGTCTGCTTCAAAAAATTAAAATGTCATAATTTCCTTACCGTTATAATTTAAATGATAACTAAAAATGCAGAAGGGAACTCCTTTCATGTAAAAGGAAAAACTGCATATGTCAAAGGAAATTGCTTAGTGTTACGAGACGAATAAATGCAATCACAGCTGTCAATCTCAGCTCCCTTTTGTATGGTTATACGGCTCGTGATTGGCTAATTTAAAATTAGTCAAGTTTCGACCATAACTCATTCATACTCAATAGCATTTCTCATTTTCGAATCGGGCAAACTAGATTCAATATAACTCAGTCACCCTCACCTACATCCCCAAGTCCAAACCGAACAAAAAAACAAACCTATACTCAACTAGAACTAATTTTAACACATAAACACGATATACCATTTATATGTCAAATTAATCAAACAAACAAATAGAAAATAAAATGATTAAGAGTAATTAAAATTACCTTTCTTATGTCCTTCTGTCACGGCAGCTGTGACAGTGCAACTGATCTGAGAACCTGCAAGTAGAAAAAATGCAAATCAACATGAATTTCTCGCATAGATTAAAACGACCACTTCGTTTGTGGCATACCTAGAAAATCAAAAAATTGAATACCTAGAGATTGAGAGAAATGATCAAACGCCAGTTTCGCGGCGATGTTCTGTGCTTCTTTGGCGGTTCGGGTGGGTTCGGGTGAATGGAATTGAAGACCGTTGACGGTGACGGTGGATGTGAAGTGAAGGTTATGGAGGGGTCCGTCTCTGTTGGTTTGGTATTCTGGTAAGATCCATGATTGCTTCTTGCACTATTGATTAAGCTTCGCTTTGTACATTTTTGGTTCTTGATTGGTGATTTTTGAACCCTTCCTCTCTCTGGCGTGTGCTTTGGGACTCATAAGTACAGTAGAATAATAATATACGTACTTCATCACTCTCCCACTCGCATTTCTCCACCTGCACTTCTTCTCCCGTCACTCTCTCACTTGCATTTCTTCACCAGCATTTCTCCACCTACTTGCACGTCTTCACCCACACTTCTGCACCTACCTGCACTTCTTCAACCAGTCAACTTCAACTTGAACGGTGGGTACAATGTTAATTAATTTTTGTTGTAAAAATTGTCTTCAACGCATCACGAGCACAGGAACAAAGCAGCAACAAGTCATGAACACGCGAACAAATCTGGAACTCACGAACAAATCACAATAGCCTGAGGCGTGTGGAATCACACTGCCCTCAAGGTTTTATTTGCGTGGTGCGTAAACACCCAGGATACAACAGATCCCTCCTGGCAAATGAATCAAGGTAACAGAGGTTTCGTCTTCGGTGCACCACCCTCCCAAGTGGAGCAGTGGTGCACCACCTAGGTGTCTTCCCTTCCACCAATGAATGTGCCATCAGGATAAGTAGCTGTCAGAAAGACTTTTCAAAGGGCATTGCTTCGGTCCTCCATCATGGAACTTGAGTATCAAAACTCATCCAATCATAACCGTCCAAATTATTATTAAAAAAAAAATCAACGGCTGAGATTAACTTGGATTTAAAAGGGCAAAACGGGAAGAAACCATATCTGAGCACCATCGTTGGCTTCCTTCTTCTCCGCCATCTCTGAGCACAGTCGCCGCCACTGCAGATCTAAGTTCACCGAGTTAGCCACCATAGCAGCGCCGTTCCACCCACCTGCACCATGGAAGCCGCGAGCAGCACCACCGTCCTGAATGCTGCACGCTTCCTCGCTGCCATCCTCTCCGTTCTGCGAGACCACCGCGTCGCAGATCTGTGCCGTCACCACCGTATAGCAACAGTATCTCCTATCACTGCACAGTAGCCACAATCTTAACTCACGAGTTTTCGCGACCACCGTGCAAGGTTGTCCGGGAGCCACCACGCCATTGCAGTGTCTGACTCTATTCCATCGCCTCAACAGTCTAGCATCATCAACACTATTCTGGACCCATCACGAGCAGTTCTGTGTTCTCCACCGGATCCATTCTCCACCGCGCCTTGCCGTCGTCCTGCACTGTGTCGATGCTATCCACCAGAGAATGCAACTCTCATGGATTCCTTCAAGATGAATCCCTCAGAATGGGTAGATCTGGTCGGAAACCTTTAGATCGCGTTGTCGGTGGAGGTGGCTGTGGCGGCACCTCTTTGGCTGGAGCACGGCAGCGTTGCGATTGCGGCTGAGGAGGCAAATCGAGATCACTTGGGGTGGGGGGTTCGAATGCAGAAGGGAGTTGATTTTTGTTTTTGATTTTTTTCTTTACTCGAATACCATTTATGCCCCTGGGAGGATTGATACTCAACCTCTGAGGTTGGAGTATTTTAGAATCTACCCATTCAAAGTTTAATGTAGTCAAACTGGTTGGGTTGAAAATTTGACTTGCAGACGTGGCAAATTGATTGGATATAAAACATGCCATGTGGGTGGTGAACCACTACACCATTAGGTGGGTGGTGCACCATAGACTTAACCAGGTAACAGAACAGCAAGAAAAATAATATAGATGAAGGAGGCAATGTAACCCAGGAAAGGATGAGGAGAAGAGAGTTTGTTTTTGAAGAGAGAAAATGTGCTAATCTTAATTAAGTTCGGGTAGTCCCTTAGCATATCAGATCAGCACCTTTTTAAAGTTCAAAAAACTACCGTTAACAAAATGGATAATATTGGATGAAAATGATAAGATGGCAACAAATTGAATGTGCAGTAGTCGTTTCGAAGCTGGTAAAAAACGTAGTCATATTGTGTTGGTCGTTGCCTTTTATTAAGGATTAGATCAAAACAAAACAAAAACTTTAACTGACCAACTAAAGTGCACATGTGATTGAAGAGTTAGTGACATGGTCATATGCGGAACATTGGCAAATAATATGGAAACCATTTTAGCAGATAATATGGAAGCTGTTAGTCCAATAACACATGTTTAAATGCAAGTATGACCAAGTCAAAATAAATTGTTGCAAAAGAAGATATATTCTGGTAAGCTTTTTTTCAATGATAATATTGTTTTCACAAAAATTAATTGAATAAAATAATAATAAGCTAACCACACTTTCACATTTGTTATATAAAAATTTAAGAAAGTTAATCCATCATAAAATAGTATCAGGTTGAAGCCTTCGTAGTCAATAGCGTGCTATAGAGCTACAATAGCAGCGTTGCGTGGCCAGCCCGCAATGCACAACACGTTGCGGAACATTTTTCTGTTGGCCGCTTTTCATCATGGTCGCTACCTTGACGTGGGGTTTGAATCATGTTTCTGCCCCTGATTTTTTACCATTCCCTCTCCAACACCATCATCATGTTTGCCCACTTCATTTCCAGCTATCCCACCACATTTTGCAGCAAACCTACTTCATTTCTGGCCAGCCCACCCCTCTTCCGGACGCATCACGGCCTTTTTCTCACTGGCCGCCCTCCTTCACCCCCTGTTTTTAGTGTTTTGGGCGTTCACATTCTTCAAATAATTGTTTTTCTTTATTATTTTTCTTAATAGTCTCTACCTCCATCCAGGGTAGTTTAATAGAGTGCTATAGTGCGCAAATAACGGCGATGCGGAGCGGCTCCTGACTGCGATGGAACAAGGATAGTGTAACATTTTTTAATAGTGGCCGTCGCACCCGCTTTAGCAGGAGGAATCGCGGTGTTTTGTGACAGTCGCGTCCGCTCCGACGAAGTCGATCTGCATTGACTTTGTGCTGACGTCGGCTTTGTGTTGACGACGACTCTGTTTTTTCGTCTCCATGATGGCTGACGGTTACTGTGTTTATGAAACATAGGCTAACCCTAAGCCTCTTCTCCCTCTTCTGAAAGACCGAAACAAAAGGGGCTAACTTAAGCCCAAAAAAGAAAAAATAATCTAACACAATGGGGGCTAACTCTAAGCCAAAGAATAAAATAACCCTATCTTTAAAAAGTCTTATCTACCATCACTTAAACTAAGTAAATGCCCAATTTATCTTTACTTTTTGTGCCTTTTCCACCCAGGCCACGTTCTGCTTCATTTTCTTCTTCTGCCTCTCCTCCTCTTTACAATAGTGGCCATCTTGCTGTTGCTATCCCCCTATAGCGGTTTTGGTGGTTGTCACTGTCCGAGATTGATAACTATGCCTCTATCTTCTATAGGCTTAAGAATTGCACGCCAGTGGTTGACATGTTAGAAGTTTACAGCTAATTATGACATTAATTATTTGTTATCATCTTGATTATGAGTTATGTCAGTTATTAAATTTTCCATGTTAGATGTTTAAAGCTAGTTATGACATTAATTACTACTTATTATATTTTTTTTCATGTCCTTTTATGTTTTTATTAAACACTTACCATTTAGTATTATGTCATTATTTCAAACAATATATATTCATATTATTGTTATTATAATGTACAATTATAAATTTATATTTATGTATAATAATTATATACATGTAAAGAGACACAATTTATGGAGTTATATAATATATGTTTGTGCATATTTATTAATTTTTTATTATATTTTCTATTTTTAGTGTCCTAGGGCAAATGTGATAAGTTAGCCTCAACTAGTTTCACTAGCATATACTTTGCAGGAAACTATTTTGTGATATGGACTTGAGATAATTTAGTTAATTTGTTTTGGCATTCATCTTATTCTTCTGTATCTCATTTAACTTCAAAATATATCTGTATTACTAGATCTCTAAAACAGGGTCTGCCACGACTTTTATCTATTCCCAGTTTCTTTGTTTTGTGGAATGAGAGCAGGAAAATAACAAATTAGGAATTTATATGCTATTGTTTTAGTGACCTGTGCCATTTATAAACTCTTAATTAAACCAAAATATAAGTGACATGTTATTCGATTAATACTTTGAGCTGTCAAATTTAAATGGCATGAAGTCTTGAATTTTGGGACTCTAAACCAATACCGTGGACTCCGACATGTTAATGTGAGTTGTCTGCTTAATGTCAATAGTCTGTACTCTGTAATACATTGATATGTTCATGTCTCACTAACTTTATTAATCTGACCATAAGCACAGTACGTGCTTAAGTTAGAATTCATAATGCTGACATTTAATCTTCAGAGCCAGTTATTGTTACAGATAAGAAACGCTCCCGAGAAATTGAAATGGCTGCACTGAGAATTCTTCCTTTTCAAATGTACAGTTTGCATCTTCACTCTCTGAAAGCACCGATGTGGTTTCTGACAACAGTAATATGCCTTAAGCTGAAGTCAGCACCCCATCGCGAAGAAAAAAGGTGGTGGTGTAGTCACACAATACAAATGTGGAAATTGAAGTTGGTGGCACTTTAATGCTGATCAGTGATGACAAGTGGGTTGCTTACTCATATTCTCATTGAAATAGTTGGCACTTGGCAAGATGCAGGCTCACCTGTATCATATTTTGTGAGTCTCAAATAGAGATCTGTTTTGTGTGTTTTTCTCATATAATCTCAGATTTTTATAGAGATGGAGCTAACATAGATTGGTCAATGTGCTGAGGTCAACACTTTAGGGTTTTGTATCTGCTGACAATTATGTTCGAGAACGTTTATTCACATTAATATTTTATAACTATAGGGATTCCTTTTTGGCATTAGGTTTCTCTTATGTTACTTGCTAACATGAGAGGGTCATGTTATGAAAGAGAAACACACAATGCTAAAATTAATGGAAATATGGCACGCGGGTCTTATTGCAACATCTTTTGTATCTTTCTTTCATAACTTGACTTTATTTTATCATTTAGTAAGGAACATGAATTGATCTTAATCATTGTTTTTGTATACTCACTGTTTTTATTTGTATTTTTTAGCAAACTTTAGGAGCTTGTTGTTCCAGACGTTGCTGATCAACCATTGTGTATTCAATATCATGATGTTGATCAGTTGAAGTTTGGACTGATACATTAAGGACCCCGTTTTGTTGGTATCAAGGAGAGAATCTTTCATTGGGACCCGATCTAGTATAACAAACGACAGAAAAGGTTAGGGTCTATTTGTTTTGTTTTCCGTTTTTTGTTTTCATTTCTCGTTTTAAAAAATAATTACAAACCTATCACTTAGTTTTCATTATGTTTCCTGTTTTCAAAAATTGGTACAAGAAACATTGAAAACAATTTTTTTTTCCCATTTTTACTATTTCTGTACAAATATTTTGAAACAGGAAACATAATAGGTGGTAGTTTTATAATTATTTTTTAAAACAAGAAATGAAACAGGAAACTGAAAATAAAACAAAGACCATGTTTCAAGAGAAAATAAGGATGACTCAACCAATATTCTGACAAAAGGCGGAGACCTCTTGAGTTTCAAGAAGGTGATTGATATTCCTCCGTATTATTTCATTTTTCTATGACTTTTGGGTGGATCTTGCCAAAATAATCCAGCTTTAACGTTGTTAGGCATCAAGAAAGTATGAGTATATTACTAGTGACACAAATTAAGTCCTTTGATAAATTTGCTTTGAGTTTGGTTAAAATTTCAATCGTTTTGGACCTCATTCATGATATTTATGTTGCGTATTTGAGAATCACAAGTGTGTCTCAAAACCAGAAGGAATGTGATCAAACAAAAGAGGGGGCACAGTTAGCAGCTGCTGGGTGTCAAGAGAATAGAATGTGTCTTTGAATTTTCACCTACAGGCTGTTGGGCGGCCAACTCTTTGCTGTTGGGCAGTTTGTTCTACGAAAACACATACTTAATTAGGTGTTACTGATTTTTAGAGCAACTTTTAAACAACAGCTCTGAACTTGACATTTTTCTACCCTAATTTAGAAACTCTCCGTGAACTTGAAGAAGAGAAGAGTGGAAGCTTGGTTCATCTTCATTCTCTCATTGAGTTCTTCCTTTTCTTCTCTATTGTTTTAGTTTCTTTACTCATTTCTATGTCTAGCGAAACCACCTATTGTTGGGATTGAGTGGATTGTGATGGATTCTGTTTGTATTTGACTTGGGATTTAGTTAATATAAGTGTTTCCTTCTATTTTGAGTTTATAATATATGTTCTTAAGGCTTTCTCAGGCTTGATCATCCTTGGAATGATTTTTAGATTTATGCATTGGAGGGAGGTTTAATGTATGAATTTGTTTGAGATTGTGAACCTTGTGCTAGGAATAGTCAATGAGTTCTTGTTACCTTTTTTGATTCTTATCCTTTGTACTGGCCGAGGTGGTAAGCTCGGCCGCCGAGCTCGGAAGCTTAACTACTTTCACGATACACTTATCTAAAACTCAGCTAACAACCTTATCTTAGATAAGAGATAACTCTTATCAGTGAAAGGGATGGGAGTTGAGCTAAAAGAGATAAGTGATAAGTGATAAGAGATAAACTAGATCCTAGAAAATAGGATCGGTCTACTCCTCTCCTCCTCTATAAAAGGAGGAAGAGTCTAAGAGAGGACGGACTTTAACTTTTCACTAGAGCTTGGTGTTCTCTCTTAAGCGTATTAGAGGTCTCGGTTGTGATCAAGAGACTATCAATAAGTCCTTGCCCACCGGAGTACATCAGATACAAGATTAAGAGATTGATGCACCACGTGATCAAGGGTTGAACACAGAACTACGTTTGGCTTTGATTCCCATTGGGATACGTAGGACCGGAACATAAGCATTCTGTCAAGCCACGATCTAAACAACCCCAACGTTCACCCTTGGTCTGACGTTTACGGCCAGATTCCGGCTACTCGGATCTCGGCAGGAACATTTGGCGCCCACCGTGGGGCCGAGGAAAAACTTTCCCCGGTTCCATAGGATTTAATGGTGACTACACGGAACGGACCGAAGGGAGGGGCCCACAGTGCAAATCATGTCGAGGAATCAAACTCCAATCATAACAACCCCCCACCTCCTCCCTTCGATGAAGGTAATCCGTAACTGGGAGAGATCATGGCACAACTGAGACAGTTGCGTCAGGAGAACAAGGAGATTCGTACGGAGTACCAAAGGCTGTTGAGAACTCGGAAAAGGGGAAGATCGGCAACACTTGCCGAGGAAGAACATTCCTCACCCGAGGACAGCCAAAGAGACCCCACTTATGCACCTTCTCGTGATGACACAAGCCGACCTTCCAGAACAAGGCTCGGACCCGAGACCTCAAGGGTCAGATCTCGTATTGAGGAGACCACTTAGAGAGAGAGAGCAAGAGACAGATGACCGAGATTACCTTTCACTGATGCCATTGACGAGGTGATCATACCTCGGCATTTCAAATCTCTTAATATTGATAAGTATAATGGCACTATTGATCCAACAGAACATGTAGAATCTTTCATTTCATCTGTTTACTTGGTGACCGATTCGGAAGCCATCATGTGCAAGATCTTTCCAACCACTTTGCAGGGACCTGCCTTGACTTGGCTCACGAATCTTCCACCTCGGTCAGTGGATTCTTTTGATATGTTGGTTACAAAGTTCACTGCACAATTCGCAGCAAGCCGAAGGCATAAAAAGCACTCGGTCTCACTTGTGAATTTCAGGCAGGAGAAAAATGAATCACTCAGAGATTACATGGCTCACTTTAGCGGTCGACAGGTTTTAATCTCCAATATGAGCTCAGAACTTTGCCTTCATACCGTTATGAATGGTTTGAGGCCAGGGCTGTTATTTGAATATTTATCTCGGAAGCCACCGAGGGATTTTGAAGAACTTCAAGAAAAAGCTACAGGGTTCATGAACTCGGAAGAGATGGTAGAATCAAAGAAAAGAAGTTTTGAAGAAAAAAGCATAATCTCAAACAAAGAAAGAGATAAAGTCAATCCACAGAAGGCTTTCAGGAGTAATGACAGAGGGCTTTCGGAGAGGCAGTCCCAACCCCGACACCAGTCTTACACTCCACTGAACCGATCCAGAGCCGCTATTCTCCAAGAGGTGTGCAATACCGGGTTGATCACTTTGCCAAGGCCGTCCAAAACTCCTGCTCAGGCTGACAAAAGTAAAGAGTGCAAGTGGCATCAGAACTATGGCCACTCCACCGAAGACTGCAAAACAGCCTAGGATAAAATTGAAGAATTGGTACAGGCAGGCCGACTTGACCGGTTTGTCCACCGAGAGGGTGATGGTGGCGGACGAGCTGGCCGACGGCGAAGAAGACGGGGTTATAACAATCGTAACCGAGATGAGAATCAGTGAGATAATAATCAGAGCAGAGATCGGGATAACAACCAGAGACCACCTAATGATGAGGCAGAGGTTGGCATCAGAGGAGTCATTAATACCATCTCGGGAGGTTTCGCAGGAGGAGGCACAACGAGTTCAGCTCGGAGACGTCACATAAAGGCTATCCGATCTGTCAACTCGGTTTCTAGAATATCCGCAAGGCCGAGACCACCAATTACTTTCTCCGATGATGACTTCCAAGGATTAGATCCTAATCAAGATGACCCAATGGTAATAACAGTTGAAGTAGCCAATTACTCAGTCAAACGTACACTTGTTGATCAGGGTAGCTCGGCTGACATTTTATACTTGGCAACCTTTAAAAAGCTTGGAATTCCAGAAAAGTTGATAAAAGAACAGGAGGACAAGCTAGTAGGGTTCGCCGGAGAACAGGTCAAGACTCGAGGTTATATAGATCTCTTAACAACATTTGGTGAGGGCAAGCTTGCTCGGACCATATCTGTCAGATATGTCATTGTGGATGCCAACACTTCATACAACATTCTCATCGGAAGACCGACTCTGAATGAGCTCGGAGCAATTGTCTCCACCCCTCACCTCACCATGAAATTTCCAGCTGATTCGGGTGAGATAGTTGCAGTTCGAGCTGACCAGAGGACGGCCAGACAGTGCTACGCAGATAGTTTGAAGGTATCTCGGGAGCCGGATATCACAGAAAATGCTAAAGATCATAAAGCAGAGGTGGTAAGCTCGGTCAGTTCAGTTAGCTCGGCAAAATCAGATAACATGTTTGAATTGGATCCAAGGATAGAAATGTATGAATCCAAAGCAGAACCTACAGAGTCTTTGGAAAAATTTCAATTGGGAGCCCAGGCCGGTCAGTGCACAAGCATCGGCAGTCAGCTCGATCCCTCACTGAAACAACAGATACAAACAGTGTTGAAAAAGAATGCCGACTTATTTGCTTGGAAGACATCGGATATGCCTGGCATAGACCCCAATTTTCTATGCCACGGGCTATCTATATGTCCCGAGGCCAAGCCCGTCGCCCAGAGGAAAAGGAAGCTCGGTGAGGAAAGAAGAAAGGCAGTAGCCGAGGAGACTGCAAAATTGAGGAAAGCCAATTTTATCAGAGAAGTGAAGTATACTACTTGGCTCGCCAACGTTGTGTTGGTAAAGAAGGCCAATGGCAAGTGGAGAATGTGTACTGACTATACCGATCTCAATAAGGCATGTCCAAAAGATTCTTACCCCCTTCCAAACATTGACAGATTGGTCGATGGAGCATCGGGTTACAGAGTCCTAACTTTCTTGGATGCCTACTCAGGTTACAACCAGATAAGAATGCATCCACCAGATGAAGAGAAAACGGCGTTTATGACCAAGGGGGCAAACTACTGCTACCGGGTAATGCCCTTCGATTTTAAAAAATGCTGGTGCAACATACCAGAGGCTCATGGACAAGGTATTTCTCAATCAGATCGGAAAAAACTTGGAGGTTTACGTTGATGATATGGTAGTAAAATCTGATGACCCAAAGCAGCACCCTGCCGACTTGGAGGAAATCTTTGGCCAACTCAGAAAGTACAACATGAGGTTAAACCCAGAAAAATGATCTTTCGGAGTGCAAGGAGGAAAGTTCTTGGGGTACATGCTAACACACAGAGGGATTGAGGCCAATCCAGATAAATGCAAGGCTGTCATTGAAATGCGGAGTCCGCAAACAGTGAAAGAAATACAGAGGCTGTCAGGCCGTTTAGCTTCCTTATCTCGGTTCCTCCCCAAATCGGCCGAAAAAGCTAGGCCCTTTTTTCAACTCTTGAAGAAACCCAAGGAGTTTGTTTGGACCGAGGAGTGTGAGAAGGCTTTTGAAGAATTGAAATTGTTTCTAGCCTCGCCTCCGATTCTAACTCGGCCAGAGCTCGGTAAGGAGCTATATTTATACTTATCTGTCAATGATTACGCAATCAGTGCAGTAATCATCCAAGAGGAGGAGAAGCAGCAGATGCCAGTGTATTACATCAGTAGAATATTGAAAGATGCAGAGACACGGTACCAAGTAATTGAAAAGCTTGCCCTCGCTTTGGTAATGGTAGCTCGGAGGCTAAGACCTTATTTCCAGTCACACCAAGTCATAGTCAAAACAGATCATCCAATTAAGCAAGTGCTTCGAAAGCCCGATCTGGTAGGACGAATGATAGCTTGGTCGGTAGAACTGTCAGAGTTCGGTTTACAGTACGAACCAAGGGGACCAATGAAAGCCCAATGCCTCTCCGACTTCATTGCCGAGCTCTCTTCAAAGCCGAGCCCTAAACCCATTAATTGGCTTCTGTATGTGGATGGCTCATCAAATTTAAAAGGAAGCGGGGCCGGAATAATTCTCGAGGGTCCAGATAAACTTATCCTGGAGCAGTCCTTGAAGTTTGGGTTCAATGCATCCAACAACCAAGCAGAATATGAAGCTCTTATTGTCGGGCTGATATTAGCTAAAGAAGTTGGAGTCAAAGGATTGAAGTGCCGAAGTGACTCACAGCTTGTAACAGGACAAGTCTCGGGGGATTACCAAACAAAGGATCCTCAATTAACCAGGTATTTGTGCAAAGTCAATAGTTTAATTTCAGAGTTTGACAACTTCACTATTGAGCATATACCTCGGGAAGAAAATGCTAGGGCCGATCTGTTGTCGAAGTTGGCTAGCACCATGAAAACTAGCCAGCTAAGAACTTTCATTCAGGAAAATCTCCCTGAACCGAGCATAAAAAGTGCCGAGGTCTTGATAACCGAGCACTATGATCGGGGCTGGATGATGCCATTTTGGGAATTCCTGACCTCGGACAAGTTACCTGACAATCCCAAAGAAGCAAAGAAAATTCGTCTGAAGTCTTGTCATTACACTATCCGAGATGGAGAGTTGTACAAAAGAGGATTTTCCATGCCTTTATTGAAATGCATAACAAAGGCACAATCCGAGTATGTAATGGACGAGATGCATAGAGGAATATGTGGCATGCATTCCGGTGGCCGATCCCTAGCAGCTCGGGTTCTTCGAGCAGGCTTCTATTGGCCAACTATGAGATGAGACTGTGCTTCCTGGACTAACAAATGTGATCCTTGTCAAAAGTTTGCTACTGTGGCACGAGTTCCAGGAGAAGAGCTCCATTCAATGCTGTCACCTTGGCCCTTCACTATGTGGGGGATGGACATTGTGAGCCCTTTCCTTGTTGCCAAAGGCCAAGTGAAATTCTTGCTGGTAGGAGTGGATTATTTCACTAAATCGATTGAAGCCGAGCCGTTAGCTACTATAACAGCTAAAAAGGTCCAGAGTTTTGTATGGAAAAACATCATATGCCGACATGGCCTACCTTATGCGATTGTTACTGACAATGGAAAGCAATTCACTGATAAAGGGCTTAAAGAATTCTACTCCAACCTCAGAATCAAACATAAGGTAACCTCGGTTGAGCATCCGCAAACAAACGGTCAGGCAGAGGCAGCTAACAAAGTCATTTTGAACGAGCTCAAGAAAAGGTTGGGCCAATCAAAAGGAGCATGGGCTGAAGAATTACCGAGCATCCTCTGGTCTTATCATTGCTCACCACAGAGCTCAACTGGAGAAACTCCGTTCAGACTAACTTATGGAACTGACGCAATGATTCCGATTGAGCTCGGCGAACTTTCTTTCAGAAGGCAGCATCATGATCAGAGCAGCAATGAGGAAGAAATCCGAGTTAAGCTTGACATGGTTGAAGAAATCCGAGATGAAGCAAAGATCAGGGAAGAACTATGCAAGCAGAAGGCAGCTCGGAAGTACAACTCAAAGCTGCGACCGAGAGAATTTGTTCAAGGAGACCTAGTACTAAGATTGCAAAATGATGCAAGAAAGGACTCCAAAGAGGGCAAGCTCGCAGCAAACTGGTCTGGCCTATTCAGAATAGTTGGAAGTCTTGGAAATGGTGCTTATAGGCTAGAAGAGTTGTCAGGGAAGGCTGTTCCAAGAACTTGGAACACTTCTCATCTCAAGTTTTATTTTAGTTGAATAATGTAAAGCTAGGTAATGTACTCTTTTTCCTACCCTGGTCTTTTTCCCATGTGGTTTTGGCCAGGAAGGTTTTAATGAGGCATGCCTGAGAAAATAAATGAATAAAGTCCGTTTCAGTTATGTTACAGGACTAAAAATTCACTTGTTTTTACATTTTAAAATACAGAGCCTAAAAGGGTTGACCGAGCTGAAATCGACCGAGTTGAGGTCGAAATGCCGGACCCAAAGGTAAAGTCAAAAACCTAAAAGGGTTGACCGAGCTAAAATCGACCGAGTTGAGGTCGAAATGCCGGACCCAAAGGTAAAGTCAAAAACCTAAAAGGGTTGATCGAGCTAAAATCGACCGAGTTGAGGTTGAAAAATCGGTCGAAATGCCGGACCCAAAGGTAAAACCGAAATGGGTTGACCGAGCTAAAATCGACCGAGTTAAGGTCGAAATGCCGGACCCAAAACGGTATAAGCATAAGCTTAAAAAGGTTAACCGAGCTAAAATCGACTGAGTTAAGATCGAAATGCCGAGCCTCAAAAAAGCAAGCAACTCTAAAATTTAAAGGCCGAGCTTATAAGCTCAAGGCCACGCGTAAAACTAAGCAAAGTTGGAAAAACCGAGCTTCACCCGGTAAAGAACTTTGAAGTGCAGTCAAAAGCTAAGACTAAATACCCGAGCTGAGAAAAACTTAGAAAAAATATTCCAAGTTATCAAAAGAAAAACGTGGAAATTTTTCAAGTAAGCAAAAAAAAAAAAAAGTTACGATATGAAGGCAAGAGGTGCAAAGTTTCATTAAATACTTAAGGGACAAAAGCCCAGTACAAAAAGAGGGCACGGGCCAAAAACGTAAAACTACATCAAATTTTTTCCAAGTTACTCATGGGCATCCCCATGAGCAACTGTTTCATTAGGAGCCGAAGTGGAGGCATTGTCATTAGGTGAAGAAGCACCCAAGGTTGGATCAGCCGTAACCCTGCTGCCACCTCCGTTCAAGCCTCCCTCCTCGGCAACTTGCTCCTCGACTTCTTCTTCTTGCTCTTCCTCCTCTTCATCCTCCAGCTCGGACAACGGAACCAAGACTCTGTCTTTGTTGAAGTCCTTGTCCACATCGGCTTGGGAGAAGTCAGCATCAGGGTTGAAGCGCTCAAGCTGCTTCACAGCACGAGAAAACCCCTTGACATGCTCCCGCATGATGCTGTCCAGAGCCTCGTCTAGGTCGGCTCGGAGCTTGCAGTTGGCCTCCTTTTCAGCCTCCAAAGACACTTGAGCCTGCGTCAAGGCAACACGGGAGTCTTCCGCGGTTTTTTGAAGGTTGGTTTTTTCTGACTTCTCCTTGTCCAACTCGGACTGAAGAACAGCTTGAACTCTTTCAAGCTCGGCTTGCCGGGTCTTCAGCTGCCCGATAACTCGGCCTTGTTCTTCACACTTGGAAATGGCCTGAGATAATTCGTCATGAACTCGCAGAGCACGAGCAGCATCGGCCCTCATCACTTCCATTTTTTTGGTGTTCTCGGAGAGTTGCCAACTCCAAAAGCGAGTAATGGAAGTAAGACGCAATGCATAAGCAGCAGCGGCCTCCATACTCTCATCAGGCCCTTGCTCCAGCAAAAGCCGAGCATCCGCGGGCTTCAGTACTTGGCCATCAATGAGTGGACCGAGGTTACAATCGTTACTCCAAAGAGAGCCGTAACCCGGGTTACAGTTGCCGTTGTACCACTTTGTATTCAAGGTAGAATCGACCACTATTGGACCTTTGCCGATTCTCCTCTCAACAGCAGGATCCTCTTCGGCCACCGGGAAGGGGGAGGTACTTCTTCGAATCTCGGTCGGGCCATCTGGCCGAACCTTTTTGAGAAGGCGTGGGCTGGGATCCGAAGCCTTAGCAACTTTCTTCTTCTTCCCCTTTACATCGGCAGCAGGGGCCGAACCACCGGCTAGGTGAGCCGACTTCTTAATCAGTGCCTTGTAATTGAACTTGCCCATTATCACTGCAAGAAAGAAATCAGTCAGATTGTAACAAGTATGTGGTAAAGTTTGGCAAATACAGAAGGGCTACTTACAATCGAAGTAGGCCCGCCGAGTGGAAGAGGTCGGTAGTTTTAAAAGTTTACCACAAGGCAGTGGCCGAGGGTAAAGCTTAAGAGCTTCAACGTCGGCTAGTTCTTGATCAGTCATACAACCGATGTCAAACCCACGAAATTTCGACGGGTGTGGTTGCCAATAAAAGGGAAATCTGGGTTTCCCATTAGTGTCAAAAAAGGCAGATTCATTCCCATCAGTAGGTCGGATTTGAAGAAATCTGACTTAAAAAACTTGTAAGAGCTCTTGTAAAGGCCAATAATGCCTTTTCTCTCAAGTCCGCTAAGGGAGATCCATCCGATTCGGTCCCAAAACGAACCTTATAGAAGTACAAGAACTTCGGTGCGGTGGCCTCCATTTCGACTTGCCTACACAAAATCTGGAAAGCTCTCATGAAGGCCCAGCTGTTGGGATGAAGCTGAGTAGGGGCAACGTTCATAACCGGTAGCACATCACATTCAAACTGGGTAAAGGGAAAAGAGATGCCAATTTATTCGAATAGGGTTTTATACACATAGGTAAAGTGTGTTTCAACGGGAAAAGGTTTCAAAAAAAACGTGTTCATTATCTGAACATGGGAGACAACGGACAATGTGGGGAGTAGGGGACACTTTGCTCTTGACAGAACGAAGAGAACCGTAATTCCTGAAATTTGAAAAGAAAGCTCCAACCTCAGGCCTGACCCAAAAATACCCAAGGATGGTAATGTCTGGGATGGGTTCCTTCGGAACCCTTGAAGCACGCCTGCGGCGCGGTGGCACCACGGTGGCCTGAGGAGCAGTCGAGCTACTTTCCCCAGATGAGGAAGATGATGCTTCATCTGGGTTACCCTCATTACCCTTCGAAGAAGGAGGGGAAGGAGAAGGAGAACCCCCAATAGGGTTAATCCCAGATTCCACGATTTGAACCTCCGATGAAACACTCTGGGAAACCTCAAACGAAGGCTCCATGGTACAGACAGCTTATAAATTGAAAGAAACAAATGGGAAGTGATGGAAGCAGGGGCGTACCTGGAGAAGAAATGAAATTGCAGAAGGATTCAGAGAAGAAAGGCTCAGAAACTTCAAGAGTAAAATATGAGTATGAGGGCAAGCAAACACCTGCCTCCGAAAACTCTACAATTTATAGGAGGACAACGTTTAAAAAAGTAAAACGTTACTGTTGAGGCTAATAATGACACACATCGTGTGAGAGAAGGGAAACGTCTCTTCAAACCGGCGTAAGTTCGGCACACCTATCATGGAGTAGCACGTGGCAAAGACATCGGAATGCACGATGCCACTTAAGAAGGTTTTTAAATGCGCAATCGCAGAGTAGACCTCGGAAGTTGGACCAAAAAGCCACGTGTCACAAGAAAAACTGGTCTTGAGAGTAGCATAACGTCTCTTTTCATCTCGGTTACTAAGAAACTGACGTCACAAGAAAAGATTGACATGACCGTTCCTATCTCAGTTCAGCTCGGCTCCTTCAATAAAGCTTTCACGCTCTATGAAGCTTAAAGCTTGGGGGGCTTGTATATGAGCCGAGGTGGTGCATGAGCCGAGGTATAAAACTCGGCCAACAAACCCACCAACCTGAGATAGTTGCGAACTGATATGTGAATGACAAAAAGTAGCAATATGTTAAGCTCGGCCAACTGAGGCCACCGAGCTCATAAGTTGGCCGAGGTACAATATTGGTCACTAGAAGCATGGTAAAAAGGAAAACAAAAACCTAAGCCATGAACTCAAAAATATTTTCAAAAGGCAAGCTCGGCTTCTGTCATGAAAACTTTTTCGCTCTTTTGAGCTCGAAGCTTGGGGGGCTTGTGTACTGGCCGAGGTGGTAAGCTCGGCCGCCGAGCTCGGAAGCTTAACTACTTTCACGATACACTTATCTAAAACTCATCTAACAACCTTACCTTAGATAAGAGATAACTCTTATCAGTGAAAGGGATGGGAGTTGAGCTAAAAGAGATAAGTTATAAGTGATAAGAGATAAACTAGATCCTAGAAAATAGGATCGGTCTACTCCTCTCCTCCTCTATAAAAGGAGGAAGAGTCTAAGAGAGGACGACTTTAACTTTTCACTAGAGCTTGGTGTTCTCTCTTAAACGTATTAGAGGTCCCGGTTGTGATCAAGAGACTATCAATAAGTCCTTGCCCACCGGAGTACATCAGATACAAGATTAAGAGATTGATGCACCACGTGATCAAGGGTTGAACACAGAACTACGTTTGGCTTTGATTCCCATTGGGATACGTAGGACCGAAACATAAACATTCTGTCAAGCCACGATCTAAACAACCCCAACGTTCACCCTTGGTTTGACGTTTACGGCCAGATTCCGGCTACTCGGATCTCGACAGGAACATCCTTCATGCTTTTCCCTTTTTAAATCACCTAGCGAATTAAGGATTTTAATTAGGATTTAACGTTAATGTGCCTAAGGAATTGGGACTTAGATATTTATGAGAATCCAGTAAAAAATAGAATAAGCAAGCAAATTGTGTTAACCCCAATTTAAAATGCAGCAAGTGCAGTCAAATGAAGCTTGATCTCAACTCTTTCATTCAATTGAATTTCAATCCTTTTTTAACTTTTAGTGTTTGTCAAATTGTCTTTCCTCTACTCTTCCTTCATAGAATCAAATAATAAGGTAAATTTTTGTAATGTGCTGGGAATGATGTGGAGTAACAACTTCCCCCCTTCAGGTATATTATAGGAAAGGAAAGGGTCAAACTTGTAACTAATTGTTAGTCAGTTTCTGAGTTAGTTAGTTCTGTTTAGTTTCAGTCAGTAGGATGGTTGTGACCCTATAAATAGGTCCTTTACTGATTTAGAGAGGCAGCTATTGAATTGTCAGTTTTACTGGAAAATTTCCAGTGTGAAAGGAGAGTGCTCCTTTGGGGGTATACTTGTATACCTTGTTCCCTTTTACTGTTTTGCATTCAATCTTCAAGAAGGAAGTTCTTTTAACCTTTCTTCTCCCTACTGTGGGTTGTTATACTATAGTTAGGTTCTATTTTTCCTATCTTGGAAAGAAGGTTCCTAACAAATTGGTCCGACCTGCCGGATACGTTTCGCAAGGGAGAAGATGGCCAGCAAACAAGAAGTGATATGGGCGGAGTTAAAAGCTATAGTAGAGGACATTAAACAGCTGCTGCGGGAGATGATCACCTAGAAGACGGCCTCCGTTGAGGGGGATAAGTCAGTTAAAAAGAAGGAGGAACCAATGTTACTAGAGATGGAGGACATTTGGGCCAAGAAGGTGGAGTTACCAAATTTTACGGGGATGGACCCTATTGGGTGGATCGCTGACGCTGAAAGGTTCTTTGAGAAACAAAAAATTCACCCATTGGAAAAACTACAATGGGCATTCATGAGCATGGAGGGTGAAGAAGCCATGTTTTGGTTCTATTCTTGGAGCCAAGAGGTCCCAGATCAAAGTTGGGAGTCATTTTCCATGCCTTTGAACAGAAGATTTGGAGCACCGATGGAGCACTTGGTGGAGAAGGTGATGCCGAAAAAGCAAGAAACAAAACCAGAATCTTGTTTGCATTTGGAGAAGGTCGAAGAAGATCAAGAAACCGAGGAAGAATCAGATTCGTCATCAGAGAATGTGCAAAAAGTTCAAGAAACAGCAGCTGAACCCAATACAAAGCCTGAAACAGAGTATGACCAAGTGGCAAAGTTGCTTGGGGTTGACAGGACAATGGAAGAACTTCAAAAAAGGCTTATTTCAGTGAAAAAGAAACCACGGCAGCCATGGTTGTATCTTGCTGTGAATAAAATTGACATTGTACATCAACATTTGTTGATGACATCATGCATTGGAATAAAGAAGGTGCTTTCATGTAGCATATACAGTGCAGCAAAGAAACTCAGTTTTTTGGCCAAAAATGCCTCCAACAACAGAGCATTTGACCCAGGAGGAAATTTCTATGTTTCATGCATAGTTTGGTCCTCACGCTTCAGGATATGGGACCCCGGTGGATGCTTCTTTAAGTTGCTACAAACTGTGCCATTACGCATGATCACATGAACAAAGTAGTTGCACCATTTTGGAATGGGTTTTCCGAATTTCAACCTTGAGGACAAGGTTGTTTCCGAGGGGGTGGTATTGTTAGGCCTTAGTTAGAAGTTGGGAAGAATTGATTTTCTGTTAGAGTCTGTTATAGAAGAATTGATTTTCTGTTAGAGTCTGTTAGAGAAGTCAGTGAGCTAGTTATTATGGTTTGTTATGGGTTTGCCTATAAATAAGGCTTCTAATAGGGTAGGAAATCAGCTTTTGTAATCATTGAGTTGTGACTAGGGAAATCTTAGTGTGAAAGGAGAGTGCTCCTTTGGAGGTATTCTTGAATACCTTGGTTCTTTGTGACTGTTTTCATTCTATTTTCAATAAAGAAGTATTCTTTCTTCCCTCTGCTGTATTCTGTTTTACACTAGTTAGGTTCTATTTTTCCTTCTCTTGGAAAGAGGGTTCCTAACTAATAATCTTCAAGAAGGAAGTTCTTTTAGCCTTTCTTCCATACGTCGACCTCTATTCCACGCCCAAGGTGGATCAACTGGCGGCAGCACAGCTGGCTGTTCTGGCGGCAAAGGGTCAGGCGCTTCTGGTGGTTTTGGTGGCGGCTGGTCTGGCGATTTTGATGGTGGCGCATCAGGCTATCTAAGAACTAGTGGTTCCGGTGTATTACCTGGCGGTTGTGGATTGGTTGGACTGCTGCAAACCCCCATCTCTTTGGCCCTCAAAGGATACCATATCCTTCTCTTGTTCGGCTGCCAATCGTCCCCCCGATCTGGTGGTGCAGGTGGTGGCCTTGGGATGCTTCGGTTTCTCCATCCCCACTGTTTTCTGATCTTCGAGGGAAACTGTTGCCCATGTCCAGCCATCGGGTATGGGTGGTGCGTCATCTTCCCTGTCAATACCTCACCAATGCACAACCAAGACAGCGATGGTTTCCACTCCATTGAGACCCGGAGTGCTCCCGTCGTCACCTCTACTGAGTCTGAATTTTAGAAGCAGGGAAGCACAGTTGCATCTCCCCCTACTACTTCCATCTTGATATTCCAGACTATACTTTCGGCCCCAAACTCTCCAACCTTTGGGTCAGCCTCTGGTTCTGGTTTTGTCTCGGGATTTTCCAGCACCTTCTCCAACAACACATTAGACAATGCCACCTCTGCTGCCCAAAAACCTGGTTCTTTATGGCCCCAAGAACTAGGTTCTTGCACCTCAACCTCCTCATCAATATTACCACCCTTAGCCTCCTCCTTAGCGGACTTCTCATTCTTGTTAATCGAATTGTCCCCTACAACATAGGGTAGCAATTCTTTATTGAATCTTGGACCCAGTACCTCCACAAGCAATCCTTTTATGTAAACCATGTCAGTTTTCAACTCCGACAATATCACTCCTTGTTCGCTGGCCATCTTCTCCAATGTAGCCACCCGATTCTCCATCGCGAAAAGGATCCGGCAGGTCGGACTAATTAGTTAGGAACCCTCTTTCCAAGATAAGGAAAAATAGAACCTAACTAGTGTAAAACAGAATACAGCAGAGGGAAGAAAGAATACTTCTTTATGGAAAATAGAATGAAAACAGTCACAAAGAACCAAGGTATTCAAGAATACCTCCAAAGGAGCACTCTCCTTTCACACTAGGATTTCCCTAGTCACAATTCAATGATTACAAAAGCTGATTTCCTACCCTATTAGAAGCCTTATTTATAGGCAAACCCATAACAAACCATAACAACTAGCTCACTGGCTTCTCTAACAGACTCTAACAGAAAATCAATTCTTCTCTAACAGACTCTAACAAAATCAATTCTTCCTAACTTCTAACTAAGGTCTAACATAATGCCTTCATATCTACATTCTTCTATTACTATTATTTTACCTTTATTATTAAGATTTAAGAACCTTTTATTTTCTAATCTACTCAAAAATGCTGGTCATTGTACTCTTGCTTGTATTTTTGTTCAGGCATGTCGGATCAGAGCTCTTTGTTTCCTTTGTCAGCTCATCAAGGACAAGCTCCCGAGTTCTCATATGACTGCTCAGAGGCTAATGTCGTAGCTGGTCTGCAACACCATGCTAATCAAAAATCCCCTGTAAGCCTTGGATGGATCAGCGAAAAGCAACCTGGCAAGGATAAAGGTCAACTCTCAAAGCCCTAACCGTTTCTACCCTCTGCACCTTCTGAAATAAAATAGTGGAATGCCTCATAGTTCTGCCTGCATTTTTAAGATTATCTTATATAGCAAGCCCATGATCTAGAGAACATAAATTGGAGAGTAGATACTTAGATGTTAAAAATATAGAAATACGTATTCTGGGTAAGATAATTGAGTTTAATGTTTACCAACTTTATTAGGGCATCAATGATGACTTGTTTCTGAATGGTTTATGACTTGTTTTAACCAAGTCCATTTTGAGGTAGTCCAACTTCCTTTACATTATTCTTTGGAACATGACATGACAGTTTATAAAGCATCTAGTCTGCTACTTCTTTGGATTAGCTTTGAAAAATAGATTATTTCAATAATTGATATGATTAACTGAATTTTATGTTTGGATATTTAGTTGAAAAATAATTTTAAAATAATCTATTTCTTTTAGATTGTATAAAAATAATAGCTTTTATGTATTAAATTACAAAAGAGATGTGGAATAAATGAAAAAGTTATTTGATTGAGGGAAAATGGTATTTATCCCTTGTAGTTGTGAAATAATTAGAAGTGCAAAAAATGGTTTTATGATTTAATGTTGAAAATTCATCCTATGAGAAAAAAGCATTTTATGATCTTAAAAAGCTTTTTATCACTAACATGTCATTTTTCTCAATTATGCTTTTTATCCCATATAAGTTGGGAAGATTTAATCATTCCCAAACATGCTTTAATATTTAAGAAAGGTAATCCATCATAAACCAGTATCAGGTTAAAGCCTTTGTAGTCAATAGCGCGCTATAGAGCCACTTAGGGCTGGACAAGAAAATCGGTCCGACTCGGACCCGAACTGCCCGAACGGATTTGAAAGCTTGTGGACGGATCTAATCAGTTTACGGGTTGTTCGGATTTTGACTTCAGTTAAGCGCGGTTTATCACGGGTGGGTGCGGGTGTTCAAATATTTTTCCGCCACCGACCAAATCCGACCGAATCTAGATGTATCGTGATTTTTAGAAGAGTCTGATTCTCCTTCACCCCTATTGGTTGGTTATGATCTCTCTTCAATTTGATTAGTCCGTCATATTTATCTCTTATCTTCTTTTGACTTTTGGAATTCTAGTGAATCATCCACTCATTATACTAATTTATTTATTCTAAATATTAATTCCTCATAATTTCTTTCCCTTCTCGATAACTCATCATTTCAAGTTCAAACTATTTTCTTCTCTTTCTATTCCTCGGTTCCTTTCCTCTCTCAAAAACCATTATCTTTCTCTTGGACCAGTCTCAAAGTTGAAACCACACACAGAAGAACCAAGAGACAACCATCATCTACACGTAACCTACCTTCCCCACCCGCACAAACAAACTGATTTGTGAAGAAATCAAACAACCCTAGCCACCTCTCTCTCATCTGCTCTGTGCTCACCAGATCCCTGTTAAGTCTCTAAAATGTCTGTGTGCATTTCCCTAAGTTTTGATGAAAACTAAATATTGGTTAATGATTTAATTAACCTACTTTGTGGTTGCTAACCTATCTACTTAGTGTACAGATCAGAAGATTACAAAACTCACCTGTCTGTCTACCTAAGTACCAACCTGTCCGTATAAGCCAAAAAGTCAACCTGTCTGCTGACTAGGATTATTGACTATGTGCAAACTGGTTTACAACCTGTCTCTGCTCTAACACTTCAACTTGTCTAAGGTTCTTTGTTAAAGAACTCGAAGTACAGGAAGCTTTTGCAAGCTGTCCCCTCATGAAGAATACTCTAAGAACTCTCTCTCACGCTTATCAAGAAACTCAGAAGTGCTCTCTCTCAAGCAACCTAGGAAGTCAGAGACAAACTTCCAGTTAAAGAATGTTTCCAACATGCTTTATTCCCTAGTACTTTCAGTTATTACACAGAAAGGAAAATGTACTCTGCAAAAGTACAAAAGCACTCTGCACAACTCTGAGTTGGCGTCTACACGATGCATAAAGCTATTATCCCTCATGTTAGAGTACAACCAACGTCTCCATTGCATTAATGGTTGCCTAGAACGACTATATTGCATTTAATGAAGCTTTGCTTGAAGCCATCGTTGCAAGGAATGTCTCTAACGGATATTAAATGTTTGAAGGCTATAAATACAGAAGTCATTGAAGATGAACATCATCAGAGTTTACGAAGCATTAAAGAGTCATTACTCTGTTCATTTATTCACTCTGTATTCTTCAATCATTTGAAGTTATTACGCAGACTTTCCTAAGCTTTACATTTAAACCACTCTCTGAGTGTTAGTGAAAGATCTGTCTGTCTGTAAGTGTATTTATTATAAACCAAACTCTCAAACAAATCTGAGTGAGCCTGAAGAGGCTAGGTGTGCAAAGAATACTTGTGTTGGAGCCTGAAGAGGCTAGGTGTGCAAACAATACTTGGAGTCTGTAACCTGATCAGTTATAGTGGATAAATCTTGGTGCTGCCAAGGACTGGACGTAGCTCTTTGTGTTAAAGAGTGAACCAGGATAAATCTCTGTGTTAATCTCTCTTCCCTTAATCTCTTTAGTTGTTTTGATTATATATCATCTGCTTTCTAACTAAGGGGTTAAAACTATTTTTATCAAGTCTGTTTTTCATCTATACGTGTGTTGTTTTCTGAGAAAACTACAACAGACAGGTGACCTGTCTGTGTAACCTTTTTACACCTGTCTGTGCTTAGCTTCTGCATGCAAAAAGTTTTTAACTTTATTTTAATTTCTGATAAACACAATTCAACCCCCCTTCTCGTGTTTATAGTTGTCTATTTCAGTTGGTATCAGAGCTCAGCCTCTGGGTTGAGCATCTAACAGTGTAGAGGTAAAAGATCCTGAAGAATAGACATGACTGCTGGAGCTAGTGGAAGTCACCAGACTGAAGGAGCCTCCTTAACCAGACCTCCATTCTTCAATGGAGAAAACTACAACTATTGGAAAGATAGATTTCAATGGTTCATTCTATCTACAAACTCTGATCTCTGGGATGTCATCACAGATGGTCCTTTCATTCCTAAGAATGATGACAACACTGACAAGCCAAAAGCTCAGTGGACCCCTGCAGAAAAGGCAAAGTGGGAGCTGAATCACAAAGCCAGATACAACATTATTTGTGCTCTCAGTCCTGATGAGTTTGAAAAGGTCTGTGCCTGTGATTCTGCCAAAGAAATATGGGACACCTTAGCTGTCACACATGAAGGAACAGCCAAAGTCAAAGAATCAAAAATTGCCATACTTGTCAGAAAGTATGAACTGTTTCTCATGGAGGAAGGAGAATCTGTTGCTCAAATGATAGGGAGATTCCAAACTATCATCAATGGTCTAAAGTCTCTTGGCAAAGTTTACTCTAATACTGAGAAGGTTGGAAAGATACTTAGGAGCCTGCCTAAGCAGTGGAGACCTCTGGTAACTGCTATCTCTCAAGCCAAAGATCTTACCACCTTGACTATGGATGAACTCCTTGGAACACTTACTGTTCATGAGCAAGAACTTGGAGATGAAGTCTCAACAAAGAAGGGCAAGTCAATTGCTCTGAAGGCCGATCAAAAGTCTTCCAAAGCTTCTAAAGCTTTAAAAGCAGACGAGTCATCCAGTGATGCTGACCTGTCTGAACCTGAGGATTCTGAAAGTGATGAAGAACTATCTCTCCTAACCAGAAAGATAAAGCTTCTCTTACAGAAAAAGAAGTTCAGAAAAGATAAGCCATTCAGAAGATTCAACAAGGACAAGAACTTCAAAGATTCCACTTCAACAGACAAGAACTCAATTGTCTGCTATGAGTGCAAGAAACCAGGTCACATCAAAGCAGAATGTCCTCAACTCAAGAAAGCCCCGTTTAAGAAGTTCTTCAAAAAGAAGAAGAAAGGAATGATAGCTACTTGGGAAGATCTAGAGTCAACATCTTCTGATGAGGAGACAGAGGAAGAAGCAAATCTCTGTCTAATGGCTAACACTAACTCTGATTCAGATAATGAGGTAAATTCTGATTATGAGGAATTACTTGATGCCTATGAAGAATTGTTGGAGGAATCCAACTGTTTATCTAAGGCTTTCAAATCTCTCAAAAGAGATCATGTTAAGCTCCTCAGTGAGCATAAACAGAAATCTCTAGAGTGTGAGAAATTTGGCAAGGAGAACAGTGAGCTGAAGACTGAAAAGTCTAATGAAGCTAAGATCTCAAGTGATACATCACAGTCTGAAGAAGTTGAAAAACTTCAACAGAAAGTGGAAGAGCTCACTTCTGATCTTGCCAAATTTGTGAATGGTAGAGAAAATCTGACCAAGCTGCTTGGCTGTCAGAGGCACTCCCTTAACAAAGAAGGTATAGGATATGTTCATCAGATACATCATAAAGTATCTACTAAGCACTCTAAAGTGTCTACTACATCTACTTCTATTAAATCCATACCTGTCTGTAATTTCTGTGGAAAGACTGGACATGTTATGTCTAAGTGTCTTCATAAGAAAAGAAGGAAGTCTTCACAGACTCCTAGAACTAACAGAAAAGGACCCAGAAAACTATGGGTACCTAAAGATCAAATAATCTCTGTTGCAGATGTCCTCAACAGCACAAAGAAAACACCACTGCTGGTACCTGGACAGTGGCTGCTCGCGACACATGACAGGAGAAAGGTCTATGTTCCTAGACCTCCAACTTAAGAAAGGAGGACATGTGGCATTTGGTGGAAATCAGAAAGGGAAGGTTATAGGAATTGGTACTATTGGTGGTAAACCTCCTCTTCCCTCTATATCAAATGTTCTTATGGTTAAAGGATTAAAACACAATTTGCTTAGCATAAGTCAATTATGTGACAGTGGATTTGATGTCTCCTTTACCAAAGATTTCTGTATAGTTAAAGATCTAAGTGGCAAAACCCTCTTTTCAGCTAAAAGGCAACAAAATCTGTATAAGATTGAACTGACTGATCTCTCAGATCAAAGTGTAACCTGTCTGATGTCTAAAGAGGATGAAAGATGGTTGTGGCACAAGAAACTAGGACATGCTAGTATGAAATTAATTTCAAAACTAAAAAGGGATAACCTTGTGAGAGGATTGCCTGATATTAGTTTTAAGAAAGATGTTTTGTGTGATGCATGTCAGAGAGGTAAACAAAAAAAATCAAGTTTCAAATCTAAAAACCAAGTATCAACCTCTAGACCTCTTCAGTTGTTACACATGGATCTGTTTGGACCGGTTAGTGTTGCTAGCTTAGCTGGAAGGAAATATGGATTTGTCATAGTTGATGACTATTCTAGATATACATGGGTACTCTTCTTAACCCACAAGGATGAGTCTTTTAAGGCTTTCTCAGTATTCTGTAAAAGAGTACAAAATGAGCAGGGTTTCTGCATTTCTACTCTTAGAAGTGACCATGGGGGAGAATTTGAAAATGAGCAGTTTAGTCAGTTCTGTGAGGAGAATGGGATCTCTCACAATTTCTCTGCACCTAGAACTCCTCAATAAAATGGAGTGGTTGAGAGAAAGAACAGATCTCTGCAAGAGATGGCTAGATCTATGCTCAATGAGAATAATCTCCCTAAGTACTTCTGGGCAGAAGCAGTAAACAAAGCCTGTTATGTACAAAACGGAATACTCATTAGGCCTTTTCTAAAGAAGACTCCCTATGAACTGTGGAAAGGAAAAAGCCCCAACATTTCTTACTTTCATGCATTTGGATGTGAATGCTTCATCTTAAATACCAAGGATCAACTTGGAAAGTTTGACTCTAAGACAGACAAAGGTATCTTTTTGGGATACTCTGAAATGTCTAAAGCTTTTAGAATTTACAATTCTAGAACATCTGTTATTGAAGAATCTGTTCATGTCAAATTTAATGATAACTTAAAGACTGATAAGGAATTGTCAGATCTAGAAGATGATCTTGCAGGTCTTGATATAAACAAGTCAGAAGATCAACAACCTGACTTAACCAAATCAGAACCTGAAGCAGAACCAGACAGACAAGTGGAGCAGACAAGTCAACAGACAAGTCAACAGACAAGTCAAGATCCTCTTGAAAGAGACTGGAAATTCAAAACTCATCATCCTAAGGATCTCATTATTGGACATCCCTCAGAAGGAGTAAGAACCATATCTACTTTAAGAGAATCAAGCAATGTGGCCTTTATGTCAGAAATAGAGCCAAAACACATTGAAGAAGCTCTTGATGATGAAAGCTGGATTCTTGCTATGCAAGAAGAACTCAACCAGTTCACCAGAAATGATGTTTGGACACTAGTCTCCAAACCCCAAAACAAGTCTGTCATTGGAACAAGATGGGTCTTCAGAAACAAGTTAGATGAAGATGGCAAAGTTGTCAGAAACAAGGCAAGGTTAGTAGCTCAAGGCTATAACCAACAAGAAAGTATTAACTATACTGAAACCTTTGCACCTGTAGCTAGAATAGAAGCTATTCGCATACTGATGTCATATGCTGCACAACACCAAATCACTCTTTTTCAAATGGATGTGAAAAGTGCTTTTCTCAATGGAATAATTGAAGAAGAAGTTTATGTTAAACAACCCCCTGGTTTTGAAGATACTGATAAACCAGATCATGTTTTTAAACTTAAAAAGGCATTATATGGTTTAAAGCAAGCACCTAGGGCATGGTATGATAGACTAAGCTCTTTTCTCATGCATAATGGCTTTACAAGAGGTCAAGTAGATACTACTCTGTTTAAGAAAAGCTCTAAAGAAAATTTTATTATAGTCCAAATATATGTTGATGATATTATTTTTGGAGCAAACTAATGAAAAGCTGTGCAAGGATTTTTCAAAGCTGATGCAAGCAGAATTTGAGATGAGCATGATGGGAGAATTGAAGTTCTTCCTTGTTCTACAAATCAAACAGACAAGTGATGGAATCTACATCCATCAACAAAAGTATATCAAGGAAATGCTCAAGAAATACAAAATGGAAAGTGCTAAACTTATGAAAACTCCCATGGAAACCAATGCAAAACTAAGTAAAGATGATGAAGGTAAAAAGGTAGACCAAACTGTTTACAGAGGTATGATTGGATCTTTACTGTACTTAACCTCAAGCAGACCTGATATTCAATTTAGTGTCTGCATGTGTGCTAGATTTCAATCTGACCCAAGAGAATCTCATCTTAAAGCTGTTAAGAGAATATTTAGATATTTGCTTGGTACTACTAATCTTGGTTTGCTGTATTTAAGAACTAAAGAATACAGATTAGTGGGATTCTGTGATGCTGACTTTGCTGGAGACAGAATAGAAAGAAAAAGCACCAAAAGGCAGACAACTATTGCTCTATCTACTGCTGAAGCAGAATATATCTCAGCTGCTAGTTGTTGCTCTCAACTCTTATGGGTAAAACATCAACTTGAGGATTACTCTATTTTTTAGCATAATATATCTGTATGGTGTGATAATTCTAGTGCTATCTGCTTAACCAAAAATCCAATTCAGCATTCTAAGGCTAAGCATATAGAGATCAAACATCACTTCATTAGAGATTATGTTCAGAAAGGTATCTTTGATATTAAGTTTGTTAAAACTGAAAATCAATGGGCTGATATCTTCACTAAGCCTTTAGCAGAAGAAAGATTTTTATTTATTAGAGATAATTTAAACATGCATTGTATTGTTGAATAAAATGTCTGAGTTTTTAAACTGTCTGTGATCACCTGTCTGACTCTGCTGAGTCACTATGCTGAAACCCAACAATTTTATTAAAATGGTTATTATTTATTTATTTATTTAATACCATTTGTTAATCTGAAGCTAATCATGAACATGGCAGTTTTTACCTCGAAACCATGTTTTCATTATGTCTAAGTGGGCGCTACAGTTCCCCACATAAATCGTGCCATTCTTAATTAAAAATGTCTTTTTTCTCTCTCCTGCTTTTACTGCTTTAAAAGGCAAATCTTCAGAAAGTTTCAAACTTTATCCTTCTCAAAAGCCCTAAGTCTTTTCGTCTTCGTCTTCCTCTCATTCAAACCCTTCTCTCCTCCAAAACTCTCATTCTCTCTTCTCTGAAAAATGGCATCTTCAAAGCGTTTGTCTCCAAAAGAGATTGCTGAGAAATATGAAATGAGAATAGCTGACGTTGAGAAGATTCTACCAGGAAAGACTGTTGATCTTCAACAGATGAAGAAATGGGGAATGGATGTCACTGAAGAGTTGGAATACTCTAAGTGGACAGCCTTCTTTGATATCAAGGAGCTGGTCCATCCCAAGCTTGTCAGAGACTTCTGGAGAAATGCTGTGGTCATCACCAATGTGGTTGATGGAACCAAGAGCTTCAAGGCTCAAATGTCAGCTGATGTGACTCTCCAGTTTCCTATCAGCTCTCTGGAATTGGCAACTCGATGCCCAAGGATTGGAACTGCTTTCAGACCTGACTGGGAAGATCAGGTAGGAACTGAAAGTGTCAATATTGCCATATATGGAGTTCCCAACCCTGAGAACAAGAAGCCTGTCAGCATGGTGCCCAAGTGCAGGTTCTTGCACAAGCTGCTTCTGGAGTGTGTGATGCCCAGAAAAGGATCACGAGACAATGTGACCAAGTTGGACAGATTTGCTCTGTACCACTTGATTCACAAAATCAAGATAGACATCAATGATCTCATCTACATGTATCTTGAGTCTCTGATCAGAAGGACAAATATGCCTACCTACCCTTATGGAATGCTGCTGACAAGGGTTTTTAGGAACAAGATATTTGTTCCAACTGATGTCCACTTTGTGGACATGGCTCTGCCCATAGACAAGAAGGTCTTGTCTATGATGGGGATTGAAGGAATCCCTCTGGAGGATGAAGAAGAAGATAAGAAGAAGAAGAAGAAAAAGCCTGCTGTTGAGCAGAAGCTGAAGGAAAAAGCAGAAGAACTTGCTGATTCCACTGGTGAGTCAGAGTTTCCAATCTCTGAGAGAATTTGGAAACCTGCTGGAAAGGTTGCCAGACAGGATCAAAGGCTTGAGGAACCCACAGCTTCTGAAGGATCTGCTGAGACAGTTGAGCCTCTCAGATTCAAGCTGAAGAAGCCTTCCCCCAAGAGGAAGACCAGTGAGGCTGGAAAATCTGGTGTGGTTTCTGCACAACCCACCAAGAGGAGAAGACTGGTGAAGACCTTTACCAAGGTCAGACAAGTGGAGTCTGAGCCTAGTAAAGAGGAAGCACCTGCTCAGGGGGAGCAGACATCTCCACCCTCAGAAAAGCCTAGGGAGATCAAACCTCTTGATCTGGGAATCATTCCCAGAAAAAGAAGGTCAGGCTACCCTATGCCTGTGGTGGTTGTTGCTGAAAGGGAAGCAGTCCCTGCAGAAGAGCCTGCTGCTGTTGCTGCTACTGCAACATCTGCTGACCTGTCTGCTGGAACACAGACAGTTGGTCATCATGAAGATGCTTCTCTGTCACCTTCAAGGAAGAAAGCAAGACTCTTGGAAGATCAGCTCTTCACCTTTCCTTCTGCACCATCCTCTCCCATTCACCTAGGTATTCCAGATTCTGTTGTTTCTTCCCCTTCTGCCCTTTTTGTCAACCCTTTATCTATTGCCTCCCCTTTTTCATTCACCTGTCTCCTCTCACCTCACTCAAACATCTTTTGATGTCGTGTCTGATGTATGTCAGTACACAGTTGTTCACAGGGACTCAACTCCTAGAGAACAATCTGACATATCATCTAGACTGTTTGTGAGTGATTTGCAATCTCTGATGAATGCAAGTGTATCTCACTTATCTGTCATCCCTTCTCCTCCACCTCACATTCTGAACCCATGTAGGGAGATTTTCTTTTATCCCCCTATTGTGTTGTTCATTAAAACATTGGAAGGATCTCACTATCCTGCCTCTGTTGTAATGTTACCCTCTAGGTCTAGATACTTTTTTCTTTTAGTCACAGGGTCTAATTCATTCTTTTCTCACATAGACTCTCTCTTACCCCTACCTCCATCTGTCTTAGCCAATCAACCTCTTCCCCCTCCTATTCAAATAAGAGTCACTCGTCTGTCTCTTTGTGAAAGACTATCCTGTGTCTTTCCCTCTCCTAATTTTGACCCAGTCAGAATCACTCCTCTGTTTAAGATAGCTTTTCTTCCTTTATTCTTTTTCAGAACCATTCATCAGCTTTTCTTTCCCCATGTCTCCTCACCTTTCTCTGTACCTAAGGCACCCCCAGTTTTAGCCTTACCCTGGTATCCATCCCTGTCTGCTGCTTCAACCAGCTTGTCTACAGAAGTCTCCTCCTCTCAGATGGTGGATTCAGATAGCTTCAATCTTCTTAAGACTGAGCTAGAAGAAGTCAGAAGACAATTGGATGCAGAGAGGCATGCTAGGCTGCTATTAGAACAGAAAGTTGATTCCTTGTATCTTCTTTTTAATCAGCCTAGATAAGTAGTTGTAGGAACTGCCTTGTAATTGAAATGCTTAATGATGAATACAAATCAATATTACTTTATCTTTCTTATTTTTATTGTCTCTTTTTCTCTCCACTGTTATCTGTTTACTCTTTTTGTTGCTGACAAAAGGGGGAGAAAAGTGTAAGATGATTACTATGTACAATGATTAATATGCTAAGTGTTCTGGAGAATATAACAATTGGTATAAAAAAAAATTTCTCTGATATACTTTGAACTTAAACCTGCTGCATATTGCTCTAATACTCTTTATTGAACACAAATGCATCTGTCTGCACATATAGAAAATATCAACCTGTCTACTTTCTGTTATTCTGTACTCTGATATTTTCAAAGGTTCATTAAATCATCTGAATGTTTGTCATCATAAAAAAGGGGGAGATTGTTAAGTCTCTAAAATGTCTGTGTGCATTTCCCTAAGTTTTGATGAAAACTAAACATTGGTTAATGATTTAATTAACCTACTTTGTGGTTGCTAACCTATCTACTTAGTGTACAGATCAGAAGATTACAAAACTCACCTGTCTGTCTACCTAAGTACCAACCTGTCCGTATAAGCCAAAAAGTCAACCTGTCTGCTGACTAGGATTATTGACTATGTGCAAACTGGTTTACAACCTATCTCTGCTCTAACACTTCAACTTGTCTAAGGTTCTTTGTTAAAGAACTCGAAGTACAGGAAGCTTTTGCAAGCTGTCCCCTCATGAAGAATACTCTGAGAACTCTCTCTCACGCTTATCAAGAAACTCAGAAGTGCTCTCTCTCAAGCAACCTAGGAAGTCAGAGACAAACTTCCAGTTAAAGAATGTTTCCAACATGCTTTATTCCCTAGTACTTTCAGTTATTACACAGAAAGGGAAATGTACTCTGCAAAAGTACAAAAGCACTCTGCACAACTCTGAGTTGGCGTCTACACGATGCATAAAGCTATTATCCCTCATGTTAGAGTACAACCAACGTCTCCATTGTAACACCCTGATTTTCGTATAAGGTATTATGTTACTATGGATGCCTAGTTGTTGTTGTTGTTGTTGTTGTTGTTGTTGTTGTTGTTGTTGTTATTATTATTATTATTATTATTATTATTGTTGTTGTTGTTGTTAATGTTATTAGTGTTATAGTATTTTTATTACATATATTACATATGATAATATGTGTTTTAATATATGATTATTTGCATTAATATGAGATGGTGTCTCTTAATGTTTGATCTTATATGGATATATGATTTTATATGCTAATGTATGATATGTGATTTTATTAATAATAAGCGATTAAGAATGATATAATAAGATATCGTGTGATTTAGTATTTAAATAGAGATAGTGTTATTATTAGATTTTAGTCCCTCAATTATCAGATTTGAGTCCTTATTAATATAGGATAATCATCTTTTTGTTTATATCTTAAGATCTTATCATAATCTCCTAAGGATCCTATCTAGGAATAATACCAAATCTATCGCTAAACTTCCATCGAACTTTTGACCATCTTAGAGTCTGATTTAGGATTCGATCATTAGACATTAATTTGTAGGTATTTCTCTAAGATTTCTAAAGACACCAAGAACGCCTCAATCAGAAACTTGTAGCTCAAGTTATGTTCAAAATACCGAACTGTATACAGTTTGGGCTGAAATAGGAACCCGTTATGACCCAAACTCATATATATACCATTAGACTCGACCTAAACCTAGTTTACACGACCTCAACACTCAGAAAACTGCCTCCCTCCTTCCTCTTTGAATCCTTATGGTTTTTCTCCCTAAAACTCTCTCTAGGGAACCCGTTCTTGTACCATTCTTCACTGCTTCTTGATAGGAGAACATCGCTACAGATAGGGGTTCGTTGTGCTTGCTGTTTGGGACTTTAGAAAAGGTAAAATTCGTGCACCTTGTCCCTTGTGTTCTTTCCTTCAAGTTCTTGATCTCTTCCTTTTGATTTCTTGATCTTAGAGTTGAACCAAAGTGTCTCTTTGTGTTCTTGAAGTCGTAGACAAGCGCTAGTGAGACGAGACCCTAGTGGATCTTCTTTCTTCTTTTGAATCGCGAACCGCATATCAGGTATGAGAGAAGAATAGTGTATACACTAGGCTAGGGAATAGAGTAAGATGAGGGGTTCCCATAGCCCCGTTTATTGTTGTTATAATGTTATTGATGCCATGATCTGCCTGGTTGTATGACTGAATTGTTTATATATTTAATTGGATTAATTGGTATGTCTATTTGTTATAATTGTTGAGTTGTTCATGATGTGGTATGACTATTGAATTGTCTTATGCCATGAGTTTTGGTTGAATTGGTATGAATACCCATGATTATGAATGTTGTTGTTATGACATGGATTATGTTGATCACATTGATTGGATATGTTGTTGATGATGATGTTACCGTTATGATAATGCACCAATAAAATGATGAATATTAGATAACTTAATTATATTAATTAAGATTTTTAAAGACGATAAGATGGTTAAGTCGGTACCTTATGGGTTACCGCATGTTGTTACGCTTTGGTGCTTTTGGGCCAAAGTAACCTCGATGCTTTTTGGTCGAGGTGTTGTTAAGTTGGACCTTGGTGCTTTTTGGCCAAGGGGGTCTTGACCCCATGGTTTGGGTCTAAGGTGTTGATGTTGATGTTGGTGATAAGTCTTGAGTGCTTTTTGGCCCAAGCAAAGGAGGTGGTTGACTTGTGTGTTGTTGTGCTCATGCATTCATACGTTGAAGTTGATTAGTGGGGGATGTTCGACATAGGGGAGGTCATCCTGTTATGATGATCTAGCCCAAGTCTCGGGTGGTTCACCCATGGTTTGGTGAACCGTGCGCCCCCGAGGTGGCGTACCCCGTTATGGTACGTCGGCTATCCAAGGGGTTCACCCATGGTTTGGTGAACTGCCGGCGTTGGTGGTTTTATGGCCAATGTTGATATGTAACTCCGAAGTTGACTTCCTGAGTTAGTTGGATCCACATGCATTGATGGAGTAGTGGAGTAGGGTTGCATTGTATTGCATAGCATATGTTGGATGATTAACGTGTTGTTATGATATTATATGATGATGTATAAATATTGTATGTTGCTATATTGTTATGCCATGCTATGATGTATGTTCATCTTATTCCCTATTCCCATGCCGTTGTGTTTACATGATTTCTTACTCCCTGTTTTCCTGTTTCTGTTGTTGCATGTATTTTCCTTATGCAGAGGACGGTGAGCACCAAGTGGAGGAGTGACTCTGAGGAGCCGCGACTCTAGTTAGGATGCTTAGCTATAGTTGTTAGTTGTTTTCAGTTATTTCAGTTTGTTTCCGTGATGTATTCGGATTTTGGTTATACCAGCTCTGTATGTGACATCGGGGTTGGGATTTTCTTTATCTGTCATGTTTATGTTTTACGTTTTAAAACTATGTTATTTCCGCGTTGTTTTGTTGAGATGTGAAACCTTTTTATCCAAGTTTTTATTTATTTCAAATAAAGGCATGTTTTTTTATATTACCTCTTTTAAGTAAATGTTTTATATTAACATGCGGGGTAGAAGGGTGTCACATCCATTGCATTAATGGCTGCCCAGAACGACTATATTGCATTTAATGAAGCTCTGCTTGAAGTCATCGTTGCAAGGAATGTCTCTAACGGATATTAAATGTTTGAAGGCTATAAATACAGAAGTCATTGAAGATGAACATCATCAGAGTTTATGAAGCAATAAAGATTCATTACTCTGTTCATTTATTCACTCTGTATTCTTCAATCATTTGAAGTTATTACGCAGACTTTCCTAAGCTTTACATTTAAACCACTCTCTGAGTGTTAGTGAAAGATCTGTCTGTCTGTAAGTGTATTTATTATAAACCAAACTCTCAAACAAATCTGAGTGAGCCTGAAGAGGCTAGGTGTGCAAAGAATACTTGTGTTGGAGCCTAAAGAGGCTAAGTGTGCAAACAATACTTGGAGTCTGTAACCTGATCAGTTATAGTGGATAAATCTTGGTGCTGCCAAGGACTGGACGTAGCTCTTTGTGTTAAAGAGTGAACCAGGATAAATCTCTGTGTTAATCTCTCTTCCCTTAATCTCTTTAGTTGTTTTGATTATATATCATCTGCTTTCTAACTAAGGGGTTTAAAACTGTTTTTATCAAGTCTGTTTTTCATCTATACGTGTGTTGTTTTCTGAGAAAACTACAACAGACAGGTGACCTGTCTGTGTAACCTTTTTACACCTGTCTGTGCTTAGCTTCTGCATGCAAAAAGTTTTTAACTTTATTTTAATTTCTGATAAACACAATTCAACCCCCCTTCTCGTGTTTATAGTTGTCTATTTCAATCCCCTCGTCTCCGGCTAGATACGAGCTCCCCAAATCCACCGCTGAGTCGCTCTGCACACGTTTCGCTTGCATCCCGTCTTCCAGAGCACTGTGGCCATCGTTGGTGGTTTGTTTCTGCTCTGGTCTTTCTTCTGCCTATCATATCTGCCAACGTAGAAGCCACGGCGACCATCTTTGGTGGTCGTAAGAGCTAGGCGTGCCGTTAATTGTTATGTACCCAGATCTGCCTCTCAGATCTTAAAGTTTCAACCTTTGTTATGTAAACAAAATACTAAATGATTCTTCATCTTCATACGAATTTTGTTCAGTTTTGTTAAAGGTTTGATGTTTTTTGGTATTTTGTTCAAAGTGTGATATTTTTGTTTCTGCTCTGGTATTTCTTCTAGCTCGTCCCTTTGTTCTCCAAATTTTCTTTTTTGACACAAACCGGTGTCAACCCAACCGACCAAAACCGTGACCCGTCCAAACCGCCATCCGACTAAACCGAAGCTTGATCAGACGGAGATGGGTGTCATATTCTGCTTGTCGGTTTTGGTCGGTCTTGGATTTTTTGGCCCGAAACCGACCAAAACCTACCGATGTCCACCCTTAGAGCCACTATAGCAGCATCATGTGGCCAGTCCACGATACACAACACGTTGCATAGCATTTTTTTGTTGGCCACATCATGGTCGCTACTTTCACGCAAGGTTTGAATCACGTTTCTGCCCCTGATTATTTACCGTTCCCTCTCCAACACCATTATCTTGTTTGCTCACTCCATTTTCAGCCATCCTACCACTTTTTCCAGCAAACCTACTCCATTTCTGGTCAGCCCACCCCTACCCCTTTTCCTGACGCATCACAGCGTTTTCCTAGCAGCTTGCCCTCCTTCGCCCCCTATTTTTAGTGTTGGGCATTCACTTTGATCAAACATCTCTGTATTTCTTTATTATTATTATTATTATTATTATTATTATTATTATTATTATTATTATTATTATTATTATTATTATTATTATTTTAATAGTATCTACCTCTATCTAGGGTAGTCTAATAGCGTGCTATTGTGCTCGAATAGCGACTGTCAGAACAAGGACAACGTCACATTTTTTATAGAAGCCGTCGCACCCGCTTTCGCGGGAGGAATCGTGGTGTTTCGTGATAGTTGCTTCCGCTCCGATGAAGTCCGTGCTGACTTTGTGCTGATGGCAGCTTTGTTTAGATGGTGGCTCTCTGTTTCTTCTCCATGATGGCTGACGGTGGCTGTGTTTATGAAGCATAGCCTAACCCTAAGCCTCTTCTCCCTCTTCTGAAAAACTGAAACAAAAGTAGGGGTGGACATTGGTAGGTTTCGGGCCAAAAAATCCAAAACCGACCAATACCGACAAGCAGAATATGACACCCATCTCCGTCCGATCAAGCTTCGGTTTAGTCGGATGGCGGTTTGGACGGGTCACGGTTTTGGTCGGTTGGGTTGACACGGGTTTGTGTCAAAAAAAAAATTTAGAGGACAAAGGGACAAGCTAGAAGAAATACCAGAGCAGAAACAAAAATATCAAACTTTGAACAAAAAACCAAAAAACATCAAACCTTTAACAAAATTGAACAAAATTAGTATGAAGATGAAGAATCATTTAGTATTTTGTTTACATAACAAAGGTTGAAACTTTAAGATCTGAGAGGTAGATCTGGGTACATAACAACTAACGGCACGCCTAGCTCTTACGACCACCAAAGATGGCCACCATGGCTGAAGTTGACACAGGCAAACACAAGAAGGGGGGGTTGAATTGTGTTTGTTAATATTTTTCGAAAACAGCCTTTTCAAAAAGATTTTCTCACACAAAAATAAGGAGGCAGAATAAAGCACACAGAAAAGAGTCTTTTGAAGGATTAACAAATTCAAGTTCAAATCCCCACAGTTAGTATAAACACGTAAAACCAAAGAGATAAGGGATTAGAAGATTTACACAAGATGTTTTATCCTGGTTCACTCTCTTCCAACCAAGAGCTACGTCCAGTCCCTTCTACTTGAAAGATTTTACCACTATTTTCAAATAGATTACACCAAGTATTCAACACCTCTCCAGGCTCACAAGTATTTCTTTCTTACCAAGCCTCTTCAGGCTCTACCTCTAATAAAGAGTTTTGATTTCTTTGATCTTCTAACTCACTATATGTGAGAATGTGAAAGTTTAAGATCAGATGAATATTATATCAATATTCAAACTATGATATTACAGACTTTTGCTTTTTGAATGAATAAGAAAATATTTGCTTCGCAAGAGATTTCTTGAGATTTCTTTGTATGCGCAAAAGTTGTTTCTTCAAAAGCTTTAGTCTTCTATTTATAGGGTCCTTGATCTTCTCTTCAGAATCATCAACGGTTGTATTTGAAATTCCCGTTTAGTAATAGAGTCAACCCAGTAAATATCCGTTGAGACTCAGCTGGCTCGAGGCCTTTGTACTGTGAGACAAATTCTTGCATGTAAAAGCACACCTCTGAGCAAAAGCAGCTTGAAAAACAGTTTTGCCTCCTTTGTACAAGTTCCAACTATATCAGCGCAAAAGGTGACAGGGTACACAACGTTTTGCATTGTACTATTCTGCTTTTTGCAAGTCCTTATTTGTACTATGTCTCTCTCAAAGAAACAAGGCAATAAGATAGAAAAAGAGAAGAACCATTATAAACAAAATGAATATCAATCATAAGAAATAAATTCGCTTTGGTTCAGATTGGAATGAATGCTTAAGATTCTTCGTCCAACAAATGAAAGCAAAGGCAAGATAAGCAATAAGAGTTTTAAGGCTCCGTCCACTGACGTGGCAACCAAAATTTCGTCTACTTAAAACATCGGTCTTGCCAGCTCTTGAGACATTTGAAATCTCCGTCCAGTGACGTGGCAATAGAAAACTAAGAATATTATTTGAGAGAAGCTCACGTCTATACAGACAGAAATTCTCCGTCTACTGAAAACATTTAAGCGCTCGTCTACTGAAAACATTTAAGCGCTCGTCTACTGACGTGGCACTTGAGTACAAAGGAGATCCTTGATAGAGTGGACTCGACCGCTCTGGAAAACATTCAATATAGATTAAATGGACGCGGATTTGCACTGAAAATAGACTTAACATTTTAACTAATAAGAACAGATAATTCTTTAAGACTAAAGGCACTTGTTAGATTCAAAGCATTAACACTTTGCTACACAAATTTAATTCTCATTGTTAACATCAAAACCTAGAGATTATTTAATCCAACTTATTTTGGTTCCAACAATCTCCCCCTTTTTGATGATGACAAAAACTAATTAAATTTATTTTGCAAAGTTTAAGAGAGCTTACAAGGCTCCCCCTAAGACAAAGCAGTCATCAGATAAAAGCAGTTAAGGCAAAATAATCTAAGTCTTATTTGCAATAAAATATTAGTTAACAGATCAAGATAGCAGCCTATAAAACATTTAGACTTCAAAGCATTATCGAGGCACGGTCATGAAAAGAATGTCAAGGCATAGTAACAGCAAGATGAATATATATTTATGCATATGCAGACAACTATGTACTTTTAAAAATCTCTGTATAATAAAATTTAATCTTTCCTTTCTCCCCCTATTTTGTCATCAGACAAAAAGGTAAAAGGGAGTGGACCATCATTGTCAGCAAACAAAAAAAAAAAGAGACAGAGAAGAAAAAGTTTTTAGGTGGAAGGAGGTGGTGGAGGAGGTGGTTGGTTAGGGTGTGGGTTTTGATTCCTCTGAAACTCCAAGATTAGAGCCAGCATCTGATTCATCACTGCATTTGTAGGGGCCAGAGAGTCTTGAACTTGCTTCTGCACCCTTTCTTCAATCTGTTGAGCCATCTGCTCAGTCTTTTCCTCAACTATTCTGCCAACCTTATCATCAACAATTTTCCCAATGATGTCTTCAAGATTGGGTGGCAAGGTAAGTTGTCTTGAGCTCTCAGCAGTGTCAGAGACAGTGTCTTGAGCCTGGGCTGCTGTTCTGACCATAGCAAGAGCTAATGGTTGAGAAGAAGTCTTAGCAAACTCAGCTCCTTGCTTAGAGACACCAGCCTCAGCTGACTGCTTAGCTTGTGCAGATGGAGGTTCAACTGAAGTAGGCTGAGAAGACTGTTGCTCATCAAGTTCAGGGCCTTCTACAATCAACTCTTGGGCTACCTGATCAGAGGAAGATGTTGCTGGAGGTGCAGTGGCAACTGTAACAGGTTTCTGAGGTAAATCCTTTGCCCAGTGGATAGGAATAATTTCCTCCACATCCCTGCTGGTAATAGGAAGTCCCCACAGATCTTTGTAGATCATGTGCCTTACTCTGGATAGGCCACATTTTCCTCTGTACTTAGGAATTTCTTTCTTCTCTTCTTGAGTCAAACCAGAAGAAGAAGCTTCCCTGGTGCAGTGGATGATGTGAGACAACCAGAAGTCTGCAGCCTTCATCTCTCCAATTTTCTGCACATCCTCCATATATAGATAGAAGTCAAGCTCGGAGGGATCAAAGAGTTCCTGAGACAAGTCCAGCATGGCAGAGTGAGCTTCAAGCATGACTCCCTTATTTCTTTTGCGCCTCATGTCTTTGTCCTTATTGAGGTCTATCATGCCAAGCCTTGGACAGATGGGGTAGGAAGCAATGCCTACTCGAGTTTCCTTATTGTGTCTCAGCCATGTAATAGGAACCCAACGTGCAGCTCTTTCAATCTGGAAGTAGCTGAACTCCCACTTCAGAATGTTATAAATCAGTTGATCTGCGAAGGGGTCTGAAGCACTTCCATAGATGCTGGGATGCTCAAATTTCATCCATTTTGTGTTGGCATCCAGAATAATTGGAATGTGCCCAGATGATCGAGCTCTCTTCTCAGGTAAAGAAGGCAGATGGTTCCTTTTGGGATCAGTTTCCCATACAGGAATGATGTGCCTTGCTACTCCGGCAGTGTGAGGGATCAAAGGTGGGGTTTTTTGTAGGTTGGGGTAAATTTTCCTTTGGGGAAAGCGGTTGAGGGGTAGATGGGTTAGGAGAGGGCCATGTTGGTTGTGCATCTCGGAGGGAAAGGGGCCTTTAGGAGGCTGAGAGTTTGGGTATTTTGTGGTCCAGGGATACTCCTCATAGGGTTCAAAGTCATAATCTGGATGGGAGTACCACCTTGTTAAAGGAATTTCAAGGTTAATTTCAGGGTCAGGTTGGTGAGTATGGAACAGAATTTTCCAATTCCTCTTGACCTGAGCCCAGTTCTCAGACTTATTGGCAAAAATAGTGGATGGGGGAATAATTGGTGGAAAGAGTTTTCTTAGTTGTTTAGGAAAGGGGGCACCTCTGCAAATTCCATCATCCTCTTGATGAAACCAAGGATCTGAGTCAGGAATTATGGGTGGAAAGAGGGTTTTGAGTGGTGTAGGTTGAGGTGTGGTTAATTGAGTTGGGCTATTTTGTGGTGAAGATGGATTTGAGGTTTGGTCAGGTTGTTCTCTTTGTGGTGAGGGTTGGGGTGTGGGTAAAGAAGGTCTATATACATTATCAAAAAAATCTACACTCGGAGTAGGGGCATCATCACTCACAGTATTAGTAGGAACATCAGAAGATGTGTTTACCTCAGAGGCTGCAAAGGTTCTTGCTTTCCTTGCAGGTTGCCTCCTCTTGGTAGGCACAGCAGCATCAGCAGCATCAACAGCAACAGCTGCTTTCCTCTTTAAGACTGTTCCCAGAGGAACATTGTCATCTTCATCATCATCTTGAGGCAGAACCAGCTTTCTAGCTCTCTTGGGAGCAGGTCGAGGAACAGGTTGAGGAGCCTCATTCCCAGGCTCATTGATAACAATGCCTCTGGTAGGCCTTCTAGGAGCAGGCTTCCTGACAGCCATAGTTTTCCTTTTAGTTCCTCTCTTGAGACCAAGAATAGCTGCATTGTTGGCCTCAACTGCTTCTTCCTTAATCTTCATTTTCTCTTCTTGCTTTGACATTTCAACAAGTTTGTATGTGTCAAGATGCATGCTACTTAGATTGCTCTTTCCAAAAATGGCAGCTTGCATCCCCTTCGAACGAAAGATCTTGTCTTGTTCTTCTTGAGGCTTTGCATCTAAGTAATCATACAAGCCTTGCTGCTTGAAGACTTTTGATAGAAGATGAGAGAAGGTGATGTTGGAGGCGGTTTCTCTGTTTGCAATGGCATCCTTGAAGCGATGAAACAGGATCCATGGAAGGTTTATCTTAGTCTCATAGACCAAGTTGCAGAGACAGAACTTGTGAAGGGCAGAAAGGTTGTCCTTAGACCCTGCCTTGTGAAGCACTGCCTTGTTCAGAATCTGATGAAGAATCCTGATTTGATCCTTCATTTCAGATGACTTCCATGAGTGAGTCCTCACTGTGTCTTCTCGCATCAGTGTAACCGCAATGGTTTCTATACCACCAAGATCTTCTTCCCAGTTTTCTGTCATGATTAAACCCTCTTGGGCACAAACGATTGCATCAGAAATGGTCTTCTCAGAGACAGTTATCTTCTTGCCTTGAACAAACCCTACTACCTCAGTTTTAGTAATCGTTGGTTTCCTCCAGAAATCCCTTATTAAGTCTGGATAAATCGAGACCTTTTCCAGAAACAAACCATCCCAACCAGCAGCGTTGATGTACTTGCTAACATCCAAGTTATACTCACACAGAATTTCAAAGTTGAAATGATGTTCAGCAGCGATATTAATGATGTCAGTAACATAGGCAGGCTCGGGAGTTGAGGTTGAAGCCATTGTTGAGTTCTTGAGTACAGGTTTAGGTTTGAAGAAGGAGAGTTTGAAAATTTTTAGAAAGAAGATATCAAAGATGAAGAGTAGCGAAAGGTTTTTCAGAGGGAAAGGAGTTACCTTTAAAGAGTTTTCGAATACCAACAGTTTTCAAAAAGAAAAGATTGATTAGACAAGACTTTAGTAAAAAAACGGCGTTGGTATTTTGGGACCGTAAAAAGTTACGATGGGATTGATGGAAGTCGCTGACTCAGCAAGGAAATGATTAAAAACAAACGTTTTAAGATAACTGAGTTCAGATATATAAAGATGCAAATATTTAAAAACAAATGTATGTAAGGTTGGGTCCACAAAAGATTGAGGGTGGATGCAAAAAAAAAAATGTAGTGGACGCGGCACACCAACAGTAGTGGACGCGTAGACTACACGCGCTCTGGACGCCAAAAACCAGTGGACGCGCAGAAAAAACATGCAATCAATACATATACCATATTAAACCACATACAACATGTTAAGATGTTTTCTGATAAAAATAAATATGTCCTCAGCAAGAGGTTTAGTAAAGATATCTGCCCATTGATGGTCAGTATCTACAAATTGAACATCAAAAACACCTTTTTGCACATAGTCTCTGATAAAATGATGTTTGATTTCTATATGCTTAGCCCTAGAATGAAGAATTGGATTCTTAGACAGATTAATTGCAGCAGTATTATCACACATTAGTGGAATACTACTTACAAACACATTGTAGTCCTCCAATTGGTGTTTGATCCAGAGAAGTTGTGAGCAGCAGTTTGCAGCTGATATATATTCTGCTTCAGCAGTTGATAGAGCAATGGTACTCTGCCTTTTGCTTGACCACGATACTAGATTAGCTCCAATGAAATGACATCCCCCACTGGTGCTTTTTCTTTCAATTCTATCTCCAGCATAGTCAGCATCACAAAAGCCAACTAATCTGTAATCTCCATCTTTCTTAAAGCACAGACCAAGATTAGTAGTACCTTTTAAATATCTAAAGATTCTTTTAACTGCTGATAAGTGAGATTCTCTAGGATCAGATTGAAAACGAGCACACAAGCAAACACTGAACATTATATCAGGCCTAGAAGCAGTTAGATATAAGAGAGATCCAATCATACCTCTGTATACCTTCTGATCTACCTTTTTCTCTTTATCATCTTTGTTCAGTGTGGACGTGGGATGCATAGGTGTGTTCATAGGTTTGCAATCATCCATCTTAAACTTTTTGAGAAGTTCCTTTGAGTACTTAGTTTGGTGGATGAACACCCCGTCCATAGATTGTTTGACTTGAAGTCCAAGGAAGAATTTGAGTTCTCCCATCATGCTCATTTCAAACTCTTTCTGCATTAGCTTTGAGAATTCTTTGCACAAAGATTCATTAGTAGCACCAAAAATAATATCATCTACATAGATCTGTACTACTATGAAGTTGGATTTAATTGATTTTCTAAACAAGGTTGTATCAACCTTTCCTCTAACAAAACCATTATCCATTAGAAAAGAACTTAGCCTATCATACCAAGCTCTTGGGGCTTGTTTTAGGCCGTATAAAGCTTTCTTAAGCTTGTATACATGTTCAGGTTGGGTTTCACTCTCAAAACCCGGAGGTTGCATAACATAAACTTCTTCATTGATAAAACCATTTAAAAAAGCACTTTTTACATCCATTTGAAAAAGCATAATATTATGATGTGCAGCAAATGAGAGTAAAATTCTGATTGCTTCCAATCTTGCAACAGGTGCAAAGGTTTCAGTATAGTCTATACCTTCTTCCTGAGAATAACCTTGTGCAACCAATCTTGCTTTATTTCTTATAACCTTACCATTTTCGTCAAGCTTGTTTCTGTAAACCCATTTTGTTCCTATAACAGATTTATTCTTAGGTAGGGTTACCAGAGTCCAAACTTCATTCCTCTCAAACTGATTTAGCTCTTCTTGCATTGCTAAAATCCAACCATTGTCCAGCAGAGCCTCGTCTACAGTCTTTGGTTCCAATTCAGAGACCAATGCAGAGTCTTCTTGCTCTCTGAAGGTTGATCTGGTTCTTAGCTTATCGCTTGGATTTCCTATGATTTGATCCGGTGGATGATAATTCTTGAAATGCCAAGTTCTCTGAGCATTGTCTTGTTGAGAGGTGGATGCTTCTGGTTGATGAGAAGGGTCTTCAACTGGATCATCAGTTTTAACTTCTTTTGTTTCTCCTGAGATGTTTAAGTTAAGATCTGCAAAACTTTCATCTAGCTCTGATAGTTTCTTATCAGGCTGTTTGTCATCAAATCTAACATGTATAGATTCTTCTACTATTAAAGCTCTTGAGTTGTACACTCTAAATCCTTTTGAGGTTTCAGAAAATCCTAGTAGAATTCCATTGTCTACCTTTGCATCAAATTTACCAAGTTGATCTTTTGTATTTAAAATATAACATTTACATCCAAAAGGATGAAAATAAGATATGTTGGGTTTTCTGCCTTTCCACAATTCATAGGGAGTCTTACTCAGAATAGATCTAATGTATATTCTGTTCTGAATGTAGCAGGCAGTGTTCACAACTTCAGCCCAGAAGTGCTTGGGGACAGAATTGTCATTGAGCATAGTCCTAGCCATCTCTTGAAGAGATCTGTTCTTTCTCTCTACCACACCATTTTGCTGTGGTGTTCTTGGTATTGAGAAGTTGTGTTGAATTCCATTTTCTTCACAAAACTCATTGAATAGCTCATTGACAAATTCTCCCCCATGGTCACTTCTAATTGAAGCTATACACATGCCTTTTTCATTCTGTACACGTTTGCAGAATACAGAAAAGACCTTGAAAGACTCATCTTTGTGAGCAAGGAACATAACCCATGTCCATCTAGTATAGTCATCTACAATGACTAGACCATATTTCTTACCACTGATAGAAGCAGTCCTTGTTGGACCAAAAAGATCAAGGTGTAGCAGTTCGAGTGGTCTCTTGGTACTTACAATATTCTTAGATTCAAAAGAACCTTTGACTTGTTTTCCCTTCTGACATGCATCACAGAGAGCATCAGATTTGTATTTAAGGTTTGGTAATCCTCTCACGAGGTTATGCTTATTTAGCTTTGAGATTAATCTCAAGCTTGCATGACCTAGCCTTTTATGCCAAATCCAACGTTCATCTTCAATGGACACTAAACACGAAACACTTTGATTTGAGAGGTCCTCCAAGTCAATTTTGTATAAATTGTTTTGCCTCTTAGCAGGGAATAAAATTGATCCATCATTTTTCTTGACATAACACATGTTCTTATTAAAAGAAACATCATATCCACTGTCACATAATTGACTTATGCTCAGTAGATTATGTTTTAAACCATTCACCAAAAGAACATTATCAATGGAGGGAAAAGGATGTTTACCGATTTTACCTATACCAGTGATCTTTCCTTTCTGATTTCCTCCAAATGTCACCCAGCCACCATCCTTATGTTTAAGGTCTTGGAACATATACTTTTCTCCCGTCATGTGACGTGAGCATCCACTGTCCAAGTACCAGGATGTTTGTTTCTTTCCTGTTGTTAAGCAGATCTGCAACAGGTATTATCTTGTCCTTAGGTACCCAAACTGACTTGGGTCCTTTCATGTTAGTTTTCTTTGGACGAGAATGTTTGGCATGCCTGTTATGTATGCATCTAGATGTAGAGTGCCCACTTTTTCCACACACTTTACAAAAGGTGTTGGATGGGCCTGATTTGGTTTTCGCATACCTAGCTGGAGCTTTTGAAGCTCTTTGCTGCATAGGTGGTTTTGACTTAATGTAAGATGCCTCATGCTTCTTATTGTCATAACCAAGGCCAGATTTATCAAAGGGTGACCTAGAGTACCTTAGGATAAGACTAAGCTTATCTGAGCCTCCTACCAATTTTGACAGAGAGTCTGTCAAGTATTTTACATCTTGTTTTAGTTTTGCAACTTCACAAGAATTGTCAGGCTCACATTCAGATTTGTCAGTTAGACTGACATTCTCTGATTTCAGCTTATCATTTTCTTGAAACAAACTTTGTTTTTCCATGCAGACTCTATCATATTCTTTGGTTAATTTTGCAAACTTCTTTTTAAGACTTTTGTATTCATCAAAGGCATTTTTGAGAGTTGAAGGTTCAGAATCTGTTACCTCATCATCATCAGTGTACTCATTCTCTGATGATGTGTCTGCCATGAGGCAAATGTTTGCCTCTTCCTCTGCTTCCTCTTCCTCATCTGATGAGGATAAGTCCAAGTCCTCCCATGTAGCCATTAAGCCCTTCTTTTTCTTGAAGAACTTCTTCTTTTCTTTTAGGTCAGGACAGTCAGCTTTGAAATGGCCTGGCTTTTTGCACTCAAAGCACAAAGATGGACCTTTTTCTTTGGAGTCTGATTTCTCCTTAGAAAATTTCTTGTTGAATGGCTTTCTCTTGAAATTATTTTTTCTTCTCCACATATGTTGTATCTTTCTGGAGATGAAAGATAGTTCATCTTCATCTGATCCTTCATCACTGTCTGAAGGTTCAGTATCATCTGAAGACTCAGCAGCCTTGAGAACTTTTGAAGAACTTGCTTTCTTTGCCTTTAAAGCAATGGACTTTCCCTTTCTGGAATTGTCTTCCTCATTTAGTTCAAGTTCATGAACTTTTAATGATCCTAGAAGTTCTTCCAGAGAGAGAGTATTCAGATTCTTAGCTTCTTGAATAGCAGTGACCTTCGGTCTCCACTGCTTGGAAAGACTTCTCAGAATCTTTCTGATATGATCTCTATTCTCATATACTTTTCCCAGAGATCTGAGACTGTTTGTTATTGTTTGAAATCTTCCAAACATCTGATCTATAGACTCATGATCAGTCATCTTGAAGAGTTCATACTGGTGAACCAGCATGCTTATCTTTGACTCCTTCACTTGTGATGAGCCTTCATGAGCGAGAGCCAGTGTATCCCAGATTTCTTTTGCTGTGTTGCAGCTGTGAACTTTATCATGTTCTGATCTGGTAATAGCACACATCAAGTAATGCTTGGCTTTGAGATTTAGTTGATGTTTGGGTTTTTGATCAACACTCCAATCTGCTCTAGCCAAAACTGCTTGATTTTCACCTCTTGGCTCAAAATAGCCATTCTCTATCAGTTCCCAGATGTCTAGGTTCTGTGCATCTAGGAAGGCCATCATTCTCTTCTTCCAATAGTCGTAATCAGTTCCATCAAAGAGTGGAGGTCTGTTGATAGCTTGTCCTTCTGCATCCATGGTGGTAGGATCGTACTTCCTCAGCACTTGTTAGATGCTCAACCCTTTCGAGGCTGAGCTCTAATACCAACTGAAGTTGACACAGGCAAACACAAGAAGGGGGGGTTGAATTGTGTTTGTTAATATTTTTCGAAAAACAACCTTTTCAGAAAGATTTTCTCACACAAAGATAAAGAGGCAGAATAAAGCACACAGAAAAACAGTCTTTTGAAAGAATAACAAATTCAAGTTCAAATCCCCACAGTTAGTATAAATACGTAAAACCAAAGAGATAAGGGATTAGAAGATTCACACAAGATGTTTTATCCTGGTTCACTCTCTTCTAACCAAGAGCTACGTCCAGTCCCTTCTACTTGAAGGATTTCTCCACTATTTTCCAAATAGATTACACCAAGTATTCAACACCTCTCCAGGCTCACAAGTATTTCTTTCTTACCAAGCCTCTTCAGGCTCTACCTCTAATAAAGAGTTTTGATTTCTTTGATCTTCTAACTCACTATGTGTGAGAATGTGAAAGTTTAAGATCAGATGAATATTATAGCAATATTCAAACTATGATATTACAGACTTTTGCTTTTTGAATGAATAAGAGAATATTTGCTCGCAAGAGATTTCTTGAGATTTCTTTGTATGCGCAAAAGTTGTTTCTTCAAAAGCTTTAGTCTTCTATTTATAGAGTCCTTGATCTCCTCTTCAGCATCATCAACGGTTGTTTTTGAATTTTCCGTTTAGTAATAGAGTCAACCAAGTAAATATCCGTTGAGACTCAGCTTGCTCGTGGCCTTTGTACTATGTGACAAATTCTTGCATGTAATGGCACACCTCTGAACAAAAGCAGCTTGAAAAACAGTTTTGCCTTCCTTGTACAAGTTCCAGCTATTTCAGCGTAAAAGGTGACAGGGTACACAACGTTTTGCATTGTACTATTCTGCTTTTTGCAATTCCTTATTTGTACTATGTCTCTCTCATTGAAACAAGGCAATAAGAACCGTTAATAGAAAATGAGAAGAACCATTATAAATAAAATGTATATCAATCATGAGAAATAAATTCGCTTTGGTTCAGATTGGTATAAATGCTTAAAATTCTTCGTCCAACAAACGAAAGCAAAGGCAAGGTAAGTAAGGAGAGTTTTAAGGCTCCGTCCACTGACGTGGCAACCAAAACTTCGTCTACTTAAAACATCGGTCTTGCCAGTACTTGAGACATTTAAAATCTCCGTCCAGTGACGTGGCAATAGAAAACTAAGGTTATTATTTGAGAGAAGCTCACGTCTACAACAAAAGAAATTCTTCGTCCACTGGAAACATTCAAGCGCTCGTCCACTGACGTGGCACTTGAGTCAAAGGGAGATCCTTGATAGAGTGGACTCGACCACTCTTTCAGTATAAAATATTCAATATAAAATACATGGACGCGGATTTGCAAAGAGAATAGACTTAACATTTTAACTAATAAGAACATAGATTTCTTTAAGACTAAAGGCACTTGTTAGATTCAAAGCATTAACACTTTGCTACACAAATTTAATTCTCATTGTTAACATCAAAACCTAGAGATTATTTAATCCAAATTATTTTGGTTCCAACATCATCTAGAGACAGTGGAAAAGGAAATGCTGGTCCTTCTTCAATGTATTACGAAGAACAAAAAGATTAATGTGGGTGAAATGATCAAGGAACAAATCTCTACTTGCACAATGATCAACACTCCAATCTGCTCTAGCCAATATTGCTTGATTTTCGCCTCTTGGCTCAGAATAGCCATTCTCTATCAGTTCCCAGATGTCTAGGTTCTGTGCATCTAGGAAGGCCATCATTCTCTTCTTCCAATAGTCGTAATCTGTTCCATCAAAGAGTGGAGGTCTGTTGATAGCTTGTCCTTCTGCATCCATGGTGTTAGGATCGTACTTCCTCAGCACTTGTTAGATGCTCAACCCTTTCGAGGCTGAGCTCTGATACCAACTGAAGTTGACACAGGCAAACACAAGAAGGGGGGTTGAATTGTGTTTGTTAATATTTTTTGAAAACAGCCTTTTCAAAAAGATTTTCTCACACAAAAATAAGGAGGCAAAATAAAGCACACAGAAAAGAGTCTTTTGAAGGATTAACAAATTCAAGTTCAAATCCCCACAGTTAGTATAAACACGTAAAACCAAAGAGATAAGGGATTAGAAGATTTACACAAGATGTTTTATCCTGGTTCACTCTCTTCCAACCAAGAGCTACGTCCAGTCCCTTCTACTTGAAAGATTTTACCACTATTTTCAAATAGATTACACCAAGTATTCAACACCTCTCCAGGCTCACAAGTATTTCTTTCTTACCAAGCCTCTTCAGGCTCTACCTCTAATAAAGAGTTTTGATTTCTTTGATCTTCTAACTCACTATGTGTGAGAATGTGAAAGTTTAAGATCAGATGAATATTATAGCAATATTCAAACTATGATATTACAGACTTTTGCTTTTTGAATGAATAAGAGAATATTTGCTCGCAAGAGATTTCTTGAGATTTCTTTGTATGCGCAAAAGTTGTTTCTTCAAAAGCTTTAGTCTTCTATTTATAGAGTCCTTGATCTCCTCTTCAGCATCATCAACGGTTGTTTTTGAATTTTCCGTTTAGTAATAGAGTCAACCAAGTAAATATCCGTTGAGACTCAGCTTGCTCGTGGCCTTTGTACTATGTGACAAATTCTTGCATGTAATGGCACACCTCTGAACAAAAGCAGCTTGAAAAACAGTTTTGCCTTCCTTGTACAAGTTCCAGCTATTTCAGCGTAAAAGGTGACAGGGTACACAACGTTTTGCATTGTACTATTCTGCTTTTTGCAATTCCTTATTTGTACTATGTCTCTCTCATTGAAACAAGGCAATAAGAACCGTTAATAGAAAATGAGAAGAACCATTATAAATAAAATGTATATCAATCATGAGAAATAAATTCGCTTTGGTTCAGATTGGTATAAATGCTTAAAATTCTTCGTCCAACAAACGAAAGCAAAGGCAAGGTAAGTAAGGAGAGTTTTAAGGCTCCGTCCACTGACGTGGCAACCAAAACTTCGTCTACTTAAAACATCGGTCTTGCCAGTACTTGAGACATTTAAAATCTCCGTCCAGTGACGTGGCAATAGAAAACTAAGGTTATTATTTGAGAGAAGCTCACGTCTACAACAAAAGAAATTCTTCGTCCACTGGAAACATTCAAGCGCTCGTCCACTGACGTGGCACTTGAGTCAAAGGGAGATCCTTGATAGAGTGGACTCGACCACTCTTTCAGTATAAAATATTCAATATAAAATACATGGACGCGGATTTGCAAAGAGAATAGACTTAACATTTTAACTAATAAGAACATAGATTTCTTTAAGACTAAAGGCACTTGTTAGATTCAAAGCATTAACACTTTGCTACACAAATTTAATTCTCATTGTTAACATCAAAACCTAGAGATTATTTAATCCAAATTATTTTGGTTCCAACATCATCTAGAGACAGTGGAAAAGGAAATGCTGGTCCTTCTTCAATGTATTACGAAGAACAAAAAGATTAATGTGGGTGAAATGATCAAGGAACAAATCTCTACTTGCACAATGATCAACACTCCAATCTGCTCTAGCCAATATTGCTTGATTTTCGCCTCTTGGCTCAGAATAGCCATTCTCTATCAGTTCCCAGATGTCTAGGTTCTGTGCATCTAGGAAGGCCATCATTCTCTTCTTCCAATAGTCGTAATCTGTTCCATCAAAGAGTGGAGGTCTGTTGATAGCTTGTCCTTCTGCATCCATGGTGTTAGGATCGTACTTCCTCAGCACTTGTTAGATGCTCAACCCTTTCGAGGCTGAGCTCTGATACCAACTGAAGTTGACACAGGCAAACACAAGAAGGGGGGGTTGAATTGTGTTTGTTAATATTTTTTGAAAACAGCCTTTTCAAAAAGATTTTCTCACACAAAAATAAGGAGGCAAAATAAAGCACACAGAAAAGAGTCTTTTGAAGGATTAACAAATTCAAGTTCAAATCCCCACAGTTAGTATAAACACGTAAAACCAAAGAGATAAGGGATTAGAAGATTTACACAAGATGTTTTATCCTGGTTCACTCTCTTCCAACCAAGAGCTACGTCCAGTCCCTTCTACTTGAAAGATTTTACCACTATTTTCAAATAGATTACACCAAGTATTCAACACCTCTCCAGGCTCACAAGTATTTCTTTCTTACCAAGCCTCTTCAGGCTCTACCTCTAATAAAGAGTTTTGATTTCTTTGATCTTCTAACTCACTTTATGTGAGAATGTGAAAGTTTAAGATCAGATGAATATTATATCAATATTCAAACTATGATATTACAGACTTTTGCTTTTTGAATGAATAAGAAAATATTTGCTTCGCAAGAGATTTCTTGAGATTTCTTTGTATGCGCAAAAGTTGTTTCTTCAAAAGCTTTAGTCTTCTATTTATAGGGTCCTTGATCTTCTCTTCAGAATCATCAACGGTTGTATTTGAAATTCTCGTTTAGTAATAGAGTCAACCCAGTAAATATCCGTTGAGACTCAGCTGGCTCGAGGCCTTTGTACTGTGAGACAAATTCTTGCATGTAAAAGCACACCTCTGAGCAAAAGCAGCTTGAAAAACAGTTTTGCCTCCTTTGTACAAGTTCCAACTATATCAGCGCAAAAGGTGACAGGGTACACAACGTTTTGCATTGTACTATTCTGCTTTTTGCAAGTCCTTATTTGTACTATGTCTCTCTCAAAGAAACAAGGCAATAAGATAGAAAAAGAGAAGAACCATTATAAACAAAATGAATATCAATCATAAGAAATAAATTCGCTTTGGTTCAGATTGGAATGAATGCTTAAGATTCTTCGTCCAACAAATGAAAGCAAAGGCAAGATAAGCAATAAGAGTTTTAAGGCTCCGTCCACTGACGTGGCAACCAAAATTTCGTCTACTTAAAACATCGGTCTTGCCAGCTCTTGAGACATTTGAAATCTCCGTCCAGTGACGTGGCAATAGAAAACTAAGAATATTATTTGAGAGAAGCTCACGTCTATACAGACAGAAATTCTCCGTCTACTGAAAACATTTAAGCGCTCGTCTACTGAAAACATTTAAGCGCTCGTCTACTGACGTGGCACTTGAGTACAAAGGAGATCCTTGATAGAGTGGACTCGACCACTCTGGAAAACATTCAATATAGATTAAATGGACGCGGATTTGCACTGAAAATAGACTTAACATTTTAACTAATAAGAACAGATAATTCTTTAAGACTAAAGGCACTTGTTAGATTCAAAGCATTAACACTTTGCTACACAAATTTAATTCTCATTGTTAACATCAAAACCTAGAGATTATTTAATCCAACTTATTTTGGTTCCAACAATGGCTTCTACGTTGGCAGATCTAAGAGGCAGAAGAAAGACCAGAGCAGAAACAAACCACCAACGATGGCCACAGTGCTCTAGAAGACAGGATGCAAGCGAAACGTGTGCAGAGCGACTCAGTGGTGGATCTGGGGAGCTCGTATCTGGCCGGAGACGAGGGGATCTGGTGAGCACAGAGTAGATGAGAGAGAGGTGGCTAGGGTTCGTTTGATTTCTTCACAAATCAGTTTGTTTGTGCGGGTGGGGAAGGTAGGTTACGTGTAGATGATGGTTGTCTCTTGGTTCTTCTGTGTGTGGTTTCAACTTTGAGACTGGTCCAAGAGAAAGATAATGGTTTCTGAGAGAGGAAAGGAACCGAGGAATAGAAAGAGAAGAAAATAGTTTGAACTTTGAATGTTGAGTTATCGAGAATGGAAAGAAATTATGAGAAATTAATATTTAGAATAAATAAATTAGTATAATGAGTGAATGATTCTGCAGAATTCCAAAAGTCAAAAGAAGATAAGAGATAAATATGACGGACCAATCAAATTGAAGAGAGATCATAACCAACCAATAAGGGTGAAGGAGAATCAGACTCTTCTAAAAATCACATTACATCTAGTTTCGGTCGGATTTGGTCGGTGGCGGAAAAATATTTGAACACCCGCACCCGCCCGTGATAAACCACGCTTAACTGAATTCAAAATCCGAACGACCCGTAAACCGATTAGATCCGTCCGTAAGCTTTCAAATCCGTTCGGGCAGTTCGGGTCCGGGTCGGACCGGTTTTCTTGTCCGGCCCTAAACAAAAGGGCTTAAATTAAGCCCCAAAAAGAAAAAATAATCTTCTGAAACAATGGGGCCTAACTCTAAGCCCAAAGAATAAAATAACCCTATCTTTAAAAGTCTTATCTATCCTCACTTAAACTAAGTAATGCCAATTTATCTTTACTTTTAGTGTCTCTTCCACCCGGACCGCATTCTCATTCGTTTTCTTCTTTTGCCATTCCCACTCTATGCAATCGGCTATCTCGCTCTTGCTATCCCGCTATAGCGGTTTTGAAGGTTGGCCGCTACGTGCCGCTTTCCAGGATTAATAACTATGCCTCTATCTTCAACAAGCAGTGTTGCATGCCAATGGTTGACAGCTCACACCACATCTTGATTATGAGTTATGTCAGTTATCATATTTTCCATGTTAGATGTTTAAAGCTAGTTATGACATTAATTACTAGTTATCATCTCTCTTTTTTTTTTCACATGAAGTTATCATCTTGATTATGAGTTATGTCAGTTATTAAATTTTCCGTGTTAGATGTTTACAGCTAATTATGACATTTATCACTAGTTATTATATTTTTTCATGTCCTTTTATCTTTTTATTAAGAGTTTAATTTCTATGCACTGTCAATGTAAAAAAGTTTTATACTGACATCCAATGATATTTTGATAAAATCAATATTAATTTTGTTTCTCTCTATTAGTTTTTAAAATAAAAGGATAGATGTCAAAATGTTAACGGATGTCTGTGTAAAACTTTTTTAACTGCAGTGCATACTACTTTAATCCTTTTGTTAAACACTTACCTTTTAGTGTTATGTCACTATTTCAAACAATATATATTCATGTTATTGTTATTATTAATATAATTTATAATTATGTATAATAATTTTATACTTGTAAAAAGACACAATTTATGAAGTTATGTAATATTTGTAAGTAAATATTTATTAAAAATTTTAATTATATTTTCTTTTTTTAATGTTCTGGTGAAAATTTGATAAGTTAATCTCAACTAGTTTCACTGGCATATACTTTGCGGGCAACTGATTTTGTGATATGGACCTTAGATAATTTAGTTAATTTGTTTTGGCATTCATCTTATTTCTGTTTCTCATTTAACTTTAAAATATATCTGTATTTCTAGATCTCTAAAACAGAGTCTACCACGACTTTTATCTATTCCCAGTTTCTTTGTTTTGTGTAATGAGAGAGGGAAAATAACAAATTATCAAATTATATGCTATTGTTTTAGTGCCTCGTGCAATCTATAAACTATTAAACAAAAATATAAGTGACATGTTATTCGATTAATACTTTGAACTGTCAAATTTAAATGACATGAAGTCTCTAATTTTTTGGCTCTAAACCAATACACTGGAATCGGGCATGTTAATGTGAGATGTCAGCTCAATATTAATTGTAACACCCTGTTTTTCGGAATTTATTTAATTAAGTTGGATTTATCGTTCAAGGGCTTAGTGGGATTTTTGGTTAAAAGTCCCTTTCTGGTACATGAGCACGCCCGTGCTCATTAGCCAGCACGCCCGTGCTTAAAGTCAGAAGCGTGTTTCTGATTTTAAGTTGAGCACGACCGTGCTCAACAGTGATCACACTCGTGCCCAATGCGTGGACCGCGTCTAGATGACGTTAAGTGGAGCACGACCGTGCTCAGGTCCGAACGTTATATACGTGAACAAAATCCGAGGGTGTAACGCATAACCCTATTTTTGGTGAGTTGCAGCAGCCATAGTGCGGCCAGAACGAGCCTTCTTCCGTTTCTTTTCCTCATGATCAGTTTTGAGAGTATTGGAAGCCTTGGGAGACCACTAGCATATCTGTGTTTATTGCATAGGTAACGTTCTTTTCCCTATCTAAGTTCCTTTTTCATTATTGTGAATAAGGAACTAATCTTTGGTATTTCGTTGATCCAAGGTTCGTTTCAGTGTAAGCCGCTGTAAAGGGAGGAACCGGTTCGTGGTTTAGACCATCGCTAGAGCTACCTTCAATCCAGGTATGGGGAGAAGGGTAGTGTAACCATAGGCTCGGGGCTAGCGTAGAGTAAAGGAGTTCCCATAACCCCGGTTTGATTTGTATGATTATATGTTTGATGATTACATGATGAAAGGCTATGTCTTAATGTATGTCCCTAGTTTGTATGCTAATTATGTTATATTGCATATGGTTATGATCGCTGTTTGTAATCGTTGTTATTAACATGATGTTGTTATTGTTGGGTTGATGCCATGGTTGAGTAGATTGTTGTTATGGTGATGAGTTAAAGTCTGAAAACATGCTAATAATTGAGGTTACGATGAATTGGTTAAAAACCCTAGAATTTGGTTAAGTATCAGCCTCTATTCCTGCCCAGAACAGCACTGTCGCGCGATGAGCATGACCGTACTGAACATGGAGCACGACCGTGCTCCCAGTTGAATTCTGGGTAAATGACCGCGCTGTTCAGCACGGTCGTGCAGGACAAAGAGCATGACCGTGCTGCTAAGCACGACTGTGCTCAATAAGAAGCACGACCGTGCTTCACTTAAAGGGGAGCACGCCCCTCATGTGCTTAAGCACGACCGTGCTTCACTTAAAAGGGAGCACGCCCTTCATGTGCTTAAGCACGACCGTGCTGGGTTACGAGCACGACCGTGCTCAACCCACCTGGATAGAACAGAATTAAAGGACTTAAGGGGTTTTCAAACCCCACTTCCCTATGATGATAAATGATTAGACAACTTGGCTAATGCTTACTAAAAACAAATTAAATAATGAGGTGGTGAGGTGTTAAGTTTGATAAGTCGATACCCATTGGGTGCCGCAAACTGATGAGCTGTGCCTTGGTGTTTTGATCAAGGAGGCCTTGACCCCGCGGTTTGGGTCTAAGGTGTTGTTGTTGTTGTGTACCTTGGTGGCCGAGAGTTTGCCCTAGGTACTGCGGTTGATTCCGCTTAAGTCCTCAGGTAGATTCCGCGAGGCAAGTTGTTGCGGTTGATTCCGCTGTTACCTTCGGTCGATCCCGTTGGAGTTATGGAGGTGGTGCTGTCGTTGTTGTTATGTTGCATATGCATTGCATCGGAGATGTTGTTTAGGGATGTTCGACATAGGGGAGGTCGTCCTAGAGTACGGCGATCTGGCCATCCACGGTTGGAGTAGATTCTCCTAGCGCCCCCGTGATGAGGCATTCATTGGTTTGATGCGTTGGCTATCCAAGGAGTAGATTCTCCAGCGTTGAGTAGATTCTCAATGTGGATATTTAACTCCGAAGTCGTTCATCCCGAGTTTAGTGGATCCACATGCATTGATGGTTTAGCGGAGAGTAGGACTGCATTGCACTGCATAGCATGATGATGTAGATGTTTGATATGATGTTGCAATGCTTGCTGTTTACTTTACTGCCTATCTCCATGCTAATATGTCATACGATTCTTACTCCCTATATCTGTTTGTTGTTTGTGTTTGGCCTGATCGGCACTTTGCAGACGATGACGAGTGTCGCAACCACATCGCGACGGGAGCGGCGAACAAAAATTAAATAATTGCAAAAAAAGGAGTCGCCACCAAAGTTTATTTATTAGGGAAACATTAGAAAAAACCTTTTTTATTGAATAGCCTTCGAAAACAGATTTAAGGTTCGGGAGTCAATTATGTGTAGGGAAGGTATTAGCACCCTACGACATCCATTTAAAAAATGGTTACCTATAGTTAATTGTGCAAAACTACGTTAACTTCAAAAATATTTATTTCACCCTTTTAATTAAAACAATAATTTAAAATATAATTACAAACTATAAATAAACCATAAAAGATTTCATTTTATTATTTTTCAAGAGAAGAAAATGAATATGATAAGAAATTAAAAAGGATTTTATGAAAATTTATTTTTGGGCTTGACAGGATTAAATCCTGCTCCTACGTATCCCCGGGTGCAATAGGGAATTCAAAGCTACGTAGTTCTTTTAAAAAATATTTGTTGGTTTGGTTGATTTTAATTATTTTTTTTTATTTTCAGAAATTTAGGCTATCATGATAACTAGACAGGAAAAAGATCCAAAATGGTCATCATATTTTAATTATTTTGAAAATTAAGATTGCTTGCGATAACCAAACAGGAAGAAGATCCAAAGTGGTTACCATTAACAACCTATATTTTAGTGTTTTAGAATGCAACACGCCACCGATAATCAAATAGGAAGTAGATCCAAAGTGACAATCGTTAGCAACTTAATTCTTATTTTTTAGAAATTAAAAGTTGCTCACGGTAACTAAACAGGAAGAAGATCCAAAGTGACTACCCTAACAACATAATTTTAATTTTTTTTTGAAAGTGATATGCCTTCGATAATCAAATAGGAAGCAGATCCAAAGTGACCATCATCAATAATTTAATTCTTATTTTTTGGAATTTTAGGTAACCAAACAGGAAGAAGATCCAAAGTGGCTACCACTATTTTAAAATTAAAAAAAAAATTATTTAATATTATAGACCATTTGATTTACTTGAATAAATAAATTAAATAGAGAAATATTTGTAGTTTTTTAACAAAACATTCATGATCATATTAATAAATCTAACTGACACCTTAAATTCCACAAATTATTTTCAATATTATAAACCTGTATTATTTAAATAACTAATAACATTTATCATTTATCATTTCTTGACACATTTATCATTTACCATTTTTTGATTTTAGGATCTATATTTTATTTTTATCATTTCTGATTTTATTTTACTTAACTTAACATATGTTTTTTTTTTAAAAAGGACTCATTAACTTAAACTCCTAAGCCCAACAACTTGGCCCAACAAGAGAAATAAACCTAATTAAACATATGACACACAGCATCAGCCACCATCATTCACAAAACAAATAGCAACGTTAATGAAGGGTCTGTTAAAGAGGCCAAACCAGAAGCAACAGTAACGCGGCGGAGGAAGGCACCACTTGCGGTGGTGACGTCTATTCCGGGCAACGATGGCAGTGTACAGTGCGTCACAACTGGAAGAGGCTGAGCAGGTTCGGTCCTGTGCAAAGAAAACGTGAAGAACTGGGAGCAGGGGCTACGTCACGGCAGAGTAGCGGCGGCGTGGCGGAGTGGCAGCGGCTCGGCGTAGGTGCTGGTGCGTGGAGGATGGCGGCAGGTTCGAACCTGCAACAGGAAAAACGCAAAGAACAAGGAGCAAGGGGCTACGGCATAACAGACTGGCGCGGCGGAGTGGCAGCAGCGTGGCAGTGCGACGCTGGTGCGTGGGGGACAGTGGCAGGTTCGGACCTGTGGCGGCGGAGGCCAGACACGGTTCAAACAGAGCAGTGGGCAGTGGCGGAGAATGGCGAAGTTGGTCCTTGTCTGTACGTATCTGCTACTGTTGTCTATTGTTGTATGACTGTTTTTATTTTTATTTTTTTTGAAGGATGGGAATGGTAGAAAAGAAAAGAAATGAAGAGGAAGAAGAGAAAGAGCATAGAAAAAAATCCGGTCTTGTCACTTGTTAACAGTAACGTCCCCACTGTATCAAACCTTTCTTTTCTTTTTTTATACTGATAGTATGATTGTTCCTCTTTTGTAACTGACTCAAACCCATTAATCCAGGATTCCATTTGCCATTAGAGGTGAATTATTGGCTTTATTCTTCTGTTACAATGTTACACTTTTATGATTCATTATATGAACATAAAGCATTTTAATCCCTCTTTATTCCTTCACAAAACTGTTACAGCAAGCAAAAACCATTGTTTCTATTTTCCAATTATTTGTCTTTTTCTTTCTTTTAATATTTTTATTTTTTATTTGCTTTTATTTTTGTAATGACTTTTATCCTGTATAATAATATGGAAAAGGGAGGACAAAATATGGTGTTCACAGCTGCCCCTCTTTACTTAGTTCTTACTAAATAATATGAAAAACCATAGTTTTTCTTATTATCATTGTAAGAAACGAGTAAAGAAGTGAACCATAATTTTGTCCGAAAATACAAGAATAACAAGTCTGTGGAACAAGTTATCCACCGTGGCTTGTTAGGAAAGATGAGAAGCTTGCGGAGTTGGATATCCGCCGAAGCTTGCAAAGAAATATAACAAGAAGCTTGCGGAGTCGGGGTATCCGCCGAAGCTTGAAACAAAATATTAAAAGAAGCTTGCGGAGTTGGGGTATCCGCCGAAGCTTGAAACGAAAGATAAAGTTAAGCTTGCGGTCCGCCGAAGCTTGAAAAGAATGATTAAAAGAGAAGCTTGCGGAGTCGGGGTATCCGCCGAAGCTTGGAAAGAAAGATTAAAAGAAGCTTGCGGAGTCGGGGTATCCGCCGAAGCTTGAAAAGAAAGATAAAAAGAAGCTTGCGGAGCCGAGTATCCGCCGAAGCTTGAAAATGAAAAGAAGCTTGCGGAGCCGTGTATCCGCTGAAGCTTGAAACGAAAGATAATGTTAAGCTTGCGGAGTCGGGGTATCCGCCGAAGCTTGAAAAGAAAGATTAAAAGAAGCTTGCGGAGTCGGGATATCCGCCGAAGCTTGAAAAGAAAGATAAAAAGAAGCTTGCGGAGCCGGGTATCCGCCGAAGCTTGAAAATGAAAAGAAGCTTGCGGAGCCGTGTATCCGCTGAAGCTTGGAACGAAAGATAAAGTTAAGCTTGCGGAGTCGGGGTATCCACCGAAGCTTGAAAAGAAAGATTAAAAGAAGCTTGCGGAGTCGGGGTATCCGCCGAAGCTTGAAAAGAAAGATAAAAAGAAGCTTGCGGAGCCGGGTATCCGCCGAAGCTTGAAAATGAAAAGAAGCTTGCGGAGCCGTGTATCCGCTGAAGCTTGAAACGAAAGATAAAGTTAAGCTTGCGGAGTCGGGGTATCCGCCGAAGCTTGAAAAGAAAGATTAAAAGAAGCTTGCGGAGTCGGGGTATCCGCCGAAGCTTGAAAGATAAAAAGAAGCTTGCGGAGCCGGGTATCCGCCGAAGCTTGGAAAGAAAAGAAGCTTGCGGAGCCGTGTATCCGCTGAAGCTTGAAACGAAAGATAAAGTTAAGCTTGCGGAGTCGGGGTATCCGCCGAAGCTTGAAAAGAAAGATTAAAAGAAGCTTGCGGAGTCGGGGTATCCGCCGAAGCTTGAAAAGAAAGATAAAAAGAAGCTTGCGGAGCCGGGTATCCGCCGAAGCTTGAAAATGAAAAGAAGCTTGCGGAGCCGTGTATCAGCTAAAGCTTGAAATAAAGATAAAAAGAAACTTGCGGAGCCGGGTATCCGCCGAAGCTTGAAAATGAAAAGAAAAGAAGCTTGCGGAGCTGTGTATCCGCTGAAGCTTGAAATAAAGATAAAAAGAAGCTTGCGGAGCCGGGTATCCGCCGAAGCTTGAAATAAAGATAAAACAAAGCTTATAGAGACCATATGCCTACTAAAGCTAGCAAAGTCACAGCTTATGAGCCATGTGCTTGTCAGAACTGAACAAAGCGGTGATTAAGTAGACCAGTATGATCAAATGGTGCATGAAATGGTATGGTAATGCATGGTGCGTAAGCGCATAAGCAAGATGCATGATTTTTTTCAATGCATGATGCAGACAATAACATGTGATGAAGAATACTTCTAGTGATTCGAAATCACAAAGTATATTTATTTTTTGCCACTTTAATTCCTCATTCCTTATGGTTTCAAGTGCCCCAGGATCCAAGACTGAACAAAAGCTTGAATGAAACCCCCATTTTGGTTCATCTCTTTCTTCAGATATTTGATGAAAATGTCTCTTGAAAATCATGTTTATTATTTTGAAGTGCCAATAGGTTCGTACCCAAGCTAAGCTGGTCATATAGGATTCATCATGCTGCCCATAATTTTTGAAACCTTCACAATAATCACAATGCTTTCAGGTGTTGTCACAAGTTTATACTTCAGTATAGATCATCAAAAGAATGATACTTTGAAGAAGTTGCAGACATAGATGGAATATTTTATTATCTGAAGAAGGAAATTATTTACATAGACCAGATTGGTATGAAAGCAGAATGAGAACACAAAGAGGACAAAAATAAGAATCAAACTAAAAGGTTCACTGGAAAAAGGCGAAGCAATGGACTTCGACTCCTCAAGTGATGCCTTCTGGAATGAACAATGCTAGTTTCCCATGTCTATAACTTTGAAAACTCATCAATCAGCTTCTGAGAACGTTGATTGCCCCAGTTTCACATGCCTTGTATATCTCAATTGCCCCAGTGTGAAGTCCAAACTCCCTTTGCTGCTTCTGATGCAATCCTCTTTTTATTTGTCTTTTTGCTCTCTTTTTTTCTTTCTTATTTTTATGACCCTAATTTTTGCCTGGGCCGCTCTTTCGAGTTTTCAGCCCACCAGGTCGCTCTAACTTTTGCCTAGGCCGCCTTTTCAGGTTTTCAACCTAGCGAGCTTTTCTTTATTTTTTATTTTTCCTTATTATTTTTTAAGCATAATATTTTTTGACTGCATCAGAATTTATTGGAAGCGGGAGTTCTTCACCATCCATCCTTGTGAGGATTAAGGCTCCTCCAGAGAAAGCTTTCTTCACAACATAGGGTCCTTCATAATTTGGGGTCCATTTACCACGATAATCCTTTTGGATGGGCAACATCTTCTTAAGCACTAGTTCTCCTTCTTGGAATTCTCGAGGACGAACCTTTTTCTCGTAGGCTTTCTTCAATCTCCTCTGATACAACTGACCATGGCACAAAGCAATCAATCTCTTTTCTTCAATCAAGTTCAATTGATCAAACCGAGCTTGAACCCATTCAGCTTCTTCTAATTTTGCCTCCATTAGTACTCTCAGCGAAGGGATCTCCACTTCAATGGGTAGCACCACTTCCATTCCATATACCAGGGAAAATGGGGTTGCCCCTGTTGAAGTACGAACAGAAGTGCGGTAACCATGCAAGGAAAAAGGCAGCATTTCATGCCAATCTTTATATGTCACCACCATCTTTTGGACAATCTTCTTAATATTCTTATTTGCTGCTTCAACCGCTCCATTCATCTTTGGACGATATGGTGAGGAATTATGGTGCTGAATTTTGAAGCTATCACACAGCTCTTTCATCATCTTATTGTTCAAATTAGTTGCATTGTCTGTGATGATCTTGCTCGGCAAACCATAACGACAGATTAGTTCCCTCTTGATGAACTTGACTACTACATTCCTAGTCACATGGGCATATGATGCAGCTTCAACCCACTTTGTGAAGAAATCAATGGCAACTAGGATGAATCGATGTCCATTTGAAGCCTTGGGTTCAATAGGTCCTATGACATCCATTCCCCACATTGAAAATGGCCACGGTGCCGCCAAGACATTCAGTGTTGTTGGCGGTGCATGAATATTATCAGCATATATTTGGCATTTGTGGCATTTCTTTACATAATTAAAACAGTCAGACTCCATGGTCAACCAATAATGACCTTCTCTCAAAATCTTTCTTGCCATTGCATGCCCACTTGCATGAGTTCCAAATGAACCTTCGTGGACATCTTGCATAATCTTTTTAGCTTCGGTTGCATCAACACACCTGATAAGCACCATATCATGATTCCTCTTGTAAAGCACATTACCATCTAGGTAAAAACCCATTGCCAATCTCCTTAAGGTCCTCTTATCATTTTCTGTGGCACCAAGTGGATATTCTTGCTTTTGGATATAGCGCTTAATATCATAGTACCATGGCTTTCCATCCAACTCTTCTTCTATTGTTTGGCAGTATGCAGGTTGATCTTGACTTTGTATCTTTATGAGCGGCATATCTCTCTCATAACTTATTGCAAACATTGACGACAATGTAGCCAAGGCATCAGCTAACTGGTTATGTTCACGAGGAATGTGCTGAAAAGTCACTTTGTCAAATTGTTCCATCAACCCCTTAATGTAAGCATGGTAAGGAGTCAACTTCGCATCTCGAGCCTCCCATTCTCCTTTTAACTGATGAATGACTAGAGCTGAGTCTCCATATACTTCAAGAACTCTAGCCTTCGATTCAATAGCTGCTTTGATTCCCATCACACAGGCTTCATATTCTGCGACATTATTGGTACAATCAAAACATAGCCTGGCTGTGAATGGAATAAATTGATTCTCTGGAGAGATCAAAATAGCTCCAATCCCATGCCCCAGTGCATTGGAAGCTCCGTCAAACAACAAAGTCCACTTTCCTTCACTTGAAGATTCTTCTTCCCCAAACAAAGCCATTATGTCTTCATCTGGAAATTCACACTGCATTGACTGATAATCTTCTATGGGTTGGTGAGCCAGATATTCTGCTAAAGCACTGCCTTTAATTGCCTTTTGAGTGACATATACAATATCATATTCTGATAATAACACTTGCCAACGAGCAATTCTCCCAGTTAGAGCAGGCTTTTCAAATATATACTTAATTGGATCCATTTTAGACACCAACCAAGTAGTATGACACAACATATATTGTCTTAACCGATGAGCGGCCCAAGCCAAAGCACAACACGTTCGCTCCAACAGAGAGTACCTCGCTTCACAACTTGTAAACTTCTTGCTTAGATAATAAATGGCATGTTCCTTCCTACCAGACTCATCATGTTGCCCCAGTACACAACCCATTGACTCGTCAAGCACTGTCAAATACATAATGAGAGGTCTCCCAGGCACTGGAGGCACTAAGACTGGAGGCTCTTGTAGATATTGCTTGATCTTTTCAAAAGCTTTTTGACAATCCTCATTCCATTCAACTGTTTGATTCTTCCGCAACAATTTGAAAATTGGCTCACAAGTTGCTGTTAACTGGGATATGAATCTAGCGATGTAATTTAGCCTCCCCAAAAATCCACGGACTTCTTTTTCTGTTCGAGGAACTGGCATTTCCAAGATTGCTCGCACCTTGTCTGGGTGAACCTCTATCCCTTTTTGACTAACCACAAACCCCAACAACTTGCCTGATCTTACACCAAATGTGCACTTAGCAGGATTCAATCGGAGTTTATACTTCCTCAAACGTTCAAATAACTTCCCTAAATTGACAACATGATCCTCCTCTGTTCTAGACTTTGCAATCATATCATCAACATATACTTCTATCTCTTTATGCATCATGTCATGGAACAAAGTCACCATTGCCCTTTGGTAAGTTGCCCCTGCATTCTTCAATCCAAACGGCATCACCTTATAACAAAAAGTTCCCCACAATGTGATGAAGGTAGTTTTCTCCATATCCTCAGGAGCCATCTTAATCTGATTATACCCGGAGAAACCATCCATGAAGGAAAAGAAAGAATGTTGAGCAGTATTATCCACCAGGACATCTATGTGAGGTAGTGGAAAATCATCTTTAGGACTAGCTCGGTTCAAGTCTCTATAGTCAACACACATTCGAACTTTCCCGTCTTTCTTAGGAACTGGAACAATGTTGGCAACCCATTGAGGGTACTTTGCAACTGCAAGGAAACCAGCATCAAATTGCTTCTTAACTTCTTCTTTAATCTTCAATGACATCTCTGGCTTCATTCGCCTTAACTTTTGCTTGACCGGGGGACATTCAGGCTTTAGTGGTAGCTTGTGCTCAACTATACTAGTATCTAGTCCAGGCATGTCCTGATATGACCATGCAAAGACATCAACATAGTCAAACAAAAGCTTAACCAACTTGTCTCGCTCACTTTCCTTCATACAAATGCCAACTTTAACCTCCTTTTTATCATTCTCAGTCCCCAAATTGATCATTTCAGTTACTTCCTCATGAGGTTGAATCATTTTAGCTTCTTGTTCAATCAATCTCATTAATTCAGGAGAAGGTTCCAAATTATCATCTTCATCCTCATCGGCATGATTAATAGGGTAATCAAAATCATATGATGGGATCCTAGCATTGTCATTTTCAAAAGGATCACTTTTGGATCTGCATTATTTAAGAATGACTAATGAACAAAGTATGCAAGGTAGAGAACAAAAGAATGAACCATATGAAGGTTGCAAGATGAAAGAATAACTGGAAAATTCAAAGTGCATTTTATTGATAAAAGATACTGAAGCAAAACATGTGAGCCCTTATTAATGAGTTATCCTAAAGCCTTGGGCAGAGCAATAGGATTTGCATTACATAATTACTTTGAAAGTGAATCAAAAACCACAGGAAGCTCGACGATCTCCCAGTTGCCAAGCTCTTCATTTGGAGGACAAGGGTAAACCAGATTAATATCTTCAGTATCATGATCATCTTCAGCAGCAGCCACTTGATCTGCATATATAAACCCCGTACTTCGGAAGCTTTGCCGAATATCACAGATGGGAACCCCCTCAGCCTTTGGCTCCCGATTTTCCAAGCGAGCCAGCCTCTTCTCTTTTTTATCTCCTGTGATTCTCCTCTTATCAGCCTTGGATGGTTTGTATCCCAACCCAAACTTGTCTTTATTTTCCCATAGCTTCAGCAATTTTCCAAGTTTTTTCCAGAGTCCTCCTTCAAGCATAACTTTAGCACTCATCATAGATGCCCCAGATAACTGTGGTTTCATAATTGGGGTCCCTTCACCCACAAAGGTAGCATTAGCAATCTCAAGTGCTTGGAAGGAGGTTTCAAGTGCCTCTTCCGCCGCTTCAATGTAGCGAGTTGATGACGGTTGACTCACCAATAAATCTTCTTCTGCTAAAATAATAACCAACTTATTATCCACAATGAACTTCAACTTCTGATGTAATGTGGAAGGCACAGCTCCAGCAGGATGAATCCATGGTCTTCCTAGGAGGCAACTATAAGCTGGTGTGATATCCATCACTTGGAAAACCACTTCAAACGTATAGGGGCCAATTTGAATTGACAACTCAATCTCCCCAATGACTTCTCTTCTCGATCCATCGAAAGCTCTCACTATCATGGTGCTAGGCTTCATGTATGACCCATCAATAGGCAATTTCATGAGAGTCGACTTAGGCATGACGTTCAAAGAAGAACCATTATCAATGAGCACTCTAGCAAGGATATAATCCTGGCATTTTACAGAAATGTGTAGTGCTTTATTATGCCCCATTCCCTCAGCTGGTATTTCTTCATCAGTAAAAGTAAGGTGATTATTGGCAGTAATGTTACCAATAATACCATCAAACTGGTTGGCTGTGATATCTTGAGTGACATGAGCTTCATTCAATACTTTCATCAATGCCTTCCTATGTGGTTCAGAGTTCAACAATAAAGACAAGACAGATATCTTTGCAGGTGTATGATTCAACTGATCCACCACTTTGTACTCACTCTGCATGATAAACCTCAGAAATTCACCTGCCTCATCATCAGACACTATCTTCTTATATTCCTCTTTTTTTCTAGCTTTATTCATCAAGGTCCCATCTACTTCCTTCTCCTTCCCTTTCTCTTTTCTAAGCTCATCCGGGGTATAAATTCGACCGCTTCGGGTCATCCCTCCTGGCCCAGAAATATTGGTAACGGATGAAGTTCCCGATTTCAATTGATCTTCTTTAGAATTTCCCACATGGATTTTCACATCATACCTCCATGGCACTGCCTTAGTATCTTTATAAGGGAAAGGAGTTGGCACTTGAATAGTAATTGGCTTTGGTGCACCAGGAATTTCCATTGAAGCTTTCTTGGTATAACGAATTTCCAATGGTTTTGGAAAAGGAGTTGGCATACCAGAACCTTCATTCTTGGTACTCTTAGTATAATGAATTTCCAATGGCCTTGGAAAAGGGGTTGGCACACAAGACCCTTCAGTTGAGGCATTCTTGGAATAACGAATTTCCAATGGCTTTAGAAAAGGAGTATTATTCTCATCGTCTGACTGAAGTGTTAACACATCCTCGCCATCCTTCGTACAACCTATCTGGACCAAGTGCATCTCCATCAAATTTTGTAGAACTTGCTTGAATTCATCACACTCTTCTATGGTGTGTTCGGCACTTGGGTGAAAACCACATGTTTCTTCCTCCTTATAGATCATTTCAATCATACCCAAACTACAAAGCGGTGCGAAGATAATCCTCATGGGGGTTCTGATCTCTTCCACCTTCCTCACCAAATGCTGGTCTACCAGTCCTTCAATTGCATTGACCGACGAACTCGCATGGCCAGGCAAAGGGTTTTTACTAACATTGGGACTATCTTCCGTGAAACTCAACCATTTGGCATTAATCAAACCTTGCACTTTGAACTTCAAGCCTTTGCAATTTTCAGTTGAATGTCCCACTGCCCCTGCATGGTACTCACATTTAGCATTCGGGTCATATCCTTTTGGGAAAGGAGGTTCAAGAGGCTTCATTGGAATGGGGGAAATCAATTGACTGCGGAGAAGGTCATGAAACAACTCCGTATATGACATGGGAATGGGGTCAAATTGAACTGGTTTCCTTTCTTGGTTGTTTGGTGGTCTTTGTTGATTGGGTTAGGAAGCTGCAATAGGTGGCCTTTGTGATTGGTTAGGTTGAGAGTATTGAATTTGAGGAGTTGTGGCAGTGTGTGGGTATGTCATATAAGGCACTTGGATTGGATGTTGGAAATTGGAATGAAAGTGGTGGGGTTTTCCTTGGGTATATCCTCCTTGACCCGACATAACAGCGTGAGTTTCACCTTCCTTTTTCTTTGTAAACCCCATGGGGAGTTTCTTTGCATTATTTGCTCCAGCAGAATTATAAGCAATTTTTCCACTCCTCATTCCACCTTCAACTCTTTCACCAATGATGACCATATCCGAAAAGTTTGACGACACACTCCCAATCATCCTATCATAGAAGGGTGACTGAAGAGTGTCTATGAACATAGCAACCATTTCCTTTTCAGACAGGGGTGGTTCTACTTGTGCTGCCAATCCCTTCCATCTTTGGGCATACTCCTTGAACGTCTCATTATCCCTTTTCACCATATTTTGCAATTGCATTCTGTCGGGTGCCATATCAATATTGTACTTGTACTGCTTTAGGAAAGCATCTGCCAAATCCTTCCAACAGCGAACATGAGTGCGGTCAAGGTGTGTATACCAACTCGAGGCTGCCCCAGTCAGACTATCCTGGAAAAAGTGAATCAGAAGTTTTTCATCATGTGCATATGCTGCCATTTTCCTGCAATACATGGTCAAGTGACTTCGTGGACATGTAATCCCCTTATACTTATCAAAGTCTGGCACTTTAAACTTGGGTGGTATGACCACATTTGGAACAAGACAGAGATCTGAAGCATCACCAAGACCATAATAACCTCCTCCTTCCACAGCCCTCAATCTCTCCTCAAGAATTTGCAACTTTCCTTTAGATTGAGGATTTTCAGCTGAGAAATTCTGCATAGTATTTGCATAAGGATGCAACGGCACAATAAAAGGGTATGGATTTGGTGAGTTTCCTTGGGCATTATGGTGAAGAACTTGTGGTTGGGTAGGATTTTGGGAATTGGTGCCTTGGGGCGGATTATAACTAGGTGGAAGGCCATGTGTCATGAAAACAGGAGATGGAATTTGAACCTGTGGGGTTTCAGTGCTTGCATCAGGGCCCGGTGGTTGGGTTGAATTCTGCACAGCAGCAACAGGGGTTTGGAGATTATTCTCTGAAGAGTTGGTGGCGAATGGTGGTGTGTAGCCAAACGAAAGACCGTAAAGTGGGAACTGTGGTGCTTGGGTGTCTTGAGGGTTGGTGCCTGGTGGTTGTGTGGGACCCTGTTGGTACATTGGAACCAACATTCCTTGAGAATTAAGACCATAATGCCGAGGCGCCGGACTGAAACCAGGCGGATGAGAAGGCTTGGCTTGTTGATCTTCGTTCACTGCTGAGGAGGCCCCATCTATGTTCTTGTTCTTTTCAAGAGACTGGAGCATTTCTAGAACCTTGGACATCTGCTCCTTCAGTTGGGTGACATCATCTTTCAGCTCTAGTTCAGCCATGATCCTTGATTGAGAGCGTGTCTGAACCAGTTTGTTTATTTTTCTGATAATAAAAATGATATGAGTATGCAAAGAGAAAATGAATGAATGAATGAATGAATGAATGAATGAATGAATGAATGAATGAATGAAGATGCAATATTTTTTTATTTTTATTAAGATGTGGGAATGCTAGAGAATGTGAGTACCTTAAAGCACTAGATCATATCGAATCAAGCAACAAAACTTTTATTAATGATCAAAATCAAGTACATTGTACCCAAACGTTTACACGGCCTTCAATTACAACCCTTTGTTTCATCTTTTCCATTAAATCTTTACAATATTCAAGAAATTCAGAAATTTCAGCTGGCGCAGAAAATGGGTTCATCATCCCTTCAGCCCTCCTTAAAAATCTTGGGATATCCTCAATTGCTTGGTTGGCTAACCATGCTAACTTTGTATAACGATCCTTCCAAAACATGCTTTCATTGTTAAGCCCTTTGATGATCTTCGCATGATCTTCCACATGATTATCCAACTTTATGAAACGATCTCTCCAGTACATTCCTTCATTCTTGAGCTCATTGATGATATTATCTTGATCTCTTATGTGAGCTTTCAACTTACATACATCTCCTTGTTCCTTCTTCAATCCCTTTTGATACACGATCGCTATTTGCTCCACTTCTTCCCGATGTTGCCTTTCATTGTTGACCCTATTCTCATACTCAGCCACCACATTTTCTAACTGTTGTTTCAAATCCCCGAGTTGCCTTTGCACACTCCTCTCAGTCAGCTTGGATTTCTTGTACAATTCTTTCAACTGTGTGGCATAATCCAAAGCTTTATCTCTTTCTTTTCCACGCAGCTCTAACTCCTTATTTGCAGCCCTCAAGCAATCTTGTGTCTTGAACTTGCATTCTTCTTCAACTCTTGCTCTTTTATTGGTCTTCTCAATACTTCGTCCTTTTTCGATGCTTTCTAGTTGCAAGGCCTTTTTTTCTCGAAGAGCTTCTTCTAACTTCTCTTGCAGTTCTTTCTTCTCTTCTTCTGACTTGAGCAATGCTGCTTTAAGGTTCTCTACCTCTTCGATGCTAATTGGAGGTGTCTCATCAACAATTTCCTTGGCAACTGGAATTGAGCCTTGAAAAGGTAACCCGACTTTCTGAACCCTATCCCCTAGCCATTGACGATAACTCTCTTTTGCATCACAACTCCTTTTTCCAAGCTCTTTACTTTTTCGAATGACACGATCCCAGGCTTGGCGGATTCTTCTAAGCATTTCAGTGTCCTTCATATCCTTCTCATAAAGAACAAAAGGAGTTATCATTTCTTCAGCTGGTGGGTCTTTCATAGGATAACCAAGTTGCCTTAAAACCAAAGAGGGGTTATAATTAATGCACCCTCTTGTTCCCATGAGTGGTACATTAGGAAAATTCCCACATTGATATATTACCTCCTGTACCTCCTGCCACTGCGGGTACCATCGAACTGTCTTTTCATTAAGATCAACAAGATTTTGAGCCCATTCACGATTATTCCTAACCTTCACTTCACACATCTTGAAATCTCCAATTGGACATGACACTTTGCATTTATTACTAAACATGTGAGTGACGAGCCAAACATAAATTGTAGGCAAGCAACATAATATCCTTCCTCTCTTTTCATGACAATGATTAAAGGTACAATATGTGTCTGCAAGTACAGCTGTTACCGGACTTTCTCCTTTATCCCGTAGGGCCAGGAAAACATCAATTGCTGCAAAATCTATATACTCATCAATATGTGGGAATATAACAATCCCATAGATAGTCAGAGCCAACACATCTATGAACGAAGTCCAATCCTCAATTTTTGCTAGATATTTCATTCTTTCTTCCAAATACTTCTGTGTAAATCCTTCAAAGCCATTTCGGTTTCGCTTCTTGCCTTGCAACTCCTTCACCTGAACTTTCAAAACTCCAGCAACTGTCTGCAAGGATGGATAATGTCCCAAGTGTTGGTAAGGCTTGATATTTTCCAATGGATATCCCAAGATTTGTGCAAACTCCTCCAATGTAGGGGCCATCTGAAAATCCTGAAAAGTGAGCACCTCACGGGAGGATCATAGAATTGAATCAACGCAGTAATAGCCTCGACTTGCACATCCACCTCTAGCAACGCAAGAATCTTTCCATACTTTCTGTCAAAGGTGAGACGCTGAATTTTTGTCATCATGCCAGCACAAGCTTTTAGACTCTCAACCTCAGGCTTCTTTATTTTTGGATGTATGAGCTTCTTCATCATGATTGGGGTTGTCTCACTGCTTGATCCCATATTATCTCAATAAAACTACTCACAACGAGCTTTGAACACCCACGATTCTCTGACATACCCAAATGAAATGAGAATGAGTGACTTTATAAAATTATTATGTTTTGTTTTTTTTGAAATATGAATGCAAATGCATGATGATGCAACATGATGCTAAACATGCCTTTTGCAATATAAGAAGAAATTATCATGCTAGATTTTTTTTTTTTTTGAGACATTGTATCTTGTGAAAGCTCTCTTGGGTGGCTCTATAATCTCACTGACTTTGGTCTCTAGAGCTAAAGTCTCTTTCAGAATATTAACCACAACGATAGATAAACTACCAGGTGTGGAACATCCTGAAAGAGCACACTCTAGATGAGATTCTCGTGATAACCAGACAGGAAGTAGATCCAAAATGGTTACCACTAACAATCTCCTCTCTTCTTAGGCTTCACACAGGCCCGGGTATAGGGTCCCACTCATAAGTGTGTGCAAAAGTGTAGGTGTAGTGTGTGAACCAAGCATCATAATAATTAAATAAAAATATTTACAACTTGCACATATAAGCAAAAAAAAACAAAGAGGGTGAAATAAATAAAGAAGAAGAAAATTTTTTTGCACATATAACTATGTAAGGCTAGACTCTCTTAAAAAAATCCCCAGTGGAGTCGCCATCTGTCGCAACCACATCGCGACGGGAGCGGCGAACAAAAATTAAATAATTGCAAAAAAAGGAGTCGCCACCAAAGTTTATTTATTAGGGAAACATTAGAAAAAACCTTTTTTATTGAATAGCCTTCGAAAACAGATTTAAGGTTCGGGAGTCAATTATGTGTAGGGAAGGTATTAGCACCCTACGACATCCATTTAAAAAATGGTTACCTATAGTTAATTGTGCAAAACTACGTTAACTTCAAAAATATTTATTTCACCCTTTTAATTAAAACAATAATTTAAAATATAATTACAAACTATAAATAAACCATAAAAGATTTCATTTTATTATTTTTCAAGAGAAGAAAATGAATATGATAAGAAATTAAAAAGGATTTTATGAAAATTTATTTTTGGGCTTGACAGGATTAAATCCTGCTCCTACGTATCCCCGGGTGCAATAGGGAATTCAAAGCTACGTAGTTCTTTTAAAAAATATTTGTTGGTTTGGTTGATTTTAATTATTTTTTTTTATTTTCAGAAATTTAGGCTATCATGATAACCAGACAGGAAGAAGATCCAAAATGGTCATCATATTTTAATTATTTTGAAAATTAAGATTGCTTGCGATAACCAAACAGGAAGAAGATCCAAAGTGGTTACCATTAACAACCTATATTTTAGTGTTTTAGAATGCAACACGCCACCGATAATCAAATAGGAAGTAGATCCAAAGTGACAATCGTTAGCAACTTAATTCTTATTTTTTAGAAATTAAAAGTTGCTCACGGTAACTAAACAGGAAGAAGATCCAAAGTGACTACCCTAACAACATAATTTTAATTTTTTTTTGAAAGTGATATGCCTTCGATAATCAAATAGGAAGCAGATCCAAAGTGACCATCATCAATAATTTAATTCTTATTTTTTGGAATTTTAGGTAACCAAACAGGAAGAAGATCCAAAGTGGCTACCACTATTTTAAAATTAAAAAAAAAAATTATTTAATATTATAGACCATTTGATTTACTTGAATAAATAAATTAAATAGAGAAATATTTGTAGTTTTTTAATAAAACATTCATGATCATATTAATAAATCTAACTGACACCTTAAATTCCACAAATTATTTTCAATATTATAAACCTGTATTATTTAAATAACTAATAACATTTATCATTTCTTGACACATTTATCATTTACCATTTTTTGATTTTAGGATCTATATTTTATTTTTATCATTTCTGATTTTATTTTACTTAACTTAACATATGTTTTTTTTTTAAAAAGGACTCATTAACTTAAACTCCTAAGCCCAACAACTTGTCCCAACAAGAGAAATAAACCTAATTAAACATATGACACACAGCCACCATCATTCACAAAACAAATAGCAACGTTAATGAAGGGTCTGTTAAAGAGGCCAAACCAGAAGCAACAGTAACGCGGCGGAGGAAGGCACCACTTGCGGTGGTGACGTCTATTCCGGGCAACGATGGCAGTGTACAGTGCGTCACAACTGGAAGAGGCTGAGCAGGTTCGGTCCTGTGCAAAGAAAACGTGAAGAACTGGGAGCAGGGGCTACGTCACGGCAGAGTAGCGGCGGCGTGGCGGAGTGGCAGCGGCTCGGCGTAGGTGCTGGTGCGTGGAGGATGGCGGCAGGTTCGAACCTGCAACAGGAAAAACGCAAAGAACAAGGAGCATGGGGCTACGGCATAACGGACTGGCGCGGCGGAGTGGCAGCAGCGTGGCGGTGCGACGCTGGTGCGTGGGGGACAGTGGCAGGTTCGGACCTGTGGCGGCGGAGGCCAGACACGGTTCAAACAGAGCAGTGGGCAGTGGCGGAGAATGGCGAAGTTGGTCCTTGTCTGTACGTATCTGCTACTGTTGTCTATTGTTGTATGACTGTTTTTATTTTTATTTTTTTTGAAGGATGGGAATGGTAGAAAAGAAAAGAAATGAAGAGGAAGAAGAGAAAGAGCATAGAAAAAAATCCGGTCTTGTCACTTGTTAACAGTAACGTCCCCACTGTATCAAACCTTTCTCTTTTTTTTTATACTGATAGTATGATTGTTCCTCTTTTGTAACTGACTCAAACCCATTAATCAAGGATTCCATTTGCCATTAGAGGTGAATTATTGACTTTATTCTTCTGTTACAATGTTACACTTTTATGATTCATTATATGAACATAAAAGCATTTTAATCCCTCTTTATTCCTTCACAAAACTGTTACAGCAAGCAAAAACCATTGTTTCTATTTTCCAATTATTTGTCTTTTTCTTTCTTTTAATATTTTTATTTTTTATTTGCTTTTATTTTTGTAATGACTTTTATCCTGTATAATAATATGGAAAAGGGAGGACAAAATATGGTGTTCACAACGAGCAGCCCGGAGAGGAGTGACTCTGAGGAGCCGCCGCTCATTGTAGGGCTAGTTTATGTTATCGTAGTTGTTAGTTTCAGTTGTAATTCCGTGGATTTTATTCCGGAACGGTTATACCAGCTCTGTATGTGACATCGGGGTTGGGTTATATTTTTGGTTTGTTATGTTTTTACGGTTTAAACTTATTTCTTTTTAAACGGTTCATGTGGGACTTTTCTACCCATGGACAATTGTTTATTTTATTCAATAATTGCATGTTTTTCCATTAATTGTTTTTAAATTAAATGGCTTTTAACATGCGGGGTAGAAGGGTGTCACATTTAGTGGTATCAGAGCAGTTCGACCTTGTTCGGACGTGGTATGAGTCTGTTGTGAGTCTGTTGTGTGACTCTTGTTTGAATTGTCTATACTAGGTATAGATAATGAGGCTTAAGTTAGTTGCCTGTAGCTCTTACTCGCTAAGTTTTTGTATTAAAGGTTGTTTTGGGTATGTACAGGAACTAATGGCCGGTAGAGGACGCAACAATCAGGCAATTGCTGATGCATTGGCATTTCTAGCCAATGCTATTGGTCAGGTCAACCCTAACAACGGTGGGCCAGCTGAGTTCCAAGGACTGGATAAGTTCCAGAGGAACAAGCCTCAGTCGTTCAAGGGAGCGTATGACCCAGAGGGAGCTTTGTTGTGGCTGAGGGAGATAGAGAAGATCTTTCGTGCAATGGACTACAATGATCAGCAAAAGCTCATCTTCGCCACCTTCATGTTGACTGAAGAGGCGGAGCACTGGTGGGATAACTGCAGATAGGGGGATGCAGGCTGAGGGCACAGCGGTTACTTGGGCTGTGTTCAGGCAGAGATTCCTGGAGAAGTATTTTCCAGCGGATATCAGAGACAAGAAAGAGATGGAGTTCTTGTCCTTGAGGCAGGGGTCACTTCAGTCGGTGACTATGCGGCTAAGTTCGAGGAGTTAGCTAGGTACTACACTCCTTACCAGCATGAGACGGACGATCGCTCCAAGTCCGTGAAGTTTGAAGCGGGACTCCGGCCTGAGATCAAACAGGCCATCAGCTATCAGGAGATCCGAGTTTTTCCGATTCTGGTCAACAAGTGTCGGATTTACGAGGATGCTAGTCAGTTCAGAGCTGCCAGTTTCAGAGGATCGGACAATCAGAGTGGCAAGAGGACTGATCAGAGGGATAAGGGCAAGCAGAGGTATGCCTCGACGGGCAAGGACTTCAAGCAGAGTGGCAGGAAGCCACAGTTTCAGCAGAATAGCTTTAGGGGTGGGTTCTCTGATGCCCCTAGAGCTATGAGGTGTGGGAAGTGTGGAGCACAGGACCACTACTCGTCCCAGTGCAAGGAAACACGGGTCATCTGCTTCAAGTGTGGCAAGCCAGGACACATCAGTCGCGAGTGTGATGGAGCTAAGGCCGAGCCTCCCAGCGCTAGCAAGAATCAGAAGTCCCAGGCCAACAGACTGAAGACCACTAGGAGTGTCTTTACTCTTAGTGGAGCCGAAGCCTCCGAGTCTGATGACTTGATCCAAGGTACGTGTTGAATTGATGGAACTCAATTAACTGTATTGTATGATTCGTGTGCTACTCACTCGTTTATATCGCATGATAGAGTCTTAATTTGCCTGTTACTTTCCTTGAGTTTGATTTGTTGGTTTCTACACCTACAAATAAACTTGTTTCCACTTCATATGCATGCAAGAACTGTCATATTGTTATAAATGATAAAACTTTTGTTGCTGATCTTGTATTTACCCTTGAAAGACCTGGACATTATTCTGGGTATGCACTAGTTATCTTCCAACCATGTCCTTCTGAACTGTTTTGACAAAACCTTGATTTTTGGAACTCCAAAGGAGTCTAAGAATCCGGACCTTCTCTCTACCAACCAAGTTCAAGCTTCGATGAGAGACGAAGCCCAAGTATACATGATATTAGCTTCCCTGGATGTAGAGACCAGCCCTCCTGATGTCGCCAGCTTGCCTGTTGTGCGAGAATTTCCTGAAGTATTTCCGGGGGATGTTTATAACTTACCCCCAGAAAGAGATGTTGAGTTTACCATAGATTTAGTGCCTGGCACCGGGCCAATATCCATAGCACCCTGTAAAATGTCTCCTCTAGAGCTAGCTAAGTTGAAAGAACAGTTGGAGGACCTGATGAAGAAGCAGTTCATTAGGCCGAGTGTGTCCCCGTGGGGAGCACCTGTGTTGTTGATGAAGAAGAAGGATGGTAGTATGAGGTTGTGTGTCGACTTTCGACAACTCAACAAGGTGACCATAAAGAATCGGTATCCCCTCCCAAGGATTGATGATCTTATGGACCAGTTGATGGGCGCTTGCGTCTTTTCAAAGATAGATTTGAGGTCAGGGTACCATCAGATTCGGGTTAAGTCTGAGGACATTCCGAAAACAGCGTTTAGGACGCGATATGGTCACTATGAGTATTTGGTTATGCCCTTCGGTGTGACCAATGCCCCTACGGTCTTCATGGACTACATGAACGAGACCTTTCACCCTTACTTGGATAAGTTTGTGGTGGTGTTTATAGATGACATCTTAGTGTACTCCAAGAATAAGGAGGAACATGAGGAACACCTGAGGGTTGTCTTGCAGACCCTTAAGGAAAAGCAGTTGTATGCTAAGTTGTCTAAGTGTGAGTTCTGGTTAGAGGAAGTGAGCTTCTAAGGACATGTCATCTCTAAGGATGGCATAGCAGTGGACCCAGCTAAAGTAGAGACGGTGCTCCAGTGGGAAGCGCCAAAGTCTGTCACCGAGATTAGGAGTTTCTTGGGATTAGTCGAGTATTACAGGCGGTTTATAGAAGGTTTCTCTAAGATAGCTTTACCCTTAACCCATCTCACCAAGAAGGGACAGTTGTTTGTGTGGGACTCTAAGTATGAAGAGAGTTTCCAAACCCTTAAGAATAGGTTGACATTAGCACCAGTGTTAGTGTTGCCAGATCCTAGTGAACCCTTCGTAGTTTACTGCGATGCTTCTAAGCAAGGGTTAGGTGGTGTATTGATGCAGAATAGTAAGGTAGTTGCTTATGCTTCTAGGCAGTTGAAAACCCATGAGAAGAACTACCCTACCCATGACCTAGAGTTAGGAGCTGTGGTATTTGCCTTGAAGATTTGGAGGCATTACCTGTATGGAGCGAGGTTTGAGGTTTTTAGTGATCATAAGAGTTTGAAGTATCTCTTTGATCAAAAGGAGCTGAACATGAGACAGCGTAGGTGGATGGAGTTCTTAAAGGACTATGACTTCGAGCTGACCTATCACCCAGGAAAGGCCAATGTGGTGGCCGATGCCTTGAGTAGGAAAACTCTGCATGTCTCCGCTTTAATGGTTAGGGAGATGGATCTGATTGAGGAATTTAGAGACCTTAGTCTAGCTTGTGAGTTTACCCCTAAGAGTATTAGGCTTGGAACCTTGAAGGTTACCAACAGTCTGATGGATCAGATTAGAGAGGGTCAGAAGTTAGATAAGTATCTCTTAAACCAGCGAGAGTTGCTCGCACAGGGTAAAGACATAAGTTTTAAGGATGGCAGTTATGGTATCTTGATGTTTATGGATAGAGTTTGTTTATGGATAGAGTTTGTGTGCCAGATGTTCCTGAGCTTAGGAAGTTGATCTTGGAAGAAGATCATAGGAGTGGATTGAGTGTGCACCTAGGTGCCACTAAGATGTACAGGACCTTAAGAGAATGTTTTGGTGGCCTAGGATGAAAAAGGATGTAGCTGAGTTTGTGTATGCGTGCCTAGTTTGTCAGAAGGCTAAGATAGAGCATCAAAGGCCTTCGGGTAAGTTGCAACCTTTGAGTATCCCAGAATGGAAATGGGATAGCATCTCCATGGATTTTGTGTCTGGACTCCCTAGGACTCCAGCTGGTTTTGAGGCAATTTGGGTTGTTGTGGATAGACTGACTAAGTCTGCCCATTTCATTCCGATGAACATGGAGTATCCTTTAGAGAAGTTGGCTAAGTTGTACATCAAGGAAATAGTTAGGCTTCATGGTGTACCCTCTAGCATAGTTTGCATGAGGCTTTAGGGACAAAGCTTAGGCTTAGTTCAGCTTATCACCCACAAACTGATAGGCAGTCTGAGCGGACCATCCAGTCCTTAGAGGACTTTTTGAGGGCTTGTGTGTTAGAACAATCAGGAAGTTGGGACAAGTTTTTGCCCTTGATAGAATTCACCTACAACAACATTTTCCATTCCAGCATCGGGATGGCGCCTTATGAGGCTCTTTATGGGAGGAGATGTACGACACCCTTGTGTTGGAGTGAACCTAGTGATAGTGTGGTGCTAGGGCCAGAGATAGTCCAGGAAACAACATAAAAGATTAAGTTGGTTCAGGAAAAGATGAGAGTTGCATAGAGTAGGCAGAAGAGCTACCATGATAAAAGGAGGAAGGCGCTCGAATTCCAGGAAGGCGATCATGTATTCTTGAGAGTTACCCCGACGACTGGGGTTGGTAGAGTGATGAAGGCGAGGAAACTTACTCCGAGGTTCATTGGTCCTTACCAAGTTCTTAAAAGAGTCGGCGAAGTAACCTACCAAATAGCCTTACCCCCGTTCCTGTCAAATCTCCACAATGTCTTTCATGTGTCTCAACTCAGGAAGTATATTCATGACCCTAGTCACGTGATAGTACCCGATGCTATACAGTTGAAAGAGAACCTGACGTTTGAGGTGTTACCCCTTCGAGTCGAGGATAGGAGGGTGAAGCAGCTAAGAGGCAAGGAAATTCCTTTGGTCAAAGTGGTTTGGAGTGGGGCAACTGAGGAAAGTGCTACCTGGGAGCTGGAGAGCAAGATGATGGAGGCGTACCCGCATCTTCTCCCTTGAGGTACGTGCAAATTTCGAGGACGAAATTTTATAAGGGGGTGGAATTGTAACACCCTGTTTTTTGGAATTTATTTAATTAAGTTGGATTTATCGTTCAAGGGCTTAGTGGGATTTTTGGTTAAAAGTCCCTTTCTCATACATGAGCACGCCCGTGCTCATTAGACAGCACGCCCGTGCTTAAAGTCAGAAGCGTGTTTCTGATTTTAAGTTGAGCACGACCGTGCTCAATAGTGAGCACGCCCGTGATCAATAGTGAGCACGCCCGTGATCAGGTCCAAACGTTATATAGTGAACAGAATCCGAGGGTGTAACGCATAACCCTAGTTTTGGTGAGTTGCAGCAGCCATAGTGCGGCCAGAACGAGCCTTCTTCCGTTTCTTTTCCTCTTGATCAGTTTTGAGAGTATTGGAAGCCTTGGGAGACCGCTAGCATATCTGTGTTTATTGCATAGGTAACGTTCTTTTCCCTATCTAAGTTCCTTTTTCATTATTGTGAATAGGGAACTAATCTTTGGTTTTTCGTTGATCCAAGGTTCGTTTCAGTGTAAGCCGCTGTAAGGGGAGGAACCGGTTCGTGGTTTAGACCATCGTTAGAGCTACCTTCAATCCAGGTATGGGGAGAAGGGCAATGTAACCATAGGCTGCGGGCTAGCATAGAGTAAAGGGGTTCCCATAACCCCGGTTTGATTTGTATGATTATATGTTTGATGATTACATGATGAAAGGCTATGTCTTAATGTATGTCCCTAGTTTGTATGATAATTATGTTATGTTGCATATGGTTATGATCGCTGTTTGTAATCGTTGTTATTAACATGATGTTGTTATTGTTGGGTTGATACCATGGTTGAGTAGATTGTTTTTATGATGATGAGTTAAAGTCTGAAAATATGCTAATAATTGAGGTTAGGATTAATTGGTTAAAAACCCTGGAATTTGGTTAAGTATCAGCCTCTGTTCCTGCCCAGAACAGCATTGTCGCGCGATGAGCATGACCGTGCTGAACAGGGAGCACGACCGTGCTCCCAGTTGAATTCTGGGTAAATGGCCGCGCGGTTCAGCACGGCCGTGCAGGACAAAGAGCACGACCGTGCTGCTAAGCATGACCGTGGTCAATAAGAAGCACGACCGTGCTTCATTTAAAGGGGAGCACGCCCCTCACGTGCTTAAGCACGACCGTGCTGGGTTACGAGCATGACCGTGCTCAACCCACCTAGACAGAACAGAATTAAATGACTTACGGGGTTTTCAAACCCCACTTCCCTATGATGATAAATGATTAGACAACTTGGCTAATGCTTACTAAAAACAAATTAAATAATGAGGTGGTGAGTTGTTAAGTTTGATAAGTCGATACCCATTGGGTGCCGCAAACTGATGAGCGGTGCCTTGGTGCTTTTGACCAAGGAGGCCTTGACCCCGCGGTTTGGGTCTAAGGTGTTGTTGTTGTTGTGTACCTTGGTGGCCGAGAGTTTTCCCCAGGTACTGCGGTTGATTCCGCTTAAGTCCTCAGGTAGATTCCACGAGGCAAGTTGTTGCGGTTGATTCCGCTGTTACCTTCGGTCGATCCCATTGGAGTTATGGAGGTGGTGCTGCCGTTGTTGTTATGTTGCATACGCATTGCATCGGAGATGTTGTTTAGGGATGTTCGACATAGGGGAGGTCGTCCTAGAGTACGGCGATCTGGCCATCCACGGTTGGAGTAGATTCTCCTAGCGCCCCCGTGATGAGGCATTCGTTGGTTTGATGCGTTGGCTATCCAAGGAGTAGATTCTCCGGTGTTGAGTAGATTCTCAATGTGGATATTTAACTCCGAAGTCGTTCATCTCGAGTTTAGTGGATCCACATGCATTGATGGTTTAGTGGAGTAGGACTGCATTGCACTGCATAGCATGAGGATGTAGATGTTTGATATGATGTTGCAATGCTTGTTGTTTACTTTACTGCCTATCTCCATCCTAATATGTTATACGATTCTTACTCCCTATATCTGTTTGTTGTTTGTGTTTGGCCTGATCGGCACTTTGCAGAGGATGACGAGCAACCCGGAGAGGAGTGACTCTGAGGAGCCGCCGCTCAATGTAGGGCTAGTTTATGTTATCGTAGTTGTTAGTTTCAGTTGTAATTCCGTGGATTTTATTCCGGAACGGTTATACCAGCTCTGTATGTGACATTGGGGTTGGGTTATATTTTTGGTTTGTTATGTTTTTACGGTTTAAACTTATTTCTTTTTCCGCGTTGTAAACGGTTCATGTAGGACTTTTCTACCCATGGACAATTGTTTATTTTATTCAATAATTACATGTTTTTCCTTTAATTGTTTTTAAATTAAATGGCTTTTAACATGTGGGGTAGAAGGGTGTCACATTAATAGTCTGTACTCTATAATACATTGATAAGTTCATGTCTCACTAACTTTGTTAATCTGACCATAAGCACAGTGTTAATCTGACCATAAGCACAGTATGTGCTAAAGTTAGAACTCATCATGCTGACATTTAATCTTCAGAGCCTTGTTATTGTTACAGAAAATAAACGGTCCTCTTCTGCTGAAAATACAATTGGCTGCACAGAGAATTCTTCCTTCTCAAAAGTACAGTCTACACGTTCACCCTCTGAAAGAACCGATGTGGTTTCTGACAACAGTAATATGCCTTCAGCTGAAGTCAGCACCCCATCTCGAAGAAAAAAGGTGGTGGTGTAGTCACGCAATACAAATGTGGAAATTGAAGTTGGTGGCACTTTAATGCCGATCAGTGATGACAACTGGGTTGCTTACTCATATTGTCATTGAAATAATTGGCAAGATGCAGGCTCACCTGTATCATATTTGTAAGTCTCAAATAGGGAGTTTTTTTTTTTTTAAATAACCCAATTTAAAAAATTATTTTCCAATATACCCCCTTTCCCAATTATGTACCAAAATACCCCACTTTTAATTTTAGGTGAGAAATCGCTATTTGAATCAACGACTTCTCATCATTTTTTTTTCTTCTTTGAGAAGTTGCATTTTCAACTTGCGACTTCTCTTGTTTTTTTTTTTTTGTCGTTTTAAATTTTTTATTCATAAAAAAAGTTTTGTTAATTTTTTAGTTTAATTAATTAGGTTAGTTTAGTTAATTATTGTATTAATTAGGATATTAAAAAGTTAATTTTACTACTAAAGAATTTGATTATGGAAAAAAAACATTAATTAAAAATATTAAACATTAATTAGTTAGTTAGTTTTAATTTTTTAAAATTAAGTTAATTAATTAGGTTAATATAGTTAATTATTATGTTAAATCTAGTTACCTGCAAATGCAAAACACCCATGAAAATGAATTTTTAGAAGAAAATGAAAGTGTGCTATTGCTAAAGGGTTTTCTTGCAGAAGCTCAAAATAAATGGAGTGAATATGTAAGAACTTCATGAGAATACGGCTTAAAGTGGATAGAATGATAAAGGATGAAAAAGGGTCTCACTTGTCCCTTATTGTGAGTTTTCCACAAGAGCATCATCCTAAGAAAATGCACTTTGAAATTTGAATTTGGTGTGTGTTATGTGAAGCTGCGTGAAGTATTTATAGCCAAACTGTCAAAGTTCCGTTATGGCCAATAGGTACTATACCAATGTCTAATGGTAGAGCCGTTCTTTTATGTCCTATTGCATGTGACACATTTACTGTTCCACTCACTGGTCACAATAAGTAGTGGACGTTATTCAAAATTCAGAGACAAAGACACCTTTTTTTTTTTAAAGAATTGGATGTAACATTATGGTCATGTTAGAGAGATATAGATATATCATTTATTATACATGGATTCATCATGATTGGTTATAGGTCCTACTAGTTACAATTTTAAAATTTTGTCTTTCTTTCTCCAACAGGAAAGAATCATGTTTTATGTAAACATGAGAGAATCCAAATCCCTTTTTTTATTCAAAATTCAAAGCCATCACGTGCCCATTCTATTTTCTAGTTGAGTTATGATATTTGAACATAAATTTTGGACACCATATATGATACGTATATGTTTATCTCTATCTCTCACCTAATAATTCCCTAATTAAAACTAATTAACTACACTAACCCAATTAATTAACTACACTAACCTAATTAATTAACTTAATTTTAAAAAATTAAAACTAGCTAACTAATTAATGTTTAATTTTTTAATTAATGTTTTTTTATCCATAATTAAATTCTTTAGTATTAAAATTAACTTCTTCATGTCTTAATTAACACAATACCTAACTAAACTAACCTAATTAATTAAACTAAAAAATTAACAAAACTTTTTTTATGAACACAAAATTTAAAACGAAAAAAAAAGAAGAAGAGAAGTTGCAAGTTGAAAAAGCAACTTCTCAAAGAAGGAAAAAAAAAACAATGGTGAGAAGTCGTTGTTTCAAAATGCGACTTCTCACCTAAAATTAAAAGTGGGTATTTTGGTACATAATTGGGAAATGGGGGTATATTGGAAAATAAATTTTTAAAAAGGGTTATTTAAAAAACATGTTCCTTACTGAATGATAAAGTCATGTTATGAGAGAAAGATACAAAAGAAGTTGCAATAAGACCAGCCATATTTAGGTAGAGTCCATTAATTTTAGCATTATGCATTTCTCTTTCATAATATGACCCTCTCATGTTAGCAAGTAACATCAGAGAATCCTAACGCCGAAAAGAAATCCCTATAGATATCATATATTGATGTGAATAAATGTTCTCGAACATAATTGTCACCTGATACAAATCCCCCTAAGGTGTTGATCTCAGCACATTGAACAATCTATGTCAGCTCCATTTCTATATAAATCTTTTTTTTATATATATATAAAGCACATGGCTTGCAAAAACATCACTGTATGGAGAATCTTGCATTGGGACTCGATCTAGTACAACAAACAATAGAAAAGGTTAATATGATTCAAGAGAAAATGAGGACGACTCAAGGCCAATAGAAATTTTATTCTGTCAAGAGGCGAAGACCTCTTGAGTTTCAAGAAAGTGATTGATATTCCTCCATATTATCTCATTTTCCTATGATTTTGGATGGATTTTGCCATAATAATCCTACTTTTAACATTGTTTTTGCCTCAAGAAATTGTGTGTATTATTAATGGTGCAAGTTAATTCCTTTGATAAATTCACCTGAGTTGGTTAAAATTTCAAGCATTTTGGATCTCATTCATGATATTTTGGTTGCAGGTATTAGAGAACCACAAGTGTCTCAAAATCGGAAGGGATGTGATCAAACAAAAGAGCGGCACTGTTAGCAGGCCAATGGGTGTCCATAGAACAAAACATGTCTTAGAATTTTCACTTACAGGCTGCTGGGCTGTTCATTCTGCGAAAACACATAATTAGGTTTTTATTTTTATTTTTAGAGAATCCTTTAGAAAACAGCTTTTGACATGATGTTTTACTACCCTAATTTAGAAACGCTCTGTGGACTTGAAGAGTGGAAGCTTGGACCATCTTCATTCTCTCATGGTGTTCTTTCTTTCCTTTTTTTTTCTACTTTTTTTTTATTTCTTTACTCATTTCTATGTTTAGCTAAACCAACCATTGTTGGGATATGGTGGACTTTGATGGATCTTGTTTGTATTTGACTTGGGATTTAATTAATATAAGTGTTTCCTTCTATTTTGAGTTTATAATATCTGTTCCAAGAAGCGTGTGAATGAGGGCAAAACACACTGAAAAGACATGTGTCGGTTAGTGGGGACAGTCATCAATCCATAAAGTAGTCAGGATATTACAAATGGTATCAGAGCGGCACTTCTCATAGTACAGTGTGGTTCGGGGATGAACCAAGCGGTAACTGGTGGGCATGTGACACTCGTGGCTGATGAGGGCGGGGAGTGGTTGCCGGTGCAAGAAGGCACAGACAAGGAACAGCTACTGACAGGCTTCTAGGCGGAGGGACACATGAATGAACCGATTACACACCGGAATGAGAGGGATCCTGAGATTGTGTAGGTATGGGACTATACAGTTGAGGATTACTTATATGAATTGATTGGTACTAACTATACCAACAAGATGTATCTTCTTTTCAGAAGTCCATCACTTAAGAACTCCATAGTTAAGCGTGCTTGACTTGGAACAATTCTGGGATGGTTTTCCCAAGAAACGTGAGTGAGGACAAAGCACGCTGAAAAGACCCGTGTTGGTTTATGGGGACAGTCATCAATCCATAAAACAGCCTGGGATGTTACAAATGGTATCAGAGCGGCACCTCTCCGAGTACGGTGTGGTTCGGGGATGAACTAAGCGGAAGCTGGTGGGCATGTGACACCCGGGGCCGACGAGGGCGGGGAGTAGTCGTCGGTGCAAGAAGGCACGGACAAGGAGCGACTCTTGACAATCTTCTTAGCGGAGGGACACATGAATGAACCGATTATACACCAGAATGAGAGGGATCCTGAGACTGTGTAGGTATGGGACTATACAGTTGAGGATGTCTTATATGAATTGATTGGTACTACCTATACCAACAAGATGCATCTTTTTTTTTTGGAAGCTCATCACTTAAGAACTCCGCAATTAAGCGTGCTTGACTTGGAGCATTTCTAACACTACAAAAAAAACTCGGATTACCGATGGTCAAAAGCTGTCGGAAAGGCCAAAAAGCTGTCAGTAATGGCTAGTTACCGACGGATAAGGGCAATCCATCGGTAATTACCGATGGAAAAAACTATCGGTAACTCGTCGGAGGGATTGCTCAACTATCGACGGAAATGCTCATAGGTAATTTGTGACAACCTGTTTGTAATTACGTTGTATTACCGGTAAAAATATATTTAATTATATTTTTATCTGAGACCAAGAAAATGATTTTGGATAAAACAAAACCATATTCATACTCTATCTTATGGTAGAGGGTTATGGTGAAATTTTGGGTTTAAAACTCAGACGAAAACCGGTCTGCGTTTTTACTGATAGTATAATTTTATACCGGCAGAAAACCCTAATTTGACTCAAAACTGAAAAATTGTAGATTTTTATATTATGTCCATGAGGAAGTCTATTTTCCAAAGTGTTACCCAAAAATAAAATTTTAGATTTTTTTCGGACAAATTTTGGCGAAAAACGGACGGAAACCCTAATCGGGAAACCGACGGAATCAGAAACGGACTGCAGAGATAGAATAAGACACTGGAGAAGCTGAGTCATGGGGTGAGTCACCACCATGACTCACCAAGCATTTATGAAGCATTAATGCAAGTAATCATGTCTTTTAGGTGAAATGACTAAAATACCCTTAACCTAACATATTCTAGTTAAATGTTAACCATGCTTAAGGCAAGTCATTAACAAATTGATCTCTTCTTCCTCCCATGTAGTGCAAACCGCAGCCACACCACCCCCTTCACCCATTCACTACACATTTTTCCTACTCATAAGTACCATTAACTATAGTTAATTTATTATATTGTATTTTCTTAGCTTACTATCAACTATGGTTCACTCTTAAACAATTAACAAACATTTTCCTCTCACTCTCTCACTCAATACATGGCCAAAACCCCTTCTCCCCACACTTAGGCAATTTCATTTTTTTTCTTATTACACAATCTAAGCAAGTTCTTCACAAAACATAATGAACCTTCATAATGTTCTTGATAAGCTCTTCATTTCTTCTCAAGTTCTTCATCAAACTTCTTCATTCCAAGGTGAGGATCATGTTCCTCATTATCTTAGATTTATTAATCATCCATCAAACTTCCATTTTCATCAAGTTTTCACAAATTTCAATTCCTAGATCTAGTTTTTCAAAAATTCACCAAAAATCATAGAAAAATGTTTTGAGTATTCTACCACTTGATCTTATCTCTATACTATCTCTAGTTGCTAGATCTAGAAGCTTGAGATCAAAATAAATTTCTAGCCCAAATTCTTCCTCTTGGCCTAATTTATGGTTATGTAGGCAAAGGAGATTTTGTTCAATTTTTAACTTAGATGAAGTTGGTTATAAGATATCAAGGGTTTCTATATTCTAAATCCAAGAGATTAGAATCAAAAGAAATTTCTAACTAATTTTTTCTAGCCTTGGCCGAATCTCTATAGGTGTAGGCAAAATGAGTTTTATTCAATTTGTACTTGGATAATGACTTGTATAAACTATCTAAGCTGTTTAGATTCTAGATCCAAGAGCATGTGAGCAAAAGGAATTTCTAGCCAATTTCACTATGCTTGGCCGAAACCCTATCCTATTTGGTTAGAGGATTTTCTTTCATATTTTTAACTAGTAACACTTGACCTATGTTAGTTAATACTTTAGTAACTAGGATCCAAAAGATGGAACTGAAAAAATAGCACTGTTGTCTGAACCTAGCCTTTTGTGGTCAAGGATGACTTTTCGTTTGATTAATTTGTTGTTATGTTGTTTTGGTTGAAGGTTAATCTGGTAACTGTGGTGTAGTACCGAGGATTTGAAAGTTCGTGATTCCGGTGATAGTTCAGGTGGGGGAAGAATCATCCTGTCGTCGGAATGGATAAGTAGTATATTTTATAATAATGGTGTAGGGCGACATAAACCCTACTAGTGGTTGAGTAATCAACAAGACCAAAATCACATTGGAAACTTTTTCGTAATACCAATGATGATTTGGGGATTGTAGGTTTATCACCATTAGGTTAATTTTATAATATTTGAGGATGTCTGACTTATTTATTATTAAATTGTGTTGAGACTTCATAGGTCTAAAACATATTCAGTGTGTAGATTCTCTAAGTTTTGATGATTTCAAATAGATTAAGTAAGGTAATATTGAACCATATGCAATTATTGACATATCTGATAAGTGTGCAGGAAAATAGACTTAAGGTCACTCGTCTCTTTTTGATCCGTCTACTTTTTAGTAGAAGCTCAGTTTTTAGACTTGTCTAAAAACCACTAGTCTCTTCCCCTTATCTCTTTAATTTGCTTAAGTATTGATTCTGTTCAAGCTTTTAACTTGGGGAATTAATATTGTGAATATCAAACTCTGTTTTACCCTTCTCTATTTGCTTGTGTGTTCTATCTTAATATTAGACGTTTCACTCGTCTAATTTTCTTATATCTAAGCTTTGCTTGTTGTGCCTGCGAAAATCTTTCTAAAGTAACCCCAAAAGTTGGTAAACACAATTCAACCCCCTTTCTTGTGTCAACTTTGGTTATTTCAGTTGGTATCAGAGCTCAGCCTCTGGGTTGAGCACTTAACAGTGTAGAGGAAAAGATCTTGGAAATGGCAAGAGAAACCAGTGCAAGCAAGAACCATGCTGGAGAAGGATCCTCAATGTCGAGACCTCCTTTAATCTTCACCTCTCAGAATCAATGGCACCCAAAAGTCTTCTTGAAACTTTGGCTGAGAAAACCAAGCTATCAATTGCTGAGCTGAAAATGGTGCACCCTAGAAGGGTCCCTAACTTTGACGAACTTAGCACCAAGGGTTTAGATGCTCTTCCTGAACTCAATCATGCTGGATGGTTACCCTTCTTTCAACTACAAAAGCTCGTCTTCCCTGCTCTTGTTAGGGATTTCTGGACCACGGCAAAGATCACCAAGGACAATACAACCTCCATGATTTCTGGGGACGTTGGTGAGGACCACATCTTCATAACTCATGAGTTACACGCTGAAGTAACAAAATGCCCAAGAGAAGGTGCTGGGTATCATAAAGAGTGGATGAAGGATCAAGGCGAAGCAAATATGAATCTAGTGCTTTATTGAGATGCAAGACCTAGAAACAGAGACTCTAAATATTTGTCTCCTAAGGCAAGATTTCTTCATGTTCTTCTTATAAACTGTGTCATGCCTAGGACTGGGTCTAGAAATCATGTCAGTAAATTAGAGAAGTTTGCTCTCTTTCATCTAGGCCAAAATATTAGGATAGATATTACTGACTTGATTTTCATTCACATGGAAAAAGCTGTCAAGGGAAAGGATAAGGATTATCCTTTTGGAATGATTATGACAAGGATTTTTAGGGCATGCAAATTGAATTTAAGAAATGTTGTCTCTGCTGATCTCTGTACTGAGATCACTACAAAAACTCTGTCTTTGATGAAGGTTACTTTGACTCCTACTATTGAGCAAAATGCGGAAGCATTTGCTCAAATGGAAGAATCTCTCTCGATCCCTGCTGTTAAACCTGAACCCTTTGTGGAGCCAGTTGAAGAAGAAATGGCTCAACTTCAGAGGAAGAAGAGGAAAGTCACTCAGTCAACTACTGAAACTTCTGTGTCTCAAGATCCTACTCAAGTTGTTGAACCTGTTACTGAATCTGTTCTAGTTGCTGAATCTACTGAGCAAGCTGCTGCCTTTGTTCCTAATGCACCTAGTATAACTAAAGTTTTCAAGAGGAAGAGAGTGGTGCAAGCTGAGGGGGAGTATCAACCAGAAGAGACTGTGATCTCTATGAAAAAGAGGACCACTGTAACAAAGAGGAAGCTTGTCTTATCTTCCACTCCCTCATCATCACCCTCACCTCAGAATGAATTATCACCTCCACCTCAACAAACAGAACCTTTTGCCACAACAACTTTTATTCCACAACCTTCATCACCACTACCTACTATATCACCTCAAAGAACACCAACACCACCACCACAAAGAACACCATCACCTCAACCACAACAAAAAATTCCTACTCTACCAACTTCGCCAAAGATCCCAACTCCTCCACATACATCACCTATCCATCACACTTCTGAACCCAATCCTACCATCACAGAAACTCAAATGTCTGACATTCACTCACCAAAACCTTCCACACCACAAATATCTCACCATTCTGACATTCTTCAAACTGAGGATGTCAATGATTTTGAGTACTTTGACAATCTCACTCCTCCTCCACCCTCATCTAAATCATCAATCCCTGAACATATCAAAAACAAGTGCCAAGTCCCTCTGAGAATAGTCTTTCCAGACTTATTCTCTGAAACCAGACACAACCCTATCCCCTTAGCCACTATATCTCCCTATCACCTATCTTCTAGAACCACTCCATTCTCTGTCACAGATGAATCCTGTTCCAACTACCTAGATGGCAAAGACTTAGGTATGATTGCCTCACTTGAAGCTGAAAGGCGGATTGTAAAGTTGGAAAGAACACATAAGCCTGTAGGAAAATGGCTGTTCAATCCTCACATCTTCATGAAGCCTTCAACAAAAATCACAAAGTGACACCTGACTCCATGGCACTGAAAGGAAAACAGAAGTTAGTAAACTTGCCATTGGATCAGAAGTTCTCTCTTATCAAGCTAAATGATAAGAAGTTCAAATTCAGAAAGAGGTTGTTCTCAAAAGGTGGATCCAGTTCTGGTTTAAAGGAAGAAGAAAAGGAAGATATTCTAACCAGAGGTAGCCAAGCTTATTCTCTCTACCCTTTTTCACCTTCCATTTACACAATCCCTCCTTTCTTCATGGTTTTCCCTTTCTTTGTGCTAAACTTTCCTGAAACTGCTCCTTTTACTCATATAGATCTCATTAGGAGATCTTATGAGTTTCTTCTTTCTGTAGTAGATTCTCCTCTTCATCATGACCGAATTCATGCATTTCTAGAGGAATTCTATCCAAATAATGATTTTGTAACCACTCTCTCAACCGATGTCTTTTTAGACCCTCAGCCTGAGGATGACATTCTGATTGAAGAGTTACCTCCCAGCCCTACCCCTCCTCCTTGTCCACCTTCTCCATCAGCATCTGCAACTACACTGGCCACAACAGATACTACTGCTCCAGTAGTTACATATGACCCCGCTGCATATCAGAGGCTTGATGAAATGGCTTCAAGTTTGCAGACTGTCATCCAAAGACAGGATGAAGCAATTGCTCAACAAACTGCTTTTCAAGCTCAGATGCTAGCTCAGCAGCAAGCAATGCAGAAGATAATGGAAGCTTTCTTCAAAAGCCAAGGAGGCCCTAGTTCTTTGATTTTTAGGACTCTGCTTTTTCATTTCCTTCTTGAGTCATGCAATGTACTAGTCAGTGATGTCTATCACTTGTAACACCTTTTTGACTCTATTTATATGAAATGAATTGATCTTTTGGTTTCTTTTTGGCTCTCTCTTTTATATGTCTATTTTTTTATTGATGTCAAAAGGGGGAGAAAAATATAGATAGGAAATTTAATGAAATTATAAGCTTATTCATGATTTTATGACTATTTGTATAAAAAGTTGATTTCTACTCTGATATAATTTCAATATCTGCTCTGATATAGTGTTTTTGCTCCTGATACATGTTTTTACTTGATGCATAATCTAAGGGGGAGCATAGCATATTTTGATCAATTATATTTGTTTGGAAATTTCTCTTATTACTTTTTGATGTTCAATAAAAATAGAAAAGTTATTTGTCATCATCAAAAAGGGGGAGAATGTTGAGACTTCATAAGTCTAAAACACATTCAATGTGTAGATTCTCTAAGTTTTGATGATTCCAAATAGATTAAGTAAGGTAATATTGAACCATATGAAATTACTGACATATCTGATAAGTGTGCAGGAAAATAGACTTAAGGTCACTCGTCTCTTTATGATCCGTCTACTTTTTAGTAGAAGCTCAGTTTTTAGACTTGTCTAAAAACCACTCGTCTAAAATTCAGTCAAAGATCAAGTCAATGCTCAGTCAAGATCTGAGTTTACTTGATGACGTGGCAAGAAGCATTTGTCCAGAAAAGACTCAGTGGATCACCCGTCTAGTTTTGGAATGCGCTAGCACCCGTCTAAGTTTTGTACTGCATAAGCACTAGTCTAAATTTTGGATTGACTTTCACCAGTCTAAATTTTCATTACTGATACCAAGTCAGTGTGTCAGAAGTAAAGTCCAAGTCACCTTATTCAAATTAGATGCCTTCCTTAAGGATCTCAAAGACCTCTGGACAATAGCTCAAAGGACAAAGAATAAAGAAAGTTGTTTCAAGGTTTTAAGGAATAAACACGAAATCTCTGTACCACAGCAGTAACCTTTTAGCTGTTTTAGTACAAAGTAAAAGTGCTTTCTGGAAAGTGAACTGATTGTTGCACTGAAAGAGGAAACCTCTCTGCTGCAAGTACAAGAAGCCTGCTGCTACATACTCTAAAATAACAGCTATTCAGTTTAAAGTGTACTCTTGGACATCCTTGTCAAAGCTCAATGTTCCCAAGCATTTAATGTTTATACAGAACGACTCTTTGGCATTAATGGTGTCTCAGAAAGCTCAAATCAGAAGAACACACTTTCTGAAGCTGTGACTAAACGGATCTTTTTTTAAATAGATCAAACTATGAAGATGAAGACAAGAAGTTGAATATCATTAAGAACACTGCGCAGAAGCATTTACTCTTTTCATTCCTTCATTGAATACACCTTCAATCATTTGATATTAATTCGCAGTCTTTCATACTTCATATTTATTTCACTCCTTGAGTGTGATCTGAAAGATTTGCAAGTTGTATTAATTAAACAAAAACCTTTTCATTCCTTACTGTGTTGAGCCTGAAAAGGCTAGGTGAGAAACGAATACTTGTATGAGTGTTGAGCCTGAAGAGGCTAGGTGTGCAAAGAATACTTGTACTGTAATTTACTCAGTTATAGTGGAATCTTGGTGCTGCCAAGAAACTGGACGTAACCCTGTGGATTATGGGATGAATCAGTATAAATCTCTTGAGTGATATTTCTCTTCCCCTTATCTCTTTAATTTGCTTAAGTATTGATTCTGTTTAAGCTTTTAAATTGGGGAGTTAATATTGTGAATATCAAACTCTATTTTACCCTTCTCTGTTTACTTGTGTGTTCTATCTTAATATTAGATGTTTCACTCGTCTAATTTTCTTATATCTAAGCTTTGCTTGTTGTGCCTGCGAAAATCTTTCTAAAGTAACCCAAAAAGTTGGTAAACACAATTCAACCCCCCTTCTTGTGTTAACTTTGGTTATTTCAAATTGTTCGTGACACTATGGTTGAGGTATTCTACTATATGTGACGTTTTATTTTAGTGTTTGAATATTTTATGAGTATTGTATTATGCATGATCTGCCTGGTTTGATAATATGCTTAGTTGGTTTTTAAGTAAAGATATGTGTTGTTCGGAGATATTTTGTCTGGGTGAGAGATTGAATGTGACTTAGAGGTTCCCAGCCTAAATTTATTATTTTATGGATGAGATGTGACATAGAATGCGAGTTGAGGCTATGATGTCTTAAGGCACTAGGTTGTTATTGATACAAGTTAGTGAGATTTATATATATGCATTGTTGTTCATAACCGTGTGTTGGGAACACACGAGGTCAGAGTATCCGATTGCGGATACCGGATATTATGGGTCAGTGCCCTAACGGTAATGGGGGAAACTACCGTGATACTCTCGTAGTCCTTGTCGATCTGCTCTGGGTATCCTAACGGTATTGGGGATACTTTTATATTGTGAAACTATTCTCTAACGGTAATGGGGGAAGTAGTATCATTCTTTGAATGAGCACTCTAATGGTAATTGGGGTGTGCACTGTATGAATGGGGATGTGTTAGACGACTGACTAACATCTTTAACGGTAATGGGGGATGGCGACAGGATTGGTAGTGGCTACGTCAGCATAAAGGTTTAGTTGCATGAGATTGAGGATAGAGGAAGATATCGTAATTTGAGGATGATTGTTAGTTATGTGTGATGTGTGATGTGTGTCTGTGACTGTTGTTATATTATATACTATGATTCTTTTCAGCTTTTGATGATAGAACTGTTTCTTATCCCCTATTTTATGTACTTGGTATATATCTTATCATGTGCTCGTATGAGAAGATCCGGTGGAGGAACTAGCTACTGAGGAGTTGGATGGGATTCCGTATGAACCGGATGCGGGAGGACGAGCTGTGGATTCCAGCGATGTAGTTTAGTGTCTAGGGCTAGTGAGTCATATAAGACATTCTATTTTTCGCTGATTATAATAGTTTGTGTAAGTATGTACCTGCAAGGGATCCTATTGATAGGATACCCTAAACAGTGTTCTGTTTTTTGTTGGATAAACATATGTGTGTATGTGTAATATAATCATGGTGCGGTATGTTAACTTTTTGAAGTTGGATATGTTATAATAAGTTTTTAATATCTTCGTAATTTCAGGTTACGTTTAACATTAAGTACGTGATTAAGTTTAATAAATAATTAATGGCACAATGGGGCACAAGGGTGTCTCATTTGGTGGTATCAGAGCAGTTTGATTCTGATCAGACTGTGAGGTTTAGGATGTTGTTACTGGCCGTGTCTAGTTGAATCCACATCGGATATTGACTATGTTTAGAAGTTGGGTAATGAGTCCGAACGCGATAACAAACATTTATATGACATATAGTATTTATATTCCAGTTTAATGTGGTATTATATGTCATATTGATGTGAGCTGATGATTTCCTTCACAGGATCATGGCTAGAGGTAGAGGACGTGGTAACAGTAGTGGTGATGGATCACCTTAGCGAATTGCTGGAGTTAGAAATGTTGAAACTGGTCATACTAGTGGTGGAGGAGAGTCAGCTGAGACTCTCAAGACCATTAGGGATTTAGCTACTGCTATGCTACAACAGACACATCAGAACGCGGAGATGCTACAAATGACCAAAGAACAGCAGGAACTGCAAAATCAGAGGAAAGCTACAGAAACTGAGGATGCTGGAATGAATACCTCCATGAAGGGGAATCCACCACAATGTAGAGGAGATTATGACCTAGAAAAGGCAGAGTGGTGGGTACAGGAGTTAGAGAAGATATTCGGTACCACGCGCTGCAGAGAGGATAGGAAGGTAACTTATGCAGCCTTCATGCTGATAGGAGGAGCAGAGTCTTGGAGAGAAGACTACTAGAAGCAGAGGGCAGAATTATTAGCTGGGAGTTATTTCGTGGATGTTTTCTTGAGAAGTACTTTCCGCGATTAGTTCGACGCGAGAAGGAGATGGAGTTTATGAATCTTAAACAATGCAACAAAACTGTTAGTGATTATACATCACGTTTTGAAGCTCTAATTCAGTTTTCTGAGTTCTATCAGAGATATCCAGATGAGGATTGGCAGTGTAGAAGGTTTGAGGAAGGACTGCGACACGAGCTACAGAGAGCAATAATGTCTCTAGATATCCAAAGTTTTCTGGAGCTGGTGGAGAGATGCAGTGCCATAGAAAGCATAGATCTGAGGCAAGCTGCTGAGCAGAGGCAGCAAAGGAGTGAAGGTCTTACTTGAACAGGTCTCCAGAGGAGAGAAGGTAGTGGTTCTCAGGAGAGACAAGGACCATATACTAGACCAGTGCAGACAATGGCACCAGCACTAGTTGCTACAGCAGAAGTGGTTGGAACGGGCCAGCAACAGCAAGGCTTTGTTTGTTTTAGATGCGGAGGACCGCATCATATTAGAGATTGCATGGAGAGACTTAGTTGTTTCCACTATGGGAAACATATAGCTCGAGATTGTAGACAGCGGGCTATGCAGCAGCCGGTAGCTGCTGGTAGAGGAGCTGGAGGTTATAGAGGCGAAGTTGGAAGAAGAGGAGTTCCAGCAACATGACAATAGATGGCCAGGCCTCAGGCCGCTGGGAGAGAGTTTACTGTGAGGGGAGCTGAATCCTCTCAATCTGCAGATCTCATAGAAGGTTTGTGTGATTTTGATATAATCCGGAATAGTGGAACACGCTCAAAGGAACTAAGACTGTGATTGGATACTTTGAGTAGGAGGTTAAACTAGTATTAATCTTGGTGTTAATTGTGGAAGTTAGATATTGGGATAAAGTTTTCTAGTGGATTAGTATTAATAAGATAAAATGATTAAGTTGTAATTATGCCCTTCAAGGATGATAGATTGAGATGAAATGGTAAGGACAAGGAACATAGGGTGGTGGTGAATTGTCTCGAGGATAAATAGAACGATATAAGAATGAATTCTGTTATGAAGTACCGTTGTCACTGAGGGGTAAGATCGATTACAAGATATGGTTTAGTTTCGAGTCACGAAATTCCGAGGACGGAATATTTTCTAAGTGGGGTAGTAATGTAACAGCCTGTTTTTAATTACGCTGTATTACCGGTAAAAATTTATTTAATTATATTTTTATCTGAGACCAAGAAAATGATTTTGGATAAAAAAATCATATTTATACTCTATCTTATGGTAGAGGGTTACGGTGAAATTTTGGATTTAAAACTCAGACGGAAACCGGTCTATGTTTTTATTGACGGTATAATTTTATAGTGGCAGAAAACCCTAATTTGACTCGAAACTGAAAAATTGTAGATTTTTATATTATGTATGTGAGGAAGTATATTTTCCAAAGTGTTGCCCAAAAATAAAATATTAGATTTTATTAGGGCAGATTTTGGCGAAAAACGGACGGAAACCCTAATCGGGAAACCGACGGAGTCTGAAACGGAACTACAAAGTTAGAACCGGACAGCGGAGGAGCTGGGTTATGGGGTGAGTCACCACCATGACTCACCAAGCATTTATGAAGCATTTAATGCAAGTAATCATGTCTTTTAGGTGAAATGACCAAAATACCCTTAACCTGACCAAAATACCCTTAACCTAACCTATCCTAGTTAAATGTTAACCATGGTTATGGAAAATCATGAACAAATTGATCTCTTCTTTCTCCCATGTGGTGCAAACCGCAGCCACACCACCCCCTTCACCCATTTAGCACACATTTTTCCTACTCATAAGTACCATTAACAATAGTTAAGTTATTATATTCTATTTTCTTAACCAAGCTTTGGTCACTAACAACTATGGTTCACTCTTAAACAATTAACAAACATTTTCCTCTCACTCTCTCACTCAATACATGGCCAAAACCCCTTCTCCCCACACTTAGCCAATTTCATTTTCTTCCAATTACACAATCCAAGCAAGTTCTTAACAAAACACAATGAACCATCATAGTGTTCTTGATAAGTTCTTCATTTCTTCTCAAGTTCTTCATCAAAATTATTCATTCCAAGGTGAGGATCGTGTTCCTCATCATCTTAGCTTCATTAATCATCCATCAAACTTCCATTTTCATCAAGTTTTCACAAATTTCAATTCCTAGATCTAGTTTTTCAAAAATTCACCAAAAATCATAGAAATTTTTTTTGAGTATTCTCCACTTGATCTTATCTCTCTACTATCTCTAGTTGCTAGATCTAGAAGCTTGAGATCAAAAGAAATTTCTAGCCCAAATTCTTCCTCATGGCCAAATCTATGGTTATGTAGGCAAAGGAGATTTTGTTCAATTTTTAACTTAGATGAGGTTGGTTATAAGCTATCTAGGGTTTCTAAATTCTAATTCCAAGAGATTAGTATCAAAAGAAATTTCTAACTAATTTTCTTTAGCCTTGTCTGAATCTCTATAGGTGTATGCAAAATGAGTTTTCTTCAATTTTTACTTGGATAATGACTTGTATAAACTATCTAAGGTGTTTAGATTCTAGATCCAAGAGCAAGCGAGCAAAAGGAATTTCTAGCCAATTTCACTATGCTTGGCCGAAACCCTATCCTATTTGGTTAGAGGATTTTGTTTCATATTTTTAACTAGTAAAACTTGATCTATGTTTGTTAATACTTTAGTAACTAGGATCCAAAAGATGGAATTGAGAAAATAACCCTAGCCCTATTTTTGAGTCTTGGCCGAACCTAGCCTTTTGTGGTCAAGGATGAATTTTCGTTTGATTAATTTGTTGTTATGTTGTTTTGGTTGAAGGTTAATCTGGTAACTGTGGTGTAGTACCGAGGATCTAAAAGTTCGTGATTCCGGTGTTAGTTCAGGTGGGGGAAAGAATCATCCTGTCATTGGAATGGATAAGTAGTATATTTTATAATAATGGTGTAGGGCAACCTAAACCCTACTAGTGGTTGAGTAATCGACAAGACCAAAATCACATTGGAAACTTTTCCGTAATACCAATGATGATTTGGGGATTGTAGGTTTATCGCCATTAGGTTATTTTTATAATATTTGAGGATGTCTGACTTATTTATTATTAAATTGTTTGTGACACACTGGTTGATGTATTCTACTGCATGTGAAGTTTTGTTTTGGTGTTTGAATATTTTATGAGTATTGTATTATGCATGATCTGCCTTGTTTAATAATATGCTTAGTTGGTTTTTAAGTAAAGATATGTGTTGTTCGGAGATATTTTGTCTGGGTGAGAGATTGAATGTGACTTAGAGGTGCCCAGCCTAAATTTATTATTTTATGGATGAGATGTGACATAGAACGTGAGTTGAGACTATGATGGAAGCTTGAGGCACTAGGTTGTTATTGATGCAAGTTAGTGAGATTTATTTATATGCATTGTTGTTCATAACCGTGTGTTGGGAACACACGAGGTCAGAGTATCCGATAGTGGATACTGGATATTACGGGTCAGTGCCCTAACGGTAATGGGGGAAACTACCGTAATACTCTCGTAGTTCTTGCCGATCTGCTCTGGGTATCCTAACGGTAATGGGGATACTTTTATATTATGCAACTATTCTCTAGTGGTAATGGGGGAAGTAGTATCATTCTTTGAATGAGCACTCTAACGGTAATGGGGGTGTGTACTGTATGAATAGGGATGTGTCGCTTGGACGACTGACTAACATCCTTAACGGTAATGGGGGATGGTGACAGGATTGGTAGTGGCCACGTCAGTATAAAAGTTTAGTTGCATGAAATTGAGGATAGAGGAAGATATCGAAATTTGAGGATGATTGTTAATTATGTGTGATGTGTGTCTGTGACTGTTGTTATATTATATACTATGATTCTTTTTCGCTTTTGATGATAGAGCTGTTTCTTAATCCCTATTTTATGTATTTGGTATATATCTTATCATGTGATCGTATGAGAAAATCCGGTGGAGGAACTAGCTACTGAGGAGCTAGATGGGATTCCGTATGAACCGGATGCGAGAGGAAGAGCTTTGGATTCCAACTATGTAGTTTAGTGTCTACGGCCAGTGAGTCATATAAGATGTTCTATTTTTCACTGATTATAATAGTTTGTGTAAGTATGTGCTTGCAAGGGATCCTACTGATAGGATACCCTAAACAGTGTTCTGTTTTATGTTGGATAAACATATGTGTGTATGTGTAATATAATCATGGTGTGGTATGTTAACTTTTCGAAGTTGGATATGTTATAATAAGTTTTTAATATCTTCGTAATTTCGGGTTACGTTTAACGTTAAGTACGCGATTAAGTTTAATAAATAATCAATGGCACAACAGGGCACAACGGGGTGTCTCATAATTCCCTCAAAGACTTACCGACGGCATTTCCGTCGGTAATTGGGAACCCAAATGACCGACGGCTTTTCCGTCGGTAATAGAGAACCTACCTTACCGACGAAATGTCTGTCGGTAATCGCAATTTTTTTTATATTAAAATTAATTAATTTTATTTTAATTACTAATTATTATTTTTATTCAATTTTTTATTTTATTTTGTTTTAATTGTTAATTTTTTATTTTATTTTATTTTTATTTATTTTTTATCATTAAATTTATTTTTATTTTAATTATTATTTTATTTAATTTTATTCAATTTAATATATTATTATTTTATTAATTAAAATTTAAATGTAAACTACAAATAAAATTTAAAAATAAAATAAAATAAAATAAATGAAAACATGAAACAAATACAATATCGATCCATACATAAATAACCCTACAGCTACAAAACCCTACAACTATAACTATCCTAATAACCATCATCATAATAGCCCTCATCGTCGTCCTGGCGGGGGGAGTTCACCGATCTTAAGATGACCATCAGGATGCGACTTAGAAGACACACCGGCATCATACTGCTGCGAAGGTGGACCGGTAGAAGTGGAAGGCTAGCTGGTCTGGATGACCACCTACAGAGCGCTGCGCCTATCTAGTGGGAACACATCGATCATCACCGTAGAGAGGGCCTGCATCTGCTGCCTCATGCGCTCGTTTGCCTCCCTCTACTGCTGCACTTCCTGCCTCAGCTGCTGCACCTCCTCTGTGTCGTGTGAGCTAGAGGATACAGGCTCCCAGATGGTCAAGCTCGGCGTCCCCCGACGAATGGTACGAGTTAGGCTCCCAGTACCATAAATATGCCCCTTCTTCTTCCCGCCGGCCATATCAACCCACATCTGGGTCTGCAGTCGCTCAGCCTCATGAGGTCTAACACAAGTTACTAGTTCAAGGCAAATTGGCATTATTTCTTATGACATAATTATTTTCTTTTTTTCTTTTTCTTTTTAAATTAATGATTTAATTAACTTTTTAACTAATTAATTATTCCTTAAAAAACTAACTACTATTTATTATGTCATTATTTTGTTGATTAATTCAAGCTTATATACATACAAATGATCTTGCTCACGCTTAATCAATCACCACTGCTACTGTCGAATCAGCTCCATCATGACTGCAAGTATATATATGGGAGGAAAACGATTTTACCGGTTGACTAATCCTAGCTACACTAAATCCTATCAACACTAAATTTTGTCCTTATGAATTTAAATTGTTGAGTAAATTCATCAATTAATTTACGCAATTAGCACAAACAACATATTGATAAATTTAGAACTAAGATACAAAATTTAATTACAACTAGACAAATATATCAAAAAATACACCCATATATACAACCAGACATATATATATATATATATATATATATATATATATATATATATATATATATATATATATAGAAATTACAACTAATTACACAGATTAATTTACACAATTTCTTAGCATGCACTAAACAATTTAAATTAATTTACACAATTTCTTAGCATGCACTAAACAATTTAAATATCCCGAAATAGAAAATCCTCAGTACCTCTGGCAGCCCAAGAAAGTGCAGCACGCGACGATGGCGACGGTGGCAGTGTCAACCTCCGGTAGCCCTCAAAACACAGAACACTATAACAATAAGTTAAACCATTTGCATATCAGACATACAACGACCAAAAATAGCATAAACCAAAAAAATTACATAAACAAAAAACAAAGCATAAACAAAAAAAAAAATCAAGGAGGAGGCAAAGAGGAAGAGGGGGAGCTGGCTCACAAAGGTGGTGCAGGGTGCTCTGGAGGAGGCAGAACCGAGGAGGGAGGCGCGCGGTAGTGGTTCTGTAGGGGGCAACGGTGGTGCAGGTGGCTCTGGAGGAGGCAGAACCGAGGAGGGGTTCGTGCACGAAGAGGAACAAAGTTAGAGAGAGGGAAGATATAGAGAGAGACCAGAGACTGGTGGTGGGGGGCGGTGGTGGTGGGTGGCGGAGGTGGTGGGCGATTCTCGCACAGAGCAGAGAGAAGAGAGACTGAGAAAGAAGATAAAAGGGAAAGTTAGGGGGATGAGGGTTTTCAGTCATAATTATTAAACGTTTACGACGAGCTTTTTTAAGTTACCAGCGACCATTCCGTCAGTAATTCAAAAAACATGGTTATGGACAGAAAATTTCGTCAGTATTTGTAACAAGCTTTCCGACGGACAAGCCGTCGGTGCGTGTAGTTCCATTTACCGAAGGATTAGTCCGTCGGTACTCACTGGCACCAAATTTTTAAGGTTCCCGCAAGTTTTTTCGACCAATTTACCAACAGAAAAGTCCCCGGTAATGTTACCGACGGACTTTCCGTCGGTAATTTTGGCAACTTTTGGTATTCTATGTTACCGACAGTAATATCCGTAGGTAATCTCTTAATTACCGATGGAGACCGTGTCTGTTAGTAAGTTTCCATCGGTAAAAAGCTATTTTCTTGTAGTGTGGGATGAGTGACCTGCTGGGAAGTTTTTCCAGGAAACGTGTGAGTGAGGACAAAGCACGCTGAAAAGACCAGTGTTGGTTTGTGGGGACAGTCGTCAATCCATAAAGCAGCCTGGGATGTTACATTGTAGTTGGCATTCGGTCCTTTGAATGATATTCGGTCTCATCAATTTTATTACTTGAAATGATCTGACATACTTGTTGTGGTCCTGTCAGTGATCATATATTTTTGGCAGTCAAACCCACGACCGTGATTTGTTTCGGTCTCATCAATTTTATTACGGGTCAGTGCCCTATCAAATTCTTCCTTGGATAGGGCTGATAGCTTATCAAATAGCTTTGACTCATTTTCTTTTAAACCTCCATAGTGCCTTTCATGTTCCGCAATTGTGAAAAGATGTTCCTGATCCTAACCATGTCGTTGTGCCTGATATAATACAACTAAAAGACAACTTAGCCTATGAGACACTTCTTGTCAAGATTGAACACGGGAGAGTGAAACAACTACATGGAAAAGATATTTCATTGGTTAAGGTGGTATGGAGTGAAGTATCTGGAGATGCCACATGGGAGCTGGAGGACAAGATGAAGTAGCTGCATCCACATCAGTTTTGAGGTAATTTAATTTCGATGATGAAATTCTTTTTAGATGGGAAGAGTTGTAACACCCCAAAATTTATATGTTAATTGATTATTTCTGTTAATTAATTGAATGAAAATACAATTGAGTAATTATATAATAATATAAGCAAATTATAATTTAGAATTCAAGTGAATTCGTATTAAAAATTCATATAGTAACCGAACTGTATTTTCGCACACAATATGGATTAACATTGTGATTTGTGATCCACAATGGCCCGGCAAATGTCAGCTTGAAATAAATCATAATATAATTGTTTGAGGTTGTTTTGAAGCGAACCCGATAAAAATATCAATATTTTAATCGGATTTGGAAGATTCTTTATTTTTGTGCTCGGGGCCGAGAAAAACTTTTGGCATAAAGTTGGGAGCAATGTCTGGATTAATTCTAATATTCATGTCATTCTTCCTTTATTTTGTTTCATGCATCAACATCTTCATAAATGTTGAAAGATGATTAACCCATCAATGATTAATCTTGGTTACTTTTAATCTAAGATCAACACCCCTTGTACTTTTAATCCTAAGCCTTTATATCTCTTACACCTTAATTCACCTGAAAAAACTTAGTACCTTGTTTTTATTAGGTCTATAAACTAAAAATCTTTTTAGTTGGGTCCTGGATTCAAAAAAATTTCTAATTGGATCCCAGAATTTATATTAAATTTTCAATTAGGTTCCTAAAATCGAAAATCCTTTAGTGATTAGTTGAATTGGATGGAATATTATTTATTCCATCCAAGCTAGACACCCATATCAATCATCTATGGGTGGTTTGCATGGAAGATGAACCTTGAGACATTATCACATCAAGATGCAGAAAGATGCAACAAGATAAAGTAAGATGCAATAAGTTGCAAGTGGGAGAGCTATTTTGAACGAAGCTATTTCAAGGGAAGAATATACAACCGTGAAATAGAGATTCAGGAAAGAAATAGTAGTTTGTTCATATGAGAAGAAGCATCTGTATGTCACGTTTTGATCTTTTTGTTCAACATTCTTGCTGGTCATGGCAACCATTACCCAAGAGGGGGATGAATTGGGTTTATTAAATTTTCTAATTTAATTTACTAAAATCGATTTTCTCAATATAAAAATATTAAATAACAAAATAAGGAATAAACAAAGTATGAATAAATGAACAATAATATGAGTTAAACAATAAGGAGATAAGGAAGATGATACTTTCACACGGATTGTATCCTTGTTCAGTCATCAACTACCAGTGACCTACGTTCAGTCCACACTCCACCTGTGAGATTTTCTTCCACTAATAAACAAACTTATAAACTGGTGCTTGCAACCTTTGTACACAACATAGCACTCTCTAATCACACCTCTTTGGATACCTTACCAACTATGAGACGCCCCGACGTCCCATTAAAGAAAAACCCAAAATATTAAAGCTTAATCGTGATATTAGCGATAAGCGGTTATACTTAAACAGCGGAAAATTAAAACTTAAGATGGAAATAGTTAACATGCAGATACATCACACATATATACATAGATAAATATATGCATCATCTCCTAATACACAACTGTCAAGGGATTCCTATCAGTAGGATCCTGAAATATATACAAAACGGTGGTACATGACATAAAGAAAATACATCAAAAGATAAAAGGGAAGATGCCTCGCCGATTCTCTCCACACCCCGTCCCCTCTCAAAATACAACAAAACCTCACTCACACCTATACAGATGGCACTGGCCCGAGCCATCAAATACTACCACCCTCGTCTGCATCCCGCGGTCCGGCAGGTCCGGACACTCCTCCGCTCTCACTGGACGAGCTCCTGTCCGACTGCCTCTGAAACCTCTAACGGTAAAGTCTACTATCACGGGGATGAAACTGTCTGGTAGATACTCGAGAAGACTCTGAAACCATAGCCCGGATCTCTGGAGGCGCTGGAACCTCTGGAAGGGCTGCCAGGTCCTGGGCGGGGACAACCGGTTCCTCCTCCTGGATAGGTGCCAACTCGGGTCCTGGTGCTGGTGCCGGTGCAAGTCCTGGAACTAGTACCTCAAAGGGTACCATGAAGGGATCTGGGGCCATGCCTGGCATCGGCGGCATCGGCGGTATGTGTCCATCTGGCTGTCCTACCTGGAAAGGAAGGGTAGTGCCAACGCGGAACGTGCCGACGAATCCTATCGGCGCTCCCTGTCCGAACCCGGAGGTGATGGACGTAGGACCCGTATACACAACGAAGCGAGTGACTGGGTCCACGAGCCACCCGTTCGGATCTAGGCACTCAACCTCAAAAGTCCCCGAGAGGGGGAACCCCGGATCCTGAGTCATCCACGAGTGATCCCAGTGCGCCATCAACACGATCTGGATCTGATATACAAAACATATATGTACGAGCATACAACAAAAGAAAAGGGGATAAGAAGCCATATAACATCAAACGTGGAAAGGGTTTAGCGACATTTAATTCTATAACAGCCACGATAAACATCCATCTCCCAAAATATAGTTTATATATATATATATATAACACAAGCATCCTCAATTCACATCTAGGGTCTTTTCCTCTACCCCCATCATGATGCAATGCAAATGTGTATGAATCTTCTCAGGTAGTCGGCCATATCCGGATATCACAACAATCGACACGTCCCAGAGGCCCCGGCACACACCCTCGTCCGCGGCTGGATGGTGCCCATGCAAAGCAATGGCACTATAGCTACACAACCGGTGCACACCTCTGGACCACGGCCAGGGTGCTCATGCAACGCATGAACTATAGCTGCAACTAAAATGAAATCATGTCTGGGACAGTCCGCCGTTAGCCTAGACCCCGGGAATTCTCCCTCCGAGGAATAGACCCCAACGACCATGTTTCAGGTCCACAAAACGACCATGTTTCAGGTCCACATATCACAGACCATGTTTCAGGTCACCCCCTAGTGCCATAACCGCTCATCATCACCTCATAAATAACCTCAATAAAATCTCATCATCATATAACATCAATCGTCTCGGTTAGGCACTACTAACACATAAAGTATGATTTCCCCAATACGTCATCAATGCTCATCATATCTCATCACTTATTCAAACTCTACTCATAATCATTACACTCATGACATCATAACATATTTCCATCAAATCATCAAATTAATCATGGCATCATGTCATCATATCAATCATGGCATCAACTCCAATACAATAATAATAATAATTTTCATATGATATATCAACACTCAGTATCAGTCATCAATCATCATATGATATATCAACACTCAGTAACGACGATAAACGCACAATTTCAATATCATCATTGGTACCACTAAGTAGTCCCCAATGTGACATGGACATTGTCCGTTACTCGCTCTCAAGTAGGGTTTAGGTCGCCCTACGCCATTATCGAACTAAATGTAACTGCACCGTTTCCGACGTTAAATGGTTTCTTTCCCCCCACCTGGAGAGTCGTACGATGAACGAAACGAGACGAAACGAGCGTTTCCTCCACAAGCTCAATTCTGTCCAGCACGGTTCTAGGGCCTCGGAGCTTCCAAAAATTCACCTAAGCATCACATTACGAAGCACACGTTACCACGAGTTCATCCTCGAAGACGGAATCGAATTCCGATAACCGAAACGAAAGATACAAAGATAAACGTAACGAAACGACTTTCGATATAAACGGGAACAATTTACCTTCGACTATTGAAGAAACGAAGAAGAGGACAATGAAGGTATCGCCGTCACGAACACAATGGTGTAACCGGAATCGCAACGGGAGGATCGAGCACCTCATTCTCACACTACAACTTCTCTCTCTCTCTAGATTTTCTCTCTTTCTCTCTCTAGACTCTCCCTCTCTGTTTTCTCAGGCTTCTCTCAACTCACTGCTCTCTGTTTCTTTCTGTTTCTGCTGGCTAAGTGACTTAAGTCACTTAGGCTTTTATTTTTACAAAACCACGCAGCCACGCTCGAGCGTGAGAAATTCCACGCTTGAGCGTGCCCACGCTTGAGCGTGGGAATTGCCACGCTTGAGTGTGGAAAGCTGCCGCACCATGCATCCACTCACAGGCTGCCACGTAAGCCGTGACGACGCGTGGCCAGTCAAAGCATGGTCCTTGTCTGGTTGACTTGGGTGCTTGAGCGTGGACACACCCACGCTTGAGCGTATTGTGGACGCTCGAGCGTGATGTTTGCCACGCTTGAGCGTTGACTTTTGACCAGAAAGTCAACTCTTTACGTTCAAGGTCCGTTCGATGTCTGATTGACCCCAAATTTGAGATATAGGCTCCTTAGGATCTAATAAACAATTTCTAACCATCAAAAATGCCTAATCTCCTCTTTAACTCCAAAATTTTGTTCCACCCTCAATTATCTAAAAGACACTAACCGGAAACCCTAGCTGGTCTCTATACCTCAAATCACCTCTCAGTTATACAATCCAAACCTTAAATCTAAACATCATATGTAAACCACACATAAAATAACGGATGTTACATTTCTACCCCCCTTAAAAGAAATTCCGTCCCCGGAATTACATACCTGAGAATAAATGGGGGTACTGCTGCTGCATATCTGCCTCACACTCCCAAGTAGCATCTCCGGTAACGCTATCCCAAATGACCTTGACCAGGGGAATCTGTTTACCACTGAGTTCTTTAATCCTTCTGTCTGCAATCTTAGACGGTAGAGCCTTGTATTCTAGATTCTCTCGGAGTTGTATTGACTCTGGCTCAATTACATGAGAAGGATCGGGGAAATATTTTCTCAATTGGGAAACATGAAATACATCGTGGAGGTTGGAGAGGTAAGGGGGTAAGGCTATCTAGTAGGCTACTGAACCAATTCGTCGAAGAATCTGAAATGGTCCAATAAATCGGGGAGTGAGCTTTCTAGACTTTATAGCTCTGCCAATTCCGGTCTTCGGAGTGACTCTCAAGAATACGTGATCACCTTCTTGGAACTCTAAGGGTCTCCTCCTTTTATTACTGTAGCTCCTCTGCCTATCCTGCGCTTCCCTCATTTTCTCTCTTATCTTCCTGACTTGCTCCGTAGTTTGCTGTACCACATCGGGACCTAACACTTGGCTCTCGCCAGTCTCATACCAACACAACGGAGTTCTGCATTTTCTTCCATAGAGAGCCTCATACGGTGCCATTCCGATACTACTATGGAGACTGTTATTGTATGTGAACTCAATCAAGGGTAGGAATTCATCCCAACTGCCAACATGTTCTAACACACATGCTCTTAAAAGATCCTCCAATGATTGAATTGTTCTCTCTGACTGCCCATCCGTCTGAGGATGATAAGCTGAACTCATCCTCAACTTGGTTCCCAAAGCATTGTGTAACTGTCTCCAAAATCTAGATGTAAATCTAGGATCCCGATCGGAAACAATACTCGATGGTACACCGTGCAACCTCACTACTTCCTTGATGTAAATCTGGGTCAACTTCTCAAGACTATAACTTTCACCAATAGGTAAGAAGTGAGCACACTTCGTTAGCCTATCAATGATAACCCAAATCGCATCAAACTTCTTCGGAGTTCGTGGTAATCCAACCACAAAGTCCATCGCTATGCTATCCCACTTCCACTCTGGGATATCCAAGGACTGTAACAACCCTGCAGGCTTCTGATGCTCTATCTTAGCTTTCTGGCACACTAGACATGATAGAACATACTCGGCCACTTCCTTCTTCATCTTTGGCCACCAAAACATTTTCTTCAAATCTTGATACATCTTGGTGGCTCCCGGGTGGAAACTCAACTTACTCTTATGTGCCTCCTCTAAAATCATCTTCCTAATCTCTAAGTCCTCGGGCACACATATCCGATCTCTAAACCTCAACACACCATCGGATCCTTTCCTAAACTCTGAAACTTTCCCTTCATCTATGCCTCGACTTATCTCTTGCAGATATTCATCCTGAACTTGCTTAAACCTGAGGTCCTTCAAAAACTCACTGCTGATAGTGACCATACCTAAGCATATTCTATCCTCAGTCAAATCCATACCTAGGTTCAAATCTCTAAACTGTTCAAGCAATCCCATCTCTTTCACCATCATCGCGGATACGTGCAAAGATTTCCGACTCAGTGCATCCGCCACAACATTAGCTTTTCCAGGATGGTATTGAAGATCAAACTCATAATTCTTAATAAATTCCATCCATCTACGCTGTCTCATGTTCAGCTCCTTCTGATCAAACAGATATTTTAAACTCTTATGATCGCTGAACACATTGAACTTAGCTCCATACAGATAGTGTCGCCATATCTTCAATGCGAACACTATGGCTGCCAATTCCAGATCATGAGTCGGGTAGTTTCTTTCATGAACCCTCAACTGTCGGGAAGCGTAAGCCACTACTCTTCCCTCTTGCATCAAAACACAACCCAAACCTTGATATGACGCGTCACAGTACACGTCAAACTGTCCTAGTGGCTCTGGTAATGTCAGCACAGGAGATGTAGTCAACTTCTCCTTTAGCTTTTGAAAGCTCTCCTCACATCTTTCTGTCCAAACAAACGCCGTACCCTTTCGCGTTAACTGCGTCATAGGCAACGTAATCTTGGAGAAACCCTCAATAAACCTCCTGTAATACCCGGCTAATCCTAGGAAACTTCTCACCTCGGTTACGGACTTAGGCCTCTCCCACCTAATCACTGCCTCTACCTTAACTAGATCTACAGCTATCCCTTCCTTATTGATTATATGACCTAGGAACTGTACTTCCTCTAACCAAAATTCACATTTGGATAGCTTAGCGTACAATTGCCTATCCCTCAACACCTGCAACACCACTCTCAGATGTTCCTCGTGCTCTTCCCGGCTACGGGAATAGATAAGAATGTCATCAATAAACACCACAACGAACTTGTCGAGGAACGGTCTAAAGATCCTGTTCATGTAATCCATAAATACTGCTGGGGCGTTAGTTACACCAAAAGGCATAACTAGATACTCATAGTGCCCATACCTTGTTCTGAAAGCAGTCTTAGGTATATCCTCCTTCTTTACCCTAATCTGATGGTATCCTGATCTTAAATCTATCTTAGAAAACACCGAAGCTCCCTTCAACTGATCCATCAGATCATCTATCCTAGGCAACGGATATTTGTTCTTGATTGTAACCTTGTTTAACTGCTTATAGTCCGTACACAACCTAGCACTTCCGTCCTTTTTCTTCACAAATAAGACTGGTGCTCCCCACGGTGATACACTCGGTCTGATGAATTCCTTTTTCATCATATCATCCAGTTGTTTCTTTAACTCTGCCAACTCCACGGGTGACATCCGATAAGGAGCTACTGATATGGGTCCTGCCCCTGGCATGAGATCTATGGTGAATTCAACCTCCCTCTCTGGTGGCAAACCTGGAACATTAGGAGGGAAAACCTCGGGAAACTCTCTCACGATAGGCATAGAATCTACACTTGGAGTCTCCTTAGCTTCCAAAGAGAAAAGCATCACATACTGCTGAGAATCATCACTCCTCATAGTTGCTCCTTCATTGGTAGATACTATGCTAGAAGGCTCAAGAAAGGATAAAGTCTTTTGGGCACAGTCTAACACTACATGGTTGGCCGATAGCCAATCCATGCCAAGGATAACATCTATCTGTTGCATAGGCAAACAGATAAGATCTACGAGGAATGCCCTATTTTCAACCACGATAGGACACTGTAGGCAAATAGACATGGTGATCAAAGGATCACTGGTAGGGGTAGATACTGTCAAAGTATATGGTAATCGGGAAACGGGCAAATGTAAATGATCTACACACTCATGTGAAACAAATGAATGCGTAGCGCCTGAGTCAAACAACACACGCGAGAGTCTGCCAGATAGTAAACACATACCTTGAATAAGGTCTGCAGACTGAGAGGACTCAGATCCTCTCACCGTAAACACTCTCCCCGTGGCCTGAGGTCTGGCGGTCTATCTTCCTGCCGCTGGAACTCCTCTCCCAGATCCACCTCTAGAACTACTGGCTCCTCTACCGGCAGCTGGCTGATGCTGCCCTGCTCTCTGTCGGCAATCTCTAGCAAGGTGACCGGGTTTGCCACATACGTAGCAACCCGATCTATCTGTACAATCTCTGATGTAGTGTGGACCTCCGCATCTGAAACACATTGGGCCTCTCTGCTGCTGGCCCTCTCTACTCACTGATACTGGTGGTGCATTCGTCTGAGTACCCTGTCCGGGTCTAGCGTATGGTGCTCTCCTCCACTGAGAACCTCTGTCCCCTCTCCTCTGATGACCTGCTCTAGTAGGACCCCCACTCCGCTGCTGTCTCTGCTCCGCAGCCTGCCTCTGGTCCATGCTCTCAATGGCACTGCACCTCTCTACTAGCTCTGGGAAGCTCAAAATATCCAAGGGCACTATAGCCCTCCTCAGCTCATGCCGTAAACCCTCCTCAAATCTCCGACACATCCAATCCTCATCTGGAAACCTCTGGTAGAACTCAGAAAACTGAATCAGGGCCTCAAACCTAGCCGCATAGTCACCAACAGACCTGTCTCCCTGCTGAAGACTCATGAACTCTCTTTCCTTCTCGCGTCTTACTAACCGCGGAAAGTACTTCTCGAAGAAACACTCCCTGAACAGATCCCAACTGATCATCCTGCCCTCAGTCTCAAGCAACCTCCTCTTGCCTCTCCACCATGACTCGGCTCCTCCAGTCAGCATGAAGGCGGCATAAGTCACCTTCCTGTTATCTCTACATCTCATAATGTCGAAGATCTTCTCTAACTCCTGTATCCACCACTCAGCCCGCTCTGGGTCATACTCTCCTCCGAACTGTGGTGGCTTACCTTTCAGAAAGGTAGCCAACCCCGCATCCTCAGCCTCAGCAGCTCTCCTCCTATCCTGTTGGTCCTGTAACTCTGCCTCTCTCTACATCCTCTGAGCGTTCTGCTGCGCCTGCTGCAACAGAACGGATGCTAACTCACGGATAGTCTGGAGAGTCTCGGATGACTCCCCTCCACCACTAACTCCTGCTGCTGGCTGATACTCATCCTCGACACCCTCGATAGCTCTACCACCACGTCTACCTCGTCCTCTAACTCTGCCTCGAGCCATGATCCTGTTAAAAGAAATCATTAGCCCACATCAATATGACATATAATACTACATAAAACTGGAATATAAATACTATATGCCATAAAGATGTCGCATTGGACTCACTACCCAACTTCTAAGCATAGCCGGTATCCAATGTGGATCCAACTAAATGGCCAGTTCACCCTAATCACAGTCCTCACAGTCCGTTTCAGAACCGAACTGCTCTGATACCACCAAATGAGACGCCCCGACGTCCCATTAAAGAAAAACCCAAAATATTAAAGCTTAATCGTGTTATTAGCGATAAGCGGTTATACTTAAACAGCGGAAAATTAAAACTTAAGATGGAAATAGTTAACATGCAGATACATCACACATATATACATAGATAAATATATGCATCATCTCCAAATACACAACTGTCAAGGGATTCCTATCAGTAGGATCCCGAAATATATACAAAACGGTGGTACATGACATAAAGAAAATACATCAAAAGATAAAAGGGAAGATGCCTCGCCGATTCTCTCCACACCCCGTCCCCTCTCAAAATACAACAAAACCTCACTCACACCTATACAGATGGCACTGGCCCGAGCCATCAAATACTACCACCCTCATCTGCACCCCGCGGTCCGGCAGGTCCGGACACTCATCCGCTCTCACTGGACGAGCTCCTGTCCGACTGCCTCTGAAACCTCTGTCGGTAAAGTCTACTATCACAGGGGATGAAACTGTCTGGTAGATACTCGAGAAGACTCTGAAACCATAGCCCGGATCTCTGGAGGCGCTGGAACCTCTGGAAGGGGTGCCAGGTCCTGGGCGGGGATAACCGGTTCCTCCTCCTGGATAGGTGCCAACTCGGGTCCTGGTGCTGGTGCCGGTGCAAGTCCTGGAACTAGTACCTCAAAGGGTACCATGAAGGGATCTGGGGCCATGCCTGGCATCGGCGGCATCGGCGGTATGTGTCCATCTGGCTGTCCTACCTGGAAAGGAAGGGTAGTGCCAACGCGGAACGTGCCGACGAATCCTATCGGCGCTCCCTGTCCGAACCCGGAGGTGATGGACGTAGGACCCGTATACACAACGAAGCGAGTGACTGGGTCCACGAGCCACCCGTTCGGATCTAGGCACTCAACCTCAAAAGTCCCCGAGATGGGGAACCCCGGATCCTGAGTCATCCACGGGTGATCCCAGTGCGCCATCAACACGATCTGGATCTAATATACAAAACATATATGTACGAGCATACAACAAAAGAAAAGGGGATAAGAAGCCATATAACATCAACCGTGGAAAGAGTTTAGCGACATTTAATTCTATAACAGCCACGATAAACATCCATCTCCCAAAATATAGTTTATATATATATATATAACACAAGCATCCTCAATTCACATCTAGGGTCTTTTCCTCTACCCCCATCATGATGCAATGCAAATGTGTATGAATCTTCTCAGATAGTCGGCCATATCCGGATATCACAACAATCGACACGTCCCAGAGGCCCCGGCGCACACCCTCGTCCGCGGCTGGAGGGTGCCCATGCAAAGCAATGGCACTATAGCTACACAACCGGTGCACACCTCTGGACCACGGCCAGGGTGCTCATGCAACGCATGAACTATAGCTGCAACTAAAATGAAATCATGTCTGGGACGGTCCGCCGTTAGCCTAGACCCCGGGAATTCTCCCTCCGAGGAATAGACCCCAACGACCATGTTTCAGGTCCACAAAATGACCATGTTTCAGGTCCACATATCACAGACCATGTTTCAGGTCACCCCCTAGTGCCATAACCGCTCATCATCACCTCATAAATAACCTCAATAAAATCTCATCATCATATAACATCAATCGTCTCGGTTAGGCACTACTAACACATAAAGTATGATTTCCCCAATACGTCATCAATGCTCATCATATCTCATCACTTATTCAAACTCTACTCATAATCATTACACTCATGACATCATAACATATTTCCATCAAATCATGAAATTAATCATGGCATCATGTCATCATATCAATCATGGCATCAACTCCAATACAATAATAATAATAATTTTCATATGATATATCAACACTCAGTATCAGTCATCAATCATCATATCAACGCAACTAATTCAAGCAGTCACAACAGCCAGTCATAAAATAATAAAATAATACATTTTTATCGTAACGACCATAAACGCACAATTTCAATATCATCATTGGTACCACTAAGTAGTCCCCAATGTGACATGGACATTGTCCGTTACTCGCTCTCGAGTAGGGTTTAGGTCGCCCTACGCCATTATCGAAATAAATGTAACTGCGCCGTTTCCGACGTTAAATGGTTTCTTTCCCCCCACCTGGAGAGTCGTACGATGAACGAAACGAGACGAAACGAGCATTTCCTCCACAAGCTCAATTCTGTCCAGCACGGTTCTAGGGCCTCGGAGCTTCCAAAAATTCACCTAAGCATCACATTACGAAGCACACGTTACCACGAGTTCATCCTCGAAGACGGAATCGAATTCCGATAACCGAAACGAAAGATACAAAGATAAACGTAACGAAACGACTTTCGATATAAACGGGAACAATTTACCTTCGACTATTGAAGAAACGAAGAAGAGGACAATGAAGGTATCGCCGTCACGAACACAACGGTGTAACCGGAATCGCAACGGGAGGATCGAGCATCGCGTTCTCACACTACAACTTCTCTCTCTCTCTCTAGATTTTCTCTCTTTCTCTCTCTAGACTCTCCCTCTCTGTTTTCTCAGGCTTCTCTCAACTCACTGCTCTCTGTTTCTTTCTGTTTCTGCTGCCTAAGTTTTAGGCTTTTATTTTTACAAAACCACGCAGCCACGCTCGAGCGTGAGAAATTCCACGCTTGAGCGTGCCCACGCTTGAGCGTGGGAATTGCCACGCTTGAGCGTGGAAAGCTGCCGCACCATGCATCCACTCACAGGCTGCCACGTAAGCCGTGACGACGCGTGGCCAGTCAAAGCATGGTCCTTGTCTGGTTGACTTGGGTGCTTGAGCGTGGACACACCCACGCTTGAGCGTATTGTGGACGCTCGAGCGTGATGTTTGCCACGCTTGAGCGTTGACTTTTGACCAGAAAGTCAACTCTTTACGTTCAGGGTCCGTTCGATGTCTGATTGACCCCAAATTTGAGATATAGGCTCCTTAGGACCTAATAAACAATTTCTAACCATCAAAAATGCCTAATCTCCTCTTTAACTCCAAAATTTTGTTCCACCCTCAATTATCTAAAAGACACTAACCGGAAACCCTAGCTGGTCTCTATACCTCAAATCACCTCTCAGTTATACAACCCAAACCTTAAATCTAAACATCATATGTAAACCACACATAAAATAACGGATGTTACAAACTACGTGTAACAGTCTTAACAAACTCTAGAACTCTTCCTCGCGCCTCCAGGGTTTCTCACTGCGCTTTTGTGCCTAAAGTCGCACACTAAGGGATGCCCCACCCTTTGCAACAGAAGGATACCTAACCTTCTAACTATAGGGATACCTTGTGACACCCTCTACCCCGCATGCATTCAAAAGCGATAACACATATATAAAAGAGAGAGAACACATGCAAATATATATATATATATATATATATATATATATATATATATATATATATATATATATATATATCAAAACCAGGCAGAGACTGCCGCATTGTAACATAATGAGGAAATAACCAAAACATATTTATAAAGAAAACATAACATAAAACAAAACCATAAATGAACCCAACCCCGATGTCACACTACAGAGCTGGTATAACCAATCCGATAAAACAACTTGGATACAACTGGAAACAACTAAACAACTACTAAAAACGGGAAATCCTATCTACGAGTCGCGGCTCCTCAGAGTCACTCCTCAACTGGCTGCACATCGACCTCTGCATAAATGATACATGCCACACACAAGAAACATAGAGATAGGGAGTAAGAAACATATATATGAATATAACGGCAAGGAAACAGTTAGCAAGATGAGCATATATCAAACAAGCATGTTATATCAAACAGCAATATCATAACAATCATCATCATATAACGTGTATGCTATGCAATGCAGTTCTGCTCCACTCCTCTACTATGCACTTGGATCCAAACTAACTCAGGATGCCAACTTTGGGATTACAATTTCCACATTGGCGAATAAGCACCAACACCGGGGCAATCCACCAAACCATGGGTGGACCCTTAGGACAGCCGACACATTTTATTCTCGGATGTGCCACCATGATGTATACTTGATTCCCTTTCGGACGAATCCCGCGGACAGCTAGATCGTCTTACTCTCAGACAACCTCCCCTATGTTGCACAACTTCCAATCAACATCTCCGATACGTGAATGCATGGCAAACAATACACAACCACAACCACCACCTCCGCTTGGGCCCATAGGCTTCCCAAGTTTTATTATCATCAACACCTCGATCACTAGGCTATCGAGGATTATCGTTTAACGTTCATCGTTAAGTCTTTTAAGCATTAACAACACTCTGGCCATTAAGCACCAGAGCTCAACACCTTGACCATCAAGCATCAAGGCCCCCTTGGAGCGAACACTAGGCTACCAAGGTACAACATCTTATCACATGGAGCTAACACTAGGCTACCAAGGTTCAACATCTTAACGCTTGGAGCGGACACTGGGCTACCAAGGTACAACATCTTATCACTTGTCTTTGGTCTTCATGTTCCGTTGGTATCTTATTAAGTCTTTTAAGCGTTTGGGGGTGAAAACCCCCTATTTCAACATTCTGGTTTCTGTTCTGGTCAGGTGAGCATGGGCGTGCTCACCCTCAGCACTAGCGTGCTGGACCTGCAGGCAAGCATGACCGTGCTCCCTGTTGAGCACGGGCTTGCTCAAATGCGCGCCCTGCTCTGGGTTTTAAACTTGAGCACGGGCGTGCTCCTTATCAAGTACGGTCGTGCTCAATGGAGCGTGGCCATACTGATCTGGGCAGAAAGGGTTAGGAACCATTTCCCAAATCCTTGGGACAGTTCACAGATTCAACCTATTGGTTCTTACTAATCCATTGATCATAGCTTCATTATTCTTAACTGCTCTTCATTAATATTCATGTCTTATCATCATAGGGAATTAATCCTTTAATCATAGACACGTTCCCTCGAGCGGCTCGATGAGTTCTCCAAGCCTTGGCCAAACAAGAAGAAGACAATCAATTAGTCTCTAGATCTAATAATAGAAAAGAGAATAAGAGAGAGAGAAGGCAACGTTACCTCAAACTATACTAGCACGCTACTCCTCTCCCAAAACTCGAGCAAGAACACCAAGAACTTCAAGGGGTTCTAGGGAAGAAAGAGGGAAGAGGTTTCTGCCACACTAGGATTGGCCAATGTGCCAAAATAGGGTTTCACACGAAAACCTTCGCATTACTGCCTCCTATTTAAAGACCCAGACCTGAGCATGGTTGTGCTCCTTGCTGAGCACAGACGTGCTCACTTAGTTTCAGCAAGACGCGGTCCTGTGCTGAGCACGATCATGCTCCCTAATGAGCACGGCCGTGCTTGTGACTCAGACAATCACAAGACGCGCCTAACAAGCACGGGCGTGCTGGACATGAGCATGCCGTGCTCATGTACCAGAAAGGGATTTTAAGCCTAGAAATCCCACTTAGCCCTCCAACAACAATACTAAGTTAAGCCCTAAGGCTTAACCAAACAAACAAGGCACTTATAGAAGCACTTAACGAAAAACAGGGTGTTACATACCTCACCCTCAATCTGGAGATAACACACCCTGTTTCCGAGTTGACACATAGTGTAGAAGAAACTGAAGCACTCTAGATAGTGCAGATGATACAAATTGAAGCACTATGAGTATGAATGTTTGATGATATTCTCACAAAATTTGGTTCCAATTATTTCAAAGTATAAGACAATTTTTGTTCACAATTTTCGAGTGAACAAATCACATTTTATAATGTTTATGAATTAGAACGTTGAGACAACTAATTTTCTGGAAGTTGAAAGTTGAGAAAACAATAAACACAATCTGATATTCTGGAAGTGTACGTTGGTAATTAAATATGGGAAATAGCTCATTATACTCAACTATCACTCTATCAGTTGCACACATTCTTACCTTGTGTCAATTGATATAATCTCCATAGCAATCAATTTAGACTTTTAAGAATCGGATCCCAATCAATTACAATGTACAGCAAATCAATATAGGGCCCGTTTGGATTGGCTTATTCAATGTAAGCGCTTATGGTATAAGCTCTCAAATGGTAAGCTCTTATGCCATAAGCGCTTAAATAAGTTGTTTATCCAAACAGGGCCATAGACTTAAATGTATGAGTTCAATATATATTTATTGGTCAATCAGTGTAGTTAAAAAAATAAAGTGATTTCCAAACTATAATAGTCCATGATTTGAATCCAAAACATAAACACGGTGAAAAGCTTTGAAATTTATTGAATTAGATTTGCAATATATATTATTATCCAATTGAATGATCATTGAAGATTATGGTGCACCGTTTTGAAAGAATATTTTAATAGATTAAAATTTAATTTAATATATTTAAATAAATTAAATTTTGAAGAACTTAATTTTTTTTATTTATAACAAATCATATTTCCTTTTTCTTTATAATTTGAAATCAAATTGAAAACCGCTTTGCTAGTCAAAAGCTTGGTTAAAAGCCTTTTATCCAAAAGTTTAATATTTTAGTTAAATTGATTAAATAAGACAAAGTGAGTTTTAGTCATCATACTCTTACATTAACATCTAAGACCTAATATATTTACCTAAACTTGCTTGAGGTCTTGATAATTGAAACTTTGATACTCCTAGCTTATTTGTGTTTTGCGTTGCTAGCCTTTGAGTATATACATGCTTGTAAATTATATTTTCTTTTTGTCCTGCATGCTTATGGTTAATGTTTGTCAATCATCAAAACATAAGTATATACTTACAATTCTGGTCTCTTGCAATCCTAATTACAAATTTAAGGGAAAAATTCCATGTCACTATATATTAGAAACTGATAACCAGAGAGAAAACAGAGAGGAGAGAGAAAGGAGAATCTAAAACTGAATTCTGAATCTGATTCAATTCTTAGTCTAGATACAGAATCTCATGCTATTTATAGCATGTCATAGGAGTAACTAACTAACTAACTGTATGGCTGACTCAGCAGAGAGCTGATTAGCTATATGCTTCTACATGATAATGAATCTATACTTACTCTAACATACCCCCTTATAAGTGCAAGGTGGGTTCACAAGAGTTGCTCCATTCTAACATACCCCCTTATAAGCTAAGGTGGGTTTACAAGAGATAGATGATCACAACCCCAAAGTGTCTTCTCAGTGCTCCAAACCTTGTCTGAGAAAGTGGCTTGGTAAGGAGATCAGCCACCTGACCATAACTAGGGAGATGGCAGACATGCAGTGTCTTATTCAAGACCTTCTCTTTAGACTAAGAATATGTCAAGCTCCATGTGCGTTGTCCTGGATCTGGCCACCAAAGGCTGCTTCCTAGACCACCAAGATACAAGATTCGGGCCAAAATAAATGCAAGAGCCAGATGTAGACCTGCGGCCATCTACATCTGCAGCCCAATCAACATCTGTAAAAGCCTGAATTGTAAAGGGAGCTTTCGGAGCTGCAGGTTTGAGTACAAGCCCATGTGAAACAGTCCCTTGCAGGTATCTTAGGATGTGTTTTATAGCCTTCCAGTGCTGTTCTAGCGGTTGGGAAAGATATTGGCAGACTTTACTCACACTGAAACATATTTTGGGTCGTGTGCATGACTGACTCAGCAGAGAGCTGATCAGCTACATGCTTGTACAGGATAGTGAATCTATACTTACTCTAACACTGTAACATCCCTGACTGCTCTACAGATTGACGACTGCCCCCACAAAACAACACTGTTCTTTTCAGTGTGTTTTGTCCTCACTTACACGCTTTCTAGGAAGTTGGTCACCCATCCCATAATTGCTCCAAGTCAAGCACACTTAACTGTGGAGTTCTTAAGTGACGGGCTCCCGAAAAGAAGGTGCATCTTGTTGGTATATGTAGTACCAATCAATACATATAAGCCATCCTCAATTGTATCGTCCCATACGTACACAGTCTTAGGATCCCTCTCATTCTGGTGTGTAATCGGTTCATTCATGTGTCCCTCCGCCTAGAAGTCTGCCAGGAATCGCTCCTTGCCCTTGACTTCTTGCACCGGCGACCACTTCCCGCCTTCGTCAGCCTCGGGTGTCACAGTCATGATCCACATTAGCAAGCTTAACGACCTCTTCACTAGGGGCGAGCAAAACACGACCCAACTTGTAGTGTTCGGACCGGGTCAGACCCTAACCCGCAGAAGAGAAGGGATGAACTCTCGTCCCATTTAGTGACCCGACACCGGGTTGATCCACATTAGCAAGCTTAACAACCTCTTCACTAGGGGTGAGCAAAACACGACCCAACTTGTAGTGTTCAGACCGGGTCAGACCCTAACCCGCAGAAGAGAAGGGATGAACTCTCGTCCCATTTAGTGACCCGACACTAGGTTAGGGACAGGTCCGGGTTGACCTTCGGGTTACTCAACCCTTCCCAATATAATAAAAATCTTCTTTTACCTTTATCCCTCCTAGCTTATGTTTAACACACAATTACTAAGAAAGAACTAAAGAAGTCTAAACTCTTCTTTTACTTTTACTCTTTCATCTAGTGTATGAGAAACTTAAGAGAAAATGAGAAAATTATTTTGTTTTTCACTATTCACTTTCCCGTTTTTCACTGCACGGTAACCCCTTCATTGTTCCAATGTTATTTATTTTTGGTTTCACTCCAACAGTTTTTGGTTTCACGGTTTCTCTTTCGTTTTTTATATGTTCTTATATCTTATAGATTGCTTTATTGTGAAATATGAATATAATAGAATAAGGTATACATGAGGTTGGAAAATAGACCATTGAAAACAAAATATATTTGGAGAATAAATTGCTTTATTGTGACCTGTGAATTGTGAAGTATGATAATATTTTTTCCCACTCACAAAAAATTATTTTATAAAGGATTTATTTAATTTTGGGTCAACCCGGTCCCGTTCCATTTCGACTCGGTCTTAAACCAACCCGCATATGATCGAGTTCCTTCGGGTCTAGGACGGGTTCAGGTTCAGAGAATTGACTCCACCAAAGTTTAGGGCCGGGTAAGGGATAATCATAACCCGTCACACACTCACCCCCACTCTTCACGAAATCCTATCTCAGGGAACAAATTGAATATTTTATATAAGTTCAAGAACCTAATAAAAAACCTTTTTTGTTCTAAAATACAGCTAAAAATGTTATATAAGTTCGGGGACCCCATTAAATTTTTTTTAGCTCCGGAACCAACTCAATGATTAAACCTTTTTATTATTTAATTTTAGAAATAATTATAAAATTGTGCATTATTTTTATGTTTTATATAGAAACACTTAAAAAACATTTTTTATTACTATTTTCTATTCCAAGTCATTGAACTAAATACATTTAATAATTGACTTAACTAATTAAAATTTTTTTGGGTGAGTGTCGGGTTTTTCAGTCCCCACGGTCTCTCACGTCATGATCATCACAACCCTTCCGCAATATAGAGCCAGTAACGTGGAGACTGAGACTGTGAGAGTACCATAAAGCTACTGTGCTGTACTGCGTGAACAGTGAAGGTCCCAAAGCAGCACCCAGATAGAGGAAGCACAGAGGGTTCAAAAAATCACCGATCAACAACCAAAAATGTTCAAAACCAAGATTCAAGAACTGTGCCAGAAGAGATCATGGAACTTACCGGAATACAAAACCAACAGAGAGGGACCCCTCCACAACTCTAGCTTCAGCTCCACCGTCACCGTCAACGGTCTTCAATTCCATTCACCCGAACCAACCCGAACCGCTAAAGAAGCCCAAAACAATGCTGCCAAATCGGCATTCGATCATTTCTCTAGCTTCAGTTCCACCGTCACCGTCAACGATCTTCAATTCCATTCACCCGAACCAACCCGAACCGCCAAAGAAGCCCAAAACAATGCTGCCAAATCGGCATTCGATCATTTCTCTCACCCCATTTCCTTTCCTCAGCTTCCTTCTCTTCCCGGATGTTCTTTTCCTCAACCCTCTGTTTCCGTTCCTCTCGGTATGTTTTTAATGTAAATTTTTTTAAAAAAATATTAAAAAATATAAAATAGAAATTTCTGAATTTCTAGGTATACCACACAGTGGTCTTGATTTTTGTGTGAATGATATTTCAGAATTTAATCTATGCGAAAAATTCATGTTGATTTGCGTTATTTGTACTTGCAGGTTCACCTGATCCCACCGATGGTGGTGATGATGGTAGTGTGTTGCAACCGTCCCAAACTTCTCAGATCAGTAGCACTGTTACAGCTACCGTGACAGCAGAACATAATAAAGGTGATTTTATTTACTCCTAATCTTTTTATTTTAATATTTTCTTTTAGTTTGTTTGATTAATTTGACATATAAATGGTTTGTCATGCTTATGTGTTAAAATTAGTTCCAGTTGAGTAGGTTAAGGACCTTTCTTTTATCAGAGATAGGTTTTTTTTTTTTTTTTTTGGGTGTGGACTTGGGAGTGTAGTGTAGTGTAGGTGAGGGAGATTGAGTTATATTGAATCTAGTTTGCTCGATTTGAAAATGAGTACTGCTATTGAGTACGAATGAGTTATGTGTGTAATTTGACGAATTTAAAATTAGCGAATCCTGTAACCATACAAAGCATCACTCTTGTTGCTTCCTGCAAACGTACATTTACAAGGTTGCAGACAGGGAAAACAAACATGCTTGTGCCTAGTGCAGACCCTGTCTCTCTCTGTTTTTTTTGGTATATTTGTAGCACCAAGCTGCCCTATTTATGGCATTTGTAATTTTCCCCTAATATAAGGTGATGTGATCTAACATTGATCACTAACTTGATAGGATCTTTCTTTGATTCAATTGTTAAGAATTCAAGATCAATCGCAAACTAGAACACAATGGAATTGAATCTTGATCCTCAAGTGAGAATCAAGAGAAAACTAAATTAGAAGAAGGTGCCTTTTATTTACTTGGGAATACCAATTGGGGCCAATCCAAAGCGTGTAGGAACGTGGAAGCCAATGGTGGACAATATTAGAAGAAGACTTTCGAATTGGAAGGGGTAAAAACTATCCTTAGGAGGTAGAATAATACTGATAAATTCAGTACTCTCCAATCTTCCAATCTACTATCTATCGTTTATGAAAGCGCCAAAAAAGGTGGTAAATGAAATTATTTCGATCCAAAGAAACTTTTTATGGGGCGGTAATTATGAAAAGAAGAAGATAGCTTGGGTAAAATGGAGTGACGTGTGCAAGCCAAAAACAAGCGGAGGGTTGGGTATCAAAGATATACACTTGTTCAATCTTTCATTGTTGGGAAAGTGGTTGTGGAGAATGGTTAGAGAGGAGAATACCTTGTCGTTAGAGGTGCTGAAATATAGATATGGTGTGGTCAATGTGGGCTACATGGACATTCCAGGCAACCAACATGCAAACTACCCTTCTGGATGGTGGACAGATTTGTGTAGCATTGAAGTGGGAAGGGAGATTCCTATGGGGTGGTTCAAAGCTGCCTTAATTAAGAAGGTGGGTGATGGTAGCACAACAAGCTTTTGGAATGACCCGTGGCTGGATTCTCTCTGTCTTAAAACTCTATATCCTAGGCTATTCTCAATTTCGGTAAATCAGGAGGCAAAGGTGGGTGAAGTGGGCACATGGGCTGATGACAATTGGACTTGGAACTTTCAATGGGGAAGACATTTTTTCGATTGGGAGGACTCTTAGCTGCAAGAACTGTTGGGGTTATTATCAAAGGTTAATCTAAGAAGGGGAGCAAAGGATGAATGGCAGTTTAGACATCACAGGGATGGCAGCTTCTCATGCAAATCAGCTTACAGGTTACTCATTAAAACAAAATGTGCATTATGAATCCTGACAGACCCATTGTGGATATGTTCTTCCCGAAGTTTTGGAATCCGATAATCCCCTTGAAGATCAAAGCCTTTGGTTGGCAACTTATCCTAGACAGAGCTCCTTCTAGATTGAACCTTTGGAAGAGAAGGATTATTTAAGATATTGAGAGGGCCAAGTGTGTTTTGTGCGATGGCAATGCAGAATCCATGGAACACTTAATTTTCTCCTGCAACAAATCGATTCAGATATGGAAATAAGTTTATAACTGGGCAGGGTTTGATGTAGTTATGCCTGCAGAAGGAAAAGCACACTTCTGGTATCATAGGGGTTTAGTTGGGGGCAAAAGGCTAAAACAGTTATGGATGGTATTGTGGTTTTCTACCACTTGGTCAATATGGTTAATTTGAAATGGCATCATTTTCAACAGTGAAAAGTTTGACAGCATTCAATTGATGGAATTAATCAAATTTAGAGCATGGAAATGGTTCCAATTCAGGGGAAAAGGATGTAGCTATAGCTTCTCAGATTGGTGTATCTCCCCTTTGGAATGTATTAAATCAAGTGTCTAGCTGGTCCCTATGAATCTTGCTGCTATGGTTCAAATTGTATATCTGCTCTGCACTGTGACATCACTATGAATTCTGCTGCTATGGTTTAAAATGTAAATCAGGGCTGCACTGCGATTTCAGTTACTGGATGGTTTAAATGGCTGTTGTGAGCTATGCATATCCTATTATTTCAGGCCCATATGGTGCAGGGTCTTTAGTATGTTGATGTGCAATATCTTCATCTTGGCTGCAATATGACTCAGTATGATAATTACCCTCATAGGTGGCCTTGTGCACTACTCTTCAAGGGCTGCAGCTTGTTTTTGTTTGTTTTATGCTTGGATATTGACCTCCAATTTGGGGACTTTTCAACCTGAGGTCTGATAGTGGGTGGCAATTTATTTAGGCCTATTTTGGTTATGGTAGCTGATACTGGGTTGTGGACTCTGTGACACTAATACTGGTCTGAATGGCAGTATTATAATTACATTGTCCCTCCTTCATTCCTTCATTTTGTTTCCTCTTGTATATGGGTTAGAGTACCTCTTGTACTCTCTTCAATATACTTTTTGTTTATCAAAAAAAAAAAAAAAAGAGAAAACAAAATGAGTAGAAGAGAAACATTTGATATTTGATATATGAATAAAATTGAAGCACAAGAAACTAAATCTAGAGTTATGAAATGTAAGTTGCAAAAATTAAAGAAGCAAATGAAGTAGAAAATGGAAGAGGTAGAAGGGGAAGGGAATGGCGCCACGTTCAACTTGTGAATGCAAGATTGAATGATAAGCCAATGATGATTCACCACTTGAGTAAGGATACTCAAGATAAGAATCTGTGGTTCAATTCATGAACCTATAGGACGAGAACTCTCTCAACTCACTCTAGCTCTCAAGTATGAGAAACTTTGCAATTGTATTCAATGATCACAAAATGAGTACAAATCACCTATTTATAGGTGTTGAAGTTGCATCATGCGCCTCTACCTAGTGTGGCTGTGCACTTCCTTGTGTAATTTGGGCCAATTGGCCCAAAGTGTAATTCCTAATTACATGTTGGGTTAATTGGTCCAATGGGCCAATTACATGTTGAAGAAGCACTTTTATTACAAAGTTCTACTCTATTTGTCATAGGTCCTAATCCTACTTTTGTTACAAAGGTTCCTAAGCTAAGTGGTCAATGACTTATATACAATAGAGGTTCAAAGTAATTCCCTCTTCTTATGGTTGCTTGTGAGTCATATGGTTGACCACTACTTCCTTCAATGTACCTTGGACTCTCCTTTGCCTTGTTTTTTTTTTTTGATAGGAAAATGTTAGTAATTCCTATTAGTATGTTATGTTAGTGGGGGGAGTTGAACCTATGACCTCCTTCTCACTCCAATCCCTATGTCCCTCCCCCAACCCATGACTCTCCTTTGCCTTGATCTTGTCATTGGTCCATGTATGTCTTCTATGCCTGGGATCCTTGGCTTGGTGAATCCATGATCATATAATAAGGCATTGCCATTTTCTAAGGGATTGGATGACATTTCCTTGCCATCGGTGCCCATGATATCTTAGAGTTATGTTATTTAAACACAAATTTTAGATACCGTATGTGTTTATTTCTATCTCTCACTTTTTATCATCTTTGTATACACACATCTCGAAAATACATTCAAAAACAAAGGGAACACCGTATGGTGTCCCCAATTTTGTGTTCAGAAAACATTCCTCATATCTTAGATAGCTTAGGTTCCCCATCTCTCTTCTATTCAATTTAATCTTTTTTACCAGCTTGAATGCAAAGAAGTTTAAACACTATGCTGGGGGTGATAGAAGCTAAAAGGGCATGACCTTCATTTTGTTTTGTTTAATATTTTATGGTTTTTTGGTCTTTAGAACTTTTGGCTACTGGCATTCGATCATTTCTCTCAACCCATTTCCCTTCCTCAGCTTCCTTCCCGGATGTTCTTTTCCTCAACCCTCTCTTTCCATTCCTCTCTGTATGTTTTTAATGTCAAAATTTTAAAAAATATAAAATAGAAATTTCCGATTTTCTAGGTATACCACAGTGGTCATTTTGATGTTTTGTGTGACTATGATATTTCAGAATTTAATCTATGCCAAAAATTCATGTTGATTTGCATTGTTTGTACTTGCAGGTTCACCTGGTCCCACCAATGGTGGTGATGATGGTAGTGTGTTGCAACCGTCCCAAACTTCTCAGATCAGTAGCACTGTCACAGCTACAGTGACAGCAGAACATAAGAAAGGTGATTTTAATTACTCCTAATCTTTTTATTTTAATATTTTCTTTTAGTTTGTTTGATTAATTTGACATATAAATGGTGTATCATGCTTATGTGTTAAAATTAGTTCCAGTTGAGTAGGTTAGGGACCCTTCTTTTATATCAGAGATAGTAATTTTTTTTTTTTGGGTGTGTAGGTGAGGGAGACCGAGTTATATTGAATCTAGTTTTCCAGGTTTGAAAATGAGTACAAATGAGTTTTGTGTGTAAGTTGATGAATTTAAAAATTAGCCAATCAGGAGCCCTGTAACCGTACAAAGCATCACTCATGTTGCTTCCTGCAAATTTACATTCACAAGGTTGCAAACAGAGAAACGAACATGCTTGTGCCTAGTGCAGAGCCTGTGTCTTTTTTTTTTTTTTGGTATATTTGTAGCACCAAGGTGCCCTTTTTATGGCATTTGTAATTTTTCCCTGACATAAGGCATTGCCATTTTCTGAGGGATTGAATGACGTTTCCTTGCCAACGGTGCCAATGATTTCTTGGATAGCTTAGTTTCCCCGTCTCTCTTCTAAATCTTTTTTACCTGCTTGAAGGTAAGGAAGTTTAGACACTATGCTGGGGGTAATAGAAGCTAAAAGGGACTGATTTTCATTTTGTTTTGTTTATATTTTATGGTTTTTTGGTCTTTAGAACATTTGGCTACTTAGTATATGTACATTTTCTCCTTCTTGGTTATATAGTGCTGTACTATATATATTCCTGCATGACCCAACAAACAAATACATTCTATTAGGCAACTAGTGTGGCCAAACCTAATTGTTTGGCACCACCTTGGCTAAGTTGTTATTACGTATCATATATACTCTTTTTTGAATAAAAGAAGAAATTTATAAGACAGACAAGATGAATTCCTTTGGTACCCTTAGCAATTAGTAGTCATTATTATATTCTTTACGTAACTATGGCTTATGACTTTTAACATTCAAATGTGTCATAGATATGCTACATTTGTTTAAGAACCAACTACAGAATTATGCTCAAAAGAGGAAACTAAGTCTACCGATGTATTCTCCTGAGTGGGAGGGCCCTGCTCATGCCCTGTGTTTCAAGTGCAAAGTTACAGTTGATGGACAGACCTTTGAAAGTCCTAAGTTCTTTTCTACATTAAAGGACGCTGAACATGCAGCAGCTGAAGTTGCTTTAAGTGTCATTATCATCAGGCGGTGCTCAAGAGGCTAGTCTTAATCACTTTTTACCATTTTTCACTATTCTTCTGTAATTTTTTAAATTCTATGTCTTCTGCACCTCATATCCATATGATTGTCTAAAAATTTCAGGATCAACCTGGGTTATACAAAAACCTATTACAAGAAGTGGTTCATAAAGAAGGATCTCGTTTACCTTCTTATAATACAACTAAATACGGTGAGGCTCATATGCCAATATTTGTTTCACAAGTGGAGATAGAAGGGGAGATTTTCACAGGGCAAGAAGCCAAATCCAAGAAGCAGGCAGAGATAAATGCAGCAAAGGTTGCTTATATGACTCTGAAAGAACGCAAAGGTATTTTTTAAGTACTGGTGTCAGTTTGCCATTTGGGATTTAAAATTTGTAGCTCAATTCAATATACTTTACTGTTGATCTTAACCATTGAAATAATCTGAAATAAATATTTAGTAAGGGTGTGTTAGGTAAACAAATTAATTAAGCACTTATTCGTTAAGTTAAAAAAGCTTATTTTCGTAAGCTTCTTTGTCAAGTTTATTGAAATAAGCTAAAAAGTGCTTATAGGAAGGTCATGAACTATTTTCATAAGCAATTTTCGTAAGCCCAAATAAGCTCTCTATAAGTTCTATCAATTGCCCCTCAAATATGATGTAGCTTTGGTGTGGCTATGTTAATAGAGTTCCTTTTTTTTTTTTTTTTTGGCCGGGATGTTAGTTTACTCTGCTATTAACTGTTCATAATTTTGTTAGCTTAATTTCTTCATGATCTACTGGGCTAGTAGTATAAAGTTGTCAGAACATAACAAGATCATACTGGCTATAGCAACAAGGATTAGGTTACTTATTGACCAATTTAAAGTTTGTTGTCTATTTTTAATATGTGTAATCTACCTAACTATGTTGTATATGATTCCCAATTTGCATGCTTCAAATCTAATGGTTGTTACTACGATATTCTATTCACTGCTCTTCTATGCTGCACTCACCCTTCTTTATCTCCTGCAATTTTTCTTTGTGTGCCTTTCCAAGTCTCCTATCGCTAGTGGCAATGTAGACTATGGTGATGATTTATTTCTTTATCAATAGAAGAAATGTTATTAAAGAAAGAGTATTTCACTTTGAATTGAAAGTGGATATTGCATCCTTTTCTAAGAATAAAAAAGAAAACTGAGTAAGACACAAAGTAGTAAGTGAACACCAGCACAACATAGCTCTAACTCCAGTTGCATTCAGATATTCAAACCCTCTACACCTAACTTAGGATGAGCACCATGAAGAGGAGGATAAAATGATCTCTGTATCTCCCAAGAGCAACAATGGCAGGAAATTCTGCCTAAAGTTTTTTATATTACCCTCTAGCTAAATAAACCAAATAAATGTAACTATGGTAAAGATTTGGAACCTCTAAAATGCAATATCGCCTTGAGAACTCTGCAACTAGAGTTTATATTTTGTTTATCATGTCATTGGTCTTTCCTCTACTCTTCCTTCATAGAATCAAATAATTTTAGTAAATGTTTTGGAATACCTATCATCTACATTCTTTTACTTTTATTATTAAGATGTAAGAGCCTTTTATCTTCCAATGTACTAAGGAATGCTAGTCATTGTACTATTCCTTGCATTTTTGTTCAGGCATGTCGGATCAGAGCTCTTTATTTCCTTTATCAGCTCATCAAGCTCCTGACTTCTCATCTGACTGCTCAGAGGCTAATGTCGTAGCTGGTCTGCAACACCATGCTAATCCAAAATCCCCTGTAAGCCTTGGATTCGTCATCGAAAAGCAACCTGGAAAAGATAAAGGTCAATCCTCAAAGCCCTTATCGTTTCTACCCTCTGCACCCTTCTGAAATAAAATAGTTGATTGCCTCCAAGATCTGTTTGCAATTTTTAGATTATCTTCTGTAGCAAGCCCATACCTTAGAGCACATAAATTGGAGAGTAGATACCTTTTTTTTTTTTTTTGATAGGCAAATGTTAGTAGTTAGTTGTTATGTTAATTTTTTTTCCTTTGCCAAGGATTGAACCTTGGACCTCCTAATCTTCCAACTCCTTATACCCTTAGGTCAAACCACTTGAGCTACCCAATCCCCTTTGGAGAGTAGATACTTAGATGTTGAAAATAAAGAAATACTTATTCAAGGTAAGATCATTGAGGATAATGTTCACAAGAACTAAACTTTCTACTCTCCACTGCTAATCAACTTTATTAGGGTATCAAGACTTGTAAAGTTCTTAGAGTGTGTTTGGGAAAGCTGAAAAAAAAAAAAGATTATGCCTGATAATCGATTTTTGTATAATCGATTATTGTGATAATCGATTATAATCATAATATGTTTTTGTTTGGATTTGTTTGCTAAAAAGCGATTTTAAGATAATCTATTAAGTTTGGGTGGTGCAAAAAAAAAAAAAAAAAACCACTTTTATATAGGAAATTATGAAAAAGGATATTAAATTATTTGTTTATATTAATAACATTAAGACCTTTTAAAATGTTTATTTCTGTTATATTTTGTCATCAATTTTTTTCCATTATAATTTTTTTAAATACTTTTATTTTATTCTAAATTTTAAAATATTTATATAATATACTAGATGCTTACAAAACAATATTGGTAGACATGCCAATTTCAATGCCAATATCAACCCCAACTTTACACTGCCATATGCCCATATTTCAACGTCGTGGGTGGGGGTTTGAAAGCAAGTTTTGACAAACAAAAACAATCATAATGAAATAATCAAGCAGTCCTCAAGATTAGATGGTTCAAAACAATGTTTTTTAACCAATAAAAGTTTTTTAAAAATTAAGCTTCTAACCCAAACATAACAGATTGTTATAGAAAAGCTTTTTTTCCAAGTAAAACTGCTGAAAGTAAATCAATAATTCCTGAACAAGCTCTTAATGGTTTGTTTATGACTTGTTTTAACCAAGTCCAGTTCCAACTCCCTTTACATTAATCTTTGGAAGATGACATGACATTTTATAAAGCATCTAGTCTTCTAGTTGTTTGGATTAGCTGTGTTAAATGGATTATTTTAATAATTGATTATATGTATAGTGATATTTTTTAAATAATTGATTATGATGAATTTTATGTTTGAATATCTAGCTGAAAAGTAATTTTAAGATAATCCGTTTCATTTAGGTTTTATAAAAATAAATGCTTTTATGTATTAAATTACCAGAAGAGATGTGGAATAAATGCAAAAGTTATTTGATTGAGGGCAAAATGGTGTTTATCTCTTGTAGATGTGAAATAACTAGAAGTGCACAAGCATTTTATGATCTTAAAAAAACTTTTTATCACTTCGATCACTTCTACCCAAACCAGGGTTATCAATCCCGGATAGCGGCGCAGAGCGACTGACCCCGAAAACGCTATTGCGGGATAGCGCATAGCGGGACGGCCGCTATTTTAGGCAAGTGGAAGCAGAGGGGGGAGAAGCAGAGGGGGACGCCTTAGAAGCAGAGGGAGACGCAGAGGGGGAGAAGCAAATCTGAACGTGAGAAGTGGGGAGGGAGAGATTGGGAGGAAGAAACATAATAAAATAAGAGTGACCTACCCACTTAGTTTCTAAGGCCCAACAAAACAAAAAAACAGAGGGAAAACACATAATAATATTTGGGCCACATGGCCCAAACTCCTGAAACGGTTTCTGTCTGCAGCCGCATGTGACCTAATTTCTGTTTGCAGCAGCCGCATGTAATGTTAACCCTAGATCTGCAAGCAGCAGTCGCAGGAGGGCATGCGTGACACCTCCAACAGCGGTGCCGACGAATGGGTTCGGCCGGAAATGGCTCAACTAAACGGAACTTCGACCCGTAACACAGGAGCGACCCAAAAGCGCCTGCTTCACCGTTTTTCGGTGAGATTTCCGCCGCGAAAGCGGCTGCCACCGCCGCTCCTGAAAAACGCTCCGCCACGCCGTCCGAGTAGCGGCCACCGGCTGCTCCGCCCCGCCCCTCTGCGATAGCGACGCGATCGCGCGCTATTAACTACCCTGACCCAAACATGTCAGTTTCATTTCAATTAAGCTTTTTATCCCAAATAAGCTGGGAAAATTTAATGATTCCCAAACATACTCTTAAAATTGAAGAAAGTTAATCCATCATAGACTAGTATTAGGTTGATGGTTGTAGTCAATAGCGAGCTAGAGCTACTATAGTCGCATCGCGTGGCCAGCTTGCGATGCACAACATGTTGCGGAGCATTTTTCTGTCGGCCGCTTTTCATCATGGTTGCTACCTTCACGCGGGGAATCACGTTTTTGCTCCTGATTTTTTACTGTTCCCTCTCAAACACCACTATCTTGTTTTCCCACTCCTTTTCCATCCACATCCCAACCTTTTTCTGTCAGCCTGCCCTCCTTCGCACCCCTCAGTTTTAGTGTTATGGGTGTTTGCTTTCTTTAAACATCTCTGGCTTTCTTTTATTTGTATTATTTTTTTAATAGTTTCTACCTCTATCCAGTCTAGTAGCGGCATTGCAAAGCGGCCCCTGGCTGCAATAGAACAAGGATAGCATTGCATTTTTCGATAGCCACCATCACACCACTTTTGCGAGAGGAATCGTGGTCTTTCGCAACAGTTGCGTCCGCTCGGACAAAGTTTGTGCTGACACTATGCTAATGGCAGCTCTGTGTTTCTTCCTATGTAGTCAATAGCGGCCGTTCGCGGCACAATCGCGCCGCCTCAGATCAGTGAGACACCATGGCGCGACGCAAATCCTTGGTGCGACACGGTTTAGGGGAGTGGTCGTGGCAGCCGTGATTCGCGGCCAAATCGAGGGCAAATCTCGGAATAGCGGGCGCGAGAGTGAAGTTTGAGGGTTTCCGACGATCCTCCTGTTTGCCAGATTGCCTTTTCTGAGAAGTGGCCGTTGCTATCCTAGAAATAGGGATCTTTTTTTTTTTTCATGTTTCTGGTTCCTTTTGCCCCCTACCATTTTACCTTGTCACTCTAATTGTTAAAATATCTATTTTGTCCTTTTTAAATGTCTTATTTATCCTCACTTAAACATAGTAAATTTCTATTTTACCCTTACTTTTACTGTCCTCTCCAACCAATCTTCTTCTCCCTCACGTTCTCCTCACTTTATCTTCCAACCAAACCTTCTATTCTTCCCTCTTTCCCTTCTTCTCCCTCTTCTCCCCCCCTTCTTCCCCTCTTTTGCTTCTTCTCCCCCTCTTTTGCTCCTCGTCCCCCTCTTTGCAATAGCGGCTATCCTGCTACCTGCTATAGCGTTTTTGGGGTCGGTCGCTTTGCTTCGCTATCCGAGATTGACTACCATGGTTTCTTCTCCATAATGGTTGATGGCGGTCGTGTTTTTGACACAAGCTAACCCTAAGCCGCTTCTCCCTTTATCCAAAATCAGAAATAAAAGGGCCTAACTGCCTAACTTTAGCCCAAAAAAGAAAAAATAATCTTGACTCTAAGCCCAAAGAAAAAAATAACCTATCTTTAAAAAGTCTTATTTACTCTCAATTTATCTTTACTTTTTGTTCCTCTTCCACCCAGACCACATTTTCCTCCATTTCTGGTTCACTTCTTTCTCTTCGTTAGCCTCCCGCACTTTTCCTTTTTCTCCCTCTCTTTTCCTTCTTCCCCCTCTTTGCAATAGTAGCTATCCCACTATAGCGGTTTTTGGGGGTCGGCCACTCTGTGCCGCCATCTGAGATTGATAACTATGTCTCTATCTTCTACAAGCTTAAGAGTTGCATGCCAGTGGTTGACAGCTCACTCCACATCTTGATTATGAGTTATGTCAGTCATTATATTTTCCATGTGAGAGATGTTTACACCTAGTTATGACATGAATTACTAGTTATTATATTTTTTCATGTTCCTTTCTTTTGTGGTTTTTAAACACTTGCCTTTTACTGTTAGGTCATTATTTCAAACAATATATTTCATATTATTATTGTTAATGTACAATTATAAATTTATATTTATGTATAATAATAATAATAATAATTATATACATGTAAAAAGACACAATTTATGAAGTTATGTAATATATATGTATGTACACCATCAACTAGTTTCACTAGCATATACTTTGCGGGAACTGATTTTGTGATACGGACTTTAGATAATTTAGTTAATTTGTTTTGGCATTCATCTTATTCTTCTGGGCTAAAATACCATTTTGGTCCTTATCTTATTTTTTAGATTCAGTTTGGTCCCTTAACTTATAAAAGGTTCAATTTGGTCCCTTAATTTGTCCCTGTTGACCTAAGTTAGTCCTCTCCCGACAATAAAGTCAGTAACAGTGTTAAATGAGTTTTAATTTGGTCCCTTATGTTTTAAATTTGTTTCAAATTGGTCATTTAAATTATTAACTTGTTTCAAATTGGTCTTTTATGTTGTTAATGAGATTCAAACTGGTCCTTTACATTGTTAGCGAGTTTCAACCTGGTTCTCAAAAAATTATCAATGTTACAGACTCATTGATGGAGATGACTAACTTAGGTCAACAGACACAAATTAAGGGATCAAATTGAACCTTTTAAAAGTTGAGGGACCAAACTGAATCTAAAAAATAAGTTAAAGGACCAAATTGAATATTTTAAAAGTTAAGGGACCAAACTAAATTTAAAAAATAAGTTAAGGGACCAAAATGGTATTTTAGCCTATTCTTCTGTATCCCATTTAACCTTAAAATATATCTGTATTGCTAGATCTCTAAAACAGGGTCTACCACGACTTTCATCTATTCCAAGTTTCTTTGTTTTGTGGAATGAAAGCAGGAAAATAACAAATTAGGAAATTATATGCTTTTGTTTTAGTCCCGTGTGCCATCTATAAACTCTTGAACCAAAATATAAGTGACATGTTATTCGATTAATACTTTGAACTGTCAAATTTAAATGGCATGAAGTCTCTAATTTGGTACTCTAAACCAAAACACTGGACTTGGACATGTTATTGTAAGATGTCTGTTCAATATTAGTAGTCTGTACTCTGTGATGCATTTATAAGTTCATGTCTCACTATCTTTATTAGAACTCATCTTGCTGACATTTTGTTTTCAGAGCCTGTTATTGTTACAGAAAGGAAACAATCCTCTTCAGCTCGAAATACAAATGGCTGCACAGAGAATTCTTCCTTCTCATGTGTACAGTCCACACCTTCACTCTCAAGTGTAAATTCTGACAACAGTAATACGCCTTCAGGTGAGGTCAGCATCCCATCGCAAAGAAAAAAGGTAGTGGTGTACTCACGCAATACAAATGTAGAAATTGAAGTTGGTGGCACTTTAATGCCGATTAGTGATGACAAGTGGGTTGCTTACTCATATTCTCATTGAGATAATTGGCAAGCTGCAGGCTCACCTGTATCATATTTGTGAGTCTCAAATAGAGATTTGTTTGTTGTTTTTCTTGTAATCTCAAGTAGATTTGTATAGAAAGGGAGCTGACGTAGATAGGTCAATGTGCTGTGGTCAACTCTTCAGGGATTTGTATGTTCGAGAACATTTAAGCACATAGATATGTGATAACTATGGGGATTTCTTTTTGGGATTTGGATTCTCTTATGTTACATTGTTGCCTACTAACATGAGAGGGTCGTGTTAGGAAAGTCACAGTACTAAAATTAATGGACTCTACACTTATATGGCGGGTCCTATTACAACTTCTGTATCTTTTGTATCTTTCTCTCATAAGTGACTATCATGTTAGTAAGGAACGTGAAATTATCTTAATCATTGTTTTTGTATTCTCATTTTGTCTGTCTTTTTAGCAAACTTAATTTGTATTACTCACACTCATTGAGATGATGGTCAAGCTGCAGGCTTACCTGCATCATGTTATTTTGTTTTTCACAAGACAGTCTTTAAATTTCAAGTGTTTGGGTTTGCTCTTCCTAATTTGGTTTCTTCGGTTTTGCTCGATTGATACAAGATTGGGCCGTAACCAAAGATACTTGAAGGGATCGGCCCAAGCACTACAAACCAACTCAAGGAAAGACCCATTCGGAGCAGAAAACATCCAACATGGATGGCTGATTATGAATAGAGACTTTTTCACTTAATCAAAATCATGCACAACATACATTCTATTAGATTTACATTAGGTTTAATGAAATTTTTGGTCATTGAAAATATGGTCATTTTTGGTTTTCGTCCCTGCATTTTTTTCACTTTGCATTCGGTCCTTTTAACTTTTTTAAGTTTTGCATTAGGTCCTTGCTGTTAGTTTGGTTCGTTAAATACTTAGCTGGCAGACGGAACCTCTATTACAGCATGCCATGTGGTACTAAAAAATATTTTTTATGCCACGTGGATTTTCCTAAAAAATAATATTTGGAAGCTTTTGGGTTCTTGGTCGATGGTGTCTCTTGGTAGAGGCTTTTATGAATTCAAATTTGATGTCTTGGATGATTTGAAAAGTCTGAGAGCAATAGGTTCATGGAATCTGAACCCTGGTATATTGTGGGTGTTTGGTTGGATTCCAGATTTCAATCCTTTTTTGATCAAGCAATCCTCTTATCAGGGATGGGTTCGTTTTCATAGCCTAGCCAGAGAATATTGGCGTCCAAAAACTTTGTTTGAAATTGGTGGAGCCATTGGAGTTCCTATTGCTCTTGATGAGGCAACTAGGAAGAGGACTTTTGGCCACTTTGCTCGTATTCTTATAGATATTGATCTAAAAAAGTCTCTCCGAGATAAAATTATGGTGGAAAGAGAAGACTTTGCCTTTCATGTGGAGGTTGAATATGAATGGCTGCCTTCTTTTTGCTCTCACTGCCAAACAATTGACCATTCTTTTCAGGAATGCAAACACAACCCTAAAGGGAAACCTTCTGAGGACTCAGTTGCTGGGAAATCTGTTAAAAAGCCTACACTTCAAGATGTTCCAAAGCAAACAAATAAGGATGCAACCATATCTGAGGATCGTAATCAGTTGATCAACCAAGTTGATAAAGCTAAGGGCAAAGAAAGCTCGAGGGATGTAGTACTTGTTGTCAACAAGTTGTTGATTTAGAAAAAAAAAAAAAGAGGATATTGTTGTCCTTAACAAACTAGATAAAGGCAAAGAGGTGATTGTTGAGGAAGAACCTGTTAAGGAATGTAGCCATAATTTATTTCTGCCTAAGAATGTTCCTTATGTTGTTGAAGAAATCTCCAAGTCAGATAGATTGATTTAAGCTGATCAAAACCAACTGATTAATAACCAAGTCAGTTTATCAAAATCTCCGAATAATCCTTTGAGAGAGCCTAACCATGAGGAAGGAAATTCCATGGCAGCTAAAGCAAATAAAGAAACTGATCTCAATACGGGGAAGCATTGTATAATGTGTTTTCTAATCTGAACTCTCCCTCCAACCAAATTGTCCAAGACTCAATGGCCTCTTCTGACTCTATTTAGAATTCTAGGAATGCCTATTCTGATATGTCTCGGGTTCAGGAGACTAATATTGACACTGATGCTCAGTCTGTCTCAAATTCCATGCAAGGTAATGTAAACACTCCTGTTGTTAATAGCAATCATGTTGTTATTAAAGACATGACTATTGTTGGTAAATTGTGGAGCACTCAAGTGGAAGAGGAAGAGGATGAAATTAGTGCCTCTTCCCCTGATCAACATATTGCTCCAAACAGGTATTTGAATGATAATACTAAGGATAATTTGAAGCAGGATACAGGCTTTACTGTTGTTCTTTCAAAGTCTCAAAATAAAAAAGAGAAAAAGAAGAGAATTCAAGTTCAGAAAGCTCAGGCTCATATATAATACCCGATTTAGGGGTGGTCCTAAAAACTTTGCTTAATGCTTATCCTTTATTGGAATGTTAGAGGAATTGCTAACCCTGAAACAAGGTTAGTATTGAAGAAGCTTTGCTCTTTGTATAAACCAGATATGGTTTTCATTGCAGAACCTTGGATTTCTTAAGACCAACTTCCTACTAATTTTTTGAAGGAACTGAATTTAAAGATCTTTGCTACCAATGATAGGGCCAGTAACATGCCTAACTTATGGTGTCTTTGCTCCAATTGTTTTCTCCTTTAATAATCTCTAACACAGATCAACAAGTAACTTGCTCAGTGGATGTTGAAGGAAAACAAATGCTAATTTCTGCTGTTTATGCTTCTACAAGTTATATAAAAAGAAGACAGCTTTGGTCCGAGTTTTCTTCTTTACAGCAGGTTCACAATGTCCCTTGGTGTTATGTAGGTGACTTTAACTGTGTGTTGGGCTCTCATGAGCATAGAGGTAAGGGCTTGCCCTCCAAGCTATCCTGTGAGGATTTTAGATCCTGGACTGATTCTTCTAACCTTATTCACATTGAAACTAGAGGCTCTACCTTCACTTGGTCAAATGGTCGGATCGGGAGTAATTTTACTGAAAGAAGATTGGATAGATCCTTTTGCAACAATGCTTTCACTGATCTTTGGAGCAGTGTTTCTTGTTGCACTCTTCCTAGAGCCAAATCTGACCACTTTCCTTTACTTCTATCATTGAAAAAAGAGGTAAGATAGCATGGTTCAATGTTTAAATTTCATAAAATGTGGTCAAGCCACCCTGACTGCAAGAAATTGGTTGCTGATTCTTGGAGAGATCCTATAGCTAGTTGTCCTATGTTTATTTTTTCTCAAAAATTGAAGAACTTGAAGTTAAAATTAAAGGATTGGAACAAGTCTACTTTTGGAGATGTTCACAAAAATGTCAGAGAGGCTATGTCTAACCTAGATCACATTCAGCTTCAAATTAGTAATGATGGTGGTTCTGATGAGCTTTTGGATAAAGAAAAGGTGCTCAGAAACTACTGCAGATTGCCCTTGGCTATGAAGAACAATTTTGGCAGGAAAAATCTAAAATTAAATGGCATCTGGAGGGAGACAGAAACACAGCTTTTTTCCATCAAATGGCAAAGATAAAAGGTGTCACCAAGCAGATTTCATTGCTGCAGCATGGTGATTTGATCCTAAACAACCCTGCTGAGATTGAGAGTGACATTCTGAGTTTTTATCAAACTCTGTTTGCAAGTGGGAATAGCTGTCAAACTAATGATCTCATAGACAAAGTCATCCCAATGCCTATTTAACCAATTTACCATCATTGGAGGAGGTTAAGAATGCTGTTTTTTCTATGAATGCTAGTGGTGCCCCGGGTCCTGATGGTTTTGGTGGTCATTTCTATCAAACTTATTGGGAAGTGATTGGTCAAGATGTTCACAAGGCTATGCTTCAATTTTTTAAGCAAGGCTGGATACTTCCTAATTTCAATTCTAGCATCATTGCTCTTATTCCAAAAGTATCCAATGCTGTGAAAATTGAGCAGTATAGGCCAATTGCTTTGGCTAACTACAAGTTCAAGATCATCACAAAGATATTGACTGATAGATTGGCAAACATAGCTCCCAAAATTATAACTGAAAACCAAAGAGGTTTCATTAAAGGGAGGCAAATTTCAGACTGTATTGGAGTTACTTCCGAATGCATAAACCTCCTAGATAAAAGGTCTTTTGGTGGTCAGTTAGCCTTAAAAATTGACATCAAAAAAGCCTTTGATACTCTAGATTGGAATTTTCTCTTAAAAATTCTCCAATCCTTTGGTTTCAATAGACAATTTTGCTCTTGGATTGAAACTATTTTGCTTTCAGCAAAACTGTCAATTTCAGTTAATGGCAATGCCATAGGTTTCTTCAACCGTATAAGGGGAGTTAGACAAGGGGATCCCCTCTCCCCACTCCTTTTTTGCCTGGTTGAAGAAGTGTTAAGTAGAGGCATCAACAAGCTGGTTGAAGAAGGAAAATTGCAATTGATGTCTGGTCCAAGACACTTCAAGCTGCATAGACACATCCTATATGCAGATGACATATTAGTTTTCTGCAGAGCTTCCAAATCATCTTTAAGAAACTTGTTGTTCTTGTTTAAAGAGTATGAGTAGATATCAGATCAAGTTATCAGTGCAGAGAAATCCACATTCTATTCTGGTTGCATTTCAGCAGCCAAAAGGATGGCTCTAACAAACATACTTGGTTTTCATCATGGCACTCTTCCTTTTACTTATCTGGGAGTTCCTCTATTTAAGGGTAAACCTAGAAGAATGCATCTCCTCCCTATTGCAGACAGAATAAAGAGTAAACTTGCTTCTTGGAAGGGATCCTTACTCTTTATTATGGGAAGAGTTCAGTTGGTAAGCTCGATTGCCATTGGTATGCTAGTTTACAATTTTCACCTTTATGCCTGACCTGTTAATTTACTGAATTCAGTTGATAAATGGTTAAGGAACTTTGTGTGGAGTGGAGACATTAATCTTAAGAAAACTGTAACTGTTTCCTGGAAAAAGGTTTGCAGGCCTGTTCATGAGGGTGGGCTAGGAATCCAATCTATTAAAGCTATTAATAAGGCTGGTTTGCTTAAGCTTGGTTGGGATTTTTTTCCTTCAAATAGTCAATGGTCTGCCTTGCTTAAGGCTAGAACTATGAGACATGACAAACCTATCAGTCACCATATTTCCTCTTCAATTTGGCCAGGAATTAAATCTCACTTACCTGATGTGTTGGAAAATGTTTCTTGGCAATTAGGGAATGGTTTAAGCATAAACTTTTGGAAGGATAAATGGCTCTCAAAATCAGTGTTGGATCTTTTGAATGCTCAAGCTGATCTGTTTCCTGATCTGTCAGCTATGGTTTTTGATTTTATCATTGAGGGCAGTTGGTGTATTCCTAGCCCCCTTATTCTTCATTGCCCTGCCATTAAAGATGAAATTGACAGGATTGCAATCCTTAATCATCCTAGTTCTGATCAGATAGTGTGGTCTAACTCTGATTTTGGCACACTCAGCTTCAAGGAGGCTTACTCTTTTTACAATCCAACTGGTCCAGCAGTTCCTTGGACTAAATTAATATGGAGCAGCAGTGTTCCTCCCTCCAAATCCTTTATTCTTTGGAGAATTATGAACAACAAGATGCCTATTGATGAAAATTTGCATTCTAGAGGCTGCATAGTGGTCTCAATGTGTAGTCTTTGCGGGCAGGCTTATGAAACCACCAAGCACCTTTTTCTGGAATGTCAATTTGCTATATCAATCTGAAGCTGGTTTATGAGTTGTCTGAACTGCTTTATTGATTTCTCAAGCTTTGAATCAGTGATTTCTGCTTGCTCCTGGGGCTGGTGCAGTCAAGCTAAGGACATGGTCATTGCTGGCATCCTTAATATTTTGTATGTTGTGTGGCACTGCAGGAACAAAGCTAGATTTCACAACAAGTTGGTGCCAACTAGTTCTGCTATAGCCATAATCTCCTCCAATGTTTCTTTAGCCGGTTTGCTAAGCAAAGGTACTATGTCAAATTCGATAGACGATTTCTCTCTGTTAAAGGCTTTCAAAGTTCTTTGTCACCCTCCTACTGCTCCAAGAATTACATAAGTGAAATGGCACCCCCCCTATTAGAAATATGGTAAAATGTAACACAGATGGTAGTGCCCTTGGTTGTCCTGGCCAAGCTGCTTGTGGTGGTTTGTTTCGAGATAGCAATTCAGCTTTCCTAGGTTGTTTTTCAATCAACCTTGGTTCACAGTTCTCTCTTCAAGCATAAATTCATGGAGCTATGAATGCCATTGAGATAGCTTTCAAGAAAGGTTGGCATGATCTTTGGTTAGAATGTGACTCTCAAATTGTGGTGGCAGCCTTCAAAAACAATCAAATTGTGCCTTGGAAGATTCAAAATAGATGGAACAATTGTGTTTTACTCTCTAAGCAAATGCATTTTATTGTTTCCCATATTTACAGAGAAGGAAATCATTGTGCTGATAAGTTGGCTAGTAATGGAACTTCAATTTCTGGTTTAGTTTGGTGGGATTTAATTCCTAATTTTATTAGAGAAGAATTCAATAGGAATAGATTTGGTTTACCAAATTATAGATTTCATTAATTCTTCATGGGTAAGGTCCATGTCCCCCCATGTTTCTATGTTTTCTTCGTTCTTTTTAATAATATTAAGGTATGCTGTAGATGATTGGTAGAGGGAGGGTTGCTAACCTAGTTGGGAAGCCTTTCTCTATTTTGATGCCTTAGCATTCCTTTTTGCTTTAAAAAAAATTAATTATTATTATAATTATTTAATTTGTACAATATTTAATTTTAATAAAAAAATGTGCTGCTTCTCTACCCTTTTTCCAGAAACCAGATTCATCCTCCATGGCTGCATCTCTCACCCCCTCCCATTTCTGTTTTCCTTTTCCTCCTCCCTTTCTCTTCTACTCTCCGCCACAAACTTCCAACTTGACCGTAGCACCCGGTACGCTCCAAGGAGAACGCGAGTTCCATGACAAGCTCTCTCTCCCCTCTCACCTCGACTCTCTCTCATCAGCTTCTCCTCCGACCGCCGCCATCGCAAGCTCCTCCTCCATTTCTGTTGTCAAAGGCCTCGAGTATCTCCACCATTGTCTCCACCCTCTGGTGATCCACGGCGACATAAAATCTAGCAATATTATCTTAGATTCAGATTTCAATACAATAATTGGGGATTTCTTTTTCGGAAGAAGCAGAAAGCGTTATTAATGTAGCAGAGGAACGTATCTGCGAAACTCAAACAGAGGGAACAATACCTAAAAATCCTAACAGAAACTCAAATACATCAAACTGAAAATGAAAAAAAAAATTCTTAGCTCCAAATCTTATTGTCCTGTTTGGTTGTTGAGAAATCACTCCATCAAGAAATGAAAAGGCAAACACAGAGCATTATTTTCTTTTTTGAATATTTTCTCGGCATCTAAAGAGGAATTTTCTTTCTCGTTGAGTCTTACCTTCTTCCTTGGCCATTACACCACGCTGATTGGAGTAATTTGGATTTCTAGTTGAGCATCAAGTACTGCAGCACACTCTTGGCTTGAACGGTGGAGGGATTGGGGTTCCAAAAGCTAACATATTTTGTTATTTCTTTTTTTTTTAAATAAAAAGATAAAAAATTATATTTTTATTCAAAAATCCACGTGGCATTAAAAAATATTTTTTAATGCCACGTGGCATGCTGAATCAAAGGTTTCGTCTGCCAGTGAAGCAGTTAACAGACCAAACTAACGGCAAGGACCTAATGCAAATTTGAAAATATTAAAAGTACACAATGCAAAGAAAAAAAAATTTAGGGACGAAAACCAAAAGTGACTATATTTATAGGACCAAAAAATTCATTAAGTCTTTCCATTATGAATATTCTAATTTCTGTTTTACATTTCTAGTTGTTATCACCATGTATGGAACACTGGACACTTGGCAATGGATCCTTGAAATTAGGAAATGGAAAACTCTATAAAAATTACAATGAATGAATAAGGAAAATCAGAAAAGCTTGGACAAATTTCTCTTGTGTAATTCTTCCGTTTCCCCCTTGGAGTAACCTTTACTCGAAAGAGGTCTTCACATTCCTAGTAGCGTCATTTTGGTGCTTTCATTTCCATCTCAATGCCTCCCAAACCTGACAAAACAGAAAAAGCCAATGATGACATAATCAACCAATTGAGGGAAATGCAAATTACCTGGGACACAATTTGTAGTCCTTCATCAATACCGTGATTTCCTCCCAGATTGCCATTCTTAGGGAACAATTGGCTGTCTCCTCTTCCTCCAAAACCTCTTCTACCCTTCAACCAGAACCCAAAACCCCTAAAATCACCCTCACTCCATTCAATGGCTCAAACCCTCTGGATTGGATCTTCCAAACAGAGTAGTACTTTGAGCGCAACCAAACACTCTTTCACCGACGACTTACCCTTCTTTGTGCAAGGCCCAACTCTAGGATGGTTCAAATGGTTTCACACTAACCATCAACTCAAAATGTGGGATGATTTTACACGGACACTAGAGCTTCGGTTTAGACCCTCCACCTTTAAAAACCACCAAGTCGTGCTGTTTAAATTGCGCCAAACTGGTTCTGTTATGGAGTATCAACTCCAATTTGAGACCCTGTGCAATCGGGTCTTGGGCATGTTGCAGAGTTGTTGCTCAACTACTTCATCTCTGGCCTCCACAATGACATCCAATGTGAGACAACAGTCCTACAACCAGACTCACTAGCTCACGGCATCAAGATGGCCTCATTATTGGAAGCTAAAATCCAGGATTCCAAGTCCTCTTTCTATCGTGGCCCTCGTACATCTGTTTCTTTGGCCATAGGTCAGTCCTCCCCATATATTTTAGGCGTGGCACCCCCATCTAGCGCACTCCCTATTTGGAACTTGTCCCTTATCAAATTGAATGATTGTCGTGCTAAGGACCTTTGATATAATTGTGATGAAAAATTCTCCCTAGCCACCGTTGTCAGAGCGAGAAATTTCTCCTCCTCTTAACCGACGAGCCCACCTCACTAGAATCCTCATTATTGGATACAGGACCACCGGATACGTGCCCTCCTGAAGTTGAGTCTAAAACAATGGACTCCACTCTGGAGTGTACCTAGTTTCAACTATCCCATGCAACCCTTATGGGGCCGCCTTCCTCACATACACTCTACATCCAAGTTCGTATCCAGGAGCATATAGTCACCGTCCTAATCGATTCGGGCAATTCTCATAATATGCAACCCCGAGTTGCTGATTTTCTAGGTCTCCCCATCCAAGTCCTCACACCTTTTTTAGTAATCGTGGGCAATGGTGCCCCTATTCAGTGCTCTAGAATTTGCAAGGATGTCCCAATTACACTTTTTCAGAGTAATCATTCCTTATTCCCTTATATATTCTTCCCATTCATGGTGCAGACCTCGTGTTGGGTGTCCAATGGTTGCAAACCCTTGACTCTTTTCTCTTAGACTATATAGCACCCTCCATTCAATTTTTTACAACAATCAACCCATCACGTTGGTTAACACTTCCACCATCCAACCCAACTCAACATCACTAGTCCAATTTTACTGTTTTATTTTCATCAACTTCATTGCCTCTTTACATCAATAATTGTGTCCCCCACCTTCAGCCTACCACTGACACTGGGAACTGTTGGAACCAAAGTGGTTATGGTTAATAATCTCTAGAAATTTTGATGTTAACAAAAAGATTAAATTTGTATGGCAAAGTTAAGTTTATAAACTAACTCGTCTACTTAAGTGTGCAGGACTGTCTCTGTATTGCTAGACGAAGGTGCAGGTCTAGAACTCTTTAAATAAGCCCAAAGGCTTATCGCTGGTCTACACTGAGTTTGCTAGATGAGCCTCTAGTCTATTCCGAGAGAAAATAGCTAGGTTAAAAAAAGCAAGTCCAAAGACTTATAAACTACCCAATAAAAGGTAAACGATCTGCTAAGTAGACTACCTGGTAAACTCTAAACCACCTATCAATGGACTAACCAATAGAACATTAGACGATCTGTTACTAGACTACCCAGTTGGTAGTCTTCCAGTTTAATATTGCATGTCCAAAGACGTAACGCTTAAGAACCCGTCTACTCAGTATCTTTATTATAAATGATTGTTTTGTTTGATTTATGTATGTTTCGATGGTTTTACCCTGGTTGATTGAATTGTTTTATACTTTATTTCTTGGTAAGAGAAACATAGTACCATCGATTACACAAATTCTTTTGTACTATGACACAAGCTGCTACAAAGTTGACTAAGTACAAAGAAGGAAAAATAAAAGGCAACTTTCGGGTACAACAGAGAAGTGACAGTACCACTTTGAGTTTTTTATGATAACCAAGAGCTTTTTATGTGTGATTGTAAGCCTGAAGAGGCAAGTGTGAAGAATACTTGTAAGCTACTGGTTTATAGTGGAGAAAACCTTCAAGTAGAAGGGACTGGACGTAGCTCTTGGTTGGAAGAGAGTGAACCAGGATAAATCATTGTGTTGTGAATCTCTTATCCCCTATCTCTTTTAAGTTGCTTTTATCACAAACTACGGGGATTTGATATTGAGTTTATTAACTCTCTTTGAAAAATGATTTTCTTATGTGTATTAATTTCTTTGCTTGCTTACAAAACTGTTTTCAAAAGAAGTTTGAAAAATCTGTTAAGAAACACAATTCAACCCCCCTTCTTGTGTTTTCCCCATGTCAACTTCAAGAACCTCTCTTTTGACCTTAGCTCATTGGACCCATCCATTGCTTCCCTATTACTCAGGTTTGCTTTGATCTTCAGCAAGCCCCAAGGCCTACCTCCCAACTGCAGCCTTAACCATCACATATACATGACTCAGCACCTGTCAATGTCAAACCATACCGTTACGCATAGTGTCAAAAAGATCTAATGACTCAAATGATCAAAGAAATGCTTATTGATGGAATCATTAAGCCCGACGCCAGCTGAAATATCCCAAAACTTGGCTACTAGGTAATTTAATATGAATTGGATTATTAGAAAGACTATATTACAAGTTTAGAGATGGTTAAAAGTATAGAAGAATGATTTGAATGGTATTTGCATTAATTCAATCTGAATATTATACATACATATTTATAGAGATACAAAAGAGGTATTTATATAAGAGATAAGCTCTATTTGAATTTAAAAGAGACTAAGAGATAAGATATACACAATCCTAAAACATAAAAATAAGTGCTAGGTAGCTAGGATTCCCATAAAAAGCTCCTACGTGACTTTAAAGAAGTTAAATAGATAGTTAATAAACTTCCTAAGACCCAACACCCAACTTCATATGGATATTTAGTAGACAAAACGAACTTGTTTGGACTCGGGCTCTTCATACGAAATGTAGATCTGTCTCTTAGGTTTCCAAAGACACCAAATTCATCCAAATTGGATTCTTGTAACTGAAGTTATGACCAAATTAGTATACACTGTTTAGGCTCCAGCACCAGAACCGTTTTTCTGGCTTCTATCCCCGTTTTCACCATCTAAATGTTCGTTTCAGATTTTGTGGTCTTCATGAAAGTTGTAGATATTTATATTTATCTTTCCAAAGATATAAAGTCCATAATTTTTGGATGTCTATAACTCAAGATATGTGTGAAATACAGCGTTGTGTGCTGGATAAGTGGACCTTGACTCGTTTTTACACGATTTGGGCTATTGAGGGCTCTATAAATAGATTCTTAATACTCTTAAGGTGCGTTTTTGAACCCTAATTACATCTAGAAACTCAGAAGTGGAAAATAAGAGAAGAAATTCAAGGATTGGGAAGAAAAAGTTGTGGAAGAGGGCATCTAGGAAGAGGAAGATGAGGAGAACTCTTGGCAAACGATATGATTAGCCGTAGGAAACGCTTGGAGCTACTTGAAGGTCTTTAAGAGGTGAGTAACAATACCTTTTTCGAACCCTTTCCATGGTATACGAGTTTTTTTTGTGTTGACAAGGGTTTACCCTATGATTTTGGGAGTTTTTAATTGATTCGATGCATATTGTTATTAACCAAATTTCGAAAATTGAGGGTTTTTCATAAAAGAGGGATAAATGTTAAATTGATTTTATGATGTGTATGTTTACTTCTATGTTCATGATTAAGATGATGTATGTTAATTTAGTATACAAGCTTTGCTTATATGGTGCTACGAAATTGTAATTATCATATGCTCTAGGGAATGTCTGCCAAACTGTGATTGACGTTATGCTTGATGAGTGTGTGTTCTAATGTATGATTAAATGAGTACATGCATGATATGTGAAGTTTGTCATTGTGTCACCTAAGTTAGGGGCACTAACTTGTAACATCGTCACTTAGTGGGATGCTGAAGATGATATATAGGGCAAGGAATCCATTTTATGAACGAGGCACTCGGTTCACCGTTAATGTGAGGCAAGGAACCAATTTAATTATGTGGTTCTCAAGTCACCATAGGGGCAAGGAGTCAATTCTGAAACGAGGTTCCTGAGTCACCCTAGGGGCAAGGAATCAATTTTAGAACGAGGTTCCCGAGTCACCGTAAAGAGGGGCAAGAAACCAATTTAACTATGAGGTTCTTGAGTCACCGATTCGAGCAAGATACCAACACAGAGTGGAGATTCCGAGCCACTCGAATAATGATGTTATTGTTGTGACATATGGTTCACTTTCATTATTGAACATGTGATATTTTATTATGTCTTTGAGTTGCCGAAATGACTGTTGTATTTAAACTTATTTTTAATAAATATTATTTTGAAAAATTAGCAGGTACCATGGACAGTTTTTCCAGTTACTGTGCCTGCTGAGAACAATACTTTTTCAAAAATATTTTTATACTTTATTGTTATTCACTGGGATTTTATATCTCATTAGTGTATTGTTTTCAGAGCCTGAGGATATCGCCGTGGAGAACCCGAAGACTTGAAGATTTATTTATTAGCTTTTAGACATGGTTAGTGCTATGGCATGAACCATGTAGACTACGTTATTATTTGTTTTATTTTTCTCAGATTGTAGTAGATGCTCAGTTTTGAGGCTTTTCAGTTTATTTCGTTGTATTAGATTTTATGTCTACTTTGATAATTATTTTATTATTATGAGATTATTTTTAGACTCAAAAAAATTTACAAAATTTTTATGTTATAAATTTTACCTTTATTAAATGATTTAAAAGGATTTTACAATTTTTATGAATGTGTTACTAATGTAATATGTAACGAAGGGTATTACACCAGCCCCTTTTCATCTCTAGTGTTACTGGTTCGCAAGTAGGATGACACATGAAAATTTTGTGTGGCCCGCATTTTAAACACCATTGATTTGAAAGATCGCTTCCTAATTCCAAAGGTAGAGGAGCTTTTGGATGTACTCCATGATTCTACAGTATTTTCCAAGCTTGACCTCCACTCGGGGTACCATCAAATCCTTCTCGTACCAGCTGATACGTTCAAGACAACATTCCACACAATAGATGGCCACTTTGAATTTCTGGTAATGCCCTTCGAACTCACCAATGCACCATCAACTATTTGAGCCACTATGAACGAAGTCTTTCGCGAATTTATCTGAAAATTCGTTCTGGTTTTCTTCGTTGATATCCTCATCTGCAATAGAGATTGGGCCTCTCATCTTGATCACCTCCAAAGGTTTTAAAACTCCTTGCACATCATCAGTTCTTTGACAAGTTTTCTAATTTCCAATTTGGGTTGGACCAAGTGGATTACCTTGGCCACATTATCTCTAAAGAGGGTGTTGCTGCCAAGGTTCAAAATCGAGATCTTACCTAGGATCGATTGGGGGAATAAAAATCATAAAACGGATCGTAAGATCATTTCGAAGAGAAAAAAATATATTTAAATATTTGTATGCATATAAAATAACATAAATAAGAAGAATAACCTTAAAAATTTAACTTAAATAAATTGCACAAGGATGTCATATACAACTCATAAATCACAAGCTCTCGTACATAAAAGTAAACCATAAAAATAAAAGATTCTAACTCTAATTTAAAAAATAATTCAAGTCATGATGATCATAACCATCATCTTCTATAGGATCTTTATCTCCACAATGATTCATAGCATCATCCCCTCCATCTTCTTCAAATTCATCATCCTAATTAAGAATCTCCACAACGGTCCCTGACATCCTCCTTTCCTTTTTACGTTTTATATTTTTTGATCAATAATAAAATGAAACAAAATAGCTGGTGGCTCTTCACACAACACACACGTGGAAACAAAAAAGACAATGAAATAGACACATAAATGAACAGAAATGTTATTTGCACACCCAAATGAGACACCCATTTGGGACACCTTGGTCAATCATGTATAAATATTTGGTTAATTCAGTTCATTAATGGTTAATCACGTGCAAATATTTGGTTAATTCATGATGACCCATTAATCATATAAAGAACTGAATTAACCAGATATTTGCATGTGCTTAACCAAATATTTACATGGTTATGGAAAATAAGCCCATTAACCATATAATAAACTGAATTAACCAAATATTTATATGTGTTGGGTGTGCAAATAACATAACTGTAAATGAAAGACCACTTAAGTTTGAAACTTGAAAGCCCCTACCCACTTTCATTTACTATATAAGCCAAAAACCACCAAGCCCTCATCATCGTAGAATGCACCATCACCTTCATCATCACATTGTCACCATCTTAGATTGTACTAAGAAAACATTGTTGCAATCGCATGTAGCTTCTTCGATATGGGTTTTGGGGGAGAGTATGAAGGTTGAATGATTCAGATTATGTCGAAAACGAGAGGTAGAGGAAGAAATCTTGATATCCTTCTGTTGGGCTCATCCGTGTTTTTGGAGAGCAGGTTGATCTGTGACTTAAAGATGGACACTCACAGGAACGGAAAAAATGACAGATTTCACGATCCTAAGAATTTCCCCAAGGATCCCACCATGACTTCACTTATTCGAGTTTTGCTTAGGATCGCGATCATTGATCCCACCTTAAAACGTAAAATTGTGTGATCTTGCAAGCTTAATCGCAATTTTAACAACCATGTTGATGCTGATCCTTCTAAACTACAAGCAATTCAGGATTAGCATGTACCTCACTCCATTTTTACCCTACGCGGTTTCTTGGATCTACTAGGATATTACAGCCACTTTGTCTGCGATTATGCCTCTATCACCTCTCCCTTAATAGAATTGCTCAATAAAAATCAGTTTGAATGGTCCGAGCAAGCTCAATTGGCATTCCAAACACTAAAAACAGTCATTACATCTCTGTAGTGCTCGTGTTTCCAAACTTCACCTTCGTATTTGGTGTAACTAATGATGTCTCTGGATCTGCTATTGGCGCTATCCTATCATAGAACCTCCACCCAGTTGCTTTCTTTAGCAAGAAACTGTTCCCTCTAATTCAAACAGCTTCCGCATACAACATAGAAATGTATGCTATTACAGCTTCCATATAAAAATGGCATCACTATTTACTGAGAAAGCATCTTCAAATCTTCACTTATAATAAGAGTTTGTGCGGCCTCTTAGCTCAAACCATCCAGGATCCAGCTCAAGAAAAGTAGCTCATCAAGCTCCTTAGTTTTGATTATGAAATCATCAATACATCAGGGCACAGTAATGTGGTTACAGATGCCTTATCACATATCCCGATCCACCAAAAGAACTCTTTGCTTCGGTTTCCTATTTCCATCCACTCCTTTTTGAACAAATGCACGAGTTCTATACTGAGAATCCAGTTGGGCATACTATTTTTGCCAAATTCCAATAAACAGGGGATCATTCTAGACATTTCAGTAGTCAGCAAGGGCTCTTTTATTTCAAGCATCACATTTTTGTTCCTCTAGGAACTGAACTCCAACCCGCATTGCTAGAAGAATTCCATACTACCCCTACTAGTGTCCACTCTTCTGTTAAAGTGACTCTGACTAGCATCGCTGCCTTATTGTCATGGCCCCACATGGCCAAAGATATCAGATCCTTTGTTTGAAATTGCCAAACCTGCCAACAGAGCAAATATTCTACTCAAAAGCCAGTCGGTTTGTTACAACCCCTACCAATTCATGCCCAAGTTTGGGAGGATATATCAATGGACTTCGTTACTCACCTTCCCTCAGCGGGTGGTAAATCTGTGATTTGGGTGATTCACAATCAGATGCCCAAACAGAAGTCACCAATCGCATCCTCGAGTCTTATCTTCGATGCTTTGTTTGTGATTCATCTCAACTTTGGGTTCATTACCTACTCCTTGCAGAGTATTGATATAATTTCACACTCCAGTCTTCACTTCAGATGACCCCGTTTGAGGTATTGTATGGCTGCTAGGGATAGGAATAGGCCAGGCTGCTTGTCGGGGGACCTATATATGGCCTAGCCTATTTAAGGCCTAACTCGGCCTAGCCTATTTAGTAAAAATGTTAGGTCAATGCTTTTTAAAAAGCCTCTATAGCTAAAATGGTCAAGCCTAAGGCTTTAAAATAAGCCTACTAGGCCGGCCTATTTAACACATACACACAAATAAATATATATGTATAATATAATATAGTATAATACTCTAATAATATAAATTATAATATTTGAAAGTAAAAGTTTATTGACCTATTTAAATGTAATGACCTACTTGTTTATTTATCGTGAAGGTTTAGAGCCCTATTTATCAATATATATAGGTCTACCAACCTCTTTATCATTGAAGGCCTAGAGCCTATTTACAAGTGAAGACCTATGACCTATTTATAGGTGGAGGCATATTTAAAGGTTTTGTTGATTAGTAGGCTTTTAAATAGGCTTTCAAGCCAGGCCAGACTTTGAAGTAGGCTAGGCTTTGACCTTAAAAATTGTCCTATATCAAACTAATAGGCCAGACCTAGTCCTCGAGATTGGAACGCAGGCCAGGCTCAAACCTGTCAAGGCCTAGCTTGCCCTAGTCTATTCCCACCTCTAATGGCCGCCCTCTTCCCACTCCGCAAACCTATGTCACTGGGTCGACGACAGTGGGTTCTCTGGACAAGACTTTAACACAACATTGTCACGTGTTGACCCTCATTCGGAAGAATCTTGCCATAGCAGCTGCTTATGACAACCCAAGCTAATGCTAGTCGTGTAGACCGTTCCTTCAAAGTAGGTGATTTGATTTGGCTTAAACTGCAACCACATATCTCCAAATCTATGTGAAGGGTCACACCACTCCCAAGTTGGCTCATCGATATCAATGCCCTTATCAAGTTTTACGCACTATTGGCCCGATGGCCTACGAGTTGGCCTTGCCCCCGGGAGCAAGAATCCATCCAGTGTTTCACATCTCAAAGCTTAAACCATTCCATGGCACCCCACCTTCTGCGATACCTCCATTATCAACTTCACTCATAGGTACTCGCACGGAGCTCCAACCCCACCGCATTTTGGGCAAACGCACCCTTTTGATGTCTGAGTGTCACCGACAACAACTTCTTGTCCAATGGTCTAGATTATCCAAAGTTGAAGCCACGTGGGAAGACCAGAACTCCCTAAAGGCAACTTACCTTAATCTCAACCTTGAGGCAAGGTTGTCTTGGAAGAGTTGTGGTAATGATACCCAGAACCAAAGATACATGAAGGGATCGACCCAAGCACTACAAACCAACCCAAGGAAACACCCATTTGGAGAAGAAAACAACCAATATGGATTGCTGATTATGAATAGATTCTCTCTTCACTCACTTAATCAAAATCATGCACAATACACATTCTGCTAGATTTCCATTGTGAATATTCCAATTTTTTATTTAAATTTCTAGTTGTTAGCACCATGTATGGAACACTATACACTTGGCATTGGATCCTTGAAATTAGGAAATGGAAAACAAACACAATGAATGAGGAAAATCAGAAAAGCTTGGACAAATTTCTCTCTTGTATAATTCTTCCCTTTCCCCCTGGAGTAACTTCTACTCGAAAGAGGCCTTCACATTCCTAGTAGCATCATTGATACGCTAGTCCTTTCAATTCGGTTCCTTGCATGGTTAATATATGTTGAGTCAACAACACATAGCTAAAGAGAGTTGGCTAGTGCTTTTCAAAATTGTTTATAATTTTTAAAACAAAAAAATGTTTGAGTTCTTTTAAATAATTTCTAATATTTTTTTTAAAATAAAAAAATATTTCCAAGTACCAAACAAAGAAATATTTGTTTTTGTGAAGTATTTTTAAAAAAACTTAAAAGGAAAAGAAAAAGGAAAACTAGAAAATAGATAGAAGGAAAATCTATAGAGAAATTATATTCGCATAACTGCTCATCAATGAGAGGAATTGTTTAACGAAACTGCCACAATTTGTTTCTTTTGTTGACACCATGTTATTTTTTAAGTTTTTAATTAAAGAGAGTCTTTGAAAAACAAGATAGAGTTTATTAGAAAAAAGAAAATAGTATGTAAGGTTGACAGTTGGAAACACATGAGAACACTGTCTTCATGGATTAATTAACCACAAGATAAGGATACAATATTCTCCAGAGTTTGGTAGACTTTTTAGGGAAAAAAAATGTCTGGCACTGAAAACAACAAAAATATTATGAAAGACTGAAAGTACACAAGCTAAAAGAACATAAATGTTATTTGTACGCTTGACACTTGATTAATCACTAGTGGAAAATATGCCTTTAACGACAGAATGTAACATCAGTTGTTTTTAAACCAATGTTACAAAAAAGGCGGTGGCAATATTGTAAGTCTCTGGTTCATTTAAAATACTTGTAACAACGGTTGTGAGAAAACTGATGTTACAAGATACTTGTAACAACGATTGGGAACCAACCGACGTTATAAGTGAAGCAAATCTAATAGAAGGAAAACTTGTAACGGCGGTTGTGAAGCAACCATGTCACAGGTGACATGTAACAGTGGTTGGATGTGCAACCGACGTTACATGTTACAACGTTAACAATTTAGTCTCTCACTCCCGTGCCCTAACACACAACACCGTCTCTCTTGCAACCCCTTCTCTACAAAGCCACCGTGAAGCAGCTGCTCAAAGGACCACCATTGTTCCTTCGTCCTCCCTCACTCACGCCACCAGAGGACCACCATTGTTCCTTCGTCCTCGACAACCCAGCTTTGTTTCTCACCCCTTTCCAGGTCGAGATTTCCTACGAGTGTTTGACCCCTCTCAAAGATGGTATCCTCCTCGCTTTTCATTTTGCTTTTCGTTTTAGGGTTCCTTCTCATTTCCACCTTCATGATTTCTTTGTTTCTGAATCAATCTACCAATTCCTTTAATTTTATCTTAGGTTTTGCTCACTTCAATTCATAACATCCACTTCACTCTATAAGGAATTTTCTTACTGAAGATGGCTGGCTATAAAAGGGTGTGAAGAAGATAAGAACAAGGGGCTGAAAATTTTCTTGTTGGTACACCTCTTTCTCTTGTATGGTAAAAAAATTCTGGTTTGGGGTATATCAGATAGAGTCCAAAAATTTCTGGGTTCAAGAGAAGGAATTGAATTCCTTTGTTCCCCTCTAGGTTTTGATGATGATGATGAGGAGTGGGATGATGATGAGCTGGTGGAGCCGATGGTGCCGAAGGTATTCATATTCATTCAATTAATTATGTTTTTATCTATTTACAATTGAAATGACTTGACAATATTTACTAATGCTTTATCTTTGTTAATTGTTTAAGATAATGACAAAGTTGTTGGTCCATCGAATTCGACACAGCAGAGGGGGAAGTCTCTTTCACCCTAGGTATTCATAATCATTCAATTATTACCTATGTTTTTTTAGTATTTACAATTGAAATAACTTAATCATGTTTAATAGTTTTTTTTTTTTTTGTTTAGGACAACGCAGCTCCGTCGAAGCCGAGAAAACGTCTCTCGGCAATAGCTCGTTTAGCTGCGTTTGCTGTGGAGTATCAATACCATGAATTTAACATCCCTTTGGAACACGGCGTTACAACTGCCTAGTTGCCAATGTTTTATATCTCGGGGGCGGATGTGGGTGACCTATACCATGATCGACTATGGATAGCCAATTCGGTTCTCAGTGCCTGGTGCATGTAAGTACTTTGTCATATTGTATCTTAGGTATTTCAATATTATAATTTATTTCAATATATTATGTAATTAACATTAACTAATTATTTCATATCTTAGGTATCTGCATCGCCTTGCTATGACAAGGGGCATCCAATCTGTTTATGGATTCTTAGACCCCGGCGTCATTATGGGTGAATTCTGCGTTGAGGGTGATGCGATCATCAGATACTTGCAAAGCCTACTTGATGGAAGCCACAAAGAGGTATATATGGCACCGCATGTCAGGAATGACCATTGGCAGTTGCTCCTACTTTGCCCTGTGCAGCATACAGTCTTTTTCTTTGCTCGTTGCACCATGAGCCGGAGGTTAAATTGAGACAAAATATTGATAGTTACGTAAACTTTTATACAATTTGTAACATTTTGCTTTTATTTTATTACATGCATGAACATATAATTGACATGCATATTTTTTTATCATAGAGCACTGATTGCATGTAGCATTGCTTGCGCAAATGGTAAAAAGAGGAGTGCCAAGGCAAAACTCAAGCCTACTTGGATTATCCCAAAGGTAAGTAGTTTATTATTATTATTATTATTATTATTATTATTATTATTATTATTATTATATACATTATATTAACTTGATATTGATCAAGTTCATATTGATTTGTAGTCTCGTAAACAAGTCAGTTCTTAGGAGTGTGGTTACTATGTCATGAGACACATGTTAGACATTGTCTCCACTGGTATTAAAGGCAAATGGTTGCAGGTAATTAATAGTGTTTTTGACAAGTTAATTAATTATATTTTGTTTTTGTTGATGACTTAATTTAATTAATGTTGAGTTTATTTGAACTTATGCAGGCTTTCGACCACAATAATCAGTCTAGCATGACTTTGGCGGAATTCACAGACTTGAGGGAGCGCTTTGCAAACTTTTTTTTTTAGTATGCTGAAGAGAAAAATATATTAGATCCTGATGATAGATGATTTATGTTCTAGGTATTTAGAACATATTAGTTTGTGTATGTAATAGATCATGACTTAATTAGCTTGATCAATTTTGGTTATGTATATATGAAATATGTTGTAAGATATTTATATATGGGATTTGCTAATGTGCACCCACCAATTTTCTAGAAGGTATACGTTAGCAAGCTATAACTAAAAAATCGGAAAATACACCCGAAGGTGTAGCTTGCTAACGTACACCTTCTAAAAAATGGGTCGGTGTACATTAGTAAATTTGCTAACGTACACCCACCCATTTTTTGGAAGGAGTACGTTAGCAAGCTATAACTAAAAAAATAGAAAATACACCCGAATGTGTAGTTTGCTAACGTACACATTTTAAAAAATGGGTGGATGTACGTTAGCAAATCTCTTTATTTATATGTGTGTGTATATATATATATATATGTATGTATATGTATATGCATATGTATATGGGAAACAACTCAAGTGAGAGGAGTGTGTTATTATGAGAGTGAAAGGAGCAAATCTGGGCTATTAAACCATATAAGGATCGTCAGGATTAAAAGTCAGTTGGTGGTCATGTGATCACTTAAAAAAGTTACATGACTTTATGTTCTAATCTTGACCATTCATGTATGATCCAAAGGTCCAGATTTACTCCTCTCATCTCTCATAATAACACACTCCTCTCACTTGAGTTGCTCCCTATATATATACATATATATATACATATATATATCTGTGTGTCTGTGTAGCTTGGTTCTGCCATTTGGTCTGAATTATGGATGATCTTAGTGTTGTATGTATGTTCTGGATGATTCTGTGTATATATCAGTGAATTTTAGCAGGTGCATTTGTGTGTGCAATAATGATACTGAAAGCAAACCAAATTAAAAAAAAAAACTTGTAACATTGGTTGTTGGTAGAACCGTTGTTACAAGTTAACTTATAACAACAGTTCAGGATATAACCATTGTTACAAGTTAACTTTTAACATTACTTTGATCAGTCAATCCGCTACTTGTAAAGGCGGTTTTCAAGAGAACTGACAGGTTAACTTGTAACATCGGTTTTCCAAGTTAAACTTGTAACATCGACTAAAATAACGTCGCCTAAGCAACCAACGTTACAAGTCAATTTTAACCGATGTTACAAGTGTATCCTGCACTAGTGAATGATGTACAAATTTTGGTTAATGGTGTCTAAATAATCCCAACGTGTTACATAGGGTGATAGGGTAGATATTCTATAATTGTTCGATTTTCCGCTTTCCATCCCTCTATGTAAATACCCCAATATTGTTTCACAATCAATAACATCCTTACCATCCAGAACAACAATAAGTCGAAATTGATGAATGGTGAGGGCCCATATTAACTATAATAAAGTCTTTTCTTGTAATTAGTATAAGCATAGGTTTTTCCTCGATTCATTTTTCCAATAATTGTTTAAAACAAAAAAAAGTTCATCAAAATTTAAAATCCAAAAATCGAATAATTCAAAATGATTCTTCAAATTAACAAACTTGTGACTCCCAAATATCCAACTGATTTATTAAGTTTTTATAACGTTTCCAATTTTTTTTTTGACAAATAAGATAGTTAGTTGTTGTTTTCCTATAATTTTACGTAATCCTCATTGTGATAAACAGTCTTTTGGTGAAATTCTGAATGTGAAGTAAGTCTTCATATCTTATCGGTGAAATTGAATACTAGAAATTAAACAGATCCCGTGTTTTCTTCCTTCTTTTTTCCTTGTGACTTTGGTAAGGTAGATTGCTAATCATACTCCTTACAATACCTTTGAGAGTCATTATCAGGACTTTACTGTATTGTTGACATCCATGTTCTGATATATTTAACTTTAATGCATTTAGCACAAACAATAAAATGTATAAGGCCAATGGAATCTGAGATTCCATCATACAAGTTTCTCAACTCTATTTATAGAGATGTGCCTGAATGGTTGTGTCATAATGCTCTTTAATTTTTATGCTTACTACCATATGATTCCTCATTCAAGGTTTTCCTTTTAGAGGCTTCAATACAAAGCAATTATATATTGTCACATGCCATAACTTAGCTGGTTCCAACAAAATTTGAATTTAAAAGAGAAATTGAATCCATCGTTTCTTAATAAACAAAATTATTCTGATTTGGTCAATAAGAAACTAAAACCAAATTTCATATTGATTTAACCAATTTCACGATTCTCTGATGAAATCTCATTTTGCCCAATTTTTTTATAATGAACCCTAATTTTCCCAAACTGAATTTGTTTGATTGTTGAATGTGCTTGGACGCACTCTCTTGGATGTTAGACGTGACTGCGCTTGTTTTGGGGAAAATGAAATTGTTTTCGGAAGCTGTCACTGAGTTACCTGCATGCGTTGCGAGGTGTCAGAAGAAATGAAACGTCATGCCAGCGCGTTAGTTAGGGTTTAGTCTTTTTAAACTTTGTTGTGACTGAAGCTAACTGTTAAAGCATCAAGGAGAGAATCTTTTTCTTGTCTACAAGGGGTAAAGGGAGATTACCTCCAATGTGTTTGATAGCTTCATGAGTTTTGTCTGTGTATGAATGTGGTTGTCCTGGCTTGAGGAGATGTGATGATTGTTAGGGTAATTGTAGCATGTATATGGTATTTTGTTTAATTTATTTGATGAAATATGTGTTTTTGAAGGGGCAAGCAAAAATTGTGTTGCTTGCCCTGGTTGAGAGCATAGCATCGTCTATAGCTTGCTAATGAAGATTAAGACACTTAAAAGCCTTAATCACATACTTGAAAGAAGTTTTGGATTTTAATTTTAAAGATGGAGACTTTAAGTTAAGAGGCATAATGGCCAATTTCACAAAAAAATTATTAAGTTAAGAACTAAAGGAAATTTTTGAGTAAGATTTAGGAAGTTGAGAATTGGTGAGGAAAATCGTGAGAAGTTGCTTTACATTATTTTTATAAACGGGTTACTAAAAAGAAATAGTCTTGAAAATATTCTGCTTTGTTAAATAAAAGAAAAAAAATTCTCAAAGTGTTGGACCTTTCAAACAATGTTTCTATTGAAAGTTTGCTTAAATCTAGAATCTTTATAAAATTATTTCAATGATGAAACCTATAGAAAAGACTTTTATGTCAAATCATTTGAAAATGAAATTTAGGAATAAGCTTTTTGGAAATGACTTTGAATGAAAAGCGTTTGGTTTTTGAAAAAAAAAAAGATATTTATTTCAAATGGTGGACTTTTTAAACAAGTCTCTTTTATTAAATGTTTTCACATAATGGAATCTTCAGAAAAGATTTTTCTTTTCAAATCAAAATCCTTTTGGAATGGTTTTTTGAGAATTTAAATTTTAGAAACAAATTTAAAGGGAAAATATTTCCTGGAAATTGTGACACCCTCTACCCCGCATGTAATTATAACGCATTTAAGTAAAAGGTATAATTAAAAAAACATGTATTTATTTCATAAAATAAAAACTAGATAAAAAGTACCACATTGTAACAACATCTCAACGAGGAAAAATAACATAAGTTCGAAATAAAATATAACAAACAACATAAAAGAAAACTCAACCCCGATATCACATTACAGAGCTGGTATAACCAAAAATCCGGAAACATCACGGATAAACAACATAACTAAGAAAACTGGAAATCCTAAGCTAATAGTAGCGGCTCCTCAGAGTCACTCCTCAATTGGCTGCTGACCGTCCTCTGCATAGGGAAAACAACAACAAAGAATAGGGAGTAAGAAACATGTATTAAACATAATAGCAAATGAAGTAGTTAGTAAGACGAACATGCATCATAGAAACATAGCATATCAAACATCACAACATATCGATATAACAACATCATATATATACATCATATCAAACATGTATGCTATGCGATACAGTTCTACTCCACTACTCCGTTATACACTTGGATCCATTCTACCTCAGGAAGTCAACTTTGGAGTTACATATCCACATTGTCCAATAAGCACCAACGCCAGAATTCACCAAACCATGGGTGAATCCCTCGGATAGCCGACACACCCTACCCTCGGATGTGCCACTACGGTTATACATGATTAACTTGAATCGCCATGGATGGCCAGATTGCCTTACTCTCGGACGATCTCCCTTGTGTTGAACATCCCCAACTAACAACTCTAATGCATGTATGCGTGAGGAACATCAACACACAAACAACAAAACACCACCTCCGCTTGGGCCACTTAGCTACCCATGTTTTATCACCATCAACCCCCTTGGCCACTAGGCTACCAAGGTTCAACATCATCTTTTAACTAACACTCTGGCCAATAAGCACTAGAGCTCAACACCTTGACCAATGAGCATCAAGCTCCCCTTGGCCACTCGGCTACCAAGGTACAACATCATCTTTACACTTGCATTTAGTTATGCTTGTTAAGTCTTCATTGAATTATCTAACTTGTCATTACTGCGTTTGATGTCTTATTATTATCGTTGGAACATTTGGGATGAAACACCCCTGTTCTGCTTCTGTGTTTCCGTTCTGGACAGGTGAGCACGGGCGTGCTCACCTTTAGCACGGTCCTGCTGAACTCTAAGTTGAGCACGAGCGTGCTACCTATTGAGCACGGCATGCTCGTAAGAGCATGGTTGTACTCTTCTGGGTAGAAAGGGTTTAGAACCCTCCCTATGTTTCCTAGGACATTCAAGATCAAACCTATTGGCTTTAACTATACCATCAAACTTCAGTTTCATTATTCTTATTTAATTCCATGTCTTGCACTTATTGGGGAATTAATCCTTTAATCACAGCTTCATTATAAAGTCCCTAAAACACTCAAGAATCAATCCTAGGGTCCTTAATTAAGCCTTTGAGCATTTGCCTTACTCTTTACTACGGTTCGAGTCTTATGAGAAATTGGGAAACATCCCTTAATTATTATTAACGTTTTCAATGTCTTATTAACATCTTCATCATTCGTTTCATAACCTCAACCAAACAGTCAAGTCATACATTCATGACGACAATATCATTACATTCATGCAAGGCATAATCATCAATAAACAGTTCATAATTCAATTAACAATTAAACATGGCATAGGTAACATCAATCATTAAATACTAACATCATGCCAATAATAATCAATTACATGTAAACATAGCAAGATAGCAATTAACAAACAAGAGGGTCATTGGTTAACCCTTCATTTTATGCTATCCCCAAATGCCTAGTTCATACTATCCCTTCTCCCCATACCTGGTATGAAGATCTCCCTTAACGCCGATGTAAGCAAACTAGTCGCGTTCCCCCGAGCTGCTTGACGAGATCCTCAAGCCTTGGCCAAACATGAATTGAATAACCAATTAATCCCAATCCAGCAACTATTAAGAGAGATTAATAGAGAGGGATAACCGGCTTACCTCTATTGACATCCCTTTGGAACACGACGTTACAACTGCCTAGTTGCCAATGTTTTATATCTCGAGGGCAGATGTGGGTGACCTATACCATGATTGACTATGGTTAGCCAATTTGGTTCTCAGTGTCTGGTGCACGTGAGTACTTTGTCATATTGTATCTTAGGTATTTCAATATTATAATTTATTTCAATATATTACGTAATTAACATTAACTAATTATTTCATATCTTAGGTATCTGCATCGTCTTGCTATGACAAGGGGCATCCAATCTGTTTATGGATTCTTAGACCCCATCATCATTATGGGTGAATTCTGCGTTGAGGGTGATGCGATCATCAGATACTTGCAAAGCCTACTTGATGGAAGCCACAAAGAGGTATATATCGCACCACATGTCAGGAATGACCATTGGCAGTTGCTCCTACTTTGTCCTGTGCAGCATATAGTCTTTTTCTTTGCTCGTTGCACCGTGAGCCGGAGATTAAATTGAGACAGAATATTGATAGTTACGTAAAATTTTATACAATTTGTAACATTTCGCTTTTATTTTATTACATGCATGAACATATAATTGACATGCATATTTTTTTTTTATCATAGAGCAATGATTGCATGTAGCATTGCTTGCGCAAATGGTAAAAGGAGGAGTGCCAAGGCAAAACTCACGCCTACTTGGATTATCCCAAAGGTAAGTAGTTTATTAAATAGTAATTATTATTATTATTATTATTATTATTATTATATTATTATTATTATTATTATTATTATTATTATTATATACATTATATTAACTTGATCTTATCAAGTTCATATTGATTTGTAGTCTCGTAAACAAGTCAGTTCTTGGGAGTGTGGTTACTATGTCATGAGACATATGTTGGACATTGTCTCCACTAGTATTAAAGACAAATGGTTGCAGGTAATTAATAGAGTTTTTGACAAGTTAATTAATTATATTTTGTTTTTGTTGATGACTTAATTTTATTAATGTTGATTTTATTTGAACTTGTGCAGACTTTCGACCACAATACTTTGGCGGAATTCACAGACTTGAGGGAGCGCTTTGCAAACTTTTTTTTTTTTTCGTATGCTAAAGAGAAAAATATATTAGATCCTGATGATAGATGATTATGTTTTAGATATTTAGAACATATTAGTTTGTGTATGTAATAGATCATGACTTAATTAGATTGATCAATTTTGGTTGTGTATATATGAAATATGTTGTAAGATATTTATAAATGGGATTTGCTAATGTACACCCACCAATTTTTTAGAAGGTGTACGTTTGCAAGCTATAACTAAAAAATAGGAAAATACACCCGAAGGTGTAGCTTGCTAACGTACACCTTCTAAAAAATGGGATGGTGTACGTTAGCAAATCCTTATAGAGTTTGCTAACGTACACCCACCCATTTTTTAGGAGTACATTTGCAAGCTATAACTAAAAAAATAGAAAATACACCCGAAGATGTAGTTTGCTAACTCACACATTTTAAAAAATGGGTGGGTGTACGTTAGCAAATCCATTTATATATATATGTGTGTGTGTGTGTGTGTGTGTGTGTGTGTGTATATGTATATGTATATGTATATGTATATGTATATGTATATATGTGTGTGTGTGTGTGTGTGTGTGTGTGTTTGAGTGTGTATAGCTTGGTTCTGCCATTTGGTCTGAATTCTGGATGATCTTAGTGTTGTATGTATGTTCTGGATGATTCTGTGTATATATCAGTGAATTTTAGCTGGTGCATTTGTGTGAGCAGTAATTATACAAAAAGCAAACCAAATAATAAAAAAAAAACTTGTAACATCGGTTGTTGGTAGAACCGCTGTTACAAGTTAACTTATAATAGCAGTTCAGGATATAACCATTGTTACAAGATAACTTTTAACATTACTTTGATCAGTCAATCCGCTACTTGTAAAAGCGGTTTTCAAGAGAATCGACAGGTTAACTTGTAACATCGATTTTCCAAGTTAAACTTGTAACATTGACTAAAATAACGTCGCCTGCGCAACCAACGTTACAAGTCAATTTTAACTGATGTTACATGTGCTTCCTTTACTAGTGAATGATGTACAAATTTTGGTTAATGGTGTCTAAATAATCCCAACGTATTACATAGGGTGATAGGGCAGATATTGTATAATTGTTCGATTTTCCGCTTTCCATCCCTCTATGTAAATATCCCAATATTGGTTCACAATCAATAACATCCTCACCATCCAGAACAACAATAAGTCGAAGAACACCATGCAATGATGAATGGTGAGGGCCTATATTAACTATCATAAGGTCTTTTCTTGTAGTTAGTATATGCATAGGTTTTTCCTCGATTCATTTTTCCATGAATTGTTTAAAACAAAAAAAGTTCATCAAAATTTAAAATCCAAAAATCGAATAATTCAAAATAATTCTTCAAATTAACAAACTTGTGACTCCCAAATATCCAACTGATTTATTAAGTTTTATATCGTTTTCAATTTTTTTTTTACAAATAGGATAGTAGTTGTTGTTTTCCTATAATTTTACGTAAACCTCTTTGTGATAAATAGTCTTTTTGGTGAAATTCTGAATGTGAAGTAAGTCTTCGTATCTTATCGATGAAATTGAATACTTGAAATTAAACAGATCCTGTATTTTCTTCCTTCTTTTTTCCTTGTGACTTTGATAAGGTATATTGACTAATCATACTCCTTACAATACCTTTGAGAGTCATTATCGGGACTTTACTGTATTGTTGAGATCCATATTCTGATATATTTAACTTTAATGCATTTAGCAAAAACAATAAAATGTATAAGGCCAATAGAATCTGAGATTCCATCATACAAGTTTCTTAACTCTATTTATAGAGATGTGCCTGAATGTTTGTGTCATAATGCTCTTTAATTTTTATGCTTACTGCCATATGATTCCTCATTCAAGGTTTTCCTACTAGAGGCTTCAATACAAAGCAATTATATATTGTCACACGTCATAACTTAGCTTGTTCCAACAAAATTTGAATTTAAAAGAGAAATTGAATCCATCGTTTCTTAATAAACAAAATTAATCTAATTTGTTCAATAAGAAACTAAAACCAAATTTCATAATGATTTAACCAATTTCACGATTCTCTGATGAAATCTCATTTTCCCCAATTTTTTATAATGACCCCTAATTTTCCCAAATTGAATTTATTTGAAAATCGATTCTGTTTTTATTAAATTAAATGTTTGAGCTCATTAGATTGTATGTTTGATATTGAGTAATTGATTGTTATGTTTTTTGATTGTTGAATGTGCTTAGACGCACTCTCTTGGATGTTGGTCGTGACTGCGCTTGTTTTGGGGAAAATGAATTTCGTTTTCGGAAGCTGTCACTTAGTTTCCTGCACATGTTGCGAGGTGTCAGAAGAACTGAAACGTCATGCCAGCTCGTTAGTTAGGTTTTAGTCTTTTTAAACTTTGTTGTGACTAAAGCTAACTGTTGAAGCATCAAGGAGAGGATCTTTTTCTTGTCTACAATGGGTAAGGGGAGATTACCTCCAATGATCTTTAGCTCTTTGGAAAAAAGAGAGAAATAGGAACAACTTTCATGTAGAAAGTTTTTCGAGTTTCAGAACAGAAAAGGGTCAGAATTGCGATGGAGTTTCGGGTGAGTAAGGAGAGTTTGTCTTAGTTCTCTTGGTGTTCTTGATGAATGATGAAGAGAAAATGGTTTAGTGTGGAGGTGATGACTGGCGCACAAAGGGTCAGAATTGCGATGTAGAAAGTTTTTTGAGTTTCATCTCAGCTCCGTTGCTGACTCCCTGGTTCATTTGACTCAGGTTTTCCTAGAGATATTTCGACGTTTTCGCCCGCAGCAAATATAATATTTTATTTTTTTTGAGAAAATTTTCAAAACTTCCAATATCGTAGCAAATACGATAAAAACACTAATAGTCTCATTCACGAATTAAAATTAGGTTTTTTGAGCAGTAAACTTTTACTGTCAGTGAAAACGCAGACCGGGTTTCGTCTGAATTTTCAACCCAAAATTTCATCGTAACCTTATGATATCAAGTATACCATGGAAATGACATTGGTTTATCCAAAATCACTTTCTAAGTCTTGGATAAAAATGTAATCATTTATATTTATTACCGATATTAGAAAGCAGAAAAATCGGGATGTTATAGTGGTTGTCCTGGCTTGAGGAGATGTGATGATTGTTAGGGTAATTGTGGCATGTATATGGTAATTGTTTAATTTATTTGATGAAATATGTGTTTTTGAAGGGGAAAGCATAAATTGTGTTGCTTGCCCTGGATTGAATTTATTTATGATTGTTGGATTTAATATTTAATGCCTATATTTATATATTGGATTGTGATCTTGCATGATTGGACTGGTTGAGAGCATAGCATCGTCTATAGCTTGATAATGAAGATTAAAACACTTAAAAGCTTAATCACATACTTGAAAGAAGTTTGGGATTTTAATTTTAAAGATGGAGACTTTAAGTTAAGAGGCATAATGGCCAATTTCACAAAAAAATTATTAAGTTAAGAACTAAAGGAAATTTTTGAGTAAGATTTAGAAAGTTGAGAATTGGTGAGGAAAATTGTGAGAAGTTGCTTTACATTATTTTTATAAATGGGTTACTAAAAAGAAATAGTCTTGAAAATATTCTGCTTTGTTAAATAAAATAAAATAAATTGTCAAAGTGTTGGACCTTTCAAACAATGTTTCTATTGAAAGTTTGCTTAAATCTAGAATCTTTATAAAATTATTACAATGATGAAACCTATAGAAAAGACTTTTAAAGTCAAATCATTTGAAAATGAAATTTAGGAATAAGCTTTTTAGAAATGACTTTGAATGAAAAGCGTTTGGTTTTTGAAAAAAAAAAGATATTTATTTCAAACGGTGGACTTTTTAAACAAGTCTCTTTTATATTTTCACATAATGGAATCTTTAGAAAAGATTTTTCTTTTCAAGTCAAAATCCTTTTGGAATGGTTTTTTGAGGATTTAAATTTTAGAAACAAATTTACAAGGAAAATATTTCTTAGAAATTGTGACGCCGTCTATCCCGCATATAATTATAACGCATTTAAGTAAATGGTATAATTAAAAAAACATGTATTTATTTCATGAAATAAAAACTGGATAGAAAGTACCACATTGTAACAACATCTCAACGCGGAAAAATAACATAAGTTCGAAATAAATATGACAAACATAACATAAAAGAAAACTCAACCCCGATGTCACATTACAGAGCTGGTATAACCAAAAATCTGGAAACATCACGGATAAACAACATAACTAAGAAAACTGGAAATCCTAAGCTAAGAGTAGCGGCTCCTCAGAGTCCCTCCTCAAATGACTGCTGACCGTCCTCTGCATAACATAAAGGGTACATGCAAAGCAACAACAAAGAACGGGGATTAAGAAAAATGTATAATAGCAAATGAAGTAGTTAGTAAGACGAACATGCATCATACAAACATAGCATATCAAACATCATAACCTATCGATATAACAACATCATATATATACATCATCTCAAACATGTATGTTATGCGATGCAGCGCTACTCCACTACTCTGTTATGCACTTGGATCTAATCTACCTCCGGAAGTCAACTTTGGAGTTACGTATCCACATTGTCCAATAAGCACCAATGTCGGAATTCACCAAAACATGGGTGAATCCCTCGGATAGCTGACACACCTTACTCTCGGATGCGCCACCACGGTTGCACATGATTAACTTGAATCGCCGCAGACGGCCACATCGCCTTACTCTCGAACGATCTCCCTTGTGTTAAACATCCCCCACTAACAACTCTAATGCATGTATACATGAGGAACATCAACACACAAACAACAAAACACCACCTCCGCGAGGGCCACTTGGCTACCCAAGTTTTATCACCATCAACCCCTTTGGCCACTAGGCTACCAAGGTTCAACATCATCTTTTAATTAACACTCTGGAAAATAAGCACCAGAGCTCAACACGTTTGACCAATAAGCATCAAAGTCCCCTTGGCCACTTGGCTACCAAGGTACAACATCATCTTTACACTTGCATTTAGTTATACTTGTTAAGTCTTCATTGAATTATCTAACTTGTCATTACTGCGTTTGATGTCTTATTATTATCGTTGGAACATTTGGGATGAAACACCCTTGTTCTGCTTCTGCGTTTCCGTTCTGGACAGGTGAGCACGGGCGTGCTCCCCCTTAGCCCGGTCGTGTTGAACTCTAAGTTGAGCACAAGCGTGCTACCTACTGAGCCCGGCATGCTCGTAAGAGCATGGCTATACTCTTCTGGGTAGAAAGGGTTTAGAACCCTCCCTATGTTTCCTAGGGTATTCAAGATCAAACCTATTGGCTTTAACTACACCATCAAACTTCAGTTTCATTATTCTTATTTAATTCCATGTCTTGCACTTATTGGGGAATTAATCCTTTAATCACAGCTTCATTATAAAGTCCCTAAAACACTCAAGAATCAATCCTAGGGTCCTTAACTAAGCCTTTGAGCATTTGCCTTACTCTTTACTACGGTTCGAGTCTTATGAGAAATTGGGAAACATCCCTTAACTATTATTAACGTTTTCAATGTCTTATTAACATCTTCATCATTCGATTCACAACCTCAACCAAACAGTCAAGTCATACATTCATGACAACAATATAATTACATTTATGCAAGGCATAATCATCAATAAACAGTTCATAATTCAATTAACAATTAAACATGGCATAGGTAACATCAATCATAAAATACTAACATCATGCCAATAGTAATCAATTACATGTAAACATAGCAAGATAGCAATTAACAAACAATAGGGTCATGGGTTAACCCTTCATCTTACGCTACCCCCAAATGCCTAGTTCATACTTTCCCTTCTCCCTATACCTGGTATGAAGATCTCCCTTAACACCGGCGTAAGCAAACTAGTCGCGTTCCCCCGCGCTGCTTGATGAGATCCTCAAGCCTTGGCCAAACATCACTAGTGCAAAATATGCTTTTCACATTGGGGTTTTAACATCGGTTTCCAGAAAACCGATGTGAAAAAGGAGGCGGTGGCATTTTTGAAATTAAATTGAAAACTTTTAACATGGGTTCTAAAATAAACCGCTGTTATAAAGGCCTTAACATCGGTTTTTAGACACCCAATGTTGAAAATTGAACCAAAAATAAAATTTTAAAAATTGCATAAGTTAACATATCAGTTTTTTTTATAATCGATGTGGAAAGGTTAATGTTTTAACATCGGTTTTTTATAAACCGATGTGGAAAAACGAATAAAAAAAATTGACGAAATGAATAATATAACTTTTAACATATGTTTTGATATAACCGATGTGGAAACTATTATAACATCGGTTTATTAAAAATCGATGTGGAAAAGGTGATAAAAAATAAATTAAAATCGCAACATTGAACATCGGTTTTAATTATAACCGATGTGGAAAACCTTTTAACATCGGTTTTATTTATAACCGATGTGTATTGTTCTTTTTAGTTCCCTCACCCTCATTTTCATTTTTCGCGCTGCTCACTCTCCCTCCCAGAAAACCCTATCTTTCTCCTCTCTTCCTTTCCTCTCATCTTCTCGGAAACCCACACCCACCTCTCTCCGTCGCAGTCCGGTCGTCGCCATTACCACCACAAAGCAACCACCACCACCACTCTGCACCTCCTCCCTTTCCATTCGCCTCTCCCTATTTGGCCTCCCTCTCTCCCCCTTCGCCCCATCACCGCCACCACCCCTCCTCCCTCCTCCGGCCACTGTTCGCGTTGGCAAAGCCACCACCACAACGCCACCACCAAGGTAAGTTAAACCCCCCCTTCTTTCTCTCCCCACCGTGCACAACCTCCTCCCCATCTCCCTGTTTTTCTCCCTTTCTCTGACTTCTTTGGTTTGTGTTTTCATCTCTCCCCCATTCTTTGCATTGGTGACTGATTGTGGCTTCAATCGGTAAGCTTTCATTTCTCTTTTATTTGCTAAACCCTAAACCCTAAATTCTCTATTGCTTCCACTTCCCTGCTATCATATTCTATTCTGTCAAATTACTGAATTGTTGTTGTGTGGGTTTTGATCAGTACATTGATGTTTGCAACAACTTGTTTATATGTTGTGTCAGTATGTATCAGTTAGGCGTAATGTATATAAACATGAGTCAGTGTCAATGTGAATTTGGGCTGGTTGCACATTTGAAAAATAGAGTTTTATAATTGAGTTTTAATTAGAAATGAGACTGTAGTAGCTCATGTCATTGATTTATTTTTATTTATTTTATTTTGATGTTCAAATAAGTTGTTTTTTTATATTTACTGTTAGAGCCAAAGGGGTTGCTCTAGTTTCACATTAACCACAAAACTAATTTAATCAGGTGTTATGTTTACTTTTCAACCTCCTTGGAACAAACTCTACCTGTATGTAAGCATGTGTCAGTAGTCTAGATAAAACCTTTTCATGCCACATTTCTTGTAAACGATTACTTTCTTAGTTGTTAAGGATCTTCCTGAAGGTGCTAAATTGCTTCATGTTTCTGCCAAATAAGTAGACCTGTCCTACAATCCTAGTATCAAGTGCATTATCTTGAAACCAAATTTACCTATAATATACATATCTGGCTAGAATACTTGAAAAGTGATTTGAATATTGAATTTGTTACTGTGAGCGGCGGATACACGCGAAACCCGCTAACTATATATGGTACATCAGAAATTGTTAAAGTATTATTAGGATGCTGAAGTAAATTACATTATGCTATATTGTTAAAGCCTTAGTTTCCCATTTGAGATGCAATATTAATGAGCACACGTGTACATGCTTAAGGTACAGCTCATTATATTGGATCTTGAATTGTCCAAGTTGGACAGTTTGGGAAAACACTTTTTCTTCATTCAGTTAAAATAGTTATTCATTGATTCTCATATTATATACTTGATGAAAGTTTGGATTGATACATTTCCTTTCGTTCTCCGAGTGCATACTTTATCGTGGTGGATGTCATCGCGTTCAAGTCGTGTACGTCAGAGACTGAAGGGAAATGCTGCCGAAATTTCGTCGAGTATGAGCATGAGAGTTAAGGACTAACTGTTAACCGAATGTTGAAAAGGTTTCTTCTCGAATGGGATAGGGCCATACCCTATCATAAGAAGTAGTTGATGAAGATGTTGGACTAAGTATGAAGTTAATGTTTTAGTCATGGATCGCGGTTGGATGAATGCTAGACGGACAAGTGATGAGTATGAGAATGGAGTGGAAGATTTTCTACAATTTGCAAAAACAAATGCTCCTGATAGTAGTGACGGAAGGTTTTATTGTCCTTGTGTTAACTGTTTGAATGAGAGACGACTAGAAGCTGACGAGATACGGGATCATCTTATTTGTGAGGGGATTTGCAAGAGTTATACAATATGGATATGTCATGGTGAATCGTTAGACAGGCCAAGGGTGTCGGATAGAGAGGAAGTTGATGACATAGATATGGACGATGGACTAGAGGACATGATCCGTGATATTAGGCAAGAGTCCTTTCGGCGAGCACATGTGTATGATACTTTGTGCAGTGATGCGGAAGTGGCTTTGTATCCGGGGTGCACTAATTTCACAAGGTTGTCAGTGGTGTTAAGATTGTTCAATGTGAAGGCGAGAAAAGGGTGGAGCGAAAAAAGCTTTACCGAATTGCTTGAGTTGTTGAAAGACATGCTTCCATAAGGTAACACATTACCATCCCGAAACTATGATGCGAAGAAGATATTGTGTCCGATGGGTATGGAGTATAAGAAAATACACGCTTTCCCCAATGATTGCATATTGTACAAGAAAGAGTTTGAAGAGATGCACGAGTGCCCCAGGTGTCGGGTATCATGCTACAAAGTGAAGGATGGTGATTCTAGTTGTGATGCAGTCACCAAGGGACCTCCTGCGAAGGTGTTATGGTATTTTCCAGTAATTCCGCGGTTCAAGTGATTGTTTGATAATGAAAAGGATGCAAAGAATATTAGATGGCATGCAGATAAGAGGAAATGTGATGGACAGCTTCGTCATCCTGCTGGTTCTTTGCAATGGAAGAGAATTGATAGTTTGTTTTCGGAGTTTGGCAATGAGCCCGGAAACCTCAGGCTTGGACTTGCTACCGATGGAATGAATCCATATGGAAACTTAAGTAGTATTCATAGTTCATGGCCTGTTCTCCTGGTAATTTACAACCTATCTCCTTGGTTGTGCATGAAGCGCAAATACATTATGTTAAGTATGATGATTTCGGGTCCAAAACAGCCAGGAAATGATATTGATGTTTATCTGAGTCCCTTGATTGAAGACTTGAGAAAGTTGTGGGATGAAGGCATTGATGTGATCGACGGGTATTGCCGTGAGACTTTCAAATTGCGTGCCATGTTATTTTGCACCATCAATGACTTTCCAGCATACGGGAACCTGTGCGGGTATAGTGTTAAGGGGCATAAAGCATGTCCAATATGTGAAGAAGGCACATGTTACCATCAACTGCAACATGGAAGGAAGACAGTTTATCTTGGGCATCAGAGATTTCTCCAGCGTAATCATCCTTATCGTAGATTGAGAAAAGCTTTCAATGGACTTCCGGAGAATGAAATTGCTCCGGTGGCCTTGACTGGAGACCAAGTTTATGAAAAGGAGAAGAACACTAATGTTATCTATGGGAAGACCCAGAAGAAGGCTACTGAGAAGAATATATGGAAGAAGAGGTCGATCTTCTTTGATCTTCCATACTGGTGCAAGCTTGATGTAAGACATTGTATTGATGTGATGCATGTGAAAAATGGTGTTTGAACAAGCATAATAAGACTTTCTTGAACTGGTTTAAAGAAAAAATTGCAAAGGATGGTACTGCTTCTGATACATTAAAATGGCTAGCACAGGGGCCTAACTTTGATGTCATATGCTGGAGTGGGTACGATATCAATAAGTTTTCCTTCTATACAAAGTCCCAAGATGACAAAAGTACTATGCAAAACAGTGGGGTTATGGTCGTCGCTGAGTCCATGCATTTCTCTAGTTCGAAAGATAAAAACCCTGTTATGGCATCCGTTTCATACTTTGGAATCATTGAAGAGATTTGGGAGGTTGATTACACGAAGTTTAGAGTGCCTGTTTTTAAATGTCAGTGGGTCGGCAGTAATAATGGTGTGCAAACCGATGAGTTAGGATTCAAATTGGTGGACCTTAATAAGGTAGGTAATAAAGAAGAGCCTTTCATCATGGCATCCCAAGCAAAACAAGTGTTTTATATCCGTGATCCTTCTAACAAAAGGTGGTCAGTGGTTCTCCAGGGAAAAAACATGTATAATGGTAGTGAGGGAAATCAAGATTCAACTCTTGATATTTCTGACACTCTTTCTTTCTCAACACGGGTGCCTAATTTCAATGAGGAAAATGAAGTGGACGATGTACATGCTACTCGTAATGATCACCAAGAAGGGTTATGGGAGAACTTTACTACTTGACCACAATGTAAGTTTAGTTTGAGTTATGTTCAAAGTCATATTATATGTTTACGTTGATATTTATAAGTTATGCTTACGTTGATCGATATTTATAAGTTATGTTTGATATTTATCCAGACATATTGACATTTTTTTTTGTCTAAACATGTATACATGGCTGATCCTGAGGATATCCCTCCTTCATGCAGTGGGTCGGAGACGCCGTCTACTGGTAGAAAGGGTAGACGTGCCACACGAATGACGAATTTGACTGCCAACCGTGGTTCAAATCAAAGGATAAGAATCGACTTTGATTATAACCTCAATCTTATTGGGCCAATGGTAGAGCAATTTAATAGTTTTGTGGCGACCCTTGCTCGGAGCAGGCCTAGTATACTTATTGAGCGTTGGAAAGATGTACCGCAGGGCGTGAAGGATCAGATATGGGAGAGTATTCTGGTATCTATACTTTTACATCTTGTGTTTTGTATCTACTTTATTTTAATCTTATTAATCTCATACAGTAATTCGTTGATTCTTTTGGTGTTAATGTAGCTCACCTTTGACCTGCCGGATACGACGGATATGAAGAATCGTTTGATAAAGTATGCTGGTGAGCGTTGGAGGGGTTTTAAGGTGGACCTGGGCAGATACTATGTATTCAATCCAAGCTGTGAAAAGAACCCACTTGAGGTGTACCCGTTTCTTGACCAGGCGACGTGGGATCACTTTATTCAGAGCCGACATGTTCCTAGCTTTCAAGTTAACTTATTTGAGTTGTCTCTAAATTTATGTAATTTCATTAATTTTATTAATTTACTTATGTAATTTAATTGTCTTCTATTTATAACAGGAGAATAGGAAAAATGGGCAAGAAAACCAAAGCAAGAATGTCTACCCCCATATACTGTCTCGTGGGGGATATAAAAAGCTTGTTCATAAAATGGTGGAAGAGGAAAAGAAAGCATGTCAGGAAGCAGCATCTCAGGCAGATCCTACCACTGAAAATCATCCAGAAGTTGTTGATCCACCTCCACCCCCACGCCATCGTAAATGGAAGAGGGCCCAACAAAGAAATACGGGACAATATACATCTGAGGAGGCCGCCAAGTAGCTGAGAAGATTGTAAGTATAGTTTGAATTGTAATTGTGATTTTAACAATGTTACCGAATTGTAATGTGACCTAATATTTTATATGTTGCAGGATGCCTTGGACTAGCAGGCCACTCAAGGAACCTTTGTTCCTAGAGGACGCGAGGATATCTTAGCAGCTGCCATCGGTAAACCAGACCACCCGGGCCGTGTCATTGGTGTTGGATGGGGCATTGGCATTCGCCAATACCATGGTTCATCTTCACACCAACGCCACAGGGATGTTGCTGCAGATAGAGAACGGCTAAAACAGGAGATTGCAGATGAGCTTAGACAGGAGATGGCCCAGCAGTTTTCCCAGCAGATGGTAATAATGGCTGCTATGTCCCAGCAAATCACAGGTGTCCAACCCTCTGTCCATGTGAGCACTAAGGGCTCATGTGATCCTCCTCATCAGCCTGAAAATGATGATGATGATGACGGCCCTGATAGGTGTGAGCTATATGTTGATGATCATCATGATCGCCGCTTAGTGGCATTGGGGAGGGCACATAACTTAGGTAATACCATACACCATCGTTTATTACCAGATGATCAGGTGAGGGTCATGGTTGAGATTATTCGAGATGCTGATGCTCGAGTCCCTATGCCCACTGAGGAGGTTCAAATAGTGGGCCAGGCCCCCGGTAACTTCATCCCCTGGCTAAGAAGACTGGTCAGGTCTCTTGTTGCATCTGAGGTATTCAATTACTTGTGTTTTTCTATATTTATAGTTGAAATTATTTATTATTGTTTAAAGATAATACTTCTTTTTTTTTTTAGGATGTTGGAAATGATATTCTGCCTAAAAGGTCGGATCCAGGAAGACCAGAGAAGCCTGCTCCTGCCAAGGTATTCATTTGACCATTCAATTAATTATGAATGAAATAACTTAACTGTGATTACTAATGTATATCTTTGTTGTTTAGGGGATCGACAAAGGGGATCTTGGTGATGTTTTTAAACTTCTGGCTATACAGGTTGTGACCATGGAGGTTGACGCAGCTTTGGTAAAGTTGGAACATGATGCCAGGCCAGGTGACGAACTGTATATCCCAAAGAAGTAAATTATGGAGATGGTGCTCGAGCGTGAAATGGCTAGTGCTACACACATCTCGTTATGGTGCACGTAAGTACATTTTATTTATAAGTTAAGTAATTAAATTTTAAATACTATGATAATTAACATGTTTTATCAATATATTAGATATCTGCATCGCATGTTAGTTGATCAGGGCAACCTCACCCGTTATGGGTTCATTGACCCCATGCTCATTCAGGGTGATGTTCTCCTAACATCAGAAGACCCGGTCGCCACCATACGTGATATACTTGCCCGAGATGATCATCAGTTCTACCTTGCGCCTTATCTTAATAAGTAAGTACCAGTTATTTAATTATAGCTATATATGACTTAGTCACTAATTGTTCTGCAAATGCAGTCATCATTGGCAATTGTTGATCTTGTGCCCTCGGTTGAATGTCGTGGTCTTCTTCTGCTCGACGAGAAATAAGCCGGCGAATGAACTGAAGCACGTCATGGAAACGTAAGCATTAAAATAATTTATAATCAGTAATGAAGTTGTTTTAATTATCTGAAATCTATTAGAGATACTTTAATTAATGTTTATTTTCTTATGATAGTTCTATTGATGCAAGCCGCATGCTACGTGGTGAAAGGCGTCGGGCTATTAGATAGATTATTCCTAACATAAGATATTTATTAGTTCAAACGCTTCAAGCGCAGTGGGTATAATTATTGATTTCTATTGAATTCCTCATATTCTAATTGGGTTTCAGTTGTACGTAGTCCCGTAGACAACGTGGATCATGGGAATGTGGATATTATGTGATGAAGTGGATGGTCTAAATTATCTCCTCCGGTATCACTGAAAGATAGCAGGAGGTAAATGCTAATTGGTAACAATTAGTTGTAACAGTTATAGATTTGTTATATGTTTCATTTTAGTTTATTATTTAAAAGATATAATCTTATGTCCAATTAAACTTGCAGATATTCAACAATCCGACTCCACTCTCTGATGCCGACATAAAAAAACATAAGGATGCGTTGGGCAACTTTCTTTCTTGAAGTGTACCAACCATAGTTTCTATATAGTTAGTTTATAAATGTATCATGTACTAGCTACAGTGTACTTTTGACTGATATATATTTTGATATGAAATCTATAATATAACATAATGTAGCTTTTTGGCTTCTAATTATCTTAGTTGTCTGAATGTAATTGAATATATGTATTGTTCGTAATCTTTTAATTTAATGTGTTTTGGTTGTACAAAAGTCATTGTGTTGAGAATATTTAGATGCTGTATTGATCTGGATTACTGAAACAGGGGAAAGGAAGTCACTACTGTAAAGGGGGGTTTTAAAAAAAAAAAGTACTTTTCACATCGGTTTCTGTAAAAACCGATGTGATATCCTAACTTTCCACATCGGTTATATTAAAAACCGATGTGGAAATATAGTTTTTAACATCGGTTTTTACAGAAACCGATGTGAAAAGTTAGGTTATCACATCGGTTTTTACAGAAACCGATGTGAAAAGTGCTGAACAGGTTACATTGTTATTGCTGAAACTGAATTTTTGACATTGGTTTTAAAACCGATGTGAAAAGTGGCAATAAACCACATCGGACATTTCAACATCAGTTTGAAAACCGATGTGAAAATCCAAAAATAACTGATGTGAAATCCTTTTTCTGCACTAGTGTATGAATCGAATAACCAATTAATCCCAATCCAGCAACTATTAAGAGAGATTAATAGAGAGGGATAACCGGCTTACCTCTATTGACACTAACGTGCACTTTTCTCTCCCAAACACCACAAGGATTCCAAGAACTATGATGGGTTCAAAGGAAAGAGGGGAAAGAGGGGTTTCTGCCGTCTTATGGTTGCAGAGGTGTTAATTTGAGGGTTACTCTCAAAAACCTCACAAAAGCCCTCTATTTATAAACTTTATCCCGAGCATGGCCATGCTCCCCATTAAGCATAGCCGTGCTTAACTTAAGCACGGGGTCGTGCTCAAGTTAGCACAATCATGCAGAAAGAACATCAAACGAGAGCGTTTTCAACATGGCAGTGCTCCCCTTGAGCACGGCCGTGCTCGTGGCTCACTTAGCCACTGAGCACGTCAACAAGCACGAGCGTGCTGGTACATAGGCAAGGCTGTGCTCATGCACCAGAAAAGGATTTTAAGCCTAAGAAATCCCACATAGCCCCAAAAACATTTCTAAGGCAAACAACGCATACATAAACACTTATAACGAAAAATGGGGTGTTACAATTCCACCTCCTTATAAAAAAAAAAATCGGCATCGAAATTTCTACTCATCTCGTACGAAGAGGTGCGGGTATGCCTCCATCATCTTGCTCTCAAACTCCCGTGTAATACTTTCCTCAGTAGCCCCACTCCAAACTACTTTAACCAAGGGAATTTCCTTGCCTCTCAGCTGCTTCACCCTTCGATCCTCAACTCGAAGGGGTTGTACCCCGAATGTCAAGTTCTCTTTTAACTGAATTGTGTCGGGTACTATCACGTGGTTCGGATCATGAATGTATTTTCTAAGTTGTGACACATGAAAAACATTGTGAAGTTTGGATTAACGCGATTTGGTAAGCAACTTCACCAACTCTTTTTAGAATTTGATAAGGGCCAATGAATTTAGGAGTAAGTTTCTTCACTTTCATCACTCTACCGACCCCAGTTGTTGGAGTAACTCTCAAGAATACATGATCACCCTCCTGGAATTTGAGAGCCTTCCTTCTCTTATCATGATAGCTCTTTTGCCTACTTTGTGCCACTCTCATCTTTTCCTGGACCATCCTCACTTTTTCCGTTGTTTCTTGCACTACTCAGGTCCAAGCACAACACTGTCACCGGGTTCATTCCAATAGAATTGTGTTCTACATCTCCTCCCATACAACGCTTCATAGGGTGCCATCCTAATACTGGAATTGTAACACCCCGATTTTTACTGCTTTCTAATATCGGTAATAAATATATGAATGATTATATTTTTATCTGAGATTTAGAAAATGATTTTGGATAAACTAACGTCATTTCCATGTTATGCTTAATCTTCTAAGCTTACGATAAAATTTTGGGTTGAAAATTCAGACGGAGCCCGGTCTGCGTTTTCACTGACAGTAAAATTTTACTGCTCAGGAGACCTAATTTTAAGTCGTGAACGAAATTAAAAATATTTTTATTTTATTTGCTTCGATATTGGAAGTTTTGAAAATTTTAGAAAAAAATTATAATATTATATTTGCTGTGGGCGTATACGTTGAAATGTCTCTAGGAAATCCGCGTCAGATGAACTAAAAGGGTCAGCAACGGAGCTCAGATGACTGATGTGACTAGCATTAATGACGATCCTATCTGTATCATAATGGCCATAATGGCGCATTTATGACATTTAGATATTTTGTAAAGGATTTGACCTTTTTACCCCTAGTTTGTCATGATAATTGCAAGTTTGCCATTTCAATTTTGGACCAAATGGTCCCTAAACGCACGGATCCCCTCCCCCATTAAGCACACTTAGGCAAATTTTTTCATTTCCATTTCATCCAAAGTTCTCCAAAGTTCATAGTTTCATAAGAACACAAAGAACATCAAGGTGATTTTTTGAAGAACATCATCAAACTCATCAAGATCTTTGATCATCAAGAGGTAACAACTCTTCATCTTGTCATCTTAAGCCTTTCCCTTCACAACTTTTATGGATTTATGCTTGTGTTCATCATGTTCTTTATTTCATTCAAAGTTCATGAAGCTAACTTCAAAAATCCATAACTAATTCTAGAAAAATCCTTTTGACATGATACCAATTGCTATGATCTCATAATCATCTCTATATTCATCACCTAGAAGCATATGATCATGAGAAATTTCCTTCCCAATTTTCTGAGCTGGGCCGAATCCATGAAAAAGTGGAGTTCATGGATTTTGTTTCATTTTCAAGTCTTGATTCATGATTCATTCTCTTAGTACCTTGATAGCTCTTGTATGTAAGAAAGTAGAAAATCAAAAATCAAACCCTAACCTATTTGTGTCATAAAGGCCGAAACCCTAGCTATGAACATTGGATGGATTTTTGATTCAAATGTTGTCTTGTAACACTTGAATCCAACTCTAGGTTTTGTATGTTGATTAAATCCAAGAGTTGAGAAAATTTTAAAATCCCTAGCCTATGATCTTGAGAAAAACCGAAACCCTAGTTCTTGGAACTAGATGAGTTTTATTCCAAGTTCTTAGTTCATGATCTTGGTTTAAGTACTTAATCATGTTTAAGATACTTAAGGATCATAAATCCCTAAGTTACCAAATTTTCAACTTTCCTAACCTAGAAATTTTAAAGAGGCCGAAACCTAGCCTTCATGATCTAAGTATGTTGTTGCTTGATTTGATTTATTTTGGTTGCAATTCGTTTGAAGGAATCGATCGAGTTTGTTTAATCTAAGTTGTCGGAGAAGAATCGGATCGAGATCGGGCGATTACTTGAAACTGTTGATTCAACTCTTCAAGAGATAAAGGGGGTAAGCCTGAGGAGGTTAAGATAACCACATGCTTATTTGTTTGAGTCATCTGTATTGACTGTAGTAATTTACTGTGTTTTTAAATTATCTATTGTTAATGTTTTGATTGATTGTCTGCTGATAATCTGTTTACTTGAGTAATTGGGCTATATGAGCTATATGATATGTAAATTTATCTGATTATAATTATTTTGTTATATTATAAATTGTGGTGCATGTCATGAATTGATATCTGTCATGCTATTCTGTGATGAAAATTATCTGCTGTTGACTGTTGGACTGTGAAACCTGACATTGGTCAGTGTACAATTTAATTTGAGGATAAAAGCTTGATAAGCTTGAATAATTAATCAGAGTGATTAATTTCAGTAATTTTGAGAAAAAGTGGAAAAATATTATTTTAATATTCGGAGATTTGGTTTTGTATTTGTTTTTCACTGAGCGAACTGTTTTATAAAGGATAAACGAACCTAGGAACTGAGACGTCGGGATTCTAGTGTTCCTTGGACACGTAGATCAGGGATCTGTGTCATTGGACTGAGGGTCCTGCAATGATTTTTGTGGACTGTGTGTCCTAAATTTGATGTGGAAAATGTGAGTTCCATATCCGCGAGCCTAAGACTGGTGCATCAGTTTAGGGCTTTGCGATTAAGCACTCGGACTGTGTGTCCTGTGTTGAGTTTGAAACATTTGGACTGGGTGTCCTGTGTTTGTTTAAGTGAAAAGTCTTAATAAAAAATTAAGTATGGTAGTAAGCTTTGGGCTTCGACAAGGAAAGATTATTACGACAAAGAAAACAAACGAGAATAAAAGTTTTTCTCATGCATTGTTGGCAGATGTGCCGTGTGATCATTGAGTCCTGAGTGGATCAATGTATCTGTTATGGACTGTGGTTCCATATGAATCATTGGGTTTCTGTGTGAACCAATGTATTTTTACTAGACTGAGTGTCCAATTTTATATGATAACTATTGAAGGTTTTGAGTGATGCAATAGGTTATGGACAATAAACTCCATTATTCGCAGTAACCATTGGGTTCTGTGTATAGACCAATGAGTTACATTTTTGAACAATAACCTTGGTACATTGGAGAGTTGCCATTGTGTTATGTGTTCTTTTCTTGGGCATTGTTTTATTTCGTTTTTACAATGTGCCATGTGCGAGCTTGATCTGCTCAAAACGAAACAGAAAGTTGTGGGATCTCCGGAGATTAGGTATCAAAATAGAGCTGAGATATTGAAGTGTCATGCATTTTTATAAAATGATGATGACTGTCGGATATGAAATCCTTTGAATTATTCTACTGTTTAGATAATTCTGTATACTGTAATTATATGGTATGTGCTGTTTTGTGTGTCGTGCATGGGGTTGTCTTTGTAAAACTCATATATTGGTAACTCACCCTTACATATCTGTTTTGTTGTTTCTTTTCTATGTATGTGGACTCTATGTATATACGTTCAGATGGACCCGAATGCGGTGGATCTGAATTACTCGGGGGTCCGAGCCCTCATGTTCGATAATGCTGATCAGGGGAACACCTGGGTGATCAACCCAGGAGCTCGGAGTGCCACGTACACGAGTCCGATGCGGACACTTCGAGGGACCGTAGCTGATGGACCCCAGCAGTTGATACATACTAGGGAGACGGTAGAGGTTTCACTGCCTCCCATATGGATGATCTTACAGCACTTGGTACGTCACGGAGATTCGGAGCATCAGCCACCTCCATATGTTCAGCCGTTACAGCAGGTTGCCCCGGAGTCTCCTCTAGGGCCTATAGTATTAATTCCAGAGGATGCACCACAGGAGATGGAGGAGGATCCTGAGGAGGATCTGATACCTGATCCGGACTATGTCCCCGAGGATGATGGAGTAGTCCCAGATGTCGGAGTGGGAGATGATGCATCCCCTCCTGATACACCTCCTGGAGGTGGGGGAGTTTACACTAGACTCTCCAATGGGTTTCTGTAGGTGATGACCAGCTGTAGGATGTAGTCTGTTTGGGTAGAGTGGGACTTTTAGATAGTCTGAATGTTTGGCTATTGAGAGCCAACCTTTTTGAGTAGTGTTTTTCAGACTCCCACTATGACATAGTTATGTTTGTTTTCAGTTGTTGTGATATAGGTGTGACAGTGGATGGTGACCTGGTAGGACAAAGGTCTTGTATAAAACTTTGAGGCATATGTATGATATATAGTTGTATATTATGTTACTGGGTGTTAGTTGTATGTATAATAAAGAAAAAGAGAAAATTTTATCACCTTTTTGACGAAAAATAAGTAAGTAGTAAACTTATTTCTTTTTCCGAAGGAAACCAGTAAATTTATAATTTTATGAAAGTTGAGTTTTATAACACGTTACGTAAATGTGATCCCTTGGGAATGGGGTGTCACAGGAATGGAAACTGTTGTTATAGGTGAACTCGATTAGGGGCAAAAATTTGTCCCAACTACCTGACTGCTCTAGCACACAAGCTCTTAACAGGTCCTCTAAGGACTAGATGGTTCTCTCAGACTGACCATCAGTCTGTGGGTGGTAAGCTGAACTTAGCCTAAGCTTTGTTCCTAAAGCCTCATGCAAACTATTCCAAAACCTAGAGATAAATCTAGGGTCGCTATTTGACACTGCTAGAGGGTACATCACGTAGCCTATACAGCCAGGTCAACTTCTCTAAAGGATATTCCATCTTCATAGGGAAGAAATGGGCAGACTTAGTTAATCTATCCACAACAACCCATATAGCTTCATAACCAACTGGAGTCCTAGGGAGTCCAGACACGAAGACCATAGACACACTATCCCACTTCCATTATGGGATACTTAACGGTTGCATCTTACCTGATAGCTTTTGGTGTTCTATCTTAGCCTTTTGGCACACTAAACATGCGTAGACAAACTCAGCCACATCATTTTTCATCCTAGGCCACCAAAACATATGCTTTAAGTCCTTATACATCTTAGTGGCACCTGGGTGCACACTCAGTCCACTCCTATGTCCTTCTTCAAGGATCAACTTCCTAAGCTCTTGAACATCTAGTATGCAAACTCTACCTTGAAACCTCAAGGCTCTATCACTTTCTTCCTTAAAAACTAAGGTCTCTACCCTGAGTAAGCAACTCCCTCTGGTCTAAGAGATACTTATCTATCTTCTAGGCTTCTCTAATCTGATCCATCAAACTGTAGGTAACCTTCAAGGTCCAAAGCCTAATACTCCTAGGGATAACCTAAGGATAACTTCCCAAGCTAAACTTAGGTCTCTATACTCTTCTATCAGATCCATCTCCCTAACCATCAAAGCGGAGATATGCAAGGTCTTTCTACTTAAGGCATCTCCACTACATTGGCCTTTCCTAGGCGGTAGGTTAGATAAAACTCGTAGTCCTTAAGAAACTCCATCCACCTACGTTGCCTTATATTGAGCTCTTTCTGATTAAACAAATATTTCAAACTCTTATGGTCACTAAATGGGTAGGGTACGTAGTTCTTCTCATGGGCCTTCAACTGCCTAGCTGTCCTTTAATTCATCAACATATTGAATTGTCTTATAAATAAAAACATTGAATAGTGTTCTGATATATATAAGTATATTTAAACTATACAACAATCTTTTTCTGCAATTTTCATATGAATCATCAGCTAGACATATATGTTGTTATAGTACACTGATACTTTGTTCATTTAGTATAAATGCTTACCTATATTTTTGCTGTATTAGTAGTTTATGGTTTTCTAGATCACTCTTGACTTTATGGATATGTTAGTAAGACTATATACTTACAAGTATTTGCCTTGCTGGTACTGTTTCGTTCTCTTAAGTTTAGTTTTGATTTAAAAAAATAAAATACTCATGGCATGCACCTTAGCAAAATAATTATAGCTAGATATAAGGTCATATGTAGTCATATATATATATATATATATATATATATATATATATATATATATATATATATATATATTATGGATATATATTCAAAGAGAATTACAGCTTCATAAGAAAAACACCTTTAACAAAATTACTATAGTTTCGAATCTATATTGCTTATGAGTTCCCAATTCCTTGCCTGACAAAAGACCATTTGAGTGAAGAGAAGGAAAAAGTAAGGCCGAAAGATGAATATGTGTTTTTTATATAAGCTAACCCAATTATGTACTGTTATCTCAAGGATTACTTTTTATAATGGCATGCTTGGTTACCTTTGGTGTCGATGAAAATGTTTTTTTATTTTTATATAGGCACATGTTACTGTGTTAATGTTAGTATTTTTGTTAGTGGGTGGGATTTGAACCCTCAACCCCCTTATCACTCGACTCCTTAACTCTCTCACCCAAACCACCTTTACCACCTATGTGATATCAAAAACTAACTAATGGTAGGTTACCCCTTTCATTTTAGCTAAATTGAGTGGTGTCAGCTTACCTATCAATTGTTACCTAGGTAACATGGAAAATTTGCTCTCATGCAGGACTAGGTATATATACTATAAAGATATACATGATGTGGACTCTGTTGGTGTTAAGGTTACTTTTTGATGCAATTATTTTCTAATGTGTATATACTATAGAGATGGTTTTATATATACCTTTTGTCTCCTCATTTTCCCAATTTTTTTTTCTTCACAGTACAATAATCTTATTCTTAAGCTATTACCTTGAAAATGGTTTCCCAAAAGAATTATTTTCTTTATACATGCCTATATGATCTACAAATTCTTTCATACATAAACATCTCTTTCTCCTTACAGAAGATTAATAGAAATTGCATTGCCTATATTTATCACTTCCTTTTGTTATTGAGATGCGTATCAGCAGGTTCTTATTGAGTTTAGCAAAGTCCTGCAGCTTTGGAACAACAGCACAAAGATAAACATACAGATCTTTTGTCCAATCATTGACAGATCTACATGAACTGACCTGGAAGTAGGATAGAGGAGAGGAACAAAACCATTCTTGGGTGTTTATGTGATAATTTTATTGTTTATTTTATGTGTTCTGTTGTGTATATGAACAAGTACTTTTGTGTATAATTGTATTAGTTAGAATAGGTAGATAAAAGTGAAAACATGTTATCTGTTATTAAGATTAAACTAATATATAATGTATGTATAGCTGTGTAGATTTTATTTTATTTCTCCTTTTACTGAATACTTCTACTTTGACCTTTTTTATCTTTTTATTTTTATTTCTTTATAATTACTATTCGAAGTCCCCCTCACTTTAGAAATAAGAATAAATAAGTATAATTGAAAGTTTTACCTATTATGATTTAACATCGGTTTTGGATTTCATATGTTTTGATGTTATACATTACTAATTAAAATATTTGAAGATAAAAAATAGAAAATTTATTCTCCATATGATGTGCATGTATATTAATGTTAGTAACATATGTAAAAATCAACATGACCCGTGCATCGCACGAGTACATTTCTAGTTAAATATATTTCGGATTAAAGAGTTATAATTTTGAGAAAGTCCAAAGTGATTTGAGAATAACACTTAAGAACTGAGTGTTAGTTAGAGCAAACTGTGAAAAGTTGTATTACATTTATTTGCAAAAAGAGAAATAGTTTCAAATGAAGAAAAGAGAAAGAAAAACTCTAAAATAATTTTAAGTATTGATGTTGAAGAATTTATTGGAAAAGAAGAAAGTCATTTGATTTACAAATGAATTTATTTCAAAATGAAAATTAATTTTAGAAAAATGATTTACAGTGAGATCATGAGAAATATTATTATTTGGAACAAAAACGTGTTAGAAATGATTTTCAAAGATTTGATGTGTTGTCGGAAAGAAATTTCAAAAGAAAAGGAATTCGAGAAAAAACTATATTTTGGGGTGATTTAACGTTTTATAAACGAATTTCAGTGAAAAAGATTTTCTGCAAAAAAGTTTTAAATCAGCGAATGGATTTCCGATAAACTTGGATAAGTTTTTGGAGTTTTGTTTTAATATTTGTTGTTTCACATATAACGAAAACGATGTTGAGAATGAAAAGTGAACCTAGTAGCCGAGACGTCGGAATCCTAGTGTTCTGTGATGAAAACACGTAGATCGTTGATCCGTGTTGTCAATGGTGGACTTGAGTAAGTTGATGTTATGTGGAGGACTTTGTGGCCCATATTTGCGAACCTAGGACTGGTGCATCGGTCAAAGGTTTCATGATTGAGTACTCAGACTTCGTGTCATGTGTTAAGTGTGAGTAGGCTTGATGCCTAAGTAAGAATAGTCATGAGCTTTGAGCCTCAACAAAGAAAAAATAAACGGAAAAAAAAAGTGACGAGGATAAATGATTTACATGCATTGTGGGAAGACGTGTTGTTTGCCAGTGTGCCATATATTGTTGACCATTGTGTCATGTATCGTTGGCCAATGTATCATGTGTTGTTGGCCAATGTGCCATCGAGCTACAATCCACAAAGGGTGGATTGACAAATTGAGGAAGTCAAGACCAAAGTGGGTCTATTAGGGACATCCGGGTTCGTGCGCCACAAAGGCTGGGGCCTCGCGACCTCAAGCCGTGGATATACTCAATCAGGGACTACTTAATATTATTTTAGGTGCTTGAGTGTGATTAGGGGTGGGAATAGGCCGGGCCGCCCGACAGGGGCCTACGGCCTGACCTGGCCTGTTTAGCAAAAAGGCCAGGTTTAGGCTTTTTAAAAAGCCTTTTTAATTAAAAAGGCCAGGCCCAGGCCTATTGAAAAGCCTTTTCTGGCCTGTCAGGCCGGCCTGTTTATATATATATATATATTTATTTATTTATTTATATTTATATATAAATATTATATATAAATATAATATATATATATATATATATATATATTAAGAAAGAATATTAATATGAAAATAAAAAAGTTTTTCACAATCTGATGACTGTTTGTCTCCTCTTATTTTAGAAGTGACTCATTTGCGTGTGACTCCTCCTCTTCGAGACCTAAGTCACAAAAACGCTCCTCCTCTGTTCTTTCACGACACGACTCCTCTCAGTCCTCTGTTCTTTCACTTTGCCGCCGCTCCTAATCAACCGTTCTCCATGCGGTTTGTTCCCTTGCTGTTCCAGAGTGCAGTCTGCTCGCCGTGGTGGTTCGTTGTTCTCCGTCGTGGTTCGCTCTTCGTGGTCCCATATATATTGAATCTTATAACTAAAGCAAACTACACTGCTATTGAATCACAGGTATAATGGGTCTATATTGAATTTTCTGTTTATTTTATTTGTGGTTGAACAATTACCTACTTCACTTCTTTTTGTGGTATTTTAATTTGGAATATTTCAATATTATCTTGCTTAATAGTTTTACCAATCACTTTTTTTTTTTTATGCAGGTTAGACGAAACAAAGAAAGCCTATATGGATAGTTTTGTTATATGTCCATTATTTTTGGACTCCTTTATTATCCTTCTATACTAGGAAATTGTCCATTTATGTAACATCCCAAATTTCCTAGCTTGCAAAATAGTATTACCCAATAAATAGAAGGAGCCTATCTTTAAGGGAGAAGTGTTTTAAGGATAGTTAATAATAAATGTTTTAGATTTGTTAAGAAAGAAATGTTTAGAATTAAGATAGGGGTGTATTTAGTAGTTGAAGAGGTGTAAATAGTAAGCTGGGTTTTAACTTTTACTAAAGAAAAAGAAAAAAAAAAAAGAGAAGGGGATAAAAGAAGGGGGAACGTGAGAAATGGGGGATGGATGAAATTAGAATCGTAGAGAAAGAAAGGAAAAGAGAAAGAAAGAGAAGGGAGAGGAAGAAGAAAGAAGAATGGAGAAGAGAGATCAAGGGATATAGCCATGAGAAGGAGATGAGGGTTGGAGATCCTAGATCAAGTTTGCAGAACCAAGAGAAAGACATGGAAGAGAAGAAAAATGAGAGAAATCTAGGGTTCAACCAAAAAGGGAGATCCACACAGACAACCTTCAATCCATTACATAGTCATGTGAGTTCTTGTTGTTTGTAACATTGGGTGACCATAAATCCCAACTATTTTCTAAGTGTTTTATTACTTACATGCTTATTTTGGTGTTGGATGATGTGTGGAATCACTGATTTTGATTGCATGCAAGGTTAGGGGTTGATTTGGGTGACATTGATAAAGGGGGAGGAATTACTCTCCAAACCCGTATTGACACTCTGTCAGTATTTCATCAATAACTTCCTCCACAAATATTGTTTCGAAGTGATATTTGTACCATTGGAAAATAGACTCATTTTCCTTCGAAATAGGCTTCGGAATGGTTCAATTTCATTAAGTATCGATGGATAAAAATGACATGCAAGTTGCTGTTTGTACTTGAAACTCTGAACTGATACTGTTTTAGTATTTAAATTTTAGTAAATTGTAAAAATATTGGATTGAGTTGATTCTTGTGCCATTAGAAAAGAGAATTGGTTTTCTACAATTTAGGCTTTGGAATGGTCCAATTTCATTAAGTAATGAAGGAGAAAAATGACGTGCAATTTTCTGTTCATGTTGGATACTCTGTGCTGATACTGTTGTGATGTTTAAATTGTAGCAAATTGTGCTAATGTTGGATTGAGTTGATTCTTGTGCCATTAGAAAATAGAATTGTTTGGATACAATTTAAGCTTTGGAAGATCTAATTTTTATAAAGTTTTAGTGGAAAAAAAACCCAGTTCCAAGTTGCTGAAAATTCTGATTTGATAACTGTAAGTATAATGGCACTTGATTTGTGTAGAATAAATTCCTATGTGTTCCAATTTTGTCCAAACATGAATAATACTTACAATTGTAATTAATATGATGTTCTTTGTGACTGTATGTTCTGTTTTTATTGGTTGTTGGATGTTAAGTTTGGTTTGTACATGTTATAAAACAATGGTGTGACATTTGATTTGTGTTATATCTTTATTATTGGTACTTTTGTGGATGTTTAATGAAACTATCATTTTGGTATAGTTACTGAATGCTTGATAAATTACCTTCCATTAGAGAAGATGTATAAGAAAATGAATCGTAGCATGGCATTAAAAACTTAAAATGGTCTATGTTTAGAGAAACTTAAGGTTTCAAAACTATTCTAGCCATTATTTAAGGCCACAATATTCTTGTGGGTGAGATGTTTTTGTAAGTCCTTCATTTTTTGGAGGCTAGGATATGGTACTAGCAATTAAGGGACGCCTAATTGTTGTCATAGAGCTCTGACTGCCATATCAACTAGTTTAAACTACGCGTGCCTTATTTCCGCTCACACTTGAGGTACCTAGTAAAGGTTTTTATACTTAAAATGCCTATGCTTAGATTCATTTTCATCAAATAACTCAATCCAAGTAAGGACCCGGTAAAAAGAGCTCTTGATGAAAGGGTGATCAGTTATAAGAGGGCTATGAAAGACTATACCACCATGTGAGGTTATTTATGATATGTGTGCATATAAGTAAATATATGTATTTTAATGAGGATGATCAAACAGAATATGTTGATTTCTCATGTGCTTTGCTTGTAGCAGGAACTCATTGAGATTTATTTCTCACTAGGCTCCTCTTTGTTTCAGATAACAGGTACATATTGGAAACTGATAAGCAAGCTCTAGAGATTGCTTGACAGTCACCCAATAGTGTCCCAGGTTAACACAGTGTTTCACAGCCGGGTCAAAGTTGGAGTCTTACTATGAGTCGATGTTTATTTGAGATATAATTGTAAATTAGGGGTGAAATGCTTATTTGTATTAAATTGACCCAATACTATGTTCAATTTCTACAAGAATCTCTTGTAAAAAAAAATGTTTCACTTAGTTTTCAAAATTTTCTATGTTCAACTATTATTCAGTATGCTATAGTCAGGTTTATATATATATATTTACTTAGTAGTATCGTGTGGAAAGCATGGATATTACATTATGGTATCAGAGCAGTTTGATCCCATCGGACTCTGAGTTAAGTCTAGAGTGATCCGGCTTAGGGTGTCAGTCTAAGTGTTATGTTATGTTGTTAGTCTTCTAAATTCCTGTTACGAATTAATGGGGTAGGCCACCTCAGGTATTTGTTTGAGGAATGATGAAGGATGACAACTCACATAAGTATTTTCAAAAGAACGATTTTCAAACAAGATTTGCTCTAAGCCAAATGTTTTGGACGGATTTTGATTCTGCAAGAATAATTATGTTTGTAAAGGCAAATGATATACTATTACTTCCTTAGACAAATATTCCAAAGGGACTAGTGGAGGTAATTGAATTTGTTGAGATGTGTATGGTATGATTCTAATTTAATGTACTGCTAGTTTAATGCTTTTGATTACTATGTACCAACTGGTCAATGTGTTTGAAATTGCTTAGTACGTTTGGTGCTCAAAATCATGCATTGTCTTGATTATTTTGTGTGTGATAAATTTTATGCATGTGTTTGATTAGTGTTTGATTGTGTGATTATGTTCATATGGTGATTAATAAGAGGAAAGTTACCTTGCCTATTGGAATAATTAAGTTTGAGATGCTTGAAATGAGTGTAATAAGTATGCATGTTGATTATGTGAAGTATTGAATGTGTACTTGAGGAAACTTGTGGGAAAAAAAAAATTGAACTCAGTTAATGATTTCTTTAATTTATTACTTGTTGGTTGTGATTTAAGTATGATCTGATGTGTTTTAGTGCTGGATAATTGTTTGGTTTATTAGACTTATGAATATAGTGTTGAAATAGAAGAAGATGAGGTGTTGTCCTCAAGACCTGTATAGACATAGGTCCAGTATTTTGCTCATGACTCTTTCCATAGAGCTCTTTTTTTTAAATGATTCTTGTTTTATTGAGATCTAAACTCGTTGTCCTTCAGTTTTGTGCTCAAATTTCATGGAATTTGACTTGGTATTGATAATTTGAAAGGTGTCACAAGTTGGAAGATAGTTTGTTGTCCTGTTTTGACCTTCATGTCTTCTTTCAACCAAAAACTTAAGTACAAAATCGATTTCAAAAAAAATCTGGGCATAGTTCTCAAAAAGAAAATTTCGGGGCTTCAATTTGGACATCTGATTTGCATGATTTGGTTGAGTTATGAGTTATGACCCACTAAATTAATTTCCAAAGTTACACTTTTTATATATATATATATAGTCAAAAACATGTTTTCAGCCTAATCTTTGCCTTATTTTAGTTATAACCTTTTGTACAAGTTATATTCTAGAAAACTGGGCATATATTTGAAAACTAGACTCGATTTGCTTTAACTAGAACATAAATTTGATTGGATTTCACTGAGTATTGACATTTTAAAATATGTTCTTTAGTTGAGGGAAAATAACTGTCCTATTTACGAACATCAGTGTCTTCATTTGTTGAACTATACTAATTGAAGGACTATTTCATAAAATGAAAATTTTATTCATAAACTAGACAACCTACTACTTCCAAATATTGGTCATTTACTCAAATCTAACTTTGTTTGGTATTTTATTAAGAGCACCAAAGTGAATGTATGTATACTATAGATGTTATGGGTGTTGAAAGATTCTGCACATGTTGTATGTTTATGTATGGAGGAAATTTTTTTTTTCAAGTTGACTGTTATTGTTATTACACATATATGTATTTCTTAGTGAAGATGATATAAAAATATATTACTTATTATATTGTATCCTGTGAGTTTATATTATTGGTATTGACGTTCTTGCATGTGCATATGTATGTGTAGTCATTTTTACCGCATATACCTATTATTAGTATTCTTTTATATATGGATACTTTAAAAGTGCTATACCATGTACTTGTAATTTCATCCATAGACGTTACTTTCTAAAACCTTGAGTTTCTTTTAGGATGAGACTAGAATAAATTGTTTCCTAAAAGTTTGTAGAGTGTGTTATGGTCACTTGGAATCCTGGTGAACCCTCTTGATAGTACCAACATGATGTTGTTATGGAATATTTAAGTTTTGATATTATGTGCTTTTTGTAATCATAACTTGTTATATTTTAGGAATGCTTGAGAAAATGTTTTGTTTTATAAACAAAAGAACTTTTGCAAACTCACAAATTCTTTTGTAGCCTATTTTGAAACATCATTGCTTTAAGGAGTATAAATCTCAACTTTCCTTTCAAAACCGAATAACTTCTGGTAAAGATTTTCTTATAACAAAGTTTTAGAGAATATTTTCAAGACAAAGTTAGATTCACTGAAAAATGTATTTGAAGATTTTAAAGCGATACTTTTGCTATATCTCGGGTATTATAGGATACTCGGGGTTAGACTTGTGCTTAGAACATGTCAATAATTTTATATGCTATCACAGCATTATGTATGTCATTTCTTGATCGTGTTCAATATGGGTGATTGATAAGAATCATTGGCATGAATCAATTATTAGATTGAGCACATGAACATGTATTAATCAGTTACTTCCCTATGTGTTACATCTTTATGTACATGATCATATATGTGCTTGGTGTTTTTTAAAAAAAATTAAAAAAAAAAATGATGATATCTAAGATGGTTGGTATAATAAGTACCACTACTATTTGAATAAGATTGTATGCTATAGTTGTATTATTATTGTTGTCATAAAGTTTCTGTCCGCTTGCTATTGATTGGGATATATGTCATGCATGATAATTGGACCCTAGCGAACCTAATATCAGTGATAACCAAATAGTTAAGGATCATGACTTGTCATCGAAACCTCTTAGACCTGTGTTGATCAGAGTTAGCAGTAGAAGTAGGATGGTGATTTTGCATTATAAGCAGGATGATTAAGCGTTAAGGAGTAGAGCAATTTTGAGGGCAAAATTATTTAAAAGGAGGGGAGTAATGTAACATCCCAAATTTCCTAGCTTGCAAAATAGTATTACCCAATAAATAGAAGGAGCCTATCTTTAAGGGAGAAGTGTTTTAAGGATAGTTAATAATAAATGTTTTAGATTTGTTAAGAAAGAAATGTTTAGAATTAAGATAGGGGTGTATTTAGTAGTTGAAGAGGTGTAGATAGTAAGCTGGGTTTTAACTTTTACTAAAGAAAAAAAAAAAAGAGAAGGGGATAAAAGAAGGGGGAACGTGAGAAATGGGGGATGGATGAAATCAGAATAGTAGAGAAAGAAAGGAAAAGAGAAAGAAAGAGAAGGGAGAGGAAGAAGAAAGAAGAATGGAGAAGAGAGATCAAGGGATATAGCCATGAGCCCATGAGAAGGAGATGAGGGTTGGAGATCCTAGATCAAGTTTGCAGAACCAAGAGAAAGAAATGGAAGAGAAGAAAAATGAGAGAAATCTAGGGTTCAACCAAAAAGGGAGATCCACACAGACAACCTTCAATCCACTACATAGTCATGTGAGTTCTTGTTGTTTGTAACATTGGGTGACCATAAATCCCAACTATTTGCTAAGTGCTTTATTACTTACATGCTTATTTTGGTGTTGGATGATGTGTGGAATCACTGATTTTGATTGCATGCAAGGTTAGGGGTTGATTTGGGTGACATTGATAAAGGGGGAGGAATTACTCTCCAAACCCGTATTGACACTCTGTCAGTATTTCATCAATAACTTCCTCCACAAATATTGTTTCGAAGTGATATTTGTACCATTGGAAAATAGACTCATTTTCCTTCGAAATAGGCTTTGGAATGGTTCAATTTCATTAAGTATCGATGGATAAAAATGACATGCAAGTTGCTGTTTGTACTTGAAACTCTGAACTGATACTGTTTTAGTATTTAAATTTTAGTAAATTGTAAAAATATTGGATTGAGTTGATTCTTGTGCCATTAGAAAAGAGAATTGGTTTTCTACAATTTAGGCTTTGGAATGGTCCAATTTCATTAAGTAATGAAGGAGAAAAATGACGTGCAATTTTCTGTTCATGTTGGATACTCTGTGCTGATACTGTTGTGATGTTTAAATTGTAGCAAATTGTGCTAATGTTGGATTGAGTTGATTCTTGTGCCATTAGAAAATAGAATTGTTTGGCTACAATTTAAGCTTTGGAAGATCTAATTTTTATAAAGTTTTAGTGGAAAAAAAACCCAGTTCCAAGTTGCTGAAAATTCTGATTTGATAACTGTAAGTATAATGGCACTTGATTTGTGTAGAATAAATTCCTATGTGTTCCAATTTTGTCCAAACATGAATAATACTTACAATTGTAATTAATATGATGTTCTTTGTGATTGTATGTTCTGTTTTTAATGGTTGTTGGATGTTAAGTTTGGTTTGTACATGTTATAAAACAATGGTGTGACATTTGATTTGTGTTATATCTTTATTATTGGTACTTTTGTGGATGTTTAATGAAACTATCATTTTGGTATAGTTACTGAATGCTTGATAAATTACCTTCCATTAGAGAAGATGTATAAGAAAATGAATCGTAGCATGGCATTAAAAACTTAAAATGGTCTATGTTTAGAGAAACTTAAGGTTTCAAAACTATTCTAGCCATTATTTAAGGCCACAATATTCTTGTGGGTGAGATGTTTTTGTAAGTCCTTCATTTTTTGGAGGCTAGGATATGGTACTAGCAATTAAGGGACGCCTAATTGTTGTCATAGAGCTCTGACTGCCATATCAACTAGTTTAAACTACGCGTGCCTTATTTCCGCTCACACTTGAGGTACCTAGTAAAGGTTTTTATACTTAAAATGCCTATGCTTAGATTCATTTTCATCAAATAACTCAATCCAAGTAAGGACCCGGTAAAAAGAGCTCTTGATGAAAGGGTGATCAGTTATAAGAGGGCTATGAAAGACTATACCACCATGTGAGGTTATTTATGATATGTGTGCATATAAGTAAATATATGTATTTTAATGAGGATGATCAAACAGAATATGTTGATTTCTCATGTGCTTTGCTTGTAGCAGGAACTCATTGAGATTTATTTCTCACTAGGCTCCTCTTTGTTTCAGATAACAGGTACATATTGGAAACTGATAAGCAAGCTCTAGAGATTGCTTGACAGTCACCCAATAGTGTCCCAGGTTAACACAGTGTTTCACAGCCGGGTCAAAGTTGGAGTCTTATTATGAGTCGATGTTTATTTGAGATATAATTGTAAATTAGGGATGAAATGCTTATTTGTATTAAATTGACCCAATACTATGTTCAATTTCTACAAGAATCTCTTGTAAAAAAAAAATGTTTCACTTAGTTTTCAAAATTTTCTATGTTCAACTATTATTCAGTATGCTATAGTCAGGTTTATATATATATTTACTTAGTAGTATCGTGTGGAAAGCATGGATATTACAATTTAATTTTGGGAACTTTGTTATGAATTAAGTTTTATGGTGGAAACAACATTTGTCTGATACGTTTGTTTGATTTGGAATTATAGAAGTTTTATTTGGTACATGGAATTATAGAAGTTTCGTTATTTTATTGAGCCTGTTATTTTTTATTTTTTTTTGGTAATTCAAAATTAAAAGCCTGTTTAAAGCTAGAGGCCTATTAGCCTATTTAATGGCCTATTAGCCTTTTTAGAGATAGGCCAGACGGCCTATTTAAACTCTTTAATACGAAGCAGGCTTTTAAAAGGCTAACAGGCCAGGCCAGGCTTTTAAAAAGGCCAGGCCAGGCTCACAATAAAGCCTTTAACAGGTAACAGGCCAGGCTTAGGCTTTTAAATTTTTAAACAGGCCAGGCCTATTTAACCAAAGCCTGGCCTGGCCTGGCCTATTCCCACCCCTAAGTGTGATACCCTTGAACAATTGGAGTCGGACCTAAATTAAGAAGCCGACCTCATGAGACAATTGTGGTAAGGGATATTGCAGCCTAATCATGCTCAACGAAGGGAAGTTAGGATCTCCAGAGAATAAATATCAAAATTAGATAATGGATGTTGAAGTGTCATGCATTTTTATAAATTGCGATGACTGTCGGGTATGAATCCCATTGTTTAAAACATTAATTTTATTTCTGAGAATTTATGTACTGTATATATATATGTGTGTGTGTGTGTGTGTGTGTGTGTGTGTGTGTGTGTATATGCTGTTGTTTATGTGTCGAGCATGTGGTTATCATGATAAAACTCAATTGTCGGTATCTCACCCTTGCAATGTATATGTTTTCTTGGTTTTTGCTGTTGTACCGTGGAAGGTAAATACAGACGTTGCAGAGGAGTTCTCTGTTTCACCCGAGGGCATTAGTTCTGATAACTGAAGAGACCGTTGATCGTAGGGATGACTTCGGGGTCTTCCCAGTATATGTCGTTTAGAGTGATCAGCTTAATTTGGATATTAGGATTTTTATACCCTTTTGAGGATAGTCTGTATATCTGACAGTTGAGAGCCATTCTTTTGAAGTAAGGGCTGTCCAGATTTTTCAGTTTCAGTGATGTATAACTATATCTTTTGCTTATGTATATATTCTGGAAAAAAAAAAAGTAATCTATACGCTGTGATACGTATTACTTTTATGAAGTATGCATGAATATATATGAAGTTGTTATATGTTAATATTTGAAATGTTGAAACTTTATTTACCGCGCAAGAAAAATTCTATAACTGTTTTTCGAACGTAATTATGTATTTAAATTATTTTCCGAAAGCAACCAGCGTTTATGTTTTAAGTTTTATTTTTCCCAATGAGTTAACCATGCAATGCTCAAGGCGGGTGTTGCAGACACTATCAACAATAGCACAAGAAAACGGGGTCGAATGGCCAAGCCTAGCAAAGCTACGCATTCTCGAAAGATGTGACCGATAGAGCAACTCCAATCCAATAGATTCAGAGTTTTCTTGCATAGTTTCTAATCAATGATAATAAATAATAAATAAATATTGCTTATAAAAAAATTGTAATAAATATTATTAATTGGGTCATAAATTCATTGAGTCTATTTAATTTTTTCCTATTATTTTCATACTTTTCGGAATATATCATTTATTGCTCGAAATGGAATCTCATGCCAACATAAGCAAAGAAGGGAAGGAAGGCTTCAGGTGTTGCCACGTATGATGAGTGAAGGCTCCAGAGATTGACATGTAGATGTTTCCACCTTGAGTTTGTTCACAAATGTATTATATATAGATTATGGTAATTCTAGCAATGGTCATAATTTGATCAGATTTGTAGTATGATCAATTTATTGATAATTGATATAATTTGCAAAGAAATTATTGACAATAGTGATTGTAATATATCATTTAAGTAATACAATCATCAAAGAACCCATGTATTTATCTCTCCAAAATTAAGACATATTATAATATACCATTTAAGTAATACAATTGTATTTAAAGACTCGACAATTTAAAATAAAAACTAATTCCAATTTAAATTTTTATTTTCAAAATATGCCTAAATTAAATGGTAATTCAATTATTTTCACCATGATTATTCAATCATAATCTATATCTATATCTATATCTATATCTATATCGATATCTATATCGAAAGTCAGGTACATAATTTCTCCATCGCTTGCTCTCAATTCTTTTGTTCTCTCAGCCCTTCTTCTCATTCTCCCTCCACCCCTCAACTCTTCTTTTTTTTTTCTCTAGTATGACTTTTATGACTCCTCCCTCTTATATTTTTATATTCATTCTTTTATTCCTTTTTTGTTCTCACATTTTATTGACACTTTTCTTTTTCATTCTTCTCACCCATTGCAACTATTACTTGAGACTTTCAATGGAAGGTGAGTTTTTTTTTTCTACTTTATGATTAATCTTTTGTATATTTCAATATCCGTATTTAAATCTTAATATATGGACGCATTAATAATTTTTGTTCATTTTGTTGTCAACTTCATATTGTTGTTATTATTTTGTTAATCAATATTGGTGTCTCGATGTGTTTTATTTTATTTTATGAGTAATCACTAATCACTCTTAGTTATTATTATTTTTTAGTGTTGATGTTTCTATATTTTGACAATCTTTTGGATGTGCAGTGTAAAATATGACTTGAAAAGTAACAAAACATGTGGTACATAGAAAACGAAACCAATATTCAAATCCAAAGGTACACATAGAAAGTGCTATTTTTTCTGAGTAATCAGTACTAGAAAGAAAAAGGAACATAATTTGCAATGCTTACCATAGACTTGGCATTTTTTGTATTTCTATTTTTCTCTGCAATTAGGTCACCTTTTTTTTTAAGTTAGAAGTTGCAACAACCATAAGTATTAAAGAACAGGGTAAAAAGGCTTAATAGAAAAAGAAAAAAAAACTTTAATGAAGATTTACTATAATATGTTTTAATATTCTATTCCTTTTTTTAATTTTTATATTTGTATCATTTTCTACAATATGAAATTATTGGATATAGTTCTTATGAGTCTTTTATTTCTCCAATTTTGTACTTATTGATAGATGACTGTCAAATATTAATATTTAAATAAATATTTTTTGTTGTCTAGAATCTATTTATTATGATATGTTTATTTGTTTTGATTTGAAATCAAATAGTACTTTTTTAGAAACAAAATTTTTATCTTATTATTCGGGATAATTATAACTATAATTATTATAATAAGATTAATTATAATTAGAAATTTTTTACAATAAATGTCATTCAGTAAATCAATGTCATTTCAAATTTAAATTTAAATAACCTAGATTGGAGATTGCAATGGAGGATACGAATTGATACGTAATTATATGAATTAAAAGGATTTTTAAAAATGCATTATTATTATTATTATCATTATTATATGCTTATATAAATTCTTAATGGGTTTATCATGAAAAATTTGCAATCAATGCCATTAAATAAATTATTATCATTGATTAATGTTTATATGAATTAATTGTTTTAAAAAAACATCATATCACAAGTTCTCAATTTTAAAAAAAGTAATATTTTTAAATAGTGAATTATATTGGTGAATATTTATATCTTATAAAGATAGAAATTATGCAAGAAAACTTTTTTTTCAAGAACAAGAAAACTTATTTGTAATAAAAAAAAAACTTATTAATTTGTGGATTGTTAAAGGTAAATATATATTAAACAAAGATGAAAATTTTGAATGAAAACATAATAAGATTTAAATATAAATACTTATATGATATTGAATTTTTTTTTTTTACACAAAAGCACATTGATTTATAACATATAAATAAATAAATAAATAAATATAAATAAAATATGATTTCCTAAAAATAATAAAATACTCGATAATAATGAATCTATAATCTATAATCTATAATAATATATACAAACCGGAATAATTGATTATTCTACATTGAGCAACTAATTACACATGGCATTCAACCGTTGAGTCTCACATGAAATAGAACACGTGTCGCTCTCACGTTGAATAGAATTGCGGCTCATTAATTACCTCTATCAATACTGATGAATGAATCAATCAAATATTAAAACTCACCAAAAATTTCGTGGAAAGCATTGAATATCATCAATCAATATAAATTTTAAAATGGCAATAATCAGAACAATTATTGATTTAAAATAACTCAATTGAATATCGTTAATCAAAGCAAATCAATTGCAAAAATATATACACCTTTAAAAGGATGTTATTAACCAATTCATATCAAATCATTGGTGAGTTTCGTGCCTCAACTTCTAAACTCTTCTCTCATTGGTATGATTTTTGTGTCTCTTCTCTCCTTTTCTGTTCTTTTATATTATTTTTTTATTTTATCAATTCTTATACACTTTTTTTCTTCATTTTTTTCCCTTCGTTGCAGCTATTATCTTAGCCTTCGATTAAAGGTGAGTGTTTTTTTTTTTTTCTATTTGACTATCAACTTTTTCTATATTTCAAATTTTGTATATTCCTGTTTCTATAAACTTTTTCTATAATTTTTTCCTTCGTTGCAGGTATCATCTTTTTTTTCTTTCTATATTTCTGTTTCTCATTACAAAAACATGTAACAATCTTAAAACATTTGCTCTAAAGTAACAAGCAGCTAGGCAAATATTTGTAAGATCTGCCATGCATATACACTACATATTCACTACAAATTTGGTGAGTGTCAAAATTTAGTTGACTTATTTTTTTGTTTATAATAATAATAACGTGTGCCTTTTTTGTCATTTTTTTTTAAATTAGAATTTGGATGTGGAGTGTAACACTGTAAAAGTAACAAAACATGTGGCATATAGAAAAAGAAACCAACATTCAAGGCCAATTGTAAAAGAGGAGCAAAGTAGCATTAAAGAGAGACCATCAAGAAGAATAAAATGTTCTTAAAAAAATAATCATTTTGCTTCTTCATATTTTGGTTGAAGGAGTAAGTCAAATTTGATGTAACACAAATGCTCCAGTTTTGAAATATCGTTGGCACCAAAAAATTGTGTGTATGTTGGCATTTTTTATTTACAATATCTCCCTCTTTATTTCTTGATCCAGATAACTTTTTTATTTGATTTTTTGTAAATAAATAGTATTTGTTTGTTTCGTGACTTACACAAAACAACTGTCAATATATAGAAATCCTTAATTTAACAGATCAAGTACAATAGAAAAAGGGAAAAAATATTTTTGTGACTTGGTTTGAAATTGTTTTTATTAAGGTTTTGGTGATAAGTTGGAAAATAATAAATGAAAGATCTCTTCGATTTATATTAGAATTTGATTTTTTTTAAATTACTAATCACTCAATAAAATTAAGTGCTCTTCAGATAATATCAGTAAATATCATATATTTACTTCAATCAAATCACTTTTTATTATGAGAAAATTAAATTAAATAGTTAAATTGGAAAACATCAATCAATCAGATATAATTTAAATTTTAAAAGTATAATCAGATATAATTCGATATGTTATATTAATTTAAATAAAATTTGAATTAAAAATTAATAGTGAATATAATTCCAAACCCAGTAATATAATTCCAAACCCAATAAAAAATATTTATGATTTAATTTGATTAATATATTTTGAAAAATATGACGACATGATCAATTAATAATAAATAAAATTTTCCATTAGTATCTGTATATCCATCTTTGTAATGTACTAATAATTTGTTTGTTTTTTTTTTTTTACATGCTTACTTGCTTTAAAACTTTCTAATTATAACATGTGGTAATCTTTCATAATTTGTTTTTGTTACATTCATACCTGACATTAAAACTTCCTAATTACGTTTAAAATAGAGGATTAATATTTTATGTGAAAGCATCCTTACTTATGAATTACTTTGAAAAAGTGCAATGTATTATAGATTTCATTGCATTTTTTAATTCATTATTTTAATACTTTCATTATTATTAGAATTATTTTTTATTACTATAATCTTACACAATTAATTTATTGATGATTTTATTTTATCAAAGCAAATTAGAATTTCCTTTTACCTAATTAATATATAATTAATTACATGATACAAAATTAGATGTAATTGATTTAACAAACTATATTTAGAAGATTTGTCTTATCATTCAAAAAAAGTAAGATATGTCCTACATTATAATATAAAATGGTTTCAAAACTTAAAATTATTAATTTTATTTTAATTTAGTGATTGGTTAATTAAATTTAATAATATTTTATATTTTGTATGAAAAAACTTCATTTAATAATAATAAAGAAGACAAATCAAAATTTTATAATTTAAAAATACAAAAAAATATATATTATTAACCAAATAAACATCCTTTCAAAAAAACCAAATAAACATAACATCCGATGCAAAATATGAGAATATGGGCTTCTCATAAGGGAAAAGAAAATAGGAAAATAACATGATAGATAAATATATCTGTTAAAAATTGTTAACTTGTGTAGGAAAGGAGAATAAATAAATCAAATAGATTTTCAAGAGAGAAGAAGAAAAATAATATGAAAGATGATTATATTATCCAAAAATGGTTAACTTACACTGAAAAAAAAAAGAGAAATAAATCAAATGGATGTTCAAGAGAGAAGAATAAAAATAATGTGATAAATAAATAAATTTTTCTAAAAATGGTTAACTTACACGGGAAAGAGATGAGAAATAAATCAAATATATTTTTAAGAGAGAATAAAAAATAATATGATAGATAAATTAATTTTATAAAGATGGTTAGTCTGGGGGATGGATTCTCTCATGTGATAAAAGAGTGCAGTTAAATCTAGGCCATCAATTGTAAAGAAAAGGGAGAAATTTCGAAACATAAAAAAGGAGGAGATGAATGTTTTGAGGATGAGGGTTTCAACATGAGAGAATTCAAGTAGAAATACAATATTAAAGAATCCATTCCCTTAACTTGCACGGGAATAGAGGAGAAATAAATCAAGAATATTTTCAAGAAGAAAAAAAAGTATGATAGATAAATATATTTTCTAAAAATGGTTTGCTTGCACTGGGCAAAGAGAAGAAATAAATCTAATAGATTTTCAAGTGAGGAGAATAAAAATAATATGGTAGGTAAATATATTTTTTCTAAAAATAGTTAACTTGCATAGCAAAAAGGGGAGAAATGAATCAAATAGATTTTTAAAAGAGAATAAAAGACAATATGATAGACAATATATTTTCAAAAATATTATCAACTTGCCCCGTGTAAAGAGAATAAATAAATGAAGTAGATCTTCCTGGGAAAAGAATAAGACTAATATGATAAATAAATGTGTTTTCTAGAAATGATTAATTTGCATGGGGAAAATAGAAGAAATAAATCAAATAGATTTTTAAGAGAGGAGAAAAATTAATATGATAGATAAATATATTTTAGAAAAATGACTGACTTGCACGGAAAAAGAGGACAATCCAATCAAAAAAAAATTTAAGATAGAAGAAAAATCATAATATAATAGATAAAAAAATTTAAAAAAATTCATATCATTGCGAAGATCATTAAGGCATATTTAGTATTAGTGTTTAAATGAATTACATTGAGAAATGATTAATCAGCTTAAAATTCAGTTGTTGCTTTAAAAATATCTATTTACTATTAAATATTCAAAAAGTGCGATACTAAGGTAAAAAATTGGTTAGTGTTAATTTATAATTTTGCCTTAAAAAAATTCACAATAAAACATTAATGTCTATATTTTTTTTTTTTTGGGTAGGCATGTCTATTTTCAAATATTATGCTTTTTTTATATATTCTTTATACATGTCTTATTTTTTAAATTATATTTTTAATACTAAGATTGTGTAGTAGACGGACGGTATATGCTTACTATTTATATTTAAGAGTCATTATTTATATTATAATTATAATATCAATAATAATTATTAAATTAATATTTATTACACTTTATTATCGATGGTTCGGATAAAATATTTTTTTAAACAATTTTTTTTATATAATTCCTCACAAAAAATTTTAAACCACAAAACATAAAAATTAGCATGTTTCCTGTGTATTGCACGGGTCCATATACTAGTATTTTATATAAGAGTAAATAATTGATTCAAAAACAAATTATATTAATTTTTTTATAAAATATATTAATAGTTTTTTTCAATAATAAATTATACTAATTGTTAAATTATACAGTAAGAGCAAGAATAAACATTGAGCTTCGCTTGATTTGTCTTAAATTAGGAGATTAATATATATTGATTAGGGAATCCCGTGATTGAGTACTGTTTGTGAAAATATAAAAAAAAAGTAATATATTGAATATTCAATGTTCAAAGAATTTCAATCTACCTTTTCCTATATAGAAATTGTTCTATTAAAATTCAAACTGCTCATATGTTGGATTATGGAATCATTTCACTTTTCTTATATTACTTTTTAAAATCTCTTTAAAACAAGGATAATAGGAGTATCAAACTTAATTGAAAATCACCAATGATCATACAAATAATCAAACTTAATTATCTTATGCAGTATCTTGAAATACATTAGGAACCTTCTTTGGTAGCCTAAGCTCTAATATCAATCAAATTTTTATTGATAGTCGGGCTTTTATTAGCTAGGATTATCATATACATTATTGCCTGATATGTTGATTAGTCATTAATATTCATTTTAATATGTTATAATTTCAATGAAATCAAATTGGAACCTCACAATAAAATTTGCGAAAAAAAAAAATAGATGTGGTTTAATCTAAATCGATTGAAAACAAAGTTGGGTGAATACTCAATGTATAGAGTATTAAAATTGAACCAAAATAGGAATCAAGCATTTAAAGCGTTGCTTAAAAATATTTTGAATTTGAAAATGTTTGACATTTAGATCATTCATTAAAATAATTGATTAAATATATTCTGAAAGCAATCATCAATCATTAACTGTTTACTTAAAAACAGTTTAATATCAATCATAAAAAAATATCTTGAATTCTAATATATTTGACAATGAGATCAATCATTAAAAAAATTAATTAAATATATTCTGGAATCAATAATTATTCATATATTATGTTTTCAGTACATTATACTTAATAAAGAAAATTCGAAAGCCGAGTAGTGTGATTTCGAATTATCAAACTTAATACTGAGTTTGCCATTTTTAGCTACAGGAAACAATAATACAATCAAGTATAATCGAAGTATCAAAATTAATTTGAAAATCACCAATGATCGATTGTAAAAATATTCAAACTTAATACTAATTGGGTACATGTTTTTAATGATAGTCTAATCCTCTATACAAAAAATATGAATGTGAATAAAATCATTGATGCTAATATTTTTTCACATCTAAACTATATAATTGTGATTAATTAATACTGAATAATATTATACAATATTTCAAAATTGTCAAATATATTAGGGACCTTATTTGGCAGCCCAAGCTCTGATTTAAATAAGGCTTTCAATGATAGGAAGACTTTTAATTGCTTAGATTATCTTATACAACATTGCTTGATATACCAATTAGTCATTATTATTCATTTTAATATGTTACAATTACAATGAAATCAGATTGAAACCTCACATTAAGATATGAAAGAAAATGGCTCAGATGTCTTTTGATATTGAAAGCAAAATTAAGGGAATACTCAATGTACAGAGCATTAAAATTGAGTCAAAATAGGAAATCAAACATTAAAAGTATTGCATAAAAATATTTTGAACGAAAAGGATTGTATAAATCATTAAAAGGATTAAATGTGTTCTGAAATCAATCATCAATAATTAAATGTTTGGTTAAAAATGATTTAAGAGATCAATCATTAAAATAATTGATTAAATATTTGGATTTCGAAAATATTTTGAAAATATCATAAAAAAATTGAATTAAAAAATGATTAACAATGAGATCGATCATTGAAAGAACTGATTAAATATATTCTAAAATAATAATCAATCATATATTATGTTTTTCATACATAATATTCAAGAGATCGATCATTAAAAGAACTGATATAAATATATTTTAAAAAATAATGTTAAATATAATTAATCCATATAATTTATCACAAGCAATATATATTAGTCATGCATGGCACATGTCACTACTATTTTATGTAACACCCCGACTTTTCGCTACTTTCTAATATCGGAAATTATATAAATATGTTTATATTTTTATTCGAAATTTAGAAAATGATTTTGGGAAAACCAAAGTCATATTCATATTCTACTTATTTTTAGAAGTATACGGTGAAATTTTGGGTTTAAAACTCAGACGGAAACTGGTCTGCGTTTTTACTGACAGTATAATTTTATACCGGCAGAAACACCTAATTTGATCCGAAACTGAAATTTGTAGATTTTTTATATTTTTTCCGTGAGGAATTTTACTTTCCAAATTTATGATCAGAAATGAAATATTATGTTTAGTCGGATGAATTTTGGGAAAAGTTCAGACGGAAAACAGTCGGTGATTTCACTGACAGTAAGATTTTAATGATCAGAAAACTTAATTTTGACTCGTGAACGAAATGGATTATGTTTAAAACATATTTCCAATGAGTTTGGTTGTTTTGAGAATTTTCGATCGAAAATCAGACGGAAACCCTAATCGGGTAATCGACGGAGCCGAGAACGGACATGCAGAGACAAAACCCGACATCGGATGCTGATATAACTAGTCATCCAGGGTGGTGAGTCATATGGATGACTCACTCATGTCATGATTGCTTTTAAAAATCTAGATATTTCTTTAAAATAGTATAAAGACTATTTTACCCTTGGACGATCATTGAAATGCCAAGTTTGTCCCCACAATTTGTGGACACAAATTAGCCACATCACCAACCACTCCTCACCACATGTTTGTCATGATGTTTTTTTGGAAATTACCATTTTGTCCTTAATGTTAGATGTTATCACAAAAGTGCCATTTTGTAAGATTACATCTTTGTCCCTAAATATTTATGTTTGGACCCTTATACCCTTGAAAACCATGACCCAAACCCTCCCAAGTGAGCCCATTTCACTTCTATAAAAGGCCATCTTCATCTTCTTCATCAACTTTGCCATTTTTCCATTAAAACTCCTAAGTCACATAGCTTGATTTTGTGAAGAAGGTGTTGGATTCTTAGCTCATTTTTCAATTCCAAGAGGTATACCATGCTTCTCTCACTCAATCATCATCATGTTCTTCAATTATTTTCATGATTCCATGCTTTGTTCATCATTTTCAATTCCTAGATCTAGAAACTTTGAAATTCTCTAGAAAATCATAGAAAAATCCTAAAAATGTGAAACCAATTTCTATACTCCTATTATCACCTCTATATTCTAGATCTAGAAGCTTGTATCAAACAAAAATTTCTAGCCCTTTGAACCCCATGAGGCCGAACCTAGGTTTTAGTGGGGGGGAAGATTTTGTTCATTGTCTTTGCATGATTCAATCTTATAAATGATATATGTATTGAATCTATGTTGTTTGAATGAAATCAAGGTCTCTAAGCCACTATTTTACTCATGGCCGAAATTCATTTTTGAAGGGTTGGAATATTTGATTTCAATCTTTGTATGTTAACCTTTGTTTTAGGGTTTTAAGTGATTAAGAATCACTAATCCAAAAGTTTAGGAATTTTAGAAATTTCTAACCCTAAAAACAGCCCTAGGCCGAAACCAACATGTAGGAGTTTAGGTGTTGTTAAGTTGTTTGATTGTTGATTAGTTGTTGTCTTTGTTGAAGGATAACCTAGTTATCATGTACGTGTGTTACTGACACTTGGATTGCGACAAATTCTCAATCGGAGGAAAATCTTCAAGAGGTAAGAGGGGATTACCTGAGGGATTTTCCGATAGCTATATGCTATTTGTTTGTTGTCTGTATAATTTAGTTGGTGTGTTAATTGTTTTCTGTAGTTTGAAATTATCTGTTTTGCAATTATCTGCTTTCAAATATTTATTTATCTGCATTTAATTGTTCTTATATGTTGTTGCATGTCATTAATTGTGCTATATGCTATATTATTGACATGATTGTTGTTGATGTTGTTTGTGGATTGATAAGCCTGACAGTGGTCAGTGCTTAGTTAATAATGCGGTTAAAAGTGTTAAGGAGTTTTTACGGGATGATGAGTTTTAAATTGATGAGAAATTGTAATATAAAATTACTTAGAATTTAGTTAGTGGAAAACGAGAAAAAGTTGGAAATAATATTATTTTAAGGATTTTACGGCGTAAGAGTGTTTTATGAGTTACAGTGAGGATGTAACCGTGAAAATATTTTAGCACTGCTAAATTTCACATAAGAAATTTCTAAATATTAGAAAATGATGTTTTAAAAGAAAAAGTTTCAAAAATAATTTTATTACAGCGTTGGAAAAATTGTTTTACGACATAAAGTCATATTTTGACCTGAAAACATTTTAAAACGGCAAACGACGGACATTTCCGTCAACATTTACAAATGTCTCTTTAAAACGGGTACAAGTAAGTAATACTGAGAAATAGTCTCAAATGAGGTTTCCAAGTTCAAATTATTGAGTTTTGAACAAAATGAGTTTTAAGGGATTTTTAACAAGTTTACAAAACGAATTTCCAACGTAAAAGGATTTTCGGTAAACAAAGAGTTATTTTCGTCGACTTGGACAAGTTGTGCAGTTTTTGTTTTAAACGAAAAATGGTGTGCTAGTATTCTTAAGGCGTTATGAACATAGTGTTCTTTGGATTTGGTATTCTAAATAAGGTGTTAGGAGCAAAAGGTTTTACATGCATTTACTTGGTAGACATGTCTAGGGCGTGAATATGGATATCTTACGAGAAAAGATATTCCAGAAGTCGAATCTAAATAGCTGAATGGAAAGGTATTCAAGAAGGCGAAGGCGAATCTGAGTATCTTAGTAGATAAGGTATTCATGATGTCGAATCTGAATAACTTAAAGGGTAAGGTATTCAAGAAGGCAAAGGCAAAGGCAAAGGCGAATCTGGGTATCTTAGTAGACAAGGTATTCCAGAAGGCGAACCTGGATATCTTAATGGAAAGGTATTCACGAAGGCGTTAAGGCGTTCCTTATTTGGCAATCGAGCCTGATCGGCTCATTTAATTGGTGTTTGAAGCTCCAAAGATTAAATATGAATTTAGAGAAGGTTTACTAAATGTTCATGCATATTTTTCAAATGATGATGTTTGGGGTGTGAAACCCAATGATGAATTCTTTGTTGTGATATGAATGTTTATGTTGTTATAACCATGTATATGTTTATCTATTTCCTTTTGTGTGGGGCATGTAGTTGTCGTGTTAAATCCAGATATTGGAATCTCACTCTTGTATATTTTCTTGTTGGTCTCTCTACTTGTGGATTATATTCTACCTGAGTATAGGTGGACCTGGAGATGCTCCTGGCGCATTCGAGGATCTTTAGGCCTGACCTTTAAAGCAACCATGGATCTTAAGAATGACCTCTGAAGTCTTCTTAGTAGCTGTCGTATAGAGTGACCAGCTCAATTAGGGTATTAGATGGGTGTATAATATGTATGTCTGGCTTTGAAGGGCCATACTTTTGAAATAAGGAGACTTATGTTTTGAATAATGTATAATGATATTTATGTGGTCTTTTTAAGAACCTATATGGATTAAGGTCTAGATGTGAAAAGAAAAATTATGTATAATTATGTTTGGGACATGGTTATGTATGTCAAAGAAAAGAAAAATTTTTATCACTGTTTTTGTATTACGAAAAGTGTTAGAGAACATTATTTTCCGAAAGTAACCAGTAATTATAATTTTATTTTCCGCATTTGGGTAACTATGTGACGACCTCAAGGAGGGGTGTCGCATTTGTGGTATCAGAGCTGGTCGAGTCTTTCGAGAATGTTGGGGAATAGGTCTATTGTGTTGAAGTTGTGTGTTCTCTGATTAATATTTGTTTGAATTACTTCTTAGAAGTAATGTGTGGTAATAAGTAAGTAAGCATTTCATTTTCTGGTGGTGGTCTAACAGATTTCGTTTTATAAGTCAGTTATTGAACTAGCACCAGAAGGTGGACGTGGATGAGGACGTGGACGCAGTCGTGGAAGGGGTCGTAGAGGTGGTCACTTAGGTGGCCGTGGCACTGCGGATGAGGATTACGATGGTGGAGTGGATTATACTGCTCAACCAATAGATAACATTGCGGCTGCTATTGCTATGGAGACAGTTGCTATGACTGCTCAGACTCAGCAAGCGGCAGAAGGTAGAGGTCTGACTACATTCCGATGTCAGAATCCTTCACAATTTCACGGGGTTGCTGAACTTGAGAAAGCAGATTTATGGATCCAAGAGTTAGAGAAGATCTTTGAACTCATTCTTACCCCAGAAGGAGTCAAAGTTTCTTATGCGGTGTTCTTACTGGTAGGAGAGGTAGAGTAATGGTGGAGAGGTGCTCGACAACTGTTGGAAGCTGATCATCAGGAAATTACTTGGAATGTGTTTAAAACCGCATTCCTGAACAAGTATTTTCCGGAGAGTGTTCGGATTGTGAGAGAGTAAGAATTTCTACATTTATATCAGAGAGATCTGACTGTTGGGGAGTATGTGGCGAAGTTCGAATCGCTTGCCAAATATTTCCGTTTCTTCCAAGCACAACCAAGTGAGAGCTAGAAGTGTGAGAGGTTTAAGGCAGGTCTGAGATTTGAGATTAAAGAATCTGTCTTACCATTGCAACTTCAAAATTTTCAAGCTCTAGTCGAGATGAGTCGAAAGATAGAGCAGATGAGGAATGGGAGAGACAATAAAGGGAATGCTGGAGGACCTTCTCGATCCAAGAACCAGTACCAGAATCACAATCAGAACCAGGAAAGGAAACCTTATTCTCGACCACCGGGAAATAACCAGAGCCAACAACAATATCGTCCTAATAATTCTGAATCGGGAAGTGGAGGCCAGAAGGACCAAAACCAAGGGCAAATCAGAAGATGTTACCGATGTGGAGATCCAAACCACATGACAGATACCTGTCCCATACAAGGAGTTAAGTGTTACAACTGCAATCAAGTGGGACACTTAGCACAGGATTGTAGATTACCGAACCGTAGGTCTGCTGTCAACAACACCGGGACAAATAAACCGACTATGAAGGGGAGAATTTACATTTTGTTGGGCACTGAAGATGATTGCAATCTATATGGTAATATCTTAACTGTACTTTACGACTCGGGTGCGATGCATATTTGTTTTTATTATGTTATTTCGAGGGTTGTGTGAAACTGTTACAATTGCTGATCTCTTCATTACTGTATGATTTGATTGTTTCAACCCCGACTGCTAAGTCAGTTACTGTCGATTCCATTTGCTTGAACTGTTTTGTTGTTGTTCAGGATAGATACTTTCTTATTAAAAGAAGTTTCTTGATGAGACTTGATCTAGTCACTTTTACCTTCGGTCGAAGTGATCCATTCTAAATTCTTGTTGGACTGTTGTTCTTTTAGAGTATTGTTCATAAAATTCTTGTGAAAGGAGAAGCTTTATTAGAGTCGAGTTTGTAAATGTGTACCAATCATACATCTTTACATCCATGAACCTATTAGGGAATCTGTTTTGCACAGGATATTCTTATATTCTTTTCAGATCGATAAAATATTTCTATATACTTTCTTGCGAAAGTAAGGTCTCGGGATCTTTCGATCTTGTGTAGCTTCATGTTACGAAATTTCGAGGACGAAATTTTTTTAAGAGGGGTAGTCTGTAACACCCCGACTTTTCGCTACTTTCTAATATCGGAAATTATATAAATATGTTTATATTTTTATTAGAAATTTAGAAAATGATTTTGGGAAAACCAAAGTCATATTCATATTATACTTATTTTTATAAGTATACGGTGAAATTTTGGGTTTAAAACTCAGACGGAAACCGGTCTGCGTTTTTACTGATAATATAATTTTATACCGGCAGAAAACCCTAATTTGATCGGAAACTGAAATTTGTAGATTTTTTATATTTTGTCCGTGAGGAATTTTACTTTCCAAATTTCTGATCAGAAATGAAATATTATGTTTAGTCGGATGAATTGTGGTAAAAGTTCAGATGGAAAACAGTCGGTGATTTCACTGACAGTAAGATTTTAATGATCAGAAAACTTAATTTTGATCGTGAACGAAATGGATCATGTTTAAAACATATTTCCAATGAGTTTGGTTGTTTTGAGAATTTTCGATGGAAAATCAGACGGAAACCCTAATCGGGTAATCGACGGAGCCGAGAACGGACGTGCAGAGACAAAACCCGACATCAGATGCTGATATAACTAGCCACCTAGGGTGGTGAGTCATATGGATGACTCACTCATGTCATGATTGCTTTTAAATAAAAATCTAGATATTTCTTTAAAATAGTATAAAGACTATTTTACCCTTGACAATTTTACCCTTGGACTTTCATTGAAATGCCAAGTTTGTCCCCACAATTTGTGGACACAAATCAGCCACATCACCAACCACTCCTCACCACATGTTTGTCATGATGGTTTTTTTTGGAAATTACCATTTTGTCCTTAATGTTAGACGTTGTCACAAAAGTGCCATTTTGTAAGATTACATCTTTGTCCCTAAATATTTATGTTTGGACCCTTATACCCTTGAAAACCATGACCCAAACCCTCCCAAGTGAGCCCATTTCACTTCTATAAAAGGCCATCTTCATCTTCTTCATCAACTTTGCCATTTTTCCATTAAAACTCCTAAGTCACATAGCTTGATTTTGTGAAGAAAGTGTTGGATTCTTTGTTCATTTTGCAATTCCAAGAGGTATACCATGCTTCTCTCACTCAACCATCATCATGTTCTTCAATTATTTTCATGATTCCATGCCTTGTTCATCATTTTCAATTCCTAGATCTAGAAACTTTGAAATTCTCTAGAAAATCATAGAAAAATCCTAAAAATGTGAAACCAATTTCTATACTCCTATTATCACCTCTATATTCTAGATCTAGAAGCTTGCATCAAACAAAAATTTATAGCCCTTTGAACCCCATGAGGCCGAACCTAGGTTTTAGTGGGGGGGAAGATTTTGTTCATTGTCTTTGCATGATTCAATCTTATAAATGATATATGTATTGAATCTATGTTGTTTGAATGAAATCAAGGTCTCTAAGCCACTGTTTTACTCATGGCCGAAATTCATTTTTGAAGGGTTGGAATATTTGATTTCAATCTTTGTATGTTAACCTTTGTTTTAGGGTTTTAAGTGATTAAGAATCACTAATCCAAAAGTTTAGGAATTTTAGAAATTTCTAACCCTAAAAACAGCCCTAGGCCGAAACCAACATGTAGGAGTTTAGGTGTTTTTAAGTTGTTTGATTGTTGATTAGTTGTTGTCTTTGTTGAAGGATAACCTAGTTATCGTGTACGCGTGTTACCGACACTTGGATTGCGACAAATTCTCAATCGGAGGAAAATCTTCAAGAGGTAAGACGGGATTGCCTGAGGGATTTTCCGATAGCTATATGCTATTTGTTTGTTGTCTGTATAATTTAGTTGGTGTGCTAATTGTTTTCTGTAGTTTGAAATTATCAGTTTTGCAATTATCTGCTTTCAAATATTTATTTATCTGCATTTAATTGTTCTTATATGTTGTTGCATGTCATTAATTGTGCTATATGCTATATTATTGACATGATTGTTGTTGATGTTGTTTGTGGATTGAAAAGCCTCACAGTGGTCAGTGCTTAGTTAATAATGCGGTTAAAAGTGTTAAGGAGTTTTTACGGGATGATGAGTTTTAAATTGATGAGAAATAGTAATATTAAATTACTTAGGATTTAGTTAGTGGAAAATGAGAAAAAGTTGGAAATAATATTATTTTAAGGATTTTACGGTGTAAGAGTGTTTTATGAGTTACAGTAAGGACGTAACCGTTAAAATATTTCAGCACTGCTAATTTTCACATAAGGAATTTCTAAATATTAGAAAATGATGTTTTAAAAGAAAAAGTTTCAAAAATAATTTTATTACAGCGTTGGAAAAATTGTTTTACGACATAAAGTCATATTTTGACCTGAAAACATTTTAAAACGGCAAACGACGGACATTTCCGTCAACATTTACAAATGTCTCTTTAAAACGGGTACAAGTAAGTAATACTGAGAAATAGTCTCAAATGAGGTTTCTAAGTTCAAATTATTGAGTTTTGAACAAAATGAGTTTTAAGGGATTTTTAACAAGTTTACAAAACGAATTTCCAATGTAAAAGGATTTTCGGTAAACAAAAAGTTATTTTCGTCGACTTGGACAAGTTGTGCAGTTTTTGTTTTAAACGAAAAATGGTGTGCTAGTATTCTTAAGGCGTTATGAACATAGTGTTCTTTGGATTTGGTATTCTAAATAAGGTGTTAGGAGCAAAAGGTTTTACATGCATTTACTTGGTAGTAATGTCTAGGGCGTGAATCTGGATATCATAGGAGAAAAGATATTCCAGAAGTCGAATCTGAATAGCTGAATGGAAAGGTATTCAAGAAGGCGAAGGCGAAGGCGAATTTGGGTATCTTAGTAGATAAGGTATTCATGAAGTCGAATCTGAATAACTTAAAGGTTAAGGTATTCAAGAAGGCGAAGGCGAATCTGGATATTTTAATGGAAAGGATTCACGAAGGCGTTAAGGCGTTCCTTATTTGGCAATTGAGCCTGATCGGCTCATTTAATTGGTGTTTGAAGCTCCAAAGATTAAATATGAATTTAGAGGAGGTATACTAAGTGTTCATGCATATTTTTCAAATGATGATGTTTGGGGTGTGAAACCCATGGATGAATTCTTTGTTGTGATATGAATGTTTATGTTGTTATAACCATGTATATGTTTATCTATTTCCTTTTGTGTGGGGCATGTAGTTGTCGTGTTAAATCCAGATATTGGAATCTCACTCTTGTATATTTTCTTGTTGGTCTCTCTACTTGTGGATTATATTCTACCTGAGTATAGGTGGACCTGGAGATGCTCCTGGCGCGTTCGAGGATCTTTAGGCCTGACCTTTAAAGCAACCGTGGATCTTTAGAATGACCTCTGAAGTCTTCTTAGTTGGTGTCGTATAGAGTGACCAGCTCAACTAGGGTATTAGATGAGTGTATAATATGTATGTCTGGCTTTGAAGGGCCATACTTTTGAAATAAGGAGACTTATGTTTTGAATAATGTATAATGATATTAATGTGGTCTTTTTAAGAACCTATATGGATTAAGGTCTAGATGTGAAAAGAAAAATTATGTATAATTATGTTTGGGACAGGGTTATGTATGTCAAAGAAAAGAAAAATTTTTATCACTGTTTTTGTATTATGAAAAGTGTTAGAAAACATTATTTTCCGAAAGTAACCAGCAATTATAATTTTATTTTCCGCATTTGGGTAACTATGTGACGACCTCAAGGAGGGGTGCCGCATTTTATGCCTTCAGTCTTCAACTTTAATTTATCAATTATTTTATGCCCTTAACTATAATTTATTTTGTATTTTATCAAGTATTCTACATTAATAGAGATGACAAATAATCTCATAATTGATCAACTATCAGAAACTTAATAAGTGTTGTACTTTATCATTCACATTTGAATAAATTAATTTTCATTTTATTTTATTGTCTATATTTAAAAATAAAATATATTAAAGTTGAAAGATTTTTATTCAATTTTTCATAAGTCATATATACCGTGCATGGCATGGGTCAAGAACACTTATATATTACATATGGTTTCTTTATTTACTCGAGTTTTGAAAAAAACAATGATCATCTTAATAATGTTTTGAGGTAAAATAAATGTATAACCCTAGCTAGATTTAATCTAAAACGTATTGTAATTTAATTCATTAATTGTTAGTTTTTTTTTTTTTACCAATTCATTAATTATTATTTAAAGCCAGGATATTCACTTATTTACTCAATTTATACGTAAGCTCACTTTAGATTTTTTCGTTAAAAAAAAAAAAAATTCACTTTAGAGATAGTGTAGTCTTATCCTCTTGATATACAATTTAAATATGATTAGGATTAGATGAACGAATAGATAGAAATTTAAATAGAAGAATGGATAAATAGATATGTTAATTATGCTTATTTAAGAAGTTAAAATTGGATACCCTAAAAATCAAATTTAAATAAAAAGGATTTCAAATTAAATAATTTTCTATTTTTTTAAGGAAATAATTTTTTTTTATATTTAAAGATAAAAATAAATAAATTTCTAATTTATAATTTATATAAATTAGTAAAAAAAAAAAAACTTTTCTCGTAAAAAAAAAAAAACCAAACTTTTCTAGCAGATTTTCTAATTTATAATCAGCTGTTAAGTTTTTTTTGACAGAATCAGCTGTTAAGTTAAGCATTTAAAACTAAGAATTAAATTAAATTAAATCCACTAAAAATCAAATGCAAAGGATTTTAAAATTAAATAAATTTCTAGTTTTTGAGAAGAAAATAAATAAATTTCTATTCTATAACTTCCATAACAAAAATATCTCGTTTTTAAAACAAACCAAATCAAATCTTTTTTCTTCTGAACAATCCAAATCAAATCTTAAAATTAAGGATTCCACCATATAAATAAGTTGTTTCCTCTTCTTAAGGACTCTTCACTCAGCAAAATTGTTATCCCAGGTGATACCCCTTTTCTTCACTCCAAGTTGAAAGTCATCTTCTATTTCTCTTTTTTCACCCTACTAGCTTTGTTATCATAAACGATCATGGCTAATAGCACCCCAGAAGTGACCATGGATTACATCTCTCTTTTGCCTAAAGAAATAGTCCATACACACATCCTAAGCAAACTTTCCACAAAGGAAGCCGCTGGAACCAGTGTTCTTTCTAAATCGTGGAAATCCTTATGGAGTTCACTACCCTATTTGGAGTTCAATCACTTGTATAATACAAGTGGGTTCAGAGACTTTGTTGATCAAACACTGAGAGACCGCAAGAGAACTGAAACAGATATTCTCAAATTCAAGCTCCGTGTTTCTCGTTGGGTGCAACTTTCAGACATTGACAACTGGGTAAGCTTAGTAATGGAAAGGAATGTTAAAGAGTTCAGTCTTAGATTCTCAGGATGTGGACTATATAAATGGCCATCACATAAAGTGTCCATTGCTAACACAATAACTGTTCTAGAGTTAAATTACTGTGAAGTAAAATTCGATAGTATTATGAACCTGCCTCATTTGCAGATATTGTCTTTGGAAAATGTGTTGATAGATGAAAGAAGCATTGAGATATTTATTAGTGGCTGTCCTTCCATGAATTATTTAAAAGTTTGGAAATGTCATGGTTTCAAACATCTGAATGTTGCAAATCATCATCAGTTGAAAAGGGTGTTTGTTGGTTGTCGCAGTGGGCTTAAGAAAATAATTATAACTCAAGTGCCCTCTCTGCAGTCACTAAGATTATATTTCATGAGTCTAGACCCCTTGGTTATTAAATTAGACTCAAGAGCTTATGAGATGTTAAGGGAATTACATGTACGCGGCTATTCAATAGTAGATAGAGCCTTACAGGATTTGTTGTCTGCATTATCAAACCTTGAGTGCTTGATCCTAGAAAATGTCCGACAATATTCACAAAACATTAGAATTTCAAGCAACACACTCAAGAGATTAGTATTGGAAGACTGTGATTTCCTTATTTTTGACATTTGTGCTCCCAATTTGACCTCGTTGAAGTATGAAGATAATCGAATGTTGTTCTATCCTGTGGAAACTCACAATGTCCAAGATTACATATTTTCAAACTACGGCCTTTGTTCTAGCCTGAATTTTGAAACAGTGAAGCAGTTTCTTATGACTTCAAGTAACCAGTTATGGAAAGGCACTAAGATGGTTCTTGACCTGGAATGGGTACTCTCTCATCCTTCCTATGTTATTAACATATTGTATACTTTAATTTCTAACAGCTTATCTCGTTCCACTATGAATTTACATTATGTCAGTGTAAGAACACTCTAATCTTACACACACTCGCAAGAAGAATTAGAGAGAAAAATGAATATCACAAAAATGAAATCTCTATTCACACTTCACACACTATTACACATTTTCACACCTCTACAATACACTAGGTACTCTCTATTTATAATAGAGCACTTACACATTAGTCACACTAACAACTTACTAATTCTCTAACTATCTAACAAACTCAACAACTAATAAAACTAATATTTGAATTATCTCCAATACAGTATACATAAGAGGGGTATACGATCATAATATATTTGTAGGATTCCTTTTATGTTAACATTTGTGTGTGTTTAGCATTGTTATATAGTCCTTTTTTGTGCTTTGGTAATTGGTACTTTTATTATAACATCTCTATGTTAGCAAATTTCTTGTGTTAGGCCTGATAGGATATTTCAGTACTTTTATATATGTAGTGAACAACTCAGGATAGAACACAAACCTTGTTAAAATTTTAGCTCCTCTAATTAATGCCTAATACTGTGGTTGAAAGCTTATGTGTTGGACTAAAGTAGGGTGTTTTTCCTTAAGAAATCAGAGTATTACATTTTGTTTTCTATTATGCAAAAACCTGAATTTGACGACCATCACATGATTTAGATTCAAAGCAAAAAAGAACCTACGGAAACTGATATCAGTTCTTTCCAAAGCACATTGAGTCACTTCTATATCTATGTCCTTATACATTGGCTTGATATCCTACTTGATGGTACCTTCGTTCCCTCATTCGTGTACTTGGACATGTTTGATCACAGTGTAACTATGTTGCTGTATTCGAAGATTGGACTTCAATAGCACAACTTCCATATAAGGCCGTTGATTGTCCCTTCAAAAAAACAATGTGCATTTCAAATATGAGTTTTCCTCAACTGGCTGAATGGTTTTTACTTCACAGTTTTGGGGAAAAGTTATTAGTAATCTCATCTGCTGATAGCAAATTATATAAGGTATATATATCATTATAAAGGTTCTCTTATTAAGTCACTTGCACTTCCCTCATTATTCTATTTGTTTCTGTGATCACCGAGTGTACAATCCAAGAATACACTTTGACTAGAGAAGCTTTTGAAAGGAATACCCATCTACTCCCAATGGATAGTTGTTGTGGAGAAAATAATCACAGTGCCTTTTTATTCGCTGCTCTCTTGGAAGTGGGGTCGAAGCCAATGCAGGCAACTGTATTGGAAGGAAATTTTTGAGGAATAATAGTGCTTCATAAGTTTTCTAGCACATTAGTATTTTTTTTATTTAGAAGTGTGCCTTCATATTTTAGGACTGACTTGCTCAGATAGCATGAATTGCTCAGAAAGCAAAAAGCTAGTAAGTAAAACATAGAGGGGAATGAGACTTGAGCCAATGTGAAATTAATGGTGATGATAACTTAACCTTTGTGATTGGAGATTCCAAGAAGAACGTTCATATGGGTAAACTAGTCAATTGTTAGTTCTGCTAGCACAAATAATTTTGTCCCTCCCTATGATGTGAGAAATGATTGACTGCATTTATTGTGGGTATTGTGATTGTTAGACCTTTGACATACAATAAAATATTTTGGTTCATAAAAGTTTACTTTACCAACTCACTTGTATAATAAGTCTTATGAGTCTCGGTTTAGTTCATAGTGCAAAAGACACCAGATTCGAAGCATTAACACCCATGTGATCAACTCAAAGTTTTATTAATTTTTCTCTCAAATTATTTTCAAATATGTGGGGATTGTTGGATATTTTATTTAAATATTTCAAATTAATTTAATATTTGAAAGACTTTAATTTCACCATTTATTACGATTTATTGAGAAATGCTATCTTGACATAGGTGCTTACACTTACACCGTATAGTGCCGCACTGTGCGGCACTGTAGCTGCACTGTAGCGGGGTTTTTTTTTTTTTTTTTTAAACCTTAGTTTTTTTTTTAAATGTTATTTTTTGTTAGATAAATTTTTTGGTTAAGTATGTGCAAATATCTGGTGAATCATGTACAAATATCTGGTGAATTCAGTTCATTATCTGGTGAATGAGTTTTTTGAGAAATAAAATTTTTCGTTAAGTGGTGAATCATGTACAAATATCTGGTGAATTCAGTTTATTATCTGGTGAATGGATTTTTTTGAGAAATAAATTTTTTGGTTAAGTATGTGCAAATATCTGGTGAATCATGTACAAATATCTGGTGAATTCAATTCATTATCTGGTGAATGGGTTTTTTTTGAGAAATAAAATTTGTCGTTATGTGGTGAATCGTGTACAAATATCTGGTGAATTCAGTTCATTATCTGGTGAATGGATTTTTTTGAGAAATAAATTTTTTGGTTAAGTATGTGTAAATATCTGGTGAATCATGTACAAATATCTGGTGAATTCAATTCATTATCTGGTGAATGGGTTTTTTTGAGAATTAAAATTTTTCCTTAAGTGGTGAATCATGTACAAATATCTGGTGAATTCAGTTCATTATCTGGTTAATGGATTTTTTTATAAATAAAATTTTTTTTATAAAAAAAAACTAAAATTTAAAAAAAAAAGAAAAGAAAAAAGATTCACTACAGTGCCGCACAGTGCAGCTACAGTGCCGCACAGTGCGGCACTATACGGTGTAAAACCGTATGTTGTAAGAAAATGTGTCATGGTATCATGACTCTTTTCTTTAATGCCTTAATTCTATTTATTGCTATTTATGTTAATGTTTTAATTCTTACTAATTATTTTAATTATAGTGCTATAACCTTCAGACTAACAACGTACTCCCTCCAATCACTATTATAAGCAAAAATTAAATAAACATACATATTAAGGAAGTTAATAAATTAATTTTGTTAAAAAATTAGGTTTATTACCTAAATTACCCTTCATCTAAAATTTCAATTTTCATCATTAAAATACATCTACATTAAATAGATCTCACTTTCAATAAGGATAAGAGGGATGATGACCTTATATATGTCAAGGAGTATTGAAAAATAATATCAGCATTAAATTGGAAGATGACCCTTTATATTCAGCATTAAATTGGGAATAATGTCAAGGAGTATTGGAAAACATAATTTATATTAAGTGGGGGTATTTTGGGAATAGTAGCATTAAATTGGAGGTACGAAAAATTTACTTATATTTTAAACCAAAAAATTTAGAGTTTTTTGCTTATAATATTGATCGGAGGGAGTATTGCTATTCTTTCTCAATTAATGAAACCGTTTTTTTGTAAATGGCATATCATGGTTTTCTTACCTTGTCTTATTTATTTGCCTTAATAGTTAAAAAAGGAGGATGTCAATTCTTTTGTTGTGTGTGTACGTCAAGAAAAAAGCATCTTCTCATATGTTTGTTGATAATATTTTCTACTGGTTCATGTGTGTGAGATAGAAAATGATTTGAAAGTTTAAATGCTCACGTTATTGCAAATGATCAAAAGGCTTTTCTTCTCTTCTTGTTATCTTTGAGTGTGTAAGAGTTGATAATATTCTTGATGTCCAAAATAATATCACTATTTTGGAAGAATTAAATCATGGGAATATTTGCATCATCGTTATTATTATTATTATTATTATTGTTGTGGCGAAATAATCATTAAGACACCGTGATTTCACATGTCTCAGACTATAAATTTTTACTGATGTCTTCACTATTTGACTATTTATTTTATTTATATCATTTTATTTATTAATTTTACAACATGAAACAGTAAACTGTGAATCGGTATCTTCACCGGTTTATTAACCAGTCCGATTTTTAAAACATTGATAAATAGAGGTTGATTTAGATAAATAAATACCAATTTGTGTTTGTCCAAATAAGGGGCTTGAGTCCCTTAAACATGATCTTAAGTTCGATCCATTGATTTATGTGTTTGGAAATAACACTTTTGGGAGGAGTCCCTGCTTAAACGTCTTAGAGTATCCTAAGAGATAAGTTTCTGACCTATCGAGTAAGAGGATACTATGGAAAAAAAATAATCAAAAACATAAATAAATATAGAATTTAGTAGGTAGAGTTGGTAAATAAATAAATAAGTATAAACTTGTTAGTTTAAGCCCTTAAAACTAAAACCAAGTTAGATCCATGGTTGTAAAATCAAATCGGACTGGCCAGTTTGGCCGGTCGACTGGCAACCAGCCTACCATCCATTCCGAACAACCCCTGTAACTGCTTTGTAGACGAATCAGATTAAAAATCGTCAAACTGATATGGAACCGGGGAAATAGGGCAAAAACAGTGGTTCACCAGGTTTCGGCGGGTTTCACCTGGTTCTTCATCAACCTCTTGCACCTTTTGCGTGTTTGCCTCGTCTGGCTTGAGAGGGTGTTGTTACAGAGATGAGGGGCCGAGAGAAAGCAGGAAGAAGAAGGGTGAGAGGGGACGACGATCAGAAAAGCAAGACACAAAAAATTTGAATGAAGGACCGACGACCATGAAAAAAGAGTGAGAGAATGAGAAGGCTGGGATGGCGGCCATGAAAGAAGAGTGAGAGACTAAGAAGGGAGAGGCAGCTGCAATGAAGTATGAATGGAAGTTAGGGTTGTAATTTGCAACCTTTATGTTTTCCATAAACGGGTTTGGTCCAGATCCAATCCAGATTCTTTTTTTTTTCTATTTTTCTAACTTTGAATAGATCTAAACCAGCCCAAGTTCAGTTTTGTTTTTTATTATTTTTTTTGATAGTTTGGACCAAAACATATAAGGGAGCTTTGGGCTGATAGGGGCCTTGAAACAATTTTTTTTCCTTCTTTTTAAGCTTTTGAGAGCAAATAAAAAAAGTATTCTTGTAAAATTTTAAACATAAAATGGAAAAAAAATGTTTATATTTTTAATAAAATGTGAGAATTTAAAATTTATTTTAATATTGTTTAATATATTATATTTTAAAAATTAAAAAAATGATATTTAATTATTATCGATTCAATCACGGTTAGACCATTGAACCTTGAATTAGTGGCTTCGTCGGTTTAATGATCGGTCCGATTTTAAAAACATTGGTTTGATCCACTAAAAGCCCAACCAAATTTAAATCAAAAGGATTTTAAGTTAAATAAATTTATTTTTTAGCTGAAAAATGAATTTATTTCTATCTTATAACTTTCATGATAAAAAATGACTAAAATATAATTTTTTTTATATACAAGGAGAAGGAAAAGAAAACGCCTAACTACCAGCAGAGGTTGGCATAAGTAGTGGTGGACTTGTGTCCCTTAACAAAGTGGCTGGGGTTCGAATCCCAACTCTTGTGTATGGAGCGAATTTCCGTTAAGAGGGGTTAATTCCTGCCTTAAGGTGCCATTCATTCCCTACGGGAGATTAATCCCCGCTTCGAAAGCGGGAATACTCCTTGTAAAGGAAAAAAAAAAAACAAATAAGAAAACGCCTAACTTACTAAATGGGGAAGACAAACCTGCCTAAAATCATCCTCAAAGATTAGCTTAAGCTGAGGGGGGACACTATCAATAATTGTACAAGAAAACGGGCTCGAATGGCCAAGCCTAGCAAAGCTACGCATTCTCGAAAGATGTGACCGATAGAGCAGCTCCAATCAGATAGATTTAGGCACTGTTTGGTTTGCCAAATCCACTAGCGTTTAGCGGATAGCGTATAGCGGATGGGAAAGTAGTCCCGTTTGGTAGTCGTTTTTAAAATTAGCTTATAACGTTTTTTCACTAGCGTATAGCGTTTTTCCCAGACGCTACTTGAAGTAGCGTTTGAGCTTATAGCGTATAGCGTTTCATTTTTTCTTCCATTTTTATCCCTACCATCTTAATTAAATTCTTCACTTATCCTTGATTATAAAATAAAATACTAATCATTTAACATAGTATATAAATAAGAATTAATTTTGCTATTTAGATTTATATTTAAGATAAAAAAGTGAAAAATGTATTTTTATCTATAAAAAATAAAACTTATATAAAAATCAAATCAATATATAATTTTATTTTTATTATTCCATTTTATTTATTAAAAATAATTAAAACTAAATTAATATTTAAAATTAATGATTTAATATTTTAAACGATAAATAAAATTTTTTTTTTATCGTGATAAATGATAAATAATTTAGAATAAAATAAATTATTATAAGTGATAATTATTTTAAAATAAATAATATAAATAATATATATGCATATAATTTACATAAAAAAATGCAAACATATCCTTTTATGTCATTTTACATTTATCAGCTAGTCCAACCGCTAGTTTTACCAAACACTTCAAATCCAATCCGCTAGCTAATCAGCTATCCGCTATCAGCTAGCTTATCCGCTACCGCTATCTGCTAGCTTATCCCCTACCGCTATCCGCTAGCTTATCCGTTATCCGCTAGTTTTTACCAAACAGAGCCTTAGAGTTTTCTTGCATAGTTTCTTTTCTTTTCTTTTCTTTTCTTGAACCAATTCTTGCATAGTTTCTAATCAATGATAATAAATAATAAAATAAATATTGCTTATAAAAAAATTGTAATAAATATTATTAATTGGGTCATAAATTCATTGAGTCTATTTTATTTTTTTCCTATTATTTTCATATATTTCGGAATATATCATTTATTGCTAGAAATAGGGTCTCATGCCAACATATATTACATTTGGTTTCTTTATTTACTCGTGTTTTAAAAAAACAATGATCATCTTAATAATGTTTTTAGGTAAAATAAAGTATAACCCTAGCTAGATTTAATCTAAAATGTATTGTAATTTAATTCATTAATTATAAGTTTTTTTTTTTTACCAATTCATTAATTATTATTTAAAGGCAGGATATTCACTTATTTACTCACTTTATATATAAGCTCACTTTAGATTTTTTTCGTTAAAAAAAAAAAAATCACTTTAGAGATAGTGCAGTCTTATCCTGTTGATATACAATTTAAATATAGATTAGGATTAGATGAACGAATAGATATAAATTTAAATAGTTAAGAATGGATAAATAGATAAGTTAATGGTGCTTATTTAAGAAGTTAAAATTGATACACTAAAAATCAAATTTAAATAAAAAATATTTCAAATTAAATAATTTTCTATTTTTTTAAGGAAATAATTTTTTTATATTTAAAGATAAAAATAAATAAATTTCTAATTTAGATAAATTAGTAAAAAAAAAAAAACTTTTCTTGCAGATTTTCTAATTTATAATCAGCTGTAAAGTTTTTTTTTTTTTTTTTGACAGAACCAGCTGTTAAGTTAAGCATTTAAAATTAAGAATTAAATTAAATTAAATTAAATCCACTAAAAATCAAATGCAAAGGATTTTAAAATTAAATAAATTTCTAGTTTTTGAGAAGAAAACAAATAAATTTCTATTCTATAACTTCCATAACAAAAATATCTCGTTTTTAAAACAAACCAAATCAAATCTTCTTTTTTTTTTTTTTTTTTTTGAACGAACCATATCAAATCTTAAAAATTAAGTATTCCACCATAAAAATAAGTTGTTCCTCTTCTGACTATAAGTTTTGAGTTGTGTTATTGTGACAACCAACCATGGACAACATACGGGACAACCAGCACTGTAGTGCTACTATAACGCTACCGTAGCATTATTGTAGTGCTACTTTTTTTTATTTATTTATTTTTACAAATTTTGACATTTTTTTAAAAAAATAAAAACTTTATTTCTAAAAAATACCCATTAACCAGATAATGAACTGAATTAACCAGATATTTGTACGTGATTAACATGATATTTGCACATACTTAACCAAAATTTTATTTCTCAAAAAAGCCATTAACCAGATAATGAACTGAATTAACCAGATATTTGTACCTGATTAACCAGATATTTATACATACTTAACCAAAAACTTTATTTCTCAAAAACACCAATTAACCATATAATGAACTGAATTAACCAGATATTTGTACCTGATTAGCCAGATATTTGCACACACTTAACCAAAATTTTATTTCTCAAAAAAATCCATTAACCAGATAATAAACTGAATTAACCAGATATTTGTACCTGATTAACCAGATATTTATACATACTTAACCAAAAAATTTATTTCTCAAAAAAAATAAAATTTTTATTTTTTAAAAGAAAGCCAAAATTTGAAAAAAAAAAAAAAAATGCTACAGTAATACTATACTGTCTGGTTGTCCCGTATAGTTGTCAAATTTTGTTGTTTGAAAAACATTACTCATAAGTTTTGGAGTACATAAGGAATCTTCACTCAGCAAAATTGTTAGCACAACAACTGATATGCCTTTTCTTCTCTCCAAGTTGAAAGTAATCTTCCATCCCTCTTTGTATCATAAACGATCATGGCTAATAGCACCCAAGAAGTGTCCATGGATTACATCTCTCTTTTGCCTCAAGAAATAGTCCATGCACACATCCTAAGCAAACTTCTCATAAAGGAAGCAGCTAGAACCAGTGTTCTTTCTAAATCGTGGAAATCCTTATGGAGTTCACTACCCTATTTGAAGTTATCTCCTACGCAAGGCAGGAATCAGAAAGGAAACTCCAGCAAGGGAATGAAGATCATTCAAAGCCCCTCTATTAAGAAAAAGAGTAATGTTCTCTCAGAAGTGGCTTCCAAAGCTGCTCTCAAAGTGGCTACTTTAGAGTTGGGAGATATGTCCTTAAAAGGAATAGCTTCTATTCTGTCAAGTGGTATGGAATCTAATCAGAGTATGGTCAGTGACTTGGAACTAAAGAATCCTATCCACCAAGAGATCATTCAACCTGAAAATGGCAATGAGATCATGGATATCCCTGAAAAAGGATCAGAACAAGTTTTTGGAGCTGAGTCTTCATTTCAAAAATCAGTTATCAATGAATAGTTTAATCTGGAACTGCAGAGGTGCTGGGGGAAGGGATTTCCCTAATTACATTAAAGACGTTATGAGAATCTATAGATTGGATTTTGTAGCTATTCTTGAGCCAAGAATCAATGGTCAGAGAGCTGAAAAAGTCATCAACCGTATTGGTCTTAATCATGGTCTTAGAGTGGAAGCAGTGGGATTCTCTTGTGGAATCTGGTGCATGTGGAATAACAACTGTCCTCCAATTTCGGTTACTTCTACATCTAAATAGTGCATTCATTTGAAAATTAGTGCAAATGCTCTTTCTTTTTGGTTTCTGACAATTATATATGCTAGTCCTCCATTAATCAATAGAGTTGATGTTTGGAATGAACGGAGAGACTTTTGCTCCAATCATCCCGGTCCCTGGTGCTTAGCTGGGGACTTTAACACTGTGCTGTTTGATTGGGAGAAAGTAGGAGGTGGCCCTGTTAATCATGCTTCCAGTGAGGCCTTTGCTGATTGCATAAATGAATGTAATCTACTTGACCTTGGCTTTAATGGACCTCCCTTCACTGGAAGAGTGGTCTATTATTGGAAAGGCTTGATAGAGTCTTAGTAACTCTGAATGGCAAGTTTTGTTTCTTAAGTTTTCTGTAACTCATCTTCCCTTGCAAACTTCTTATCACTGTGGTCTTTCACTGTGGTCTTTGGCTAAGACCTTCCAATAGTGTGATTAGACAAAGTTATTTCAAGTTTCTTGGCCCCTGGCTAGACCATCCAGGTTTTAGAGATCAAGTTACTAACACTTTGCATAAGTCTAGCCCCTGGAATGAGAATATCTCCATAACTTTCCATACCCTAAGTAATTGGAACAAGATGGAGTTTGGTAATATTTTTACAAGAAAACACAGGATTTTTAAAAGACTGGAAGGTATTAATAGGGTTTTGTTATTTAATTATATTTAGAGACTTTATAGTCTTAGAGATCAGCTTTGGCATGAATATCAATCCATTACTAGGTATGATGAGGTTTATTGGTTTCAACATGCCAAGAGTAAGTGGATTGCTCTAGGGGATTTAAATACTAGGTTCTTCCATATGAATGATGTTCAAAGAATAAGAAGAAATAGGATTTCTGCCCTTAAAAACAATGAGGATGAATGGATTTAAGATGACCAGGAATTGAAAAATCTGGTTCTTATGTTTTATTCTAATCTTTACTCTTCTTCTGGAATTGTTGATGTTCAGTTTGATTCTGTTAATATCTTTCCTGCTATTAAAGATGCTGATATGATTTGTCTTGCTAGTAATATCTCTTTAGAGGAAACTAAACGTGCCTTGTTTAGTATGAAGAATCACAAATCTCCAGGTCCCGATGGTTTTCACCCTCTTTTCTTTAAATCTCAATGGGATTATTGGAGAGTCTCTTCATCATTTTGTATGTGATTGTTTCCTGCATCCTGAAAAAATAGGAGAAATAAACCAAACTCCCATTACTATTATCCCTAAATGTGACGCTCCTAGTCTAGTTTCTCAATTTAGACCAATTGCTCTATGCAATGTAGTCTATAAAGTTGTTTCCAAAATCGTAACTCAAAGATTTAGAAGTATTATGCCTTACCTAGTTTCTCCTAATCAAGGTAGTTTCATTCCTGGAAGGTCTACTATAGACAATATTCTTGTGATGCAAGAAGCTATTCATACTCTTAATAACCTTCATGGTAAAAAGGGTTCATGATCTTAAAATTAGACTTAGAAAAAGCATATGAAAGATTGGAATGGAATTTTATCAATGAAACTCTTGAAATTATTGGTCTGCCTTCTTCTATGATCAATCTTATCTCTCATTGCTTGAATTCTGTTTCAGAAGAGTTAATTGGAATGGATCCAGAAATGAGTCTTTTAATTCCTCAAGAGGACTAAGGCAAGGGGATCCTATTTCCCCTTACCTGTGTCCTTGCCTTAGAAAGACTAGGCCATAAAATTCAGGACTTAGTAGATGTTGGGGACCGGAAACCTCTTAAATTTGGTAGAGGGAATGGTCCTCTTGTGTCATATTAATTTTGGCGATGATCTGATTCTAATTAGTGAAGCTTCTTTAGACCAAGCATCAATTATTCAAGAGGTTTTGAATGACTTTTGCAATAAATCTGGACAAAATTTAATCTTAAACAAGTCTAAGGTGTTTTTCTCTAAAAATACTAATGATAATGTTGCTACTGATATATGTCATATCCTTGGAATTCAAAGAACTGAAAACCTAGGAACTTACTTGGGAGCTCCTCTTCTGCATCATAGAAATTCCAAGCAGGCTTATGGTTTTATTTTAGATAAGATGAAGAAAAAGCTTTCGGGTTGGAAGCCTAATTCTCTCTCCTTTACTGGTAGAATAACTTTAGCCCAAGCATCTTTGGCTAACATTCCAAGCTATGTTATGCAAGCCACTGTTATCCCTAGTTCTATTTGTGATGAGACAGAAAAACTGTGTAGGAACTTTATATGGGGAAGCACATCGGATCATAGGAAAACACATCTTATCTCCTGGAATCAAGTTTGTCTTCCTAAAGAAGAGGGTGGTCTTGGGTTTTGAAACTTAAGAGTGCGTAATAGAGCCTATGTTATGAAATTAGTTTGGCAATTAGTAGCTAACCCTGAAAAATTGTGGGTGAAGGTAATGAAAGCTAAATATAATTGCGGTTTTGTTTCCCTTCCAAAGGTAACTGTTAGAAGCAAAAGTTCTGGTATGTGGAGAGCTTTGAGTGGAATTTGGCCTGAAGTGGAAAATAATATGTTATGGTCTATAGGAAATGGCAGAAGCATTCGATTTTGGAAAGACAAATGGATCCCTGGGGTCCCTAGTCTTTCAGAAATTTTCTTGGGAAATATTCCTCAAGGACAAGAAGACTTTCCTATTTCCTTCTATGCCCAGAATGGTGAGTTGAATTGGACCTTATTTGATAGTTTTGTACCTAATCATGTAAATGATATTATTGCAGGTTTGAATCCTCCTTCAAACTCGGATATTGTAGATTCTCCAAGCTGGATGTTGTGCTCGGATGGTTGCTTCTCCCTCAAGTCTGCATATAATCTCATAAGTAATCCCCCTGCTGCAACTGTGATTGACCATGATCCGATCTTCAAAACAATTTGGCAGTGGAAGGGTCCAAATAGACTAAAAACTTTCCTGTGGAAGCTTGCTCATGGGGAGCTTTTGACCAATGTTGAGAGAAATCGAAGAGGCATGTCTGCTGATGTGTTTTGTCCAAGATGTAACTCAGTCCCGGAAACCATTATCCACATCCTTAGAGACTGTGATGAAGCTCACCAATTCTGGAGTAAAGTCATCAAACGTGAACTTTGGATCAAGTTCTTTAGCCTTGGTTTCTTTCCATGGCTAGAATGGAATCTGTCAACCCCAAGCATTGGGATAACTCCTTGGTCATGGTTTACCTTCTTCAGCATTTCTGTGAATGAGTTATGGAGAAATAGAAATGCTTTGATCTTTTCAAATCTACCAAAATCTGAGAATGAGATTTGATTTTTGATAGCCTCTCAAGCAAAGTTGGTAGATCAGGAGCTTTCTAAGCCATCTGCTTATCTAGATGAAAGGAGGATCCTTGTTAATATTGGGTGGCATCCACCTCCAATAGGTTGGCATAAAATCAATGTTGATGGTGCACATAACAACTCTGAAATCTCTTCATGCGGAGGGACTGTTCGTGACTCCAATGGATCTTTTGTAAAAGGTTTCTCAGTAAACATTGGAAGATCATCCTCTTTAGTTGCAGAATTGCGTGCTCTGTTGTATGGTATGAAAGTTGCGAGATTGCTGTCCCTCAAGAAGGTCATCTTTGAGTTTGATTCATCAGTGGCTGTTAATCTGATTTTTAATGGGAATTCCTTATCTCATCAGTCCAATTCTTTGTTGGAAGAAGTTAAACTTCTCTTTCATTCCAATTCCTAGCAAGTGGCCATCATGTATATTCCTAGGGAGTTCAATAAATGTGCTGACTACTTAGCTAAGTGTGGGTTAGATGCTCCTATGAGTTTGCAAATAATCAATTCAGCTTGTCCTTTGCTAATTTGTTTGTGGCAAATGATTGTAATCGGTTCTTAACCCATCCTTTGATTAGTAATTAATAAATTCCCGTTTCTATAAAAAAAAATATTTTGATAATAATTTTTGGTTAATAATTTCCCATAAAAATCTAAACAAAAAACGTAAATCAATAATTATATGTTTTTTAAATGAAATCCTAAAACATTAGCATATTTCCCATGCATGACATGGGTACATACACTAATTTTATACATAAGCTTATTTTAGATATTTTCATAAAATAAAAAAAATTACTTTAGAGATAGAGTAGTCTTATGCTCTTGATATACAAATTCAAATTTGGATTCAGATTTGTATCGGATAGATAGAAATTAAAATAGATAAGAATGGATAAATAGAAAATTTAACGATGATTTTCCAAAATGATAATTTAACGATGTTTATTTAAGAAGTTAAAATTGGATACACTAAAAATAAAATCAAATTTATAAAACAAAAAAAATAAATGAAAAGGATTTCAAAATTAATAATTTTCTATTTTTAAAGCTAAAAATAAATAAATTTCTAATTTATACAAATTAATTAGTAAAAAAAAACTGTTCTTGCAGATTTTCTAATTTATTAATCAGCTGTTAAGTTAAGCATTTTTTTTTTTGATGAAAGCTGTTAAGTTAAGCATTTAAAACTAAGAATTAAATTAAATTAAATCCACTAAAAATCGAATACAAAGGTTTTTTTTTTGTTTTTTTGTTTACAATACAAAGGATTTTAAAATTAAATAAATTTCTAGTTTTTGAGCAGGAAAAAAATAATTTGTATTCTGTAACTTCCATAACAAAAATATCTCGTTTTTAAAACAAACCAAATCAAATCTTTGTTTTTTTTTTTTTTTTTTAACAAACCATATCAAATCTTGAAATTAATTAAGGGTTCCGCCATAAAAATAAGTTGTTTCCTCTTCTGACTAGAAGTTTTGCAGTACATAAGGACTGATCATCACTCAACAGAATTATTAGCCTTTTCTTCTCTCCAAGTTGAAAGTGATCTTCCTTTCACACTTTTCACATTCTTTATTTCATATATATCATAAACGATCATGGCTAATAGCACCCAAGAAGCGTCCATGGATTATATCTCTCTTTTGCCTAAAGAAATAGTCCATACACACATCCTAAGCAAACTTTCCATAAAGGAAGCCGCTGGAACGAGTGTTCTTTCTAAATCGTGGAAATCCTTATGGAGTTCACTACCCTATTTGGAGTTCAATCAGTCTGTTGATGACTGGGATAATAATAGACGTGGGTTCAGAGACCTTGTTGATCAAACACTGAGAGACCGCAAGAGAACTGAAACAAATATTCTCAGATTCAAGCTCTGGGGTTCTCATGGGATACAACATTCAGAAATTGACAACTGGGTAAGCTTAGTCATGGAAAGGAATGTTCAAGAGTTCAATCTTAGAGTCTCAGGATGTGGACTATATAAATGGCCATCACATAAAGTGTCCATTGCTAAGACAATAACTGTGCTAAAGTTAAATCGCTGTGAAGTAAAATTCAAAAGCATTATGAAGCTGCCTCATTTGCAGATATTGTCTTTGAGACATTTGTTGATAGATGAAAGAAGCATTCAGATATTCATCAGGGGCTGTCCTTCCATGAATGATTTAGAAGTTTGGAATTGTATTGGTTTTCAACATCTGAATGTTGCAAATCATCATCAGTTAAAAAGGGTGTTTGTTGGTTCCTGCTTTGGGCTTAAGAAAATAATGGTAACTCAAGTGCCCTCTCTGCATTCACTAAGATTAGGAGACTATTCCACGATAGAAGATAGAGCCTTTCAGGATTTGTTGTCTGCATTATCAAACCTTGAGTGCTTGATCCTAGAAAACGTCCGACAATATTCACAGATCATTACAATTTCAAGCAACACACTCAAGAGATTAGTGTTGGAAGACTGTGATTTCCTTATGTTTTACATTTGTGCTCCCAATTTGACCTCATTGAAGTATGAAAATTGTCGAATTTTGTTCTATCCTATTGAATCTTACAATGTCCAAGATTACATATTTTCAAATTTCTGCTTTTCTTCAACTGGTCCACAACGGAAAAGCCTGAATTTTGAAACAGTGAAGCAGTTTCTTATGAATTCAAGTAACCAGTTATGGAAAGGCACTAAGATGGTTCTTGACCTGAAATGGGTACTCTCTCATCCTCCTTTTGTTGTTAATATATTGTATACTTGAGTTTCTAACAGCTTATCTCGTTCTATTATGAATTTACATTATAAATAAGAGGCATATACAGTCTACAGGTAATTCGAACTTCTGGTCATAATATCTTTGCATGTTTCCTTTTATGTTAATATTTTTGTTTGGTTAGCATTGTTATATAGTCCTTTTTTATGCTTTGGTAATTGGTACTTTTATTATAACATCTCTGTGTTAGCAAATTTCTTGTGTTATAGGCCTGATAGGATATTTCACTTTTATATATGTAGTGAACAACTCGAGATAGAACACAATCCTTGTTAAAATTTTAGCTCCTCTAATAATTGCCTAATACTGTGGTTGAAAGCTAATATGTTGGACTAAAGTAGGAGATGTTTTTCTCAAAAGTTAAGAAATCAGAGATATAGTTAGAGTATTACATTTTGTTTCTAGTATACAAAACCCTGAATTTGAAGACCATAACATGATTTAGATTCAAAGCAAAAAAGAACCTACGGAAACTGATATCAGTTCTTTCCAAAGCACATTGAGTCACTTCTATAACTATGTCCTTATACATTGGCTTGATACCCTACTTGATGGTACCTTCGTTCCCTCATTCGTGTACTTGGACATGTTTGATCACAGTGTAACTATGTTGTTGTATTCGAAGATTGGACTTCAATTGCACAACTTCCATATAAGGCCGTTGATTGTCCCTTCAAAAAAACAATGTGCATTTCAAATATGAGTTTTCCTCAACTGGCTGAATGGTTTTTACTTCACTGTTTTGGGGAAAAGTTATTACTAATCTCATCTGCTGATAGCAAATTATATAAGGTATATATATCATTATAAAGGTTCTCTTATTAAGTCACTTCCTTCATTATTGTGTTTGTTTCTGTGATAACCGAGTGTACAATCCAAGAATACACATGTATATAATTATGACCTTGTTTCTCGTTACCTGAGCTATTGCAGGTTCTAAAGAAGAAAAGGCCAACTTACTATTCCATATCCTCTACTTTCACTTTGACTAGAGAAGCTTTTGAAAGGAATACCCATCTACTCCCAATGGATAGTTGTTGTGGAGAAAATAATCACAGTGCCTTTTTATTCGCTGCTCTCTTGGAAGTGGGGTCGAAGCCAATGCAGGCAACTGTATTGGAAGGAGATTTTTGAGGAATAATAGTGCTTCATAAGTTTCCTAGCACATTAGTATTTTTTTATATTTAGAAGTGTGCCTTCATATTTTATATCTCCCTAGCATTACTATGCCCTCTAAATAGTCAACATATGGATATTTATCATTTGAGAAAATATTGATGTTTTCTAAGGTCGTGTTTGCAAATAATGGCTACATTTGATTTGATTTGAACTGGTTTATTTAGAAATCAATTCTCATGTTTGGAGTCCAATAAAACTGGAAAACATAGGAAAAAAGGGAGAAAAGTTATGATTTAGTGTTAACATCGAAATCATGAAAAGTCTACAAATTTTTTTGTTTAAGATATAGGGACCAAAAGATTACTTTAACCTATTTTTTATATTTAGAAGTGTGCCTTCATATTTTAGGACTGACTTGCTCAGAAAGCAAAAAGCTAGTAAGTAAAACATAGAGGGGAATGAGACTTGAGCCAATGTGAAATTAATGGTGATGATAACCTAACCTTTGTGATTGGAGATTCCAAGAAGAACGTTCATATGGGTAAACTAGTCAATTGTTAGTTCGGCTAGCACAAATAATTTTGTCCCTTCCTATGATGTGAGAAATGATTGACTACATTTATTGTGGGATATGCTAAATAAAGCTTTTAATGAATTTCATAACCCTTATGGGTGGTGTATGAAGTGCAGTATACACTTGATAAAATCAACTATATGAGTGTCAAGTGAGGCAACTTGTATGAGATTGTGGCATAATTTCTAGAACACTCATGAATTACCAAGCTCACGCATGGCCTATTAGCGCAAAACAACGTAATAGCAAGAATGTGGTTGTGGGGGGGGGGACCTTTGACATACAATAAAATGTTTTGGTTCATAAAAGTTTACTTTACCGACTCACTTGTATAATAAGTCTTATGAGTCTTGGTCTAGTTCATAGTGCAAAAGACACCAGATTGAAAGCATTAACATCCATGTGATCAACTCAAAGTTTTATTAATTTATCTCTCAAATTATTTTCAAATATGTGGTGATTGTTGGATATTTTATTTAAATATTTCAAATTAATTTAATATTTGAAAGACTTTAATTTCACCATTTATTACAATTTATTTTCTCCAACATTTTCTTTAATGCCTTAATTCTATTTATTGCTATTTATGTTAATGTTTTAATTCTTACTAATTATTTTAATTATAGTGCTATAACCTTCAGACTAACAACGTACTCCCTCCGGTCACTGTTATAAGCAAAAATTAAATAAACACACATATTAAGGAAGTTAATAAATCTCATTTAATTTTGTTAAAAAATTAGGCTTATTACCTAAATTACCCTTCATCTAAAATTTCAATTTTCACCATTAAAATACATCTACATTAAATAGATCCCACTTTCAATAAGAATGAGAGGGAAGATGACCTTTTATATGTCAAGGAGTATTGGAAAATAATGTCAGTATTAAATTGGAAGATGACCCTTTATATTCAGCATTAAATTGGGAATAATGTCAAGGAGTATTGGAAAACATAATTTATATTAAGTAGGGGGTATTTTGGGAATAATAACATTAAATTGGATGGAAGTACGAAAAATTTACTTATATTTTAAACCAAAAAATTTAGGATTTTTTGTTTATAATATTGACCAGAGGGAGTATTGCTATTCTTTCTCAATTAATGAAACCGTTTTTTTGTAAATGGCATATCATGGTTTTCTTACCTTGTCTTATTTATTTGCCTTAATAGTTAAAAAAGGAGGATGTCATTTCTTTTGTTGTGAGTGTACGTCAAGAAAAAAGCATCTTCTCCTATGTTTGTTGATAATCTTTTCTACTGGTTCATGTGTGTAAGCTAGAAAATGATTTGAAAGTTTAAATGCTCACGTTATTGCAAATGATCAAAGGGCTTTTCTTCTCTTCTTCTTATCTTTGAGTGTGTAAGAGTTGATAATATTCTTGCAATACTTATGCCCAAAATAATATCATTATTTTGGAAGAGTCTGTTAAATCATGGGAATATTTGCATCATCATCATCATCGTTGTTGTTGTTGTTGTTGTTGTTGTGGCGAAATAATCATTAAGGACACTATGATTTCACACGTCTCAGACTATAAACTTTTACTGATGTCTTCACTATTTGACTATTTATTTTATTTATATCATTTTATTTATTAATTTTACAACATGAAACAGTGAACCGTGAATCGGTATCTTCACCGGTTCATTAACCGGTCCGATTTTTAAAATATTGATAAATAGAGGTTGATTTAGATAAGTAAATACCAATTTGTGTTTGTCCAAATGAGGGGCTTGGGTCCCTTAAACATGATAATGAACCCATTAACCAGATAATGAACTGAATTAACCAAATATTTGTATCTGATTAATCAGATATTTGCACATACTTAACCACAAAATTTATTTCTCCAAAAAAATAAAATTTTATTTTTTAAAAGAAAGTCAAAATTTGTAAAAAAATAAAAAATAAAAAAAAATAATGCTACAATAACACTATACTGTTCAACTATACTAGTTGTCCTGTATAGTTGTCAAATTTTGTTGTTAGAAAAACATTACTTGGAGTACATAAGGAATCTTCACTCAGCAAAATTGTTAGCACAACAACTGATATGCCTTTTCTTCTCTCCAAGTTGAAAGTAATCTTCCATCCCTCTCTTTTCACCTTCTTTACTTTGTATCATAAACGATCAAGGCTAATAGCACCCAACAAGTGTCCGTCGATTACATCTCTCTTTTACCTAAAGAAATAGTCCATGCACACATCCTAAGCAAACTTCTCATAAAGGAAGCAGCTAGAACCAGTGTTCTTTCTAAATCGTGGAAATCCTTATGGAGTTCACTACCCTATTTGAAGTTATCTCCTAGGCAAGGCAGGAATCAGAAAGGAAACTCCAGCAAGGGAATGAAGATCATTCAAAGCCCCTCTATTAAGAAAAAGAGTAATGGTCTCTCAGAAGTGGCTTCCAAAGCTGCTCTCAAAGTGGCTGCTTTAGAGTTGGGAGATATGTCCTTAAAAGGAATAGCTTCTATTCTGTCAAGTGGTATGGAATCTAATCAGAGTATGGTCAGTGACTTGGAACTAAAGAATCCTATCCACCATGAGATCATTCAACCTGAAAATGGCAATGAGATCATGGATATCCCTGAAAAAGGATCAGAACAAGTTTCTGGAGCTGAGCCTTCATTTCAAAAATCAGTTATCAATGAATAGTTTAATCTGGAACTGCAGAGGTGCTGGGGGAAGGGATTTCCCTAATTACATTAAAGACGTTATGAGAATCTATAGATTGAATTTTGTACCTATTCTTGAGCCAAGAATCAGTGGTCAGAGAGCTGAAAAAGTCATCAACCGTATTGGTCTTAATCATGGTGTTAGAGTGGAAGCAGTGGGATTCTCTTGTGGAATCTGGTGCATGTGGAATAACAATTGTCCTCCAATTTCGGTTATTTCTACATCTAAATACTGCATTCATTTGAAAATTAGTGCAAATGCTCTTTCTTTTTGGTTTCTGACAATTATATATGCTAGTCCTCAGTTAATCAATAGAGTTGATGTTTGGAATGAACTAAGAGACTTTAGCTCCAATCATCCCTGTCCTAGGTGCTTAGCTGGGGACTTTAACACTGTGCTATTTGATTGGGAGAAAGTAGGAGGTGGCCCTGTTAATCATGCTTCCAGTGAGGCCTTTGCTGATTGCATAAATGAATGTAATCTACTTGACCTTGGCTTTAATGGACCTCCCTTCACTTGGAAGAGTGGTCTATTATTGGAAAGGCTTGATAGAGTCCTTAGTAACTGAGACGCCCCAACGTCCCATTAAAGAAAAACTTAAAATATTAAAGCCTAATTTCGTTATTATCGTTAAGCGTGCATATTCAAAAATAGCAGAAAATTTAAAACTTAAAAGGTAACTAGATAACATGCAGATACATCAACATACATCACACATATATATATATATATATATAGATAAATATATACATCATCTCCTAATACATAATTGTCAAGGGATTCCCATCAGTAGGATCCCGAAATATATACAAAACGGTGGTAACATAACATAAAGGAAGTACATCAAAAGATAAAAGGGAAGATGCCTTGCCGATTCTCTCCACACCCCGACCCCTCTCAAAATACAACAAAACCTCACTCACACCTACACAGATGGCACTGGCCCGAGCCATCAAATACTACCACCCTCGTCTGCATCCCGTGGTCTGGCAGGTCCGGACACTCCTCCGCTCTCACTGGACGAGCTCCTGTCCGACTGCCTCTGAAACCTCTGTCGATAAAGTCTACTATCACGGGGATGAAACTGTCTGGTAGATACTCGAGAAGACTCTGAAACCGTAGCCCGGACCTCTGGAGGCGCTGGTACCTCTGGAAGGGGCGCCAGGTCCTGGGCGGGGGCAACCGGTTCCTCCTCCTGGATAGGTGCCAACTCGGGTCCTGGTGCTGGTGCCGGTGCAAGTCCTGGAACTAGTACCTCAAAGGGTACCATGAAGGGATCTGGGGCCATGCCTGGCATCAGCGGCATCGGCAGTATGTGTCCATCTGGCTGTCCTACCTGGAAAGGAAGGGTAGTGCCAACGCGAAATGTGCCGACGAATCCTATCGGCGCTCCCTGTCCGAACCCGGAGGTGATGGACGTAGGACCCGTATACACAACGAAGCGAGTGACTGGGTCCACGAGCCACCCGTTCGGATCTAAGCACTCAACCTCAAAGGTCCCCGAGAGGGGAAATCCCGGGTCCTGAGTCATCCACGGGTGATCCCAGTGCGCCATCAACACGATCTGGATCTGTTATGCAAAACATATATGTACAAGCATACAACAAAAGAAAAGGGGATAAGAAGCCATATAACATCAAACGTGGAAAGGGTTTAGCGACATTTAATTCTATAACAGCACGATAAACATCCATCTCCCAAAATATAGTTTATATATATATAACACAAGCATCCTCAATTCACATCTAGGGTCTTTTCCTCTACCCCTATCATGATGCAATGCAAATGTGTATGAATCTTCTCAGGTAGTCGGCCATATCCGGATATCACAACAATCGACACGTCCCAGAGGCCCCGGCGCACACCCTCGTCCGCGGCTGGAGGGTGCCCATGCATAGCAATGGCACTATAGCTACACAACCGGTGCACACCTCTGGACCACGACCAGGGTGCTCATGCAACGCATGAACTATAGCTGCAACTAAAATGAAATCATGTCTGGGACGGTCCGCCGTTAGCCTAGACCTCGGGAATTCTCCCTCCGAGGAATAGACCCCAACGACCATGTTTCAGGTCCACAAACGACCATGTTTCAGGTCCACATATCACAGACCATGTTTCAGGTCACCCCCTAGTGCCCTAACCGCTCATCATCACCTCATAAATAACCTCAATAAAATCTCATCATCATATAACATCAATCGTCTCGGTTAGGCACTACTAACACATAAAGTATGATTTCCCCAATACATCATCAATGCTCATCATATCTCATCACTTACTCAAACTCTACTCATAATCGTTACACTCATGGCATCATAACATTATTCCATCAAATCATCATATTAATCATGGCATCATGTCATCATATCAATCATGGCATCAATTCCAATATAATAATAATAACAATAATAATTTTCATAAGATATATCAACACTCAGTATCAGTCATCAATCATCATATTAACGCAACTAATTCAAGCAGTCACAACAGCCAGTCATAAAATAATAAAATAATACATTTTTATCGTAATGACGATAAACGCACAATTTCAATATCATAATTGGTACCACTAAGTAGTCCCCAACGTGACATGGACATTGTCCGTTACTCGCTCTCGAGTAGGGTTTAGGTCGCCCTACGCCATTATCGAACTAAATGTAACTACGCCGTTTCCGACGTTAAATGGTTTCTTTCCCCCACCTGGGAAGTCGTACGATGATCGAAACGAGACAAAACGCGACGTTCTCCAACCTCTTCGAATCTGCCCCGTGCGATTCTAGGGCCTCGGAGCTCCCAAAATTTCACCTAAGCATGACATTACGAAGCACACGTTACCACGAGTTCATCCTCGAAGACGGAATCGAATTCCGATAACCGAAACGAAAGATACAAATATAAACGTAACGAAATGACTTTCGATATAAACGGGAATAATTTACCTTCGATTATTGAAGAAACGGGGAAGAGGAGAATGAAGATATCGTCACTACGATCCCAACCACGTACCCCGTTTTGCGAAAGGACGATCGGGCAAGCCACACTCACTCAATAACTCTTTTCTCTCACTAAACTCTCTCTCTTTCTCTCTCTATATGCTCCTCTCTGTTTTCTCAGAGTTCTGCTCTCTGCCTTCGTTTCTTTCCTTCATATGGTTTAAGTGACTTATGTCACTTAAGCCCTTTTTATTTTTCTGATTCATGCTGCCACACTCGAGCGTGGAATTTTTCACGCTTGAGCGTGCTCACGCTTGAGCGTGGAACAATTCACGCTTGAGCATGAAAACCACCGCAGCCATGCAACCACTTAGAGGCTGCCATGTCAGCCCCCGTTGACACGTAGCAAGTGAAAGCATGGCCCTTGTCTGGTTGACTTGGGCGCTTGAGCGTGGATACACCCACGCTGGAGCGTATTGTGGACGCTCGAGCGTGATGTTTGCCACGCTCAAGCATTGACTTTTGACCAGAAAGTCAACTCTCTACGTTCAGGGTCCGTTCGATGTCTGATTGACCCCAAATTTGAGATATAGGCTCCTTAGGACCTAATAAACAATCTCTAACCATCAAAAATGCCTAATCTCCTTTTTAACTCCAAAATTTTGTTCCACCCTCAAATATCTAGAAGACACTAACCGGAAACCCTAGCTGGTCTCTACACCTCAAATCACCTCTCAGTTATACAATCCAAACCTTAAACCTAAGCATCATATGTAAACCACACATAAAAAAAATAAAATAACTGATGTTACATTTCTACCCCCCTTAAAGAAATTCCGTCCCCGGAATTACATACCTGAGAATAGATGGGGGTACTGCTGCTGCATATCTGCCTCATGCTCCCAAGTAGCATCTCCGGTAACACTATCCCAAATGACCTTGACCAGGGGAATCTGTTTACCACGGAGTTCTTTAATCCTTCTATCTGCAATCTTAGACGGTAGAGCCTCATATTCTAGATTCTCTCGGAGTTGTATTGACTCTGGCTCAATCACATGAGAAGGATCGGGGAAATATTTTCTCAATTGGGAAACATGAAATACATCGTGGAGGTTGGAGAGGTAAGGGGGTAAGGCTATCTGGTAGGCTACTGAACCAATTCGTCGAAGAATCTGAAATGGTCCAATAAATCGGGGAGTGAGCTTTCTAGACTTTATAGCTCTGCCAATTCCGGTTTTCGGAGTGACTCTCAAGAATACGTGATCACCTTCTTGGAACTCTAAGGGTCTCCTCCTTTTATTACTGTAGCTCCTCTGCCTATCCCGCGCTTCCCTCATTTTCTCTCTTATCTTCCTGACTTGCTCCGTTGTTTGCTGTACCACATCGGGACCTAACACTTGGCTCTCGCCAGTCTCATACCAACACAACGGAGTTCTGCATTTTCTTCCATAGAGAGCCTCATACGGTGCCATTCTGATACTACTATGGAAACTGTTATTGTATGTGAACTCAATCAAGGGTAGGAATTCATCCCAACTGCCAACATGTTCTAACACACATGCTCTTAAAAGATCCTCCAGTGATTGAATTGTTCTCTCTGACTGCCCATCAGTCTGAGGATGATAAGCTGAACTCATCCTCAACTTGGTTCCCAAAGCATTGTGTAACTGTCTCCAAAATCTAGATGTAAATCTAGGATCCCGATCGGAGACAATACTCGATGGTACACCTTGCAACCTCACTACTTCCTTGATGTAAATATGGGTCAACTTCTCAAGACTATAACTCTCACCAATAGGTAAGAAGTGAGCACACTTCGTTAACCTATCAATGATAACCCAAATCGCATCAAACTTCTTCGGAGTTCGTGGTAATCCGACCACAAAGTCCATCGCTAGCTATCCCACTTCCACTCTGGGATATCCAAGGACTGTAACAACCCTGCAGGCTTCTGATGCTCTATCTTAGCTTTCTGGCACACTAGACATGATAGAACATACTCTGCCACCTCCTTCTTCATCTTTGGCCACCAAAACATTTTCTTCAAATCTTGATACATCTTGGTGGCTCCCGGGTGAAAACTCAGCTTACTCTTATGTGCCTCCTCTAAAATCATCTTCCTAATCTCTAAGTCCTCGGGCACACATATCCGATCTCTAAACCTCAACACACCATCGGATCCTTTCCTAAACTCTGAAACTTTCCCTTCATCTATGCCTCGACTTATCTCTTGCAGATATTCATCCTGAACTTGCTTAAACCTGAGGTCTCTCAAAAACTCACTGCTGATAGTGATCATACCTAAGTATATTCTATCCTCAGCCAAATCCATACCTAGGTTCAAATCTCTAAACTGTTCAAGCAATCCCATCTCTTTCACCATCATCGCGGATACGTGCAAAGATTTTCGACTCAGTGCATCCGCCACAACATTAGCTTTCCCAGGATGGTATTGAAGATCAAACTCATAATCCTTAATAAATTCCATCCATCTACACTGTCTCATGTTCAGCTCCTTCTGATCAAACAGATACTTTAAACTCTTATGATCACTGAACACATTGAGCTTAGCTCCATATAGATAGTGTCGCCATATCTTCAATGCGAACACTATGGCTGCCAATTCCAGATCATGAGTCGGGTAGTTTCTTTCATGAACCCTCAACTGTCGGGAAGCGTAAGCCACTACTCTTCCCTCTTGCATCAAAACACAACCCAAACCTTGATATGACGCGTCACAGTACACGTCAAACTGTCCTAATGGCTCTGGTAATGTCAGCACAGGAGATGTAGTCAACTTCTCCTTTAGCTTTTGAAAGCTCTCCTCACATCTTTCCGTCCAAACAAACGCCGTACCTTTTCTCGTTAATTGCGTCATAGGCAACGCAATCTTAGAGAAACCCTCAATAAACCTCCTGTAATACCCGGCTAATCCTAGCAAACTTCTCACCTCTGTTACTGACTTAGGCCTCTCCCACCTAATCACTGCCTCTACCTTAACTGGATCTACAGCTATCCCTTCCTTATTGATTATATGACCTAGGAACTGTACTTCCTCTAACCAAAATTCACATTTGGATAGCTTAGCGTACAACTGCCTATCCCTCAACACCTGCAACACCACTCTCAGATGTTCCTCGTGCTCTTCCCGGCTACGGGAATAGATAAGAATGTCATCAATAAACACCACAACGAACTTGTCGAGGAACGGTCTAAAGATCCTGTTCATGTAATCCATGAATACTGCTGGGGCGTTAGTTACACCAAAAGGCATAACTAGATACTCATAGTGCCCATACCTTGTTCTGAAAGCAGTCTTAGGTATATCTTCCTTCTTTACCCTAATCTGATGGTATCCTGATCTTAAATCTATCTTAGAAAACACCGAAGCTCCCTTCAACTGATCCATCAGATCATCTATCCTAGGCAACGGATATTTGTTCTTGATTGTAACCTTGTTTAACTGCCTATAGTCCGTACACAACCTAGCACTTCCGTCCTTTTTCTTCACAAATAAGACTGGTGCTCCCCACGGTGATACACTCGGTCTGATGAATTCCTTTTTCATCATATCATCCAGTTGTTTCTTTAACTCTGCCAACTCCACGGGTGACATCCGATAAGGAGCTACTGATATGGGTCCTGCCCCTGGCATGAGATCTATGGTGAATTCAACCTCCCTCTCTAGTGGCAAACCTGGAACATCAGGAGGGAAAACCTCGGGAAACTCTCTCACGATAGGCATAGAATCTATACTTGGAGTCTCCTTAGCTTCCAAAGAGAAAAGCATCACATACTGTTGAGAATCATCACTCCTCATAGTTGCTCATTCATTGGCAGATACTATGCTAGAAGGCTCAAGAAAGGATAAAGTCTTTTGGGCACAGTCTAACACCACATGGTTGGCCGATAGCCAATCCATGCCAAGGATAACATCTATCTGTTGCATAGGCAAACAGATGAGATCTACGAGGAATGCCCTATTTTCAACCACGATAGGACACTGTAGGCAAACAGACATGGTGATCAAAGGATCACTGGTAGGGGTAGATACTGTCAAAGTATATGGTAATCGAGAAACGGGCAAATGTAAATGATCTACACACTCATGTGAAACAAATGAATGCATAGCGCCTGAGTCAAACAACACACGCGAGAGTCTGCCAGATAGTAAACACATACCTTGAATAAGATCTGCAGACTGAGAGGACTCAGATCCTCTCACCGTAAACACCCTCCCCGTGGCCTGAGGTCTGGCGGTCTGTCGTCCTGCCACTGGAACTCCTCTCCCAGATCCACCTCTAGAACTACTGGCCCCTCTACCGGCAGTTGGCTGATGCTGCCCTGCTCTCTATCGCCAATCTCTAGCAAGGTGACCGGGTTTGCCACATACGTAGCAACCCGATCTATCTGTACAATCTCTGATGTAGTGCGGACCTCCGCATCTGAAACACACTGGCCCTCTCTGCTGTTGGCCCTTTCTACTCACTGATACTGGTGGTGCATTCGTCTGAGTACCCTGTCCGGGTCTAGCATATGGTGCTCTCCTCCACTGAGAACCTCTGTCCCCTCTCCTCTGATGACCTGCTCTAGTAGGACCCCCACTCCGCTGCTGTCTCTGCTCCGCAGCCTGCCTCTGGTCCATGCTCTCAATGGCACTGCACCTCTCTACTAGCTCTGGGAAGCTCAAAATATCCAAGGGCACTATAGCCCTCCTCAGCTCATGCCGTAAACCCTCCTCAAATCTCCGACACATCCAATCCTCATCTGGAAATCTCTGGTAGAACTCAGAAAACTGAATCAGGGCCTCAAACCTGGCCGCATAGTCACCAACAGACCTGTCTCCCTGCTGAAGACTCATGTACTCTCTCTCCTTCTCACGTCTGACTAACCGCGGAAAGTACTTCTCGAAGAAACACTCCCTGAACAGATCCCAACTGATCATCCTGCCCTCAGTCTCAAGCAACCTCCTCTTGCCTCTCCACCATGACTCGGCTCCTCCAGTCAGCATGAAGGCGGCATAAGTCACCTTCCTGTTATCTCTACATCTCATAGTGTCGAAGATCTTCTCCAACTCCTGTATCCACCACTCAGCCCGCTCTGGGTCATACTCTCCTCCGAACTGTGGTGGCTTACCTTTCAGAAAGGTAGCCAACCCCGCATCCTCAGCCTCAGCAGCTCTCCTCCTATCTTGCTGGTCCTGTAACTCTGCCTCTCTCTGCATCCTCTGAGCGTTCTGCTGCACCTGCAGCAACAGAACGGATGCTAACTCACTGATAGTCTGGAGAGTCTCGGATGACTCCCCTCCACCACTAACTCCTGCTGCTGGCTGATACTCATCCTCGACACCCTCGATAGCTCTACCACCACGTCTACCTCGTCCTCTACCTCTGCCTCGAGCCATGATCCTGTCAAAAGAAATCATTAGCCCACATCAATATGACATATAATACTACATAAAACTGGAATATAAATACTATATGCCATAGAGATGTCGCATCGGACTCACTACCCAACTTCTAAGCATAGCCGGTATCCAATGTGGATCCAACTAAATGGCCAGTTCACCTTAATCACAGTCCTCACAGTCCGTTTCAGAACCGAACTGCTCTGATACCACCAAATGAGACGCCCCAACGTCCCATTAAAGAAAAACCCAAAATATTAAAGCCTAATTTCGTTATTATCGTTAAGCGTGCATATTCAAAAATAGCAGAAAATTTAAAACTGAAAAGGTAACTAGATAACATGCAGATACATCAACATACATCACACACACATATATATATATATATATATATATATATATATATATATATATATATATATATATATATATATATATAGATAAATATATACATCATCTCCTAATACATAACTGTCAAGGGATTCCCATCAGTAGGATCCCTAAATATATACAAAACGGTGGTACATAACATAAAGGAAGTACATCAAAAGATAAAAGGGAAGATGCCTTGCCGATTCTCTCCACACCTCGTCCCCTCTCAAAATACAACAAAACCTCACTCACACCTACACAGATGGCACTGGCCCGAGCCATCAAATACTACCACCCTCGTCTGCATCCCGTGGTCTGGCAGGTCCGGACACTCCTCCGCTCTCACTGGACGAGCTCCTGTCCGACTGCCTCTGAAACCTCTGTCGGTAAAGTCTACTATCACGGGGATGAAACTGTCTGGTAGATACTCGATAAGACTCTGAAACCGTAGCCCGGACCTCTGGAGGCGCTGGTACCTCTGGAAGGGGCGCCAGGTCCTGGGCGGGGGAAACCGGTTCCTCCTCCTGGATAGGTGCCAACTCGGGTCCTGGTGCTGGTGCCGGTGCAAGTCCTGGAACTAGTACCTCAAAGGGTACCATGAAGGGATCTGGGGCCATGCCTGGCATCGGCGGCATCGGCGGTATGTGTCCATCTGGCTGTCCTACCTGGAAAGGAAGGGTAGTGCCAACGCGAAATGTGCCGACGAATCCTATCGACGCTCCCTGTCCGAACCCGGAGGTGATGGACGTAGGACCCGTATACACAACGAAGCGAGTGACTGGGTCCACGAGCCACCCGTTCGGATCTAAGCACTCAACCTCAAAGGTCCCCGAGAGGGGAAATCCCGGGTCCTGAGTCATCCACGGGTGATCCCAGTGCGCCGTCAACACGATCTGGATCTGTTATGCAAAACATATATGTACAAGCATACAACAAAAGAAAAGGGGATAAGAAGCCATATAACATCAAACGTGGAAAGGGTTTAGCGACAGTTAATTCTATAACAGCACGATAAACATCCATCTCCCAAAATATAGTTTATATATATATAACACAAGCATCCTCAATTCACATCTAGGGTCTTTTCCTCTACCCTCATCATGATGCAATGCAAATGTGTATGAATCTTCTCAGGTAGTCGGCCATATCTGGATATCACAACAATCGACACGTCCCAGAGGCCCCGACGCACACCCTCGTCCGTGGCTGGAGGGTGCTCATGCAGAGCAATGGCACTATAGCTACACAACCGGTGCACACCTCTGGACCACGGCCAGGGTGCTCATGCAATGCATGAACTATAGCTGCAACTAAAATGAAATCATGTTTGGGACGGTCCGCCGTTAGCCTAGACCTCGGGAATTCTCCCTCCGAGGAATAGACCCCAACGACCATGTTTCAGGTCCACAAACGACCATGTTTCAGGTCCACATATCACAGACCATGTTTCAGGTCATCCCCTAGTGCCCTAACCGCTCATCATCACCTCATTAATAACCTCAATAAAATCTCATCATCATATAACATCAATCGTCTCGGTTAGGCACTACTAACACATAAAGTATGATTTCCCCAATACATCATCAATGCTCATCATATCTCATCACTTACTCAAACTCTACTCATAATCATTACACTCATGGCATCATAACATTATTCCATCAAATCATCATATTAATCATGGCATCATGTCATCATATCAATCATGGCATCAATTCCAATATAATAATAATAACAATAATAATTTTCATAAGATATATCAACACTCAGTATCAGTCATCAATCATCATATTAACGCAACTAATTCAAGCAGTCACAACAGCCAGTCATAAAATAATAAAATAATACATTTTTATCGTAATGACGATAAACGCACAATTTCAATATCATCATTGGTACCACTAAGTAGTCCCCAACGTGACATGGACATTGTCCGTTACTCGCTCTCGAGTAGGGTTTAGGTCGCCCTAAGCCATTATCGAACTAAATGTAACTACGCCGTTTCCGACGTTAAATGGTTTCTTTCCCCCACCTGGGAAGTCGTACGATGATCGAAACGAGACAAAACGCGACGTTCTCCAACCTCTTCGAATCTGCCCCGTGCGATTCTAGGGCCTCGGAGCTCCCAAAATTTCACCTAAGCATGACATTACGAAGCACACGTTACCACGAGTTCATCCTCGAAGACGGAATCGAATTCCGATAACCGAAACGAAAGATACAAAGATAAACGTAACGAAACGACTTTCGATATAAACGGGAATAATTTACCTTCGATTATTGAAGAAACGGGAAAGAGGAGAATGAAGATATCGTCACTACGATCCCAACCACGTACCCCGTTTTGCGAAAGGACGATCGGGCAAGCCACACTCACTCAAGAACTCTTTTCTCTCACTAAACTCTCTCTCTTTCTCTCTCTATATGCTCCTCTCTGTCTTCTCAGAGTTCTGCTCTCTGCCTTCATTTCTTTCCTTCATATGGCTTAAGTGACTTATGTCACTTAAGCCCTTTTTATTTTTCTGATTCATGCTGCCACGCTCGAGCGTGGAATTTTTCACGCTTGAGCGTGGAACAATTCACGCTTGAGCATGAAAACCACCGCATCCATGCAACCACTTAGAGGCTGCCACGTCAGCCCCCGTTGACACGTAGCAAGTCAAAGCATGGCCCTTGTTTGGTTGACTTGGGCGCTTGAGCGTGGATACACCCACGCTTGAGCGTATTGTGGACGCTCGAGCGTGATGTTTGCCACGCTCGAGCGTTGACTTTTGACCAGAAAGTCAACTCTCTACGTTCAGGGTCCGTTCGATGTCTGATTGACCCCAAATTTGAGATATAGGCTCCTTAGGACCTAATAAACAATCTCTAACCATCAAAAATGTCTAATCTCCTCTTTAACTCCAAAATTTTGTTCCACCCTCAAATATCTAGAAGACACTAACCGGAAACCCTAGCTGGTCTCTACACCTCAAATCACCTCTCAGTTATACAATCCAAACCTTAAACCTAAGCATCATATGTAAACCACACATAAAAAAAAAATAACGGATGTTACAGTAACTCTGAATGGCAAGTTTTGTTTCTTAAGTTTTCTGTAACTCATCTTCCCTTGCAAACTTCAGATCACTGTGGTCTTTGGCTAAGACCTTCCAATAGTGTGATTAGACAAAGTTATTTCAAGTTTCTTGGCCCCTGGCTAGACCATCCAGGTTTTAGAGATCAAGTTTCTAATTCTTTGCATAAGTCTAGCCCCTGGAATGAGAATATCTCCATAACTTTGCATACCCTAAGTAATTGGAACAAGATGGAGTTTGGTAATATTTTTACAAGAAAACACAGGATTTTGAAAAGACTGGAAGGTATTAATAGGGTTTTGTTATTTAATTATATTTAGAGACTTTATAGTCTTAGAGATCAGCTTTGGCATGAATATCAATCCATTACTAGGTATGATGAGGTTTATTGGTTTCAACATGCCAAGAGTAAGTGGATTGCTCTAGGGGATTTAAATACTAGGTTCTTCCAGAATGATGTTCAAAGAATGAGAAGAAATAGGATTTCTGCCCTTAAAAACAATGAGGATGAAGGGATTTAAGATGACCAGGAATTGAAAAATCTGGTTCTTATGTTTTATTCTAATCTTTACTCTTCTTCTGGAATCGTTGATGTTCAGTTTGATTCTGTTAATACCTTTTCTGCTATTAAAGATGCTGATATGATTTGTCTTGCTAGTAATATCTCTTTAGAGGAAACTAAACGTGCCTTGTTTAGTATGAAGAATCATAAATCTCCAGGTCCCGATGGTTTTCACCCTCTTTCTTTAAATCTCAATGGGATTATTGGAGAGTCTCTTCATCGTTTTGTATGTGATTGTTTCCTGCATCTTGAAAAAATAGGAGAAATAAACCAAACTCCCATTACTATTATCCCTAAATGTGACTCTCCTAGTCTAGTTTCTCAATTTAGAGCAAATGCTCTATGCAATGTAGTCTGTAAAGTTGTTTCCAAAATTGTAACTCAAAGATTTAGAAGTATTATGCCTTACCTAGTTTCTCCTAATCAAGGTAGTTTCATTCCTGGAAGGCCTACTATAGACAATATTCTTGTGATGCAAGAAGCTATTCATACTCTTAATAACCTTCATGGTAAAAAGGGTTCATGATCTTAAAATTAGACTTAGAAAAAGCATATGAAAGATTGGAATGGAATTTTATCAATGAAACTCTTGAAATTATTGGTCTGCCTTCTTCTATGATCAATCTTATCTCATTGCTTGAATTCTGTTTCATGAGAGTTAATTGGAATGGATCCAGAAATGAGTCTTTTAATTCCTCAAGAGGACTAAGGCAAGGGGATCCTATTTCCCCTTACCTCTGTGTCATTGCCAAAAGACTAGGCCATAAAATTCAGGACTTAGTAGATGTTGGGGACCGGAAACCTCTTAAATTTGGTAGAGGGAATGGTCCTCTTGTGTCCCATATTAATTTTGGCGATGATCTGATTCTAATTAGTGAAGCTTCTTTAGACCAAGCATCAATTATTCAAGAGGTTTTGAATGACTTTTGCAATAAATCTGGACAAAATTTAATCTTAAACAAGTCTAAGGTCTTTTTCTCTAAAAATACTAATGATAATGTTGCTACTGATATATGTCATATCCTTGGAATTCAAAGAACTGAAAACTTAGGAACTTACTTGGGAGCTCCTCTTCTGCATCATAGAAATTCCAAGCAGGCTTATGGTTTTATTTTAGATAAGATGAAGAAAAAGCTTTCGGGTTGGCGGCCTAATTCTCTCTCCTTTACTGGTAGAATAACTTTAGCACAAGCATCTTTGGCTAACATTCCAGGCTATGTTATGCAAGCCATTGTTATCCCTAGTTCTGTTTGTGATGAGACAGAAAAACTGTGTAGGAACTTTATATGGGGAAGCACATCGGATCATAGGAAAACACATCTTATCTCTTGGAATCAAGTTTGTCTTCCTAAAGAAGAGGGTGGTCTTGGGTTTTGAAACTTAAGAGTGCGTAATAGAGCCTATGTTATGAAATTAGCTTGGCAACTAGTAGCTAACCCTGAAAAATTGTGGGTGAAGGTAATGAAAGCTAAATATAATTGCGGTTTTGTTTCCCTTCCAAAGGTAACTGTTAGAAGCAAAAGTTCTGGTATGTGGAGAGCTTTGAGTGGAATTTGGCCTGAAGTGGAAAATAATATGTTATGGTCTATAGGAAATGGCAGAAGCATTCGATTTTGGAAAGACAAATGGATCCCTGGGGTCCCTAGTCTTTCAGAAATTTTCTTGGGAAATATTCCTCAAGGACAAGAAGACTTTCCTATTTCCTTCTATGCCCAGAATGGTGAGTTGAATTGGACCTTATTTGATAGTTTTGTACCTAATCATGTAAATGATATTATTGCAGGTTTGAATCCTCCTTCAAACTCGGATATTGTAGATTCTCCAAGCTGGATGCTGTGCTCGGATGGTTGCTTCTCCCTCAAGTCTGCATATAATCTCATAAGTAATCCCCCTGCTGCAACTGTGATTGACCATGATCCGATCTTCAAAACAATTTGGCAGTGGAAGGGTCCAAATAGACTACAAACTTTCCTGTGGAAGCTTGCTCATGGGAAGCTTTTTGACCAATGTTGAGAGAAATCAAAGAGGCATGTCTGCTGATGTGTTTTGTCCAAGATGTAACTCAGTCCCGGAAACCATTATCCACATCCTTAGAGACTGTGATGAAGCTCACCAATTCTGGAGTAAAGTCATCAAACATGAACTTTGGATCAAGTTCTTTAGCCTTGGTTTCTTTCCATGGCTAGAATGGAATCTGTCAACCTCAAGCATTGGCATAACTCCTTGGTCATGGTTTACCTTCGTTAGCATTTCTGTGAATGAGTTATGGAGAAATAGAAATGCTTTGATCTTTTCAAATTTACCAAAATCTGAGAATGAGATTTGATTTTTGATAGCCTCTCAAGCAAAGTTGGTAGATCAGGAGCTTTCTAAGCCATCTGCTTATCTAGATGAAAGGAGGATCCTTGTTAATATTGGGTGGCATCCACCTCCAATAGATTGGCATAAAATCAATGTTGATGGTGCACATAACAACTCTGAAATCTCTTCATGCAGAGGGACTGTTCGTGACTCCAATGGATCTTTTGTAAAAGGTTTCTCAGTAAACATTGGAAGATCATCCTCTTTAGTTGCAGAATTGCGTGCTCTGCTGTATGGTATGAAAGTTGCGAGATTGCTGTCCCTCAAGAAGGTGATCTTTGAGTTTGATTCATCAGTGGCTGTTAATCTGATTTTTAATGGGAATTCCTTATCTCATCAGTCCAATTCTTTGTTGGAAGAAGTTAAACTTCTCTTTCATTCCAATTCCTAGCAAGTGGCCATCATGTATATTCCTAGGGAGTTCAATAAATGTGCTGACTACTTAGCTAAGTGTGGGTTAGATGCTCCTATGAGTTTGCAAATAATCAATTCAGCTTGTCCTTTGCTAATTTGTTTGTGGGAAATGATTGTAATCGGTTCTTAACCCATCCTTTGATTAGTAATTAATAAATTCCCTTTTCTATAAAAAAAAATATATATTTTGATAATAATTTTTGGTTAATAATTTCCCATAAAAATCTAAACAAAAAACGTAAATCAATAATTATATGTTTTTTAAATGAAATCCTAAAACATTAGCATATTTCCCATGCATGACATGGGTACATACACTAATTTTATACATAAGCTTATTTTAGATATTTTCATAAAAAAAAAAATTACTTTAGAGATAGAGTAGTCTTAGGCACTGTTTGGTTTACCAAATCCGCTAGCGTTTAGCGGATAGCGTATAGCGGATGGAAAAGTAGCCCCGTTTGGTAGTCTTTTTTAAAATTAGCGTATAGCGTTTTTTCACTAGCGTATAGCGTTTTTCCTATACGCTACTTGAAGTAGTGTTTGAGCTTATAGCGTATAGCGTTTCATTTTTTCTTTCATTTTTATCCCTACCATCTTAATTAAATTCATCACTTATCCTTGCTTATAAAATAAAATACTAATCATTTAACATAGTATATAAATAAGAATTAATTTCGCTATTTAGATTTATATTTAACATAAAAAAGTGGAAAATATATTTTTATCTATAAAAAATAAAACTTATATAAAAATCAAATCAATATATAATTTTATTTTTATTATTCCATTTTATTTATTAAAAATAATTAAAACTAAATTAAAATAAAAATAAAAAATTAATGATTAAATTTTTTAAACGATAAATAATTTTTTTCTTGACGTGATAAACCATAAATAATTTAGAATTAAAAAAAATTATTATAACGGATAATTATTTTAAAATAAATAATATAATTAATATATATACATATAATTTAATAAAAAAAATGCAAACATATCATTTTATGTCATTTTACATTTATCAGCTAGTCCAACCGCTAGTTTTACCAAACACTTCAAATCGAATCCGCTAGTTAATCCGCTATCCGCTATCAGCTAGCTTATCCGTTATCCGCTATCCGCTATCCGCTAGTTTATCCGCTACCGCTATCTGCTAGCTTATCCGCTATCCGCTAGTTTTTACCAAACAGAGCCTTATGCTCTTGATATACAAATTCAAATTTGGATTCAGATTTGTATCGGATAGATAGAAATTAAAATAGATAAGAATGGATAAATAGAAAATTTAACGATGATTTTCCAAAATGATAATTTAACGATGTTTATTTAAGAAGTTAAAATTGGATACACTAAAAATAAAATCAAATTTATAAAACAAAAAAATTAAATGAAAAGGATTTCAAAATTAATAAATTTCTATTTTTAAAGCTATAAATAAATAAATTTCTAATTTATACAAATTAATTAGTAAAAAAAAATCTTTTCTTGCAGATTTTCTAATTTATTAATCAGCTGTTAAGTTAAGCATTTTTTTTTTGATGAAAGCTGTTAAGTTAAGCATTTAAAACTAAGAATTAAATTAAATTAAATCCACTAAAAATCGAATACAAAGGTTTTTTTTTTGTTTTGTTTACAATACAAAGGATTTTAAAATTAAATAAAATTTCTAGTTTTTGAGCAGGAAAAAAATAATTTGTATTCTATAACTTCCATAACAAAAATATCTCGTTTTTAAAACAAACCAAATCAAATCTTTGTTTTTTTGTTTTTTTTTTTTTTTAACAAACCATATCAAATCTTGAAATTAATTAAGGGTTCCGCCATAAAAATAAGTTGTTTCCTCTTCTGACTAGAAGTTTTGCAGTACATAAGGACTGATCATCACTCAACAGAATTATTAGCCTTTTCTTCTCTCCAAGTTGAAAGTGATCTTCCTTTCACACTTTTCACATTCTTTATTTCATATTTCATATATATCATAAACGATCATGGCTAATAGCACCCAAGAAGCGTCCATGGATTATATCTCTCTTTTGCCTAAAGAAATAGTCCATACACACATCCTAAGCAAACTTTCCATAAAGGAAGCCGCTGGAACCAGTGTTCTTTCTAAATCGTGGAAATCCTTATGGAGTTCACTACCCTATTTGGAGTTCAATCAGTCTGTTGATGACTGGGATAATAATAGACGTGGGTTCAGAGACCTTGTTGATCAAACACTGAGAGACCGCAAGAGAACTGAAACAAATATTCTCAGATTCAAGCTCTGGGGTTCTCATGGGATACAACACTCAGAAATTGACAACTGGGTAAGCTTAGTCATGGAAAGGAATGTTCAAGAGTTCAATCTTAGAGTCTCAGGATGTGGACTATATAAATGGCCATCACGTAAAGTGTCCATTGCTAAGACAATAACTGTGCTAAAGTTAAATCGCTGTGAAGTAAAATTCAAAAGCATTATGAAGCTGCCTCATTTGCAGATATTGTCTTTGAGACATTTGTTGATAGATGAAAGAAGCATTCAGATATTCATCAGGGGCTGTCCTTCCATGAATGATTTAGAAGTTTGGAATTGTATTGGTTTTCAACATCTGAATGTTGCAAATCATCATCAGTTAAAAAGGGTGTTTGTTGGTTCCTGCTTTGGGCTTAAGAAAATAATTGTAACTCAAGTGCCCTCTTTGCATTCACTAAGATTAGGAGACTATTCCACGATAGAAGATAGAGCCTTTCAGGATTTGTTGTCTGCATTATCAAACCTTGAGTGCTTGATCCTAGAAAATGTCCGACAATATTCACAGAACATTAGAATTTCAAGCAACACACTCAAGAGATTAGTATTGGAAGACTGTGATTTCCTTATTTTTGACATTTGTGCTCCCAATTTGACCTCGTTGAACTATGAAGATAATCGAATGTTGTTCTATCCTGTGGAAACTCACAATGTCCAAGAATACATAATTTCTGCTTTTCTTCAACTGGTCCACAACAGAAAAGCCTGAATTTTGAAACAGTGAAGCAGTTTCTTATGAATTCAAGTAACCAGTTATGGAAAGGCACTAAGATGGTTCTTGACCTGAAATGGGTACTCTCTCATCCTCCTTTTGTTGTTAATATATTGTATACTTGAGTTTCTAACAGCTTATCTCGTTCTATTATGAATTTACATTATAAATAAGAGGCATATACAGTCTACAGGTAATTCGAACTTCTGGTCATAATATCTTTGCATGTTTCCTTTTATGTTAATATTTTTGTTTGGTTAGCATTGTTATATAGTCCTTTTTTATGCTTTGGTAATTGGTACTTTTATTATAACATCTCTGTGTTAGCAAATTTCTTGTGTTATAGGCCTGATAGGATATTTCACTTTTATATATGTAGTGAACAACTCGAGATAGAACACAATCCTTGTTAAAATTTTAGCTCCTCTAATAATTGCCTAATACTGTGGTTGAAAGCTTATATGTTGGACTAAAGTAGGAGATGTTTTTCTCAAAAGTTAAGAAATCAGAGATATAGTTAGAGTATTACATTTTGTTTCTAGTATACAAAACCCTGAATTTGAAGACCATAACATGATTTAGATTCAAAGCAAAAATGAAACTATGGAAACTGATATCAGTTCTTTCCAAAGTACATTGACCATACCATTGTTCCCTCACTTGGACATGTTTGATCACAGTGTAACTACATTGTTGTATTTGAAGATGGGACTTCAATAGCACAACTTCCATATGAGGCCGTTGATTGTATCTTCCCAAGCGAAATGTGCATTTCAAATATGAGTTTTCCTCAACTGGAAGAATGGCTTTGGCTTCACAGTTTGGGGAAAAAGTTATTAGTAATCTCATCTGATGATAGCAAATTATATAAGGTATATATATATATATATCACTATCAACAGTTCTCTGATTAAGTCATCATAAATCACTTCCTTCATTACTCTGTGTTTCTGTTATCACCAAGTGTAATCCAAGAATACACATGTATATAATTATGACCTTATTTCTCATAACCTGAGCTATTGCAGGTTCTAAAGAAAAAAAGGCCAACTTTTCCATATCCTCTACTTTCACTTTGACTAGAGAAGCTTTTGAAAGGAATACCCATCTACTCCCAATGGATAGTTGTTGTGGAGAAAATAATCACAGTGCCTTTTTATTCGCTGCTCTCTTGGAAGTGGGGTCGAAGCCAATGCAGGCAACTGTATTGGAAGAAAATTTTTGAGGAATAATAGTGCTTCATAAGTTTCCTAGCACATTAGTATTTTTTTATATTTAGAAGTGTGCCTTCATATTTTATATCTCCCTAGCATTACTATGCCCTCTAAATAGTCAACATATGGATATTTATCATTTGAGAAAATATTGATGTTTTCTAAGGTCGTGTTCGCAAATAATGGCTACATTTGATTTGATTTGAAACTGGTTTATTTAGAAATCAATTCTCATGTTTGGAGTCCAATAAAACTGGAAAACATAGGAAAAAAGGGAGAAAAGTTATGATTTAGTGTTAACATCGAAATCATGAAAAGTCTACAAAAAAAATTATTTAAGATACGTGTGAAGTTGTTTGACAAAGAAACATGTGGTCTGGTAGAAGAAACAGAGACTGAAAAATTTGAGTATGAGACCCCACTAACTTCTTAACTAAAGAAGTTAAGATGTAGACAGCATTGTCGAGTAGAGCATTTATTTATTTATGTGTTAAGGCATTGACTAGTTTGCCCCAAATAATTGATGGTGCCCTCCATGTAATTCTGACCAAATTCATTTTGGCTTAAAGAAGCAGCCAAAAAGATAGGATAACAAAAGTTGATTTGTAGCTTACACAACAACTTTCTTTATGGGAAATTGCTTTGCTTCATAAAAAGAGACATTTTTTTTTTACCTTGTCACATTATATAACTGCATGCTACTACTAGTTAAGCTAAACAAGTTTTCCAATTCATGTCACTCACAAAAATAACTCTGAAAGCTAACCTGAATTACACTGTTCCCAACAAGTTTTGTTGCTAATAAAGTTAGGAGCAGAAGGGGCCATTGAGGTGATACTTAAGTAGAAGCAGTAGATCTTGTGGCTAAGGCAACTATAAAGTCTCTGTAGTCCCCAGATGAAATGCCTTCAATTATAACATCAGCAAGTTCCTTCCCATACTTTTCCTTGAAAACCATTCTAATATCATCCATGTCTACCTCAGCCCTGCTTACCAATACTCGGGTCAAGGTTCCCCTGTCCCTTGTTTCCCCTTTGATGCTTGTATATAGTGCCTGCCGTTATTAACCCAAACTGTAACTTCTTTTCATATAAACAAGCTCTTCTTAAACCATTTATTGGAACTGTGAGACAACAATTTGGCAGTAGGTTCCTTGAAAGAAAAAACAAAGACTGGTTACCTTTGCATAATAGTGTGCTGGATTACAAATGCATTTCACAACCATCATTAAAGCTTCACCAAATTGCCCATACTTTCCCTTCTTGATAGTCTAGCGCACACAGTTCATTGAAGACACAAAAAAAAATTCAAATCCATCAAATAATGAAAATACATTGAATGAGTTGAGACATGTTTAAAATCATCTATCCTATTTTCCTATCTTTCTAATTGATTGGTGACAAGTCACTTCTCTTTGGTAGTTAGTTTCTTTTTATCATTATTATTAATGAGTTGTTTTCATTCAATTGGGGCACAGGGAAGGAAACAAGAAAAGAAGAAAGAACTTTCTTCACTAGTAGTAACTTCTCTTTAGTAGTTATTATTATTATTTTTTTTAATTAATGAGTTGTTTTCATTCAATTGGGGGAGGGAAGGAAACAAGAAAAGAAGACAAGATTTGAATGCTGTAAAGCAAGATTAGTAGCATATTCTTTTAATACCTTTGTGTAGTCATGCCCATATATGTGTTTATAACTCAAAAATGTTAGCTTCAGTTGGGGAATGCTCCTCTTGCTTAGGATTTCTAGTACAACAGCTTCATCTATAGCTCCTAAGCTTCCTTCCCCAGTTTCATAGAGCCTCCAAGCATCACACTTAGAGATATGCTGGCTGACTTCTACTTGGTGTGCTTTATGTGATGCAGCCAATGCCACAAGAATCTGCAAAGTCAAAATTTAAAACCAGTTTCTTCAAAATTACAATCAAAATTGACAATTTCCATAAATCATGTAAGTGTTCCCAACAGTCTCACCTTTTGAAATGGATGTGGAGGGTCCAAATTGATAATGTCTTGGTCCAACTGCCTTCTAAACCTTTTCTGGTAGGCCAGTGTGATGAGGAGAACATGACTTGATTTTCTACCCACAAAAATTTCCATCAGAGCCTTGAAATTGGTCTCATCTTGTTGAAGAGCTTCTCTAACCACAACAGCATCTCTGTGATGTGGCTCAAGCATCCACAAGGACAAAGCAAAACATTTTTGCTTTTTGCTACTTAGTCCTTCTGGACCTTTTTCCTTTTGTCAATCATAAAAAAAAAAAAGCTGTTCAAGGCATATATTCACATACTCCCCCTTTTTGATGATGACAAACATCTTAAGGAGGGATTTGCTCAAGAAAAAGGATTAGAGCAGATTTATAAATATTCATAAAAAAATTTAATCATAGTATCAAGCTCTACTCCCCCTTACTTCATGCATTTGTTCAAATCACTCCCCCTAAAGCATGCAAAATATATATAGCTATATATAGCCTATATAAATCTCCCCCCTTTGGCATTATCAAAAAGCGGAAATTAAAAATAATCAAAGCAAAGCATATATTCATGCATAACATAGAAAAAGTCTAAGTGCAGTAGTAACAGTATCAAATAAGTCAGGAGTTAATTACAGTCATCCAAAAAAAGATAAAAACAGTCATAATAGTAGGAAAATATATATGCAAAAAATGAAATGAACATCATCAAGAGTCATCCTCATCATCATCATCCATGTCGTCACCCATTGTGTCCTCATCGCCATCATCATCTGAACCGATAGTAGGCTGAGGAGGTGCTCTAATAGGACTGTCCATGATAATCTCTGCATCAGCTACCCGACGCTCCAGAGCTTGCACCTGATTAGCTATCTTGTGAATGGTAGTGGAGGTCACACGAATCTCAGTGGTGTTGACCGAAACTTCTGCTAAAATGTTCTGCAGTAGAGCCATGACCTCAAGTGAAGCAGCAGCAGAAGGAGCCTGTGATAATGAAGATGCTCCAGCAGTAGCAGATGGTTCCTCATAGATTTAGTACAGCTTCCTTTTAGGCTTATATTCCTAAACACTGATAGTCCCTTGATTGTATATAGCATGATACTTCAATCCATCAAGTTTAGCTTCCCCAGTTAGGTTTACAGTGCATTCCACGGAATGCGTGTAACCAAATGCCCATATGAAAAAGAACCACCTGTCCTATTGTCAAACATGTGTTGCATAACCAAACCAGCCCAATCAACTGTTTTCTTATTTTGCATTAACCAAAGCAAAACCACATATATTATTTTGAGTAGTTGAGAAAAGTTGTGACGACTAGGGAATAACAACCTAGCAACAACATAATGTAGCAACCTACTCTCAACTTTCATCTAACTAATAGTAATTTCCCTATGAGATGCCTCACTAGGATCAGTTAACAAAGCCCTGATGGCTTCCACTTAGCACGAGCGTGCTCACACTTAGCATGGGCATGCTGAACTTTAAGTTGAGCACGGGCATGCTGCCTAACAAGCACGACCGTGCTCGTTGGAGTATGGTTGTACTGATCTGGGCATAAAGGGTTAGAAAGCCTTACAATGTTTCCTAGGGCATTCAAGGATCAAACCTATTGGCTTAAACTACACCATTAAACATCACTCTCATCATTCTTAATTAAACTCCATGTCTTACCATTATGGGGAATTAAACCTTTAATTCCAACTTCATTATTAATGTCCCTAAAAGACTCACGAATCAATCATAGGGTCTTTAACTAAACCTTTGAACATAATCTCGCCTCTCATACTATATTCATATCTTATGAACAAACTGGGAAAACATCCGCTAATTCTCTTTCATCATTGTTAACATCTTTTAACGTCTTAACATCATTAATAAGCCCTAGTAATTGATTAGAGTCTTATTAATGTTCACGTTGGCATAACAGTCTCAACAAACAAACACTCATTCAGAGCACAACATCATCATCATCATCAACATCATGACAGCATCATCATCATCATAACAGCATCATCATCATGAACATCCATTAAATGTAACATCCCATTTTTCACTAAGCGCTTTTATGTGTTATATATGTATGCTTGTTTGTTTGGTAAGCCTTTAAGACTTAGCTTAGAGTTGTTGTAGAAGGGCTAAGTGGGATTTCTAGGCTTAAAATCTCTTTCTGGTACATGAGCACAACCTTGCTCATGTCCAGCACGCCCGTGCTCGAGGCATGTGTCTTGTGGCTACCTGAGTCACAAGCACGGCCGTGCTCAATGGAGGGCACGATCCTGCTCAAAGGAGATCGTCTCGTTGACGCTGATATGAGCATGACCGTGCTTAATGAGAAGCATGACCGTGCTAGGGTCTGAAGCCTTTATAAACAGCACAATAACCGTGGGTTTCGTTTTTAACCCTCATTTGGCACTTTTAGCCCTATTGCGGCTGCACCGTTCTTCTTCCCTATTTTCTCTAAACCCATTGCATTCTTGGAGTTTTGGAGGCATTTGGGAAGGTTTAGTTCGTATGTGCCAATCCTTATAGGTAATGGTTCTTCCCAGTTGTGTTTCCTTTTCCTTTTCTTTGAATTGGGAACTGATTGGTTAATGTTTGTTTGACCAAGGCTTGGAAAGCTAATCGAGCCGCTCAAGGGAACACGTTTGGTCTACCGCTTAGCTGTTGTCAGGATCTTCATACCAGGTATGGGGAGAAGGATAGTATGAACATTAGGCAAGGGGGTAGCGTGAGATGAAGGGTTCCCATGACCCTATTGTTTGTAAACTGTTATTTGATGCCTATCACATGTTCGATTATATGTTTATCTGGTTATGAGTATGTCAATCATGAATGCTTACGTGTTATAACTATTTATTGGTTCATGAGGATGTATGCCAATTTGTATGTTTGATGATATGTGCTATGCCATGATTAATTTGTTGAATTGGTATGTTGTCTATGCCATGAATATTTTTGATTTATTATGTTGTTATGCCATGGTTGAATGTATGGTGGTTTATGATGAAACCGTTAATAAAACTCTAATTGTTAAAATAGGGCTCTTTATTAACATGATGATTAAAGGATTAATTTCCCCAAGTTGTTCAATAAAACATGGATTTATTAGCGAGAGGTGAGTTTCATACCAAATGGTTTAGTCAAGGACCCTAGGATTGATTTAAGAGTGTTTGGAGAGTTTTTGGCTACAATTACATGATGAATCTGTCCAGACAGTACGGCCAAGCTCCAGGAGCACGACCGTGCTTAACAGGGAGCATGCCCATGCTCCCAGTTTGAATTCAAATCGGCAGCGCTACTTAAGCACGGTCGTGCTCAACAGACAGCACGACCATGCTGAACTTAAAGTCCAGCACGCATGTGCTCCCCCAAACAATGCAAACGTGAATTAATGGAATTAAACGGGTGTTTTACCCCAATTGTTCCCAATGATGAAATAAGACACCAATCGAAGAAAGGCAAGTTAGATAACTTGATTAAATACTAATTAAGATAAATAAGAATAATAAGTTAGTTAAGTCGGTACCCAATGGGTTACCGCATGTTGATATGCTTTGGTGCTTTTTGACCAAAGTGACCTCGATGCTTTTTGGTCGAGATGTTGTTAAGGTTGAACCTTGGTGCTTTTTGGCCAAGGGGGCCTTGACCCTTATGGGTCAAGGCGTTGATGTTGATGTTGGTGGTGATAAACTTGGGTGCTTATTGACCCAAGCGGAGGAGCTGGTTGTTAAGTCTCTAAAATGTCTGTGTGCATTTCCCTAAGTTTTGATGAAAACTAAACATTGGTTAATGATTTAATTAAGCTATTTTGTGGTTGCTAACCTGTCTACTTAGTGTACAGATCAGGAAATAACAAAACTCACCTGTCTGTCTACCTAAGTACCAACCTGTCTGGATAAGCAAAAAGTCAACATGTCTGCTGACTGGGATTGTTGACTTTGTACAAATTGGGTTCAACCTGTCTCTGCTCTGCTCTCATACTCGTCTAAGGTTCTTTGTTAAGAACTCGAAGTACATGAAGCTTTTGGAAGCTGTCCCCTCATGCAGAAGACTTGAATCTCTCTCTCTCACGTTTATCAAGAAACTCAGAAGGTTATTCTCTCAAGCAACCTAGGAAGTCAGAGACAAACTTCCAGTTAAAGAATGTTTCCAACATGCTTTATTCCCTAGTACTTTCGGTTATTACACAAGAAGGGAAATGTACTCTGCAAAAGTACAAAAGCATTCTGCACAACTCTGATTCGGCTACTACACGATGCATAAAGCCATTATCCTTCATGTTAGAGTACAACCAACGTCTCCATTGCATTAATGGCTTCCCAGAACGACTATATTGCATTTAATGAAGCTTTGCTTGAAGCCATCATTGCAAGGAATGTCTCTAACGGATATTAAATGTTTAAAGGCTATAAATACAGAAGTCATTGAAGATGAACACATCAGAAATTACAAAGCATTAAAGAGCAATTACTCTGTTCATTTATTCATTCTGTATTCTTCAATCATTTGAAGTTATTACGCAGACTTTCCTAAGCTTTACATTTAAATCACTCTCTGAGTGTTAGTGAAAGATCTGTCTGTCTGTAATTGTATTTATTACAAACCAAACTCTCAAACAAATCTGAGTGAGCCTGAAGAGGCTAGGTGTGCAAACAATACTTGGAGTCTGTAACCTGATCAGTTATAGTGGATAAAACTTGGTGTTGCCAAGGACTGGACGTAGCTCTTTGTGTTAAAGAGTGAACCAGGATAAATCACTGTGTTAATCTCTCTTCCCTTAATCTCTTTAGTTTTTTTGATTATATATCATCTGAATTCTAACTAAGGGGTTAAAAGTGTTTCTATCAAACTTGTTTTTCATCTGTGCGCTTGTGTGGTTTTCTGTAAAGATACAACAACCTGTCTGTGTAACCTTTTTACACCTGTCCGAACCTAGCTTTTCTGTGTGCGAAAAGTTTTCAACTTTATTTTATAGTTGTCTATTTCAGTTAGTATCAAAGCTCAGCCTCTGGGTTGAGCATCTAACAGTGTAGAGGTAAAAGATCCTGAAGAATAGACATGACTGCTGGAGCTAGTGGCAGTCACCAGACTGAAGGAGCCTCATTAACCAGACCTCCATTCTTCAATGGAGAAAACTACAACTATTGGAAAGATATATTTCAATGGTTCATTCTATCTACAAACTCTGATCTCTGGGATGTCATCACAGATGGTCCATTCATTCCTAAAAATGATGACAACACTGACAAGCCAAAAGCTCAGTGGACCCCTGCAGAAAAGACAAGGTGGAAACTGAATCACAAAGCCAGATACAATATCATTTGTGCTCTCAGTCCTGATGAATTTGAAAAGGTCTGTGCCTGTGATGCTGCCAAAGAAATATGGGACACCTTAGCTGTCACACATGAAGGAACAGCCAAAGTCAAAGAATCAAAGATTGCCATACTTGTCAGAAAGTATGAACTGTTTCTCATGGAGGAAGGAGAATCTGTTGCTCAGATGATAGGAAGATTCCAAACTATCATCAATGGCCTAAAGTCTCTTGGCAAAGCTTACTCGAATGCTGAGAAGGTTGGAAAGATACTAAGGAGCCTGCCTAAGCAGTGGAGACCCTTGGTAACTGCTATCTCTCAAGCCAAGGATCTTACCACCTTGACTATGGATGAACTTCTTGGTACACTCACTGTTCATGAGCAAGAACTTGGAGATGAAATCTCAACAAAGAAGGGCAAATCAATTGCTCTGAAGGCTGATCAGAAGTCTTCAAAAGCTTCTAAAGCTTTGAAGGCAGACGAGTCATCCAGTGATGCTGACCTATCTGAACCTGAGGACTCTGAAAGTGATGAAAAATTATCTCTCCTAACTAGAAAGATAAAGCTTCTCTTACAGAAAAAGAAGCTCAGAAAGGATAAGCCATTCAGAAGGTTCAACAAGGACAAGAACTTCAAAGAATCCAGTTCAACAGACAAGAACTCAATTGTCTGCTATGAGTGCAAGAAGCCAGGTCACATCAAAGCAGAATGTCCTCAACTCAAGAAAGCCCATTTTAACAAGTTCTTCAAAAAGAAGAAGAAAGGGATGATGGCTACTTGGGAAGATCTGGAGTCAACATCTTCTGATGAAGAGACAGATGAAGAAGCAAATCTCTGGCTAACACTGACTCAGATTCAGATAATGAGGTAAATTCTGATTATGAGGAATTACTTGATGCCTATGAGGAATTGCTGGAGAATCCAACTGCTTATCTAAGGCTTTCAAATACCTCAAGAGAGATCATGTTAAGCTCCTCAATGAGCATAAACAGAAATCTCTAGAGTGTGAGAAATTTGCCAGAGAGAATAGTGAGCTGAAGACCGAAAAGTCTAATGAAGCTAAGATTTCTAGTGATACATCACAGTCTAAAGAAGTTGAAAAACTTCAACAGAAAGTGGAAGAGCTCACTTCTGATCTTGCCAAATTTGTTAATGGTAGAGATAATCTGACCAAGCTACTTGGCAGTCAGAGGCACTCCCTTAACAAAGAAGGTATTGGATATGTCCATCAGACACATCATAAAGTAACTAAAAACTCTAAAGTGTCTGCTACATCTACTTTTATTAAAACCATACCTGTCTGTAATTTCTGTGGAAAGACTGGACATGTTATGTCTAAGTGTCTTCATAAGAAAAGAAGGAAGTCTTCACAGACTCCTAGAACTAACAGAAAAGGACCCAGAAAACTATGGGTACCTAAAGATCAAATAATCTCTGTTGCAGATCTCCTCAACAGCACAAAGAAAACACCACTGCTGGTACCTGGACAGTGGTTGCTCGCGACATATGACAGGAGAAAGGTCTATGTTCCTAGACCTCCAACTTAAGAAAGGAGGACATGTGGCATTTAGTGGAAATCAGAAAGGGAAAGTTATAGGAATTGGTACTATTGGTGGTAAACCTCCTCTTCCCTCTGTATCAAATGTTCTTATGGTTAAAGGATTAAAACACAATTTGCTTAGCATAAGTCAATTATGTGACAGTGGATTTGATGTCTCCTTAACCAAGGATTTATGTATAGTTAAAGATCTCAGTGGTGTGACACCCTTCTACCCCGCATGTTATAAGGCATTTAAATATAAAACAATTAAAAGAAAAACATGCATTTAACTGAATTAAATAAAACAATTGTCCATGGGTAGAAAAGTCCCATATGAACTCGTTTACAACGCGGAAAATAAAAAAAATAAGTTTAATCAAATAAAAACATCATCAAATAAATAACCCAACCCCGATGTCACAATTCAGAGCTGGTATAACCGTTCCGGAAATAAATCCTTGGAATACAATTGGAAACAAACTATCTAAACTTGAAACAACCCTACTATGAGTGGCGGCTCCTCAGAGTCACTCCTCTCCGGGCTGCTCATCATCCTCTGCAAATGCCAATCAGGCCAAACACAAACAATATAGGGAGTAAGATTCATGTAATCATATAAACAGCAGGGGAATAGTACGCAAGGTAAACATACACATAAGCATACATCAACATCCAACAGTATCATAATAACCAAGTATGCTATGCTATGCAATGCATCAACTACTCCAACTATGCATGTGGATCCAAACTAACTCAGGATGAACGACTTTGGAGTTACATATCCGTAATGGCCATAAAAGCACCAACACCGGCAGTTCACCAAACCTTGGGTGAACCCCATGGATAGCCAACGCATCAAACCGTGGATGCCTCATCACGGGGGGCCTCGGTCACCAAACCTTGGGTGACCTACCGTGGATGGCCAGATCACTGTACTCTCGGGCGATCTCCCCTTTGTCGAACCTCCCCCATCAACTACTCCAATGCTTTATGCGAATGGCACAACAACAAACAATCTCAACCACCTCCTTGCTTGGGCCATGAAGCTCCCAAGACTTTCAACATCAAACTCAACGTAACCTTAGACCCAAACCGTGGGGTCAAGGCTCCCTTGGCCAATAAGCACCAAGGTTCAACTCAACGTGCTTGGGTCAATAAGCACCCAAGACTTAACTTAGCAACGTGCGGTAACCCAACGGATACCGACTTAACAGCTTGTTATCTTAATTATCTAATATAATTAATAACCAAGTTGTCTAATCTTTATCTTTGATTATTTATCTCAACTTACCATCATAGGGGAATGGGGTTTTAAAACCCCTTAAGTCCTTTAATTGTATCATTGTCCAGGAGGTCAGCACGGTCGTGCTTAGACCTTAGCAAGGTCGTGCTTGGACACGTGAGGGCGTGCTGCCCTTTTAAGTGAAGCACGGTCGTGCTTCACACTCAGCACGGTCATGCTCAGCAGTACGATCGTGCTATTTGACCTACTCGGCCGTGCTGAGCAGTGCGGCCATTTTCCAGAATGTAAATGGGAGCACGGTCGTGCTCCCTATTCAGCACGGTTGTGCTCAATGCACGACTGTGCTGTTCTGGGCAGAGACAGAGACCAGGTTCGACCAAACCTTTTAGGGATTAAACACCTAACTTAACACGTTTATTAAACCTAATTATTCTATTTAACAGTTTTGTCAACATTAAACTCATCATAACAGCGACAACAACAACAACCAACCATCCAACAACATTAAATCAATAAATACATAGCATCATATTTATAGGCAACCATCATATGCATAACATACATACAACAACACAATTAACCAAATATAGCATGTTATTGACAGAAACAGTGTTTAATACGTAATCATACAACATACAATAACACCGGGATCATGGGGACCCCGTTACCTTACACTACCCACTGCCTAATGAATACAATCCCACTTCTCCCCATACCTGGATTGAAGGTAGCTCTATCAACCAACGTGTGCTCCTAACTGCAACCGGTTCCTTCCCAATGGCTTAACCCAAAGAACCTTAAACAAAAGAACGCAACCAGATTAGTTCCCTACTCAAAATAAAGAAGGAAACCACAAGGGGAAGGGAAACCATTACCTCCAGACCAAGGTAGAACCACTAATCTCCCTAAACTGCTTCCAATAACTCCCAACAATGCAGAACGAAGAGGGAGCAGTGTGGAAACGTGCTCTAGCCGCAACTACAGCTGCTGCAACTCACAAAAGTAGGGTTTTACGTAACCCTCGGGTTCTGCTTACGTTTATAACGTCCAGACCTGAGCACGGTCGTGCTTAGCATTGAGCACGGTCGTGCTCCACTTAGCGTCAGCGAGACGCGGTCCACGCATTGAGTACGGGCGTGCTCACTATTGAGCACGGTCGTGCTCAACTTAAAATCAGAGACACGCTTCTGACTTTAAGCACGGGCTTGCTGGCTGATGAGCACGAGCGTGCTCATGTACCAGAAAGGGACTTTTAGGCTAAAATCCCACTTAGCCCTTAACCAACATTTTTAAAATAAATAAAACTAGCTTAAGAAAATAAATTCTGAAAAACAGGGTGTTACAATTCCACCCCTTTATAAAAATTTCGTCCTCGAAATTTCTACGTACCTCAAACGAAAAGATGCGGATACGCCTCCATCATCTGACTCTCGAGCTCCCAGGTAGCGCTTTTCTCAGTTGCCCCGCTCCAAACTACTTTAACCAAGGGAATCTCCTTGCCTCTTAGCTGCTTCACCCTCCTATCTTCGACTCGAAGGGGTAACACCTCAAATGTCAAGTTCTCTTTTAACTGTATTGTATCGGGAACTATCACGTGACTAGGGTCATGAATGTACTTCCTGAGTTGAGACACATGAAAAACATTGTGGAGATTTGACAAAAACGGGGGTAAGGCTATTCGGTAGGCGACTTCGCCAACTCTTTTAAGGATTTGGTAAGGACCAATAAACCTCGGAGTAAGTTTCCTCGCCTTCATCACTCTACCAACCCCAGTCGTCGGGGTAACTCTCAAGAATACATGATCGCCTTCCTGGAATTCGAGTGCCTTCCTCCTTTTATCATGGTAGCTCTTCTGCCTACTCTGTGCAACTCTCATCTTTTCCTGAACTAACCTGACCTTTTCTGTTGTTTCCTGGACTATCTCTGGCCCTAGCACCACACTATCACTAGGTTCACTCCAACACAAGGGTGTCCTACATCTCCTCCCATACACGGCTTCATAAGGTGCCATCCCAATGCTGGAATGGAAACTGTTGTTGTAGGTGAACTCTATTAGGGGCAAAAACTTGTCCTAACTTCCTGACTGTTCTAACACACAAGCCCTCAACAAGTCTTCTAAGGACTGGATGGTCCGCTCAGACTGTCCATCAGTCTGTGGGTGGTAAGCTGAACTAAGCCTAAGCTTTGTCCCTAAAGCCTCTTGCAAACTATTCCAAAACCTAGAGGTAAACCTCGGGTCTCTATCTAAAACTATGCTAGAGGGTACACCATGAAGCCTAACTATCTCCTTGATGTACAGTCTAGCCAACTTCTCCAATGGGTACTCTATATTCATCGGAATGAAATGGGCAGACTTAGTCAGTCTATCCACAACAACCCATATAGCCTCAAAACCAGCTGGAGTCCTAGGGAGTCTAGACACAAAATCCATGGAGATGCTATCCCATTTCCATTCTGGGATACTCAAAGGTTGTAACTTACCTGAAGGTCTCTGATGCTCTATCTTAGCCTTCTGACAAACTAGGCATGCATAAACAAATTCGGCTACATCCTTTTTCATCCTAGGCCACCAAAACATCCTCTTAAGGTCCTGATACATCTTAGTGGCACCTGGGTGCACACTCAATCCACTCCTATGACCTTCTTCTAAGATCAACTTCCTAAGCTCGAGAACATCAGGTATGCATACTCTATCCTTGAACCTCAAGATACCATCACTGCCATTCTTAAAACTTAGGTCTCTACCCTGAGCGAGCAACTCTCGCTGGTCTAAGAGAAACTTGTCTAACTTCTGGCCCTCTCTAATCTGATCCATTAGACTGTTGGTAACCTTCAAGGTACCAAGCCTAATACTCTTAGGGGTAAACTCACAAGCTAGACTAAGGTCTCTAAACTCCTCAATCAAATTCATCTCCCTAACCATTAAAGTGGAGACATGCAGGGTTTTCCTACTCAAGGCATCGGCCACCACATTGGCCTTTCCTGGGTGATAGGTCAGCTCGAAGTCATAGTCCTTTAAAAACTCCATCCACCTACGCTGCCTAATGTTCAACTCCTTTTGATCAAAGAGATACTTCAAACTCTTATGATCACTAAAGACCTCAAACCTCGCTCCATACAGGTAATGCCTCTAGATCTTTAAGGCAAATACCACCGCTCCTAACTCTAGGTCATGGGTAGGGTAGTTCTTCTCATGGGTTTTCAACTGCCTAGAAGTGTAAGCAACTACCTTACCATTCTGCATCAGCACACCACCTAACCCTTGCTTAGAAGCATCGCAGTAAACTACGAAGGGTTCACTAGGATCTGGCAAAACTAACACTGGTGCTGATGTCAACCTATTCTTAAGGGTTTGGAAACTCTCTTCACACATAAAGTCCCACACAAACAACTGTCCCTTCTTGGTGAGACGGGTTAAGGGTAAAGCTATCTTAGAGAAACCTTCTATAAACCGCCTATAGTACCCGGCTAACCCCAAGAAACTCCTAATCTCGGTTACAGACTTTGGCGCTTCCCACTGGAGCACCGTCTCTACCTTAGCTGGGTCAATTGCTATGCCACCCTTAGAGATGACATGTCCTAAGAAGCTCACTTCCTCTAACCAGAACTCACACTTAGACAACTTAGCATACAACTGCTTTTCCTTAAGGGTCTGCAAGACAACCCTCAAGTGTTCCTCGTGTTCCTCCTTACTCTTGGAGTACACTAAGATGTCATCTATGAACACTACCACAAACTTATCCAAGTAAGGGTGAAAGGTCTTATTCATGTAGTCCATGAAGACCGTAGGAGCATTGGTCACACCGAAGGGCATAACCAAGTACTCATAGTGACCATATCGCGTCCTAAACGCTGTCTTCGGGATGTCCTCAGGCTTAACCCGAATCCGATGGTACCCTGACCTCAAATCTATCTTTGAGAAGACGCAAGCGCCCATCAACTGGTCCATAAGATCATCAATCCTAGGGAGGGGATACCGATTCTTTATGGTCACCTTGTTGAGCTGTCGAAAGTCGACACACTTCCTCATACTACCATCCTTTTTCCTCACCAACAGCACAGGTGCTCCCCACGGTGACACACTCGGCCTAATGAATTTCTTTTTCATCAGGTCCTCCAACTGTTCTTTCAACTTAGCTAACTCAAAAGGAGATATTCTATAGGGTGCTATGGAGATTGGCCCGGTGCCAGGCACTAAGTCTATGGTAAACTCAACATCTCTCTCTGGGGGTAAGTTATAAACATCCCCCGGAAACACTTCAGGAAAATCTCGCACAACAGGCAAGCTGGCGATAGCAGGAGGGCTGCTCTCTACTTCCAAGGAAGCTAACATCATGTATACTTGGGCTTCGTCTTTCACCGAAGCTCGAACTTGGCTGGCAGAGAGAAGGTCCGGATTCTTAGACTCCTTTGGAGTTCCCAAAATCAAGGTTTTGTCAAAACAGTTGAGGAGGACATGGTTGGAAGATAACCAGTCCATACCCAGAATAATATCCAGGTCCTTCAAAGGCAGGCATACAAGATCAGCAATGAATGTCCTATCATTTATAACTATATGACAGTTCTTGCATGCGTAAGAAGTAGAAACAGGTTTATTTGTAGGTGTAGAAACCAACAAATCATACTCAAGGAAAGCAACAGGCAAATCAAGACTCTTGACCCTATCATGCGATATAAATGAGTGAGTAGCACCCGAATCATACAACACAGTTAATTGAGTTCCATCTATAAAACATGTACCTTGAATCAAGTCATCAGACTCAGAGGCTTCAGCTCCACTAAGAGTAAAGACTCTTCCAGTGGTCTTCAGTCGATTGGCCTGGGACTTTTGATTCTTGCTGGCGCTGGGAGGCTCGGCCTTGGCTCCTTCACACTCTCGGCTGATGTGCCCTAGCTTGCCACATCTGAAGCAGATAACCTGCGTCTCCTTGCACTGAGACGAGTAATGATCCGTAGCACCACACTTGCCACACCTCATGGGCCTAGAGAAGCTAGAGAACCCGCCCCTGAACCCATCCAGCTGAAACTGTGGCTTCTTACCACTCTGCTTGAAATCTCTGCCGGTCGGAGCATAGCGCTGCTTACCCTTGTCCCTCTGATCAGTCCTCTTGCCACTCTGGCTATCTGACCCTCTGGAACTGGTAACTCTGAACTGGCTGGCATCCTTATAAATCCTGCACTTGTTGACCAGAATAGGGAAGACTCCGATCTCCTGGTAGCTGATGGCCTGCTTGATCTCAGGTCGGAGTCCAGCCTCAAACTTCACACACTTTGAACGGTCATCCGTCTCATGCTGGTAGGGAGTGTAGTACCTAGCCAGCTCCTCAAACTTGGCCGCATAGTCACCGACTGACAGCGACCCTTGCCTCAAAGACAAGAATTCCATCTCCTTCTTGTCTCTGATATCCGCTGGAAAGTATTTCTCCAGGAATCTCTGCCTGAACACAGCCCATGTAACCGCTGTGCCCTCAGCCTGCATCCTCTGCCTGCAGTTATCCCACCAGTGCTCTGCCTCCTTGGTCAGCATGAAGGTAGCAAAGATGAGCTTCTGCTGATCGTTGCAATCCATGGCTCTGAAGATCTTCTCTGTCTCCCTCAGCCACAACAAAGCTCCTTCCGGATCGTACGCGCCCTTGAACGATGGAGGGTTGTTCCTCTGGAACTTATCCAGTCCCTGGAACTCAGCTGGCCCACCATTGTTAGGGTTGACCTGACCAATAGCATTGGTTAGAAGTGCCAATGCATCAACAATCGCCTGATCGTTGCGTCCTCTACCGGCCATTAGTCCCTGTACAAGTCCAACACAACTCTTAATACAGAAACTTAAGCGAGTAAAAGCTACAGGCAACTAACTTAAAACATCATTATCTATACAAGTATAGACAATTCACACAAGAGTCACACAACAGACTCATACCACGTCCGAACAAGGTCGAACTGCTCTGATACCACTAAATGTGACACCCTTCTACCCCGCATGTTATAAGGCATTTAAATATAAAACAATTAAAAGAAAAACATGCATTTAACTGAATTAAATAAAACAATTGTCCATGGGTAGAAAAGTCCAACATGAACTCGTTTACAACGCGGAAAATAAAAAAAAATAAGTTTAATCAAATAAAAACATCATCAAATAAATAACCCAACCCCGATGTCACAATTCAGAGCTGGTATAACCGTTCCGGAAATAAATCCTCGGAATACAACTGGAAACAAACTATCTAAACTTGAAACAACCCTACTATGAGTGGCGGCTCCTCAGAGTCACTCCTCTCCGGGCTGCTCATCATCCTCTGCAAATGCCAATCAGGCCAAACACAAACAATACAGGGAGTAAGATTCATGTAATCATATAAACAGCAGGGGAATAGTATGCAAGGTAAACATACACATAAGCATACATCAACATCCAACAGTATCATAACAACCAAGTATGCTATGCTATGCAATGCATCAACTACTCCGCTACTCCAACTATGCATGTGGATCCAAACTAACTCAGGATGAACGACTTTGGAGTTACATATCCGTAATGGCCATAAAAGCACCAACACCGGCAGTTCACCAAACCTTAGGTGAACCCCATGGATAGCCAACGCATCAAACCATGGATGCCTCATCATGGGGGGCCTCGGTCACCAAACCTTGGGTGACCTACCGTGGATGGCCAGATCACCGTACTCTCGGGCGATCTCCCCTTTGTCGAACCTCTCCAATCAACTACTCCAATGCTTTATGCGAATGGCACAACAACAAACAATCTCAGCCACCTCCTTGCTTGGGCCATGAAGCTCCCAAGACTTTCAACATCAAACTCAACGTAACTTTAGACCCAAACCGTGGGGTCAAGGCTCCCTTGGCCAATAAGCACCAAGGTTCAACTCAACGTGCTTGGGTCAATAAGCACCCAAGACTTAACTTAGCAACGTGCGGTAACCCAACGGATACCGACTTAACAGCTTGTTATCTTAATTATCTTATATAATTAATAACCAAGTTGTCTAATCTTTATCTTTGATTATTTATCTCAACTTATCATCATAGGGGAATGGGGTTTTAAAACCCCTTAAGTCCTTTAATTGTATCACTGCCCAGGAGGTCAGCACGGTCGTGCTTCACACTCAGCACAGTCGTGCTCAGCAGCACGATCGTGCTATTTGACCTACTCAGCCGTGCGGCCATTTTCCAGAATGTAAATGGGAGCACGGTCGTGCTCCCTATTCAGCATGGTCGTGCTCAATGCACGACTGCACTGTTTTGGGCAGAGACAAAGACCAGGTTCGACCAAACCATTTAGGGATTAAACACCTCACTTAACACGTTTATTAAAACTAATTATTCAATTTAACAGTTTTTCCAACATTAAACTCATCATAACAGCGACAACAACAACAACCAACCATCCAACAACATTAAATCAATAAATACATAGCATCATATTTATAGGCAACCATCATATGCATAACATACATACAACAACACAATTAACCAAATATAGCATGTTATTGACAGAAACAGTGTTTAATACGTAATCATACAACATACAATAACACCGGGATCATGGGGACCCCGTTACCTTACACTACCCACTGCCTAATGAATACAATCCCACTTCTCCCCATACCTGGATTGAAGGTAGCTCTATCAACCAACGTGTGCTCCTAACTGCAACCGGTTCCTTCCCAATGGCTTAACCCAAAGAACCTTAAACAAAAGAACGCAACCAGATTAGTTCCCTACTCAAAATAAAGAAGGAAACCACAAGGGGAAGGGAAACCATTACCTCCAGACCAAGGTAGAACCACTAATCTCCCTAAACTGCTTCCAATAACTCCCAACAATGCAGAACGAAGAGGGAGCAGTGTGGAAACATGCTCTGGCCGCAACTACGGCTGCTGCAACTCACAAAAGTAGGGTTTTACGTAACCCTCGGGTTCTGCTTACGTTTATAACGTCCGGACCTGAGCACGGTCGTGCTTAGCATTGAGCACGGTCGTGCTCCACTTAGCTTCAGTGAGACGCGGTCCACGCATTGAGCACGGGCGTGCTCACTATTGAGCATGGTCGTGCTCAACTTAAAATCAGAGACACGCTTCTGACTTTAAGCACGGGCTTGCTGGCTGATGAGCACGAGCGTGCTCATGTATCAGAAAGGGACTTTTAGGCTAAAATCCCACTTAGCCCTTAACCAACATTTTTAAAATAAATAAAACTAGCTTAAGAAAATAAATTCTCAAAAACAGGGTGTTACAAGTGGCAAAACCATCTTTTCAGCTAAAAGGCAACAAAATCTGTATAAGATTGAACTAACTGATCTCTCAGATCAAAGTGTAACCTATCTGATGTCTAAAGAGGATGAAAGATGGTTATGGCATAAGAAACTAGGACATGCTAGTATGAAACTAATTTCAAAATTAAAAAGGGATAACCTTGTGAGAGGATTGCCTGATATTAGTTTTAAGAAAGATGTTTTGTGTGATGCATGTCAGAGAGGTAAACAAGTAAAATCAAGTTTCAAATCTAAAAACCAAGTATCAACCTCTAGACCTCTTCAGTTGTTACACATGGATCTGTTTGGCCCAGTTAGTGTTGCTAGCTTGGCTGGAAGGAAATATGGATTTGTCATAGTTGATGACTATTCTAGATATACATGGGTACTCTTCTTAACCCACAAGGATGAGTCTTTAAGGCTTTCTCAGTATTCTGTAAAAGAGTACAAAATGAGCAGGGTTTCTGTATTTCTACTCTTAGAAGTGACCATGGGGGAGAATTTGAAAATGAGCAGTTTAGACAGTTCTATGAGGAGAATGGAATCTCTCACAATTTCTCTGCACCTAGAACTCCTCAACAAAATGGAGTGGTTGAGAGAAAGAATAGATCTCTGCAAGAGATGGCTAGATCTATGCTCAATGAGAATAATCTTCCTAAGTACTTCTGGGCAGAAGCAGTAAACACAGCCTGTTATGTACAAAACAGAATACTCATTAGGCCTTTTCTAAAGATGACACCTTATGAATTGTGGAAAGGAAAAAGCCCCAACATTTCTTACTTTCATGCATTTGGTTGTGAATGCTTCATTCTAAATACCAAGGATCAACTTGGAAAGTTTGACTCTAAAACAGACAAAGGTATCTTTTTGGGATACTCTGAAATGTTTAAAGCTTTTAGAATTTACAATTCTAGAACATCTGTTATTGAAGAATTTGTTCATGTCAAATTTAATGATAGCTTAAAGACTGATAAGGAATTATCAGATCTAGAAGATGATCTTGCAAGTATTGATATAAACAAGTCAGAAAATCAACAACCTGACTTAACCAAATCAGAACCTGAAACAGAACCAGACAGACCAGTGGAGCAGACAAGTCAACAGACAAGTCAACAGACAAGTCAAGATCTTCTTGAAAGAGACTGGAAATTCAAAACTCATCACCCTAAGGATCTCATTATTGGAAATCCCTCAGAAGGAGTGAGAACCAGATCTACTTTAAGAGAATCAAGCAATGTGGCCTTTATGTCAGAAATAGAGCCAAAGCACATTGAAGAAGCTCTTGATGATGAAAGCTGGATTCTTGCTATGCAAGAGGAACTCAACCAGTTCACCAGAAATGATGTCTGGACACTTGTCTCCAAGCCCAAAAACAAGTCTATCATTGGAACAAGATGGGTCTTCAGAAACAAGCTGGATGACGATGGCAAAGTTGTCAGAAATAAGGCAAGGTTAGTAGCTCAAGGCTATAACCAACAAGAAGGTATTGACTATACTGAAACCTTTGCACCTGTAGCTACAATAGAAGCTATTCGCATTCTAATGTCATATGCTGCACAACACCAAATCACTCTTTTTCAAATGGATGTGAAAAGTGCTTTTCTCAATGGAATAATTGAAGAAGAAGTATATGTTAAACAACCCCCTGGTTTTGAGGATACTGATAAACCAGATCATGTTTTTAAACTTAAAAAGGCATTAAATGGTTTAATAGACTAAGTTCTTTTCTCATGCATAATGGTTTTACTAGAGGACAAGTAGATACTACTCTGTTTAAGAAAAGTTCTAAAGAGAGCTTCATTATAGTCCAAATATATGTTGATGATATTATTTTTGGAGCAACTAATGAAAAGCTGTGCAAGGATTTTTCAAAGCTGATGCAAGCAGAATTTGAGATGAGCATGATGGGAGAGCTAAAGTTCTTCCTTGGTTTACAAATCAAACAGACAAGTGATGGAATCTACATTCATCAACAAAAGTATATCAAGGAAATGCTTAAGAAGTACAAAATGGAAAGTGCTAAACTTATGAAGACTCCCATGGAAACCAATGCAAAATTAAGTAAAGATGATGAAAGTAAAAAGGTAGACCAAACTGTCTACAGAGGTATGATTGGATCTCTACTGTACTTAACTTCAAGCAGACCTGATATTCAATTTAGTGTCTGTATGTGTGCTAGATTTCAATCTGACCCAAGATAATCTCTTCTTAAAGCTGTTAAAAAAATTTTTGATATTTGCTTGGGACTACTAATCTTGGTTTGCTATATTTAAGAACTAAAGAATACAGATTAGTGGGATTCTGTGATGCTGACTTTGCTGGAGACAGAATAGAAAGGAAAAGCACCAGTGGAGGATGCCACTTCATTGGAGCAAATTTAGTCTCTTGGTCAAGCAAAAGGCAGATAACTATTGCTCTATCTACTGCTGAAGCAGAATATATCTCAGCTGCTAGTTGTTGCTCTCAACTTTTATGGGTAAAACATCAACTTGAGGATTACTCTATCTTTGAGCATAATATATCTGTATGGTGTGATAATTCCAGTGCTATTTGCTTAACTAAAAATCCAATTCAGCATTCTAAGGCTAAGCATATAGAAATCAAACATCACTTCATAAGAGATTATGTTCAGAAAGGCATCTTTGATATTAAGTTTGTTAAAACTGAAAATCAATGGGCTGATATCTTCACTAAACCTTTAGCAGAAGAAAGATTCTTATTTATTAGAGATAATTTAAACATGCATTACATTGTTGAATAAAATGTCTGAGGTTTTTGAACTGTCTATGCTACCTGTCTTATAGCTTTATATCACCTGTCTGTGATTACCTGTCTGACTCTGCTGAGTCACTGTGCTGAAACTCAACAGTTTTATTAAAATGGTTATTATTTATTTAATACCATTTGTTAATCTGAAGCTACTCATGAGCACGGCAATTTTTATCTTGAAACCATGTTTTCATTATGTCTTAAGTGGGCGCTACAGTTCCCCACAAAAATCGTGCTGTTTTGAATTAAAAATGTCTTATTTCTCACTCCTGCTTTTATTGCTTTAAAAGGCAATTTTTCAGAAAACTTCAAACTTTATCATTTTCAAAATCCCTAAAGTCTTTCTATCTTCGTCTTCTTCTCTTTCAAACCCTTCTCTCATCCAAAACCCTCGTAACCTCTTCTCTGAAAAATGGCATCTTCAAAGCATCTGTCCTCAAAAGAAATTGCTGAGAAATACGAGATGAGAGTGGCTGATGTTGAGAAGATTCTTCCTGGTAAGACTGTTGATCTTCAACAAATGAAGAAATGGGGAATGGATGTCACTAAAGAGTTGGAATACTCTAAGTGGACTGCCTTCTTTGACATCAAGGAGCTTGTTCATCCCAAGCTCGTCAGAGACTTCTGGAGGAATGCCGTGGTCATCACCAGTGTGATTGATGGAACCAAGAGCTTCAAGGCTCAAATGTCATCTAAAGTAACCCTCCTTTTCCCTATTGGGTCTCTGGAATTAGCAACAAGATGTCCAAGGATTGGAACTGCCTTCAAACCTGACTGGGAAGATCAGGTAGGAGCTGAAAATGTGAATATTGCTGTTTATGGAGTTCCAAACCCTGAGAACAAGAAGCCTGTCCGCATGGTGCCCAAGTGCAGGTTCTTGCACAAGTTGCTGCTGGAGTGTGTGATGCCAAGAAAAGGATCACGAGACAATGTGACCAAGATGGATAGATTTGCTCCATACCACTTGATTCACAACATCAAGATAGACATCAATGATCGCATATATATGTATCTTGAGTCTCTAATCAGAAGGACAAACATGCCAACCTATCCTTATGGAATGCTGCTGACAAGGGTGTTCAGGAACAAGCTGTTTGTTCCAACTGATGTTCATTTCGTGGACATGGCTCTGCCCATAGACAAGAAGGTCCTGTCTATGATGGGGATTGAAGGAATCCCTCTGGAGGTTGAAGAGGAAGACAAGAAGAAGAAGTCTGCTGCTGAGCAGAAGTAGAAGGAGAAAGTATAGGAAGCAGTTGATTCCACTGGTGAATCAGAGGTTCCAATCTCTGAGAGGATCTGGAAACCTGCTGGAAAGGTGGCCATACAAGACCAGAAGCCTGAGGAACCCTCAGCTTCTGAAGAATCTGCTGAGACTGTTGAGCCTCTCAGATTCAAGCTGAAGAAACCCTCTCCCAAGAGGAAGGCAAGTGAGGATGGGAAATCTGGTGCTGCACTAGCACAACCCACCAAGAAGAGAAGACTGGTGAAGACCTTTACCAAGGTCAGACAAGTGGAGTCTGAACCTAGTAAAGAGGAAGCATCTGGTCAGGGGAAGCAGACATCTCCACCCTTAGAGGAGCCAAGGGAGATCAAACCTCTTGATTTAGGAATCATTCCCAGAAAAAGAAGGTCAGGCTACCCTATGCCTTTGGTGGCCATTTCTGGAAGGGAAGAAATCCCTGCAGAAGAACCTGCTGTTGTTGCTGCTGCTGCAACTTCAGCTGACCTGTTTGATGGGACTCAGACAGTTGATCATCCTGAAGCTGCTGCTCTGTCCCCTTCAAGGAAGAAGACAAGACTCTTTGAAGATAAGTTTTTCACCTTTCCTTCTGCACCATCCTCTCCCATTCACCAAGGTATTCCAAGTTCTGTTGTTTCCTCCCCCTCTGCCCTTTTGTTAATCCTTTGTCAGTTGCCTCCCCTTTTCATTCACCTGTCTCTTCTCACCCAACCCAAACATCTTTTGATGTTGTGTCTGATATATGTCAGTACACAGTTGTTCACAGGGACTCAACTCCTAAAGAACAATCTGGCATATCATCAAGACTGTTTGTGAGTGATCTGCAATCTCTGATGACTACAAGTGTCTCTCACTTATCTGTCATTCCCTCTCCTCCACCTCATATTCTTAACTTTTGTAGGGAAATTTTCTTTTGTCCCCCTACTGTTGTGTTCATTAGAACATTGGAAGGATCTCATTATCCTGCCTCTGTTGTAATGTTACCTTCTAGGTCTAGATATTTCTTTCTTTTGATAACAGGGTCAAATTCGTTTTTCTGTCATATAGATTCTCTCTTACCCTTACCTCCATATGTCTTAGCTAATCAACCTCTTCCCCCTCCTATTCAAATTATAGTCACTCGTCTGTCTCTATGTGAAAGACTATCTTGTGTCTTTCCTTCTCTTGATACTGACCTAGTCAGAATCAAACCTCTGTTTAAATTAGCTTTTCTTCCTTTGTTTTATTTCAGAACCATTCATCAGTATTTCTTTCCTCGTGTCTCCTCACCCTTCTCTGTACCTAAGGTACCTCCAGTATTAGCCTTACCCTGGTATCCAAACCTGTCTGCTGCTTCAACCAGCCTATCTACAGTAGCCTCCTCCTCTCAGATGGTGGATTTAAATAGCTTCAATCTTCTTAAAGCCAAGCTAGAAGAAGTCAGAAGACAATTGGATGCAGAAAGGCATGCTAGGCTGCTGTTAGAAAAGAAAGTTGATTCCTTGTATCTTCTTTTTAATCAGTCTAGATAGATGTTTTTGTAGAAACTGCCTTGTAAATGAGAAGCTTATGATGAATACAAATTAGATTTTACTTTATCTCTTTACTGTCTCTTTTCTCTTTGCTGTTATCTGTCTGTCCCTTTTTTTGATGCTGACAAAAGGGGGAGAAAAATGTAAGATGATTAGGAGAAAAATGTATGAGATGGTTCAATGCTATGTGTTCATATGCTCAAATCTGGAGAAAATTAAGATAGTTAAAATTGAACTTTTAATCTCTGATACTCTGATATCTTGAACTTAAGACTGCTGCATCTTGCTCTGATACTGTTATTTGAACTCAATTGCACCTGTCTACACATATAGAAAATCTCAACCTGTCTACTTGCTGTTATCCTATAAGTTGATATTTTCTAAGGTTTATTAAATCATCTGAATGTTTGTCATCATCAAAAAGGGGGAGATTGTTAAGTCTCTAAAATGTCTGTGTGCATTTCCCTAAGTTTTGATGAAAACTGAACATTGGTTAATGATTTAATTAACCTATTTTGTGGTTGCTAACCTGTCTACTTAGTGTACAGATTAGAAAATAACAAAACTCACCTGTCTGTCTACCTAAGTACCAACCTGTCTGAATAAGCAAAAAGTCAACCTGTCTGCTGACTGGGATTGTTGACTTTGTACAAATTGGGTTCAACCTGTCTCTGCTCTGCTCTCATACTCGTCTAAGGTTCTTTGTTAAGAACTCGAAGTACATGAAGGTTCTCTGCTCTGCTCTCACGCTTATTAAGAAACTCAGAAGGTTATTCGCTCAAGCAACCTAGGAAGTCAGAGACAAACTTTCAGTTAAAGAATGTTTCCAACATGCTTTATTCACTAGTACTTTCGGTTATTACACAAGAAGGGAAATGTACTATGCAAAAGTAGAAAAGCATTCTGCACAACTCTGATTCGGCTACTACACGATGCATAAAGCCATTATCCTTCATATTAGAGTACAGCCAACGTCTCCATTGCATTAATGGCTGCCCAGAACGACTATATTGCATTTAATGAAGCTCTGCTTGAAGCCATCGTTGCAAGCAATGTCTCTAACGGATATTAAATGTTTGAAGGCTATAAATACAGAAGTCATTGAGGATGAACATATCAGAGATTACAAAGCATTAAAGAGCCATTACTCTATTCATTTATTCATTTTGTATTCTTCAATCATTTGAAGTTATTACGCAGACTTTCCTAAGCTTTACATTTAAATCACTCTTTGAGTGTTAGTGAAAGATCTGTCTGTCTGTAATTGTATTTATTACAAACCAAACTCTCAAACAAATCTGAGTGAGCCTGAAGAGGCTAGGTGTGCAAAGAATACTTGCCTTGGAGCCTGAAGAGGCTAGGTGTGCAAACAATACTTGGAGTCTGTAACCTGATCAGTTATAGTGGATAAATTTTGGTGCTGCCAAGGACTGGAAGTAGCTATTTGTGTTAAAGAGTGAACCAGGATAAATCACTGTGTTAATCTCTCTTCCCTTAATCTCTTTAGTTGTTTTGATTATATATCATCTGCATTCTAACTAAGGGGTTAAAAGTGTTTCTATCAAACTTGTTTTTCATCTGTGCGCTTGTGTGGTTTTCTGTAAAGATACAATAGACAGGTGACCTGTCTGTGTAACCTTTTTACACCTGTCCGAACCTAGCTTCTGTGTGCAAAAAGTTTTCAACTTTATTTTAATTTCTGATAAACACAATTCAACACCCCCTTCTCGTGTTTATAGTTGTCTATTTCACTGGTTGCCCTTTTGTTTGTTGTTATGCTCATGCATTCACGCATTGGAGTTATTAGTGGGGGAAGCTCAACATAGCGGAGGTCATCCTAGAGTACGGCGATCTGGCCGTCCGCGGTGATTCACCCAAGGTTTGGTGAATCTGGCCCCCTGTGGTGGCGCATTCTAGAGTATGGTACATCGACTATCTAAGGGGTTCACCCATGGTTTGGTGAACTGCCGGCGTTGGTGCTTATTTGCCAATGTGGATATGTAACTCCGAAATTGCCTTCCTGAGATAGATTGGATCCACATGCATAATGGAGTAGTGAGGTAGTGTTGCACCGCATATCATATGTTGATTGAAATAATATATTGATATACATATATGTTGATGCTCATATAATGTATGGTGTTGTATGCTATGTATATGATGTATGTTCATCTTGCTTCCTATCTCTATGCCAATATGTTTGTATGTTTTCTTACTCCCCGTTTCTCTCTGTTTCTGTTTGGCATGTATCTTTTATGCAAAGGACGGCGAGCAGCCAGTGGAGGAGTGACTCTAAGGAGCCGCGACTCTAGTTAGGATTTTCCAGTTGTTATAGTTTATTTATAGTTTCAGTTTAGTTTGTTATCCGAGGATTATTCCAACGGTTATACAAGCTCTGTATGTGATATCGGGGTTGGGTTCTTTTGATGTTTATGTTTTACTTCTTTTAAACTCGTTCTTTTTCCGCGTTGTTGAACTAGTTCATGTGGTACCTTTTCTACCTGTGGACCTTTTTATATTAATTAAATGAATATGCATGTTTTATATTATTATCTTTATCTTTTAATGCTTTATATAACATGTGGGGTAGAGGGTGTCACATTAAACATCATATACAATTAGGCATACCAATAACAATTAAGCATATATCATCATAAATATGATAGCAAACAAATAAACAATTAACAAACAACAGGGTCATGTGTTAACCCTTCATCTTACGCTACCCCCAACGTCTACATGTTAATATTATTCCTTCTTCCCATACCTGGTACGAAGATTCCTAACAACGACGACGTGGGAAACTAAACACATTCCCTCGAGCGGCTCGACGAACTTCTCAAGTCTTGGCCAAACACAAGAGGATTAACCAATTAATCTCCAATTTAAAAAAAGGAAAGGAGATTAAAGAGAGGGATAACCAGTTTACCTTTAGAGACACTAGCGTGCGTGACTTCTCTCCCAAACGGGCTCAAGAACTCCAAGAACTCCAAAAGGGTTCAAGGGAAGGGAAAGGGAAGAGGTTTCTGTCACACTAGGATTACCCAAAGTGTCAAAAAGAGGGTTTTCACTCGAAACACTCACAGACTGCTCTCTATTTATAACTTCAGACCCGAGACGGCTGTGCTCACTTTAAGCATGGTCGTGCTCAATTTCTAAGCACTGGGCGGACTAAGATTGCAGTGCGAGGCTAACTAACGACCGAATTGGCCAAAACATATAAAATAAGACTTGTAGATAATTCTCTTAGTTTTACAACGCATCAAAGATCACCTCAATCGGACATCTAGAACTCAAGATATGGCCAAAACGATGAAACAGGTTACTAGGACTCTAAAAGGATTGAACCTTTCTAACGCTAAACTCACCAAACATAAACTTAGACATCAAAAACAAACATAACAAGCATATACAAACATATATATATATATATATATATATATATATATATATATATATATATATATATATATATATATATATATATATATAACATATATAAATACATTAAGCTTATTTACGAAAAACAGGGTGTTACACAAGCCACTTCACAAATCATGCGGCATCGCACTCCTGGCGGATAATGCATATGATGTATGTATGTAAGACCAAGGTGTTTCCCAAAACCGTCAAACTTTCTTCTCTTTTAGAAACCTTTGGACACATGGCATGCTTCTTCTAATAGCCAAGATGCCATTTTGTCCTTTATGCTATTGGTTATGCCACATGGCATTCAAACATTTGGTTACTTAGATTTTTATCCTTAAGCTTATCCTTAGTGACACATGGTAACTGTGCTAAGGTCACTTTAGGATTGCTTTATCTTAATTAAAATATTAAGGATTTCTATTGATGGATTACACTTGCCATTTGGCACAAAAGCGGTGGCAAATTAGATTTTCTTATCTAATCAAGTAATGGTTTATTTTTAGGATAGATTTGCCTTTGCCACTTGGCATAAAAGCAATATTTCTTGGATTATCCTATCTAATTAAATATTAGGGTTTAATCTAGGGTAGATTATGAAATAGACAACTATAAACACGAGAAGGGGGGTTGAATTATGTTTATCAGAAATCAAAATAAAGTTAAAAACTTTTTGCATGCAGAAGCTAAGCTCGGACAGGTGTAAAAAAGGTTACACAGACAGGTGACCTGTCTGTTGTAGTTTTCTCAGAAAACAACACACGTAGATGAAAAACAAGCTTGATAAAAACAGTTTTAACCCCTTAGTTAGAAAGCAGATGATATATAATCAAAACAACTAAAGAGATTAAGGGAAGAGATATTAACACAGAGATTTATCCTGGTTCACTCTTTAACACAAAGAGCTACGTCCAGTCCTTGGCAGCACTAAGATTTATCCACTATAACTGATCAGGTTACAAACTCCAAGTATTGTTTGCACACCTAGCCTCTTCAGGCTCCAACACAAGTATTCTTTGCACACCTAGCCTCTTCAGGCTCACTCAGATTTGTTTGAGAGTTTGGTTTGTAATAACTACACTTACAGACAGACAGATCTTTCACTAACACTCAAAAAGTGGTTTAAATGTAAAGCTTAGGAAAGTCTGCGTAATAACTTCAAATGATTGAAGAATACAGAATGAATAAATGAACAGAGTAATGGCTCTTTAATGCTTTGTAAACTCTGATATGTTCATCTTCAATGACTTCTGTATTTATAGCCTTCAAACATTTAATATCCGTTAGAGACATTCCTTGCAACGATGGAGACGTTGGTTGTACTCTAACATGAAGGATAATAGCTTTATGCATCGTGTAGACGCCAACTCAGAGTTGTGCAGAGTGCTTTTGTACTTTTGCAGAGTACATTTCCCTTTCTGTGTAATAACTGAAAGTACTAGGGAATAAAGCATGTTGGAAACATTCTTTAACTGGAAGTTTGTCTCTGACTTCCTAGGTTGCTTGAGAGAGAGCACTTCTGAGTTTCTTGATAAGCGTGAGAGAGAGTTCTCAGAGCATTCTTCATGAGGGGACAGCTTGCAAAAGCTTCCTGTACTTCGAGTTCTTTAACAAAGAACCATAGACAAGTTGAAGTGTTAGAGCAGAGACAGGTTGTAAACCAGTTTGCACATAGTCAACAATCCTAGTCAGCAGACAGGTTGACTTTTTGGCTTATACGGACAGGTTGGTACTTAGGTAGACAGACAGGTGAGTTTTGTAATCTTCTGATTTGTACACTAAGTAGATAGGTTAGCAACCACAAAGTAGGTTAATTAAATCATTAACCAATGTTTAGTTTTCATCAAAACTTAGGGAAATGCACACAGACATTTTAGAGACTTAACAATCTCCCCCTTTTTTATGATGACAAACATTCAGATGATTTAATGAACCTTTGAAAATATCAGAGTACAGGATAACAGAAAGTAGACAGGTTGATATTTTCTATATGTGCAGACAGATGCATTTGTGTTCAATAAAGAGTATTAGAGCAATATGCAGCAGGTTTAAGTTCAAAATATCAGAGTATATCAGAGAATTAAAATTGTTACCAATTGTTATATCCTCCAGAACACTTAGCATATAACCATCACATAATTTTCTCCAATCATTTTACATTAATCATCTTACACTTTTCTCCCCCTTTTGTCAGCAACAAAACGAGTAAATAGATAACAGTGGAGAGAAAAAGAGACAATAAAGAGAAAATAAGAAAGATAAAGTAATATTGATTTGTATTCATCATAAGCATTTCAATTACAAGGCAGTTCCTACAACTACTTATCTAGGCTGATTAAAAAGAAGATACAAGGAATCAACTTTCTGTTCTAACAGCAGCCTAGCATGCCTCTCTGCATCCAATTGTCTTCTGACTTCTTCTAGCTCAGTCTTAAGAAGATTGAAGCTATCTCAATCCACCATCTGAGAGGAGGAGACTTCTGTAGACAAGCTGGTTGAAGCAGCAAACATGGTTGGATACCAGGGTAAGGCTAAAACTGGGGGTGCCTTAGGTACAGAGAAAGGTGAGGAGACACGGGGAAAGAAAAGCTGATGAATGGTTCTGAAATAGAATAAAGGAAGAAAATCTATCTTAAACAAAGGAGTGATTCTGACTGGGTCAAAATCAGATGAGGGAAAGACACAGGAGAGTCTTTCACAAAGAGACAGACGAGTGACTCTTATTTGAATAGGAGGGGGAAGAGGTTGATTGGCTAAGACAGATGGAGGTAGGGGTAAGAGAGAGTCTATGTGAGAAAAGAAAGAATTAGACCCTGTGACTAAAAGAAAAAAGTATCTAGACCTAGAGGGTAACATCACAACAGAGGCAGGATAGTGAGATCCTTCCAATGTTCTAATGAACAAAACAATAGGGGGATAAAAGAAAATCTCCCTACATGGGTTCAGAATGTGAGGTGGAGGAGAGGGGATGACAGATAAGTGAGATACACTTGCAGTCATCAGAGATTGCAAATCACTCACAAACAGTCTAGATGATATGCCAGATTGTTCTCTGGGAGTTGAGTCCCTGTGAACAACTGTGTACTGACATACATCAGACACGACATCAAAAGATGTTTGGGTGGGGTGAGAGGAGACAGGTGAATGAAAAGGGGAGGCAACAGATAAAGGTTTGACAAAAAGGGCAAGGGGGAAGAAACAACAGAATCTGGAATACCTAGGTGAAGGGGAGAGGATGGTGCAGAAGGAAAGGTGAAGAGCTGATCTTCAAAGAGTCTTGCTTTCTTCCTTGAAGGGGACAGAGAAGCATCTTCATGATGACCAACTGTCTGTGTTCCAGCAGACAGGTCAGCAGAGGTTACAGTAGCAGCAACAGCAGCAGGCTCTTCTGCAGGGACTGCTTCCCTTTCAGCAACAACCACCACAGGCATAGGGTAGCCTGACCTTCTTTTTCTGGGAATGATTCCCAGATCAAGAGGTTTAATCTCCCTAGGCTCCTCTGAGGGTGGAGATGTCTGCTCCCCCTGAGCAGGTGCTTCCTCTTTACTAGGTTCAGACTCCACTTGTCTGACCTTGGTAAAGGTCTTCACCAGTCTTCTCCTCTTGGTGGGTTGTGCAGAAACCACACCAGATTTTCCAGCCTCACTGGTCTTCCTCTTGGGAGAGGGCTTCTTCAGCTTGAATCTGAGAGGCTCAACTGTCTCAGCAGATCCTTCAGAAACTGTGGGTTCCTCAGGCCTCTGATCCTGTCTGGCAACCTTTCCAACAGGTTTCCATATTCTCTCAGAGATTGGAAACTCTGATTCACCAGTGAAATCAGCAGGTTCTTCTGCTTTTTCTTTCAGCTTCTGCTCAACAGCAGGCTTCTTCTTATCTTCTTCTTCATCCTCCAGAGGGATTCCTTCAATCCCCATCATAGACAAGACCTTCTTGTCTATGGGCAGAGCCATGTCCACAAAATGGACATCAGTTGAAACAAATATCTTGTTCCTAAAAACCCTTGTCAGCAGCATTCCATAAGGGTAGGTAGGCATGTTTGTCCTTCTGATCAGAGACTCAAGATACATGTAGATGAGATCATTGATGTCTATCTTGATTTTGTGAATCAAGTGGTATAGAGCAAATCTGTCCAACTTGGTCATATTGTCTCGTGATCCTTTTCTGGGCATCACACACTCTAGAAGCAGCTTGTGCAAGAACCTGCACTTGGGCACCATGCTAACAGGCTTCTTGTTCTCAGGGTTGGGAACTCCATATATGGCAATATTGACACTTTCAGTTCCTACCTGATCTTCCCAGTCAGGTCTGAAGGTAGTGCCAATCCTTGGGCATCTAGTTGCCAATTCCAGAGAGCTGATAGGAAACTGGAGAGTCACATCAGCTGACATTTGAGCCTTGAAACTCTTGGTTCCATCAACCACATTGGTGATGGCCACAGCATTTCTCCAGAAGTCTCTGACAAGCTTAGGATGGACCAGCTCCTTGATATCAAAGAAGGCTGTCCACTTAGAGTATTCCAACTCTTCAGTGACATCCATTCCCCATCTCTTCATCTGTTGGAGATCAACAGTCTTGCCTGGTAGAATCTTCTCAACGTCAGCTATTCTCATTTCATATTTCTCAGCAATCTCTTTTGGAGACAAACGCTTTGAAGATGCCATTTTTCAGAGAAGAAAGAATGAGAGTTTTTGGAAGAGAGAAGGGTTTGAACGAGAGGAAGACGAAGATGAAAAGACTTAGGGCTTTTGAAAAGGATAAAGTTTGAAACTTTCTGAAGATTGCCTTTTAAAGCAGTAAAAGCAGGAGAGAGAAAAAAGACATTTTTAATTAAGAATGGCACGATTTATGTGGGGAATTGTAGCGCCCACTTAAGACATAATGAAAACATGATTTCGAGGTAAAAACTGTCGTGTCCATGATTAGCTTCAGATTAACAAATGGTATTAAATAAATAAATAAATAATAACCATTTTAATAAAACTGTTGGGTTTCAGCATAGTGACTCAGCAGAGTCAGACAGGTGATCACAAACAATTCAAAACTCAGACATTTCATTCAACAATACAATGCATGTTTAAATTATCTCTAATAAATAAAAATCTTTCTTCTGCTAAAGGTTTAGTGAAGATATCAGCCCATTGATTTTTAGTTTTAACAAACTTAATATCAAAGATACCTTTCTGAACATAATATCTAATGAAGTGATGTTTGATTTCTATATGCTTAGCCTTAGAATGCTGAATTGGATTTTTAGTTAAGCAGATAGCACTAGAATTATCACACCATACAGATAATTATGCTCAAAAATAGAGTAATCCTCAAGTTGATGTTTTACCCATAAGAGTTGAGAGCAACAACTAGCAGCTGAGATATATTCTGCTTCAGCAGTAGATAGAGCAATAGTTGTCTGCCTTTTGCTTGACCAAGAGACTAAATTTGCTCCAATGAAGTGGCATCCTCCACTGGTGCTTTTTCTTTCTATTCTGTCTCCAACAAAGTCAGCATCACAGAATCCCACTAATCTGTATTCTTTAGTTCTTAAATATAGCAAACTAAGATTAGTAGTGCCAAGTAAATATCTAAATATTCTCTTGACAACTTTAAGATGAGATTCTCTTGGGTCAGATTGAAATCTAGCACACATGCAGACACTAAATTGAATATCAGGTCTGCTTGAGGTTAAGTACAGTAAAGATCCAATCATACCTCTGTAGACAGTTTGGTCTACCTTTTTACCTTCATCATCTTTACTTAGTTTTGCATTGGTTTCCATGGGAGTTTTCATAAGTTTAGCACTTTCCATTTTGTATTTCTTGAGCATTTCCTTGATATACTTTTGTTGATGGATGTAGATTCCATCACTTGTCTGTTTGATTTGTAGACCAAGGAAGAACTTCAATTCTCCCATCATGCTCATCTCAAATTCTGCTTGCATCAGCTTTGAAAAATCCTTGCACAGCTTTTCATTAGTTGCTCCAAAAATAATATCATCAACATATATTTGGACTATAATGAAATTTTCTTTAGAGCTTTTCTTAAACAGAGTAGTATCTACTTGACCTCTTGTAAAACCATTATGCATGAGAAAAGAGCTTAGTCTATCATACCATGCCCTAGGTGCTTGTTTTAAACCATATAATCCTTTTTAAGTTTAAAAACATGATCTGGTTTATCAGTATCTTCAAAACCAGGGGGTTGTTTAACATAAACTTCTTCTTCAATTATTCCATTGAGAAAAGCACTTTTCACATCCATTTGAAAAAGAGTGATTTGGTGTTGTGCAGCATATGACATTAGTATGCGAATAGCTTCTATTCTAGCTACAGGTGCAAATGTTTCAGTATAGTCAATACCTTCTTGTTGGTTATAGCCTTGAGCTACTAACCTTGCCTTGTTTCTGACAACTTTGCCATCTTCATCTAACTTGTTTCTGAAGACCCATCTTGTTCCAATGACAGACTTGTTCTTGGGTTTGGAGACAAGTGTCCAGACATCATTTCTGGTGAACTGGTTGAGTTCTTCTTGCATAGCAAGAATCCAGCTTTCATCATCAAGAGCTTCTTCAATGTGTTTTGGCTCTATTTCTGACATAAAGGCCACATTGCTTGATTCTCTTAAGGTAGATCTGGTTCTCACTCCTTCTGAGGGATGTCCAATAATGAGATCCTTAGGATGATGAGTTTTGAATTTCCAGTCTCTTTCAAGAGGATGTTGACTTGTCTGTTGACTTGTCTGCTCCACTTGTCTGTCTGGTTCTGCTTCAGGTTCTGATTTGGTTAAGTCAGGTTGTTGATCTTCTGACTTGTTTATATCAAGACCTGCAAGATCATCTTCAAGATCTGACAATTCCTTATCAGTCTTTAAGTTATCATTAAATTTGACATGAACAGATTCTTCAATAATAGATGTTCTAGAATTGTAAATTCTAAAAGCTTTAGACATTTCAGAGTATCCCAAAAAGATACCTTTGTCTGTCTTAGAGTCAAACTTTCCAAGTTGATCCTTGGTATTTAAGATGAAGCATTCACATCCAAATGCATGAAAGTAAGAAATGTTGGGGCTTTTTCCTTTCCACAGTTCATAGGGAGTCTTCTTTAGAAAATGCCTAATGAGTATTCTGTTTTGTACATAACAGGCTGTGTTTACTGCTTCTGCCCAGAAGTACTTAGGGAGATTATTCTCATTGAGCATAGATCTAGCCATCTCTTGCAGAGATCTGTTCTTTCTCTCAACCACTCCATTTTGTTGAGGAGTTCTAGGTGCAGAGAAATTGTGAGAGATCCCATTCTCCTCACAGAACTGACTAAACTGCTCATTTTCAAATTCCCCCCCATGGTCACTTCTAAGAGTAGAAATGCAGAAACCCTGCTCATTTTGTACTCTTTTACAGAATACTGAGAAAGCCTTAAAAGACTCATCCTTGTGGGTTAAGAAGAGTACCCATGTATATCTAGAATAGTCATCAACTATGACAAATCCATATTTCCTTCCAGCTAAGCTAGCAACACTAACTGGTCCAAACAGATCCATGTGTAACAACTGAAGAGGTCTGGAGGTTGATACTTGGTTTTTAGATTTGAAACTTGATTTTATTTGTTTACCTCTCTGACATGCATCACACAAAACATCTTTCTTAAAACTAATATCAGGCAATCCTCTCACAAGGTTATCCCTTTTTAGTTTTGAAATTAATTTCATACTAGCATGTCCTAGTTTCTTGTGCCACAACCATCTTTCATCTTCTTTAGACATCAGACAGGTTACACTTTGATCTGAGAGATCAGTCAGTTCAATCTTATACAGATTTTGTTGCCTTTTAGCTGAAAAGAAGGTTTTGCCACTTAGATCTTTAACTATACAGAAATCTTTGGTAAAGGAGACATCAAATCCACTGTCACATAATTGACTTATGCTAAGCAAATTGTGTTTTAATCCTTTAACCATAAGAACATTTGATATAGAGGGAAGAGGAGGTTTATCACCAATAGTACCAATTCCTATAACCTTCCCTTTCTGATTTCCACCAAATGCCACATGTCCTCCTTTCTTAAGTTGGAGGTCTAGGAACATAGACCTTTCTCCTGTCATGTGTCGCGAGCAGCCACTGTCCAGGTACCAGCAGTGGTGTTTTCTTTGTGCTGTTGAGGACATCTGCAAAAGAGATTATTTGATCTTTAGGTACCCATAGTTTTCTGGGTCCTTTTCTGTTAGTTCTAGGAGTCTGTGAAGACTTCCTTCTTTTCTTATGAAGACACTTAGACATAACATGTCCAGTCTTTCCACAGAAATTACAGACAGGTATGGATTTAATAGAAGTAGATGTAGTAGACACTTTAGAGTGCTTAGTTGATACTTTATGATGTATCTGATGGACATATCCTATACCTTCTTTGTTAAGGGAGTGCCTCTGACAGCCAAGCAGCTTGGTCAGATTTTCTCTACCATTAACAAATTTGGCAAGATCAGAAGTGAGCTCTTCCACTTTCTGTTGAAGTTTTTCAACTTCTTCAGACTGTGATGTATCACTAGAGATCTTAGCTTCATTAGACTTTTCAGTCTTCAGCTCACTGTTCTCCTTGGCAAATTTCTCACACTCTAGATATTTCTGTTTATGCTCACTGAGGAGCTTAACATGATCTCTCTTGAGAGATTTGAAAGCCTTAGATAAGCAGTTGGATTCCTCCAACAATTCTTCATAGGCATCAAGTAATTCCTCATTATCTGAATCAGAGTCAGTGTTAGCCATTAGACAAAGATTTGCTTCTTCCTCTGTCTCCTCATCAGAAGATGTTGACTCTAGATCTTCCCAAGTAGCCATCATTCCTTTCTTCTTCTTTTTGAAGAACTTCTTAAACGGGGCCTTTTTGAGTTGAGGACATTCTGCTTTGATGTGACCTGGTTTCTTGCACTCATAGCAGACAATTGAGTTCTTGTCTGTTGAAGTGGAATCTTTGAAGTTCTTGTCCTTGTTGAATCTTCTGAATGGCTTATCTTTTCTGAACTTCTTTTTCTGTAAGAGAAGCTTTATCTTTCTGGTTAGGAGAGATAGTTCTTCATCACTTTCAGAATCCTCAGGTTCAGACAGGTCAGCATCACTAGATGACTCGTCTGCTTTCAAAGCTTTAGAGGCTTTGGAAGACTTTTGATCAGCCTTCAGAGCAATTGACTTGCCCTTCTTTATTGAGACTTCATCTCCAAGTTCTTGCTCATGAACAGTGAGTGTACCAAGAAGTTCATCCATAGTCAAGGTGGTGAGATCTTTGGCTTGAGAGATAGCAGTTACCAGAGGTCTCCACTACTTAGGCAGGCTCCTAAGTATCTTTCCAACCTTCTCAGCATTAGAGTAGACTTTGCCAAGAGACTTTAGACCATTGATGATAGTTTGGAGTCTCCCTATCATTTGAGCAACAGATTCTCCTTCCTCCATGAGAAACAGTTCATACTTTCTGGCAAGTATGGCAATTTTTGATTCTTTGACTTTGGCTGTTCCTTCATGTGTGACAGCTAAGGTGTCCCATATTTCTTTGGCAGAATCACAGGCACAGACCTTTTCAAACTCATCAGGACTGAGAGCACAAATAATGTTGTATCTGGCTTTGTGATTCAGCTCCCACTTTGCCTTTTCTGCAGGAGTCCACTGAGCTTTTGGCTTGTCAGTGTTGTCATCATTCTTAGGAATGAAATGACCATCTGTGATGACATCCCAGAGATCAGAGTTTGTAGATAGAATGAACCATTGAAATCTATCTTTCCAATAGTTGTAGTTTTCTCCATTGAAGAATGGAGGTCTGGTTAATGAGGCTCCTTCAGTCTGGTGACTTCCACTAGCTCCAGCAGTCATGTCTATTCTTCAGGATCTTTTACCTCTACACTGTTAGATGCTCAACCCAGAGGCTGAGCTCTGATACCAACTGAAATAGACAACTATAAACACGAGAAGGGGGGGTTGAATTGTGTTTATTAGAAATTAAAATAAAGTTAAAAACTTTTTGCATGCAGAAGCTAAGCTCGGACAGGTGTAAAAAAGGTTACACAGACAGGTCACCTGTCTGTTGTAGTTTTCTCAGAAAACAACACACGTAGATGAAAAACAAGCTTGATAAAAACAGTTTTAAACCCCTTAGTTAGAAAGCAGATGATATATAATCCAAACAACTAAAGAGATTAAGGGAAGAGAGATTAACACAGAGATTTATCCTGGTTCACTCTTTAACACAAAGAGCTACGTCCAGTCCTTGGCAGCACCAAGATTTATCCACTATAACTGATCAGGTTACAGACTCCAAGTATTGTTTGCACACCTAGCCTCTTCAGGCTCCAACACAAGTATTCTTTGCACACCTAGCCTCTTCAGGCTCACTCAGATTTGTTTGAGAGTTTGGTTTGTAATAAATACACTTACAGACAGACAGATCTTTCACTAACACTCAGAGAGTGGTTTAAATGTAAAGCTTAGGAAAGTCTGCGTAATAACTTCAAATGATTGAAGAATACAGAATGAATAAATGAACAGAGTAATGGCTCTTTAATGCTTTGTAAACTCTGATATGTTCATCTTCAATGACTTCTGTATTTATAGCCTTCAAACATTTAATATCCGTTAGAGACATTCCTTGCAACGATGACTTCAAGCAGAGCTTCATTAAATGCAATATAGTCGTTCTGGGCAGCCATTAATGCAATGGAGACGTTGGTTGTACTCTAACATGAAGGATAATAGCTTTATGCATCGTGTAGACGCCAACTCAGAGTTGTGCAGAGTGCTTTTGTACTTTTGCAGAGTACATTTCCCTTTGTGTAATAACTGAAAGTACTAGGGAATAAAGCATGTTGGAAACATTCTTTAACTGGAAGTTTGTCTCTGACTTCCTAGGTTGCTTGAGAGAGAGCACTTCTGAGTTTCTTGATAAGTGTGAGAGAGAGTTCTCAGAGCATTCTTCATGAGGGGACAGCTTGCAAAAGCTTCCTGTACTTCGAGTTCTTTAACAAAGAACCATAGACAAGTTGAAGTGTTAGAGCAGAGACAGGTTGTAAACCAGTTTGCACATAGTCAACAATCCTAGTCAGCAGACAGGTTGACTTTTTGGCTTATACGGACAGGTTGGTACTTAGGTAGACAGACAGGTGAGTTTTGTAATCTTCTGATCTGTACACTAAGTAGATAGGTTAGCAACCACAAAGTAGGTTAATTAAATCATTAACCAATGTTTAGTTTTCATCAAAACTTAGGGAAATGCACACAGACATTTTAGAGACTTAACAGATTACACATGCCATTTGGCATTTCTCCACAAGCCAACTTAAATTACCTTATCCATTTATTTAAAAATTGGTTTAACCTTAAACATCTTGGACTTAACAACTTGATTTTGAAGGGATCAAACTCTAACTTTTCCAAGTTCTTACCAAGAACTTATCAAGAACACTATGAAGGTGTTCATGATGTTCATCATGCCAAACTAATCCATTTTTGTCCAAGACTTAATTTTTATGTACACTTTAATTCAACACTTTTATATCTTAACATTAAAACTTGTTTAAGGTCCTTAAATCAATAAAAATCTTCTCTTTTCTCTTGTGATGCTCACGGCCAAGAGGCCAAAAATTACAAGTTCATGGCTTTTATGGTTTATCATGTTTTCACTTGCTCATTCAAGCAAAAACAACTAAAGATCATCAAGCTACACACATGCACACCATTCGGCCAAGCATCAAATAACAACATTCATGCATCATTCATTTTCATATCATCAAGAACATGTATTCATACATCCATACATGTGGGTAATTCGGCCAACACCACATTTTAAGGCAAACAACATTCATTCAAGTACTCAAGCATAGATATTAACATGCAAGCAAGTCATTCATCAAAAATCAACTTTAAATCCATAAAACTCATATAGGCCGAATGTACCCCCTTTGAAAAAGATAATATTTTCAATATGCAACAACAAAGATCACAACTTTAATCCCTACCCCCTTTGAAAAAGATAATATTTTCAATATGCAACAACAAAGATCACAACTTTAATCACTTTCCCAAACATAAAGGCTCATGCAATGAGGTTTAGGCTTTCTCCCCTACCTTAGTGATAACCTTGAGATTTCTTTGTCCAAGATGAGGTCTTGACTCCAAGCTCCAAGTTCTAACCTTTAAGTTAGGATCTAGAGAGAAAATGGAAGATTAACTCACATGCATTGAAGGAAATGACAAGGAATGAACATGCATGTGAAGATCTTACCCTTAGCTTTGAAGATTAGGTGTTCTTGGAGTGTAGATGACAAAAAGTTTCCTCATTGCACTATGATGATGATTCGGCCAAGAGAGGAAGTGAGGGATTGAGATGTTTGTTGATGATTCCAAGTAGAGATTGTTGTTTATCTAGGTGAGGAGGTTCATTTCCATTTAAGGTTTGATGATGAAAAGTGGTGGTTAGTGGTGGTCGGGGTGGTGGTGGTGGTGAGGATGATGAGTTCTAGAGAGAAGGTGGAGAGAATGGATTCTAGAGAGAAGAAGGAATTTTAAGAAATGACTTTCAAAGTGAAGTCAAGGTGTGGAGTAGGGCTGGACAACGGTCGGTTTCGGTCGGATTCGGGCTGAAAAATCCAAATCCGACCAAAACCGAACAACATAATATACCACCCATTTACGTCCGTTTGGGTGTACAGTTTTGGCAGGTGGCGGGTTAGATGGGTTGCGGGTGGGTCGGAACGGTTTTGAATAAAAAAATTGCTTATAGAAGTAGGAAGAACTCAGAACAAACCCAGGAAGATAAATCATTACATTTCAGTAAAATCCAGGAAAAAAAAACAACTTTAATGTCAATACAAAACATATATGAAGAAAATGAAAAGAAAGGTTGAAACTTGAAGACATCAACAAACATAACCATATTGGTGGTAGACCGCCACGAGCCGCCATGGTGCTGTGGAGGACGGAACGAAAGACGAACGCAGAAGGTGATTCGCCGGTTGTGACGGCAGGGACGGTGACGCGATGGTTGCTTCGTCTCAGACGGTGCTTGCCGTTGCTGGAGACAGAGATGTGAAGGTGAGACTTGAGTTGACTAACTCTGAGAAACTAAGATATTGAGAACTAAGAAGAGAAAAAGGTTTTTTCATTCGAGATTGAGAACGCAGAAAGGTTTTTTATTTCTCTTTCTTGAATTCTTGTGTAATGTGAACTTGTGAAGTATCTAGAACTCTATAGTGTAGTAGTCTAGTGTTGTATGGCCGTATGTATGACTATGAGTTTCTCTTTCTTACTTTATTGTGCAGTGTGTAGTGTGTTGTCTCATTAAATGCATTGACCAAATGACCAAACTTCAGCCTTATCAGTTACTATCCCAACGAAATGAATGAATAAATGCAAGTAATAATTTTGTATACCATCGGTCGGTTCGGATTCCGACGGAAAGAAATCAACAGACCCGCAAACGACCGCTCATAGTCATTTGAAACCGAATTTGCCACCCGATAAACCCATTTACCTGATTCAACCCACCCATATGCTTTTTTTTTTTTTTGGTTTCTTCGGGTTCGGGTCGGGCCTCGATTTGTTATCCAGCTGATGATCCACTAGATTATGTGATTTATATATATTTTTTGGGTGGATTTTTATTCCTAAATGTGCTAATTGATTGAGTTTTGTCCCTAAGTTTAAATAATTTAGTTTTTAATAGTGTTTTACATATTTTAGTTTATTTTATAATTTTTAGAGTTAATCTAATAGGGTTTTCACTTGTTTATATTTTCAAGAAACAATAAAGAGAGTTTGAGTAAATTATGCAAATCAGATTTGGATTAATTTGGTCATTGGGCCCAAGAAATTGTTGATGGACAATTGGAAATTGGAATTGAATGAAAGAAAAAAGAATCACAACACAATGGGCTACGTGAAGAAAGTTGCTGGAATTAGAAAAATGACACAATTGAAATTGGACTTGAATTTGCATGAGGGCCCACGTCAGAAATTGAGTCAAAGAGAAAAAGAAAATGAAGCCCATGTGAGGAGTCTTGCTAGGATGCTAATGACGTGAAGTGGCTTGGAAATCAGAAGGAAGAGAGTGCAATAAAAAGTGAAAGGACGAACAACAGCGTGATAAAAAGAAAAGTAACATACAGGGGCAGCTGCGTGAATAGAAAGAGAGGAGCCGCACAACAGAAGGACCTTAACGTGAAGTTACTGGAGGAGGTGGTCTTTTATTATTAGAATGAAAGGAAAAATGAATTGGAATTAAGAGGGGCGTGGACAGTAACGTACGAAAGGAACGTATACAGGATAGAAGGAGCGGTGCCTATAAGTGGAGGAGGGACGAGGCACTGGCAGTAGCGTGGGCGTGAACCAGGGACGCAGCACTGTGTTCTCTTATTTTCCAATATCATGAAGTTTTTCTTTTACTCTCTATCTCTATTTTATTTTGTTCTGGGGTTTAGCATGTCTAGCTAAATTCCTTTTCTGCTATAGAGTTTTGATGTAATCTTTTTATGATGAAGTTTTATTTGACTCTCTGATTATCTTATGAATATTTGGTATTGTTGATGTGATGTTTACTGTTCTTACTTACATTTGAATGTTTGGCCATCATTCTTTTGTTTTTTAGGGTTCATGTATATGCTAGGAATGGTGATATATGGATATGCCTCTTGTAAACATTACCTTTATTTGGGTTAACCTAGGAATAGGTAACTTAATTAGTGTGGGTCTTTAACAAATTCCATAGAGCTATGTGAAATAGACAGCTATAAACACGAGAAGGGGGGTTGAATTGTGTTTATCAGAAATTAAAATAAAGTTAAAAACTTTTGCATGCAGAAGCCAAGCACAGACGGGTGTAAAAGGTTACACAGACAGGTCACCTGTCTGTTGTAGTTTTTGCAGAAAGCAACACACGTATAAAACAGAAACAATCTTGATAAAAGCAGTTTTAACCCCTTAGTTAGAAAGCACATGATATATAATCTAAACAACTAAAGAGATTAAGGGAAGAGAGATTAACACGGAGATTTATCCTGGTTCACTCTTCAACACAAAGAGCTACGTCCAGTCCTTGGTAGCACCAAGATTTATCCACTATAACTGATCAGGTTACAGACTCCAAGTATTGTTTGCACACCTAGCCTCTTCAGGCTCCAACACAAGTATTCTTTGCACACCTAGCCTCTTCAGGCTCACTCAGATTTGTTTGAGAGTTTTGTTTGTAATAAATACACTTACAGACCTTTCACTAACACTCAGAGAGTGGTTTAAATATAAGGCTTTAGGAAAGTCTGAGTAATAACTTCAAATGATTGAAGAATACAGAATGAATAAATGAACAGAGTAATGGCTCTTTAATGCTTTGTAAAAACTCTGATGATGTTCATCTTCAATGACTTCTGTATTTATAGCCTTCAAACATTTAATATCCGTTAGAGACATTCCTTGCAACTATGGCTTCAGGCAGAGCTTCATTAAATGCAATATAGTCGTTCTGGGCAGCCATTAATGCAATGAAGACGTTGGTTGTACTCTAACATGAGGGATAATAGCTTTATGTATCGTGTAGACGCCAACTCAGAGTTGTGCAGAGTGCTTTTGTACTTTTGCAGAGTACATTTCCCTTTTTGTGTAATGACTGAAAGTACTAGGGAATAAAGCATGTTGGAAATGTTCTTTAACTGGAAGTTTATCTCTGACTTCCTTGTTTGCTTGAGAGAGAGCACTTCTGAGTTTCTTGATAAGCGTGAGAAAGTTCTCAGAGTATTCTTCATGAGGGGACAGCTTGCAAAAGCTTCCTGTACTTCGAGTTCCTTTAACGAAGAACCTTAGACAAGTTGAAGGGTATAGACAGGTTGTAAAATTAGTTTGTACATAATCAACAATCCTAGTCAGCAGACAGGTTGACTTCTTGGTTACTACAGACAGGTGAGACTTAGGTAGACAGACAGGTGAGTCTTGTAATCTTCTGATCTGTACACTAAGTAGACAGGTTAGCAACCACAAAATAGGTTAATTAAATCATTACCCAATGTTTAGTTTTCATCAAAACTTAGGAAAATGCACGCAGACATTTTAGAGACTTAACAATCTCCCCCTTTTTGATGATGACAAACATTCAGATGATTTAATGAACCTTTGAAAATATCAGAGTACAGAAGTACAGACAGTAGACAAGTTGATATTTTCTATATGTGCAGACAGATGCATTAGAGTTCAAATAAGAGCATCAGAGTAAAATGCAGCAGGTTTAAGTTCATAGTATCAGAGTATATTAGAGAACGAACACTTATCATAACACTTAGCATATATTGTTTAAACATTCATTCATTAAACATCTTAACATTTTTCTCCCCTTTTGTCAGCAACAAAAAGTGTAAAGATATAACAGTGGAGAGAAAAAGAGACAATAATAAAAAAGATAAGGCAAAAAAAAGATTTGTATTCATCATAAGCATTTTAATTACATGGCAGTTCCTACAACTACTCATCTAGGCTGATTAAAAAGACGATACAGGGAGTCAACTTTCTGTTCTAACAGCAGCCTAGCATGCCTTTCTACATCCAATTGTCTTCTGACTTCTTCTAGCTCAGTCTTAAGGAGATTGAAGCTCACTGAATCCACCATTTGAGAGGAGGAGACTTCTGCAGACAAGCTGGTTGAAGCAGCAGACAGAGATGGATACCAGGGTAAGGCTAAAACTGGGGGTGCCTTAGGTACAGAGAAGGGTGAGGAGACACGGGGAAAGAAAAGTTGATGAATGGTTCTGAAATAAAATAAAGGAAGAAAAACTATTTTAAACAGAGGGGTGATTTTGACTATGTCAAAATCAGGAGAGGGAAAGACATAAGAGAGTCTTTCACAAAGAGACAGTCGAGTGACTCTTATTGGAATAGGAGGGGGAAGAGGTTGTTGGGCTAAGACAGATGGAGGTAGGGGTAGGAGAGAGTCTATGTGGGAAAAGAATGAATTAGACCCTGTGACTAAAAGAAAGAAATATCTAGACCTAGAGGGTAACATTACAACAGAGGCAGGATAGTGAGATCCTTCCAGTGTTCTAATGAACAACACAATAGGGGGATAAAAGAAGATCTCCCTACATGGGTTCAGAATATGAGGTGGTGGAGGAGGGATGACAGATAAGTGAGATATACTTGCAGTCATCAGAGATTGCAAATCACTCACAAACAGTCTAGATGATATGCCAGATTGTTCTCTGGGAGTTGAGTCCCTGTGAACAACTGTGTATTGACATACATCAGACAGGACATCAAAAGATGGTGGAGAGGGGAGAGGGGAGAGAGGAGACAGGTGAGTGAAAAGGGGAGGCAACAGATAAGGGGTTGACACAGAGAGCAGAAGGGGAAGAGACAACAGAATCTGGAATACCTAGATGAAGGGGAGAGGATGGTGCAGAAGGAAAGGTGAAGAGTGGTTCTTCAAAAAGCCTTGCTTTCTTCCTTGAAGGAGACAGAGAAGCTTCTTCAAGATGACCAACTGTCTGTGTTCCAGCAGACAGGTCAGTGGAGGGTGCAGAAGCAGTAGCAGCAGCAGGTTCTTCTGCAGGGACAGCTTCCCTTTCAGCAGCAGCCATAACAGGCATAGGGTAGCCTGACCTTCTTTTTCTAGGAATGAAACCCAGATTAAGAGATTTGATCTCCCTAAGCTCTTCTGCAGGTGGAGAAGTCTGCTCCCCCTGAGCAGGTGCTTCCTCTTTACTAGGCACAGACTTCACTTGTCTGTCCTTGGCAAAGGTCTTCACCAGTCTTCTTCTCTTGGTGGGTTGTGCAGAAACCACACCTGATTTTTCAGCCTCACTGGTCTTCCTCTTGGGAGAGGGTTTCTTCAGCTTGAATCTGAGAGGCTCTACTGTCTCAGCAGATGCTTCAGAAGCTGTGGGTTCCTCAGGCCTTTGATCCTGTCTGGCAACCTTTCCAGCAGCTTTCCAAATCCTTTCAGAGATAGGATACTCTGATTCACCAGTGGAATCAGCAGGCTCCTCTGCTATTTGCTTCAGTTTCTGCTCAACAGCAGGCTTCTTCTTCTTCTTCTTCTCTTCTTCCTCATCCTCCAGAGGGATTCCTTCAATCCCCATCATAGACAGGACCTTCTTGTCTATGGGCAGAGCCATGTCCACAAAGTGGACATCAGTTGGAACAAATATCTTGTTCCTAAAAACCCTTGTTAGCAGCATTCCATAAGGGTAGGTAGGCATATTCGTCCTTCTGATCAGAGACTCAAGATACATGTAGATGAGGTCATTGATGTCTATCTTGATTTTGTGAATCAAGTGGTACAGAGCAAATCTGTCCAACTTGGTCACATTGTCTCTTGACCCTCTTCTGGGCATCACACACTCCAGAAGCAGCTTGTGCAAGAACCTGCACTTGGTCACCATGCAGATAGGCTTCTTGTTCTCAGGGTTGGGAACACCATAAACAGCAATGTTGATATTCTCAGTTCCCACCTGATCTTCCCAGTCAGGTCTGAAGGCAGTTCCAATTCTTGGACATCTGGTTGCCAGTTCCAGAGAGCTTATAGGGAACAGAAGAGTTACATCAGCTGACATTTGAGCCTTGAAGCTCTTGGTTCCATCAACCACATTGGTGATGACCACAGCATTCCTCCAGAAATCTCTGACAAGCTTGGGATGGACCAGCTCCTTGATGTCAAAGAAGGCTGTCCACTTAGAGTATTCCAACTCCTTAGTGACATCCATTCCCCATTTCTTCATCTGTTGAAGATCAACAGTCTTTCCAGGTAGAATCTTCTCTACATCAGTTAGTCTCATCTCGTATTTCTCAGCAATCTCTTTTGGAGACAGGCGTTTTGAAGATGCCATTTTTTCAGAAAAGAGAAAAAGTGAAAGTTTTGGAAGGGAGAAGGGTTTGAACGAGAGGAAGACGAAGACGAAAAGACTTAGGGCTTTTGAGAAGGATAAAGTTTAAAACTTTCTGAAGATTTGCCTTTTAAAGAAGTGAAAGCAGGAGAGAGAAAAAAGACATTTTTAATTAAGAATGGCACGATTTGTGTGGGGAACTGTAGCGCCCACTTAGACATAATGAAAACATGGTTTCGAGGTAGAAACTGCCGTGTTTATGATTAGCTTCAGATTAACAAAAGGTATTTAAATAAATGGATAAATAATAACCATTTTTAATAAAAACTGTTGGGTTTCAGCATAGTGACTCAGCAGAGTCAGACAGGTGATCACAGACAGTTTTAAATACTCAGACATGTCATTCAACAATACAATGCATGTTTAAATTGTCTCTAATAAATAAAAATCTTTCTTCTGCTAAGGGTTTAGTGAAGATATCAGCCCATTGATTTTCAGTTTTAACAAACTTAATATCAAAAATACCTTTCTGAACATAATCTCTAATGAAATGATGTTTGATTTCTATATGCTTAGCCTTAGAATGCTGAATTGGATTTTTAGTTAAGCAGATAGCACTAGAATTATCACACCATACAGATATATTATGCTCAAAAATAGAGTAATCCTCAAGTTGATATTTTACCCATAAAAGCTGAGAGCAACAACTAGCAGCTGAGATATATTCTGCTTCAGCTGTAGATAGAGCTATAGTTGTTTGTCTTTTGCTTGACCAAGAGATCAAGTTTGCTCCAATGAAGTGGCATCCTCCACTGGTGCTCTTTCTTTCTTGCCTTATTTCTGACAACTTTGCCATCTTCATCTAACTTGTTTCTGAAGACCCATCTTGTTCCTATGACAGACTTGTTTTTGGGCTTGGAGACAAGTGTCCAGACATCATTTCTGATGAACTGGTTGAGTTCTTCTTGCATGGCAAGAATCCAGCTTTCATCATCAAGAGCTTCTTCAATGTGTTTTGGCTCTATTTCTGACAAAAAGGCCACATTGCTTGATTCTCTTAAGGTAGATCTGGTTCTTACTCCTTCTGAGGGATGACCAATGATGAGATCCTTAGGATGATGAGTTTTGAATTTCCAGTCTCTTTCAAGAGGACCTTGACTTGTCTGTGTCTGTTGACTTGTCTGTTCCACTGGTCTGTCTGGATCTGCTTCAGGTTCTGATTTGGTTAAGTCAGGTTGTTGATCTTCTGACTTGTTTATATCAAGACCTGCAAGATCATCTTCTAGATCTGACAATTCCTTATCAGTCTTTAAGTTATCATTAAATTTGACATGAACAGATTCTTCAATAACAGATGTTCTAGAATTGTAAATTCTAAAAGCTTTAGACATTTCAGAGTATCCCAAAAAGATACCTTTGTCAGTCTTAGAGTCAAATTTTCCAAGTTGATCCTTGGTGTTTAATATGTAGCATTCACAACCAAATGCATGAAAGTAAGAGATGTTGGGGCTTTTTCCTTTCCACAATTCATAGGGAGTCTTCTTCAGAAAAGGCCTAATGAGTATTCTGTTTTGTACATAACAAGCTGTGTTTACTGCTTCTGCCCAGAAGTACTTAGGGAGATTATTTTCATTGAGCATAGATCTAGCCATCTCTTGCAGAGATCTGTTCTTTCTCTCAACCACTCCATTTTGTTGAGGAGTTCTAGGTGCAGAGAAATTGTGAGAGATCCCATTCTCCTCACAGAACTGACTAAACTGCTCATTTTCAAATTCTCCCCCATGGTCACTTCTTAGAGTAGAAATGCAGAAACCCTGCTCATTTTGTACTCTTTTACAGAATACTGAGAAAGCCTTAAAAGACTCATCCTTGTGGGTTAAGAAGAGTACCCATGTAAATCTAGAATAGTCATCAACTATGACAAATCCATATTTCCTTCCACCCAAGCTAGCAACACTAACTGGTCCAAACAGATCCATGTGTAACAACTGAAGAGGTCTAGAGGTTGATATTTGGTTTTTAGATTTGAAACTTGATTTTATCTGTTTACCTCTCTGACATGCATCACACAAAATATCTTTCTTAAAACTAATATCAGGCAATCCTCTCACAAGGTTATCCCTTTTTAGTTTTGAAATTAATTTCATACTAGCATGTCCTAGCTTCTTATGCCACAACCATCTTTCATCCTCTTTAGACATCAGACATGTTACACTTTGATCTGAGAGATCAGTCAGTTCAATCTTATACAGATTTTGTTGCCTTTTGGCTGAAAAGATGGTTTTGCCACTAAGATCTTTAACTATACAGAAATCTTTGGTAAAGGAGACATCAAATCCACTGTCACATAATTGACTTATGCTAAGCAAATTGTGTTTTAATCCTTTAACCATAAGAACGTTTGATATAGAGGGAAGAGGAGGTTTACCACCAATAGTACCAATTCCTATAACCTTCCCTTTCTGATTTCCACCAAATGCCACATGTCCTCCTTTCTTAGGTTGGAGGTCTAGGAACATAGACCTTTCTCCTGTCATGTGTCGCGAGCAGCCACTGTCCAGGTACCAGCAGTGGTGTTTTCTTTGTGCTGTTGAGGACATCTGCAACAGAGATTATTTGATCTTTAGGTACCCATAGTTTTCTGGGTCCTTTTCTGTTAGTTCTAGGAGTTGTGAAGACTTCCTTCTTTTCTTGTGGAGACACTTAGACATAACATGTCCAGTCTTTCCACAGAAGTTACAGACAGGTATGGATTTAATAGAAATAGATGTAGCAGACACTTTAGAGTGCTTAGTTGATACTTTATGATGTATCTGATGGACATATCCTATACCTTCTTTGTTAAGGGAGTGCCTCTGACAGCCAAGCAGTTTTGTCAGATTATCTCTACCATTAACAAATTTGGCAAGATCAGAAGTGAGCTCTTCCACTTTCTGTTGAAGTTTTTCAACTTCTTCAGACTGTGATGTATCACTAGAGATCTTAGCTTCATTAGACTTTTCAGTCTTCAGCTCACTGTTCTCTTTGGCAAATTTCTCACACTCTAGAGATTTCTGTTTATGCTCACTAAGGAGCTTAACATGATCTCTCTTGAGAGATTTGAGAGCCTTAGACAAACAGTTGGATTCCTCCAACAATTCTTCATAGGCATCAAGTAATTCCTCATAATCAGAATTTACCTCATTATCTGAATCAGAGTCAGTGTTAGCCATTAGACAGAGATTTGCTTCTTCCTCTGTCTCCTCATCAGTAGATGTTGACTCTAGATCTTCCCAAGTGGCTATCATTCCTTTCTTCTTCTTCTTGAAGAACTTCTTAAATGGGGCTTTCTTGAGTTGAGGACATTCTGCTTTGATGTGTCCTGGTTTCTTGCACTCATAGCAGACAATTGAGTTTTTGTCTGTTGAGGTGGAATCCTTGAAATTTTTGTCCTTGTTGAATCTTCTGAATGGCTTATCCCTTCTGAACTTCTTTTTCTGTAGGAGAAGCTTTATCTTTCTGGTTACGAGAGATAGTTCTTCATCACTTTCAGAATCCTCAGATTCAGACAGGTCAGCATCACTGGATGACTCGTCTGCCTTTAAAGCTTTAGAGGCTTTGGAAGACTTTTGATCAGCCTTCAAAGCAATTGACTTGCCTTTCTTTGTTGAGACTTCATCTCCAAGTTCTTGCTCATGAACAGTAAGTGTTCCAAGGAGTTCATCCATAGTCAAAGTGGAAAGATCTTTGGCTTGAGAGATAGCAGTTACCAGAGGTCTCCACTGCTTAGGTAGACTCCTAAGTATCTTTCCAACCTTCTCGGCATTGGAGTAAACTTTGCCAAGAGACTTTAGACCATTGATGATAGTTTGAAATCTCCCAATCATTTGAGCAACAGATTCTCCTTCTTCCATGAGAAATAGTTCATACTTTCTGACAAGTATGGCAATTTTTGATTCTTTGACCTTGGCGGTTCCTTCATGTGTGACAGCTAAGGTATCCCATATTTCTTTGGCAGAATCACAGGCACAGACCTTCTCAAACTCATCAGGACTAAGTGCACAAATGATGTTGTATCTGGCTTTGTGATTCAGCTCCCATTTTGCCTTTTCTGCAGGGGTCCACTGAGCTTTTGGTTTGTCAGTGTTGTCATCATTTTTAGGAATGAAAGGACCATCTGTGATGACATCCCAGAGGTCTGAGTTTGTAGATAGAATGAACCATTGAAATCTATCTTTCCAATAGTTGTAGTTTTCTCCATTGAAGAATGGAGGTCTGGTTAAGGAGGCTCCTTCGGTCTGGTTACTTCCACTAGCTCCAGCAGTCATGTCTATTCTTCAGGATCTTTTACCTCAACACTGTTAGATGCTCAACCCAGAGGCTGAGCTCTGATACCAACTGAAATAGACAGCTATAAACACGAGAAGGGGGGTTGAATTGTGTTTATCAGAAATTAAAATAAAGTTAAAAACTTTTGCATGCAGAAGCCAAGCACAGACGGGTGTAAAAGGTTACACAGACAGGTCACCTGTCTGTTGTAGTTTTTGCAGAAAGCAACACACGTATAAAACAGAAACAATCTTGATAAAAGCAGTTTTAACCCCTTAGTTAGAAAGCAGATGATATATAATCTAAACAACTAAAGAGATTAAGGGAAGAGAGATTAACACGGAGATTTATCCTGGTTTACTCTTCAACACAAAGAGCTACGTCCAGTCCTTGGTAGCACCAAGATTTATCCACTATAACTGATCAGGTTACAGACTCCAAGTATTGTTTGCACACCTAGCCTCTTCAGGCTCCAACACAAGTATTCTTTGCACACCTAGCCTCTTCAGGCTCACTCAGATTTGTTTGAGAGTTTTGTTTGTAATAAATACACTTACAGACCTTTCACTAACACTCAGAGAGTGGTTTAAATATAAGGCTTTAGGAAAGTCTGCGTAATAACTTCAAATGATTGAGGAATACAGAATGAATAAATGAACAGAGTAATGGCTCTTTAATGCTTTGTAAAAACTCTGATGATGTTCATCTTCAATGACTTCTGTATTTATAGCCTTCAAACATTTAATATCCGTTAGAGACATTCCTTGCAACTATGGCTTCAGGCAGAGCTTCATTAAATGCAATATAGTCGTTCTGGGCAGCCATTAATGCAATGAAGACGTTGGTTGTACTCTAACATGAGGGATAATAGCTTTATGTATCGTGTAGACGCCAACTCAGAGTTGTGCAGAGTGCTTTTGTACTTTTGCAGAGTACATTTCCCTTTTTGTGTAATGACTGAAAGTACTAGGGAATAAAGCATGTTGGAAATGTTCTTTAACTGGAAGTTTATCTCTGACTTCCTTGTTTGCTTGAGAGAGAGCACTTCTGAGTTTCTTGATAAGCGTGAGAAAGTTCTCAGAGTATTCTTCATGAGGGGACAGCTTGCAAAAGCTTCCTGTACTTCGAGTTCCTTTAACGAAGAACCTTAGACAAGTTGAAGGGTATAGACAGGTTGTAAAATTAGTTTGCACATAATCAACAATCCTAGTCAGCAGACAGGTTGACTTCTTGGTTACTACAGACAGGTGAGACTTAGGTAGACAGACAGGTGAGTCTTGTAATCTTCTGATCTGTACACTAAGTAGACAGGTTAGCAACCACAAAATAGGTTAATTAAATCATTACCCAATGTTTAGTTTTCATCAAAACTTAGGAAAATGCACGCAGACATTTTAGAGACTTAACACTATGATCATCATGCTTTGTTAATTAGGCCTAAGGAATTAGGGTAATTAGTGAGGTTTGATAGAATTGATTCACTAAGGAATTAGGCTTCAATTAATTAAGGGAATTTGTCCTTCAACATGCCAATTGGGATTAGGATAATTAGAGTGTCGGTAATTCACAGGATTCCTTGTCTATGAGGAATCTGGATTCATAATTAGATAAAATCAAATCTCTAGCGCTTTTATTTCTATTTTATCACAACAAAAATTCCAAAAATATTTTAATGCTCTTTTGTTTTATTTTATTTTATTTTGAACGCTCTTCATATCAAAAAAATTTCGTCTAGATAGTTGTTTAATTTGTGAATTGGTAATTGGTAACTAATCCCTGTGGACGATATCCGGTTCTTACCGATTTTATTACTTGCAGCGATTTGGTACACTTGCCAATTTTGCTCAATACCAGCCCTAGTGTGGGGATGTCCTTATATAGGCATTTGTGGAAATTACCACAATGCCATTAATGAAGGCTCCCCTCCTTGTTCGTTCATGCCCTTTTTGGTAATTTCACACTAATTTATTTATTAATTGCTTTTATTTATTTACACTAATTAATATATATATATATATATATATATATATTATGGGGTCGTGACATAGAGTAGTCTTATCCTCTTGATATACAAATTCAAATTTGGATTCAGATCAGATGTATCAGATAGATAGAAACTTAAATAGATAAGAATGGATAAATAGATAATTTAACGATGATTTTCGGAAAAGATAATTTGACGATGTTTATTACTTTATTTAAAAAAAATTATTTTTATTCTAAATGTTTTCATATTTTATTAGATTTTAGTTTTTTTATAATTTTTAATTTTTAAATTATATAAACGACAAAATTATCCTTGTTATAAAATTACATATAATTTTTAAATTTTTGAAATATTGTTTAACTTAAATTAATTTTTTTATAATTCCACGTATTCATTTTTTGTTTTTACTTTACATATAGTTAAATTATTAGAATACTCTTTATAGTTTTTATTTTTTAAAATAATATAATATAACAAAATTAGTCTTGTGCCAAAATAAAAATAATTTTTAAAAATAGTTATTAATATTTTTATTATTTTAAATATTTATATTTTATTATACCTTTTTTGGTAACCATGTTATATTTTATTATACTTTAATTATTTTATATATAAATTATTTTTATATTTTATTATATTTTAAATCAGCTTATCTTATCCTGTTGAGTTCTAACCCAGCCCTCCCCTCAGGATAGAATTTTAACTAGAAGGACATGATATGATAGGTGACAAGATTGATTTATCCTATCCTGCTGGCTCACCAAACAATAGTTTCAGACATGATATGATAGTTTATCCTATCATGTCTCTCTTATCCTGACCACCAAACGAGCCCTAAAAATCAAATCAAATTTAAATGAAAATATTTCAAAATTAAATAATTTTCTATTTTTAAATCCAAAATAAATAAATTTCTAGTTTATAAAAATTGTAAAAAAAAAAAATTCTTACATATTTTCTAATTTATTAACAACTGTTAAGTTAATTAAGCATTTTTTTGGTTTCAACTGCAATAGAGACCGCAACATATCAGTTTTGGTAGTAGTTAATTAAGCATTTAAAACTAAGAATTAAATTAAATTAAATCCACTAAAAAACCAATAAAAGGGATTTTAAAATTAAATAAATTTCTAGTTTTTGAGCCGCAAAACAAAAAAATTCTATTCTATAACTTCCATGACAAAAATATATCGTCTTTAAAACAAACCAAATCAAATCTTCTTTTGTTTTTTGAACGAACCATATCAAATCTTAAAATTAAGGATTCCACCATAAAAATAAGTTGTTTCCTCTTCTGACTATAAGTTTTGGAGTACATAAGGAGTAAGGACTGTTCACTCAGCAAAATTGTTAGCACAACAACTGATATGCCTTTTCTTCTCTCCAAGTTGAAAGTAATCTTCCATCCCTCTCTTTTCACCTTACTTTGTATCATAAACGATCATGGCTAATAGCACCCAAGAAGTGTCCATCGATTACATCTCTCTCTTGCCTAAAGAAATAGTCCATGCACACATCCTAAGCAAACTTCTCATAAAGGAAGCAGGCAGCAGCTAGAACCAGTGTTCTTTCTAAATCATGGAAATCCTTATGGAGTTCACTACCCTATTTGGACTTCTACGATCATCCGTGGCATTCCTTCTCTGGAAATCTTTATGCATCCCGTGGGTTCAGAGATTTTGTTGATCAAACACTGAGAGACCGCAAGAGAACTGAAACAAATATTCTCAAATTCAAGCTCTGGGGTTATCATGGGATACAACATTCAGATATTGACAACTGGGTAAGCTTAGTAATGGAAAGGAATGTTAAAGAGTTCAATCTTAGATTCTCAGGATTTGGACTATATAAATGGCCATCACATAAAGTGTCCATTGCTAACACAATAACTGTTCTAGAGTTAGATTGCTGTGAAGTAAAATACGATAGCAATATGAACCTGCCTCATTTGCAGATATTGTCTTTGAAAAATGTGTTGATAGATGAAAGAAGCATCGAGATATTTATTAGTGGCTGTCCTTCCATGAATGATTTAGAAGTTTGGAATTGTTCTGGTTTCCAACATCTGAATGTTGCAAATCATCATCAGTTGAAAAGGGTGTTTGTTGATTACTGTAGTGGGCTTAAGAAAATAGTTATAACTCAAGTGCCCTCTCTGCAGTCACTAAGATTATATTTCACTGACAGTTTCATGAGTCTAGACCCCTCGGTTATTAAATTAGACTCAAGAGCTTATGAGATGTTAAGGGAATTACATGTATGCGACTATTCCATAGAAGATAGAGCCTTACAGGATTTGTTGTCTGCATTATCAAACCTTGAGTGTTTGATCCTAGGAAATGTCCGACAATATTCACAGAACATTAGAATTTCAAGCAAGACACTCAAGAGATTAGTATTGGAAGACTGTGATTTCCTTATGTTTGACATTTGTGCTCCCAATTTGACCTCGTTGAAGTATGAATATAATCGAATGTTGTTCTATCCTGTGGAAACTCACATTGTCCAAGATTACATATTTTCAAACTACGGCCATTGTTCTAGCCTGAATTTTGAAACAGTGAAGCAGTTTCTTATGAATTCAAGTAACCAGTTATGGAAAGGCACTAAGATGGTTCTTGACCTGGAATGGGTACTCTCTCATCCTTCCTTTGTTATTAACAAATTGTATACTTGAATTTCTAACAGCTTATCTCGTTCTATTATGAATTTACATTATACATAAGAGGGGAATACGGTCATAATATATTTGTAGGATTCCTTTTAAGTTAACATTTTTGTGTGGTTAGCATTGTTATATAGTCATTTTTTATGCTTTGGTAATTGGTACTTTTATTATAACATCTCTATGTAGCAAATTTCTTGTGCTAGGCCTGATAGGATATTTCAGTACTTTTATATATGTAGTGAACAACTCAGGATAGAACACAATCCTTGTTAAAATTTTAGCTCCTCTAATAATTGCGTAATGCTGTGGTTGAAAGCTTATATGTTGGACTAAAGTAGGAGATGTTTTTCTCTAAAGTTAAGAAATCAGCGATGTAGTTAGAGTATTACATTTTGTTTCTAGTATACAAAACCCTGAAATTTGAAGACCATAACATGATTTAGATTCAAAGCAAAAATGAAACTATGGAAACTGATATCAGTTCTTTCTAAAGTACATTGACCATACCATTGTTCCCTCACTTGGACATGTTTGATCACAGTGTAACTACATTGTTGTATTTGAAGATGGGACTTCAATAGCACAACTTCCATATGAGGCCGTTGATTGTATCTTCCCAAGCGAAATGTGCATTTCAAATATGAGTTTTCCTCAACTGGAAGAATGGCTTTGGCTTCACAGTTTTGGGAAAAAGTTATTAGTAATCTCATCCGATGATAGCAAATTATATAAGGTATATATATATCACTATCAACAGTTCTCTGATTAAGTCATCATAAATCACTTCCTTCATTATTCTCTGTTTCTGTGATCACCAAGTGTAATCCAAGAATACACATGTATATAAATATGACCTTATTTCTCATAACCTGAGCTATTGCAGGTTCTAAAGAAGAAAAGGCCAACTTACTATTCCGTATCCTCTACTTTCACTTTGACTAGAGAAGCTTTTGAAAGGAATACCCATCTACTCCCAATGGATAGTTGTTGTGGAGAAAATAATTACAGTGCCTTTTTATTCGCTGCTCTCTTGGAAGTGGGGTCGAAGCCAATGCAGGCAACTGTATTGGAAGGAAATTTTTGAGGAATAATAGTGCTTCATAAGTTTTCTAGCACATTAGTATTTTTTATATTTAGAAGTGTGCCGTCATATTTTATATCTCCCTAGCATTACTATGCCCTCTAAATAGTCAACATATGGATATTTATCATTTGAGAAAATATTGATGTTTTCTAAGGTCGTGTTTGCAAATAATGGTTACATTTGATTTGATATGAACTGGTTTATTTAGAAATCAATTCTCATGTTTGGAGTCCAATAAAACTGGAAAACATAGGAAAAAAGGGAGAAAAGTTATGATTTAGTGTTAACATCGAAATCATGAAAAGTCTACATAAAAATTTAAGATACGTGTGAAGTTGTTTGACAAAGAAACATGTGGTCTGATAGAAGAAACAAAGACTGAAAATTTTGAGTATGAGATCCCACTAACTTCTTAACTAAAGAAGTTAAGATGTAGACAGCATTGTCGAGTAGAGCATTTATTTATTTATGTGCTAAGGCATTGACTAGTTTGCCCCAAATAATTGATGGTGCCCTCCATGTAATTCTGACCAAATTCATTTTGGCTTAAAGAAGCAGCCAAAAAGATAGGAGAACAAAAGTTGATTTGTAGCTTACACAACAACTTTCTTTATGGGAAATTGCTTTGCTTCATAAAAAGAGACATTTTTTTTTTACCTTGTCACATTATATAACTGCATGCTACTACTAGTTAAGCTAAACAAGTTTTCCAATTCATGTCACTCACAAAAATAACTCTGAAAGCTAACCTGAATTACACTGTTCCCAACAAGTTTTGTTGCTAATAAAGTTAGGAGCAGAAGGGGCCATTGAGGTGATACTTAAGTAGAAGCAGTAGATCTTGTGGCTAAGGCAACTATAAAGTCTCTGTAGTCCCCAGATGAAATGCCTTCAATTATAACATCAGCAAGTTCCTTCCCATACTTTTCCTTGAAAACCATTCTAATATCATCCATGTCTACCTCAGCCCTGCTTACCAATACTCGGGTCAAGGTTCCCCTGTCCCTTGTTTCCCCTTTGATGCTTGTATATAGTGCCTGCCATTATTAACCCAAACTGTAACTTCTTTTCATATAAACAAGCTCTTCTTAAACCATTTATTGGAACTGTGAGACAACAATTTGGCAGTAGGTTCCTTGAAAGAAAAACAAAGACAAAATGGTTACCTTTGCATAATAGTGTGCTGGATTACAAATGCATTTCACAACCATCATTAAAGCTTCACCAAATTGCCCATACTTTCCCTTCTTGATAGTCTAGCACACACAGTTCATTGAAGACAAAAAAAAATTGCAAATCCATCAAATAATGAAAATACATTGAATGAGTTGAGACATGTTTAAAATCATCTATCCTATTTTCCTATCTTTCTAATTGATTGGTGACAATTTGGGGAGGGGGGGAATCCCACTTTCTTAACTAGTAGTCACTTCTCTTTGGTAGTTAGTTTCTTTTTATCGTTATTATTAATGAGTTGTTTTCATTCAATTGGGGCAGGGAAGGAAACAAGAAAAGAAGAAAGAACTTTCTTCAGTAGTAGTAACTTCTCTTTAGTAGTTAGTTTTGTTTTTGTTTTTTTGTTTTTTAATTAATGAGTTGTTTTCATTCAATTGGGGAAGGGAAGGAAACAAGAAAAGAAGACAAGATTTGAATGCTGTAAAGCAAGATTAGTAGCATATTCTTTTAATACCTTTGTGTAGTCATGCCCATATATGTGTTTGTAACTCAAAAATGTTAGCTTCAGTTGGGGAATGCTCCTCTTGCTTAGGATTTCTAGTACAACAGCTTCATCTATAGCTCCTAAGCTTCCTTCCCCAGTTTCATAGAGCCTCCTAGCATCACACTTAGAGATATGCTGGCTGACTTCTACTTGGTGTGCTTTATGTGATGCAGCCAATGCCACAAGAATCTGCAAAGTCAAAATTTAAAACCAGTTTCTTCAAAATTACAATCAAAATTGACAATTTCCATAAATCATGTAAGTGTTCCCAACAGTCTCACCTTTTGAAATGGATGTGGAGGGTCCAAATTGATAATGTCTTGGTCCAACTGCCTTCTAAACCTTTTCTGGTAGGCCAGTGTGATGAGGAGAACATGACTTGATTTTCTACCCACAAAAATTTCCATCAGAGCCTTGAAATTGGTCTCATCTTGTTGAAGAGCTTCTCTAGCCACAACAGCATCTCTGTCATGTGGGTCAAGCATCCACAAGGACAAAGCAGAACATTTCATGGAAGAAAACTCATTTTCATATCTTTGAAAGTGACTTATCAAGTCTTCTCCATACACTGCCTTGTAGGTCTCCCTTAGATGTTGTCTTTCAAGCAGGGTTAGGCAAGCCAGGGATGGAATTAGTTCACTCAAACTACCCAAAGAATCATGAATTATTTTGCAATCAAGTACAAATTTTTGGTTTGTCATGGTTAGAATGTTGGTAGTCATATGAGGAAACAGTGGATTGGTTGGTTGCTTGGTTCAAGGAGATAGTTTAGCTTATATGTATTTAAGACTTTAAGCAGTCATTACTTGAAGGTTAAGGCAGGAATCCTACCTTTTTTGTGCATTCCATGGAAGTGGAAATGGGAAATTGTGGACTCATCACACTCATACATGACTTGAAGGGTGTGCTTCAAAGTTCAAAAAAGTGAAGGGTGAGTGAAGTTTCTCTGCAATGAGTTGATGGTGATGTGTAACGCAGGTTGTACTCGGTATATGCGTGCCATGTGAAGTTTGTTTCGTAGCTGAATTTGTCATTGGTGTCCAAGTAGACTATGAGTCCACCAGGACACCTTTTCAGCTACTTTTTAAGCAGAGTTCCATTATTTATACTCAAATGATTTTTTATTCATGTCATATATAAAATGTTTATTTTAATTTTACATATGATATACGAAAATATCCAACCACAAAACACCAAGTCGAACCAAGGGTCATATATGAGTACAATTTCATTTTCCTTTTCATTAGTCATTTCCCAACACCAACCACCTAGTGAGTTCCCATTGGATAGCAATCTTGATCGGACAAATTTTATACAAAAAGTAACAAAAAAATTTAGTTTAAGTATTATTAATGTAAAAATTTTCATTTTTAATTAATCATACAACACTATATATATGACTTTCAAATGATTATACAATTTAAATATTTTTAATGATTACCCAATATATAATTACTTGATAATGTAATAACATTTACACAAAGTGCATTACAATTAAAAACATTTTTTATTTGATTCATGATCGGCCATACAATGGAGAATTATGAATTTACACACAGAGTGGCATGAATGGTACACTTCATTTTTCATCAAACTTTTATTACTTTAACAAGAAAGTGACAGCTTGTAATTTTGTTTCTTATACATTCTCGTTGCATAAATGGTACATTTATGTTTTCATGAAATTAACTTTTATGGCCTAGACATGAAAATGACTTCTGCGTCTTAAACAGAATAGACTAGAATAATGAAAGGTAGATAACAAATATGATCCCAATAAATTTTAAATAAAAATTAATTTTCACTTATTGAAAAGGGCATAATTGTACTTTTGGTCCTCTAGTTTCACACTTGCGTGATTTTGGTCATTGTAGTTTCAAATCAAGTGAAAGTCTTTTTACTTTTAAAAATGAACAAATTTGGTCCCACCGTCAATCTGTCATCCATATACTTAACGAGAACTAACCTGACTACCCTTTGTGACATGGAATCAGTGTTGGATGACATGGATTTTTATTAGTTGAATTTGGTCCTTCTAGTTTCACAAATGCGTGATTTTAGTCCGTGTAATTTCAATTACTCAATGGGTGTTACCAACTTGGCTACCATCCAATACTTAATGGGTGTTACCAATTTGGCTAACCCTTTGTGACATGGCATCAGTGTTGGATGACATGGATTTTCATTAGTTGAACGATTAAAAAAAATTAAAAAAAATGCACATGCATCTTAAAACTACCATAATGGTTGAAGCATCAGCCCGAGTTTTCGCCATTTTAGGATGTTAGTAGTGGAACTTCAATGTCACACTTGTTGAACATCCATCCTCTACTTTTCGTGTCATAGGATGGAGAAGCCTATGAGATTTCGCTTTCATGTACCATGCTCAAACGAGATATGCATCTCGATGATAGTAAGCCTTCAAGCATAACGTCATAGGATGGAGAAGCCTCTACCGCATCTTGTAACACCCCATTTTTCATGTTAAGCCTTTAAGTGCTTGTATGTGTGTTATGTTTGACCCTAGGTAGGTTTTTAAGGGCTATGTAGGACTTCTCAAGTGAGAAATCCTTTCCTGATGCATGAGCACGACCGTGCTCATGTATCAGCACGCCCGTGCTCGAGGCACGTGTCTTGTGGCTGCCTAAGTCATAAGCACGGCCGTGCTCAATAGGGAGCACTGTAACACCCTGTCTTTTTCCTATGTTTTATCTATTTTTGCAGTATCGATAATTAGTTATCTGTTTATATTTTTACCAGTAATCAAGAAAATGTCTGTTTTTGACAAACAAAATTATATCTAAAACCCATTATATTTTAGGAAGTTAAGGTTCGAAGTTGGGTTTAAAACTCAGACGAAAACCGGTCTGCATTTTTGCTGACAGTATAATTTCATTTCATTTCATTTCTTCACTTTTCACACCAAAAACCACTAAGTTTATTTCCTTAGTTCCATTACACTTCATTCTAACTAACCAAGTCTATGAAACAAAATAATCTTCCTTTGTTCTTAATCATCAATTCGGCCAAGACCACACCTCCACACATCTTCATTTCACTTCATTTCATTTCATCTAATCATTTAAGTTCTTGACACAAAAATCATTTCCTTCCTTGTTCTTGAACATTTGGCCATCATCACCATTTCGTGATCCAAATACTTGCTTAGAAAACCAATATTAGATCCTTAATCCTCCTCATTCTAAGACGAAGCTATCTCACAAGATTTTCCATTTTGAGCTTTCTTTCAAAATGGGTTTTTCTCTAGTTGGATCATCCATCACTTGATCATCATCTTACTGGATTCTAGTATGGATTTCTTAACATTTCCATGTTCAATCCTTATGATTAGAACCTTGTCTATCAACCTTGTAAATTGTTGTTGACTTTTGTCTAGGTTTTGGACACAAAATCGTGGGGCTTTTAGTGGATATCAACCAACCTTTGCTTGATTTATGAGTGATCTACAAGAGGTATGGGGGAGATTACCACCATCCTACCTTAAAGTAGATATGTATGTGGTTTAATATGTTTTTGTGTTGGTTTGAAACCCTAAGTGTGGGGTTAAGTGTTTATGTCTATATGAGCCTCTAAGAGAACTTGGTGTAATAATTATGTGGTGCATGTTGTGTGATGAAAATTTATGATTAATATGCTTATATGGTGCATGCTTAGTTAGGGAAAATTATAAATTGCACACGTAGTCATATATTACAAAGTATGCCTAATATGTTTAAAATTTCATGTCATGAATTTGTGCTTTGATATATGAATATGTATGCATGTTTGTTTGCTTGATTGATGGAGAGAAAATCTTCATTTGTGGTGGTCATGGTTTCGCCCATGATGAGGAAAATGGTAATGAAAAGCTTAATGATTAAAATCATGGAATCCTATGAGTATTTAAAGTTTTTAAAGAGTAACAAAACCAAAAAAAAATCACTAAGTTGGCAAAACTGTCTTCAGGGCAGTATACACTGTGTTTACCAATTTTAAAGATCGAAATTTGTTTGAATTGAATTGGTTGATTATATTTAAAGTTATGAATTTTTGAAGATATAAGAACTATAATATGCAAATTCTGATAATTTCAAGGGTTGTTCTGAAAATTATATTTTTAAGTATTATGATTGAATCCCTTGACTATATAAGACCATATAATTTGGTTTGATGTTATTTGGACTAATACATGAAAAGATATAAGCTTTTTACTAAACAATGACCTTTTGTAAACATTGTAAAATATGGGGCAGAAACGTAATTTCTGGAATTTTTATGGTGACCGAAAAATATTTTATGATATTAAACTATAGAAGTTGGTTTGGTATGATTTGAAGTTATAGATAAAAAGTTATATTGCTTTAAGTGATTTTAAGTAAATAAAGATCTTTTTGCAAATAATGAAAGTTTAAGGGCTAAACTGTAATTTTTGAAAATATATATGATTGGACAGTTAGAGACTGTTTTTCATATCTAACTAAGTATCCTAAGACTCCAAAATGAGTTTAGACCATTAGGCTTAAAATTCACTGAAAAAGGACCTACGTGATTTACAAATTTAGCGACGTTCGGTCAAGTTTTAGGATTTTGTACAAACCGTAGAATGATGTTTGAAATTAGCATTTAAATACTTCAACATATGTATTTGAAATTAAGGATGTGAAGGATTTGAGAAAAATGATCATATTTTTGAAAATACGGAATTTAAGTTGAAATACAATAAAAAGCGGTAAAACTGTGTTTTAAGAGTTTCGACGTTTTTCAAGAAACTGTTTTGGAGGAATTTAGTACTTATGTACTTTTCATGGAATTTGGTTTCAAAATTGATTGGTTTTAACCTAAGGTTTTGGTTTTAAGACAAAAAGGATTTTAGTCCGTGAGGACGAGCATTTATGGTAAAATGCAAAAACCTAAGTCATGAACGACTTAGTGAAAATACGAACATAATAATTTATGATGTAGGGTGGAACAAGACCTTATGTCATAAAGTATGGATAATTCATTATCCATATCTCCATAAAATTTAATGGACTCGAAATTATTTGTTTTCTTGGAAGCCAAGAAAAAGGCTCAACTAGAAAAGTGCAGAGAAATAAATGATTGGACTTCCAATCCAATTTCATAATGAGTTAAGATTTGTAATCAAGTGCTTTAAGATATTTTTGCACAAAGATGAAAAGTTACTTGAGAACTTTAGCTCGATGTTAAGTACCGGTGACTCGGACTTAAGAACATCTAGCATCTGAGAAAGCACGTTGAAAGGATTCTGATGGAATCAAGATGTCATCCGGTACATAGACAAGAAGAATGCATTTCCGGCAATTTTGCCCAAATACATAGTGGAAAACTATGTTCTGTAAGGCCGTTGTGCCTAGGAGATTGAGCTAACACTTTAAAGCGGGTGCAAATTCCGTAGTGACGATCTGGTTGATGCTCGGGGATGTCGGGGTATGAAATACTCATATAGGCCCAGTTGATAGCTCCTCTATGGCATGGTGATCTTGCAATGCACCGACATACTCGACTAGATGCTACGTGTTTCCTGGTAGTGTAGGATATTCCCGAAAAAGCCTATGATGTGCACATTGCTTACTGTCGATGCATTTTATTACCCAAGGTTGGTATAATCTGGAACAATCCTCCGAACCACTCTCTCTGACTGTTCGTAAAACCATGGTATATGAATCAGAGGTCATTCCTCGAGTCTTAGATGTCTCCTATCTAGGAAAACGTTGTCATGTGATTATGTTTAGGTGAAACATTATTTTCCTTATATGAATGGTGATATAATTGTATATTGATAGTTGTACGTACCTGTGAGTCGTACCACTGCATGTCTGCCTTCTGTTGTATGATGAATGGAATCTCACCTCCTTATTTTATATTGCCTACGTCGGCTAGCTATGCGCTTTCGGTGTTCTTTTGAGAAGTTTGAGATGTCAAGATGGCACCGGATGATCCATCGTAGAGGTTGAGGTTCATGCATGCGGACGCTATGGTGAAGTTTCCAATGTATGTCTTCCAGACTTCATATGGTCCAAGCGTTTGTGACACCCTCTACCCCACATACGTTTAAAGCATTAAAATATAAGATAATTAAAATAAAACATGCATCATTTATTAAAAATTTAAACTATCAACGGATAAAGAATACCACATGTATCAAGTCTCAAACGCGGAAAATAAAAAATAACATAACATAAAAGAAAACCCAAACCCGATGTCACATTACAGAGCTAGTATAACCAATCGAGAATAAATCCTCGGATACAAACTGAAAATAGCTAACTAAACAAACTACTGAAAACTGGAAATCCTAACTAAAGAGTCGCGACTCCTCGGAGTCACTCCTCAACTGGTTACTCGCCGTCCTTTGCATAAAAGATACATGCAATACAAGAAAGATGGAAATAGGGAGTAAGAAACATGAATATGAATATAATGGCAAGGAAACAGTTAGCAAGACGAGCATACAACAAACAAGCATGTTATAACAATAATGTCCCCTTTGGTCCTTGAAATTTTGGGGCGGTGACAAGTTAGTCCCTTACATTAAAAATAAGTAAAAAAATTCTCCAAATTAAAAAACGTTCATTATATTATGATCCTTTGAAATTGAGAAAGTCACCAAATTGGATTGATGTGATTGACTTTTTTCCAATTTGGGGATGTTTTTACATATTTCTTAATGTAACACCCCAATTTTCGCTGCTTTCTAATATCGGTAATAAATATATATGATTATATTTTTATCCGAGACTTAGAAAATGATTTTGGATAAACCAAAGTCATTTCTATGATATATTTGATATCATAAGGTTACGGTGAAATTTTGGGTTGAAAATTCAGACGGAGCCCGGTCTGCGTTTTTCACTGACAGTAAAATTTTACTGCTCAGAAAACCTAACTTTAATTCGTGAACGAGATGAAAAATATTTTTATCATATTTTCTACGATCTTGAAAGTTTTGAAAATTTTCGCAAAAAGATAAAATATTATATTTGCTGCGGGCGAAAACATCGAAATGTCTCTAGGAAAACCTGAGTCAGATGAACTAGGGGGTCAGCAACGGAGCTGAGATGACTAATGTGACGAGCATTTATGATGATCCTATCCGAATCATAATGGCCATAATGGCTCATAAATGCCTTTAGATATTTTTGTAAGGAAATGACCATTTTACCCTTGGTTTCCTATGGAAATTACAAGGCTTGCCATTGAAATTTTGGGACCATTCTACCCTTCCCTACACGGTTCTAATCCTTTTCCCCTACACTTAGGCAATTTTTCGACTCACTTATATCATCTTCATGAATCAAGACTCATTTCTCACAAAAACCCTAATCGGGAAACGGGTACGTTTGTGTAGAGATATATCGGGAAACAGACCGACAAGCCATCTATGATGACTCAAGACGAAATGAATCATCATGGTGATAATTTACTCTAGTCAGACAAAGAAAATATCTAGATATTTTAAACGTTAACCTAACCTACGTCTGGTTAACTAACCGAGGTTAACTAACCATGATTTGCCACACAAAATATCTTCTCCCTAATATGTGGTATAGGAGACGACCACACCACCTAAATGCCCTCATCCACATCATTTTTATGGCCCTAAGGCTTCCCACCATTCACCATTTCTAACCAAGTATTCATCTTCCATTTCCACCACAAAATTTATAAGGCTACATGGCTTATTTTCCTACCACACATCATCATTTAATTCCATTTAACATAAGAATCATATTGTTCATTCTCCTCTCTTCCCTTGTTGTGCGCCAGCCTTCATTCCTTCTCCCAAAACCATTTTCTCTTCATCATTCATCAAGAACACCAAGAACACTAAGACAAACTCTCCTTACCCACCCGAAAGTTCATCGAAGTTCTGACCTTTTTCTGTTCAGAAACTCGAACAACTTTCAACATGAAAGTTGTTCCTCTTTGTCTCTTATTTCCAACGAGATAAAGATCATAAAAAACGGATGGGTATTTTGAGAGATATACCCAAATTACAAAAACAGCTCGAAATCCACAGCACCACACTAGAACAGCGGAAAGAAGGCTCTTTTGTTCCATGATCCGATCTGAATCAAACCAAATCTTAAACATAAAAGTTGTTCCTTTTCTTCTTCCCTTTCCAACAAGCCAAATTTCGTAATTTTTAGATGCGTGGATTGTGAGATACACTCATAAAACCACCACATCCTCAAAGCTGTCAAATTTGTAACAAGCTTTGGTTGATCATTTCTCTTCATCTCTTCATCATTCAAGAGGTAATCTCTTCTCTCCATGATCAATCATGACTTCTCCTTCAATAATTCTAGTTGTTTAAGTCATGAATCATGATTTTCCATCTTCATGAAGCTTTCTTAAAAAATCTCTAGGAAATTGATGAAAAATCCTTTTGTCATGAAACCAATTTATATGAACTTGTCATGATTCCTATATTCATCACCCAAGAGCATGAATCAAAAGGAAATTTCTTCCCTATTTTTCCTTAAGTGGCCGAAACCTAGCTCTTGATGAGTTAGGAGATTTTGTTTCAATTTTTGAGTTATAACCATTGATCGTGTTTTTCTAATGCCTAAGGATCATTGATCCAAAAGCTTGTAAACTTTTGACATCCCTAGCCTAATAATCTAGTGAAGGCCGAACCAGAGACCTCATGAACACAATGAGTTTGGGTTGATTTTGTTAATTTTTTGTTATGATTTGTCGGTGTTAAGTTGATCTGAGCGGTACGAGGGAAACTGGATCCAAATCGGAAATCGTTTGTGCAACCAAATCTTGAATCTTCAAGAGGTAAGCAGGGAAAGCCTGAGGAGTTTAAGATAATTGTATGCTATTTTGTTGTGTCATCTGTGAATTATCTGTAATGATTTGCTGTGATTTTTGAATCGTTTATTGTTTAAGTGATTATATGATTACTTGATTTCTGTGATATGTTCATTTACATGATTATAATTGAATTGTTAAATTATAATTGTGATGCATGCCATGACTTGACTGTATGCCATGCTATATTGTGGTGAAAATATCTGCTGTTGAGTGATGGATTGAGAAACCTGATATTGGTCAGTGTTTAATTTAATTTGAGGATAAAAGCTTGATAAGCTTGGATAATTAATCAAAGTGATTAATTTATGAGAATTTGAGAAAAAGGAGGAAAAATGTTATTTTAATAATATTTTTGTGGAAAATGTGTCAATAAACTGGCAGTAAGGGCGAAACTGTAAAAATTTTACAAGCGCTAGTTTTTCCAAAATAAATTCAATTTTATTGTAAAATGTTATTTAAAGTGATTAAGTTCCGAAAATAACGTAATATAGCAGTCAGAACAATTACTTCTGACAGAAAAGTTATTTAAGTTATAAAAAGATTTTTATGAGAAATTTTGACAAAGAGATTTTATTTTGTAATTATGAAATTTTATTTAGTAAGGACTTTTTGAAAGTTGACTTTTATTGAGAACCATTTTCAGAAATAAAGTGATTGGAAAGAAAAGTATTTATCAATGATTTTTACGTTTTAACAGAAAAGAATTTCTGTAAGAGGATTTTCATTCAGTGAAATTATTCCGTTAAACTTGGATAAGTTTTCGGAGATTTGTTTTGTATTTTTTTTTCACTGAACGAAATGTTTTACAAAGGATAAACGAACCTAGGAACCGAGACGTCGGGGTTCTAGTGTTCTGTGGACACGTAGATCAGGGATCTGTGTCATTGGACTGAGGGTCCTGCAATGGTTTTGTGGATTGTGTGTCCTACTAGGACTGGTACATCAGTTTAGGGCTTTGCGATTGAGCACTCGGACTGTGTGTCCTGTGTTGAGTTTAAAACATTTGGACTGTGTGTCCTGTGTTTGTTTAAAGTGAAAAGTCTTAATATAAAATTAAGTATGGTTGTAAGCTTTGGGCTTCGACAAGGAAAGATTATTACAACAAAGAAAACAAACGAGAATAAAAGTTTTTCTCATGCATTGTTGGCAAACGTGCCGTGTGATCATTGAGTCCTGAGTGGATCAATGTGTCTGTTATGGACTGTGGTTCCATATGAATCATTGGGTTTCTGTGTGAACCAATGTATTTTACTGGACTGAGTGTCCAACTTTATGCGATAACTATTGAGGTTCTAAGTGATGCAATAGGTTATGGACAATAAACTCCATTATTCGCAGTAACCATTGGGTTCTCTGTGTATAGACCAATGAGTTACATTTTTGAACAATAACCTTGGTACGTTGGAGAGTTGCCAGTGTGTTATGTGTTCTCTTTCTTGGGCATTGTTTTATTTCATTTTTATAATGTGTCATGTGCGAGCTTGATCTGCTCAAAACGAAACAGAAAGTTGTGGGATCTCCGGAGATTAGGTATCAAATTAGAGCCTGAATATTGAAGTGTCATGCATTTTTATAAAATGACGATGACTGTCAGGTATGAAACCCCTTTTGATAGAATTATTCTGTTGTTTGAATAATTTCTTTATATACTGTGAATATCTGATATATGCTGTTTTGTGTGTCGCGCATGCAGTTGTCTTGTCAAAACTCATATATTGGTATCTCACACTTACAATATATCAGGTTTTGTTCGTTCTCGCCGCTGTACCTTGGTGCTGGAAGTAGATGGTGCGGAGGAAGTTTTAACTTCAATCGGGGATACTAATCTTGATCCTTGAAGAGGTCGGTAATAGTGGCGAGAACTAAAGAGTTCTTCCATTTGGTGTTTTGTAGAGTGACCAGCTTAGGATTTCCTTTGGGTAGTATGTTTTGAGAAAGTTTGTGTAGGTGTTTTGAAAACCTTTATATGGTTCGAAGTTTTGTTGTGAGTAATATGGTTTTTACTATTGCGATGTGCACATTATGTTTGTAGTATTCAGAAGAAAAATTTTTATACCCGGATTTTCTGACATCAAAATAGATCAATTTCCGAAAGCAACCAGCAAAATTTTATTGAGTGTATTTCCTCAACAAGTTACTTAAATGTGATACCCTGGGAATGGGGTGTCGCACTTAACGTAAGGGACCACCACCTTTCCGGTGTTATATAGTTTTAGCAACTAAAATGGCAATTCATTCTTTTAAAAAAAAAAATTAAGGTGACACTGTGCTACACTACGATACAATAATTCAATGCAACACCTTTCTGTTCGGTGACACTGTCACTCCAACCTGTCTTCTTCTACAACTCTCTCTCTCTCTCTCTCTGTGTGTGCCACCAAGCTTTCTGAAATATACAAACACTTAACTCATCTGCTACACATAATCGCTCTTAGCCTCTTACTAATGCTACCACAATGCAGGTTACTTTTCGCTGAATTCAAACCTCAACACCTTCAACCTTTTTTTTCTTTCTATTTTCTCCTTACAATCTGAACCTTTTTCGGTTTTCCTTTTCTGGGTCTCATTTATTTTTTGTGATTCTAGACAAGAACAGTTCAAGTGAAGCAAGTTTCAAATCTAGCTGGTGAGAGAGAGATTCACGAGTTCTTCTCTTTTTCTGGTGAAATTGAGCACATTGAGATCCAAAGGTGGTTTATTTACACACCCGAATTCTTAATTTCTAATTTATGCATTGTTTTGGTAATTGTAACTCATTTTTTGCTAGTTCTAATGTAAGTTTGGTTGGATGCTGAGAGAAAGGAAGGGAAGAAGTAGATAAAGACAAACAACAAATCATGGGGTGTTCTTACTTTTGATTTTCATGATATATTAAGTTAAAAAAGGGTGGGGGAGCAGAAAAGTCCAGGGTTTAACTATTTTTGTAAGTGCTTTGTTATAGTACATTCATCCACTTTCCTTTTTATAATATAATATTTATGTCTTACCAAGCTGAGTTTTGGATTAGAATTTGCGTTGTGGGTTGAAAATAAAGTTGTATGTTGGTTTCAGATGTTGCAGCTATTTAACTTTACTTCTTCATGCTTACTGTAAACAATCAAGTTTTATGGTTGGATGCTGGTGTGTGTTTGTTGCAGAGAATCTGGGAAACCAAAGACAGCATTTGTGACCTTTAAAGATCCCAAAGGTTTATGTCTGTAGTAAATGTTGGGATCTTCTGATAGGATTGCACATCCTACTATAGATGATTTAGTAAACATAACTTGTGTGGACTAACTGGGTTTCTGAAAGAGGTCTGTTAGATTCCAACCTAAAACCCATTAGCGTTAAGTGGAGTTGCCCAACAGGTATTTAAACTACACTCCATGATTTGAGGTTGGCGATGTGGGACTTCTAACAAGATCTATTTCATTTGATACAGCTCATCCCAAAGAAAATGAAAGAAAGTGACTCGCAGTGAATAATGAGTACTGGATTCAGGTGCAAGTTAGATGAACTTGAACTCCCAAAGGAAATGATGATATTGAAATTCTCTAGATGTCATTTTGTGGCTTCCTTTTAGTAGAATGCAAATATAAAATTCGGCTGTATTTTGTTAAAAAAAAAGGAGAAAAAAAAATTATGGTATTTTTAGAGTAGTAAGCTTCATGCTTGCATTATCATATGGAAATTGAAATGACAAATTTCTTGCAATTAGAACTACAATTTACAAAGCCTCACGTTTTCACATTAGCAGGCCTATATTTCTTTAACGGAGGTCTCTATTTGATTGTTTTTCTTAGATTTAGATGCTAATGCCTGTCCTTCTTGACCTTTGTCTTTGAGGTGATCACATTTTGGTTATGATATTGAGTTGGTAACTTTTCAACCTATACTTTTGTACTTTGTGGCTTGTCAGAGTGAAGTTTTTGTTGTCTTCTTGTTAAGGAGCAACACTAGTAGACCAGATTGTAAGTATAACTCCAGCTGAGAAGTATGTAATAAAACATGAGTTGCAGGTAATTTTATGAGGAATTCCTGTATCATATATCCATGCATTGACGTGAAATTTTGAACTGATCAATTGCAATTTATGCAGGAAGTAAGGATGGTCGAAAATGCTATAAATGTTGCTCCTTCTGAAAATGTTTCACCATATAGTGAGGTAAAAACCAAAATCCATTTTTAAGATTTTGCATGACCGTTTTTTCCTGACAAGCCCTTCTCCATGGGCGTTTAGGTTGGTTGAAAAGGTGTGGAAAAAATAATTAGTATACTGGGAGATTTCTCTATGCATTTGCATGTATTTAATTTGACATTGCAATCAATACAACTATTTGGGGAGGAAGTCCCTATGTTGATTTTTTTAAGCAATTTATACAGTAACAATCTTAGAATTTTGGGCCTAACTCAACCCCACAAAACCGGCTTGTTAGGTGAGGATTGCTGAAGCTTTATAAGCACTACTTAGGCCATATCACTAGGTGTTGTGGGACTAAACACACCCTCACAACCAGCACAATGAAGGTGCTGGAGGCTGCAATGAAGGCAGCTCAAAGTTGCCGCAATTAAGGCGGCTAGGGGTGGACCGCAATTAAGGCGGATTTCCAACACACCCCCTCACGCCCAGGCCTAGTGGGCCTGGACCGTGGATGATGCGAGCAACTCAACAACGGATCTAGAATAGGCTTTGATACCATCTTAGAATTTTGGGCCTAACTCAACCCCACAAAACCGGCTTGTAAGGTGAGGATTGCCCAAGCTTTATAAGCACTACTTAGGCCATATCACTAGGCGATGTGGGACTAAACACACCCTCACAACCAGCACAATGAAGGTGCTGGAGGCTGCAATGAAGGCAGCTCAAAGTTGTCGCAATTAAGGCGGCTAGAGGTGGACCGCAATCAAGGCGGATTTCCAACAACTACCAGTACTGCTCACATGGTATTTTTCAGATTGAGCTTATGGTTTGCTGTACTACATCTCTTTCAGGTGGAAAACGCTAGCCCCACAAGATGTAGTTACAAGTGTTCTGGCGAAAGGTTCAGCAATAAGACAAGATGCCTTGAACAAGGCTAAAGCATTTGATGACAAGCATCAGTTCACTGCAAATGCAACTGCGAAGGTCATTTCTTTTAACAAGAGATTTCGACTGACAGAGAAATTAACAGTTTGCATTTCTGTGGTGAATGAGAAAGTGAAATCTGTTGATCAGAGGCTTCATGTTTCAGATAAAACTATGGCAGCAGTGATTGAGGCTGAAAGGAAGTTAAATAATACTGGATCAGCTGTCAAAACAAGCAGGTCTGCGGTCATGTCTTCCTATAAATATATAGTAATATCACCATGTTTATGTATTGGGTGGATGTCTACTTACTTCAATAGTAAGTCTTGACATGCTCCATTTAATAACTTTTTATAAAAGTTGAAATCCACCACTCCAACCATTGGATTTAAAGCTTTCATGAAGCAGATCAAGCTCAAAAAATGTTACAAAGTTTAGAAATTAATTGATACTTAATCAAACTACTTGACCTTATGTATAACATACTTAACAAAATATAAGTAAATGTCAACTATAACATTAAATACCCATCAATGCCCAGTTCATCTTAAATTTGATATGCATTATCTTCATGATAATGCCCAGTTCACCTTAAAGAACTGCTTAAGCTAAAGGGAAAATTATATCGCATGATAATAAGACCTGCGATGTTGTATGCGATTGAGTGTGGGGCGGTAAAAGATCAACAGGAAAATAAACTCAATGTAGTTGATATAAGAATGTTGCATTGGATGAGTGGCCATACTAGACAAGATAGGATTAGGAATGTGTTATGGCCCAAAAATTGACATGGCAGTGGATCCAATTCTCGAAGCACTAAGCCCAAGTATTATGAGTTTTCTTAAGTGTGATATAAGGATCTAGAAGGTCTATTTTCCTTTATTGTTTTATGCATGAATGAGGTGTACTTTCTGTTAGGATGAGTCACCAAGTTTGTTAGTAAATTCCTCACCAGATTACTATATATATAAGCATGGAAATGAAGGAGAATCAACCAGAGAATTATGAATGAACTTAGTGATATTTGGTAGATTTATCTTTTGCATTTTCATTAGCTTAGCTTGTAGTTGTTACCTTTTGTTACATTGGTGCTTTCATTGACCTTCTCATGCCGCACCACCTTAATTTTCTTCAGCTCAAAGAATCCATCACTGGATTCAAAGCTTCATTGGATCGTTATAATGAATTCTTCCTTCTGGCCATCCAAACTCTATAATCCGAACTCCAAACCACCGCTTTCACTGACATGAGTCATCCCCGCCATTGTCACCATCACCATGAGCCACCATCTTCACCATTACTGTTCGAGCTAACAGAGATTGGTGAAGTAGAAACAGAGCAAGTCGGAAGCACCTTCTCCACCATCGTCAACAAGAACAACTCCTCTGTCACTACCACCAATTTCGCCATCCCTGACAAGGAGCTCGTCGAGGACGAGTCCACCCCAGTTTAAACTGCAATCCTGGACACACCTCCATCCCCCGCTGATTCGGCTGACAATGAAAAATTACACGGCGTAGGCACATCCAGAACTACTCCAGCTTCGGGAATCTCTGAGTTCTTCCAAGACCCGGGTTTGCTAAATCTGGTCTTGGCTTGTGCTGATTTTGTCTCCGACAATCATGACGGCATCGTCGTTACACCAACGCCCTAGCATGCCAACTCCTCCATCCACCGTTTCTCTGGTCCGAGGCTCAGTTTCCCGATCCTTTTCCTCACATCAAATCTGGTCCATTGTTCATACCCCGAGTTCGTGATGGTTGCGTCGACATCCCCCATGCCGTCGCCGAAGAAGACGACTCTACACATCACCTCCGTTGTTCGCTTCTCTGATTAGACATTCCGCTTCATTCCGGTCAATTCTTCATGCTTCGAGTTCGCGCAACTTGCTCCAGCACCTACCTCGGCATTGCCAGTGAAGATGGCTGTGCACACCGTCTCTGCAACAACGCCACCAAACTCGGCTTTCTTGTTCGATGCCGGTGGCCCTCTTTTTTCTCCATCAAGTGTGGTTTCGTCTCCTTCAGCTTGGTCAAGCACTGCTCCGATGAAGGTCCCCTTCCCGCAATGGCGCCGCCCTTGGACCCGCGTCTGGCTTGCCATAGGTGCCGTCAAAACTAGTCAAGCACATTAGAGTTGTGCCTCTCATGAAGCTGTTCCCAGGTTTCACAAAAATTTTAATCAGGCTCCTTCTAATTTCTTTTTTTGGGCCTTCTCATACTCTTATCTGGGCTGTTATGATTTTGGATTCTTTTTTTTTCTTTTTTCTTTTTTTGGGCTACAACATACTATGGAGAGTTATTAACTTTAATACACCTTGAGGACAAGGTGTTTCTGCAAGAATGGAGGGATGTTATGGCCCAAAAATAGACATGGCAGTGGATCCAATTCGCCAAGCACTAAGCCCAAGTATTATGAGTTTTCTTAAGTGTGATAAAAGGATCTAGGAGTTCTAGTTTCCTTTATTGTTTTATGCATGAATGAGGTGTACTTTCTGTTAGGATGAGTCACCACATTTGTTAGTAGATTCCTCACTAGATTACTATATATATAAGCATGGAAATGAATGAGAATCAACCAGAGAATTATAATGCACTTAGTGATATTCAGTAGATTTATCTTTTGCATTTTCATTAGCTTAGCATGTAGTTGTTACCTTTTGTTACAGAATGATTGCATTAGATAGAGTCGAAGTAGCACCTATTGTAGAAAAAATGGTAGAAACTCACCTTAGGTGGTTTGGGCATGTCTGGAGAAGACATGAAGAATCCCTAGTAAGTAGAGTATATCAGATGGAGTGCAGCCCAATCGTTGGAGGGAGAGGGAGCCAAGAAATACTATAAGCAAAACTGTTAAGAAGGATTTAGATGTCAATGGTTTGTCTATAGACATGATACACGGTAGAACATTATGGTGTCGTTTGATCCATTTAGCCGACCCCAGCTAGTTGGAAAAAGGGCTTGGTAATAGTTGTTGTTGGTGTCCCTTAGAGAAATACTGGTTGTATCTGAAACATGATTTCCATTGTTTCCTCTGCATTTGGATTTCTGTATGTAATTACAATGATTAGGGAAACACAATGTAACGAAACAAATTTAAATGTTTATAACTTTATATAGTTCCAGTTCCTGCCTTGATGAATTGTAGTATGGAGCGAAGCAAAATAGGCACGATCGATCTAGCTTACTTTGACATTGGATGTATATTATTTGCTAGTTAATGGCTTTCCCTCAATTCTCTGCAGATATGTGACTGCTGGAACAGCATGGTTAAATGGTGCTTTCAGTAAGGTCACAAAGGCCGGACAAGTTGCTGGCACTAAAACTAGGGAGAAGTTTCATTTGGCTGTATCAAACTTGACAATGAAGGTGGGTTATGCCCTTGCTATGTCACTTCAGAGTGACTCACTCTAAATATTTGTATAAAAAAAGTGTGAATCACCATGGCAGCTTTTTGAATTATCATTTTGGTTTCTAAAATTGTAGGGTAATGACAAGTTGGTCCCTTACATTAAGAAATAGGTAAAAATGTCCCTCAATTTGAAAAAAGTCCATCATATTTATCCAATTTGACTACGTTTTTCAATTTGGGGACCATAACATAATGCACATTTTTTTAATTTGGGGATGTTTTTACTAATTTTTAATGTGAAGGATCAATGTGTCACCGTCCTACAATTTCAACGACCAAAATGAGGATTTGCTCTAAAAGAAAAAAAAAGAAAATGCGGTGTTTGAGTTTCTTTTTCTTTTGGAACTCTTTGAATGGGTGTACTTTCCTGCATGGTTGAGGCCGGAGCAGTTTGTGCTCCTAATTTAAATTTTAGACTGAATTGTCATTTCTTATTTGCAATCTTGTGCGGTAACATGATTCATCGGCTCATTCAGGAACCACCAGTGGCTATGTAAACCAGAATTTTGATATTCATGTTCAATTCATCAATCATTTAATGAAGAAATCTCTCAGAGCTTGGCTGTGTTAAATTTGTTGTTAGAAATCGAGTTATGGAGACTCTGAATTGAGATAGGACAAGATGGGCATCAGCTACTTTCTCCGCCCTTCAACAATTGTATTTGTATATGGCAAATATTGTGATTCAATTAATTCTTTTTTTTTTTTTTATTTCTTTTGCCATTCTGGTTTTTAGTTGTTGCTTTGTAATATGGCAGCTGTAATTTTGGTTTTTTTGTTTTTTTGGTGAAAATGAAATTATAAGTGTGATGTATAGGTATTTTTTTTTTGTCCTCTATTCAATTTTGCTATGTATGCAAGAGATGCTTCCATGATGGAACATTTATGGAACTTCCATCTTGTTCACGATGCCCTTGTTCTGTCATAAACGCTTTAGAGATTTATGGAAGAAATTCTTGCGGATTACAGATTTCTATTTATTTTGCTGATCCAATTGATGAAAAGTAAAGTAAGACATCATTTGTACACCAAAAAAAAAACAAAAAAAAAGTAAGACATCATTTTAGTTGTTGAAATTAACATTAGTAAATTGTAGATTTAAACGAAAAAATAAAAAATGTTGAAAGACCCGCCTCTTTACTTTGTTTTTAGTTTTCTGTTTTCAGAAATAATTATAAATTTGTCATTTTATTTCCATTCTATTTCTCGTTTCAAAAAATTAGTACAAGAAATACTGAAAATAACTTTTTGAGCGTTTTCAATATTCCCTGTATAAATCTTTGAAAATAGGAAATAGAATTAAAGGTGGTGATTTTATAATTATTTTTTAAAACAGAAAATCAAAACATGAAATTAAAAACAAAGCAAACAGACCCTAAGTTTCTGATTTTGTTACAAGGTGTTAATTAAATTAAACTTAACTAAATTGTTCATGTGACACATATTAAGCAAAAAACGATGTCAATGGAGATGCTCTTAGAAAAACCAGAGTTGCCTCACTTTGTACCACGACTTGAGCCTCCTGACAAATACATTGAACTCATGAATCCAATTCCATATCATGAATAATTATTTGAATCCTAATTGCATGTATTTATGACACCAAAGGTACCAAATATTGGAGGAAAAGATAATCAGGCATACAAAGGCTTTTGCTAGGGTGGGAGATAGGGGTGGGAATAGGCCAGGCTGGCCGACAGGGGCCTATGGCCTAGCCTATTTATGGTCTGGCCTAGCTTGGCCTGTTTAATAAAAAGGTCAGGTCAAGGCTTTTTCAAAAGCCTACGAAGCCTGATAGGCCGGCCTGATTAGCATTACATATAAATAATAAATAAATATTAAATATATATAAATAAATATATAATAATAAAATATAAAATATTTATTATAGAATTTTATCCTAATTAGTAAACATATAGTTCAAAGAAGGAAAAAACCTAATCAGACTAAAACCCTAACTTCGTCCACTCACTCGTTCCTATCTTCTACCTCTGACTCCAGATGGTGCCGTTCGGCCGGTTCCTCCTCGTTCGGCCGTCGCTTCGTTCGCTAACTTCACTCGCTTCGTTCATTCGCTGCACCGTCATCGCTCGTCGTCGCTTCGCCGTTGCTCGCTGTCGCTCTTCGTTCGTTCGCTGCATCATCATCGCTCCGCCGTCGCTCTTTGAGGTTCGCTGTGAACACCATATTTTGTCTTCCTTTTTTTATATTATTATAAAATAAAAAATTAAATAAAAACAAATAAAAAATAAAATAAGAAATAAATAAGAAATAAATAATTGATAAAATGAAAAATAAATGATTAACAAAACTGGAAAATAAAAAGATTGGCTTTCTGACTTCTTGTTGAGCATAACGGTTTTGTAGAGTGAATAAAGAGATATAAAAAGCTTTGCACTCATATAATGCATCCTAAAATTGTAACTGAAGAAAAATAAAAACAAATGGCAATAATTCACTCTTTAAAAGCCAATAGATCTTGAAAAAAAGGGATTCTGTCAGTTACAAGGAAGCAGATGGTTGTTCATTTTCAAGGATGATCAATATAAGAGAAAGGGGAGCAGCAACATAGGGAGGGGGGTTGAGCCTTATGGTTGGCTGTGTTGTTTTCACCCTTGAACTCCCATCATGGACTAACATAGAACAAAGGCTATCATCAACACTATTCCTCCAACACCTTCTCCTAGCTCCCCTGCTAAACAAACCCATAAAAAAAAAACCACATTCTCATTATCTTCATCAACCTTCATAGAAACATACATATAGGCGCAACCCCAAACAACCACCACGAATCATAATCACCAACACACAAAAACTGCATTCCCAGTAAAGGACCCATAACAATGTTAAAACCATTGTCAAACTCCCGTAACCACCTTCACCTCCATTACCTATCCACACACTGTCACCACAACATCAAGCCACCCTCTTCCCCAAGCAGTAGATTTCTGTTTACTGCACACAAACCAGTCCTTCTCTGCCATCCTCCACGATTAGCCGTTTTGACCATCCGCCCCACCGTCGCGCACCGTCACGATCCACCATCACCCTCGCATAGTAGCCACCTGCTCCGCTGTCTTCGTCGTCCTCTGTTGTATGACCTATCTTTATGTCTGACCGCTGCCATCACAGGTCCAAACCTGCCATTTGCCACACACAGCCCCGCTCCACCGCTCCGCTATTCTCCAAACATTGCAAATCAGCCTAGTCGCCGCACCACGAGCCTCACCCAGTAGAATTGTAGCGTCGCCGCCATGAGCAGATCGGACTGCCACATGCCCTCATCCATCTCCGTCCAGCCGTAAACAGCCGTGCTCATCTAGACGCTTCACACCGCCATCAGTTTGCATTCCCTGCTCGCCATCACCCATCACATTAGGTTATTTAATTTGTTCTTTTTCTTGTCCTTTGCGTATCTATAGTTTGTGTTTGTAAGTTTGATGCTATCATTGGTATGGTGTATTATTTGGGCCTTTTGGACTTAGGATCATCAGTTTTGTTTTAAAAATGTGGCTATAGGAGATAATGGAGTTTGGTTAAAAATACTACAAAGAAAATATTTAAAAAGAAAAGGGGACTTAAAGTTAAAGTGCTCATATAAGTATTTCAATATGGCTTTGGGACAATTTCATTTAACGTTTTCTTTCTAAAACTTTTTAGTATCTTAACATTAATAAATCAAATGTTATATAATATCTTTCAATTCTAAAAATATAAAAATTGGTTGTTAGTGGTAGCCACTTTGGATCTTCTTCCTATTTGGTTATCATTAACATCTTTTGTTCTAAGATTAAGATATATGTTGTTAGTGATAGCCACTTTGGATCTTCTTCCTGTTTGGTTATCATTAACATCTTTTGCTCTAAAACTAAGAAATATGTTGTTAGTGGTAGCCACTTTGGATCTTCTTCCTGTTTGGTTACCGTAAGCAACCTTAAATTTTCGAAAAAAAATTATGTTGTGAATGATAGTCACTTTGGATCTGCTTCCTATTTGATTATCGTGAGCGTCTTGCATTCTTGTCGCAATACCCTTAAATTTCAAAAAAAATAATTAATTAGTCGCAAACACCCTTAATTTTCAAAAATATTTAAAATAGGTTGTTCGGATGACTATTTTGGATCTTCTTCCTGTCTGGTTATCGTAATAGCCTAAATTTATGAAATTACAAAAATAATTAAAATAGGTTGTTTAGATAGCCACTTTGGATCTTCTTCCTGTTTGGTTATCATGAGCGCCTTTTAATTCTAAAATTTAACATAGGTTGTTGGTGACGGCCACTTTGGATCTTCTTCCTATTTGGTTATCGCAAGAACCTTTAATTTCAAAAATAAGAATTAAGTTGCCAACGATAGTCACTTTGGATCTACTTCCTATTTGATTATAGTTAGCATCTTGTATTTCAAAATAATTAAAATAGGTTGTTGGCGATGACCATTTTGGATCCTCTTCCTGTCTGGTTTTCGTGATAGCCTAAATCCTTGAATTTCACAAAATAAAATAATAATTAACATCTTAAAATAGAAGGGCAAGATGCGACATCTTGTTAACCCTTGGTTTTAGGACACACGATCCCGAAATTTCTCAATCCAAGTTTATTTCAAAAATAATTAAAATCAACCAAAGCAACAAACAAATATATTTAAAAGAACTACGTAGCTTTGAATTCCCTATTGCACCCAGGGATACGTAGGAGCAGGATTTAATCCTGTCAAGCCCAAAAATAAATTTTCATAAAATCCCTTTTTTAATTTCTCATTAATATTCATTTTCTTTCCTTGAAAAATAATAAAATAACATCTTTTATGGTTTCTTTTAATAAAAGGCTGAAATAAATATTTTTGAAGTTAACATAAAATTTTACACAATTTACTAGAGGTAACCATTTTTAATGGATGTCGTAGGGTGCTAATACCTTCCCTAAGCATAATCGACTCTCGAGCCCTAAATCTGTTTTCGAAGACCATTCACTAAAAAAGGTTTTTCCAATGTTTTCCTAAATAAAATAAACGTTGGTGGCAACTCCATTTTTGCAATCAAATAGATTTTGTTCGCCGCTCCCGTCGCAATGTTGTTGCGACAGATGGCGACTCCACTGGGGACTTCTTTTAAGAGAGTCAAGCCTGACTTAGTTATTTGTGCAAAATTGTTTTTCTTCTTCTTTATTTATTTCACCCTTTTTGCTTATGTGTGCAAGTCGTAATATTTTTACTATGATGCTTGGTTCACACACTACACTTACACATTTGCACACACTTATGAGTGGGACCCTATACCCGGGCCTGTGTGAAGCCTAAGATGAGAGGATGTTGTTAGTGGTAACCATTTTGGATCTACTTCCTGTCTGGTTATCGCGAGAATCTCATCTAGAGTGTGCTCTTTCAAGAATGTTCCACACCTGGTAGTTTACCTATCGTTGTGGTTATTCTGAATGAGACTTTAGCTCTACAGACCAAGGTCAGCGAGATTATAGAGCCACCCAAGAGAGCTTTCACAAGATACAAGGCCTCAAAAAGAAAAAATCTAAAATTTCTCCTTATATTGAAAAAGACATGTTGCATCATCATGCATTTGCATTCATGTTTCATAAATAATAAAAAAAAAACAAAAAAAAAAACAAAACATGATAATTTTATAAAGTCATTCATTCTCATTTCATTTGGGTATGTCAGAGAATCGTGGGTGTTCAAAGCTTGTTGTGAGTAGTTTCATTGAGATAATATGATATCATGCAGTGAGACAACCCCAATTATGACGAAGAAGCTCATACATTCAAAAGTAAAGAAGCCTGAGGTTGAGAGTCTAAAAGCTTGTGCTGGCATGATGACAAAAATCCAGTGTCTCACCTTTGACAGAAAGTATGGAAAGATTCTTGCGTTGCTAGAGGTGGATGTGCAAGAGGAGGCTATTACTGCGTTGATTCAATTCTATGATCCTCCCGTGAGGTGCTTCACTTTTCAGGATTTCCAGATGGCCCCTACATTGGAGGAATTTGCACAAATCTTGGGATATCCATTGGAAAATATCAAGCCTTACCAATACTTGGGACATTATTCATCCTTGCAGACAGTTGCTGGAGTTTTGAAAATTCAGGTGAAGGAGTTGCAAGACAAGAAGTGAAACCGAAATGGCTTTGAAGGATTTACACAGAAGTATTTGGAAGAAAGAATGAAATATCTAGCAAAAATTGAGGATTGGACTTCGTTCATAGATGTGTTGGCTCTGACTATCTATGGGATTGTTATATTCCCACATATTGATGAGTATATAGATTTTGCAGCGATTGATGTTTTCCTGGCCCTACGAGATAAAGGAGAAAGTCCGGTAATAGCTGTACATGCAGACACATATTGTACCTTTAATCATTGTCATGAAAAGAGAGGAAGTAAGATATTATGTTGCTTGCCTACGATTTATGTTTTGCTCGTCACTCACATGTTTAGTAATAAATGCAAAGTGTCATGCCCAATTGAAGATTTCAAGATGTGTGATGTAAAGGAAGATATTATGTTGCTTGCCTACGATTTATGTTTGGCTCGTCACTCACATGTTTAGTAATAAATGCAAAGTGTCATGTCCAATTGGAGATTTCAAGATGTGTGATGTGAAGGTTAAGAATAATCGTGAATGGGCTCAAAATCTTGCTTATCTTAATGAAAAGACAGTTCGATGGTACCCGTAGTGGCAGGAGGTATAGGAGGTGATCTATCAATATGGGAACTATCCTAATGTACCACTCATGGGAACAAGAGGGTGCATTAATTATAATCCCTCTTTAGTTTTAAGGCAACTTGGTTATCCTATGAAAGACCCCACAACTGAAGAAATGATAACTCCTTTTGTTCTTTATGAGAAGGATATGAAGGACACTGAAATGCTTAGAAGAATCCGCCAAGCCTGGGATCATGTCATTCAAAAAAGTAAAGAGCTTGGGAAAAGGAGTTATGATGCAAAAGAGAGTTATCGTCAATGGCTAAGGGATAGGGTTCAGAAAGTCGGGTTGCCTTTCCAATGCTCAATTCCAGCTGACAAGGAAATTGTTGATGAGACACTTCCAATTAGCATCGAAGAGGTAGAGAACCTTAAAGCAGCATTGCTGAAGTCAGAAGAAGAGAAGTTGAATCTGCAAGAGAAGTTAGAAGAAGCTCTTCGGGAAATCAAGGCTTTGCACCTAGAAAGCACTCAGAAGAGACAATGTCTTGAGAAGGCAATAAGAAGGCAAGAGTAGACGAAGAATGCAAGTTCAGGACACAAGGTTGCTTGAGGGCTGCAAATAAGGAGTTAGAGCTACGTGGAAAAGAAAGAGATAAAGCTTTGGATGAAGCGAAACAGTTGAAAGAATTATACAAAAAATCCAAGATGACTGAGAGGAGTGTGCAAAGGCAACTCGGGGATTTGAAACAACAATTAGAAAATGTGGTGGCTGAGTATGAGAACAGGGTCAACAATGAAAGGCAGCACCGAGGAGAAGTTGAGCGGGTAGCGGCGATGTATCAAGAGGGACTAAAGAAGGAACAAGGAAATGCATGTAAGTTGAAAGGTTACGTAAGAGATCAAGAGAAGATCATCAATGAGCTCAAGGCTGAAGGAATGTATTGGAGAAACCGATTCACAGAGTTGGATAATCATGTGGAAGATCATGCGAGGATCATCAAAGGGCTCAACAATGAAAGAATGTTTTGGAAGGATCGTTATACAAAGTTAGCATGGTTAGCCAACCAAGCAATTGAGGATGTGCCAAGATTATTAAGGAGGGTTGAAGGGATGATGAGTCCGTTTTCTCCGTCAGCTGAAATTTCTGAATTTATTGAATATTGTAAGGAGTTGATAGAAAAGATGAAACAAATGGCTGTACTTGAAGGCCGTGTAAAAGTCTGGATACAGTGTACTTGATTTTGATCATTAATAAAAGTTTTTTTACTTGATTCCATATGATTTAGTGTTTTAGAACTATTTACACCTGGGCAGGCATTAGCGATTCTCTAGCATTCCCGCGTCTAAATAAAAACAAAAAAATGTTGCATCTTCATTCATTCATTTTGTTTCTCTCTTTGCATACTCATGTCATTTTTATCATGAAAAAAATTTGGTTCAGACACGCTCTCAATTAAGGATCATGGCTGAGCTAAAGCTGAAGGATGATGTCACCCAATTGAAGGAGCAGATGTCCAAGGTTCTAGAAGTACTACAGTCTCGTGAAAAGAGAAAGAACACAGATGGAGCCTCCATTCCATGCGTTTTATGGCCCCAATGTCACTTAAGGATTTCTCATTGGGGTAACTGGTCTTGTCTCTCAATGAGATTCCTGATGGTTTCAAGATTGCGGTGAGAAGGTTATTAGTCAATAGACTATTAAAAGTTCAAGAAAATCCTATCATCACAAGCGGCTCACATTTAAGTGGTTGAGAATGGGCAGCACCTTGTAGTCCTCCTTCTTTTAGAAGTTTTTGAGTAATCAATTCCGTTGTGGTTTATCACTGATTTGTCATGAAATATGGTTATGTTGTACTGGTATGAATCGTTGGCTCTTGAACTATGTTCACTTTCTTGAAGCATTATATAATGGATTTGCATGCATACCTAGTGTTTTTCTCATCATTCTCATCTCTTGTCTTCTTCTATTCTTCTCCAAGTATCTTCCTTGGTCTGGTTCATGGGGATCATGCTCTTAAAAATCCTTTGTGGCACATTAACAAAGTCCATATGTGCAGGTGCCCTTTGCCAAAAATGTAAAAAAAACAAAAAAAAAAAACAAAAAAAAAGGGAGCAAATAAATATTCACTTGAAGTGCACAATCTTTTTGTCTTTAACATAAAATTTTAAAAAAATAAGCGATCATGATTTGAAATGAAGATTGGCCATCTTTCTCTATCCTTTAAAAAAAAAATATCACCAATATCCCTTACTACCCCTTTTGAGCTTGAAAATTCTTTTTGAAAAAACCTTGGACAAGGATCATCCGTAAACAAGGGTCAAGTATGAAAAAGTGATGGTTTTGAAGAATCAAGAAGCTGAAAAGTTTGAAAAGAAAAAGAAAAGAAAAGAAAGAATAAGGATGGAGAACTCCTTGACAAAGACAAGTGAGAAGGATATAAAATGAAGAACGCAAACAAAAAGGCCAATGTTCTTGGAATTTCGGAGATACTTTGATTGAAAAGGGCATTGATCCTTGGTCCTATTTAACCCTAAATACTTGTTTGAGCCTTATATCCTTTCTTTCATGACCCTCAACCTTGGCCACATTACAAGCCTCAAAAAGCCCATTCGGATCAATGAATGATTGCTATATTTTTTTTATTTTAATTTTGGGACAAAATATTTGTGCTCTTTTGAGTTTTTAATTAATTTATCCTAAAAAAAGAAAAAAAAAAGAAAAGAAAGAAGAAAGCCCGTTAGGCTGAAAACCTACAAGGGCAGTCTAAGCAAAAGTTAGGGCAAGATCAACATGGCATTTATAGGGGCAAAACTTTGTTTTCAAGTTCTATTCTTGAATTTTAAACTTCAATGCCATACACTGGGGCAAGACTTTGCTTCCAAGGGCCCTATTTTAGAGCATTTCCATTTTTGGATTTTATTTTATTCCCGATGCCTCACACCAGGGCAACATGATTCTCAATGGCCCGATATTGGGGCAATTTCACTCTTGGATGCCCTACACTGGGGCAACTCTATGCTTGGATGTCCTTCACTGGGGCAACTCCATCCTCAAAAATCCCACATTGGAGAAAGCCCATTCTCAAAGGTCCTACATTAGGGCAGCTCTATTCTCAAAGGTCCTTCTCTGGAGCAATTTTGGTTCTCAAATGGCATAAATTGGGCCAATCCATTGGATGCCTTATACTAAGGCAAATTTTGGTAGACAATAGCCATGATCTCCAAAATTGAATCAGCTCAAACAGGGGCACCACCCTTTGACCTTCATATTGCTTTTGCTAATGTTGTTTTGGCTCTGTCCTCTAAGTCATCAAACTTCTAACACTAATCAGGAAGTTTGTCCAGTCAACAATATCTTCTCCTGTCATACTTTTGAGTCCATGCATGTTTATTACATGATGCTTCAGGTAAGGTAATCATGAGTTCAACAGTACGGTTTAACCATCTGATGGTAAATCCTTGATGAAAAACTCTGGTTAGAGGAATTCTGAATACAAGGAGGATGTGGCATTCCCTTAGACCACAGGTTCGGCCAGGAATTTTAGAAGCTGGATGAATTCAAGATTGACATGACCAGCCAGATCTCATTGAAAAAAAAAGAGATTAATCATGCTTTGTGATGGTCCACTTTACCAGGATGATCAATAAGAGCTATAGGAAAGGTGCGCCCTTAGTAATTTTAAGAATAGTTATTGTGTTGAATTTGATTTTATCAACTCAAAATGATTGTTTAAAAAATGGCTCTGAACTTTGAAGGACTTTATGTGTGAAAATAGGCTTTATAAATGGCTCGCTAGGCTGAAAACCTGAAAAGGCAGTCTAGGCAAAAGTTAGAGGAACCCGATAGGTTGGAAACTCAAAAAGAGCAACCTATGCAAAAGTATGGTCAACCAATAAATAAAGGACAACAGTCTTTTACAATTGATAAGCTGGGGCAATTTAAAGCTTTGCTAGGGCAAGTCATGAAATGCTCCCAATGCATAGAGACTGTACCAGTTTGGAATGTGAACTCCACCGCGTTTTCTCCCTTTGAGGAAATCTCACAGTGAATTCCTCTCTGATAACGGAGTGTAGTAGTCTTCTCACAAGGAGCAATGTTCGAAAAGAAAAAGTATTTGTCAGGAAGCAAGACATCAGTTGAACAAACAAGTGATAGACCAGATCAACGAGCTTCGTTCTAGTTCAGCCCAAATCTGGTTGTGATTTAAAAGTGGCTTGCAAAAAAAAATAAAAATTATCATAATTTTCAAAACATCTTCTGCATCATGCATTGAAAAAAAAAAATGAAAAAATCATCATGGTTTTAATCAATAAAAAAAGCATCATCTGCATCATGCATTGAAAAAAAAAATGAAATAATCATCATGGTTTTAATCAATCATAAAAAACATCTTCTGCATCATGCATCGAAAAAATATAAAAAAAAAGTATCATGCATCATATTTATGCGTCTCTTGCATCATGCATTGCCATATCATCTCATGCAGCATTGGATCATACTTGTCTACCTAATTCATCGCTTTGTTTATTCTGACAAGCACATAGCTCATAAGCTGTGACTTTGCTAGCTTTAGTAGGCATATGGTCTCTATAAGCTTCTTTTATCTTTCTTCTCAAGCTTAGGCGGATACCCGGCTCCGTAAGCTTCCTTTTTATCTTACGTTTCTAAGCTTCGGCGGATACCCCGACTCCGCAAGCTTCTTTTAATCTTTCTTTTCAAAAGCTTCAGTGGATACCCCAACTCCACAAGCTTCTTTTTATATTTCGTTGCAAGCTTCGGCAGATACCCCAACTCCACAAGCTTCTTTTTATCTTTCTTTTCAAGCTTCGGCGGATACCCCGACTCCGCAAGCTTCTTTTTATCTTTCTTTTCAAGCTTTGGCAGATACCCCGACTCTGCAAGCTTCTTTTTATATTTCGTTTCAAGCTTCGGCGGATAGCCCGACTCCGCAAGCTTCTTTCGTTTCAAGCTTCGGTTGATACCCCGACTCCACAAGCTTCCTTTTATATTTCGTTTCAAGCTTCGGCGGATACCCCGACTTCACAAGTTTCTTTTTATCTTTCTTTTTAAGCTTCGGCAGATACCCCGACTCGGCAAGCTTCTTTTTATACTTCTTTTCAAGCTTCGACGGATACCCCGACTCCGCAAGCTTCTTTTTATCTTTCTTTTCAAGCTTCGGCGGATAGCCCGACTCCTCAAGCTTCTTTTTATATTTTGTTTCAAGCTTCGGCGGATACCCAGTCTCCGCAAGCTTCTTTTTATACTTCTTTTCAAGCTTCGACGGATACCCTGACTCCGCAAGCTTCTTTTTATATTCCGTAAAGCTTATTTTTACTTCTTTTCAAGCTTCGGCGGATACCTCGACTCTGCAAACTTCTTTTTATAGACTCCGCAAGCTTCTTTTTATATTTCGTTGCAAGCTTCGATGGATACCCCGACTCCGCAAACTATATTTCGTTTCAAGCTTTAGCAGATACCCTGACTCCACAAGCTTCTTTTTTATTATTATTTTTTTCTTTTTATATTTTGTTTCAAGCTTCGGCGGATACCCCGACTCCGCAAGCTACTTTTTATACTTCTTTTCAAGCTTCGACGGATACCCTGACTCCGCAAGCTTCTTTTTATATTTTGTTTCAAGCGTCGGCGGATACCCTGACTCCGCAAGCGCTTCTTTTTTATATTTCTTTTCAAGCTTCGGCGGATACCCGACTCCGCATACTTTTCATCTTTCCTAACAAGCCACGGTGGATAACTTGTTCCACAGACTTGTTATTCTTATGTTTTCGGACAAAATTATGGTTCACTTCTTTACTCATTTCTTACAACGATAATAAGAAAAACTATGGTTATTCATATTATTTAGTAAGAACTAAGTAAAGAGGGGCAGCTGTGAACGCCATATTTTGTCCTCCTTTTTTTATATATTATTATAAAATAAAAAATTAAATAAAAACAAATAAAAAAGAAAATAAGAAATAAATAAGAAATAAATAATTGATAAAATGAAAAAAAAATAATTCATAAAATGAAAAATAAATAATTAACAAAAATGGAAAATAAAAAGAATTGGCTTTCTGACTTCTTGTTGAGCATAACGGTTTTGTAGAGTGAATAAAGAGATATAAAAAGCTTTGCACTCATATAATGCATCCTAAAATTGTAACCGAAGAAAAATAAAAACAAATGGCAATAATTCACTCTTTAAAAGCCAATAAATCTAGAATAAAAGGGATTCTGTCGGTTACAAGGAAGCAGATGGTTGTTCATTTTCAAGGATGATCAATATAAGAGAAAGGGGAGCAGCAACATAGGGAGGGGGGTTGAGCCTTATGGTTGGCTGTGTTGTTTTCACCCTTGAACTCCCATCATGGACTAACATAGAACAAAGGCTATCATCAACACTATTCCTCCAACACCTTCTCCTAGCTCCCCTGCTAAACAAACCCATAAAAAAAAAAACCACATTCTCATTATCTTCATCAACCTTCATAGAAACATACATATAGGCGCAACCCCAAACAACCACCACGAATCATAATCACCAACACACAAAAACTGCATTCCCAGTAAAGGACCCATAACAATGTTAAAACCATTGTCAAACTCCCGTAACCACCTTCACCTCCATTACCTATCCACACACTGTCACCACAACATCAAGCCACCCTCTTCCCCAAGCAGTAGATTTCTGTTTACTGCACACAAACCAGTCCTTCTCTGCCATCCTCCACGATTAGCCGTTTTGACCGTCCGCCCCACCGTCGCGCACCGTCACGATCCACCATCACCCTCGCATAGTAGCCACCTGCTCCGCTGTCTTCGTCGTCCTCTGTTGTATGACCTATCTTTATGTCTGACCACTGCCATCACAGGTCCAAACCTGCCATTTGCCACACACAGCCCCGCTCCACCGCTCCGCTATTCTCCAAACATTGCAAATCAGCCTAGTCGCCGCACCGCGAGCCTCACCCAGTAGAATTGTAGCGTCGCCGCCACGAGCAGATCAGATTGCCACATGCCCTCATCCATCTCCGTCCAGCCGTAAACAGCCGTGCTCATCTAGACGCTTCACACCGCCATCAGTTTGCATTCCCTGCTCGCCATCACCCATCACATTAGGTTATTTAATTTGTTCTTTTTCTTGTCCTTTGCGTATCTATAGTTTGTGTTTGTAAGTTTGATGCTATCATTGGTATGGTGTATTATTTGGGCCTTTTGGACTTAGGATCAGTTTTGTTTTAAAAAATGTGGCTATAGGAGATAATGGAGTTTGGATAAAAATACTACTAAGAAAATATTTAAAAATAAAAGGGGACTTAAATTTAAAGTGCTCATATAGGTATTTCAATATGGCTTTAGGACAATTTTAGTTAACGTTTTCTTTCTAAACCTTTTTAGTATCTTAACATTAATAAAAAAAATGTTATATAATATCTTTCAATTCTAAAAATATAAAAATTGGTTGTTAGTGGTAGCCACTTTGGATCTTCTTCCTGTTTGGTTACTGTAAGCAACCTTAAATTTTCGAAAAAAAATTAAGTTGTGAACGATAGTCACTTTGAATCTGCTTCCTATTTGATTATCGTGAGAGTCTTGCATTCTTGTCGCAATACCCTTAAATTTCAAAAAAATAATTAATTAGTCACAAACACCCTTAATTTTCAAAAATAATTAAAATATGTTGTTAGGATGACGATTTTGGATCTTCTTCCTGTCTGGTTATCATAATAGCCTAAATTTATGAAATTGCAAAAATAATTAAAATAGGTTGTTTAGATAGCCACTTTGGATCTTCTTCCTGTTTGGTTATCATGAGCGCCTTTTAATTCTAAAATTTAACATAGGTTGTTGGTGACGGCCACTTTAGATCTTCTTCCTATTTGGTTATCGCAAGAACCTTTAATTTCAAAATTAAGAATTAAGTTGCCAACGATAGTCACTTTGGATCTACTTCCTATTTGATTATAGTTAGCATCTTGTATTTCAAAATAATTAAAATAGGTTGTTGGCGATGACCATTTTGGATCCTCTTCCTGTCTGGTTTTCGTGATAGCCTAAATCCTTGAATTTCACAAAATAAAATAATAATTAACATCTTAAAATAGAAGGGCAAGATGCGACATCTTGTTAACCCTTGGTTTTAGGACACACGATCCCGAAATTTCTCAATCCAAGTTTATTTCAAAAATAATTAAAATCAACCAATCCAACAAACAAATATTTTTAAAAGAATTACGTAGCTTTGAATTCCCTTTTATGGTTTCTCATAAATATTCATTTTCTTTCCTTGAAAAATAATAAAATAAAATCTTTTATGGTTTCTTTTAATAAAAGGGTGAAATAAATATTTTCGAAGTTAACATAAAATTTTACACAATTAACTAGAGGTAACCATTTTTCAATGGATGTCATAGGGTGCTAATACCTTCCCTATACATAATCGACTCCCGAACCCTAAATCTGTTTTTGAAGACCATTCACTAAAAAAGGTTTTTCCAATGTTTTCCTAAATAAAATAAATGTTGGTGGCGACTCCATTTTTGCAATCAAATAGATTTTGTTCGCCGCTCCCATCGCAATGTGGTTGCGACATTCGCTCACACTGAATCTTCCATCTCACCCTCCTTCCCCCATCTGTCTCTGAGGTTTGTTCCCCTATTTTTGAAACCAACAGGGGAAGTGGAAATGCATGGATTGCCAAATAATTATAATATGTTGGGTTTCCCAGCCGTGGCTCTTATTCTTCTTCTCACTCTGTGTTTGTGTTATAGGTTTGGTCTATTTCTTGCTTGGGATATTGAGTTTTCAATCTGCTTTTTATTTGCTCAGTGATATTCCATCTTTCATTGGATTAGCATTTTGATAGATTCTTATGTGCTCTATTGCTTTGCACCATCAAATACAAGACAAGTCAACTATAGCTTTAAAATGTAATTAAAATAAAAGACAGTGATGCCCCATAATGATACTTTGTTAAGCATTCAATGGTTCTCTTGCTCCAAGAACACCTGATAATTTGTCAAAAATTTTAATATATTATCCGGTTATGAAACAAACTACTTTTGTATCCACTTTCGGTTTTGATCTAAATTTTTTATCAAACAAAGTGGAGCCTTTATTGACCTAATATTATATTCATTATGTAGGTCTTTGGGTTTACTATTGACAGATATTAGTCATGTAGAGGCATACTGCATGTGGGTTTTGTGATGATGGATAAAGAAAAAAAGTGACTAGTGAGTGAAAGTGATTTTTTTGAGTGAAAGTGATTAATTAGTTGGTGTGGGTTGATTTTTTCTGTTACAAAGTTTCAATTTCAGTCTCTTTTGCTACAAATCTGATGTCTGCATTCTATTTTCTAGGTTTGGGGGCAACAATGAAACAATTTCATCTACTCCTGCTTGTACTAATGAGGTGAGTGAACGTGCACCAACAAATTCAAGTCAACCAGAAGATAACACACAAGGAAATGAAAAAGACAAAGATCAAGTAGCTGAAGAGGTTGTCATTAAGAGGAAGAGGCAGAAAACGTCAGTTGTATGGAATGATTTTGATGAGGTTGAAATTGCTGGAGGTGCAAGGAAAGCTGTTTTCAAATTTTGTAAAGATAAATTCGCTACTGGTGGGAAAGGGCCTAGTACCGAAAATTGCTTGCAAAGGAGGTTGCAAATGGCTCAAGAAAAGAAGCAAACAGTCATTCCATTTCAGCCTTCTAATCCAGGTAATCCATTTGTGAGTTCTAGTGTTAGATACTCTAATGAAAAGATGAGAGAAATAATTGCCACTGCTATTATGGTTCATGAACATCCTTTTAGTATTGTTGAGGATGATGTTTGGATGTGAGCTTTCCAATATGCAAATCTAGATTTTCAAAAAGTTAGTCGTAAAACTACTAGAAATGATTGTTTAGCAATATATGAGGCGGAGAAGAAAAATTTGAAGACATTGTTGAAAAGCGTGAGTAAGATTAGTTTAACAACATATATGTGGAAATCAAGCCATCAAGTAGCAGAATATATGGTTATCATTGGCCATTTCATTGATGCACGGTGGAAACTTCAAAAGAGAGTGTTGAGTTTTGTGAAAGTGCCTGCTCCAAGGCGTGGAATTGATGTGGCTGATGCAATTTTTAAATGTTTAAAAGCTTGGGGAATTGAAAATAAAGTTTTTTTGGTATCTGTTGATAATGCTGCTTATAACGATTCATGTCTGAGAAATCTTAAGGAGAACTTGTCTCTTAGTAATAAGTTATTCCTTGGTGGTGCCTTGTTTCATGTTAGATGTTGTGCACACATACTAAATTTGCTAGTGCAAGATGGACTTAGTAAGATCAAGGATATCATTTTCAACATTCGTGAAAGTGTGAAGTATATTAACTATAATGATGCAAGGCTAAAGTCTTTTTGTGATGTTGTTGAGCAGAAAAGGTTGAAAGATAGGAAGCTTATCATTGATTGTCCGACAAGATTGAATTCAACATTTCATATGTTATCAACTGCTTTAAAATTTAAGATTGTTTTTGCTTCTTATAAGGAAAGAAAGCCGCACTATGATTATGCACTTTCACTTGAAAATTGGGACAAAGTTGAGAAAGTTTGTAAACTTCTTGAGGTGTTTAATCTAGCTACTCATGTGATCTCAGGTAGTGAGTATCCTACTGCTAATTTGTATCTTGCTGAAGTTTGGAGGGTGAAACAAGTGATTGACAATGCAGCTAAGGATCAAGATCTCTTCATGAGAGAATTGGCATCTCCAATGAAAATAAAGTTTGACAAGTATTGGGGGGAATGTAATTTGCTTATGGTAATTGCTAGTGTTTTGGATCCGAGGTGCAAATTTCACATTGTTGACATATGTTTTTCCTTGATATATAAGCCTGAAGAAGTAGCAAAAGAGAATATAAAGAAGGTACGATGTTCATTGGAAGAGTTATATGATGAGTATGTGTGTCTAAGTCTGGAAGAGTCATCCTCTGCAGAAGGAAATAATGGTGGCAACAATCCAACATCTTCCACTGAGCCTAAATCTTCAGTCATAACTGGATTTGACCAAATTATGAGCATTATTGTGCGTGATAAGGAAGCAGTTCCTCCAATGAAATCAGAATTACAAGCTTACTTTGATGAACGCGTTTATATTCCTGATGGTAATAACCCTTTTAATGCCTTGGAGTGGTGGAGGAGTAATAGCCTAAAATACAAGGTTTTGTCAAAGATGGTTGCTGATATACTAGCCATTCCAATCTCAATTGTGGCTTCGGAGTCTACATTTAGTGCTGGAGGTAGAGTTATTGATGAATATCGCTCTAAATTAAATGAGGAATCCATTGGGGCACTCAATTGTGGTGGGGATTGGTTTCGTCATAAGTTTAATTTGAATAGAAAGTTAAAGGTTAGAACTTTTGCATTGTGACATGTTTTATTCCTTATATTTGTTAACATAATTATTTTTAAAGTATTTTTTAGTCTAATGACATTAATTGTTTTCTTATTTTGAAGGTGAATGAAGGACGTGGAGAGATTACCTTGAAAATTTGATGTGTTTCTTTGCTACTTGTTGCATTTATTACTGTTTTGTGTTATTGTCATAATCCTTGAATATCTATTGGTTGTATTTTGTATTTTATGGCCTGAGGCTTATTTGTTTATGGTTGTATTTTGTATTTTATGGCCTGAGGCCTATTTGCTACTATTTTGTGTTTTTATCATAGATCTTGAATATCTATTGGTTGTATTTTGTATTTTATGGCCTAAGGCCTATTTAATCATTGGCCTATTTGCTTCGGCCTTTTTAGCAGTAGGCCTGTGGCCTATTAGCAACAGGCTTGTGGCCTTATTAAGGCCTTCACAGGAAATAGGCCTTTAAAAATGCTTTTAGGCCAGGCCAGGCTTTTAAAAAGGCCAGGCAAGGCCTTAAAAGAAGCCTATGTCAGGTAATAGGCCAGGCTTAGGATTGATATTTTTGAAACAGGCCAGCCCTATTTAGCTAAAGCCTGGCCTGTTCCCACCCCTAGTGGGAGACCATATCATGTCTCATATTCTTTGTCCTCGGTTTCTCCCTCCTCCTCCTCCTCCTCCTCCTCACCAACCTTCCCGATGTCGCACTTTCCAGTCAATTACCTACCGGAATATTCGACAACTTAACCGACCACCGCTTCAATGCCCTCACTGGTCACCTCCATTCAGATCTCGCTTTCCCGTCGTCTCCGCTTCAACAACCTCCTCTTCCTTCTTTTTGTTCTCTAGATCCATTTTTGGGGAACTCATTAAGTGGGAAACTCCTTATTCTCTGCCCAGATTGGAAACAATGAGGGGAACCAGAAGAAGATGAAGATACGGGTACTGGCATCACCTTCTCCTTTGTGAAGCTAAACCACCGCCGCCAAAAGCTCTGTTGTGTCGCCGCCGTACCACCTCCTCATCAGCCGTGGTTCTCCCTTGCTAAACCAACTCACTGCGCCACCACCACACCATACAAGTCACTAATGGGCAAGAAGCCAAGCCGCCGAGAACCATCTTCGAACCACTACCCAAGTCCACCTATGCTCCTCCATTCGTGCCTTTGCAAGAATCGCCGCACGACCTACACCGCGAGCCACCATCCCTCTCGAACCAGTGCCACTGACATCCACATGTCGCATAGGGCGGGTGGTGGTGGTGACGACGAAGTGGAGGGAGTGGCGAGAGTGCCGGAGGCGGTTGATGAGGCTGTCTTTGCCGATACCTTTGGGGCCGTTGATGACGATGATGAGAGGGTTAAGGTTTGGGTAGAGACGTTGGGAGCTGAAGGAGGAACCCAAAGAGGCTTTCAGGAACCCGCGTGGGAAGAGGGGTGGGGGAGGAGAGAGGAAAGAGGGAAGGAGTAAAAAAATATTTGGCATTTTGCAAATAAGGACATTTTATTGCCTCTCATGGTGAGAGACAAGTATCTCACCCTAGAAGCAGCCGACATACAAAAGCCATTGGTTTGAATTCTCTTGAATGTATTTAGATGTTCTTTGATAGTATAGATAGGATTTTTTTTTTTCTCTCAAGTATGATCAGATAAGATGTAATAACATGAAGTTAGTTACCATATGTCTTAAGAAATATATTATAGAGAAATGTTACAATGGTTTGACTCACAAGAGTTATAATGTTTCAAACCATACTTTTTCCTGAAAAGTTTAATGGTTCCACCTATCATGGATAAATCCAACTATAGGTTACACTATTCAAGTATTCTTATCATGTGATTTCTAATATCCATTGGTCACCAAGATGCATATTTAGGGCATGTAAAGATACTATTTAACCAATGTTTTTATTAAATTAATGGAAGACCAATACAGTAAAATTTTCTAACATTCACTCACTTAGGCAACATTGATTTATAAAACAAAACAAAACAAAATAAATAAATAAAATTTTGTATACAAAATTTTGAATTCGAACTAAACTAAAAGGCTCGTTGATTGAATAATTGTGGCGCTTTCGTATCTTGACTCTAATCATAAAATAATCATGATCAAAGCCGACCAACAAGATTCATCAATTAAACTTATGGATGAGAAACAAATCCTTAGAAAACATTATCAATCTTCCAAGGAAATCACAAACATGTTTCATGTGAAAACACTATTTCCACAAGAGAATCCAAAGATGAACATCTCAAAATAAAAATTTGAAACAAGTATGTCTTCCATTTTTTATGTTCCTGCAATTTTAATTCAATGTGAATATCTTTCAATTACATTTAATTCCGGTCATTTACCTTCGACCTCTTTATTTTCTTGCAAATTTATTTTCTGCTCTTTAAATTTCAAACATTAAATTTTAAACACTTTACCCTTATACACACATTTAGATTTCTTACATTTTCATTGCTTTTCTTACCTCGCACTTTAAAGTTCTCTAATGATTTTATGTGGAAGCATGTTGAAAGACAAGATTATCATATAACTCAAGAATCTATTTTCGACCGATAAAAATTGTTTGTTGGGATCAGTGAAACTAAAAACTCCCATAAACATTCGCATCATTAAAAATATTTGATTTTTACCATAATTATTTTAAATGTCATATATTGAATGATATGTGATTATTTGATAATCTTAATCTCCTACTTCAGCTAGATTATGAGACACCGAAGCCAAATGATAGTTGTAACTAAATTATATTTGGTACCTTGGATTTGTTTTGAATTTAAATATGTATCTTATTTATTTTTAGATTTATTCACAACATAATGTTATTAACGTAATGATTAAGTATATAATATGTGTTTAAATTAAGAAGTCACATAGTAAAATTGAAAAATTTACACAATAAAAACGAATAAAAGCATTAGAAATGCGGCCAGACAGGCACGTAAATGTCTAGCTTGCCGCTAGTAATTAATAATATTTTAATTTTAATATAAGGTCCTCAATCTTCCGAAAGCACCAGTTCACGTGATCATGACATTACATGCCACATCACTTGGCTCACTTGTTTTGCGTAGGATCACGCAGAGTTTGGTCGAAACGACAACTCAAACCTCGTCGTTGACGCTCTCTTCAAGTCCGCGGAGTCAGTGGCGTTTTGGTCCAATTCAAACATGCACCAAAATTACGAAACGGCCCTTCCGTTGTTCCGAGGCTTTGTCTCTCTCTGTTCTCTCTCCCGAGTCTTTATGCCTTTGTTCAAAGGTATATTCTCAGTTTCGATACTCTCCGTAAAAGAAATAACACCGCATAACTTCTCTGCTTAACTCTCGAACACAGGAAGATACTTCAATTCGGAACAAAGGTGTATATAGCCATTCATCTCTCATTATTTATTCATTTTTCTCTTTTTTCCATTTGTTGACTTTTGATTCATTTTTCGTTTATTTTTCCTTCTATCTGGGCATCTTCAGTTTGCTGTCATTTTTCATTTTCCGTGAACAAAATTTTAACTTGGCATGGTGGGTTGGTGATCCAGAAAAAAATGGTTTCTTGTGGGTAAGTGTTACTTTGATGTTCTGTTTCAAGGACCTTTTTGTTGTGTTTCTTGTTTAAGATTGTGTGTGTGTGTGTTTTATTTGTTTTTTGTTTTCTGTACTGGGTGTTGTATGTTTTAATGGGTGAGGTGCATGGTTTTGATTGCTGGGGGTTCTCATTTTCTGTCAAATTTGCATTTTTACATTGGACTGGTGGAACTGAGAATGTTTGTTGTTTGGAATATTGTGTTTTCTGTTGAGGCTGTTGTCATTTCTTTATTCAATTGTGTGATTAATTGTTGCTGTTAACAAATAGTATTTGTTGGAGTGGAAGTGATGAATGACTTTTTAACTACTATGTTCAGATAGGAAACTCCTCAGAAATGAAGATTCATTGACTTTGATTTTTGATTTTTTTCGTTTTCCTTTTCAAAGTTTTCATCTCGCATGTTTTCTCTTATCTTAAAAGGGCCTCCATCATTTTAGAATTATTTCAATTCTAGTAATCTGTGTGGTGATAGTCATGTGATCCTATGAACATAAGAATTTAATCCACATTTTTTTAATTAGAGGAGTACATTGTCAACTGATGAGGCATTGTGATATTGTTATGAATTTATATTCGGATTGCTTTATGTGTTGCTTTGAAAGCTTTTTCTTTCTGCGAAGGAGCAATATAGTGATCTCTACTTTAATAGTTGTTTGCTTGGTTTGTTGGTAGTAGCTTATACGCCCTGAATGATACTAAGAGGCTTTTGTTGCCTGACTTTTGTTGCCTGTGGATGTTTGTATGACTTTCTACCCTTAATATTGTTATTGTTATTTCCCCACAAGTTTTGTCTTACTAATACTCGCTGCTTATTGTAGCAGATTTCTCTGTGGCCCATGAACCGGGTTGGGATTTGTCAATGGCTGCTGCAACTTGCTTGTGTACACGATAAATATGGTGATGATGATGATGATGGTAGAATAGCAGAGGCCAGTGGGTCAGTCCTACTTGTTAATGGATCTCTCTCGTTGATGTTTTGAGTACTATATCACATTAGTATGGATTACAGAGAATCAACTGATGGACTTTTAAGGGCTGGGGTATTTATTGTTAGGTGTTCAAGAGTAGTCTAGTGGACTGAAATAGTTTTCGAGAATCTGGCTCTTGACATTATCAGGTAGTAGATTAGAGGAGTATAACTGCTAAGCCATTTAAGTGGAGTGGCATTTTATAATAATGGAAATAACTATTTCTCCACAAGTACAAAAGAAAATTTTTCAGACAACAGGTCACAAAATTTTATCAGACGGGTCCCAGAAAGATCTGTGGCTTGTTGTGCGAGAAGGATCTCTAACTGATGTAGAGTTGGCCTTGGCACTATTGAAGAAGAGTGGGGGAAATATCAATTCAAGGAATGCCTTTGGGCTGTCCCCTCTTCATATTGCCACTTGGAGAAACCACATCCCCATTGTAAGGAGGCTTCTTGCAGCTGGTGCTGATCCTAATGCTCGAGTATGACAATTTCTCTTCTTAATTCTTACAGATGTGCATGTGCCTTTTCTACAATAGGTGTTAATTTTCTTAGTTTTAAGAAGTTCTATTTGTGACATTTGCTTCATAATTAGTTCTCAACATTTGAACAAAATAATTATTTATTTGTTATAACTTTATAAAGATCATTATACATTTAATACTAGTCTCTGTGCATTTCATGCTACTTTGATGGAATGATTCCTTAGCTGAATTGAGTGAATGATTTGAATATCTGTGCCAAAATTAAAATTTAAAAGTTAAAACTTCCTGAGATTAAAATTTCACAGGTAAATATTTCAGTGTTTGCTATCATTGAACTTTAACTGTATTGATGGATGATATTTTGTCAAAATATCTCTGAAATTTTTACTGAGATGCCTAAGTCATTTATAATATTCCAGTGAAGTTTACAAGCTTTAAAATGTGGTGGTTACAAAGACAAAAATTTATTGCTGTCATAAAAACAGATTCAGACAAATTTGTAATGAAGTGAAATGTCCTTATATGAGTTTTTTTGTTGTGGAAATTAGTCTATATTCAAGTTCAAGGGTGAATAATTTGAAGTCAATGTTTTGAGTATCGAGTTAGTAATGTTCACAAAGTGGCATTTTTTGGCCTAATTTATGCAATGAGCTTGCCATGCTACCACTTTTATTAAAAAACCTGGGTATGGTAAATAATTTATAAAAATTTTGCTTAGACTGACATCTAATACCAATTTCTCAGGGTTAGTTAGCTCATGAAAACCAGAAGTGGTCTTATTTGGGATCCTCCACAATAATTATGCAAATTATTCTATATTCGAGGGTAAATTATTTGACATCAATGTTTTGAGAAGCAAGTTTAATCGTTTCCACATAGTGTCATTTTTTGGCCTAATTTATGAATTGAGCTTGCAATGCTACCATTTTATTCGAAAACCTTGGTATGGTAAATAATTAATAAAAGTATGTTTAGACTGACATCTAATACCAATTTCTCAGGGTCAGTTAGCTTCATGAAAACCAAAAGTGGTCTCATTTGCTCCACTGGCTCCACAGTAATTATCTTTTCACCATTGATATAGATGTAGAGTGATACTCTTTTTGACATCAACGGTGATGACATCTCCCTTACTATTTTGGCCTATCATTATTTCGGCATTGTATCTATCTTGCTCAGTTGTTGCATTATTGTGCAGAGGTACATTTCAAATATTTATTATGTACTACAAGATAAGCCATCTCAGTTTTCTCCCTTATCCTTTATCTGCAACTGAGTGGGTTCCTAGGCTTGAGATTGTTGATGTTACTTCGGTAGTTATGGAAATTAATCATTTTCCTTATTATGGATTACATGCATTTCATTTGTGGTTCAACATTGTGGAGTATAACATAAATAACACCTAATGTCAAAGAGAAGGCTTTGGAAAAGTGGGATATCTTTATGGAACAATGTAGGCAAGAATGGGATTGAGATATCTTGTGTCTACAATAATTTCTGATTATTTGAATGTTGTCTAAGGCTAAAGCCAGAAACTTCCGTTATTTCATAGGTTTTTTGTACTGAAGATAAACTTGAATTCAGGAGAATTTTGTAGACTCATAGAGTCTCACAAATTCAGTGTTGTCTTAATGGCTACTTTGAGATACTTCTTATACCTTTATGTCCTAGGGTCCATTGGTATCGTAACTTTTTTGCTTTTTCAGGATGGAGAATCGGGATGGAGTAGCCTTCACAGGGCTATGCATTTTGGTCATCTTGCCATGGCTAGCATCCTTCTTCAGCATGGTGCCTCTACTACATTGGAGGACTCTAAATCTCGAATACCTGTAGATCTCCTATCTGGACCTGTATGTCAGGTTTTCGAAGATCAATGCAATTCAGGTATAATGTTCTGTGCTTTGACTGATTTGGTATTGTGTGGATTGTTTTTGAAAGTAGAAACTAGACATGGAGGGTGTCAGCTTGATTATTTTGTTTATCTTCAGTGGCTACTGAGGTCTTTAGTTGGGGGAGTGGCACAAATTATCAGCTTGGAACTGGAAATGCACATATTCAAAAGTTACCATGCAAAGTTGATTCGCTTAGTGGTTCATTGATAAAATTGATTTCTGCCGCCAAGTTCCATAGTGCTGCAGTTACTGCTCGCGGAGAAGTCTATACTTGGGGGTTTGGAAGGGGGGGCCGTTTAGGGCACCCTGATTTTGACATCCACAGGTATATGTTCTGTTTCAATATGAAGTCAGATGCGCTAGTTTTTCTGTTGTCATTGGTGTTACCATGTATTGATACTTTCATGTGTGTGATTATCAAGATTTAAATTCGACGTATGTAGAAACAGTTTTGCTTGAGGAAGTTCATTGATAATGTTGGGTTTTAGGATATATTTTTTTACCTTACCTTGGATGAGAATCAAGATGATCATCTCACTAAATGCTGTTTTTATAAAATGAAAGTTCATTATTCAAAAGATGACCATCAACATGCTTTGTTTAGCTAAAGCTCATAGTTGCATTGTTGGGTTGTGATGTGGAACTTGTATTTTGCATGCTCACTTATTTTCAATCAGCTTATAGTTTTAAGAACTTCGCATCAATCTTTATGTTTATGATGTTGCATTGCTTTTTGGGTAGTATTTCCGATGGTTCGTTGCTGATAGCCGAAATTGATTTATGTGGCAGCATAGTCTATTCTAAGTGAATAGAAGTGGTATAAATTAAAAGCAAAAATTAGCTAAATTACTTTTTTTTTTTTTTATTAACGAAAAAGTGATTCTTATTAACTTGGCAGATTAGAAACTTGATTGACATCCAAGACCAAATGGAACTTATTATTTTAATCGGTGTTCTTGCTAATGTTTTAGCGGCAGTTACAGGTTACAATTGGTTTTTCATCTTTTGTTTGAAGGAGATGGGTTATGACTGAAATAGTTATGTTTTTGCTTTTTGGGAAATTTTCAATCATTTTTCATATTGTTGTACTCATTGCAGTGGTCAAGCTGCAGTCATCACTCCTCGCCAGGTGACTTATGGTTTAGGTTCCCGTAGGGTGAAGGCAATTGCTGCAGCTAAGCATCATACAGTTATTGCTACTGAAGGTGGGGAAGTGTTCACCTGGGGATCCAATAGAGGTAAATTTGACACTATTTATATCCATATAAGCATTGACTTCATTCCTGCTGTGCCTTTTATTAAGTATGCTCATGATTTTCTATCAATTGTGGTTGCTTAGTTTGGGAAAGAATTTGGTTGTCTTTTTTAATTCTTTGTTCTACAATGTGGAAATATATATGACACAGAAAAACGGATTATGTTTTTTTTCTAGTCATTTATGAATTGCATCAATATTTTGTTAGGGCCCAGCCCAATTAGGAATAGTAAGAAATATAATAGTTAGTTAGTTAGCATGTGTTGAGACACTTAGTTAGTTAGAGGATTCTACCCTATAAACAGGAGAAGAGAGCAAGGGAATGGGGATTGAGATTTGTTAGTTTGTAGAACTAAGCAAAGGCTTAGTGTGAAAGGGGAAACCGTTTGTGAAGGGGAAACCCTTGGAGGAGAGTTTCTCTCCTATTCTTGTTCTTTTTCAGTTACAATTCAATAAAGATTCATTCTTTGCCTTTACTTTTCCATTCCTATTCTTGGGTTCCTAACAAATTGGTCCGACCTACCGGATCCTTTTCGGGATGGAGAAGATGGCTACGATGGAGATTCAGGTGGCTACCTTTGGAGAATCGGGTGGCTACGTTGGAGAAGATGGCCAGCGAACAAGGAGTGATATTGTCAGAGCTGAAAACTGACATGGCTTACATAAAAGAATTGCTTGTGGAGGTGCTGGGTTCAAGATTCAATAAAGAATGGCTGTTGGAGATGAGAACTAAGAAGGCGCCCAGCGTTGCGGGGGAGGTAGCTTCCACTCAATTGAAACAACAGTATGAAGAGGTTGCTGTCATTGGGGATTTTGGAGTTTCAGCGTCAATGGAAACTCAGATTTTACAGAACCCAAACAGGGAAGTGAAGGGTCCGGAGGGAATAGATGAGCAAGCAGTAATTGCAACAGAGGGTACAGTTTCGGTGCTGCCCTTGAAAAACCTTTCAAGATACGGTGATATTTTCAACAAGATTGCCGCCAAAGATGTAGAGGCCAGTTGGAAATGGGTCACAGGAACAAGAAGATTTTGTAGAGAACACAATAAGGGAGACAAAACCCACACCTTGAGTTGCAAAGACAAGACGATGGAGCATGGGCTAAGTCCGGCTGGAACCCTACCGCCTCCACCGCCGGAGCCGCCTGACCCACCACCACATGAATGGCCTGCTTTGCTGCCACCCGAACCGCCTGACCAGCCGCTAGGACCCCCGGACTCAAAGCTGCCGGAGCTGCCACCGCCTCCGAAACCGCCCAACTCGCTGCCATTAGAAAAGACACCGTAACCTCAGTTGAAGGGACAGTCGTCAGAATCGCCGGACCTGCCGCCACCGGAATCGCCGCCACCCGAACTGCCACCCTTGTTGTTGCCGGCCGTGTCTGAAGGTGGAGAGAGCAGCATGGGTCTGGGATGTAGAGCTACGTAAGGGGAAAGTGCAAAGGGAAGAGTTAGACCTAATGGGCCAGGCCCAAATTGGATTCATTCATGGGTGTCATGAAAGGGAGGTTAATCTGAAATTTTTTCAATGGAGCTCATTTTTTGAACAAATGGGCCCAACCCAGATTTTTGAGCAACACAGTTTCAACTGAAAACCGATGATGTTTCCTATTTGGCCCTCATGCAAACTGACATCATTCCTAGTGGAAGAAGGCAGAGGAAAGAGCTTCCAACCTTGAGGACAAGGTTGTTTCATGGGAGGGTAGTATTGTTAGGGCCCAGCCCAATTAGGAATAATAAGAAATATAATGGTTAGTTAGTTAGCATGTTAGAGGATTCTACCCTATAAATAGGAAAAGAGAGCAAGGGAAAGGGGATTGAGATTTGTTAGTTTGTAGAACTAAGCAGAGGCTTAGTGTGAAAGGGGAAACCCTTTGTGAAGGGGCCCCTTGGAGGAGAGTTTCTCTCCCATTCTTGTTCTTTTTCAGTTTTACACTTCAATAAAGATTCATTCTTTGCCTTTACTTTTCCATTCCTATTCTTGGGTTCCTAACGTATTTTCTACTCACTTTAGTGCAGAAGGACAGCTTGGGTACACTTCTGTAGATACACAACCCACACCTCGTAGAGTGACTTATTTAAGGGAAAGAATTGTTGCTGTTGCTGCAGCAAACAAGCACACAGCTGTAGTTTCTGATTTTGGTGAAGTTTTTACTTGGGGGTGCAATAGAGAGGGTCAGCTTGGTTATGGAACCTCAAACTCTGCATCTAATTACACCCCACATGTGGTTGAATCCTTGAAGGGGAAGACCTTAACCAGAGTTTCTGCTGCAAAATATCATACAGTGGTGTTGGGATCTGATGGAGAGGTAACTCTTGGCATACTGTTATTAACTCAATTTCCTCTAATTATAAGAAAATTGTTTATACTTAAATTATTAACTCTCTGCATCTGAGGCTTACTAACAATCATTTTTTGGGCATTAGTTAACATCCATTTTATACTTAATGGGTGATTAGTGCCTTGCATGAAGTTAATAACCTGGTAACAGTCTGATTTTTGGATTGTTTTTTGCTCTATGAGAATAACTTTAGGAATAACTCATTTTAAACCCCAAGTAGCAGCTTTTATTTATTTATTTTGGATGGAAAACAAATATTAAAGAGATTCAGTTGTCAGAAATACAGAATAAAGGGGGTATGGCCTGAGTTATGCCGGGGGTTTTTTGGGGGGGGGGGGGGGGGGGGGATGCATATTGTTCTTTCTGATAATTTGTATAACTACTTAAAATATTAACATTTTGCAGAGAGGGAGGTCATGGGGGGGTATAAATTATTGTTCTTGCGCAAAATTATGTTTAACCACTTCATTATCTTCAGGGACATGGATATGGAACACATACAATTTATCATGATTTAGTTATATTTAGTGAATGGTTGTAAATAGTTGTCATTAAGGATTTATTTTTTTGAAAACATTAAAAGCTTTTAGTTCTAATTGACCTTGCTTTGTAGGTATACACTTGGGGTCATCGACTTGTTACTCCAACACGTGGAGTCATTACTAGGAACTTGAAGAAAAGTGGAAGCACTCCTTTAAAGTTTCATCGCATGGAGCGGCTTCATGTGGTTTCTATAGCCGCAGGAATGGTACACAGCATGGCTCTTACAGATGATGGTGCATTATTTTATTGGGTCTCCTCAGATCCTAATCTTAGATGCCAACAGGTTTCTATTTACTGAAGTTCTGTCTTTACTGACAATCTAGTTATCCTGAGACAAGCATGTTTATTAAAGACATTTCTCTCCTTTCGTTTTGTTAAATTTCTTTTATCCAGTTATATGCAATGTGTGGAAGAAATATAGCGTGCATATCTGCTGGAAAGTACTGGACTGCAGCAGCTACAGCTGCTGGTGATGTTTACATGTGGGATGGGAAGAAAAGTAAGGATAAGCCACCTGTTGCAACTCGGTTGCATGGTGTAAAGAAGGCTACTTCAGTTTCAGCTGGTGAAACACATCTGCTGATTGTGGCTTCCCTCTATCACCCTGCCTATCCTCTCAATGTGACTGAGAATTCTCAGAAGCATAAGTCGAATAACAGGGATGATATGGAAGAGTTAAATGAAGATATTTTGTTTGAAGATATGGAATCTAATATTATATCTTCTGTACAAGATGATACTTTTGGGAAGAGATCCACACCCAGCTTAAAAAGTCTTTGTGAAAAAGTAGCTGCAGAGTGTCTAGTAGAGCCAAGAAATGCCATACAACTGCTTGAGATTGCTGATTCTCTGGGAGCAGATGATTTGAAGAAGTACTGTGAGGTACTGATCTTTACTATTATACAAAAATATGGTCAAACCAGGCCCATTAGAATCCTTAATCATTAGTCTATGATTTTTTATTTCCTTTCATGATAATATTGGGATAACAAAAAAGAAATCCTAGAAAAAATATTTTCAGCTTTGGAAAAATTAACCACTTGATTGGTTAATTAAGTTAAGAAAATGGTTACTCGTTAACCACAATTTGAACATCATTAACCTATGATTAGTTGTTCCTAAGCTGAATATTTTTAGTTTTTACCTATATTTCCTTTTTTGTAATTTCCCATGTAATATTTCATTTTTTCTAAAGCTGTCTAAAGTGGAACATATAGTGGTCAATATAAATTCTATTCAGTGCTTCCTCTTGTAAAAAGAATTTAGCATTAAACTTAGAGAATATCCTGAGTCTTACGGATTATTAAATTCTACCTTCATGCATTTGTCCCTGTAATAAATGGACATTGTTGTTATATTTACTTGGATATATCTTGACATGATACATGGTAAGATCATACTAAAGCAGTTTTTATTGATCTCAGGAGATTGTTATGCGTAACCTTGATTATATATTTACCATTTCATCACATGCTGCATCAAGTGCTTCGCCAGATGTTCTGGCTAATCTTGAGATGTCATTAGACCAGAGATCATCTGAGTCATGGAGTCACCATCGGCTCCCTACTCCAACTGCTGCTTTCCCTGTCATCATTAATAGTGAAGAGGATGATAGTGAGATGGAGTTTCAAAGGACTTGTGACAAAACCATGAAAATGTCTGCATTGAAGTTGGAGAAACATCAGAGAGTAGATTCCTTTCTGCAGCCCATGGATGATCCCAATCAAGGAGTCTCCAAAGCAGTTCGAGCTTTAAGGAAGAAGTTGCAGCAGATCGAGATGCTTGAAGCTAAGCAGTCTAATGGATATCCTCTTGATGACCAGCAGATTGCAAAGCTTAAATCTAAATCAGCACTGGAAAATTCACTTTCAGAACTGGGCATCCTTGTTGAGACTTCGCAGTATAAAGAATTGTCTTCTGTACTGCCAGAAAGGAAAGGTAGTAAGAAGGGTAAACTTTCGAAAAAACAGAGGAGAAAGAGCGCCAAACTAAGTGTGGAGCAGACAGAAGAGGAGCCTGTTTATTATAGAAGTGAAGTAATTCCAGAACCTGTGAAGGACTTGTTGGACATTGACATCTTGGAGGTTCCAAACTCAAAGGTTGGTTTCTGATTTCATTATTTGTGTATGATAATTGCAGATTCTTGGATTTTCACTGTTCATTTCCTTTTTCTTTTGGGTGTTTTCTTTTAGGGGCAGTGATGATGGGGGTTGGACATTGTGTCATTGTCTTTTTTGCATCTAAAGGTTTGTGATATACCATTAATTGTCGCTCGAGTTATGGCAGTGCTATGGTGACTATTGAAAGAGATGTTTGAAATTATATTTTTATTAAATTGCTTTTTTTGTGATAGTTTCTTTGTGTGTTAAGAGGCTTCCAGAAATTACCAGTCCCTCACTCAGGCAGCTATAGACTGACCAGATTGACCTTCTTATAATTTTATATTGACTCCTTAATGGTATTTACCATTGATAAACATCTAGTGTCTAGGCTAAGAGATGCTATCTGAAGGCACTGTTAATTGACAGCTTGCTCCATAGCCATTTGTGATATGATTCGCAGGTGCTCCAATGATCATCCGTGTATTCGTCTGGTAGACATGTGAAAATGGCCAGATTCTCTATTCTTTGTTTATCAGATTTTTTATCTTTGGCTGAGAGGTTAAGGGAGGGGGGGAGGGGGCGGACTTCAGGGGAGGGGGAAAGACGATGGGAGGATAAGAGAGAAGCAGTGAGTGGATTTCATGCAATTAGAGTGAGGAAGGGGAATTTTGAACGACGAGGAAATGGCAAATGACATATTTTGTTAATTTTATTTTGACGTAGGGATGATTATGGATTATTAGAAAATTTTCATACTAATTATTGTGTCAGATATAATACTCGCACTGTATCCATGCAACATCATGAAGAACCTGGCTTGGGATTGTTTCATTTAGTAAAATAGTCAATCAGGTTTGAGCCTATTTCTAGGGTAGGCAATCAAGTTGTCATTTTGAAAGAGTATGTTTTGAATTGGGGGAATAACTTCTGCATGTTGATATAAATATGATTATTATTATATTTGTGAAGAGAAGCTCTTGTCTTTTCTTTTATGTTAACAAGAATTAGTTGTGTAGCTCCTAATCCTTTTACATATTTTGTTGCTTAAAATGCTACTTTTATTTGATAGGTGGAAGATGATGCCTTGCGTGAACAAACCACAGCTGATCAAGGTGTAAAAGATTCAGCTTTTGTGCCACAGAAGAAAGATTCTTTTGAGGTTCTAAAAAATAAGGGTCCATCAACGAAGGTTTCTAAGAAGAAGAGCAAGAAGGGTGGGCTTTCTATGTTTCTGAGTGGTGCTCTTGATGATGTCCCAAAAGAGGTGGTCGTGGTTCCCCCTCCACCAACACCGAAAAGTGAGAGTCCTGCATGGGGCGGAGCCAAGTTCATCAAGGGTTCTACTTCTATTCGTGAAATTCAGGGCGAACAAAGCAAAATCAAGGAAAAGCAGCCAGCTAGGAGCAAAGATCAGGTGGAAGATCTTTCTGATCCCAGAAGCGTAGTAAAAATAAAGTTGAGTTCATTTCTTCCTTCCAGCCCGATACCTGTTTCCTCAACGTGCAGTTCCCAGGCATCTGATGGAGAAAGGAGTACCCCTCCTTGGGCTGCTTCAGGAACCCCTCCTCATCTCTCTCAGCCATCTTTTAGGGACATTCAAATGCAACAGGTTTGTGAATAAGGCTTCCTTTCATGTGTTTCTTTCCATGCTTGTTTGCTCTGAACAGCAGTGTTATCAATGGCGGATGGCAGATTATGACGGCCATCCAAAAATCCGCCATATAAATATGGCGTTGCGGCCTATGGCGGAAATATGGCGAATATAATAGGCGTTGCGGCATGGCAGCTGGCACAGAATCCCCCATGCCATAACGCCTTGGTGCCGCCGCGGCAATTTGACAACACTGCTGAACAGTGGTTCAGATTTCTTGGTCCCTTTTTGTCTAATGCTTATTTTAATTACATTTGGTATTTTATTGCTTATCAAAGTATCTTAGCTCGCAATTCATTTAACTGAGGATGTTGTCATGTAAACAGGGAAAGAAACTACATAGTTTTTCACATAGTCCAAAGACCAGAACAGCTGGATTTACTATTGCTTCTGGTCAAGGCTCACCATCTGAAGCTACTGGGGTGAACCGATGGTTCAAGCCAGAAGTGGAGGCACCATCCTCAATTCGTTCTATTCAAATTGAGGAAAAGGCCATGAAGGATCTAAAGCGCTTCTACAGCAGCGTTAAGATTGTCAGGAAGCAGTCTTGATGCCATCTAGTGTATATTTAATAAGGCCGATAGCCAGATCCCTTTCGAGGCATAGAGATCATCAAAGTGAGTTTTGCCTCTCCCTTTGGTCTTTCAGAGGCTCTTCCGTCTTTACTCGGCTGTTTATTATTATTATTATTTTATTCTCACTACTAGTTTTATTCCAGTGACCGTAAATTAGTCTGTACAGATAGTTGCCTTGTACATTCAATTCTCTTAATAGTATAGTTCATAGTTGACTAGGATTTTATTTATTTTTTCATGTACTTCTTTTGCCAACTTCCTTTGAAGCTGGAAACTGATACAATAATGATGTTGCCCATGATGGCAGAATGGGTTACAAACTGTCCTTAATTCAGAATAAGAGAACGTTCTTAGCCAAATAAGGGCTTTCATTGTACCCGCACTATGGATATTGCATCTATTTTCCAACACCTAACCTAACTACCCTATAGTATATATAGAGACCTACAGCAGTGATTCTTTTCTACGTTCCTGAGGTTCTTAACAGTGTTATAGTGATGCTAATTGTTGAAATTCAACCTTATAAACTTCTAACATGGTTGGTTTTTTGTGCTGACAGTCAAGTTATTAATTTTTTAAATAGCCCTCCTATTTTGACTAGGTTTGGTTAAGCAGCATTACTTTTAGGGATCTGGAAGATCTATTGAAAAAGCATTAGGGAGGGTGAAAGAGAAAAAGTGCCCTGTATATTGTTACTATCACACTAGGGTGATTGGTTTTTTTTTATTTGTATAATTTATGTGGGTGGTTGTGTCGGTCATAATCATTAATACATGAAAATTATTTGTACATTTGATAGTTGATTAATGATGTTTCAATGGATAGTTAATAAGTTGGTTAATGAGATCAAAATCTTGATGAATGATGTCGAAATCTTGGGTGTACACATAATATTAGTAATATTATATTAGCTTTTTCCGGATAATGATTGGTCTTATCATCTGTGGCATTATTCTTTCCCACTCTACACGTGTGAACTTAAAAGCATACACCATTATATTTTAGTGTTACTACTTTGTATATGATTAGAATTAGAATTAGAATTAGAATTAGAATTAGAATATAAAGGAAATTTCTGAGCGGGTGCAAAGAAATTTACTAGAATTTGATGATAGCCTAAAGAAAGTCATGCATTTAACGCACTTAAGAATTTCTCATAGTAAGAGCATTTTCACATGGCAAACACCACGCAACTCATGGCATATCATTAACTCATATTGGTGTAATATCTCTTACTTAAATAATCAAATTTAGTTTTTAAAATATTTTTGTCTTTTTACTACTAATCATATTCTTTTTTTATTGAGATATTGTACGTAATCATAAATATGTATCATATTTTAAAAATAAAATAAAATAATTAAAATGAAAAACAATGAAAATTTTGTAATAATGAAAATAAAGGGTGGATGTCCATTTAGCTTCTACAACCCCTTAACTTTGGGCTTCCGTTTAGCTTCTACAACCTCATGTTATAATGTTCTTATGTTAATAGCACATTATTTTTTTCCCCTTCAATAGACTTATAAATTACAAGACTTGTGTTCTATATGTAGGACGACTCAAGAGCATTGTAGAGATTGTACCTTGAAGAGTATACTATATGAAGTTTCTCATTTTCTCTCGTGTCCATTATCTTTCTTTTATTTCTTCTGTAGTTTATAGTATATTGCTTTCTTGTTTGATGTTATTGTCATGTGGATAATGACTTAATAATCTTAGTGAATCCATTGCAAAAATTCATCTTCTTTGTTCAAACTCTTTTTGGGCTAATCTAATTTATGATTATGCTTTTTCTTATAGCTGTCTTTTTCATGTCTCAGTATGAAATATCTTTTTTTTGTTCCACTCATAGAACTTTTATTGTCAATTTTGTTTAAGTGACACAATTATCATATATTGCCTTGTTATCTTGATAAATTTCAGAAGAATTTTCTATTCAAACATCTTTGTAATATTGTACAAAACTATGATTTTTCTTAGTCATCATTTACATGAATATTTGTGGTATATTTCTTGAAAAACTAGACTTTAGATCTATTTGCTTTGTCACCTTTGATATATCCTCCTTTCAATTGAGTACTGCAAGTAGTATTCTCTTTCTTACGTCTTTCATGAATGTTGTTGCTGTTATTTGTGCATGGTATAAAGAAGTGGTGACTATAGATTGCTTTGAAAATTGTAATGATATAGCACAAATCTTCATGAAGAGAAAATAAAAATGGTTTTATTCATATATATATATATATATATATATATATATATATATATATCTTAAGTGGTGTTTTTAACATGAGGAGAAAATTGTAAGCAACCTTTGAAAAATTAGTATATAATATTGGAATGCGTCATGTCAAAGATAGAATGAACATGAAAGGTTAAGTGATTTTTGTACAGAGAATGATGTATCTTTTTTTCCTTCATTAGAATTTTTTCCCTACTGAGTAAGTAAGGTTTTAATGATACATATTCTTTGTGTAATAGACATCAAAGGGGGAGTGTTATGAAAATAAAGGGTGGATGTCCATTTGACATCTACAACTCCAATGAGCTATTGGCTTCTCTCATTATTCTCCTTAATATCACGTGTAATAACATACTTAATATAATATATTAATTATGACACATTATTTTAGGCCTCCAATAGACTTGCAAGTTACGAGACTTGTTTCCTTAAATAGGACTCATGACATTGTGAAGATTGTACCTTGAGGAGTATATAATACAAAGTTTTTCATCTTCTCTGTTGTCTCTGTTGCTTCTCTTTCTCTCTGTTTTTCTTTTCTTGTCCTAGTTTATAATATCTTAGCTTTGTTGTTTTCACTCACATTAATACATATTGAAACTTTAGAGATGAGAGATGAGTTTCTTTTTCTTTTTTAAATAATGTGTAGACTTGGGTTGTAATAATATATTCATAATTTGAAATATAATTTGAAGTTATAAATATATTGATAATATGAAATCTAATGATAAATATACAACCACGTATAGAATTTACTTTAAATGAGTTTACATTAGCATCATTCTTTTATACGTTTCCAGGTGTGATATTACTATTTAAGATACAAACAGAAATAACTATAGACTCTCCTAGCTTGAATCCTTTATTGCCAAAGACAGGAAAGGCACGAACAATCACTAATTCACTAGCATGTGGACAATAATATATTATTCGCTATTGCTCTACTTTCCATTTGCATCGAAAGCATACATATTTTGTGCCAGAATATTAGAGACAAATGGAGAACATATAAAATGAAACGAATAGAGGCAGGAAAAGAAAAAGGTTGATTGGAAATGTTTTTTGGGCAAGTGGCTACACGAGGGAGATTGTTGAGAGGAAGTAAAGGGAGAAAATTCCACTGTGATGTGATAACCCCATAACAATGTGAACATGTGTTTCTTTGAACGGTAAAAAAATATTTTGACTATTTTATGTTTCTTGATGTGAAATGGTATCCAAAAGATAAGCAAAACATAAACGAGAGAAATTTCGAGAAGGTTGTTTTTTCATGTGTCATGAAAGGCGTTCGATAACCCTTCCTACACTCATTTTGAGTTTGAAGTCCTACTCGACAAACACCACAAGAACGTATGTAGGCTTATATATATACATATAAAATTGCCAAAATAGGTTTGATATTTTTGTAATGTTCTCGGGGATGAGGATCCTATGGGGCGGGAAGTATAATCCTCATCTCCAACCTCAATTTGTCTTCTGGGGCATTTTCTCTCCCATCATTGTCTCCATGGGAAAACATTTCCACACAGGGGACCAGAGACCCCAAGGAGACAGTCCCCATGGGGATATCCACACACATAAGTTAAAATTGCATCCCAACTAGTAATATAGTTTATCGAAAAATAAAACCTACCATAATCCAAATCTCGTCCTATTTGATGTAAAGAGGAACAAATGAAATGAGTGATTAACGTCGGCAATATTCCTTCTTGGGGGTCGTTAAACAATCAAAGATGAAGCGATCATACACGTTTAAAGTTTTGACGAAAGTCATTTCTGAAGGGCCTAGTGTTCCGATCAATGATGATGTCTAATGACATTTTTGAATTATTGAAGAAAAAAGTATTATCATACTTAATAATAACATGCCAACACAATCAAATATTTATATTAGTCTGGTTGATCCCGAGATTAATCGTTAACTAGTCTTCGTGAGAGGTTTCATTTAGGCACCGTGTCTAACGCAATCAATTTGTATGCACGATATAGCATATTTGAACTACAATCACAAAACTGGAAGGCCAAGTGGCGTTGGATTTCAATGAGATGACACATGCATCGATTTGATTGATCAACATCACTATTCTTATATTTCAAAAGGTAAAGATAAGGAATCCAAAATTTTTAAGTAGTATGTGATTTGACTGGTTACATGGCTTTTAACGTAAAGAGCCAATAAACTGAACAGGTTATAACAAATTCCATTTTATCTATATTAGTAGTAGTTACAACTACTTTTGCCGATCGATCATACCAAATTCAATTAATAAGGGAGCAGGTTGCTAGGTTTAGGGGATGGAAACTTTTGTATCTCCTTTTTATGTATCTTTCTATTTCTCTTAATTTTTTTTATTGGAATCCATCGCAACTAAAGTTTTTCGCCCTCTAATAGGTTCATGGAGTGTCTCATAAACATACATCCTATCCTTTGTACCCGTTGTGAAACTAATCTCCATTTAGCTACTTGGTTACAATTAAAGTTGTCCCTCTCAAAGGATATTTTCTACGGGATTCAAACCGAGGTCCGTCCCACAATTGGTTCAGCCTACACAACCAAGTCCAATTGAGCTACGTTACATGTGCTGACCGAGATTATAAGGTCGCCATTACCGAACTTACCCCGTAAGACTTGGCTAAATTATTATCCTTGAACCGAAGATATACACCTCGGGATGTATGTGACTTAGTCAATGTGTAGGAGACATTTCACAATCTGAGAATCATGGGTGATAACCACTTTATTACCCACTATCCACAAAAGGGTGATAACCACCCCACTATCAGGGAGAGTCAGTTACAACACTAATATTATAAATAAGGGGCACATGACACAGGACTTTCATCTTCTTCTGATTTCATCGGGAATTACGTTAGCTTTGATTTCCATTTGTGATACGTAGGAACAGTCGTAGAGTGTTAACTCTGCCAAGGTATATTCACAAAATATTTTTGTAATTCATACTTAGAAGCATTTACATTACTTGTTAATTTCTAGTCAGATTCCGATTAACTGGATTTTGACAAGAACATTACCCATTGGATATATTTCCATTTTTCTTATTGAATGATACTAATTTAATAATTTTATTCTCTTTTAGTTAATTTTTTAAATGAATTGTCGACCTTCAATTAAAGGGTCGTGAAAAGAAAGAGAGGAAGGGAGGACACAATAATTCGACCCTCATTCTAAGTAGAGGGTGAGAATAGGTTAGGCACTATCAGGGAGAGTCAGTTACAACACTAATATTATAAATAAGGGGTACATGACACAAGACTTTCATCTTCTTCTGATTTCACCGGGAATTACGTTAGCCGCTTTGATTCCCATTTGGGATATGTAGGAGCCGGAGTGTTAACTTTGTCAAGCTATATTCACAAAATATCTTTATAATTCATACTTCGAAGCATTTATGTTACTCGTTAATTTTAGTCAAATTCCGATTAACCGGATTTTGATAAGAACATTACCCATTGGATATATTTCTAATTTTCTTATTGAATGATACTAATTTAATATTTTATTCTCTCTTAGTTATTAATAACTTTTCTCTTAGTTAGTTTTTAATTGAATTGTCGACCTTCAATTAAAGGGACGTGAAAAGAAAGAGAGGAAGGGAGGACACGATAATTTGATCCTCATTCTAAGTAGGGGGTGATAATAGGTTAGGGCGAGCTAGACCCTGATATGAACAGGTCTGGCCTACAATATTTCAATCTCAAGATTTGAGCTTGACCTATTAGCCTGATATAAGCTAATTTTTAAGGCCTGTGCTTGACCTACTTCAAAGCCTGGCCTGGCCTGCCCTTGAAGCATATTTGAAGACTTATTTTCAACAAAATCTTTAAATATGCATCCACCTATAAATTGATCGCAGGCCTTTATTTGTTAATAGACTTGTAGGCCTCTAATGATAAATTAGCCGGTTGCCTAGACATGTACATATTTAGCTAAGTGTTAAACACTTTACGAACAGCAACACAAGTGGAGTAGTTGGCATCCACAGCATCATTGTCAAAAAATTTCCAAGCTTTCAATTTGATACTGCTCTACACGTTGTGCTCTCTTACAATGTCTCGAGTTAAGAAGAACCCGTTATGAGGTGTTACTCTATATGATTGGCCTAATATAAGATTATAATATACGAATTATGATGGCATATCTCTACCCTTTTTTTCTTGTCAAAAAAAATCTCTACCCTTTTTTTTTTGGATGACAAGGATAAAATATTTATTTCTCTAAAATGCTTCCTTCCACGAACGTCATTGTATGAGTGAAACGAAGGGCAAGGGTAATAGTAATAATCCTTTGATTCCTTTCTTGTGTGTTTGGGGATATATGAGTGACAGTAACTTGTACTTAAAAGTGACTCTTTTCTTTCAAGAATCAAGATGTAGAGATCCCCATTGTTGTTAGAAGTGTAACTTTTCTTTATGCATGTGATGTTGGCACCAACTTTAATGATAAAAATGCACTTGTGGAGGCCCATGTACCTTCCCTAGTTTTGTTTTGGTCCTCCCTCGTTATTTTCAGTGCTTTCTTTTCCCTCGGAGAGAACCTTAGAAGTTAGAAGTTCTCACCTCTAAGCAATCTCTAGCTTTAGCACAAGACAACATCCCTCCAAAATCCAACCACCCTTTCCCTTATTATATTTATATAATGACTAAATGACCTGTCTATCATGTTCTTTTTCCATGTTACCTTTTTCTTTATTAAAACTATGTTACTTCACTTACTCTCTTTCTTTCTTCCATCTACTCCCCTTTGTCTGTTCTCTATTTGATTTGATTATTTTTGTTAGTGGCTTATTGATTGGGAACTTGAGTGCTTGAAGGACTTTGTTGGTTCTTGCCTTGAGAAAGAGGGTTACTGATGAAGCTGTTTTGTATATAAAGGGATGTTTGGAAGTGTAAGTTCTATCTTTGTATATTTTCACGTTTCCTTTTATTCTTTTAACCCTTCTTATTTGTCTTCCTTTTTCACGTTGTTGAGAGAGAGTGAAACAGAGAAAAGATCCATATCAAGCGCTTAGGTCTTTTTGAATTTAAATTTCTTGTGAGGATATTTTGATGAGTCTGAATCATTTGATGGAGAGATTCATTGAGAGGGAAGGGGGTGTTGGGAATGAAGTTCGATCCGAAATCATTTGTCTGTGCAAATTTTTTTTAACTGGAGCTTGTTGCCTAAGAGAAAAAAGAAGCTAGACTAGCTTGATTAGAAACAATTTTAATTTGAGAAGGAAAAGGGGTGTTTGGAATGAGGTTTGATCCAAGATCATCTCATTATATATCTTCTCTTTCACCTTCCTTCTTAATTTATATATATATATATATATATATATATATATTCATGCATGAAATGACAGATCTCGGACCAGGCTTCATTCCTCACACCTAGCTTTCCTTGTAGAAGTAATCAGCAACAAGCAGCTAAAGGTAAGCCTTCTTTTCTCTTCCATATGATATATCTATCATATCTTTGTAGATCGCAGGTTTTTTCTCCATTTACTTGATGTTCTAGCCAAAAGATTTATGTAGGTATGCTTTTTCTATTTTTTCTTTTTTCTTTTTTTTTATATCATTATTTATTTTGGTGATTTGGGAGAAGTGGTGAAGTACTTAATTTGACGAATGAAATATATATTTTTTGCTATCTGCAATCCTGCATCCAGCTTTGGAAGCTTATATATCAGCAAACCTTGCTATTAGAATATATAGGGACTACTAGAGCACCACTAGCTATGTTCCGAGTGCTGTACTTGGACAAATTCCTATATGAATACACCCGGATTCTAAACACCAGGGCGACACCTGATACACACACTTGGTTAATGGTGTACAAATTTTTGGCCAATTCAATTCAATAGATGGTTAACGACAATTGTGATCCCTTGTACCCATTAACCAAGTTCAAGACACCATTAACCATGATTGTGAACACTGTTAACCAAGTATGATGGTGTACAAAAAAATAACATGCACCAATGTATAATGCATGGGTGGTTAACACCATTCACAATCGTGGTTATGACGTGTTGTATTTGGTTATGACTGGTTAATGAGTACCATTCTTATATATTGCATTCCTTCTCTAAATTTCTTTATTTTTCTTTCATTACTTTCTAAATTAATTAATTCATTCACACAAGGAAATTGACTGTTTGAAGAGGCTCTGCTAGGGTTTGCATGTGAATTAAGGTTGGCGCAAGTTCTTGATCACCATGGCAGCCTCGGTATGCCCATGGAAATTTCTTTCCCCTCTCTCCCCCCCTCCCATTGATTATGTTTCTCCTCAACGTAAATCGTTTGCACAAGCACTCAACAACTCCTTTGATTTCCCTCCGAGCCAATTCCCTAAGCCGCGTTTGAAGGGTGATGAATTTTCTATCAAGATTTCTGAAACTGAGTATCGAGCAGTGAGACACCCCGCTGTGCCCCTTGTGCCATTAGTTATTTATTTAGATTCCTCGTGTTATTAACATTGATTATAATTCTAAAATGCGAAGGAATTAAAATTTGACCAACAATGAAAGATAATATCAAGGTCATATTTAAATTCACCCTTAAATAAAATACCAAAACACTGTCTAGGGCATCCTCTCAGCAAGGTCCCTAGCAGGTACATCATTATACAAACACTTTTTTGCGGAAACATAAACACATAGTTCTAGGCTCACTGGCCCTATTTACTTAAACTCTATTACTACTATCAACAGCTCGTCCTCCTGCGTCTGGCTCATAAAGAGTCCCGTCTAACTCCTCCACATCCAAGTCCTCGGTGAAGTCCTCAGCTGGCTCCTCCACATAGTCATCACCCGGATCTTCCGTAAAATCTTCTCGTATTCATATAAGCAAAACATATACAAATACAGAAATAGGGGATAAGACACATGTCTATCATCAAAGGTGGAAAAATGGACATAGTATATAAATATAATAACCATTAACACAAACGTCTCTCAAAACTCCAAATCAACCTTAAACCACTATATGGTTCCTCTACCCTTACTCTCATGCAAACTTGGCCATCTATATTCCTGTCATTAGTCAGTAGTCCAATCGGTCCGGTATCGGTAACTTAGTGCCCTGGTGCCCATACAGCAGTATAGTAGTTCCAAACTACTCATGTCGTTGTGCGGCGATAGAACCTAGTAGTTCCCGAACTACTCATGCTATTGCGCAATTAGTGCCATGGTGCCCATACACCATTTTAGTAACCTTTGCACAACGCGATCCCTCAGGACTCAAGGACTATCCCGACCTCGTGTGTTTCATCACACACGGTCATGAACCTTAACACATCTATATTGATGAATCTCACCAACCCGCATTCATTATAGCCTAATGCCTCAACCTTCCACCACAAGTCTCAATACTCATTCAATATCTCATCTCTTCTATACACTAAGGCTAGGCATCACTAATGCATCATAATTCACTCACCCAAATACATCTCTTAAATCACACATCTCGTGCACTAACATTAACTAAACAGTTTATCATCCCAGGCAGATCATACATACTATATTCTCAATCAACTACTCAAGTATCACAAGACATAATAATAAACAATTTATCACAACATAATTCAATAATCAATAAATTCAATCAACCTCGAATATCATAAGATTATCCTAACGGCGATAAACCCACAATCCCCGAATCATCATTGGTTTCACGAAAAAGCTTCCAATGTGATTTTGGTCTTGTCGATTACTCGGCTACTAGTAGGGTTTAGGTCGCCCTACACAATTATTATAATTTGCCCTACACAATTATTATAATTTAAATACTACTTATCCGTTTCCGATGGTAGATTGGTTCTTTCCCCCACCTGATTGAGGTGCACGCTTTCCCGTAGAAACTTCGAATGCATCCACGCTACTGCCAAGAACCTTAGCAAACTGACCAACAACATCCACAAATCTGCCACCATCCATCCTTAGACATCCACCGTTCCACTTTGCGTCCCGATTACATGTACGAGTAACACAATTCGCCGGAAACACCAAATACCAACCGAATCAACAATAGGGTTTCAAATAACTAAATCTATTTGAATCAAGAGACAAAATCGATGGGAAAACTTACGAGAGCAACAGATGGACTTAGGGAAAATCGGATTCAAAATAAGCTCATGAATCCTAGGGAAAAGCTACCAAAACAGGGCTACTGTTCGAACTCCATATCTCTGGACAAAGATTTTTGTTTACTAAAATGAACGGTGAAAATGAATAACTATCCTTAATAAACCTTCTCACAAAGTTTTAGCCCGATCCAACGGTTAACGAATCTCCGATCACATTTCTATGATGACAGGTTAGATGGTATCCGGGTTGAGTTTCTCACCTTCTAGGCTTACTGTCGGAGCTTCATATCTCACACTCTGGTGGTTGGTTCCAACTTCTGACCGTTGGATATGAAGGAACACAGGTCTTGAACCTTCTTCTAAAGTTTGGGAATGATCCAACGGTTGAAGAGTGTTTTCAGACTCCCTCACTACGACTACTCCAACTAGGTTTCATAGCTTCCAACAAAGGCTTCTTGCAACTATTGAGGTTTCTCTCTCAATTCTTCTCCTCTAATCCGAAGTAGTGGTTGTTAAAGAGAGTTAAGGGGATGAGGAAGATAACTAAGATCATATAAGTGAGGTTTTACCTCTAGATAATAAAAGAAAGTGAAAGAATGATTAAGTTGTGCAAGAACAACAATGGAGCTTTTGAAGAAAAAGTGAAGAAGAAATGGAAGAGATGAAGAAGTGAGTGAAGGGGGAGGGAGGCCACGGTTTTGAGGAGTATTTATAGGCTAGATTTAGGCTTTGTTTGGTTATAAGGAGTTGGTTTAATGGGTTTTGTGAATATTTAATTAATATATGATTAACCATAGTTAATAGTTAACTTAACTAGGGTTATGTTACTAACTAGGGTTAAAAAGTATGTGGCTCACAATTAATGTAGGTGTGACTGATTTTGCGCCACATCTAATGAGTCATTCATGACTCATCGATCCAATCCCTTAGCGGTTCCCGGAAATCCCGTACGTAGCTCGTCAGTTACCCGATTTCGGTTTTTGAGAGGAAAATGATGAAACAAAAGCAAAATGAAATAGGTATGACTTATTATATATGGCTGCACGAAATTGAGGAGATATGAGAGGTTTACAACCATGTAAAATGAGTGGTTAAAAGTGCGTAGATGTGTCTTGTTAATAACCGCGAAAGCTTGGGGGTATTTTGGTCATTTTACCTAAAAGTCATGATTACTAGCATTTAATGCTCATAAATGCTTGGTGACTCATCCTCCATGAGTCATCATGTGTGACTCGTTGTCCTGATCTCTTGACGGGTCTCTACAGTTCCATTTTCGACTCCGTCGGTTTCCCAATTAAGGTTTCTGTCTGTTTTTTCGATCGAAAATTTTCAAACTAACCAGACTCGTTGGAAATATGATTTAATTATAAAACATTTCGTTCACGAGTCAAAATTAGGTTTTCTGATCATTAAAAGCTTACTGTCAGTGAAAACACCGACTGTTTTCTGTTCGAACTTTCACCAAAATTCGTCCGAAAACACATAATATTTTATTTCTGATCAGAAATTTGGCAAGTAGAATTCCTCACGGACAAAATATAAAAAATCTACAAATTTCAGTTTTCGGGTCAAATTAGAGTTTTCTGTCAGTATAAAGTTATACTGTCAGTAAAAAAACGCAGATCGGTTTCCGTCTGAGTTTTAAACCCAAATTTTAACTAGAGCTTCCTACCATAAGAGAGACTATGAATACGATTTTATTTTATTAAAAATCACTTTCTAACTCTCAGATTAAAATATAATTAATTATATTTTAATCGGTTAAACAGCGTAATTAAAAATCAGGCTGTTACAAGCAGGTTTAGAAGCATGCAAAAATAGTCTTCATGGTCGTATCATCCTCTCTAAGGGTGACTCCCCTATTAGGGTTGATGACTTGAGATCCAAGTTATCCAACCTTTGGAAACCTATAGGTCCATGGCGAGCGATTCCTCTAGGAAAAGGGTTCTATGAGTTCAGTTTTTCTTCAGCTGAGGACTTGAGAAGTGTATGGTCTATTGGATCATGGAACCTCAAGCCTGGCATCCTTCGTCTATATTCTTGGACCCCAGATTTTAATCCGCATCTTCAAAAACAAACAAATTCTCAATGTTGGATAAGGATTCTTGGTTTGCCTCAAGAATATTGGAGGCCCAAGATTCTTTTCGAGATCGCTAGAGGGGCTGGCATTCCAATTGCTTTGGATGATGCAACAAGCAAAAAGTCCTTTGGTCACTTTGCAAGGGTGCTAGTTGATGTTGACCTGAATGGAGTATTGCTTGAGAAAATAAGAGTTGAGAGGGAGGAGTTTACTTTTCATGTTGATATTCATTACGAAAAACTTCCTCCTTTCTGTTCTTTTTGTCAGAATATTGGGCACTCTTTGGAAAACTGTAAGAAGAAAGATCTTATAATTGCAAACCCTGCTCGGGTGCAAAAAGGGAAAGAGCATGACACTGTGGTTAAGAAACCGGTTGCTACTTATGTGGAAAAAAATAAAGAGGTTATCGATCTTTCTAAAGATGGGGAAGGAACTAGTGGTGTTAAGGATGGTGCAGACATGACTGTTCAAGATGGAATTCAAATTGACCCTGTTAATGGTCCTGATGTGGTGATTCAGTCAGATAGAGTGAATTATGATCCAGTTGTTCATTTTGAAGAAAATCCTCTTCAAGAGCATTGAGAGGCATATTCTCAGAATGATCAATCTCAAAAGGATGGTGATGAGGTTGAGAATATTGAGGTGGGTTTTGATGAATCAGTTCAAAATTCTCCAGATCAGAATAATAAAGATTCAACAAGTCATGTTAGTGACTCTTTATCCCCTACTATTCCAGTTAATGAGCAGGATCTTACAGAAAACGGTAGCTTGTCAGGCAAGGCAGAAGATTCATCCTATTCAATCTCCCCTTTATTGGATGAGGTTCAGGTCCCAAATGTGGTGAAAGAAGATATGAGAATAGCCTCAAAATTCTGGGCAGATCAGGTGGAGGAGGACACTGAGGATTCAATTTCAGCTTTTAAAGAGGATAATGCTAAGGAATTCACTTCTGTCCTTTCTAAATCTCAGAAAAAAGAAGTTGCAAAAAGCAAGGAATGCTAAAAAAACTCACAATACCCGAGCTAGGGCAGGTTATAAAAATGTTGGCAGATGAAAATTCTTTATTGGAATGTTAGAGGTCTAGGAAACAAAGATACTAGGCTTGTTTTGAAAAAGAGCTGTATGTCTCACAAACCAGATTTGGTTTTGATATCTGAACCTTGGGTGGATTTTGATAAAATTCATGTTTCTTTCTGGAAATCTGTTGGCCTTAGAAGATTTATGATGAATGATAGAGACTCCAGACTCCCCAATATATGGTGCTTCTCTTCAGAAAACCTAAATCCTAGAATCATTAGTTCATCCACTCAGTTCTGTTCTTTTGCTGTGACAGTAAACAATTAGGATATTGGAGTGGCTGTGTGTGTATGCTTCAACAACTATCCAAGGCAGAAGAAGTCTTTGGAAAGACTTAACAGCCTTAGTCTCTAATAATCCTTTTCCTTGGAGCCTTATTGGAGATTATAATGCTGTGATGGGTTCTCATGAAAAAAGGGGGGTAAATCTGCCTATCAAACAGTCATGTGAAGAGTTTGGCAGTTGGACTGAGGTTAACAAGCTGATTCATATTGAAACTAGAGGAGTCCAATTCACCTGGACTAATGGCAGGGCTGGCAGGGCTCACACAGATCTTAGATTAGACAGAGCAATTGTCAATGAGGAAGCCATTTCATTTTGGGATAATATTGTCAGTTGCTCTCTTGCTAGATGCAAATCAGATCATCATCCAATCCTTCTTTCTCTGTGTAAAGGGTATGTTCCTAAGCCTTCCTCTTTTAAATTTTTTAGTATGTGGTCTAAGCACAAGGATTGTGAAAGGCTTGTAAAGGAAGTTTGGTCTAGGATTTTCTCTGGTTGTCCTATGTCAGTGTTGATGCAGAAACTTAAAGCTTTAAAAGTAGAGTTGAGAATTTCGAATAAGAAGATTTTTTGGTGATGTTGACTTAAGGGTTGATGAGGCCTATGCCAATCTAGCTGCTATTCAACAGTCTATTGCAGATAATGGTTTCACAGATGAGCTGCACTCTGAGGAAGTCAAAGGCACAAACTGATCTTGAAAAAGCTCTTAATGCTGAGGAGTCTTTCTGGAAGCAAAAATATTGTGTGAATTGGTTCAAAGATGGTGACAGAAATATAACAATTTTTCACAGGATGGCTAAGTGTAAGAACACAATAAATCAGCTATCAATTCTGAGAAAGGGAGATGATATTCTTGATTCCAAGTCAGACATTAAGCAACATGTTTTAGATTTCTATCAAAGACTGTATGGAAGTGAAAATGTTTGCAGCCAGGGTGATATGATAGACAGAATTATTCCTAAATTAGTTACTGAAGAAGATAATTCAATGCTTTCTGCCATTCCTTCTGCTGATGAGATTAAGAAGGTAGTTTTTGGTATGAGTGGCTCTTCCTCTCCTGGCCCTGATGGCTTTGGAGGATGCTTCTTCCTGGAGTATTGGGAAATAGTGGGGAGAGATGTCTGCAAGTCTATCCAGCAGTTCTTTTTGCACAATTGGATCTTCAAATGCTGTGGCATTGATTCCTAAGTTTCCTGGTGCAGACAAAATAGAAGACTATAGGCCAATTGCATTGGCAAATTTCAAATTCAAAATCATCTCCAAAGTTCTAGCTGACAGATTGGCCTTAATTGCTCCTAATATCATTTTAGTTCAGCAAAGAGGTTTTTAGAAAGGTAGAAGCATTGCTGATTGCATTTTCACAGCCTCAGAAGCAATCAATTTGTTGGAAAACAAATCATTTGGGGGAAATATAGCTCTTAAGTTTGACATCAAAAAGGCCTTTGACATTCTTGACTGGGGTTTCGTTCAAAGAATCTTGGTGGCTTTTGGTTTCAATTCTGTTTTTTGCAATTGGATCTCTACAATTCTTAATTCAGCTAGATTATCTTTTATGATTAGTGGCCATGCTTGTGGTTACATGACTTGTAAAAGAGGGGTGAGGCAAGGAGATCCCCTCTCTCCTTTGCTTTTCTGTTTGGCAGAGAACTTTTTAAGTAGGAGCATATCTCATCTTGTAGAATCCAAACAACTAACTCCCATGGCTGGTCCTAGAGGATTCCATACACCAACTCATGCTTTATATGCAGATGACATCATGGTTTTTTGCAAGGGAACCAGGAGGAATTTAGTCTGTTTGATGAATCTTTTTAAGTCCTATGGTGACTTGTCAGGTCAGCTCCTGAGCTTTGAAAAATGCAGGTTTCTTTACTGGATCCATGTCTGCTAGGAGAGTAAATGAGATCAAGTTGCTCCTTGGTTTCTCAACAGGTATGCTTCCTTTTACTTATCTGGGAGTACCTATTTTCAAAGGGAAACCTAGATCTATACATCTCAAGCCTATTGCAGACAGGATCAAAGCAAAGTTGAGTGCTTGGAAAGGCTCTTGTTTATCTATAATGGGGAGGGTTCAACTTGTGAATTCTGTTATTAATGGTATGCTGATCTACAGCTTCCATATTTATCACTGGCCAGTATCTCTTCTGAAGGACATTGATGCTGCAATTAGAAATTTTGTGTGGTCTGTCTACACTCTCACCAGGAAATTGGCAACAGTAGCTTGGAACAAGACTTGTAGAAGCTTGACTGAAGGTGGTTTTGGTTTGAAATCAGTTAGGGATATCAATGAAGTAGCTATGTTAAAGCTATCATGGGATATCCTTTCTTCCTCATCATACTGTGCAGACTTCCTTAGAGCAAGATTCTTTAAAAATGGCAAGGTGGCCTCTCTCATCAAATCCTCAATTTGGAGTGGCATTAGGAAGTTCATGCCTTTGGTTCAATCCTCTGTCAAGTGGTCTCTTGGTGATGGTAACAGTATAAACTTTTGGATAGATTGCTGGTTGGATTCTCCTATTGCTGATCAGCTTGGTTTTTCAGTTGAATTCTCCAATCTCTTGAAGGTTAAAGTTAAGGATTTTATCTATAATGGTAGCTGGTCTCTTCCTCACTTATTTTGTGATAAAGCTCCAGAAGTGGCTGATGCTATTAAGAGGACAGTCATTCCTCAGGTTTCTAATTCTATAGATTGGTTACTTTGGCCGTTCACAGATTCGGGTACAATGACTTTCATGGATGCTTTTTGTTATCACAAGCCTCCTTCTGCTGCTGTAAGCTGGTCCAAATTTATCTGGAAAAAGTGTATTCCTCCATCAAAATCCTTCATCACATGGAGACTGTTTCATGGTAGAATGCCAACAGATGACTGTTTGAGGAATAAAGGTTGCATAGTGGTGTCTATGTGTGATTTGTGCAGAGAAATAGATGAGAATGCTGATCATCTATTCTTGAGATGCAAATTTTCTAGGTCAATTTGGAGCTGGCTTGAGAGAAGCTTGGATTGCTCGATGGATCTCACTTCTGTGCCTTCTCTGTTCAACATTCTCAACAGAAACTAGAGCAGCCAAGTTCATGATGTTGTCACAGCAGCTATTATCAATGTTCTATATTGGATTTGGCATTGCAGAAATCAGTCACGATTTAATAATGTTAAAGTTAGCCTTGTTACAGTCATTAGTTCCATCATGGCTGCAACTCACCTCACTGGTGCATTTTCTTTGGGGTTCACTTCTAATGCATTGGATGATTTCAGAATATTAAAGGCCTTTAATGTGGATGGCAAAGTGGATAAAGCTCCGAAGATTATTACTGTGTATTGGATTCCTCCTTATTGCAACTGGATCAAATGTAATACTGATGGCTCAGCTAGAGGTAGCCCGGGTCATGCAGCTTGTGGTGGATTTTTTAGAGGTTTTAGAGGTGAAATTGATGGTTGCCTTTCTTATTATATTGGAGTCACTAGTGCTCTCCATGCTGAGCTTGAAGCAGCCATGATAGCCATTGAGGTGGCTTTCCAAAGAGGTTGGATGAGACTTTGGTTAGAATGTGATTCTCAACTTGTGGTCCAAGCCTTTAACTCGGATGGTATAGTTCCTTGGAAGTTAAGAAATAGATGGAAGAATTGTAAAATCCTTGTATCTAATTTTGGTGTTGACAACCATGGCTTTAATTGGTGGGATTTACCTCCTAATTTCATAAGGGAGGAGTTTAGTAGAAATAAGATAGGTATGCCTAATTATAGGTTTAAGTAATGCTTCCATGGGTTTTGGTTTGGTCCCCCCCATGTTTTTGTATTCCTTTTTCATCTTAATATTATTTGGTGGGTATGCTGCAAATGATGGATGCTGCTTTTGGTGCCAACCTAGTTGGGATGATTAGCAACATAGTGATGCCTTTGCATACCTTAGTCTTTTGATAAAATAAAAATAAAAATAAAAATTCATTTTCCTCTTTTATAATTTGTTTTTCAATTAATTTTCTATCTCTGTTTTCTGTATCCTTTTTAAGATAGTAACTTAAGACTCCTGTAAGATCTTTAATTTCTAATTTAGTTCTTTCTTTCTTTGATTTTAATTCTTTAACTAAACGTTTTATTTCTTCTATTCTACTCATATTTTATTCTTTAAATATAAAGATAAATATTTTACATGATTAGTTAATTTGATAATATCATTTTCTTCATTAGTTCTTTCTGGTTCTGGAAGACTGATTGATTGTGGAATTGATTCAATCTCAAGCATTCTTGGTCTCTTTATTAAGGTTCATAATTTTGTTATTTCATTTTTCTTAGGACAATAAATTCTTCCTATATCTTCAAATAGCCTTGGAATATCTATTCGATCATTATTTCTAAAAGTAATACTATGATGTGAATTTGTTAATGTATAATTTACACAATAAGTTATGAAAAATATCTTATCCCCTGGCTTCATCAAGTTCTCTTAAAAACTTATGTTCAAGAGTTAATGCTTGATCTAGTCTCTGAGTATTTACTGGAATTCCTATATTCGGTCGAATTTCAAATTTTAATTTTACATAGGCTAGATTTCCTTCTATTACACTTAGTATTTTATCATTTGGATCATTTATTCTATTGTCTTTTAGAACTAATTCAATAGGTGAATTTATTCCTTCCTGAAAAGTTGCTTTAATTAAGACTTGTACTGCTCCTATATGAATATATCCTAATTTTCTCCTATGTTCCTGGTTCCTTAAATTACTTTTTAACTCTAAACTTTTTTTCTTTGCTTATTAGCTGAATACATGTATTACCTTGAGTTTCCGATATATCTATAGGTGTTCCATTCATTATTCTCCCATAATATATAATATTTTCTTTTTGATTAAAATTTCTTATTATATTCATAAATCTTTCCTTCTTTTCTATCATGTTTGCATTTTCTACAAGATCTAAATCTTCTTCTGTATTTCCAGGAATAATTTTGGATTTATTAAGATGATTCCTTCATTTTTTGCATCTTCTTTAGTGATTTGTAAGCGTTCTATTTCACTAGTATCAACTTTCTTTATTTCAGACATTATTTCCATATAAATAAAGATTAATAATCAAATCTGAATAACCAATATGGGTGACCAAGTTATCATACCCGATCTTTGTTTCTTGAAGATTATTACTGACTGCTTCTGCCCACTTCTGCATCAGTTGTTTCTGCTTCTATTGATCTTGCTTGACTACAGTAATTTGATAAAATAATTTTAAGAAAAGTGATTTTATTTAATAATTGAATATTTTACATAGGGGGTTTGGATGAACTCTCAAACATCGGACTAACACCTCAAAGATGTAGCTCACTACTCTCAAAAGAGAGATTCACACACAAATGAAAATTCTAACACGAATTCTAATTTGCCTCAGCATAAGCGGTCTTATTTATAGGCCAAAGAACACAGAACAAATTTACAAATATAACCCTACAACTTTGTAAGTGCTTACATCAGCTTTCAATAATTTTCTCGATGACCTAAGCGCTTACATCATTCTTCAATTATTGCCTCATCAGATTCCTTATCTTCTTATTGACTTTTGCTAGTGCCTTCTGACTTCACATTCATGGTTTCTGCTTTCCTTTATTAATTCACACACTTGGCTTAGGACAGATGGCCTATAATTCATTGCTGGTCCCTCCAAAGCATAGAAATGAAATTTAAAGCTTGTCAGGATAGATAAATCTTTTTCTTTTATTACTTTTCCGATTGTCTTGCTTAACAGTAAAGTTTTTGGACCTTTGTACAGGGTCTTGATGCATGATTCTTTTCCTATTACTTGGCACTGTGTATAGATGCTTGCCAGTTGGCTAGCGATTACCACAGTCATTTCGTCTTCATCATATTCAATTCCTTTTGCTTCATCAATCAAAGGGAAATTATTATTGCTTTTTCCCATAAAGGCTAAGTGCTTGACTGACTGCTTTGTCTGGAAATCCGGATAAGTTGAATAGAACTTCAGATAAATAGTTCTATCATCGGCTACATTTTTTTTTAAACATTTGAACTGCTTCCTTGAAACGATATGGGAACAAGCTAATTTCTACAAGATTTTTACTTAAGTAAAGACATTCAATAAGTCTGAATTGAAACATATTGAATGCCAGAGCAGGGGTTGCTCCTGGAGTAACTATTGCTTTGAGTCCATAAAACTTTCTATCAACCATATTAAAACAGTTGATTCTTTCTTTTTCATTCCAATTAGTTAATCTTCTGAAGTGGTCATAGAATTTTTCTCCAAAAAACTGAAGTAATAATTCATGATCTTTTCTAGTAATTATTGGATAGTTGTCTAAGGAAGAAGGTACTTTCCCTAGAACCTTCATTGGTGCTTTAGTCTTTACTAATTTTGTTGTCTCTGAATAAGTTCTTTGGCCAAGATAAATTTCTTTACCTTTCTTTGCCCTCTCTTTTTCTTGTTACTTCTTTAAAGCCTTTTTTGTTTCTTCTCTGGTTGGATATGATTGATGGATAACTCCTAATATTTTCTGAAAATGAGGAGCTGCTTTGAACCAGCCGTCGTATATTCTCAGAAATGGCCCGTTGAAGATAACGTACCATTTGCTGATATCTTTTCGAGCTTCTTCTTGAACTTCCTTTGGAATTATTTCTTCTAAAAGGGCTTCTGTATTCATCTGGAGTTCCAATACTTTCAAGTCTGCTTTGATTAATTCCAATTCTCTCTGCTTTTGCTTTTCTAGTGCCTTTTTGAGTTGGTATTGTTGCTTTAATAATTTTGTTGTGCCTCGCTCCATTATCTTGATAAAATATCTGTAAGAACATTATTTTCTCCTTTATTGTGAGAAATTGATAATTATATTTAGATAATTTCATTTGCCATCTGATTAATCTTCCTTGCTTATAAGTTCTTTTATAATTAAAATTCTCAAAACCTGCAACATAAGTAGAGTCAGTTCTAACAATAAATTCGTTTTCTAGTATATAGATCCGATATTTTTCCAATATTAAGATTAGTGCTAGAGTTTCTTTTTCATGTGTTGGATAATTAATTTCACTATCTGAAAAAGTTCTAGATGCATATCGACATAATAATTTTTTCTTTTGCCATGGGCTTTGCTTTCATAACTCCTCCCCAACATTCATTCGATGCATCAGTTTCTATAATAATTAGATCATCATCCAATAGATGATATAGCTCAGAAAGATCTTAACATATTAATCTCATCTTTTAAATAATTGCTTCGTCTTCATCGGTCCATGATCAAAAAACAACTTATTTCTGTTGAAGTATCTTCCTTTATGCTGCAAGATTCTTTATAAAACCTTCATTTGAAATATATGTTAGTAATCCAAGAAACCTTTGTAATTCCTTTTTATCTTTTAATTTGGTTGGAAAATTTCGTAATTTTTCTGACATATGTTTTTGCATTATTATTTTTCCTTTCTCAATTTCTAATCCCAAATAATTAATTTTATTTTGAGCTAATACAAACATCTATTAAGAAATTGGATAGATGAAATTAATATGTCAGGATCTTCCTAAGCTATATCATCCATCGGATGATGATCTAATTATTATAGAAACCGATGCATCTAATGAATGTTGAGGAGGAGTTATGAAAGCAAAGCCCATGGCAAAAGAAATAATTACTACGTCGATACGCATCTAGAACTTTTTCAGATAGTGAAATTAATTATCCAACACATGAAAAAGAAACTTTAGCACTAATCCGAATGTTGTAAAAACAACGAACCTATGTACTTCCTTAAACAACCATTCAATAATTACTAGAAAAGATCATGAATTATTAGTTTGGTTTTTTGAGAAAAATTCTATGAACACCTCAGAAGATTAACTGATTGGAATGAAAAAGAAAGAATCAACTATTTTAATATGGTTGATAGAAAGTTTTATGGACTCAAAGTAATAGTTACTCCAGGAGCAACCCCTACTCTACCATTCAATATGTTCCAATCCAGACTTATTGAATGTCTTTACTTAAGTAAAAATCTTGTAGAAATTAGCTTGTTCCCATATCATTTCAAGGAAGCAGTTCAAATATTCAAAAAGAATGTAGTCAGTGATAGAACTATTTATCTGAAGTTCTATTCAGCTTATCCCGATTTCCAGACAAAGTAGTCAGCCAAGCACTTAGCCTTTATGGGAATAAGCAATAATAATTTCCCTTTGATTGATGAAGCAAAAGGAATTGAATATGATGAAGACGAAATGACTGTGGTAATTGCTAGCCAACTGGCAAGCATCTATAAACAGTGCCAAGCAATAGGAAAAGAATCATGCATCAAGACCCTGCACAAAGGTCCAAATACTTTGCTGTCAAGCAAGACAATCGAAAAAGTAATAAAAGAAAAAAATTTATCTATCTTGACAAGCTTTGAATTTTATTTATATGCTTTGGAAGGACCAACAATGAATTATAGGCCAGCCATCCTAAGCCAGCTGTGTGTATTAATCAAGGAAAGCAAAAACCATGAATGCGAAAGGTGTACAAGGAGACAAAATGCGTTAGAAGGCACTAGCAAAAGTCAGCAAGAAGATAAGGAATCTGATGAGGCAAAATTTGAAGAATGATGTAAGCATTTATGTCATCAGGAAAATTATTGGAAGTTGATGTAAGCACTAACGAAATTGTAGGGTTATTTATGTAAATGTGTTATGTGTCCTTAGGCCTGTAAATCAGACGTCTTATGCTAAGGCAAATTAGAATTCGAGTTAAATTTTCATTTATATGTGAATCTCTCTTCTGAGAGTAGTGTGCTACACCTTTGAGGTGTTAGTCGGATGATTAACAGTTCATCCAAACCCCCTATGTAAAACATTCAATTATTAAATAAAATCACTTTTCCTAAAAGTATTTTATCAAATTATTTTATTCAAGCAAGATCAATAGAAGCAAAAACAACAGAAGCAGAAGTGGGCAGAAGCAGTCAGTAATAATCTTCAAGAAACAAAGATTAGGTATGATTACTAGGTCACCATTATTAGCTATTCAGATTTGATTATTAGTCTTTATTTATTTGGAAATAATGTCTAAAATAAAGAAAGTTGATACTAGTGAAACAGAACACTTAAAAATTGGGAAATTTATAGGAGAGAGATCATCATTGATGGTTTTGCCAAGTTTGTTTACTAGTTGGAAAAATATGAGGTACAAAAAGGCAAGAAAAATGAAGTCAGAGAAGATCATGGCCTGGCCTTGATGGCTATCATGGACGTGAAGGAAGAATTGAGGAATCAAAAGGGCGTTCATGCCCTGGCCGTGATGTGGATCATGGACGTGATAGAGGAACCAAAAAAAAAATTAGAAAGAAAGAAAGAAGCTGAGAAGCAAAAAGTCTGAATCAATCATGTCCTAGCCGAGATAAGCTTCACGGGCGTGAACCATAAGAATCCTTGCTGCCCATACGATCATGCTCTGGCCGTGACGGACATCATGACCATGACTGACATCACGGCCGTTTAACGGGCGTGACACAATGGATGTTACTCGGTTACACTCGATCACGGCCTGGCCGTGACAGGCATCACGGCCGTGACGCGATTTTGCCTAGTTTTTTAAAATCAAATAGCGCCTCTTCTCCCTGGTCAGTTTCAAACGTAGCCCCACTTCTTCTTCTTCCTCCTCCTTCAATCTCTATAGAAACATCTCAAGCTCCCTTCCTCCACCAATTTTCGCACAAAAATCACAACAATAACACTCCTAAACATAAATCCATCATCTTTCTCCTCTCATATTCCATCATCTTCTTCCTCTCCTCACTCTCTCCACCATACCCATTTACTCAAAAGCTTGAGATTGTCTTCATCCATGCCACCCATGCCTAACAAACCTTGTTTCCTTGCTTCTTACACATAAACTATCAACTCCATCAAGCCAATTCTATCAATTTTGGGCAAAATAAAAAATCCCCAATTTGTTAGAACCCTAACCCCAAAAACCCAAATTTGCAAAAATCAAAGAGGGGGTTGGACATTCTGCTGCTTGGAAATTTATTGAAGGAACAATGGCAAGCAAGCGCCAAAGGACAGGTGAAGCTTCAGGTTCTCGCACCAGGGGATGCCGTAACTCTGTAGGTAACTCGTCTGACGCCAACTAATTTGGTATAGTTTTTAAGAATGCTGCACAGAGAGATAGGTTTGAAAAGTTAAAGCGTAGGAAAATAGTTCAAACTAAATATATGGACGATGCATGCATTGACACCCTAAGTTTAACTGCTGATATTAACTGAATGTTGGATAATATCGGGTGGAGCGAATTTGCTCGTACCGATACCGTGCATACATTGGCCCTACTTTGGAGTTCTTGAGCTCCCTAGATGGGGAAATTTTGCAAGGGACGCATTGCAGAGAGGGTCGGATAACATTCCGGCTATTTAATGAAGATTTTGTGATGACCCTTCCTGAATTTAATGAGATTTTCTAATTGTCTATAGGGGTGACAGGAGACACCCCTCTGAGTTTAATAGTAATCAATTTCGGAGGCAAATTAGTTTTGACTTTGAGGGAAGGAATTTTAATGCTAGGACATCCTAGTCCACGACCCTTGTTAACTCGAGCTTGCGATATATCCACCGGGTTTTGGCCAACACCTTGTTTGGTCGTGGTCACAGCGATGGATCCGTCCGCTTGGACGAGCTCCTTATACTTTGGGCTATGCTTCATCCTGAGAGCAATGTGGATACGAGGTCATATATGGCCAGACACCTTCTAAAGGTTACCAAGATCTCGAGTGGTATGATTGTCATTTGTGGTTTAATCATCGCCATATGCCAGCACTTCCAATATGATTTGGATTGTTTTGAGGCCGCCTCGGGGAGGACACATATTACTTTAGCTGCCTGTGAGTCTATGGGATGATTGTCCATGAGGATGACATCTATTGCCTAAACCACCCAGGGCACAAATGCCCAATTCCTCTTCCTAACCCCACGCTCTTGGATATAAAAAATCTAGCAAATTGTAAAGTGCCAGTGGGAGAGGAACCTGAGCCTATTGAGATATAGAGGCCGCTTTGCCCGTACCACCGGCAAGGCCATCTGGATGCCCTTCTTCAGCTTCTACAGGTACATCTTCTGAAGATCCATATGCGCGGTTCTCATCTTCTTTGGATACTATCTTAGCAAACCAGAAGCGCATCATGGAGGAGCAATCACAGTAGAGGATTTTGCTCCAACAACTCTATGACTAGCATCTGAACCAGCACCTACCACCGCCACAATGAGTTGTTCCATTTTTTCCCTCTCTGACTTGATTATTTACATTGGGGACAATGTAAGTTTTTAAGCTTGCGGTAGGGGTATTATTTTTGCATATTGAATTTTTCATGTTGCATTCATTTAGACATAGTTTTGCATGATCACATCATTAGATTGCCCCTTGCTTTGAGGTTGCATCCTCTTGTGAGAATTTTGTGCCAAATGAATTAAGACAGTGAATTTTTGAACCCAATTTTTGTATTCTTATGATAGGCTAAAAATAAAATGCTAGAGATGATCTTTTGATGGTTGTTAATTAGCATGTGGTTCCTTGAATCTGTGTTTCTCATTGATTTTAAACAACTAAATATGAGATTTTGAGCCTAAAAGGGGTACTTACTGAGACACCCCGATATTTCATTAAAGAAAAACCTAAATTAACAAAAACCTAATCGAAATATTAGCGTTAGACGTATACATAGAAAATCATAAATGTTAAAAACTTAAAAGTAAAGAACAAAAATAAAACATCACACCACACATATATATAAATACAAACATACTATGCTAACAAATTAAAAAGGGTACCCCATCAGCAGGGTCCCAAAATATACACACTAGCATAAGCTGACAAAAGCAACGGAAGATACAACTTCTCAAAAAGACGCACTGGCCATATTCTCTAAACTATACTACTAGGATCCACCGCTCGTTACCTAACATCTGGATCATAAGAAGTCCTTCAACGCTCCTCAATGGCTAGTTCCTCTGCAGAGTTTTCTCAAAACAATCACATAAATAAACATACATAATATAAAGAAAATAAGGGATAAGAAACATGCTATCATCATAAGCGAAAAATGTTACATAACATATCAACAATAATAGCACACATACATGCATCACCAAATAAACACATATAGATATAACACTCATCCTCGAAATAGATAATATTCCTCTACCGTTCGCACTCATGCAACTAATCATGTATGCTGATGTGGCCACCACCTAATCCTGTCACACATTCCTAGTTTGATTAGGGATATTAGTCAGTTGTCCAAGTGGTGCGTATCCAAAGATTTCTGTGCACCCCTATTCCCTCACCTCTTGTAGGGAATAGTGTATAAGCACGGTGCTCCATTATTCCCCAATTGGGAATAGCACTATAAGCACAAAATGGTGCGCCCCTATTCTCCATAGACCTCAGCGAGTCCTATCGAGAAATAGTGCATAAGCACTCAGAGCAGCTCGTCAAGGACTACAAGAGTATCACAGTAGTCTCCCCTACTTCCATTAGGAAACTGACCCGTGATATCCAGTATCCATAATCAGATACACTGACCTCGTGTGTTCCACTCACATGGCTATGATCAACACCACTCATTTGTTTGTGTCTCACCGACTCGTATTGGTTCATGGCCTAGTGCCTCAACCTTTCATCACCATCTCATATAATATCTCAAGTCTCATCGTATCATCAATCTCATCATAAATACAAGGCTAAATTACACTTTTGGTCCCCAAATTGTTATTAAATGTTCAATTTGGTCCCCAAGTTTTTAAAATGTTCATTTTGGTCCCCTAATTCCTTAAACTTGTTCAAATAGGTCCTTCCGTCAAGTTGACTAACGGCGACGTCAAGTTGACTAAGGGACGACAATGAACATTTTAAAAACTTGAGGACCAAATTGAACATTTTAAAACAATCTAGGAACCAAAATGAACATCTTAAAACAATTTGGGGGGACCAAAATGAACATTTTAAAACAATTTGGGGACCAAAATGAACATTAAAATATTAAACTTAATGCCACATGTCATTAGGTTTGACGTCGCCGTTAGTCAACTTGACGGAAGGACCTATTTGAACAAGTTTAAGGAATTAGGGGACCAAAATGAACATTTTAAAAACTTGGGGACCAAATTGAATATTTAATAACAATTTGGGGACCAAAAGTGTAATTTAGCCTAAATACAACATTTAATTACTTAGGTAAGACACAACTAAGTCACATATCATACTCTCCCCAAACATGCATCACTTTAAAATATCATATCTCAATGCCTAGGAACCAACTAAGCAAGTCATAGCAACTAAAGCATATTATCACTCAATACATATTATCAATCATAATCAAAATAAAATAATAAAATAATAAAAATAAAATCATAATAATAAAATAATAATAATAACATATTCAAACAAACATAATAAACAGTAATTAACAGGTTAATCCAAACAACACACAGCAAGTAGTAGGGTTTAGGTCGCCCAATGCCATTATTGAAAAATAGGTTACTTAGCCAATTCCGACGATAGGAAGCTTCTTTCCCCCACCTGAGATGTCGTAGGCTAGCTTTAGAGCAACGAAGCGAGCTCGCTCTCAACTCCTCAAATCTGCCTCATGAGGTTCTCCTACCTCCGGGGCTCCAAAAATTCACCTGAACACATATTGACGAAGTACACGTTATGTGTAGCTCAAATCTGAAGACGACATTGAAAACCAATAAACGGATTGAGAGATAACTTCAATACTATCACGAACAGCATTTTGGCATAAAACATAGACTTACCTTAGCCTAACCAAGAAAAGAAAGGTACGATGATGAAGTAGAAGTCGCGAGGATCACAACGGTATAATCGATTTTGCAATAGGATGACCGGATTGATCGGAATCAGCTCTAGAATCTTTCTCTCTCTTTCTTTCTCTCCTCTCCCTCTGTCTCTAAATTTTATGAGTTTTGGCAGTTTTCTAGCCACTTCCACGAAATTCTCCAATTCAAATAATTTATTTCCTTATTTTTTTTTTAATTTCTGGCGCTCAGCGCCCAAGCACCAGCGCTCAGCGCTGGGTGCTACATAGCCTCATCTCCCCCAATCTCGTGCTACGTGTCCAACCTCCAGCGCTCATCACCCCAAACCCTGCGCTTAGCGCCCCGTGCTGCCAGCAAGTCCCGATTCATAAGTTTTTATCTCATTCTGAGCTCGTTTGAAGTCCGACTGACTTGAAATTTGAAACATAGACTCCTCTACACCTAAGGAATAAGACCAAGCCCTCAAAAAGACCTAATATCTTCCACAAAAATAAATTTCCTATTGTGCATTCTTAAACATTCTAAACGGTATAACAGAAATTCTAGAACACGTTCTCATTCAATTCAATGCCGGTTAATCTCGTACTTTCCATGCAAGGTTCCCAACACCTAAACATGCATATTAGACCTAAAATTAAAGTCTTAAACTTAGTTATCCAACATATAAATAATGCCTTAAAACACAGATATTACATTACTACCCCTTTAAAAGAAATTCGGTCCTTGGAATTTACGTACCTTAAAAGAACTCAATACCACGAAACTCCTTAGTATCCAATGAATCTATGAGTGACCTTTCTAGCTCTGTCAATTCCAATCTTCTTCATCGGCTACCAAAACATCTTCAAATACTGATATGTCTTAGTGGCTCTGGGTGAAAACTTAACTTACTCTTATGTGCTTCTTCTAATATCATCTTCCTAAGTTCGAAGTTCCCTGGCATACATATCCTATCTCTTCTCCTCTTGATTTAACCTTAAAATACTCGAAATCCTACACAATACTATTTAGAGTAGTAAATCTTTCACCAAATCCGATTTTAATCCTAACCAAATCCGAATTTATCTTAATAAATTCCAATGGCCTCATAATTCTATTCTCAACATCAGGACTTAAATACTAACATGGACATGCCACAGTCAAATCAACTTCTCTTATAAACACCATATACTTAAACCTTCTTTTCTTTAAACCAACTCATCATCATTAGAATAATAAGTCCATCTTCACATCAAAGCCTTAATCTCATAAACTTAAGTTTACCTCCTTTCCCATCTTTAAACACTATTTTAGAGACAAAATTCCAAACTTGAACTTCTAGCACTATATTAACACTTAGATTCCCTTATTTTATCATAAAACTCTCTAAAATCTATCAATCTTACCTTCAAAATTTCTATTTCATCATAAATCCGAAAATCAACATGTATATAACATTCCATACAAGTCTTATGTCTAAATTTTCCAAACTCAATCATAACTCATCAATTAACCCAAACTAAACACTAAAGATGCATTTGACTTTATCTCTATTCATCAAGGATTCCAATAAAACCTCAACTTACAAACCCTGTTGGGATGGTACACTAAGCTATTCCAATCATAGCTTCAAATAAAGTTTTAAAATCACCTTATGCTTAGTTATAATCTTTATCCTCAAATTCCAATTTCATATACCCAAGAACTACTCCACCTTAACCTAAACTTAACATGCTCATCCTTTTTCTCACTAACAAGATATATTTGTAACAATCTAACAACACTTACAATCCTCATATCTTACTAAATTTAGTTTATAAACCTAAATCCCAAATCAAGTCCACAACTCCAACCGTCACTCAACAATGAAAGGCTACAAAACTTTAGCTAAATCACTGTTATACTAGTTAAGGCCTAGACTAATGTTTGTTATCTGATATCAAACACATACCTTGTATAAGATCTGCAGATTGAGAGGATTCAGCTCCCTTCAGGGTAAACACCCTCCCTGTGGCCTGAGGTCTGGCCACCGACTGTTCTGCTTCTGGGGCTCCTCTCCCAGCTCCACCTATACCTGCTTCGGATCCTCGACCAGCAATTACTGACTGCTGTATAACTCTCTGTCTACAGTCACGAGCCATATGACCTGGTTTACCACAAAGAAAGCAACTAGGTCTCTCTCTACACTCTCTCTAGTAATGCCACTAGGTCTAGCCACCGACTGTTCTGCTACTGGGGCTCCTCTCCCAGCTCCACCTCTACTTGCTCCGGCTCCTCGACCATCAATTACTAACTGCTGCATAACTCTCTGTCTACAGTCACGAGCCATATGACCTAGTTTACCACAAACGAAGCAACTAGGTCTCTCTCTACACTCTCTCTAGTAATACGGTCCCCTGTATCTATAACAAACTGGACCTTGCAGCTGCTGGCCTGCTCCACTAGCTGGTGCTGAAACTAGTTATGGTGCAGATGTTTGTATTGTCTGCACTGATCTGGTATAGGTTCCCTGCCTCCACTGAGAACCATTGTTACTCCTCCTCTGATCACTGGATCTGATCGGGCCTCCACTACGTTGCTGTCTCTGCTCGGCAGCCTGCCTCTGATCGATGCCCTCTATGGCACTATATCTCTCAACTAGATCTGGGAAACTCTGAATATCAAGTGGCACTATGGCTTTTTGTAGCTCATGTCTCAAGCCATCCTCAAACCTCCGGCACATCCACTTCTCATCTGGAAACCTCTGATAGAACTCAGAAAACTGTATCAAGGCCTCAAATCTTGCTGCATAGTCATGAACTCCCTCTCCTTCTAGCGTCTGACCAACCGTGGGAAGTATTTCTCGAAGAAACAATCTCTGAATAGCTCCAAGCTAATCAGCCTACCTTTTGCCTCAAGAAACGTCCTCTTGGCTCTCCACCATGACTCTGGTCCTCCCATCAGCATGAAAGCAGCATAAGTCACTTTCCCATCATCCCTGCATCTCATGATGTCAAAGATCTTCTCCAACTCCTGTATCCACCACTCAGCTCGCTCTGGATCATAATCCCCTCTGAACTGGGGTGGCTTCCCTTTTAGGAAGGTAGCCAATCCTGCATCCTCTGCCTCGGCAGTTCTCCTCCTTTCCTGCTGCTCCTGTAACTCTGCATCTCTCTGCATCCTCTGAGCATTCTATTGCGCCTGCTGTAACAGTATGGAAACTCTCGAATGGTCTGGAGAGTCTCAGATGACTCTCCTCCACCTCCAGCTCCTACCTCAGGCTAAGAAGTCTCACCCTCAACTCTCTCTGGGGTTCTACTACCCTATCGTCCTCTATGTCCTCTGCCTCGAGCCATGATCCTGTTAAAAGAAATCATTAGCTCACATTCACATGACATATAATACTACATAAAACCGATATGTAAATACCATATGTCATACAAATGTTAATTATTGCATTCGGACTCGCTACCCAACTCCTAAGCATAGTCATTATCCATGGTGGATTCAACTAAAATGGCCAATACACCCTAACTTCACGGTCTGAACAGAAACAAACTGTTTTGATACTACCAAATGAGACACCCCGATGTCTCATTAAAGAAAAACCTAAATTAACACAAACTCAATCGTAATATTAGTGTTAGATGTATACACAGAAAATCATAAATGTTAAAAACTTAAAAGTAAAGAACAAAAATAAAACATCACACCACACTTATATATAAATACAAACATACTGTGCTAACCAATTAAAGAGGGTACCCCATCAGCAGGGTCCCAAAATATACACACTAGCATATACTGACAAAAGCAACGGAAGATACAACTTCTCAAAAAGACGCACTGGCCATAGACTCTAAACTATACCGCTAGGATCCACCGCTCGTTACCCAACATCTGGATCATAAGAAGTCCTTCAACGCTCCTCAATAGCTGGCTCCTCCGCAGAGTCTTCTCATAACGATAACATAAATAAACATACACAATATAGAGAAAATAGGGGATAAGAAACGTGCTATCATCATAAGCAGAAAAGGTTACATAACATATCAACAATAATAGCACACATACATGCATCACCAAATAAACACATATAGATATAACACTCATCCTCGAAATAGATAATATTCCTCTACCTTTCGCACTCATGCAACTAATCATGTATGCTGATGTGGCCACCACCTAATCCTGTCACACATCCCTCGTCTGGTTAGGGATATTAGTCAGTCGTCCAAGCGGTGCGTATCCAAAGATTTCTGTGCGCCCCCATTCCCTCACCTCTAGTAGGGAATACTATAGTGCATAAGCACGGTGTGTCACTATTCCCCCATTAGGAATAGCGCTATAAGCACAAAATGGTGCACCCCTATTCTCCATAAACGTCAGCGCATCCAAAAGACCTCAGCGCGTCCTATGGAGAAATAGTGCATAAGCACTCAGAGCAGCTCGTCAAGGACTACAAGAGTATCACAGTAGTCTCCCCCATTTCCGTTAGGAAAATGACCTGTGATATCCGGTATCCGTAATCAGATACACTGACCTCGTGTGTTCCACTCATCTGTATGTGTCTCACCGACTTGTATTGGTTCATGGCCTAGTGCCTCAACCTTTCATTACCATCTCATATAATATCTCAAGTCTCATCGTATCATCAATCTCATCATAAATATAACATTTAATTACTTAGGTTAGGCACAACTAAGTCACATATCATACTCTCCCCAAACATGCATCACTTTAAAATATCATATCTCAATGCCTAAGAACCAACTAAGCAAGTCATAGCAGCTCAAGCATATTATCACTCAATACATATTATCAATCATAATCAAAATAAAATAATAAAATAATAAAAATAAAATCATAATAATAATAAAATAATAATAACATATTCAAACAAACATAAATATCATCATATCATAAAACCAGAAGTCACCAATGTGATTTTTACATTGTCAATTATTCGCCCACTAGTAGGGTTTAGGTCGCCCTACTCCATTATTGAAAAATGTTACTTAGCCAATTCCGACGATAGGAAGTTTCTTTCCCCCATCTGAGATATCGTAGGCAAGTTTTAGAGCAACGAAACGAGCCCGCTCTCAACTCCTCAAATCTGCCTCGTGAGGTTCTCCTACCTCCGGGGCTCCAAAAATTTACCTGAACACATATTCACGAAGTACACGTTACGTGTAGCTCAAATCTGAAGACGGAATTGAAAAGCGATAAACGGATTGAGAGATAACTTCAATATGATCACGGACAGCATTTTGGCATAAAACATAGACTTACCTTAGCCTAACCAAGAAAAGAAAGGTAGGATGATGAAGTAGAAGTCGCGAGGATCACAACGGTATAATCAGTTTTCCAATAGGACGAATGGATTGATCGGAATCAGCTCTAGAAATTTTCTCTCTTTTTCTTTCTCTCCTCTCCCTCTCTCTCTAAATTTTCTGAGTTTTGGCAGTTTTCTAGCCACTTCCACGAAATTCTCCAATTTAAATAAATTTTTTATTTTTTTTTAATTTCTGGCGCTCAGCGCCCAAGGACCAGCGCTCAGCGCTGGGTGCTACACCGCATCATCTCCCTAATCCCAGCATGCCATGTGTCCAACCTCCAGCGCTCAGCTCCCTAAACCCCGCGCTCAGCACCCCGTGCTGCCAGCAAGTCCCGATTCATATGTTTTATCGCGTTCTGAGCTCGTTTGCAGTCCGATTGACTTGAAATTTGAAACATTGACTCCTACACACCTAAGGAATAAGACCAAGCCCTCAAAAATGCCTAATCTCTTCCACAAAAATAAATTTCCTATTGTGCATTCTTAAACGTTCTAAACGGTATGACGAAAATTCTAGAACACATTCTCATTCAATTCAACGCCGGTTAATCTCGTACTTTCCATGCAAGGTTCCCAACACCTAAACATGCATATTAGACCTAAAATTAAAGTGTTAAACTTAGTTATCCAACATAAAAATAATGCCTTAAAACACAGATGTTACACTTACTAAATTGGCCCCATTCCTTGTGATTGAGTGTTTTCTTCCTCTTGGATTGTATCCTCTTGAACTTGACTTGAAACCATTTTGAAACTTAAAAATTTTTTAGAACAAATTTGAAAATGATTGAGGCACTAGGCATTTTTTTGGCCTACTATGTTTTGAATGTTTATATGCTTCCCCCTTAGTTGCCCAATTTTGAGCCTAATGAAATAAAATGCTTTTCTTGGTACCTTGATTGGTTTTGATAAATGATGCATGGTATGACGGCTTTTAAAGTATTGAAAAAAGGGCAAGAAGGTAGTTTGAAAAATTAAGGGATGAAAAAGAAAGAAAGAAAATTTCTCTTGGGTTGAAGTTCTTCCCTTCTCCAAATTGCTTTGAAAAAAAAAAGAAAAAAAATGGAGAAGGGAATGAGAAAAACAAAGTGAGAAATAAAATGAAAAAAAAGAAGGCGGAAAAGAGGATAGAAAAGCCCAAAAAAGGTATTTTAGAATGTTGTCATGCTTATGCATTGTTTGATATTTTGTTTAGCTTGTCATGCTTATGCATTGTTTAGCCTTCTTGAATTTCTTTTCATTGGTTTCCCACCTAACGATTAATCCCATGGCCCCATTGCAACCAAAATGAAAGACCTATTGATTCTTATGTGTTTTCATTAATAAAGTAGAGATTTTGGTTAATAATCAAGCTTATGGAGGGTACTTAATTGAGGAAATTGAGCAGAATGTCATATGCCCTTAAACACTTAAGAGGTGAGGAGAGTGGCCAAATTAGTGAAAGACATGAATTTAGGGAACCTAAGCTTCTGATTGGACTTCATTGATTATCTCTTGGTTATTTATTTGGATATGCCTATTTCTTGGATTTCTTCTCGGGTTCTTGATTCACTGTCTATGCTCTGATTGTTTATCTTGTCTAGCCTTGGTTATTGCTTGAGGATAAGCAAAATCTTAAGCTTGGGTGGTTTGATGAGTATGATTTCTCATCATATTTCATTGTCATTTTGCATGCATTTTCATGGTAGATTAGGCATTTTTGTTTAGTTATTTGTTAATTTTTATTTTGGAACAGATGAGGCGGTGTTGTGGTGTGTTTATGCAAGAATTAATGATCAAAATGCTTAACTCGAGTTGTTTTGGAGTTTGCATGAAGATGGAGCTTGAAAGGAATGAAAAATATGCAAAGCAAAAGCTGTCACGGCCTGGGCATGAAGGGCATCATGGCCATGATAGCGCACAATTGAAGAGAAAGAAGAATCCAATACTCAGAATTTGTCATGGTCTGGCCCTGATGGCCGTCACCGCGGTGATCCACATTGCAGAATCATGATTTAGGAAATTTTATGTCGTCACAGCCTAGGGGTGATGGCCATCACGGCTGTGACGCGACAAAATCCGAATTTGTTATCTATTTTTGATCTGATTTGTAATAAGCTTTGTCCCTTTCTTAACCTAACCTTTAAATAGGATGTTAAGGCTCGAAAATAGGGATCCTTGGCTGCTATTTGGAAGGCATTGGCTCTACATCAAGATTGCTACGATCATGGCAATGCTTGAGTAGTCTTCTATTTCTAGGAATTGGTGCGATGCTCATGACTTGTTTCATATCATGAATTGGTAAATTCCCTTTATTAATTTTCTTATGTTTTTGATTTGATTCCTATTGTTATAATTACTTGTGAATTTGATGCGCACTTATTTGCATGTTATAGATATCTAGGGATGAACCGAGAGGTAAACTTAGGTATTGGATCTATAGGGACTGAACTTAGGACTTAAATCATGAGAGTTAGAAGCGGTCCTTTGAGGGTTCACTGAATTGTCACAAACCTTAATGGGTCCAATTCAAATATAATTACCACTAGAGTAGGAGTTGGTTTAATAGGGCATGATTCTTGTATCTTGCGACACCCTTTCTGGGGTCATCACATAGTTACCCAAATGCGGAAAATAATTACTATTTAATCGCTGGTTACTTTCGGAATATAAATTTTTTAGTAAACGTTTTATCGTGAAAATGGTGATGAATTTTTTTTTTTAAAACATCTATGACATAAACAAATATATCTATACATATATGCATCAAGAGTTACATACATACAACATCACTAGTAGGAGATTACAAAAGAGCCCTCATCAGTATAGGCTATTCTCCATCAAACTAAGTAAAGAAAGTACAGACATATACACAACAGTAACGAGCAGTCCAGAACCATACCAAAAACTCATGGCTCTCAGTAGCCAGATCAAAAACTGACAAGACTCGCTACCCCAAAACTATACCTATAGCTGGTCAAGCTAATAAAAACCATTGGGGAGATCATGATGATCACCCCCACCCCCAGCAGGTGTATCCGGTGAAGATACCTCTGCTCCCTCTCCATCGTCAGAAGAGTCATCATCATCAACTGCAGGAGGGTGAAACTCCAGATCGTCCTCAAATTACTCATAACGGTCCTCCTCCATCTCAATCCCCTCCGCCACCTCAATAGGAGGTACTGCCGGTGCTACCATCTGAAGAGGCTGAGACTGAATGGGCTGAGGCGGAACGATGAGTAATCCATGCTCGGCCAGAAACTGTAGGTAGAGGCATATCGGAGGTAGAGATACCTCAATCGTCTCCACAACATGCATCCTCTGCTGCGGTCCTGCCTCTACGGTGCCAACAATCTCTCTAGTAGGGCCATAATAGGTGGCGCTGAGTGCCCCAGGGTTTATCTCCCAGGCACCACCGTGATGTGCTCGATCAAACATGATTGAACGGAGTCTCGAATGTGCCAGTGGCATATCCGGGTCCATCTAATCTCAGACGAAATCGTATATGCACAAGTAGAGGAACCAAAAATAAAACATGCAAGAGTGAGAAAACCAATCATCTGGATTTAACTCGACAACTCCATGCATGACACCACAGATAACACATACACATATACATGTTATAAGCATTCATATCAAGCTAATAGTTTATCACTAGGTTTCATACCCCACACATCATCAGTTGAAAAACTATGCATGAACACTTCGATACATCATCTAACTTTGCACCTAATATCATGAGATATCCCAACCGTAGTGAGTTGATCAAGCTCAATTGCCACACTAGGCAAACTGGCACGCAGCCATTGGCACGCAGCCAAAACCCATGGCACACTGTCCAAACTCGAGGCACAGTGATAACCACGTAAATGGGGTTTCATTGTCCAACCCTGGCACAATGAAGAAAATCGTAGCATGAGACACCTGACGCCGCAAGGTACTCACACATAAACCGAGCACGTCTGCCAAATGCATGCAACAAAACACTTTGTTCTTGACACTTTTCTTTGTGTTCAATCTCCTTTTGCCGAAGCTCAAAATGGTTTACGACTAACCATAGTTTTAAACATCTTTAAAACTTTATTAATAACACAGGACCTCAAAGTCCGAGTGCTCAATCACGACGCCCCTAGACCGATGCACCAGTCATGGGTTCGTGGTAATAGAAAACATCTTAAATATTTTTAACTCAGTAGACACCAAGTCTACAGGACCTCAAAGTCCAAAGGACCCCAAGTCCATAACACAACAAGAAACTTAGTACCCCGACGTCTCGGTTACTAAGTTCAACACCTCTTTATCACAGTTGGGTTCAACTTGTTTTTCGGAAAATCATTTCAAATGGGAAATAAAACCGTAAGTTAAAACTTTAACTTTTTATAAAAGATGCTCACTTGAGGCTCAAAGTTGTTTAAACTACGTACTGCCGCTTTAGGATTTCTTGCCGTCGGTATTTTTCCAAGTTGCCGTCAAATTAGCCATTTTAGCCAAATTTTAGCTTATTTCACTTAAATATTTTTCTAAAATCATTATTAAGTTATTTTCGAAAATTAATTTCATAAAATAACTTTTTATAATATTCCAGAATTTATTACGTAAAAATCAGCAGTACAAAAATATTTTCACGGTTTGGTCCTCACTGTGACTCATTAATCACTCTTACAGCGATAAATCATTAAAATAATGATATTTTTCAAAACTCTTTATTTTTCCCAAATAAATATTTTCCATTAATATTATATTCCAATATTTTATCGTTAAAACATTGAATATAATTTATGAAGCTTTTCAAAGCTTTTATCTGATTAGTTAATTGGGCACTGACCACTGTCAGGCTTCTCAAACAACATCCACCACAATATCACAATAATATTTTCAGGTAGATCATGCATCACAGCATTAAATAAATAATTGCAAATAAACAGATAACCAACACAGATAAAAATAAACTACTGAAACACGTAAACAACCACCAACACATAATTACAGACAACACAAATTGGCATGTAGCCATCGAATAAGCCCCTTAGGTAATCCCCTCTTACCTCTCGAAGATTTCTCGGTTAGTCGAATTACGTCGTCGGAAGTCAAAAACTCACGTACACCTCGGCTTAAGCTTAACCTTCAACAATGTAATCAAACAATTACTACTCAAACAATTAAAATCCTCCTAATCCCTTATAATAGGTCACGGCCTCTCTTAGGTTTAGTGGCTAAAATTTCTAGAATTGCCTAAGTCATTGGATTAATGATCCTAATCACTTTAAGACAATGGATTAATGACTAATCAACAAAATTTAAGAATCAAATCTTTTTAATCACTCCTAGTTGGTCACGGCCTAGACTAGGTTTAGTGACAAAAAAATATAACTTTGCTTAAGTCTTGGATTAATGATCCAAAATTCTTAAGTCTTTGTAATACTTGTTTAACAACAAAGATTAGAACATAAACTTTTACTTTCACAAAACCCTAATTTCGGCCAAGACATTAGATTAGGGCTAGGAATGTTAGTTTGACATAAAAACCTAGATTCATCATTAATACATGTTCAATAGATGATTAGCATGATTACTTTCATCAAAAGAAATTAAGTTCCTACACCTATTTTCTTGCATGATTCGGCCTAAGCTAGAAACTAGGGAAGGAAAAATTTGTTTGAAACAATCTCTTAGATCATGATAGTAGAGAGAATAATAAGAACATAGAAAGTGGTTTCACATTTTTAGGATTTTTCTATGATTTACTATGATTTTTCAAAGTTATGAATAACAAAGAGGAATCATATGAAAAAGTATGTAAAACAAGAAATGAAATGAATAAGAGTTTAGAGAGGATGAGGAACATGAATCACCTCTTGGAATATGAAAATGGGCAAGGAATCACCAAGCTCCTTCACAAATCTAGCTTATGGAGTTTGAGAGAAAAGAGAGAAATGTAGATGATGATGAATAGTATGGAAGATTGTGGAATGAGCTAGAATTCTCATGTTGCCTCTAGAAATTTGTAGAGCAAGCCTCCCAAATCATGGGCCTTGCGCCACTTTTGGGCCCAAAAAGCCCAAGCCCAATTTATTTTTCACTTATTTCAACTTATGGCAAAATGAAGACATAGGAAATTCAAGACTAGAATTCCTTCATGGAAATGAATTCTTGGAAATGAAATTAAGACTTTTGTGGGCAGCCCTTAATGGGTTTGAATGGCAAGAATTTGGCCCACTTCACTTAGTGTATCAAAGAAATTGGTTTAGGGACCAAAATGCAAATAATAGAAAGTTTAGGGATAAAAATGCAATTATTAAAAATTGCTAACATAATCCTAAGCCACATTAAACCTCTCACATGGATGACCTATTCCTAAGGGCATATAGGTTTTGTCCACCTATCGGGTCTCAAAACTCCCGTAATCGGCTCCGTCGTTTACCCGATTGAACATAACGTCCGTAAAACGTATATTATTTCACGTTTTGTGAAATAATTCTAAAATTGCACAATCGTAGGAAATAAAATAAAAACCTTAATTGTTTCGTTCACGAATTAAAATTAGGTCTTCTGATCAGTATAAATATACTGTCAGTGAAATTCGCAGGCCGGGATTCGCCTGACTTTTCAACCTAAATTTTAATCATAGCTTCCTACGTTCAAATAGAATAGAGTGGTAAACTCCGTTTATTTAAAATAATTTTCTAAAACGTAATTAAACATTTAAACATATTCATACGTATTTCTGTTATTTAAAACAGTAAAAAGCAGGGTGTTACATTACTACCCCACTAAAAAGAATTTCGTCCTCGAAATTACGTACCTGTAAACAAATCAGGATACTGTAACTTCATCTTGTCTTCCACTTCCCAAGTTGCTTCTCCGGTCACATCATCCCAAATAACCTTGACCAAGGAAATTTGTTTACCCCTGAGCTGCTTTATCGTCTTATCCGCGATTCGTACCGGTAAAGTCTCATAAGACAAGTTTTCTTTTAGTTGAACTAAATCAGGTTTGATTACATGAGAAGGATCGGGAATATACTTCCTCAATTGTGAAACATGAAAAACATCATGAAGATTGGAAAGAAAAGGTGGTAAAGAAACTTTATAGGCTACTGGACCTACACGATGAAGAATTTGGTAAGGTCCAATGAATTTAGGAGTGAGTTTTCTGGATTTAATTACTCTGCCAACCCCAGTCATTGGCGTGACTCTCAAAAACACATGTTCGCCTTCCTCAAACTCAAGAGGTCGTCGTCTCTTGTCAGCATAACTTTTCTGTCGACTCTGAGTTGTCCGCATTTTCTCCTGAATCATTTTCACCTTTCCGTCGTTTGTTGCACGATATCTGGTCCTATTACTACACTTTCACCATCCTGGTACCAACATAAAGGCGTTTTGCACCATCGACATACAAAGCTTCATAGGGCGCCATTCCTATGCTCGAATGAAAACTATTATTGTAAGTGAATTCTATCAATGATAGATATTCATCCCAACTTCCAGCATTTTCCAGCACACAGGCTCTCAATAAATCTTCAAGTGATTGTATCGTCCTCTCCGATTGTCCATCTGTTTGAGGATGATAAGCCGAACTCAACCTGAGTTTCGTTCCTAATAATTCTTGCAACTTTGCCAAAACCTTGACGTAAATCTCGGATCACGATCTGAGATAATACTCAAAGGTACTCCATGTAATCTAACGATTTCATCGATGTATAATTGAGTTAATCTCTCCAGTGGGTATTTCATATTAATTGGCAAAAAGTGAGCCGACTTTGTCAGTTGATCAATTATTACCCATATAGCGTCATACCCTTTCCGAGTCTTTGGCAAACTTGACACGAAATCCATTGCAATACCATCCCATTTCCATTCTGGAATGTCTAAGGATTGTAGCATTCCTGCTGGTCTTTGATGTTCCACTTTAACTTTTTGACAAGTGAAACATGCCGCTACGTACTTCATTACGTCTCTCTTCATACCGTACCGCCAATACAATTTCTTAAGATCTTGGTACATCTTAGTAGCTCCCGGATGTAAACTTAACTTGCTTTGATGAGCTTCTCAAAGAATCAACTTTCTAAGTTCGGCGTCGCTCGGTACACAAATCCTTTCACCGAATCTTAAAATTCCATCAGTTCCTTCTTTAAATTCCGACACCGCTCCTTGTCGCACTAACTCTCTTTCTCCTCGTAGGTACTGATCACTTTCTTGCTTCTCTTTAATTTGTTCCATCAGTTCATTTGAAACAGTAATCATACCTAAACCCAATTTTCCTGGCAACATCTTAATTGTCAATCGCATATCTCGGAATTGTTCTAACAATTCTTGCTCTTTGACCATCATTACCGATATACGCATTGATTTCCTGCTCAAAGCATCTGCTACTACATTTGCTTTTCCAGGGTGATACTGTAATTGGAAATCATAGTCCTTTAGAAATTCCAACCAACGTCTCTGTCTCATGTTAAGCTCCTTTTGATCGAATAGGTATTTCAAACTTTTATGGTAGCTGAAAACATTAAAAGTTGCTCCATACAAATAATGTCTCCAGATTTTTAAAGTGAATACCACTGCTGCTAACTCCAAGTCATGTGTAGGATAGTTCCTTTCATGAATCTTCAATTGTCTTGAAGCATAAGCTACGACTTTTCGGTCTTGCATTAATACACATCCTAACCCTTGATGTGAAGCATCACAATAAACCTCAAAAGGTTCATTAGGATCAGGTAGTATCAACACAGGTGAAGTAGTCAACCTCCTCTTTAATTCTTGAAAACTTCCTTCACATGCTTCTGTCCATATGAATGCTTGATCTTTTCGAGTTAATTGGGTAAGAGGTCCTACTATTTTGGAAAATCCTTCAATGAATCTCCTATAGTATCCCGCTAAACCCACGAAACTACGAATCTCGGTTACAGTTTCGGGTCGTTCCCACTGTAAAACAGCTTCAACTTTTGACAGATCCACAACAATTCCTTCACGTGATATGACGTGTCCTAAAAATTGAACTTGGTCTAACCAAAATTCACACTTTTCAGGTTTCGCATATAACTTTTTCTCCTTTAAAATTTGGAGAACCAAACTGAGATGTTCAGCATGTTTTTCATTATTGGGAGAATAGATTAGAATATCGTCTATAAAAACAACGACAAACTGATCTAAGTAAGGACGAAAAATCCTATTCATGTAATCCATGAATATCGCAGGAGCATTCGTAACTCCAAATGGCATCACAAGGTACTCATAATGCCCGTAGCGTGTTCGAAACGCTGTTTTAGGAACATCCTCCGCCTTCACGCGAGTCTGGTGATAGCCTGAACGTAAATCTATCTTCGAGAAAACAACTGCTCCACGTAATTGGTCCATTAAATCGTCTATTCTTGGAAGCGGATACTTATTTTTAACCGTGACTTTGTTCAATTGACGAAAATCTACGCATAAACGAGAAGTTCCGTCTTTCTTTTTCACTAACAAAACTAGAGCTCCCCACGGGGATACACTGGGTCTAATGAATTCCTTCCTCATCAGTTCCACTAGTTGCCCTTTTAAGTCCTCAAGTTCTGATGGCGACATGCGATATGGTGCTGTGGATATTGGTCCAGTGCCGGGAATCAGATCAATCGCGAACTCAATCTCCCGAACAGGTGGTAGTCCAGGTACATCTTCAGGAAAAACCTCCAGAAACTTGTTGACAATGGGTATACACTGCAAGTCTAACTCGCTCTTAACGTCTAAGGAAAATAATAACATGTATCCTTGTGCTCCCTCTTTTAAAGAAGCATTTACTTGATTAGCAGTTAATAATCCAGAAATCTCATCCGTAGGAAAAATTAAAGTTTTGTGTGCACAGTCTATTAAGATATGGTTGGAAGACAACCAATCCATGCCTAAAATTACATCTAACTGTATTAAAGGCAAACAGATCAGGTTAACAAGAAAATGTTTATCCTGAATAATGATAGGACAATTCAAGCAAATAGAAGTGACTAAAACTGGCTTAGCAGTAGGAGTTGAAACAATAAGATCACACGACAAAGAAGAAACAGGCAGTTTCAGCAGTTTCACACAATCCATCGAAATAAAAGAATGCGTCGCACCCGAATCGAAAAGTACAGTTAAAAGATTACCGTTTATGTCGCACTTTCCCTGTATGAGATCGTCAGAGTTTGAAGCCTCAGCTCCACTCATAGTGTAAACTCTCCCCTTAGCCGTCGGTTTATTTGTGCTGGTGTTATTGATAGTCGGTCCACACTTCGGTGCATTGCAATCCTTCGCTAAATGCCCCAATTGATTGCAGTTGAAACATCTAGTTCCCCTCGTAGGACACTTATCCAGCATGTGTCTGGTATCTCCACAATTGTAACACCTTCTGATTTGGCCTTGATTTTGATTCTTTTGGCCTCCACCTCCGGTTGCAGCAAAATTCGAACGATCCTGTTGTCGATTCTGGTTGTTTCCTGATGGATGGGAATAAGGTTTCTTCTGCTTCTGCTTCCCTTTCCAATTCTGATTTTGGCTGTTGGAACGAGAGGGTCCACCAACGTTTCCCCTATTATCTCTTCCCTTCCTCATTTGCTCAATCTTACAACTCATCTCCACTAAAGCTTGAAAATTACGGAGTTGTAGAGGTAAAACAGACTGCTTAATTTCAAATCGATATCCGGCCTCAAACCTTTCACACTTCTAGCCTTCATTTGGTTGGGCTTGAAAGAAACGGAAGTATTTGGCAAGTGATTCAAACTTCGCCGCATACTCCCCCACAGTCAAATCCCTCTGGTACAGTCGTAGAAACTCTTGTTCTTTCTCAATCCGCACACTCTCTGGAAAATACTTGTTCAGGAATGCGGTTTTAAACACATCCCAAGTAATTCCTTGATGATCAGCTTCCAGTAGCTGTCGAGCACCTCTCCACCAGTACTCTGCATCTCCTATCAGTAGGAAAACAGCATAAGTAACTCTAACTTCAGCCGGAGTAGCCACCAACTCAAAGATTTTCTCCAGTTCTTGAATCCATAAATCGGCCTTCTCATGATCAGCATCCACACCAAACTGGGAAGGATTCTGGCTTCGAAACGCAATCAGAGCCTTGCCCTCCGCAGCTTGCAGATTCTGGGCATTCATCGATGCAGTTTGATTTGCAATTGCAGCTGCCACGTTTTCCATCGCCTGAGCCGCATAATCCACTCCTTCTTCATACCCTTCATTCATGTTACCACGACCGCCTCTACGGCCTCTTCCACGGCCACGTCCACGTCCACGTCCTCGTCCACGTCCAGCTTCTTGTTCAACAACTGGTTCCATAACTGACCTACAAGCCACAATTAGTTAAACCAAAACCAGAAACTGAAACGTAAACGTAGGTAGTAAAGCACATTACTTCTAAGAAGTAATTCAAACAAGTCTTACTTCAGAGAAAACACAACGTCTACACAACAGACCTATTTCCCAACATTCCCGAAAGACTCGACCAGCTCTGATACCACAAATGCGACACCCTTTCTGGGGTCATCACATAGTTACCCAAATGCGGAAAATAATTACTATTTAATCGCTGGTTACTTTCGGAATATAAACTTTTTAGTAAACGTTTTATCGTGAAAATGGTGATGAATTTTTTTTTTAAACATCTATGACATAAACAAATATATCTATACGTATATGCATCAAGAGTTACATACATACAACATCACTAGTAGGAGATTACAAAAGAGCCCTCATCAGTATAGGCTATTCTCCATCAAACTAAGTAAAGAAAGTACAGGCACCCTAACCTGGGGTCATCACATAGTTACCCAAAAAGCGAAAAATAAATTATTAATTGCTGGTTGCTTTCGGAACATTTATTAATTTCAAGCCAGAACATTCGGGTGTAAAAAAAAAAAATTTCGTTTACAGGAAACTCAAATTGTACATCACCATACAAAGAGATACTCATATTCAGAATAAAGCCGCCAAGGCATACAACTTTTAATAATTAAGTTTCAATTTCCAAAACAGAAAATTAAACCTAAGACTAAAGTTTAACACCAAAGTTACTGACCATTTCAACACACCACCCAACTAAGATTCCTAAGCTGGTCACTCTATAAGACATTTATCGGAAAAACTCCGCTGCCGTTCCCACAATCAAAATACCTCTTCAAGTATCTAAAACTAAGTCCCGAAAGACTGAGGGAAACTTCTCAGCTCCATCTGCACTAGTGTACCAATGTACAACAGCAATACCAGAAGAACCCTGATGTATTGGTAAGTGTGAGATGCCAATATATGAGTTTATAACGATAATCACATGCACCACATATTCAAGTAGCACATAACCACAACAACATAAGATTCTCATAACTAAACAAATAGTTTATCACTGGGTCTCATACCCGATCATCGTCATTTTAAAAATATGCATGACACTTCAACATTCATCGTCTAACATTCACACCTAATCTCCGGAGATCCCAACGTCTTCAAAATGAGTTGATCAAACTCGATACATCGTCTCATTGGCTAGCTAAGCACAACAATAATACATCGTCTCATTGTCCATTTAAGCACAATGATATGTACATCGTCTCATTGTCCATTTAAGTACAATGATACATATACACCGTCTCATTATCCATTCCAGCATAATGATACATATACATCGTCTCATTATACATTCAAGTATAATGATACACCGTCACATGATACCTTTTCCATTAAGGTCTCACATTAAACAACGTCGGGCACGTCTGCCGTAAATGCAAATGTAAAACATTTTGTCCTTGTCATTTTATTTTTGTTCATTATATTCTTGTCGAAGCTCGAAATGGCTTACGACTATTCACCGTCTTCAACGTCTTAAAATTCTCAGCGTCTCATCATTTTCAACGTCTTAAAATTCTCACCGTCACACGGATCAAAGATCTTCTTGTTTTATTCTAGAACACTGGTATCACGACGTCTCGGATACTAGGTTTATTTTTCAACGTGAACACCGTCTTTTGTTTGTGAAACACAAATTCAAAACAAAATCTCCGCAACTTATCTAAGTTGACGGAATAACATCATTAAGTAAAATTCGTTTATAGAAAATCATTTCTAATTGAAAATTCCTTTGTAACATCATCGGTTACTAAAAATTTAGTTTTCAGGAAGGAGAGTCACTTGAGGCTCAAACTTGTTTAAAATACGTACTGCCGCTTTAGAAATACTTGTCGTCGATACTTTTCCAAATTGCCGTCGATTAGCACTTTTAAAGCCATTTAAGCCAAAACTTACCTTTTTCCACTCAAACAATTTTCTAAAATCATAATTAAATTATTTTCCACCATTAAATTCAAAAAATAACTTTTTATAATATTACGGAATTTCTTACGTAAAAATTAGCAGTACAAAAATAATTTCACGGTTTCGCCCTCATTATGACTCATAGTTCACTTTTACAGCGATAAATCATTAAAATAATGATATTTTCGAAAATTCCTTATTTTTCCCAAATAATATTTTCTATAAACATTATATTCCAACATTTCCCATAAAACATTGAATATAATTTTATGCAGCTAATTAAAGCTTTTATCCAATTAATTTAATTGAGCACTGACCACTGTCAGCCTTTTCAAACAACAACCAACAGCATCATCACAGAAATATTTCCAAATAGATCATGCATCACAGCATAATAATATAATTGCAGATAAACAATTAAATGCAAACAACTAACACAGATCAAATAACAGAACTTAAACAGAATTAGACAAACGCCAACAGATAAATAATTACAGACAACACTTGATAACACATGATTATAGGAAAAACTCCTCAGGTATTCTCCCCTTACCTCTTGAAGAACTTAACTTCCGATTAGCACTTTATCGCCTATCCGGTTTCACGTACAACAACACAATCACTCAACCTTCAACAACCACAACCAAACCATTACTAATCAAACAATTACAAATATAAAAACCCTTCTATATGGTCATGGCCTCCCCTAGAGTTAAGTGGCTAAAATTCTAAATTTGCTTAAGTCTTGGATTAATGATCCTAAGTACGTAAGTCTTTGTAATACATGTTTAACCACAAAGAGTAAAACATAAACTTCCAAGTTTGAAAAACCCTAATTTCGGCCAAGACTTTAAAAATATGGCAAGGAACCTTAGTTTGACATAAGAACATGGATTCATCATTAACACATGTTAAATAGATGATATACAAGATTACACAAAAGTTCTTCCTCCAAAATCCTACATGATTCGGCCTTGATCAAAAATAAGGGAAGGAAGATTTTGTTTGTAACAATCTCTTGGATTATGATAGTAGAGATGATAATAGGAACATAGAAATTGGTTTCACATTTTTAGGATTTTTCTATGATTTTCTAGAGAATTTCAAAGTTTCTAGATCTAGGAATTTAAAGTGATGATCAAGACTTTAAAACATGAAAACTTTTGAAGAACATGCTATTAAATGAAGATAAAGAGTAAGAATCACCTCTTGAAGAACAAGAAATGAGTAAGAATCACTAACTTCTTTCACAAACTCAAAGCTTTTGTTTAGAGAGAAAATGGAGGAAATGAAAGATGAAGATGATAAAGAAGAATGGAGAAGGTTCAAGAATGACTTGAATGAGCTTGGATCTTCAAGCTTATGGGCAGCCATGGCAAGCATGGGCCTTGCGAAATTTTGGGCCAAGAAAAGCCCAAGTCCATTTGATTTTGTAACATGAAAATAGCTTAAGACTTAATACTTTGTCTTGGAAACTTAAGAGTAGAAATTTGCCTCATGCAAAATGAATTTATGACCATAATATTGGGCCCAAAAACTGCAGCCCAAACTTGATTTGGATGAGCCAAAATTTGATTCAATTTACTTGGAAGATTCTAGAAACTAGTTTAGGGACCAAAATGCAAAATAGAAAAAGTCTAAGGACCTAAATGCAATTTCCCTAGAAAATTGTCATCATGACTAGTGACTCCATCCATGACATCATCCACATGGCCTTGTCATTTGTGACTCATGGATATTATCCGTTAGCGGTTCCCGGAAATCCCGTAATCTGCTCCGCCGTTCACCCGATAAATACGACGCCCGGATAAAATATAATATTTCACTTTTTAGTGAAATATTTCAAAATAACCAAAATCATAGGAAATTAAATAAAAACCTTAAGTTTTTCGTTCACGAGTTAAAATTAGGTCTTCTGAGCAGTACAAATATACTGTCAGTGAAATTCGCAGACCGGGTTTCGCCTGACTTTTCAACCTAAACTTTTATCGTGACTCTCTACGGTCATGTAGAGTGTAACTATGGTTTCAGATTAATTAAAATAATTTTCTAAGTCTCAGATAAAAATATATATATTTATATAATTTTCTGATATTAGAAAACAGAAAAACTCGGGGTGTTACAGACTACCCCTCTTAAAAAAATTTCGTCCTCGAAATTTCGTGACACGAAGCTAGATAGGATCGAAAGATTCCGAGACCTTACTTTCACAAGAAAGTATATAAACAGATTTTATCGACCTGAAAAGAATATAAGAATATCCTGTCCATAATAGATTCTTTAATAGGTTCATGGATGTAAAGATGTATGATCGGTACACATTTACAAACTCGAATCTAATAAAGCTCCTGTTTTCACAAGAATTTTATTAACAATGATTTAAAAGAATGTCAGTCCGACAAAATTCAGACTGGACCACTTCCACCAAAAGTATAAGTGGCTAGACTAAGTCTCATTGAGAAACTTCTTTTGTCAAGAAGATGCCATCCTGAACAACAATAGGGCAATTCATGACTTTACGAAAAGAAAAGATCTGACCGAAAATCTAAACTGGTCCCAATCAATCAAAAAGAAAAGGAAGCTGGAATAAATTTCTGCAAGAAACCGTTATTCCCAAAAAGTCATAAATGACATACATCCACTAAAAAGACTACATAATATCGGAGACCCTAGAGAGTCAAATACTCAACGGCATCAACCCACGATTATACGTAGAATTCCATTACAAACTTATAATTATAGGGTATTAAAGTACATGCTTCATATAGAGGATTCTTATACTTAACAGCGTCTTCTATAAAACTTTCCAGCTGTAAAGTTTTCAACATTACTTCTGATGTAAAGGATTATCAGATTGTGAAGCTCCAGCGCCCTTCACGATGTAGACTCTTCCCTTTGTCGCGGATCTATCAGTCCCTGGGGTGTTAACAAACCTCGGTGCATTACAATCCCTTGAGAAGTGTCTGATTTGTCCACAATTGAAACACTTCATTCCCTTAAATGGGCAAACATCAGCCATGTGATTCGGATATCCACACTTATAACATCTCCTAACTTGACCTTGGTTTTGGTTCCTTTGTCCTCCATTTCCCGATGCATAAGAATTAGGACGATATTGTTGTTGATTCTGGTCATTTCCTGCCGGTCGGGAGTAAGGTTTTCTCTGCACTTGCTTTTCTCCCTGATTTTGAAATTGATCCTTGGATCTAGATGGTCCTCCAACATTCCCCTTATCATCTCTTCCTTTCCTCATCTGCTCAATCTTCCGACTCATCTCAACTAAAGCTTGAAAATTACGGAGTTGCAGAGGTAAAACAGACTCCTTAATCTCAAATCGCAGTCCTGCCTCAAACCTTTCACACTTCCAGCTTTCATTTGGTTGGGCTTGAAAGAAACGGAAGTATTTGGCAAGTGATTCAAACTTCGCCGCATACTCCCCCACAGATGAGTCTCGCTGTTGGAACCCCAAAAATTCTTGTTCTTTCTCGATCCTAACGCTCTCTGGAAAATACTTGTCCATGAATGCAGTTCGGAAAACATTCCTGGTAATCTCCTGATGATCAGCTTCCAGAAGTTGTTTGGTACCTTTCCACCAGTACTCAGCATCTCCTATCAGTAGGAAAGCAGCATAGGTAACCCTAACCTCTACCGGGGTGACCACCAGTTCAAAGATTTCTCCAGCTCCTGAATCCATAAATCAGCTTTCTCATGATCAGCACCCACACCAAACTGTGAAGGATTTTGGCTTCGAAACACAATCAAAGCCTTGCCTTCCGCAGCTTGCTGTGTCTGAGCAGTCATAGCAGCTGTCTGCATAGCAATAGCCGCCGCAATGTTATCCATTGCTTGAACAGTATAATCCACTCCACCATCGTAGTCCTCATTAACATTACCACGGCCACCTAAGGGACCACCTCTACGACCCCTTCCACGACCGCGTCCACGTCCTCGTCCACGTCCACCTTCTGGCGCTAGTTCCATAACTGACCTATAAAACAGAATCAGTTAGACCGCAACCAGAAAATGAAACGCGTACTTATGTATTAACACACATTACTTCTAAGAAGTAATTCAAACAAGACTTAATCAGAGAACACACAACATCAACACAATAGACCTATTCCCCAACATTCCCGAAAGACTCGACCAGCTCTGATACCACAAATGCGACACACTAACCTGGGGTCATCACATAGTTACCCAAAAAGCAGAAAATAAATTATTAATTGCTGGTTGCTTTCGGAACATTTATTAATTTCAAGCCAGAACATTCGGGTGTAAAAAAAAAATTTTCGTTTACAGTAAACTCATATTGTACATCACCATACAAAGAGATACTCATATTCAGAATAAAGCCGCCAAGGCATACAACTTTTAATAATTAAGTTTCAATTTCCAAAACAGAAAATTAAACCTAAGACTAAAGTTTAACACCAAAGTTACTGACCATTTCGACACACCACCCAACTAAGATTCCTAAGCTGGTCACTCTACAAGACATTTATCGGAAAAACTCTGCTGCCGTTCCCACAATCAAAATACCTCTTCAAGTATCTAAAACTAAGTCCCGAAAGACTAAGGGAAACTTCTCAGCTCCATCTGCACTAGTGTACCAATGTACAACAGCAATACCAGAAGAAACCTGATGTATTTGTAAGGGTGAGATGCCAATATATGAGTTTATAACGATAATCACATGCACCACATATTCAAGTAGCACATAACCACAACAACATAAGATTCTCATAACTAAACAAATAGTTTATCACTGGGTCTCATACCCGATCATCGTCATTTTAAAAATATGCATGACACTTCAACATTCATCGTCTAACATTCACACCTAATCTCCGGAGATCCCAACGTCTTCAAAATGAGTTGATCAAACTCGATACATCGTCTCATTGGCTAGCTAAGCACAACAATAATACATCGTCTCATTGTCCATTTAAGCACAATGATATGTACATCGTCTCATTGGCAACTCAAGCACAATGATACATATACATCGTCTCATTGTCTATTTAAGCACATTGTCCATTTAAGTACAATGATATGTATATCGTCTCATTGTCCACTCAAGCACAATGATACTACATCGTCTCATTGTCCATTTAAGTACAATGATATGTATATCGTCTCATTGTCCACTCAAGCACAATGATACTACATCGTCTCATTGTCCATTTAAGTACAATGATATTTATATCGTCTCATTGTCCACTCAAGCACAATGATACATATACACCGTCTCATTATCCATTCCAGCATAATGATATATACATCGCCTCATTTTACATTCAAGTATAATGATACACCGTCACATGATACCTTTTCCATTAAGGTCTCACGTTAAACAACGTCGGGCACGTCTGCCGTAAATGCAAATGTAAAACATTTTGTCCTCGTCATTTTATTTTTGTTCATTATATTCTTGTCGAAGCTCAAAATGGCTTACGACTATTCAGCGTCTTCAACGTCTTAAAATTCTCACCGTAACACGGATCAAAGATCTTCGTGTTTTATTCTAGAACACTGGTATCACGACGTCTCGGATACTAGGTTTATTTTTCAATGTGAACACCGTCTTTTGTTTGTGAAACACAAATTCAAAACAAAATCTCTGCAACTTATCTAAGTTGACGGAATAACATCGTTAAGTAAAATTCATTTATAGAAAATCATTTCTAATTGAAAATTCCTTTGTAACATCATCGGTTACTAAAAATTTAGTTTTCAGGAAGGAGAGTCACTTGAGGCTCAAACTTGTTTAAAATACGTACTGCCGCTTTAGAAATACTTGTCGTCAATACTTTTCCAAATTGCCGTCGATTAGCACTTTTAAAGCCATTTAAGCCAAAACTTAGCTTTTTCCACTCAAACAATTTTCTAAAATCATAATTAAATTATTTTCCACCATTAATTTCATAAAATAAATTTTTATAATATTACGGAATTTCTTACGTAAAAATTAGCAGTACAAAAATAATTTCACGGTTTCGCTCTCACTATGACTCATAGTTCACCTTTACAGCGATAAATCATTAAAATAATGATATTTTAGAAAATTCCTTATTTTCCGAAATAATATTTTCCATAAACATTATATTCCAACATTTCCCATAAAACATTGAATATAATTTTATGCAGCTTATGAAAGCTTTTATCCAATTAATTTAATTGAACACTGACCATTGTCAGCCTTTTCAAACAACAACCAACAACATCATCACAGAAATATTTCCAAATAGATCATGCATCACAGCATAATAATATAATTGCAGATAAACAATTAAATGCAAACAACTAACACAGATCAAATAACAGAACTTATACAGAATTATACAAACGCCAACAGATAAATAATTACAGACAACACTTGATAACACATGATTATAGGAAAAACTCCTCAGGTATTCTCCCCTTACCTCTTGAAGAACTTAACTTCCGATTAGCACTTTATCGCCTATCCGGTTTCACGTACAACAACACAATCACTCAACCTTCAACAACCACAACCAAACCATTACTAATCAAACAATTACAAATATAAAAACCCTTCTATATGGTCACGGCCTCCCCTAGAGTTAAGTGGCTAAAATTCTAAATTTGCTTAAGTCTTGGATTAATGATCCTAAGTACGTAAGTCTTTGTAATACATGTTTAACCACAAAGAGTAAAACATAAACTTCCAAGTTTGAAAAACCCTAATTTCGGCCAAGACTTTAAAAATATGGCAAGGAACCTTAGTTTGACATAAGAACATGGATTCATCATTAACACATGTTAAATAGATGATATACAAGATTACACAAAAGTTCTTCCTCCAAAATCCTACATGATTCGGCCTTGATCAAAAATAAAGGAAGGAAGATTTTGTTTGTAACAATCTCTTGGATTATGATAGTAGAGATGATAATAGGAACATAGAAATTGGTTTCACATTTTTAGGATTTTTCTATGATTTTCTAGAGAATTTCAAAGTTTCTAGATCTAGGAATTTAAAGTGATGATCAAGGCTTTAAAACATGAAAACTTATGAAGAACATGCTATTAAATGAAGATAAAGAGTAAGAATCACCTCTTGAAGAACAAGAAATGAGTAAGAATCACTAACTTCTTTCACAAACTCAAAGCTTTTGTTTAGAGAGAAAATGGAGGAAATGAAAGATGAAGAAGATAAAGAAGAATGGAGAAGGTTCAAGAATGACTTGAATGAGCTTGGCTCTTCAAGCTTATGGGCAGCCATGGCAAGCATGGGCCTTGTGAAATTTTGGGCCAAGAAAAGCCCAAGTCCATTTGATTTTGTAACATGAAAATAGCTTAAGACTTAATACTTTGTCTTGGAAACTTAAGAGTAGAAATTTGCCTCATGCAAAATGAATTTATGACCATAATATTGGGCCCAAAAACTGCAGCCCAAACTTGATTTGGATGAGCCAAAATTTGATTCAATTTACTTGGAAGATTCTAGAAACTAGTTTAGGGACCAAAATGCAAAATAGAAAAAGTCTAAGGACCTAAATGCAATTTCCCTAGAAAATTGTCATCATGACTAGTGACTCCATCCATGACATCATCCACATGGCCTTGTCATTTGTGACTCATGGATATTATCCGTTAGCGGTTCCCGGAAATCCCGTAATCTGCTCCACCGTTCACCCGATAAATACGACGCCCGGATAAAATATAATATTTCACTTTTTAGTGAAATATTTCAAAATAACCAAAATCATAGGAAATTAAATAAAAACCTTAAGTTTTTCGTTCACGAGTTAAAATTAGGTCTTCTGAGCAGTACAAATATACTGTCAGTGAAATTCGCAGACCGGGTTTCGCCTGACTTTTCAACCTAAACTTTTATCGTGACTCTCTACGGTCATGTAGAGTGTAACTATGGTTTCAGATTAATTAAAATAATTTTCTAAGTCTCAGATAAAAATATATATATATTTATATAATTTTCTAATATTAGAAAGCAGAAAAACTCGGGGTGTTACAGACTACCCCTCTTAAAAAAATTTCGTCCTCGAAATTTCGTGACACGAAGCTAGATAGGATCGAAAGATTCCGAGACCTTACTTTCACAAGAAAGTATATAAACAGATTTTATCGACCTGAAAAGAATATAAGAATATCCTGTCCATAATAGATTCTTTAATAGGTTCATGGATGTAAAGATGTATGATCGGTACACATTTACAAACTCGAATCTAATAAAGCTCCTGTTTTCACAAGAATTTTATTAACAATGATTTAAAAGAATGTCAGTCCGACAAAATTCAGACTGGACCACTTCCACCAAAAGTATAAGTGGCTAGACTAAGTCTCATTGAGAAACTTCTTTTGTCAAGAAGATGCCATCCTGAACAACAATAGGGCAATTCATGACTTTACGAAAAGAAAAGATCTGACCGAAAATCTAAACTGGTCCCAATCAATCAAAAAGAAAAGGAAGCTGGAATAAATTTCTGCAAGAAACCGTTATTCCCAAAAAGTCATAAATGACATACATCCACTAAAAAGACTACATAATATCGGAGACCCTAGAGAGTCAAATACTCAACGGCATCAACCCACGATTATACTTAGAATTCCATTACAAACTTATAATTATAGGGTATTAAAGTACATGCTTCATATAGAGGATTCTTATACTTAACAGCGTCTTCTATAAAACTTTCCAGCTGTAAAGTTTTCAACATTACTTCTGATGTAAAGGATTATCAGATTGTGAAGCTCCAGCGCCCTTCACGATGTAGACTCTTCCCTTTGTCGCGGATCTATCAGTCCCTGGGGTGTTAACAAACCTCGGTGCATTACAATCCCTTGAGAAGTGTCTGATTTGTCCACAATTGAAACACTTCATTCCCTTAAATGGGCAAACATCAGCCATGTGATTCGGATATCCACACTTGTAACATCTCCTAACTTGACCTTGGTTTTGGTTCCTTTGGCCTCCATTTCCCGATGCATAAGAATTAGGACGATATTGTTGTTGATTCTGGTCATTTCTTGCCGGTCGGGAGTAAGGTTTTCTCTGCACTTGCTTTTCTCCCTGATTTTGAAATTGAACCTTGGATCTAGATGGTCCTCCAACATTCCCCTTATCATCTCTTCCTTTCCTCATCTGCTCAATCTTCCGACTCATCTCAACTAAAGCTTGAAAATTACGGAGTTGCAGAGGTAAAACAGACTCCTTAATCTCAAATCGCAGTCCTGCCTCAAACCTTTCACACTTCCAGCTTTCATTTGGTTGGGCTTGAAAGAAACGGAAGTATTTGGCAAGTGATTCAAACTTCGCCGCATACTCCCCCACAGATGAGTCGCGCTGTTGTAACCCCAAAAATTCTTGTTCTTTCTCGATCCTAATGCTCTCTGGAAAATACTTGTCCATGAATGCAGTTCGGAAAACATTCCAGGTAATCTCCTGATGATCAGCTTCCAAAAGTTGTTTGGTACCTTTCCACCAGTACTCAGCATCTCCTATCAGTAGGAAAGCAGCATAGGTAACCCTAACCTCTGCCGGGGTGACCACCAGTTCAAAGATTTTCTCCAGCTCCTGAATCCATAAATCAGCTTTCTCATGATCAGCACCCACACCAAACTGTGAAGGATTTTGGCTTCGAAACACAATCAAAGCCTTGCCTTCCGCAGCTTGCTGTGTCTGAGCAGTCATAGCAGCTGTCTGCATAGCAATAGCCGCCGCAATGTTATCCATTGCTTCAGCAGTATAATCCAATCCACCATTGTAGTCCTCATTAACATTACCACGGCCACCTAAGGGACCACCTCTACGACCCCTTCCACGACCGCGTCCACGTCCTCGTCCACGTCCACCTTCTGGCGCTAGTTCCATAACTGACCTATAAAACAGAATCAGTTAGACCGCAACCAGAAAATGAAACGCGTACTTATGTAGTAACACACATTACTTCTAAGAAGTAATTCAAACAAGACTTAATCAGAGAACACACAACATCAACACAATAGACCTATTCCCCAACATTCCCGAAAGACTCGACCAGCTCTGATACCACAAATGCGACACCCTAACATGGGGTCATCACATAGTTACCCAAAAAGCGGAAAATAAATTATTAATTGCTGGTTGCTTTCGGAACATTTATTAATTTCAAGCCAGAACATTCGGGTGTAAAAAAAAAAAATTTCGTTTACAGTAAACTCATATTGTACATCACCATACAAAGAGATACTCATATTCAGAATAAAGCCGCCAAGGCATACAACTTTTAATAATTAAGTTTCAATTTCCAAAACAGAAAATTAAACCTAAGACTAAAGTTTAACACCAAAGTTACTGACCATTTCGACACACCACCCAACTAAGATTCCTAAGCTGGTCACTCTACAAGACATTTATCGGAAAAACTCTGCTGCCGTTCCCACAATCAAAATACCTCTTCAAGTATCTAAAACTAAGTCCCGAAAGACTGAGGGAAACTTCTCAGCTCCATCTGCACTAGTGTACCAATGTACAACAGCAATACCAGAAGAAACCTGATGTATTTGTAAGGGTGAGATGCCAATATATGAGTTTATAACGATAATCACATGCACCACATATTCAAGTAGCACATAACCACAACAACAAAAGATTCTCATAACTAAACAAATAGTTTATCACTGGGTCTCATACCCGATCATCGTCATTTTAAAAATATGCATGACACTTCAACATTCATCGTCTAACATTCACACCTAATCTCCGGAGATCCCAACGTCTTCAAAATGAGTTGATCAAACTCGATACATCGTCTCATTGGCTAGCTAAGCACAACAATAATACATCGTCTCATTGTCCATTTAAGCACAATGATATGTACATCGTCTCATTGGCAACTCAAGCACAATGATACATATACATCGTCTCATTGTCTATTTAAGCACAATGATAATACATCGTCTCATTGTCCATTTAAGTACAATGATATGTATATCGTCTCATTGTCCACTCAAGCACAATGATACATATACACCGTCTCATTATCCATTCCAGCATAATGATACACATACATCGTCTCATTATACATTCAAGTATAATGATACACAGTCACATGATACCTTTTCCATTAAGGTCTCACGTTAAACAACGTCGAGCACGTCTGCCGTAAATGCAAATGTAAAACATTTTGTCCTCGTCATTTTGTTTTTGTTCATTATATTCTTGTCGAAGCTCTAAATGGCTTACGACTATTCACCGTCTTCAACGTCTTAAAATTCTCACCGTAACACGGATCAAAGATCTTCGTGTTTTATTCTAGAACACTGGTATCACGACGTCTCGGATACAAGGTTTATTTTTCAATGTGAACACCGTCTTTTTTTTGTGAAACACAAATTCAAAACAAAATCTCCGCAACTTATCTAAGTTGACGGAATAACATCGTTAAGTAAAATTCGTTTATAGAAAATCATTTCTAATTGAAAATTCCTTTGTAACATCATGGGTTACTAAAAATTTAGTTTTCAGGAAGGAGAGTCACTTGAGGCTCAAACTTGTTTAAAATACGTACTGCCGCTTTAGAAATACTTGTCGTCGATACTTTTCCAAATTGCCGTCGATTAGCACTTTTAAAGCCATTTAAGCCAAAACTTAGCTTTTTCCACTCAAACAATTTTCTAAAATCATAATTAAATTATTTTCCACCATTAATTTCATAAAATAAATTTTTATAATATTACGGAATTTCTTACGTAAAAATTAGCAGTACAAAAATAATTTCACGGTTTCGCCCTCAATATGACTCATAGTTCACCTTTACAGCGATAAATCATTAAAATAATGATATTTTAGAAAATTCCTTATTTTCCCAAATAATATTTTCCATAAACATTATATTCCAACATTTCCCATAAAACATTGAATATAATTTTATGCAGCTTATTAAAGCTTTTATCCAATTAATTTAATTGAACACTGACCACTGTCAGCCTTTTCAAACAACAACCAACAACATCATCACAGAAATATTTCCAAATAGATCATGCATCACAGCATAATAATATAATTGCAGATAAACAATTAAATGCAAACAACTAACACAGATCAAATAACAGAACTTAAACAGAATTAGACAAACGCCAACAGATAAATAATTACAGACAACACTTGATAACACATGATTATAGGAAAAACTCCTCAGGTATTCTCCCCTTACCTCTTGAAGAACTTAACTTCCGATTAGCACTTTATCGCCTATCCGGTTTCACGTACAACAACACAATCACTCAACCTTCAACAACCACAACCAAACCATTACTAATCAAACAATTACAAATATAAAAAACCCTTCTATATGGTCACGGCCTCCCCTAGAGTTAAGTGGCTAAATTTCTAAATTTGCTTAAGTCTTGGATTAATGATCCTAATTACGTAAGTCTTTGTAATACATGTTTAACCACAAAGAGTAAAACATAAACTTCCTAGTTTGAAAAACCCTAATTTCGGCCAAGACTTTAAAAATATGGCAAGGAACCTTAGTTTGACATAAGAACATGGATTCATCATTAACACATGTTAAATAGATGATATACAAGATTACACAAAAGTTCTTCCTCCAAAATCCTACATGATTCGGCCTTGATCAAAAATAAGGGAAGGAAGATTTTGTTTGTAACAATCTCTTGGATTATGATAGTAGAGATGATAATAGGAACATAGAAATTGGTTTCACATTTTTAGGATTTTTCTATGATTTTCTAGAGAATTTCAAAGTTTCTAGATCTAGGAATTTAAAGTGATGATCAAGGCTTTAAAACATGAAAACTTATGAAGAACATGCTATTAAATGAAGATAAAGAGTAAGAATCACCTCTTGAAGAACAAGAAATGAGTAAGAATCACTAACTTCTTTCACAAACTCAAAGCTTTTGTTTAGAGAGAAAATGGAGGAAATGAAAGATGAAGAAGATAAAGAAGAATGGAGAAGGTTCAAGAATGACTTGAATGAGCTTGGCTCTTCAAGCTTATGGGCAGCCATGGCAAGCATGGGCCTTGCGAAATTTTGGGCCAAGAAAAGCCCAAGTCCATTTGATTTTGTAACATGAAAATAGCTTAAGACTTAATACTTTGTCTTGGAAACTTAAGAGTAGAAATTTGCCTCATGCAAAATGAATTTATGACCATAATATTGGGCCCAAAAACTGCAGCCCAAACTTGATTTGGATGAGCCAAAATTTGATTCAATTTACTTGGAAGATTCTAGAAACTAGTTTAGGGACCAAAATGCAAAATAGAAAAAGTCTAAGGACCTAAATGCAATTTCCCTAGAAATTGTCATCATGACTAGTGACTCCATCCATGACATCATCCACATGGCCTTGTCATTTGTGACTCATGGATATTATCTGTTAGTGGTTCCCGGAAATCCTGTAATCTGCTCTGCCGTTCACCCGATAAATACGACGCCCGGATAAAATATAATATTTCATTTTTTAGTGAAATATTTCAAAATAACCAAAATCATAGGAAATTAAATAAAAACCTTAAGTTTTTCGTTCACGAGTTAAAATTAGGTCTTCTGAGCAGTACAAATATACTGTCAGTGAAATTCGCAGACCGGGTTTCGCCTGACTTTTCAACCTAAATTTTTATCGTGACTCTCTATGGTCAAGTAGAGTGTAACTATGGTTTCGGATTAATTAATATAATTTTCTAAGTCTCAGATAAAAATATATATATATATATATATTTATATAATTTTCTGATATTAGAAAGCAGAAAAACTCGAGGTGTACAACAGTAACGAGCAGTCCAGAACCATACCAAAAACTCATGGCTCTCAGTAGCCAGATCAAAAACTGACAAGACTCGCTACCCCAAAACTATACCTATAGCTGGTCAAGCTAATAAAAACCATTGGGGAGATCATGATGATCACCCCCACCCCCAGCAGGTGTATCCGGTGAAGATACCTCTGCTCCCTCTCCATCGTTAGAAGAGTCATCATCATCGACTGCAGGAGGGTGAAACTCCAGATCATCCTCAAAGTACTCATAAGGGTCCTCCTCCATCTCAATCTCCTCCGCCACCTCAATAGGAGGTACTGTTGGTGCTACCATTTGAAGAGGCTGAGGCTGAATGGGCTGAGGCGGAACGATGAGTAATCCATGCTCGGCCAGAAACTATAGGTAGAGCCATATCGGAGGTAGAGATACCTCAATCGTCTCCACAACATGCATCCTCTGCTGCGGTCCTACCTCTACGGTTCCAACAATCTCTCTAGTAGGGCCATAATAGGTGGCGCTGAGTGCCCCAGGGTTTATCTCCCAGGCACCACCGTGATGTGCTCGATCAAACATGATCCAACGGAGTCTCGAATGTGCCAGTGGCATATCCAGGTCCATCTAATCTCAGACGAAATCGTATATGCACAAGTAGAGGAACCAAAAATAAAACATGCAAGAGTGAGAAAACCAATCATCTGGATTTAACTCGACAACTCCATGCATGACACCACAGATAACACATACACATATACATGTTATAAGCATTCATATCAAGCTAATAGTTTATCACTGGGTTTCATACCCCACACATCATCAGTTTAAAAACTATGCATGAACACTTCGATACATCATCTAACTTTGCACCTAATCTCATGAGATATCCCAACCGTAGTGAGTTGATCAAGCTCAATTGCCACACTAGGCAAACTGGCACGCAGCCATTGGCACGCAGCCAAAACCCATGGCACACTGTCCAAACTCGAGGCACAGTGATAACCACGTAAATGGGGTTTCATTGTCCAACCCTGGCACAATGAAGAAAATCGTAGCATGAGACACCTGACGCCGCAAGGTACTCACACATAAACCGGGCACGTATGCCAAATGCATGCAACAAAACACTTTGTTCTTGACACTTTTCTTTGTGTTCAATCTCCTTTTGCCGAAGCTCAAAATGGTTTACGACTAACCATAGTTTTAAACATCTTTAAAACTTTATTAATAACACAGGACCTCAAAGTCCGAGTGCTCAATCACGACGCCCCTAGACCGATGCACCAGTCATGGGTTCGTGGTAATAGAAAATATCTTAAATGTTTTTAACTCAGTAGACACCAAGTCTACAGGACCTCAAAGTCCAAAGGACCCCAAGTCCATAACACAACAAGAACCTTAGTACCCCGACGTCTCGGTTACTAAGTTCAACACCTCTTTAACACAGTTGGGTTCAACTTGTTTTTCGGAAAATCATTTCAAATGGGAAATAAAACCGTAAGTTAAAACTTTAACTTTTTATAAAAGATGCTCACTTGAGGCTCAAAGTTGTTTAAACTACGTACTGCCGCTTTAGGATTTCTTGCCGTCGGTATTTTTTCAAGTTGCCGTCAAATTAGCCATTTTAGCCAAATTTTAGCTTATTTCACTTAAATATTTTTCTAAAATCATTATTAAGTTATTTTCGAAAATTAATTTCATAAAATAACTTTTTATAATATTCCAGAATTTATTATGTAAAAATCAGCAGTACAAAAATATTTTCACGGTTTCGTCCTCACTGTGACTCATTAATCACTCTTACAGCGATAAATCATTAAAATAATGATATTTTCCAAAACTCTTTATTTTTCCCAAATAAATATTTTCTATTAATATTATATTCCAATATTTTACCGTTAAAACATTGAATATAATTTACGAAGCTTTTCAAAGCTTTTATCTGATTAGTTAATTGGACACTGACCACTGTCAGGCTTCTCAAACAACATCCACCACAATATCACAATAATATTTTCAGGTAGATCATGCATCACAGCATTAAATAAATAATTGTAAGTAAACAATTATAAACAGATAACCAAACAGATAACCAACACAGATAACAATAAACGACTGAAACACGTAAACAACCACCAACACATAATTACAGACAACACAAATTGGCATGTAGCCATCGAATAAACCCCTTAGGTAATCCCCTCTTACCTCTCGAAGATTTCTCGGTTAGTCGAATTACGTCGTCGGAAGTCAAAAACTCACGTACACCTCGGCTTAAGCTTAACCTTCAACAATGTAATCAAACAATTACTACTCAAACAATTAAAATCCTCCTAATCCCTTATAATAGGTCACGGCCTCTCTTAGGTTTAGTGGCTAAAATTTCTAGAATTGCCTAAGTCATTGGATTAATGATCCTAATCACTTTAAGACAATGGATTAATGACTAATCAACAAAATTTAAGAATCAAATCTTTTTAATCACTCCTAGTTGGTCACGGCCTAGACTAGGTTTAGTGACAAAAAAATATAACTTTGCTTAAGTCTTGGATTAATGATCCAAAATCCTTAAGTCTTTGTAATACTTGTTTAACAACAAAGATTAGAACATAAACTTTTACTTTCACAAAACCCTAATTTCGGCCAAGACATTAGATTAGGGCTTGGAATGTTAGTTTGACATAAAAACCTAGATTCATCATTAATACATGTTCAATAGATGATTAGCATGATTACTTTCATCAAAAGAAATTAAGTTCCTACACCTTTTTCTTGTATGATTCGGCCTAAGCTAGAAACTAGGGAAGGAAAAATTTGTTTGAAACAATCTCTTAGATCATGATAGTAGAGAGAATAATAAGAACATAGAAAGTGGTTTCACATTTTTAGGATTTTTCTATGATTTACTATGATTTTTCAGAGTTATGAATAACAAAGAGGAATCATATGAAAAAGTATGTAAAACAAGAAATGAAATGAATGAATAAGAGTTTAGAGAGGATGAGGAACATGAATCACCTCTTGGAATATGAAAATGGGCAAGGAATCACCAAGCTCCTTCACAAATCTAGCTTATGGAGTTTGAGAGAAAAGAGAGAAATGTAGATGATGATGAATAGTATGGAAGATTGTGGAATGAGCTAGAATTCTCATGTTGCCTCTAGAAATTTGTAGAGCAAGCCTCCCAAATCATGGGCCTTGCGCCACTTTTGGGCCCAAAAATCCCAAACCCAATTTATTTTTCACTTATTTCAACTTATGGCAAAATGAAGACATAGGAAATTCAAGACTAGAATTCCTTCATGGAAATGAATTCTTGGACATGAAATTAAGACTTTTGTGGGCTGCCCTTAATGGGTTTGAATGGCAAGAATTTGGCCCACTTCACTTAGTGTATCAAAGAAATTGGTTTAGGGACCAAAATGCAAATAATAGAAAGTTTAGGGATAAAAATGCAATTATTAAAAATTGCTAACATAATCCTAAGCCACATTAAACCTCTCACATGGATGACCTATTCCTAAGGGCATATAGGTTTTGTCCACCTATCGGGTCTCAAAACTCCCGTAATCGGCTCCGTCGTTTACCCGATTGAACATAACGTCCGTAAAACGTATATTATTTCACGTTTTGTGAAATAATTCTAAAATTGCACAATCGTAGGAAATAAAATAAAAACCTTAATTGTTTTGTTCATGAATTAAAATTAGGTCTTCCGATCAGTATAAATATACTGTCAGTGAAATTCGCAGGTCGGGATTCACCTGACTTTTCAACCTAAATTTTAATCATAGCTTCCTACGTTCAAATAGAATAGAGTGGTAAACTCCGTTTATTTAAAATATTTTTCTAAAACGTAATTAAACATTTAAACATATTCATACGTATTTATGTTATTTAAAACAGTAAAAAGCAGGGTGTTACATATCTCGAGAGGGAACATTAACTATTTTTGGATAAATTCGCCTTCAAAGTATTTTGACAAATTAATATAGGGAAAGTCAATTTAATGGCATGAACGGTCTTATTGGTTACCCAATTCCTAGAAATTCCTTTTAAATTTAAAACACCCAATTTGATTTACTTTCCAATTTTTTTCTTGATTTTGTTTGATAGCTACTTTAATTTTGATTTGTTACTTGATAACAATTTCAAAAATCCAATCTTTTCTTGTTTAGTTTAATTGATTTAAATATTAATTGGTGTTCATAATCACGGTCCCTGTGGATTCGATCTTTTTTATTAATTGACGACGAAACCGTACACTTGCGGATTTATGCTATCACAACACTATCTTTAGATGGTCCTCATGGTTTTCCCGTGAACAGGAGTAGATAAGCATGTCATCAATAAATACCACCACAAACTTGTCAAGGAACGGTCTGAAGATCCCGCTCATATAATCTATAAACACTGGTGGAGCATTAGTCACACCGAAAGACATAACCAAATACTCATAGTGTCCGTACCTTGTCCTGAAAGCTGTCTTGGGTATATCCTCCTTCTTCACTCTAATCTGATGGTACCTAGACCTCAGATCGATCTTAGAAAACGCTGAAGCTCCCATCAACTGATGCATCAGATCATCTATCCTAGGCAACAAATACTTGTTCTTTATTGCCACCTTGTTCAACTACTTATAATCCATACAAAACATAACACTCCCATATTTTCTTCTTCACAAACAACACCGATGCTCCCCACGGTGAAACACTCGGCCTGATAAACTCTTTCTTCAACATGTCATCCAGCTGCTTCTTGAACTCGGCCAGTGACATCCGATAAGGTGCAATCGAGATCGGTCCTGTCCCCAGTATGAGATCGATGATGAACTCTACCTCCCTCTCTGGTGGCAAACCCGGAACATCGGGAGGGAAACCCTCAGGAAACTCTCTCACGATAGGCAATAATCTATACTCAGAGTCTCCTTAGCTTCCACTGAAAAAAGCATTACGTACTGTCGAGAATCATCACTCCTCATAGATACTCCTTCATTGGAAGATACTAAGCTAGAAGGCTCAAAAAAGATAAAGTCTTTCTGGCACAGTCCAACACTACATGGTTAGCTGAAAGCCAATCCATGCCAAGAATCACATATATCTGCTGCATGGGTAAACAAACAAGGTATACAAGAAAAGTCTTATTCTCAACAACTATAGGACATCGCAAATAGACAGATATAGTGGTCAAAGAATCACTGGTAGGGGTAAACACAGTAAGAGTATAGGGTACCGTGGATAGAGGTAATTGTAAATGATCTACACACTCATGCGAGATAAATGAATGTGTAGCACCTGAGTCAAACAACACTGACGAGAGTCCACCAGATATCAAAACATTCCTTGTATAAGATCCGCAGATTGAGAGGACTCAACTCCCCTCATGGTAAACACTCTCCCAGTGGCCTGAACTTTGGTCACCTACTGCCCTGATATTGGGGCTCCTCTCCCATTTCCACCTCTGCCTGCTCCAGGTTCTCTACTAGCAGCTACCGGCTGTTGCATAACCCTCTACCTGCTATCACGAGCCAGATGACCTGGTTTACCACAGATGAAACAACCAAATCTCTCTCTACAATCTCTAATATGATGTGAACAGACTGCATCTATGACAAACTATGCCTCGCTGCTGTTGGCCCGCTCCACCAACTGGTGTAACACCCCGTTTTCTCATGTTTTGACCGGTAATTATATTTTATGTTATTACCGGGGATCCAGAAAATTATTTTTAGAAGAAAAAAATCATAGTTGGAACCTATCATATCGTGGGAAGTTACAATGAAATTTTGGGTTTAAAACTCAGACGGAAACCGGTCTGCGTTTTCACTGATGGTATAATTTTGTACCGGTAAGAAAAACCCTAATTTGACACGAAATTGAAAATTTTTAGATTTTATCATTATTTTAGTGATAAAGTCTGTTTCTAGAATTTTCGCTCAAAAATAAAATATTATGTTTTATTCCATCGAATCTTGACGAAAAACAATCGAAAACCCTTATCGGGTAAAACGATGGAGTTGGAAACTGCAGAGGTGTGCCAGAGGATAGGAGTGATGACTCAACTTGGACAACTCACCCTAGTGAGTCACCATAGTCATCATGACCATCCAACAAAATATCTAGATATTTTGAGTAAAATATCTAGAAATCCATTTGAATTGTCCCAATTACCCTTAACTTATCCAACAAATTCCCAATGTGTCCCAAGATATTTTGGACCCCAAAATATCTCTCCAATTTCGTGCAGCCCCCTTTTTTTAGTCACCTAATCACATTCTTATTCATTTTGTTCACAAAAAGCTCATTAGTTCTCTTAGAACTCAAAGTGGTTCTTGAAAGTTCTTGATCATTTCATCAAATCTTCCTCTATTCTTCATCATATTTGAAGTATATATTTCATGATCCATGACCATCCCTAATCCCTCTTATGTTATTTCCTTTCATTTGTATCTTTCCTACTTAGCATTATTTCATGAAAACACCAAAAATCCTGTCCTTGTTCTTATGCTCAAATTTGGCCATCACCCTAATCTCATCACCCTTTTGCTTGTTAGAAATTCTAAGACCATATTCGTGATCACCTATCTCATCTAGACACTTTCTATTTCACACAACAATTCATCTAAAGCTTGTTTGTGAAATGGGTTTTTCTAGCCTACACCTTATTCATCACTTTCTCATCAACAAAGGGGTTGGTGTTGGAGTTAGATTTGTAGCTTTGTGGAGCAAAGAAGAGCAACTTGCTTAAGGGAGCTACAAGAGGTAAGGGGAGAGTGAACCACCTCACACCATATTGGTGGGTGTGAAGATCGCTTATATTTGTTTGTGGTTGGAAACCCTAAACCTAGAGTTATTCACTTTGTTTGGTTTGGTCCTCTATGAGGACATGATTGTAATATTGGTTGTGGTATGATTAGTACTTTGGAATTGATATGATTATATGCTCATGAACATGTTATGTTTGATTGATTAATTATATGCCTTGGTTTGATTAATTGGTTTGAATTATCAATATGGTTGTAGCATTACTTTTTGAGTAGTTATATGCTATGATGATGTATGGTTATGGCTATGAGTGTTTTTGGAGAAGTGGAATCTCTCGTGAATCATGGTCAAGTTCCGGTCACAGATGAAATAGATGGGAGTTTAACTCCAATTCCCGAGTTTTAAGTGAATTTCACAACACTTAAGGGGGGATATGAACAATGACAATGAAGAAAGGAAAAGAACAAGTTCTTGAGCTATGAAATTATGCAATTACTACATGTAAAGGTTTAATTAAAAGCCTACTCTAAGTGAGGCATAGGTACGGTTTCCTTAGAATCCTCACTTAGAATGTTTTGATTTTCAATCAAGGTAATTTTTAAGTTGAAATCGTATTTGGAAATCGAATAGTGTAAACCTTTATAAAACAAAACCATCCAAAAAGGATGTCTATTTTAATTTGGGTTTGAGTTATAACTTGAACGAGAAACATTTTCTATACTTAGCCCACTAATAAAATGACTTTGTTTAAGTCATAAATCAGTTAAATCAAAATGATTTTGATAAGAATAATCCTTATAATGAACTTTACCTATTAACTCTATGTGATGGCTCTAAAGGTTTTTCAAAACAGATTTCAAAACCCAAATGAATGAAAGATGGAACTATGGTTTAGGCTTTGAATGAATTCACTTAAATGAGGGACTTTTATACAGTTTCCATGTGATATTCAATTGGTTGACAACTGTTGGGCCATAAGAGTTCTATCATTTGGAGTTTTAAGGGTGATGAAAAAGGAAGTTAAGCCTTTAGAACTCTTCTTTTATTTTGATTTCAAACCCTTAATACTGAGGTACTTAAGGCCATAAGACCGAGGAATTTAAGGAGATGTGTTTACAAAAGAAAGGATTTGAACATTGGGATTTACCATCAAAAGGATTTTAAAACCAAAGTAAACGTGTATTCCAAAATCTAAGTTGAGGAGTAGGACTTAGCGATTAAAAGAATAGAAATGTTTAAAGTATGAGATATAGTGGAGCAAGACTATGTCTTCATACCCTAGATGATTTTATCATCCATGAATCCATAATACTTAATAACCAAGAGTGTTCTAAGATTACTTGTCGAGTAAGTAATCTCGTTCGGGAAGAACCAGAAGAAATATAATGGATTGGGGAATGACCAATCTCCATAATACACTTAAGCATTGAAGCATGGATAGACCGATGAGAGGATCCTAAACTTTTCAGTAAGGCCTTTGTGCCTAGGAAGTGGGACTACATGTTCTGTGCGCATGTGGATTGTAGGGTGACAATTCTTCAATGAACTTGGGAATGTCAGGGTTGGGATGGCCACGGATGGACATTCAAGGTGATGGGTCGTGGAGTCCTGTGCAAAACACCGACATCTTCTACTTGCTGCTGTACAATCCTGGTTATCGATGGTGTTTCACAATCAATAGGGTTATTATTATTGATGCACAAGTATGCCTAATGTTGGCAGTTGTGAAACGTGTGTTCTAACCACTCCTTTCGAACATTCTCTTGAATCCGGAGTAAAGTCAGATCTTCCTTGAGGCTGCGTAGGTATGAGATTATGCAGTTTCTATCACTCATCTCTCAGTTCTTGTGAGGTTGTGCAGTTATGGGACTATGCAGTTTCACTGGGTCTGGGTCATGTTTGTGTATAAGCCGTGTCCTGCAATGCTTTGATGTATGATTTTGATGATATGTATGTGCTGTATGTTATTGGTATATTGATTGAATTGTTGATCTGCAATTGGATGATAACATGGGATATGTTAGTAAGAGTATGGATATGCATATGTGCCATGTTATGTCGTACTATTTTCATATCTGCCATATGTTGTGTGATGTTGGGAATCTCACCTCCTTTGTTTTATATTGCTATATCTGGTTTGGATACGCATCTTTTGTGTTCTTCTAAGAAGGATGGGATGTTGAGATGTCGCTCGGCTGACCTAGCAGAGGTTTTGAGGTTTCAGCATGAGGACGACATGAGGAAGTCTCTAGAGGACGTCACTTTTAGCTTTCAGATTTCAAGACGAGGGTGTCTATGTTTCCTGTAACACCCTGTTTTTACGATTTTTACTGTTTTGCTGTTTTTACTGTTTTTCAATTATCGGTAGAATTTTACTTGTTTGTAATTTTCATATTAAATCTAGAAAAATGATTTTTAACAAAATAAAATCATAATTATACTCTATCTTATGGTAGAAGCTTACGGTCAAATTTGGGTTTAAAACTCAGATGAAACCCGGTCTGCGTTTTCACTGACAGTAAGATTTTACTGGTCAGAAAACCTAATTTTGACCCGTGAACGAAACAGTTAAGGTTTATATTTTATTTCCAACCATAGTGGTTATTTTGAAAATTTTCAAAATAAATAGGTTATTATACGTTATTCGGGCAAATACTCGACGATCGGGGATTGATGGAATCAAGAACGGAGGTGCAGAGACAAAACCCGACCCCGGACGGATAAGAACAATGACTCATTGGTGAGTCATAAGGGATTGAGTCATAGAGTGAGTCACCATGCATTAAATGCATGTAATGATGAATTTTTAAGTGAAAAACCCAAATTACCCTAATCCTTCATTTTAACTACAAGTTTGCCATGATGCCAAATTACTCCTTGGACCCTTTTGTCCCTTGAAACTCACGGCCAAGCCCTTCAAAACCACACTTGGCCATTCATTTTGTTCACTTGGTTCATGTTCTTCATTTTTCTCACCAAAAACTCTTAAGTCTTACACTTGATTTACAAAGGAAGTCTAAGTTCTTGTTGGTTTCTTCAAATTCCAAAGGTAGATTCTTCTAATCCATGATCATACCTTCCTTTCCTTTCACAACTTTTCTTCAAATCTCAAGTTTTTACAAATTTCAAATTCTTAGATCTAGAACTTCAAAAATCTCTAGAAAATCATAGAAAAATCCTTTTAATGTGATTCCAATTTATATGATCTTCACATGACTTCTACTTTCATTATCCAAGAGCTTTTAAAATTTCGTGACCTCTAGCCTACTTTTCATAACAAGGCCAAACCTTACTCATTAAATGGGTTTGGTGGATTTCTTTCATTTTTAACTTGTTTCCTTGTTGATGATTCATGGCTAGGTTTTGTTGGTTCAAACCTTGAGCTTTAGGTGAACATCATCCTCTTCTTGTTTGAGTTCAAGTGATCATCAAAGGTATGGGGGAGATTACTATCATCCTACCTTAGGGTAGATATGTGATGGTTTATTAGTGTTTATGTGGTTTTGTAATTCTTAAGTATGACTTTGTATATTTATTTGCATATGTGTGTGATCCTCTTGGAGGATTTGGTTTGATATATTTTGGTTGTGATATATGTGGTTTTGGTGTTGTTGATCTTTAATCAAGACCTTGATCATTGTTGATTGTTTTGTTAAAACAAATATGCTTAACATGAATAATTAAGGCCATTCGGCCATGACTGGGTTGAGGGGTTCCATGATGTGTTTAAATTGTTTGAATAATTTTTATGAGAAGTAGATGAATATATAAGAATGTAGAAATTGGTTTGGATTGATTTGGATGTGTATATTGAAAGTTATGGATTTATGAGTCCTTAGGGACTAAATTGCAAATTCTGAGAATTTCAGTGGCTGCACCGAAATTCATGTTCTTGTGTGTTAATATTGTAGTCCTTGATGAGACAAAACCATAGAAATTGGTTTGGTGTTAATTGGATTAACACATAAAAAGTTATAAGTTTTTTAGTGAAAAAGGACCTTTTTGCAATTACTGAAAATTATTTGGGGCAGAAACGAAATTTATGGAAATTTGAGGGCAACTGAAAAATATTTCTAAAGAAGTTGGTTTGGTGTGATTTGGAGTTATAAATAAAAAGTTATAAGGTTTTAAGTGAATAAGGATCTTTTTGCAATTAATGAAAGTTTAGGGGTTAAATTGCAATTTTCGAAAATACATTTAACTGGACAGTGAGAGACTGTTTTTCATACCTATAAAATTGTTCTAAAACTCCAAAATGAGTTTTGGACTATTAGAGTGTAAAATCGTTGAAAAAGAATTTACGCGATTTACAAAATAAACGACGTTCGGTCAAATTCTAAGGAATTGTGTATAAAGGGAAATTTTGATGGAAAATTAGCATTTCAACATCTTCATAAAAGTAATAGAACCTAGGAGAATAAGACATTTGAGGTGAAGAACCATATCTTCAAAAAGTAGAATTTTTGGGCCTAATTTCAGTAAAAAGCGGCGAAACCGTCGTTAAACGTTTTTAAGGATTTTCGAGAAAATGCTTTGGAGAAATTGATACCTAAGTATCTTTGAGGTACATTACTCTTGAAAATGGAATTGATTTTATTAAAGGTTTTGGTTTTAAGCCAAAAGGATTTTAGTCTTCAACGACGACGTTTTACTGTAAAGTGTAAAAACCTAAGTCAAGATGACTTAGTGAACATACGAACATAATAATTTATGACGTGGGGTGAAACACGACCTTATGTCATAAAGTATGGATAATTCATTATCCATATTCCATAAAATTTAATGGACTCAGAATGATTTGTTTTATTGAAAGCCAAAGAAAAAGGTTCAACTAGAAAAGTACAGAGAAATAAATAAATTGGACCTATGTTCCAATCTCATAATGTGCTAGGATTGTAAACAAATATTTTAAAGAAAACATTGCACAAAGATGAAAGGTTACTTGAGAACTTTAGCTTGATGATTAAGTACCGGTGATTCGGACTTAAGGACATCTAGCATCTGTTACGGTACGTTGAAAGAATTCCGAAGGAATCACGATGTCATCCGTTGGATGGACGAGAAGAACGTATTTCCGGCAAAGTTTGCCCAAACACATAGTGAAACTATGTTCTGTAAGGCCGTTGTGCCTAGGAGATCGAGCTAACACTTTAATGCGGGTGCGAATTTCATAGTGACGATCTATTGATGCTTGGGGGTGTCGGGGTATGAAATACTCATATAGGCCCAGTTGGTTGCTCTTCTGTGGTGTGGTGATCTTGCAATACACCGACATACTCTACTAGACATTATGTATTTTCTGGTAGTGTAGGATGTTCCCGAAAAAGACTATGTGCACCATGATGACTGTTGACGCATTCTATTGCCCAAGGCTGGCGTAATCCGGAACAATCCTCCGAACCACTCTCTCCGACTATTTGTTAAAACCATGGTATATGTAATCAGAGGTCATTCCTCGAGTCTTAGATGTCTTCTATCTAGGGAAAACGGTGCCCTGTGATTATGTTGTTGTGAAATATTATTATTTCTGTTGTGATGGATGATATAACTGTTTGTTGATTTTTGTACGTACCTGTGTGTCGTACCATTGTATGTCTGCGTTAAGTGTAAGATGAATTGAAATCTCACCTCATTTCTGTATTTTCTGGTTTGTTGTTTTCTATCTTGCGTTGATCGAAGATGACGACAACACCGTTTCTCCATCACACCCTGCTGGAGTTTGAGAGTGCTGGGAGACATGGACACAGTCTCGAGGGCTTTAGTATAATGGACTTTTGTCAGTATTTTGTGTCTGGCCAGTCTCGTGTCTATGTTATATTTTGTGGAGTTATGTCTCTAAAAAGCTATTATTATTATAAACATATTTTCAGTCTGTTGTTATTTACTGGCGTTGGTATTTCCGCCTTCTTTCTGAACATGTATGACTGATGGTACTTGGAACTTGGTTGTATAATATGGATGCATAAGTTTATGTTATATGTTAAAGGGTATGTATGGTATTATTTGTTAAAGAGAAAAGAAAAAAAAATAAACCCGTATTTTTGACAAAATAATTATTTTCCGCTTTACTCGGTCTTATAAAAATAGAAATGTCACAGACAATGTAGCGCCCGAGAAGGGTGTTACATTATTTGGTATCAGAGCTGGCCGAGTCTGTTAGGGTTTGTGGTTTAGGTCTGTCTTTGTTTGTGCTGTGTGTTCTGTGTGCTTTGGTATTATTTCTGGAGGAAATGATATTGTTTGGGGTGAGTTTATTGTAATCTGCATGACTAATTGATTTTGGTCTTGCAGGATTATAATGGCTCGTGGCGGAGGAACTACAGCTATGAATGCAGCTGTGAGAGCAATGTCACAAATGACTACCGCGTTTATTCGACGCGAGGAAAGGGGAGCTGAAAGTAGAGGACTGGATGAATTTCTGCGTAGAAATCCGACGGAATTCAAGGGAGAGTTTAAGCCTGAGAAAGCTGAGCTGTGGATTCAATCGTTGGAGAAGATTTTTGCTGCTATGAGGTGTACTGATAACTACAAGGTTACTTATGCTGCCTACATGCTGGTGGGCGATGCTGAAAATTGGTGGAGAGGAGCTCGCCAAGTGCTGGAGCATGATCAACAAGCGGTGAACTGGGAAGCTTTTCGTAGGAAGTTTCTGGAGAAGTATTTTCCGGCAAGTGCCAGAGATGCTAAAGAAATGGAATTTCTGCAGCTGAAGCAAGGCAATATGACTGTAGCTGAATACGGCGCCAGATTTGAAAGTCTGTCGAAGTTTTCTGCCTATCTGACTGACAATCCACATGAGGGGTGGAAGTGTCGCAGATTCAAAGGAGGATTGCGATATGAACTGAAGGAGGTAGTAGTTCCAATGGAAATATCTGTATTTCCAAGGCTGATGGATAAGTGTAGACAGATAGAGGAGCTGAAGGCGAGTCGTGATGCTAATCAACAGGGTTATGGACCGTCTAGGTTCAATAGGGGAAACTACAAGAATAACAATCGATTCCAGAGGAAACCATACAATAAGCCACAAGGTCAACAGCAGTTCCAACAACGATCTTTTGGTGGAAGCAGTGGAGGTGCTGGTTCATCGAGGAATGTTCCACAGAAATGCATGAAGTGTGGCATGGGTCACGCTACCAAAGACTGCAAGATTACGGGAATCATTTGCTTTAAGTGTGGACAGCCTGGACATCTCGCTAGGAATTGTGGACGATCTAACACGGAACCTTCTGTGAACAACGTGCGAGCTGCAAGGCCTAGAGCTGGAGGAAGAGTTTATACAATGAGTGGTACTGAGGCCTCTCACAATGATGATCTAATTCAGGGACAGTGTGTCATAGGAGGTAAATCTTTAACTGTACTGTTTGATTCGGGTGCGACGCATTCGTTCATTGCATATGACTGTGCTAAATCGTTAGGATTATCTGTGTCTTCTTTACCTTTTGACTTGACTATATCTACTCCTACTGCTGAACCTGTTTTGACTACTACAGCTTGTTTGAATTGTGTTATCTTTGTAGAAGATAGGAAATTTTTGGTTAATTTAATCTGTTTGACTCTTTCGCAAATAGATGTGATACTAGGAATGGATTGGTTATGTTCTAACCATATCCTGTTAGACTGTGCAAATAAATCCTTAATTTTTCCTAAGGATGAGATTTCTGGATTTTTGTCTGCTAACCAAGTAAAAGCTTCTTTGAGAGAGGGAGCTCAAGGATACATGTTACTATTTTCCTTAGACGTCAAGAGTGAGATTGACTTACAGTCCATACCTGTCGTCAATGAGTTGCTGGATGTTTTTCCTGAAGATGTACCTGGACTACCGCCTGTTCGAGACATTGAGTTTGCGATTGATCTGGTACCAGGCACTGGACTGATATCCATGGCACCATACCGTATGTCGCCATCGGAGCTAGAGGACTTGAAGGAGCAAATAGTGGAGCTGATGAGGAAAGAATTCATAAGACCTAGTGTATCACCCTGGGGAGCTCCAGTTTTGCTTGTGAAGAAGAAGGATGGAACTTCTCGCTTATGTGTAGATTTTCGTCAGTTAAACAAAGTGATGATCAAGAACAAATATCCACTTCCGAGGATAGACGATTTGATGGATCAGTTACGTGGAGCAGCAGTTTTCTCAAAGATAGATTTACGATCTGGTTATCATCAGATTCGTGTGAAGGCAGAAGATATTCCAAAGACAGCGTTTCGAACATGCTATGGGCATTATGAGTATCTTGTGATGCCGTTCGGAGTGACGAATGCACCTGCTATATTCATGGATTACATGAACAGGATTTTTCGTCCTTATCTAGATCAGTTTGTCGTTGTCTTTATAGACGACATTCTAATCTATTCTCCTAATCCAGAGAAGCATGCTGAACATCTCAGTATAGTTCTCCAAATCTTAAAAGAGAAACAGTTATACGCGAAACCCTAAAAATGCGAATTTTGGTTAGATGAAGTTCAATTTTTAGGACACGTTATCTCGAATAAAGGTATCGCAGTGGATCCGTCAAAAGTTGAAGCTGTTCTAAAATGGGAGAGACCAAAGACGGTAACAGAAATTCGTAGTTTCGTGGGTTTAGCTGGATACTATAGGAGATTCATCGAGGGATTCTCCAAAATAGTAGGACCTCTTACCCAACTAACGCGGAAAGATCAAGCTTTTGAGTGGACTGAAGCGTGCGAGGAAAGTTTCCAAGAGTTGAAGAAAAGGTTGACTACTTCACCTGTGTTAGTGTTACCTGATCCTAAGGAACCTTTCGAGGTATACTGTGATGTTTCGCATCAAGGGTTAGGTTGTGTGCTAATGCAAAACCGGAAAGTGGTAGCTTATGCTTCAAGACAATTGAAGATTCATGAGAGGAACTACCCAACGCATAACTTGGAGCTAGCGGCCGTAGTTTTTGCACTGAAAATGTGGAGGCATTATTTGTATGGGGCAACGTTCAACGTTTTCAGTGATCACAAAAGTTTGAAGTACTTGTTTGATCAAAAGGAGCTCAACATGCGACAACGACGTTGGTTGGAATTTCTAAAGGATTACGATTTCCAACTACAGTATCATCCTGGAAAAGCAAATGTGGTAGCGGATGCCTTGAGTAGAAAATCAATGCATGCGTCTGCAATGATGGTCAAAGAACAAGAATTGTTAGAGCAATTCCGAGATATGCAGTTGACAATTGAAATGTCACCAGGAAAGCTTTGCTTAGGTATGATTACTGTTTCCAATGAATTGATGGAACAGATAAGAGAGAAACAAGAAGGTGATCAGTACTTACAAGAAGAAAGGGAATTGGTGCGCCAAGGAGCAATATCAAAATTCAAAGAGGGAACCGATGGAATCCTAAGATTCGGAGAAAGGATTTGTATACCGGACGATTCCGAGCTTATAAAGTTGATTCTGGAGGAAGCTCACAAGAGTAAAATAAGTTTACATCCAGGAGCAACAAAGATGTATCAAGATCTCAAGCGATTGTATTGGTGGTATGGGATGAAGAGAGACGTGATAGAATATGTCGCTTCCTGTCTAGTTTGTCAAAAAGCTAAGGCGGAACATCAAAAACCATCGGGAATGCTACAACCTTTGAACATACCAGAATGGAAATGGGATGGTATTGCAATGGATTTTGTGACAAGTTTTCCAAAGACACGAAAGGGACATGATGCGATATGGGTAATAGTTGATCGACTAACCAAGTCGGCTCACTTTTTGCCCATCAACATAAAGTATTCAATGGAGAAATTGACTCAGTTATACATCGGGGAGATTGTCAGATTACATGGTGTACCTTCGAGTATTATTTCGGATCGAGATCCGAGGTTTACGTCAAGATTCTGGCAAAGTCTACAAGAATCACTAGGAACAAAACTTAGATTGAGTTCTGTGTATCATCCACAGACGGACGGACAATCTGAGAGGACAATCCAATCACTTGAAGACTTGCTGAGAGCTTATGTGTTGGAACACACTGGAAGTTGGGATGAATTTCTACCGTTGATAGAATTCACCTACAACAACAGTTTCCACTCGAGCATAGGAATGGCACCCTATGAAGCTTTATATGGTCGACGATGTAGAACACCTTTGTGATGGTACCAAGATGGAGAAAGTTTAGTGTTGGGACCAGACATCGTGCAACAGACAACAGAAAAGGTGAAAATGATTCAAGAGAAAATGCGGACAACTTAGTCGACAGAAAAGTTATGCGGACAAGAGACGACGACCTCTTGAATTTGAGGAAGGCGATCATGTGTTTTTGAGAGTCACACCTATGACTGGGGTTGGCAGGGTAATTAAATCCAGGAAACTTACTCCTAAATTCATTGGACCCTACCAAATTCTTCGTCGAGTAGGTCCTGTAGCCTACCAAATTGCCTTACCACCTTTTCTTTCAAATCTTCATAGTGTTTTTCATGTGTCTCAATTGCGAAAGTATATTCCTGATCCTAGTCATGTCATAGTACCGGATACAGTACAATTGAAAGATAACTTAACCTATGAGGCATTACCTGTGAGGATCGAGGATCAAAGAGTGAAACAACTAAGAGGGAAGACAATTTCATTGGCTAAAGTGATCTGGAATGCAACGACAGGAGATGCTACATGGGAGTTGGAAGATAAAATGAAGGAGCAATATCCGCATTTGTTTTAAGGTAAATTTAATTTCGCGGACGAAATTCTTTTTAGAGGGGTAGTATTGTAACACCCTGTTTTTACGATTTTTACTGTTTTGCTGTTTTTACTGTTTTTCAATTATCGGTAGAATTTTACTTGTTTGTAATTTTCATATTAAATCTAGAAAAATGATTTTTAACAAAATAAAATCATAATTATACTCTATCTTATGGTAGAAGCTTACGGTAAAAATTTGGGTTTAAAACTCAGACGAAACCCGGTCTGCGTTTTCACTGACAGTAAGATTTTACTGGTCAGAAAACCTAATTTTGACCCGTGAACGAAACAGTTAAGGTTTATATTTTATTTCCAACCATAGTGGTTATTTTGAAAATTTTCAAAATAAATAGGTTATTATACGTTATTCGGGCAAATACTCGACGATCGGGGATTGATGGAATCAAGAACGGAGGTGCAGAGACAAAACCCGACCCCGAACGGATAAGAACAATGACTCATTGGTGAGTCATAAGGGATTGAGTCATAGAGTGAGTCACCATGCATTAAATGCATGTAATGATGAATTTTTAAGTGAAAAAACCCAAATTACCCTAATCCTTCATTTTAACTACAAGTTTGCCATGATGCCAAATTACTCCTTGGACCCTTTTGTCCCTTGAAACTCACGGCCAAGCCCTTCAAAACCACACTTGGCCATTCATTTTGTTCACTTGGTTCATGTTCTTCATTTTTCTCACCAAAAACTCTTAAGTCTTACACTTGATTTACAAAGGAAGTCTAAGTTCTTGTTGGTTTCTTCAAATTCCAAAGGTAGATTCTTCTAATCCATGATCATACCTTCCTTTCCTTTCACAACTTTTCTTCAAATCTCAAGTTTTTACAAATTTCAAATTCTTAGATCTAGAACTTCAAAAATCTCTAGAAAATCATAGAAAAATCCTTTTAATGTGATTCCAATTTATATGATCTTCACATGACTTCTACTTTCATTATCCAAGAGCTTTTAAAATTTCGTGACCTCTAGCCTACTTTTCATAACAAGGCCAAACCTTACTCATTAAATGGGTTTGGTGGATTTCTTTCATTTTTAACTTGTTTCCTTGTTGATGATTCATGGCTAGGTTTTGTTGGTTCAAACCTTGAGCTTTAGGTGAACATCATCCTCTTCTTGTTTGAGTTCAAGTGATCATCAAAGGTATGGGGGAGATTACTATCATCCTACCTTAGGGTAGATATGTGATGGTTTATTAGTGTTTATGTGGTTTTGTAATTCTTAAGTATGACTTTGTATATTTATTTGCATATGTGTGTGATCCTCTTGGAGGATTTGGTTTGATATATTTTGGTTGTGATATATGTGGTTTTGGTGTTGTTGATCTTTAATCAAGACCTTGATCATTGTTGATTGTTTTGTTAAAACAAATATGCTTAACATGAATAATTAAGGCCATTCGGCCATGACTGGGTTGAGGGGTTCCATGATGTGTTAAATTGTTTGAATAATTTTTATGAGAAGTAGATGAATATATAAGAATGTAGAAATTGGTTTGGATTGATTTGGATGTGTATATTGAAAGTTATGGATTTATGAGTCCTTAGGGACTAAATTGCAAATTCTGAGAATTTCAGTGGCTGCACCGAAATTCATGTTCTTGTGTGTTAATATTGTAGTCCTTGATGAGACAAAACCATAGAAATTGGTTTGGTGTTAATTGGATTAACACATAAAAAGTTATAAGCTTTTTAGTGAAAAAGGACCTTTTTGCAATTACTGAAAATTATTTGGGGCAGAAACGAAATTTATGGAAATTTGAGGGCAACTGAAAAATATTTCTAAAGAAGTTGGTTTGGTGTGATTTGGAGTTATAAATAAAAAGTTATAAGGTTTTAAGTGAATAAGGATCTTTTTGCAATTAATGAAAGTTTAGGGGTTAAATTGCAATTTTCGAAAATACATTTAACTGGACAGTGAGAGACTGTTTTTCATACCTATAAAATTGTTCTAAAACTCCAAAATGAGTTTTGGACTATTAGAGTGTAAAATCGTTGAAAAAGAATTTACGCGATTTACAAAATAAACGACGTTCGGTCAAATTCTAAGGAATTGTGTATAAAGGGAAATTTTGATGGAAAATTAGCATTTCAACATCTTCATAAAAGTAATAGAACCTAGGAGAATAAGACATTTGAGGTGAAGAACCATATCTTCAAAAAGTAGAATTTTTGGGCCTAATTTCAGTAAAAAGCGGCGAAACCGTCGTTAAACGTTTTTAAGGATTTTCGAGAAAATGCTTTGGAGAAATTGATACCTAAGTATCTTTGAGGTACATTACTCTTGAAAATGGAATTGATTTTATTAAAGGTTTTGGTTTTAAGCCAAAAGGATTTTAGTCTTCAACGACGACGTTTTACTGTAAAGTGTAAAAACCTAAGTCAAGATGACTTAGTGAACATACGAACATAATAATTTATGACGTGGGGTGAAACACGACCTTATGTCATAAAGTATGGATAATTCATTATCCATATTCCATAAAATTTAATGGACTCAGAATGATTTGTTTTATTGAAAGCCAAAGAAAAAGGCTCAACTAGAAAAGTACAGAGAAATAAATAAATTGGACCTATGTTCCAATCTCATAATGTGCTAGGATTGTAAACAAATATTTTAAAGAAAACATTGCACAAAGATGAAAGGTTACTTGAGAACTTTAGCTTGATGATTAAGTACCGGTGATTCGGACTTAAGGACATCTAGCATCTGTTACGGTACGTTGAAAGAATTCCGAAGGAATCACGATGTCATCCGTTGGATGGACGAGAAGAACGCATTTCCGGCAAAGTTTGCCCAAACACATAGTGAAACTATGTTCTGTAAGGCCGTTGTGCCTAGGAGATCGAGCTAACACTTTAATGCGGGTGCGAATTTCATAGTGACGATCTATTGATGCTTGGGGGTGTCGGGGTATGAAATACTCATATAGGCCCAGTTGGTTGCTCTTCTGTGGTATGGTGATCTTGCAATACACCGACATACTCTACTAGACATTATGTATTTTCTGGTAGTGTAGGATGTTCCCGAAAAAGACTATGTGCACCATGATGACTGTTGACGCATTCTATTGCCCAAGGCTGGCGTAATCCGGAACAATCCTCCGAACCACTCTCTCCGACTATTTGTTAAAACCATGGTATAGGTAATCAGAGGTCATTCCTCGAGTCTTAGATGTCTTCTATCTAGGGAAAACGGTGCCCTGTGATTATGTTGTTGTGAAATATTATTATTTCTGTTGTGATGGATGATATAACTGTTTGTTGATTTTTGTACGTACCTGTGTGTCGTACCATTGTATGTCTGCGTTAAGTGTAAGATGAATTGAAATCTCACCTCATTTCTGTATTTTCTGGTTTGTTGTTTTCTATCTTGCGTTGATCGAAGATGACGACAACACCGTTTCTCCATCACACCCTGCTGGAGTTTGAGAGTGCTGGGAGACATGGACACAGTCTCGAGGGCTTTAGTATAATGGACTTTTGTCAGTATTTTGTGTCTGGCCAGTCTCGTGTCTATGTTATATTTTGTGGAGTTATGTCTCTAAAAAGCTATTATTATTATAAACATATTTTCAGTCTGTTGTTATTTACTGGCGTTGGTATTTCCGCCTTCTTTCTGAACATGTATGACTGATGGTACTTGGAACTTGGTTGTATAATATGGATGCATAAGTTTATGTTATATGTTAAAGGGTATGTATGGTATTATTTGTTAAAGAGAAAAGAAAAAAAAATAAACCCGTATTTTTGACAAAATAATTATTTTCCGCTTTACTCGGTCTTATAAAAATAGAAATGTCACAGACAATGTAGCGCCCGAGAAGGGTGTTACATTTCCTATCGTGCCTGATCTTCCTTTTCTTCTGATAGGCATGACTGTCGATGGTTAGTAGGCTATGACTTTTCCCTTGGAAGGGGAAGGGCCCTAGTACGAGAGTTACTTTGTAGTGGCTCTAGTAGTGACTTTTGTGGTGACGTCGGTAGTGGGCTCAAATAGAGTTTCCACTAGATTTTGTCAGTTAGTTTGACTTTCTCGTAATGTATGAGATAAGATTGTCTTTTATGTATAGTTGGGCCAGCGTAGGATGTACGTGTGTGATTTTAGATTTTATGAAGCTGCGTCTCCATGTACCTTATGTTTTTAGGAGCTGCGTCTCCATATCTTTATGTTGGGTCTGTATGTGTATATGTTTTGTTCGACGAGTCGGGTTGGGTTTTTTATGTAAGTCTATATTTGAACCTATGACCTGAAATGCATTAAGAAATGTTTTAATGCACATTAACTATTTCTATATATTTACATTTATGTCTTGCGAAAGCGAAAAATTTCCCCATTATATTACAACGAATTTTAAATTACCATATTTTCGGCCTTAAAATGTTATGGACAATGTAATGCCCGAGAAGGGTGTTACAACTAGTACTGCAACTGGTAATGGTACAGATGTCTGGATAGTCTGCACTGGTCTAGTATACGGTCCCCGTCTCCACTGGGAACCACTGCCTCCACTCCTCTGAGTACTAGATCTGATAGGACCTCCGCTACGCTGTTGTGGCTGCTCAGCATCTCTCGGGTCAATGCTCTCAATAGCACTGCACCTCTCGACTAGCTCTGGAAAACTGTTAATGTCTAACGGCACCACTGCTCTCTGTAACAACATGCTTTTGGAAGAAGCATTCCATATGTCAATGATTTTTTAAAAGAGAAGAATTTGATGGTTTTAGGAAAACCACCTAGGAGATGTGAAAACCATGGTTGTAAAACCATGTGACTTCTTGGAAAAAAGGGTAATGTGATTTTGATAATTAATTTAATTAAATGATAATTAAATAATAAATAATTAAATAATAATATTTAAATAAATAATAATTCATTAAATAATAATTAAATAAATATAATAATCAAATAATTAATAATTTAATAATAATTTAATAATCAAGAAAAAAATTTAATAATATTGTTTTGATCTACAAACATTAATGAATGGTCCTATATAATCAAACAAGTAGGTATAGTATATAGGTCAGCTCTATGATGTAAGAATGTGTGTGAGATAACGATGTTGACCATGCCTACATAAATGTAAGCTGAAAATACTAACGAGATGATTGTGCCATAACATATGGATGAAATGAAAGCCTGTGTGGCAAAGATAATAATGAAAGCCTAAGTGGCATTGTGAATAATGAAAGCCTGAGTGGCATTGAGAATAATGAAAGCCTGAGTGGTTGTTGAATAATGAAAACCTGTGTCGCAATACTAATACTGAAATGAGATGCTTGAGTGGCAATGTTGATGATGGAAGCCTGTGTGGCTATGGTAACGAAATTCTGATCTATAATAAATATATAAACGTATATAAATATAAATATAAATGTAAGTCCAAAACTTATGTAGTTATGTTGTTACTGATGTTTGGTTATATGAATGATTATGTTGATGTTGGTATTGCATACATATAAACATATGCATAATCCGGCAGGGGTACGATGCCGCAGTAATCTGCGAAGTAGCTATCTGAAATAGTGGTGTGCCAGGTCCCACAACTGGGTTGCGATGCCGCAATGATCTGAGAAGTGGCCATCTGAAATAGTGGTGTGCAACTGGGTTGCAATGCCGCATAGGAAGCGATGCCGCAAGGGCACTGTGAAGTGGCTACCTGTGATGGTGTGTCAGAATCTGCCAGGGGTGCGATGCCGCATGAATTGCGAAGATGGCTTGAATGCCAGATCATCTGCCAAGGGTGGCGATGCCACAAGTGAATTACGATGAATTTGGGCCCAACATGCATTTCACTTAGGTGCATGAGTCTTTTTAGGAGTCGAGCATACATCATATCGGAGTCTAGAGAATTGATTGATCCATCTGATAAACTGTGTGACTGTGTGATATTGTATGTCTGTGCGAACCTTGTTTGTGTTTTGACGGCGTGTGAGGTAGGACAAAGCACGCCGAGTGATCTTCCCTACTGAGTGAATCAAAGGAGATTCTCACCCCTACTATTTCTGTTGTCTCTTTTCTCTTCTCTTCCTCTATTCTATTTCCCTCAGATACCTTGGATCAATGGACAAGACAAACTCCAATGAAGACGAAGAAAAAGAAGATCTTGGTGAAGATGAAGAGAATCACAAGAAGGACGACCGGTAGTGTCCAAGATGGACACAGGTAGACCATTAGACATTTTATTTTATTTGAGTCTGATTCGGTGGTTTGTAATCCTTCTTGTGATAGGATATAGTAGTGTAATAGAAATGTAAGCATCCCATCATTAGATAGATGAAGTAATTTGGTACGGTTAAATAAATTAATTTGGTAACTTGGAATAGATTAACTAACGCAGAGTTAAATATTAAATGTTAAGGACCCTTGAGCGAAAAATTTTCCCTAGCACACCTTAACAACTTAATAGCATTTATTTCTTTAATAATTGGAAACGGATTACGAGTTTGGGGTATTACATTAGGTGGTATTAGAGTAGTTCATCCCTGAATGAGCCTAGGGTATGGACTGATCATGGCTTGTCGAGTCAAGAGTCGTGTCTACCCCATCTAGTGGTGTGCCTTTGCATTCTCACTTGTGAGTAATGCTAGGGTCGTTTAGGTACACAACCAGCCTTAGTTGTGATTGAAACGGCCTTTGCTACCCTGAGAGGATGGTATTAGGATTGGCTATCCCGATTATTATTTACTCCGTGAAGGGCAAAAATCGTGACATCCACCAGGCATACTACTGCCAACTCATTGTTGGTAGTATTGGAACCAAAGTAATTTGGATTAAATAATCTCTAAGTTTTGATGTTAACAAAAAGAATTAAATTTGTATGGCAAAGTGTCAGTTAAGATCTAACACGTCTTATCTAAGTCTAACAAGGTATTCGAAATTCAATATGATAAGGAAATCTCTTAAAGATTCTATATCCGCGTCCAACCGGGTAGACGAGTCTTTCAAATTATATGGTATATTTTAATATATAAGAATATGCTCTAGTAGACGGAATTTTGAACAGTACCTTAGATGAGCTCTACTCTTATTTGAATAGACGAGCTATAGAACAGTGCATGTGGACGAGCTCTTAACTTATGTAAGTAGACGAGCGTATGTGCCATGTCAGCAGACGCGAATTTTAAGCTATTCACCGATATGTAGCAAGTCCAAAGACTTGATTATGGACAAGCAAAATTTGCCACGTCACTGGACGAGCTAAAGTTGAATATTAGCTATGAGCGAATAGACGTATTTTTTTAAGTAGACGAGCTCTTCACTTAAAATGAATGCTTGATATAATCAGTATAACTATCTCGACCACACAGAAATACTTATTTTCAAATGATTGATATTTATTTGAATATATGATGGCCCTTTTTATCTGTTATTAACAGTTTTATTTGTCCTGTTCTATGAGAGAGAGACATAGTACAAATGAGGAATTGCAAAAAAGCAAAATAGTAACAATGCAAAACGACTTGTACCCTATCACCTTTTACGCTGGAATAGCTGGAAATTGTACAAGGAAGGCAAGACAGTTTTTCAAGTTACATTTGCTCAGTGGTGTGCCGCGTTTGCATACAAGAATGTTGACATATAGTACAATGGCCACGAGCAAGCTGAGTCACAACGGTTATTACATTGTTGATTCTATCCCTAAACGGGAAAATTCAAATTGAAACCGTTGAAGAATTTGAAGAGAAGAGCAAGGTCTTCTGTAACTAAAAGACCAAGACTTTTGAAGATAGAACTTTTGCACATACACAGAAATCTCAAGAAATCTCTTGCGAGCAAACATTCTTTTATTCTTTCAGAAAGCAAAAGTCTGTAATATCTAAGTTTTGAATATTGCTATAATATTCAAGTGATCTTAAACTTTCATATCCTCACACATAGTGAGTTAGAAGATCAAAAGAAACCAAATCTCTTTGTTAGAGGTAGAGCCTGAAGAGGCTTGGTAAGAAAGGAATACTTGTGAGCCTGGAGAGGTGTTGAATACTTGTTGTTAATCTATTTGGAGAATAGTGGAGAAAATCCTTCAAGTAGAAGGTACTGGACGTAGCTCTTGGTTGGAAGAGAGTGAACCAGGATAAAACAACTTGCGTGAATCTTCTTATCCCTTATCTCTTCAGTTTTATTTGGTTATTCTAACTGTGAGGATCTGAACTTGTTCTTGTTAAGTTCTTTAAAAGGTATTTCTTTGTGTGTGTGCTTCTGCCTTTCATTCCTTGTTTGAGAAAACTGTTCTTGAAAAGGTTGTTTTGCGAAAAATATTAACAAACACAATTCAAACCCCCCCTTCTTGTGTTTTGCCTGTGTCAACTTCAGTTGGTATCAAAGCTCAGCCTCAAAAGGGTTTGAGAATCTAACAAGTGCTGAGGAAATACGATCCAACAACCATGGATGCCATCAACAGACCTCCACTCTTTGATGGAAACAGATTATGATTATTGGAAGAAGAGAATAAATGGCCTTCTTGGATGCACAGAACTTAGACATCTGGGAACTGATTGAGAATGGCTATATTGAGCCAAGAGGTGAAAATGGAGCAGGCTTTGGCTAGAGCAGATTAAAGTGTATATCAAAAGGCTAAACATCAACTAAATCTCAAGGCCAAACATTACTTGATGTCTGCCATCACCAGATCAGAACATGATAAGGTTCACAGCTGCAACACAGCTAAGGAAATCTGGGATACACACTAGCTCTTGCTCATGAAGGCTCATCACAAGTGAAGGAGTCAAAGATAAGCATGCTGGTTCACCAGTATGAACTCTTTAAAATGACTGATCATGAGACTATAGATCAGATGTTTGGAAGATTTCAAACAATAACTAACAGGTCTCAGATCTCTTAGAAAAATATATGAGAATAGAGATCATATCAGAAAAAATTCTAAGAAGTCTCTCCAAGTAGTGGAGACCGAAGGTCACTGCCATTCAAGAAGGCTAAAAATCTGAACACTCTCACTCTCTCTCTGGAAGAGCTTCTAGGGTCATTAAAAGTTCATGAGCTTGAACTGAATGAAGAAGACAATTCCATAAAGGGAAAGTCCATTGCCTTAAAGGCAAAGAAAGCTAGCTCTTCAAAAGTCCTTAAAGCTGCTGAGTCTTCAGATGATGCTGAACCTTCAGACAGTGATGAAGGATCAGATGAAGATGAATTATCTTTTATCTCCAGAAAGATACAACATATGTGGAGAAAGAAAGGTAACTTCAAGAGAAAGCAATTCGCAACAAGAAGTTTTCTAAGGAGAAATCAGACTCCAAAGAAAAAGGTCCACCCTTGTGCTTTGAATTCAAGAAACCAGGCCATTTCAAAGCTGACTGCCCTGATTTGAAAGATAAAAAAGAAGTTCTTTAAGAAAAAGAAGGGTTTGATGGCTACATGGGAGGACTTGGACTTATCCTCATCAGATGAGGAAGAGGAAGCTAAGGAAGAGGCAAACATTTGCCTGATGACTGACACATCATCAGAAAATGAGTACACTGATGATGATGAGGTAACAGATTCCGAACCATCTACTCTCAAAAATGCCTTTGATGAATTACTGCATGACTCATCCATACTATCTCATGAATACAAAAGTCTTAAAAAGAAGTTTGCAAAATTAACAAGAGAATATGATAGGGTCTACATTGAAAAACAAAGTTTAGTTCAAGAAAAATGACAAGCTAAAATCAGAGAATGTCAGTCTAACTGACAAACTTGAATGTGAGCCTGACAATTCTTGTGAAGTTTCAAAACCGAAACAAGATGTAACATACTTGACAGACACTCTGTCAAAATTTGTAGGAGGCTCAGATAAGCTTAGTCTTATCCTAAGATATTCTAGGTCACCATTTGATAAATCTGGCCTTGGTTATGACAATAAGAAGTCATGAGGCATCTTATAATAAGTCAAAACCACCTATGCAGCAAAGAGGCTTCAAAAGCTCCAGCTAAGGTATGCTAAAGCCAAGTCAGGCCCGTCCAACACCTTTTGTAAAGTGTGTGGAAAAAATGGGCATACTACATATAGATGCATACATAATAAGCATAATATGCATTCGCGTCCAACAAAAACTAACAAAAAAGGACCCAAGTCATTTTGGGTACCTAAGGACAAGATAATACCTGTTGCAGATTTGCTTAACAACAAGAAAGAAACAGACGGTCCTAGTACTTGGACAGTGGATGCTCACGTCACATGATGAGAGAAAAGTATATGTTCCAAGACCTTAGACATAAGGATGGTGCCTGGGTGACATTTGGAGGAAACCAGAAAGGAAAGATAACTGGTATAGGTAAAATTGGTAAACATCCTTTTCCCTCCATTGATAATGTTTCTTTTAGTGAATGGTTTAAAACAAAATCTGCTAAGCATAAGTCAATTATGTGATAGTGGATATGATGTTTCTTTTAATAAGATCATGTGTTATGTCAAGAAGAATGATGGATCAATCTTATTCACTGCTAAGAGGCAAAACAATTTGTACAAAATTGACTTGGGAGGACCTCTCAAATCAGAGTGTCTCATGTTTAGTGTCCATTGAAGATGAGCGATGGATTTGGCATAAAAGGCTAGGTCATGCAAGCTTGAGATTAATCTCAAAGCTAAATAAGCATAACCTCCGTGAGAGGATTACCAAACCTTAAGTACAAATCTGATGCTCTCTATGATGCATGTCAGAAGGGAAAACAAGTCAAAGGTTCTTTTGAATCTAAGAATATTGTTAGTACCAAGAGACCACTAGAACTGTTACAACCTTGATCTTTTTTGTCCAACAAGGACTGCTTCTATCAGTGGCAAGAAATATGGTCTAGTCATTGTAGATGACTACAACTAGATGGACATGGGTTATGTTTCTTGCTCACAAGGATGAGTCCTTAAAGGTCTTTTCTGTATTATGCAAAACGTGTACAGAATGAAAGAGGCATGTGTATCACTTCAATCAGAAGTGACCATGGGGTAGAGTTTGAAAATGAGCTATTTCAAAGGTTCTGTGAAGATAGTGGCATTCTTCACAATTTCTCAATACCTAGAACACCACAGCAAAATGGTGTGGTAGAGAGAAAGAACAGATCTCTTCAAGAGATGGCTAGGACTATGGCTCAATGATAACTCTGTCCCTAGACACTTATAGGCTGAAGCTGTTAATACTGCCTGTTCCATTCAGAACATAATATACATAAGACCAATTCTGAATAAGACTCCTTATGAATTGTGGAAGGGACGAAAACCCAACATATCTTATTTTCATCCTTTCGGTTGTAAATGGCTATATTCTTAACACTAAAGATCAACTTGATAAGTCTGATGCAAAAGTAGACAATGGAATCCTGTTAGGATTTTCTGAAACATCAAAAGGCTTTAGAGTATATAATTCTAGAACTCTAGTAGTAGAAGAATGTATACATGTTAAGTTTGATGACAAGCAGCCTGATAAGAAATTAATCAGAGCTAGATGAAGCTTTTGCAGATCTTGACTTAAACATCTCAGGAGAAACAACAGAGGTTAGAAAGCTGATGATCAAATTGAAGACATTTCTCAACAACCAGAACCATCCACCTCTCAACAAGACAATGTTCAGGAGATCTTGGCATTTCAAGAATTATCATCCATCAGATCAAATCATTGGAAATCCAAGTGATAAGCTAAGAACCAGATCAACTTTCAGAGTAGCAAGAAGATTCTGCATTAGTCTCTGAATTGGAACAAAGACAGTAGACGAGGCTCTGCTGGACAATGGTTAGATTTTAGCAATGCAAGAAGAAACTAAAGCAGTTTGAAAGAAGTGATGTCTGGACTCTGGTAACCCTACCTAAAGATAAATCTGTTATAGGAACAATATGGGTTTACAGAAACAAGCTTGATGAGAATGGTAAGGTTGTTAGAAATAAAGCAAGATTAGTTGCACAAGGTTACTCTCAAGAAGAAGGTATAGATTATACTGAAACCTTTGCACCTGTTGCTAGATTAGAAGCTATTAGAATCTTACTTTCATTTGCTGCACATCATAATATTATGCTTTTTCAAATGGATGTAAAAAGTGCTTTTCTTAATGGTTTTATCAATGAAGAAGTTTATGTAATGCAACCTCCGGGTTTTGAGAGTGAAACCCAACCTGAACATGTATATAAGCTTAAGAAAGCTTTATGCGGCCTAAAACAAGCCCCAAGAGCTTGGTTATGATACGCTAAGTTTCATTTCTGATGGATAATGGCTTTAATAGAGGAAATGTTGATACAAACTTTTTTAGAAAGTCAATTAAATCCAATTTCATAGTAGTACAAATTTATGTTGATAATATTATATTTGGTGCTACTAATGAATCTCTGTGCAAAGAATTCTCAAAGTTAAATGCAGAAAGAATTTGAAATGAGCATGATGGGAGAACTCAAGTTCTTTCTTGGACTGCAAGTTAAAACAATCTGTGGATGAGGTGTACATCCATCAAACTAAATACACAAAGGAACTCCTAAAGAAGTTCAAGATGGATAATTGCAAAAACAATGAATACTCCTATGCACCCCACGTCCATACTGAACAAAGATGATAAGGAGAAAAAGGTAGACCAAAAGGTATATAGAGGTATGATAGGATCTCTTCTATATCTTACTGCGTCCAGACTTGATATTATGTTCAGTGTTTGCTTATGTGCTCGATTTCAATCTGATCCTAGAGAATCTCACTTATCAGCAGTTAAAAGAAATTTAGATATTTAAAAGGTACTACTAATCTGAGTTTGTGCTTTAAGAGAAATGAAGATTACAGATTAGTTGGCTTTTGTGATGCTGACTATGCTGGAGACAGAATTGAAAGAAAGAGTAATAGTGGAGGATGTCACTGCATTGGAGCTAATCTTGTCTCATGGTCAAGCAAAAGACAAAGTACCATTACATTATCAACTGGCTGAAGCTGAGTATATTTTCAACTGCAAGTTGCTGTGCTCACAACTTCTATGGGTCAAACACCAATTGGAGGACTACAATGTGTTTGTAAGTAGTATTCCACTTATGTGTGATAATACTGCTGCAATTAATCTATCTAAGAATCCAATACTGGCATTCTAGAGCTAAGCACATAGAGATCAAACATCATTTCATAAGAGATTATGTGCAGAAAGGTGTTTTTTATATTCAATTTGTAGATACTGACCATCAATGGGCAGATATCTTTACTAAACCTCTTGCTGAGGACAGATTTATTTTTATTAGAAAACATCTTAACATGTTGTTTGTGGATTAATTATGTCATTCATACTTGAGAAATTCTCGTCTTTGATGTATGTCTTATAAGCCTATTATATGATTTTAAATGCCCGTCCAGTGCATACGGCGTCCATTGTTTTTGAACCGCGTCCACTGCATGTCGCGTCCATACTGTTTTGTTGCTTGAACCCGTCCACTCTCACATTATTTATTAACTGCATTTATTTTGTCTTAAAGACAAATCTATGTTTTATATTCTCTCTCTGGTAAGTCAGTATTTCTTTTTAATTTATTTCCTAAAAGAAAACCCTTTGGAATTCAAAACCTTTAAAACTAAAACCCTTCCCTCTGAGGAAACTTTATGTTAACCTTCGTCTTCAAACTTACTTCAACTCTCTGTTTTCTGTCTTGCAAACCCTAACCTTCATTCTTCAACTATGGCCTCCTCAACTGAAACTTTCGATGTTGAAAAATTGAATCTTTGCTATTGAACATCATTTCGACTTTGGGATTCTGAAAGATTACAACCTAGATGTTAGCAAGTTTGTTACTGCCGCTGGCTGGGATGGCATTTTTGTTGAAAGGGTCCACATTTATCCAGACCACATAAGGGCCTTTTGGAGGAACCCTCTGGTGTCAAACACTGATATTTCTGCAACAGTAGTTGGGAAAAGAATTGTGGTCTCTGAGAAGACCATAGCTTGAAGCCATCAACTGCGATCAAGATGGAGAAATTATTACTGAATCGTGGGAAAAGGACCTTGATGGTTCTGAGGTAATAGCCGCTTTGTTGATGAGACAAGATACTGTACGAAATCACTCATGGAAATCTGTAGAGATGAATGATGAGGTTCGTATTCTTCATCAAATGCTAAATAAGGTGGCTCTATATAAAGCTGGGTCCAAAGGAAAAATCTCTCTGGCCCTACACAAAAATTCTGCTTGTGTCATTTGATCACAGAAACTAAAATCAACACTTCCAAGGGTGGTGGGTGGGAAATTCTGTATGGAATCATTCAGAAGATGGCAGTTGCTACAAGGAAGATGTCAGGAATCCCTTACTGCCACTTGCTATCAAAACTTTTCAAGTCTCAGGAAAGCTGGATGATTCTTATCTCTTCCACGCCAATTGAGGAGCAAAGAAAGGATTCTGACACAAAAAATGCATGTGCACCGGCAATCTTGGGCACGAGAATATTGCCAATATGAACCTGAGAAACTCTACACAACTATTAACCTAGCTAAGCAGGAAGAATTGCTCAAGGGTTAAAGAAGAACAGGTTGAGCAAAACAATGCTGAAGTCATTAGAATGAAGAGGACCATACACAAGAAGAAAATTGTAGCTGTTAGGGACAAGGGCTCCTTTAAAAAGCCTGCAGCTGGCATTGTCATCAGGGAACCCACTGCAGTGCGTCCCTCAACCTGCAGGGAGCTACACGCAAAAGGACCAGAAAACTTGATCCTTTCTCACAACGAGGCATGATGATGAAGATGATAAGGACAAAGTTCCTATCAGTGCTTATTCTCAAGAAGCAAAAGGTTCATCAGTGCTGCTGTTCCTGACTAAAAAGACTAGAAAACCTCAGAGAAGAGCCAAGTCTGCCCATGGCTACTGAGGATAACTATCCCTGCTATATGATCTTGTTCAGCTTAGCAGTAGATTGCACTTAGTTTCTAGTTTAGATGATAGAATGGATTGTGTATCTACACCAGATGATGTATATATTCCCTCACCACCCCTCACCACAAATAGCCTCACAACAACAACCAAGATTTCTCACCTTTGATCTCTGAGGATGATCCCTGGTTTCACCAACCAGATAGATGGTATTGTCCTTGGTGCACCTTTCCCCAAAATGAACAAGAATTCCATTTCCATACACTCCTCCCTCTGAACTTACAATGCATGTTTGGAATCCTGTTGCCAAAGTTAAGAGGGACTGGAGGATTTCTTTATCATACTCATGAAACCACAACCAATTTCAACCAGGCCCTGGATATCCATTGCCAGAATATGAGTATGAACCTGCTACCATTGTACAACCTTGGTACAGACCCCATCCTTGACATTCCCAAAGGCACCCCTCCATCCAAAATGTTCTAACAGACTTGGGACATTAATCACTCACCTTACCACAAAAGAACTTTCCTCCAAGAAAAATTTACCCAAACCTTATAAAATTCCCTCCCTTCAAACCCTTTACTGATGGTGTACAGAGAACACATCATAGCTGACTGGTCTAAGGATCTCATGCCAAGAAAGACCTGCAAGAGGTAATATACAAAAAGGTCTAGATCCTATAGATTAAGTCTTTGCCTCATCAGGGATAAAAATACAACGTGGAAGACTTTTGTCCATCCAGATGAATAGGGCAGGGCAGCGGACATCAAAAGATTATCTCATGTATGTCATGCTGAAGACTGAATTTGA